>CM060450.1:161977034-164744534 GCA_030545235.1 Helianthus tuberosus
ACTTATTATTATTTTGAACATCAATCTCCCTTACTTCTACTAAACTAGACCTCGGTTATTACACTTATAAAACTTTGAGACCTCACCATAAATGTTGCTCGTAGTGTTTCTTCTGAAAATACTGATTCTATTAGTTATTTAAAAAAAATATTTTATTTAATGGTGTCTAATTACCATGTGAAAAAAAAGTAAGAATGTAGGGTACCAGTTTTTGGCACCATAGCACCTGGAATCTATCTGTTATCACTAATTATTTTTCGATTATTGCATGTTAGGATTATGTTTGTAAATAAAATACCGACTTTATATATACTTGTTGTAAAAAATCCAATAGTTCACATCAAAATCTCATCAAATCAGATAAAATGCAGTAGTCGACTATACTAAATATTTGCACTGAATGCTGTTCAGAAAAATAAAATATATTTGTATTGAATATTTGAATGACATATTAAATGCAGTATTCAAAAAAGACGAACACCATTATTTCCATGTACAGAAAGCATAGCAAAAACTCTGCGTTTATATATTGAATATTTTGTATTAAATGTCAAGAGATGAAACGTCTAGGCTTCAAGAATATGGCCAAGCTCATAACTAGAATCTTTGAATTAATCGTACTTGTTTATATACAGGGATTTTCTTTTAACATAATCCAAAACAACTTGATCCAAGTACGGTCAAAGTTGAACATCATTTGCATAAAGTGTTAAGTGTCAACATCTCAAACATTGTCTTCTTGAAAAAACACAGAGAGAAAAAGTGAAAATGAATTCCAACCTAAGTTTAAAGATTAAGAAAAAAAAGTAAATCAAGAAGAAAATGGGATTGTGGTGAAATTATATATACTAGAATGGAATGTCACTTTAGTCGCGAAAGTCATTCTACAAAATATAACACAATATATTTTATAAAAAAACTTTAATGTATGTAATATGCATATTTTGAATTGTTTTGAGCTTAAAATAACGATAAAAGCGCCAAATGAATTTAAATAAAACTAGTGGGTTATCACCCGCGCTCCGCGTCGGGTTTGAAACGTAGATAAAAATAAGCAAATTGCGAACACAGTACCGATAAAAAAACCACGTCGCGATGATATATTTGAAAGTCACGGAAAAGTTATGTTGTTGTATACGAAAGCCAAGTTATTCGAACAAGATCTACACCAAAACGTATATATAGATAAATATGACGGTTGCACCTTACAGCGGGTTGGTAAAAAAAAGGTAGATAAAAAAAATAGGTCGCAATGGCGTATTCAAGATGAAGGCCGAGCGTTTTGAAAAACCAAACGGTTTAAAAAACGGTTAAAACAATTGGTCAATTTAAAAACAACGTTACGAAAATTCACGTCGAAGCATGGATAAAAATAAAATGCATGGATATATAAATATAAACATGACAAGCCATGCATTAGAGTGGGTCAGTTTAAATGTAAATAAAAAACACTTTGCAATGGTGTCTTTAGAGATGAGCACCAGACTTTTAAAAAAATGAATGGTTAAAAAACGTTGTAAACAATCGGTCGGTTGTAGGTCCAACTAGCGAAGGATCTAGTCGCCCAATCCTTGTATACGAACTGACCTGCATAGACAGCAGCAAACAGACATAGCTGAGCAGCAAACAGACATATCTGCAATGTGCTGAGCAGCAAAAAAATGAATCGTCAAACATGTTGCTGGATTTTCGTCATCATGGTTAGGTGTTTCGTCATGAGACTTCAGCAGGTCTGAGTTTCGTCAAACATGAGTTTCGTCGCAGACTTGCATAGACAGCAGCTGAGCAGCAAACAGACATATCTGCAATGTGCAGATCAGCAACAGTTACAACTTGATGGAGGATGTCAAGTTTTGGACTTCAACTTGTAGAGATGATGAACCGAATGGGCTGCGTCCACAAACAAATGTATCAACAAACTCCCCCTTGGACACTGCTCGTGAGGTTCAACTTCCATGGCTATCATGTCGGAGGATCTTCAAAGTCTTCACGTGTCGTAAGTAGAAAGTGTATCAACAAACTCCCCTTTTCATTTAGGAAATGTGTTAACAAACCCCCCCCCCCCCCTTAAAATAAACTCCATTTTCAGCACTTAGATCCTTGAGGTGTTGATGATAGGTCAACGACAACTCGATCATCTTTATCTTTTGAGTGCCTCTACGTCGTGTCTTCATTCCGAAGCTAGTCTTCTAACACGTTCTCTTCGCCTTTAGCTGGTTTGAATGTAGCATCTGCACATACAAGAAAGCTAAACGCGTAATGAGAACGCTTGGAATATAGTTAACATAAACAAACGACACACATGTGACCATTTTTCATTTAACTACCGTCCGACAATTTGAAAGTTTAACAAATTTATCAATTTTAGATTTTAACTTTCAAATACTTGCAAATTTCGACCGTTGATGAAGAATCAGTTAGTTTGGTTTTCTATCAGATTTCAGGTAACGAAGACTCGAGTTCCAACATCGGGTAATCAAAAGAAATTAGAAATAAAATCTTTTTGGCTTTTTTATAAAGTTTAAGTTAAAACACACCAAAAATCTTTTTGGTATTTTGAATATTTCAAATGTAAAGACTGAAAGCAGTAAATAAATATATACAGACATTCTTTTTGCGAGTTTCGAGGGTAAGAGAATCATATCAGTGTACGGTCACGCCAAAACACTCTTGTTGTTCAGTTAGTTAACATTTAGATAAGCATCCTATAACGATTATCCGTATTGTTGTCCACATAAGCTCAACTTATCAGATGTAATCATGGCGAGGGGATACGATTAGTGTATGATTTATACTTATCGACCGGTGTTCATCCACACACGACACATTCCCGTATCAAGGTATGCACGAGAGTTCATCTTACTGTTGAGTATACCATTTATCATCTGTTTTGATGTATATGAAAATGTGAGATACTCACTTATTTTGGATGAATACAATCCCTATGTGATAGAATCACTTATTGATGAGGAACTTGATATTCGATGCATGAGGGCACTGGAGCAAGTCCGTGAACAGGTCAGTACCAACGTACAACAAAGAGACGAACTTGACTCCCGGATAAATGTGATATATTATCACTTATTTTGTGGACATGTGATTGTTTATCACTTATTGAGGTCGTATGCAATATGTACACGTATGTATGGTATCATGGAAGATCTAGACTTCGTCTCCGTTATATTTCGGTAAAAGAAACAACCATGATACCCATATGATAAACAACATAAAGACCACGTATCTTAGAACCTCGGCAATCTATCAAACAAAAATTCGGTACTAAGACCATATGCCAATGAGCGGTTCCCACACAGTCTTCAGTCGATTTAGGTTTATATCACCCTGCACACTTTATGTCACGGCCCCCGACCCGGTTTGACCCGGTTCAGGAGCCGCGGGACAGAAAATCCCGTGGTATTTATTTAATTGAGTTAACAGCGGAAGATTTTAACAGGATCTTTTTAAAACTGAAATTTCCCGATTATTTTATTTCACAATTCGGGATAAACCCCGGTAATTTACAATCATATGATTTCACTGAGAAATCTTTATTTTACAAAACATGTTTCTTTATTTTATATTGAGCCACTTCCTTAAGCTTATAGTGCTTCGCGACACTTTTCCTGGATCACAACAGATCACCTGAAACATGTTTGAAAAATGTTTTGTCAGCGGGAAATACTGGTGAATCATTCTTTTTACTAAAACGACGCGTTTGTTATAATTTACAGTATTAAGAGCGATTACAATGTTTCCATATATCAACCAACTACCCACGGTATTTGTCACTCGACCATCCATTGGTAACCTCATTGTCCAATGGTGTCTGTGACTATGGTCATATCACCCCTTGGCTAACTCGTTGTCCAATGGTGACGGTTATCAAGTATTGTATACAAAACCCCACATACAGGCTGTAATTTGGAGATTACAAAGACTTAATCCCTGTAATTATAACTTTGAAAACAAACATGATTTTTGTAAAGTACTTTGATAAAAAGAGAATGACTCACATTGCAGATTTATATGAGCAGAGCTTAGCCTACTGATTAGCCTTTTAACCTAAATTTAATAACATGCACACGAACTCGGTTAGTAACTAATACAACATTTACGATAACTCACGAGATTAAACCTTCACAACGAATGACAAAGTGCGATACTTAAACATCCATCGAATTAACGACGAATGACAAAGCATAAACCCTAATGTGGGCAGCACTTAAACATCCATTGGATAGTTTTAATCGATCGGACATTGAATCGTAGCAGCGATCGAGTTAATACCCAGTATCGGAGCAGCGCCTTGCTAATTTTAAAAGTAATTTCGACTTCAGAGTGATATACTTTCGTTTTTGTAAGTTTGTTTCGACACCAGTGGACTGTGCATGCAACGAGCTATCTATAGCTGAAATTTAGGGCTCACGCGGCCCGCGTAAACCTTCGGCCATACCTTACGCGGCCCGCCTAACCACCTATTCTACGCGTAGGGTTGATTGGTCACGAGTAGACTTGCCAGCTGGTCAACACGTGGATCCGGAACACTTATCCGGTCAACCTAACATTGACGCGGCCCGCGTAAGGTTAAGCAAACCCTTACGCGGCCCGCCTGAACACCATACTTCTTGTTTTCTTGGTTTTTCATGTACAGTATGGTTTCAGGGGTCTGGGTTTTTACTTACGGGTATTTTTAGGACAATTTTGAGAGTCCTTACATCCTCCCCACCTTATTTAAAATCTTGTCCTCGAGATTCATTGGAATAAGTGAGGATACTTTCGCTTCATCTCTGATTCCAGCTCCCAAGTGTATTCGGGTCCTCTCTTTGAATCCCACTTGACCTTGACAAGCACTAGTCGTTTGTGCTTGAGAAACTTAATCTTTCTGTCTTCTATCTGCAGTGGTTTCTCCACAAATTTTAGCTTCTTATTTACCTCTATGTCTTGAAGGGGTATTATCAGAGATTCGTCTGATAGGCATTTCTTGAGGTTGGATACATGAAATACATCATGTACTCCAGCTAACTCCTCTGGTAGTTGTAATCGATAAGCAACTGGTCCTATACGTTGGATCACTAGGAATGGTCCTACGTATCTTGGGCTTAGCTTTCCTTTCTTACCAAATCGAACTACTCCTTTCCACGGTGAAACTTTCAATAGTACTTTGTCTCCAACTTGAAACTCGAGTGGCTTCCGTCTATTGTCTGCATAACTCTTTTGACGATCTCGAGCAATCTTTAATCTTTCTTTGATCTGTGTGATTTTGTCAGTAGTTTCTTGCACTATCTCGGGACCTGATAATTGACTTTCTCCTATTTCTGCCCAACAAACTGGAGTTCTGCACTTTCGTCCGTACAATGCTTCAAATGGGGCAACTTCAATGCTTGAATGATAACTATTGTTATAGGAGAATTCGATCAAAGGTAAGTGATCGTCCCAATTTCCACCAAAATCTATCACACATGACCTAAGCATGTCTTCCAGAGTTTGGATCGTCCTTTCACTTTGTCCGTCTGTTTGAGGATGATATGCAGTGCTTAAATTTAGTCGAGTTCCCATTGTTTCTTGGAAACTTGTCCAGAAGTGGGAAGTGAAACGACTATCCCTATCTGATATAATGGAGAGTGGAACTCCATGTAAGGATACTACTTCATCTACATACAACTTTGCCAACCTTTCCATGCTGAAGGTTTCTTTCATGGGTAGAAAGTGAACTGATTTGGTTAATCGATCCACAATTACCCAAATAGCATCATTACCTTTTCTGGTTTTAGGCAACTTAGTAACAAAATCCATTGTTATGAGTTCCCATTTCCATACAGGCATTTCTAATTGTTGTAGTAGACCTGAGGGTTTCTGGTGTTCTGCCTTAACTTGTGAACAAGTAAGACACTTAGAAACATATCGAGCTATGTCCTTTTTCATTCCTATCCACCAGAAGTTATTTCTTAAATCTTGGTACATTTTATTGTTTCCAGGGTGCATGGTATACCTAGATTTATGGGCTTCTTCTAAAATCTTATTTCTTAATTCTCCCTGCTTAGGTACCCAAATCCTTCCTTTGTGGAATCTCCAAAGTCCATCAGCTCCTTGTTCTAATTCTTTTATTCGTCCTTTCATTCCTTCAGCATCATCCTTGATTGCTGTTTCTTGAAAATGCTTTAGTTGTTCCATTAAATCTAACTGTAGATTTAATCTAAGAGCACGAACCCGTCGTTGTTTCTCATGGTACTTACGACTTAAGGCATCTGCAACTACATTTGCTTTTCCTTCGTGATATTGAATATCACAATCGTAATCACTTAGGATTTCCATCCATCTTCTTTGCCTCATGTTTAATTCTTTTTGCCCAAATATATATCTTAAACTTTTGTGATCCGTATAGACAGTAAATTTACTTCCGTACAGATAATGTCTCCAAATTTTAAGGGCAAAAATTATGGCGCCTAACTCTAAATCATGAGTTGTATAGTTTTCCTCGTGCTTTTTCAATTGTCTTGAAGCATACGCAATTACCTTCTTGCGTTGCATTAGCACACATCCTAATACTAGTTTTGAAGCATCACAGTAAACTTCAAAATTTTCAGTCCCTTCTGGCAAGGCCAGGATTGGGGCATTTGTTAACTTTTTCTTTAGAATCCTAAAAGCTTCTTCTTGCTTAGGTCCCCATTCAAACTTAACTGCTTTACAGGTTAGCTTAGTTAATGGTACATCTATCTTGGAAAAATCCTTAATAAACCGTCTATAGTATCCGGCTAAACCTATAAAACTTCTAATTTCCATTGCGGATTACGGAACCTTCCATGTGGTAATTGCATCTATCTTAGCAGGATCTACATGAATACCTTCGTGATTCACCATGTGTCCTAAAAATTGCACTTCCTGTAACCAAAATTCACACTTCGAGAATTTGGCGTAAAGTTTTTCTTTTCTTAACAAAGTTAGGAGTGCATGCAAGTGCTGACAATGCTCATCCTGACTTTTGGAATAAATAAGTATATCGTCGATAAAAACAATTACAAATTTATCCAAGTACGGTTTACAGATTCTATTCATCATGTCCATGAATGCGGCAGGTGCATTCGTTAATCCGAAGGGCATGACTGTAAACTCGTAATGACCATACCTAGTTCTGAAAGCAGTTTTAGGTATGTCTTCTTCTTGTACTTTCAATTGATGATATCCGGAGCGCAAGTCGATCTTAGAAAAGTATCTAGCTCCTTGAAGTTGATCGAAAAGATCATCAATCCTAGGTAATGGGTATCGATTTTTAATTGTAACCTTATTCAATTCTCTATAATAAATACACATTCTCATCGAACCTTCCTTCTTTTTCACAAACAATACTGGTGCTCCCCACGGGGATGAACTAGGTTGTATGAATCCTTTACTTAGTAATTCATCTAATTGCTTTTTCAGTTCTAACATTTCTGTGGGTGCTAACCGATAAGGTGCCTTGGCTATTGGTGTAGTTCCGGGAATTAGATGAATTCTAAATTCTACTTCCCTCTCTGGGGGTAATCCTGGTAACTCTTCTGGGAATACATCTGGGTATTCTAAGACTACAGGAATCTCCTTAAGTTCTTTACCCTTAGTACTAATGATTACTGAAATCATATATACTATTCCTTGCTTTCGCTCATAACTAGCAATTTTCATTACTGATATGAACTTCATGGTTTTACGTGGTTTATCTCCTGTAATCATGATTACTTCCCCAGTAGGTGCCTGAATCTCTATAGAATTTTTATCACAAAGGATACGAGCATGGTTGGCTACTAACCAATCCATTCCTAATACGACATCGAATCCAGTTAAATTCATTGGCAATAGGTTTGCATGAAATTTATGACCTGAAAGTTCTATATTTTCTTTTTGCAAAACCTTATCTATGTTAATAGAATTTCCGTCTGCCGTTTCGACTGTAAAAATCTGCCTAAGGTTGGTTAAGGGTAAGTTAAGAGCTTGGCAGAATGAAGTATTTATAAAACTTTGGTTTGCACCAGAGTCAAATAATACTTTTGCGTAAATGTTGTGAACTAGGAACGTACCAGCTATGACGTCCGGAATCAATTCAGCTTCCTGCGTGGTCAGTTGGAATGCTCTTGCATTCTTCTTGGTAACTCCGTCTGCCGGTTTGGCTTTGTTGTCTGCTGGTTTAACCAACTTAGGGCATTCTGGCTTAAAATGTCCTGTTTCTCCACAGTTAAAGCAGACCCTTGTTTTCTTTTTACAGTCTTCTTCCCGATGTCCTACAACTTTGCAAAAGTTACAGGTTACAATGCATCTTCCATAATGTTTCTTTTCTGCAATTCCTGCAGAACGGCGGAGTTGAAGATTGCCCTGTTCCTCTTCTCTTGAAGCTGCTATTATTATTACCTGTACGAAATCCTTGGGTAATTTTCTGAGCCAGTTCCTTTTTCCTATTTTCATCTCTTGTGCGTACCAGCTCGTCAGTTAGGGTGTTAGCTAATTCTGCTGCATCGTCAATAGTGCGAGGTCTCGCAACTTTAACGATATTACGGATTTCGCCAATCAATTCCCAAATATAGCGAGAAATGAGTACCGGTTCTGGCGAAGCCAGTGTTGGTACCACTCTAGCATATTCAAAGAATGTCGAAGTATACCCGCGACAATCTATACCCATCATTCGATGATTTAGGAACTTATTCGCCATTTGATCTTTTTCATATTCGGGACAAAATTTTCTTTCTACAAGACTCTTAAATTCTTCCCAGTTCATGGCATAGGCCATATTTCTTCCTTTGGCTTGAAGTACTGTATTCCACCATTCTAGTGCCCCTTCTTTGAAAAGATTTGAAGCGTACATGACCTTGTCGTCCTTGGCACATTTACTTATTGTAATCACTGCCTCGGTTTTCTCTAACCAACGCAGTGCCGCAGTCGCTCCTTCAATGCCTGCAAATTCAGCGGGTTTACAAGCAAGAAATTCTTTGTAAGTGCAACCAGGCGTTGCAGCTTTCATTTTCTTAGGGAGCGGAGCCTGCCGTGGATCATTATCGTGATTAGTATGATTACCGCCTCCGTTTACGCTATTACTGAAGTTATCTTCAGAAATACGTTTGCTAGGAATGATTTGTTGAGGTTCAACAGGTTTCTGGGCAGCAGCAAGGATTGCTGGAATAGCATTGGCTATTCCTTGAGCAACGATATTTTCTATATCTTGCCTAGTCATAAATTGATCCTCCTGATGTTGCTCAGATTGGTTAATCTCGTTAACTGGTTCATTATTAGCGTTTTCCATCTAATAATTAATATATACAAATTATTAGTATAAAATAATTAATAGCAATATACAAATAATCACATAATTTCATAACACATGGATAGTCAAAATTATCGATTTCTCGATTCCCATTTTTATATATTATAATATGCATCAATACACACCTTTATCTTACAAAGTTTTATTTGTAGTTATTTTACAAGATTATATTTTACTATTATTATTATACAATCACAGTTTCACAACCCCACTATTCCTTTTCAGTTGGTACTTCAGTAACGACGTTCCCTTTCGTCGTACTTCCAGGAGATCTGTTCTCCGACTTCCCGAATCCTATTTCCTGCATCCACCAACTCCTCGCCAAAGTGGCGGAGTTCAGCTAAATTTTCATTGCTTAATGGCGGGTTAGGTATCGGTTCCGGGTCGAACTGAGGGAGAAAGGTATAAGGATTGTTGAGCAGGTTTTCAAACTGCCAATCATTAGTCCACCACTCGTCCATTCCTAAAGGTTGGGTGTGGATTTTAGGTTCTGGGATTGCTGGTTCCAAGTTTATTGGAAGTTGATTTTCAGCAGGATAAGGGTAGAGATTATTATTATTGATAGGCCTAACAATATCACAGCTTTCCAATGCGCGATCCAATTCCTCCTGAAATGGCAACTCCTCAATTTGCCTAGAGCTTTCCCCAACTTCCATCTCTGTTTGCCTAGAACCTTCCCCAATCTCCATTTCTACCTGCCTAGAACCTTCCCCGATTTCAATACTCTTTCCTTTGTCTATGGGATTTTCTATTTTGGGAATCTTCCTAGTTGCGGGTTTCCTTCTGCGCACACGCCTCCATCCTACAAATCTTCTCCTTTTCTTAGGCTTGGGTTTCTACGGAGGTGGAGCGTTGAATTCCATGGGTTCCTCTACATCGGCTATGTAACCAGTAAAGTCTTTAGAAACTTCTATTTTCACCGGATAAAGGTTAAGATTCTGAAGGGCTTCAGATAACTCATTCATGCTGTTTAGCATATACGCAAAATGCACACAAAATGCTAAGTTAAAATTTTATAATAAAATTTCATAGATAACCTTTAAATATTATTTCATACCGTGTGACTAATTTAATACACATGACAACTGACAATTAAAGCACACTAGGTTTACTGTAAACTTATTTATTTACTGGGTAAAGTTTCTGGCTTATAGGTGATAAGGGTGCTAAATCTTGAGTTAGGTGTATTTAAAGATTTGCATTTACTGCTACAGTGGCTAGCATATAGAGATCTGCCCATTTTTCATCTAATGTGTCTTCCCATGGTGGGTTACTGCCTAATTCTTGATTAACTCTCTTTTCTTTTGGTTGTGATTTCTTTATTTTCTCCTGACTTTTCCTAATAATCAAACTTCTTTTATTAGGAGAAAGTGGTTCCTCATATTATGCCTTTCGAACAAATATTCCTTCATCAATATCTATTGGGTACTTTGAGGAATTTGTTTGAGATGAACTTCCCTTCTCTTTTGATGACCTATCTAATTTAAGATAGATGTTTGAAAGCTTTTGCTTACCCATACTGTAACTAACAAATAGTTAATTAATAAAACACATAAGCACAAAATGAAAATCAAGAAAATTAAGTAATTTAAATACTTAATAGGCTTAAATCAGTGGCTCTGATACCACCTTTTTCTGTCATGGCCCGGTTCAGGAGCCGCGGGACAGAAAATCCCGTGGTATTTATTTAATTGAGTTAACAGCGGAAGATTTTAACAGGAACTTTTTAAAACTGAAATTTCCCGATTATTTTATTTCACAATTCAGGATAAGCCCCGGTAATTTACAATCATATGATTTCACTGAGAAATCTTTATTTTACAAAACATGTTTCTTTATTTTATATTGAGCCACTTCCTTAAGCTTATAGT
Source organism: Helianthus tuberosus (assembly GCA_030545235.1). Taxonomy (NCBI): domain Eukaryota; kingdom Viridiplantae; phylum Streptophyta; class Magnoliopsida; order Asterales; family Asteraceae; genus Helianthus; species Helianthus tuberosus. The sequence goes on from CM060450.1 coordinate 161,988,189, forward strand.
GCTTCGCGGCACTTTTCCTGGATCACAACAGATCACCTGAAACATGTTTGAAAAATGTTTTGTTAGCGGGAAATACTGCTGAATCATTCTTTTTACTAAAACGACGCGTTTGTTATAATTTACAGTATTAAGAGCGATTACAAGGTTTCCATATATCAACCAACTACCCACGGTATTTGTCACTCGACCATCCATTGGTAACCTCATTGTCCAATGGTGTCTGTGACTATGGTCAAATCACCCCTTGGCTAACTCGTTGTCCAATGGTGACGGTTATCAAGTATTGTATACAAAACCCCACATACCGGCTGTAATTTGGAGATTACAAAGACTTAATCCCTGTAATTATAACTTTAAAAACAAACATGATTTTTGTAAAGTACTTTGATAAAAAGAGAATGACTCATATTGCAGATTTATATGAGCAGAGCTTAGCCTACTGATTAGCCTTTTAACCTAAATTTAATAACATGCACACGAACTCGGTTAGTAACTAATACAGCATTTACGATAACTCACGAGATTAAACCTTCACAACGAATGACAAAGTGCGATACTTAAACATCCATCGAATTAACGACGAATGACAAAGCATAAACCCTAATGTGGGCAACACTTAAACATCCATTGGATGGTTTTAATCGATCGGACATTGAATCGTAGCAGCGATCGAGTTAATACCCAGTATCGGAGCAGCGCCTTGCTAATTTTAAAAGTAATTTCGACTTCAGAGTGATATACTTTCGTTTTTGTAAGTTTGTTTCGACACCAGTGGACTGTGCATGCAACGAGCTATTTATAGCTGAAATTTAGGGCTCACGCGGCCCGCGTAAACCTTCGGCCATACCTTACGCGGCCCGCCTAACCACCTATTCTACGCGTAGGGTTGATTGGTCACGAGTAGACTTGCCAGCTGGTCAACACGTGGATCCGGAACACTTATCCGGTCAACCTAACATTGACGCGGCCCGCGTAAGGTTAAGCTAACCCTTACGCGGCCCGCCTGAACACCATACTTCTTGTTTTCTTGGTTTTTCATGTACAGTATGGTTTCAGGGGTCCGGGTTTTTACTTACGGGTATTTTTAGGACAATTTTGAGAGTCCTTACACTTTAAAATGATTGTGAGCCTACCGATACATCTTATATAGAGCTGCTTATCGTTTTTCATTTTAGGTTTAAATAGGTTTGGACAGACCACTGATGTACTATCATTTTCTCTTTTGCTCGGCAGGAAACTCATTTTTGTTTTTATATTGTTTTTGGGTTTTGAAATTTTTCGATGTTTTTGAATTTTTCAAATTTGGATTTACTCCCCCTAAAATGTAAAAACTATGATAAATTAAAAACACAAAGATATTTACAAAAACGATTTTCCGATGTCGGTTTTACTCTTGCTTTACCTTAATGCCGTTTACCAAAATTAATTTTAATCAGAATTGATTTACCGAATTTTGGAAAAGTCAGTTGGCATGTCGGTAATCGGTGTAGACCAAAACAACATTGACGAGTTTCATATTGAAACAATCACGTGTGCCCTCATGCATCTGAAAATCAAGTTCCTCATCAATAAGTGATTCTATCACATAGGGCTTGTTTTCAATCAAAATAAGTGAGTATCTCACATTTTCATATACGTCAAAACAGATGATAAATGGTATACTCACTAGTAAGATGAACTCTCGTGCATACCTTGATACGGGAATGTGTCGTGTGTGGATGAACACTGGTCGGTAAGTATAAATCATACACTAATCGTATCCCCTCGCCATGATTACATCAGATAAGTTGAGCTTATGTGGATAACAATACCGATAATCGTTATAGGATGCTTATCTAAATGTTAACTAATTGAATAACAAGAGCGTTTTGGCGTGACCGTACACTGATATGATTCTCTTACCCTCGAAAGTCGCCAAAAGAATGTCTGTAAATATTTATTTAATGCTTTCAGTTTCTGCATCTTTGTATATATTTATTTACTGCTTTTCGTCTTTACATTTCAAATATTCAAAAATACCAAAAAGATTTTAGGTGTGTTTTAATATAAACTTTATAAAAACCCAAAAAGATTTTATTTCTATCTTCTTTTTGATTAACCGATGTTGGAACTCGAGTCTTCGTTACCTGAAACCTGAACGAAAACCAAAACAACTGAAACTTCATAAACGATCGAAATTTGCAAGTTTTTGAAAGTTAAAATCCAAAATTGAACAATTTGTTAAACTTTCAAACTGTCGGACGGTAGTTGAAAACATGGTCACATGTGTGTCATTTGTTTACGTTAACTATATTCCAAGCGGTTGTTCTCATTACGCGTTTAGCTTTCTTGATTATGCAGATGTGAACCTGATAGAAAACTAGCTTCAGAATGAAGACACAACGTGGAGGCACTCAAAAGATAAAGATGATCGAGTTGCCGCTGACCTATCATCAACACCTCAAGGATCTAAGTGCTGAAAATGGAGCTTATTTTAAGGGGGAGTTTGTTAACACACTTCCTAAATGAAAAGGGGAGTTTGTTGATACACTCTCTACTTACAACATGTGAAGACTTTGAAGATCCTCCGACATGATAGACATGGAAGATGAACCCTCATGAGCAGCATCCAAGGGGAGTTTATTGATACATATTAGTGGATACGGCTCGCTCGGTTCGAATACGTTACAAGTTGAAGACCGAGACTCGACATCCTAGGTCATGTCTCGGATCGTTATCTACTGCGTCTGCAAGTATTATATGTTCTGCATGATTGCTGAACATATCAGTTGCTACTGTCTGGTCTGATTGTCTTCAAGGGCTACGACGAAACACCATGATGATGCTGAATGACGAAACTTCTGCATAGGTCTTGCTGCATGACGAAAGTTCCAGCCCAGCTTCTGATGATGGTGAAACTCCAACTGCTGCTGATGACGAAACTCCTTCAAGACACATGACGAAACTCCTGGATATCTGCATGACGAAACTCCTGTTAGTTTCGTCATCATGAGGTTTCGTCGGCTGTGACCTTTCGTCGGGTAATGATATGTTTCGTCGACCAGCAACACCTTTCTTCGACCTTCACATGTTTCGTCGACCAGGTGGTTATATAAACAGCAGTGGACTGAAGACAGAGAACAGAAAACACAGAGAACACACAGAGCACAAGTGAGTGAATCAGAGAGTTTGTGAGAGTTTCTTGTTCAAATCTTGTAAAAAACTTTCTGATCTTAATATATGGTGAGTTTGAAACAGTGAATCTTTGTGTCTTGCGTTTATCGATCTCGGTTTGCTTTCCCGGTTGGATTCCGCACAACCGGGTCTGTTCGTATACAAGGATTAGACGACTAGATCCTCCGCTAGTTGGACCTACAATCTGGACCATGACCCGTGATTAGTGTGTGGTTATGTTCAAGACGGGAGAGATTAGAGACTGATAAACAACTTGCTTATATAAATTTGATAGTATAATGTTACAAAGCGGCCCGATTACAAACTAGCCGAACCATACCAAAGGAGCATACATCCGGGGAGAGACCAAGTGGTGATCTCTCCCCCAAAGTCTAAAACCATCATCAAGTTGCAAATGACCAAGTGGTGGTATTTATAGACACACCACATTCACTTGCAAACACACACGGTCAAACAAATAAGCCTCTCGTTTGACCACTTCAAACGAGCGGGTCAATATACGTTCGTTTGATCATTTCACTAACTATTACATAATCAGCAAAAAATAATTCTAATATATTCGAACAACATCGGACACAAAAACTACACCAACTGTCGGTTTAAATATATAGTTATGAAAATTCACATTGAAATGTAAATAACCCGCGTGAAGCGTTGATTTAAGAAAATAAAACCATATAGATTCACATAACATAAAAATTTATTTATAATTTAAATTAATAACCTTATTAAAGTTCAGGTGTTAAAACATAAATCATTTGAAGAAAAGCAATATATATATATATATATATATATAAATAAAAGTTTATTAAAGTTGTAATATTAAACTTGAAATTCAAAGATTGTAAATGAAAATTAAACACTAAAAACAAAAGTTTTTTTTATTACTATATACTAAGCAACCAAAATTATTATATATAATATAATTCCTTAAATCATTAAATTCATACTATGCACTAAAAAGGTTTTTCAAAGTAACTTACTAGAATTTTACCAACCGTGCAATTTGCAATTCACTCACTAAATTGATCATCATTAAAATTGAATTTAATAAAAGTAGTATCAAACTTGTGAAGAGTAATTGCTACAACTAACAAAAACATATGTGGTAAAAACATAAAAAGGTACACTAAAGTTTTCATAATATGATTTAATATATATAATAATAAATAAATTAAGTTTGATTTGTTGCATATGTAATAATGGTGCTACTTAGTGTACACTATAGTTATCATAATATGATTTAATATATATAATAATAAATAAATTAACCAACGGAAGTTTTGGTTAACAAGACCCCGTATGAAGCAATAAAAGGAAGAAAGCCGAATCTGGAACGCCTAAAGATTTTTGGCTACACAACATACGCTAAGGTACTACCACTTCAACAAAAGATGTTAGATGATAGAAGTGCACCTATGATATATCTTGGAATAGAAGAAGGATCAAAGGCATACAAATTATATGATCCGGCGAAGAACAAGATATGTGTCAGTTGAGATATAAAGTTCATGGAAGGTCAACCATGGAACTTGAATAGCTATATGGAAACGATAGATTCAGGGAATTCCGAATGGACAAACTTAGTCATCAAGAAGATGACAACCCACCAGAGCTAGAAGAAAATGCACCAAGTAGTCCTGATAGTAGCGGGTCACATCATCAAGATTCAGGAATGATCAGTCAGAAGAACAAGACTCCAATGTAACCACGCCAACACATTTGTACAATCAGAACTCATCTGGAAGTTCAAGAAATTTATCAAGTAGAGGTCCATCAACATCTGAAAGTACAACAAGGAGTATTAGTGACACTCTAGTAAAACTGAGAAGTCTCGAAGAACTATACGAAGAGAGGGGGAAATTCAAGTAGATCCACACGAACTACTACTTGCTGAAGAAGAACTAAGGAATTACAAGGAAGCATCTAATGACAGAAAATGGATTGAAGCAATGAAGGATGAGCTGGACTCAATAAACAAGAATAACACTTGGAGATTGACAGAGTTGCCAAGAGATCACAAGGAAATAGGTTTAACGTGGGTATTCAAGACTAAGAGAGATGCAAATGGAGAAGTTATTAGATACAAAGCAAGGTTGGTAGCAAAAGGTTATGTTCAACAACTGGGATAGACTTTGATGAAGTCTTTGCACCAGTAGCACACATAGAGACAGTTCGACTAATGTAGGCTTTAGCAACATATCAAGGTTGGTAGGTACATCACTTAGATGTAAAGTCTACATTCTTACACGGAGGTCTCAAGGAGGAAGTCTATGTCTCACAACCAGAAGGATTTGTAAAGCCAGGAGATGAAGGAAAGGTTTATAAACAATCGAAAGCACTATATGGATTGGGACAAGCATCGCGTGCTTGGAAGACAAATTTAGATCAAACCCTAAAGTCACTTAATTTCAAGAAGTGCACTTTAAAGCAAGCAATCTATACAAGGAAAAGTAAGACTTCTACACTGATAGTCGAAGTCTACGTTGATGATTTGATACTTACTGGAACATCAAGAAAGGAGATAGATATTTTTAGTCTCAGATGGAGAACAAGTTTGAAATGAGCAATCTAGGATTGCTAGCATACTATCTGGGAATAAAAGTTATTCAAGCAGGGAGTGAGATAGCTATCAAGCAGACATGCTATATTAACAAGATACTCAAAGACGTTGATATGTTAACCTGCAACGACACCAAGATTCCTATGAATCCAGGAACACAATTAACAAAGACTGAAGAAGGAGATCTAGTAGATGCAACACACTACAGAAGCCTGATAGGTTCTCTCAGGTACTTATTGCATAAAAGGCTAGATTTATGTTACCTAGTCAGTCTGCTTTATAGCTTCATGCAAGAACCAAAGGAGCATCACTCGAAAGTAGTGAAACAAGTACTACGTTATATCAAAGGAACTAAAGAGCATGAAATTATATACAAGAAATAAGGAGGATGTAAGATCAAAGGTTATAGTGATAGCAGTTATGGAGTTAACACAAACTGTAGGTCCGTTTTTCTCGGAGGATCGATTACGAAACCTAGTCCCTATTTATCACAAACACGATCACGAGTGCGGAATCCCCGTGACGGTGCAAACCAAACAATGTAGAACAAAACACAAAGTAACCAAAGATTCAATATATATTGATTAAATTGGATGAGAACAGATTACAAACACATACACACAATGTTTGATAATACTCTCAGTAAGGTTATGCTCTCATTACTAAACACAGTAGACGAACTATGCTATTTATATAAGCAGCCCAACCCATTACACTACGAAAAACGTAATGGGCCCACGAAGAACCTAAGCCCACGAAGAACAGGTTCTTCGTAGACTGTATCCACGAAAGACCATGTAACGAAGAAGGATCTTCGTCACACATCAATTACCACGAAGAAGGTTCTTCGTGCAAAGGGATATCCCACGAAGAATAGGTTCTTCGTGGGGAGGCTGCATGACAGCAACTGTTGCAACTGTAAACAGTTTGCAGCAGTTTAACATAACATATACATAAACAAACAGATTGCATAATAGCAACTGTTTAACACACATAACAAAGACAAACGTCGTACCAAGTTAGATATGAGGATATCCGACTTGGTCGACTCGACGGAAACATAAACAGACTCGATAACAAAAGACCGTGATATTACATCGTAACAAGAACAAGTTACAGACACAATAAATGCACCAACAAACTCCCCCTTGTCTGTTGCTTGGTCTTCGATATTTATTCTTCAATCTTCAGTGCTTTTCCGACCATGAACTCCCGGCGTGTATTCCTCGATAAAAACAGAAACAAGCGACGCGTTGAACTACTAACGCTTGATGCGCGTCCTTGTTTTCATAGAATATGTCATGATGAAACAGTTTGTTAATATCGGCAGCAGGCATGTTAATTATCCACATTGGATCGAGCATGCGGAAATTTTCTTGATCGTCTTTGAAAACAATAACGGCTTCGTGCGTATCGGAGTCATAACACCACAATGCCATATTTTCCTGGAAGTTTTGTTTCATAGGCATCAGTGGGATCTTGTCCATAACCTTCGCCGGCTGATAAACAAGCTTGTATCTTGTCGTGTTGGTTGATAGATCCAAAGTGTACTTTATCTGCTGATGCATAAGAAATTGTGGCTTGTATAACTCATCTTTCCAGCCTATCCTTCGATTTATCTTCAACTTGCGAGCAAACAACGTTTCTCTTTCATACTTTGAACGATTAATCAGCTCCATCTTTGTTAATGCTGCAACATCATAGAACGACAAAGATAGAATGCTCAGCAATGATCTGAAATACTGAATGTCATGTTCACGTTTCACCGCCATGCAATGGATTTCTTTTACGAACATCCAGCTGAGTATTTTCCCATGCGACTTTTCTTTCTCATATCTCAAATAATCGAATTGAGCTTCAGAAGGTGTAGGCTTTGCAACCTTGGAAAGGAACTGTTTTCTCCATTCTTTGAGCGAATCTGGTGAATTATCTGTAGAATCACGATTCTTCAACTATTCGTCGATATCGTCCATATTTTCTTTCAACCAATCTTCATTGAAAGGATTGGACTCTATTCCGTCTTCTCGCACATAAGTAGACTTGTTATCATCACCTTCAAAGACAATTTCTTCAAGATTTTCTAAGTCTGCTGTTTCGGGTTCACTGGGGATCTGATCAATAGTAGCATCTTCAACTACTCTCATCTCTTGAAGCGCTAAAATCTGTTCATTCGAGAAGTCAGCAACTAATTCTCCTTCTTCCAGTTCTTCACCAGTCACTGGATGTACACCCTGCAGTGTAATGTCAGCAGAACCAAGAACCGTATCCTTACCAACCGAAGAGCTTTCAACATAATAACTGCTCTCTAGCTGTTTCATTTCTTCTTGAGCGCCACCGGAGGTTCCTTGTGTAGACACGATCTGTTGAGGCTTGTCAACCATGATATGAGAAGACTCTGAAGCCCCTGGTTGTTGAGATGATGCTGAAGTGTCGGGATTTCCAGGATCTTCTTTATCTTGGTCACGCTAGCGCAAGATCTCTAGCTGTTTACACCTCTCAGACCACATAATGTTGACGCGCTTGGCGTTAAGCTCGACATTATCTTTAATCGTTTTGAACCCTTCAGTCAATGTGGTATTTCTGGAATTATACCACTCCCTCATGTCGTCATGCTTTGTCTTATGTGCATCAGCGACTCGTTGAACATCGTCACTTCTTTCTTTCAAACGGTTCATATCAATCCCACAAGCATTGTCAGCTGCACGCATCTGCAATAATTGTCATTCTCGTACATCATCAGCAGCTTTTAAACGTTCATTCTCAGCCTTTAGTTGTGTAATTTCTGCTTGTTGGTGTTCAACAGTGGATTCTAACGTATTGATCTCCAACTGTTGCTTGATCACATCACTCCTTGTAACGTTCATAAACTTCGATTGTCTGTTAATCTGGCCTGCAACAGCTTGCAGTTGAGAAAATAAGAAATCTACCTTTTCGTCTAGATGCATTTCAGAAAATTTTCTTTGTCGGCGTTCTGAGCTGTGCTGAGAAGTAGTTGCTCGGATAGTAGATGCCATTGTGTGCGTAGGTTCAGCTTGTGGCATAACCGTTGGTGTTTCAACTGCTGAAGAAACCACAGGAGGTGGTTCAGTTGACCTTGGAGGAGAAGATAACATAGCAGAAGCTTCTTTGGCCGTGAGTCCAAAATTTTGATTCCTTTCCGCTTCGTGAACAGGTTCTTGTTGTGACACGGTTGGCTGCACAGATGAAGCACCGATGTACTTCCTGCTCTTTATCTTCCTACGAACAACAGTTTTCTTTTTCTTTAAACGTTCAGCCTCAATATCAGACGGAACATAATCAGCATCCTCCTCATGTTTAATCCGACGTACTTGCCTAACCCCACGCTCGTCAAGATAGAACTCATATCCTGGTTCTAGCACATTATCGTCAGAATCAGAATCTTCTTCATCACCTCCAGCAGAACTAGCACCAGGTGCACCAGCTGCTGTTCCCCAGCATCTCCACCATCACCACCTTCATCATCTTCACTTTCAGAAGAATCACTGAAAATCTTAATCTTCTTACGTCCAAATTTATCATCCATCATCTTTTTCAATTTTGGCTCTTCATCGTCTGACTGGCTGTCGTCGTGATGCCATTTATCGTTTCCAGGAGCGACGTAATCTTTCTTATCAAGAGCACCGATCATCTTCCTTGGCGGTGTGCTTTCGTTGTACCTTTTAGCAGCAACACCCTTGAATATCTTTAACGAATGCTCTAACATAGCATCTATCTTCAGAATATCGTTGTCGGCCTTCGGAAGATTCGGATGTTGGACGTTCATTATCATCTGCAAGAATCTAGGATACATCCAGAACTTGTTCCCTGTCGTACGCGCACCCGTTCTTTTCAGATTCTCTTGCATGTTTGCGTAGATATCCTTGGAAATACTAAATGGCTTGTTCAGTACCAAGGCCACCATCAATCTGACCAAATCATTGCCTGCCATATCATAACCAGCACGACGGTTGCTCAGACATTGAATAAGAACATGCAATAGGAACTTGTAGCGCATCGGCAACCAAGCTTTGTTAATCTGGCCGCCCATAATGTCATTTACGCACTTCATTCTAAGCAAGCACCCACGTGTGCACATAATCGGAACATCATATTGTGCGTTTGGATCATCTTGAAGTTCCAACACTGTGTTCAGAATATCCGGAGAAACATCCACGTTCAATTGGTTAACCTGCCCTTGAATTAGTTCCTTTCCGTCAACTTCAATTACGTTAGCAGTATCCCAGAAACCTTTAATAAGAGACTTGTTAACCGGCGTTGAATAGGTAATAGCTTTATTGATCCGAGATTCCCTTAGCCATTGAGTGATCTCCTTAAATTCAGCAACCTTTCCTTCAGGATCAAGATACGCGATCATATTGTGTCGGGGTTCGGACATGGTTTGTTCTTCTGTTTTGTCTGTTTTCTTAGTTGCGGGTTTGCGTTTCTGTTCTTTCGGAGCCATTCTGGACACGAAAAACATCCACTATAAGACATAGAGATAACACCTTTATATAATACATATATGTATACATATTCATGTATATTATGAACAATGGACATGTATAAACATACCTACTGTATAAAAGTGTAATGCAAATGAAAAACATGAAAGTTTTTCTAAGTGTTTCCCCACGAAGAACCTGTCAATGTAATGAAGAACCTTATCTGAGACGAAAAACTGGGTCTTCGTTGCAATAATCCACGAAGAACTGTTGGTCAAATTAAGTCAACAAAAGTAAACATGTATTGACAAAGAATGATTCTTCGTCAATTAGGGTTTTTCGTCAAAAAACAGTTGTTGATGAAACAGGTTCTTTGTCAATTAGGTTTTTCATCCAAATTGAATTTTGGGGATTTTTCGTTGCAAGGGTTTTTCGCCGAACACCATTGAATCAATCAGTTGATTCAAAAACAGCAACAATAAAACTTGTTAAACACAGACATGAACAGCCCAAAGTCCAGAACTTTAATCGACATCATTTAAACATGAAAAACAACATTCAAATGAACTCAGTTTCAAGATTCAAGCACCCCTGTTTTAATACCCAAATCAAGAACCCAGATGACACAACTATTTACACATAATCATCAGATACATTCCAGTGTTACTCAACTTTTGATGAAAAACAATGAAACAAACAGATAACCATATGAAAGAATCAAAAATCAATGAGTCTCCGAGGGTTTTTCAAACATTTAAAAAAAAAACAGTGGGTTTTAAGAAGTATCGATCATGTTATCGGTCACTTTTAATACCTTGGATTGATGAAATAACAGTGATAAACAAAGGTATTTTGAGTCGGTTGGGGTTTTTGGCAAAGAAGGAGATGAATAGTGACGGGGTTTTGAAAAAGTGAAGACAATAATGCACTGGGGGTTCCTTTATAAACTCTGACCCCCGACGAAGAACTATCACCGACGAAGAACTAAGGTGGGCCGACGAAGAACTAAGGTGGGCCGACGAAGAACCTATATGGGCCTAAACAGTTAGCCCATAATGAAGGTCCACGAAGAACCTAGGTTCTTCGTGAAGACCTCGACGAAGAATGGTTCTTCGTTGTAAGAAGGTTTTTCGTTGACCAAGACTGGTTCTTCATTGACCAGGAGAGGTTCTTCGTTGACCATGAGGTCTTTCGTAGACCTTTCACGCACAAAATCACCAAGTCTCTAAATTTTGAACAGATTTTACAGATTGAACAGATTTTCCTTTGTGTTAAGTTTACCAAATGCAAAAGGATCTTTATGAAGTAGTGAAATCACAAACAAGTCGGTTTCGGGCTTTTCGGCAGAAAACATTTCGAGTTTCAACTTCGGCTAATCAAAAAGAAACTTTACAAAATTACACTAAAATAGAATTTGAAATGCGGTAAACTAACGACAATCAATAATAAGCAGTAAAAGACTGTACAATACCAAACTTTTTTCGAGTTTCAAGGTAAAAGAATCATACCAGCTTACAGTCTTTGTCAAAATGGTTTTTGTTTCTGTTTAAAGAATTTAGATAAGTATCATACCATAATTATTGGTATTGTTGTCCACATAAGCTCAACTTATCAGATGTAATCATAATTAGGAGATATGATTTACGGTATGAATTATACTTACAAGTCGATATTCATCCACTCACGACACATTCCCGTATCAAGGTATGCACGAGAGTTCATCTTACCGGTGAGTATACCGCTTATCATCTGTTTGACCGTATAAAATGATGTGAGATACTCACTTATTTTTGATTGAAAACAAGCCCTATGCGATAGAATCACTTATTGATGAGGAACTTGATTTTCAGATGCATGAGGGCACAGGAGCAAGTCCGTGAACAGGTTAGTACCAACGTACAGACAAAGAGACGAACTTGACTCCCGCATGAAAGCTGTGATATATTATCACTTATTTTTGGACATGTGATTGTTGATCACTTATTGAGGTCGTATGAATATGTACACGTTTGTATAGTATCATGGAAGATCTAGACTTCGTCTCCGTTATTTTTCGGTAAAAGATATAACCATGATACCCAGATGATAAGACAACATTAAAGACCGTATATCTCAGAACCTCGACAATCTCTCAAATGAAATTTCGGTACTAAGACCATATGCCAATGAATGGTTCCTACCTGACTAGAAGTCTGTTAGGTTTATATCATCCTGCACATTTTAATCTGATTGTGAGCCTATCGATACATCATTAGTAGAGATACTTATCATTTTTCAATTTTTCTTTTTATATTTTTGACCATGTTGACCGACCACACCAGTGTATCTCATCACTTTCTCTTATCCAAGAAACTCATTTTTGTTTTTCTAATGTTTTTGAATTTTTGATTTTTCAAACGTAAAGACAGAAAGTAAAGACAAAAAGTAAAGACATATTTTTGGATTTTTGACCTTTTCACATGTTTTTGTATTTTCTTGAAATTTCTCCCCCTAAAATGCGAAAAGGTAACGGAAATGAAAATCTTTTTGTATTTTTAGAGTTTTTGAAGAAAATATTTACGAAAACGATTAGCCAAAGAAGTTTTATTCGCGTTTCACCTTGATGCCATTGACCAAAAGAAGATAATCAAAACGTGACTTATTAAAAGCTTTAGTGAACAGGTCAGCACATTGGTGATCAGTGTGGACTTTAACAACATCGATTAGTCTTTTATCAAAACAATCATGTATGAAGTGATACTTAATTTTGATGTGTTTGGTCTTGGAATGCTACACAGGATTTCTAGTGATCTGTAAGGCAGCATTATTATCAACGAAAATAGAAGTAGATAGGAATTCAAAACCATAGTCGCACATTTGTTGCTGGATCCACAGAACTTGGGAGCAACAACTTGAGGTAGCAATGTATTCAACTTCACAAGTTGATGTAGCGACACAAGTCTGCTTCTTGCACTGCCATGTGACCAGGCGATTTCCTAAAAACTGACATCCAGCCGTTGTGGATTTGCCATCGATTTTGCAGCCACCAAAATCCGAATCACTGAACGTGATCAATTCGAAGCTATCATCCCTAGGGTACCAGAGAGCGGTGTCCGGGCAACCCTTCAAATAGCGGAAAATCCTTTTTACAGCTCCCAGATGTGAGGCCTTCGGGTTGGCTTGATATCTTGCGAGCAGGCACGTAGGATACATTATGTTGGGCCTTGAGGCTGTTAGATACATTAGAGATCCGATCATTGCGCGATAATATGAAGAGTTAATGCTTTCACCCTTTAAATCCGGAGTAATCTCGTGATTCTGCGGAAGTGGGGTACCAATGGGCGTTGTATTAGACATCTGGAACCGGCTCAAGATGTCACCAACATTATTTAGTCTGATGGATGAATATCCCAGACTCAGTTTGTTGAAATTGTAGGCCCAAAAAGAAATTCATTTCCCCCATTGCGCTCATCTCGAATTTCTCCTGCATAACACGCTCGAATTGCCTGCACAAAACATCGTTAGTTGAACCAAATATGATATCATCAATGTATACCTGTACGAATAGAAGATCTCCATCCTGTTCTTTGATGAAAAGAGTGCAATAGATAAGACCTCGCCGAAAACCATTCTCCATTAGATAGTTAGATAAGGTTGCATACCAAGCTCTCGGTGCTTGATGTAAACCGTAGAGAACTTTGTTGAGCAACCAAACCTGATCAGGGTGAATAGGATCTTCAAAACCTGGAGGTTGTTCGATGTGCACCTCTTCTTTAACCACACCATGTAAGAATGCACTTTTCACGTCCATCTGGTAGACCTTGAATCCTTTAAATGAAGCATAAGCTAGAAAGATCCGAATAGCCTCAAGACTAATCTCACCTTGTTTCGAATGACTACTCCACGATCATCCTTTTTGCATTTGTAAACCCGACGGGTGCCAATTTTCTTGTAATCGTCAGGTTTTTCAACAAGTTTCTAGACACCCAGCTTCTGGAATTGTTGCAGTTCCTCCTGCATGGCTTCCACCTAAGAATTATCCTTTAGCGCTTCTTTCCAAGACCTTGGTTCTTCTTGTGAGACATACCACGCGAAGGATCAATCATTTTGTAAACCCGATTCTCTGATAGCTGAATACAACCCAGCATTCTGGTTGCTTCTCAGCTGATTACGCGTCTGCACTCTACTTTGGACATCTCCAATAATATTTTGCTGTGGATGAGTATCATGAATTCTTGTTTCAGGAACATCAGGAACACGAGTATTAATACCCAAATTGTTAAGATTAAGATCAACAACCAAATCGACGGCTGGCATAGACGTAGATGTGGATGCATTTCCTTCAGCAGTGTCTAAATTCTGCACATGAGTAGTTGCTTCAGAAGCACCTTGAACAGGAGCAACCGAAGCCGAAGAGCCTTCATTCGCATCGTGGAACTCATCATCTTCCAACGACACGTTGTAATCAGCAGCATCTTCAAATTCCTCATCTTGAGCAATATTGTTAACCGAATTAGAAGCTTGAGGGTTAACAACAATTGGTCGCACCAAAGACGAGTCAACTGCATTATCACTTTCTAGTAGCTTTTGAGCAGCTGCAGATGCTTCATCAAAGGTTGGCAGATTAAAGGAGTCGAATAGCCCATCATAATCGAACATCCAAGGATCACCCGGAGCTCTTACAGAATTAGTATACCTTTGAACCTTTACTTCACCCCATAACTCGATCTTTTTGGTTGTCAAATTCCACACACGAAAATTCGGAGTAGCATATCCAAGGAAGAAACCCTCGATAGCCTTTGCACCAAACTTTCCGTGCGGTTCAATCATAGTGCATGGACCGCCAAATGGTTCTAAGTAAGAAACATCCGGTTTCCTTTTGTGTAACAGTTCGAAACAAGTCTTGTCATGCCTTTTAACTGTGAGAACTCTGTAAAAAGTATAGCAAGTAGTAGCCACTTGTTAGTGCACTATGTCTGTTGACTTCGTCTTGTATCGAGTCATGTAATAGGATAGGATAATCAGTGCTCGAGGTGCTAGAAACTGATTTTAGTGGATTTGGTGGTAATTTCGTTTGAAATAGCCAAGGGCAAGTTCAAACGAAATTAACAAAGTTAATTCCGCTTGAACGTGGCTTTGTCCATTTCAAACGGAATTACCTAGTCTATAAATAAGGAGCATACCGTTTCATTTGAAAGGGGATTAGATCTTGTGTTTGGTAACGAAGTGCTGCCGAATTGTCTCCAGGTGCTGTAATCATTGTTAGTTCAATACAAGAGACATTTAAATTGAATTGAGCGTCCGTGTCATTGATTCCGCCTTTGATTCGGATAAACAAATCTTCTGATCGACTCATTCAGGTCGTACAACGATCCTACAAGTGGTATCAGAGCTCAGGAAGAAGAGTTTAGCTTGATATCATCAGTTTTCTGACTTCTACACCTTCTTTTTCAAATTAGACAAGATTTCACGGCCAAAATGGATTGCATTTCTCACATTACATGTGAAACAGTGTTCTAACAAAGCCTTGAGAGAATCAGACCTAAATACAACTTAAAAGTGACAAAAATGGACTAAAATTGTAATTTCGTTTGAACGAGCATTGTAATTCCGTTTGAAAAGTCCACCTGATCTCGCTTCAAATCGTAATTTCATTTGAGTTACAGTTAATTCCGCTTGAAAAGTTCAGTTAATTCCGCTTCAAAGTGTTATCCCGTTTGAAGATTTCACTTGAAATAAGAGATTTCGTTTGAAAGTACTAATTTCGTTTGAAGTTGTCATCAAAGGGATTCCGTTTGAAGTTTTGATTTCATTTGAAGTGACATCCAAGTGATTTCGTTTGAAATCATTATTCCGCTTGAGATCCTTATTTCGTTTGAAAGTGGATTTTTCGCACCAAGATCATTTCATGTCAACCGAGTATCAGTTTATTTCAAGTTGTTTGAGATTGTTTGAACTGATTGTGTTTGTTTGATTGTTTCGTCTCCAGGAAATTCAAATTCACATCATGGCTGAAGAATTCTACAACACGTTCTACAACGCGTTCACATCCGAGTCTTCAGAAATCTCAACTGTCACACCAAAAACCATTACGAAAGCGATCAATGAGAATATTAAACATGACAATTTTTATGGTACACATTCAAAACCACCAACTCTTGAAAGTATTGAAGACTATACTTGGTGGAAAGAACGGTTTCTCAACTGGGCAAAAGCGTATGCACACGAGAGCTGGTTCTGTTTGGAGTTTGGGTATAAAAGGCCGACTGATGATAAAGGAGAAGAGATTCCACTCAAGAAATTACCTAAAGATGACAAAGCAGAATTCTCAGCAGAACAGAGAATGATTGCTTTGATTCAAACTTCTATCAGGAATGACATGTTTGCTTTATTGCAACATGATGGAACATCGAAATCGGTTTGGAAAGCCTTGAGGGTAAAAGCTGAGGGGGGTAAACAAATCAAGAAAAACAAAATTTCTTTATTAAAGAAAGAATTTGATTTGTTTGACAGTTTGAAAGATGAATCAGTTAGGCAAATGATAGAGAGATTTGGTCACTTAAAAATTGAACTTGATCGGTTTGGGATTGTTAAAACTAGAGAAGAAATCATTGATAAGATAATAGAAGCGTTACCACGAGCTGATCAGTGGCAAACGTTTGTTTTCATTTTGAAAAATGATGCTTTGTATGATACAATTTCTCTTGATGTCTTGATTGAAAAGATAGAAAGTCATGAGCTAGAGTTGCAAAAGCAGAACAAGATGAGCAGTTCTTCGCATCAACAGAATGTCAGTCTCTATTACAAAGGTAATCTACCTTCGGTGAAAGTTGCAGAATCACCAAAGACAGCATTCAATGGTGAGAGGACAAAAGAGCCACAAAAAAGCTCATCAAGTTACGATCCGGGTTATCATTCATCTTCATCTAAAGCTAGTGTTGAAGAATTTGATGAAGTTCTGTGCAACATTGCTCTCAAATTGAAGAATTCCCCGACAATGAGCATCAATGCAGCTAAGCAGCAAATGAGCTTCCTTGCATCTGTTCTGGAATCGTATGAAGGTCTTGTAGCAGGTAAAATTGGAAACTCTGAGTTAACCAAAGAAGACTACGACCAGATTGATCCGGAAGAGATGGAACTCATTGACATTCGTTGGTGTTTGGCAAGTTGCATCCGCAGAGCTCAGAGATACATGGAGATTACTGGGAAACAATCTCTCGGTGGTGCATCAACAAAACTTGGATTTGATAAATCCAAAGTGACCTGCTTCAAATGTAAGCAAAAAGTTCATTTCAAGAGAGAGTGCAATAATTCTGCGGTTGGTGGAAATGAACATCCGTTCAATGACGATTATTACCGAAAGGCAATCTACCACCGAAGCAAAGAAGAGCCAAAAATGATTGAAGACAAACCTAGAGATAAGTCAAGAGCTTGTGCTGTGATCCATGATGATGAAGGATATGATTGGAGTCAAATTCTTCCGTAAGAAGATCGTGTTGATATTCGAAAAACAACCCATGGCAAAACTATATCAAAGAACAACCATTATGTTTTCATTGCTGAAATTAAAGAGCAAAACAAAGAAGAAAATGTTGTTGCTGAGGTCAAAGAGAAAACCAGAGAAGAAATTCTAAGTGAGAAAACAGACAAAGAAATAAGAATGGCTTGGAACAGAATGAATGAAATGCACGAAGAATATGAAGAGGCTGTCAGCTACAATAGATGGGATAAGAAGCAAGAGTGTTATGTAAACCATTATGGTGAACCGGTTGTTCCCAAGAAGGACATAATTCATGAGAATGTTCTTCTAGTGATTCCTCGAGTCGGAGAATATTATTCAAATGCTTTCAAAGACAACTCATATGAAAGAAAGCTTAGAAAAATCATAAGAGATGTCATGACTTCAAGCTTGAGGAAGAGGGATGAAGAGAGAATGAAGAAGAATGTTGAGAATATGGTTGAAGACAGTTGTTGAGGAAGATGTGAAGATTGTTGAAGAAGTGAAAGAAGACGTTGTGGTGAATGTAGAAGTTGTGAAAGAAGCTGTTACTGAAGAACATCAGGTTGGAAAAGATGTGAAGAAAGCAGAAGAAGAAGTGAAGAATGAGAGTTTAGTTGCTGGTGATGTTGGTGATGATGCTGGAAAGCAGAAAGATGCTGATCAGACAGATGCAGCAGAGAACACCGAGGTGCCAATCACTGAGGTAAATTCTGATTCTGAAACTCAAATCAAAATCGTTGAACAGTGCAAGAAATGCATGGAAACGTGCAGTGCTTGTACTGAAAAAGACAAGAAATTCAAAATAAGAAATCTTGAATTCAATAAAATTGAAGAAGTTTTAAAAAATAAATGCAAAGAAATGTTTGAAAACGAAAAAGTTTTGAAAGAAAATGATGAAAAACTTTTGAAACAATGTAAAAAGTTAGAAAAAGAAAATGAAATTTTAAAAGAAAATGTTTTGAAAAAGACAGAAGAATGTGATCAAAAAGAAATTGTTTGTCAAGAAATGAAGAAATAATATGATTCAATAAAATTGGCATATCACATTACAAAAGAATCATATGAAAAAGTAAAGGATGAAATGAAATTTGCTCAATCAAGAATGAATTATTATTCTGAAACAACTAAAGAGCTTAAGCGAATGTATGAAATAAAACAAGGTGTTGTTAATTCCTATATTGAGGATGTTGCTAAGCTAAAGCGTCAGATTGCTGATTTACAACAGGATAATAACAAGTTAAAAAGTTATCACGTGTCGTCATATGTGCTTGAAAGAATTTTCAACATAAAACCGGATGGAAAAGATTCTGAGCAAAACAAGAAAGGTATTGGCTCAGAGTTTCATCAAGTTCCACAACCGGAAAAGTTTGCATTTTATGATGATGAAAAGGTCGAAAAAGCTTTCAACATGGTAGATCAATTGCCAGATAACATTGACATAACCTATTCCAAATCTGATGATTCTAGTGATTCAGAGGTGGTAGGTAAGGTCGTTGAAAGTGTGTTGAAAGAAGAGTCAGTTGATACAGGTAAATCTGAATAACAGGATGAAAATGAAGGTAATTTTCATGATGGATATTTGAAAAACTCAAAATCCGAGAAAAATTTGAATGATGATTCAAAAGGATTGGTGTATACCATGATTGGATCAGACAAATTATTCTTAGATGTGGTATTCCCGATTCAGAATGTGATTTCAGAAAAGGTTGATAAAGTTTTCAAGATGGTCGAGATTGAAAAATCTGAAATTTCAAAGTTTGCCGGAAAAGGTCCTAAAACTTTTTATAACAAACCTGGTTACAAAAAGAAGAACATGAAGGCTGGGTTGGGTTATAAGAAGAAACAAGGTCAAAATAAAAATGAAATTCCGAATTTTCAGACAAAAATGAATTTTGTTCATGGGACAAGTTCTGAAGAAGAGAAAGAACTCCAATTTAGACGACAGTCTAATGAAGAGTTTTATGCTCAAAAGAAAAAGCAACAACCATAGGTCAAAGATGTTTCAAAAAGAACATGTTTTAAGTGTGATCAAATCGGACATCTCGCACGCAAGTGTCCAAATCTGAAACATGTCGATGTTGATAAAAAGAAATCTGAAAATGTTGAGAAACAGAAATCTGAGGATGTTAAACAAAGGTCAACCAGATTTGATTCGAAACAAACTTGGAGGTACAATACAAACAAGTTTGCTTCAAATCAAAATTGGAAATCAAACCAGAACAGGATTGATTCAAGACAGATCTGGAATTCTCACACACCCACATTTAGAACAACACAAAGTTGGAAAACAAATGTTGATACGACAAAACCAAATGAGTTTTGGAAACCTAAAGTTGTTGTTCAAAATCAAAATGTTCAAAAAGATTCAAATTTTTACAAAAGAGGTACTCCAAAAGGTCAAACATGGTCTGTTAAGAAACAAATGACTTTGGTAAATGATGAAAAAGTTGAAGTCAAAGTTGAAAAAGTCTTTGATGATAAAGATTTTCCGAAGTTGATTGATACATATTGTGTTGAAATGCCTAAGGTTCAACAAACCTGGGCTAAATTGTTCAAGTAATCAAGTAGTTTGAATGTGTAGGTGCTCAAGAAAACTAAAGATTGTGAAATTGGATTTCGGAGCAGCCTGGCACAACAGGAGGAGAAGGCTGCTGAATCATGTGTTGGTTGAAACAGGGAGTTTGTTTGTTTTCTGTATATAAATAAACAATATTTCAAAAACCCTAAAAATTGAAAAATTTAAACACCAAAAATATGTTTTTATTTTTGTCAAATATTCAAAAATACAAAAATTGTTGATTGAATATGCCGAAACCCTCACGGCGGAACAAACATGATTCATTTCACAAGATTGAAAAACGGTTTTCAAACTGTAAATATCACTGTGTTGTAAATCATGGGGGTAATTGTTGCTTCATATGTTATATTTTCTGCAAATCAGAGCACATTAGCAGAAAATGGATGGCGACACAAAGCTATCAGTGTCGGTTTGTCAAATTTTCTTTAAATGATTTTGCATTTTAGGGGGAGTATTGTTGTTAGAAAATACAAAAACATTAGAAAATTTAAAAAAGTAAAAAACATGATAAAATTCAAAAATTGAGTTTTTGCATAAAAAGAGGAAATGATAGTACATCAGTAGACAGTTACAGTATGCTAAAGAAATGTAATGATTAAATAGCGTTAAACAGTCTCACTGATGATATGCCGATAGGTTTTTATACATTTAGTAAACTTTTTCGGGATATAAACATAAATTCAAACTTGCTTATTTCATGGGGAACACTACTTGGATATATAGGTAATCCCTGAAATCTCGTTTGAAGGACCCCTCTTTCTGAGATACTAGGTCTTTATGCTTAGTGATATCTGGGGTATTATCCCGGGACTTCTGATTTTGCGGAAGCAATGGCCTAGTCCCCGTATAATACTTTCTGCATGTTTGAAATATAGCAAATGCCCTTAGTACAAAAAATGATGAAACATTGAAAAATGCTAATCATGTGCTGTTGAAGAAAAGATCCTCTAAAGGGGACACACCAAAAGTCAAAGCCGTCATCTCTTTGCTGAACGGAAGTTCTGACCTGAGCTCTCATGGTTTTTCGCAATTTAACCCCTTACAGATATCATCTAGGTATACTCACCTGTAAGACTGAATATTGGGATCTGGATACGGGAGTATATTCAAGAGGTGGGGCACATGAATGAGTTTAAGTCTTTAAAGCATCTAATTCGTATCCTGAATCAGTTGAACTTTGTGTGAAAATTTAAGTGGATCAGTATATCGACAATCTAAGTGAATTGTTTAATTCTTAATGTGTAAATAAGCTCAACGGTACTTGTGACTTGTCAAAAACTGATATGATCCTCTGACGCAAACTCAAACAAAAATATTGTCTGTAAATATGCTTGTAAATATTTCTTTACTGCTTTATATTTCAGAAATATACAAAAAGATTTTGATTCTGCTTTTATTTTCGACAACCGATGTCTGAGTGCTGAGTTTTAAAATCTAAGTAAGCTGATTGTGTTTCTGAAAATAAAACAAGTTCATTAATTTGAAACTTGAGCTTTTATAAAAAATCAAAAACAGTTTATGATATCTCCAAGGTCATTAGTTTGGACTTGGATGATTAACTGTGAGGGATTTGGATTCTTTATTGTTAATTTTTTTGTTAAAGAGCTAGTTTCCGATCCTGTTCGCTGAAACTGCCAAATCAATGAGATTTGTTAAAAAGTGTTAGTTTAGAAAGGTTGATAGAGCCAGGTTTTCATTCCTGGAAGTTCAAAATATTGTTACTTATAAACGTATGAGTGTTGCAGATGTGATTCCAGACTACGATCCCGACAGCTGAGTCTAAGGGGGAGTCTGAAGACGAGCTCAAAGCAAGGGGGAGCTTGTAACCTGAAAGCAAGGTGTCGGTTCCTAAAGCACGGAAGCTTGACAAAAGGGGGAGCCTGAAGAATTTGTTAATGTTAGAGCCAGAGACAGAGAGAAAAGAAGATAAAGATTGATGGATGCTTACAGTGTTAGACAATTTGGTAAGAGCATGAAGACTGATCAAGAATAAAGATGTGTCATGATAAAGACTCGACACTGAAGACTTCGTCAACATCCAAGGGGGAGTCTGTTAGTGCACTATGTCTGTTGACTTCGTCTTGTATCGAGTCATGTAATAGGATAGGATAATCAGTGCTCGAGGTGCTAGAAACTGATTTTAGTGGATTTGGTGGTAGTTTCGTTTGAAATAGCCAAGGGCAAATTCAAACGAAATTAATAAAGTTAATTCCGCTTGAACGTGGCTTTGTCCATTTCAAACGGAATTACCTAGTCTATAAATAGGGAGCATACCGTTTCATTTGAAAGGGGATTAGATCTTGTGTTTGGTAACGAAGTGCTGCCGAATTGTCTCCAGGTGCTGTAATCATTGTTAGTTCAATACAAGAGGCATTTAATTTGAATTGAGCGTCCGTGTCATTGATTCCGCCTTTGATTCGAATAAACAACTCTTCTGATCGACTTATTCAGGTCGTACAATGATCCTACACCACAGCCCCCCCCAGAACTGAACAGGAAGCTCCGACTCTACCAACATCGTTCTTGCAGTTTCTATTATCGTTTGATTTTTCCTCTCAGCGACACCATTTTGTTGTGGAGTGTAGCGAGAACTGTACTCATGAAGAATCCCCTTTGAAGTACAGAACTCATCCATTATGCGGTTTTTGAACTCAGTGCCATTGCCGCTTCGGATCCTCTTTACTTTCAACGTGTACAAATTTTCTAGCAAAGTAAGATGATTCTTGAGGATTTCAGGAGTTTCACTCTTGTGCGCCATAAACGATACCCAAGAAAATCTAGAGTAGTCATCAGTAACCACCAGACAATAAGCATCCCCAAAGTTTGTCTTGTGTTTCATAGGTCCAAAGAGGTCCATATGAAGACGTTCAAAAGGCATGCTGACAGTGTTAACTTTCTTAATCGGGTGAGACTTCTTTGCTTGCTTTCCCTTTTGGCACGAAACACAGACATCTTGTAGATGAGAATTCTTCATAGGCACCCCATTCACAAGATTTTTTTTCACCAAATGGTTCATTTTTCTCAAGTGAATGTGCCCCATTCGTCTGTGCCAAGATATAGACTCCTTTTCTATGGCTTTTGAGACAAAACAAGTGACTTGTGCAGATGTAATCGCTTGACTCATGTCAAGAATATAAAGATCATTAATCCTTGGAGCCGATAATAGAATCCATTCTTTTGGAATTTTAAAACTAGGCTTCAGCACATAGCAACCGGCATCATCAAAATGCACGGTGAACTTCTTATCGCAGATTTGCGAAACACTCAGAAGATTGTGATCAATTTGTCGCACATAATTGATCTTATCGAAACTCACAACACTATTGGAGATCATTCCTTCTCCAGTGATGCATCTGCCTTTGTCTCCAGCAAATGCGACATAACCTCCTCTAATGTTTTTCACATCATAAAGAAGCCGTAAGTCTCCAGTCATGTGCCTAGATGCTCCACTGTCAACAATCCAATGACTATTAACTTTCTTAGTGGTCTTGGGTCGTCCCTGATCATCAAGAAATGTGATTTCGATTTCTTGATGATTTCGAAATATCGCGTCTCCCCCCAAACCTTCACCCGTTTTAGGTTTCCAAGACTGATTTCTTTTACCAGATTAAGTATTACTAAAAGATTTTGAAATTTCTGGTTTTAACGGTTGTGAAGAACTTGGTTCCCTTTTAACAGATTTTACTTCCGGTTTTAAAGCCCTTTCTATCGCCTTGACGTTTTGACGTCGTTGTTTTGTTTCTTGTTCTTTAATAGTACGCTTATCTTGTTTTGGTGAAACAGAACGACGTTGTTGGTGACCTTTTTCAGGAGGGGCTCTGTCAACAAACTTTTCTTTGGGAGAATTTGTACAGTTTTTGATAATATGTCCAAACTCTCCACATTTAAAACAAGATCTCCTTTCAACAAACTTAGGAGATTCTGATTGATGACCAGATGTCAAACCTGTAGACCCAGAGGTACTTGTTCCTTCATCACACCCATTTGTGTGTTGGGTGTAGTTGTTTTGACTATTATGTTTTAAAATTTTGACTTGTTGAACAAAATCGGTATTTGATTTATTTTCAAAAGTCTCCACTTTATCAGTACCTCTTGATGCTATAAATTTAACATCATTGTTTTTCTTCTTGTAACGAGCTCCCTTTGTTTCAAACTTTGGTTGAGAAACCTTAGGCTTTTGAGCTCGTTGTTATTGCTGTCTACCCTTAGAAGCGATAAATTGTTGCTTTGTCGGTAATCTTTGATTTCCATACTGTTTTCTAACTTCAGATTTTGGAATAGGATCACATTGAGTTACAATAACTCTCGGGATCGCCTTACCTAAAAACTTACTGGTAGTATCTTCAAACACTTTATCAATCAAAGATTGATTGACGTTTTTAATTGGAAAATATTTGTTTGAATATATTTTGTCATCATCGTCTAAAGTATACAACATATTCTTACTCTTAACGGTAGACACAGATTCCTTGATAGGATATATCTCTTGTTTAGCAACAGAGTGCATAGCAGGAGTAGGAGGATCACACAGAATATGATTCTCAATAGGAACTTCTACTCCTTTCATCTTATCAAGAGATTTATCCTGATCACTCACATCTGATTCATCATCTGACGAATCATAGTCCTTAACAATTGGAGCACTTTGTTCCGTAGATGTTGAATTTTTTGTTCCTTCAGATGAGCTACCCGAGGAACTATCCGATTTGAACCCTAAGCCTGTAGTGACCTCCTCATAATCAAGAGGTATACTTGGTTCAAAACGAGGCATTTCCTCTTCATCGGGCATTCTGGTATAGTTGTGTCTTAAAGGAAGCGGACACGACTTATACCCAACACCTTTCACATTCCCTTTCAGTTGTTGAGCGTCTATAATGTGATCAAGCACATATCGGGAGTTAGAATAACTCTCCAATTTGAGCTTGATCGCATCATGCTCGCATTTTGCCATGGCTAGCTCCTTCTTTGTTTCCACAATGATATTAATGTAGTTATTAATACTAGTTTGTTTGTTGAAAACAGTTTTTGTTAATTCAAAAACGCTTTTCTTTAAAGTTTCAATTACTGATTTGAAATCTTTTTCATTACGAGCTAAGGCCATGTTTGCCTCTATGCATTTTGACAGCTCAATAACCAAATTCTGATTGTGACTATGAATCCTTTCCGATTCATGTTTCAGATCTGCACAAATACTGCATACACTAGGAGTAGGAGTGTCGGAATTTACCTGACTTGTCTTGGCTGCGACATTTGCCATAAAGGCAGTCTGATAAGAGAAAGATCCATCTTCAGAGAAGAACTTCTCCATTTCTTTTGATGCAACAGCAGCCTTCTTTATCAGAACAGATTTCTGACACTTTAACTCCTCAGCTTCCTTTAACAAACTATCAACATCAAAATCCATTCCCTCCTTCACATCCGATTCTGAACTATAACCTCCAATGCTCGAGCTTTCTTCATCTGAACAACCACTATAACCCGAACTATCATTACTTTCAGAGAACTCTTCTTAGTACACATGCTTGATGTGATTGATGATCTTGGCATAACATGCAGTTCCTCCGCCTCTTTGATCACAACCTCCAAACTGTACTGACCAGTCACACCCTTCATTAACTTGAACGACTAATGCTCGGTTGGTGTTTGAAGGCCTAAACTGGTTGTGGTTGGTTGTGTTTGCTGGATTGTTCACAGCTACTATCCCTCTTTCACGGTTAGCTTGATTTGTTCTGGATGTACTTGTTTGATTTCGGAAGGGATTTTGGTTGCCTTATCTGCTCGGTCGAATACACTCACGTTTGAAGTGACCCTTTTTGCCGCAATTAAAGCATGTAACTACCTCCTTATCGAAACTGTACTTTGTATCTCTTTTGCTTTCCAAGGTTATTTTCCCCGTTCGGCTCATATAATCCTTAGCCCTTCGAACAACACTCGCAAACGCCCACTTAATGTCCATCAACTCCATTTTAGCATGGTCTATCTGTTGATAATCTTCATTGGTCAATTTAATGTTTCCAATTTGACCTGCCACCAATCCACAATAGGCATTGACCATTGTGTTGAGAAGTTCCATATGTTCCTTTGCAACTTCTATATTGACTTTTGAAAGATTTGAAGTATCAACTTTGACGGTATTGGGGTTTTGAGATTGAAAGTTGTTACTATAACATGCTTGTTGTGGTTGGGCTTGTGGTGGAGGTGTAACAACTGGCGGTGGTGGAAAATAGGCTCTTGGATCAAATTGAGGTTGAGGTGTGGAAACTTGATGTTGAGATTGAGGGAAATAGGCACTTGGATCAAATTGAGGTTGAGGTGTAGTGACTTGAGGTTGAGATTGAGGGAAATAGGCACTTGGATTGAATTGGGGTTGTGATTGGATTTGAGGTTGTGCAGCAGGTTGCGGTCACGGAAAATAGGCACTTGGATAAAAAAACCTGACCATACGACGTTTGAGCACTTGTGGAAGCTGATTGATTTGTCACTTGAGGAAAAGGACTTGTATTAGACACAAAATCCGTTTGTAGTTTTGGTTGCTGACTGGTAATAGCAGCAGGGTTAATCCCTCCAAAGTACATTTCTGGATTTTGAGGGACTGTAATGCGTTTAGCTTTATGGATTTCCTCTTCATTCTTGTTTTCTAGCTTCTGAACAAATTCATAGATACTGACAGTATCTAAAACACCCGTATGCTTTAACAATTCAATGAATGGGCTCCACTTCAGTGGTAGATCATCAGCAAACCTTGCAACCATTTCCTGTGGAGTTGCAACAACTTGATAAGAAAACATTGCACTAAGTAAATGATAAAAACAAGTTGTCATATCATTTAATGTTTCGTTCTCCATGAATAAAAATGCTTCAAACTCCTTTTTCAACAAATCTTGGTGTGTCTTCCTTGTAGCCGCATTTCTTTCTCCTCTTGTTACCAAGATGTCCCACAAGGCTTTTGTGGTGATACAATAAGAGAATTGCTGATAGATATCTTTGTGGAGTGCTTGCGTAAGGATAGGAAACGCCTTCTTTTCTAGATCATATGCCTTTTTGTCGCTTTCAATCGTATTCGCCAAAGTCGCTGGATTTGATCCTGCTTCTTTAAGAGCTGTGTTGTATACCGTAGTGAAACACGTCCATAGCTCGGTGTTTTGCCCTAGAACGTAAGTATGAAATTGACCTTTCCAAGATGGATAGTCATTCATATGATTTAGCTTTGGCGGGCGATTGTTGCTACCCCTTTCACTTTCGCTCATTAGCAAATTCTGAATACTTTGATTTTGATTTGCTACGCATGCCCATTGATTTGCAGAAATTGTTTGTTGTGGCATCATGTTCTTGATCCACGACATTGCGGAGGTCGGATCTTGACCTGTGCTTGAGCTACTGCTCCAATCCCATGGACTGGCACTCATATTTGATGTAAGTATTAGAATACCTAGTCCCAAACTTGAAATGAAACTGTTAAATATGTTTTGCAAAGCTTCTGTGTAAATTTTACAAGTCACACCCACGAAGAACTAGGTTCTTCGTGAAAGACCAGAACTGACGAATAATAGGTTTTTTCGTAAACAACAATCACTACGAAAAATCAGGTTTTTCGTCAACAACAATTCCACGAAAAACTGGGTTCTTTGTCGAAGACAATTTGACGAAAGACCTGGTTTTTTGTCGCTTGGTTCTTCGTTGACTAAAAAGACACAGATGGTTGGTAAGATATTTTCCAAAACAAATCTTATCTCTGACACAAGTTGGTGACACCTTTTTCAAACTAACAACTTGCTGTAACAGAACTTGATTTACCAACCCATCATGATTTGTACCAATTTGTCAAACAATTATATTTTAATGACAATCCAATAATGCAAACACAGATTATAGATCAAACCACAGAAATGTATGAATATCCCAAGAACACTTTGAATATCCAATGAACACTTTGAACTTTCCGGCAAACAGGATGAGTTTTCCGGCACCGTACAAATTTCCGAACAAGAATTTTGCTAAAACTTTCAATAAAAACCGAATCTTAACATGTAGACATGAGTTTTAACAAGGTTTTCGTAAAAACTAACAGCAAAATACAAGACTTTCAAATATTTTTCATTGCATTTTCCAGAAAATATATCTTTTAAGTAAGAACAGTTCTTAAAAACATAAACAACTTGTTTCAAAACAACTATGTATGGTTTTAAACAAGGATAAGAGCCAATGCTCTGAACCAAACAATGTAGAACAAAACACAAAGTAACCAAAGATTCAATATCTATTGATTAAACTGGATGAGAACAGATTATAAACACATACACACGATGTTTGATAATACTCTCGGTAAGGTTATGCTCTCATTACTGAACACAGTAGACGAACTATGCTATTTATACAAGCAGCCCAGCCCATTACACTACGAAGAATGTAATGGGCCCACGAAGAACCTAAGCCCACGAAGAATAGGTTCTTCGTAGACTGTTTCCACGAAAGACCATGTGACGAAGAAGGTTCTTCGTCACATATCAATCACCACGAAGAAGGTTCTTCGTGCAAAGGGATATCCCATGAAGAATAGGTTCTTCATGGGGAGGTTGCATGACAGCAACTGTTGCAACTGTAAACAGTTTGCAGCAGTTTAACATAACACATACATAAACAAACAAACAGATTGCACAATAGCAACTGTTTAACATACATAACAAAGACAAACGTCGTACCAAGTTAGATAGGAGGATATCCGACTTGATCGACTCGACGGAAACATAAAGAGACTCAATAACAAAAGACCGTAATATTACATCGTAAATAAGAACAAGTTACATGCACAATAAATGCACCAACACAAACCAAGGAAAAGGTACAACTAGTCTGGTATTCTACTTTGGAGAATCACCAATAACCTGGTGCACACAGAAGCAACAGACAGTGGCAGTATCATCACATGAATCCGAATTCATGGCAGCCACTGCAAAAGCATGCCAAGCACTATGGCTTAAAAGATTGCTAAGTGAAGTTACAGGCTGGAAGGAAGAGAAGATAACACCAAGGGTGGATAATGTTTCTGCAATAACACTTATGAAGGATCCAGTCTTTCATGGAAGAAGCAAGCACATTGATACGCGCTATCATTTCATAAGGGAATGCGTGGAGAACGAACATATCATTATGGAACACATCAGTGGAGAACTACAACAGACAAACATACTAACAAAGGCACTAGCAAGGGTCAAGTTTGCTACAATGCAAGAACTACTCAGAGTTCAAGATCTACAACAACTCAAGGATGTTTGTGATTAAGGGGTGAATGAAATCTCTAATCTCTACACATCCTGAAATTCAAGGGTTTATTATGTATATAGTATAAAGATAGTTTAGGGTAGTTATGAAGTTCAGGGACTAAAGATGGAAAATCAGAAGTTGGTAACCGAGTCCCTTAAGGAATCGATGTGTCCCTTGGACACACCTCTTGGAACCGGCGACACCTATACAGGATCAGGGGACACATCTCTTAAATACAGCCACATGTTCAAAGGATACACCCGTTCGTGAAGAAACACGTCTCTACAATCACACCTTTTAGATTCTATAAATAGGGCATTAGATTTCATTTGTAAAAACATTACATGTATTCAGAGATACAAGTTATATTCAAGTTCAGTTTTATTCAATTGTTCTAGAGATCAAAGATTAATCTAGGTAACAAAGTAAATAAGCAAATCCCACTTGTTTAATACATATCTATATATAACAATTAACATATTTCCTTAGGAAGTGTTGATACATATTATGTGGACGCGACTTGGTTCAGTTCGGTTCGACTCGGTTAGGTTCGACTCAAGCCCGACGTCATGACATTCCTCCGTCATACGCCCAAGAGTTTGACACACGAAGCACGGAGAGCCGAGAACGTTTCCCACTGACACATCATCATGACATCATCATGATGGTGTCATGATGATGTCATAAGTCGACTAATCTTTACAAATGTGTATTTTCAGAATTCACGTACATGCAGTTTGGACCAATCAACTTGTTTGGGCCACTCACATGGGCCGAAACCTTCAACTGGGCCGGACCCCCACTTGTTTGCATTCATGTCGACGAAACTCTTGAGGTTTCGTCGACTTTGAAGTTTCATCGGCCGATATTGGAGGTTTCGTCGACCTGTTCACTTTCGTCATGTCTGTCTTTATATATATTCTGATAGAATTCACAGTAATAGATAGAACACACACACGGGAGAACCAGAGAGAGTTTACAGGGATTATTTTGTAAACATTGTATTGTAACCGTTTCAAGCATTAATACATTGTGTGTTAATCGTTGAGTCTCGTGTTTATCATTTACGTGTTCGAACTTGGTTTAACCTACCCGTTAGGATTCCGCACTCTCGGGTTTGTCGGAAAACAGGGAATAGAGGTTACTCGATCCTCCGGGTGGACCTACAATTGGTATCAGAGCATTGGCTCGATTCCTTGTTAAAACCAAGTTGTTTTTCTTGTGGTTTTGAAATATTTTTAAGTGTTTTTCTGAATTTTAGAATTTGAAGTTCATACTTTTCTGAAAAAACGTGGTTAAAATCTTGGAAATCTCTTTGTTTTGCTACTAGTTTTTATAAAACCATTGTTAAAATACATGTATACATGCTAAGGATTGGTTTTAAGTAAACTTTTGTGCAAAAACTTTGTTCGGAAAGCTTATCGGTTACCGGAAAAATCATAACTTCATCGAGTTCATCAAGATATTCAAGTTGTTCTTGTTTTGTTCTTGATAATATTTGAGTTTGATCCTTTGGTTGGTGAATTATTGTGTTGTTATTATTATAAAATTGTTGTTTGACATTTGTGACACACAAATGATGGATATTTGAAAAGCAAGTCTGATAAGTAAGGTTGGGTGTTTGAGTGTTTGACAAAAGTGACCATAGTGTCAGGAGATAAACTTTGAAAATATCTTTCTTTGCAAATCATACTTTCTTTGCAAATCATATAAGTCAACGAAACTCCTTTGCAAATCATTTAAGTCTACGAAACTCTAACTTCTTTTCTCAAAATTGGTTTTGACGAAACTCTATTTTTTTATTATTGGTCTTTGACGAAACCCCTCACCTTTCGTCAATAGAGGTTTCGCCAATCAACATAGGTTTCGTCGATCATTTAATCAATCAAGTTTCGTCGAGTTAAGGTTTCGTCATATTAAGTTTCAACACATTAAGGTTTCGTCGAGTAACAGAGTTTCGTCGACAAACTTGTAAAATTTTTAACAGAAGCTTTGGAAATCTAATTTAACTATTTGATTTAAGTGATTTAATCAAGTTTTCATCATTGTATATTCAAAATGAATCCGGATTGGTGGGGTACTCCATCAACTGCAGAGAGCAAGTATATAAACACGCGTTTATCTCCATCATGGGCCGAATCTCCCGCACCCGCATCTAATACGGAAAGTAAGTATACAAACACGCGTTTGTCGCCATCATAGGCCGAATCTCCCGCACCGCATCTTCGCAAGCGAATCCTATGTCGACAGGTCAATGGGTGTTTGTTTCAAATCAAACTCCAAGTATTCAAAGTATACTCCTAAGCGAAAGCGAGACCGGAAGTCTAAATCGCCCACCGAAACTGATGCACATAAACGAATATCCTGGATGGGTAGATAGATTCCATACGTATGTCAATGGGCAAAACACAGAATTGTGGTTATGTTTTACTACAGATTTCGATCAAGCTCTTGAGGTTGCCGCTTCAACTGCCGCTACATTTGTAGATCTTACTGAAGACGAGAAAAAGGCATATGATCTAGAAAAGAAAGCATATGCTATTCTGACTCAGGCGATGAGCAAGGAAATATATCATCAGTTCGTCAGCTACAAGACGTCAAAGCGATTGTCGGATGCATTGAAGACAAGGGTTCTAGGAAATGAAAAGTCACGCCAATTGCGACATGATTTACTCAAAAAGGAGTTTGATGGTTTCACATGTATGGAAAGTGAATCTTTGGGAGATATGACAAGTCGATTCTATCACCTGCTGACTGAATTGAGTAATTATGGGGTAGTAACAACTCCAGCAGAGGTAGTCACAAAGTTTACCAATGCATTGCCACCTCAATGGAATAGTATCTTGGAAATCCTGAAGTACAATGGCACATTGGCTACGACAAACATCAATGACTTCGTTCAGCTCTTAGAGAACAAAGATCAGGAAGAAACCCTAAAGGCAAAAAGGGTTCCAGTGCGACAAAATCCTGATATGTATTATGGAACTTCTAGCACTTCTGCAAGATCTGTTTCACATGCTCCACTTCAAACGGCATTTGTCACAAGCACAGATTTATATGGCAATACGATACAAGTTCCTGTAAAGCCAGCTCCAACCACAGACTTGTATGGAAATCCACTACAACCAGCTCCACAACAGCAAAGCTATCGGCCATCTACCGTAGCAACTGATTTGTACGGGAATCCACTTCCTGTTCAACAACAAGCTTGTTATGGAAGCACATCATCTGCTGGTCAGCCATCAAAGTCAAATACAGTACGGCTTGACACGTCAAACTTCTCCAAAGTTAGCGTTGAAGTAGCTAAAGATCATACGGAGATACTGAACACGTTGGTGAGCTCGTATTGTGGGTTGATTGTAGGGCAGATCGGAAATATCAATCTAACTCAAGAAGATTATCAGCATATCGATAAAGAAGAGATGGATATGATGGACATCAAATGGGCTTTCGCCAGTGCTGTAAGGCGAGCTAAAGACTTCATGGAACGGACGGGTAGAACTAGCTTGGAAAGCAAGAAAGATACCAAGTATGGGTTCGACAAGCAATCCGTCAAGTTCTTTAACTGTGGTGAACGTGGTCATTTCAAACGTGAATGCACGAAGCCAGCACAACATGGGAACCAGAATCCTTTCAGAGGTCAAGGAAACCAACATAATCAGAATCAAACATGTTGGTGCACTAAATGTCTGCTGATTACGTCATAATCAAGTCTTGTGTCTAGATTGTGTGAATGTACACACAACAGGGTCTTTATTAGGGTTTGTACTTGTTTTGCTTGAAGATTTCGCTTGAAATCAGTTCAAGCGAAATCAACATCATGAGATTTAGCTTGAAACAAGTTCAAGCGAAATCAACAAGTGATGATTTCGCTTGAAACCAACTCAAGCGAAATCAACATAGTATATATAGGTGTTGTGTGATTCATTTGGTAGAGTGAAGGTCATTGTTTGAGAGACGAAGTGCTGCCGGATTTGTATCAGAAAACGTTGTAAAAGCACGAATATTAATCAGAAAAGAAGGATTAAAAGGATAATAGCTGTTATGACTTTGTTTACGTTGATTCCGCCTTCGTATGCAAAGATGAACTACCTTAACTGACGGTTTAAGGTTGTAGAACGGTCCAACAAGTGGTATCAGAGCTCAGGACGAGGAGTTCATACCATAGCAGCGGATTCTCTTCTTTCTACTCATTTCTTTTTATATTTTTCTGATCTGAACGAGTTCCAACGGTCGAAATGATCTGATTTTCGAGTATATTGTGTATAACAGAGTTTTAACAAAGCCTAAAAAGTTTCGGACTAAAATTCAGATTAAAACGTGTTAAAAATGACCTAAAACTGAATTTCGCTTGAAAGTGTTCGAAATTAATAGTTGATTTCGCTTCAAAACAGAAAATTTTGGCTGGATTTCGCTTGAAATTGTTGAAGCGAAATTGATTATCTGTGGATTTCGCTTGAATCAGATCTGGTCTCGGTTTTCGCTTGAAATCAGTTGAAGCGAAACTGATCTTGTGGTTTTCGCTTGAGTCAGAACTGTTAGTAGTTTTCGCTTGAGACTGTTTGAAGCGAAATTGTTATATCAGATTTCGCTTGAAACATTGCTTGGATCAGATTTCGCTTGAACAGTTATATAGAGCTGATTTCGCTTGAAGCTGTTTATACTTCAAGGATTTCGTTTGAAATTGCTGAATTTTTCAAAACTTAAATTTTTCTAAGTGTTTGTTGATTTTGCAGGAACATTCACGATGGATGATATTTTCATGAACCCGTTTAGCGACATGTACGCGTTCGCTGGTGATTCCGGAAACGATGATACTTCGTCAAGTAATGTGAATGATAACTCGCGAAAAGAGAAGAAAAAGGAAGCTTGGGAATCGGAAAGTGCTTTCGGAACGTTCAATAAACCTCCAAAACTTATGGCTATTGAGGAGTACAGTCGGTGGTCCAGAAAGTTTGAAGACTGGATGATGGCATTTGCATTTCCAAGTTGGAAAAGTCTGAAGAACGGTTATGATCAAGGAAAAAAGAATGGTGAAGTCTTAACAGCTACTGATGAGATTGAATCATTCGTAGCAGAACAAAAGTGTGTAGCATTGTTATTTCAGTCTGTTCGGGAGGATATTATCTCATTGATAGACTATTCAAATGCTAAAGATCTTTGGGCAAAGTTAGAAAAGAAATGTTTAGGAAGTACAGAAATCGTGAAAAACAAAAAGAAACTTCTTAGGAAAGAGTTTGATATGTTTGGTTGTCTTAAGAATGAGTCAGTTTGTAAAATGATAGAAAGGTTCGGTCATCTGAAGCTAGAATTAGCAAGACATGATATCAGATATTCTGATGAAGAACTTGTTGACAAACTGTTCGATTCATTACCAGACGAGATGGATTGGAGATATTATGCACTGATGTTGAAGAATACTATTGTTCCTGAAATGTTGAAACCAGATTTGGTGATTGAGAGACTTGAAAGTCATGAACTGGAATTGAAGAAGACGTACAAAGTTAGTCATTCATCCTACCAGCAGAATTTGGATTTGTACTATCCAAAAAGCATGATGCCAAAAGCAACTTCTCCAAAAACTGCGTTTTCTGCTGAAAATGTGTTGACAGCCGGCAAAGAAAGTCAAAGTGGTCAAAGCAGTGGAAGTCACAGTGGTTATCACAGTGGATCTTCATCTTCTGGAAATCATCCAGATGCAAAGAATCGTTTTCAATGTAACATTGCAATAGACTTGAAGAATGCTCAAAATTTTGATGAGGAGTCGGCAAAGCAGCAGATGATCTTCCTAGCATCGGTGTTGGAATCGTATGAAGGGTTAGTAGCTGGGAAGATAGGCAACACAAATCTGACGAAAGAAGATTACGATCAGATTGATCCGGAGGAAATGGAACTGATCGATATTCGTTGGGCTATGGCAAGTGCTGTTCGCCGAGCACAGCGTTTTATGGAAATTACCGGAAGAAAAACAATTGGTGGTGCATCTACTAAGTTGGGGTTCGATAAATCGAAGGTGACTTGCTTCAAGTGTAAGCAGAAGGGTCATTTCAAGAGAGAATGCCGAAACGCTTATGCTGATGAGTCGGAGAATCCTTTCAGAGATGATTACTACAAGAAGGCGATTTATCACCAGAATAAATCTGAGCCGCCTAGATTGAAGCAGGTTGAAGATAACAGAGAGAAATCTAGAGCTCTTGCGGTGATTTACGATGATGAGGGGTATGATTGGAGTCAAGAGGTTCTACCAGAAGAAGATGCGGTTGGTTACGCATTCATGGCGAAAAATGAACCTATTCCATGGAAAGATGATAGAACTGAAGAGCAGAAGTATAGATACAGAAAGATGATTTCGGAAAACAAAATTACTAGACTTTCTGGTATCTATTTGGAAGCAAAGAGAGCAAAAAGATGGGATCCAGACAGGGAGTGTTATCTTGATGAGTATGGAAATATTGCAATCGATCACAAAACTCTCGATCTGGAAGTCTTAATCAAGGAAATGAAAGATAATGATGAGTATTGGCAACACAAATGGTGGGGAACTCCAACTGAGAAAATGAAAGAGGAAGCGAAGAAAGAAAAAGAGATGAAAGAGAAAGAAGAGATCGAAAAATCAAAGAAGATTGATACTGGAGTTATCGATACTACGCAGGAGTTGAATGCAGAGAACCTGGGAAAAATGGCTGACAAAGTGCTGGCTGCTAAGGCACTTGAGGTAGACTCTAACTCCGTGTCTGAGTCAAAAAGCCAGGTCAGTTCAGATGTGTCAACAAATGCGTCAGGTAAAAAGATCGAAGGAAATGCTGATTGCAAAAATTGCAACAAAGAGTGCAAATTTTGTAATACTGTCACGTATCTCAACGGTGAGAAAATTAAAGATCTGACAACAAAGGTCAGAAGTGTTGAGAATCAGATTCTTGGTCGTGACAAAACAGTTAAAGCTTCAACTGAACGGATAAGAGAATTAACTGCTCAAATTGAAACTGATAAAATTGATCATGACAAAATTAAACAAGAAAATGAAAAGTTGATTCTTGAAAACCGTCAGATTTTGAAAAATTTGAAAAACTCAAAAGCACAATGAAAGATTGTGATGATCGGAATGGTAAAAATTTTAAAGAAAATGAACATTTAAAAGCAGTGCTTAGAGTCAAAGAAGAATCAATCAACCAACAACCGGATGAAATCGCTAAACTGAAACTTAAAGTTCAAGAGGCTGTAATCGAAAACGAGCGAATCCAGTTGAAGCTTAACAGTTACAGCTCCGCAAGCTTTGTTTTGCAACATATTATTCCCAAACCCATCGGGAAAGACAAAGCGGGCGAAGATGTGTATTGTGATGGAACTGGGGTGGGGTTTCATCAAGTTCCACCACCTGTTCTTGATAACTACACGAAAAAGCAATCTGGGTTGGTTGAAATTGAGGAAGAGAGTGAAGTTAAACTTCCGGAGAACATTGATGTTACTTTTTCTACATCATCTGATGATAGTGTTCAGACAGAGATTGTTAAGAGCACAGCTGAAAGTGTTTTAATGTCTGATTCAGCTGAAGATGATGGATGTTTCTTGGACAAATACATTCAGAAATCAAAATCCAAAAACAACTTAAGTGATGAACCGGGTCTTGAGATGTACAATATGGCTGGATCTGATAAGTTGTATTCGGATTCTGAGTTTCCAATTGAGAATGTTAATGTGAAAAAGTTGACAAATGTTTTCAAATTGGTTGAAGTTGAGTTGTCAGAAGTGAACAGTTTGTGTCAAACAAAAAGGCAACTGAATTTTGAGAAAGATAAAGCTTATTACAAAAAGCCTGTTGTTCCACCACGTTTTTATAATAACAATCGAAACAGTTGGTCAGGTGGTTATCGGGGTGGTAATAGTTATCAGAAGAAGAGTTTTCAAAACAAAAGGTTTGCTGAAAAGAAGGTGTTTGTGAAAAGTTCAAGTTCACTTTCTGATGAGGAAAATGAAATTTTTTCAAAATCAAATAAAGAGTTCTTTGAGAAAAGAGCTTCACATTATCAGTCTGAAGGCACAATTCGAGTTGTTGATACTCGAACATGTTTCAGATGTAATCAAGTTGGTCACATTGCACGAAAGTGTATTAATGTGAAGCCTAAGACTGAAAATGTGAAGATTCAACAGAAGAAAGTAGATGTGAAGGGTAAAGCACCAATCGTTGTTGAGAAAAAGAGTGTGAAAAATAACAACATCAAAGTGAAAAATGAACCTGTAAAGAAAGTGGTAACTAAAAACGACAAGTTTTATAAACAGGTTGCATTATCTCAACAAGTTTGGAAACCAAAAACTGAAATGAAAATTTCAACTTCTGAAGTGAAAAAAGGCTGAAGAATCAATTTCGGTTGATTATGATGCAAATTTTCCACCTTTGAAGGCTGAAAATTTCAAAATTCAAATTGCGAGAGTCAAGGTTACACCTAAGGCTGATGAGGCCTGGGTGGACACTATGTTCGAATAAGCAGTTTGAATAGCCGGAGCTTCCTGGATCGCGAAGCATGAATCGGCATCTTTATTAAAGTTGGTTAATTTGAAGTTTGTTATGTGCAGGATCTTCCAAGAGCCATTTCAAGATGGATCATGGATAGTGGCGCATCTCGACATATGACAGGAAAAACTGCATTACTGTATGATGTGAAGAATATAAATGGTGGTTATGTGGGATTTGCAGGTCATGAAGGTGGTCGAATTGTTGGTGAAGGAACGTTATCCAATGGGATTGTAACGTTTGAGAGAGTTAACTACATCACTGAGCTGGAGAACAATCTGCTTAGTATCTCGCAGATTTGTGACAACATGTATACTACTCACTTCACTGATAAAGAATGTTTGATTTTGAAACCTGGTTTTGTTATCCCTGAAGAATGGATTATCATGAGGGCACCTAGAGTGAATGATTTATATGTGTTAGATATGAGTGTAGTAACTACAACTACTGGTCAAGCACATTGTTTTGTGTCTAGAGCAACTGAGAAAGAATCAAGATTGTGGCACCGCAAGATGGGGCATATTCACCTAAGGAAGATGAATCACTTGGTGCACAATGATTTGGTATTGGGAGTTAATATCAAAGGTTTTCATCTGGAAGGGGAGTGCATTAGCTGCATCAAAGGCAAGCAGAAGAAAAAGTCACACCCTACAAAGCAAATTAAATCAATTCAGTTTCGAGACCGCTGGAAAGACTTCACATGGATTTGTTTGGTCCGGTGAATGTCAAAAGTATTACAGGAGATTACTATTGTTTGGTCGTTACTGATGATTATTCCAGATTTTCGTGGGTTTCTTTCTTAAAGACGAAAGATGAAACATTTGACAGTTTGATGGGGCTGTTCAGGAAGATTGAGAATTTGTACCAAAGGCGTATCAAGAGAATTCGAAGTGATGATGGTACTGAATTCAAGAACAGTAAGATGGAAGAATTTTGTGATGAAAGAGGTATTTTGCATGAGTTTAGTGCTCCGTACACTCTGCAGCAGAATGGAGTCGCAGAACGCAAAAACCGGACACTAATCGAGACGGCTAGAACTATGCTCGCAGATTCAAAGTTACCGATTAATTTTTGGGCTGAAGCTGTTTCCGCCGCATGCTATACGCTCAACAGGGTTCTCACTGTCAAGAAGTTCAACAAAACATGCTTTGAGCTAATCAATAACCGCAAACCGAATTTGAAGTATCTAGAACCATTTGGGTCACCCTGTACGGTTATAGAGCCTCATGGAAAGTTTGGTCCGAAGAGCATTGAGGGAATTTTTATTGGTTATGCAAATCCGTTGCGACGTGTCTTCGTTCCATCTGAGAAGCGGATTATTGAAGCTGCAAATGTTGAATGTCAAGGTTATACTATGCCGCCACAGAATTCTGGTGATTCATGGCGTTATCATTATGACAAACTTTGGGATTCGTTTGACATGAGAGAAGAATCAGAGGATGATGAAGATTTCTTTGATGAGTTGGATATTTTGCGTGAATATGAGTCGCAGCTAAGGTTCCCAGCTGAGTATTCGAGGAGACCACGGGAAACTTCCAATGACGATGAAGCAGGTCCAAGTAATGCTGGTGAACATGATGATGTCCAACAGAATGAAGTTGCTCAGGATAATCAGTCGGCTCAGAATGATAATCTAGAAGCTGAAAACATGCCAATATTTGATCATGGTGATTCAGATTCAGATTCTGAGGGGGAGCAAATTCAGATTTCAAGTCAAACAAACCAAGTTGGTGAACAAGATGCAGAGCAGAATGTTACTAATCTGGAGGGAAATGTAGATGTTCAAAGTGAAGTGATGCCGAGAACTTTTTCATATCATCCAGAGGAGTTAATCATAGGAGAATTGCAGAAAGGCGTTCGCACTCGAAATCAGATTGATAAAGGGCTTACATGTTTTTATACAAAAGTTGCTCCTTTGCAAACTGAATTCTCATTGAGTTGTTTTATCTCGCAGGTTGAGCCAAGAACTTACAAAGAGGCGCTTACCGAAGACTC
This sequence comes from Helianthus tuberosus, assembly GCA_030545235.1. Lineage (NCBI taxonomy): Eukaryota > Viridiplantae > Streptophyta > Magnoliopsida > Asterales > Asteraceae > Helianthus > Helianthus tuberosus. The sequence goes on from CM060450.1 coordinate 162,028,191, forward strand.
TTGGGTCAATGCAATGCAGGAGGAACTTAGTCAATTCGAGAAATTAGGAGTGTGGAAGTTAGTTGATTTGCCGGATGGTCAGAGAAAGATTAACACCAAGTGGGTGTTCAAGTGCAAGAGGGACGATAGAGAAGTTGTTGTAAGGAACAAAGCTCGACTCGTTGTTCAGGGATTTAGTCAACAGGAGGGAATTGATTTCACCGAAGTCTATGCTCCTGTAGCACGACTAGAGGCAATCAGAATTTTCCTAGCATTTGCGTCTTGGAAGAACTTTAAAGTTTATCAGTTGGATGTTAAATCGGCGTTTCTTTATGGGAAGGTTAAAGAGGAGGTTTATGTCGGTCAGCCACCGGGCTTTACCGATCCAATCCACAAAAACAAGGTCTACTTATTGGACAAAGCGTTGTATGGTTTACACCAGGCCCCGAGAGCTTGGTATGAGACTTTGTCTCAACACCTACTAGCCAACAAGTTCATTCGTGGAAAAGTGGATGCCACTCTCTTCACTAAAAAGGTCGATGGTCATCTTCTGATAGTTCAGATTTATGTGGACGATATAATTTTTGGGTCGACAAATGAAAATCTATGCAAAGATTTCGAATCAGTGATGAAGCAAAAGTTTGAAATGTCATCAATGGGGGAGATGAAATTCTTTCTGGGTTTACAAGTTGAACAACTTCCTGAGGGAATTTTCATTCATCAGTCAAAGTATGTTCATGATATTCTAGAGAAATTTGGGATGTCAAGTTCTACTCCTGCTGCTACCCCACTTGCAACAAATCATGGGATTCACCCAGATCTCACCGGAGACAGGGCTGATGAAACGTTTTACCGTTCCATGATAGGTTCTTTAATGTACCTAACTGCTTCACGTCCTGATATCATGTACCCAACGTGCCTCGCAGCAAGATTTCAGTCTAACCCAAGAGCATCGCATATGATCATTGTGAAGAGGATATTGCGCTACCTGAAAGGAACTCCTTCATTGGGGTTGTGGTATCCTAGGAAAGGCGATTTTACGCTCGAAGGGTATTCCGATTCGGATTTCGGATGCTGCAAACTCAATTCAAAATCAACAACTGCAGGATGCCAGTTCTTTGGTCCTAGATTGGTTACCTGGCAGTGTAAGAAACAAACGTCTGTGGCATTATCTACATGTGAAGCGGAGTATGTTTCTGCTAGCAGTTGCTGCTCTCAGATCTTGTGGATACAGCAACAGATGCGCGACTACGGTTTGCAGTTTCTTAACACACCTCTTTTTGTTGATAATGAGGCCGCAATAAATATAACAAAGAATCCAGTACATCACGCTAAAACTAAACACATAGAAATTCGTCATCACTTTATTCGTGATTGCTTTGAGAAAAAGTTGATACGAATTGAGAAAATCCACACTGACGAACAGAAAGCTGAGTTACATACCAAAGCTTTTGATAAAAATCGGTTTAAATATTTGTAAAAACTGAATGGTATGAAGCTTCTTTCAGTGTCGGATGGCATAATTGGCGTTGATGAAAGTACTGTTGCGGATGAAGACGAGAAACAATCTGCAATGGTTTGTCGAATTTTTACTTGTTTTGGTATTTAGGGGGAGTAGATAGATGTACATAGTTATATTTTCAGAAAATACAAAAATAGTAAAAAATGCAAAAATACAAAAACATGATAAAATCTGAAAAAGAGCTTGTGTATATAGGGAAAATGATAGTACATCAGCTAGACGATTACAGTATGCTAAAGATTTGTAAAGTATAAAAGAGTTAAACAATCTTACTGATGATGTGTCGATAGGTTTTCGCACATTTAGTAGATTTATTCGGGATATAAACCTAAATTCAAACTTGTGAATTCGTGGGGAACACTACTTGGATATATAGGTAACCCCTGAAATCTCGTTTGAAAGGTCTCTTAATCTGATATACTAGGTCTTTATACTCAATGATGTCTAGGGTATTATTCCGGGACTTCTGCTGAACGGTGGTTCTGACCTAGTCCTTGGATAATACTTGCTGCAATGCTTGAAACACAGCATTAAACCCTCAGCATGCTGAAACAATAAAATTGATAAATGCTGCTGTTGTAAGCAAAAAGATCCTCTAAAGGGGACACACCGAAAAGTCGAAGCTGATATCTCTCTGCGTATACGGAAGTATCGACCTGAGATCCCTCGGCCCTCGCATACCTAATTTATATACAGATATCATTGTAGTATACTCACCTGTAAGACTGATTATTGGGATTCTAGATACGAGAGTATATTCAAGAGGTGGGACACATGAATGATCTAAGTTCATAATTCATCTAAATCGTATCCTGAGTAGATTGAAATTTGTGTGAGAATTTAAGATGGATCAGTATATCGACAATCGAGGTGAATTGTTTAAGTCTGAGTATGAAATGAAGCTTAACGGTACTTGTTATTTGTCTGAAAAGCTGATATGATTCCCTGACTTGCTCACCAAAAATATGTTTGTAAATAGTTTACTTAGTTTACTTTCTGCAATTTAAGTTTTCTGTATTTCATTTCTTAGTTTAGATCACTTTGATAAAATCCAAAAAGATTTTATTTCTGCTTTATTTTCTGACAAACCAAAGTGGAGAGTTGATTGTTGGATTCCTAGTTGTTTGAAGCAGATGCAGGAGATTCTGGACTGAAGAATGAGGAGAGCTTACTTTGATGAAGTTTGAATTGTTTGAAAAGTCAAAAACAAGTTCATTAATTTGATACTTGTTATTTTCAGAAAATGTTTGAAATTGTTGTTTTCAAAATCAATTTGATTCGTCAAATGATCAACCAAGGTCATTAATTTGGACTTGGTAGATTAATTAAGTGATCAGGGTCATTAACTTGGACCTGAATACTTGAGTGGATTGTTAAAACTGATTGAGTTTGTGAGTTATTATTGAAAAGATAGAATTGTAATGTTTGTTGGTTGAGTAACAGGTTTGGACTTCATTATTCCCAATGGAGGCTAATTGTCAAAGCTTGAACCAGATTTCTCAGATTCTAGCATATCGAGAGGGGGAGTCTGTGAAAGGGGGAGTCTGGATCAACGGTCAAAGGGAAGATTGAAGTTTAAAGTTTGAAGATTGAAGATAAAGATTGAGGAAAGTTTTAACAATGTTTGAAGATTGATAAAGACAAAGACTTGAAGCCAAAGACTTCATCAACATCCAAGGGGGAGTCTGTTGGTGCACTAAATGTCTGCTGATTACGTCATAATCAAGTCTTGTGTCTAGATTGTGTGAATGTACACACAACAGGGTCTTTATTAGGGTTTGTACTTGTTTTGCTTGAAGATTTCGCTTGAAATCAGTTCAAGCGAAATCAACATCATGAGATTTAGCTTGAAACAAGTTCAAGCGAAATCAACAAGTGATGATTTCGCTTGAAACCAACTCAAGCGAAATCAACATAGTATATATAGGTGTTGTGTGATTCATTTGGTAGAGTGAAGGTCATTGTTTGAGAGACGAAGTGCTGCCGGATTTGTATCAGAAAACGTTGTAAAAGCACGAATATTAATCAGAAAAGAAGGATTAAAAGGATAATAGCTGTTATGACTTTGTTTACGTTGATTCCGCCTTCGTATGCAAAGATGAACTACCTTAACTGACGGTTTAAGGTTGTAGAACGGTCCAACAAAACAAGGAATGATGATCGCACCTTGGTCCCTGCAAACAATCAAGCAGGACCATCGAACACCAATCAGGCTCTTGTAGTGCAAATAGATGAAGGTTGCGACTGGTCAATGCAATTAGGCATTGGTGATCAGGGAGGAGCAGCTTGTTTTGCTGAAACTGCTAAGGATTTGAAGCACGCCAGTGGTGGAGAATCTTCCGCCAGTGGTGGTGAATCTTCAGATGAAGAGAGTTCTGGTTATTCAAGGAGTTCAGATGAGGAAATCTCAACCTCAGGCGAAGATTATTCTGATGATGTATCTAGTGGGAGAATCTATGCAGATATCGATGAATTGTTAGGAGAAGCTGTAGCAAGGAATGATAGAAGATCTATTCTGGTGGATCAAGCTGCTTATTCTTCTTCTTCTTCTTCTTCTTCTCTTCATTCAGCCTTTATAGCTAATGGCAGCAGTTCATCAAGCCAGGTATGTGTCGATGAACCAACTGTTGTTAATTGTGATAATTGTGCTAGCTTAAGTGATAAATGTGCTGATTTGGATGCTAATATGTTTGAGTTACAAAGCAAACATGATGCTTTAAATGCTGAATTGTCTGACTTGCAAAACAAACATGTTTCTTTTGATGCTAAGTGGTGTGATTTGCAAAGCAAACATGAGGCTTTGCAAAACAAATATGAAGTGACAAATATCGACAATCAAAAGTTGATAGTGGATCTTTCGAAATGCAAAGAGGCTAACATGTTTTATGAAAACCATGAAAAGGAGTTTAAAACGGTGGTTGCAAATTTAAGAAAAGATAAAACCGAACTGACAAAAATGGTTTCAAGAAAACAAACTGACATAAACTGTTATATCAATCGTCTTGAGATCATGCAAAAAGAGTTAGCCTGTACAAAGTGTGAAAGTGAGGCGATCCGACTTAAGCTAGACAGTTATTAAAAACTCTATATACGTGCTGGATCACATCTTTGACACACAAAAAGAGAAAAAGGATGTCACATGCATTGGATACAAGAAATGTCCACCACCTGTTAGACAAAATTATGATGCCATGCCTGATGAGAAGAATAGAACTCATTATGAGGAATCTGTTCCTTTAGACATTGAGGAATTTGCAACTGGACTTGGATACAAACCGGAAGTATCATTAGATTCGGATGTGTCAGCAGATACATGTGTGTCTTCTGCTGAACAGAATCAGGATCCTCCAGTTATTGTTGAGGATGCTGATTCTTCTGATGATGAATCCGATGATACTGACTCAGCACAGTCTGATGCGGTAATCAAAGAAGAGGACATACCTCTTGAGAATCATATTCTATGTGATCCTCCCGCAAAACCTGCTAAGACTGTCCTGGTCGAGTCCACGGCTGCAAAAGAGTCAGAGAGTGTGAATTTGCTGTACACTCTTATTGGTGATGATAAAATCTATTCTGACAAAGATTTTCCGATTAAGAATGTAAATCAATCTTTAATCAGTAAAGTTTTTGAAGATTCGACAAGTAAGTTTTTGGGAAAGTCGGGTTCACATGTTGTGGTAACACAGTGCCCTCCGATTCCAAAGGCCGAAGTTCGAAAACAATATGGCAATCAGAAATTACCAACAGTGAAAAAGCAGCAAAATCATACCAAACCAAAAGGTAAATCAACGACTCAAGGTCGAAAGGAACCGAACCAAAAGAAGAACAAGAAAGTGAACTTTGTGAAATCGAAGGGAACAGATAAACTTGAAACATTTGCCAATAAATCTAACTTAGATCATGTCAATAAAGTTAAATCTTTGAAAAGAAATGAACAAAACAGTTCAAAACCAAGTACCTCGGGATCACAAAGTTCATCATCGACAAGACAATCACATGATACTTCGGGGTTTGTAGAACGAAGATCATGTTTTTCATGTGGCACATTTGGACATATTATTTGAAATTGTCCATATCTTCATAAACAAAAAGCCAAAGTTGATGATCCCCGTGACCAAAATGACCGAAAGCAATCTGTTTCATCAAAACCAGATCCCCGTCTTGTAAAAGAAAGGGAAAAGAAACAGAAACGCCAACAGGTCAAGAAAATTGAAAAGGCAATTAAAACCAACGTGGTTAACAAAACATATGTTTCTGTCAAACCAGATAACTCAAAAACTTCAGACAATTATGAAGTTAAGATTTTAAATAATAAAACTGGTAAAACAAAACAGACTTGGAAACCAAAAACGGTTACTGTATCAGGGGGAACATCACAATTTCCACAACATCGAGAAGTTCAAGTAACTTACGTTGATGAAAATGGAAGACCCAAGACCACAAAGGCTTGGGTCCCCATCTCTAACTAATCATGTGAGTACATGTGCAGGGTGTTCCAGGAGGAACTTTCAGCAGTCATTGGATTGTTGATAGTGGGGCATCCAGGCACATGACAGGCGACATGAAGCTTCTCTACGACGTTAAATCTATTAGAGGAGGTTATGTTGCTTTTGCTGGAGATAAAGGAGGTTATATTACGGGAGAAGGAATGGTATCTAATGGGGTTGTAAGTTTTGACAAGATCAACTTTGTACAACAACTTGATCACAATCTTCTCAGCGTTTCACAAATCTGTGATAAACATTTTTCAGTACACTTTGACACAAATGGATGTTATGTGCTGAAACCCGGCTTCAAGATTCCAAAAGAATGGATTCTCTTATCAGCTCCAAGGATAAACGATTTATATGTCCTTGATATGAGCCAAGCAATAACAACGACTGCACAAGCAACTTGTTTCATTACCAAAGCCACTGAAAAAGACTCAATCTCTTGGCATAGACGTATGGGTCACATTCACTTACGAAAAATGAATCATTTGGTTTCGAATGAATTAGTGAATGGTGTTCTTCTTAAAAATTTCCATCTTCAAGACGTCTGTGTTTCATGCCAAAAAGGAAAGCAAACTAAGAAACGACATCCGACAAAGAAGATCAACACGGTGGCAGTTCCTCTTGAACGTTTGCACATGGATTTGTTCGGTCCTGTCAAGGACAAAAGCATCAGGAATGATCAATACTGCCTCGTAATAACTGATGATTATTCAAGATTTTCTGGGTAGCGTTTATGGCTCACAAGAGTGAAACTTTCGGTATTATCAAAAACTTGATCATTCAGATTGAGAATTTGTATAAGTTGAAGGTTAGATGGATACGCAGCGACAATGGTACTGAATTTAAAAATCATGCCACGACGGAGTTTTGCACATTAAAAGGTATTCTTCACGAATTTAGTGCGGCTTATACTCCTCAACAGAACGACGCGCTGAACGTAAAAACCGTACATTGATCGAGACTGCTAGGACGATGTTGGTAGAGTCACAATTGCCGATTCCCTTCTGGACTGAAGCTGTGTCCTCTGCTTGTTATACATTGAACCGAGTCCTTACAGTCAAAAGACACAACAAGACTAGCTTCGAGCTTCTTCACAAACAGAAACCAGATTTGTCATATCTTGAACCGTTTGGAGCTCCTTGCACAATGATCGATCCTAATGGAAAGTTTGGGGCAAAAGCTATTGAAGGTCACTTTCTTGGTTATGCCACCCCGAAGTTAAGAGTCCGGAATCTAGAGACTAAAAGGATTGAGGAATGGTCTGAAGTCAGAGTACAAAGACACACTTTGCCAGTAAAAAATCCGGGTCAGCCTTGGATGTTTGAGTACGATGACTTTTTCAATTTGATCAATGTTGAAGCCGTTGAAGAAAGTGTTGCGGCAAAGATGTTTTTCGAGAGTGACAACGCAACAGATTCACCGTTGGTTCGTCCAATTATTGTCAATCAGGAACCATCTTCAGTGAACAATAATGCTCTCGACAATGAGGATTTTCATGATGCAACCGAACTGAACGAATCTTCAGAGGATGAAGAATTTCTAGATGCAGATCAAGAAGCTCCTACATCAGCAGTACATGGTACTTCAGAGGCTACACCTCCAGTGGACGCCCCTAAAATAGCTGAAGCTACTGCATCATCCTCTTCGTCGGTTCCGGGTATTGAATTAGTTGTGGATCTCAATCTCAACAATCTGAGTACAAATATTCCAGTTCCAGATAATCCAGAAACAAGGATTCACAATACCCATCCTCAACAAAACATCATCGGTAATGTACAAAGTGGCATTCAAACAAGAAACATGTTGCGAAACAACAACAACGCAGGCTTGTATGCGGCGATTCGAGAATCTGGTCAACAAAACGATTGGTCTTTCGCGTGTTATGTCTCACAGGAAGAGCCAAGAACTTGGAAAGAAGCTTTGAAAGATAACTCTTGGGTTGAAGCAACGCAGGAAGAACTGCAACAATTCCAGAAACTTGGTGTCTGGAAGCTCGTAGAGAAACCTGCTGATTACAAGAAGATTGGTACCCGTTGGGTGTATAAATGCAAAAAGGACGACCGTGGAATCGTTATTCGCAACAAAGCAAGATTGGTCGTTCAAGGTTTTTGTCAGATTGAAGGTATAGACTACAACGAAGTGTATGCACCTGTTGCACGTCTGGAAGCAATTCGGATCTTTCTGGCTTATGCCTCATTCAAAGGATTCAAGGTTTACCAGATGGATGTCAAAAGTGCATTCTTACATGGTCTAGTCAAAGAAGAGGTGTATGTTGAACAACTTCCAGGGTTTGAAGATCCTATTCATCCCGATCGGGTTTGGTTGCTGAACAAAGCTCTCTATGGTCTACATCAAGCACCACGAGCTTGGTACGCAACCTTATCTAATTATCTTCTGGAGAATGGTTTTCGCAGAGGTCTTATCGATTGCACTCTCTTCATAAAAGAACAAGATGGAGATCTTCTACTGGTTCAGGTATATGTGGATGATATTATATTTGGTTCTACTAACAATGTTATGTGTAGGGATTTCGAGCGTGTAATGCAGGATAAATTCGAGATGAGCGCTATGGGGGAGATGACTTTCTTTTTGGGCTTGCAAGTGCAATAAACGAAGTCTGGGATTTTCATACATTGGACTAAGTATGTTCAAGACATTCAGAACCGATTCCAGATGTCCGACACATCGCCCATTGGTACCCCACTGCAGCAAAATCATGGAATTAATCCAGACTTGAAGGGTGAAGTCGTTAGCTCTTCATATTACCGCGCGATGATTGGATCCCTTATGTACCTCACAGCATCAAGACCAGATATAATGTATCCAACATGCCTGCTAGCCAGATATCAAGTGAACTCGAAGGCCTCACATCTTGCAGCTGTAAAAAGGATTTTTCATTATTTGAAGGGTTGCCCAGACACCGGTCTATGGTACCCTAAGGATGATAACTTTGATTTAGTCGCTTTCAGTGATTCTGATTTTGGCGGATGCAAAATCGATGGCAAATCCACAACAGCTGGATGCCAGTTTTTAGGAAATCGCCTCGTAACATGGCAGTGCAAGAAGCAGACTTGTGTCGCTACATCAACTTGTGAAGCTGAATATATTGCTGCCTCAAGTTGTTGCTCCCAAGTCCTGTGGATACAACAGCAAATGCGTGATTTCGGTTTTGAATTCCTAACTACTCCTATTTTAGTCGATAATTTTGCTGCCTTATCTATCACTAGAAATCCTGTGCAGCATTCAAAGGCCAACCACATCGAAATTAAGTATCACTTCATACGTGATTGCTTTGATAAAAGGCTAATCGATGTTGTTAAAGTCCACACTGATGACCAACGTGCCGACCTTTTTACCAAAGCATTTGATAAATCAAGATTTGACTTTTTATTATTGGTAAACGGCATTAAGGTCAAGCAAGAGTAATCCGCATCGGAAAATCGTTTTTGTAAATATCTATGTGTTTTTAAATTATTGTAAGTTTGTTGATTTTAGGGGGAGTAAATCCAAATTTGAAAATTCAAAAACATCGAAAAATTTCAAAACTAAAAAACAATAGAAAAACAAAAATGAGTTTCCTGGCGAGCAAAAGAGAAAATGATAGTACATTAGTGGTCTGTCGAAACCTTTTAAAACTGAAATGAAAAATGAAAAATGTTAAGCAGCTCTATATAAGATGTATCGGTAGGCTCACAATCATCTTAAAGTGTGCAGGGTGATATAAACCTAAATCGACTGAAGACCAGGTGGGAACCACTCATTGGCATATGGTCTTAGTACCGAAATTTCGTTTGAGAGATTGCCGAGGTTCTGAGATATGTGGTCTTTATGCTGTTTATCATCTGGGTATCATGGTTGTTTCTTTTACCGAAACAAACGGAGACGAAGTCTAGATCTTCCATGATACCATACTGCATACGACCTCTATAAGTGATCAACAATCACATGTCCATAAAATAAGTGATAATATATCACATTTATCCGGGAGTCAAGTTCGTCTCTTTGCTGTACGAAAGTACTGACCTGTTCACGGAATTGCTCTTGTGCCCTCATGCATCTGAAAATCAAGTTCCTCATCAATAAGTGATTCTATCACATAGGGCTTGTTTTCATTCAAAATAAGTGAGTTTCTCACATTTTCATATACGGTCAAACAGATGATAAATGGTATACTCACCAGTAAGATGAACTCTCGTGCATACCTTGATACGGGAATGTGTCATGTGTGGATGAACACCAGTCGGTAAGGATAAATCATACCTTAACGTATCCCCTCGCCATGATTACATCTGATAAGTTGAGCTTATGTGGACAACAATACCGATAATCGTTATAGGATGTTTATCTATATGTTAACAAAAAGAACAACAAGAGCGTTTTGGCATGACCGTACACTGATATGATTCTCTTACCCTCGAAACTCGCAAAAAGAATGTTTGTATATATTTTCTATTCTTAGTTTCTGCAACTCTGTATATATTTATTTACTGCTTTCAGTCTTTAAGTTTGAAATATTCAAAATACCAAAAAGATTTTAGGGGTGTTTTAATATAAACTTTTTAAAAGTCAAAAAGATTTTATTTCTACTTTATTTTTGATTAACCGATGTTGGAACTCAAGTCTTCGTTACCTGAAACCTGAACGAAAACCAAAACGACTGATTCTTCATAAACGGTCAGAGTTTGCAAGTTTTGAAAGTTAATAATCAAATTGAAAAATTTGTTAACTTTTCAAACTAAATTGTCGGATGGTAGTTGAATGAGAATTGGTCTTATATGTGTCATTTGTTTATGTTAACTATATTCCAAGCGTTTGTTCTCATTATGCGTTTAGCTTTCTTGCATGTGCAGATGCTAAAGGCAAGGAGAACATGTTCGATGACAAGCTTCGGAATGAAGACACGACGTGAAGGCACTCAAAAGATAAAAATGTTCGAGTTGCCTCTGACCTATCGTCAACACCACAAGGATCTAAAGAATTGAAGATCAACAGATTCACGAGCATGACTCAAAGGAGAGCTTATGTTAAGGGGGAGTTTGTTAACACACTTTCTAAATGAAACGGAGAGTTTGTTGATACACTTTCTACTTACGACGTGTGAAGACTTTGAAGATCCTCCAACATGGAAGACATGGAAGATGAACCCTCACGAGTAGCGTCCAAGGGGGAGTTTGTTGATACATATTATGTGGACGCGACTCGGTTCGGTTCGATTCGAATCGGTTAGGTTCGGCTCAAGCCCGACGTCACGACATTCCTCCGTCGTGCGCCCCAGAGTTCGACACGCGAAGCACGGAGAGCCGAGAACGTTTCCCGCTGACACATCATGATGATGATGTCATGATGATGTTATAAGTTGACTAATCTTTATAAATGTGTATTTTCAGAATTCATGTACATGCAGTTTGGACCAATCAACTTGTTTGGGCCACTCACATGGGCCGAAACCTTCAACTGGGCCGAACCCCCACTTGTTTGCATGCATGTCGACGAAACTCTTGAGGTTTCGTCGACTTTGAAGTTTCGTCGGCCGATATTTGAGGTTTCGTCGACCTGTTCAGTTTCGTCGTGTCTGTCTTTATATATATTCAGCTAGAATTCACATAAATAGATAGAACACACACACGAGAGAACCAGAGAGAGTTTACAGAGATTATTTTGTAAACATTGTATTGTAACCGTTTCAAACATTAATACATTGTGTGTTAATCGTTGAGTCTCGTGTTTATCAATGACGTGTTCGAACTTGGTTTAACTTACCCGTTAGGATTCCGCACTCTCGGGTTTGTCGGAAAACAGGGAATATAGGTTACTCGATCCTCCGGGTGGACCTACAGGAAGTATACATTTATTAGACAAAAATAGAACGATAATTACGGTTCTGCCATCTATAAGGAAGAGACGGAAAGACTTAACAGACAGAAACGAGTGTAAGCGAAAAAAGAAAATACAGTTTAGAGAGAGATAGAAAGGGGCAAACCACCAATCCTTATGGCGGAGACACGGCGGCACGCCGTCGATGACATCACAATCCGGCGCATACACTACCACAACTCGCTGAACGGAGGATATGGGTTCCATCAGTTATGTCGGTTCGGTGGTACAGGTGACAGTGGTTCTATTCCTATGGTCCAGAAGTAAGGTTCCGGTGGGTTACCGAGACAACATGCAACGACCACGCAGTTAGGGTCCCGCCGCAAACACAATGAATGCGGTGACTATGGTTGATTTCCCGCCAAATCAATGGAGAAAGAGGTTAATAGTTAAGGGATGATGGAGTGAAGATAAGACAAAATGCAACTAATTGGCAAATTAACTTATTTTATTTTCCTCATTAATCATGGTGAAATAATAAATGTGGATTAGTTGATCATGTGACGCATGCCAGATTTAAGTCAATAAACATATTGAATGAAATTACAATTTAGGCTCGGTTTTTTTTTTTTAATTTGCTTTTGTAAGAAACCAAATGTATTGGTTAATATCTATAATATTAGTCACAGTTTTTTTTCTTGACAATCATTTAAAAACTTCACAAGTTATTCATAGTTGCAGTACTACTAACCCACTTAATTTAAGAGTAATGAGCTTAGTTGTTTGTTGCCTTGTAATGGATTTTGTTGCGTATGTGCCCTCAAAACAATGTAACAATGTAGCTTATTGGGTTGATTTGATGTATGACGGTATTTGATGTGGAGTACTGATGTGGTGTACTCAGTACTCAGGCGACCCTCAGATGTTATTAATATTATTTATATACGTTATATGATTTTTCTTCTATAACTTGCATTTCTGGTATAGAACTTGTTGAGAGCAGAGTTGCATTCAATAGAGTGTTTTACGGGTATATTAGGCTATATATGAGTGTCGGTACCCTGACAAACCAAACCAATTCCTACCGAAGAACTGTTCTCGATCAATGTAAAATCACGTGTTGATATAACTTGATACCGAAGAAGTTTTTACCGCATGGCGGTGAAAATCCACCGGCGCAACGCGCCGATCATGATACCACTAGTTTAATATAAATGGAGGTAAATAAGATTCGTACACCATTCTATGCAGTGCAGTTTATTTCTTTCTCGCCTGTCTTTTGCCGAGTCATTGTCTCCTCCATTTCTATACACGCCAAATCAATCACCTTCCAAATTTCTATATATCTATTCCACGTGCACACTGCTACACTCTCTCTTTCTTGATTCCATTCAATATTTTTTTGATTTTTTTTTCATTTTCATCTAAATTTGCTTTCTCTACCAATGCAAAGGCTTAAAATCCTCTTTCTTGGAGGTCTGTTTAACTCTCTGTCTCTCTCTATATGTGTATAATAGTGTATATATATACACACACTCCCTCTTTATATAGCTCTTGTTTCATACCATCTTGATTTGGGCTGTCCACCAATATCCATAACTTTAGATCTTCTTTCTTGAGACATCATCAAGAATAAAGTATCATTTATTAACACATGGTTGTAATGACAAAGGTAATAGGTGTATATGTCATTGTACTGCGTTTCTACTAGCAAAAATCTCACCTTTTTTGCTCTAGCTAGCAAAGCTCAAACCCTAAATCTCTCTCTCTCTCTCTCTCTCTCTCTCTCTCTCTCCCCATACCATGTCAACAACAAGTGATGAAGATTCAATTCTACTCTCTCTTAGTCCTCCAGGCCAAGCACAACAGTACTATGTACACAAACACTCTGATCGCGATCACGATAATCGTCCTAAAATCTCATCACAATGCCCTTTTTACAAAAACCCTAATAAAGATCTTGATCTTAATCTTACCCTAGATACAAGTATCACTAATTGCAAGGATGATGTCACAATGGCTCTTCATATAGGTCAACCACCAACTGCAACTTTTGTTGGGGAAGAAGGAACAAGTAGCTTAGCTACAAACCCTAGTATGAGGGTAGCACCTGATCATTTACAGTACTGGATCCCTACACCAGCACAGATCATGGTTGGTCCAACACAGTTCTCTTGCACAGTTTGCAACAAAACATTCAACCGCTACAACAACATGCAGGTTATTTATTTCTCATGCTCTTGATGACTTTTGAGGAGTATATTTAATGAATTGATTAAATACTCGACCATTGTAGTCCTTTTATTGTACTCTTATAATTTATTGACTCACATGGTCAAGAGACTCAAGACAAATGTGAGTGACTCGCATTATATATTATGAAAGAATTTTGGTAAAAATTTAGAGTAAGAGAATAAAGTATCGGCTTTATTTGCTCTTTTTTGAAGAATTTTATGGGTGGTTAATCAATGCTCCGAGATTATGTTTTCAGAGAAATATTTCAGCATTTTCACCTTGTTTGTAGCCATTTATATTTTCGAATTAAGAGGGCTGAAGGAAGGAAAAATCAAAGATTATAATTGCTTTACTACGAAGTACTATTAAATAGTTAGCAACTTAAGGGTCTCATAACTACTAGTATTAAGTAGTATTTAATAATGAGTAGCTCAGTAATTCTTATTTGGTTCTATTATCATATGTAATTTTTAATTCCAGCTAGACCAGTGATCAAATCCTGGTATGGGTGTAATTTAGTATTTATTGGTTTAATTTAGAAGTAGGGGTAATGCTGCATTTGCCACAAAAAAAAAAAAAAAAAAAAAGAAGAAGAAGAAGTTATGGATGATTACTAAAAAGTGAGTAGAGGGAGTTATCCTTAAGATATGTGTGTTATCCTTGTCCCTACCTATTCATTGTTTTGATTGTTATACTTTTTTGGGGTGTTCTATCAAGTATGAATGTTCTCTTCTTGCCTTATGTTCATGACTTCTTCAAAATATATATACTTGGTTTTAATGATTTTTGTCGAGTCAACCATCATAGGAAGACCTAAATAACACCCCCACCTAACAAGGTACGTGTTATATTGTGAATGGTACTATGGTAGATCCCTAATACATATGTTATGGTGCTTACACTTCTTAATCTCTTGTACTATGCTATGAAATTATCATGGTGCTTGTAATCTTATGTGATTAGTAACATGATCTTGTTATCTTTATGTTTTCTTCCGTATACATTGTCTAGATGCATATGTGGGGGCATGGATCACAATACAGAAAAGGTCCTGAATCCTTAAGAGGCACAAAGCCAGCATCAACATTGATGCGATTACCGTGTTATTGTTGTGAAGAGGGTTGTAAAAACAACATAGACCACCCAAGATCGAAGCCACTCAAAGACTTCAGGACGCTTCAAACGCACTACAAAAGAAAGCACGGCGAGAAGCCTTTCACGTGTCGAAAATGTGGGAAACCCTTTGCAGTAAGAGGGGATTGGAGGACTCATGAAAAGAATTGTGGGAAGTTATGGTATTGTGTTTGCGGGTCAGATTTTAAGCACAAAAGGTCTCTTAAAGACCATATTCACGCCTTTGGAAATGGTCATGTACCTCACTACACTTCTGAAGATTTGATCGATGATGATCATGAAGATGATAATCTATTTGATGAAGACAAAACAAGCTTTAGTGGTAATGGGGGTCATGATGGTAGCTCTCATATGATTTAAAACCGAAGTGGTGATTAGTGACCATTTAGTTCCAAAACTTTTTGACGCACACATGTGTTCATCCATTATATGATATCACTGAGAATGCATGCTTGAACAGTTTTGGAAAGTTTTTGTATGGACTCATTTGTTTCAAGTTAAAGAAGACTAGATTCTCACCACGACGCCTTGTCCTTTTCCTAGTCCCCACAATGTTTGCCCTGGATCCGTAGCCATTTGTTTGGATCCTTTGCTTCTCATCTTATAATAATTGTACCAAACTAAGAGAAATAAATAAATAAACTATGAAAGAATTCAAACATGTTTTAATAATTTGAAAAACAAAAATGACAATGTGAAAAGTAACATCTTCAAAACATTATCGATCATCACAATCAGTCATGTGTATATTAACCAAGCAAATGAAATATCAAATGTACCTTCATATATAATTTGTTTTAAACTTTGCCATTAATTAATTAGCAATAACTAATTAATTACTCACATGCTAATAAAATGTTAGCCATAAAATTTATACATGTTTAATGATATTGTTATAAGATAAATGTAAATATAGCGTAATGGTCAAATTGTGAAAAATAACAAAGTACAATCAACGGAATAAAAGAGGGTAATGCGGAAACAAATAGCAATAAAATGTCGAAGATCTTTATGTTCACAAAAGCTTAACTAAACACAGATTCTGTTAAAAAAATTATGTTTTATGAAAGTTACTAGAAGATAGAATAACGAAACCCACAAAAGAAAGAAATAAAAAATAATCTTCAAATTCAAGCTTGCAGATGAACTAATACTCCTGCATCATACTTCCTATATAAAAAAAAAGCCATTCTTGAGTTGGCCTCAGGACCAAATGCCACATGGGTCGAAGGAAACATCGCGTATAAGTTTGTGTATTCGGTGTATCTGGAATGTTGATGGTATAACAAAAAAGGTTTTGATGCATCTTAGATAGGTCATGTTGAACAAGCTAATTGTATGAATATGTTGATTGCAACATTGTTATTGTTGGAAATCTCCGTGTAACTTTTAGAAAACAATTTTAGTTAATTAGTCAAACAAACTGAAATGCAGCGGAAAACATGTACACGAGGTTCAGTTCTAAACCGTTTCCACCAGTGATCTCATTACAATCAAAATAGGTTAAAATAAAATAAAGAATCGTGACTACCAAGAAAGACACCTTGGTTCAACGAACAATCTCGCTAGATGATCGTTGACCACGAAATCTGATTTGTTCGTTTGAAACAATTTCAAACGAAACCTTAATCTAAAGAAAAAAAGTTCGAAACTTTACATTACGCGTAATAGAAGAAACAAAAGAACTGTATTGGGATTAATTAGTGCTACAAGAATTGCTCCACCTTTGTCCCTTTTGTTTTTCGTGACAACAAAAATACGGAAGTACTGTATCACCTTGATGGTCTTTTGGGTTTTTAAGATTTTTATCAAAATCATCCAAGTTTTTGCAAAACCAAAACCTCAACTCAAATATATAAAGGTCGTATGGAATTCAAGAGTTATAAATCTTAACCGATAGGAATTCCTTTTTGTTTTTGACTTTTCAAAACAAACGTCCAAGAGATAATTATAATTTTATCAGATAAAATTATAGGTCATAAATCCAAACGGATGAAAATTATATGAAGAGTTATTTTGTTAGTCATAATTAATAGATATACATTATCAAAAGATATACATATATATCTTTTAATTTAAAACTAAAGATAAGGAAATGTGATCTAATCATAAATTCTTTATAATTATCTTATAGTTATAACCATTATATATAACTCTAATTTGTAACATTGGACTGCATTAATGGTTGTACTCACTCCTTAAAGTTTTGTTTATTGAAAAGTAATTGGTAAGGCTCTGTCAGCTTATACTCACACGTGTGAACTAGAAGCTTCCCACCTTTTTACTTTACCATGGTTTAGGGTTTTCACTTTCTTCAGAGAGAGAAGAGATTGTGGTCGGTCGGTCCCGTACGACTTCTACAATGGTGGTTCTGAAGCCAAAATTCATTGTGCAATCGATTCCTTCTCACACACTTTTCAAACCCTAGGTTTATTCACGCTATCATAGCTCCGATTAACCTTCACCGTTCCGATCATCTTCTCTGACGAATGGATACATCTGCATCAAACTCGCGTAGATACCCTCTTTTGTTACTTGTATTACAATTGTTTCAAATGGTGTTGCCTTTGTTTGTGCTGCTTTTACATCTTCATCAAACTTGCGTAGATGCCCTCTTCTTTAATTTGCGTTTCGTTTCGATCTAAAATGCTTTGTTTGATTCGATGCTGGTAGATGTTTGATTTCATGATTCTATGTCATATGCAGATATTATTTTATGATGATGAACTTAGGTATTGTTCATTTATGAACCATCTGAGACAGAACCAGGGGTTTATCTTAATCCATATGAAAATGTGATTTGTACCAAATGTGTACACCGGGTTTTGTTTTCTCTAGCCAATCTGATTTGAAAATGTCGAGTTATGATGCGTAAGCTAAGATGAAAGGCTATGATGGTTGCTTGAGCCTCTGTAGTTGGCTAAGAAACTCTGTATATGAGGTGCTTGATGGAATGCTTTAAAGTTGTGATGATCGTTGTAATTTGAGGGGAAATCGAAGATCCAGGTAGCATCTTGGCAGGGCAAGATCCAGATGGCATAGTTTCACTGTGCAACTGTGTGTTTGCAGCCATGTTGTTAACAGGGTGTTATATGTGTTCATCCCTCAATTACATATATGAGCTTTTTAAGGTTGTTTTGATAAACAAGGGGTTGTGTTTTAGGTATGTATTTTAACATTATCAATTAACCACATTGGGCTGCATTAGTGGTTGTACCCACCGCTTAAAGTTTTGTATATGGAAAGTCATGGCTAGGTTTTAGCGCGTGTCCCTTGTGCGTGTGAAGCATAGCACACGTTTTCTTACACCTTTTTTACTTAACCATGGGTTTGGGTTTTTACAGTTGATTCTTTTTAACCGACAATTTTAGACTTTATGATTTGTTCTAGAGTTGTGATGATCGTTGTATTTTTAGGGTACATCGAGCATACGGGTAGCATGTTGGTGAGGCAACATCCAGATGGCATAGTGCTCACTTTGCAACTGTGTGTTTGCAGCGATGGCGTAACCCGTTCTTAGATGTGTTCATCCCTCGATTACATATCCGAGCTTTCAAGGTTCCAATGCACAAACACATTCACATCTCGATAACACTTTTTTTGGCAGTTGTCATGTAATATCAATATTGTATCTACTTCTGGGCTATGATGATGTGTTTTAGTTTAAAGAAACTGATATTTTAGTGTTTATTGGCGTGGCAAATGAGGTCTTTAACTTCTTAGTGTGCAGCCAACGCGAGAAATTTTTGTTTCTTCAACATGTCTGAGCCTATACTGTTGCTGGTGTGAAACATGTGATGGACCACTTGACTCTTTAATTGAAGAGAACTTATGTTCTTCTGGCACGATGATTTCAACTAACAGTGGGGGAAGCAACAACTCAGATTTGTTGCTTAACTTATCCCTCTCGGAGGATCGAGAACAAACCTAAACCTTGTTATACTAACTCACTAGCGAGTGCGGAATCCAAGCTAGCAAGCAAACCGGGATGATGCAAGAACAAACACAAGAACACACAAGACTCAACGATTAACACCACTTGTATTAATGCGTATGAAAGGTTCCGATTACAAGCACAATGTTTACAATCAGTTTGCAAACTCTCAAAGTGTGTGTGTGAGTGTTTTCAGCAGAATGCTCTCTATCTCTCGGGTGTGCATTTTTTTTAAAACAACACACTGCATGGATATTTATATACCCAGCTCAACATGTCTGGTCCGAAGGATCCGATAGATGGTCCGAAGGATCATCTATCGATGACAATGCTTTCGAAGGATCAGCAGGGACCTCGAAGGATGATCCTTCGAGGTCTATTAATCGAAGCATATCTTTCGAGCACCTCGAAGGATCATCAGTATCCTTCGAGGAGCTATCCTTCGATACAGACAAACAAACATATTACAAACTTATTGGCCAAGTCAAACTAGGAGGATAGTTGACTAGGTCAACTTACAGGACATTGTTTACATACAGACCGAATACAGACAAAGTACAGACACAAGTGCACCAACAAACTCCCCCTTGGCTGTAGCTTTGTCTTTATCTTCTCTAATTGCAGGCTCGTCTCGAACTTCGACGGTCTTTGGTCTTCGAGTTCCCAAAACTCTGATGTCCTTTCAAGTCTTCATTGTCGGAGGATCTTCAAAGTCTTCACGTCTTGAAAGCAAAGAGTGTATCAACAAACTACCCGTATCATGTAGGAAGTGTGTTGACAAACTCCCCCTTAACATAAGCTCCCCCTTGAGTTATGCTTGTGAAATACTTTATTTTTATGAAGTGAGATCCTTGTGGTGTTGATGATGGCCAGCGGCAACTCGATCATCTTCATCACTTGAGTGCCTTCACGTCGTGTCTTCATTCCAAAGCTTGTCATCGACCATGTTCTCCTTGCCTTTAGAATCTGCACATGCAAGAAATCTAAACGCGTAATGAGAACAACTGCTTGGAATATAGTTAACATAAACACATGACACACGGATGACCATGTCACAATCAAACACCGTCCGATAATTTGAAAGTCTAATAGATTTATCAATTTCAGATTTAACTTTCAAAACATGCAAATTTCGACCGTTTATGAAGACTTAGTCAATTCGGTTTTCATTCAGGTTTCAGGCAACGAAGACTCGAGTTCCAACATCGTACGATAAAAAATAAAGTAGAAATAAAATCTTTTTGGCTTTTAAAAAGTTTATATTAAAACACACCTAAAATCTTTTTGGTATTTTTGAAATTAAAAGACAACAATTTAATATCCTTTGAGTGTTATCAAACGACATCACCGCTAATGTCGTGCTGATATGCACCAAACGACGAAACTGTTTAAAAATAAAGCAATAAAATTTAAGCAGTAAATAAATATATACAGACAATCTTTTTGCGAGTTTCGAGGGTAAGAGAATCATATCAGTGTACGGTCATGTCAAGACACTCTTGTTGTACATTTAGTTAACATTTAGATAAGCATCCTATAACAATTATCGGTATTGTTGTCCATTTAAGCTCAACTTATCAGATGTAATCATGATTAGGGGATACGTTAATGTATAATTTATACTTACCGACCGGTGTTCATCCACATCACGACACATTCCCGTATCAAGGTATGCACGAGGGTTCATCTTACCGGTGAGTATACCGATTATCATCTGTTTGACCGTATATGGTGTGAGATACTCACTTATTTTGATTTGAAAAACAAGCCCTATGTGATATAATCACTTATTGATGAGGAACTTGATTTTCATATGCATGAGGGCACAGGTGCAAGTCCGTGAACAGGTCAGTACTTCCGTACAGCAGAGAGACGAACTTGACACCCGGATAAATGTGATATATTATCACTTATTTGATTTGGACATGTGATTGTTGATCACTTATTGAGGTCGAATGCAGTATGTATTATGTACACGTATGTATAGTATCATGGAAGATCTTAGACTTAGTCTATTTATAGAAGCAACCATGATACCCAGATGATAAGCAGCATAAAGACCGAATATCTCAGAACCTCGGCAATCTCTCAAACGAAATTTCGGTACCAAGACCATATGCCAATGAATGGTTCCCACCCAGTCTTCAGTCGATTTAAGTTTATATCACCCTGCACACTTTAAAATGATTGTGAGCCTACCGATACATCTTATATAGAGCTGCTTATCGCTTTTTCATTTAAGGTTTAAAGAGGTTTAGACAGACCACTGATGTACTATCATTTTCTCTTTTACTCGCCAGGAAACTCATTTTTGATTTTCTATTGTTTTTGAGTTTTTGAAATTTTTCGATGTTTTTGGATTTTTCGATTTTTGGTTTACTCCCCCTAAAATCAATAAACTAAGACAAATTTTAAAACACAAAGGTATTTACAAAAATGATTTTCCGATGTTAGTTTTACTCTTGCTTGACCTTAATGCCGTTTACCAATAATAAAAAGTCAAATCTTGATTTGTCAAAAGCTTTGGTAAATAAGTCGGCACGTTGGTCATCGGTGTGGACCTTAACAACATCGATTAATCTTTTCTCAAAGCAATCACGTATGAAGTGATATTTGATTTCGATGTGTTTGGTTTTTGAATGCTGCACAGGATTTCTAGTGATCTGTAAAGCAGCAGAGTTATCAACGTAAATAGGAGTAGTTAGGAATTCAAAACCGTAGTCCCGCAATTGTTGTTGGATCCACAAAACTTGGGAGCAACAACTTGAGGCAGCAATGTATTCAGCTTCACATGTTGATGTTGCGACACACGTCTGCTTCTTGCATTGCCATGTGACTAGGCGATTTCCTAAAAACTGACATCCAGCCGTTGTGGATTTGCCGTCGATTTTGCATCCGCCAAAATCAGAATCACTGAATGCGACCAATTCAAAGTTATTATCCCTAGGGTACCACAGACCGGTGTCTGGGTAAGCCTTCAAATAACGAAAGATCCTTTTTACAGCTGCAAGATGGGAGTCCTTTGGATTCACTTGATATCTGGCAAGCAGGCACGTTGGGTACATTATGTCTGGTCTTGATGCTGTGAGGTACATAAGAGATCCGATCATAGCGCGGTAATATGAAGGGCTAACAGTCTCTCCCTTCAAATCTGGAGTAATTCCGTGATTTACTGCCAATGGGGTTCCAATGGGCGTTGCATCAGACATCTGAAACCGGTTCAAGATGTCACCAATATATTTAGTCTGATGGATGAATATCCCAGACTCCGTTTGTTGCACTTGTAGGCCCAAGAAAAAGTTCATTTCCCCCATAGCACTCATCTCGAATTTATCCTGCATTATGCGCTCGAAATTCCTGCACAAAACATCATTAGTAGAACCAAAAATAATATCGTCAACGTATACCTGTACCAGAAGAAGATCTCCATCTTGTTCTTTGATGAAGAGAGTACAGTCGATAAGACCCCGTCGAAAACCGTTCTCCAGCAGATAGTTTGATAAGGTTGCGTACCAAGCTCGCGGTGCTTGATGAAGACCATAGAGAGCTTTGTTGAGCAACCAAACCCGATCGGGATGGATAGGATCTTCAAAACCTGGAGGCTGTTCGACATATACCTCTTCTTCAACCACACCATGTAGAAATGCACTTTTCACGTCCATTTGGTAAACCTTGAATCCTTTGTAGGACGCATAGGCTAGAAAGATTCGAATTGCTTCGAGACGTGCCACTGGTGCATATACTTCGTTGTAGTCGATGCCTTCTATCTGACGAAAACCTTGAACGACTAAACGTGCTTTGTTTCGAATAACCACGCCACGATCGTCCTTCTTGCATTTGAAAACCCATCGAGTTCCAATCTTCTTGTAGTTTTCAGGCTTTTCAACAAGTTTCCAAACACCAAGCTTTTGAAATTGCACCAATTCTTCCTGCATAGCCTCAACCCATGAGCTGTCTTTCATTGCTTCTTTCCACGACTTTGGTTCTTCTTGTGACACATAACACGCGAAGGACCAGTCATTCTGTTGACCAGATTCTCTTATAGCTGAATACAAACCAGCATTCCGGTTGGTTCTCAGCTGATTACGCGTCTGCACACCGCGATGGACATCTCCTATAATGTTCTGCTGGGGATGGGTATCATGAATCCTCATTACAGGATTATCTGGCACACGAGCATTGATACCCAAATTGTTCAAATTAAGATCCACAACCAACTCTACACCAGGAATGTGTGTCGAGGTGGATGCATTTCCTTCAGCAGTGTCTACATTCTGCATATGAGGTGTATCAATAGAAGCACCTTGAACAGGAGCAACTGGAGCTGAAGATCCTTCAGCTGCATCATGATATTCATCATCTTCAGAAGACTCATTATAATCAGCAGCATCTTCATAAACCTCATTTTGAACTGTATTGTTAACAGATGAAGAACCTTGAGGATCAACAATAACAGGTCTAACCAATGGCGAGACAGCCGCATTATCACTTTCAATTAACATTCTTGCAGCTGCTGATTCTTCGTCAAAGGTTGGCAGATTGAAGGAGTCAAAGAGTCCATCATAATCGAACATCCACGGATCACCCGGAGCCCTAACAGGACTCGTATACCTTTGAACCCGCACCTCACTCCATAGCTCTACCTTTTTGGTAGCTAGATTCCAGACACGAAAGTTTGGAGTTTGGTATCCAAGAAAATAGCCTTCAATAGCCTTAGCACCAAATTTGCCATCTGGTTCAATCATGGTACAAGGACCACCAAAGGGTTCTAGGTAAGAAAGATCAGGTTTCCTTTTCTGAAGGAGTTCGAAACAAGTTTTGCCATGTCTCTTCACTGTAAGAACTCTGTTTAATGTGTAGCATGCAGTCGACACAGCCTCCCCCCAGAATTGAATAGGGAGTTCCGACTCAACTAACATTGTTCTAGCAGTTTCTATAATCGTTCGATTCTTCCTCTCGGCGACACCATTTTGTTGTGGAGTATAACGAGAACTGTATTCATGAAGAATGCCTTTAGAAGTACAGAACTCATCCATAACTTGATTCTTGAATTCGGTTCCATTGTCGCTTCGGATTCTTTTTACTTTCAACGAATAGAGATTCTCCAACATAGGGAGAAGATCCTTGAGAATGCCAGGAGTTTCACTTTTGTGTGCCATAAAAGATACCCAAGAAAATCTAGAGTAGTCATCAGTAACTACCAGACAATATGCATCACCGAACATTGTCTTGTGCTTCATAGGTCCAAAGAGGTCCATATGAAGACGTTCGAACGGCAAGCTAACAGTGTTGATTTTCTTCAAAGGATGGGATTTCTTCGTTTGCTTTCCCTTTTGGCACGAGACACAGATATCTTGTAAATGAAAACTTCTTATAGGCACACCATTCACAAGATTGTTTTTCACCAAATGGTTCATTTTTCTCAAGTGAATGTGTCCCATTCTCCTGTGCCATGAAATTGACTCCTTTTCTGTGGCTTTTGAGACAAAGCAAGTGACTTGTGCAGATGTTGTAATCGCCTGGCTCATATCGAGAATGTAAAGATCATTAACTCTCGGAGCCGATAAGAGAATCCATTCTTGTGGAATTTTGAATCCAGGTTTTAGCACATAGCAGCCGGCATCATCAAAATGCACGGTGAACTTCTTATCGCAGATTTGCGACACGCTCAGAAGATTATGATCAATTTGCTTCACGTAATTGATCTTGTCAAAACACACAATACCATTGGAGATACTTCCCTCTCCAGTGATATAACCGCCTTTATCTCCCGCAAATGCGACATAGCCTCCTCTAATATTTCTCACATCGTACAGAAGCCGTAAGTCGCCAGTCATGTGCCTAGATGCTCCACTATCAACAATCCAATGACTGTTAATAGTTCCTCCTGGAACACCCTGCACATGTCAAGTAAAACATCAGTTGAGAATGGGGACCCAAGCCTTAGTGGTCTTGGGTCGTCCCTGAGCATCACGAAACGTGATATCAATCTCTTGATGGTTTTTAAGAACAACTGCTCCCCCTGAATTGTCACCTGCCTTAGGTAACCAAGGTTGTTTTTGCCTACCAGTTTTTGAAAATTCTGGTTTTGCATGTTGTGACACACTTGATTCCTTTTGAACTGTTTTAACTTCAGATTTTAAAGCTTTTTCAACAGTTTTCATGTTCTTACGTCGTTGTTTAGTTTCTTGTTCTTTAACAGTTCTTTTATCATTTTTAGGTGAAACTGATCGACGTTGGGGATGAATTGTTTCAGGTGGAGTTTTCTCAACAAATTTTTGCTTTGGAGCATTTGGGCAGTTTCTGATGATATGCCCAATTTCTCCACATTTAAAACATGTTCTCCTTTCAACAAGCTTAGGAGAACTTGATCGACCACAAGAAGTCGAAGTCGTGGACCCTGAGGTACTAGCCTTTTCATCACACCCATTTGTATGTTGAGTGTAATTGTTATCACTGTTACGTTTTAAGATTGTGACTTGTTTTACAAAATCTGTGTTAGATTTGTTTTCAAAGGTTTCAATCTTATCAGTACCCTTGGATGACACGAACTTGACATCCTTTGCTTTCTTTTGAAATCGAGCTCCTTTTGTTTCAGACTTCATCTGAGAGACTTGATGTTTTTGAGCTCGTTTGACGGGTTGTTTACCATTAGAAGCAGTAGGTTGTTGAGTGATTGGAGATTTTTGATTCCTAAATTGTTTTCTAATCTCAGCCTTAGGAATTGGATCACATTGTGTTATCACAATTCCTGGAAGTGTTTTTCCCAAAAATTTGTTTGTGTTGTCTTCAAAGACTTTATCAATCAAAGATTGATTTACATTTTTAATTGGAAAAACGTTATCTGAGTAGATTTTATTATCTCCAACCAATGTATACAACACATTACTGCTTTTAACAGTAGACACAGACTTCTTTTCAATCTTGACAGGATCTATCACTTGTTTCTTGACTAATGAAACCTCAGGAGTATCGGGATCACACAGAATGTGATTCTCAAGTGGAACAACTACTCCTTTCATTTTGTCAAGTGATTTATCCTGTTCACCTACATTCACTTCTGATTCATCATCCGATGACTCATAGTCCTCGATAACTGGAGGACTTTGTTTCATAGATGTTGAAACTCCTTGCTGCTTTGCACTGTCCGGTTTGAACCCTAGGCTAGTAGAAAATTCCTCAAAGTTCAGAGGCACACTGGGTTCATACCGTGGCATGTTTTCATCATTAGGCATCGTGTTGTAATTATGCCTCAAAGGGGGTGGGCATTTCTTGTATCCTATGCCCTTTTGATCTCCCTTTAGTTGTTGAACATCGATGATGTGATCAAGCACAAATCGAGAGTTAGAATAACTTTCCAATTTCTGTTTGATCGCGTCATGCTCACTTTTGGCAATGGCTAACTGCTTCTTGGTTTCCTCAACAAGATTTATGTATTCATTTATACTAATTTGTTTATGGTAAACCACTTTATTAACCTCGGACACATCTTTCTTTAATGTTTCTATTACAGATTTAAATTCTTTTTCATTCCGAGTTAAAGCCATGTTTGCCTCTTTGCATTTTGACAGTTCAATAACTAAATTTTGATTATGACTATGAAGCTTTTCCAATTCAAGCTTCATTTCAGCACATGATTCACAAACACTAGGAGCAGGAGGTTCAGAATTTACCTGACTCGAAGAGGCTGACAAATTTGCCATAAAGGCAGTTTGAAAAGAAAAATCTCCATCTTCAGAAAATAACTTTTCCATTTCCTTTGATGCAGTAGCAGCCCTCCTAATCAGAATTGATTTCTGACATTTCAGCTCATCAGCTTCATTCAACAACTCCTGAATATCAGAACCTGCTTCCTCCTTCACATCAGATTCAGACTCTGATTGATTATCCCCAGAAACAGAGCCTTCTTCATCAGAACTCCCAGAATAACCAGAACTGTCATCACTTTCAGATGACTTTTGATTGATGATTTTTGCATAAAGAGCTGTTCCACTTCTTTGATCACTGTCACCAAACTGCACAGACCAGTCACATCCTTCATCACCTTGAACTGTCAAAGCCCGATTGGGATTTGATGGTCCAGACTGGTTCTGATTGTTGTTGACTGCTACAATCCTCCTGTCTTGGTTTCTGAATGGGTTGTGATTGCCTTGTTTTGTTGGCCGAGTGCACTCACGCTTGAAGTGCCCTTTCTCGCCACAATTAAAGCACGTGACGGCATTAATATCAAACCCATACTTCGTATCTTTCTTTCCTTCCAACGAAGTCCTACCAGTACGAGCCATGAAGTCTTTGGCCCTTCTAACCGCACTAGCAAACGCCCACTTAATATCCATCAACTCCATTTCATCCTTGTCGATCTGTTGATAATCTTCATGTGTCATGTTGATGTTTCCAATCTGTCCCGCAACTAACCCGCAGTAGGCACTGACCATAGTATTGATCAATTCTACATGCTCCTTTGCAACTTCTATACTAACTTGGGAAAGATTTGAAGTGTCAACACGAACAGTGTTAGGGTTTGGAGGTTGAGAATTGCTTGTGAAATGAGCTTGCTGTTGTGGTTGAACTGGTGGCTGTGATGGAACTGGAATGTAAGATCTTGGATCAAAACCCGGAGCAGGATTGGTCTGAGGAAACGGAAGAGAACTTGTGTTGGATACGAAAGCAGTTTGCAGTTTAGGTTGCTGAGCTGCAGCGGATTTTGCTAAGATGTCGAAGCCTGGAAGATACATTTCTGTATTTTGAGGAACTGGAGCTCGCTTAGCTTTCCTGATTTCTTCCTCATTCTTATGTTCCAGTTTCTGAATGAACTCATAGATATTAACCGTGTCTAGAGTTCCAGTGTGCTTCAGCAACTCAATGAAAGAACTCCACTTTGGAGGTAAAGCATCAGCAAACTTGTTCACCATGTCTTGCTGAGTAGCAATAACCCCATAAGCACACATTTCACTGATCAGATGATAGAAACGTGTTGTCATATCATTTAGAGTCTCGTTTTCCAAAAACTGAAACGAGTCAAACTCTTTCTTCAACAAGTCATGACGAGACTTTCTCGTAGCTGCATTGCCTTCTCCTCGAGCAACCAAGGCATCCCACAATGTTTTCGTGTTCTTGCAATAGGAGAACTGATGATAAATATCTTTATTAAGCGCCTGTGTAAGTGTTGCGAAGGCCTTTTTCTCCAATTCATAAGATTTCTTGTCAGGTTCAAGCATGTTGGCATAACCTTCTGAAGTGGACGCAGCAACTTCAAGAGCAGCATTGAATGGATTGATGAAACACGTCCAAAGATCAGTGCTTTGCCCTTGAACATACGTGTGGAAGCGGTTTTTCCATGAAGGAAAATCGTTCATATGATTTAGCTTTGGAGGACGATTGTTGCTTCCCGTTTCGCTTTCACTGATCAAAAGGTTTTGAATACTTTGACTTTGATTGGATACCAAAGCCCATTGACTTGGACTGATTGATGGCGACGGAAACATACTCTTAGCCCAAGCATCAGCAGTAGTTAGTTCTTGACTAGATTGTGAGTTCAAACTCCAATCCCAAGGACTTGTACAACTCATCTTGATCAAATATTAATAAATAACCTACACAACCACAAACTGTTAAATGCAAACAGACAAGAATTGAAGGATATAGACCTGTTCGAAAGATCAAGACTGGTTCGAAGGACCAACAGTGATCGAAAGATTACTGTTGAGTTTCGAACAAAGTCTTCGAAAGATTCACAAATGACAGATCCTTATCTTTCGTAGAGTTTTATCGAAAGATTCACAGTTCGAAAGATATTTATCTTTCGAATACTGATCTCGAAGGATTCACAATGAAAGATCCTTATCTTTCGAGATAAATCCTTATCTTTCGGACAACTAACTTTCGAAAAGATTCCAGAAACGAAGGATAAAACTTAGACTTCGAAAGACTGTTCGAAAGATGCTAATCTTTCGAGCTGTTTCTAAGTCGAAAGATATCTTTCGGAAGTTTCTGACACACTGACACAAAGTGACGGGTAGGTGGGAAAGGTGATGGGTTGGTGCACTACTTTCGGCAGAAGGTATGTGCAGACACAACTTTTCACCAACTTTGAAAAGTTTTCCCAAAATGGACAACACCTTATCCAGAACCTGTCACCGGAGATATGACCGGAATTTGGTCGGAAAAAAAATCAAAGTTTCTCAAAAACAAATTTTCAAGTTACCCAACCCAACCTTGAACACTCCCGAAGGTTTAGAAACCGTTTTTCAGTTCAAAGATGCAAGAAAAACTACCAAAAACGGGTGCTAAACCAAGTGTCCAAACACACCAAGAACTCGAACAAACACCCGGTTTTAAACAAGGTAAAGAGCGAGGCTCTGATACCACTTGTAGGTCCCTCTCGGAGGATCGAGAACAAACCTAAACCTTGTTATACTAACTCACTAGCGAGTGCGGAATCCAAGCTAGCAAGCAAACCGGGATGATGCAAGAACAAACACAAGAACACACAAGACTCAACGATTAACACCACTTGTATTAATGCGTATGAAAGGTTCCGATTACAAGCACAATGTTTACAATCAGTTTGCAAACTCTCAAAGTGTGTGTGTGAGTGTTTTCAGCAGAATGCTCTCTATCTCTCGGGTGTGCATTTTTTTTAAAACAACACACTGCATGGATATTTATATACCCAGCTCAACATGTCTGGTCCGAAGGATCCGATAGATGGTCCGAAGGATCATCTATCGATGACAATGCTTTCGAAGGATCAGCAGGGACCTCGAAGGATGATCCTTCGAGGTCTATTAATCGAAGCATATCTTTCGAGCACCTCGAAGGATCATCAGTATCCTTCGAGGAGCTATCCTTCGATACAGACAAACAAACATATTACAAACTTATTGGCCAAGTCAAACTAGGAGGATAGTTGACTAGGTCAACTTACAGGACATTGTTTACATACAGACCGAATACAGACAAAGTACAGACACAAGTGCACCAACAAACTTATTAATTGACTGATGTTTGCTTTGTTGTGTTTTTGTTTAATCTTCATTTTCTCATGTTCTAGCGTTTCTTGGTACGATTTATTGCTATTTAAAATGGGCATTCTGTTGTCTTAGTGTTCGTGCATCTTTTGTGTCTGCAACTAGTCTTACTTATCGTTGTATTTTGTGAGGTCTTTAAACATTTATCGTGTATGTATTTGCCGTCGACCAAGTCGGATATCCTCCTATCTGCTTGTGTTCGACTATTTAGTCTGCATTTGATATGTAATGTAATACGAACAGTGCATGTTGCATGTTAAGGGTATTATGGTCATTATGTAATGTTTATAGTTTGTTGTTTGATTGCTGTCTGTTTTCAGCAAACAGCACAACTGATGCAGCCCTCGACGAAACAGATCTGTTTCGTCGAACACATCATGACGAAATAGAACAACATTCATTGAATCTGTTTCGTCATCTGTTGGGCTGTTTCAAGCCCAAAGTCTGGCCCATATGCTGTTTCGTCGACCCACTTCGTGTTTCGTCGAGACTTGGACCCAGGGACTATATAAACACTTCTGGTTTCACTTTGATATCAGATGAGATAATAAACCTGCAAAGTTACTCTGTCAAAACTGTGTTTGTATCAGTTATTGTTGGTTCTCATCCCGTTTAATCAATCGAGTGTGTATCATTGATTATACCTTGTGTGTTTTACTGTTTTATTAAACTGTGTTTGATTTGCACCGTCACGGGGATTCCGCACCCGAGACATTGTTTGTTATAAACAAGGATAGGTTTTCGTTATCGATCCTCAGATTTCGGAACCTACAAGTGGTATCAGAGCATTGGCTCGTATCCTTGTTTAAACCAAAGATAGTTAGGTTTATATCGAGTGTTGTTGTTGATTTTCTGAAAACTGTTCTTGACATTCATATATTTCTGGAAAGTCAGCTTAACAATCTGTTATCATTTGCTTGTTTGCTAAAGTTTTATTGAAAACCTTTTAAAAAAAAAATTTACATGTGTGCATGTTTAGAGTTTGGTTTTCATAGAAAGTTTATGCAAAATTCTAGTATTTGTGATTGTTGTTCTTGAAAAAGTGCTTAGAAATCTGCCTGGATATTGTTTGTTTGTCAAAGTTTTATTGAAAACCTTTGTTATATTGCATTTTCACACAATATTCTGGGTTTTATTTGAAAGTTTGGGCAAACTTCTTGTTTCGGAAAGTTGTAAAGTTGCCGGAATAATCATAATTTATGGGTTGTTCTTCATATCTTCAAAAGACCTTCAAACTATTTCTTGAATAATCATTGAAATTGGAATTAAAAAGGGTTTGATAAAATATCTCATTTGTGAAATACATTGGAAACAGATATTAGGCAAGTTGTTGTGTTGAAAGTTGTGTATTGAAAACTTGTACTGTGTCAGTATTTGTTATCATTTAAGTTGAAAAAGGTTACCAGAAAAGGATAACCAGCTGTCACCCACTTGTCTGAATCTTATCCACGACGAAACAAATAAGCGACGAATCACAAGCGTTTCTTCAAAAATATCTTCGGCGAAACAAAATCAGTTTCGTCATAATATCTTCGACGAAATAAGTCTGATTCGTCATCATCCATTTCGACGAAACAAGTGTGTTTCGTGGAAAGTGTTTCATCGAGTCTGTTGTCAATTTTCAACAGAGGACCTGTAAAAGTGTTCTAACTGTGTGCTTTCAAGAATTTGATCAGGTATTCCACCTCATACATCAAATATGAGCTGCACAAGTCCATGGGATTGGAGTATGGACTCGAGACCAAGTCAAGATCAGACCTCCGCATAAGCATGGGTGAAAAATGTCTTTGGTCAACCTTCTGTAAGTGCAGGACAATGGGCACTTGTATCAAATCAAAATCAAAATATTCAAAATCTTTTGCTCAACGAGAGCGAAACGGGCAGCAACAATCGCCCACCAAAGTTGAACCATATGAACGAGTTTCCATCATGGAAAGGTCGTTTCCATACATACGTTCAAGGGCAAAGCACCGATCTTTGGAGGTGTTTCATTACTCCACGCAACAATGCCCTCGAAGTAGCAGCATCAACGGCAGAGGGTTTTACTAATATGCAAGAACAAGACAAGAAAGCCTATGAATTCGAGAAAAAGTCATTTGCTATTCTTACACAAGCGCTTCACAAAGAAATCTATCATCAATTCTCTTATAGTAAGGATACGAAAACATTATGGGATGCTTTGGTAGCAAGAGGAGAAGGAAATGCAGCTTCTAGAAAGACACGTCATGATCTATTGAAGAAAGAGTTTGAATCATTTCAGTTCTAGGAAAATGAAACTCTAAATGATATGACTACACGTTTTTATCACTTGATTAGTGAAATGTTTGCTTATGGTGTTACTGGAACTCAACAGGAAATTGTTACACGGTTTGCTGACTCTCTACCTCCGAAGTGGAGCCCATACATTGAGCTTTTAAAGCATACCGGTGTTCTAGATGCTGAAAATGTCAATATCTATGAATTCATACAGAAGCTGGAACACAAGAATGATGAAGAAATTCGGAAAGCTAAACGAATTCCTGCTCCTCAAAATACCGAAATGTATTATGGAGGAGGTTTTATCCCGTCAGCTAGTTCCAGTTCAGCTCAGCAACCAAAGTTACAAACGGCGTTTGTATCAAATACAAACTCTTTTCCGTTTCCACAATCAGCTTCACCTCCGGTTTTCAATCCGAGTGCCTATCTTCCGCCAGCGCATTTGAGTGCTCAAGCTCAGGCTTATTCTGGAGGAGGTTTTATTCCTTATACACCTCCAGTTGCCACTACTCAACCTCAGTTCAATCCGAGTGCCTATCTTCCGCCAGCGCATTTAAGTGCTCAAGCTCAGGCTTATTCTGGAGGAGGTTTTATTCCTTATACACCTCCAGTTGCCACTACTCAACCTCAGTTCAATCCGAGTGCTTATATTCCAGCCCAACCACAACCACAAGTCCAACCACAACAACAGCAAGCTCATTATGCCAACAATCCTCCACCCACAAACCCTAACACAGTCAAAGTTGATACATCAAACCTCTCAAATGTTAGCATTGAAGTAGCAAAGGAACATATGGAACTCGTTAATACAATGGTCAGTGCTTACTGCGGTTTGGTCGCAGGTCAAATTGGAAACATCAGTTTGACCAACGAAGATTATCTACAAATTAATCGTGATGAAATGGAGTTAATGGATATAAAGTGGGCGTTCGCAAGTGCTGTTAGAAGGGCGAAGGACTTTATGGTTCGAACAGGGAGAAGTTCTTTGGAAAGTAAGCAGGATACAAAGTACGGATTCGATAAAGAAGCAGTTACATGCTTCAATTGTGGCGAAAAAGGGCACTTCAAACGTGAGTGCACCAGACCAAGTAAACAAGGCAACCAGAATCCATTCAGAAATCAGACAAGTACTTCCAATGCCAATCAAGATAACCGTGAAAAAGGAGTAGTAGCGGTGAATAACAACCAGAACCAGTCTGGTCCTTCAAACACAAAGCATTGACCGTTCAAGCTGATGAAGGGTTTAATTGGTCTTTACAACTTGGGGAAGGTGATCAAGATAAAGGAGGAACATCGTGTTATGCAAAGATCATCAATCACATCAAGCACGTTCATAAGGAAGAATTTTCTGAAAGTGACGACAGTTCGGGTTATACCGGGAGTTCTGATGAAGAAAGTTCTACTTCGGGCGATTATCATTCTGAATCTGATGTGAGGGAAGTAGCAAGTTCTGATCTTAATAACATGTTGAATGAAGCGGAGGAGTTGAAATGTCAGAAATCAATTCTGATTAAGAAGGCTGCTGTAGCATCTCAAGAAATGGAGAAGTTCTTCACTGAAGACGGATCTTTCTCTTATCAGACTGCCTTTATGGCAAATGTCTCAGCTTCTACAAGTCAGGTAAAATCTGAAACTCTTATCATATGTAGAGATTGTGATTATATGAAAAATGAATGTGAAAGAGTGAAACTTGAATGTGATACAATTCATAGTCACAATCAGAGTTTAGTTGTTGAAATGGCTAAGTGCAAAGAAGCGAATATGGCTCTGGTTAGAAACGAAAAGGAGTTTAAATCTGTAATTGAGACTCTAAAGAAAAATGTTTCCGAAGTAACAAAAACTGTTTATCATAAACAAGTTAGTATAAATGATTACATTAACATTGTTGAGGAAACTAAAAAGGAATTAGCCATTACCAAATGCGAACATGATGCAATCAAGCAAAAGTTGGAGAGTTATTCTAACTCCCGATTTGTGCTCGATCACATTATTGATGTTCAACAACTGAAGGGAGACAAGAAAGGTGTTGGGTATAAGAAGTGTCCGCCTCCATTGAGACATAATTATACCTATATGCCTGATGAAGAGGATATGCCTCGATTTGAACCCAGTGTGCCTCTTGATTATGAGGAAGTTACCACTGGCCTAGGGTTCAAATCGGACAATTCTTCGAGTACATCATCTGATAAATTGGAAATGTCAACATCTGCGAAACTAAGTCCTCCAATCATTGAGGACTATGATTCGCATGATGATGAATCAGAATCAGATATGAATGACCAGGATGAATCACTTGATAAGAAAAAGGGAATAGAAATACCAATTGAGAATCATATTCTTTATGATCCTCCTATTCCTGCTGTGCAACAAGTTGCAAAAAAAGTGATAGATCCTGTAAAAAATGACAAGAATTCTGTGTCTGCCGTTAAAAGTAATAACGTGTTGTACACTTTAGTTGGTGATTCTAAAATCTATTCAAATCACGATTTTCCAATTAAGAATGTCAATCCATCTTCGATTGATCAAGTTTTTGAAAATAATACAAACAAGTTTTTGGGAAAGACAATTCCAGGTATCATTGTAACTCAATGTGACCAAATTCCAAAAGCTACAATCAAGAAACAATTTGGAAATAAAAAATCACTAACAAAGCAACAACCTATTACTCCTAAGGGTAAACAACCAGTTCAACGAGCTCAAAGGCCAAATGTTTCTAAATCAAAATTTGAAGCAAAAGGAGCTCGTTATCAGAAGAAAAGCAATGATGTCAGATTCGTGGCATCTGAGGGTACTGATAAAATTGCGACTTTTGAAAATAAATCAAACACTGATTTTGTCCAACAAGTCAAGATTTTAAAACGTGACAATCAAAACAATTAAACTCAACATACAAACGGGTGTGATGAAAAGACAAGTACCTCAGGTTCTACGGGTTCGACATCTGCTCGTCGATCAGATTCTCCAAAATTTGTTGAAAGGAGAACATGCTTTAAGTGTGGAGAGTTTGGACACATCATTAAAAATTGTCCAAACACTCCCAAGGATAAATTTGTTGAGAAAGCACCACCTGAAAAGATTCACCCTCAACGTCGTCCCGTTTCACCAAAACATGATAAACGAACTATTAAGGAACAAGAAACGAAGCAACGACGTCAAAACGTCAAAGCTGTTGACAAGGCTTTAAAATCTGAAGTCAAAACAGTCAACAAGGAACCAAGTTCTTCCCATTTTTTAAAACCAGAAGTTTCAGAATCTTTTCATAAAACTATATCTGGTAAAACAAATCAAACTTGGAAACCAAAGACGGGTGAAAGTTCAGGGGGAGCTGTGTTATTACAAAATCATCAAGAAATCGAGATCATCCTTCGTGATCCTCAGGGACAACCCAAGACCACTATGGCTTGGGTCCCCATTCTTAACTGATCATTGATGATAAGTGCAGGGTGTTCCAGGAGGAACTATTAATAGTCATTGGATTGTTGATAGTGGAGCATCTAGGCACATGACAGGCAACTTACGGCTTCTATATGATGTGAGAAATATTAGAGGAGGCTATGTCGCTTTCGCTGGAGACAAAGGCGGGTACATTACTGGAGAGGGAATGATCTCCAATGGTGTTGTATGTTTTGATAAGATCAATTATGTTCGTCAAATTGATCACAATCTTCTTAGTGTTTCGCAAATCTGCGATAAGAAGTTCACCGTGCATTTTGATGATGCCGGTTGTTATGTGCTGAAACCTGGCTTCAAGATTCCAGAAGAATGGATTCTTTTATCGGCTCCAAGAGTTAATGATCTCTATATTCTTGATATGAGTCAAGCGATTACGACTTCTGCACAAGTCACATGTTTTATCTCAAAAGCCACGGAGAAGGAGTCTATATCTTGGCACAGAAGAATGGGACACATTCACTTAAGAAAAATGAACCATTTGGTGAAAAACAATCTTGTGAATGGCGTGCCCGTGAGAAGTTTTAATCTACAAGATATCTGTGTTTCGTGCCAGAAAGGGAAACAAACGAAGAAGTCTCACCCTCTGAAGAAAATCAACACTGTTAGCATGCCTCTCGAACGTCTTCATATGGACCTCTTTGGACCTATGAGACACAAGACAACGTTCGGAGATGCTTATTGTTTAGTGGTTACTGATGATTATTCTAGATTTTCTTGGGTAGCTTTTATGGCACACAAGAGTGATACTCCTGGCATCCTCAAGGATCTTCTTACAATGTTGGAAAATCTCTACACATTGAAAGTTAAGAGGATCAGAAGCGACAATGGAACTGAGTTCAAGAACCATGTGATGGATGATTTCTGTACTTCTAAGGGTATTCTTCATGAATACAGTTCTCGATACACTTCACAACAAAATGGTGTCGCGGAGAGGAAGAATCGTACGATAATTGAAACTGCAAGAACAATGTTGGTAGAGTCGGAGTTTCCTGTTCAGTTCTGGGCAGAGGCTGTGTCGACTGTTTGTTAGACATTAAACCGAGTTCTTACAGTTAAGAGACATGGCAAGACTTGTTTCGAACTTCTACAGAAAAGGAAACCAGATTTATCTTCCTGTTCAGTTCTGGGCAGAGGCTGTGTCGACTGTTTGTTAGACATTAAACCGAGTTCTTACAGTTAAGAGACATGGGCAGAGGCGGTCCATGCACTATGATTGAGCCGGATGGAAAGTTTGGCGCGAAAGCTATCGAAGGTTTCTTCCTTGGATACGCTACTCCGAATTTTCGTGTTTGGAATCTGACTACCAAAAAGATTGAGCTATGGAATGAAGTAAGGGTTCAAAGGTATACAAGTCCTGTTAGGGCTCCGGGTGATCCTTGGATGTTCGACTACGATGGGCTATTCAACTCTTTTGATCTGCCAACCTTTGATGAAGATTCTGCAGCTGCTAGAATGATGTTTGATAGTGACAACGCTGCTGACTCACCATTGGTTAGACCTGTTATTGTTAACCCACAAGGTTCTAATTCGGTTAACAACGCATTTCAAAATGAGGTATTTGAAGAAGCTACTGAGTACAATGAGTCATCGGAAGATGATGAAAATCTTGATGCGACTGAAGGCACATCAGCTCCAGTTGCTCCTATTCAGGGCACTTCTATTGAAACTCCTCATGTACAGGTTGATGATACTGCTGAAGGGAATGCATCCACTTCTACGCATATTCCAGGTGTGGAGTTGGTTGTTGATCTGAATATTAACAATTTGGGTGTTAATGTTCGTGTTGCTGAAAATCCTGAAATGAGGATACACGATACCCATCCACAACAGAATATCATAGGAGATGTCCAACAAGGAGTGCAGACGCGTAATCAGCTGAGAAACAACCAAAGTGCTGGTTTGTATTCAGCCATTAGAGAATCTGGTCTTCAAAATGATTGGTCCTTCGCTTGTTATGTTTCTCAAGAAGAACCAAGATCTTGGAAAGAAGCCTTAAAAGAAAATTCTTGGGTTGAAGCAATGCAAGAGGAACTACAACAATTCCAGAAGCTGGGTGTTTGGAGACTTGTTGAAAAACCAAACAACTACAAGAAAATTGGCACCCGTTGGGTTTACAAGTGCAAAAAGGATGATCGTGGAGTGGTCATTCGCAACAAGGCGAGATTGGTTGTTCAGGGCTTTCGTCAAATTGAAGGCATTGATTACAACGAGGTTTATGCACCCGTTGCACGTCTGGAGGCTATTCGGATCTTTCTAGCTTATGCTTCTTTTAAAGGATTCAAAGTCTATCAGATGGACGTCAAAAGCGCATTCCTACATGGTATTGTTGAAGAAGAAGTGTATGTCGAACAACCTCCAGGTTTTGAAGATCCTATCCATCCCGATCGGGTTTGGTTGCTCAACAAAGCTCTTTACGGATTACATCAAGCACCGAGGGCTTGGTATGCAACCTTATCTACTTATCTGCTGGAGAACGGTTTTCGCCGGGGTCTTATCGACTGTACTCTTTTCATCAAGGAACAGGATGGAGATCTTTTGCTGGTACAGGTATACGTTGATGATATCATATTTGGTTCTACTAACGATGCTTTGTGCAGGAAATTTGAAAGTGTTATGCAAGAAAAGTTCGAAATGAGCGCAATGGGAGAGATGAATTTCTTTTTGGGCCTACAAGTTCAACAAACTGAGTCTGGGATATTCATCCATCAGACTAAATATGTTGGTGACATCTTGAGCCGATTCCAGATGTCTGACGCAACGCCCACTGGTACCCCACTTCCGACTAATCACGGGATTACTCCGGACTTGAAGGGTGAAAGTGTCAACTCTTCTTATTACCGCGCTATGATCGGATCTCTCATGTATCTCACAGCATCAAGGCCTGATATCATGTATCCAACGTGCCTGCTTGCAAGATACCAAGCCAACCCAAAAGCATCTCATCTTGTAGCTGTTAAAAGGATTTTTCGCTATCTGAAGGTTTGCCCGGACACCGGTCTCTGGTACCCTAGGGATGATAGTTTTGACTTGGTTGCTTTTAGTGATTCAGGTTTTGGCGGATGCAAAATAGACGGGAAATCCACAACGGCTGGATGTCAATTCTTAGGAAGTCGCTTAGTCACGTGGCAGTGCAAGAAGCAAACTTGTGTTGCTACATCAACTTGTGAAGCTGAATACATTGCGGCTTCAAGTTGTTGCTCTCAGGTTCTATGGATCCGGCAACAAATGCACGACTACGGTTTTGAATTCCTATCTACCTCTATCTTTGTTGATAATAATGCTGCTTTATCTATCACTAGAAATCCTGTTCAACACTCCAAGACCAAACACATCGATATTAAATATCATTTCATACGTGATTGTTTTAACAAAAGATTAATCGATGTTGTTAAAATCCACAGTGATGAACAGCGTGCTGACCTATTTACAAAAGCTTTTGACAAATCTCGTTTTGACTATCTTTTAGTGGTCAATGGTATTAAGGTGAAACAAGAGTAAACTTCTGTCGGCTGATCGTTTTTGTAAATATTTTCTTAAGTGTCAAAAATTCAAAAAGATTTTCAGTTTACTTATCTTTTCGCATTTTAGGGGGAGAAATTTCAGAAAATACAAAAACATGTGAAAAATTCAAAAATCCAAAAATATGTCGTTTATTTTCTGTCTTTAAGTTTGAAAAATCAAAAATTCAAAAACAATAGAAAACTAAAAATGATTTTCTTGGAGAAAAGAAGAGAAAGTGATGATATACACTGGTGTGGTCTGTCAATATGGTCAAAAGAAAAAGAAAAATTGAAAAATGATAAGTAGCTTTACTAACGATGTATCGGTAGGCTCACAATCAGACTAAAATGTGCAGGATGATATAAACCTAACATACTTCAAGTCAGGTGGGAACCATTCATTGGCATATGGTCTTAGTACCGAAATTTCGTTTGATTGATTGCCGAGGTTCTGAAATATTCGGTCTTTATGCTGTCTTATCATCTGGGTATCATGGTTGTATCAAACCGTAAAAATAACGGAGACGAAGTCTAAGATCTTCCATGATACTATACATACGTGTACATATTTCATTCGACCTCAATAAGTGATCAACAATCACATGTCCAAACAAAATAAGTGATTATATATCACAGATTCTTTGCGGGAGTCAAGTTCGTCTCTCTGCTGTACGGAAGTACTGACCTGTTCACGGACTTGCTCCTGTGCCCTCATGCATCGAAAATCAAGTTCCTCATCAATAAGTGATTCTATCACATAGGGCTTGTTTTCAATCAAATAAGTGAGTTTCTCACATTCTTTTATACGGTCAAACAGATGATAATCAGTATACTCACCGGTAAGATGAACTCTCGTGCATACCTTGATACGGGAATGTGTCGTGAGTGGATAAACACCGACAAGTAAGTATAACTCTTACCTAATCATATCTCCTAATTATGATTACATCTGATAAGTTGAACTTAGGTGGACAACAATACCGATAATCGTGGTAGAATACTTATCTTATGCTTTAAACAGAAATCAGAAACCGTTTTGACAAAGACCGTAAGCTGGTAATGATTCTCTTACCTTGAAACTCTCAAAATATTGTTCTTTGTACATATTCTGTTTTGTTATTGAATTTCGCATTTTATTTTGTGTTTTAGTGTAAATAATTATCGTGTTTTGAGTAGCCGATGGTTGGTATCTCGAAGTTTTCTGCCGGAAACCTGAAACCTACTTCATAAAACATCCTTGCATTTGAAAACTCAATCAAAATGGAAATGTGTTCATTTTAATCAAAATCTGTTCAGTCTGCAAAATCTTTCATGCCTCTGTGTTTTTGAAAAATTGATGTCGACGAAACAAGCTTATGTCGACGAAACAAACCAGTGACGACGAAACGCAACAACCCAAAATCCGTTTCGTCATGGGCTAATTTCAGGCCCAAGTCAAGCCCAAATTCTTTCTGTTTCGTCGAGCCCAATTCCGTTTCGTCGTTTTGTCCGTTTCGCCGAATGCGGCGGTGTATAATAGGGGTCCCTGTGTTCACTTTTTCAACATCAAACTGTTTGGCTTCTTCTTCACACAAAAACCCCATCCCCATTTGTTACCTTCACAAACTCTCAAAACCCTCATTGTTACCGAAAATCTTACAAGACTCAAAGGTATAAAAATGATCCGGTTCAGGTTCCGAATCTTTTGGACCGTTTGTTTTTGTTCGAAACCCTCGGAAACCCATCTTACTTGTTGTTTTAATGATCTGAACTTGTGCTTGTTGTGATTTCTAACAATAACTGATAGATTTAGGTTGTTTTACATTGATCGATGTTTGTTTTTGGGTTTGGGTTTCATAGAACAAAACAGGGGTTGTTGATTGATGATGTTTTTGAATGTTTCAAGTGGGTTTTGATCGAAAATCGTGTCCACGTTACATCTGGGATTAGTTTCATGCTCGGTTTGGGTTAAACATGTATTGAATGTGTTTGTTTGTGATTCTGATCATCGTATAAACCCCCAAACAGCGAAACAGAAAAACCCCCAAATCAGCGAAACGCATAAACCCTAACTGTTCAAAAACCCTCTTTTCGACGAAT
This sequence comes from Helianthus tuberosus, assembly GCA_030545235.1. Lineage (NCBI taxonomy): Eukaryota > Viridiplantae > Streptophyta > Magnoliopsida > Asterales > Asteraceae > Helianthus > Helianthus tuberosus. The sequence continues at coordinate 162,069,620 of CM060450.1, forward strand.
CAGAAACAGCGAAACAGACACGGCGAATCAGATGTCGACGAATCGAACTGGTCAACGGTCAACCCTCTGTTTCGTCGCACACCCTTCTGTTTCATCGAAGGCTCCTCTGTTTCGTCGTCCATGCCTTAGAAACTTTTCTGTTTGGGGTGCTATGTTCACAGAATGTTTGAAACTTTATGTTTAATGTTCATGTGATGTTATAACTTGTATATATACATGTATAATACACATGTTATATCAAATGTGACTCATTGTGGTCATTTTCATGTACAGATGGCACCAAAAGAAGGCAAACGCAAGAAAGCGACTAAGAAACTAAATAAGTCGGAAGAGGAGATTATGTCCGAGAAGCGTCATAATCAAATTGCTTATCTGGATCCCGATGAAAAGCTCACCGAACTGAAAGATATCACAAAGTGGATCCGGGAGTCGCGGATCAATTATGCTGTTACATTCTCGACGCCCGTTTACAAATCACTTATCAAGGCTTTCTGGAATTCTGCTAGCGTTATGCAATTGGATGGAAAGGAAGTTATCAAGGGTCGTGTGAATGATTTAGATGTCATAGTCTCTCCGGATATCCTGAACGAGGTTCTACAGTTACAAGATCATCCTGATGCTCCAAATTCTATTCCTATCATGTGTACAAGAGGCTGCTTGCTACGAATGAAGTGTAGAGGAGACATTTTAAGCAAACAAATCAACAAAGGGGATCTGCCATTACGGTACAAATTCTTATTGCATATTCTTATTCAATGTCTTAGCAATAGACGTGCTGGATACGATATGGCTGGAAATGATCTAGTTGGCTTCATGGTAGCGTTGGTGTTAAACAAACCGTTTAGCATCTCAAAGTATATCTTCGCCAACATGAAAGAAAATATGACGAGAACAGGAAGTAGAATAACCGGGAACAAGTTCTGGATGTATCCGCGGTTTCTTCAGATGATAATGAATGTTCAACATCATGGTCTTCCTAAAGCTGACGACGATATTCTGAAAATAGAAGCAATGAACCTCAACTCTTTAAGGATAATCAAGAACCTTGCTGCCAAAAGATACAAAGAAAGCGTGCCTCCAAGAAAGTTGTTTGGTGCACTAGGAAATACTGATTATATTACTCCAGCAAATGATAAATGGCGTCATGATGACAGCCAATCTGACGATGAAGAGCCAGAGTTGAAGAAAAGAATGGTTGAAAAGTTTGGCCCAGATCCAGTTGATTCAGATGAGTCCGGGAGTGATAGTGATGACAGTGGTGGCGAAGGCGATGATGGTGGCGATGCAGGTGCCGTTGGTGCATCTAGCGCAGGTGCAGCTGGTGGTACATCAGCTGGTGGTTCATCACCAGGTGGTGATGATGAGTCTGATTCTGATTCAGATGATCATATAATCGAACCTGGATACGAAATGTATGTTGATGAACGAGGCGTTAAAAGGTACAGGAGAATTAGACAAGAAGATGATCCTGAATACGTTCCAGAGGATCCTGAAGCAGAAAGAAAAACAAAAAGGAGAGCTGAGAAAGCTGCTGCAACTCAAAAGAAGAAAGCAAGAAGATACTTAGCTACTTCTACTCGGCAATCTGTGCCTCAAGAGTCTTTATCTGTACCTCAGCAGCCTGTGCAAGAAACTCCTGTAGTTACATCAGCTGCTGAAACTCAAACTGTTACCCCTCAGGCCGTTCCTCAAAGATCTATGGCTGCTGTAATCAGAGCAACTACTTCGCAGCCCAGTTCTGACCGTCAAAGGATATTTTCAGAATATTCTCAAGACCAAAAGAACAAATATCTATTCTCTCAACTTGAAGCAGCTGCTGATCGTATTCAGAGGCAAACTCATTTCATTAATCTCACGAAGAATGATCAGGTCAGCCAATTGGTGGAAATAAACAAGTTGAAGTCCACTGTTGGTCAACAACAAACGGTGATTGAGCGACAACAAGCTGAGATTGATTCTCTTAAAGATGAGAATGCTCGTTTGAAGGCTGCTGAGGAAGAGAGAGAGAGAGAAATAGCACTATACTTCAAACGCGGGTTGCTGCTCTGTGGGATTATCATTGTAAACAACAAGAAGTACTGAAGAAAAGGGATGATGATCCTGAAGATCAAGGGAATCCTGATACTTCTGGTACATCACAGCAGCAGCCAACCGCTACATCTTCTGCAATCGTTGCAGTTCAACCCCCAGTAGTCGAATCTACTCGGGGAACTTCTTCCGGAACTGTTCAACAAATTGAAGGTACATCTTATGTTCCAAGCAGTGCTGATATTGCTTTATAGGCTATTCATCCAGTCACAGGAGAGTTACTTAAAGAAGGAGAGATTATAGAGGATCTTTCTCATGAGCAATTGCTTGCTCTACAAGCTATGAGAGAGATTGATGACGCTGAGATCGAAAGAATGCCTAGTGAATCTGATTCTACCGATGTGGAAAACGTTGAAGAGATTGTCTTCGAGGGAAATGAGCAGAGGTCCGTGTATGTACGTCAAGACGGGACTGAATTCCCTCAGTTCGATGAAGACTGGCTAAATGAAAATGTTGAAGACATTGATGAACACTTAAAGAACCGTGATTCATCTGAAAATGCCGCAGATGCATTCACCACGTGGAGACAACAGTTCTTATCTAGAGTTTCCAAACCAGTACCAGAAGCTACTCAAGTTGAATACTTACGGTTGGAAAAAGCAAAGCCAAATGGTCGAATCCTCTGCTGGATGTTTGTCCAAGAAATTCATTGCGTCGCAATCAAACGGGAGTTTGGAATTCAATACTTCAGGTCATTGCTGAGCATACTCTCTTTGCCTTTTTATGATGTGGCAGCATTGACAAAGTTGGATCTCATAAATCGTCCAAACTTTGAAGGCGCGACCTTATTCGAACGACTGATAAGGATGAACAAGAAGTCTGGTTGGAAAGATAAGTCGTACAAGCCACAGTTCCCTATCTACGAGCAGATCAAGTTTACTCTTGATCCAGACACGAACACGGGTCGCTACAGACTTGTTTATCAGCCACCAAGAGTCGTAGATAAAATCCCATTAATTCCGATGCAGCAGGATTTTCTTGAAGATATGGCATTATGGTGCTACGACTCCGACACTCATGAAGCCGTAATTGTGTTTAAAGGTGACCGTGCGAATTTCAGAATGTTGGATCCGATGTGGATCGTTAACATGTCTGCGGGTGACATTTATCGTGTATGTATTTGCCGTCGACCAAGTCGGATATCCTCCTATCTGCTTGTGTTCGACTATTTAGTCTGCATTTGATATGTAATGTAATACGAACAGTGCATGTTGCATGTTAAGGGTATTATGGTCATTATGTAATGTTTATAGTTTGTTGTTTGATTGCTGTCTGTTTTCAGCAAACAGCACAACTGATGCAGCCCTCGACGAAACAGATCTGTTTCGTCGAACACATCATGACGAAACAGAACAACATTCATTGAATCTGTTTCGTCGACATCAATGACGAAACAGACTTGTTTCGTCATCTGTTGGGCTGTTTCAAGCCCAAAGTCTGGCCCATATGCTGTTTCGTCGACCCACTTCGTGTTTCGTCGAGACTTGGACCCAGGGACTATATAAACACTTCTGGTTTCACTTTGATATCAGATGAGATAATAACCCTGCAAAGTTACTCTGTCAAAACTGTGTTTGTATCAGTTATTGTTGGTTCTCATCCCGTTTAATCAATCGAGTGTGTATCATTGATTATACCTTGTGTGTTTTACTGTTTTATTAAACTGTGTTTGATTTGCACCGTCACAGGGATTCCGCACCCGAGACATTGTTTGTTATAAACAAGGATAGGTTTTCGTTATCGATCCTCAGATTTCGGAACCTACACTTAGTTCTGGTGAGTATCGTCCACCAAGTTTATTTTACAAAGTCCACGTTTCGTTAATCTGAGCTATTTCAGTTATAGAAGCTCGCTTGGCCTATAAACTATGCATATGCTTAGATTTAGTCTTATTTGCTACATCTTTTTGTCGAAAGGTTATATGCTTTGTTTTGGGGGCTTATGTAGACTGTATGTTTAATGTGTTGTTGAGTCCATCTGTTCAGTATTACACTATTACCTATGTGGTTGTTGTTGAAGTCTTTGTTATTGTGTCTAGATCGTTGATGGTATTTGCCTTTTTTATGTATGATGCTTGATTGTTGATTCTGTTGTTTATTTTTTCTTGTAGAACTACAAGTCGTCTATTATTTGGGGATTTAGATAATTATTAGAGTTTGTTTTAGCTAATGAATTATAGACTCAATCCTATTCATAATTATGCTTATATTCAGAGGGTTTTTTTTTTCCAAAGGCTGCCATTATTTATATCATTTTTTGTACAGAAACGTGCATTACTAATTATGTCTATGGTGCAGCTTTGGTTCCATTTGTTTCTCTTTGTTGTTGATCTTGCTTGCTATAGTCCTTGCTCTCCAGGTTTGCTCTTATGCTTTGTATAAGATACATGTGAATATATTTTTTATTAGCCTATATGTCTAGCATGTTTGAAATGTAGCTTCTTAATAGTTTGTTTTCATAGTTGTATGAATCACCCAGTCGGGTTGGTTTGGTTTAAAGTTGGTTATTCTACAGATTTTTTTTTAAACCGTAGGAGTAAAGGTTTTTTTTTTCGGCTAATGAAGAGGTGGTCGCCTAACTAGAAATCGAGTCAAAGCTGGTTATTTTTCATTCAATTACTTCAGAAATGAATGCATTGTAAGACCGTGGGGTATGGTGGGGTGTAGGTTGGGGGCATGGTGCGACACGTGAGTATGGGGCACCCAAGACCAAAAGCCAATTTCAAAGGGGTATGGTGGGGCGTGGAAAAAAAGCCAATTTCAAAGGGCTAGTGCTCTTGTCCAATGAGGTTCCGCCATGTCATGTTCGTAGCCCCGCCCAACGCCCGGGCTGAAACTCCCGCCCAAGGGGCCACGCCGAAACCCAAGCCTACCCGGGGTGGTGACGTGGGCGTTTGTACCCAACCCACGCCCCAACTCCCGCCCATACGGCCATACCGCATAGTCTAACATCTTCTACTGTAGGGGGAGTTGAAACTAAAGAATTTTGATACAGTAAAAGTTGGACTTAGTGGCAGAGCACTTGTAAAGAGTTATATATTGACATGAAGTAATGGGTCTTCCGTCGCAACGTGCGCGGAACAGCCGAATTTGTATTTTTTTGGCTGGTATTTAGTTAAAGGTCCTTGAAGATTTTATTGTTGTAATGTCGGCTCCGTTTATGATAGTTTTTGCTCCTTAAACAAAAGAAAATAAACAAGGAGGTATGGGATTGAAGCCCGCATTGTTTTGAGTTTAAACTTGGTTGATTTGAAAAGGACTATGAAGACATCGTTTATCAATTTGTATGCCCCAGCCGCAACGCGGCGGGCCTCTTATCTAGTTGTATATCTAATAACTAACGATATATATACATATATAGGGCTAGGATCATTTTCAGAACCATAAATATTTACAGAACTCGCAGAACTCCTAATATACAATCTTTTTATTTATATATTTTTATGTTTAGCATAATTTTATCATTTATTATGTGTATTTTTACGATTACATACATGTTAAGAGTAATTTTATCATTTTTTATATGTAATTTTATAATTATACATATGTAAACTAGTTATTTTACATATATGTAATTAGTTATGACACATATATATAATTTTGGCAATTAAACATATGTAAACTACTTTTAACATGTATGTAATCAAAGAAATACATATAATAGATGATAAAAAGATCCTACATACAAAAACTTATATATAAAATGATTGTTTATTAGGTGTTCTGAAAGTTCTGTAGTTATTTAGAGTTCTGAAATGAACTCAACCATATATATATATATATGCACACATAATTTATTATAATAAACAAATTAATTATAACTAGTCTTACTAAATCCGACTCTCCGTAACTATTCCAAATAATTACTCGTTTCTTTATTACGCTTATATTTCGTGATCCGGAGATTAACGATTAGAACACCATTACATGTTTGTTGCCCAAAGTGTAACTCTTTGGGTCGTACCTTGACGGCAACATTGAATCTTAATCGACAATTGAACATTATATCCAACAGTTATCTGGTGCCCTAGGGATTATACTATCTGCATGTTTCTTTGATAAACAGAATGATTTCCTGAAAGCTTGGTCTTACATGTTTTCATGTCAAAGCATATATAGAAGATTTCTCCCTCTCAAAACCGTATCTTGTTTTATTCTCCTTCCTAACCACACATCCAGAGGCGTTAACTCTGAAAATTCACGTATCTTGTTCGAGCTTTAAAAAATGTACCCTTCCGTAATGTTGTATGATTATTTAAAAAAATCACTTTCGTATTGGGCTGAATAAACCTAATGTAAAGTGAGCTAAATTCTAAAACATATATAAAAATGATTTGTAAATGGGCCTATATTGGAATTAGTGGTGCCCCTCGAAATCACGGGCCTTGTGCGGAGGTCCTCCCCGCACACCATCAACGCCGCCACTGCACACATCATAATTTTCATTAACAAATGAAGAAACTGGTTGAATGGGTGAGGTTAGTCTATAAAAGTGTGTTTTATCTAAAAGTGTGAGAAGCATTGTGGGTCGTTAAACTAAAGTCATGAATGGATGAGATTATATAAGTGACAAAATTGTAATACGTGTTTTAATTAGATTGATCGATTCGTTGGACTAAAGGAATAAAGATAAATTCAGCGTGTGGAAAATTCATAAACCCACGTGCAAGTTATCACCGTCTTTTTTAAATATCAATAACTTTTTATACGTAATTTTTTACACCATAATAATGAACATTGTTTTAATTTTTTAATGTGAGTACCATGTTTTTTTCTCTCTCTATATATAAATGACGTTTCAACTTGGTGTTTTTAGTCCATATTTTTTGTTTTTTATACAATGCAGGTACATGGTGTTTTATTTTTCTGGTAACAAAGGTTCATTTTGCGGTTTTTATTTGTAGCAGGTACATAGTGTTTTATTTTTCAGTTAGCAAAAGGTTCATGGTGTTTTATTTTGTAGATAACTGAATTATTATTTCCATAACTGAAGAAGTCTAATTTACTATTATACCCTATACCTTAATTATTAAGAATTGCCAGATGTCGCACTTTTATGGCTTTTCACACGTCTTAGAAGTTTTAGACTTTGTTTCCAAACCTTTACCATCGTTGAATATTCCCCGATTTCAAGCCCATCATCAAGATCAATCTCGTTTTTATATCTTTCACGTATTCATATTCCTTAACAGTAACTCCACTAGCTAAGAACTTTTTGCACAAACACGCATTTTTCATCATCGGGTTCAATCTCGTCTTCGTCAAATTTGCGTTCTTTTTCCAACAAACACCCATGATAGACTGGATTTTTTTAACCGGGTGGGTGATGGACGAACGAATACTCCTCTCCGTTATCACCTTTGTCTCAAACGACGGTAGTCGAATCGATTTCTGTATTACACATCCCATGTTGTAGCTCAACATCTCGAATCCTTTATCGAAGCCACTTGATCTTAACATCTTCTTTAAGATCTCGAATCCTATGTTGGAGCCACTTGATCATGAGATTACATGGATTGGCAAAATAACTTATAGTAGAACTCCTATTAACTAAGAGTTAAAAAAATTCAAACCCACAAAAAAAATTAAAATAGTAAAAGTGAATTTCAAATTTAAACTTGTAGATAAACCGATACTCTTACATTAGAGGGGTTTGTTCAAAATTGTAGTAATAGAGCTATTTAACTTTGTTTTGTGGTAATTAATCAGATAGTCCTTATGGTTTACTAAAAGTAACACCTTTGAGCACTAAAGTTTTTGAGTAATAGGTTTAAGTTAAATGGTTTCATTTTTGTAACAAGTTGAGGTATTAGAACTTACAACCATTTAATACTAATTGGAAACTCCCTCACGTGATGGTGTTTCTGTCAATCCATTTTTTGCTTATTACATAATATTCTCCAAATCTTCTTCTTCATCACCAACGTTTAAGAAACATAGACCCTACACACTGTTCTTCATCCTTGAAATTTGAACAATAATGGACACGTGTTATTGTGGAGGAGTGATTTCAATTCGAATCTTGTGGACTGACCTTAATTCCTAGTTTTATTATTATCCGCGAACAGTAAGAATTAAACCTAGGTTTAACTATAATTCTAGCCCTAGTGATGTCTTCTTTATTTAATCAACGATTTAGGTGTTGATTCTTTGCTTGGGTTGATCCCCCAATGTGACGTAGACATGTTGAAATCAATCCAGGGTTGTGGAGGTCAAGAAATAACTGATGATTCCTTGGTAGTATTTGTAGGGATTTTAGTTATGTATTTTGTGAATTAGATGTTGGTTTACAATGACATGTGGGATTATGAATGCAAAATGGTATTTTGAATGAACTATTTGGTTTTTACCAAAATAAATCATACCAAAAGCTAGTCAATGCTAGTTCTAAACATACCAAAGAAACCATTGAGATAACATACCAAAATTTAGTTTATAACATTCAGAACACGTCCAAAAGACTGCTAGTTCATACCACACATAGCATAAGAAAATAGACTAGTAGTAGTTCACCACAATAAATACCAAAAGACTACTACTTAGACTATTGCATACCAAGGCTATGATTCGATGGTTCGACCTGGGAAACGAAACAATCATGTAGAACTTTACTTTGGATCCCTATCTACGTAACACGTGTCTAGAAACCTCTCTCACAATACGTGAATGCACTATGTCTATTGCTTCTGTCAATCATGTTCATAGTTATCAATGTATTGAGTCGAAGTTGATTGTATAGGTTTGTAGGTTAGACAAGACGGTTTTGTAATGTAAGAGACAGTTCATACGAATGGCACATTCGTACGAAAGGGACTCTAGTCGTCCTAGTCACACTCGCACGAGATGGTCACATTCGTTCCAGATGGTTCATGCGAGTGGGACGCGCCTATAAATAGGAGGTCAAGTCTTTTCATTTGTATCTTTTGGTAGAACAGAGGGGAAACTCTGTCCATTTGGTTTCACGGTTCTGTAGCTTCAAATATTGAATAGAAACTAGTTTAATTAGCTTGTTCTTGTGCATGTCACCTTCATACTCAAATTTCGCACGAGATATGAAGTCATTTTAACCGGCCGGAGCATTCGGGAGCACCGAAACGGTCCTCACAAGTGGTATCAGAGCATGGAGACCGGTTTCAAGGACTTTGAACACGAGATACCAGCAAGATCAAGCAGATTCTAGCCGATTTGAATTTGATTACATCATCTTTCTCATCTTATCTTCTTTACATCATCTTTCAACTTAAAATGCAAAATTAATGTTGAAATCATGGACAAAATCTTCATATTTTTTGATATAACGTGCGAAATCATGTTTTAATCAACCCTTGAAAGAATTAGACAAAAATTCAAACAAAATCATTGAAAATTATTGGAAAAACCATGAAAAACGTAACTTGAAGTTTCACAGTCGTCCGAGTCATTCAAGACACTTTCATACGAAAGTGCTTAAAAGTTAGTTTTTTCTTGAAAAGATATCACATTCGTATGAAAAGGACGAGTCCAGTTCGTACGAAAGTGCTTAAAAGTCAGCTTTATTGAAAATCTGACACATTCGTACGAAACAGACAAACCCAGTTCGTACGAAAGTGCATATTGTTCAGTTTGCACGAACAGGCATTTCCATCTCGTACGAAAGTGATCCATCTCTTGTTTTAAAAGTTGTTTGATCGTTTGTTTATTTTTGCAGGTGTTGATCATGGATTCTGAGTTTTATGATGCCTTTGCAATCATACGGATTGGGTGGCTCAAGCTTTAAAATATGAAAATGAACATCGAACACCATCTAAACCACCTAGGTTAATGAAGGGGTAAGGTCCCAAAAACCTCGTTTCGAGTACTTGGACCATACCACAACTTTATCCTTTTAGCCTTCTTTAGACCTTGCGTGGCCGCGCACTGGTCCATCAAAGAGGACTTGGAAGAAAGACAACAAGTAACCCCTGCGCGCCAAAAGGAAACTAACGGATCCTCGCGCCTCTCTTCATAAACAGATAAGGATAAAAATCCTATCAAACACTCTAGCTTAAATAATACCCAGACTTGGATATTATTTGCTTCACTGATACCACACGATAAGGAGCCACACTGGATTACAGCTGTGATCTTCTAGAAGGCTCAATCGTGCACCACCAGACGGTTATAACCGTCTGGCCACGTGTCATCATCCCAGGCTCTCTTGAAGTCACGATGATGGCATGGAATTTAAGAGAAATCTCCACTTGCCCACTTTCCACGTGGCAATTCCCCAACCATTGATCAGCAGATCGCGATCCGTGTGCTCTCACGTCCGTCAAAGTCATCAATGGAGGGAAAAATAACCGCCTACGGAGTTAGAATTTTCCGTCAACATTTCAATAACAGATTTTCCCGCCCAAACTTCGGCTATAAATAGAAGATTAATTCAGGTACAATCTTCAAGTTACATTCACTTCACTTATACTTCTTCTTCTTCTTCTTCTTCTTCTTCATAAACCGATACTTATTCTCACGCCGGAGGGTGGTCACGGAGAGAACCCCCATTCTCCCTGTGGCGAGTCTGACGGTGTCTGTTTTGCAGCTATCGAGAAGAGAAGGAGATCTGTCATCCCTGAGTCGAACGAGGAAGAACCAACCCTTTTATGTAGAACCTAACCCCCTGGTTTATCTGATTCCGGTCATTTAACCAGTGTTTCTTCATTGGCGCCCACCGATTTCTATGTTTCATCTGTTTTTTCTCGTTTCGATTCATTTTTCTTCATTCTCTGTTTTCACATGGCAGAGAACTCATCGCTTCACCCATCAAGTCCTCGATCTGAATTCAAGGGTTTTGCAACCCGAGATGTCCAGATCGATGGAATCATAGGAAACAAAGGAAGTAACAAAAGTCATTCGGAAGGAAATGACTCCATGGTACAAACGGGAGTTCATAACCGTTCAGATCTACTCCTAGAAAGAACTCCAGAATACTAGTTCAACAGATTCCAGATCTGAGTTACCAAATGTCAGATCTGATACTCTGGAAGAAGGTAAAGGTAAATTTGACGCTGCAGTATTGGACCCACAGATACCTAGTCAGTGGGACATCCAATCCAATAGTCATGATGAGATGATTCAAAAATCAGAAGATACCAATCATCAGGAAGCCAAACCAAAGCAGATAAACATGGTAAAAGGAGGTCCCTCACGAATGCCGAACAAACGAAGCCATAGTCAGCATTGAAGAGAGCAGCAAGTTGTATTTCCTGTCGTCCCTGGAGGCCCTCAGGAAGAACGTCCAGTAATTATCACAGGTATCTTCGGCCACTACAGAACTGACTACATGTTCATAGATCCAGGAAGCTCGATGGATATAATCTATGAACAATGTTTCAAACAACTTGATCCAGAAGATAAAGCACGCTTAGAGCCAGTTGATTTCCCTCTCACTGGTTTCTGTAACGAAGCTGTTTTTCCATTGGGACAAATTGCTTTTCCTGTAACTCTCTCAGATGGCGAGCATTCGCGCACAGTCACAGTAAATTTCATGGTTATGCCAGCAACACCGCGCCATGATGTACTGCTGGGAAGAAGGTCGCAAAGAGAATTTAGCATGATTACTTCCATACCACACGCTGCTTGCGGCTTTCCAACGGAAACCGGAGTAGCAATTCTGTATTCCAGCAAGGAGGTCATGTACGTGGACGATGAGCCATCAGCAAAAGTTGCCAAACCTTCAGCACCAAATGAACCGGAAAAATGGGTCCTCAACGAAGAGTATCAAGAACAGACAATCTTACTAGGGCATGCCATTTCACCGGTAGTACGAATATAGTTGAAGGAATTACTTTCAAACAATAAAGACATCTTCGCCTAGTGCCCAGCAGACATGACTGGAGTACCACGAGACATAGCGCAGCACTGTTTGAACGTCCGACCCTCAGCGGAACCTGTCGCGCAAGGAAGACGCAGCCTCAGTGCAGAAAAGGCAGAAGCAATGAACGAGAAAGTCACAGAATTACTCAACGCCGCGATCTTGCGCGAAGTACAATACCAGACCTGGGTCGCCAACCTAGTAATGGTTCAAAAACACAATGGCGGGTGGCGCATGTGTGTCGACTTTAAAGACCTCAACAAAGCTTGCCCGAAGGATTGTTATGTGCTACCGGAAATAGACAAGAAAGTTGACTCTCTAGCGTCCTTCCGCTGGAAGTGTTTTCTAGACTGTTACAAGGGCTATCATCAGGTCCAGATGAAAGAGGAAGATGAAGACAAGACATCCTTCCATACAGATAAAGGCATCTTTTGCTATACGAGAATGCCCTTTGGCCTCCGCAATGCAGGAGCTACCTACTAGCGCTTGATGGATACAGTTTTCGGGGAAGACATTGGTAAAACAGTGGAAGTGTATATGGATGACCTCGTCATCATGAGCCAAGAATAGGAGACCATGCTCGCAAACATTCAACGCACTTTCGATTCTTTGCGCAGCGTCAATCTAAAACTTAACCCAACAAAGTGCTCCTTCGGGATGGAAGAAGGGAAATTTTCGGGTTTCATAGTAACCAGAAACGGTTTTAAAGTCAACCCAGAGAAGGTACAAGCCATCCAGCTAATTCCGTCACCTGTAACAGTGAAAGAAATGCAACGACTCGCGGGACGATTAGCAGCCTTGAACAGATTTTTGGCAAATCACGCTACGAAATCTTATCCGTTCATTAGCACACTGCGCAATTGTGCCAAGAAGAGCCACTTCCAGTGGACACCAGAAGGAGAAACCGCCTTTAAGTAAATGAAGGAATGTCTAATTCAGTTACCTACACTGACGGCACCATGAGAAAAAGAACCGCTAATCTTGTATTTGTCCGCAGTAGAAGTCGCAGTTGGCGCAGTGTTAATGGTAGAAAGAGAGGGCGTCCAGACCCCGATATACTACATTAGCAAGATGCTAACTGGCCCAGAGACGCACTACTCGATGATAGAAAAACTGGTCCTCGCGCTAGTACATGCATCACGATGACTACGCCGGTATTTCTCTGGCCATGTTATTACAGTTCTCACTAATTATCACTTAGGCCAAATCCTATCCAAACCCGATGTCGCGGGGAGATTGGATAAATGGGCCATCGAGCTGGGAGGATACAATATCCTATATAGACCTCGACCAGGAATCAAAGGGCAAGTTTTAGCAGACTTCGCCACAGAAGTTTCCATAGACAAAGTGCAGGAATGTGAGGCGATCCAAAACCCTATTCATGTATTCGACGATAGGGTTTGGACGTTGCACACAGACGGGGCTTCTAATGATGATGGAGCAGGCGCAGGCCTTCGATTGGTTAGCCCAGACAATCACGAGCTTACATACGCGATACGCTTGGATTTCAAAAGCACAAACAACGAGACAGAATACGAAGCGTTTCTAGCAGGCTTCTGTTTGGCGCTTAAAATGGGAGCAAAAAAATCTTGAGGCTCACGTTGATTCAAAGCTAGTGGTCGAGCAAGTTAATAGGCACTACGATGCAAAGGGTGAGGCCATGGCGTTGTACCTGGAACTAGCGCGAATGCTTATCAGCCAATTCCAAACGTTCAAAATAATTCCCATAAACAGAAGTGAAAATAAGCATGCGAACGCATTGAGCAAACTGGCCGCCACCAGTTTCAAGCATCTAGCAAAGGAAGTACGTATAGAGGTGTTGTCCAACACATCCGTTCCTCTCAAACAAGTAAACGTCATCGAGGTCGGCAACCCATCATGGATGTCTCCGATCATCATGTACCTACAGCGTGGCAAACTACCGGAAGGGAAAGCGGAAGCTAGGAGGATCCATAACAAAGCGCTAAATTACGAAATGGCGGACGGTATTTTATACCGGAAGTCATTTTTGGGTCCACTCCAACGTTGTGTCGACAAAACAGATGCGCAATATTTAGTCAGGGAAATCCACGAAGGATTATGCGAGATACACGCCGAGCCGCGCATGGTAGTAGCAAAGATAATGAATGCAGGCTATTACTGACCAGGAATGCATGTGGACGTGGTGGAATTTTTACGAAAATGCGCAGCTTGCCAGCGCCACGCGCCAAAGACCCTCCGTCCAAAAAATCCGCTCATACCGGTAACTTCTGCCTGGCCTTTTCAACAGTGGGGTATCGACCTTGTCGGTCCTTTTCCTGACGCGCCAGGTGCAGTCAAATTCATTATTGTAGCAGTTGACTACTTCACCAAGTGGGTAGAAGCTAAGGCGTTAGCTTCAACCACAGCAATGGTGATCCGCAAATTTATATTGGAACATATTATTTGCCGCTTCGGATTACCATTGCGCATCATTTCTGACAACGGCACAAACTTTGCCTCAGAAGACCTCCAGAAGTATTTCAAGGAAATGAAGATCGAGCACAACTTTGCCTCTGTGGCGCACCCACAAGCAAATGGGCAGGTCGAAAGCATCAACAAACAAATAGTTGACGACATCAAGGCGAGATTAGGAACGGCGCGCAGAGGATGGGTCGATGAGCTCCCTAGCATCATATGGGCTCATCGCACCATGCCAAAAACTAGCACGGGAGAGACCCCATTTAGCCTTGTATACGGGTCAGAGGCAGTAATCCTGGCTGAAATCGGCCTCCCATCACCACGCATGCTTGCCATGGGAAAGCAAGACAATGAAAAAGAACGACGAATGGATTTAGACCTCCTCGAGGAAAGGCGCGAAAACGCGGCCATCGCAGAAGCAAGGTACAAATCCAAACTTGAAAAATATTACAACGCGCGCGTTCGGATATGCACTTTTGTCCTAGGAGACTTCGTCCTGCGCGACAACGAAGCATCCAACGCAGAGAAGCCGGGAAAATTAGCGCCTAAATAGGAGGGACCATACATTATCAACGAGGTCCTAGGAAAAGGGGCGTACACCCTGAAAAGAATCGACGAAACAACTGTTCCTCGCACCTGGAACACGCAGGAGCTGCGCAGGTGTTTCATATAGCCAAGCTACTCAAAAAAGCCAGACTTAATACAGGCAATGTATTTTTCCATTTCACTTTGTATTACTGGCCCCACTCCCTATTAATGCAAAAATTATCTTTACATGTTATTGTTTGTTACAAATTGCATATAATTCTTTTGGTACACGCGAAAACAATATGGTGAACATTGTACGCCTCATGAACGGTCTAAGTAAGCACAACTCCGCGCACATTCTAGACCTACGTTCACACATGAGCACAATACCATTCTCATTCGCTCTACCTAGACAAAGTAATTATGCACATGCAACATATTGTATTCCGAACATAACTTATAATTATCAAAACAAATATGCACATCAGTGCATCAACAAGTTACTAGTGCAACAAAGCACTTTAACAAAAATTCAGCAGTGTGCCACAAAACAAGCACCAAGAAACATAACTACAACCCCAGCAGAGGTATACAATATATCCTAAACCACCTTAACTGCAAGGATCAACAGTAAGCTCGTCATCATCATTAGCAGCAACTGTTACATGATCGCCAGTAGGGGGTTCAGAACGGCATCTGTTCCGGCGCCGGTACACTATCAGGAATCGACCCTTCCGATCAGCTGGAAAGCGTTCCGTCAAGGCATCAGCAGACAATGAAATAATCCCTTCATCACCGGCATTTGTCGACCGATGAAAGTCACAACCGGTGCCCACAGATTTATGAAGAGCACAACCAGAAGGTTCCCCATCTCCGGCGACCTCCGTCGGCGGCAAACTAGCAAGAAGGAGAAGACCTTCAGCGGCCTCATAAACTTTCAAGACCTCCAACAGTCTTCGAGAACGAGAGGATTGTCTGGTCTTCATATCTCCAAATCAGGTAAAAAGTTTACAATTGCCACATGTATATATAAAGGAAACGCCAGCATCAATAGGATGGAAAGGAAAAAATCGTAATGATTAATTATCAAATCATCTTCCTCTAAACGGCACTACCAGAAAAAAACGTCATATCTCATTAAATGAATTCTGACAGCGTCTGCACATATCCCAAAGGAAGAAGATGAAAAGGTACTATATGTATTCATTTTTTATTTTATTTTACGAATGACGTAATAAACGTCAGATCATGACTAAGCAAGCTCAAAACAAAGAGGAAAATTCACAAATTTTCTTCAGCAACAAGATTTTCAAAATAAGAATAATGAGCAAGAATATCTTCTCCTAGAAGATTCTCCACTTTCGCGCCAAAAACTCTGCAGCAAAAAAGCACCTCTCTCTTATAGTCCAGTGCTCCACCTATTTGCATAAGAGCAACACTAGACTGGGGGGACTTGAAGGGGTAAGGTCCCAAAAACCTCGTTTCGAGTACTTGGACCATACCGCAACTTCATCCTTTTAGCCTTCTTTAGACCTTGTGCGGCCGCGCACTGGTCCATCAAAGAGGACTTAGAAGAAAGACAACAAGTAACACCTGCGCGCCAAAAGGAAGCTAACGGATCCTCACGCCTCTCTTCATAAACAGATAAGGATAAAAATCCTATCAAACACTCTCGCTTAAATAATACCCAGACTTGGATATTATTTGCTTCACTGATACCACACGATAAGGAGCCACACTGGATTACAGCTATGATCTTCTAGAAGGCTGCATCGTGCACCACCAGACGGTTATAACCGTCTGGCCACGTGTCATCATCCCAGGCTCTCTTGAAGTTATAATTATGGCATGGAATTTAAGAGAAATCTCCACTTGCCCACTTTCCACATGGCAATTCCCCAACCATTGATCAGCAGATCACGATCCGTGTGCTCTCACGTCCTTTAAAGTCATCAATGGAGGGAAAAATAACCGCCTACGGAGTTAGCATTTTCCGTCAACATTTCAATAACAGGTTTTCCTGCGCAAACTTCGGCTATAAATAGAAGAGTAATTCAGGTACAAACTTCAAGTTACATTCACTTCACTTATACTTCTTCTTCTTCATAAACCGATACTTATTCTCACACCGGAGGGTGGTCACAGAGAGAACCCCCATTCTCCCCGTGGCGAGTCTGATGGTGTCTGTTTTGCAGCTATCGAGAAGAGAAGGAGATCTGTCATCCCTGAGTCGAACGAGGAAGAACCAACCCTTTTATGTAGAACCTAACCCCCTGGTTTATCTGATTCTGGTCATTTAACCAGTGTTTCTTCAGTTAATGAACTTAGATGATTATAGAAAATGGGAAGAGTGGTTTGCCAATTGGGTTCAAGCTTACCATATGGGGTGTTGGTATGCAATCGTAAGAGAATACAATGAACCGTTGGATAATTGTTTTGGTCAAAAATCACACAAGGATAATGCAACCAAATCTGATTTTGTGAGGTGTGATGCTTAGTTAAATGATCAAATGTATGAACAATAGAAAATGAAATCAACGATAAACACCGAGATTTATACGAGGAAAAAGCCCTTGATCAATGAATGATCTCCGGCATAAAAAACCTCGGGTGATGGAAACTACTGATCACCAACTAAATTAAACAAACAATGTTTACAAATCGGGATGATAACAAGCTTGGTACAAGGATCACTAAAGTGCCAAAGTGTGTAATCGCATAGAATTCTTGAGAGCTCGAGTGTAGTGCAGTTGTGTTGCTAATAATAATCATAATGAAGCTTGTTATCCCCTTTTAAAAATAGAAATAATCTAACTAACAAACTATCCGAATAAGGTGCAAGTCCCCCACGATCACCATAACGGTCGAAAGGCTCATGCACGTGCAAAAATGTTAAGCATATTCCCCTGGAATCTCGGTTGGACCAAGTCCTACTCGAATACACCTGTAAAACAACTTCAAAAATGATGGAAACAATTGTTAGTATTAGGATAATAATGAGGATTGACGTGATTGTCGTGGTCACGCAAATTTAATCCCAATAACTACTATAGATAGCGGTAAATGGGTATCGAACTCAGGGAGTATGTGGAAAATGTGTCGATTATGTAGCTTTGCACTTAAACTAAGATTAAACTAAAATTGCAAAAATTAAAATTCAAGAGTTGATTGTTTTGGTTTTAAGAACTAATATTAACTAATTAAATTGCAAATCAAAGAGTGTTTTTGTAAACAGATTAGGAACAAGCGACCATCCTAGATTTCAGGTTTTAATCCACACAAATGTTTATGCTTAACTAGAAAGAACCACATAGACATGGCTCGTGTTTGATTATCTGTTTGTGATGAAAGAGAACTAAGTACTCGGATTATAAAATGCGAGGTTGTTACTCGATGATCAATTGACAATTATCCAACCCTAACCCCTCCCATGATATCTTGATTGCCAACGGCACCAAGAACGTATGGTTTAGATTAACATCAAACAATAATCAACAATTTACAAACAAATATCCAAACACCATAATAACTCAAACAAACATTCAAAGTTATTATTCTAGAAATTCAAGCACAAACATAGTGTTTCAAAAGCAAACCTTCAACCTAGGATGATCACCAAAAGTTTAGCCACGCATGACTTGGTACATCATCATCACACAACGATTAATGTTCATACAAATCGAATACACAAACCGAATGTTAGCAATTGTTTGGAACCAAGTAAGAACAGCCAAAATCGCCCCTAGTGTCTCCCCAAAAAGTCCAATGATGAGAATACATGAAAAGACACCATAAAACTGACTTAATGAGGGCAGTTACGTTTCTGTCGCAGCCTCCACCGTAACTTACGGTGCCACCGTAAGTTACGGTGGCCATCAAAGTGTTACGGTATTATTCTTCTAAGTTACGGTGGGATTTAGGCCTGATTCAGGTCCACCGTAATTTACGGTGGTACCGTAAATTACGGTGGTAGCCTGAATTTTGTGCTTTGTTTCATCTTTTGTTCCACACTCGACCCGTTCAACTCCAAACCATCCAAAGTTGCGTTTAATCCACTTTTAGCTCCCGAACCGCACTTGAAACATAAGCAACCGTAGTTATCTAATTCAAGATAATTACACAATCAAATGAGGGATAAACTTGTCTTTTAACATCATAAAGGGTTGTCCTACAGACCACCCGTCAAGGATCCTGGATCCTTAGTCCTGCAACATCTTCTGAGGATCCTTAATTCAAACTGAACTGAGGATCCGTGATCCAGGCCGCACTTGAGGATCCGTGATCCATATGCTATGAAATTCTATCCCTAACAATTGCCCCCAAACATGACTAGTTGATATCCAATTAGATAGTCATGTTTCAACATTTCTCGGACTAGCCGTTACAATAGGATATAGCCGTTACAGTGCTGATGTCAGCGATCATCATCTCCTGCAACAATAATCATTATAAATAGGTTAGCGATACGGATCAAAATCTGCATTTATATTCGAGATCCTCTCGTTTAAATCCACATTCGAAGATCTTATCATGTCACACCCTGGCTTTGCGGAAGCGTGGTTATTTTGGTGTGACTTCTTAATACCATAGCTTAACCATAACAAACTATATGAAATAAAAACCATGCAAGATCATCCATTAAAATAAGTTTGAAGAGTAAAGAACCACAACATTGTCTTAACGGATATCACATCCTAACAAACATAAACAGTGTTCAAAAGACACAACACCTACAAGAATTAAACACAGTTTAAGAACTGTGACTTGTCCAGGAAAAAGTCACATCCCTTAAAATCGGATGACCTCGAAACTAGTGCAGCGGGAAAACGTGTCATACCGCGCCAGATCCTTTAATTTCCTGAAATACATGTAAGTTGAAAAATCAACAATAATGTTGAGTGAGTTCATGTGTAAGTGAGTAAATAAACCTTTGTATGTATAAAAACTCTGGTATGTAGCAAATAAGGAAAACGAGATCACCAATGGTTTGCAAGGCCATTGATATGTGTGAAGTGCAAGTAGGAAGACTCAAACCTAGCAGATTTATGCGTTGGGTACAAAGTCACCCCGAGGTCCGTTCTGTTTGGGCCTGGGGCTGGGCTCGCTACACCCAGATAGATCTACCGCTCCTGCCCCTCGGTCCTACCCTGAGAATTAATGGCCTCAAGTTTCCGCCTACCCACTCACATGATCTGAATAATAACCCTCCTTACGCTAACCATACCATGTATAAAGTATTGTAATCAAAGTAACATGTATTTCACCCCCGCAGTTTAGAAAACTGAAAACAGTTAAGAGAAAAGGGGGACATGAACTCACTGTGGTGCGTCTCTACCAAGTATATCTCCTGATCAAGCAGCTGTGCGACGACCTACACGTACTAAATCTATTAGACGGACGGCCGTGCCTTAGCTTAAGGTTTAAGTTTTTGGGAAATAGTTAGACAACTATTTCGTGTTTATATTTTTGTAAATACTTGGTAATTATTCTCCTTCCCAAGGATGGGGGATTTAATACATGCGTGTTCGTAAAATTCGAAATACATTATTAAGTCTCACTTAATATATTTTATTTCTTACTTCAAAATATAAATATTCTTCCCAAAAATATTATATTTTAATACATGTGATTCTCCCAAAATAATACTTTGACAAAAATACGCGCTCATAAATATTTTCTTAAAACGCGTAAGTTACATTTTAAAGATCGGGTGGTAATAATTATACCGTTGTAACTTATTATTTATTATGAAGGTGTTTGTATTATTTTGGAATCGTTATCATTCGGTAATATTATTTTTACCCTAAAAATAATATTTGTATAGTTCACAAAGTAATCATAGAAATTCACAAGTGTTGTTATGAAAAACATATATTCTAAATATATATATTTCAGGTTTTATTTTGTGAAAATCCCACCTCCGACACTTAGAAATTTTGTAAATAGAATCGTGGCGAAATTTACATTTTCGAAAACAAGTTAGAAATATATTTATAATACTTGTGATAAAAATATTTTCAAGTGTTAGGTTTTTGGAAAAATTTCGCCAGAGTTTCCCCTGTAACTGGAGGTGGCCACGCTTTCAAGCGTATCATTTTCTTTTAAGATTCAAATCAACAATTTTCTCATTCAACCAAAACAATATCCAAAGCATCAACTAGTCAAAATATATAAATCGCAAAAATTTCATGAACTTGAAGTTTATCCAAAAATATGAAGTAAATCCCATTACTTTTAGTGGATCTTTTGTATAAATCAATCCGGTTTCGTAAAAGTCTCGTTTTTAACGAAATTCCATCTTTACAACTTCTTGTAAAATTTGACAAAACTAGTTCTTTGTCGAAATTTAGTGTTACACAAGTGTCTACACACTTGTGTGTTTAAAAATCATTCTTGTTCGTGTAAGATCCGGTTTTAGAAAATATGATTTCTTTGACACTTGGTCCTTTGAAAATACCGTTTGTAGATCCGTAGGTCTACTAGTTTAAAACACTATTTCGTAAGAAAAATCAATTTTACACAAGTTCATGTTTAGTGTGTGGTAGAGTTTCATCATTTAACACTTTTTATACTTAAACAACTCTATGTCATGATCCATGATCATGACCAATCCGGGTTAGACGATGATCCGAGCTACCACAACATAGATCGGCACTAATTAATTACATCAAAACAAGTCTTACAAGATTTACACAACATCATAGCTTTTAACCATCATTTTTAACATTTTAGTAGACTTTTAACACTTCATCTTGCAAGTTCACGAGTTTTAACCGTCATATCTTATTTTAATCACTTTAAAATAGATCGAGAATGTGTTTCAAGCAACTTACTACTAGCTCGAGGCTAGGGAAGAATCTAGTCGAAGAATGAGTGGATAAAAGCAATGAGAAGAGGTCCTTCACGTTCCGAATGCACCAAGCCTCCTCGTATGTGATCCTTAACACTTGTATGCACTTGGAATGGCAAGATCAAGATCGAAAGGTGGCGGTGGGGGTGCTTGTGTCTTCGGCCGAGAGTGAAAGAGAGGGAGAGAGAGTGTCTTGAGGTTAAGTGTTGTGATGAAATGATCATGTGTGCTTATGCTAGAACTTATAGACAATTCCTAATGTAATTAACCATTGGATTTTATGTCTAATTGATATTAGACATATGTGATTTAAATAATCAACAAGTACAAAGGGTGTCCCCTTGGGGACGAGTTCGGTTAGGGGGGGGGGGGGTTATCCGGTTCCATTTCAACCATTAGTTAGCCATTTAGTTAAGTAATTAGAAGGTGTAACCATTTACTAGCATGTTATGCATTGTGACGGGTGTTAGGGTATCCGGGGACCCTAACTGGTTTAGAAAAAGAAAAACAATGTGAATGGAAATATTTTTATGTTCCGGGTAAAGTCCGATTGTTCGGTTGGATAGTAATCCGTTAAAGAGCTTAACAAAGCTTTAAAGTGTCGTTATTACTATTTCTAGTGACACAACTTATTCCCAACACTTTGGAAAGTGTCTAGTAATGTTTTTCTCATGTTTTGGCACTTTATTAGTTAGCTAGATGCTGAATTTTAATTAAAGTGCTGAATTTTGTACTTAAAGTACGTTTTAGGCACATCCGGTCACTGTAATCTCATTCCTAGTCACGCAGTTCTACAACCCTTATATCCCTACACTCACCACTAGTGTAGCAAACTATCTCAGGCTCTTACAGGCCTTAGAGGCAGTACCTGCCTGGTGCTAGTTATGACAGCACGTTTAATAGGTTATCCGTTCATTGTGCTACTGTACTTTTGGTGCATCAAGGTTGTCACGAAGGTGCTATAAGCAAAACATGGAGTGACAGCAAGTAAAGTATGATGCAAGTAAGTACATGTATCAGCATTCAAGTAGCCGTTTATCCACAAGTTCAAGTAAGCACAGTAATTAAGCAGTAATTAATTATTAATTAAGTCGTACGGATACCTGGTTTAGTGAGGGTTGTCACATTCTCCCCCCGTTAGAAAAATTTCGTCCCGAAATTTTAAGTTCTGCTTCTAGTAGCAGGGTTCTTGGGAAATAGGTGGGGGTATTTCTCTTTCATCCGGTCCTCACGCTCCCAGGTGTATTCAGGACCATGTCTGGCATTCCAACGAACCTTGACGAGCTTGACACTGCTCCGACGGGTCTTGTTTACTTTCCAATCCGTAACCTCAACAGGTTCTTCAACGAAATGGAGCGTGTCGTTAACATGAATCTCGTCGGTGAGAATGACAACGGTATCTTGAGTTGGACTTTTCTTCAGGTTGGATACATGAAATGTATCGTGAACTCCATTCAGTTCAGCAGGCAAGTCCAGCTTGTATGCTACTAGCCCTATTCTTTCCAAAATTCTGAAAGGGCCAATGTAACGCGGATTCCACTTCCCACGCTTTCCGAAGCGTGCCACACCCTTCCAGGGTGAAACTTTCAATAAAACCATATCTCCAACTTAGAATTCCAAATGTTTCCGGTTTGGATCTGCATAGGCTTTCTGTCTGTCGCGAGCTGCTTCGATGCGTTTTCGAATCTGCGCAATCTTGTCTGTCGTCTCTTGGACGATTTCGGGACCAACAAGCTGCCTATCACCTGCGTCAGCCCAACATAGGGGTGATCGACACTTGCGTCCGTAAAGAGCTTCAAATGGCGCGGCTCCAATACTGGTGTGGTAGCTGTTGTTGTATGAAAATTCGACCAGTGGCAAATGCTTATCCCAGCTACCGCCCAAATCCATAACACATGCTCTCAGCATATCTTCCAAGGTCTGAATAGTCCGCTCGCTTTGACCGTCGGTCTGAGGGTGAAATGCAGTGCTCAGATTTAATTGTGAGCCAAAAGCTTCTTGGAAGGATTGCCAAATCCTTGATATGAAACGTCCATCTCTATCAGAGATGATCGAGAGAGGCACTCCATGACGTGCGACGATCTCTCGCATGTATATTTCTGCCAGTTTGCTGGTGTTATCCTTCTCTTTGATTGGCAGAAAGTGTGCGGACTTCGTTAATCGGTCCACTATTACCCAAATAGTGTCATGGCCTCTTGGCGTTCTTGGCAACTTTGTAATAAAATCCATGGAGATTTGTTCCCATTTCCACTTGGGAATCTCAGGTTGTTGCAGAAGTCCTGAAGGCTTCTGGTATTCCGCTTTCACCTTAGCACACGTTAGACACTTGCTCACATAAACAGCAACATCACCCTTCATCCTAGGCCACCAATAGTAATCCTTGAGATCTTGGTACATCTTATCCGCTCCTGGATGGATAGAGTACCGCGATTTGTGAACTTCATCAAAAACAACTTTCCTTAAACCACCAAACAGAGGAACCCAAATCCTTTTCTCAAAACATAACGTTCCTTCCTCGTTTGGCACCAATAGCTTCTCCATCCCACAGAGTTATTCTTCTTCAAGATTTCTTTCCTTAAGAGCTTCTTTCTGCGCGGCACGAATGCGCAAGGAAAGATCGGTTTGGATAATCATTTCTAAAGCCCTAACCCTTATGGGCTTGATCCTCTCTTTTCGACTTAGGGCGTCGGCAACCACATTCGCCTTCCCTGGATGATACTTTATCTCGCAATCGTAATCATTCAACAACTCAACCCATCGTCTTTGTCTCATATTCAACTCCTTCTGGTTGAATATGTGTTGTAGGCTCTTATGATCTGTAAAAATTGTACATTTCATACCATATAGGTAGTGTCTCCAGATCTTTAAAGCAAATATCACTGCGCCTAGCTCCAAATCGTGCGTGGTATAGTTCTTCTCATGTACCTTCAACTGACGTGATGCGTAAGCAATAACCTTCTGGCGTTGCATCAACACGCAACCCAATCCTTGACGCGAGGCGTCACAGTATACCACGAAATCGTCAGTACCTTCCGGTAGTGCTAGAATTGGCGCATTGCAGAGCTTATCCTTCAACAGCTGAAACGTTTCTTCCTGTTTAATTCCCCAATCAAACTTCTTATCTTTCTGGGTGAGGAGCGTCAACGGTTGAGCGATCTTCGAAAAGTCCTCAATGAACCTTCGATAGTAGCCAGCCAAACCCAAGAATTGTCGAATCTCGGTTGGCGTCTTTGGCGTTTCCCAACTCTTGATCGCTTCGATCTTGGTTGGATCCACATGGATTCCATCTCCATTTACCACATGTCCAAGAAATTGGACTTCACGTAGCCAAAATTCGCACTTAGAGAATTTGGCATACAGCTGTTCTTTCTTCAGCAGCTCCAAAATAGCTCTTAGATGCTGTTCGTGCTCAGCCTTTGTCCTTGAATAAATCAAGATGTCGTCGATAAACACAATCACGAACTTGTCCAAGTACGGCTTGCAAACTCTATTCATCAAATCCATAAAGACTGCAGGTGCGTTTGTCAACCCAAACGGCATAACAAGGAACTCGTAGTGTCCATAACGAGTTCTGAAGGCTGTCTTCGGGATACTCTCCTCTTGTATCCTTAACTGATGGTATCCAGATCGCAAATCGATCTTTGAGTAAAAGCTTGAACCTTGCAGTTGATCAAACAGATCATCAATTCTTGGCAGAGGATATCTATTCTTGATCGTCAGCTTGTTCAGCTCCCGGTAGTCGATGCACATTCGAAAACTACCGTCCTTCTTCTTGACAAACAGGACCGGAGCTCCCCAAGGCGAGAAGCTTGGTCGGATAAATCCCTTGTCTAACAACTCTTGAAGTTGTGTCGACAATTCTTGCATCTCAGACGGGGCAAGTCTATAAGGTGCCTGATGTGTGTGAAGTGTTATATATATTAGGTGTATATTTTAAGCCCCTTTAACACTTATTTTAGCCAAGTTTTAAATTTATAAAACACGATATTTTACTAACACTAAACACACATATGGGCAAGTGCACCCATCGTGAGCGTAGTATAGTGTTGGCAAGATACCGAGGTCGTCCAAGGACACAAGAGCTTTTAGTACCGGGTTATCCTCAACGTCTAATCAAAATAAAAAGTTTAGAAAAATGTTTTTAAACTAAGAAAAATAAAAACTAACTAAAATGCTGAAAATAAAAATAAAAGAAAAAACAGATAGACAAGATGAATCACTTGGTTCCGACTCGTATCTAGTATAACCTTTGATTATTTCCGCACTTTTGCACATAATTAAGAGATTATCTTAGTTATTGTAGTAGGCCCCTCTTTTGAAGGTGACGTTACCCTCACCCCAGTAGTTTGAGTCAGCAAGGATACAATCCTAAAAGGGTGGATTATTGGAAGATAATGAATTAAGTTATTAATGCAAATTATGGTAGGCCCCGCTTTTGGCGGTGACGTTACCATCGACTAAGTAGTCTGAGTCAGCAGGGATACAGTCCTAAATAGCCGGGTTATAGTATTAATAGTGGTTAACTTATGAGGGGATCAAAGAGTTTGGACCCCCGCCATCCAATACCGTGAAGCATTGAAGGAGGTCCTACTAAATTTGACCCAGGTCCATTGTAGGACCTCTAAACGTTGAACAATGGCAAGACCTTTACCAAACCGTTCCCTTAACCCCCGACCAGGTAGCCAACATACCTCCATATAGACCGTGGAGATATGAATGGTGAAAATCTTTTATTTTATATAGACAGTAAAATAATGCCAAGACACCACGGACAAACGATAAGGAAAGATCACCTTCAACATAAGCAACTAGTTATTAAAGTCATTAATACAAAACCAAATAAAAAGTGCAAAAGATTAGAAATAAAAAGTATTATACTAGACACTTTGTCTTCACCAAGTGATGTAAGAGACTTAGGCAAACATGGCCTTGATTGTCAAGAACTCTTACGATCAATCTTGGATCCCGAGACGACTCACACACTCTACGATGGACAATGGATGATGGTGGTGGATGATGGTGTTATGGTGGTGGTGGGCGGTGGATGGAGTGTGAGAGAGGTGGTGTGCCAAGGGATGAGTTGAAATGAAACCAAGCACTCCTATTTATAGGCTGAACAGAAGGCTGGGCACGGCCCCGTGTCCGCTGGGCACGACCCCGTGCCTGTCTGACACTCTCTCTCTTCATTAATTGTAATTCGCAATTACAATTAATGCGCCTGCTGTACTTTCGCCACGCCCCCGTGTCACTGGGCACGGCCCGTGGTGGGTAATAGAAGCTTCTATAGGTTTGTCTTTTCTGCTGCTTCTTGGGCACGGCCCCGTGCTGGCTGAGCACGAGGCGTGTTCAGTCTTCTGCCTTCTCTATTTTGCTTGGGAAGATGCCGTTGAGGGGTCGGGCAGTCCACTTATGTTCCTTTTCTTGTATTTATGTTAGATTTAGCTGTCTTTTTGCTTCTTTTGTGAATTTGAGCTCATTTAATCCTGAAAATACAAAAGGAAGACAAAAACATTCTTTTTCCAACATTAGTACTTAAAAAGGGTTAGTTTCATGCCTTATTTGATGTAATTTATATGTTGCATTTTACACACATCAAATACCCCCACACTTGAACTTTTGCTTGTCCTCAAGTAAAACTCTTTAATATGTGGCTTACACTCCCAAATGGAATAGGTAGAAGAGAAGGTTTTGGGCTTGTCGTAGAGTGTCGGGATTTCCAAGATTCTTTATGTAGTTTTATTTTTATTTATTTACAATCCTATTCGTCATGATTTATTTAAAACTTTTCATAAGAGAAATTACTTATTTGGGCATAACATGCTTTTTTTAAAATTCCATTTATATACAAGTTCACATACCTCACGGGAGAAATCACTCACACTCGGCCGAAGGTGTATTTTTAGTGAATCACTCGAGAGCGGCATGGAACTTATTCCTACCATAGGCTTGCCAAGCAATCAATCCTCCTCCTTTTTAACTTTTATACCTTTGTAAATATCAAGAGGGCTTTGTGGGTGAAGGGTTAGGCTTGGGTTAAAGGTAGGTGGTTGGGTTAGCGGTTAGTGGTTAGTAGAAAAAGGGTGAAAAAGCGTAACAAGTGTCGGTTTTCGGAGGATTTTCTATTTTGTAACTTTTATTCTGATGAAGCTTTTATTCAAACAAAGTTATTTTTGATGAACTTGTTTGTTTATTTTCTTTTGCTTCATCATCAACACATTTTTTTTTCAATCATACGAAAAACCGAACTTGTTACTAAAACAAAGGGTAAAAAAAAAATGAAAAAGGTTTTGGTGGGTGAAAGGGTGTTGGGTTATGAAATGAAAAGGTTTAGGCTCAAAGGGGCTAACTAGGGGGATTTTGGGTAGGTGGTAAAAAAAAATGGTGTAGAAGAAAAAAGGTTAGTCCTAATGCCTCTATCATTTACTTACTTGGGTTTAAGTTGATAAGGACCGGGAATGTATCGTCATGGCAAGTTCTAGAGTCGTAAGAACCAAGCGGCTATTCACACAAGAAACGAAAAATGAGCATTTAGTCTAAAGATGTAAATTTGTATGCTCAATAAAGGCTCAAAACTCACTTTTGTGGGAATGGGTTTTTATGTGATCAAGTATATATAATCAAATTTTAACTAAGTTTGCTATGCCTTTTCATAATTTTCTTATGTTGGTTGTTTTTATCACGACGCTATCGGTTGTAAATTTGTAAAAATATAACCTTTTTGAGAACTTGAATTTCCCAAGTTAAACCTAAACAAGTAAAAAAAAATGAAATTTTTGAAAAATTTTGGGGTGATTAGCGGTTCCAATAGAGTTTTGTATAAGGCTTGTATTTAGGACTTGCAAAATTTCAAGGTTTTAGCATCCCCCCCCACACTTAAATTACACATTGTCCTCAATGTGTCCCAAAAATAAATTTTTAGGTTGATTAGATGTGTAAAATGGTGTTAAAAGCAAAGATTTATGTTACTGGCAGTCTGGACACGGCCCCGTGGGGACCGGACACGGCCCCGTGTTCAGGTGCCAGTAACAAAAATTAAAGAAAAGAAACAGAAGCCTGGATACGGGGGCGTGTCTGGTGAACACGGCCCGTGTCCAGTTACCTGAACTGGGCATTTTTCTGCAGGGGGTTCAGCACGGGGCCGTGTTGGTTGGGCACGGCCCGTGTTGAACCTTCTGTAATGGAGAGAATTGTCGGGTTGCCTTGTTCTTGTGCATGAGGTCATTTTTCTCGTTCCCCTTTTCATCCCTTACCACCATGAGTGTGTTTTATTCCTTATGAACCATCCAAACTTTAAAAACCATCATTTCATTGCATCATAGAGAGACCTTACATAGTCCTAAAATTAAACTAGATTTGAAAAAAAAGAAATATTAAACCATGGAGTCCTAGCCTCTACTTTATTTTAATTAGCAAAATTTCCAAGAAGCTACTAATCTTGGTTAGACAAGGCCCTTTAGAACTCCTTCTTCCGGGTGCGGTTTTCCTCACACGTCGGCGAGCCACTCTTCCACCTCTCTTGGAAGGAGAAAAGAAGGCTTATTGGCATTGGTTTGAGGAGTTTCGATTTCCACCGGGATCTCTTGTTGGTGTTCCATAGGAGGTTCCGCTGGCAAGTCTTCCCACCCGGTAGGGTTGTTAATTCCGAGTGCCAGGTTCCAATCCTGTTGAGGGAGGACTGGTTCCATTGGGGGTGCTACAAGAATATTTAACCTCTGGTGCAAGAGGTTAATTTCTTGGAAGCTGCTTTCGAGTCCCACCGTAAGATCGTTAATACGGTCGATTAGGACCTCCTCTACTGATGTCATTTCGTCGAGAGCCTCCCTTAATGCTATCACATAGTGCACAAGTGTAGCTTCAACGGATGGCCTTCTTCCTCTCCGGCTGTTTGAAGAATGTACGGAAGATGTTTCGCTGTTTTCACTCGACATCCTACGAAAAATAAACTGAAAAATAGTTTATTTGATGAAACAGTGACCAGACACGGCCCCGTGCTCAATGAGCACGGCCCCGTGTTCATCTTTCTGCAGAATTTTGGAGCAAGGAATCTTGAAATTTTAAGTTATTTTCTGAACTTGTGGGGTCTTTTTAGACATTAATAACTTAAAACAATGTTACATAACATATTTTTACCAAGATTCCTTGAACAAAACTCATTAATCCCTACCACAAAGTTGGAAGAATTCAAACTTTTAATGGTAGTTCTTGGAGAAAGATGGAGAAGAAGGAAATGGCTAGAAGAGGAAAGGACAAATTGGGTTGTTGGAACCTTCTTTTAGACTTACCTAGGATAGTTGAGAGAAGATTCCTTCAAATCTCTGTCCCAAGTTGGTCCAAATGTGCAGAATTCTTGGCTGCATTTATAGAAAATGACAGCATCCTGGACACGGCCCCGTGTCCATTGGACACGGCCCCGTGTGCAGGTGGAGTTCTGACACAGCTTGTCCGTATTCTGACGTGCTGATCAGAAGGGAATCTTTTGGTGAACACGGGGGCGTGTTGGCTGGACACGGCCCCGTGTCGAGGGACTGTTTTATGAAGTTGTCTAGATTTTTAAGGAACTCACTAGCATCGGGTGGCTCCTGATTGGTTGGAACAACCCCAAAGTGCCTTAGATACCTTAATTGTCCTAGACTAAGGCGAGAACGCAAGAGGTTGTCGGTGAGGGTAATTCCTATTTTCATTCTAGGTGGACAAGTCCAACCCTTTCCCGGGCTCTCGTTAAAGAAGGTGTATGCCGAATCGCTCAGGTCTATGTATGCACCGAACGAAGTCGATGGAGAGTCCTTCACGACACAATCGGCACAGGGACGACTATCGTCCACGTCTTTGCTAGGTACGAAGGTATTTTTGGGAGCAACGAGGTTGTTGGAATGCGGTTCCAACATTTCTTCATGGTCATTGTCTTGGGGCGGATCAATAAAATCCTCCCTAAGCTCTTTTAACCAATTCAGAATTAGCTCTTCTAGTTGAAATAGCTCGTCAAGGAGCATTTCTCCTAGAATGTCTGGCTGGGCGCATTCGAGGGAGAAATAGTGCTTATTTTTACTTTCGCCCCTCTTAAGGTTATAAGGAATCGGTGGGTCTATGTAGTGGGGCCTATAATTTAGAAAGTAACATTCTAATTCTTTATGTTCGCCTCCACATAATTGACACCACGTACCATAAGAGTGCCGAAAGTAAAAACAATTACTATCACTCATGTTTATGTCAGAAATTAACAACCGCCGGGATCTAACGGTTCTGTTTTCAGTAAGTGAATCTTGGGCACGGGGGCGTGTTGAGTGAGCACGGCCCCGTGTTCAGCATACTGTCTGACTTAAAACAGGATTGCCAGTTCCAATTATTTAGCACGGGGGCGTGTTCAGCGGGCACGACCCGTGCTGAGCTCTGCAGAAGCTGAAAAACTAAGAAAATCCTAAAAATTAAAAAGAAAAATAAAAAAAATGATTAGGCCGTTGATTCCAAACTTTCTTAAAATCCTTGTGTCCCCGGCAGCGGCGCCAAAAACTTGATGCGTGTGAAGTGTTATATATATTAGGTGTATATTTTAAGCCCCTTTAACACTTATTTTAGCCAAGTTTTAAATTTATAAAACACGATATTTTACTAACACTAAACACACATATGGGCAAGTGCACCCATCGTGAGCGTAGTATAGTGTTGGCAAGATACCGAGGTCGTCCAAGGACACAAGAGCTTTTAGTACCGGTTTATCCTCAACGTCTAATCAAAATAAAAAGTTTAGAAAAATGTTTTTAAACTAAGAAAAATAAAAACTAACTAAAATGCTGAAAATAAAAGAAAAAACAGATAGACAAGATGAATCACTTGGTTCCGACTCGTTTCTAGTATAACCTTTGATTATTTCCGCACTTTTGCACATAATTAAGAGATTATCTTAGTTATTGTAGTAGGCCCCTCTTTTGAAGGTGACGTTACCCTCACCCCAGTAGTTTGAGTCAGCAAGGATACAATCCTAAAAGGGTGGATTATTGGAAGATAATGAATTAAGTTATTAATGCAAATTATGGTAGGCCCCGCTTTTGGCGGTGACGTTACCCTCGACTAAGTAGTCTGAGTCAGCAGGGATACAGTCCTAAATAGCCGGGTTATAGTATTAATAGTAGTTAACTTATGAGGGGATCAAAGAGTTTGGACCCCCGCCATCCAATACCGTGAAGCATTGAAGGAGGTCCTACTAAATTTAACCCAGGTCCATTGCAGGACCTCTAAACGCTGAACAATGGCAAGACCTTTACCAAACCGTTCCCTTAACCCCCGACCAGGTAGCCAACATACCTCCATATAGACCGTGGAGATATGAATGGTGAAAATCTTTTAATTTATATAGACAGTAAAATAATGCCAAGACACCACGGACAAACGATAAGGAAAGATCACCTTAAACATAAGCAACTAGTTATTAAAGTCATTAATACAAAACCAAATAAAAAGTGCAAAAGATTAGAAATAAAAAGTATTATACTAGACACTTTGTCTTCACCAAGTGATGTAAGAGACTTAGGCAAACATGGCCTTGATTGTCAAGAACTCTTACGATCAATCTTGGATCCCGAGATGACTCACACACTCTACGATGGACAATGGATGATGGTGGTGGATGATGGTGTTATGGTGGTGGTGGGTGGTGGATGAAGTGTGAGAGAGGTGGTGTGCCAAGGGATGAGTTGAAATGAAACCAAACACTCCTATTTATAGGCTGAACAGAAGGCTGGGCACGGCCCCGTGTCCGCTGGGCACGGCCCCGTGTCCGCTGGGCACGGCCCCGTGCCTGTCTGACACTCTCTCTCTTCATTAATTGTAATTCGCAATTACAATTAATGTGCCTGCTGTACTTTCGCAACGCCCCCGTGTTCACTGGGCACGGCCCGTGGTGGGTAATAGAAGTTTCTATAGGTTTGTCTTTTCTGCTGCTTCTTGGGCACGGCCCTGTGCTGGCTGAGCACGGGGCGTGTTCAGTCTTCTGTCTTCTCTGTTTTGCTTGGGAAGATGCCGTTGAGGGGTCGGGCAGTCCACTTATGTTCCTTTTCTTGTATTTATGTTAGATTTAGCTGTCTTTTTGCTTCTTTTGTGAATTTGAGCTCATTTAATCCTGAAAATACAAAAGGAAGACAAAAACATTCTTTTTCCAACATTAGTACTTAAAAAGGGTTAGTTTCATGCCTTATTTGATGTAATTTATATGTTGCATTTTACACACATCAGTGCCTTAGCCACAGGCGCGGCGCCTGGGACCAAATCGATGTGAAACTCCACTTGCCTCTGAGGTGGCAGTCCAGGCAAGTCCTCCGGGAAGACTTTCGGATACTCCCTCACGACAGGGATGTCTTCGACCTTCGGTTCTGCAGCTTTCTTGTCTACAATGTGTGCCAGGAAGGCAGCACACCCCTTTTGCAAACACTTTCGCGCTTTGAGGCAGCTGATAATTCTTAACGGCGTATCGCGCTTTTCGCCATGTACCACAATTGTTTCGCCATCTTCGGTCGGGATACGAACGTCCTTTTCGTGACAAACAATTTCTGCCTTGTTGCTTGATAACCAATCCATCCCTACTACCACGTCAAAGCTCCCCAGCTGGACTGGTAGTAGATCCAATGCAAACTCACGTTCTCCCAACTCGATTGCACAACCTCTGATCACTTCTTTGGCTTCTACTAACTTCCCATTAGCCAATTCGATTGAGTATGGAATATCTAACTTACTAGTGGCTAAACCAAGCATATTCTTAAATTCTAACGATACGAAGCTATAGTCGGCACCAGTATCAAATAAAACGGATGCATAGCGTTGGTTTACAGGGAACGTACCAGTAACGACATTGGGATCCTGGCGCGCTTCCCTCGCTTCGATATTGAACACTCTTCCACGGGCTTGGTTCAACTCTGGGCAGTTCCTCTTAAAGTGCCCGATATCACCACAGTTAAAGCATCCAGGTCTTTGCCCGTTTCCACCTCCATTTCCAGCTTGGTTGTTCCTTTGGTTATGATTCACAGTGCCCGCTTGATTCACATTGTTGCCTCAATTCCCATTACCTCCATTGTTTCCTTGTGGGCGATTTCCATTTCCACCCCGGTTATTGTTTCTGTTTCCAAATCCTCCTTGGCCTCCCTGGCCAACAGTGGCCCAACAAGAATCCTTCAAGTGGCCAGGTTTCCCACACGCTTCACACACCTTCAAGCCACATCGGCCAGAATGGTGACGCTGGCAGGTGTTGCACTTGGGCTGGGTGCCCATATATCCCTTTCCTTTCTTTCCACTACCAGCTGTAACCTGAGCTGGCGCGTTTGGCTCTCCTTTCTTGACAACACCACTAGTGCCTTGTTTGAAGTTCGAGAACTTTCGTTTGTTACCTCCGGATGACTCAACGTGAGTCTCTTTCTTCTTTGTCTCGATCTCATCGAACTTGTTCAGGCGGATAGCCTCCTCAGTGAGAGCCACGCTCAAATCGATTGCCTCAGTAATTGTTGCAGGCTTGGAGGAGGTCACCATGCTTATGATTTGGGGAGCTAATCCCCAAATGAAGCGTTCAATCCGCTTGAATTCTGGAGTGACCATATAGGGTACCACATGCGACAGGTCGTGAAACCTCTGAACATATTCCGCGATCTTCGGACCTTCCATCTTCAAATGCAAGAACTCAGTTTCCAATCTTTGGATTTCAGCGCGAGAACAATACTTTTTGCGCATTAGTTCCTTCAGTTCGGTCCATGTTAGTGCGTAGGCAGCAGCTTCACCAAGTGTCTGCACTTGCAAATTCCACCAAGATCGGGCTCCATCCAAAAATAGCCCAGAAATGTAGGTGACTTGCTGGTCTGGTGCACATTTGCTCATGCGGAGAACAGATTCAGTCTTCTCGGCCCAACGAACAAAAGCGACAGCACCTCCGGTGCCATCAAAATTGACAGGCTTGCAGTCTAGAAACTGCTTGTAGGTGCACCCTGCACATACGTTACAACATATGAATGGCATTAGCATTCTTGCTAGAGATATCCAATTACATCATGGTATGTCTTAACGACCTAGTATTACCATGAGGTGGATTGTTGTTGCCATTGTTGTTTGAGCTGCTTCCGCTGGGTCCTCCTTGCGAGGCGGCGTATTGCGCGATGGCAGCAGCGATGACTTGTTGGAGTTTTGCCTCATTGGTAGGCATCGGCGTTTGACGTCTCGGCGGCATCTTCTAAAAGATGGGTTCACGTCGGTCAGGCCATAATAAAGCGTACGTATATAATGATAGTAATGGTACATAACATCTCATGTTATAATCACATTAATCACACAACATCCCATGTTATAAAACATAAATAATCAATCAAAACATCACATATGATGAGAATACTGCGATTGCATTG
The DNA here is from genome assembly GCA_030545235.1 of Helianthus tuberosus. NCBI lineage: Eukaryota > Viridiplantae > Streptophyta > Magnoliopsida > Asterales > Asteraceae > Helianthus > Helianthus tuberosus. The sequence continues at coordinate 162,104,726 of CM060450.1, forward strand.
CCAAAATCGGGCCCACATGGTAGAGTGTACAAGTACATAATAGTGTCATACATCATCATCGACTAAGGGCTACATCACCCCAGTCCAAAAGAATATCAAATCAGTGTCAATACATCCCATATACATGATCAACAAAAGTCAGAATCAGAATGCAGTCTCCAAAGATGTTGTGTGGTCAGAGCAATCGCCGTCTTCTCACCAACGTCTACCCATGCTGTAGTAAAGATGCCCTAAACTGATGGTGGTGGAGGAGGGGAAAATGGGTGTAGAACAAACGTCGCAAATGGAGCCAGTCCTCCTCCATGGCTCTCTGGGTACGCAACCAAGAAGCAACCTGCTGCTCAAGTGCCAAAAGGCGTGCAACATAGTCAGGTAACAATGGTCAAGGGTGCTGCGAAGGAGCAGGGTGGGTCTGACCCTGACACTGGCACGATGGTGGCTGAGCTCTCTCAAGCTCCTGAATGCGCCGTGTGAGTGCCTCCTGCTGGACAACAAACGACATCAGAACGTCCTCAGTAGAATACCCCATATGGTAGGGGTCAGTCGGTGGCATAACAGGCGGTGACGTCCATAGAAACGGCTCGCTGGCTGGATCAAAAGGTGGCACAAAGAATGGTGGTACAGGGGGAATAGCAGATGAAGACTGTGGCATAACTGGAATAGATGTCGGCACATGTCCAAAAGGATGAGCCGAGGAACCCTCTCCAGGTCGAGCTGGAGGTGTGTACTGTGCAAATGAAAAAGAGAAATCAACGTGACGTGCATCGGTGGTATGAGGAGGAATAGGTGGAAGCTCATCATCCGCAGGAATCCACCCATGCTGGGTGTGCTCATCTCGTGGGCCAATCTGTGCCTCAAAAAGTGCTCGATCAAACTGTACAGGCATAGGGTCAAGGTGGGGTGCAACAAGAGGGTCAGCAGGTATATCAGCGATAAGTGGGGGATCAACATTATCAGCAGCAATAACATGGTCACCCTCCAGTAGTGGTGCATCAGCAGGGTGATCATCAATGCGTAGGTCAGCAATAACAGGATCAATGGGCATGCCAGCATGAACAGGGTCATGCTCAAACACTGGGTCAGGAGCAGCTACTGGCTCAAGGGCCATGGCAGGTTCGGGGTCAACGAAGTCCATATCAAAATCTGCATGATCAGCGAATGCAGGGTCAACTGGGTCTACTGGGTCAACCATAGGCTGATCCAAGTGGATGAACTCTATCTCCTGGTCTGGGTCAAATCCAGGGGGAAAAACTGGGTCTGAATCCTCATCGAGGTCGTGATCGAAAGAAAATCTAGGAGCAGAGACAACAGATGATGCCCTGTCAGGATCTGAACCGTGTGAATAGTGCTGTGCGCTCCGAGTGTGTGACGGTGCGGAGGCCACAGACTCGAAGGAGTCTGGAGCGGGTGAGTGTGCAGGTGACTCCTCAGCTGGAGCATCTGCGAGTAACAAAAGACCACCGTCAGCTAGAAGGGCCTCGCCCTCAACATCGTCCTCCAGGGGCTCATCATCAAACAGATCGACGTCGTCGTCAATGTCGGCGTCGAGGAGCATATCGTAAGCAGGATAAACGGCCAATGTTATGGGAGCAGGGATCTCTACGAGTGGTAGGTACCCAGCTAAAGGGCCATCAGCGGGCTCATCGACAGCGTCGGGCAGCGCAAAGGGCTGAAAGTCATCCTCGTCTATGCTGGTAACATCTGATGTGTGGACCTCGTGCTCTGAAGACTCTAAGTCGTCTGCTACTATGGGTCTAGGGTCCGTGGTGTCCGAATCACCTGTCCCGGACGAGTCCATGGTGTCTGTAACACAAACACGAATATGTACAAATAATCAATCATATAATCAGATAAGCACATTAGTCCAATAAGCAATCAAATAGTTCTCCTAGTCCCACTAGCCTCCCAGCCTCCCAGACTGACTCCCTAGTCCCACTAGCCTCCCAGCCTCCCAGACTGCTCTTCCTAGTCCCACTAGCCTCCCAGCCTCCCAGCCTGCTCTTCCTAGTCCCACTAGCCTCCCAGACTGACTCCCTAGTCCCACTAGACAACTACCTCAGCCTCCCAGACCGAGCCTCAGCCTCCCAGACAGAGCCTATAACTAAATAAAATGTGCTCAACATTTGTTTGTAAAAACATTTTGGATCTGGACTTAAGTGGTATGCAGTGTAAAAATGTTTTCGTGAGAGCCCTAGTGATCATAGTCTAGACTCGAGAAGGAATCCTAGTTCGCTATGATCAGAGCTCTGATACCAAGCTGTCACACCCTGGCTTTGCGGAAGTGTGGTTATTTTGGTATGACTTCTTAATACCATAGCTTAACCATAACAAGCTATATGAAATAAAAACCATGCAAGATCATCCATTAAAATAAGTTTGAAGAGTAAAGAACCACAACATTGTCTTAATGGATATCACATCCTAACAAACATAAACAGTGTTCAAAAGACACAACACCAACAAGAATTAAACACAGTTTAAGAACTGTGACTTGTCCAGGAAAAAGTCACATCCCTTAAACTCGGATGACCTCGAAACTAGTGCAGCGGGAAAACGTGTCATACCGCGCCAGATCCTTTAATTTCCTGAAATACATGTAAGTTGAAAAATCAACAATAATATTGAGCGAGTTCATGTGTAAGTGAGTAAATAAACCTTTGTATGTATAAAAACCCTGGTATGTAGCAAATAAGGAAAAAGAGATCACCAATGGTTTGCAAGGCCATTAATATGTGTGAAGTGCAAGTAGGAAGACTCAAACCTAGCAGATTTATGCGTTGGGTACAAAGTCACCCCGAGGTCCGTTCTGTTTGGGCCTGGGGCTGGGCTCGCTACACCCAGATAGATCTACCGCTCCTGCCCCTCGGTCCTACCCTGAGGATTAATGGCCTCAAGTTTCCGCCTACCCACTCACATGATCTGAATAATAACCCTCCTTACGCTAACCATACCATGTATAAAGTATTGTAATCAAAGTAACATGTATTTCACCCCCGCAGTTTAGAAAACTGAAAACAGTTAAGAGAAAAGGGGGACATGAACTCACTGTGGTGCGTCTCTACCAAGTATATCTCCTGATCAAGCAGCTGTGCGACGACCTACACGTACTAAATCTATTAGACGGATGGCCGTGCCCTAGCTTAAGGTTTAAGTTTTTGGGAAATAGTTAGACAACTATTTCGTGTTTATATTTTTGTAAATATTTGGTAATTATTCTCCTTCCCAAGGATGGGGGATTTAATACATGCGTGTTCGTAAAATTCGAAATACATTATTAAGTCTCACTTAATATATTTTATTTCTTACTTCAAAATATAAATATTCTTCCCAAAAATATTATATTTTAATACATGTGATTCTCCCAAAATAATACTTTGACAAAAATACGCGCTCATAAATATTTTCTTAAAACGCGTAAGTTACATTTTAAAGATCGGGTGGTAATAATTATACCGTTGTAACTTATTATTTATTATGAAGGTGTTTGTATTATTTTGGAATCGTTATCATTCGGTAATATTATTTTTACCCTAAAAATAATATTTGTATAGTTCACAAAGTAATCATAGAAATTCACAAGTGTTGTTATGAAAAACATATATTCTAAATATATATATTTCAGGTTTTATTTTGTGAAAATCCCACCTCCGACACTTAGAAATTTTGTAAATAGAATCGTGGCGAAATTTACATTTTCGAAAACAAGTTAGAAATACATTTATAATACTTGTGATGAAAATATTTTCAAGTGTTAGGTTTTTGGAAAAATTTCGCCAGAGTTTCCCCTGTAACTGGAGGAGGCCACGCTTTCAAGCGTATCATTTTCTTTTAAGATTCAAATCAACAATTTTCTCATTCAACCAAAACAATATCCAAAGCATCAACTAGTCAAAATATATAAATCGCAAAAATTTCATGAACTTGAAGTTTATCCAAAAATATGAAGTAAATCCCATTACTTTTAGTGGATCTTTTGTATAAATCAATCCGGTTTCGTAAAAGTCTCATTTTTAACGAAATTCCATCTTTACAACTTCTTGTAAAATTTGACAAAACTAGTTCTTTGTCGAAATTTAGTGTTACACAAGTGTCTACACACTTGTGTGTTTAAAAATCATTCTTATTCGTGTAAGATCCGGTTTTGGAAAATATGATTTCTTTGACACTTGGTCCTTTGAAAATACCGTTTGTAGATCCGTAGGTCTACTAGTTTAAAACACTATTTCGTAAGAAAAATCAATTTTACACAAGTTCATGTTTAGTGTGTGGTAGAGTTTCATCATTTAACCCTTTTTATACTTAAACAACTCTATGTCATGATCCATGATCATGACCAATCCGGGTTAGACGATGATCCGAGCTACCACAACATAGATCAGCACTAATTAATTACATCAAAACAAGTCTTACAAGATTTACACAACATCATAGCTTTTAACCATCATTTTTAACATTTTAGTAGACTTTTAACACTTCATCTTGCAAGTTCACGAGTTTTAACCGTCATATCTTATTTTAACCACTTTAAAATAGATCGAGAGTGTGTTTCAAGCAACTTACTACTAGCTCGAGGCTAGGGAAGAATCTAGTCGAAGAATGAGTGGATAAAAGCAATGAGAAGAGGTCCTTCACGTTCCGAATGCACCAAGCCTCCTCATATGTGATCCTTAACACTTGTATGCAGTTGGAATGGCAAGATCAAGATCGAAAGGTGGCGGTGGGGGTGCTTGTGTCTTTGGCCGAGAGTGAAAGAGAGGGAGAGAGAGTGTCTTGAGGTTAAGTGTTGTGATGAAATGATCATGTGTGCTTATGCTAGAACTTATAGACAATTCCTAATGTAATTAACCATTGGATTTTATGTCTAATTGATATTAGACATATGTGATTTAAATAATCAACAAGTACAAAGGGTGTCCCCTTGGGGACGAGTTCGGTTAGGGGGGGGGGGGGGTTATCCGGTTCCATTTCAACCATTAGTTAGCCATTTAGTTAAGTAATTAGAAGGTGTAACCATTTACTAGCATGTTATGCATTGTGACAGGTGTTAGGGTATCCGGGGACCCTAACTGGTTTAGAAAAAGAAAAACAATGTGAATGGAAATATTTTTATGTTCCGGGTAAAGTCCGGTTGTTCGGTTGGATAGTAATCCGTTAAAGTGCTTAACAAAGCTTTAAAGTGTCGTTATTACTATTTCTAGTGACACAACTTATTCCCGACACTTTGGAAAGTGTCTAGTAATGTTTTTCTCATGTTTTGGCACTTTATTAGTTAGCTAGATGCTGAATTTTAATTAAAGTGCTGAATTTTGTACTTAAAGTACGTTTTAGGCACATCCGGTCACTGTAATCTCATTCCTAGTGACGCAGTTCTACAACCCTTATATCCCTACACTCACCACTAGTGTAACAAACTATCTCAGGCTCTTACAGGCCTTAGAGGCAGTACCTGCCTGGTGCTAGTTATGACAACACGTTTAATAGGTTATCCGTTCATTGTGCTACTGTGCTTTTGGTGCATCAAGGTTGTCACGAAGGTGCTGTACGCAAAACATGGAGTGACAGCAAGTAAAGTATGATGCAAGTAAGTACATGTATCAGCATTCAAGTAGCAGTTTATCCACAAGTTCAAGTAAGCACAGTAATTAAGCAGTAATTAATTATTAATTAAGTCGTACGGATACCTGGTTTAGTGAGGGTTGTCATATATCAGGTAACTCCTTCTCTCTTCTCTATAATCTTCTTCTTTCTGATCCTCTGTTCTTCAAAATCGATGGCGAAGATGACCCTTCGATCCTCACCTGCCAAAAATCCTGATCACAATAGCCCATTTAAGAGTCAGGGTTTAACCAAAAACCCTTCAATGGAGCTATGACGATTCACAGATCCTGATATCGATTGGTTACGCCCCTGTTTGCCTGATGGCACTGTATTCAGGCCCTTCGACTCTTCAACCAAAAGTGACTGCATATCAGATACGTGGATCACCTTTCCTGCAACCCCTTTTCTGATTGGATTCACCTACCCTTTCCCTGCTCTCACACAGGGATTCTTCACACTTACTGGCTTATGCTACATACAGGCCATGCCAATGGTGTGGAGGATCCTATATACACTTGAGCACATAGTTGAGCAAGAGGGTATCAACTTAGGGATGTCTGAATTGAGCCAGTTATACAATCTTGTGAGTCATGGTTCATACCGATACCTTTTCAAATCCAAACCTGACCAGCATCACCTGATCTTGAAAGCCAACAAAAACGATACTAACTGGAGGAATCAATTCTTCTTCGTGAGGAGGGATTCTGTTCCAGATGGGAAACAACTTCCCAAAAAGTGGAACACCGATGGTAGGATATAGGATCCTTAGATTAGGATATGCGGTAAGGATTTTTCTTTTCTTTTGAGGATAACTGATCCTTTATTTTTGTCTTTGCAGCTATAACTCTATCACATATTCAAGAATCACCTGCCACCCAAGAGAGAATTGAAGCTTTTTGGAAGCTTGACCCTTCAATCAGAACCTATCCACCAAAATCAAAGGATCCAGTAGAAGTTTCACCCACCATGTCAAGTAAGTATCCACACATGTATATATATATAGATATAAATATTTGGTAAAAATATGAATACTTATCTTCTTGTTATGCTTGTAGGCACCGGAAAATCCTCAAAATCTGCTTCCAGGTTCAGCGTGAGCGATCTCCAAGAGTATGCTTCCTCAAGCTCCATAAAAAAGGAGCTGGCTGCAAGCCCAAGCATCCCGAATCCTAAGGGCATGAGCACAAGGGGCAAGAGTGCCAAGAAGAGGAAGACTGCTGAGCCCACTGAAGGCCTCCTTCTCATTGAACATCAGCTCTAGGAATACATTTCTGAGGTAAGGATCCTAAATCCATAAACCTGAACTTTCTTTACTGGGGATAAAGGATCTTGACTATTTTCTCCCTTTGTGCAGAAATTTGCTGAGGTTCAGATCCTCCTTGATCAACATCTGGCAGAAGCTGAGCAGAAAAACTTGGACTTCCAGCAAATGTTCCTTGCCAAAGATAAAAAGATCTCTTCCCTTGAAAAAGAGGAGAACCTGCTGCAGAAGGAACTGGTCTTAGCACAGATCACAGCCCAGCAAGAGAAGGCTGAAGTCATGGAAGGGGCTAAGCTTTCCGCTACTATCGCCATGTTGAAGATCAAGCTGCAAATGGCTAAGAAGGCTGAGGATCCTGCCTTTGACAGGTCCGAATGGGACCAGGAGGCTTGGAAGCAGAGGTTGGCAGAGCTGGATGACGAGGATGAATCCGAGGGGGCAGCAGCTGGTGAAGCCAGAGGCAGTGGGCTGAAGGATCCGGAGGTGGCAGCAGGTGGTGATGGCAAAGGTGATGGAGACAAGGTGGTGGAGGCAGCGAAGGTGTAAGTGTTTTGGTCAAAAATCAAGCAAGGATAATGCAACCAAATATTTTGTTGTGAGGTGTGATGCTTGAATCTATGAACAATTGTATGAACAATTTGCAAATCAAATAAAGAGGTGACACAAGGATTTATACGAGGAAAAAGCCCTTGATCAAGAGTTGATCTCCGGCATAAAAAACCTCGGGTGACGGAAACTACCGATCACCAACTAAGATTAATCAAAAGGTTGTTACAACTCGGGATGATAACAAGCTTGTTACAAGGATCACTATTGTGCAATGTGCAAGAAATGTATGAAATCGCCAAGTAAACTGTCGAGAGCTGTTCGAGAGTGTGTGTGTTTGCTAAATTAGCCAAGTGTTCTAACTCAAGCTTGTTATCCCCTTTTTAAAATTTGAAATAACTAAACTAACTAGCTGTCCGCTAATTGTGCAAGCTCCCCACGATCTCCATAACGTTCACAAGGGCCAAGCACGTGAGGAATATTGAGGGAATATGCTCCACGAATATCGGTAAGACCAAGTCCATGCACATACTCCTGCAAAATGAGCTCACATACAAGGTAGACAATCGTTAGTGTAAGGATAACAATGAGGATCCTGAATCCTGGTCCTGCAACACATTCTGAGGATCCTAAATTCAAACAGAATTAAGGATCCGTGATCCTGGCAGTACTTGAGGATCCTCGATCCTTAGGATTGGAAAATCCTCCCCTAACAATTGCCCCCAAAATATAAGGAGTAAAGTGTAAATTAACGAGTTATATTTTTTTGATCTTATCTGCAACTAACTAACGGATATATAGCCGTTAGAATCTAACTAGCCGTTACCGATCATACGTCATTGAAGCGACATCCCTTCAGAATCATCATTATATATAGGTTAGAGATAAGGACTAATGTGCATTTAAATTCGAGCAATACTCCCTTTAAATCCACATTCGAAGATCAAGCAGGTACTTCTCTCTCCTTTCTCTTTTCACCTTCTTACTCTGTTCCTTCTTTCTTTAACATCACCCATGGCCAAGATGGTTTTAAGATCCTCACCGGCTAAGGATCACCAAAAAGATAGTCCCCTAAAGAGCCAAGGAATCATCAAAGATTCTCCAAAGGAACGTTGCTGCTTTACTGATCCGGAGATAGACCGGATTCGTCATTGCTTTCCGGCAGACTCTGTCTTTAAACCTTTTGACCCTACCGCATTGAGTGACTTCATTTCTGCAACTTGGGTTGCTTTTCCGGCCACCCCATTTCTGATAGGATACTCCTATCCTTTCCATGCTTTTACCCAGTCTTTCTTCTCCCTTACCGGCATATCCTATGTCCAGGCCATGCCAATGATGTGGAGGGTTTTATATACCCTTGAGAGAATCATTGAGCAGGAGGATATAGATTTGGGAATGTCGAAATTGGCTGAACTATATAACCTTGTGAGCCATGGTTCACACCGCTTTTTATTCAAACATAAACCCGGCGAAGCACACCCAATCCTCAAGACCACCAAGAATGACACCAATTGGAAGAAGCGTTTCTTCTTTGTTAAGAGGGATTCCATCCCGGATGGGAAGGATCTACCAAGAGAGTGGGCCACCCACGGTAGGATAGAGGATCCTTATAGAAGGATCATAGGATAACCCTGTTTCTATTGAGTATCACTAATCCCTTTTTGTATCTTTTGTGCAGCTATCTCTGTTTCTCATATTATTCCATCACCTGCAACGAAAGAGAGGATCACCGCTTTCTGGGATCTTGATCCTGCAGTAAGATCATTTCAAGCAAACACCAAGGATTCTCAAGAAGTATCCTCAGGCTCAGTCACAATGTCAAGTAAGTATCCGAGTTTGTATATAATTAAATGTTGAAATGTAAATAAAACAAGAATACTTATCTGTTGTTTCGGATTGGTAGGCGCTGGAAAATCTTCGAAGTCAGCCTCCTGCTTTAGTGTCAGTGATCTCAGCACTGTGGCTCCCAGGTCGGGGAAGAAGAAGACTGCTGCTAGCCCAAGTGCTCTAGTCCCCAAGCCTGTCACCTCCAAGGGGGGAAAGAAGAGGAAGGCCACTGAAGCTGACAATATCGAAGGCCTGCCCCTCATCCGCCACCAGTTTCAGGAATACTTTGCTCATTTAAGGATCACTGACCCTGACTGATTATCCTACCCACTTGAGGATAATGGATCCTGAACCCTACCTTTCCTTTTTGCAGAAATTCGTCGAGATCGAAATGCTCTTCGATGCATACGTTGAAGAGGCTGAGCAAAAGCATAAGGACTTCCAAAAGATCTTCCTGGCCAAGGATGAAACCATTTCCTCCCTCGAGAAAGACCTCAATCTGGCAAAGAAGCAGGTGGTCATGGCCCAGATAAATGTTGATCATGAGAAGCATGAGCTACTGGAGGATGCTAAAGTCTCTGCAGCCATCACCATGTACAAGATCAAGCTTCAAATGGCCCAGGAGGTTGAGGATCCTGATTTCGACAAGACCACTTGGGACAAGGAGGGCTGGAAGGCGAAGCTGGCTGAGCTAGATGATGAGGGGGAGGCTACCGAGGTCTTGGCGATTGAGGCAAGTGGCAGCGGGAAGGATCAAGTTGGTGGTGATGATGCTGGTGGTGATGCAGCCAAGGTGTGAGCTGCAGAAATGGGCGATGATGGACATTTCTAGACGCGGCTGGAGCCCATTTTTTAGGATTTGGTAGTGGTGTTTTGGTTATGATGTTTTTATTTCAAACAATGATGGTCTGTAATAACTAAACAATAGCTATTAGGGTTGAGGATCATGGATCCTTTGAACAATAGGTATGATAATAGGTGGTGGAGGGATCCTCTGTTTGGGGGATGAAACCACTTGTTATCCTGCCATCTATTATTTCCTGCACTTTCAAGACCTGTTAACACAGGACACCCTTTGCCAACCCAAGTGGACGGGCCACGTATTGCTGGTAGAAACTTGGGTTAGCAATTTTGACAACCTTTTAAGGGTTTAACTTTTGGTGAATAAATAAAACTTTAATATTTTGGCTATTCTTGTGTTGTTATTCTTGTGAATTCTTTATTTTTCAACTGTTGTTATATGCTTTCTTTGAATTCATAAGTAAAGAATAAAGGTTTAATAAATCATGTCAAAGAGTTTTAGGATATGATCAAGGATCAAATATCCTATAATTGATCAATTCAAAAAAGCAGTGTAGTTCAAGGATCATGTGTCCTGTTGTCAAAGGATAAGGGTCACTTATATAAATAGTGAATAAAATTAAAATGATCAAGAATCATACCTGAGAATCCAAGTTAGGATCCTAAATCTTTAACATTTACAATCAGGATAACCAAAAGACAAACCTTAGTAAAAGGTAAGGATCAAGGATCCTTGGCTGTTTGACTTCAAAAACCTGAAATGGAACATAACTTGGGACTAAGCCAATATAAGAGAAGAGTTAGCAACTGGGGACAAGCCCAAAAATTCTGGGGACAAGCCCAATATACTGGGGACAAGCCCCAAAAACTGGGGACAAGCCCAAAAAACTGGGGACGAGCCCAAAAAACTGGGGACAAGCCCAAAGGATCTTGTGTAAACTGGAGTATGGCCCTCACTGGTGACTATCCAAACTTAGTGACATAAAGATGCCAAAACCTTAGCTAACGTGAAAACGTTAGAAACCTTAGGAACGGATGTATGGTACATCTACCATTATATGTAGGATCCCAGATACAGCCAGTACAATGAAATTGTCAGCCCCTAAAGCGAGTACTGGTCCCATTGCCATGAACTGTACCAGGATCATTGTGCGCTACTGGCGATACTGGGGACAGGCCCAACAACTGGGGACTAGCCCAAAAAACTGGGGTCAAGCCCAAATAACAGGGGTTAAGCCCAAAGACTGGAGACTTCTGTGGATACTCAATCCTTCATTAAGGATACATGAACCTTCTGCAAAACTCAGAATCAGGTGAAAGGAGGATAAAAGATCCAGGATCCTTTTCCTTGTATACAGGATAATTAAAGAATGAAATAGTTTTAGATTAGATCATTACCAGAATGAGGATCATCCATCCTCTAAGGATCCTTCGAGGATGTGGATCATGAAAATGGTTGAGGATCCTGGATCATTACTACATAAAATATTTCTTCAGGTGGACAACATTCCAAGCTCTTGGTAGCAAATCACCTTCCATTGTTAGTAATCGATATGCCCCCTTTCCTGCCTCAGCTTCAATCAGGTAGGGGCCTTCCCACTTTGGTGCCAACTTTCCATCAGCAGGATTGGTGGTATTCTGAAATGCTTTCCACAACACCATATCACCAACTTGGAATTTCCTGATCCTGACATTCTTGTTGTAGGCTCCAACCATCCTTTGTTGATAACTAGCCATCCTTATCCTTGCCAAATCCCTGAGTTCTTCTATAGTATCCAAGTCTTGAACCAAGTTTTCAGCATTTCCTTCAGGATCACGGATGCTTGTTCTTGCAGTAGGAACCACCATCTCTGTAGGGATCACTGATTCTGCTCCAAATACCAAAGAAAATGGAGTTTAGCCAGTAGCATTCTTGGGGGTTGTCCTATCAGCCCATAGTACATAAGGTAGTTCTTCTGCCCACTTTCCTTTCTTGGATCTAAGCTTCTTCTTCAAGTTGTTGATGATGATCTTTGTTAGGGGTGGATTTCTAAATGATCAGTGATCCTCATTTACTGTTGGGTTTAGTGATCCTCAATTCTGTCTGAAGTAGTGATCCTCAGAAGTGTTGCAGGATCAGGATCATGGATCATCATAAGGATCCTTGTACTAACGGTTGTCTACTTTGAATTCGAAATTGTTTTGCAGGAGTACCAGCTTGGACTTGGTCTTGGCGATATTCCTGGAGAATATTCTATGTTTATTCCGCACGTGCCTGGCCAAAAGTGGACGTTATGGAGTCGTGGAGGACTTGCACCATTTGCGGAATGTTAGTTAGTGTAGATATTTTCCATTTTTAAAGGGGTAGCGAGCTAATTAGAAAACACTTGGCTATTTTTGGCTACACACACATTCTTACAACTGCTCTCACCAGCTCTCGTTAACTCACTTGGCGATTACACACTTTTTTACACAATACACTATAGTGATCCTTGTACTTAGCTCGCTATCATCCGAAGTTGTATTACATTTCTTGTTTAATTTGAGTTGGTGATCGGTAGTTTCCATCACCCGAGGTTTTTTTATGCCGGAGATCATTCATTGATCAAGGGCTTTTTCCTCGTATAAATCTTCGTGTCACTTGTTCATTACATTTCATAGTGATCCTTATTGTTGTTCATCAATTCAAGCATCATACCTCACAACAGAAAGTTTGGTTGCATTATCATTGCTTGATTTTTGACCAAAACAGTTTGGCGCCCACCGTGGGGCAATTGGTGCTTCATTCCTAAGAAGATTTGCGTTTTCGTGGTTATTTCGGTTCACTGCAACTAGACAGATGACTTCCTCAGCGAAGAATACTTCAAGCTTAATGCCGTCATTCAGTTCTTCACAAGGCGTTCCTCCTTTGCCTCCACCACCTTCTAGATCCCAGAAGAATGCTGAGAATGTTGCGAAGAAACCAACCCCCATTTTCCAAAAACCACCAACTTCTTCTATTTCAACTAATCCTACTACTAATGATCTTTACACTCTGATTTTGCAGATGAAGAATCATGCATAAGAGCAGGACAAAACCAATGAAAGGATCCTCCGGGAGATTGATGAGATCAAGAAACAGAAGAAATCAGTGGAGGATCTCTCCCCTCTGATGCCAAGGTCGCTGAACTTCGACACTCCAGTCATAACTTCCCAACACTTAGCAGTTCCGGACGTGCAATACTTGGGTGAATTACCAGGAAGGCGTTATGGAACAGCAACTATGAGTCAGTCATTTGGCTCTCACTTCCAGCCTCAAGGATTCTCTTCTCAACTATCAGGATCCTCTTCTCAGCATCAGGGATACTACACGTCAGGAGGATATTTGGGAATGCATGCAGTTCAAGGATCCTCCCAGGTCCAAGGATCCTCCCAGGTCCAAGGATCCTTCCCGGTCCAAGGATCCTCCTTTGCCCCAGGATCCTCTCTGGTTCCAGGATCCTTTCAGGTTCAAGGATCATCTCAACTTCAAGGATCCAACGTCCTTCAGGATCAAGGATTTTTGAGAAGTATGCAGCCTCAGAGCTCAGACATTCATCAAGGAGACTTCATACCAATGCAGACCATTGCTCCCTCTGGTCCTTCAATCATGCCAGAGTCTCGACAATATGGATTCACATCCGCAATTCCGAACACGAATCCTGTGGGAGGTAACACTTTTAATAATTCATATAACACTAACCATGGCTTAATGCAGGATACAGGTATTAATCAGGCTATGGCTAGAGAGCTACAGAAGCTTAAGGATATGATATCCAGTGTACCGGGAGTGGTTAAACCCATTCCTGAAATTGCAGATGGTAGCCATAGGATATCTCGTTTTGCACCACCCTTATGTGATGCTGAGATCTCTAAAAGATTCCAGATACCATCTATGAAGCTATATGATGGTTCAACGGATCCAGAGGAGCATGTAGCTCAGTACAGGGAGAGGATGGAGATCAACCCAATTCCTGAAAGGTTAAAAGAAGCATGTCTATGCAAGGGATTTGGATCAACACTTACAGGATCTGCTCTTAAATGGCTGCTAAGTCTTCCCCCTTACTCTATTACTTCATTTGCTAACCTAGTTAATTTGTTTAATAGTCAATTCTCTTGTAGTAGGAAATTTGAACGATTAACTAGCGATCTATATAGGGTAACACAAGGTCAAAATGAATCACTTAGAGATTACATCACTAAGTTTAGTAAAGAATCCTTGGATATTCCTAATTTGGATATTGCTACGGCTGTAGAAGCCTTTAAAATGGGACTGCTTAGGGATTCACTTTTCTATGATGATCTTGTTATGACACCTTGCAGGAACCTTGATGAAGTAAGAACCAGGGCCCTTAGGTTCATCCGCTTAGAGGATGACAAAAGGATCCAGGATAGATTAGCAGGATCCTCAAAACAGGAGAAACCAGGATCCTACTTCAGAAACAACAAATCCAAGTTCTACAATAAGTCTGATAACCAGAATGTGCATTCAGTGGAACAAGAAGAGGATGATGAGGATTATCCTCCTATTTCTGAATACTGTTTTTCTATTGATAACAATGAACTAATCCTTGCAATGCAGAATTTAGGTGAGAAAGCTAGGTGGCCAAGGAAGAGTGATAAACCAGCTGCTACAAAGGATAAGTCCAAGTGGTGTGCATATCATGAGGATTTTGGGCATCTCACTGAAGAGTGTATTGCACTAAGAAAGGAAATCGGTTACTTGTTGAGCAAGGGGCATTTGAAGGAACTCTTGGGTCGGAAGAAGTCAAGGATCACGGATCCTGAAAGGATCCCAGAAAAGGCTCCTGCTCCTCCCGCAGATGCACAAGTCATAAATTTCATATCCGGTGGATCAGATATCTGTGGTACCTCCTTTTCAGCAGCAAAAAGACATGCTAAGGAAACCAAGATGGATAATGGAGACAGACCCGTCCGGACCTCCGTTGTCACCCAGGATAAAGTTATAACTTTTGATGAGGATGATCGTGTTGATGTCCAGGATCCTCACCATGATGGTCTTGTAATTACATTATTTATTTCTAACCACTTTGTTCGCAGGATCCTTATAGATGGAGGAAGCTCTGTGAACATCATTCAGCTTGATGTCCTCAAGAAGATGAATATCCCAGAGTCTGATATTATCCCAAGATCCTCAGTACTTGTGGGATTCAGTGGAGAAACTAAGAATACATTGGGGGACATCAAACTCCCAATCTATATTGAAGGATTGCATTCTTATCAAAAGTTTTGTGTTATTTATTGCTTATCATGTTGTAATGTTATCCTTGGCAGGCCATGGATACATGACATGAAGGCAGTCCCATCCACCTATCATCAATGTGTAAAGCTTCCAAGTCCTTGGGGAGTGGTGAAAATTGAGAGTGATCAACAAGAAGCTAAGAATTGCTATACCTCATCAATGAAACTAGCTTCAAGACCAAGGGAGCAATAGCAATTAAAGTATCCTTCAAGAGATGTCTTGGAGGCGAGAGAACAGGATTTGAAGGAAATCCTCATGGATCCTGAGGATCCTGAATCCAAGATCTTCATAGGATCAAGGATCCTTGGCGACATCGAAAAGGAGCTAGTATCCTTCCTTAAGAGAAGGAAATCCACCTTTGCCTGGAAACATGAAGACATGATAGGTATATCTAAGGATATAATCACTCACAAACTTGGCATTGACAGGTCATTCAAGTCTATACATCAAAAGAGGAGGATGTTTGCACCTGAAAGGAATGCTATTATCCAGGAAGAGGTAGATAAGCTACTTCGAGCAGGTATGATAAGAGAGGTTAAGTATCCAAGATGGTTAGCCAATGTGGTTGTTGTTCAAAAGAAAAATGGAAAGTGGAGGGTATGTGTCGATTTTACTGATTTAAACAAGGCATGTCCCAAGGATCCTTTCCCATTACCCCACATTGACTCCATGGTGGATGCTACCGCGGGTCATGAGTTGTTGACTTTTATGGATGCTTCATCTGGATTTCAACAAATTCAGATGGAACCATCTGATCAAGAGGATACAGCCTTTATGACCCCAACGGGTATATACTGTTATATTGCTATGCCATTTGGACTAAGGAATGCAGGTGCTACTTACCAAAGGCTTGTCAATATGATGTTCAAGGAACAAATTGGACACACTATGGAAGTCTATATTGATGACATGGTGGTTAAGTCCAAGAAAGCTCAGGATCACCTTAAAGACTTGGAGGAAGCATTTAATATCCTTGATAAATATAATATGAAACTTAATCCTTCCAAGTGTCATTTTGGTGTGAAGGCAGGTAAATTCTTAGGATATATGGTAACAAAGAGGGGCATTGAAGCAAGTCCAGAACAAATTAAGGCTATTGTGAATATCAAATCTCCTGCCAATGCTAAGGATGTGCAAAGATTGACGGGCAGGATCGCAGCCTTGAACAGATTCATATCCAAATCCTCAGAAAAGTGTAAGGAATTCTATGATATCCTGAGGAAGAACAAGAAATTTGAATGGACTGAGAAGCATGAAGGTGCCCTCAAAGCTCTTAAAGATTACCTATCCTCAGCCCCAACCTTGATGAAACCAGCAAAAGGAGATGTGTTATCCTTATACTTGGAGGTATCCTCAAAAGCAGTAAGTGCGGTCCTTGTTAAGGATCACCAAGGTACACAACATCCTGTTTATTATGTAAGTAAGAGCTTACTTGATGCTGAATCCAGGTATTCACATTTAGAAAAACTTATCCTTGCATTAATTATGGCATCTACTAAATTAAGACATTATTTTGAGACTCATGCCATTATTGTTAAGACTAATTTTCCAATTAAGAATCTTCTTAGGAAACCTGAAATGTCAGGAAGGATGGCTAAGTGGGCAGTGAAGCTTAGTGCATACGATATACAATATGAACCAAGGACTGCCATCAAATCCCAAGCCTTAGCTGACTTTGTGGCAGATTTTAGTAGTGATTTGCAAAAGGAAGCTGAGTTAGAAGTCCAACAGCTAGAAGAAACTAATGATCCTTGGATACTCTTCACTGATGGAGCCTCTAATGTAAAAGTAACAGGACTTGGAATACTACTAAAATCGCCACAGGGGGACATAATACCCCACTCCATAGCTTGTGAATTTCAAATTACCAACAATGAGGCTGAGTATGAAGCCTTGATAGCTGGTTTGCAAATTGCAAAGCATATGAGGATCAGGTATCTTGAGGTACATGTAGATTCTTTACTGATCACTAATCACTTTAATGGATCATATGTTGTTAAAGGTGAAAAGCTAATCAAATATTTGGAGATAGTCAAAGAATTGGCACTCTCTTTTGTATCCTTTAGTTTGACACAGGTACCAAGGGAAGAAAATGCAGAAGCTGATGCATTAGCCAATTTAGGATCATCTTTGAAGATCCCTGAGGATATCAAGATCCCTATCATCCATATCCTGGCCCCTGCTATCGAGGATCATGTAGCTATGGAGATAGGAGAAGATTCTGCAATCATCCCTAGTGAGGATACTCAATCTCATTCAGGATCATGGATCCTCCCAATCATGAGATACATACAACATGGAGAAATTCCTACAGGAGAAAACCCAAGGGCTTTCAAAATTAAGGTATCTCAATTTACAATATTGAATAATATGTTGTATAAACGATCTCTTGCAGGACCATATTTAAGATGCATTGAGGATCCTGAAATCCAAGAAGTCCTAAAGGATTTCCATGATGGAGATTGTGGAAACCACACTGGGGGTAGGGCATTATTCTCAAGGATCCTGAGGACAGGATACTATTGGCCCACTATGAAGAAGGATGCTGTGGAGTATGCCAAGAAGTGTGATCCTTGCCAGAGGCATAGTAATATCCTTCATCAACCAGCAGAGCTCTTGCATCCTATATCCTCTTCCTGGCCATTCATGAGATGGGGAATGGATATAGTGGGAAAGCTTCCTAAGGCACCTGGTGGAAAAGTATTCATGCTTGCTATGACTGATTACTTCTCTAAGTGGATAGAGGCTGAAGCCTTTGCTCAAGTCAGAGAAAAGGAAGTTATATCCTTTATTAAAAGAAACATTATTACTAGATTTGGTATCCCTTCTGAGATTATTTGTGATAATGGATCCCAATTTATTGGGAATAGAACCACTAACTTTTGTGACAGTTGGGGGATTAAGATGATAACATCTACACCAATCCACCCACAAGCTAATGGTCAGGCAGAATCATCCAACAAGATCATCATCAACAATTTGAAGAAGAAGCTTGGATCCAAGAAAGGAAAATGGGCAGAAGAACTACCTTATGTGCTTTGGGCTGATAGGACAACTCCCAAGAATGCTACAGGCCAAACTCCATTTTCTTTGGTATTTGGGGCAGAATCAGTGATCCCTACAGAGATGGTGGTTCCAACTGCAAGAACAAGCATTCGTGATCCTGGAGAAAATGCTGAAAACTTGGTTCAAGACCTGGATACTATAGAAGAAATCAGGGACTTGGCAAGGATAAGGATGGCCAGTTATCAACAAAGGATGGCTGGAGCTTACAACAAAGATGTCAGGATCAGGAAATTCCAAGTTGGTGATTGATATTCGCTAATTTACACATATTTTAGTCCCCCGTTTTACCCCTATTTTATGCGTTTTCGGCCGTAAAACCGTCATTCGGATGCTTAATCATCTACACTTTTGTTTACAGGCCTAAAACAGCATACTAGACAAGATGATAGCGAAAACGAGGACTTTCCGGACAAAACGACGAAGCTGCGAACATTCTGTGGAAAATTCTGACCTGGGCAAGTCGCACCCCCGTGCGACTGGTGGCACCCCCGTGCGGATGCGACAACAAAGCTCATCTTGGTGATGCACCCCCGTGCGAATGGTCGCACCCCCGTGCGGATGCGACAACAAGGCCCATCTCGGTGATGCACGCCCGTGCACCACATGGCACGCCCGTGCGAGATCGAATCTGGTCAAGATCTGATGACGTCATGCGGTATGGTGCACCATACCTCCAATAATGCAAAAAGTGCACGGTCGTGCAACAGGAAGCACGACCGTGCGACTTCGAAATTATATAAAAAACTTGCAAAAACATTCTGCTCGATATTCTGGATTTTTGGAGAGCTTCACAGGCGATTTTTAGGCTCCGGAGGCATTAGCTTTCACCCGGATTCAAGCCACATTGTCCCGTTTAGCTCGATTACTACCCGGATCCTTAGTCTAGTACTTGTTTATGGTTTGATTTTCTAATCTTTCCATGATTTTGTTAATCTTTCAAGTACTTAGATTATTGTTTATGTATTATTGTAGCCTTTGGGCAAAAACACAACAATCCCTTGCTTGATTATAGCCATTAGTATGTTAAACTTTGTTTGTTATGACATTTGGAAGTATTTTCTATGTTAATCTTTGATGATTAGTTTGCAACCTTGTTATTGATATTGATTTCTTGATTATAAGTAATTATGTTGGATGATTGGTGCTTGGTTAGTTAAGATAGTTGAAAAATGAAGCTTAATTAATCTTGTATTAGTAAACTTTGAACTTGGTTAACTAGTTTAGCTTGGTTTAAATGTGTGCATCATGATACTAGAAATGGTTAGTGATTTGATAAAATGTAATTATTGTTAATCAAGAGAGCTTGCCGTCACGTAAGGACCTTAACGGGTTAGATGGTGTCGTTATAAATTCTTGCCATGATTTGTTAGCTTAGTTAGTAGTTTAGGCCAAAATTGCTATCTTGGTGAATTATTGTGCAAGATTTGTAAAATGAACTCGGTTGTGATTTAATCTAGTTTATGCTTGTCTCGGTGGTTGCATTGTGTTTATCGGTGTTGCTTTCCTTGATTAAGTGCGGTTAGAAAACTCCTAACGGATGACTAACTCATTTTTAAGAGATTTTCATGGACATTTATCAATTGCACGTTAAAGAACAATTTTAGGTGGTTAAAGTGTGTTTATCGTTTTAACTTTCCGAATGATTGTCATGTTAGGATTCCCGAAAGGGATACTAATTGTCTTAAAATGGAAAATTGACCGAATGCTTCTAGTGCCAAAACCGACTTAGTTGACATGCTGTGGTTGTGTATTAAGCAAGGCTATTTATCTATTATCTATTATGTTTTTATTATGTATTTGTTTACGCTTACTTTAGTTTAATTAAAATCAAACAAAACTTATGTTTTTACCGGTAGTTTAGTGAAAAAGGTTTAGTATTATTTCTCCGCCCATTTCCTTGGATCGATACTCGGTTCTTACCGATACTTTACTACATATATGACGGGGTACACTTGCCTCTTTCGTGTGTGTTTTGATGTAAAAGTAATAATCACTTTTATAAATTTAAAACTAAATCGTGTGTAAATTCATTGCAAAATTGTGTATATATACACACACGTCAGTGATATGGTGTTAAGAAAAGCATTTCAGAATACCACCAATCCCGCTGATGGAAAGCTAGCACCAAAGTGGGAAGGCCCCTACTTGATTGAAGCTGAAGCAGGAAAGGGGGCATATCGATTGCTAATAATGGAAGGTGATTTGCTACCAAGGGCTTGGAATGCTATCCATTTGAAGAAATACTTTATGTGACAAGGATCCATGATCCTTACCTGACCAGTATCCTTGAAGGATCCTTACAGAACGGATGATCCTCATCTTGGTAATCTTCTAATCTCAAACTATTTCATTCTTTTATTCTCTTATATAGGGATAAGGATCCTGCATCCTTTATCCTCCTTTCACTTGATTCTGAGTTTTGAAGGTTCAGGTATCCTTAACTAAGAATTGAGTATCCACAGAAGTATCCAGTTATTTGGGCTTGACCCCAGTTATTTGGGCTAGTCCCCAGTTAGGGCCTGTCCCCAGTTTCGCCAGTAGCGCACGATGATCCTGGTATAGTTCATGGCAATGGGACCAGTACTCGCTTTAGGGGATGACAATTTCATTGTACTGGCTATATTCAGGATCCTACGTATAATGGTAGACGTACCATACATCCGTTCCTAAGGTTTCTAACGTTTTCACGTTAGCTAAGGTTTTGGCATTTTCATGTCACTAAGTTTGGATAGTCGCCAGTGAGGGCCATACTCTAGTTTACATACGATCCTTTGGGCTTGTCCCCAGTTATCCTTTGGGCTTGTCCCCAGTATATTGGGCTTGTCCCTAGAATTGTTGGGCTTGTCCCCAGTTACTAACTCTTATCCTATGTTGACTTAGTCCCAAGTTGTACCTTATTTCAGGTTTTTGGAGATAAATGACCAAGGATCCTTGATCCTTACCTTTTACTAAGGTTCGTCTTTTGGGTTATCCTATTTACAACTGTTAAATGTTAGGATCCTAACTTGGATTCTCAGGTATGATCCTTAACTATTTTGATTCTATTCATTATTTATTTGAGTAACCCTTATCTTTTGACAACTGAACTTGTGATCCTTAAACTATATAACTTTTCAAAACTAATCGGCTATGGGATATGTGATCCTTGATCATATCCTAAACTCTTTGGGGATATTTCTTAAATTTTTCTTTACTTGATAAGTTTAAACAAAATGAACATCACAACAGTTGGAAAGTAAAAGGATAACAAGGATATCAACACAGGATAAGCCAGAAAGTTAAAGTTATTTTATTCACAAAAGATTAAACCCTTCAAGGTTTTCAAAATTGCCAACCCACGTTTCTACCAGCAAAACGTGGCCCGTCCACATGGGTTGGCAAAGGGTGTCCATTGTCTAAGGGTCTTGGTAGTGCAGGAATCAAAAGACAGCAGGATCACAATGGCTTCATCCCCCAAACAGAGGATCCCTCCACCATTTGTAATCCTACCTATTGTTCAAAGGATCCATGATCCTTAGCCCTAATTACTATTGTTTGAGTACAACCCATCATTGTTCAACAAGAAAACATCATAACCAAAACAAACTATCAAACTAAAAAATGGGCTCCGGCTACGTCTAGAAATGTCCTTCATCGCCCATTCATGCAGCCTACACCTTCGCTGCATCATCATCCCCTCCTGCTCCGGTATCCTTCGCATGATCCTTGCCACCACCACTAGCCTCGATTGCCAGAACCTCATCAGCCTCGTCAGCCTCATCAGCCTCGTCCTCCAACTCAGCCAACCTAGCCTTCCACGTCCCAATTGCTCCTATCAAAGGCAGGATCCTGAGTTTCTTGAGCCATCTGTAGGTTGGTCTTGTACATGGCAATGGCAGCGGAGACCTTGGCATCCTCTGTGATCTCGTGCTTCTCATAATCAACATTGATCAGGATTGCAGCTGTCTGAGTTTTGGCATCCTTGAGATCCTTTTCAAGGGAGGCAATTTTGTGATCCTTGAGCACCGCCACCTTTTGGAGATCAAAGTATTTCTCCTCAAGATCCTCAACATTTCCAACGTAGTCCTCAATATCAGCAAATATCTGCAAACAAGACAATGCAAAGTTAGGATCATATGATCCTCAAGTGGATAGGATAACTAAACTGAGTCAGTGATCCTTACATCATTAAAGTACTCGAGGAATTGATGGTGGATCAGAGGTAAGCCTTGAAGGTTGTCAGCTTCAGAGGTTTTTCTTTTCTTTCCACATCTTCCCTTCGAAGTGGTAGCCTTGGGGATAACAATGGAAGGGCTAGCAGCAGACTTTTTCTTTGAGGATCTGACAGTGTCAAGATCAGTTACACTGAACTTGGAGGCAGATTTCGAGGATTTCCCAGCGCCTACACATTCAAAGCAGATAAGTATCCTTATCCTATCTCTATTCAATTATTTATTTAAATATTTGACTATACAAAATACAGGATACTTACTTGACATAGTAACGGAACCTGAGGATACTTCTTGTGAATCCTGGGTGTTTGTTTTGAATAACCTTGTTGCAGGATCAAGTCTTCTGAAACCAGCGGGCCTTTCCTTGGTAGCAGGTGATGGTATAAGGTGCGAAACAGAGATAGCTGCACAATGGAAACAAAAGGGTGTTAGTGATCCTTATACAAAAACAAGGATATTTGGTGATCCTTCTCAGGATCCTCTATCCTACCATGGGTGGTCCACTTCCTTGGCAGATCCTTTCCATCAGAGAGAGAATCCCTTCTGACAAAGAAGAATCTCCGTTTCCAGTTAGTATCATTCTTAGTGGCTTTGAAGATGGGGTGTTCTTCACCGGGTTTACGCTTGAATAAGTATCGGTGGGATCCAAATGTGGTGAGATCATACATTTCTGCCAACTCCGACATTCCTAGGGTAATTCCTTCTTGCTCAATGATCCTTTCAAGGGTATATAGGACCCTCCAGATCATTGGCATAGCTTGAATGTAGGAGATGCCGGTGAGGGAGAAGAAAGACTGGGTGAATTTAGGGAAAGGATACGTGTATCCTATTGTGAATGGTGTGACCGGGAAAGCTACCCAAGTTTCAGAAACATAATCGCTTAGAATGGTGGAATCAAATGGTTTGAAAACGGTATTTGCCGGAAAACAGTGGCGGATTCTGTCTATTTGTGGATCAGTAAAGCAGCACCTTTCATTAGCCAAATCTTTGATGATCCCCTGGCTCTTAAGAGGACTGTCCTTCTTATGATCCTTCGCCGGTGAGGATCTTAGCATCATCTTGATTGTGAAGAAGATGAAGAAAGAAAGGAGAGAGAAAGAAAATGTAAAGGAAGAAGAGAAAGAGAGATACCTGTTGATCTTCGGATATAAATTTAAAGGGAGTTTCTCTTGAATTTAAATGCAGATTGATCTCTATCTCTAACTCCTATTTACAATGATGATTTTGCAGGATAGTCACCTCATTGACGTCATGTTCGTAACGGCTAGTCCGATTACAACGGCTAGTTATCCGTTGGTTGATTGCGGATAAGAACAAAATATAACTCATTTATTTACATAATTACTCCTTATATTTTGTGGGCAATTGTTAGGGGTGGATTTCTAAATGATCAGTGATCCTTATTTACTGTTGGGTTTAGTGATCCTCAATTCTGTCTGAAGTAGTGATCCTCAGAAGTGTTGCAGGATCAGGATCATGGATCATCATAAGGATCCTTGTACTAACGGTTGTCTACTTTGAATTCGAAATTGTTTTGCAGGAGTACCAGCTTGGACTTGGTCTTGGGGATATTCCTGGAGAATATTCTATGTTTATTCCGCACGTGCCTGGCCAAAAGTGGACGTTATGGAGTCGTGGAGGACTTGCACCATTTGCGGAATGTTAGTTAGTGTAGATATTTTCCATTTTTAAAGGGGCAACGAGCTAATTAGAAAACACTTGGCTATTTTTGGCTACACACACATTCTTACAACTGCTCTCACCAGCTCTCGTTAACTCACTTGGTGATTACACACTTTTTTACACAATACACTATAGTGATCCTTGTACTTAGCTCGCTATCATCCGAAGTTGTATTACATTTCTTGTTTAATTTGAGTTGGTGATCGGTAGTTTCCATCACCCAAGGTTTTTTATGCCGGAGATCATTCATTGATCAAGGGCTTTTTCCTCGTATAAATCTTCGTGTCACTTGTTCATTACATTTGATGGTGATCCTTATTGTTGTTCATCAATTCAAGCATCATACCTCACAACAGAAAGTTTGGTTGCATTATCATTGCTTGATTTTTGACCAAAACAATCTTGTTGGATGATTCTGCCTGACCATTAGCTTGTGGGTGGACTGGTGTTGATGTTATTATCTTAATCCCCCAGCTGTCACAAAAGTTAGTAGTTCTACTCCCAATAAATTGGGATCCATTATCACAAAAAATTTCAGAAGGGATACCAAATCTAATAATAATATTTATTTTGATAAAGGATATCACTTCTTTTTCTCTGACTTGAGCAAAGGCTTCAGCCTCTATCCACTTGGAGAAGTAATCAGTCATAGCAAGCATGAATACCTTTCATCCAGGTGCTTTGGGAAGTTTACCAACTATATCCATTCCCCATCTCATGAATGGCCAAGAAGAGGATATAGGATGCAAGAGCTCTGCTGGTTGGTGAAGGATGTTACTATGTCTCTGACAAGGATCACACTTCTTGGCATAATCCACAGCATCCTTCTTCATAGTAGGCCAATCGTATCCTGTCCTCAGGATCCTTGAGAATAATGCCCTGCCCCCAGTGTGGTTTCCACAATCTCCTTCATGAAAATCCTTTAGGACTTCTTGGGTTTCAGTATCCTCAATGCATCTTAGATATGGTCCTGCAAGAGATCGTTTATATAACATCTTATTCAATATTGTAATACCTTAATTTTGAAAGCCCTGGGGTTTTCTCCTGTAGGAATCTCTCCATGTTGGATATATCTTTTGATTGGAAGGATCCATGATCCTGAATGAGATTGTGTATCATCACTAGGGATGATTGCAGAATCCTCTCCTATCTCCATGGCTACATGATCCTCAATAGCGGGGGTTAGGATGTGGATAATAGGGATCCTGATATCCTCTGGAATTTTCAAGGATGATCCTAGATTGGCCAATGCATCAGCTTCTGCATTCTCTTCTCTGGGTACCTGTGTCAAACTAAAGGAAACAAAATAGTGTGCCAATTCTTTGACTATCCCTAAATATTTGATTAGCTTTTCACCTTTAACAGCATATGATCCATTAAAGTGATTAGTAATTAACAATGAATCTACATGTACCTCAAGATACCTGATCCTCATATGCTTGGCAATTTGCAAACTAGCTATCAAGGCTTCATACTCAGCCTCATTGTTAGTAGTTTGAAACTCACAAGCTATGGAGTGGGGTATTATGTCCCCCTATGGTGATTTTAGTAGTATTCCAAGTCCTGTTCCTTTGACATTAGAGGCTCCATCAGTGAAGAGTATCCAAGGATCCTTAGTTTCTTCCAGCTGTTGGACTTCTAACTCAGCTTCCTTTTGCAAGTCAATACTAAAATCTGCCACAAAGTCAGCTAAGGCTTGGGATTTGATGGCAGTCCTTGGTTCATATCTTATATCATAAACACTAAGCTTCACTGCCCACTTAGCCATCCTTCCTGACATTTCAGGTTTCCTGAGAACATTCTTAATTGGAAAATTAGTCTTGACAACAATGGCATGAGTTTCAAAATAATGTCTTAATTTAGTGGATGCCATAATTAATGCAAGGATAAGTTTTTCTAAATGTGAATACCTGGATTCAGCATCAAGCAAACTCTTACTTACATAATAGACAGGATGTTGTGTACCTTCGTGATCCTTAACAAGGACCGCACTTACTGCTTTAGAGGATACCGCTTGGTACAAGGATAATACATCCCCCTTTTCTGGTTTCATCAATGCAGGAGCTGAGGATAGGTAATCCTTAAGAGCTTTGAGAGCATTTTCATGCTTTTCAGTCCATTCAAATTTCTTGTTCTTTCTTAAAACGTCATAGAATTCCTTGCATTTTTCTGATGACTTGGATATAAACCTGTTCAAGGCTGCGATCCTGCCTGTCAATCTTTGCACATCCTTGGCATTGGCAGGAGATTTGATATTCACAATAGCCTTAATTTGCTCTGGACTTGCTTCAATGCCTCTTTTTGTCACCATATAGCCTAGGAATTTACCTGCTTTAACACCAAAGTGACACTTAGAAGGATTTCGTTTCATATTAAACTTTTCAAGGATATTGAATGCTTCCTCCAAGTCTCTAAGGTGATCCTCAACTTTCTTAGACTTAACCACCATGTCATCTATATAGACTTCCATAGTGTGTCCAATTTGTTCCTTGAACATCATATTGACTAGCCTTTGATAAGTAGCGCCTGCATTTCTTAGTCCAAATGGCAGAGCAATATAACAATATATACCAGTTGGGGTCATAAAAGTTGTATCATCTTGATCAGATGGTTCCATCTGAATTTGTTGAAATCCAGATGAAGCATCCATAAAAGTCAACAACTCATGACCCGCGGTAGCATCCACCATGGAGTCAATGTGGGGTAATGGGAAAGGATCCTTGGGACATGCCTTGTTTAAATCAGTAAAATCGACACATACCCTCCACTTTCCATTTTTCTTTTGAACAACAACCACATTGGCTAACCATCTTGGATACTTAACTTCTCTTATCATACCTGCCCGGAGCAATTTATCTACCTCTTCCTGGATAATAGCGTTCCTTTCAGGTGCAAACTTCCTTCTTTTTTTGATGAATTGGCTTGAATGACCTGTCAATGCCAAGTTTATGAGTAATTATATCTTTAGATATACCTTTCATGTCCTCATGCTTCCAGGCAAAGGTAGTTTTTCTCCTTTTAAGGAAGGATACTAGATCCTGTTCAATGTTGCTGAGGATCCCTGATCCTATGAAGACTATGGATTCAGGATCATGAGGATCTATAAGGATTTCTTTCACATCCTGTTCTCTTGCCTCCAAGACATCTCTCGGAGGATGCTTTAATTGCTATTGCTCCCTTGGTCTTGAGGCTGGCTTCATTGATGATGTGTAGCAATTCTTAGCTTCTTGTTGATCACTTTCAATTTTCACCACTCCCCATGGACTAGGAAGCTTTACATATTGATGATAGGTAGATGGGACTGCCTTCATGTCATGTATCCATGGCCTGCCAAGGATAACATTACAACAGGATAAGCAATCTATAACACAAAATTTTTGATAAGAATGGAGTCCTTCAATATAGATGGGGAGTTTGATGTCCCCCAATGTATTCTTGGTTTCTCCGCTGAATCCCGCAAGAACTGAGGATCTTGGGACAATTTCTGATTCAGGAATGTTCATTTTCTTGAGGACATCAAGCTGAATGATGTTCACCGAGCTTCCTCCATCGATTAGGATCCTGCGAACAAAATGGTTAGAAATAAACAGAGTAATAACAAGACCATCATGATGAGGATCCTGAATATCAACATGATCATCCTCATCAAAAGTTATAATTTTATCCTTGGTAACAGTGGAGGTTTGAATGGGTCTATCCCCATTATCCATCTTGGTTTCCTTCGCATGTCTCTTGGTTGCTGAAAAGGAAGTACCACAAATGTCTGATCCACCGGATATGAAGTTTATAACTTGTGCATCTGCTGGAGGAGCAGGAGCTCTTTCTGGGATCTTCTCAGGATCCTGGATCCTTGACTTCTTCCTTCCCAAAAGTTCCTTTAAGTGCCCCTTGCTTAACAAGTAACCAATTTCTTTTCTAAGTGCAATACACTATTCAGTGAGATGCCCAAAATCCTCATGATATGCACACCATTTGGATTTGTCTTTTGTTGCGGCTGGTTTATCACTTTTCCTTGGCCATCTTGCTTTCTCACCTAGATTCTGCATTGCAAGAATTAGTTCATTGTTATCAACAGAAAAATAGTATTCAGAAATGGGAGGATAATCCTCATCATCCTCTTCCTGTTCTACTGCATGCACGTTCTGGTTATCAAACTTATTGTAGGATTTGAACTTGTTGTTCTTGAAGTAGGATCCTTGCTTCTCCTGCTTCGAGGATCCTGCTAGTCTCTCCTGGATCCTTTATCATCCTCTAATCAGATGAATCTAAGGGCCCTGGTTCTCACTTCATCAAGATTTATGCATGGGGTCATAACAAGGTCATCATAGAATAATGAATCCCTAAGCAAACCCATTTTATATGCTTCCACAGCCGTAGCAATATCCAGATTAGGAATGTCTAAGGATTCTTTACTAAACTCAGTGATGTAATCTCTAAGTGATTCATTTTGACCTTGTCTTACCCTATATAGATCACTAGTTAAACGTTCAAATTTTCTGCTACATGAGAATTGACTATTAAACAGATTAACTAGATTAGCAAATGAAGTAATGGAGTAAGGGGAAGACTTAGCAGCCATTTAAGAGCTGATCCTGTGAGCGTGGATCCAAAACCCTTGCATAGACATGCTTCCTTTAACCTCTCAGGAATTTAATTGATCTCCATCCTTTCTCTCTATTGAGCTACATGCTCCTCTGGATCCGTCGAACCATCATACAGCTTCATAGTTGGTATCTGGAACCTTTTGGGTATCTCAGCATCACAGATAGGTGGTGCAAAACGAGATATCCTATGGCTACCATCTGCGATTTCAGGAATGGGCTTAACCACCCCTGGAACGCTGGATATCATATCCTTCAGTTTCTGTAATTCCCTAGCCATAGCTTGATTGATACCTATATCCTGCATAAGGCCATGGTTAGTGTTATAAGAATTATTCAAAGTGTTACCTCCCGGAGGATTCAAGTTTGGAATCCCAGATGTGAATCCATATTGATGAGATTCTGGTATGATGAAAGGACCAGAAGTAGCAATGGTCTGCATTGGAATGAAGTCTCCCTGATGAACATCTGAACTTGAGGGTTGTACATTTCTTAAGAATCCTTGATCCTGAAAGATGTTAGATCCTTGAACCTGGAAGGAGGATCCTAAAACCTAAGAGGATCCTTGGACCTGAGAGGATCCTTGGACCTGAGAGGATCCTTGAACCTGAGAGGATCCTTGGACTGTGTGCGTCCCCAAATATCCTCCTAAGCTGACGAAGGATCCCTGATGCTGGAAAGAGGATCCCGAAGGCTGAAAACAGGATCCTGAAGGCTGAAAGTGAGACCCAAAGGCCTGACTCATAGTTGTTGTTCCATAACGCCTTCCCAATGGTTCACTCTGGTACAGAGTATCCTGAGCTGCAGATTGCTGGGCGATTATAGCTGGAGTGTCGAAATCCAGTGACCTTGGTATCAGAGGAGAGTGATCCTCCCCCGATCTCTTCTGTTTCTTGATGTCACCAATTTCCCGGAGGATCCTTTCATTGGTTTTGTCCTGCTCTTGTATGTGATCCCTCATCTGCAAAATCAAAGTAAAAAGATCATTAGTAGTAGGATTAGAAGAAACAGAAGAAGTTAGTGGTTTTGGAAAAATGGGGCTTTGTCTCTTTGCAGCATTTTCAGCATTCTTCTGGGATCCAGAAGGTGGTGGAGGCAAAGGTGGAACGCCCTGTGAAGAAGTGACTGCCGGCATTGAACTTGAAGTGTTCTTCGCTGAAGAAGCCATGTGGTTGAAGATGATGAACCAAAATGAACACAATGAGCAAAATGTTTCAGAAATGAAACACCAATTGCCCCACGGTGGGCGCCAAACTGTTTTGGTCAAAAACCAAGCAAGGATAATGCAACCAAATCTTTTGTTGTGAGGTGTGATGCTTGAATCTATGAACAATTGTATGAACACTTTGCAAATCAAATAAAGATGTGACACAAGGATTTATACGAGGAAAAAGCCCTTGATCAAGAGTTGATCTCCGGCATAAAAAACCTCGGGTGACGGAAACTACCGATCACCAACTAAGATTAATCAAAAGGTTGTTACAACTCGGGATGATAACAAGCTTGTTACAAGGATCACTATTGTGCAATGTGCAAGAAATGTATGAAATCGCCAAGTAAACTGTCGAGAGCTGTTCGAGAGTGTGTGTGTTTGCTAAATTAGCCAAGTGTTCTAACTCAAGCTTGTTATCCCCTTTTTAAAATTAGAAATAACTAAACTAACTAACTGTCCGCTAATTGTGTAAGCTCCCCACGATCTCCATAACGTTCACATATCCTTTAGTCGAAAAGTTTAGGATATGATCAAGGATCAAATATCCTTTAGTCGAAAAGTTTGAAAAGTAAGATAACTTTACGATCATATATCCTGTTGTCAAAGAATAAGGGTAACATTGATAAACCAAAAATAAAGTTAAAGTAACTAGGGATCATAACAGAGAATCCAAGTTAGGATCCTATATCCTTAACACTTACAACTGAAACAATCAAAGGATAAGACTTTGTAGAAGGTTAGGATCGTGGATTCTTAACTGTTCAGCTCTGGAAACCTGAAATATGAGATAACTTGGGACTATGCCAACTGTAAAAGAAGATTTTAGTATCTGGGGACAAGCCCAACAATCTGGGGACAAGCCCAATAAACTGGGGACAAGCCCAAAGGATCTTGTATAAACTGGAGTATGGCCCATACTGGCGACTATCCAAACTTAGTGACATGAAGATGCAAAAACCTTAGCTAACTTGAAAACGTTAGAAACCTTAGGAACGGATGTATGGTATGTCTACCATTATACTTAGGATCCTAAATACAGCCAGTACAATGAAATTGTCAGCCCCTAAAGTGAGTACTGGTCCCATTGCCTTTAACTGCATTAGGATAATCGTGCGCAACTGGCGAAGGTGTAAGAACCTGATTTGTAGAAGGTAGTAGATACCTTAAACTGGGGACAAGCCCAAAAAACTGGGGATAAACCCAAAGAATTGGGAGATTTCAGTGGATACTTGATCCTTTGTCAAAGATACACCCACTTCTGCAAAACTTAGAATTTAGTGAAAAAGGATAAAGGATCTTGGATCCTTCTCCTTGTAATCAAATAAATTAGAGGATTAGATAAATTAAAACCAAATCATTACCAGAGTGAGGATCATATATCCTCTAAGGATCCTTAATGTGTACCAGATATGAAGATGGCTAAGGATCCTGGATTCTTCTTACATGAAGTATCTCTTCAAATGGACAGCATTCCAAGCTCTTGGTAACAAATCACCTTCCATTGTTAATAAACAGTATGCCCCCTTTCGTGCTTCAGCTTAAATAAGATAGGGACCTTCCCACTTTAATGCTAACTTGCCATCAGCAGGATTAGTGGTATTTTGGAATGCTTTCCTCAACACCATATCACTAACCTGAAACTTTCTGATCCTGACATTCTTGTTATAAGCTCCAACCATCCTTTGTTGATAACTAGCCAATCTTATCCTCGCCAAATCCCTGAGTTCTTCTATGGTATCAAAATCTTGAACCAAGTTTTCAGCATTTCCCTCAGGATCACGGATGCTTGTTCTTGCAGTAGGGACTACCATCTGTGTAGGAATCACTGATTCAACTCCAAACACTAAGGAAAATGGAGTCTGACCAGTAGCATTCTTGGGAGTTGTTCTATCAGCCCATAACACATAAGGTAGCTCTTCTGCCCATTTTCCCTTCTTGGATCCAAGCTTCCTCTTCAAATTGTTGATGATGATCTTGTTAGATGATTCTGCTTGACCATTAGCTTGTGGGTGGACTGGTGTTGATGTTATCATCTTAATCCCACAGCTGTCACAAAAGTTAGTAGTTCTATTCCCAATAAATTGAGATCCATTATCACAAACAATTTTAGAAGGAATGCCAAATCTAGTAATAGTGGTTCTTTTAATAAAGGATATCACTTCCTTTTCTCTGACTTGTGCAAAGGCTTCAGCTTCTATCCACTTGGAAAAGTAATCAGTCATGGCAAGCATAAACACTTTTCCTCCTGGTGCTTTGGGAAGTTTGCCAACTATATCCATTCCCCATCTCATGAATGGCCAAGAAGAGGATATATGATGCAGGAGCTCCGTTGGTTGATGAAGGATATTGCTATGTCTCTGACAAGCATCACACTACTTTGTATAATCCATAGTATCCTTCTTCATAGTAGGCCAATAGTATCCTGTCCTAAGGATCCTTGAGAACAGTGCTATGCCCCCAGTGTGGTTTCCACAATCTCCTTCATGAAAATCCTTTAGAACTTCTTGGATTTCAGGATCCTCGATGCACCTTAGATATGGACCTGTAAGAGATCGCTTATATAACATGTTATTTAATATTGTAAATTGAGATACCTTGATTTTGAAAGCCCTGGGGTTTTCTCCTGTAGGAATCTCTCCATGTTGTATATATCTCATGATTGGAAGGATCTAGGATCCTGAACTTGACTGTGCATCATCACTAGGTATGATTGCAGAATCTTAGCTGTGTGATCCTCAATAGCAGGAGCCAAGATGTGGATGATGGGAATTTTAATATCTTCAGGGATCTTCAATGATGATCCAAGGTTGGCTAAAGCATCAGCTTCTGCATTTTCTTCCCTGGGTACCTGTGTTAAACTAAAAGAAGCAAAAGAGTCTGCTAATTTCTTGACTATCTCTAGATATTTGATTAGTCTTTCACAATTACAGGATAAGAACCATTAAAGTGGTTAGTAATTAACAATGAAACTACATGTACCTCAAGATACATGATCCTCATGTGCTTGGCAATTTGCAAACCAGCTATTAAGGCTTCATACTCAGCCTCATTATTAGTAGTTTAAAACTCACAAGCAATTGAGTGGGGTATTATGTCCCCCTGTGGTGATTTTAGTAGTATGCCTAGTCCAGTTCCTTTGACATTTAAAGCCCCATCTGTGAAGAGTATCCAAGGATCCTTAGTCTCTTCAAGCTGTTGAATTTCCAATTCAGCTTCCCTTTGTAGATCACTACAGAAATCAGCCACAAAGTCAGCTAAGGCTTGGGATTTAATGGCAGTTCTTGGTTCATATCTGATATCATAAGCACTAAGTTTTACTGCCCATTTTGCCATCCTTCCTGACAATTCAGGTTTCCTGAGAACATTCTTAATTGGAAAGTTAGTCTTAACAATAATAGCATGAGTATCAAAATAATGGCGTAACTTAGTGGATGCCATGATTAAGGCAAGGATAAGTTTTTCTAGATGAGAATACCTTGACTCAGCATCAAGCAAACTTTTACTTACATAATACACAGGATGTTGGGTACCTTCATGATCCTTTACAAGGACTGCACTTACTGCCTTAGAAGAAACTGCCAAGTATAAGGATAATATATCCCCCTTTTCCAGGTTTCATTAAGGCTGGAGCTGAGGATAGGTAATCCTTACGGGCTTTGAGAGCATTTTCATGCTTTTCAGTCCACTCAAATTTCTTGTTCTTTCTCAGGATATCATAGAATTCCTTGCATTTCTCTGATGACTTTGAGATGAACCTGTTCAAGGCTGCGATCCTTCCTGTCAACCTTTACACATCCTTGGCATTGGCAGGAGACTTGATGTTCACAATCGCCTTTATTTTCCCTGGACTTGCCTCTATCCCTCTTTTTGTCACCATATAACCTAGGAACTTGCCAGCTTTTACACCAAAGTGGCACTTGGAAGGATTCAATTTCATGTTGAATTTATCAAGGATATCAAATGCTTCCTCTAAATCTCTAAGGTGATCCTCAGCTCTCTTGGACTTAACTACCATGTCATCAATATAGACTTCAATTGTGTGTCCAATTTGTTCTTTAAACATCATATTAACTAGCCTTTGGTAGGTAGCACCTGCATTTCTTAGTCCAAATGGGATAGCAATATAACAATAGATACCAGTATGGGTCATAAAGGTTGTATCCTCTTGATCAGATGGTTCCATCTTAATTTGTTGAAATCCAGATGAAGCATCCATTGTGACAACTGTCACTTTTCCGTAAATTCCGTACACTAATTGAACAGTAATCTGTGCTTAAATGATTGTGCATGATCTAGTTTACAAGACAAATGAATTTTTGATTATTGTTATATACATACAATGGTATTTCATGTTGCAAGACTTTTATCGTTGCTACGTGCAACACGAGATAGTTCAAATAATACACAGAACAGAATTGGCACCATTACCAGACAAACTAAAAATACTGACGAAGCTCAGTACATAGACAGACAGTATTTTGAGGCCCAGTATGAGCCAGAGACCAAGTGATACACTAGTATACTGTGTAGGGAAGTAAGGACCATAAAACTGCATGCCTGAGTGATAGATAAAGTGCATAATTCTGTATATTTCAGCAATTTTCAGCTTTTTAACAAGCTAGTAATGTGTAAAAATATGGCAGAATGGTCCTGTATGCTTTCCTAAGTGTCGGGAATTTAAAGTGTCACAAAAAGTTACATAAAAGACACTATACGGTATAACTTAGCACTTTAACGAATCGGTATCTAACCGAACAACCAGACATTACCCGGAACACTAAAATATTGTTAAAAACATTGTTTTACTTTTTCTGAGCTAGTTATGGTTCCCGAACACCCTCACATATTATAAAATGCAAGATATGCATAAAACACTAGACTTAGTACTTGACCTCCACTAATTATCTAACTTACCATCAAAGTTACACTTGGACCCCCTCCCCCTTCACATGGCCCCACCTCCAAATCTTACAATATTTATCTTGATTTTTCTTGGATATTGGAAGATTCATTTAGATTATGTATGGTACTTACAAGACATAAGATCCAATGGACAAACATTAAGTTGGATATAAGCACACTAAACACCTTCATCTTCATCACTTCATCTCTTATCTCCTCTCCCTCCATATTCTCGGCCCAAACAAGCTCACCACCACCACCATTTTTCATCCATCATCTAGCCATTCCAAGGTTATCTTGAGGTGTAAGAAGGTCACTAACGAAGCTTGGAACTCACGGAACTTGAAGGACCTCCTTTACAAGCTTTTATCCACTCAATCTTCATCATTGTTCTTCCCTAGCTTCAAGCTAGTAGTAAGACCTCTTTGATCTTTGTTTACTTCATGTTTCTAGTGCTTAAAAGATATATTGTGATGAAAATCATAAGAACACTAAAGAACATAAACTTAAAGCTTGAACATAAAGTTTAGATATGATGATATATAGATTATATGATGTTGTTTATTGCATGAATAATGTTTGCTTGTTGATTACTAGAGATATTGATGTTGATCATTACATGGAACTTGCTAGATTATGATTAAAAAACATGATTTAGCAAGATAGAGGATGATTATGTAACAACATGAAATAATCATCTTCTTGATTAAACATGAACTTGAAAACAAAGTGATTTCTTGAAAAAGCAATATAATAATCTTGTAAATCCAAGACTTGTGAATGATTTTTCTAAAAGAACCGAGTTAAAAAGGTGATTTTTGAAAGATCATGGTTTCTACTAAACTTGCAGTATTTTTAGTGATAAAACAAGTGTAGAAATACTTGTGAAACAAGATGATGTTATAAATAAACATTTTTGTAAAATGTGTTTACAAGTTGTAAACACTAAATCTTTTCAAGAATGAAGTTTACCAAGAAGTAAGTATATTTTGGAAGGTAACTAAGTCCACTAAAAACATTACCAAGTTACTATGCATTTTTGTGAAAGATCAAGTTCATGTTACTATGTAAATTAAACAGTTTTTGCACTTGGTAAGTGTAAAATGGTTAGTGAATTGTTGTTGATTGTTTGGATGATTTTTGAAAAGAAAATGATATGCTAAATAGCATGGACACCTCCATTTACAAAGGAAACTATGGCGAAATTTTCTAAAAATTTCAACACTTAGAAAATATTTTCTAAACAAGTGTTTACAAGCATGTTTTAAACTACGCTTTCAATATAAATTTGCCATAGGTTTTGTTACAAAAATACAAAGTATCGGAGGTTGGTTTTTCTAAATAAAAATGGATAAATATATATTTAGAATATATATGTTATACTAAAGACACTTGTGTGAATATGTGTAAACTTTGTGTATAGTTATATTATTTTTGGATTTAAAATAATATAACTTATAAATACCAAGAATTTACAACTCCAAAATAATACCAAAAATCGCAAGGAATGAAATATAAGTTACACACACAATATTGAGAAACCGAACAATAAAACGTAACTTATAAGATATTCCGGGAAATACTCTTACAAATATATTTTTGGCAAATATTGTTTTGGATACAAGAAATGAAAATACGATTTTTGAAAATATTACAAGAGTAATATTGTATTTTCGACCAAGAGAAAATATATTATTTTTGGAAGTAAGAAATATATTTTCTTAGAATATTTAGAAGATATATGATATTTGAGAAAATATATATATATTCTTAGCAATACATTATCTTTGGACAAAACAAGTCTCTATATATATATTTTCTAAGTGAAACTTGAAAATATTTTATTTCGGAACTACAAATACAAGAAAACAAATACACATGTATGAAATACTCTCATCCTTGGGAAGGAAATACAAAAATAAATACTTGAGAAGTATTATAACTTCGGATAATGTTAAAGACATAAAGGAAACGTAACTCAAAACATGAATACTAAGGCAAGGCAAGGCACGGCCCGCTCGTCTAATAGACCCTAGCACATTGTAGGTAGTCGTGTTTGCTAGCGAGATTTGAGTTACGAGTACCGAAGATGCAAAACGGTGAGTTCATGCTCCCCCTTTTCTTTAACTGTTTTTGGTTGTATAACTCTCGGGGGTGGAATACATGTTACGAATACTTAAACGGTATGAAATGCCTATAAAATACTAGATTATGTGAGCGTAGACAAAATACAGAAATGCCATTAATACTTAATTAGGGACGAGGGTTAGATCTAACGGGTACGGCCGAACCCCACTCATGGTCACAACTAGTACCTAGTAGTGCTTCAGAGTCCCAGTCGAGGTTAATCGACACAGTCGAGGTTAATCGACACAGTCGAGGTTAATCGACACAGTCGAGGTTAATCGACACTGTCACACCCCGACCGCGTAAAACAACAAATCGCGGCGGAAACATCGGGGCGTGTTGCAACAGAATTAATGTTTCATAACCATGGATATCAAAAGTGTTTCGTTTTATTAAACATTGAATAATTACATCGTTTGGAAATCTAAATACACTATTTAAACATAGTCTATCATTGTTATTTAGTCACTAAGGCCTTGTCCAGTCCTATGTGAGCATGCATCTTATCAATCGATATCATTCAACAATACCTGAAACATATGTGAAAACGAGGTCAGCAAAGAAATGCTGGCGAGTACATAGGTTTTGTAGGAGTGTCGAAAATCATGGCTAGTTAGATGTTGCAATACTTTATTTAAAAACCTTGTTTTGAAAAGAGTATAATATTGCAACTTAATTAACCAACTTAAATCAAGCGGGTTATAATTTGTAAAACCTCGTAGCCATGACTCTTAACCCAAAAACATTTGTTTTAGTAAATTATTTGGAAAAACAATGATAAGTTCAGGTGATATGTATAAATAAGAAAATAAAGCATGATTAAATGAATAACCATGTAATATGAGTTTGTATAAGATAAGTTATTTGTAAATAAATGTCTTGTGAAAAGTATGTTACTTGTAGAAAATGTTCTATGTCTCGAGCTGAAATGATTCAAACAACACTACAATATGTAATACCCTACAAACACTTATATATAGGAAGTACCAGCGGCGTATCCACCATGCTTGTATCATATTACACACGCATTGTTACTTAATCACTTAATCCAAACCAAACCACCAAAGTAATGTTCATGCCCAATGTAAAACATGTAATATATAACCAAAACCCAATCGTTAAAACATCGTGTGAAAACCAATCGTAAATCGTCTAATTCGTTTTAGGTCGTGAAACTACTTAAATGGTCGTCTCGCTAATAACATTCAAACCTTCTTGACTCGCATTAATAAACCCTTACCAAAGGATAAATTAACACCTCGTCGCTTCTCGGTTTCGTCGCTTCTCGTTTTCGTCGCTTCTCGTTTTCGTATTAACAAACCTCCATAGGGTAAGTTAACACTTACAGATTCAGTCGCTACCCACAACACCCACACATAACTACGGGTATAGTAAATAACGGGATTTGTCAGATCCTATGGTACCATAACCTAATACTGGTCGGCTTAATCATTGCTAATGAATGTCATTTGTTATGTACTACAACCAACAAGTTTGTTCACTTTATGAAATCGTTATTAGTTTTGTATAAATCGTTTTAGTCGTTTTTGAAACCATCGTTATAATATTGAAAACATTTAGCACATATGAGTCACCCCAAAACAATTGAAAACAGTAAAATAGGGGAATAATGTACTCGCCTGAGAGTGTTTGGAGGTCTTGAACAACAACCAAATAAAGCTAGAGGGAGCACGGAATCAATCGGCAAATCTGATAACTATATAAATAAACCGAACCTAAATCGGGAGATCGGATAGGATGAGGCTTGGTAAACCAAACGAGTGTTGGAACTCATATGTTATGGTTTAACAAGGCCTACATACTACAATGAAACCAAACCTAAGTGCTATCGACCCATTACGACCCGTTTAGGTAGCTTATGCTACTTTAACGCGTCGTTCGCGTGAAACGCGTTCGGACCGCCTAACTAGTCCTATGACAAGTGTTATATGCCTAAACATGTTACATAATCAGTTATGTGACAAAAGTTTAGGTTACATATGCTTAATTACCAATTATACATGAAAAGGGTATTCTGGTAATTTACCTAAGGCATATAAACTACCTATCATACAACTACTTAAACGATGTGACCATAGGGTATAACCTCGGAAGGTTATTCCCTACCTACTATGGTCACCTAATGTATTTGGTCGGATCCTAATGATCGACCAAATGGGTCGAGTTCGAAGGTATAGGCGATTTATCAGATCGCCTACCCTACGACTCTAGACAACGTGGTAATCAGTGGGCATAGTCCCAAGGGACTATGACCAACGTGATTACACTCACGTTGCGAAGTTCAAACGAACTTCGCATTGACCATTACTGGTCAACGCTGAAAGTCAAACAAAGTTTGACTTTCTGACTCTAAAAGCAATAAAATAAGGAAAAGAACGAAAGAATACTTACCCAGGGTCCCCGAATGCTAATCCCGACTTCAAGAACTCAGGTATGAAACAATGGTTTCAACTTAGAGCTCTCAAAATCAGAATTCTTGTAAGAAATAGCAATGGGGGGTATGGGGTATTTATAGTTTTCGGGTAACCGTTAGGATCGTTTCTTGGAAAAGGGGAAACGATCAAGGCCGTACACTTGTCGGAACCTTATGGTGCCTAAAAGTGATCCTTATCTTCATGACTAAGCAATTAGGAACTTGTGGGTGAGGTTAAAACAGCTGCAGCCTGCTGTTTAGAAACTCTGAATCTGGTCAGCAGACCCCTAGCGCACCGCTACGCTTAAAGTGTAGCGCACCGCTAGGCACTATTTCGGCAGAATTACACTTTTGGTCCCTGAACTGTATTTAGGCCATTTTCGACACGTTTAAGGCCCGTTAACCCCATTTCAAAGCTCTAAAATGAAGTTAAAATATAGGGAACTTAAAATGTGCTCAAAAATATCTCGGATGTCGGTTCGTTTGGCCGTACGAACGCGATGTTCGCTTAATTACGACGGAATGCGCACAAGCGCGAAAAACGATCCAAATGACGCGACGAATGGATTTTTCTTAAGGCGAACACTAAAATATAATGTAGTCATGCTCACATAAATTTTTGGAGGTCCGGATGTATTCAGAACGTAAGATATGCGCGAAAATGCAAACTTGTGCACTTTTTGACACTTCTAGTCCCTGAATGACCCAAAAGTTTATTTTAGCACACCGAACACCTCAAAGCCTATTTCTAAGCTATGTAAAGGATATTTATGGTATGTTTAACTTATGGTCATGATCCGGAAGGTCTGTTACAGTTCAAATTGGCATACTTTCGCAGTTTGTCAACTTTAGTCCCTGTAAGCGATTTAACTTTGCTTTCACCACACCAAACCTTCCAAAACTTATATTTAAGTTATGTAAAGGTTATTTAAGGTATGTTAAGCCTATTTCACTATTCCGGAGTGTTTGTTGCATTAAACTGGTTATATTTACGCATTGGTGCGCGTATAACCTTCCAGAAAGCGATTTAGAGTTTGAAATCGAATAAGAATCGATATGTGCAAATGATACACATATTAATACAAATCCAAAGTATGAAATACAATATTTCATTGGTTCGGTATTTGTTCGATGGCCGTGGAGGCACAGGTGTTACAGTCTCCCCTACTTTAGGAAATTTCGTCCCGAAATTTATTTAGAGGAAACTTGTAAGAGTTTAAAACATGAAGTTGAAAAGATCAAACAACATTGGTTAGGGTTCTGAACTTCTAGTAACCTTTAAT
Source organism: Helianthus tuberosus (assembly GCA_030545235.1). NCBI lineage: Eukaryota > Viridiplantae > Streptophyta > Magnoliopsida > Asterales > Asteraceae > Helianthus > Helianthus tuberosus. The sequence continues at coordinate 162,145,539 of CM060450.1, forward strand.
AACATCATGATTGCAATGTAAGAGGGATACTTATATACAAGTATATGAAGCGTCATTGGTGCGTCCACCGTACCTCCATTACATCGTTCTCATTTTGTTATTGTTGTCACTATCGGTTCTTACACATAATAAACCTTACTGGGTTTCTATGCACTAAATTTCATAATTATGTAGGCCTCCATAATTAGACAATTCCTTGCACAGTTCACACAGTCTATTTTATAATGCGCAGGGGAAAACCAAATGAACAATCCTGTGATGAGTGTGACTAGACCGCCATAGAGTCCTTTTACTTAAATCATTAAATGATCTAAATAGACTATCAAGGAGTCTGTCCAGCTACATCACTAGATGTCATTCTTTAACCAGATTGCGAATCAATCTTTTAGACTAGACCACTAAAAAGGGTCTCTTATGAATCATGGAGTAGTACTATAAAATCCAAGGGTCTTAACTATTACATAGAAGCCCATTAAGGAATTAAGATAGTACCTTTTGACTATCCTGCTACGAATCCCTCATATGAAGATATGAAAGATCCTGCGAGGATTTGGATAACGAATTATCCAGAGTATAAAAACACAAAATACTTAAATGAAAACTCAAGATGCATAAACACATAGTCATATAACCACAAAGATTGTTTGTTAATTTGTCTTGTTACTTGCGTACATGCATTTAAAGCACACTAGGAATCCATTCAACGGATTTCATTTGGTACTTTAAACGTTATCAAGAATCTAACTATAAAGATAGAAAGATTCAAAAAGAAAATTCGATTTCGATTATTAGGAACCGAAATGTTCGAATTGAGGTACATAAGGAATCCAATTAAGGACTCTGATTTGAATGATATCATCCACAAGGATCTAATTGTGAAGATAAAAAGATCCCCTATGGATTTTAGAAGTTGAAGATGTTTTGAAACCTTGCACTGGATGTGCTTATGTCAAAACATGAAGTAAGAATGCTTATGAAGTTGAGATGCTTGATATGTCAAGGCGACATATGAAGCAGAATTTGAAGGTTAAGTCAACGTATGAGGAAAATATTTTTGAAAACTATGCATGGGGTTCTTTTAAGAAAAATGTGTTTAACGTTTTTTTGAAACCTTATATATAATATTTTTGAAATCATAAAGTAGGTGTATTAGATAGATATATTTACAAAAATGTTTTAAAATCATGCGAGATGAATTTTGAAATTATGTATAAGGTTTTTGAAAGACATGAATGATGCTTTTCGAAATCATGCACTTGATAAGAAAATGTATTGTGTTAATATTGTCTTCAGACTATATGAAATATTTTGAAATTTGAAAGGTTGGTTTTGATAACATGGCCAATGTTTTTGAAATAACATAGACAATGCATCTAGAAAAAAAAAAATGTTTTCAAACTATATGAAATGTTTTGAAATCATGAAGATTGTTTTGAAATACTTGTACCGTGTATGTTGAAAAATCAAAACGTAATGGGTATGAGATTTGAAAATACCCTTAGTTATTTAACCAAGGATTCAAAGGCACAGATGTGCAGAAGCATGATTACTCATAGTTTCACTATATTTCATGTACTTCGTTTCTTAGAATGAAACGAGTACTTAAAATGTTCGAGGGAAACATGAGCGATCATTTGAAAGAGAGAAATCACAAGAGTAGTTTGTAAGGTACATAGTTCCTTGATGTAGGCATCATAGGAAAAGCCATATACACCTAGCAGGGGGTTGAGCTGGTTGGTTGGGGACGGCTTTACCATTGTGAGCGACCATGGCGAAGTTCCGAGAAGCCTTTCGCTTCTTTGACTTCTTAGGGGATCGTTCATCCATGGTCTTTGATTCCTCGATTGGTTTATTGGCTGATGGTGCTGTCACCTGACTAGGTCCTGCCTGTCTTGGTGATCCTTGTGTGGCTTCATCCTGGAGACGATACATGCCAGTAGCCAATTCAACAGCCTTCAGGACTACTTCGCCTATTCGTTGGGTAAATTTGGCAGTCTGCTTGGATATCTGGGCGTCATCATGATGAAGAGACATTCTTGAAGGAAAAGAAAGGCATAGGGAGAAACAGGTGAAAGGTTTTTGGACAATCAAAACAGAATGATAACGAATGAAAATTGCGATCATTTGTTTGTTACCTAAGGCAAACAAATGAGACGGTGACTAATCAAGGTAAACAGGTCTTATTAATGTATCACTGAAGACATGCTTGCCTATAAGTGAACACTCATCCCAAGAATTCCCAGGTAAGCACAACTGGTCTCGCGTCTGATGAGATGTATACGAAGTGCTTGCCTAGACAGAAAACCCAGAATACAGGCATTCACCCTTCCAGTTTGCACGTGTTCACATTATTTAAAACCCAAAACCTTGACGAGATTTTGAAAATTCAAAGGGATTCAAAACCGTATAACTGAGGGTTCAAAACCTAGTAATTAATCATCCTAGAACAGATGATTAGTTTTCAAAGTGGTTTTGAAATTTATGTTCTTGTTGTGGTCGTCACCTAAGGATAGGTGACAGTATTGTTTTATGACTAAACGCAAGTAAACTCGCGTTAGGGTCCTAAGAAGGTTATAGACTAGGTCAAAGCATTACTAATTACTAATAACCTAATTCCCTATAACCATTGGCTCTGATACCATCTTTTCTGTCACACCCCGACCGCGTAAAACAACAAATCGCGGCGGAAACATCGGGGCGTGTTGCAACATAATTAATGTTTCATAACCATGGATATCAAAAGTGTTTCGTTTTATTAAACATTGAATAATTACATCGTTTGGAAATCTAAATACACTATTTAAACATAGTCTATCATTGTTATTTAGTCACTAAGGCCTTGTCCAGTCCTATGTGAGCATGCATCTTATCAATCGATATCATTCAACAATACCTGAAACATATGTGAAAACGAGGTCAGCAAAGAAATGCTGGCGAGTACATAGGTTTTGTAGGAGTGTCGAAAATCATGGCTAGTTAGATGTTGCAATACTTTATTTAAAAACCTTGTTTTGAAAAGAGTATAATATTGCAACTTAATTAACCAACTTAAATCAAGCGGGTTATAATTTGTAAAACCTCGTAGCCATGACTCTTAACCCAAAAACATTTGTTTTAGTAAATTATTTGGAAAAACAATGATAAGTTCAGGTGATATGTATAAATAAGAAAATAAAGCATGATTAAATGAATAACCATGTAATATGAGTTTGTATAAGATAAGTTATTTGTAAATAAATGTCTTGTGAAAAGTATGTTACTTGTAGAAAATGTTCTATGTCTCGAGCTGAAATGATTCAAACAACACTACAATATGTAATACCCTACAAACACTTATATATAGGAAGTACCAGCGGCGTATCCACCATGCTTGTATCATATTACACACGCATTGTTACTTAATCACTTAATCCAAACCAAACCACCAAAGTAATGTTCATGCCCAATGTAAAACATGTAATATATAACCAAAACCCAATCGTTAAAACATCGTGTGAAAACCAATCGTAAATCGTCTAATTCGTTTTAGGTCGTGAAACTACTTAAATGGTCGTCTCGCTAATAACATTCAAACCTTCTTGACTCGCATTAATAAACCCTTACCAAAGGATAAATTAACACCTCGTCGCTTCTCGGTTTCGTCGCTTCTCGTTTTCGTCGCTTCTCGTTTTCGTATTAACAAACCTCCATAGGGTAAGTTAACACTTACAGATTCAGTCGCTACCCACAACACCCACACATAACTACGGGTATAGTAAATAACGGGATTTGTCAGATCCTATGGTACCATAACCTAATACTGGTCGGCTTGATCATTGCTAATGAATGTCATTTGTTATGTACTACAACCAACAAGTTTGTTCACTTTATGAAATCGTTATTAGTTTTGTATAAATCGTTTTAGTCGTTTTTGAAACCATCGTTATAATATTGAAAACATTTAGCACATATGAGTCACCCCAAAACAATTGAAAACAGTAAAATAGGGGAATAATGTACTCGCCTGAGAGTGTTTGGAGGTCTTGAACAACAACCAAATAAAGCTAGAGGGAGCACGGAATCAATCGGCAAATCTGATAACTATATAAATAAACCGAACCTAAATCGGGAGATCGGATAGGATGAGGCTTGGTAAACCAAACGAGTGTTGGAACTCATATGTTATGGTTTAACAAGGCCTACATACTACAATGAAACCAAACCTAAGTGCTATCGACCCATTACGACCCGTTTAGGTAGCTTATGCTACTTTAACGCGTCGTTCGCGTGAAACGCGTTCGGACCGCCTAACTAGTCCTATGACAAGTGTTATATGCCTAAACATGTTACATAATCAGTTATGTGACAAAAGTTTAGGTTACATATGCTTAATTACCAATTATACATGAAAAGGGTATTCTGGTAATTTACCTAAGGCATATAAACTACCTATCATACAACTACTTAAACGATGTGACCATAGGGTATAACCTCGGAAGGTTATTCCCTACCTACTATGGTCACCTAATGTATTTGGTCGGATCCTAATGATCGACCAAATGGGTCGAGTTCGAAGGTATAGGCGATTTATCAGATCGCCTACCCTACGACTCTAGACAACGTGGTAATCAGTGGGCATAGTCCCAAGGGACTATGACCAACGTGATTACACTCACGTTGCGAAGTTCAAACGAACTTCGCATTGACCATTACTGGTCAACGCTGAAAGTCAAACAAAGTTTGACTTTCTGACTCTAAAAGCAATAAAATAAGGAAAAGAACGAAAGAATACTTACCCAGGGTCCCCGAATGCTAATCCCGACTTCAAGAACTCAGGTATGAAACAATGGTTTCAACTTAGAGCTCTCAAAATCAGAATTCTTGTAAGAAATAGCAATGGGGGGTATGGGGTATTTATAGTTTTCGGGTAACCGTTAGGATCGTTTCTTGGAAAAGGGGAAACGATCAAGGCCGTACACTTGTCGGAACCTTATGGTGCCTAAAAGTGATCCTTATCTTCATGACTAAGCAATTAGGAACTTGTGGGTGAGGTTAAAACAGCTGCAGCCTGCTGTTTAGAAACTCTGAATCTGGTCAGCAGACCCCTAGCGCACCGCTACGCTTAAAGTGTAGCGCACCGCTAGGCACTATTTCGGCAGAATTACACTTTTGGTCCCTGAACTGTATTTAGGCCATTTTCGACACGTTTAAGGCCCGTTAACCCCATTTCAAAGCTCTAAAATGAAGTTAAAATATAGGGAACTTAAAATGTGCTCAAAAATATCTCGGATGTCGGTTCGTTTGGCCGTACGAACGCGATGTTCGCTTAATTACGACGGAATGCGCACAAGCGCGAAAAACGATCCAAATGACGCGACGAATGGATTTTTCTTAAGGCGAACACTAAAATATAATGTAGTCATGCTCACATAAATTTTTGGAGGTCCGGATGTATTCAGAACGTAAGATATGCGCGAAAATGCAAACTTGTGCACTTTTTGACACTTCTAGTCCCTGAATGACCCAAAAGTTTATTTTAGCACACCGAACACCTCAAAGCCTATTTCTAAGCTATGTAAAGGATATTTATGGTATGTTTAACTTATGGTCATGATCCGGAAGGTCTGTTACAGTTCAAATTGGCATACTTTCGCAGTTTGTCAACTTTAGTCCCTGTAAGCGATTTAACTTTGCTTTCACCACACCAAACCTTCCAAAACTTATATTTAAGTTATGTAAAGGTTATTTAAGGTATGTTAAGCCTATTTCACTATTCCGGAGTGTTTGTTGCATTAAACTGGTTATATTTACGCATTGGTGCGCGTATAACCTTCCAGAAAGCGATTTAGAGTTTGAAATCGAATAAGAATCGATATGTGCAAATGATACACATATTAATACAAATCCAAAGTATGAAATACAATATTTCATTGGTTCGGTATTTGTTCGATGGCCGTGGAGGCACAGGTGTTACAGACACAGTCGAGGGTAATCGACACAGTCAAGGTAAATTGACACAGTCGAGGTTAATTGACACAGTCGAGGAAAATCGACAAGGGTATAAGCCATTACAAGTGCTTCCTATGTCCTCACATGCCTTAAATTCCTTGTAAAACAATTATGTTGATACACACTTTTCAAACCTGTTTACAAAGGAGTCTCTCAAAGATTTACAAGAATTACAGTACACAAACAAGACACATGAACTCGCTCAACTTTTGTTGATGTTTTCCAAAATTACATGTATTTCAGGTGACAGGATGGATCTTGGGCGCGGGTGTCGTAACTAGAAGTAGACTTCAAGTTTAGATGTCATCCACTTTTGTAGGTTTGTAACCTAGTCAAAGGTTGTGTTTTAAAAACTTTAATAACCAGTGTTTGTAATACTCAAATTTTATGAATGGATGAACATCGTTTTGATCATGTAGTTGTTATTACGATTGAATGCAATGATATTAAACCAGTCACACATCATACGCTTCCGCAAAAGTCAGGGTGTGACAGTTTGGTATCAAAGCTTCGATTGTAGTGAACTAGGATTCCTTCTCGAGTCTAGACTACAATCACTAGAGTTCTCTCACGAAAACATTATACAAAAAGGTTTTCATTGCATTCACGTAAGCGTCAAGATCCACGAGTCAAACACTTTTCAAAAAGAGACAAGGCAAGGACATTAGTAGGGAATACCCTCAAGATAAGGTGCCAACTAAGGCATAGTCTACACGAGTTAGACTTGCCAAAGATAAAATACACTCTTGGTGATAACTAGTACCAAGTAGTGTTTTTGTGTCTCAGTCATGAATCGACAACTAGAAAAATGACCCCCCCCCCAATAAAAAACGAGAGTTATATGTAATATGATGCATCGAAATGCCTGTTTATGCTAAGTAACATATTTGTTTATCGATACATACATACGAATAAGTGTACGGAATAAATATTGACGTGAATACATACGAATAAGTGTACGGAATGATTATTGACGTGAATAAGATACTTTCGACTCCGAATCCTATTATTGTACTTAACTCGCACGATGAAGCTATCGACCTCGCGTTCATTGCAAAGCTCATGGCTAGAGTAATTACCAAACAAGATTCTGAGGTTGCTTCTGTAGGAAATGGCTGCTCTTCTCTCTCGATCGTTAAGGTGCCTGATTACGATAGTGACGGCGAGGCAGAGGCGGCAACCTTAAACGAATTCTTAACCAGCAGGACGAGATACCTGCAACTTTTGTGAAGCAAGATTGGCGATACACTTGACTAGACAAGAAAGATGAAGTATTCATCCTGAAGGTGCCCCTCCAACTACTAGGAAATCTCTTTATTCCTATTTCATTTAATCATCGTGCCTATTCGCGCGTAACGATAACGAGTGTTAGCGCGTGGACCACCGCAATGGTCCTTTCCATGACGGAGATATAAGGACAGTAGTGTCCCCTTCTTGATTGATCATCTGCTTGGACGAGAGGAAATTGGGGTAACTGTGCAAGATAATTTATTATTACGGGTGCCCACGTAATAACGACTTGTAGTGCATGGAAATCCTGGTGGACTCTGCGAGCCAAGCTAACGATCACTACACAAAAAAAAAAAAAAATTCTAGGTGCTCACACCTTCATATGGTAGGACAATACCTAGACCAGTGCTTTAGCACTTTATAAAGTAGGAAACTTGTCTTGCCTACTTCGTGTCTACCCATATACGAGACGTTTGAGAAACGATATTTAAGCAAGAGAAGATGTATGACATTCAGAAAGATTCAGTAACGTTACACTCTACCACTTTATGAAACTTGTATGACCAGGGCGATGTAGCCTTGAATATATTATTGCAAACAATAGGCCAAGTTGCCAAGCCTATGTGAAGGCTCAGTAATTGTTTCCTCGCTCATACAATGATGATTATATATATACATGTGATATTGGGTGATTACCTGTTTACTTATGGTACTATGTACCTCATAGACAATTATGGAATGTTGTCTAATCCATCCCATACTTTTAACAGAAAAGGAATGCCGCCCAGACGCGACACAGGCACCAGTACGTTACCAAGGACAGAAGCCGAGCTTCAAGAACGAATCTCACAGGCAATTGCACGACATGAAACCCTCCGCTCCGAACACAGCGGTGGCACTTCCAGAAATAACCCTCCAACTGGCTGCACCTATAAATAATTCCTGGACTGCAAGCCATTGAATTTTGATGGCAGGAGGTGCCGTTGCATTTGTTCGTTGGGCAGAAAAGACTGACTCCGTTCTAAGAATGAGTAACTGTTCGCCCCAGCAGAGAGTTACCTTTATCTCAGGGTTATTTTTAGATGGCGCACTCTCCTGGGGGAACGTTCAAGTTCAAACCCTTGGTGCAGATGCTGCTTATGCACTGAGCTGGGACGAGCTCAAGGAAATGATGGAAAAGAAATACTGTTCTAGGGCTGAAATCCAGAAGCTTGAGGTGGAGTTCTGGAATTTGAAAATGGACGGACCAAAGATTCCTGAATACTTCCAACGATTTCATGACTTGTCTAGAGTCATCCCCTACTTAGTCAAACCGGAATTCAAAAGGATTGAATGATTCATTTGGGGACTTGCACCTCAAATTAGGAGCATGGTTACTACCTCAAAGCCCTCAACCATTGCAGAGGCTATCGATTTGAGTGTCACTCTTACCGAAGAAGCTCTACGCATGGGAAAATTTTAGGAAACTGAGGATAACAAGAAAGAGACTCATGTGGACTCATCAGGCAACAAGAAGAGGAAGTCCTCAAACCTAAAGATAAGCACCCAAGTCAGCTGTGGAAGCTCTAGGGCAAACAAAAGAAAGGAAGTGAACTCGCCACGTGGCAGGAAAGCTGATGGAGCCACTAACAAGGCTGGTGGTAAAGTTTACTCGGGGACTAAGCCGAGGTGCGGAGAATGCAATTTTCACCATGAAGGTCGATGTCTGAGGCCTAAGTGCGGAAAGTGTGGGAAAGAAGGACACAGCAAGGATGCCTGTTGGGCGAAGGATCCAGACAAAAGAAATAAAGGTAGAGTACCAGGTTGCTACAAATGTGGTGAAGCAGGGCACTTTAGGAAAGATTGTCCTAGGAAGAAACAAGCAAGGAAGGGTTTTCACGATCGAAACTCGTGAAGCACGCCAGGATCCAGATGCGGTTACAGGTACGTTCCCTATTAACTAACCTTATGCATCTATTATTGATTAATACTGGCATCAACTTTAACCTTGCATGCTTAGAACTTAAGAAACTGCTTGGCCTAGTTTCGAGTAAAATAAGCATCCCGTATTCTCTAGAAATGGGCATATAGAAGGCTAGTTTAAGCAGGCGAAGCAATTAAGGATTGTATTTAGGGACTCAGAAGGCTGGAACCTTCTGTTACCATTGACTTGAGAAGTCATAATAGTCAGCATGGATTGGATATCCAAGTATAGAGCCTGAGAACATCCCCGCTAAGGAAGAAGTTCCAGTAGCTTTTCGGAAGACTTGCCAGGAATACCTCCACAACGACAAGAGAAGTTTAAGATGAATCTTGTGCCAGGACCGGCACCAGTGCCGAATGACGTCTTAACGACTAGCTTCATCCGCGAAGCATGAGCCTCCGATATAACTGCAAGAGCTGCTAGACATAAGGAAATTAAGGACATGACGTCCTTAGTTAAGGACATGAGGAGAAAGCTGACAATTCCATTTTGCATAAATTCCAGAGAATTGAGAACCAGAATCCTTTGCCAAGGACTGATAACATAAACAGACAAATCGTCAGGTTATAGTTACCACTCAAAATCAACTTGAGGACAAGATGTCCTCCACTATGAATACAAGAAGGAAATATCCCTAAAACGACCTTTAGGGCTCGCTTCGAGCATTACGAGTTCCTTGTCATACCATTTGGCTTAACACATGCATCGACAATATTCATGGACCTCATGAATCGAACGTGTAAGCCATACCTGGATAAATCATGATTATACTTATTGACTACATTCTTATATGGCCAACGACCAAGGAAGGTCGTGAGCAACAGCTGCAATTTACCTTGCAACTCTTAGAGAAAAGGACAGTTATGTGCTATGATGACGAAAAGCGGATGTCGAATTCGCGAAGTGAGAACTTTAAGATACATGGTGGATAAGAACGAAATTCATGCCAACCCTGCAAACAAGAGCTAAGGAGCTAGAGTTGCAATTATGTGACGCTTCTCGACAAAGTCTCAATTGTACGTCGATGCAACGATACCACAACATTGCATACGTGGCACATTGATTAAGGAATCATAAGAAGAAATCTTGAGCTAGATACAGTAATTGCGCGCCGCAAATTTGACGTCATTACCTGAAGGAAAACGCTGCACGATCTTTACAGATCACAAAGATTGCAGCACACCGTTGATCGTGAGAACATAAATGTTAACGTAGATGGACTAAGCTAATGAACGATGCAAACTGTATGGACATGATACGTATTTGTGTGACAAACTTTGATGAAAAGTTGGAACACTCACTTGCCCTTAGTGGAGTCTTCCTACAATAGTATTTACCACACTGCCGTTCAAACCGCTTCATGTGAAGCTTCAGATGGAACGTAATATGTCGATCCCCGTCGTGTTGAACGGAGACCAGAGATAAAAAATCTATTGGCCCGAGTTGGTTCAGGAAAAACTAGAGGCAAATCGTTCAGATATGCGATCATATCGAGACAGCCGCGGAATACAGAAAAATTACGCCGAAGAGTGGCAGAAATCGTAAGAATTTGAGATAAGAAGTATGACTTAAATGGGAGCCTCGCCTAGAGAAGGCGTGGTGTGATTTGGAAAACGTAAAGGTTGAATCCCCGATGTAGGGATCGGAACCATTGTTCACAAGATGAAACTTCCAGAAAAAGATCAGTAGTGATCGCGACACATTCATGTGTCTAGTCTTTAGAGGAGTCTGACTCAAGGAACAGTCCTTGTTCCCACAAATAAGATTCACGTCAATGACAAACGACAAAATTACTATAGAACCTGTTAAGGTTTCGGACCAAGAGTCCACAATGCTATAGAACCGGTTAAGGTTACGGACCAAGAGTCCACAAGACACAAAAAAGAAGTAATTGAATTACTTGAGTACATTAGAATTCATATCATGACCCAGAGTACATGGGAGCATAAAGACAAATCATGAATCTAAGTGACCATATTTGATTCACAACTCCCCTGCGACCGATGGCATCGCTTGAATTTCGGGACGAAATTCTTTTAACGGGGGGAGACTATGACAACCGTCACTTTTCCGTACATTTCGTACGCTAATTGAACAGTAATCTGTGCTTAAATGATTGTGCATGATCTAGTTTACAAGACAAATGAATTTTTGATTACTGTTATATACATACAATGGCATTTCATGTTGCAAGACTTTTATTGTTGCTACGTGCAACACGAGATAGTTCAAATCATACACAGAACAGAATTGGCACCATTACCAGACAAACTAAAAATGCTGACGAAGCTCAGTACATAGACAGACAGTATTTTGAGGCCCAGTATGAGCCAGAGACCAAGTGATACACTAGTATAGTGTGTAGGGAAGTAAGGACCATAAAACTGCATGCCTGAGTGATAGATAAAGTGCCGGAAAGTGCCTAAAACCCATTAAAAATGCAGAATTCTGTATATTTCAGCAATTTTCAGCTTTTTAAAAAGCTAGTAATGTGTAAAAATATGGCGGAATGGTCCTGTATGCTTTCCTAAGTGTCGGGAATTAAAAGTGTCACAAAAAGTTACATGAAAGACACTATACGGTATAACTTAGCACTTTAACGGATCGGTATCTAACCGAACAACCGGACATTACCCGGAACACTAAAATATTGTTAAAAACATTGTTTTACTTTTTCTGAGCTAGTTATGGTTCCCGAACACCCTCACATATTATAAAATGCAAGATATGCATAAAACACTAGACTTAGTACTTAACCTCCACCAATTATCTAACTTACCATCAAAGTTACACTTGGACCCCCTCCCCCTTCCCTATTTACAGCCCAAAGCACATGGCCCCACCTCCAAATCTTACAAGATTTATCTTGATTTTTCTTGGATATTGGAAGATTCATTTAGATTATGTATGGTACTTACAAGACATAAGATCCAATGGACAAACATTAAGTTGGATATAAGCACACTAAACACCTTCATCTTCATCACTTCATCTCTTCTCTCCTCTCCCTCCATATTCTCGGCCCAAACAAGCTCACCACCACCACCATTTTTCATCCATCATCTAGCCATTCCAAGGTTATCTTGAGGTGTAAGAAGGTCACTAACGAAGCTTGGAACTCACGGAACTTGAAGGACCTCCTTTACAAGCTTTTATCCACTCAATCTTCATCATTGTTCTTCCCTAGCTTCAAGCTAGTAATAAGACCTCTTTGATCTTTGTTTACTTCATGTTTCTAGTGGTTAAAAGATATATTGTGATGAAAATCATAAGAACACTAAAGAACATAAACTTAAAGCTTGAATATAAAGTTTACATATGATGATATATAGATTATATGATGTTGTTTATTGCATGAATAATGTTTGCTTGTTGATTACTAGAGATATTCATGTTGATCATTACATGGAACTTGCTAGATTATGATTAAAAACATGATTTAGCAAGATAGAGGATGATTATGTAACAACATGAAATAATCATCTTCTTGATTAAACATGAACTTGAAAACAAAGTGATTTCTTGAAAAAGCAATATAATAATCTTGTAAATCCAAGACTTGTGAATGATTTTTCTAAAAGAACCGAGTTAAAAAGGTGATTTTTGAAAGATCATGGTTTCTACTAAACTTGCAGTATTTTTAGTGATAAAACAAGTGTAGAAATACTTGTGACACAAGATGATGTTATAAATAAACATTTTTGTAAAATGTGTTTACAAGTTGTAAACACTAAATCTTTTCAAGAATGAAGTTTACCAAGAAGTAAGTATATTTTGGAAGGTAACTAAGTCCACTAAAAACATTACCAAGTTACTATGCATTTTTGTGAAAGATCAAGTTCATGTTACTATGTAAATTAAATAGTTTTTGCACTTGGTAAGTGTAAAATGGTTAGTGAATTGTTGTTGATTGTTTGGATGATTTTTGAAAAGAAAATGATATGCTAAATAGCATGGACACCTCCATTTACAAAGGAAACTATGGCGAAATTTTCTAAAAATTTCAACACTTAGAAAATATTTTCTAAACAAGTGTTTACAAGCATGTTTTAAACTACGCTTTCAATATAAATTTGCCATAGGTTTTGTTACAAAAATACAAAGTATCGGAGGTTGGTTTTTCTAAATAAAAATGGATAAATATATATTTAGAATATATATGTTATACTAAAGACACTTGTGTGAATATGTGTAAACTTTGTGTATAGTTATATTATTTTTGGATTTAAAATAATATAACTTATAAATACCAAGAATTTACAACTCCAAAATAATACCAAAAATCGCAAGGAATGAAATATAAGTTACACACACAATATTGAGAAACCGAACAATAAAACGTAACTTATAAGATATTCCGGGAAATACTCTTACAAATATATTTTTGGCAAATATTGTTTTGGATACAAGAAATGAAAATACGATTTTTGAAAATATTACAAGAGTAATATTGTATTTTCGACCAAGAGAAAATATATTATTTTTGGAAGTAAGAAATATATTTTCTTAGAATATTTAGAAGATATATGATATTTGAGAAAATATATATATATATTCTTAGCAATACATTATCTTTGGACAAAACAAGTCTCTATATATATATTTTCTAAGTGAAACTTGAAAATATTTTATTTCGGAACTACAAATACAAGAAAACAAATACACATGTATGAAATACTCTCATCCTTGGGAAGGAAATACAAAAATAAATACTTGAGAAGTATTATAACTTCGGATAATGTTAAAGACATAAAGGAAACGTAACTCAAAACATGAATACTAAGGCAAGGCAAGGCACGGCCCGCTCGTCTAATAGACCCTAGCACATTGTAGGTAGTCGTGTTTGCTAGCGAGATTTGAGTTACGAGTACCGAAGACGCAAAACGGTGAGTTCATGCTCCCCCTTTTCTTTAACTATTTTTGGTTTTATAACTCTCGGGGGTGGAATACATGTTACGAATACTTAAACGGTATGAAATGCCTATGAAATACTAGATTATGTGAGCGTAGACAAAATACAGAAATGCCATTAATAATTAATTAGGGACGAGGGTTAGATCTAACGGGTACGGCCGAACCCCACTCATGGTCACCACTAGTACCTAGTAGTGCTTCGGAGTCCCAGTCGAGGTTAATCGACACAGTCGAGGTTAATCGACACAGTCGAGGTTAATCGACACAGTCGAGGAAAATCGACAAGGGTATAAGCCATTACGAGTGATTCCCATGTCCTCACATGCCTTAAAGTCCTTGTAAAACAATTATGTTCATACACGCTTTTCATACCTGTTTACAAAGGAGTCTCTCAAAGATTTACAAGAATTACAGTACACAAACAAGACGCATGAACTCGCTCAACTTTTGTTGATGTTTTCCAAAATTACATGTATTTCAGGTGACAGGATGGATCTTGGGCCCGGGTGTCGTAACTAGAAGTAGACGATGTTATCCACTTTTGTAGGTTTGTAACCTAGTCAAAGGTTGTGTTTTAAAAACTTGAATAACCAGTGTTTGTAATACTCAAATTTTATGAATGGATGAACATCGTTTTTATCATGTAGTTGTTATTACGATTGAATGCAATGATATTAAACCAGTCACACATCATACGCTTCCGCAAAAGTCAGGGTGTGACGTCCATGAAAGTCAACAACTCATGACATGCGGTAGCATCCACCATGGAGTCAATGCGGTGTAATGAGAAACGATCCTTGGGACATACCTTGTTTAAATCAGTGAAATCGACACATACCTTCCATTTTTCTTTTGAACAACAACCACATTGGCTAACCATTTTGGATACTTAACCTCTCTAATGCAAACTTTCTCCTCCTGAATGATGGCATTCCTCTCAGGTGCAAAATTTCTCCTCTTTTGATGTATTGGTTTGAATGACCTGTCAATGCCAAGTTTATGATTGATAATATCTTTAGAAATACCTATCATGTCCTCATGTTTCCAGGCAAAGGTAGTTTTTCTCCTCTTTAGGAAGGATACTAGATCCTGTTCAACATTGTCGAGGATCCCGGATCCTATGAAAACTTTGGATTCAGGATCTTGAGGATACTTCAGGATATCTTTCACATCTTGTTCTCTTGCCTCCAAGACATCTCTTGGAGGATACTTTAATTGCTATTACTCCCTGGGTCTTGAGGTTGGCTTTATGGATGAAGTGTAACAATTTTTAGCTTCTTGTTGGTCACTTTCTATCTTTACCACACCCCATGGAGTAGGGAGTTTCACACATTGATGATACGTAGATGGAACTGCTTTCATGTCATGTATCCATGGCATGCCAAGGATAACATTGCAACAGGATAAGCAATCTATAATACAAAATTTTTGAAAAGAATTAACTCCTTCTATGTAAATGGGAAGTTTAATGTCCCCCAATGTGTTCTTGGTTTATCCACTGAATCCCACAAGAACTGATGATCTTGGGATAATTTCTGATTCAGGGATATTCATCTTCTTGAGGACATCAAGTTGAATGATGTTCACTGAGCTTCCTCCATCTATCAGAATCCTGCGAACAAAATGATTAGAAATAAACAATGTAATCACAAGACCATCATGATGAGGATCCTGAATATCCACACGATCATCCTCATCAAAGGATATAAATTTCTCCTGTGTAAGGATTGAGGTTCGAATGGGTCTATCCCCATTATCCATCTTTGTCTCTTTAGCATGTCTCTTGGCTGCTGAAAAGGAATTGCCACATATGTCTGATCCACCAGATATGAAGTTGATAATTTGAGCATCAGCTGGGGGAGCAAGAGTTCTTTCTGGAATCTTTTTAGGATCCTTGACTTCTTTCTTCCAAATAACTCCTTCAAATGCCCTTTGCTTAATAAGTAACCAATTTCTTTCCTGGGTGCTATGTATTCATCAGTGAGATGACCGAAATCTTCATGATAGGCACACCATTTGGATTTATCTTTTGTAGCAGCTGGCTTATCACTTTTTCTGGGCCATCTTGCTTTCTCACCTAAGTTCTGCATTGCAAGGATTAGTTCATTATTATCAACAGCAAAGCAATATTCAGAAATGGGTGGATAATCTTCATCATCCTCTTCTTGCTCCACAGCATGCACATTTTGATTATCAGACTTGTTGTATGATTTGGATTTGTTGTTCCTAAAGTAGAATCCTTGCTTTTCCTGCTTTGAGGATCCTGACAGTCTTTCTTGGATCCTTTTATCATCCTCTAAGCGGATGAATCTAAGGGCCCTGGTTCTCACTTCATCAAGATTCCTGCAAGGGGTCATGACAAGATCATCATAGAATTGTGAATCCTTAAGTAAACCCATTTTGAAAGCTTCTACAGCCGTAGCAATATCCAAATTAGGAATCTCTAAGGATTCACTACTGAATTTAGTGATATAATCTCTAAGTGATTCATTTTGACCTTGTGTTACCCTATATAGATCACTAGTTAATCGTTCAAATCTCCTACTGCATGAAAATTGGCTATTAAACAAATTAACTAGATTAGCAAATGAAGTAATAGAGTAGGGGGAATACTTAGCAGCCATCTAAGAGCTGATCCTGTCAGTGTGGATCCGAAACCCTTGCATAGACATGCTTCTTTCAACCTTTCAGAAATGGGATTGATCTCCATTCTTTCTCTGTACTGAGCTACATGCTCTTATGGATCAGTTGAGCCATCATACAGCTTCATGTTTGGTGTTTGAAACCTCTTCGGTATCTTTGCATCACAAATAGGTGGTGCAAAACGAGATATCCTATGACTCCCATCTGGAATTTCAGGAATGGGTTTAACCACTCCTGGAACGCTAGATATCATATCCTTGAGTTTTTGTAATTCCCTAGCCATAGCTTGGTTGATTCCTATATCCTTCACAAAGCCATGGTTAGCATTATAAGAAGTATTCAAAGTGTTACCTCCTGATGGATTCGTGGTTAGGATTCCTGATGTGAATCCATATTGGTGCGATTCTGGCATGATTGAGGGACCAGATGAAGCAATAGTTTGCATAGGTATGAAGTCTCCCAAGTGAATCTCTAAACTTCTGGGTTGTACACTCCTTAAGGATCCTTGATCCTGAAAGATGTTGGATCCTTGATACACCGAAGCTGGGAGTCTTGGAGGATAATCCATGGATCCGTAAGCCTGAGATGAGGATCCTTGACCCTGAGACGAGGATCCTTGAACCTGAGATGAGGATCATGGATAATGAGAGTAGGATCCCTGAACTGTCTGCGTCCCCATGTATCCTCCTGAACTAGTGAAGGATCCTTGATGCTGGAAGGAGGATCCTTGAGCCTGAAGAGAGGATCCTGAAGGCTGAAAGTAGGATCCTAGAGCCTGTGTCATTGTCGATGATCCAAAGCGTATACTTAATAATCCTCCCTGATGCTGGACATCTGATGCTGCAGAATGTTGGGCGGTTGTGGCTGGAGTGTCGAAATTTAGTGACCTCGACACCAATGGAGAGTGATCCTCCGCTGATCTTTTCAGGTTCTTGATCTCATCAATCTCTCAAAGGATCCTGTCATTAGTTCTATCCTGCTGCTGCATGTAATCCTTCATCTGCAAAATCAAAGAATAAAGATCATTGTTAGTAGGACCAGAAGTAACAGCAGTAGTTGATTTTGAGAAAACAGGGGTTTGTTTCTTCGCAGCAATATCAGCATTCTTCTGGGATCCAGAAGAAACAGGAGGCAAAGGTGGAATGCCCTATGAAGAAGTGATCGCCGGCATGAAGAAGTGAACGCCGCATGAGAAGCCATGTGGTTGAAGGCAACGAACAGAAATGAATGAAATGAACAAAATTTTCAAGAATGAAGCACCGATTTCCCCACGGTGGGCGCCAAACTTTTTTGGTCAAAAATCACACAAGGATAATGCAACCAAATCTGATTTTGTGAGGTGTGATGCTTAGTTAAATGATCAAATGTATGAATAATAGAAAATGAAATCAACGATAAACACCGAGATTTATACGAGGAAAAAGCCCTTGATCAATGAATGATCTCCGGCATAAAAAACCTCGGGTGATGGAAACTACCGATCACCAACTATATTAAACAAACAATGTTTACAAATCGGGATGATAACAAGCTTGGTACAGGGATCACTAAAGTGCCAAAGTGTGTAATCGTAAAGAATTCTTGAGAGCTCGAGTGTAGTGCAGTTGTGTTGCTAATAATAATCATAATGAAGCTTGTTATCCCTTTTAAAAAAATAGAAATAATCTAACTAACAAACTATCCGAATAAGGTGCAAGTCCCCCACGATCACCATAACGGTCGAAGAGCTCATGCACGTGCAAAAATGTCAAGCATATTCCCCTGGAATCTCGGTTGGACCAAGTCCTACTCGAATACACCTGCAAAACAAGTTCAAAAATGATGGAAACAATTGTTAGTATTAGGATAATAATGAGGATCCTGGATCCTTAGTCCTGCAACGTCTTCTGAGGATCCTTAATTCAAACTGAACTAAGGATCCGTGATCTATGCCGCACTTGAGGATCCGTGATCCATATGCTATGAAATTCTATCCCTAACAATAATGATGGTCAAAAGAAATCACTAATGGCATATAATGGATAAGAAAAAGAAAAATTCAAGAATGAAAAGAAAATGATAAGTTTTATACAACAATCAATGAAAGACAATACTCTTTCTTTATTACAAAACAATGGAACTGCTTTTTCAATATGGAATGCTTTAAAACATAAGGCTGAAGGAAATAAGCAGGTAATGAAAAGCAAGAGAGCACTAATGAAGAAAGAATTTTAAAAATTTACATGTCTAAAAGGCGAAACAGTTAAACAACTCATTGAAAGACTTTGTCATTTGATTAAAGAGTTGAAATTGTTAGGGACTGAAAAGAATTGGGGAGAGTTGATAGACAAGCTCGTTGATGCACTCCAAAGGAAAATGATTGGTCTACGTTTATTTTGATCATGAGAAACAATATGGAATACGAGACCGTTAGTTTTAACAAGTTAAACCAAAAATTGGAAGCACACGAGTTAGAATTGAGAAAAGTAAGAATGTTAAAGAATGAACAACAAGACGTGAGTCTGTACTACAAAAGTGGTAGTTCATCAGATAATCAAAGACAAAAAGTACAGACAGCATACAGTGCAAAAAGTTCATCTGGATTTTCAACAAACAACAATTCAAGCGGAAGTGAATTTGGAACGTTTCCGGCAATGAATCAAATTTTTCAACTCCGAATTCAAAGTCAACACAAGGATCAAACTCATACTCAAACCAAAGAAACAGTCAGTCTCATGTGCTACAATGCAATGTCATAGTAAATCTACAAAATGCTCAAAGTTTGAATGAATCCACGGTGAAACAGCAGATGGCATTTCTGGTATCAGTGCTTGAGTCATATAACAGTCTTATAGCTGGAAAAATCAGAAACTGTAATATGACAAAAGAGGACTATGACCAGATTGATCCAGAAGAAATAGAACTGATGGATATCATGTGGAATATGGCGAGTATTGTTTTGGTCAAAAATTACCGAAGCAATTTAGTGATCAAATTAGTTAAGTGAGATTGTGTGCTAAAAATGTGTGTTGAAAATATGCTAATTAAGTTGTTTGCAAAAACAGTTTTCAGGATACGGCTCAGGATATTGAGCTGTATCTACGATCAAACAATGAGCGAAAATGTAAAGGGTGACACAGGATGTACGAGGAAAGCCCTTGATCAATCTAGATCGCCGGCACAAAACCTCGGGAGCTGATAATCGCAGCTGCCTTGTTCTTCTTATTGCTTCAAATGTCAGGATACAGTGCGGGATATGATGCGGATCGACTAAGTGTTACAATGTAATTTGAATACAAGTGTAAGTGTGAAGTGATTGTTTGCAGTTAGAGAGAAAGAGTGTGTGAAAGATTGTGTCCCTAATCTGATCCGATCAATCCTTTTTATAGTAAAAGGAAACCAACTAACTATCCTACTATTCCGGGATTCAGCGAATATTCCATATGTGGACGTTGTAGTCCACGTCTTCCGGCTTCAACGTCCATAATCCAACTAATTTGCCCGGGTCTTGAGGAGAAGAAGTCCTCTTGAACGTTAGAGACTTGTTCCAATAATCTGCACGTGAGTTAATTAGTCATTACCAGGATATCATATCAAGATGTTACCAATATCCTGATCCAGCATCCTTGTCACAATAAAACAAACAAAGTCAGCATATCGGCCAGGAAATATATAGCAGAAAATCACCCATAACAATTGTCCCCAAAATATATCTGTTGGTATACCAATTCCAACGGATATATTTTAAATCTTATCCCTCACATCGAGGTTATTAAATTGAAACGACGGTCAAGATAGCATTATGCAACTTTCAACGCGGTTTTCACTCGATGGATATCTATTACGCCCCTATATCTTCTTTCTTTCTGTTTGAAAACCAAATATCGTCAACAGAGTCTCCAGGTAATTACTCATTCTTTCTTCATTCCCTGTTAATTTCTTTATTCTACTTCCAATGGCTACTAGAACCTGCTCTCAAACCGACGAGTCGACGGAGACCTTCGTCCAGCAAAATCTACTTAAGAACCCCGAGAAGGAGATCTGTGCCTTTAATAACGCAGACATCACAACGTTGAGAGCCTTCAGCGCTTTCCCAGATAGCGCGATTATTAGACCATTTGACCGGTCAATTAGATCGGATGTTTCTTCTGCCGATTGGGTCTGTTTTCCGGCATATCCTTTCTCGCTAGGTCTTCGGTACCCTTTTCCTGAATTCATGATGC
This sequence comes from Helianthus tuberosus, assembly GCA_030545235.1. Classification (NCBI taxonomy): domain Eukaryota; kingdom Viridiplantae; phylum Streptophyta; class Magnoliopsida; order Asterales; family Asteraceae; genus Helianthus; species Helianthus tuberosus. The sequence continues at coordinate 162,166,479 of CM060450.1, forward strand.
AGTTTTTTCGAACCACTGGTATTTCCTTTGCCCAAACAATGCCCATGGTTTGGAGGGTACTGATTGTACTCAACCAAGTCAAAAACCTTCACTGTCCTGGCCTCTGCATCGAGGATATTCCGATCGCCTACCGCCTCTGATCACACGGTTCCAGTCGGTTTTTACTCTTTTCGACTTCTAGTAAACCTCTCATTCTCAAAGCCACCAAGAACGAGGATTGATGGCAACGGAAATTCTTCTTTGTTAAGCGAGATTCCATCTATGAGGGTGCTAGCCTCCCGGTGGAGTGGTTAACCACCGGTAGGGTTTAGGTTTTCAAGAATATCCCCAAATACTTCCAGGCCTATATCCTGTGCTAATATTTTCTTATTTGGCCTTTATGCAGTGAACTTTAAAGAAGTAGCCCCTCCTACGCAGAATCTGAAAAAAGAATCAAAGAAATTTACCAGTTACCGGAAGGTGATAGGAGTTTTTCCACACACCTCCCAAGTTCCAGTCAATATTCATCATCTGACATGTCTGGTAAGAGTTATTTTGTAAATAATTGATTAGCGTAATATAATGAAAGAGTAATAAGGATTTAGAACTTCCTCTTTATACAGCACCAGCCAAAATCCCAGAAGTTTTCGACCTTGAGGAGTTGGACAGTTACTCCGATCACGTCCAGATCAAGAAGGAGCCCAGTCCCAAGCCTACTGCCTCATCCAAGCCCAGCAACTCCAAATCCATTATCATTCCTAAGCCTTCGCCAGCTACTAAACCCCGGAGCTCAAGTTCTCACAAAAGGAAAGAGACTGATTCACCTGCGGTTCCCGAGACGTTCCCCAATGAGAATCACGGGTTTATCGAGGCAAGCGGGTTCATGACCTCTTTTCTTAACTAGGTACAGATCCGTATCCCCAATCCTGCACATATATGTCAAATTAACATCTTGGTTATTATGCAAGAATACCTACGTTTTTCGGTGTAGGGCCTTGAACGTCTGGTTCATCTGTACGAAGAATCCTGTGGGGTCAACAAAATGCTCGAATCCAATTTGAAGAAAGCCGAGGTTACCATCTCCGACCAAGGTATGATTGCTACTGCTAAATCTCGACATTACGAGGAAAAGTTCAAGGCCATGACCCAGGAGCATCAGGCTGCCCTCAAGAAAGCCACTCACGAAGCTCAAGCCCATCTCGACGCTGCCCAGGCTCAACATGAGTAGGATATAGCCACTTACCGGGAAGGCCTTAAAAGCTCCGTTGTCATCTCCCTTTTGCAGGCTCGGCTAAAAATGGCTTATGAAGCCAAGGCCCTGGGCTTCGAATGCCCTTCTTGGAACGTCGACACCTGGGAGACGAAGCTAAGGAGTCTTGGAGGTAATCCCGTGGAGCATCCAGTTAACCCTGCAGCTGAGGGGTCTTCAAAAGCGATTGAAAAACTAATTGGTGCTGGTGGTGAGGCCGAGAAGGATGTTCAAGCTAATCCTGATGCTGACGAAAATATGATGAATGAAGAAGGTGTTGCCCCTTAAAGCAGTGAAGCGAGCAGTGATGGACGTTCGTGCCTAAGCTTATTATTTTTTTTTAAATTTGATAGTTGTGTTTGTTTGAACAATTTTATTTCTTGTCCTTTGAACAATATTATTTTCCTGCAATAAAACAATTTGATAACCAAAGGTAGATGGGTCCTAGGTTTCAGGATGAAGCCCTTGGTCATCAATTAATATAACTTGTTTTGACCAATATAACAGTTGGAGGTGGATGGGTCTCGGTTTGAGATGAAGCCTTCAACTGTTAATTAAATATGGTAAGAAACTAATCGTGCTTTTGGTGGATGGGCCTTAGTTTGAGGTGAAACCAAAAGCACAACTTTTGACATGTTAATAATATAACTCCCTTTTGACTTATTTGCTGTTGTCTTTTAATTTTTGTTATGCATTGCTTAGTTTAGATTTCAACTTTCCAAAATTACTGTAATTATTTTTTGAAAATATCCTGATCAGTATACTCGGAGATATCCTACAAAGACTTTCGTCTAATAGGGTTTTTTAAAATTCAAACAATTCAGATAAAGTTTTTAAAGAAAAAGGACAGTTTATTTTACAAAGTTCGTTTTGATAATACTTGTTTGACTAGAATATAGTTTTAATTTCTAATCCAAGTATCATATCCAAATATTCCAAACATATTTCGAAAACACATTTTGAGAATATATCCTGAAAATATATCCTAGTCAGGATATTTAACCCTTTTTCAAACATAGTTTCAAGAGTTCAAATGATTTATATAAGGCTTACAAAGGAAAGATCATACCGGGAATAGAGTGTAACCCTATTTTTGAGCTTCAATCCTTTTGCAATTTTTTCCACTAAGATGTCCCCAGTCTAAGATTCTTAGTGCACTAGGTCCAAATTTGATCCTTTGAGCTTTACACAATCGCCTCAGAAGGAATGTCCCCTGTGCATAATGTCTTTGAACACTTAGAAATTTTCTGAACATCAGTTCCAACTGTTTGAGCAGTTCTTGTGTTACAGGGGGTAAACCCTAAAATATACTGGAGATAAATCCTTAGTATCCTGGGGATAAACCCATAAGTATTCTGGGGAGAATCCCAAATTTTTGTGCGCTACAGGCGGGAGTGTATAAACTCCAAGACTTAGAAAGGTGATAACCTTTAAACCTTAGAGAGTATGAAAATACCATTCCGTGAGAGAGGGTGATCAATCCTCATATACCTTTAGGATCCAGGATATAGCCAACAATAACGAAATTGTCAGCCACTTTTACATGGACTGGTCCCGCTATCTTGAACTATCCCTGGATAACTTGCACTCCAGGCGGGGTGTTTAAACCCAATTCGAGAGAAAGGTGAATACCTTTAAACCTGTGAAGGGATCAGGATCCCTTAAACGTAAGAGAGGGGGCCAATCCTCTAATCTTTCGAAGTATCCTGAGTGTGTATCCTGGAGCTATATCCCGAAGCATATACTGCAAAACAATCGCAAACTAAGGTGGGTGTTAGCCTGACTAACACCCCTCCGATGCTTAAGTCAGTGTTGGGTTCAAAAGAACAAACCATATCAAATATATTAAAAGAGATAGAATTCATACCATCCTGAGTTAGAAATTAAATTCCAAACTCACTTGAAATAGAGCTTTAGATGTATAGCATTCCAGGATCTTGGTAGCATATCCCCCTCCATATTCTTAAGTCGGTATGCTCCTTTTCCTGATTCTGATTCAATCTCATAAGGTCCTTCCAACTTTGGAGCTAGCTTACCATCAGCAGGATTAGTTGTATTCTGAAAAGCCTTTCTCAATACCCAATCTCCAACCTGGAACCTTCTAGTCCTTATATTTTTGTTGTATGCTCTGGATATCCTCTGTTGATATGCTGCCATTCTTAGCTTTGCCGCATCTCTTGTCTCATCAATAGTATCCAATTCCTGGTAAAGGGCTTCAGGATTCTACTCAGGATCCCGGAGATTAGATCTTGCCGTAGGTATCACCATTTCTGTTGGGATCACCGCTTCTGCTCCAAATACCAAAGAAAATGGGGTTTGGCCAGTTGCACTTTTCACCGTCGTTCTATCAGCCCATAAAACAAAGGGTAATTCTTCTACCCATTTTCCCTTCTTAGCTCCAAGCCTTTTCTTCAAATTGTTGACGATTATCTAGTTTGAGGATTCTGCTTGCCCATTCGCTTGAGGATGTACCGGTGTGGATGTGATCATTTTAATTCCCCAACTTTTGCAAAAGTCAATAGTCATCTTACTTATAAACTGAGAACCATTGTCACAAATTATCTCAGCTGGTACTCCAAACCTAGTCAGGATATTCCTTTTTATGAAGGATACTACTTCTTGATCTCTAACTTGAACAAATGCTTCAGCTTCAACCCACTTGGAGAAATAATCAGCCATTGCCAGCATGAAGACTTTTCATCCTGGAGCCTTTGGCAATTTTCCTAATATATCCATTCCCCACTTCATGAATGGCCAAGGGGAAGCGATAGGATAAAGTGGCTCAGCAGGTTGATGTAATATATTATTGTGTCTTTGACACGCATCACATCTTTGAGCATATTTTGAAGCATCTTTTCTCATCGTCGGCCAATAGTATCATGTCCTTAATACCTTTGAGAATAACGACAGGCCCCCAGTATGGTTACCACAATCCCCTTCGTGTATATCCTGAAGCACTCCTTTGGTTTCGGGATCCTCCAAGCACCTCAGATATGGTCCTGTAAGAGATTTCTTATACAAAAAATTATTTATAATAGTGAATCATGATACCTTCATTCTAAAGGCCTTAGGATTTTCGTCCTTTGGGATGTGTCCTTCCTTGAGATATCTCATGATTGGAGCCGTCCAGGACTTAGGATACTCCTCAGGATACTCATCATCAGGATCCTGAACACTTCCTACTTCCTTATCCTGAGGATCCGTCGCAGGATACAGGATATGTAGTATTGGTATTTGGGTCCCCTCCGGTATCCTGACTGATGATCCTAGATGTGCCAAGGCATCAGCTTCAGCATTATCCTCTCTTGGTACCTGTTCAAGTGTAAAAATATCAAAATATCCTGCTAATTTTTTGAGAATTTCGAGATACTCGATCAACTTCTCACCTTTAACTGCATAGGTCCCATTAAAATGATTAGTAATTAACAAGGAATCAACAAATACTTGTAAACCCTTGATATTCATGCTTTTGGCCAATTCTAATCCCGCAATTAAAGCTTCGTATTCTGCTTCATTATTAGTAGCAAGAAACTCACATCTAATAGCCTGGGGTAATATGTCCCCCTGTGGCGATTTTAGTGGTATACCCAAACCTACACCTCTTACATTAGACGCACCATCAGTATATAATGTCCAAGATTCTATATTTTCTCCTAGTTGTTGCACTTCTAGGTCTACTTCATCACTACTGAAATCAGCCACAAAGTCAGCTAGGGCCTGAGACTTTATGGCATTACTAGGTTCATATATTAAATCATATGCACTTAATTTCACTGACCACTTAGCCATCCTACCTGACATCTCGGGTTTCCTAAGCACATTTTTAACAGGATAGTTGGTTTTAACATGAATCTTATGTGTTTCAAAATAATGTCTAAGTTTTGTTGATGCCATAACTAGGGCTAATATTAATTTCTCTGAATGAGAATATCTAGTTTCAGCATCTAATAAACTTTTACTAACATAATAGACAGGATACTGCTGACCTTCATGATCTTTTACAAGGACAGCACTTACTGCATTCCCTGATACTGCAAGATACAGGGATAATGGTTCACCATCCTCAGGCTTCATCAATAGAGGTGCGGTTGAAAGATACTACTTCAAATCCTGCAAGGCCGCTTTATGCTTCTTTCCCATTCGAATTTCTTATTCTTCTTCAGGATATCATAAAATTCCTTGCATTTTTCCGAGGATCTTGAGATAAATCTATTTAATGCTGCTACTCGCCCTGTTAATCGTTGAACATCTTTCATATTTGAAGGTGACTTTTTATCCATGATAGCTTTAATCTGCTCTGGGCTTGCCTCTATCCCCCTTTTCGTCACCATGTATCCTAGAAACTTTCCTGCTCCCACTCCAAAATGGCATTTAGCAGGATTTAATTTCATGTTGTACTGATCCAGGATATCAAATGCTCCCTTAATATCCTAGAGGTGATCCTCAGCCTTCTTGGATTTTACTACCATATCATCGATGTACACCTCCATGGTGTCCCCCAGTTTGTCTTTAAACATCATGTTTACCAATCTCTGGTAAGTTGCACCTGCATTTTTCAAACCAAAAGGCATAGCAGTATAAAAATAAATACATGTTGGTGCCATGAAGGAAGTATCCTCCTGATCCGAGGGTTCCATATGGATCTGTTGGAATCCTGAGGAGGCATCCATGAAGGTTAGTATCTCGTGACCAGCAGTAGCATCCACCATTGAATCGATATGAGGTAGAGGAAACGGGTCTTTGGGACAAGCTTTGTTCAAGTCTGTGTAATCTACACAGACTCTCCATTTCCCGTTTTTCTTTTGCACCACAACTACATTTGCCAGCCATTTAGGAAACTTCACTTCCCTAATCATCTTGCTCTTTAATAATCTTTCAACTTCCTCCTGAATGATAGCGTTCCGTTCTAGAGCAAATTTTCTTCGTTTCTGCTGGACAGGCTTGAAAGACCTATCAATTCCGAGCTTGTGAGTTATAACATCCTTGTAAATTCCTGTCATATCCTCGTGTTTCCACGCGAATGTTGACATCCTGCATTTCAAAAAGTTAGTCAATTGGTTTTCAATATCCTGAGGGATATTGGTTCCTACGAGCACCGAGATATCCGGATTATCCTGATCCAAGATAACTTTCTTTACATCCTGTTCTGAAGCCTCCATGATATCTTTGCCTCGCATCTTTAATTGTTATGCTGCACTAGGCTTTGTTGAGGATTTCATCGAAGAAGAATAACACTCCTTTGTTTCCTGTTGATCGCTTTCCACCTTGACAACTCCCCAAGGGGTAGGGATTTTGATGCATTGATGGTAGGTTGATGGAATAGCTTTCATATCATGGATCCAAGGCCTACCTAATATAATATTATAGCAGGATAAAGAGTCCATGACATAAAAGCGTTGCATTGAGTTGACCCCTTCAACATACACGGGCAACTTTATCTCTCCTACGGTATTCCTGGCTTCTCCACTGAAACCAACGAGCACAGTGGACTTCGAAGTAATATCCATCGAGGATATGTTCATCCTCTTCAACATTTCCAGCTGAATTATGTTGACGGAGCTGCCATTATCCACTAATATTCTGCACACAAAATGGTTAGCAACATATAACGTTATTACTAAAGCATCATGATGAGGATCCTGGACAGTATCCCTGTCATCGTTATCGAACGTGATCACTTTGTCAGTCGTGAGGGTTGACATCCTGGTTGGCTTATCCCCCCTCTCTGCTTTGGCTTCCTTCGCGTGCCGTTTCGCCGCATAATATGATATGCCGCAGATGTCGGATCCTCCCGAAATAAAGTTAATTATTTTGGCATCCGCAGGAGGTGATGCCGCTCGTTCAGGATCCTGACTTTTATTCTTCTTTCTTCCCAGGAGATCCTTCAGATATCCCTTGCTCAAAAGATAGCTTATTTCTTTCCTTAGAGCAATGCAATCCTCAGTAACATGTCCGAAATCCTCGTGGAAGGCACACCATTTGGACTTATCCTTCCAATCAGCTTTTTGTTGACTCTTTCGGGGCCATCTTGCTTTGTCTCCTAAACCCTACATAGCATACATCAATTCAGGTATGTTAACAGAAAAACAATATTCAGACAATTCAAGATACTCCTCAGGATCGTCGTCTTCAATAGCATTCACTTTTCTGCTATCATTTCTGCCATATGGCTTGGAGTGATATGGTTTATACGAGGATTCTGATTTCCTGTTGGTTGACTCATAGGTTGTGGATGAATTCATCCTCTCTTGCATCTTTTTGTCATCCTCCAGCCGAATATATCTTAAAGCCCTGTTCCGAGCTTCATCCAGATTCCTGCAGGGATTCATTACAAGATCCTGGTAAAATTGAGAGTCTTTTTGCAACCCCATCTTAAAAGCCTGCACAGCTGTTGCAACATCAAGATGTGGGATATCTAAGGATTCCCGGCTAAACTTGTTCACATAATCTCTCAAGGATTCCTGAGGTCCTTGAGTTATCCTGTAGAGATCACTGGTTAGTTTTTCAAAACTCTGACTGCAAGAAATCTGACTATTAAATAAATTAACTAAATGAGTAAATGAAGTAATTGAGTGAGGGGGAACGTTTAAGAGCTATTTTAAGTCTGATCCTGTTAAGGTAGAACCAAAGCCCTTGCATAGGCATGCTTCTTTGAGATCCGGATGAATAGGGTTGATTTCCATCCTTTCCCTATACTGGGCAATATACTCCTCAGGATCCGTAGTTCCGTCATAGAGTTTCATGTTGGGGGTCTGAAATCTTTTTGGGATTTCAGTATCACAGATGGGATACGTGAACTGTGATATCCTATGGCTGTCCTGGGACACTTCTGGAATTGGCTGGACCACCCCAGGTACACTAGATATCATGTCTTTCAGTTTTTGAAGCTCCCTGGAAAATGCTGATGTCATACCTGCATCCTACAAAGATCCAACACCATTAGTAGCAAGAGCATTATTATTATTAGATACATTACCAGTCTGAGGATTCTGGCCATATCCTGAAGCATATCCTGAGCTTCTCACATTTGACACTCTTACTGAAGAGGGATCTCAGGAGTATGATTCTGGGAATGGCTAGGCACAATATTCCCCTGGTTATCCTCAGTATAAACTGCAGAACTGAAGTTTAAAGCCCTGGGTTGCAAGGGAGTGACAGTATCTTCAGCAGGCCTACTTGAGCTGGATTTCAAGAGTTGTATCTCTCTCATCAGCATCTGGTTAGTTTCCTGTTGCTGCCTCATCTGTTCCTGTACACTACCAAACAAATTTAGAATTTCTTCATTATAAGCCAAAACAGGACCAGATCCCTGGATATTGCGATCGGGGATGACATCCCGAGCCACATGAATTTCAGTTCCCTGTGAAGAGGCTTGCATTCTCGGAGGAGTTGGTGGAAGCACCGAACCAATTATTGTAGAGGTTGTAGCAGACACGGTGGAAGAGCTCATGTTTGATCTCGATGTAACACCTGTGCCTCCACGGCCATCGAACAAATACCGAACCAATGAAATATTGTATTTCATACTTTGGATTTGTATTAATATGTGTATCATTTGCACATATCGATTCTTATTCGATTTCAAACTCTAAATCGCTTTCTGGAAGGTTATACGCGCACCAATGCGTAAATATAACCAGTTTAATGCAACAAACACTCCGGAATAGTGAAATAGGCTTAACATACCTTAAATAACCTTTACATAACTTAAATATAAGTTTTGGAAGGTTTGGTGTGGTGAAAGCAAAGTTAAATCGCTTACAGGGACTAAAGTTGACAAACTGCGAAAGTATGCCAATTTGAACTGTAACAGACCTTCCGGATCATGACCATAAGTTAAACATACCATAAATATCCTTTACATAGCTTAGAAATAGGCTTTGAGGTGTTCGGTATGCTAAAATAAACTTTTGTGTCATTCAGGGACTAAAAGCGTCAAAAAGTGCACAAGTTTGCATTTTTACGCGTAACTTACGTTCTGAATACATCCGGACTTCCAAAAATTTATGTAAGTATGACTATATTATGCTTTAGTGTTCGCCTTAAGAAAAATCCATTCGTCGCGTCATTTGGTTCGTTTTTCGCGCTTATGCGCATTCCGTCGTAATTAAGCGAACATCGCGTTCGTACGGCCAAACGAACCGACATCCGAGATATTTTTGAGCACATTTTAAGTTCCCTATATTTTAACTTCATTTTAGAGCTTTGAAATGGGGTTAACGGGCCTTAAACGTGTCGAAAATGGCCTAAATACAGTTCAGGGACCAAAAGTGTAATTCTGCCGAAATAGTGCCTAGCGGTGCGCTACACTTTAAGCGTAGCGGTGCGCTAGGGGTCTGCTGACCAGATTCAGAGTTTCTAAACAGCAGGCTGCAGCTGTTTTAACCTCACCCACAAGTTCCTAATTGCTTAGTCATGAAGATAAGGATCACTTTTAGGCACCATAAGGTTCCGACAAGTGTACGGCCTTGATCGTTTCCCCTTTTCCAAGAAACGATCTCAACGGTTACCCGAATACTATAAATACCCCAACACCCCAATGCAAAACTTACAAGAATTCTGATTTTGAGAGCTCTAAGTTGAAACCATTGTTTCATACCTGAGTTCTTGAAGTCGGGATTAGCATTCGGGGACCCTGGGTTAGTATTCTTTCGTTCTTTTCCTTATTTTTACTGCTTTTCGAGTCCGAAAGTCAAACTTTGTTTGACTTTCAGCGTTGACCAGTAATGGTCAATGCGAAGTTCGTTTGAACTTCGCAACGTGAGTGTAATCACGTTGGTCATAGTCCTTTGGGACTATGCCCACTGATTACCACGTTGTCTAGAGTCGTAGGGTAGGCGATCTGATAAATCGCCTATACCTTCGAACTCGACCCATTTGGTCGATCATTAGGATCCGACCAAATACATTAGGTGGCCATAGTAGGTAGGGAATAACCTTCCGAGGTTATACCCTATGGTCACTTCGTTTAAGTAGTTGTATGATAGGTAGTTTATATGCCTTAGGTATATTACCAGAATACCCTTTTCATGTATAATTGGTAATTTAGCATATGTAACCTAAACTTTTGCCACATAACTGATTATGTAACATGTTTAGGCATATAACACTTGTCATAGGGCTAGTTAGGCGTTCCGAACGCGTTTTACGCGAACGACACGTTAAAGTAGCATAAGCTTCCTAAACGGGTCGTAATGGGTCGTAGCCACTTAGGTTAAGTTTCATTTAGTATGTAGGCTTTGTTAAACCATATCATATGAGTTCCTACACTCATTTGGTTTACAAACCCTAATACTACCCAATCTTCCGATTTAGGTCCGGTTAATTAACATAGTTACCTATATTAGGTGCCGTTTGATTTCCGTGATCTCTAGCATTGTTTGGTTGTTACTCAAGGACTACTGAGCAATCTCAAGTGAGTACATAGACCCCTCTTTTACTGTTTTCCAAACTGTTTTGGGGTGGAACACATGTGCCTACTTGTTACTTTCATGCTTTCCTGTTTTCACATCATATACCTGCTATGTTCGTTAGTACATTATAGTACATGATTTCATTACATTTTATGCTATGTATGTATATAGCGTGCATACTTAGTACATCGTTTTACATGACATTTTATGCTATGTATGTTCATTTAGTTCATACTTAGTACATTGTTTTACATCACATCACGTCACATGCTATGTATGTTCATTTGTTGCATACTTAGTACAGATTCATTTCATCACATGCTTACATTTTGGTATGACATTTGGTTTGTTAAATGGGACAATACATTCATTAACATTAGCTACGCCGTTCGTTAGTAGGTAGTGGTACCATAGGAATTGACAACTCCCGTTCCGGACATCCCAGGGAAAGGGGACAGTAAAGGAATGACCGAATTCGATGATATTTACTCAGATAGACCTTTAATTTGTTTAAGGGTTTATCACCTCAGTCGCAAGGCTTGGATGTATGCATTGGAACAACACCGCATAAATGTTCATTATCAGTACAGCATGCATTTACACAAGACATAATATTGATTTAAACACAGTTTTACTTCAATACTTTGCTTTTGTGCATATGGTTTAGTTGAGACATTTCGCTAGCCATACATGACATTTAGACATAGACATTTTAACATGATTGACCTTGATCATGCATTTACACAAGACATAATATTGATTTAAACACAGTTTTACTTCAATACTATGTTCTCGTGCATATGGTTTAGTTGACACATTTCGCTAGCCATACAGGACATTTTGACATAGACATTAGACATAGACATTTTAACATGATTGACATTGATCATGCATTTACACAAAACATAACGTTGATTTAAACACAGTTTTACTTCAATACTTTGTTTTTGTGCATTTCACCTATGGTTTAGTTGATGCGTTTTCACTAGCCATACATATCATTTAGGTTACACATTACATGATTTACATTGATCATGCATTTTGACATATTATTCAATACATTTGACAAATTCATTTATACATGGACAATTTACATTGTTGGTTTGGTTTGATTAAGTGATTAAGTAATGATGCGGGTGTAATATGATACAAGCATGGTGGATACGCCGCTGGTACTTCCTATATATAAGTGTTTGTATGGTATTACATGTCGTAGCATTATTTGAATCATTTCAGTTTGAGACATAGAACATTTTATGCAAATAACATATTTTTTTTCACAAGACATTGATTTACAAACAACTTAACTTATACAAACTCATTTTTACATGGTTATTCATTTAACCTTACATTATTTATACATATCATCTGATCTTATTGTTTTTCAAATGGTTTACAAAACAAAGCAAATAACAAGGTTCATGACTAAACATTTTCTCAAACATAAGTCATGAAACCTATTTTCACAAAACCTATGTATCTCACCGGCATTTTTATGCTGACGTACCATATTTTCACATGTGTTTTTCAGGAGATGTCGCATAAGATGATCAAGATACACATAGGCAGACTTGGGCTTTAGTGACAATAAAAGATGCAAGACTAGTTAATTATGTTGTATTTCCTTGTTTGTTAAGACATTGTAACACTTCTAATGAATAAAACGAAACTTTAATTTCCATGGTTGTGAAACATTAATTCTGTTGCAACACGCCCCGATGTTTCCGCCGCGATTTGTATGTTCTACGCGGTCGGGGTGTGACAGAAAAGATGGTATCAGAGCCAATGGTTATAGGGAATTAGGTTATTAGTAATGCTTTGACCTAGTCTATAACCTTCTTAGGACCCTAACGCGAGTTTACTTGCGTTTAGTCATAAAACAATACCGTCACCTATCCTTAGGCGACGACCACAACAAGAACATAAATTTCAAAACCGCTTTGAAAACTAATCATCTGTTCTAGGATGATTGATTACTAGGTTTTGAACCCTCAATTGTAAGGTTTTGAACTCTCTGTTATATGGTTTTGAATCCCTTTGAATTTTCAAAATCTCGTCAAGGTTTTGGGTTTTAAATAATGTGAACACGTGCAAACTGGAAGGGTGAATGCCTGTATTCTGGGTTTTCTGTCTAGGCAAGCACTTCGTATACATCTCATCAGACGCGAGACCAGTTGTGCTTACCTGGGAATTCTTGGGATGAGTGTTCACTTATAGGCGAGCATGTCTTCAGTGATACATTAACAAGACCTGTTTACCTTGATTAGTCACCGTCTCATTTGTTTGCCTTAGGTAACAAACAAATGATCGCAATTTTCATGCGTTATCATTCTGTTTTGATTGTCCAAAAACCTTTCACCTGTTTCTCCCTATGCCTTTCTTTTCCTTCAAGAATGTCTCTTCATCATGATGACGCCCAGATATCCAAGCAGACTGCCAAATTTACCCAACGAATAGGCGAAGTAGTCCTGAAGGCTGTTGAATTGGCTACTGGCATGTATCGTCTCCAGGATGAAGCCACACAAGGATCACCAAGACAGGCAGGACCTAGTCAGGTGACAGCACCATCAGCCAATAAACCAATCGAGGAATCAAAGACCATGGATGAACGATCCCCTAAGAAGTCAAAGAAGCGAAAGGCTTCTCAGAACTTCGCCATGGTCGCTCACAATGGTAAAGCCGTCCCCAACCAACCAGCTCAACCCCCTGCTAGGTGTATATGGCTTTTCCTATGATGCCTACATCAAGGAACTATGTACCTTACAAACTACTTTTGTGATTTCTCTCTTTCAAATGATCGCTCATGTTTCCCTCGAACATTCTAAGTACTCGTTTCATTCTAAGAAACGAAGTACATGAAATATAGTGAACCTATGAGTAATCATGCTTTTTGCACATCAGTACCTTTGAATCCTTGGTTAGATAACTAAGGGTATTTTCAAATCTCATACCCATTACGTTTTGATTTTTCAGCATACACAGTACCAGTATTTCAAAACAATCTTCATGATCTCAAAACATTTCATATAGTTTGAAAACAATTTTTCTAGATACATTGTCTATGTTATTTCAAAAACATTGGCCATGTTATCAAAACCAACCTTTCAAATTTCAAAATATTTCATATAGTCTGAAGACAATATTAACACAATACATTTTCTTATCAAGTGCATGATTTCGAAAAGCATCATTCATGTCTTTCAAAAACCTTATACATAATTTCAAAATTCATCTCGCATGATTTTAAAACATTTTTGTAAATATATCTATCTAATACACCTACTTTATGATTTCAAAAATATTATATATAAGGTTTCAAAAACGTTAAACACATTTTTCTTAAAAGAACCCCATGCATAGTTTTCAAAAATATTTTCCTCATACATTGACTTAACCTTCAAATTCTGCTTCATATGTCGCCTTGACATATCAAGCATCTCAACTTCATAAGCATTCTTACTTCATGTTTTGACATAAGCACATCCAGTGCAAGGTTTCAAAACATCTTCAACTTCTAAAATCCATAGGGGATCTTTTTATCTTCACAATTAGATCCTTGTGGATGATATCATTCAAATCAGAGTCCTTAATTGGATTCCTTATGTACCTCAATTCGAACATTTCGGTTCCTAATAATCGAAATCGAATTTTCTTTTTGAATCTTTCTATCTTTATAGTTAGATTCTTGATAACGTTTAAAGTACCAAATGAAATCCGTTGAATGGATTCCTAGTGTGCTTTAAATGCATGTACGCAAGTAACAAGACAAATTAACAAACAATCTTTGTGGTTATATGACTATGTGTTTATGCATCTTGAGTTTTCATTTAAGTATTTTGTGTTTTTATACTCTGGATAATTCGTTATCCAAATCCTCGCAGGATCTTTCATATCTTCATATGAGGGATTCGTAGCAGGATAGTCAAAAGGTACTATCTTAATTCCTTAATGGGCTTCTATGTAATAGTTAAGACCCTTGGATTTTATAGTACTACTCCATGATTCATAAGAGACCCTTTTTAGTGGTCTAGTCAAAAGATTGATTCGCAATCTGGTTAAAGAATGACATCTAGTGATGTAGCTAGACAGACTCCTTGATAGTCTATTTAGATCATTTAATGATTTAAGTAAAAGGACTCTATGGCGGTCTAGTCACACTCATCACAGGATTGTTCATTTGGTTTTCCCCTGCGCATTATAAAATAGACTGTGTGAACTGTGCAAGGAATTGTCTAATTATGGAGGCCTACATAATTATGAAATTTAGTGCATAGAAAACCAGTAAGGTTTATTATGTGTAAGAACCGATAGTGACAACAATAACAAAATGAGAACGATGTAATGGAGGTACGGTGGACGCACCAATGACGCTTCATATACTTGTATATAAGTATCCCTCTTACATTGCAATCATGATGTTATTAAAGGTTACTAGAAGTTCAGAACCCTAACCAATGTTGTTTGATCTTTTCAACTTCATGTTTTAAACTCTTACAAGTTTCCTCTAAATAAATTTCGGGACGAAATTTCCTAAAGTAGGGGAGACTGTAACACCTGTGCCTCCACGGCCATCGAACAAATACCGAACCAATGAAATATTGTATTTCATACTTTGGATTTGTATTAATATGTGTATCATTTGCACATATCGATTCTTATTCGATTTCAAACTCTAAATCGCTTTCTGGAAGGTTATACGCGCACCAATGCGTAAATATAACCAGTTTAATGCAACAAACACTCCGGAATAGTGAAATAGGCTTAACATACCTTAAATAACCTTTACATAACTTAAATATAAGTTTTGGAAGGTTTGGTGTGGTGAAAGCAAAGTTAAATCGCTTACAGGGACTAAAGTTGACAAACTGCGAAAGTATGCCAATTTGAACTGTAACAGACCTTCCGGATCATGACCATAAGTTAAACATACCATAAATATCCTTTACATAGCTTAGAAATAGGCTTTGAGGTGTTCGGTATGCTAAAATAAACTTTTGTGTCATTCAGGGACTAAAAGCGTCAAAAAGTGCACAAGTTTGCATTTTTACGCGTAACTTACGTTCTGAATACATCCGGACTTCCAAAAATTTATGTAAGTATGACTATATTATGCTTTAGTGTTCGCCTTAAGAAAAATCCATTCGTCGCGTCATTTGGTTCGTTTTTCGCGCTTATGCGCATTCCGTCGTAATTAAGCGAACATCGCGTTCGTACGGCCAAACGAACCGACATCCGAGATATTTTTGAGCACATTTTAAGTTCCCTATATTTTAACTTCATTTTAGAGCTTTGAAATGGGGTTAACGGGCCTTAAACGTGTCGAAAATGGCCTAAATACAGTTCAGGGACCAAAAGTGTAATTCTGCCGAAATAGTGCCTAGCGGTGCGCTACACTTTAAGCGTAGCGGTGCGCTAGGGGTCTGCTGACCAGATTCAGAGTTTCTAAACAGCAGGCTGCAGCTGTTTTAACCTCACCCACAAGTTCCTAATTGCTTAGTCATGAAGATAAGGATCACTTTTAGGCACCATAAGGTTCCGACAAGTGTACGGCCTTGATCGTTTCCCCTTTTCCAAGAAACGATCTCAACGGTTACCCGAATACTATAAATACCCCAACACCCCAATGCAAAACTTACAAGAATTCTGATTTTGAGAGCTCTAAGTTGAAACCATTGTTTCATACCTGAGTTCTTGAAGTCGGGATTAGCATTCGGGGACCCTGGGTTAGTATTCTTTCGTTCTTTTCCTTATTTTTACTGCTTTTCGAGTCCGAAAGTCAAACTTTGTTTGACTTTCAGCGTTGACCAGTAATGGTCAATGCGAAGTTCGTTTGAACTTCGCAACGTGAGTGTAATCACGTTGGTCATAGTCCTTTGGGACTATGCCCACTGATTACCACGTTGTCTAGAGTCGTAGGGTAGGCGATCTGATAAATCGCCTATACCTTCGAACTCGACCCATTTGGTCGATCATTAGGATCCGACCAAATACATTAGGTGGCCATAGTAGGTAGGGAATAACCTTCCGAGGTTATACCCTATGGTCACTTCGTTTAAGTAGTTGTATGATAGGTAGTTTATATGCCTTAGGTATATTACCAGAATACCCTTTTCATGTATAATTGGTAATTTAGCATATGTAACCTAAACTTTTGCCACATAACTGATTATGTAACATGTTTAGGCATATAACACTTGTCATAGGGCTAGTTAGGCGTTCCGAACGCGTTTTACGCGAACGACACGTTAAAGTAGCATAAGCTTCCTAAACGGGTCGTAATGGGTCGTAGCCACTTAGGTTAAGTTTCATTTAGTATGTAGGCTTTGTTAAACCATATCATATGAGTTCCTACACTCATTTGGTTTACAAACCCTAATACTACCCAATCTTCCGATTTAGGTCCGGTTAATTAACATAGTTACCTATATTAGGTGCCGTTTGATTTCCGTGATCTCTAGCATTGTTTGGTTGTTACTCAAGGACTACTGAGCAATCTCAAGTGAGTACATAGACCCCTCTTTTACTGTTTTCCAAACTGTTTTGGGGTGGAACACATGTGCCTACTTGTTACTTTCATGCTTTCCTGTTTTCACATCATATACCTGCTATGTTCGTTAGTACATTATAGTACATGATTTCATTACATTTTATGCTATGTATGTATATAGCGTGCATACTTAGTACATCGTTTTACATGACATTTTATGCTATGTATGTTCATTTAGTTCATACTTAGTACATTGTTTTACATCACATCACGTCACATGCTATGTATGTTCATTTGTTGCATACTTAGTACAGATTCATTTCATCACATGCTTACATTTTGGTATGACATTTGGTTTGTTAAATGGGACAATACATTCATTAACATTAGCTACGCCGTTCGTTAGTAGGTAGTGGTACCATAGGAATTGACAACTCCCGTTCCGGACATCCCAGGGAAAGGGGACAGTAAAGGAATGACCGAATTCGATGATATTTACTCAGATAGACCTTTAATTTGTTTAAGGGTTTATCACCTCAGTCGCAAGGCTTGGATGTATGCATTGGAACAACACCGCATAAATGTTCATTATCAGTACAGCATGCATTTACACAAGACATAATATTGATTTAAACACAGTTTTACTTCAATACTTTGCTTTTGTGCATATGGTTTAGTTGAGACATTTCGCTAGCCATACATGACATTTAGACATAGACATTTTAACATGATTGACCTTGATCATGCATTTACACAAGACATAATATTGATTTAAACACAGTTTTACTTCAATACTATGTTCTCGTGCATATGGTTTAGTTGACACATTTCGCTAGCCATACAGGACATTTTGACATAGACATTAGACATAGACATTTTAACATGATTGACATTGATCATGCATTTACACAAAACATAACGTTGATTTAAACACAGTTTTACTTCAATACTTTGTTTTTGTGCATTTCACCTATGGTTTAGTTGATGCGTTTTCACTAGCCATACATATCATTTAGGTTACACATTACATGATTTACATTGATCATGCATTTTGACATATTATTCAATACATTTGACAAATTCATTTATACATGGACAATTTACATTGTTGGTTTGGTTTGATTAAGTGATTAAGTAATGATGCGGGTGTAATATGATACAAGCATGGTGGATACGCCGCTGGTACTTCCTATATATAAGTGTTTGTATGGTATTACATGTCGTAGCATTATTTGAATCATTTCAGTTTGAGACATAGAACATTTTATGCAAATAACATATTTTTTTTCACAAGACATTGATTTACAAACAACTTAACTTATACAAACTCATTTTTATATGGTTATTCATTTAACCTTACATTATTTATACATATCATCTGATCTTATTGTTTTTCAAATGGTTTACAAAACAAAGCAAATAACAAGGTTCATGACTAAACATTTTCTCAAACATAAGTCATGAAACCTATTTTCACAAAACCTATGTATCTCACCGGCATTTTTATGCTGACGTACCATATTTTCACATGTGTTTTTCAGGAGATGTCGCATAAGATGATCAAGATACACATAGGCAGACTTGGGCTTTAGTGACAATAAAAGATGCAAGACTAGTTAATTATGTTGTATTTCCTTGTTTGTTAAGACATTGTAACACTTCTAATGAATAAAACGAAACTTTAATTTCCATGGTTGTGAAACATTAATTCTGTTGCAACACGCCCCGATGTTTCCGCCGCGATTTGTATGTTCTACGCGGTCGGGGTGTGACACTCGAGGCCATTGAAAATAGTGTGGCACCACTTGCCCCACGGTGGGCGCCAAATTATTTTGGTCAAAAATTACCGAAGCAATTTTGTGATCAAATTAGTTAAGTGAGGTAGTGTGCTAAAAATGTGTGTTGAAAATATGCTAATTAAGTTGTTTGCAAAAATAGTTTTCAGGATACGACTCAGGATATTGAGGTGTATCTACGATCAAACAATGAGCGAAAATGTAAAGGGTGACACAAGATGTACGAGGAAAGCCCTTGATCAATCTAGATCGCCAGCATAAAACCTCGGGAACTGACAATCGCAGCTGCCTTGTTCTTCTTAATGCTTCAAATGTCAGGATACAGTGCGGGATATGATGCGGATCGACTAAGTGTTACAATGTAATTTGAATACAAGTGTAAGTGTGTAGTGATTGTTTGCAGTTAGAGAGAAAGAGTGTGCGAAAGATTGTGTCCCTAATCTGATCCGATCAATCCTTTTTATAGTAAAAGTAAACCAACTAACTATCCTACTATTCCGGGATTCGGCGAATATTCCATATGTGGACGTTGTAGTCCACGTCTTCCGGCTTCAACGTCCATAATCCAACTAATTTGCCCGGTTCTTGAGGAGAAGAAGTCCTCTTGAACGTTAGAGATTTGTTCCAATAATCTGTACGTGAGTTAATTAGTCATTACCAGGATATCATATCAAGATGTTACCAATATCCTGATCCAGCATCCTGGTCACAAGAAAACAAACAAAGTCAGCATATCGGCCAGGATATATATAGCAGAAAATCACCCATAACAAGTATTATGAGACGAGCACAGAGATTTACTTCGATCACAGGGAGACTATGTTTCTTGGCATCTGATGCTAAGTTGGGCTTTAACAAGTCGAAAGTGACATGTTTCAAGTGCAAATGAAAAGGAGATTTTAAAAGAGAGTGTACAAGTCAAGAAAATCAAGATAACATCAATCCGTTCAGTGAGTATTATAAACAAGAAATATATCACAAGCCACAAATTGAAGCTGGATCTTCAAAGTCGAAAAACAAAGCATTGGTTTTTATACATGAAGATGAAGGTTTCAATTGGAATAAAATGCTTTTTCAAACTGACGGACGAGCAATGATTGCTGAGATTATTGAAGAATCCCAGGAGACAGTTGATGAAGAAGAGTATTGTGTTAATGAAGTTTCTAGGAATTCTAATGTTTCCGTAGTTGATGAAACTTATAATAATTTTGCAGATATGTACTACAGCAGCATCGGAATCAGTAGGGAAGAGAGAGAGAGAGAAAGAAAAGATGATGAAAGATGATCAAGCGATGGTAGCCTAAATCGGTGATGATAGTAAATATGGTGAAACTGAGAGTAAGTTTGACAAAATACCATGTGAAATCTATGCGGAAAATGAAGAGTTTTTTAAACAAAAACGCATAGTTCTTGAGAAAAAAGAAGATTTTTTAAACAAAACTTATGTCGAAGTTGCTCAAAAAGAAGAATTTCTTGAAGAGAAATGCAAAAAAGCAGTTGAATTTGAAGAGTATTTAAATCAAACTCACTCAGAGTTTGAGAAAAAAGAACTGCTTCTGATACGAAAATGTAAAGAAGTTCTTGTAAAAGAAAAGATTTTGAAACAAAAAGAAGATGAGCTGACACAAAAATGCAATGAGTTTGAAAAAGAAATGAAATGTTAAAAGAAAAGTGTTTAGCTAAATGCAATGATTATGTTCAAAAAGAAAATAATATTCAAGAGTTGCAAAAACAATATGATGTGATGAAAATTTCACATCACAAGATGAAAGAAGCATATGATAAGATTAAAAATAGTTTTAAAGATCTTGAAAAAAGAAGCATAAAATTTGCTGAGACAAAAAGATATCTTGAAGCCAATTATAAAGAAAACAATTGACAGTAAATTTTTATCTTGATCAAATTGATGTGTGATGTGAATAAAATACAACATATAAATTGTATCAAATACGGCGTAAAATCAACCCTTTTTCGGTACTAATGTTGGAAAAAGCTTGTTTCTTTGTTCTTTTTAATTTACAGGGTCAAAAGATCTTAAACGCACAAAAGGAGCAAAATAACAGCAAAAACCATCATAAATACAAAGAAGGAGGATTGACGAAACTCGCCAAGCCCCCATCCACATCCAAACCAAGAGAATAACAAGATCAAAAGACCTGACACGGGGTCGTGCCCACCAGGCACGGGCCGTGTCCAAGATTGGATTCTCTGCAGAAGAAAAGACAACAGCAAAGGACAAAACAGACAACCAACACAGGGCCGTGCTAAGGCAACACGAGGCATGGTCAACTCTGAGATTCGCAGAATCTGAGATAGTATAGTAAGTACATTGGCCACGGGCCGTGCTGTTGACACACGGGGCCGTATTAGTACAAAACCTGACACAACAGTTAACGAGGAAGAGAGAGAGATGACCACGGGGCCGTGCCAGGCGGGCACGACCCGTGTGGAGTGTTTGTCTTCAACTATACAAAAGGGTGCTTAGTTCCATTCCAATACATCCCTTGGTAAACCACTTCTCTCACACTTGCCACCACTCCACCACTACTACAACACCATCATCCACCACCATCATGCATCTTCCATCATTTAGAGTGTGTAGTAGTCTCGGGATCCAAGATCGATCGTAAGAGTTCTTGTCAAACAAATACCATGCTTGGCTAAACTCTTACATCACTTGGTGAAGACAAATCTTTTATGTATTACTTTTTTTATTTTCAATCTTTGGCTCCTTTTTAATTGGGTATGTATTAATGATTTTAATAACCAGTTTTTTATATTGAAGGCGAATTTATCTATACATTCTTTGTATGTTGTTGATTCACATATTCGTGTCTTTACGGTCTATATAAAGTGCGTTAACTACTTGGAAGGGGGTTAGAAGGGTGGTTGGGTAATTCTATGTCTCGTTCAGTGTATAGATCCTACGAGAACCTGGTTCAAGCTTAGTACTACTCCATGGATTGGCCGGGAATGACTGGCCCGACTGGAATAAGAAACCGCTTGAATCCCTCATCTGTAAACTACTATTAAAACTTTAAACCAACCCTGCGAGGACTGTATCTCTGCTGACTCAGACCAAAGGGCTGAGGGTAACGCTGCCTGGAAGGGGGCCTACCACTTTTTCGCATTAATAACTTACTTAATTATCTTTCAATAATCCGACCTTGCGGGACTGTATCCCTTCTGACTCAGACCAATAGGTTGAGCGTAACGCTTCCTGGAAGGGGGCCTACTACTATAACTTAAAGATACTCTCTTAAAATGCCCAAAGTGCGGAAATCATTAAAATGATACATAAAAGAGGAGATGGAACCAAGTGATTCCTTCTTGTCTATTTGTTTTTCCTTATATTTTATTTTTGCTTTTTAGTTTATCTTTTTATAACTTTAAAACATTTTCATCAAAGTTTCGTTAGATTAGACGTTAACGATAAGCTGATATTAAAAGCTCTTGTGTCCTTGGACGACCTCGGTGTCTTGCCATCACTATACTACGTCCACGATGGGTGCACTTTCCCTAACGTGTGTATAGAGTTATAGTAGCATATCGTGTTTTATAAATTTAAACTTGAATTTGCGAGTATAAAAGAGCTAAAATATATCTAAAAATATATACACACGCACGCACGTCATGTTTTTGGCGCTGTTGCCGGGGACACAAGGCTTTTGAGAAAGCTTAAATATAACGGCCTAATCATTTTTATATTTTCTTTTTACGTTTTTCTTCTTTTTTCTTAAATTTTTCGGTTTCTACAGAAGTGATACGGGGCCGTGTCAACTCTCCAGTAACCTCAAATCTGTTTCCTGCCAGATACAGACTGCAGCACGGGGCCGTGTTACCTTGACACGTGGCCGTGTCAGACTAACAGTTTGTAGGAAAATAGTAACCGCCTGATCCCGACGGTAAAACATGTATTTTTATGATTATTTTTACCCCCACCACTCTTACGGTGAATGGTGCGATTATTGTGGGGAGGAGCATGAAGAATCAGAATGTGGTGTTCTAAACTTCACTCCCCACTAATTAGCACCGTCGTTTTCCTGTAACGATCATCTTAAGATGGGTGGGAGTAAAAATGATAATAACGTCCATCCACCTGAATTCCATCAACCCTCGTACATACACGACTTAGAAGACACCAATTAAAAAAACTGTTGATACATAAATTTGGATACGGCTCGTTCGGTATGACTAAGTTACGAAGTGAAGACCGAAACACGATATCCTCCATCGTGTTTCGGAACGTATTCACCGTTGTACATGTGCCACCTCACGAAGGACCAGGAAGAACTGCATGTTCATGAAGAACTGCATGACACACGAAGAACCTGTTGATATCTACATCCTTCCACGAAGAACATCAAGCGAAGAATCAGTTGTCGAAGAACATATTTCGTGGGTTAGCTTGTTGACTAGAATTGTTGTTCACGAAAGATTGGAATCTTTCGTGACTTATGGTTCTTCCTGGGCCACTTTATCTCGCCCAGATGGTTCTTCGTTGAGTAGGATAAGGCTTTGTTATAAAAGGGTGCTTGCAGCAAAGACAGAAGGGGATATAACACAGTGTGAGAGCAGAGAGAGTTTGAGAGCATTTTCTAGCTTTATCTTCTTGTAACAAACTCTTTGAAAGTAATACATTGAGCTTTAAAATGTTGAATCTTGTGTGTATTGTGTGTTCTTAAGCTCGGTTTGCATACTCGTTTGGTTTCCGCACAACCGGGTGTGTTCGGTAACAAGGATAAGGTTACTAGATCCTCCTCTAGGACCTACAAGTGGTATCAGAGCCTTGGCTCTCATCCTTGTTAAAACCAAGCTTTGTGTCATGTTTTCGAACAACTCTTTGAAGGTTTTCTGCAAGTTTATGAGTTTTTGAAACAAAAATGGGTTACAAATTTAAGAAAACTTGTTGTTTGCTATAAATTTTTACAAAAACCTTTTTAAATACATGAAGACATGTTAGTATAAGGTTTTTCTTGAAATTTCTTGCAAAAATTTGTGTTCACCATTTTTTCCGGTGAAGTGTTTGGACGGAAAAAGTTATCGATTTTCCCTGTTTGAAGAGATAACTTTCAGATCTTGTAGAAAAGTTGATTTAATAACTTGCTACCAACTTTCGGCGTAGAACTTTTCTGTGTCAGAACCAACTTTTCACGAATACCCAGTTCAACGAAACACCTATTTTCAAAATCATTTTCACGAAAAACATAAGATCTTTCATCCAAATTCTTTTTCAATGAAATACCCACTTGTTTTGTCTTTATCCCAAGAAAAACCTTGTCTTTTTGTCTTATTTGAATCTCAACCTACAAAGAACCAATCTCACAAATCATAAAGTCAAAGAAATACCAAGTATTTTGTCTTATTCATCTACTCACAAAATTGTTTACAAACTGTTTGTCTGGGCTAATCTTTCATGGACTTGTGTTCCATCAGTATTAGTGAGTCCAAGTATTCTTGGGCAAAACACAGAGTTGTGGTTGTCTTTTACCACGGAATTCGATCAAGCACTTGAAGAAGCCGGTTCAAATGCTGAGACATTTGTGGATCTTTCTGTCGATGATAAGAAGACATATGATTTAGAAAAGAAAGCATTCTTGATTCTAACTCAAGCCTTAAACAAAGATATTTATCATCAGTTTGTGGGATTCAAAACAACAAAAAGTCTGCGGGATGAACTAAAGGCAAGAGGTCAAGGAAATGCGTTGTCACGCAAACTAAGACATGATCTGCTCAAAAAAGAGTTTGACGGCTTCATGTGTATGGAAAGGGAGTCGCTGGGAGATATGACAAGTTGATTTTATCATCTGCTGGGTGAGATGGGTAATTTTAAGGTCGCAGTAACTCCGGAAGAGGTTGTCACAAAGTTTGCCGACGCATTGCCAGCTCAATGGAATGGTTTCTTGGAGATTCTGAAATATAATGGCACGCTAGCTACAACCAACATCCATGATTTCATGCAACTCTTGGAGAACAAAAATCAAAAGGAAATCACGAAGGCAAAAAGAGTGCCGGTACCACAAAATCCCGAGATATACTATGGAAATTGTGGAGGTACTAGCATGGTTGCAAGACCTGCTCAACATGCTCAGCTACAAACGGCTTTTGTCTCGAGCACCGATATGTATGGAACACCACAACCAGCAGCCTCAGAGCAAAGCTATCAGTCTACTGGAGTACCATCATTTCTTGATCCAAACTACAAAGGTCAACAACAAGCCTGTTATGGAAACACTTCATTAACAGTCAATGCTGGTCAGTCAAATAATCCAAACACGGTTCGGCTAGATACTTCAAGATTCTCGAAAAGCAAGTGTTGAGGTGGCAAAGGAACATATGGAGCTTCTAAACACTTTGGTGAGCGCGTACTGTGGGTTGGTAGCAGGGAAAATTGGGAACATCAATTTGACTCAGGAAGATTATCAGCAAATTGATAAGGATGAAATGGATTTGATGGATATCAAGTGGGCATTTGCTAGTACAGTGAGGCGAGCAAAAGATTTCATGGAAAGAACTGGTAGAACCAGCTTGGAAAGCAAGAAGGACACCAAGTATGGGTTCGATAAACAAGCGGTCAAGTGTTTCAACTGTGGTAAACGAGGCCATTTCAAACGTGAATGTACGAAGCCAGCTCAGCATGGGAACCAGAATCCTTTTAGAAATCAAGGCAACCAACCGAACCAGAATCAAAACAAGAATAATGAACGTGCCTTGATACCTGCAAACAATATTCATCAAGCAGGTCCATCAAACAACAACCGAGCTCATGTGGTGCAAGTTGATGAAGGTTGTGACTGGTCGATTCAACTGGGTAACGGTGATCTGGGTGGAATAGCTTGTTTTTTGCTGAGGTTGTCAAGGATCTAACACAAGAGTGTGATGGAGAATCTTCATATGAAGACAGTTCTGGTTATAGTGGAAGCTCAGATGAGGAAACCTCAAGTTCAGGTGAAGACGGCACGGATGAAGTGTCACATGAGTCCATTGATGTAGATGTTGAGGAGCTTTTGAGTGAAGCTAAAGCATGGAACGACCAAAGATCAATTTTGGTGGATCAAGTTGCTTATTCTTCTTCTTCTCATCATTCAGCCTTCATGGCTAATGTTGGCAGTTCGTCAAGTCAGGTACGTGTGGATGAACCTAAATCTGATAAATGTGATAATTGTGTTGACTTAGGTGCTAGATTGTCTGACTTGCAAAGAAAATATGATGATTTGCAAAGCAAGTATGATGTGACATTTATCCATCAAAGTTTGATCGTGGATCTTTTGAAATGCACAGAGGCCAACTTATTTCATAAAAATCATGAAAAAGAATTTAAGATGGTAATTGACACATTAAGGGAAGATAAGTCCGAGTTAGTAAAAACAGTTTCAAGAAAACAAATTGCTATAAACAATTACATCACTAGGATCGAGGTAGCACAAAAGGAGTTGGCCTGTGTCAAGTGTGAAAATGAGGCAATCCAGCATAGCTTAGATAGTTACTCAAACTCTAGGTATGTGCTAAATCACATCATTAATATATAGAAAAAGAAGAGTGATGTCACGTGCATTGGATATAAGAAGTGTCCTCCACCTGCTAGACACAATTATACCGCAATGCCTGACGAGGAGGATAAACCTCAATTTGAGCCATCTATTCCTTTAGACGTTGAAGAATTCGTAGCTGGACTTGGTTACAAAAAGGAAGTATCATCAGATTCGGATGTGTTAGTGGATACGAAAGTATCAACTGCTGAACAAAATCAGGATCCTCCAGTCATTGTTGAGGATGCTGATTCTTCAGATGATGAATCCGATGATACTGACTCTGCATAGTCTGATGCAGTTATCAAAGAAGAGGACATACCTCTTGAGAATCACATTTTATGCGATCCTCCCTCAAAACCTGCCAAGACTGTTCGGGTTGAGTCCACTACTGCACAAGAGTCTGAGAGTGTGAATTTGCTATATACTCTAGTTGGCGATGATAGAGTTTATTCAAACAAAGATTTTCCGATTAAAAATGTAAATCAATCTTTAATCAGTAATGTTTTTGAGGATTCGACAAGTAAGTTTTTGGGAGAGTCGAGTTCACGAGTTGTGGTAACACAATGTCCTCCGATTCCAAAACCTGAAATTCGAAAACAATATGGCAACCAGAAATTACCAACAGAGAAGATTCAGCAAAATCACACTAAACCAAAAGGAAAATCGATAACTCAAGGTCGAAAGGAGCAGAACCAGAGAAAGGAGAAAAAGATGAACTTTGTGAAGTCGAAGGGAACTGATAAAATTGAAACATTTGAAAACAAATCTAATATAGATTATGTTAAGAAAGTTAAAATTTTGAAAAGAGATGGTCAAGACAATTCAGGACCAAGTACTTCAAAATCAAAAAGTTCCTTAACGAGATATCAACATGATACTTCGGGGTTTGTTTAACGAAGATCATGTTTCGAGTGTGGTGAGTTTGGACATATCATTCGAAATTGTCCATATCTTCATAAGTTAAAAGCTAAAGTTGATGTTCCCGTGTGCAAAATTACCAAAAGCGATCCATTTCTTTAAAACAAGATCCCCGTCATGTGAAAGAAAGGGAGAAGAAACAGAAACGCAAGCAAATCAAGGTAATTGAAAAGTCTCTTAAAACCGATGTGGTTTAAAAACAACCTGTTTCAGTCAAACCAAAAATTTCAAAAACTTCAAACAATCACGAAGTTAACTTTTCGAACAATCAAATTGGTAAAACTCAACAGACTTGGAAACCTAAATTGGTCACAAACTCAGGGGGAGCATCACCATTTCCAAATCATCGCGAAGTTGAAATAACTTTTGTTGATGAAAATAGAAGACCCAAGTCCACGAAGGCTTGGGTCCCCATCTCCAACTGATCATTTGAGTACATGTGCAGGGTGTTTCAGGAGGAACTATCAGTAGTCTTTGGATTGTTGATAGTGGGGCATCCAGGCACATGACCGACGACATGAGACTTCTTTACAACGTCAAATCTATTAGAGGAGGCTATGTTGCTTTTGCTGGAGATAAAGGCGGATATATTACTGGTGAAGGAATTGTATCCAACGGGGTTGTCAGTTTTGACAAGATCAACTTTGTGCAACAACTTGATCACAATCTTCTAAGCGTTTCTCAAATCTATGATAAGAAGTTTTCGGTGCACTTTGATGCTAATGGATGTTATGTGTTGAAGCCCGGTTTCAAGATCCCCAAAGACTGGATTCTATTATCTGCACCAAGGATTAATGATTTATATGTCCTTGATATGAGCCAAGCAATCACAATGTCTGCTTAAGTAACATGTTTTGTTTCTAAAGCCACAGAAAAGGGTACCATCTCTTGGCACAGGCGGATAGGACACATTCACCTAAGGAAAATGAATCATCTGGTGAAGAATGAGTTAGTAAAAAGGAAAACAAAGTAAGAAATCGCACCCGATAAAGAAAATCAACACGGTTGCAGTGCCGCTTGAACGCTTGCACATGGATTTATTCGGTCATGTCAAGCATAAAAGCATCAGTAATGACTCGTACTACCTCGTGGTGACTGATTATTCCAGATTTTCTTGGGTGGCGTTTATGGCACACAAGAGTGAAACTTTCGAAATTATCAAAAACTTGATCACAACGATTGAGAATTTGTATACTTTGAATGTAAGACGCATACGCAGCGACAATGGAACTGAGTTCAAGAATCATGCTATGGAGGAGTTTTGTAGATCCAAAGGCATTCTTCATGAATTCAGTGCCCAAAACACTCCTCAACAAAATGGCGTCGCTGAGCATAAGAATAGAACATTGATCGAAACTGCAAGGACTATGTTGGTAGAGTCACAGTTGCCCATTCCATTCTGGAGTGAAGTTGTGGCCTCTGCATGCTACACGATGAACCGAGTCCTTACAGTAAAAAGATACAACAAGACCTGCTTTGAGCTTCTTCACAAACGGAAACCTAATTTACAATTTCTTGAACCATTTGGGGCTCCTTGCACTATGATCGATCCTAGTGGTAAACTTGGGGCAAAAGCAATTGAGGGATACTTTCTTGAACCGTTTGGGGCTCCTTGCACTATGTCAGATGTCCTGGTCAGCCATGGATGTTTTAGTACGATGACTTTTTCAATTCGATCAATATTGAAGAAAAAGTAGTAGATGCTGCGGCACATATATTTTTCGAGAGTGACAACGCAACAACCTCACCGTTGGTTCATCCCATTATTGTCAACAATCAAGAATCCTCTTCAGTTAACAATAATGCCTCGAGAATGAGGATTTTCACAATGCTACTGAATTGAACGAATCTTCAGAGGATGATGAATTTCTCGATGCAGACCAAGAAGCTCCTGCAACAGTTGTGCATGGTACTTCTGAGGCTACACCCCCTGAGGACTGCCCTAAAATAGCTGAAGCTACTGCATCATCCTCTTCGCCAGTTCAGGGTATTGATTTGGTTGTTGATCTCAACTTCAAGAATCTGGGTATAAATATTCCAGTTCCAGATAATCCAGAAACGAGAATCCATAATACCCATCCTCAACAAAACATCATTGGAAATGTTCATAGTGGCGTGCAAACGAGGAATCAGTTGAGAAACAACAACAATGTTGGCTTGTATGCAGCGATTAGAGAATCGGGTTTGCAGAATGATTGGTCATTCGCGTGTTATGTCTCACAAGAAGAACCAAGGTCATGGAAAGAAGCGTTAAAGGATAATTCTTGGGTGGAAGCTATGCAGGAGGAACTGCAACAATTCCAGAAGCTTGGTGTCTGGAAACTGGTTGAAAAACCTGAGAACTATAAGAAGATTGGCACCCGTTGGGTTTTCAAAAGCAAGAAAGATAACCGTGGAGTAGTTGTCCGAAACAAGGCGAGATTAGTTGTTCAAGGTTTTCGTCAGGTTTAAGGGATAGACTACAACGAAGTTTATGCACCGGTTGCACGTCTTGAAGCTATTCGGATTTTTCTAGCCTATGCTTCCTTCAAGGGATTCAAGGTTTACCAGATGGACGTGAAAAGTTCATTTCTTCATGGTGTGGTTGAAGAAGAGGTGTATGTTGAACAGCCTCTGGGTTTTGAAGATTCTATTCATCCTGATCGGGTTTGGTTGCTCAACAAAGCTCTCTACGGATTACATCAAGCACCGAGAGCTTGGTATGCAACCTTATCTAACTATCTACTGGAGAATGGTTTTCGCCGGGGTCTTATCGATTGCACTCTTTTCATCAAAGAAAAGGATGGAAATCTTCTGTTGGTTCAGGTATACGCGTAGATGATATTATTTTTGGTTCCACTAACGATGTTTTGTGTAGGGACTTCGAGCGTGTTATGCAGGAGAAATTCGAGATGAGCGCCATGGGGGAAATGAACTTCTTTTTGGGCCAACAAGTTCAACAAACGGAGTCTGGGATATTCATCCATCAAACTAAATATATCGATGACATCATGAGCCGATTCCAGATGTCCGAAGCGACGCCCATTGGTACCCCACTTCCGCAGAATCACGGGATTACTCCGGACTTGAAGGGTGAAAGCGTTAAATCTTCATTTTATCGCGCAATGATCGGATCTCTTATGTATCTCAAAGCCTCGAGGCCCGACATAATGTATCCTACGTGCCTGCTCGCCCGATATCAAGCCAAGCCGAAGGCCTCACATCCAGCAGCTGTAAAAAGGATTTTCCGCTATTTGAAGGGTTGGCCGGACACCGGTCTCTGGTACCCTAGGGATGATAGCTTCGACTTGATCGCATTCAGTGATTCTGACTTTGGTGGCTGCAAAATCGACGACAAATCCACAACGGCTGGATGTTAGTTTTTAGGAAATCGCCTGGTCACATGGCAGTGCAAGAAGCAGACTTGTGTCGCTACATCAACCTGTGAAGCTGAATACATTGCTGCCTCAAGTTGTTGCTCCCAAGTCATGTGGATTCAACAACAAATGCGCGACTACGGTTTTGAATTCCTATCTAGTCCTATTTTCGTTGATAATTCTGCTGCCTTACAGATCACTAGAAATCTTGTGCAGCATTAGAAGACCAAACACATCGAAATCAAATATCACTTCATACGTGATTGTTTTGATAAAAGACTTATCGATGTTGTTAAGGTCCACACCGATGACCAACGGCCCGACCTTTTTTCCAAAGCATTTGACAAATGACGATTTGACTATTTACTAATGGTAAACGGCATTAAGGTCAAGCCAAAGTAAACCAACATCGGAAAATCATTTTTGTAAATATTAATTTGTGTTTTCTTAATTTCTCGTACTTTTAGCATTTTAGGGGGAGTAAAA
Source organism: Helianthus tuberosus (assembly GCA_030545235.1). Taxonomy (NCBI): domain Eukaryota; kingdom Viridiplantae; phylum Streptophyta; class Magnoliopsida; order Asterales; family Asteraceae; genus Helianthus; species Helianthus tuberosus. Next base: position 162,197,695 of record CM060450.1, read on the forward strand.
CCGAAAAATATAAAAACATTGAAAATTTTCAAAAATACAAAAACATCGAAAAATTTTAAAAGCACAAAAACAATAGAAAAACAAAAATGAGTTTCCTGGTGAGGAAAAGAGAAAATGATAGTACATCAGTGGTCTGTCGAAACCTCTTTAAACCTTAAAATGAAAAACGATATGCAGCTCTATATAAGATGTATCGGTAGGCTCACAATCATTTTAAAGTGTGCAGGGTGATATAAACCTAAATCGACTGAAGACCGTGTGGGAACCGCTCATTGGCATATGGTCTTGGTACCGAAATTTCGTTTGATAGATTGTCGAGGTTCTGATATACGTGGTCTTTATGCTGTTTATCATCTGGGTATCATGGTTGTTTCTGTTATAAAAAACAACGGGGACGCAAGTCTAGTTCATCCATGATACCATACATACATGTACATATCATTCAAACATGTATATAATACATGATGCATTCGACCTCAATAAGTGATAAACAATCACATGTCCCAATAAATAAGTGATAATATATCACAGTTTATCCGGGAGTCAAGTTCGTCTCTTTGTCGGTACGACGGTACTAACCTGTTCACAGACTTGCTCTTGTGCCCTGCATGCATCGAATATCAAGTTCCTCATTAATAAGTGATTTTGTCACATAGGGCTTGTATTCATCCAAAAATAAGTGAGTATCTCACATCATATATGTTGAAAACGGATGATAAATGGTATACTCACCAGTAAGATGAACTCTCGTGCATACCTTGATACGGGAACGTGTCGTGTGTGGATGAACACCGGTCGGTAAGTATAAATCATACCTTAATGTATCCCCTAATCGTGATTACATCTGATAAGTTGAGCTTATGTGGACAACAATACTGATAATCGTTATATGATGCTTATCTTACTGTTAACTAATTGAACAACAAGAGTGTTTTGGCACGACCGTACACTGATATGATTCTCTTACCCTCGAAACTCGCAAAAAGAATGTCTGTAAATATTTATTTATATTTCTCCGTTTCTGCATCTTTGTATATATTTATTTACTGCTTTCTGTCTTTAAATTTGAAATATTCAAAAATACCAAAATGATTTTAGGTGTGTTTTAGTATAAATTTTATAAAAACCAAAAAGATTTTATTTCTATCTTATTTTTTATTGTACGATGTTTGATCTCAAGTCTTTTCCACTTGAAACCTGTTCGAAACCTAAAATAATTGCATCTTCATAAACGATCAAAATTAACAAGTGTTGAAAGTTAAAATCTAAAACTGGTGAATTTTTTTTTAACTTTCAAACTGTTGTCGGTCGGTAGTTGATTGAGAGCTGGTCACATGTGTGTCGTTTGATTATATTCCAAGCGGTTGTTCTCATTACGCGTTTAGCTTTCTTGTATGTGCAGATGCGGCATTCAAACCAGCTAAAGGCGAAGAGAACGTGTTCGATGCCGAGCTTTGGAATGAAGACACGACATTGATGCAATCAAAGGATCAAGATGATCGAGTTGCCGCTGACCACTCATCAACACCACAGGGATCTAAAATTTAAAGATCAACATTTCACGAGCAACGTTCAAGGGAGAATTTGCTGATACACTCCCTGTTTGTAACACGTGAAGACATCTAAAGATCCGACAACAATGTGAAGAACGTACCCTCACGAGCAGCATCCAAAGGGGAGTTTTTTGATACATAAATGTGGATAAGGCTCATTCGGTACGACTAAGTTACGAAGTGAAGACCGAAACACGATATCCTCCATCGTGTTTCGGAACGTATTCACCGTTATACGTGTGCCACCTCACGAAGGACCAGGAAGAACTGCATGTTCACGAAGAACTGCATGACACACGAAGAACCTGTTGATATCTACATCCTTCCACGAAGAACATCATGCAAAGAATCAGTTGTCGAAGAACATATTTCGTGGGTTAGCTTGTTGACTGGAATTGTTGTTCACGAAAGACTGGAATCTTTCGTGACTTATGGTTCTTCGTGGGCCACTTTATCAGGCCCAGATGGTTCTTCGTTGAGTAGGATAAGGTTTTGTTATAAAAGGATGCTTGCAGCAAAGACAGAAGGGAATAGAACACAGTGTGAGAACAGAGAGAGTTTGAGAGCATTTTCTAGCTTTATCTTCTTGTAACAAACTCTTTGAAAGTAATACAATGAGCTTTAAAACGTTGAATCTTGTGTTTATTGTGTGTTCTTGAGCTCGGTTTGCATACCTGTTTGGTTTCCGCACAACCGGGTGTGTTCGGTAACAAGGATAAGGTTACTAGATCCTCCTCTAGGGACCTACAAAAATGAATGTAATAATCTTCTCTATCAAAAGAATCAGATGAATCCGATTTGAAAAATTTGTCCATTCGTAGATAACAATTAATTCATAAACAATCTTTGTAAAAAATAAAATTATATCAGTATCCTAAAAATAACTCAATGGCGGTTACAAGATTATTTTATCATTTAATTGAACTTTGGAGTAAATTACATTATTCCCCTTTTTCATTAATATATTTGAAGGGCACATGTCAACACTAGATAATTTTTACACTTCTCACACTCTTACTCCTTTTAACGGGATCCTTAATCTATATATATATATATATATATATATATATATAGGGGAATGTTCATTTAAGAAGAATCTTCTTGCAAGAAGAAAACTAAATTAATCTAGACTATATTTTTTTGATCAATGGTTGTGAATCAAGATATTATTTTTGTCCACTTTTAATTAATTTTTAATTAACAAGGGTAGGATAGATAATTTAATATAGAGTATTAATAAATTTTATGAACGGTGGCACCATAATTTTCTCCTTCATCATCATTAATGTGTTGGGTCATACACCAATTTTATTAGAAGTGACAAAATTATTTAAAATTGTTGTGATCCTACACATTTTGTACCCTACACCATAACATTATTTTTATGGTGTAGAAAACGTTGTTTTTATAGTGTAGGAAACATTGAATATGTAGGATCATGTGCAAGAATGGTTTTGTTGTGTAAGGTGCACAACTATTTTATAGGATCGACTCATTAAATGATTAAAGTTCATTAACTAGAATAGCAAAAATATTTTATAGAATAGACTCATTAAATAATTAAAGTTCATTAATTAAAATAGAAAAAATAAAGGATAGACTAATTAAATGATTGGTTTAAATTACCTTTGTATCCTTTATTTTTTTATTCTTAATTTGTAATTTCTTCTCATTTGAACTCTCCACTATATATATATATGTTCACAGTTCGGTTTCAAACTGTGAAATCATCCAAATTGGTGATCAGTTTGGTTTGGTTTTAATTTTTAACAATTTGGTTTCGGTATTCAATTACCAAAAACGTGACTAACGGTTTGATTCATGGTTTGACACAAAACTGTTCAAACCAGACCATTAACACCCCTAGTTTCACTAAAGACGTTTTGATTAAAAAATTATATTTATATCAAAATCTATTAAAATACCCGTTATAATTTTATACAGCTCAGCTAAAATTGAAACGGGCCGATAAATATTAGTACAGAGCGATAGACAAACGACACCTAAAAGTTTTCGCTCCTGAGTCCGCTACTGGTGTTATCTTCATGAACATCTTTAATGTCATAATTTTTACTAGGATTTCTCTTTTCATTCACCAGTGGCGGACCTAGGAACAAAAATTTTTAGGTGTCGTTTGTCTATCACTATGTAATAATATTTTTCAGTCTGGCTCGAATCAGGCCGGGTCGTATAAAATTTTAATAAGTATACCAATGGATTTTGATAAATCGTATAACTTTTTTTAACAAAATGTCAAAACTTATTAAAAATAATAAACATTAAGCTGTATAAAGAGGATACCCGGCCACAATAAAAAAAAAGAAAAAAAATGTAAGGGTAAAATGCTAAAATAATCCATGGGGTTTCATATTTGTTTGTTCAATTCAAAAGGACAAAAATATCCTTCATCTTAACATAAAAATAAATTAAATTAGTAATTTGGATGAAAATGACAATCAAACACAAACTTAAAGACGATTTTTAGATGAAACATATAAGAATGACCAATAGAAAAAAAGGGAAATGGACTGTATCACCCTAAACTATGCAAAATTGGCCAATACCACGCCCAACTTTCAAGTTGGCTCCCACCACCCTCTACTTAACATTTAGGTGGTAGTGTCACCCCTTCGTTAAATAATCATTAACTGAGTTTGTGTTTTAATCCTACGTGGCATGGGGATGATGAGGTGGACAGCCTACGTGGCTAATTTATCCAATGTGGCATGCTGGTAGATCTGGAACATATTTTATAACTAACAAAAAGAAATTAATATATATATATATATATATATATATATATATGGCTTGTCTATATAGGAAACTCTATCTTTTTTAGAAAACTTTGCAAACTCATTGTCATCCATTGATTATGTGCCATCCAAGTAGATCAATGGTTCTCATGATTTTGGAAAGAAATATAATTAAAAGAAATATTATAATACACATGAAAAGCACTGAAGGGGTATTTTCGGTAGTGCAATATAACATTGGAAAAAGAACTCCCTGCCATGCAGTAGCAGTCAAATCATAACTCCAAACCAATTCAAAAAAAAATTCATCTTTATCTTCCCCACTATACTGTTCATATGCAGTTTTGTTCATAATTCCCCCCATCCGATAGACTGTTCATATTTCCCCGTCGCCAAGAATACATCGATCGGTGCCTTCTAACCCTAAGACATAAGCCGATAGTAAGGATCCGGGAGAATGAGGAAATCGTTCGTAATTTTGTCTTCCTCGCTCAAAATGAAACGATTACGGAAGATCAAGAGTTCAAGCAAAAGGTTAGTTCTTGTAATCTGTCCTGTAAAAGGGGGTTTTGTTCTAGCGAAATCCCCTTCAAAAATGGCTACTGATTTTGTTTTGTTTTCTATCTATTGCACTAGGAGACCTAAATTAGGGCGGGAAAGTTCTGCCAGCCGTAGTGTTCTTATTATATCCGATGATTCCAAGCAAGTTCCTCCCAAGCAACAATCTCACTTCGGTCCGACCCAGAGGGCTTTAGGTTAGTATTGATGGGCGTATAAACCGTGAACGTAGTTTTAGGTGCTGTATAGTGTGTTGAATTAGGCTCTGTTCATAACATACTTTTGTTTGGCTGCATTTGCAGTGTATGAAGATACTGACACTGGGTCAACATCCACTGGGAAACGACGGTTAAATGGTAAGTACCTTTGGTTACAATAGTTAGTAATTGCGTATCAATGTGAACTTGTATAACATGGGTTCAATGGTAGGGAAAAAAATGTTATAATATTATCAATGGTAAGTTTCTTTTGGTTACAATAGTTGGAAATTGCATATCAATGTGAACTGGTATAACATGTGTTAAATGGTTATGAAAAAAAAAGGTTGCCTTGTATAGTTTTGGCTATGGAAGTACATTAATTTTTGGGTAGTTAATTTTAGAGGTTTGCATAACATGTGTTAAATAATTAATGGACGGACCAAAGACCATTGCCTTTGATTTGTTTGACTGCCAAATAATTAATAGTGGGAGTTTGAAGTTTGCCTAACACTTTGAAAATTATGTTAAGGTTATTGGATTAATGGTACAATCAGTTAAGATTATTAGATTAGGTGTTTGAAAAATGTTAAACCATTTGTTAGTGTATGAATGTGAACTTCTATAACGTGGTTAGGTAATTTCCGAAGTTTGCCTAACGTGTTTTAAACAATTAATGGTCAGACCAAAGATCATTCGGGTTGATTTGTTTATCTGCCAAAGAATTAATGGTCTGATTACAGTTCATTTTCTAACATGTGTTAATTGGCAGAGAAAAAAAAATTGCGGATGATAATTCTGGCAAAGGAAGGCAAAGAACCCGTGGTTAGTTATTTTTTATTTATTTTCATTTGTTTGATGTTCAAATGATTAATTGTTGGATGTTTGATCTTATAACTGTAACGTTACCGTTTGTGTTATAAAGTTTTGACATAAAGGGTTATAAAGTCGACTAATTATTTTATGGTTGTTTTGGTTTTGTATAAAACGTTATACCAGTACATAGGGCAGATGTAACAGCTACATCAAGCGGGAGAACCTTACGGTCAGGGACAAAGAAAGTTTCAAAGGAGAGTGTGAAAGTTCAAAAATGGAAGCAAAAAGAAGTTGTTGACGGACAAGCAAAAGTCCCCAAAGCCCGTAAGCGAGCAAAGAAGGATGAATTTCTGGGAATAAGGACGCGATCCGCACCACTACAATTTTATAAGTGTGTACGAGCATTGACAGACCAACAACGTGAGGCAGTCAGGGGAATGGGCTTTGGTCGTTTACTTACTTTCAGCGTTGATGGGTTATCAGCTAAGTTAGGTTATTTTGTTGTCGACAATTTTAATCCCGAAAAGATGGTGATATGTACACCTGCTGGTAATATCAAGGTAAACAGCAAAGTGATACATCAGTTACTTGGGATCCCGACCGGTGGGATAAAGTTTAGTTCGATTGATAAGCTGTCTATCTTGGTTGATGCCGTTGCGGATTGGAGGGCGAGATACCCGGGTGTAATGGTACCTCCAACAAAGATGGTGAAAATGATAGATGAGTCCGACGGCGAAGACAGTTTTGATTTCCGCATGGATTTTGTAATGTGTTTTGTGGCAGTGCTTGTTGACTGTCATAAACAATGTTGTTTACGGGAAGAAATCTTAGAGTATCTAGATGATAAAATGGATTTTGCAAAGTTAGACTGGTGTGACCTGGTGGTAGAGAAGTTGAAAACTTGCAAAGATACCTGGGATCGGCTTGACCCACAAAGCATCTTTGTTGGGCCTCTTTCGATTCTGATAGTAAGTGAAATTTATTTTGACATTCTGAATTAACATGTGTTAAATATACTTGCTTGTTTTTCGGACTGAACTGATCGCTGTTACTTGTAGCTGTTGTACGTTGATAGCATTGAGTGCACAGGGATGAAGGTTGACAAGGCGGTGTGTCCTTTGGCTTTCTGGAACTTGAAGAGATTGCGAGAGAGAGAAAGGCTGGAAATACTTGCTGGTGGGTTTGGTCTGGGAGGGTTTAAAGGGTTAACACTTCCAAGTAACTATAACGTGGATCACTGGGCAAGTAAGGAGGTATAGTTATATACACTGACAAGTGTTTTTTATAATTAGTATATAATTTTTGTATGAAACTGTTGCTTTAACCTTTTGAAACAGGAGAGGCTGTTGATGGTACGACAGCTAATTAATGTGACAAACAAGAACAAAATCAAAATAGAGGGTATGTTGGAATCTATGTATGTGGAGAGCCCTGATGACGAAGAAGTACAGACGTTGAAGGCAATGTATGAAAGTTTGTTTGAACAGAGAGCGTATGCACGTACAGATCACGATCAAGCGGTAGATTTATCATCGCACCGTATCAATGAGGTGTTGGAAGATTTGAAAAATGATGAAAGTATACACGTTGACGAGGGACAGAATGCTGGTTAGTCGCTGTTATTGTTTGTAAAAAATTGACTTGATTAATGTGGCACGTATTTATTGATGTGCAACGTTTTCGTAGGGGATGGCGTGGTTGACGATTTCTCGGATGGTTCGCCAATAGCTAGTTTGTACCGGAAGTCACTTAATCGGCCTCCCCAAAGGATCAGTAAAAGGAGATTGAAAGAAGTAGGATCTTCAGCCATAGACTTTGATGGCATAGAAGGTGTGATTATTATCTTTCTGACTTATACACTGTAACACATGTTAATGTGTTACCGATCTTATTGATTAACATCTGTTGTGGTTGCAGGTGATGTTGCGGGGCAATCAAGCGTAGCTGTTGATGGAAAAGAGTTTGCTGAAACGAGGGAAGATGGTGGGAAGTCGTTACAGGTGAGGCGATCTGCTCGACTGGAGATGTTAAAGGATGTTCATGAGAAAGAAGAAAGCTGTGTGACCCCAAAAAAGGCGCAAGACAAATATAAAGTGTGATGGGCCAAACACGGATGGTGGTAACGAAACAGGTAAAGTGTTACATGTGTTACCATTTTAAGTGTACGTATATAGTTAAGTGTATAGATGGCAGCCTAGGAAGAAAACATAAGTACACATTGATGGTAACTTTCTCGATTAGTGCTCGAGAAAGTTTATGTCCCTGTAATGTCCATACGGGACTGAAATGTATGGTGTAACACATGTTAACAGATGCTTAACACCTGTTGTGGTTGAAATGTATTGTCTAACATATGTTATGTCCCTATAATATGCGTAGGGAACTGAAATGTATTGTTTAACATCTGTTGTCGTTGCAGCTGATGTTGCGGGCCAAGCAAGCATACCACATGATGGCAAAGAGTGTGCTGAGATGCTGCAAGATGTTGGGAAGTCGTTGCGGGTGAGGAGATCTCCTCGACTGAAAAAGTTAAAGGATGCTCCTGAGCCAGAAGTAGGATGTGTGACCCCAATAAGGCGTAAGACAAACAGGATGTTTGATGGGCCAAGCACGGATGGGGGTAAAGAAACAGGTAAAGTGTTACATGTGTTACCAGATACATTGTACGTTTGCCGCTAAGTGTATAGGTGGCACCCTAGGAAGAAAACATAAGTACACATTGATGGTGATTCGTTGTTTGAACAGGGACAAAGTTTATGTCCCTATAATATATGCGTACGTGTCTGAACCCATTTAATATTAATGTGATGTTATAGGGGGCAACGAGACTGAGAAGCAACACAGTGATAAGAGTGTTCATGAGGCTGGTATTTCAACTGGGGGTGACTGTAGTATGGGTGGGGCGGAACATATTGAAGGACAATGGAGCGGGGATAAAAGTGATGTTGAACAAGTCCATAAGTCGTTCGGTTTAATGCGTGCGATACTGCGTTTAAAAGCAGCAGTGGCCCAGGGTGTTACTGGTAGTGCTTCGTACAATTTCAGATTGTTAGTTTTTTATAATGTGCTATATTGTTTAATTCTGTTTTAACATGTGTGATCTTGCTTTGACAGTTGACGGTGGCTCAGGCATGCGGTTGGTTGGTCAAGATGCATATAGTGTGCAGGCAGCAGGACATGAACCTCCACCTGAAAAAAATGTGGATGAGAAGGACGATGATCAGCTGGCACATTTAGACGCGACTGCTGACAAAGAGGATAAGATTACTGATCAGGTAGACAAAAGTGATGAGATGGGTGTTAAGCTTACTGATGAGGTTGAAGGGAATGACAATGAAGGTAATCTTCAGAAAGCATCTTATTTGTATGGGGTCGACAAAAACTCTAGACGCACCACGTTAAGCCTTTTCTAATTTTTTCGTGAATGTTTATGCAGCATCAAATAGTAAGACTGAGCATGAAGTGGTGGATGCAACTGATGCAAGTACGTTAGAATGTGGTGGAGTCGTCTTTGGACCCTTGGAAGGTGATGTTAGCGACAAGGATGAACAGGTGGTTTCGGACTGCAAAGGCAGGGCGGCTGTAGAGAAGAGTCACCGTGATTGTAAGGGTTAAATGTTTAGGCAGGTTCAAAAAAATAGTAACCTATGCATGAGATGTGATAAGAATGTTTTATGCAGGTTCATATAGTATGACTGAGCATGACGTACTCCATTCAACCTTCGTACCTAATGAAGAGTGTGTTGGCGTGGTGGTTGGCTCTGTGAAAGGAGATACTTTCGGTGAATTTAAGGAGGTGGTTAGGGATGGTAAAGGCAAAGCGGCGGTAGAGGAGGGGCAGCCGGATTTTAATGGTAAAAGCTTTTTATGCTATAACATGTGTTAGCTATTAGGTACATTTAGTGGGGTTAACGTGTGTTAATCGTAAGAACAGTGGACGGGGGCGATGCGGCGATTGATGAACGTGGTTTCGATGGGCCTAATTGGAGTCTTGGAATGACACAAATTGGTGGTGAATTTGACGAGTCACAGCAAACCGGTACAGTTTTCTAAAAAATGATTAGGATTGCTGGTTTAGTTGAGTCATTTCAATATACTTATTTGCATCGAACATGTAGGTTGCAAAAGTTCAAAGGTGGATGACATGGCTTGGACAGAAACAGCGCCCGAACGTTCCGGTAAGCTTGACTATTTTTGTTTACTGTGAAAGTGTAAAAATTGGTTACAAAGTAACCTGAATTGTTTTTTTTTAATACGTGTTTAGGCGATGTGGAGACCACCCCAAACTTGAGTATGATTATAATGGTAGAACCGGTGAGCTCATATGACCCCGCAATTGCTATCCACAAGGAGCAAGCTGGGGTGGAATTATTTGATGGTGATGCGAATGACGTGGAGGACAATTTGCCGCTAGCAAACCGTGTACGTATGTTAGCTGAATTGGGGGCCCAAAAAAGGAAGCTGCCTTTTAGAGAGAAAGTGGCAGCGGAACCAAATAGATCACCTTACTATATAAGGTCCGTTGACATGGGTCAGCCAATCACTAAGAAGGAGGCAAATCTGTGGGATTACATATACGCTGATGAATCCCCAACGCACTTCCTAAATGGGCATTCTCGTAGGAAGCGGGCAATGGAGGCAAACATGTAAGTAGAACTACCACAGGGTTTATTGTTGTATAATACGGGTGTAAACCATGAACCCAATGGATCTAGTTAATTGTTTATTTGTTGATTTTTGCCGCAGGAAGGAACAGGGTACGTCGTCAGTTGATGATGTAGATAGCCCGATACACATGGCTGTGTAAGTAGGGGGATACTGTTAAAAAATCAGTTAAATTACATTAACATGTGTTAAGGTATGGAAGGCAATTTTTTTCTGTACGTATGAAACCAGGGAGTTGCTGTTTCGAAGCCCTTCCCATGTAGAAGCGTCTCGGGCTATGTTCAAGAGTTTAAACGCTGGCAATGAGGTATCGGATGGTATTATCGACTGTTGGGCGGAGGTGCTAAACTTCCAAGAGAAACGGAAATCAAGGGAGGCTTACAATAGGCAATTCTTTGGTACTAAAGTTGTGGTGAGTGATTTGAATATAGACATTATTTGTGTAGATTGATGTTTTCTGTGGAAAAGTAGTTACGGTGTGCCGAGTGCTTATCCTTATTAATTTCTCTTTTGTGAAAGTTTCCGTGGATGTTAACAACTGAGAAAGGTGGAGTCGAGGCGCGGATGCACAAGTTCCGGGTTGGAATAAAAGGTGGGGTTAGCAGCGCTGAAAAAGATCCTGATTTTAGAAAGCACGACATTGTTTTCTTCCCGATCTTAGAGCACAAACATTTTTACTTGCTAGTGTTTGAGTTACGGGACCCCGGAATTTATGTTGTTGATAATGACAAAGCCAGACAAGGACAGCCGATAGAAGATAGTGTATACTACCTCCACAAGGACACACCGTATAAGTTTGTAAGTTTTTAAAATGACCCATGTTGTATTCAAGATGTATTTTTTATATTGAGCATGGTTTGTATATGTATATGCAGAAAGATATGTTTGTGCAATACCTTCGGGAGGTTGGGAATCCGCGAGCCGATGACATTGACTAATGCAACATCCAGCGTATGCCGGTTAGTTGGGCGACCACAACAAACAAAACTGATTGTGGGGTTTTCTTAATGCGTCACATGGAGTGCTACACGGGGAAAAACAAAAGTTTTAACTGTGGGTTCAGCATGAGTGGGGCGAAGAAGATGGCGGAGGTTCGAAAGTTGAGAAAGAGGTATGTTGCACACATCTTATGTTCGGAGGTGAATGTGCTGCTGCCTAAAATCCAGCAGGATTGCCGGTTAGAGTAACGTGTGTTAGGTGGTGAATGGTATTTACTGTAGGATAGGTGTAGCGTTAAATGTGCCAGCTTTGTTTTGGGAGTGTCATGTACTTTGCTTTTGGGTTGTTGCTTTAAACTTATTGTGGGATATGTGTTTTGTGGGTGTGGCATGTACTAGCTCTTTTGGCGATAGACTGTCTATGCAAATTTTGTCTGACTAAAACTGATGTCTATTAACTTGGTTATTGTATACTCTGAAGAATATTGATGTATTCTTGCATGTGTTAGAATGTTATTGATGTAGTTGATAATGTTTTAAATGAGGCTGTTTTAAATTATATATTGGTAGGTGTAACATTTAAGGAAATGTAAAAATGTTGCTTCCTGTTATCAAGGGGCCCACTATTCTCAAAATGTAGTAGGATTCTTGGAAGTTGGGGGAAAGTTGGTGGCAGAAGTCCACTAACATAGGGGTTGGTGGCTAGAAAACAACTTTATTGGAAAAGGAATCATTGCTTTTTTGCCCCATATGGTCACATCAAAGTCAAGTCACAACAACTATATTAAATGTATCATTGATATACTTCTATAAGTAGTGTAATGAAGAACCAATTCATATTATGTAATACTTCACTACTTCAGTACACCAAAAAGTTTTAGTGGTTCCAAAGTATGCTAATGTGATGGACACTTATAAAAATAAGGTCACGTCTACACCACCAGGCGTGGAGAAGCTGAATCAAAAGAGGAAGGAAGCATGTGAGGGTCGGTACGGGGTGTGCTACGCAAGAAAAGTGTTTCACAAGAAGCCCGAAGACATGAAAACTGGAGGAGCTTCTGGTGACGATGATTCAGAGAGCAGAGCAAACAATGTAGCTTCTGTAGCTGGTGGTTCACAAGAAGCGTCACGCCGTACGGAACACGTTTTACCAGAAGCCCGACTTTTGAAGGGACTACCAGATGAGTTGGTTAGGTTGCTGACGGATCCAGACCATGAATTATGTGGTTTCCTGTTGTGTCCATACTCACCCGAAACAATCAAGTCCTGGTGTTACCATGACCCATGGGAGAGTGAGCGCAGCCCCTCTCCTCTGTACTTTCATGATGAGGATGTTGCCACACCATGATGAAAAGCTTCGTAGAGATGGAGGATAAGAAGGGGTAGTTAGGATGTGGTAAGTGGTTAAAGTAGTTGTGATAACCTTTTGACCCTATGTTTGTAGGCCACATACTAACGTCGTTTTCTTGTTCTTTTATTATTAATATTTTTTTTTGGGAATGGGTTGATGTCGCGGCTCGGTAGTCGATCCATTGTTTTAGGTGCGGTTGTAACCTAGTAGTAGAATGTGTGGTTAAGTTGGCTAGTTGTGAAGTTTAATTCTATAACCTGATGTGTCTTAATATATAAGTTATTGGTGTGGTTAAAACCTTTTGTGTTGATCCTTTACAGTTAAAAAAACCCTAGGTACAGGGCTAACATGTGTTAAGCATCTGTTTTGATGCTGTTGTAAAATATAAACCAAAACCACAATTATCCATGCATATAATAATAAGATAGGCCTGTTAATAGCAAACAGAGGTCCACAAAAGTCGGCCTACAAAACATAAAGTGCCGAAGGCCATAAAGTTTTTACAAGACTGGATATGATAAAATGAGATAAAAATAGTTCCACCTTCTTACACACGTAACAGAAAAGGGGAGGATGATGTTAAAAGACTGTTACATGTGTGTAAGAAGGCCAAAATGATGAGAGTCTCCCATTACATAGTACTAGTAAACGAAAAGACAGATTTTAATCAGAGAGGGAGGCACCAGGGGTGGTCTGCCTTTGTTGTTCAGCAGCTGCCTTTGCTGCTTTCATTGCGGCCACCTTAACGCAGTTGCGTGAGTCGTGGTCGTCGACATAAAGACCACAGCGCTTGCATAACCGAAGCTGCTTTGGACGTTTAGGTGGTTTTGTCTTTGCCTTCTCACCAGGTCCAGAAATGCGAGTATGTGTACCACATCCCTTATTGCGTACAACATCTGGATTAGCAACTTCGACTGGAATGTTGATTGGTTGCCCAACTATTTCTTCCATTTCACACTCGTTTGTTTCATTTTGGATTGTACCCAATGGTTGCTTGGAAAGCACATTGATCTTGAAATCCCGGAGTTGGGCAACCAATTTTGACAACGAATCCTCGTCGGTTCTAGCCACATCAACACATTCAGTAACGAGATCAAGGATTTCATTACGCATAACGGACGGTGCGTGTGGGTTGACGCCGTATCGGCTGGAAAGTGAAAAAACCTGTTTTGGGAGGGCATCTCGACGCCACCTGTCGTTTATGTATTGGGGGGTATCTTTGCAACATTTTTCATTCGATATACGCAAAAGACATGGCGACACAGATATCCGATACGTGTGAAATTCCTGCATGAGCAGCTGGCGGAGTGGTCTACAGTGTTATATGTAACCTGTTAGGAACAGAAAGAGCAAAAAAAAAAGTTGTTAGATCTAACGTATGTTAGTGGAGTGGTAATAATGAAGTTGCCTAACATGTGTTACCTGATAGACGTTTATGATGTTGTTCCTTTTGTCCAAATGAGTGACGTCTAGCAAAAGAGTGGTATTGCTGGAATCACTTTGGTTTGTGATGTAGCATAAAAACTTCCCTTTAATTATCTCCTTTTGAACTTGCGCGAAAACAGCGTTTGTGTAAATGGCGAACGCGTGCTGCTCAATTGCTAATTCAGCCAAGCCCTTGAACACCGTGGATGAGGTTTTGTACTCGGATACACGTTGCCGATAGCGTTGGCTATCTACCCTATTTTCAAAGCACATCATAAATTGTACAAGGGTGTTTGCGCTTGTTGAGTTGACCTTGAAGGTAGCGTTAGAGCTTTCGCATCGTGAAGTGGTCTTCATCAAGCAACACATTGGCAGTTCCCTGAAGTAGGCTGGTACCCAAAGATGTTTGATGTTGTACATGTCGTTCAACCAAGTGTGGTCTTGTAGGCCAAATGTTTCTAGGAGGTCATCCCAGCGGGACTCAAACGTTTCTGGTTTGATATAAACATTCCAAACCAACCGGTGAATGCAGGACCGAACATTAGTGTTGTCAAGAAGGTCCGCAGAGATCTGGTAGATTAAATAGTTACTAACACATGTTAGATTAAACAGTTTAAAAACACATATAAGTCTGTGCTGTTGAATAACACATGTTAAAGGCTAACAATTTAACTTAACCTTGGAGGGTAGTTTTTTCATTATATGCCACATGCATAGACGGTGGCGTGATTCGGTAAAGACCATAGGAACAGCTTGAAGCATGGATGGGTCTTGATCACTCAGCACGAGAGTTGGTTGAGTACCGTGTGCCTTCAAGAAAGCCTTAAGCAACCACACATAAGATTCAATGGACTCGGTAGATATCAAACCCGCACCAAATGTAACACATTGGAAATGATGATCCACACCCGTGAATGGCACAAAAACCATCTTGTACCTATTAATAAAAATGGATTTGAGGTTAACAAAATGTAACACTTTTTTGGTTTGGTTTGTATACTTGGATATCAGGCCTAACACATGTTAAAGGGGGAACTAACCTGTTAGTGTTGTAAGTCGCGTCAAAGGCGAGGACATCGCCAAAAGCTTTGTAGTTTAGCTTTGAAATCTCATCAGCCCAGAATACAGAAGACAACTTTCCATTTGATACAGTGTAATCAAAATAGAAGTTGGGTAGGTTGTCAAAGCGCTCACGCAAGCGTTCAAGGAAAACTTGTGCGTCGCGTTCACCAATAAAAATTCGCAACTGGTGGCTAAAATTTTTAAAATCTACCGGAGTCCCATTGACATTGTGATGCCCCCCTTTTAAAGCTACAAGACATCTATAAGCTCTCATGGGTCCGATACGGTTTAGACTCATATTGTGAATGAATTGTTTGGTGGAGAATGACAGCTTCCGTGATATCGTGCTAAGATCACGGTTGTAATTCTCAACAAGTTCATGATTATGAATATCATTGAAACTCATAACTGTGTATGTATCATTAGAGATTGAGACTAGAATGCTTGCCTTACAGTCACACCATGTGAAGTTGGTTTTCCTAGACTTTACAGAAGATTCATCTAGTGTGTCAAAAGTCCTCTTGCGTTGTGGTTTCCCGTATTTTGAGCATCGAAGATATTTGTGTGTGGGAATTCCATTCCAGACTTTAGTTTGGCCTTTTTTAACAGAAAAACCAGCTTCAAACGCATAAAGTTCATACATGGAAAGAACAGCCTCAAATGTTGGATAAGATTTCCCACACACTGGTATGAACTTATCAGCGACGGTAGGAATCCAGTAACGGGTTCCCTGAGGGGTATCAAAAACGAAGTATGGATGCGCTGGCCCTGCATCAGAAAACGAAAAGGTTAGGAATCTGGTATATGGCAGGACAAAAGGTTAGAAGTCTGGTATATGAGTATAAAGTGTGCTCCCATGGAAAATAAACAACCGTCTAAATGGCCGCGAGATAATTCAGCAAACACAGAAGGGCCCTGAGATGGTCCAGAACCAGCACCCGGCATGTTAGCGTAGCTAGAATCTTGGTATGCTACATGTGAACATTATGCAATATGTTTGAACTATGCCATATCTGGGGAAGAAAAATCAAAACGAGTGTATAGAAAAACAAACCTTGATCATTATCCATAACCTCGTCAGAATGGAAATCGCTGTTCATGAAGTTGTTGGATATCAGAACATCCGGTGATCTAACAGGGTCTTCAGATGATCGAGAACCATCAACAGGCATGTAAGTATATACAGAAGCTTCGAATGGAACAGCTGAACATTGCCATGCAGTATATTTGGATTATTCCATTAAAAAAATGTCAAATAACAAAAAAAAAACATAGATTCGAGATAGTTAAGTTAGATAAAGAGACAAACCTTGAGCATTTAATTCTTCATCAGTTTGAAAGTCACTGCTAAGGAACCTGTTGGGGAAACTATGGAACGGCGACATTAACTCGGAGGTTGGTGGATTTGTCTCCATGGACATTAATGGAGAAAGCATAATTTGGAAGAGAAGATGATAATGGAGCTTCTTTTAATGAAGATATAAAATAAAATGAAATATGGGATGGGTGATTTTTTCAAATGAGTTGATGGGCATTAAATGATCATATCAGATCAAATTGGGAAAATAACTTGGGTTGGGAAATTACTGATATAACCTTGAAAGCAAAATGGATTAGGAAGTGACTATGGCCATGTGGATAAATATAGTCCACAAGTAGAGTTTGCTAAGTTTTCTAAAAAAATGGGGTTTTTTGTATAGCATTGTCCTATATATATATATATATATATATATATATATATATATATTATACATATAAAAATTTATAATTTTTCAGTCTCACCACCATCCTGCCATCTCTCTCCACCACCCGCATACACCACCGCCACCACCGAGTTAGTTGTCTCTGACGACACACTACCAGACGATGAAAACGACTTCGTATTACGCGCAGAAGAATCGAATAACGGAACCGGTGGTGAGGAGTGATGAAGCGGGAGGAATAATTTGGCCGGAGAAGAAACAGAGGTTGAGTTGGGGGATTTAGGAGTGAAGATGATGGAGATGTGTGTGGCTGTTGAGCGGATGAAGTTAGAGATGTTGTTTAGGTGGTGGTGGTGGTGGTTGTGGTGACGGTGGTCAGTTGTGGTGGTCATCGGAAAGCT
Source organism: Helianthus tuberosus (assembly GCA_030545235.1). NCBI lineage: Eukaryota > Viridiplantae > Streptophyta > Magnoliopsida > Asterales > Asteraceae > Helianthus > Helianthus tuberosus. The sequence continues at coordinate 162,215,117 of CM060450.1, forward strand.
TTGTTGTTGTCGCCGGTGAGTTAGAGAGATTAGGTTTTATAAAGTGACTATACTGTGTTTATATATATTTATATTAATTATAATTAAAAAAAGCCACATCACCTTGCCACATCAGATAAAAAGCCACATCAGCAAAATAAACAAACAGAGTTAGTGTTTGGTTAACGTCAGGGTGACAGGTACATCAAAGTGTTAAGTAGAGGGTGGTGGGAGCCAACTTGAAAGTCGGGCATGGTATTGACCAATTTTGCATAATTTAGGGTGATACAGTTCATTTCCCTTATAAAAAATATAGTATGAATTTGGATGGCATTGTTGACTTTCTAAAAGTAGCTAATGACAGTTATATCATATCTAATCACAACTGATTAACTAGTTTTGGGAAACATCTTTATTTAAGAATGATTAGACTACCTGTCAGAAGAGATTAAAAGCCTGCATATATTGATAAAGGGATAGTTGGCTTTGATATATCAATGTCTCACCTAGTCTGTCGTCACTCTCGATCGGCAGCCTAACTCTCTTTGTCTTTGGTGCCCACCATTGTTGGCCGTCACCAACCCATGATACATCTAGTGTTTGAAAAAAAAAAAAGAATAAGAGTTTTAGGGTTTTATTTTTATAATAATTTTCTACTATCCAAACTAAATAAAATATACATTATTTGTCGGTGTTAACTTTTGATAAACCTCAATTTCGTAAGTAAATTATTCACATCACGCAATTGAACAAATTAAAGTATGAGACTATGAGAGAATATGCATATAGAACTAGATTTACTCTGGAGTACTCATAAAGGAAAATTTGTTATTATTTGTTGCAATTTACTTTGAATTTAACATAGTTGTAAAAGCATGGCTTAGATGTCTTGTTCCGTGTAGAAACAAGATGAACATTAATTTGGTGTATAAGTGAGTGCCTTTCTTGTTAGCTACTTCCATAACTAGTCAGGTACCCTAAAAGCATGAACATGTCGTTACCGTGTGTGAAGGACATAATGTGGTGTTTTGATGACACGCTTTACACTTTGTAGTTGGTTTGGATTTGTCTTTATATTTTTTATTGGTTTGAAGAAAAGTATACTGATCGGTTTAAATGATTGTTTTCGAAGGGTTCAGTTCAATAGTCGCCTCAGTTAAATAGATATTGTTTGGCGAGTTTGATCCTTGACATATTGCTTGTAGTTCAAGTGGACAATTCACGATGGTTTTGATTGGTTTAGAATGGTCGAATGAATGGTTTAATCAAAGGGTCGAACTGTTCAATGCATGGTTCGTATGAGGTTGATAAACGGCTTACGTCCCTGATTCTAGTAGTCGGATTAGCTGGCTTGGTCATGACTATTCACGAAGAGTCAAAAGTTATTAATAAACCAATATTTTTATTTAAATGGTGGTTAATGACGAAGGGTTGTGACTTTTATCGAAGCAATATAACCACTACAAATCCATCATCGAACACAATTTAATCATTTCCCATTTTCTCCACCACACATACCACCCTTTTGTGACAGAAAAAAATAGTCCGCCTTTAAATCTCTTCAAACAAATAAACGTGCCCAATATAGTTCCACTCAATCTCCTCCCCATTATCTTATCTTATCCAAGATACACGCAACCTCAAATTTCTCCTGGAAAACTTCATTCATAGTTTTGTCGATCCTTGTGTGCCCACACATCCACTTCAACATCCTCATCTCTTCTACATCAATCTTTCACGCTTGAGTCTTCTTGATAGCCCAACAGTCAGTTACATACAACATAGTTGGTAGCATTTCCACCCTATAGAATTTTCCTTTTAATTTTGCTGAAAAACTCTCATCGCACAATGTTCTTGTGGCTGCTGTTCATTTGCATCAGCCCAGCTGAACGCGGTGGGCTACATCATTGTCGATGTCTCCCTCACTTTGTGTAAACAATCCTAACTACTTAAACCGGGTTGTCTACGCGACAAGTAAGCCTCCGGTACTGATTTGTGCATCCTCCACCTCATTATTTGCACCGCCTATGTTACAATTTAGGTACTTAGTTTTTGAGCAATTTATATTTAAACCTTTGCTCTACAAGTCTGCAAACCTCACTTTATTCCCCGCTACTAAGATAATATCATCAGCGAAAAGCATGCACCACGAGATTTCCTCTTGAGTTGATACGGACAACTCATCCAAGACTACCACAAATAAAAACATGCTCAAGGCGGATCCTTGGTGAAGGCCCGCCTCCACAGGAAAAAAAAGTTTGCATCCCCCCACTGGGGCTTGTACGTTTATTTTAGCCCCGACATACATATCCCTAATTACCTCTATGTTCCTAGGCACCCCTCTCCCCTCAAGACTATCCCAAATTACCTGATGAGGCACACTGTGATAAACCTTTTTCATGGTCAATGAACACCATATACATATCTCGTTCTTTTCCCAATTGTTTTCCATTAATCTCCTTCGGATTTATATCGTCTCCGTAGTAGACCGCCCTTGCATAAATTCAAATTGGTTCACCATGACCGGATTTCCTATCTAATTCTTGTGAACTACTTCTTCCCATGATTTCATAGTATGGCTTGCGAGCTTAATCCCGATGCAGTTAGCACAATATTGAGCGTCTCCTTCCTTACCTAATAACTTACACACCTTAATTGGTATATTATCCTGGCCAACCGCCTTTGACTTCTCATATTCCTAAGAGCTCTCCTCACCTCTTCGTGGGTGATATTACAACAATAGCAATGAATTTGTTATCGTTGTTGTATAATGGGATCCCCGTTTTCCTTTAGTTGGTTGTACCTACTACCGTTGAAAAGATTCTAGAAATAGGTATGCCATTTCATCTTGATGTCTTGACCGTTTACTAAAACTTATCCATCCTCTACCTTTATAAACTTCGCTACCCCTGTATCATGCCTCCTACTCTCTCCCTTGAATTCTCCACTTAACTGGGTTTAGTGACTAATCAACGAGTTGTCACTAATAGCCCTATGTAGTGACATAACAATTTTACTCACGAATTATCTTACTTAGTAAGATTTTCGCAAGACTTCAAGTGGTTGCTAATTGTGTCGCTTAATATGTCAACAAACATATGTTTTTCTGTGTGCTTGGTTTTTGTAAATGTCACAAAAGAAACCACTCACCCAAAACTATATTTCTATTGCATGTATAAAGATTGCTATAGGAATCAAAATCAGAACTTGATATGTAGTCACTTGATACCAGTTGGCCACCGACACCCACCTCTTCTCAGAGGTCCCGGGTTCGAATCTTGGGAACGGCATATCCACCCCTGATTAGAACTCGGTAAGGGGAAGTCACCGCCAGGGCGCTTTGTCGGGTAGCAAACTGGGGAGGGGGATCCCTCCCGCGGTCAGGGGTACCGTGCATTTACCCTATAGTTCAATTGGCTTATCATCACGAAGTTTAGTGTTGATAGGAGATTTTGCATTGTATTTTGATAAACGATTGTATGAACGAAATTAAATCTATGCACAACTTTTGATCATACAAAATGGTCGAAATTGTTTTCAGAATTGAGAGCACCCCAATTAAAGAAACAAGTAGAAACTATGATTATTGGTTTTTATCTTAGCCATTATTTTAGAGCCTTAAAACCAACACCCTTTCCATCCACCACCACGTTTTCAAAGTTCAATTGATTAAAAAAATCAATAAATACGCAAGTACATAAATGAGAACTTTTTCACAACCATACACACTATTAATTGTCAAGTTATTTTATATTTAGAGATGGCCTACTTATGATTTAGAATTCTATCCTCCCATCCATTAGCACTAATTAAAATTGTCTAACATGTGATTTGAAATCATAATAGTGATTTCTCAATCGTGATATATCACGTTTTATTTAACTTATTATTACAAACAAAAGAAAAGAAAAGAAAAGAAAAGAGCCCTAATTATATCCAAGGCAAATATAGTAAGGGATGTCGGTGTTAGCAATGTGCCTACAGTAAGTGGCGAAACTTGAGATTTCCAACCGATGGTCGAAAACGTATATACCAAAAATTTCTATAAAACCAGGGGATCGAAAACGTATATACCAAAAATTTCTATACGAAATCTACATTATCTCCACTAACGAGCGAAAAGTTCGGAAGGTCGGCCGCCCCCACAAAGTTACGCAATTGCCTACAACATAGCAGACAGTACCCACATCACTATTGATAACACATGAATCTTGAGAGTCGCACACAAAAATTGATCCATCAAATGTGATTGAAAATTTTCAAATCTAAGATGTATAGCGTGCTACAATTATTGGAATCAAGAACAAAACACACACACACTCGAACTAACAATATTCACGAAAATAGGTTAAGGATATCGAATTGTAATGCAATATCTTGGTGATCTTCCGAAATGTAGGAAGATAACCTTGTATACATAGTTATTGTGACGGTTATGGCAGTTGAGAATTTGGCAGGAACAACCGTCACGACGATTTGCCAGCGCCGTTTCAATCACCAAACGTTACATCGAATTGAATACAGGTATAATACACCATATATGATCCTAATAAATATAATAATAAGTTAATGAACCTAAGATACATATAATATACATAAACCAAATACTAAATTAAGTGTATGGTTCAATAACAATGTAATAGTTTCGCGGGTTTCGCAAATGCATCTACCTACAAGATAAACACCGTGGCCTCTCAGAAATGCACTTAGAGGAAATACTCCAACTAAAGATATAAATGTTAAGTTGGCCTACATAGTGGTGGCTTTTTATAGTCATGACTAAGGTTCCTTATAAGACACTAAAATTGCCTGAATAGAGAATAAGAGAAAGGCTATTGTATTGCTAGAGAATTTGGGTAGATCACATCAATCATGTAAAATTTTGTGTTCATGTGATCAATTGTTTCCTATGATCCATAAAACCAACCATAAAACCATATATGGTTTAAAATGATCTTATGTTACATGACCCTAGAATCTGAAACAAGGTGAAACTTTCTCCCCCATGGAGTAATCACATGATCAAAGCATAAAAAGTTTGAGTAAAACAACTTATGTTCCTGTGTGAGTGAGAGAAAGGGCACATAAAAGGTATGCATGCTATCCATGCATAAATCTGTCTAGTAAACAATAACTGATGTTTGGGAGTCAAAGTTCAGCTAGTTAACATTAACCCTAGCTACACACAGAGTGAGTGAATTAAAGTGGAGAGAGAGAGAGTGTGTGTGGTCAAATGAACTCCATGATAACTGAAGATAACATATGTAAACATATATAGCAGACTTTTCTAAAGTACTATCACATATCTTACTGTTGCTTAGCTTTGCAACTGCATCACACACACACTCTCTCATCACTCACAAAAACACAGAGAGAGACTCATTGCAGACTAATTACTAACACTTTGATCGAGTCTTTGTCAGAAAGTTACTGATGGACCACCGATAATCTTACTGATTTTGGGGTTTCACCCAAAGCTTTACCCTTTCTTGTCTTTACAGAAAAATACACAAAATCACTAAGTTGCAGAGTATTCTGAAATATCTGTTTATATATTTCAACTTTAATATATACTAATAATATAACATGGGGCATGCAGTGGGGGCATGCCAAACACACAGTTTAACCTTCCTATCTCGGACTTGTGTTGCTTTTAATTTCTTATCTCATCTGTTTGTTTTTTTCTTTAAATTGTCTTTCTAAAATATGCTCCAACCTTACAATATGTCTCTGATAGTTACATGTATGTATGTGTATTGAACATGCGAATATCATTAGGGGGTAGGGGTGGTTATCACTCACCACCCATTTATCACTCACAACATCCAATCAATTTCCACCATGTCATCAACCATTATTCCATCACTTACAATCTTTTTTAGTGGAAATGTCCATCACTCACAACACCCAACAATAAACCCTCACACCCCCTCACATCCTTTCCTCCATCACGCGTCAATTTTATCACGGAAACAACAATTCACTCAATGAAGTTTGTTGGTGGGGGTGGTTTGTTTGTTTGTTTCACGCGTTGAAGACTTTTATCACGCACAAAACCTTCCCCACCCCGGGTCCCCTTAGTATGTAAATTATGGGTTGTACGTGCTGTCATTGTTTTTAGTTTATGGTCTGTCAGTTTTTGTTAAGCTTGTTATGATGATCCTATTATATTTTTTTTTTTTCAAAAAGAATGTAGTTTATATTTGGAGCTAGTAATGTTTTAACTTCTTATATTTTTATAAATAGTAACATATATAATCTGAATGATACTATATCCATTTTCCAAAACATTCACCGCGTACTACTTTGATTACACATCGACTGACTCTGATCGGACAAATGAATAGATATATCGTTACTGTGTCAAGTTTTCCATAGATAAAATGTTGGTCGTATGGCCTCAAGATGTTTTGTTCAGGCGTGTTGAATAAGATTATAAGAGATAAATGCAACTTTGTTTTCATTAAGTAGTTTGTAGGTCCGGCTAGGGGAGGATCTAGTCGCCTTGTAGGTCCGGCTAGGGGAGGATCTAGTCGCCCAATCCTTGTATACAAACCACCTCGGTTGTGCGGAATCCAACCGGAATAGCAAACCGAGATAGAACACGCAAATACACGACACACAATATTCACCGATTAACACCTCTGTATTAATACGTATGAAAGGTTCAGTTACAAAGCAATGTTTACAAATGTATTTTGCAAACTCTCTCAAAGCTCTCGTGTGTGTGTGTTATGTGTGCTCTATGTTCTTGTGTCTCAGACCAGTGACAGTCTATTTATACACACAAACACTACGAAACAGAACATGCTTGGCGAAAGTGACCTTGGTGAAACAGAAGCTTGATGAAACACATCCATGCTCGACGAAACAGGGAACAGGTCGATGAAACACATGTGTTTCATCGACACTCTATGTGTTTCGCCAAACTTGGGCTTGGGCCTAGTAGAGTTTCGCCAAAACCTTGCAAGCCCAATCATTGATGTCTTGTTTCAATGTCTTGCTTCATTGTCTTGCATTCAGCCCATGTTTGATCTTAACCAAAAACGACGGAGGAAAGCCGTTGTTAACCGAGTCGAGTCGCGTCGAGTCGCGTCCACAAATATGTATCAACAAACTCCCCCTTGGACGCTACTCGCGAGATTCGCCTTTGATGTCTTCTATGTCGGAGGATCTTCAAAGTCTTCACGTCTTGAAAGCAGAAAGTGTATCAACAAACTCCCCGTATCATGTAGGAAGTGTGTTGACAAACTCCCCCTTAACATAAGCTTCCCCTTGAGTTATGCTCGTGAATGACTTGATCATTAGCGCTTGAGATCCTTGTGGTATTGATGATGGTCAACGGCAACTCGATCATCTTCATCTTTTGAGTGCCTTCACGTCGTGTCTTCATTCCAAAGCTTGTCATCGACCATGTTCTCCTTGCCTTTAGAATCTGCACATGCAAGAAATCTAAACGTGTAATGAGAACAACTGCTTGGAATATAGTTAGTATAAACAAATTACACACGTATGACCATGTCTCAAACAACTACCGTCCGACAGTTTGAAAGTTTAATAAATTTATCAATTTTAGTTTCTAACTTTCAAAAACTTGCAAATTTCGACCGTTTATGAAGATTTAGTCAATTCGGTTTTCGTTCAGGTTTCAGGCAACGAAGACTCGAGCTCCAACATCGTACGATCGAAAATAACATAGAAATAAAATCTTTTTGCCTTTTAGAAAGTTTATATTAAAACATACCTAAAATCTTTTTGGTATTTTTGAATATTTCAAATGTAAAGACTGAAAGCAGTAAATAAATGTATACAGACATTCTTTTTGTGAGTTTCGAGGGTAAGAGAATCATATCAGTGTACGGTCATGCCATAACGCTCTTGTTGTTCAGTTAGTTAACATTAAGATAAGCATCCTATAACAATTATCGGTATTGTTGTCCACTTAAGCTCAACTTATCAGATGTAATCATGGCGAGGGGATACGTTAAGGTATGATTTATACTTACCGACCGGTGTTCATCCACATCACGACACATTCCCGTATCAAGGTATGCACGAGGGTTCATCTTACCGGTGAGTATACCGATTATCATCTGTTTGACCGTATATGATGTGAGAAACTCACTTATTTTGATTGAAAACAAGCCCTATGTGATAGAATCACTTATTGATGAGGAACTTGATTTTCGATGCATGAGGGCACAGGAGCAAGTCCGTGAACAGGTCAGTACTTTCGTACAGCAGAGAGACGAACTTGACTCCCGGATAAATGTGATATTTTATCACTTATTTTGTGGACATGTGATTGTTGATCACTTATTGAGGTCGTATGCAATATGTACACGTATGTATGGTATCATGGAAGATCTAGACTTGCGTCCCCGTTATTTTTCGGTAAAAGATACAACCATGATACCCAGATGATAAGCAGCATAAAGACCGAATATCTCAGAACCTCGGCAATCTCTCAAACGAAATTTCGGTACTAAGACCATATGCCAATGAATGGTTCCCACCTGGTCTTCAGTCGATTTAAGTTTATATCACCCTGCACACTTTAAAATGATTGTGAGCCTACCGATACATCTTATATAGAGCTGCTTATCGTTTTTCAGTTTAGGTTTAAAGAGGTTTGGACAGACCACTGATGTACTATCATTTTCTCTTTTTCTCGCCAGGAAACTCATTTTTGTTTTTCTATTGTTTTTGTGTTTTTGAAATTTTTCGATGTTTTTGGATTTTCAAATTTTGGATTTACTCCCCCTAAAATCAATAAACTAAGACAAATTTAAAACACAAAGGTATTTACAAAAATGATTTTCCGATGTTGGTTTTACTCTTGCTTGACCTTAATGTCGTTTACCAATAATAAAAAGTCAAATCTTGATTTGTCAAATGCTTTGGTAAAAAGGTCGGCACGTTGGTCATCGGTGTGGACCATGACAACATTGATGAGTTTCATAATGAAACAATCACGTGTGAGGTGATATTCGAGATCAATGTGTCAGGTCAAAGAGTGCTGTATGAGATGATAATAATTCATAAAGCAGCTAAAATATCGACAAGTATAGGAGAGATTAGAAATTCAAAACCGTATCCTGCAACTGCTTCGTGCATTGCAAGGAATTTGAGTGTTCTCCCAAACTGGATATCCACCCGGTGTGGACTTCAAAGTCGATTTTTGTAGCTACTGAGAAATCTCTTGACAGCAACAAGATCATAAACCTCTGGGTCCGGCTGGTCTTCCACATTGTACCAGCGAAGGTCTTTATCTTTCTCTTGAGAAGTAGTGTGCGGTTGTTCAATCCATGCCAAGGCATCCGCACACCCGATTGGTTTGATCAACAAACACATTCTCTTCAATCACACCGTAGAGAAAAGTACCTTACACGTTCATCTTGTGGACTTTGAACTTCTTGTGGAAGAAAAATCCATGAATCTTCGAAAAGCTTCAGACGTGCTACTGGCGCGTACTTTTCATTGGACTCTTTCATGTTGACCCGATCAAAAACCATAACAACCAAACTTTGGAACATATTTCATCTGGTTGAATTTTTCAACTTCATTCAACCACATTCTTTCACCATCATTCCTTCATCGGAATGTTTGTCTTCTTATCTTTTTCCTTTCTCTCCATCAATGACAAAAATATTCTCCTTGGTTACAACAATGTTTCGGAGCCTAATGTCGCCGATCTTGTGCATGGACGCTCCACTATCAACAATCCTAAGACTATCAATAGTTCCTCCTGGAACATCCTGCACTCTCATTCAGAGATTAGTTAGAGAGGGGGACCCAAGCCTTCACAGACTTGGGTCGTCCGTCATCATCGAGGATTGTGACATCCATTTCCCGATGATTCGGAATTGATGTAGCTCCCCCTGAAACAATTTCCAATTTTGGTTTCCAAATCTGTTTTTGTTTTTCATGTTTAATATTTGATTCAACAGATTTTGTTTGGACAACCTCCGGTTTTAAAACCTTTTCAACATTTTTCCGTTGTTTCTTTCTCTGTTTCACTTCTTGTTGTTTAACAAGACGAGGGTCCTGTTTTGGTGAAACAAATCTTTTATGGTAATTGTTACCATGGGGGGCATCAACTTTTGCCTTTCCTTTCGTGAGATATGGACAGTTTCTGACAATGTGCCCATACTCACCGCATTCAAAACATGATCTCCGCTCAACAAACCTCGGAGTATCATAACTGTAGGATCTTGATGATGAACTTCGTGATCTCGAGGTACTTGGTCCTACATCACAACCGTTTGTGTGTTGTGTGTAATTGTTTTGACTGTTTCTTTTCAAAATTTTAACTTGTTTAACAAAATTTAAGTTAGATTTGTTTTCGAATGTGTCAATTTTATCCGTTCCCCTCGATTTCACAAAGTTCACCTTCTTGTCCTTTTTCTTGGTCTGTTTCTTTTGACCTTGAGTCGGTGATTTACCTTTTGGTTTGGTGCGATTTTGCTGCTTTTTCACTGTTGGTAATTTCTGATTGCCACATTGTTTTCGAACTTCAGCTTTTGGGATAGGAGGGCACTGTGTTACCACAACGTGGGATCCTGTCTTTCCCAAAAACTTACTTGTCGAATTTTCAAAGACTTTACTGATTAAGGATTGATTAACATTCTTAATAGGAAAATCTTTGTCAGAATAGATTTTATCATCACCAACAAGAGTGTACAGCAAATCCACACTTTCAGACTCTTTTGCAGACGTGGACTCGGTCGGAACAGTCTTAGCAGGTTTTGCGGGAGGATCACATAGAATATGATTCTCAAGAGGTATGTCCTCTTCTTTGATTACCGCATCAGACTTTGCCGAATCAGTATCATCAGAAGAATCAGCATCCTCAATCACAACTGGAGGATCCTGATTCGGTTCAGCAGAAGACACACATGTATCTGCTGACACATCCGATTCTGATGATACTTCCTTCTTGTATCCGAGCCCTGTTGCAAATTCCTCAACGTCTAAAGGAACAGATGGTTCAAAGTGAGTTCTATACTCCTCATCAGGCATGGCATCATAATTATGTCTCACAGGTGGTGGACATTTCTTGTAACCTATGTATGTGACATCCCGTTTCTCTTTCTGTACGTCAATGATGTGATCCAACACATAGCTAGAGCTCAAATAACTGTCTAACTTAAGCTGGATCGCCTCACTTTCAGTTTTAACACAAGCCATCTCTTTTTGCATTATCTCAAGACGTGTGATATACAAATTTATGTCAGTTTGTTTTCTGGAAACCATTTTTGTCAGCTCGGTTTTATCTTTCTTTAATTTTTCAATCATCGATTTAAATTCCTTTTCATGGTTTTCATAAAACATGTTGGCTTCTGTGCACTTAGAAAGATCCGCGGTCAACTTCTGATTGTGAATGAATGTCACATCATATTTCTCTTGCAAAGCCTCGTTTTTGCTTTGCAATTCACACCACTTATCATTCAATGAAACATGTTTGTCTTGCAAGTCAAACAAACTAGCTTGTAAAGCATCATGTTTGCCTTGCAACTCAGACATGTTTGCCTCTAAATCAGCACATCTATCACTTAATCTAGCACAATTATTACAATTAATGGCAATTGGTTCATCGATACATACCTGACTGGAGTCACTCTCAGATGTTGACCTATATGCTTCAGAATCAACAACCTCCCTTGATGATTCACATTCAGATCCATCCTCGCTTGAACTTGAACTTGAAGTTGTAACATCTTCAACTGAAGTTGAAACGTCTTCAACTGAAGTTGAAACATCTTCATCTGAACTACTGTGATGTTCAGAACTGTCATCGTTTCGCGATGATTCACCATTGCTGGCATCTTTGACAATTTCAGCATACAACGCCGTTTTCGTCTGACTACAGTTCCTTGTATCAAGAGATGATGGTGCTACCGTAGAAGAATGGCACTGTGAGGCAACTGGTGGCAGTGGATTTCCATACAAGTCTGTGGTCGGAGCTTGCTTTACAGGAACTTGTATCGGAGTGCCATACAAATTTGTGCTTGTGACAAACGCCGTTTGAAGTGGAGCGTGTGAAGCAGGTCTTGCATAAGTGCTAGGATTTCCATAATACATATCTGTAATTACCGGAGTACCCCAAATCGGATTCATTTTTTATCAAGAAAAATGAATACCTGAAAATCACACCTCAAACAAACAGTTAAATCACAAATGACAAACTTTCTGTTTAAAATTCACAAAGTGTTTCGACGAAACAGAATGTTGACGAAACAGATTGTGTAACTTTAAACTTGACGAAACAGAAAATTACTTTTAGTGATCAACGAAACAAGGCCCAATTTTGCAAGCCCAATTTTGAAATTTTATCTTGACGAATTAAAGGCCCAACTTGGCGAAACAGAATGTTAATTAATTTTTTTTTTTAATTTTTGGGCTTGACGAAATGGAAGTTGCTTGGCTTTTGGGCTTTAATGGCGAAACAGGTTTGGTATATGTGCCCTTTGTCGAAACAAGAAAAGGGTCTTTTGGGCCTTTGACGAAACAAGCCCAATAACTCTTCGGCGAAACAGTTTCTTATTTGGTGAAACACAAGTCCAAGTTGTTTGGTGAAACAGAATTTTAAAGCTTTTGATGAAACACAATTTTGTTTCGTCAATTATCTTGTTTAGATTTCGATGAAACACAATTTTGTTTCGTCGAAGGTCTGTTTCACCAAAAAGGTGACAGAGGGTGGGTAAACTTTTTGACTTTATCCTTATCCTGACACAACAGACATGCTACTTTCGGCTAAGGCATGCCTGTTTCACCAAACAGGTAAGGTTTCTAATATTATAATCCTTTTCCACTTTCCAACACACAAACAACTTTCCAAACAATTTCTCAAAGATCAAAAGGTGTAACTTTTGAAGAACACTATGAATATAGCAAGAACACTATGAATTTTCCGGTGAACTTTAAACTTCCGAACACAAGATTTTGCTAAAATGTTTAATGAAAACCAACAACTAACATGAGAACATGATGAACAACAAGGTTTTCAACAAAACACCAAGCAAAAACACAAACTTAAACCCGATTTTAAGAAGTTTTTCCAGAAAATATGAACTTTTCAAAACCCGAAAAACACAAGAACACCTCGGTTTTAACAAGGAGAAGGGCCAAGGCTCTGATACCACTTGTAGGTCCGGCTAGGGGAGGATCTAGTCGCCCAATCCTTGTATACAAACCACCCCGGTTGTGCGGAATCCAACCGGAATAGCAAACCGAGATAGAACACGCAAATACACGACACACAATATTCACCGATTAACACCTCTGTATTAATACGTATGAAAGGTTCAGTTACAAAGCAATGTTTACAAATGTATTTTGCAAACTCTCTCAAAGCTCTCGTGTGTGTGTGTTCTGTGTGCTCTCTGTTCTTGTGTCTCAGACCAGTGACAGTCTATTTATACACACAAACACTACGAAACAGAACATGCTTGGCGAAAGTGACCTTGGTGAAACAGAAGCTTGATGAAACACATCCATGCTCGACGAAACAGGGAACAGGTCGATGAAACACATGTGTTTCATCGACACTCTATGTGTTTCGCCAAACTTGGGCTTGGGCCCAGTAGAGTTTCGCCAAAACCTTGCAAGCCCAATCATTGATGTCTTGTTTCAATGTCTTGCTTCATTGTCTTGCATTCAGCCCATGTTTGATCTTAACCAAAAACGACGGAGGAAAGCCGTTGTTAACCGAGTCGAGTCGCGTCGAGTCGCGTCCACAAATATGTATCAACATAGTTTGAACACTCTACTCTACGCATGAAAAGCCTATCTATATAATATGGGTCTACATATTCGCACACCCAATTCCCTATTTTCACACCCATGTGACCCATTTATACGCCGCGTACAGGTCCGTACGTGGCGTATAGCTGTCTTTTTCAATTTCCGAGAGAATCTCTGATTCACATCATGTGGGAATTTGCCACTTTATAAACACCGCATACAGGCCTGTACGCCATGTATACAAGGTTTATTTTACAAACATTTTAATACAATATTTATCGTTTTAGCAAACTCTTATAATAAGTAATTTTAAAAAATAAAAATAAAAACATTGTTAAGGATTCTATCGTATAGTATAATATAGGTCTTGTATAGGCCTATGGATGTAGTATCATATCATATAGTGTAGTATAAGTCTCGTATAGGCCTATAGGTGTAGTATAATATCATATTCTATCGTATAGTATAGTGTAGTATAGGTCCTGTATAGGCATATATGTGCAGTTCGTCTCTTATAGGCCTATAGGTGTAGTATCATATAAGTCTTGTATAGGTCCCGTATAGGCCTCGTATAGACTTATAGGTCTCGTATAGGCCTAGGGATATAGTATCATATCATATAGTGTAGTATCGTATTGTATCGTATCATATCGTATAGTATTGTATAGTATGGTATCATATCATATGGTGTAGTGTGAGTCACGTATAGGTACCTTATAGGTCTTGTATAAGCGTATATGGACCTAAACTACACCTAAAGTCCTATACGGGACCCATACTATACCTATAGGCCTATACAACTGTTGTATCGTATCGTATCCTATAGTATCGTATCGTATTGTATAGTATCATATCGTATCGTATCATATCATATAGTGTAGTATAAGTCATGTATAGGTCCCCTATAGGTCTTGTATAGGCCTATAGGACGAAATGGGACGTAAACTACACATATAGTCCTATAGGGGACGTAAACTACAGATATAGTCCTATATGGGACCTATACTACACCTATAGGCCTGTATGGGGCCTATACTACCCCTATATGAGACCTATACTACACCTATAGGTCTATACGGGGCCAATACTACAACTATACGGTACGATGCTATAGTATACTATACTATAATACACCTATAGGCATATACGGGACCTATACTACACTACACGATACTACACTATTCGATGATCTACGATACAATAGGATATGATACTATACTACACCTATGCAATACAGGACCTATATTATACCTATAGGCCTATACGGGATCTATATTACAACAATACAATACGATACAATGTTATAGTGTCAATACTATAATACACCAAAAGGCATATACGGGACCTATACTACACATATACGATACAATACGATACTACACTATACGACACTACACAATAAGATATGATATTATACTACACATTTAGGCATATTTGAGACTTATACTCACTATATGATACGATACTACGTCCATAGGCCCATACGAAGCCTATACAGAACCTATACGAGACCTATATTATACTATACTATACGATACTTATAATGTTTTTTATTTTATTTTTTTAAGTTCTTATTATAAGACCTTGCTAAAATGATATATTGATGGAATGGTATAACATGTTTAAGTGATTAACGGTATGAGTTTTTGTGTATTTAAATGTGTGAAATTGAATAACTACGAGAAGTTGATGTTTTATAGGTTAAACACGAAGATTAGACGTGTTTCAGAAATACAAATGGAATGGAATGGAATTGAAGATCTTAAGATATAGAATGATAGAGGGTTGAATTACGAAGATGTGGGTGTTGGGATTGAACCCTACCAAAGGAACAGATAATTAAAGCCAAAACTGGATCAGAGCAGTGGATCTAGAATAAGCAGATGTTATGTATTCAAGTCTCTCCCCTTGAAAGTGGTTTCAATATCTGCTGACCTCCTAGCTACTGATCGTACAAACTACTGACCTACAAACTGCTGATCAAGTAAAAGACTGATGGAAGACTAAAGCTCTGCTGTTCAATCTACTGCCTTGAGTCAAGCTCTGCTGATCATGACAAAGTACTGCTGGGTTCACATCAGTGGAAGGATGCAGCAGTAGTTTAGATGTCTTTATGTAATGAAATGTAATAACAGTAGTTAGCATAGCAGAGGTTGTATAGATCAGAGGTTAGAGTTTGTTAGGAGGTTAGATGTCACTTTCATGGTGACGTCAGCTTAGATGCTTCAGTGGTTTGCTCGTGCCTATAAATAGAACAGTGCTCTGTACTGTTCTATTAGCTCTTTCACTATCTTCTTCCTGCACGAACAAATACTGTGAGCTCAGGCTGAGGGGGAGTTTGTTGCATACTTGCAAATTGTAATCGTTGTTGAAATTAAATTCAATCATTCGGTTCAATGTTAAACATGTACGTTAAAAGCAATTCTCCTGTTTGATTGTGAAAAGTTTGCTTCCATCTTAATTCCGCTGCACAACTCATTCATCTTCATCTTAATTCAAACGTAAAACACAATCAAAACCAAACTCAGATCCTAACAATTGGTATCAGAGCTTGGACAGTCAAATTTGATTTAACAATCATTTTGACGTAAATAGTTCAGCTCATAAAAGTTGATACTGATAGTTTGTTCGTTTTGTTGAAAAACAAAGCAAGGTTTAATCACCATCAAAGTTGATTAATCAGTGCTTGTAAAACAACCAGGATGACGTCACAATCACAAGATGATAAGAATAACATTGGCTCTCTTTTCAAACCACCCATGCTTAAACGTAATGAATACAACATCTGGGAGAGAAGGATGGGTCACATCCTCGCTCAACAGAACACTGGATGTTGGAGGTCTGTTGTTTTTGGTCCCCATGTTCCTATGGTGCCAAGTGCTGAGGATGCAAAGAAGTTCATTCCTAAACCAACTGAAAACTATACTGAAACTGATTTTCAAAAGTTCGAACTCGATGCCAAAGCATTTAGCATCATAGCATCTGCATTACCCAATGAAATCTATGCTGGACTGTTACATTGTAATAGTGCCAAAGAGCTATGGGATGCACTGAAGGAACAGTTTGGGGGGACAGAAGAAGTTATTGAAAACAATAGGGAAATTCTGAATCAGCAGTATGAAACATTTTGTCACATCAAGGGTGAATCATTGACTCAGCAATTTGAGTGATTCAGTTGTCTCATTAGTGACCTAAGGCTTGTTAAAGTAACATTTCCAAATTCAACACAAAATAGCAGGTTCCTTAGATCACTACCAGAAAAATGGGACACCATTGCATTTGTTACTAGAAACTCTGCTGAGTTCAAAGATCTGACCCTGACCCAACTTCATGGTAGACTCCTAACCTATGAAAGGGAGCTAAACCAGAAAAAGAAGTTGCAAGAGTCTGGCAAAGTTGCTGATGATTATTCATTCGGTAGCACAGCTCTTTTTGGTCAGGAAGAATCTGGGAGAAGTGGTAAGGATCAGGGTTATGATCACTTTATTGATATAACTGCTGGTGGAAATTTTAACAACCCTGATCCTCACGCTGCAAATTATGCTTTTACTGTAAATTGTGAAAACCAGATGTCCGATAACTTGTGCTTTGAACTCAATGATTTGCAACACTTTGATCCCACTGACTTAGAAGAAATGGACATTTTGCATCAATTGGCTTTGCTTAATGTAAGAACAAGCAAATTCTACAAAAGAACAGGGAGAAAATTCCCAGGGTTACATGGGAATTTAAGAGAGGGGTTGGATAAATCAAAAATTAAGTGCTACAAGTGCAATAGGCTAGGTCATTTTGCTAGGGAATGCAGGAGTCAAACCATTGGTCCTATAATCACTCATCCCAGCTCAAACCCTAGACCACAAAATCAAAGCACTGTTCACTATACCCAATATACCCCTGCAGCCCATGTTAACACTTCTCACTATGCTGCAACCCCTGTGCCTGTGCATTATGTTCAAACCACTGTTCCACAAATTCAGTATGTTCAAACCCCTGTCCCTCAGGCACAAGTGCAACCTGTTGCACCTCAACAAGCTGCTCCAACAGTGGTACAACCAGATCAACAAAGCTTTTTCACCCAAGGTTTTATTGACTAGAGCAGCATGCCTGATGAGCTTGGTGATGAAAATTTTGCACTCTATGCTTTTAATGAACCTTCTAATGATGAATTTTGTTTGATGGCATTAGAGTCAATACCAGAGGGGGTAGAAACTGAAGGTGAACAGCTAAGTGCTGAAACAGTGGATGAGGTGACTGAAGCAGTGGTTACTGCAGTTGCTGGTGAACTATAGCTGGGAGAAAATTCAGAAACCCTGATTGAACCACTGTCCGACCCCTGGTCCAAAGAAGACAAAGAAGACAAGGAAGAGAAGAAAGCAGGTGAGAAAGAAGTAAGAGCTGATGATAAAGAGGATCATCAATGTGATTGTGCCATGATGGCTGCTGCCAAGGTATCACCTCAAGTTCTTGAAAAACTGTGTTCAGACGAATGCATTATTGCATTTTCTAACATCAAAGAGGTAAATGAAAACCTTAGGGACAAAATCTTAACTGATGAAGTCAAATTTGAAAAGTCATTAAAAGAACTTAGAAACAAATTGGCTGAAAAAGATAAAGAGATCAGCAGTCTCAAAGAAGAGCAGAGCATAACCAAAACTCAACTCCAAACTATGGTATAAAAATACCAAGTTTGCAAAAAGGAGTTGGAGTCCACCCAGATCACCTGTGAAAGATGGGTGGAATCTTGTAAAGGGTATGAGGTTATGCTTGAGAAACAGCTTGAAAGCAATGTCAAGTTTGGTGTAGGATATAGAAAATATGATGATCTTGTAAACACTGCTGGAAAACAAGTTGGTTCATCTGAAATTAAACCAACCAACAAGAATGGCCAAGAGGTTAAAATAACCGACAAACTTGGTAACAAAATCACTTTGGAAAGATCTATGGGGTCCTCAACTTTTGAGGAAATTGAGAAATACCAATTTAAACCCACATGGTCTGATGAGTGTGACATTCTTGAAAATTTCAAGCCCATGGACTTTACAACCACTGATGGTGTCACAGCTCCAAAAGCAAAGGTCATTCCTATCAAAGACATCCCAACAGTGGTTCAAAACTCTGTTGCTAAGGAGTCTGAGAAAAGAAAGAAAAGAAAAAAGATTAACAACCTGTTTTGTGATTTTTGTGAAAAGAGAAACCATCTAACAAAAGACTGTTTTCATCAAAAAGCATATGATCTAAACAAAACTAGTGTCATTGTACCTACTGAAAGCTGCACCATCTGTGGTAAAACAAACCACAAAACTCAAGCATGTGTGTATCTCAAAAACTTTGATGTAAAAAAGAATGAGTACACTGCTAAAACATCCTTGAGTCCATCAACATCATCTGTCAAATTCACCAAGAACCAACCACTGTTTGTGCCAGTCCAAATAGCTGTCACAAAACAGCTGAATCAAACATCTGTCCAAAGAGATGTTCAAGTGACTGATGCACCCCCTGCCAACCAATTCAGAAAAGGGAAAGGACAATCATCTTACCAAAGGATTCCACACATTTATGAGACCTACAAAAGGCCCTCTAAACCAAGAGTGAACAGGAATCCTTTCGGTTATCAGCAGGTGATTGGTTAAAACCCACAAAAGTGGTTAGAGAGAAACAGTCCTAAAACTGTCCAAACCCCTGACCTAACCATTGTCCATGCATCTGACCTCATCCCAGACACTGTTGAGACCCCATCCAAAGCCTTATTGGCTTTGGAGACCCTAATGAACTAATCCTTTTACTTCATGTGCAGGGAGCTTCTGCATGCTTAGATAGTCTTTGGTATGTAGATAGTGGAGGCTCCAGGCACATGACAGGATGTAAAGCCCTTCTCAAAGATTTCAAAATACATGGAGGGGGTGATATATCCTTTGGTAATAATAGTAAAGGGAAGGTTTTGGGGTCTGGAACAGTACAGTCTGGAAATGTAAAATTTGAAAATGTCAATCTGATAGACAATCTAAAATTCAACCTCCTTAGTGTTTCACAAATGAGTAATAAGGGGTATGGGTCATTCTTCACAAAGGAGTGTTGTAGGATTGTTGGACCAGAAATGGTTGAAAAGATTGAAGCAATAATAAAAATTGGAAAAACAAAACTTGTTGCTCAAAGAAGTGGCAATGTTTATGTTGTTGATATGTCAAAAGAGTGTCCCAGAACTGATGCCTGTCTGTTCTCAGCTGCCTCTAACAAAGAGACAGAACTTTGGCACAGAAGACTGGGGCACACAAATCTCAAGACAATCACTGAAATCTCAAGAAATGGCCTAGTAAGAGGCTTACCACAAAAATTGTTTTCATGTCCTGAGCATTGTGTTTCCTGTTTAAAAGAAAAACAGCATAAAAGCTCCTTTAAGTCCATTGAAGAGTCAAAAACAACCCAGTGTTTGCAAATGCTGCACATGGATTTGTTTGGCCCAGTTCAAGTCATGAGTCTCAAAACGAAGAGATATTGTTTGGTTATTATTGATGACTTCTCTAGGTTTACATGAACTTTCTTTTTACACTCAAAAGATGAGACTGAGGGCATTTTGCAAGACTTTGTGACACAGGCTGAAAAGCAATTTGACTTTCCAGTAAAAGTCTTCAGGAGTGACAATGGCACAGAATTCAAAAATAAGGAGTTGGATGCCTTCTATGTGAAGAAAGGGATTGTAAGGCAGTACAGCATCCCTAGAACACCATAACAAAATGGGGTGGTTGAAAGAAAGAATAGGACACTGATTGAAGCTGCTAGGACCATGCTTGCTGACTCAGGTTTGCCTTTGACCTTCTGGGCAGAGGCAGTAAACACTGCTTGCTATGTCCAAAACAGAGTTTTAATAAACCCCGGGCACAAAAAGACTGCTTATAAAATTCTGTATAAAATCAAACCACTGATCTCATACTTTAAAGTATTTGGCTGCCCATGCTTTATTTTGAATTTAAAAGATTCCATCTCAAAATTTGCAGCCAAAGTAGATTGTGGTTATCACCTGGGATACTCAACCACTGCCAAGGCCTACAAAGTGTTTAATACACGGACCAAAGCAGTGGAGGAGACCTTGAATGTAAAGTTCAATGAACTTTCATCAATGAAAATCCCAGCAAATCCTGCAGATTTGTTTGATCTTGATAAATTTACTTTTGAAAACACTGCTATCAAGACTAACAGTGCAGGTCCATCAGAGGATTAAACACCAGACTATGGATATGAAATCATCATTCCTCAAAATTCTGTCAAAATGGGAAGAGCAGCAGATGTTCAAAACAATTGTCAAAGCTCAACCACTGCTACCTCAACAGTTGTTGACCAAAGTAGCCCCTTAACCACTGCTTCCACATCATCAAGCACTGTTGATAAAAGTCCTCAAACAGTGGATCAAAGTCAGCATGTGTCCACACCTTTGCCTCCAATTCCACTACCTTTTGAAGCCACTGCTGGATCATCAAAGTCACCAGCAGTGGTTAGCTCAGATGATACACATCTGCAGCCTTCACCAACAAATGCCATCATACCATACCAAGGAGATTTAATCTTCTTGAAATCTCATCCACCAGACCAAATTATTGGCAACATCAATGAAGGGGTGCTCACAAGAAGTCAATCCCAAAACATTTGTCTTTTTGCTGGTTTTCTATCACTCCATCAGCCAGTCAAGTACCAAGAGGCACTGAAAGACAACAGCTGGGTAGAAGCCATGCAACAGGAGCTCCAACAGTTTAGAAGACAACAAGTATGGGAGCTTGTTCCATTGCCAGAGGGTGTAAGTCCTATTGGCACAAAGTGGGTCTTCAAAAACAAAACTGATGAAAGGGGCATTGTTGTCAAGAATAAAGCCAGCCTTGTGGTTCAAGGTTACAGACAGGAAGAGGGGATTGATTATGATGAAACATTCACCCCTGTAGCAAGATTGGAAGCTATAAGACTGTTCCTGGCCTTTGCTGTCAACCACAACATGAAGGTGTTCCAAATGGATATCAAAAGTGCTTTCCTCTATGGTACAATTCAAGAAGAGGTGTATGTTTATCAACCTCCAGGTTTTGAGGATCCATTTTATCCAGATCATGTCTACAAGCTGAACAAAGCCTTGTATGGCCTGAAACAAGCACCTAGGGCCTGGTATGAAACTCTTTCCACCTTTCTACTCTCAAATGGTTTCAAAAGAGGTACCATTGATAAAACACTGTTTCTAAAATAGAGAGGAAAGGATTTAATGATTGTCCAAATTTATGTGGATGACATTATTTTTGGGAGCACATGTAATAAAATGTGTGAAGAGTTTAGGCAACTCATGACAGCTGAGTTTGAAATGAGTGCAATGGGTGAGCTGCAATGCTTTCTTGGTCTCCAAGTTCAGCAAATGCAAAATGGAACCTTCATTCATCAAAGCAAATATTCTAAAGAACTTTTAAATAAATTTGATATGAATGATTGTAAACCACGCAGCACACCCATGGCAACAAATAAGCTTGTCATGTCTGATGAAAAGGATGAGCTGATTGACCAAACACTTTATAGAAGCATGATTGGGTCTTTATTGTACCTAACTGCATCTAGGCTAGACATCATGTTTGCAACATGTGTTTGTGCAAGAAGTCAATCAGCCCCTAGGAAATCCAACCTTATTGCTGTAAAAAGGATATTCATATACATAAAAAGTGCTCCCACACTTGGTATCTGGTATCCAGCTAATGGGAATATCAAGCTTTCAGGATTTTCAGACAGTGATTTTGCTGGATGTAACACCACAAGGAAGTCCACTTCAGGAGGGTGCAAGTTTCTAGGTGATTGCTTAGTTTCATGGCAAAGCAAAAAGCAAGCAGTTGGTTCAACATCCACTGCTGAAGCAGAATATATAGCTGCTGCAAGCTGTACAGCCCAACTGCTCTGGCTTCAAAATCAGTTGCTGGATTTTGGTATCACTGCCTTGAAGACACCACTCATGTTGGACAGTCAGGCAGCAGAAAATATCATCAAAAATCCAGTTTCCCACTCAACCACCAAACACATCGAAATCAGACATCACTTTGTGAGGGATTGCTATGAAAAAGGTTTGATTTCTCTGCATCATGTTCCAACTAAAGACCAGCTGGCAGATGTGCTCACAAAAGCTTTAGATACATCTACCTTTGAAAGCTTGGTTTCTAGGATTGGTATGCTAAACATGGAATAACAAGCAAAATCTTGTTTTTCTATGAATAAAAGCATTAAAATGTTTTCAGAAAATCAAAAATTCATCCTTAAAAATAGCTAAAAATGAAGTTTTCATTAAAATCCTTAAAAGTCTGCCATAACCACTGCTTATTCAAAAGTCTGCTCTACTTCAAAGTCTGTCTACTGCTGAAAGTCATCCCCTGTTCTCTCATTTTCATGATAAGCACTGATGCTCAAAATCAGTGTTTTATCCACTGATGTGTTATCTGCTGATAGTAAAAATCATCCACTGCTTCCATTGGTTACCGTTGTAACCACTGCCTTTCATCAATAGTTTTCATAAAAGTACTGTCCTTCACTTCATCAGGGGTTGGCACGTGGACAGTACATAGTGGTCAGTCCTTTTTGTAACCGCTACCACGTCAGCATTCACTTTTTCTCCATAAAACTCCTTTCAAAACCCCAAACAGGGTTTTACTGTCGAATTGAATTCTTAAAAATTCTCTTCTCAAAGCATTTTTTCATCTCATTTCCTCAAAATTCTTCACAACCTTCTTCGATCATCATCTTCAAAATGACAAAATCCAAGTCATCTGCAAAACCCACTTCCAAACCATCTTCAAAAGCGGCCTCTCAAAAGGCTAAACCCATCGAAATCCCACACAAACCGTCTCACAGCCTTCTGGGTCTTCTCACAAAACCTGGCACCACTGATATTTTCGATTCCATCATTGATATCATGTCTGCATCAAAGTATAAAACTTTGTTAACAGCGGATGCACCAATTTACTTGGCGACCCAAAGAGAGTTCTGGAAAAATGTAACCCTTGACAAACAAGGTGAGACTGTCATAGCCATTAACTCTTCTCTAAAGGGTAAAGTTGTCAAAATTACACCACAATCCATCTCGGAGGTCTTTCAACTCGATTATCAGAAAGGTATAACTTATTTTCCTAAAAACGAGTTAAAATTTGACTTTATTGAAAGAGGGTATGCAGATACAATGATGAAGAGGGATACCTTACAAAAAGGATTCTTCCCTTCTGCAACAAGGTTTTTATTTCATACCCTCCTAATGTGTGTTTCAAACAAAACCACTGCTTTTAATGAAATACCATTAAAGATTCAAAACATGGGGTATGTTGTTCTTCAAGAAGAAAATTTTAATTATTCTCAGGTAATCTTTAATGATCTGGTTAAAAATGTTGAAACAAAGGCATTCTTACTGTTTCCAAGATTTCTAAGTTATTATTTTGAAAAGAAACTTGGTAAGAATGATGCTTCTGCAATAAAACAAGGTGAATCTCTTCAAATGCACAGCTTAACTGCTGAAACTTTCACAAGAATGTCAACACCTTGCAAAACACAAGCAGAGGTACATGAGCAGAATTTAGCAGCTACCACTGCTCCTCAGGTATCTGTTGTTGAGCCCACTGCTCAAGGTGATCAAAGTAGCAAAACAACTGCTTTGAAACCCACACCTACAATCCACAAAAAGCCAAAACAAAAGAAAATCCAAAAACCCCCCAAACCCATCAAAAAGGCAACTCTGGAGGATGAGATACCAGAGTAACTGCTAGTGACAACACAAAAGTCACAAGAAACCACTACTGCTACTTCCTCACAGCAGTTGGTACAAAAATCTCAACCCATAACCGAAACTCCTCCTACTTCTTCTCAAAAAAGAACAAGTTGTACATATAGGGACACCACAATATGATGCTCTGGAATCACTCGCTTCCATCATCCACAGCCCAATGCCCGAGGCAAATTCTCTTTCTACACAAAACCTCACATCCACAATTCCCCCACCAACTAAACTTTTGTTGGATGCTATTGATTTGAACCAGGCACAAACCAGTCCTTCTCAATCACCTGTCAATGAAAATATACTTCAACCAATGACTGGGTCTGATATATCAATCATAGTTAACCCACCAACAATGCCTGAGGAGGTTACACCCCTTGAGTTACAAGTAACTCTTGGTGGTAATCCAACTGAAGCAGCCACTACAAGTGCTGAACCCACTGGTTTGCATTTGGACAGTGGTGACATCAATAAGACTTCCTTGGAGGCAAGTCCTTCCATAGCACCTCTGACATCCACCAGTGGATTTGTTGTGACCACTGGCAACATCAAAAGGTTGTCAAGTGTTGAAGGAAGAAGACCCCAGTACCAAGACAAAGGGGCATCAGTGGTTAATGTTTGGAGTACACTCCCTACCTCAACCACTGATAAAACCACTGCTAGTGGGAAATCAGATGATCCCATTAAATTGGGTGATGGTTTAAAGTACCTGGAATTGACGGAACGTGTTGAAAAACTGGATACTTCGGTTGCAGAAATCAAAGAAATGCTGCAACATTTGTTAAAAGTACAAAAGGTGCAATCCACTGTTGTTCCACCTCAAGCACCTGCTCCACCACAAGCACCTGCTGTAGATGAGATATGGAACTTCTTCCAACCTTTTCTCCACCAACAAAAACAAATGGCTGATCAGCAACATGCAATACATGTACAAGAGCTAAGAAACACAATAGAGTCTAGGTTCAAGAACACACAAGCTGACATCAAGGCTATAAAGGCCCATTTATTGAAAACCACTGGCACTGCTCCTCCAACTGTTCTCTTTATTGATCAACTACCCCCAGATAATGCCAAAAAGGGGGAGAAAATTCAGGAGTGGAAAAAGAAGGGAATAGATGATGGTCTTTACATTGAACCAGAAAGGGATGCTATGACCAGAAAAATTCCTTTGCCAGATGGTAGCAAAAAGGTTGATGTTACCCAAAATGCACTTGATGAAGCTATAGCAAGTGTAAAAAGGGACAGAGCGGCAAAGGATATGTCAAGATGGAATGAGGAGAAAAAAGCTTATATGGAGCTGAATGCGCAGGGTTGTTCTGAGCCAAAGGATGTTAAAAATCCTGAGCCAAAAAGAAATCCCACTAGAAAAGTGAGGGAACCCAAGTCCACACCATCCAGACTCACAAAGCATACTCCAAAACCACCATCCAAAAGCCCCCAACATCAAACCTCCACCCAAAAAGTTGTTGTAACTCCTGTTGTATCAACATCTGCTGGCACTCCAGTTGTTTCAACATCTGCTATCGCTTCAACACACACCACTTCAACACACACCACAACCACTGCCTTACCACCACCACCATCTCCTCCTGCCAAAATGTCGCAACCCCCGATCCCTTATTCCCGGGAACGGGCGGACGCGATCTCAGAGTTTGGTGGTATCAGGTTGTTTAATCTCGCAGCGGAATTTACATCAGGACCGTAGTTAGGAAATGTTTATCAGAGTAAAACCACCTTCTTTTATATTAATAATCACATGGATGAAATCCAAGTTTATTATTACAATACATTTATAGGGATAAACCCTATCTTATTGAATTTAAAACATCGTTTATTTCTACACAATTACTCATTCAGTATTTGCCACTCGACCGTATCTATGGCTATGGTCAAATTACCCATTGGCTAACTCGTCGTCCAATGGTAATGCACTGTCATTCAGACTTACTACTACATGTAGTAAATTTTGTATACAAAACCCCATAATACCGGCAGTAATTGAAGAACTACAAAGACTCAATCACCGCTTAATCGCATAGTAAAACATTTAAGGTTTTGTAAAACATTCCAAAAACATTAACAAAAAGAGGATAAACTCACTTTGCTATCTTAGGCTTCTTGTAAGGGTTTCCTGGGTATAATCTATAATTTATACAAATGTACATTGGTTAGTATCATAACCCTTTGAAAATATTAATGATACCCTCCCCGAGACGGCATTCCAACAACTACGTCGGGCAAAACCACGACAGTTGTTACGAAACCCTAAATCAATCGGGCAGCGTAACTATTACGAAACTGGGGTTATAATACTTACAACGGAGCAGAACCTCGCTAATTAGGGGTATAGTACCCGACTATTATAACACTACTTCAGAATTTAGATTGAGAATTGAGATTGTGAGCGACGGAAAACGAAGTCTGATGGCCTTCTTATATAGTCGTGTAATCTGACTTCCAGGCGGCCCGCGTAAGGTAAGGCTAAGCCTTACACGGCCCGCGTCAACACCGGTCAACATAATAGCTTAGCTGGGTCAGCTACTAGACTCGACACGATGTCGACACGTGTCATCACCGGATGCTTCCGCGTTTCATGATCTGTCGCGGCCCGCGTCAACTTAGATGAGATCTTACGCGGCCCGCTTGAACTAAAGAAGTCAGCGGAGTCAAAGTCTGGTCTTAATACGGCCCGCGTGAGCTTGAGGTGAGGTCTTACGCGGCCCGCCTCAACTCTATATTTCTTATTTTTATTTTATTTTAAATACTATAACATAATTTGGGCTCGGTTTTTACATACGGGGTGTAATATAAGACATATTGGGACATTTTAAGATATAATAGAGTGTTAGACATATTATAAGGGTGTTAGTGATAGGCTACAGGTCCTATTCTTTTTATAATTTTAAAAGGTCCAACATACCTGGGACTTAGCTTTCCCCGTTTGATGAATCTTACCACTCCTTTCCAAGGAGAGACTTTTAACAATACTCTATCTCCTACTTGAAATTCCAATGGTTTTCGCCTGTTATTAGCATAACTTTTATGTCTATCACGTGCTGCTTTCAGTCGTTCCTTGACTTGAATAATTTTATCAGTTGTTTCTTGCACTATCTCAGGTCCAGATAATTGCTTTTCCCCAATTTCTGCCCAACAGACTGGGGTTCGACACTTTCGTCCATAAAGTGCTTCAAATGGTGCAGCATTGATACTTGTGTGATAACTATTATTATAAGAAAATTATATTAAAGGTAAGTGATCGTCCCAATTACCTCCAAAGTCAATTACACAAGCTCTAAGCATGTCCTCCATTGTCTAAATTGTTCTTTCACTTTGTCCATCTGTTTGAGGATGATAAGCTGTGCTTAACCTTAACTTGGTTCTCATTGCCTTTTGGAAACTTGACCAAAAATGAGATGCAAAGCGACTATCTCTATCAGAAACAATTGATAAAGGAATGCCATGTAAAGAAACAATTTCATTTACATACAATTTAGATAATTGTTCCATACTAATTGTTTCCTTCATTGGTAAGAAATGAGCTGACTTAGTTAGTCTATCTACAATCACCCAGATTGTATCATTTCCATTCCTAGTTTTGGGTAATTTAGTAACAAAATCCATGGTTATAAATTCCCATTTCCAAACTGGCATTTCTAATTGTTGTAACAAACCTGAGGGTTTCTGATGTTCAGCTTTAACTTGTGAACAAGTTAAACATTTAGAAACATAGACTGCTATGTCCTTTTTCATTCCTATCCACCAGAAATTTTTCCTTAAATCCTGGTACATTTTGTCACTTCCTGGATGCATCGTATACTTAGACTTATGAGCTTCTTCTAATATACTATGGCGTAGATTTCCTAATTTAGGTATCCACATTCTCTTTTCATGGAATCTCCAAATTCCATCTGTTCCTTGTTTTAATTCTTTTAACATACCTTTTAATTTTTCAAAATCATCCTTGATTACTGATTCTTGTGCTTCTCTTATTTGTTCATTTAAATCTACTTGCAGGTTTAATTTAAGAGAACGTACTCTTCTTGGCTTTTCATGATACTTTCGGCTTAAAGCATCTGCCACTACATTTGCTTTTCCTTCATGATACTGGATATCACAATCATAATCACTAAGAAATTCCATCCAACGTCTTTGTCAAATATTTAACTCTTTCTGCCTGAAAACATACCTTAAACTTTTGTGATCAGTAAATATGGTAAACTTACTACCATAAAGGTAATGTCTCCAAATCTTAAGAGCAAAAATTATAGCTCCTAATTCTAAATCATGAGTTGAATAATTCTCTTCATGATTCTTAAGTTGTTTAGATGCATAGGCTATAACCTTTTGACGTTGCATCAACACACATCCATAACCTAATTTAGAAGCATCACAATAGACTATGAAATCTCCAGTTCCTTCTGGTAATGCTAGTATGGGTGTATGGGTTAATCTTTGCTTAAGGATTCTAAATGCTTCTTCTTGTTTAAATCCCCATTCAAACTTAACAGATTTACAGGTTAGCTTAGTTAAGGGAATGGCTATTCTAGAAAAATCTTGAATAAACCTTCTATAAAAACCGGCCAATCCTAAGAAACTTCTAACCTCAGTTGGTGACTCAGGGGTTTTCCATTTCGTAATTGCTTCAATCTTTGTTGGATCTACATGAATTCCTTCATGATTGACTAGGTGTCCAAGGAATTGTACCTGTTCTAACCAAAATTCGCATTTTGAAAACTTAGCATAAAGCTTTTCCTTTCTTAGCAAACTTAAAAGTGCATGCAAATGTCTTGCATGATCCTCTTTACTCTTGGAGTAAATTAGAATATCATCTATAAAAACAATTATGAATTTATCCAAATATGGCTTACATATTCGGTTCATCATGTCCATAAATGCAGCTGGGGCATTGGTTAAACCAAATGGCATGACAGTAAATTCATAATGACCATACCTTGTTCTAAACGCGGTTTTAGGAATATCCTCTTCCTGCACCTTTAATTGATGATATCCAGACCTTAAATCGATCTTAGAGAAAAATCGAGCTCCTTGTAGCTGATCAAACAAATCATCGATTCTCGGTAATGGGTACCGATTCTTAATCGTGACTTTGTTTAATTCACGGTAGTCAATGCACATACGCATTGATCCGTCCTTCTTTTTAACAAACAGTATCGGCGCTCCCCATGGCAACGAACTTGGTTGTATGAATCCTTTCTCCAACAATTCGTCTAATTGTTTCTTTAATTCTTGCATTTCTGCAGGTGCCAAACGGTAAGGTGCTTTGGCAATTGGTGCTGTTCCTGGTATCAAATGGATTCTGAACTCAACTTCTCTATCCGGAGGTAGTCCTGGTAATTATTCTGGAAATACATTTGAAAACTACGATACTACTGATATATCTTTTAAATCATTTCCTTTAGTGTTAGTGATTATAGAAATCAAATACACTATAGAACCTTTTCTCATACAACTTGCAGTTTTCATCACAGAAATGAATTTAGTAGATCTAGAAGATTTATCTCCTTTAATTGTGATCATTTTACCTTTTGGTGAATTTAGTTGAATTAACTTTTGATCACATAAAATACTGGCTTTATTAGCTATTAACCAATCCATTCCTAAAACGACATCAAATCCTACCAGATTCATGGGATAAAGATTTGCAATAAATTTCTGATTTAAAATTTCTATGCTTGCTCCCTGCAAGATTTCAGAAATTCTAACAATTTCCCTATTAGCTGTCTCTACTAAGCATTCTTGTGGTAGTTTAGTTAATGATTGATTTAGAAATTTGCAAAACGACGTATTAATAAAACTTTGGTTTGCACCAGAGTCAAATAATACTTTAGCAAAAACATCATTAACTAAAAACGTACCAGCTATGACATCTGGAATCATCTTGGCTTCTTCTGCAGTCAGAACAAATGCTCTAGCATTTTTAGTATTCTTGTTGTCTGCAGTTGGGACTAATTTTGGACAGTTTAACTTGATATGACCTTGTTCTCCGCAATTGTAACATACCCGGCTGTTAGCTTTCTTCCTGCAATTTTCTTCTTTGTGTCCCGATATTTTGCAAAAGTTACAATATATGGAGCATCTTCCTGAATGCTTTCTTTTGTAATATCTACAGTAGGGTGTAGAGGTAGAACCTATATTTTTCCCACGGTTAGAATTTCCAGAATGAAATTCTTAAGTCAACTTCTGGGTTAGGCTCCTTCTTTGATCCTCTTCTCGGGTACGGACTAATTCATCTGTCAAGGTATTGGCTAGTTCTACAGCTTCTTCTATGGTTTGAGGTCTAGCTGCCTTGACTACGTGTCTTATCTCTCCAATTAATCCCCAAATATAACGGGAAATTAACACTGGTTCTGGTGAAGCAAGAGTTGGCACTATTCTGGCATATTCAAAGAATATTTTAGTGTATCCCTTACTATCCACACCAGTCATCCTAAGGTTTAGGAATTTGTTTGCTATATGTTCTTTTTCATTTGGAGGGCAGAATTTCCTTTCTACCTTATCCTTAAACTCTTCCCATTCCATATTATAGGTTCTGTCACTTCCTTTTGTTTGGAGGATAGTGTTCCACCATTCTAGTGCTGCATTCTTAAACAGATTAGAAGCAAACATTATCTTATCTTCTTCAGCACATTTACTTATCCTTAAGACTGCCTCAGTCTTTTCTATCCAGCGTAGGGTTGCAATGGCCCCTTCATTGCCCGAGAATTCCATTGGTTTACAAGACCAGAATTCCTTATAAGAACAACCGTAAGGTACAATTCTTCTTCTTTTGGAAATGGGCATTTGAAGTACAGGTCCATTGTTCACGCTGTTTTCTGGTTCACTTGGTCGCTTACTGCTATGCTTACTTTTATTGTCAGCATCTTTAACAGTTTGAAGTATAAATGGCATTGCATCTATAATTCCCTGTGCTACTATGTGTTGGATAGCACTATTGTCCACTTGATTGTTATTGTTATTGATGCTTGGATTCTCATTAACCACGTTAATGTTACTCTGGTTATCATTATTCAGATTTCCTTGATTTCATTCGTCGGCCATCTGAATTTTAAACAAGTATCCATATTAATATCACAATTAATATCTTAATATAGTTAATCACATGACATGCATTTTTACCAAAACCGTCGATCATTGCGACTATACTCTTTTTCATATACTATGCGTCTATTACACACTAGTACAGAAATAAAGATTACAATACCAACAGAAATAAAATAGTAATATGCATCCGTACACACATATTTTATTTTATTTTTATTATTATTATTACTACCATCTCCTCCATTCTCACATTTACGGATATGGATTTATCCAAAAATCCATATTGCGCTCATCGTATTTCCATACGAGACGCTCTCCTACCTGACGCATTCTCTCACTGCTTTCTAAGATTTCCTCCCCGAAAGTCTTAAGTTCTTGCACGTTTTCTGCACTCATTGGGGGTGCAGGTTCTCGGACTGGGTTTGGAATCTGGGGTGCCTGTTCCTGATATGGGGGTGTATGTGCCTGAAATTGGTAAGGATCCTCTAATATTTCCCTAATATAATCATCTTGGTAATAGGGATCTAAAGGGTCCATACCTGGGTAAGCTTCTATGTTTTGTATGGGTGGATAATCCTGGATAGGATAACGTTGCACAAAATCCCTATTGTCATCCCACCAGGGATCGTAATTCGGGTCTAGAGGGTTTGGTGCAGGTACCCTTGGGATTTCTTCTGGATTAAAATTGTGCATCTCTACTTGCTTTTCCTGATTTTCTATCTCCATGGGTTGTTCTGGGTTTTGTGGTTGTGGGGCTACTAATTGTTCCAGACTTGGGTCAGCAGCAGTCGTAGCTAAGATATGGAAATTAGCTAAGCTTCTATTTAGCACATCTTGAGTATGGGCATCTGTCTCTCGCTTAATAGCTGCTAATGCTCTTTGCTGTTGCAATTTTCGCATTCTCTTCCAACGAGCAAAAGCTTCTTTACTGAACCATCCTCGTTTCTTATTAGGAAATGGCTCTTCAGATTTAGCTCTAAAAGCAAATATTCCATCTTCTTGATCAGCAGTATACCCTGAAAGGGCAGGCTGGGATGATGTATCCTCATTCCTAGGTGATTCAGACAACTGACGATTCACGTCTGCTGGTCCTTGATCACTCATACTGAAAACTAACAAATAGTCAAATAACACATAACACATAATTACAGTTATGCATGTATTTCTGTAATTCATTTCCTAACACAAAATTTAAAATTTAAGTGTCAGCAGAACACTTCTTTGGCTCAGACCAGTGGCTAGGCTCTGATACCACCTTCTGTCGCAACCCCCGATCCCTTATTCCCGGGAACGGGCGGACGCGATCTCAGAGTTTGGTGGTATCAGGTTGTTTAATCTCGCAGCGGAATTTACATCAGGACCGTAGTTAGGAAATGTTTATCAGAGTAAAACCACCTTCTTTTATATTAATAATCACATAGATGAAATCCAAGTTTCTTATTACAATACATTTATAGGGATAAACCCTATCTTATTGAATTTAAAACATCGTTTATTTCTACACAATTACTCATTCAGTATTTGCCACTTGACCTTATCTATGGCTATGGTCAAATTACCCATTGGCTAACTCGTTGATGACTGTCGTCAGAGTCAATCAAAAACCTAATTAAACTACGTAGATAGCGTAAGTAGGGTATCGTATCCACGGGGAATTTGTGGTTAGTGTTTAACTAAAGAATTATTATATATTAAAGAAAAGCAACTCCCACCCAGATTCCCGATTGCAAGTTTAACACAAAAACCCGTTTACAGATTCATAACACCACATAGACATGGCCTCGGAATTAATGAATTTGATTAATTATTAGGGATAGTTTTTAAGATTCACCATACAACCTAATAATCCATTTATTTATACCAACTACCCATCAATTTACCAACCCGCTAACGATGCAAGTATATCGCCAATACGCTTGATAAACGACAAATAATTCAAATATAAAAAACGTTTACCAAGAATTCAACACAAGTGGTCAAGCTTTACCAGTTAAAAAGAATCCGTAAACAAAGTTTAATGAAAAACAAAGTAATCGTTCATCCGGGCAGAAGCCACAAGCAAAAAGATAAAGGTAACGTTCTCCAAGTTTCAGATTCTAGATTCACACCAAACTCAATCTAATCATTAATTGGACACCACATAGACATGGTGCTGAAAAGTCAGTTAATTTAAGTGGTAATCAAAAATAGGTCTTTGTCATCAGATCTTTTACAGTTCAATTACCCTATTTACTAGTGTGAGTCAACCTACTCTATGTCACCCAACGAGCTACAAAGTTTTGTCATCAACCGAGCAAGTTGTAAAGTAAGAACTCAAAACACATAAAAATAGTTCAAAGAAACCAACACATCAAATTGTTTAACAACGTTGTCAATGTCAAAAACAAATCCAATAATGAATAAAACTAAGAAAAGTAATAAACCCTACAAACCGTTCACTTGGAGAAAGTCACCTAACCACTCATGGCTTGAACCATGCACAGCCGCAAAAGGCGGCTGCCTTCCGTGCGATCCTCTGTCCTTCTTTAGCCGTCTGCCAACCTCCCAAAAACTCCTGAACCCCCAAAAGCTGTCGTCTTTTATAATTTTTCCTCCCTTTATTCTCGCATATGTCGTATATTATTTTGTATGCTTAAGCCCATGGTATGTTGATTTTTCTAATTCACTAATTCCGTGTTGAAGCCCATGTATTTCACTTGAACGAAGCCCACATATACCACATAATGCTTTGAAATTCTTGAGCAGCCCAATCACAACCTTGATTACACTGTAGTCCAATTACTCAAATTAATTAGCCTTCAACACACATGTCCATTAAAATATTAAAAGTGGCTTAAACTGATATGCAACGTAAATGGAATAGAAAAACGAGTTCGACGAGCAACCAAACCTCCTCGGACTTTCCCACACTTGTCCGGTTCATAAACAAAAACACAAAAACAAAAACAAATGAAATAAAAACAAAACCTGGGTTGCCTCCAAAAAAGCGCTAAGTTTTAGATCTTCAGCCAGATCATACCTATCAAATCATGGTGGC
This sequence comes from Helianthus tuberosus, assembly GCA_030545235.1. Lineage (NCBI taxonomy): Eukaryota > Viridiplantae > Streptophyta > Magnoliopsida > Asterales > Asteraceae > Helianthus > Helianthus tuberosus. The sequence goes on from CM060450.1 coordinate 162,249,706, forward strand.
CGTGTAGGTTGTTTGCAATCTCTTATTTTCATCAATCTATTCATCCACAACTTTGAAACACCATCCAACTTGTTCAACAACCAGAAGCTATTCAACTCACACTTTTCTTCTTCTCCATCCATCTCCTGTAATTTCTTTCTTTTCTTTCTCCTGCTCCTCGATTTCTTCTTCTTTTTCTTAACCTCTACCAACCTATCAATCATAAAACATTCTTTTTCTTCTACAAGACTTTTCTTTTCAGAAGGTTCACACTTGTTAGCAACAGGTTTGGTTGAGTTTGAAAATACTTTTAAAATCGATTTTTGATCCCCAAACCTAAACCTGACCATTCCCTCAATACAATGAATAACAGCATGAGCAGTAGCTAGGAACGGACTACCCAATATAACAGTTGGTTGGTTATTTTTAACACAATCAAGTACCAAGAAATCGACAGGATAATAAAATTCCCCAACTTTGACAATCACATCTTTTACAATCCCCCGAGGACACGTAGGAGTTTGATCAGCCAACACTACTATGGTTTCAACTTTTTGTAGTGGTCCAAAATCATACTGATCATATAAACTCCCCGGTAATATACTCACACAGGCTCCAAGATCCAACAAAGCCCTGTCCAATTTAAAATCACCTATTTGTATCGAAATAATAGGTGCTCCTGGATCTTGGAGTTTGGGGGGAAGGGTACCCATCAAAACATCAAGTCTTTTAGGCAACTTGTGACGTCGTTTTCGGGTACTCAACTCTTCAAAGAATTCAACGTGATCAGGATTTTCTTTAATTTGTTCAAGCAATGGTTTATTTATTTTTATCTTTTCAAAACTTTCCCAATTTTCACCCTTAGATGATTTCCGTTTATTTAAATTTTTGGGTGCAAGTAAAGCTAAGGGGAATGGAACCTTTACATTCTCATTGTCAGTATCAGAAAACGTTTTATTTAAACCATGTTTAGATTTTATAAAACTCCCAATTTCCTGATCACGTTCACTCTCATCCTTAGACTCAGTCACATCCTCTACCATACCCTCAACATGTTGTGGTGACTGAGTTTCGACAGTAGAATTTTTAGAAAGAGAAGAAGTACTTACCTCATTTATTTGGACACTGCTGTTAGAAGAATTGTGAGCGGTATTTTTCTGAAAATCACTAAGAAGCTTATCTTGATTTATTCTGATGATAGCCACTTCTTCAGCTAATTGTCCAACCTGCTGTGACAATGCCTTAACTTCCCTATCTCTGACCTCATTACCTTTCGAAATATCCTTCAATAACTCCATTATCGTCTCAAACTTTTCATTGATTGAGTTATCATCCGACTCATGTTGACCCGTTTGCTCATTCTCTTGAGTCTGCCAGTTGCTTTCATAGTTATCTTGATCTCTTGAGTCTGCCACTTCCTTCACATCAACCACCAACTGAGCAACTTGCTTGTCTAATGCTTGATATGCCTTAGCTCGTAACTCTAGATCCTTCTTCATTTGTTTCAGCATTTCCATTATCTCATCATTCGAACCTTCAGCTGGACCATTCGATCTTCCATAACTATTCTGTTGAGCATTATTAAATCTTTGCTGACCCAAATTGACCCGATTCTGACCTCTTTGAATAAACTGCTGCGGTGGAGGCACAAAATCATTATATTCTTCACATCCAAATTGGTCGTAATACCCATTCACTTCATCTGCATCATATCTAGCATATCGGTTTTGAATCGGTGATTGTCTGTTTTGAAAGTTAATTTGCTGATGCATTGGCCGGCTATGTTGTGAGAATTCAGCATCCTCAAGTTCATTAAACCCGGGCTGACAAGCTCGATCCATGATTCAAAGACCTGCACAAGCACAAACAAAATACCCGAGCGTAATATCGAACTAAAAAAATAAAATAAAATAAAAAGAGTAATATTTTTGGGTTTTTTAGAAAAAATTTTTTAGAAAGCAAGAACAACTAACTACTAACTAACTAACTAAATAACTAACACTAAGCGCACTAATTCCCCGGCAACGGCGCCATTTTGATGACTGTCGTCAGAGTCAATCAAAAACCTAATTAAACTACGTAGATAGCGTAAGTAGGGTATCGCATCCACGGGGAATTTGTGGTTAGTGTTTAACTAAAGAATTATTATATATTAAAGAAAAGCAACTCCCACCCAGATTCCCGATTGCAAGTTTAACACAAAAACCCGTTTACAGATTCATAACACCACATAGACATGGCCTCGGAATTAATGAATTTGATTAATTATTAGGGATAGTTTTTAAGATTCACCATACAACCTAATAATCCATTTATTTATACCAACTACCCATCAATTTACCAACCCGCTAACGATGCAAGTATATCGCCAATACGCTTGATAAACGACAAATAATTCAAATATAAAAAACGTTTACCAAGAATTCAACACAAGTGGTCAAGCTTTACCAGTTAAAAAGAATCCGTAAACAAAGTTTAATGAAAAACAAAGTAATCGTTCATCCGGGCAGAAGCCACAAGCAAAAAGATAAAGGTAACGTTCTCCAAGTTTCAGATTCTAGATTCACACCAAACTCAATCTAATCATTAATTGGACACCACATAGACATGGTGCTGAAAAGTCAGTTAATTTAAGTGGTAATCAAAAATAGGTCTTTGTCATCAGATCTTTTACAGTTCAATTACCCTGTTTACTAGTGTGAGTCAACCTACTCTATGTCACCCAACGAGCTACAAAGTTTTGTCATCAACCGAGCAAGTTGTAAAGTAAGAACTCAAAACACATAAAAATAGTTCAAAGAAACCAACACATCAAATTGTTTAACAACGTTGTCAATGTCAAAAACAAATCCAATAATGAATAAAACTAAGAAAAGTAATAAGCCCTACAAACCGTTCACTTGGAGAAAGTCACCTAACCACTCATGGCTTGAACCATGCACAGCCGCAAAAGGCGGCTGCCTTCCGTGCGATCCTCTGTCCTTCTTTAGCCGTCTGCCAACCTCCCAAAAACTCCTGAACCCCCAAAAGCTGTCGTCTTTTATAATTTTTCCTCCCTTTATTCTCGCATATGTCGTATATTATTTTGTATGCTTAAGCCCATGGTATGTTGATTTTTCTAATTCACTAATTCCGTGTTGAAGCCCATGTATTTCACTTGAACGAAGCCCACATATACCATATAATGCTTTGAAATTCTTGAGCAGCCCAATCACAACCTTGATTACACTGTAGTCCAATTACTCAAATTAATTAGCCTTCAACACACATGTCCATTAAAATATTAAAAGTGGCTTAAACTGATATGCAACGTAAATGGAATATGTGATACTAAAATTAATTAGATACAAATTTTGAGTAAATGGATTCATTTATACATGAGTTTAGCTTATTTCATCTTAACTCCCATATAATTAAAACTGCATCAAAGAACCATAACTTTAACCAATATCAATGCATTTTAATTATAATTAATATGAACTAGAGTCTACGTAAAATGCATCGATCAAATCCCCGCACTTATCTTTTTTCGTCCCGAAAAAAATATTTGCAATGGAATCACAATCAGAACACATGGCTTTCAATATATTCGATTATTTTATTTAACAAGTCAAAACGCACGTTAACCTGGATTGCAGGTATATGATCCACTTAAACACAACCGTCAGTTTCCAAGCCCTTATTCACGATTCATTTAAGTTCAAGTAATTTCTAGTCATCTATGGATATCACACTCAAAAGACTACAACTTCACCTAATCCCGTTTTGAGATTATGAGATTAAAAGATTTTAAATCTACCGTCTTATATAAAAAAACCCTTATGCTATTCCGATTAAACTTTATGATGGATAGATGGATGATGTTGCGAGCTTTACATGCTTTTGCTTATGATCAGTTTAGCGGACATACGCCACACGAGTCACCATCCCCATGGTTAATGCCATAAACTTCACATATTTTTTATAACTCCACCTAGAGGGTATGTACCGCATGAGTCGCTATCCCCGCGGCAATACCATAGGCTTCGTTTTTCTTTTTTTTCAACATGTGCTCAAATGAATGGATGGAATATTTTTTTTCGGGCGCCACATTGTTTCGGATTTGTTTTCACAAAAAGAAACATGTGTGCCAATTTAATCGGAAAAACTTATAAGTTTTTTACTTATGACGTACCCCTTATAAGTTTCTTATATAGTCGTGTAATCTGACTTCCAGGTGGCCCGCGTAAGCTAAGGCTAAGCCTTACGCGGCCCGCGTCAACACCGGTCAACATAATAGCTTAGCTGGGTCAGCTACTAGACTCGACACGATGTCGACACGTGTCATCGCCGGATGCTTCCGCGTTTCATGATCTGTCGCGGCCCGCGTCAACTTAGATGAGATCTTACGCGGCCCGCTTGAACTAAAGAAGTCAGCGGAGTCAAAGTCTGGTCTTAATACAGCCCGCGTGAGCTTGAGGTGAGCTCTTACGCGGCCCGCCTCAACTCTATATTTCTTATTTTTATTTTATTTTAAATACTATAACATAATTTGGGCTCGGTTTTTACATACGGGGTGTAATATAAGACATATTGGGACATTTTAAGATATAATAGAGTGTTAGACATATTATAAGGGTGTTGGTTTTACCGAGGGTTGTTACACAAAAAGCAGAAGACATCAGATGTTACAACATCTGTTGTAATGACAACAGTGGTTGAAACACCAGTTGTTTCAACAGCTGTTAGTCAATCACAAATCACTGCCACTCAAATCACCACCACTGATCCACCCAAAACATCATCTGCCTCTCCTACAATAAAAAGGAGAAGGATTTTCATACCAGATGATGATTCACCATCACCACCACCAACATCTTCATAATCACTTGCACTTATTCCAAACCTTGTTCCTCTCTCATCAGCTCTAGTACAACAACCAATCCCTATTATCACTCCTACAGGTGTCCAATTTCCTCTAGAACTTGAAGCAGTTAGAGAAGAGATCAAGTCCTTCTACTATGAGGATGACCTGCTAAAAGGAAGTTGCCATCAGTTAAAGGATATCCAAGGCCTAACAACATTGAAGAATACTTGAAAGTTAAGGCTAAACAGGCAGAGGATATTTCCAAAAGAAACTCTCAAGGAAAAACTGACAAAGAAATTCAAAGGCATTATCAGTTCCTATTTACTCAAGTAAGATCCTTAGAGCAATTTGCAAAAAATATTTGTCAACAAATCTCAGAGAAAGCAGATGAAACTTTGAGAAAAGTCTACATTGAAAGCATCATGGAAACCAAGAAGTACAAGGGAGAAAAGTATATGTACAAAGAGTGGACCATTCCTGAGCTTGAACAAGAAGCAACCAGGATTCGAGAAATGATAAAGAATAAGGTCAAACACACTCCTCCGGATTGGTCAAAGTACAAAAGGAATATGCCAGAAAAGACACTAGAGCTGAAGAGAATGAAAGAGGAATTAGTTGCTGCTGACTATGGGTCTAAAAATCAAGTGGCAAGATGGAAATAAGATATAGTCAGGGCCACCTACAAAAGTTTAGAGGAATTAAGAAAGAAAGATCCCACAGTTCCACAAAAACCTAACTACCCTGAAGCAGAGGTTTCAAAAAGACCATCAAAGCTGCAAATCAGGAGAGCTACTGCTCCAGCTGGTGCTGTTATCTACAAAAGAAAGCAAACACAACAGTTGGGTACTGAAACAGTGGCAGAATTAATGGCAGGAGATGAGCTTGTTAAAGAAGGTATTAAGCAGATGATAACTGATACTCTTGGCCTGAATCAACCTGCAAGCACTGCTCAAACAGTCATCACAAGGCCTGCATCACCAAACACCTCATCAAATAAAAATCTCCCAAGAAACCCACTAGACTCAAAGGTACTAAAGTGGAAAACTGACAAACAGACCCATGTACAGACAGTGTTCAAGTCTAGTGGAGAAGTGAAGAAAATAACAAGGGAACAAGCACTTGGCCTAAGTCTTGAAGATTTGCAGGATCTCCTTGATCTTCCACTTAGCAGGGATGATGATGACACAGATGCCTTAGCCTTTGAGTTACAACTCAAAGGGCAAATAAGGGAACTGCTGATGAGGCAATAAAGATCTACAAATAATGAAGAGTTTTGGCATTATCTGTTCCAGGGGGAGATTGTTGGGATTAAACCCTACCAAAGGAACAGATAATTAAAGCCAAAACTGGATCAGAGCAGTGGATCCAGAATAAGCAGATGTTATGTATTCAAGTCTCTCCCCTTGAAAGTGGTTTCAACATCTGCTGACCTCCTAGCTACTGATCGTACAAACTGCTGACCTACAAACTGCTGATCAAGTAAAAGACTGATGGAAGACTAAAGCTCTGCTGTTCAATCTACTGCCTTGAGTCAAGCTCTGCTGATCATGACAAAGTACTGCTGGGTTCACATCAGTGGAAGGATGCAGCAGTAGTTTAGATGTCTTTATGTAATGAAATGTAATAACAGTAGTTAGCATAGCAGAGGTTGTATAGATCAGAGGTTAGAGTTTGTTAGGAGGTTAGATGTCACTTTCATGGTGACGTCAGCTTAGATGCTTCAGTGGTTTGCTCGTGCCTATAAATAGAACAGTGCTATGTACTATTCTATTAGCTCTTTCACTATCTTCTTCCTGCACGAACAAATACTGTGAGCTCAGGATGAGGGGGAGTTTGTTGCATACTTGCAAATTGTAATCGTTGTTGAAATTAAATTCAATCATTCGGTTCAATGTTAAACTTGTATGTTAAAAGCAATTCTCCTGGTTGATTGTGAAAAGTTTGCTTCCATCTTAATTCCACTGCACAACTCATTCATCTTCATCTTAATTCAAACGTAAAATACAATCAAAACCAAACTCAGATCCTAACAGTGGGCGAAAACAGCGAGTAAAACTGACTTAAAACAAAGAAGTTATGAAGAAAACAGTGTTGTGAAGAATCTGTCAGTAATAGGGTAAGGCTTCAGCCTGTTTTGGTGTAGCCTACAGTGATGTGTCACGAAAATTGATTAAAAACATGTGAAAAAATAGGGTTTCCATATCTCATTCATTCTAACTAAGAGGCACGACTGGGGGGCGAATTTTGGTAGGTTTCTTGGAGTTTCTTCACCATTTCATATCATCTAATCATCATTCCATCATCAATCATGCATTCCAACATCAAGATTGAAGATCAGTTCGCAAGTATGAGCGGCTAATTTCTTTGTAGTTTCCTTCGGGGCTAGGGTTTTGTAAGTAGATGAACTAATTCGATTTCTTTTTATGTTTGGGATTAGCAATCTAAGCATTCGATGCTTTTTGCTGTTTGATTTGTTTAACTTATTGTAACTGGTTGAGTTTTATACAAAACCCTTTCGTTTGTCTTTCAATTCCTGAGATTTCAAGCAATTAGGATATATTAGAAAACGAGTACGGTTTGATATTACAAAATTGATATGTTCATGATAGCCTTTCATTGTGAATGCAATCCGAGTAAATTGTCTTTACATATCACAATTAGTTAATCAAATTATATGGGTCATGTGTATGTTATTTCCCAAACCGAATTGAATTAGTAAAAGTGCTGAAAACCTGAATACCGAAGGAATCACCTTTCCTCTAATTGTTTACAACTCGTAATTACTTTAGTTTTCAAAACAACTCTCAAACAACCGATTTTCTTTTTCAGTATTTTAGTTAATTAGTAAAGAAACAATTACACGATAACGCTTTCCAAAGTACTCATAGTGGTTCGACACCCGACTTACCCCGTATAATAATAACTAGACAAATACTAAGCCTATCAAAATACTAGGCCTATAATAACTAGACAAATAGTGAGCCTATCAAAATACTGAATAGCCCAAATAGACGTCCAGCTAATTTGCCGTATGGCCCAGAAAGTAGATGTACATACTTAATCGGTTAAAATTTGGGCCACAAAATCGGTAGGTTTAGGTAGCAAAATAACCTCCGGTTGCAATATGGGGTTACCCATGGGTCAATTGGAAAGTTCTACTGATAAAACAAAGAGCTACGAGACCATTCTTAAGGAATTTGAAGTTCAATTTTGTGTTAAAAATTTGTGAGATGTAAATTATACCTATAACATTTCACAACTCGCATGAGCAGTGATTTCTATTTTATTTTATTTTTTTGCCTTTTTGCCCTTTTGTCTTTTCCTTCTTTTTATAACTTTATTTTTTTTTTTTATTTTTTTTTTGCTTTTTAATTTTTTGAGTCTTTTTCTTTTTTTACTTTTATTGCATGAACATTGGTTGCCACCAACATCGCATTGGTTGCTTTTAGTTTTTTTCCTATGCTTCAACTATTTTTATTTGCTTTTCCTTTTATCTTTTTGAGGTTTTTTTTATAGTTTTGTATTCTTTTATACTTTTGTAATTTCTTTTATCTTTTGCTTTTTATTTATAGTTTTGTATTCTTTTACCTCTTAACTTTCAACGTTGATACTTACGTGTTTATTTTTATTTACGTGTTGGTATAAATTAAAATTGATTTGCGTTATTTTGCGTTTAGACATAAACTTTTTCGCGGAAATGATTTGGGTCAAATATAATATGTTCTTATCTGTATAATTATGTACGTTTTTAGTTAGTCAATATTTTAACGTAATTTTTTGGAAAATGAGTCGGGTCAAATATAATACACTTTCGTGCTTATTTTTATATATGTTTTCAATTTCTCTACGTTTTGACGTAAATTTTGTTCGAAAACGAGTAGAGTAAAATATAATACGTTTTTATTAGACGGTATAAATTCGAGTCGCTTTGCGTTTTGACATCGTCGCAACGCGCGTAACTATTTTCTTACGTGCTTATTTTATTGCACGTGTCGATATAAATTCAAGTTGATTTACCTTTCGATGTAATTTTTTTCCAAAATATGTCAAGTCAAATATAACATGTTTCTATGCTTTTTTTATATACTTTTTTTTTCTTTCTTGTTTTTTTTTCTAGACTTTATTATTTCTATTTCTATACTTTTCTTTATGTTTAGTGTTTTAGTTTTATGTTCCTTTTTTATTGAAGTTATATTTAAGATAACGTTTAAGTTTTCATTTACAATTAATTTAAAATCAGCCCATCTCGCTATCCAATTTATATTTATGGTTTTCGATCGATGTAAAAGATATATCAATATTCTTTTGAGTTTATTTCTTTCGGTTGGTTATTATATTGAACCAGAATAGATATCGAACGAAACCCCGCAACGTAGCGCGGGTAATCTCACTAGTTAACAATATAACACAAGTAAATTTTACATTTCACCTAATTATATACAAATTTAAGAAAACTAGACCCATTTAATGGTATAAATGAACACAGTCATATTTTAAGAGCGTAAATTTCTGACATGAATCTAACATGAAATTTGTGAGGTTGGATTTAATCTAAACATGTTTGAGTCAGTTAGGTCGAGCTTCACAAACATTTTAGATAAAGAAGGCATATGCATGTCAATCCGGGGGGTTTGAAGCTTGAACCAGTTTTTTTTTTTTTTATAAACTCTTTTAAATATGTTTATTTGATAGATTAAACTATTTGGGTATGTTTACCAGAAATTAGAAGTTAAAATCATAATGGCATGTTTCAAACATAATTATATATATATATATAGGGGAAGGTTTATTTGGGAACACTAAAAAAGTGGGGAACAGCGTGGAACCGACTTAAACGAACTCCGATTTGACTCATTCCAACGGCGTTGGAACCGGCTCGTCGAACCCTAACTAGGATCTCTTAACCCTAAATCCTAACTCCTAAACTCTAAACCCTAAAGCTAAAAAATAAGGCTAAAACCTAAGCTAAACCGTAAAATCTAAACTATAAACCCTAAAAGTTAAACTGATGTATTGCAAAATACATCCATTATTCGTGTATAGTTTGTATAGATTTCCGTTATTTCTAGTTTCGTTTTAATTAGAATTGCGTGCTATTGATTAGATTGAGTTTTTCCAGGGCTTGGTACTAAAAGTTGATGAAAATGGAGTGAAAACGAGCTACAATGATGAAACACTAAGTCTTGGAACAAGTAAAAAAAAAGTTAGAATAATTTCTGGAATTTTTGGGATGTTGAAGCTGGTGAAAATTCGGAACTTTCTGTGAAAATGGGGCCTTGGCGCTACACCTCCCCCTTAAGCAAGGAGCTACGTGTATCACCTAGACCCTTGGGAAGAATTTGCTGAGTTTTAGGGTCTAGGTGTAGCGCGGAGCTTATGTTGAATACCCGTCGCGTGGCACCGCGGGGTGGTTTCCGGGAAAAGTTGATTTTTGTTGTTGGATCTTTATTCCAAATATATATATACTTCATAAACTTCCACAAAACCCAAGTTACGAACTAAAGAACACTGAGGTGATTTTCAGAGCATATTTCACGGTTTTCGGAGCGTTTTGGCTTGCAAGAATCATCCGGTTGAAGCACGGAGCATAGGAAAGAAGATTGTTCGGGTCTTATCTCCCGGTTTTCATTATTTTCTTGTTTCGATACTTTTGCAATGAATTCTTGTTTTGAAACTTGTGTCTTGATTTTAAATACTATGTTTTCAGGCTAAACCTTCGTTACTACCTAGGTTAGATGATAGTTTAATAAAAGTTTGGATTTTTAACGGTTTCTATTGATTTGTTATGGATTGATCTTTGAAAGTAAATTATTTTAGAATTTCTTATTTGGTGCATATGCGTATTTAACTTTGATTGTTGATTACTTGCTGTTTCACATAGATTTTGGTGAATGTCTTTCACATAATAAATTTGTGTTGATTATTCATACCTTTGCGGGTTCGGGTGATCTTTGGGTAAATTGGCCAATAGCCTTAGAAACAGTAACTAAAATACAATTAGAATTAAGTATTCTGCTTAACTTGTCACTGAAAGGCTCGAGTTAGTTAGTAGATCTCGGTGCAGTGTATATCTAAGATAGGTTTTGAGAGAAATCAATCTTAGTTCCCTAATTGCATTTGTGTCTATTAAACTAAGTTAGAATCTAGGATTGCCTTATTTTATCGCACTGAGAGGTAGATAGTCGTATTAGGGCACTTTTAGAGTCGTTAGAGGACTGAGAGGAAGTCTAACAATTGGTGTTCACAACAGCCTTGTAGGGTTTCCTAGGTTTCTTCCTGAGAAGGGTCGGGAAGTCTTAGTTTGAAATACCTTAGGGTTTAGTACTTCACGATCCCAATTCAATACCACAATAATACCGTTAGAGATCCATTCCTAGTTAAACTGGATTCAAGCCTAGGTAGTCGTTAATCTCATCTGAATCAAACCTTAGTTCTTATTCGTGTCTTAGTCTAGTTTTATTTCAATTTCAATTTTAGGATTTTAGTACCCCCCCCCCCCCTTAAAACACAACAATAGTTTAGTCGTGTCAGTGTCAAGTCTAAGTAAAGTCTTTAACGTGATTAATTAGAGTCCTTGTTGGTTCGACATCCGGACTTGCTTTTCTTTGCTAGAGTCGACCGGTTCACTTGCCGGTGAGTAGTTTAGTCAAGTTAGAGAGTCTAGATTATTATTACTTGAGTCTAAATTTAGGGTTATTTTAGTTTATTTATTTGAACTACTTTTTCCACATCAAGTTTTTGGCGCCGTTGCCGGGGATTCTTGGCAATTGCGTTAATTACTTTGTTTGGATTTCATCTGATATCTATACGTGCGTTTTGTGTGTTTTTGAGTCGTAGGAGTCCAAGTAACTTTAGTGTCTTTTTTTTATTTTTAGAGTCTTTTGTTGGAGTCGTCTTACTTGTTTGTTCTCGGTTTTGCAGTTCATGCCCCACACGCGTTCGCAGAGACCAGTGAAGTCGCCGATCGACAAGTCTTCCTTCTCCACACCCAGTTTACAGGTTAGAAAATCTTCAACTTCATCTTCAGCCCCTTCTGACTCTACACTACAATCTAAACCACCGAACTTTGACTTCACCCCGAAGTCGTCACCCCACAACTCCCCACCACCTTCCCGTCACCCTAGTCCACCACTAGTTCACCAAATGGCCGAAAACCAAACTGTCCACCAACGCTCCACCGCGGGTTTTATCGTAAATTCACCCATCACCATCCCTGAAATCACCAATAACAAGTCCTGGCAAATTCCCTCATACATCATGACCGCCATTAACAACTCTTGTCAGTTCGACGGTCGTGATGATGAGGATGCACCTGCACATATCAACCGTCTCACCCGTCTGTGTAGCACCTTCGGCATCGAAGGTGTTAATCTTGATGCCCGCTATCTCCAAGTCTTCCCTTTTTCGCTTGCTGGCCGCGCAGCTACATAGCTCGATTCGCAGCCAGCAGGTACTTATACTACTTGGGCTGGACTTAGATATGCCTTCCTTGCTAAGTATTTCCCACCTGCGAAGGCCTCTCGCCTTCAAGATTAGATCCATTCATTCAGAATGGAGCCTGACAAACCATATCACTTAGCATGGGAGAGGTTTCAAACTTTACTCTCGCGTTGTTCTCAACATGGGTTTTCGGATTGGGCTTTAGTAGAAAAATTCTACAATGGTCTCGCCCCTGAGTGTAAGGCCCAATTCGACACATCTGCAGGAGGCCATCTAATGGGAAAGAAAACTGTGGCTGACTGCAATGATCTCTTTGAGAGCTTCGCTCATGCTGATATAGATCATAGTGCAACCAGCAGGAATTCCAATCCTGTGAATACTTCCTCATCTTCTCAAGGAGTAAACCAATTCGTCTCAGACTCAAAGGTAGCATCTCAACTTGACTATATCACCAAAGAGTTGCTAGAAATTAAGAAGAAAGTCGATAGGTGCGAAGTTTGTAGAGGTGGACATGACACCGTAGATTGCCCAACACTCACCCCAGAATAGGTAGAGTATATAGCAGGTCAAAATAGGGGTCCAACTAACCCATTCAGCAATAGTAACTCTAATTGGCATGCTAGTAATTATCACTCTTCAGGTAACCCCCTGGTTTTCCATCAGGTCAATATCAAAGTAGGGGGCCAGGTTTCTATTCTAGTGGGGGGTCGGGTCAAACAGGTCAATCTGCTAGTTCAGGTTCAGGTGCACAGTTCAGAGGTGAGGGGTCAAACCAAGAGGTTCAACCTAGGAATAAGGGGTGAAATAGTAGTCTATCTAGGATAGAGGACCTTCTTACCCAACTAGTGGTTAAGGATCAGGCTACCCAACGTACCTTAGAAGAACACGCTACATTCCTAAAGAATAATCACTCAAATTTCTTAGATCTTCAAAGGCAAGTTGGGGATATTGCACGCCAGTTGCAAGAACGACCTCCCAGTCAATTTTCGGGAAATACAAAGCCCAACCCTTCTGGCACTTTGAAGGCAATTTCGACCCGTAGTGGTAGGACCTTAGGAGAGGTAGTGAGACCCGAGAGTGTCGAGGTAGAAGATGAGGACCCCGTAGATGAGGAGATTGAAATGGAGGCACCCGGTAAAGTGCAACCTAGGTTAATCCTAGTAAGTATCGCACACACCGGGGGGCCTTCAAGTGAGAAAAGTATAGGAAAAAGGCCCATACAAGTTGCTCCATCACCCACCATTGATCTTTCCCGTGCTCCATTTCCATCCCGTCTTAAAAATCAAACTTATTCCAAAGAGTACAGGAAATTTTTAGAGATCTTTAAGCAACTTAGAATCAACCTTCCTTTCATAGAAGCCCTTCAATCGATGCCTAAATATGCAAAAATTTTAAACGACCTTCTAAAAGGTAAGGATAGGCTAGGAAAGGTTTCTAACATTCCCCTTAGTGGAGGGTGCTCAGCCGTAGTCTTGAACAAGGTCCCAGAAAAATTGACGGATTCGGGCCTTTTTACCATTCAATGTTTGTTTGGGAGTGATACCGAGTGTAGGGCCCTAGCCGATCTAGGAGTGAGTATAAACCTAATGCCATATTCCATGTATGAGAGGTTAGGTCTAGGAGAGTTATCCCCTACACGTATGTCTTTGTCTTTAGCCAATAGATCAGTGAAGTATCCACGTGGTATAATCGAAAACCTTCTAGTTAAAGTGGATAAATTCGTCTTTCCCGTAGACTTTGTCGTTCTTGATATGGAAGCCGACGAGAAGGTTCCTATCATTCTAGGACGCCCATTCTTGTGTACCGCCAAGGCTATCATCGATGTCTTTGATGGAAAAATCACACTCCAAGTCGGTGAGGAGAGAGTTACTTTCGAGATAGCACGCTCCATGGAACACCTTAGTAGTTCCGATGATCTTAGTAGTCCTTGTCATTTGGTCTATTTCATAGATTCTTTCTTATCATGTGTCGACCATTGTTTTAACTATATTAGTGGAGCCGATTTAGTTGAGAGTAAGTTAGATGAGGTGGCTGAGAAGGTAGAGGAGGTTGTGAGTGAGAGTCAGGAAATAGAAGAGACCGAGTGGATCCCCGAAGTGCTAGAGTTGAGTGAAGTGAAAAGTGAGGTTGAGAGTACACCCTTAGAGAAACCCGCCCCATTAGAACTTAAATTTCTCCCATCCCACTTAGAGTACGCTTTCTTAGGTGAGGGGTCCGATTTTCCCGTCATTATTTCGTCTAAGTTAGAGGAGGGGGAGAAGGGTAAGTTGTTAGAGGTGTTGAGAGAGAATAGGGAAGCCATTGCATGGTGACTTTCGGATATCAAGGGCATAAGCCCCGCCTATTGTACCCACCGGATACTCATGGAAGATGATTATAAGCCGGTGGTGCAACCTCAACAGCGCCTAAATCCGAACATGCAAGAGGTTGTTAAGAAAGAAGTGCTTAAGTTGTTAGATGCCGGGGTGATATACCCTATTTCCGATTCACCATGGGTTAGCCCGACCCAAGTTGTCCCAAAGAAGGGTGGGATGATGGTGATCATGAACGAAAAGAACGAATTAATCCCTTCTCGTACCGTTACCGGTTGGCGTGTATGCATAGACTACCGAAAGTTAAATGACGCCACCCGGAAAGACCATTTCCCCTTGCCATTCATTGACCAAATGTTGGAGCGTCTAGCAGGTCAACAATTTTATTATTTTCTCGATGGATTTTTGGGTTATTTTCAGATCCCAATCGCCCTGGAGGATCAAGATAAAACGACATTCACATGCCCTTACGACACTTATGCGTATCGCCGCATGCCTTTAACGCTCCGGCTACTTTCCAAAGATGCATGGTTGCTATATTCCAAGACATGCTTGAGACCTCTATGGAGGTCTTCATGGATGACTTCTCGGTTTATGGTACCACTTTCGATCAATGTCTTCTAAATCTTGATAGGATGCTTAAGAGATGCATAGAGACAAACCTTATGTTGAATTGGGAGAAATGTCACTTTATGGTGACGGAGGGGATAGTTTTAGGACACAAGGTGTCTAGAGAGGGGATAGAGGTGGATAAGGCCAAGATAGATACCATAAGTAGATTTCCTCCACCTACTAGTGTCAAGTCCGTTAGAAGCTTCCTTGGTCATGCGGGCTTTTATAGGCGTTTCATCAAGGATTTTTCTAAGATTACGCGCCCCATAACCCGACTTTTAGAGAAAGATGTACCTTTCGTCTTCGACCAGAAGTGCATAAAGGCTTTTGATTTTTTGAAAGAGAAACTTGTTAGTGCCCCTATCCTTGTTTCGCCCGATTGGAGCTTGCCTTTCGAGCTCATGTGCGATGCAAGCAATTATGCCGTAGGTGCGGTTCTAGGTCAAAGAGTTGATAAACACTTTCATCCAATCTACTACGCGAGCAAAACTTTGAATGATGCTCAAGAGAACTATACCACCACGGAAAAAGAGCTCTTAGCCGTAGTGTTTGCGTTTGATAAGTTTTGCTCATATCTCGTTCTATCCAAAACCACCGTGTTCACCGACCATGCTGCTTTGCGCTTTCTATTCCAAAAGAAAGATGCGAAGCCACGCCTCATTAGATGGATTCTTTTGCTCTCCGAGTTCGATATCGAAATTAAAGATAAAAAGGGCCATTTGTCACGCTTAGAGGATCCTAAGAGAGAAGAAGTTCATGAGGATTCCATAGGAGACACTTTTCCTCATGAAGCCATAGACTTTGTTAGTGCCGAGGTAGAGGGTTTGCCATGGTTTTCGGATTTGACAAATTATTTAGCAACCGGTGATCTTGTGAGGGGTATGTCCTACCAACAAAAGAAAAAGCTTCTTAGGGATGCTAGGAAGTACATTTGGGATGACCTGTACCTATTTAGGATAGGTGGAGATAGAGTGCTTAGGAGATGTGTTTCAAAAGAGGATGGGATGGACATCCTTAGACATGTGCACGAGGGTTTAACGGGATGCCATTGTTAGGCCCTAAAGTGTGAGACTGACGCATCAAATTAATACAACGAGCTATGGTTACGAGCTGGGCCTTACCGGGTTAGTTTACATTAGGATGTGGACCTTTATAGGTCACTTGGGCTAAGCTTTAGGCCATGTGGGCCAAGCAGGCCCAAGGGAAGCCCATGTAGGGAAGTGGGCTTGGTTGAGTATATAAACAAGTTTTTAACTTGTTTTAGGGTTTGAACCTTTTGGAGCCTCAGTTACAGAAATTCTAGAAAAACAGAGAGTGGGAGGCGATTTGGTTGTGAGCACTTGTACTAGACGATTTTGCTTTGATAGTAATAGAATCGTGTGCAAGTGTTGAAAGTGATTCGGTGTGTTCTTCGTATTTGGTTCGTATTTTCATATCTTTTCGGTTTATTCTTGAATCACATCAGGTTTGGATTCCGCACAAACTTGGTGTTGTTTGATATCATTGAAAGATCCGGTTATACGGGACTTACAAGTGGTATCAGAGCCATTAGAACCTGTTTCTAGGCTCGTTGTGATATCAAAGATTCAAGATTTTCGATATTTTTGAGTTGGTGTTCTTCGCGTTCTTCGTGTTCTTCGGAAAGTTCATCGAAATTTTATTGAAAATTAATCATATTTTGCACCTTGATCCGTTCAAAATTGTGTTAAAGGATTTTATCCAATCTTCAATAAATTTGAAAAATTCTTTATTTTAGAAAAATCCCAAAATTTTCGAGATTCTAGTTGATAGTTTTTGAAACATTCTTGATTTCCAAAAATTGCCAAAATCACAAAAATATCGAATATATTGTTTGATTTTTTAAAACACGTGCAAAATTTTGGAAGTCCAACAACCACGAGTTATCTCATTCACTGTTTGAGTCGCAACCATCTTCATCAAGAGTCGCAACCAACAACTTCACTGTTCCGACTCGCACTCATTCTCAATAGGTGTCGAGTCATCATCTTTCTTCAGCAGGTCTCGAGTCGCAATCACCACTTTCACTGTTCCGACTCGCACTGTTCCGACTCGCACTGTTCCGACTCGCAACCGTCATCCGATCTCCGATTTCGATCTCTGATTTCGAGTTGCATTCTGATTCCGACACAAGGTTTCGACTCGCAACCTTGGTTTCGGCTCATCCTGTTTTAGTTACGACTCGCAAACATCATTCAGTTTCCACTCGCAATCACAGTCATTTCGACTCGCAACCTTGGTTTCGGCTCATCCTGTTTTGGTTTCGACTCGCAACCTCGATTACGAGTCGCAACCACCGTTTCGACTCGTCCGACTCGCAACCACGTTCCTTAGTCTGATTTCGAGTTGTTGTCTTCTAGTTCTAGAGTCGCTATTGTCATCATCGTGCACCATCATTCTCCGGCTGTCGTTCTGTCATCTTTTTGTTCGATAATCATTGCCGGAAACCTGCAACACCAAGAAACCTGCAACACCATCGTTCTTCATCGTCTTCGTTCATCACTGAACACCACCTGCAACTCTGGTCATCATCATCATTTGACCATCGTCCTCACTGCCATCAACGTCTGTTCACTCCCCAACTCCATCTCCGGCAACCGTATCAACAACTCCGGCTGACAACAATCATCGTTCATATATTCATCCTCTCCGGTCACCATCATTGTTCTTCATATCACCTAGGCGGCTGAAAAGGAAATTAGGGTTTTGGGGTATGGTGTTTGAACGAAGAAGACATACAGTGGCATTTGATTTTTAGGTTTAATAAATATAATAATTATAATAATCTAATCATTTTGTCATCATTACATAATCATTAATTATAATATTAATAAAAATAATTATAATAATAATAATTGTTTAATTAAAATAGTTTATATATTCTAATTTAAAAAAAAAATTGGTTTGTGTTTGTGATAACGGTTTTGACAGGTATTTGAGGTGTGGTTCCGAAAGCGGGTTCATTCTTTCGCCTGCTAAGTGTTTGAGTTGGCGAGTACACGGGTTCTCGCTTTGAGCTTGTGTTGAGGAAATTAAAAAAAAAAAGGGTCACATTTTTGGGAATCATATCTTAAAATGTCTTCTAAAAGAGAGATGCTTGAGCAGGAATTCGAAGGATTCAGTTACTCATACGGTGAATCTATAGAAGCACTTACAGGTTGGTTTGCTGAACTGCTCTCTAAAATGGAGAAGGCAGAGATGGTGGTGTCTACTCACATGAGCAATAGAAAGCTTCTGGATGCTATAAAAGAGATTCCAGATCAGGCAAACTATAGTTGGTTTACCAATGTTAATCAGATAATAGTGACAACCGATTGTTACAGAATGAAGCCAGATGAGCTGATCTCAATCATCAAATCATATGACAATGCTGACAAACAGTCTACTCAAGGCAACACATCTGCTGCAGTTTGCTCATCCACACAAAATTCAGCATTTATGTTTAACAAACCCTTTGCTCAAGAAGTTACTCGTGATCGTGAAGAGATATTTTCTGTCTTTTGCACTCCTGAGTGTAGAGAAAGAAATGAGGCATATCGGTTACACAACGCTGAGTTGATTCAAGACTACAACGACATAAAAAATAAAAATTTTACTTTATCAAAGAATGAAAAGCTTTATAAAGATAAAATTGAAGCTCAGCGAAAAGACATCATCAAACTTAAGGATGATGTAAGTGTAAAAACAGCCCATTTCTTAGAGGCACAGGAGAAGGTATGCATTTTGCTCAAAGAACTGGAAGATATCAGAGAAAGATATCAAATTAACGAACTTAACATTAAAAAGTATGATTCTTCCAGCAAATTGGTCAAAAACTTGTGTGATCAACAGCTTGCATACAAGGAAAATAAAGGGCGTGGTTTGGGTTTCAATCAAGTTCCTCCTCCATATAATGACAACTACACATATTTACCCATGACTGAGGAGGAATTGATGAATGAGGACAAGATGGCTTACGGTCCTAAAACTGATAAGTCATCAATCAACAGCAGACCTTTTGATAAACGAGCGAGTTCTTCGGTAAATTTTGTTTCAAATGGTACTTTTGATCCTAATGCTTCGTCTTCCCCTGCAGATGAAGTAGTTGAAGTAAAAGTTGAAAATGTAGTTGGGGATGAACAAGCATCAGAGTCTGGTTCTTATGAAAATTTAATAAATGAACTTAATCAAGACTCTATTTCGTCATGTGATATTTTTAACTCGGTTTTTCGCTCTGTGATTAATTTCAGGCCTGACGGTTTGGGCGAAAACGTTGATGCTTGTGAAACAAAGACTGAAACGACAAATGAAACGAATGAGCCAGTTGAACCATCTGATTTCAAATGTGAATCATCTGAAGCAACTGATTCTGAGAAATTGGAATCAGTTGATTCTAGTGGATTCAGCTCAAAGGCGTCATGTGCAGAACCGTTTTGTGCTGAAAATTTGTCTAATGTTTCAGCTGAAGTTTTTGCTGAAGTTTCTGGTGTTTCATCTGATAAACCAGAAGTCTCGGATCCTACCAAAGCTGATGAAGTGAAAACTGATGTGAACAAGGCTCCAAGTACGCAAGCTGAACAATCTGAGCCTTCTGTTAGTGATGAAAAGGTTCAGATCAAGCAACAAGAGCCGAAGCAAGCAAGTAAAGGACGTGGAAAGAAGAGGCCTAAACATCAAAGACAAGCAGGCTCTCCACAGTCCTCAACGGGCAGTAATAGTCCTCAAAAGGCCCGTGATGTGAAAAATGTCTTTGTTAAGCCAGTCTGTAATGGCAAATGTGAGAAATATGCATTTGACTGTGCTAACAAAGGTTTCAGAAAGACTGGTGAGATTTCTGAACAAGACTTGCAGTCTAAGGAAAACAAGAAGAATCAAAGGAAATCTCCACCACAGAAGGCCCCTGCAAATGACAAGTATAGGCATCCAAATTCATCGTCGTCTGCAGGAAATGTGCAACAAAAACAAGCACAGAAAGGACCAGTTCATCCTTCGGGGCCTACAAGAGCAAATCCAGCTGATCAGAATGCGTTCTATATAAAGAGACAAACGTGCTTCAATTGCGGCATTGCTGGTCACATTGCTCGAAACTGCATTCACCGTCCCTATGTACCCTATTATATGCAAAATCAGAGGGTTACACCAAAGGATAACTACCATTCTAAGCCAATGAAGGTATCTTCACCTAAGGCAATGAAGAATGTGAATCCCAAGGTTAAACCTTCTGATGGGGATTGGAACGCTGCTAAAAACAAACGCAAAGCTTTTCTGGAACAAAAACGTGTTTCTAAAATTAACAAACCTGAAACAGTTAAAGTTGCTCAACCGAAGGCAACAAACGCGTTTGCTAGACCGAAACAGATTTGGAAACCCAAATCCAAAGCAGCAACGTATCCAATCCTTGAAATGAAAGGGGACTTATGTTTAAAGGAAGTGTCTTATTTTGATGCTTCAGGAAATCCCAGGACCACGATGGCCTGGGTACCCATGTCTTACTAATCTCCTTAATTTTCAGGAACAACTAAGGAGGAGCTGTTGACAATCTCTGGAATGTTGATAGCGGTTGTTCCAGAGATAAAAACGGGTAACATTTCACTGTTGCAAAAAGTTCAAATTTTTTTTACAGATGATATGTTTCCTTTGGTGGAGATTAACGAAGTAAGAAATGATCAGCAAAAGGTACCGTTTAAATTCAGTACTTTGATTTGAATTTGATTAGTCTTCAATCTAATGACGGAACGGTTAAACAAAAATATTTTCTCTCTTTCTTAGTTCATTATTTTGTATATATAGTGTCCTTTCTCTAGTAAATGGTAAATTTGCGCAAAAATACAAGATTTATGCACAAATTTAGGGGGGGAGAGGAACATATAGATAGATATAGAGTTTAGGGGGAGAAAACTCAGAAAATACAAAAAGAGTTTGCTGTAAATATGTATTGTTTTAGGGGGAGAAAATGAGAAAAGTACAAAAACATTAGAAAAATGAAAAAGCCAAAAAGAAAAATTGCATGATATGGGAAGTGAAATAAATGTTTGTGTTAAAGGGTTTAACTAACACATGTAAGGTGCCATAGCTGAAAAGACTAGGATCTACTGCGATATGTCGATAGGCTTGACGCTCAACATGATAAAAGATACTAAGTGATATAAACATAACGAACTATGTACCATGTGGGTAACATACCAACGGCGTATGATTTTATGGTCTTAAATCTTGCGTTGATAGATAGCCAACATCTGAGGTTTCGGGTCTTTATATTGTTGAATCATCCAGGGATATCTTGGCTGTCCTTCTGTTCAGAACTAAAATTGTACATGACCCCAGGAAAGAAAGTCACTTGGAATTAGCTCATTTCTATTTGAATGTCTGTATGTTGTCCCGATACACACAATTTTGATCCGATTCTGAAATCTTCTCTGAAAAAGTCGTGTACCTCCTCTGCTGCATCCAGATATATGCTGACCTGGAGGTGCTAGGCAACGACAGCTTTTGCTGCATCCAGATACATGCTGACCTAGCTGTACATTGTCGCGCTATAGATCTAATACACCCGAAAGAGGCCCTCAAGTGCCCAAAAGAAACCCAAGAAACCTATATCAAATTGAGAAAAACTCATTTGATCTGTATATTATACCATCTCTACTTAAGATCTATTCTGTTCTCTTCTCAATCTATTCCCAGTTAAGATTTCAGAAATCTGGATTGGACTTGTGAAATATGTGGTAGGGAAGATACTTGCATGATAGAGTGTGCTGTTTACATTTCCAGGATTTGATTAGTATTTATTTGGGTGTTCATTGTTAAGAAATCAAAACATGATAAAACAGATTATATGCAGAACTAGACACATTCAGGATATCTTAAAGGATGACATCAGTATACTCACCTGCTACGATGAATCGTTGTGCTTACCTTGATCGCGGGGGTATGCCTTGGAATGGGACACACGGGTATAATAGTATAATATTACCTAAAGCATATCACGAAGTTGAAAAATTGAAAGTTGAGCGTTAAAGTTTAAGTGGACAAACATATTGGCAATCGCATAGACCAGTTTGATTAGGCTTGTACTGAAAAGTGTTCCTTAGTCTGCCTGAGAACGAATTTTGATCCCATTGCAATTGTAATTGTATATTATGGTAGTTGTTT
This sequence comes from Helianthus tuberosus, assembly GCA_030545235.1. Classification (NCBI taxonomy): domain Eukaryota; kingdom Viridiplantae; phylum Streptophyta; class Magnoliopsida; order Asterales; family Asteraceae; genus Helianthus; species Helianthus tuberosus. The sequence continues at coordinate 162,272,041 of CM060450.1, forward strand.
ATATTTTGAGTTTTTATTTGTTTTTTTTTGGTTCTCAATATTAAAAAAAAATTAAAAAAATTGGAAAAATTCAAAAAATACAAAAATAGTGTCTTGCTTTTCTATAAAATAAAAAAAATCCAAAAATAGAGTGCTTATTTGTTTTTCTTAAAATTAAAAATGTAACCGTTCTTGAAGATTTGACTGATCATCAAAAGTTAAAAGAATTTAAATTGTGAAATTTCATGTACCTAGTGTTCATGTGGTACTCTCCCTGTTGCATAAGAAATGTTTGCTTATGAGTTTGTGAGTATGTGCAGAACTTGATTTCAATCAAGAACAGGGGTTGTTGAAGACTGAGATGCTGTTAGCTGTTGACGAAGCATGGAGCAGCACAACAACAAGATGTACCTGAGTCAGAAGAATCGGATACGCAACGCCGTCTGACAGTGAAAGTACATTTGAAGAAGTACCATGAACCTGTTTGAAAGACAAAGATTTAAGAAGAAAAGAGCTGCTGAGAATCCTCCTCTCACATTTTTTTTAACAAAGACTTTCAAGAAGATGCTGATCGAGATCCTGATATGAAGCTAACCACAAGAGCTGAAGAAAGAGACCCAGTGCTGAGAGTTCAGAAGTCAAGAACTTCCACAACATCTACAGCATTGTGACAACCATAGACTTCGTTGAAGACGTTGCTGAATTCATGTTATGAAGACAATTTGATGGCATCAGTCTAGGGGGAGATTGTTAGGCCCTAAAGTGTGAGACTGACGCATCAAATTAATACAACGAGCTATGGTTACGAGCTGGGCCTTACCGGGTTAGTTTACATTAGGATGTGGACCTTTATAGGTCACTTGGGCTAAGCTTTAGGCCATGTGGGCCAAGCAGGCCCAAGGGAAGCCCATGTAGGGAAGTGGGCTTGGTTGAGTATATAAACAAGTTTTTAACTTGTTTTAGGGTTTGAACCTTTTGGAGCCTCAGTTACAGAAATTCTAGAAAAACAGAGAGTGGGAGGCGATTTGGTTGTGAGCACTTGTACTAGACGATTTTGCTTTGATAGTAATAGAATCGTGTGCAAGTGTTGAAAGTGATTCGGTGTGTTCTTCGTATTTGGTTCGTATTTTCATATCTTTTCGGTTTATTCTTGAATCACATCAGGTTTGGATTCCGCACAAACTTGGTGTTGTTTGATAGGGGTGAAAGATCCGGTTATACGGGACTTACAGCCATCACGGGCCAAATGTGACAGCACAAAAGGTTTTTGATAGTGGCTTCTATTGGCCAACGGTAGTTAAAGATGCCATAGAATTTGTTAGGACATGTGACCATTGCCAACGTACCGGCAACATCTCATCCAAGGATGAAATGCCCCAAAATCCCATCCAAGTTCTTGAAGTATTTGACGTTTGGGGCATTGATTTCATGGGACCTTTCCCCTCATCGAGTGGGAATAGGTACATCCTCGTGGCCATTGACTACGTCTCAAAGTGGGTGGAAGCTCAAGCTTTGCCTACTAATGATGCCCGAGTGGTGGTGAGATTCCTTAAAAAGTTATTCATGCGTTTTGGAGTCCCTAAAGCTATCATAAGTGACCGTGGTACACATTTTTGCAATTCCGCCATGGAAAGGCACTTGCACGCTACGGTGTCACTCACCGTCTTTCTACCGCAAACTAGTGGCCGACTAGAGAATGCAAACCGAGGGGTGAAGAGAATCTTAGAGAAAACGGTAGGAAAAAGTAGAAAGGATTGGTCGGAAAAGCTCGACGACGCTTTGTGGGCATTCCGCACCGCCTACAAAACACCGTTAGGAATGACACCCTTCATGATTGTGTATGGCAAAGCGTGCCATCTCCCGATAGAGTTAGAACATAGAGCTTTGTGGCCATTGAAAACTGTTAACCTCGACCTTACCGAAGCCGCAAGGAGGAGGTTTTTCCAAATTCATGAATTGGAAGCTTTGAGGGATGCCGCCTATGAACGATCTTGGAGTATCAAGGAAAAGAATAAGGCGTTGCATGATAGGAGGTTGCAAGGGTTGAAGGAGTTTAAGGTAGGTGATAGAGTGCTCTTATTCAATTCAAGATTGAAATTGATAGCGTGGAAGTTGAAATCAAGATGGACCGGACCGCACGTGGTAAAGGAGGTGTTTCCATACGGTACCATCGAGTTATATGACGAAGTCGATAAAGGTGTGTGGAAGGTAAATGGTCATAGATTGAAGCATTACTTAGGAGGTCCCATTGATACTACGGAGGAGGAAGAAATTCCTCTAGAGGACTCGCCCACCTTCACCGAACAGTGAGTTGAGAAAAGCTTCGTTTGTAGAGTATGTACCGTTCGTATTTTTCGTTAATTTTTCGTAGCTAACAGTCGTTTTCAGTAGTTTTTCGGTTTGGTTTTTGTGTTTTTGAGTTATTTGTAGGAATTCATCACCGAGATTGTACGAGAGTTGCGAAGAAAACGGAGTTCCAGTGTTAGAATATTTTTGGGAATGGTTTTTGGGGAGTTTTGGGTGAATTGGAATTTTTTCTAAGGCATCTGGCCATCAAAAATTCGAAACCTTATGTGAAAAAAGGGTCTAGGTGTGGCGCGACACACATATACTTATACCTACACACAACACCTAGCCCCAGTTCAAAAACAAAAGAATATTTACACGCGATGTGGCGCGACGACCCCCCCCCCCCCCCCCGTGACCTGTTTCCTTTGAACTCGTCCAAGCCCTTGACCCGGTTCACCTTTTGACCCATATTTAAACCCCCAAACTCCTTTGTCTTCCCCAAACATCAACCAAACCCCTATCAGTCGCCCCCTACCACCTTACACCACCATATCTACCACCGATTTTCACCATTTTCACCGATTCGACCATCTCTGTGCTCGTTTTTCGCTACCAAACAAAACCCCCAAGAAATTTTCATCCTTTTGTGAACCCTAGGGAGTTATGTGTGACAAGTGCTGAGCTAGCAAGGTTTTGGGGAACTATTGCGGATCGTGGTTTTGGTAAGTCCCATCTTATTACTTCTGTTCGAGATCCGATTTATAGGTTCGTGTTGAAGGTTTTTTCTACCACTCTGGTTGGTAGGAAGTCGGGGAAAAACAAAGCCAACTGGATTGATTTGTTTTTGCTGATGTGTCGGGTTGAGGGTAGAAATATGAATATGGCAAGTGTGTTGGCTTGGTCTTTTATTAGGTCACATAGGGGAGGAAAAAGGGTTGCTTTGGACATGGGCCCTTACATCACGAAGTTGGCACAGAATTTGGGAGTTTTTCAGAAATATACTGTGAACACGTTGCGCCCGGGACCTGCATCGAGGCACTTTAATGTGAAGGATTTACAGTTAGCAGGTATCGTGAGTGTGACTGAGCCAGTGACTTGGGTTGATGCGAGGCAGGGGCCTCAGGTTATGCCACCCGCGGGTCATCTAGCAGATGATGTGATGCAGGATATCTATCCGCCAGTTCGCTAGATTCCTAGACAGAGACAGGAGATACCAGCTCCTCAGTATCCACGCCGCCAGGCGCCACCGGATCCACTTACTTTAGCCTCACTTTATGAGCGGATGGATGCGGGATTTTGTAGGATGGATTATCGTCAGGATAGGCAGGATGGGGCTATCAGATACATGACGGATAAGATGAGCATGAGGGTGCCAGATTTCTTTCATCCTTATGTGGACCCGGTTCGGTTCCCTATGCCGGGCCACTATGATCCTATAGGTGGTGCTAATAGTTCTGGTATGCAAGCAGGTCAGGGAGCCAGATATGTGCAGCCGGAACCCGAGTTTCAGGTATTTGAGTCGAGTGATGATAGTGATGAAGAGATGGAAGAAGAGGAGGAAGTTGAAAGCGACGACGAAGATTAGTGTGGGGATAGCATGAGGATGCAGGAGCAGCAGCTGACTATTATATCTTTTGTTGATTATTTTTCTTTTATGCTGTTTTTGATCCTCATACTTTTGGTCTGTACTGATATTTATATACTTTAAACAGGTTGGGTTGGTTGATGTGATGAAACTGATGAACTACTAATATTTTGATTATATATGATGTGTTTTGGTAGTTTGTGTTGATGATTGATAGGTTGATTGTTATAGCCGCTTTCGTTCGAGTGTCTGAGGTTAGAGTTGTTTGCTAAGCGCGTTTCGAATTGGAGGGCTTATGTAGAAATGACTGGCACTTTGACAGTCTCACATATCAGCTAAGTCGTTTCCCTTTTTGTTGTTGTATTTTATTTATTTATTTCGTTATTTAGTTCCTTATTTAATTAGTTAGTTCATTAGTAGTTTAGTAGTTGGTTTTTAGTGTTTAGGTAGTTTGTTGAGTCGTATTTCCATTCTTGCATTAGGGACAATGCAATCTTTAAGTGTGGGGATGAGATACATGTAAATAATCGAGTCTTATATTGAAAAATACAAAAAAATTAAAAAATTGAAGAAATCCAAAAAAAATCGAAAAATCAGAAAAATGTCCTTTGAAATAAGAAGTTTGCATATTTAAGATGGAAAATCACAGAAAAGGTGAATTTTTGTTTGGGTTCGAATAATAATAATAATATGAGATTTAAATAATTCGAGCTTGCGCCTAGTTAGGGATATGTGGATAGGCCCGGGTTTGGTTTTAAGTCCCTTTGAGCTAATATACCTTAATTGTGAGTCTGCTAGTGGGTTTTCGCCTGGGAGATATGGGAAATTAAAACTGCCAATAATAGTATAAGGGGCACCGTTATAAGTTAAAACTGTTAGAGTTTGTGATCATGCGAAAAAAATAGAAAAAAATAAGAAGTGAGCTAGAAACTAAATGAAAGTAGTGCATTCCTATGTAGTCTGGGTTGGGGATAGTGACTTTACAACCGGATTACCGCTAGGGTGTGTTAAATCGACTGTGCAAAGGAAAAAAGTACCGAAGCTTAAGTAATCCGAGTTGGGGATAGCGACTCTATAGCCGGATTGCCTCTTGGTTAGGGAAAGCATCGTCTACGCTCATGGAAAGAAAAATGAAGGGGTAAGGTCCCAAAAACCTCATAAAAAGGATTTGAGACCATACCACAAACTGGCTTTTTTAACCTTTTTAACCTTGCGCGGCCGCGCATTGGTCTTACTAAAGGAAGAAAGCAATCAGTAACTTACAGTCGCGCGCCCAAAGGATAACATGAATCCTTGCGCCTTCTCCCATTTAACAAAGGATCAAAATCCTTCGTTCAATACTTCCGCCTAAATGTCCAGATTTGGATATTATTTTACCCAGACTTGGGATTTATTTGTCTGTGTCCACACAGTAAGGTGTCACACTAGATTACAGCAGTAATCTTCTAGAAAGAATATGATCGTGCACCACCAAGACTGTTATAACCGTCTGGACACGTGTCATTACCATAAGCATTCCTGAAATCACAACGAAAGCATGTAATTGAAGAATGATCTCCACTTAATCACTTTCCACGTGGCAATTCCCCAGCCATAGATCAAACTACGATCCGTGTGCATTCACATCGGATCGAGACAACTTAACGTTGGATCAAAGAACTTAACGGAAGAAAAGATAACCGCTACGGCGTTAGCATCTTCCGTCATCTTTTCAATAAACAGGTTTTCCCTCCCAAACTCCCGGCTATAAATAAGAGAACTGTTCAGGTATAAAGGCAGATCACACTCACTTCTCAAATACTTACTTTCTCCATTACCAATACTTATTCTCACGCCGGAGTCGGGTCAAGGAGAGAACCCCCTTCTCCCCTTGACGAGGCTAACGGTGTTCTTTTTTGCAGAACCATCGGAGAAGAAATTCGATTGCAACTGAATCAACCGAGTGAGAGCTAACCTTTTATGCGGATTCAAACCCCCTAACTATCTCGGTTCCGACCATTTAGTTAGTGTTTCTTCATTGGCGCCCACCGTTTTCTCAGTTTTTCTAGTTTCTACCTCGTTTCGATTCAGTTCATTCCGTTTTCTGTTTTTGCACATGGCAGAAAATTCGTCATCTCACCGGCAACCTGGTCCTCGACCAAACGTCGGAAACAATTTACCAGTAGAAGGGATCGTAGAAGAGGCCTCAGACGATAACGAGGTTCAATCTAATCGAGCAAATGATCCTGTTACCCCAGGAATGTTACCAGCAAATCCTGCACAGTCAATCTTACCACCAGGAGAAACTCCGATATCATGGTATGTCCGGTCCCAAGGGGCATTAAATGCCGTATACACACAATTGTGTGCTCAAACTGCTCCTGTAACCCAGTCACGGAGGCCGGGGTCTAGAGCCCATGCATCTCAGCGACAAGAGTCAACTTATGACGATACAGGCAGTTACCAGAGACAACACCATGGCGAACCACACTCTCGTCGAAGACAGTCGGTTCATGATAGGTTGGGTTCCCAACGGGACGCTCACACTGATGAATCCGATCAAACGTATCGTCTGAGTGCAAACACCAGCGTATTCAACAGACTACAACCAAACTATAACAAATGCAGACCTCGGGCGATCTATAATCCCGAAGCAGAGCATAACTATGACTTAGTTTATCGCCCTGATGAAGCGGCAGAAAACTCGAAGTTCATACTGGAGATAGCTTTAGCTCCATTGGAAAGGGCTAAATTACCATCTAACGTTGGGAAATTCAATGGGTTAACTGACCCCGATGATCATCTAAGAGTATTCACCAGCGCAGGGTTGGTTGGCGGTTGGACTCTTCCGCTGTGGTGTCATTTGTTTGTACAAACACTAACCGGCCCAGCGCGAATTTGGTTTGATAACCTACCAACAGGACAGATCGAGTCGTGGAAGGATATGCGAAGAAAGTTTTTAACACACTTCAGCCAACAAAGGCGGTCAAAACGTGATACATCCGACGTCATGAACATCTGGCGCCGCGATGATGAGAATCTGGAAGATTTTATTACCAGATACAATAAAGAAGTGTTAGAAATTGGAGGTGTTAGCGAACAACTAATCCGTGCTCAGTTTAAGTACGCGGTTAGGTGTGACGACATGGTCAAAGTGTTATCAGGAACAGAGGGCCTCCCCACGAGTTGGGAAAAGATAATGGCGGCGGCCAAGGTTTATGCGCAGACCGAGAAAAACCTTACTACAAACAGGCCACCACCACCACACAACAGGCCGGCGGACTTAAGCGCAAATGGAAAGTACAAAAAGTCATGGCGCAAAGCATCAGGAAGTCGATCCTCGGAAGACGCCCGCACAACAACTAACAAGTTCTCTGCACAAAGAGAAAACAAACACAAAAATAGGGAGAGGCAGTGGACTCCCCTAACGAAAACCCCGGCGGAGGTGCTAAGTACTGAGGATCACCAATTCAAACCTCCGATTCCGATGAAGAGTAAACGTGGTCAAGACCCGACGCAGTACTGCGAATATCATAAGGATAACGGGCACACCACGAACAACTGCATATCTCTGCGCATGGAAATAGAGAAGGCTCTCAAAAATGGAGAACTTACGCATTTACTCCAGAACATGCGCAAGGAGATTAAGCAGATTACCCGGGGAGAAGAAAGCTCAAGCAAACGGGCTAAAACTTAAAGAACTCTGTACGTTTTCCGTGGAAAAGACATGACTTATCAAAAGCGGCGGAACTATCAGGGAGTAAGTTAAGTTCTATTTAATTATCCAAAAAACTTTGTAACGCCTCTGAGCATTATCCATGAATAAAATTACAAAGTTTCTATTATTTTTGTGTTTACAAAATGCATGCAATTCCTTTTTAGTAAGTGCAAAAACATTATGGTAGTATAACACAAAGCTCCATATGCGGTCAGTGATTACGTCACAAACGACCATAAACTCACATATGAGCTTCACACCAACTTTATTCGCCTTACTCGAAGAAAAAGTAATTGTACTCATGCAAGATATTGTAAAGTCATTCAACAAAACAAATAGAAACCTACTATTTTTAAGCGTACAAATACGCCTGACACAGCAGTGCTTAAATTCCTTGCGCAACAGCGCACCAACAAAACAAGGATCTACATCCTACAAAAAAAAAAGAAGAGAAAATTGTTCAATACAATTTCATCTCACTCTAAATCTTCTCCCTCATCCGGAAAGATTTCTTTAAGTTGCGCAACGTGATCGTCCGATTGCAACGCCACATTTATCAACTCCATCACTGGAAGTTGTAAGTTATTAAACTCTGTCTTCATAGCAGCCAGTGCGCTGGCAGTATTAACGCCAAAGGTAGCAGACTTGCTATCATCCCAGTTAACTTTCAAAGTGCTATTCACATGATGGGAACATTCCGCATAACCTTGCGCGTAACCATCTCGTCGCGCAGCAACCATCAAATTTGCAACAGTTTTATCCAGTTCTTCAGAGTTTAATACAGACTCAGCAACCTACGAAATCAAGATAAGCATCAAAACAAGAAAGCGCATACATGAACGAAAAAGAAGAAAGGAACTTACACAAGCAATCCCGCGATCTTTCAACCAGGCCATATCATTCTTCAAAGGTTCGAGCTCGCTTTCCGCTGAAACCCGCGCCATTTCTGAATTCTCCAGTTTCTCTTCAGCTTCAGTCAAACGGCGGGAGGTTTCAGTATTCTCAGAACGCGCTAGCTCCAGATCCTTCTTCAATTGTTCCTGGTCAGAAACCAAAGCGGTAAGTTCCTCTAATTCTTTATCTCTAACGGCAAGAGTGGCTAAAGCCTGTACCTCCCGTTGCTCACTTCGTTCCCTATGAGAGCGCGTTTCCTCCAACATAGCTTCCATATCAGCTTTTTCTTTCTTCAATCTTTCTACCTCCGTATCTTGATTCTTCAGATTTTCAACCTCAGCTTTGAGGTTATTTATGATATTACGGAGGTTTTCCTTCTCGGCATTATCTTTGTCGCAAATTCTCCTCCAATTTTTGCGCTCCTCAGATAAAAGCGCAGCTTCAGCTTCAGCCTTTCTTTTCCAACCAGACGCTGACCATTCCTCAGTCTTGCGCTCAGCTTCAAACTTAGCTTGTTCAGCTTCTAATTTAGCCTTCAGCTGAGCCACATGTTTTTCATCTTTAGCAAACTTCCTTTGTGATGCTACAAAAGATGTTCGCTCTTTATGCATGCTATACCACTCACGCACTATACGGTGAGTAGTAGAAACATGAGAAGCAGTTTCTGCAAGATAAGACTGATAGGTCTGTTCATAAGGCTGATTTTCCTGAAATTTAATCTCGCCAGGCGGAAGTATCCCCTGCAACCAATCTTGGCATACACGCCAATCCGAGAAGGTATCTCCTTTCTTCACATTCCAAACAGGAACATGAGGATCAGCAGCATCTTTCTCCGCATACATCCGGTAATAATATTCTCCCAAAGTTTCCTCTGGACGAATCGGAGATTGCTTCCCAACACCAGCAGATGAACCTGCCTCCTCAGTGGCGGCCTTCTCAGTATGCTCAGGTATAGTTTTAGAAGGTCTGGGGGGAGAAGATTGAATTTTCTCAGCAGTTTCCTTTTCCGGCGTCGGTTGATTATCATCATTTACCACACCCGGCTCAACAATCTGTTCAGTCTCTATATTAGCACCAACAGGCTCCTCAGCCTCAACAGTTTTCTCAACACCTTCCCCAGCTATCTCTGAAGACTCTAGCGGGTTTGTAACGGTAGCGCGCGGCGGGGAAGGGGGAAGTTCTTTATCAACCACAGTTGGTACGTCTACAGGAACAGGAGAAACATGAATTTCTGGACAAACAAAAGTCTATAAAAATCCTATCCATTCAAAGAAAACAAAGAAAAGCAATACTTACCAGGAATAGATTCTGAAACAAAAGCATCCAGGTTTCCTTTTCTGGTAATTTTCTTCCTCTGCACTTTCTTGAGAGGTTGACCCTCCGCATCAGCATCAGCTTGCTTTCTCTTACCAGCCTTCCTATGAACCAAACGTTCGGGACTGGAATCCAGATCGATAGGCTCATTCGGGTTAGAAGGAGGAATATCAGCAGAATCCTTCGGTTCTGGCTTCGGTTCTCGCATGGTCACTACAGGAGTAAGACCCTCCACAGAGTCAGAAACCACCACATAATCACACCCGGAGACAGAAGAACGGCGCGTACCTTTCTTCTCTCCAGCATTTTTTGCCTTCAAAGGTTGAGTCTTAACAGTCTCACTTCTCTTCGGCGCGGAAGTGGACGTAGTTGCGCGTTTTTTCTTCTCAGGGCCCACGCCCAAATTTAACAATTCACCTACAAAAAAGCGCAAACAGGGAAATTACTCAAAGCAATAAAGAAAGGAAACAACATATAGAGAAACAACTACATTGAAGAAAAAAGCAGGTCAAAAAAAAAAAACAAAACAAAACAGTGAAAAAGCCCCAAACTTACTATGACCATCCTCAGTATACACGGGTTTATCATCACGTTCCATCTTCCAGTTCAAACTCATGCCGGCTCCGACTAGGGCTTTCTCCGGCAAAGCAATATTGGGAACATCCTTCAGATCTTGGTACCAGTTCTCATCAACAGGAGTCTAAAGCGATTCAATCGGAATATCGTCCTTCCCTCTTAGAGTCATCTTCACCGGAATCACTCCAGCCTTGATGAAGAAAAATTTCTGTTTCCAATCATGAAATGATTTTGGGGGCTGATGAAGAATCTTCTTTGCAGAAGCCCTCTGAACGAACGAGTAAAACCCTTGGGTACAGTGCATCTGATAAAAAACCCTAAATCGGGGAACGGTTGGCTCCACATGCATCGTCCGACATACAAATTCGAAATGTCGAACCCTAACCATACCAATAGGGTGAAGTTGGGAGATGTGCAGGTTATAGAATCCAAGAATTTCAAGAAAAAATTTGGTAACAGGCAAGCGAAAGTTACCGTCACAGAAAAAATCCCAAAAGAGGGTAATATACCCGGCCGGAGCATTTGCTGCCGTTTGCCCATCTTCGGGATACAAGGCACCCCAGTTCTCTGGAAATTTAAGATTCTGAATCAAACCCTCAAACGATGCCCTAGGCCACTTCAATGGTGGAAGATCAGTCGGCATATCTTCAACAAGATCCTCTTGACGTTCTCCGGTTGACATAAGCAAAAGGACGACGAAAAATTTTTCTTAAGAACAAGGAATTGGGAGAAATTTTCAAACAAAACAATGATTACACAAAGGAGGTTACCCAAACAATTATATACCCATCGCAATAAATAGCATCGGTAACCGTCACAGCACTGTTCCGGGTATCACAGTTCCCCAAGCGACAGAAAATGAAGATGTCAGAACATACACGCGCTTACACGCGCGCGTGTACAACACGAATGGTAAAAAGCAACTGACAATGACAGGTTGTCAAAATCAATTTACTGCAATAACGTCAAGTCAAAGATTTTTTACAAAAAATCTTTACAAACTCAGCAAATTCAAATCTTCTCATAGAAGCTTTCTTATCTTTTCGCGCCCAAAAACATTTCTCTCTAATAAGTCCAGTGCTCCACTTATTTGCATAAGTACAACACTAGACTGGGAGGACTTGAAGGGGTAAGGTCCCAAAAACCTCATAAAAAGGATTTGAGACCATACCACAAACTGGCTTTTTTAACCTTTTTAACCTTGCGCGGCCGCGCATGGGTCTTACTAAAGGAAGAAAGCAATCAGTAACTTACAGTCGCGCGCCCAAAGGATAACATGAATCCTTGCGCCTTCTCCCATTTAACAAAGGATCAAAATCCTTCGTTCAATACTTCCGCCTAAATGTCCAGATTTGGATATTATTTTACCCAGACTTGGGATTTATTTGTCTGTGTCCACACAGTAAGGTGTCACACTAGATTACAGCAGTAATCTTCTAGAAAGAATATGATCGTGCACCACCAAGACGGTTATAACCGTCTGGACACGTGTCATTACCATAAGCATTCCTGAAATCACAACGAAAGCATGTAATTGAAGAATGATCTCCACTTAATCACTTTCCACGTGGCAATTCCCCAGCCATAGATCAAACTACGATCCGTGTGCATTCACATCGGATCGAGACAACTTAACGTTGGATCAAAGAACTTAACGGAAGAAAAGATAACCGCTACGGCGTTAGCATCTTCCGTCATCTTTTCAATAAACAGGTTTTCCCTCCCAAACTCCCGGCTATAAATAAGAGAACTGTTCAGGTATAAAGGCAGATCACACTCACTTCTCAAATACTTACTTTCTCCATTACCAATACTTATTCTCACGCCGGAGTCGGGTCAAGGAGAGAACCCTCTTCTCCCCTTGACGAGGCTAACGGTGTTCTTTTTTGCAGAACCATCGGAGAAGAAATTCGATTGCAACTGAATCAACCGAGTGAGAGCTAACCTTTTATGCGGATTCAAACCCCCTAACTATCTCGGTTCCGACCATTTAGTTAGTGTTTCTTCAAAAAAAAAAAAATGAAAAAATGAAAAGAAAAAAATGGAAAAAGAAAAAAAATTTGATTGTAAACTCCCTTGGTTTTGATATAAGATGGTTGGGAATTGGTCCAGTGATCGTTCCTTTAGTCCTATAAGCTTGAGGTGGGAGTAGGTGGACCGTAAATTCTAGTGTGAGGCCCTAGGTAAATTGACCGCACTTAAATTAAATTCACATGATAAGTGCTTGAGATTGGATTCGGGTTTAAAGGGACAAGTATATTCGCAATCGCGGCTAAAGCAAGTATTGGTTTTAATAAGATATAAATAATTTTTGACCCAAGTGATTATTCGTCTATGATTCCGTTGCATAATTCTTTTTCGAGGACGAAAAAAGAGTAAGTGTGGGGATATTTGATGTATTGCAAAATACATCCATTATTCGTGTATAGTTTGTATAGATTTCTGTTATTTCTAGTTTCGTTTTAGTTAGAATTGCGTGCTATTGATTAGATTGTGTTTTTCCAAGTCATGGTACTAAAAGTTGATGAAAATGGAATGAAAACGAGTTACAATGATGAAACACTAAGTCTTGGAACAAGTAAAAAAAAGTTAGAATAATTTCTGGAATTTTTGGGATGTTGAAGCTGGTGAAAATTCGGAACTTTCTGTGAAAATGGGGCCTTGGCGCTACACCTCCCCCTTAAGCAAGGAGCTACGCGTATCACCTAGACCCTTGGGAAGAATTTGCTGAGTTTTAGGGTCTAGGTGTAGCGCGGAGCTTATGTTGAATACCCGTCGCGTGGCACCGCGGGGTGGTTTCCGGGAAAAGTTGATTTTTGTTGCTGGATCTTTATTCCAAACATATATATACTTCATAAACTTCCACAAAACCCTAGTTACGAACTAAAGAACCCTGAGGCGATTTTCAGAGCATATTTCACAGTTTTCGGAGTGTTTTGGCTTGCAAGAATCATCCGGTTGAAGCACGGAGCATAGGAAAGAAGATTGTTCGGGTCTTATCTCCCGGTTTTCATTATTTTCTTGTTTCGATACTTTTGCAATGAATTCTTGTTTTGAAACTTGTGTCTTAATTTTAAATACTATGTTTTCAGGCTAAACCTTCGTTACTACCTAGGTTAGATGATAGTTTAATAAAAGTTTGGATTTTTAACGGTTTCTATTGATTTGTTATGGATTGATCTTTGAAAGTAAATTATTTTATAATTTCTTATTTGGTGCATATGTGTATTTAACTTTGATTGTTGATTACTTGCTGTTTCACATAGATTTTGGTGAATGTCTTTCACATAATAAATTTGTGTTGATTATTCATACCTTTGCGGGTTCGGGTGATCTTTGGGTAAATTGGCCAATAACCTTAGAAACAGTAACTAAAATACAATTAGAATTAAGTATTCTGCTTAACTTGTCGCTGAGAGGCTCGACTTAGTTAGCAGATCTCGGTGCAGTGTATATCTAAAATAGGTTTTGAGAGAAGTCAATCTTAGTTCCCTAATTGCATTTGTGTCTATTAAACCAAGTTAGAATCTAGGATTGCCTTAGATTATCGCGCTGAGATGTAGATAGTCGTATTAGGGCACTTTTAGAGTCGTTGGAGGACTGAGAGGAAGTCTAACAATCGGTGTTCACAACAGCCTTGTAGGGTTTCCTATGTTTCTTCCTAAGAAGGGTCGGGAAGTCTTAGCTTGAAATACCTTAGGGTTTAGAACTTCACGATCCCGATTCAATACCACAATAATACCGTTAGAGATCCATTCCTAGTTAAACTGGATTCAAGCCTAGGTAGTCGTTAATCTCATCTGAATCAAACCTTAGTTCTTATTCGTGTCTTAGTCTAGTTTTATTTCAATTTCAATTTTAGGATTTTAGTAACCCCCCCCCCCCTTAAAACACAACAATAGTTTAGTCGTGTCAGTGTCAAGTCTAAGTAAAGTCTTTAACGTGATTAATTAGAGTCCGTGTGGGTTCGACATCCGGACTTGCTTTTCTTTGCTAGAGTCGACCGGTTCACTTGCCGGTGAGTAGTTTAGTCAAGTTAGAGAGTCTAGATTATTATTACTTGAGTCTAAATTTAGGGTTATTTTAGTTTATTTATTTGAACTACTTTTTCCACATCATAAACCCTAAGGGCTAAACCTAAATCTAAACCCTAAACCCTAAAGCTAAACCCTAAACCCTAAAGCTAAACCCTAAAAGCCAAACCCTAATATATTTAGGGTTTAGGGGTTATGATTTAGGTTTTAGGGTTAAGAGATCCTAGTTAGGGTTCGACGAACCGGTTCCAACGCCGCTGGAATGAGTCCAATCGAAGTTCGTTTGAGTCGGTTCACCACTGTTCCCCATTTTTTTAGTGTTCCCCATTGAACCTCACACTATATATATATATATATATATATATATATATATATATATATATATATATATAAACTTCGAAGTATTAATATGCAAAAGAATTTAAATTATCATTTTATGAGTGAAATGGGTTGTGTTCGTGACAACAAGCCAATACACATATCGTGTTCCGGTTCAATAGTGTGACACATTTTTTTTGGTTCGTGTTGTGTTTGAGTTCGTGTCAGATTCAATCTGCGAACTCGTGAACACTAGTGGCGAAGTTTGAGATTTCCTATTGGGGGTTGAAAAAGTATATGCCTAAAAAAGTTATAAACCGGGAGGTCGAAAATGTATATACTTAAAAAATTCTATACGAAAATTATATATCTGACACAAATGAGCGAAAAGTGCCCCCCCCCCCCCCCCGGTGGCCCCCACTAAGCTACACCCTTGGTGAACACGGTCCCTTGAGCACCCTAGATGCCAAGGGGCGAAGGTAGTAAAACCGGGTCAAAGTCTACGAATTTTCAAAAGAACACAATTTTTTTTACATTTAACCCCATTGACTTTATGGAAAGACAAAGCCCCGTTAGTAGGTAGGGTTTGTATAAAAAATGTATATGGGATTATGGGTTATCAAAAAAATATTTTAGTATGTTAGTAGGCTTTTTTTAAATTGAGTAGACTAAAAATAAATATATTTTAATATGAACACGCTTAAAATAATTACCGACATGAGAGGGCCAAAAATGAAAATCTATTTAAAGAAGCTCATATTTGATATTTCTACAACCCTTTTACCAAATTACTCAATTTCTTATTTCCACTAGAGACGTGTGCATCTTTGGTAATGTCTTCGGCACGAGAGAAGCTACAACTTTAATATTCTTAAGTAGTACACTGTTCAACACCACCCTAACAAAATTTATGCGGTTTAGTTCTCCTCCGATCGAAGATTTCAAATCGTGACTATTGTACCCTTTCCGATCTATGTGCTTTCGATGTAGTTATTTCTTTGAATCGTTAGGTTATTTTTTAAACCCCACCGATCATTGTGCATTCAAAGTTTCGTTAAAAGTTATTTTGGTTTCGTTTTTATTTTGGTTTCTGTTTTTCCCCTGACCCCAATTGTCCTAGGCCCAAGTTCACTGCCTTAACTTACTAGCCCAAGTTCACTGCCTTAACTTACTAGGCCCAAGTTCACTGCCTTAACTTACTAGCCCACGTTCACTTTCATTTTATTTGTGTTGATAATAAAAATGTAATTATGTGTCTAATTAAATTTAGAAGATTGTGAATCTTGCTTATTTATATAAACCCGGTTTATTAACCAAATTTCAGCATTTTAATATTTTTGTCCAATATACCAAATAGATAATTACTTCAATTAAACAATAAGTACTACTTATCAAGTTGACTAATACAATATTCAAGTGTAAATGTTTAATTAGGGAAAAGATCAAATAAGAAGTTAATTTTGCGTAGGAATGATAGGAAGCCATAGGATTATGACATGTGGCAAATTTTAAAATAAAGAGAAAGGGTATTTTAGTCAATCTCATCAGTTCTTCTTCCTTCTTCTCCCCAGTTACTTCAAAACCCATCATCTCCAACCTTTTCTTCACTTACTATCTCAATAATCACTACATTATAGTGTGATTTTCGTCATCAATCAATGATTCAACCACCCGATCAACGTGTTCTTCAGCTTTTTTCGAAGAAAACCCAGTTTAATTTCATTCAAAATCTCGTTTTTTCTGGTGATTTTGAAGATAATCACTCGATTTGTTCGATTCAATCGCTGATAAGTGTTTATATCATTTCAAATTTCGTCAATTGATGAAGAAACCGGCTTCGATCCATGTAAGAAATTTTTTAATTTCATTTTCACGATCTGGGTTTTTATTTAGTCATTGCGTTTTACGATCTTGGCGGGGGTCCGGGGGCGGCAGCCCCTGGTAGCGGGGTCCCAGGGGCGGCAGCCCCTGGCGGGGTCCAAGGGGCAGAGCCCCTGGCTGGGGTCGATTAAATTGTTGTACTAAAAACGCATCAGAAAAATTAATTTTCCAAAAATTGGCTCATTTCGAAGACAGTAATTCATAGACAATTCAGACAATTCACAAACAGTTTTATGTGTCCATTGCGTTTTAAAAATAAGAGAGTTTTATGTGTTTTCTGGCTATTGCGTTTTAGAAAAAACACATTTTTAAGTATCTTTAGTCATTGCGTTTTAGGTAAAACACATTTTTGAAGTGTTTTTAGTCATTGCGTTTTAGGTAAAACACATTTTTAGGTGTTTTCAGTCCATTGCGTTTTACAGAGAACACTTTCTTTTGTTTTTTTAGGTCATTGCGTTTTAGAAATGAGACATTTTTAAGTGTTTTATGGCCATTGCGTTTTACAAATAAAACATTTCTTTGTGTTTTCTGGCCATTGCGTTTTATAAATAAGACATTTCTTTGTGTTTTTTGTGCATTGCGTTTTAGGTAAAACACTTTTTTATGTGTTTACAGTCCATTGCGTTTTAGAAATAAGACATTTCTTTGTGTTTTCTGGCCATTGCGTTTTACAAATAAGTCATTTCTTTGTGTTTTTGGTGCATTGCGTTTTAGAAAAATGTCATTTTTTAGGTTTTTTTTTTCATTGCGTTTTACGTAACTGGTGGTTTTTCTATTGCGTTTTACACAACTGGGTTTAAATTTTTTTTTTTTAATATAGCAATAGTATACTCGTTTTAAAGATAAAAAAAACGCTCGTTTTTTGGTGCAATTTTTATAAAAAAATAATGTCGTATGAAAGAGTTATTAACGTTTAAAAATGGGGGGGGGGAATTGGAGGAGAGAGAAACTATTGGCTTGGATTGACTAGAATGCACTTGAACAAACTCACGCGCCTCTTTTCTTCCTTTCAATTTCCCTGATTTAATCTTAGCCCTTGATTAACTTAATGGATGGTCAAGATCACTTCCTAGCCAAATAAACTTCCTATTGTATCTCCACCCTGTTTAATTAATCTACAATATGACGATGTTAATCATTTTTTAAATAATGAATAAACCTTTAAACGTGATAAAAATAATAATATGTATTGTAAAGTAAACGGTCGTGCAAAAAGTTCATATCAAATCAGGGCAGCAGGCGTGAACACTTGCCTAAAGGCATGACAGTGCGGTGAAGTAAAAATCCGCTCAGTTCAAGCATCGAACTAGCGATCGCCGTCTACTTGTCTAGTCTCCTATCATCATCAGGTGTCACCGAAACGAAATAGTGGAGCAAGAATCATACCTGAGTCACTTGGAACACCAGGTCTCTTATTTACTACTCCACCACCAGGTCATTGACAAACAATAAATGCTAAAACATTGAATTTCATGTCTACCCGCATTCAAGCTTAAAGCAATGCAAAACCAATATACCAAACTAACGTGGAATACTGGTTTAAGGGACTAATTATTAATTATATGCATGTGCTATTTGTTGTAACGTCCCGTTTGCCGTATATATGTGTTGCCGCTTGGTGGGCAAAAGTGAAAGTTCATTAATTTTATTGTTATTTTACTAATTTTGTGAAAATAACGTTAAAAGAGGGGGATGGTTAATCATGCATTATGTGGTGGCATTGATAGCCGAAAGACAATGGGGTACATACACTAATCGGCCTTTGTCTCGATTGCTGAGTGTTATTTGTCTTATGTCCAAGACTTAATGCAAAACTACTATTGAGCCGGGGGTCTCACTGGAAGCAGCATCTCTATTCTCACAGAGTAGAGGTAAGACTGTTTACATCTTACCCTACTGAGACTCTACCTAAATTTTGCTATTGATGAGATTTACTGAGTATGATAATGATGATGATGTGCTATTTGTTGTAGTGTAGAGATAATGCTCAAATATGATGCCTCTGGTTTCATTGTTAATGTAGTTTAAATCTTTTTAGAACCTCATTATGTTAGCATGTATATCGGAACGCTACTAGACGTACTTCTTAGAGCCTTAATGATCTTATGTACGTATATTGATTTGTCTTTGATATCATTGTACCCTTACTTGAGCCCAGTGAAGTTGTTAAAGCCATGATGTCAACGTGGATTTGATGAGTGACAATGACCATAAGCTTCATATCGATATGATTAGGGTACGACATCTCATTGTACTAGTTTACTACTCACATAGCACTTTGCTATGATTCCTGTGATCGGTCCACCACACATTTGAGTATGCAAGTCTAGTGCGTATATAATCCTAAATGCATAGGGATCGTATAATTTATATATTTTTATATCTAGTTCTAATTTTTATTATATTTTTTTTTGGCTTGATTAATTTTTTTTTATAAAATTTACCACAATAAAATACCAAAGTAGCAAATTACAAACAAGTGGCAGGTAAACGGGCAACAAGTTGCGCCGCAATCCCTTTTTGAATTGCAAAACTCATCCTACTAAAGACGAAACGACCCTTAAAAGTTGAGAGATTACTATTCACAACGTGTTGGACCCTGTTTAGAAATTCCATAGCCTCTGGGGCTAGGGAACCAAATGTATCAAAAGCGAATGAGATAAACACATGTTGATTCTCTAAACAAGTCTTCTCGTGTTTAGCGACTTTGCTTGATTCCGCTTTCAACGTAGCTTGGCCAGCAACAAACTCATTATCCCTGAGCCCAACAAGAGGGGACACTCCTGTAAGGTCCACACAAGCGTGTTTTCCCCTGGCCCACCCAAACACAAGAATATCAGCTGGTCGAAGAGTAGACCTCCCATCGAGCGGATCCGTCAGAAAGTTCACCGGAGCCTCCTTTTTTGCCGAAATTTCCGCCCGCTTTAAAACATCAAACAAAATATCCCTTACCAAATCATGTCTGTATTAACCAGGCAACTCCTTACAATGAACCGCATGCTCGCCAAAAGTATCTAAACAAACCTTGCGGCAAACTGGGCAAGGCTCATCAACCGGAAACAGAGGGATCATTAGCCGGTACTTAAGAATTGTCCGGTATTCCACAGCCGACATGTGTTGGCCTAGTCCTTCAATGGGGATGACTGTCAGGAAATCCTGAGCATGAGGAGCCCGGAGACAATCGAACACGGCTTTCTGACGAGGAGATAGACTAAACTTCTCTCCCAAACTTTGGACAGTTCTACTAAATAGGGCACTCTCCAAAGCATTCTGGGCTTTAGGAGGGGTGGTGTCCATATTAGAGAAACCGCCATGATCGAAATCCGGAAGGGACATATGCATGCAATCTAACGCACACACATAATCAAAATCTAACCCGACAATACCACAGTCCCGAAGAATGTGCTCTTGCAAACTCCAAGATTGTGCCCTCGAGGCCACGAAAGCATACGTAGATACATTCTCAGCCGAACATAAACCCAAACCCCCAAAACGGGTCGGAAGGGATGCAAGCCTCCATTGAAGATCCCCAAAAAATGGACCCCCGCAAACCACAATATCCTCGATAGCTCTCCTAAGGCCTTTGTCAAAAATCGAAACACCCTCCCCAACAAACGTGGGTTGGCACGTTCTGAGGACGAACAACAACTTAGCAACACCCATGCAAGAGCGCAGTAAGAGGAGCTCGCATTGAGGGTCCCGCAGATGTGGAAGATAGCTCATCAGATCCACTGCACAAGATGCCCTTTTCACGGCCAACCTACTGATAAAACCCGCATCCCGACTAACTGTAACACCCCGAAAACGGGTTTGGTAATCAAACCACGTTAATAATAATGAATGGGTAAAATACCGTTAGTGGTAAAATTTAACCCGGTGAATATAAGGATTTAAATAAATAATCTAATACTAATTAAAAAGAAGGATAAATACTTTGAGAAAACAAAGTATATAAAAGGCCCGAGTTAACGAGACCTAAAATAAAACCGGTTATGGCTCCCCGAACCCATTAAGTTAACTAGGTAGAACTACCCTAGTTAGTAATGGGTAATGAAATGATAAACTATGGGTTCTAGTTTCAATTGTAAATTCTTGAAACTATAGGTACTAATGTCGTCAAGTAGGAAACTAATTTTTATTAAAACAAATAATTAAAACAAAACACACATAGAATGTGTGTGTGTGTGCGTAGGGAACGACCAGAGCAGGAACAAAAAAGGGTAAAACCCTAAACTCCACAAAATCTTCCAATTGAAGGTGCAATTGAAGACCAAACTCGGATTGGAATACATATAAACGATCACCGAGCTAAGGGGATCGTAAGGTATGTCGAAATTTATAGTTTGGTGATATTTTGAGTTTGTGATAATCATGCATGAATGAAATTTTAGTGTGAATGATTGAATGTTATAGTGAAATTGACACTAGTATAAGTCTAGGAACGAACCCTAGATGTGAAATTGGTATGCGTCATGAACAAGTGATTGAAGGATTAATCTTGTAAGTGGTAAATGGGTTTTATGAAAATATGATAAACACTTGAAAAGTGATGGTAAATCTGAGAAAAATTGATGTTATGATGCAAGATTTGATATTGTTCATGAGTGCTAGACATAAGGGTTTGATTTAATGATTGAAACTTGGTTAAAAATATTAGCCATGAACTAAATAGAAGAGGTATAAAAATCATGCCCATAAGGTGCTCGTTAAAATGCCCAAGTGAATCGTGTTGTCTACTAGTTTGTATGTAGAGTTTGATTTGATGATTTCATGAGTAGTGGGTTTATGACAAATCTTTGATTTGTATGAAATTAAACATGATGGTGTATGAGAATCACCAAATAGGACTTGAATATTTGTTAATTTTAGTTCTAGTTCTTAAATTGACAAAGATGATAAAATTAGGATTCATATGATGACTTCTTGAAATAGATGATGTTTTTGATATCTCTTAGCCTACAATCACTGTGTTATAGGTTTCTAACCATTACCAAGAGTTTAATAAGGGTTTTAGCCATGGAAATGGGTTGCATTTGATGGTTTGGTTCGAATTTAAAATGACCCTAAACATGATTTCCGCAGCTTTTTATATGGATTTCGACTAATCTTAAAAAAATCATATAAAATCAACCGTTTATCCGATTTGGGTGTTCTATACCTTTTCGGAAAGCTTATGAAGTAAATTTTTACTGTTTTCAATCATAAGAAACAAATGTGGTTGTTAAATAGGGCAAAAGAATGAATTAAACCGCTGTTCAAAACCTTGAAAGCTGTTTGAAAAATGAAAATATAGTTGATGTGCTGATTTTATAAAAATCATATAAAATCATAGAAAATTCGTTAGAAGGTGTACCTTATATGCTTGCGAAGGTATTGAAGTTTTCTACGATCCATCTTTGAACATGTTAATCTAGTTCGGAATATGAATTGGTCATAATGGTCAATTACAACAGTTGTATAGAAAATCGCTGCACATTAATAATGTCATTATTAATCCAGAAAAAAGACATATGATTGCGTATACTTGATTTAGTCATGAAGTATTTATTGTTAGGAACAAATAACACTTTATGTGACATGTTTAAAGTGTTCAAAATCACTTACTAACTAGTTCGTAGTTCGTATAAGTAACTTGACTAACGGGTCAAACGGTTAGTGAATGGAAAGAGTTATGAAAAAAAAATATAGTTGTTGAATAAATAGCATGCTTTGATGAATAAGTGTGTGAATCCATAAGGTGTGGTGGTCATGTTAATGTTGACTAATCTAATCATCTTGTGGATATGATATGGTAGTTTGACTCTGATAAGCTAGATAGGAGCTTGGAAATGAACGGGTCAAATGGATACAAGTTCAAGTATGAAGCTCGCAAGGATGCAAGGTAAGTAAAGCTTACACCCTTTTTTTATGGATACGTATTTGCTTTATAGATTATAAACACGACCAAGGTTATATCCAAAATATGGGTTCCGACACGAAATGATACGGGTCGGGACGAATAAAATGATAAAAAAAGAAGTATGTTTTATGGCAAAAGGGGCGAAATGGGTTAAATAATGAAATGGAAAATAAATACCATTCAAATATAAGTGCAAATGTTTGGTCATTTAGACTAAACGGGTCAAATGGTAATGTTAACACTATTTGACGACTAATGACTAATAAGTGCTTGTCGAGTCCGATGCTCACAGGGTAAAACGGATTATGGAATTTGTGTTGCTGTGAATCAGTAAATTATTAAGGCAAGGTATTAAAACGGGTCAATACTTTGACCCGATCCAGGTACGCGTAAATTGGCGGAGTATAAGTAGACATATTAACGTGGAAATGTGATGTGTGGAAAGAGAAGAGCGAGATTTGAACTTAAATGTTTAAATCTCCTAAACGGGTCAAAATGAATTATGCGCATAGCTTGGGCATTGGTCGCATAATTCATAAAAGTTATGTTTATGAGTTAAAGATTTTTGAGTTAACAAGTAGTCCAAGGTTCTATGATGATTTAAAAATGATTTAGAAACAAGTCGTTTAATAGATTATGAAACGGGTCGAATAATTGTATAAGAGATTTATAAGCTGTTAGCTTATAAATCAGCATCGTTACAAACCTTAGTGTTGATTACATAGGAGACTGCATTACGGTCAATACGAAATAAAAATCGCGTAAAACGGATGTGTCGTTTGAAAGTTATGCATGTTTATGTTAAACAAAAAAAAATGCAGGTTGCAGAAACAAACCTGCTGGAAAATGGTGACCCTCACGCCACGCGAAGGACCAAGATGGTTGGGACGCGACACGCGACCACGGTCGCGGCACGCGACAGAATTAGGGAACCCTGTCGCGGTACGCGACAGGGGTACAACTTGCAGATTTTGTTTGTTTCACTTATTTGGCTCAAAGTACTTGAAGAAACATGTTACATAATTATCAAAACTAACATTTGTGTTGGTTTTGATTACAGGTAAATGATATCTGCTATCCGGATGAAGATCAAGCGCCTAACAAGAACCGAACACACGATAAATGAAGCTTCCGCATTTGAGTTTAAACCTTGTTATCAAAAGTGAACTATGTAAACAATTGTTACTATATTTTGAATGTTTTAATCATGTATGAATGGTAACTTATAAAAGTTTTTGAAAGGTCGCATTTTCATGTAAAATGCGTAGTTTATTAATATAATCTTGATAAATTAAGATGGGTCTTACAAGTTGGTAATCAGAGCTCAAGGTTAAAAGAATAAAGTGTTCGGTTCGAGGCTTGATCGCAAATCCGGTAAGTACATGTATGTTAATAGTTTAGCATGCTAAAGTGTTGTAAACAACAAATAGGGCTATCGTGTGATACACGTTACCTCAATTAAATGATAAATATAATTGACGAAATTGCACGCGTTGACGCGTATAGTAGAAAAGCCTTGTATTATAATACGGGTGATTATTGAAGTTGATGTTACTAATTCTTGTAAATGTTTTAATTGAAGGACACTCGCATCTGAAGATAGCGAGAGTTTAACAAATTGTGGATATGACGGTGGAACGGTCCGAGGTATGACAAGCAGAGCATACTCATCAAGGACCTTAATCGCGTGACGATCGCGAACAAGGTTAACGACATAAAAAGCCCGTTAGGGCAAGCATTTACAGGTGCACATTTTAAATTATAACGTGAATAGTAATATGCAACAAATACATAGAGATTGAAAGTTGCATATGTAGATTAAAAACTTGGAAAAACCCGAATAGAAAATCTATCCGGGATATTGTTTCCAAAAGAAACAAATAGAGGCATTACTTACATGGGGTGTAATGTGAAAATTATAAAAAGGGTCATGTATACCAGGCAATGTTGTAGAAGGCGCTAGGCGCTAGTCGGGCGGTGAGGTACCGCCTAGGGATTAATCGGGATTAATAGGGATTAATCGGGATTAATCGGAATGGGATTTTTATATGTATTTTTTTCAAAATTATATATATATACCCAATAATATAAAAATAATACTTCAAAATTCACATAAATACTTCAAGTTTCAGATAGTATGATCCAAACATAAGCAAGAATTTGATGATAATATTAATCATTCCATTATGTAATTAGTTAAATTAAAAAACTTAATAAACTC
This sequence comes from Helianthus tuberosus, assembly GCA_030545235.1. NCBI lineage: Eukaryota > Viridiplantae > Streptophyta > Magnoliopsida > Asterales > Asteraceae > Helianthus > Helianthus tuberosus. The sequence continues at coordinate 162,296,728 of CM060450.1, forward strand.
ATTCAATAAAATAAGTTTTTAAACTAAATGTGTAACCCATTAGGCAGACAATAAATTACATTGAAAGAATTGAAAGAATAAAATATTTAAAAATTGTTTCTCTCGATGATATCAGTATACGCATACATATCAATTATCATGCATCAACTTGATTAATAAAGTAAATGAGTCTTTTCATAAACAACAAAACAACAACAATCATATTTTACATACATGGTCGCCGGAGAAGAAGGCTAAAGTCGCCGGAGAAGAAGGCTAAGGTCGTCGTCGCATGTGAGTGTCGACAATGAGGTGTGCAGTGGTAAGTTTCTTTAGATTATGCCATAAAACCCTTTAAAACCATGAATCGGGTCGAAAAAACGGGTTAAGTGAGTATAAATTTCCAGGACCGATTAGTCCGATTTCCACCGATTTCTTCCGATTTTCTCCGACTAGGTCCGATTTTGACCGTCTTTGACTGGGACCGATTTTTTTAACCGATTTGCCATTATTTAAGCGATGGCTCACCGATTACCGCCTAGGCGCCGATTAATCGGCCGCCTAAAACGATTTCTGCAACATTGATACCAGGTATTGATCGCTTACTCTGGCCAAGTAAGTGGTGAACACGTGGTACCATGAACTTTTTATGATGGACATGCTTACATCCAATGTAGTAAGGACGGGGTGAGTGGGACAAATTAAAAAGTATCCAAATGAATCAGATAAGCAAAATATTTGATAATAATGTAAACGCACAGCCGAGTGACGGAAGCGTATTATATTAGGATAATGAGCCCGAGTGAAGGGACAAAGAAACATGTAAAATGATTAAGGTACGCATGGGAGGGGGTGTACTTACACTCGAACCCGGAGAATACAAACATGTAAAATGATTAAGATATGTATTGGGGGGGTGTACTTACACTCGAACCCGGAAAATGAAAATATGTCTCTTAACGGGCCGTTTTTGTAAAACGTCAAACTTGAGGACAGAGTCGGAATATAAAAGTGAAGCGAGGTCTTAATGCATACCGGGAGGGTTGCAATAATAACGACTTCGGTAAAACACCAGGTGTATGGGTAGGAATTTTAACGCATGTGTAAATCAAGAGACGTGAACGCAGGTTAAAAATCATAAGACTTGGATTATGAGTTACGACTATAAAATTTCGTAAATAGAAATTTTGAATAAATATGTTCAACCAATCGAGGTTGAACATGTTGAATAAAGAATGAAGTTTGACGTTCATAAGTGGTGAAATTTCACACGAACAAGTCAAACGAATTAAATAAAGAACAACGCTTGCTAGTGTCAGTAAGCGCGAACGGGATAAATAAAAGCGCGAAATACTAATAAACCTATGCAAGGGGTTATGGGTACTTAAAAAAAAACCCGTAAGGTAAAAGAATCCGGGTAGTGGGTTGCAAAAAAAATGTAGGTGAGAACCAAATAATGGCAAGCATAGAATAAACCGACGTATGAATGACGTAAGAAGACGTAAAGTCGGAAAATTAGTCCAAAAGTAAACAAATGAAGCCTTAGACTACGGTCAAGGTTAACTAAAGTTCAAAAGCGAAAATAAACGATTCCAAACATAACAAGAGATGCTTTGAAGCTATATATGTATATATACATTTGAATATAGACACAAATCAAAGATGAATCTGCGGGATCATCGTAACCTTCGGGAATGCGAGCAGTGTTAAGGTCTACGGGACCAGAATGACTCTCGGGTCACGAATAAAAAAAAGGGAAATAAACCTTAGGGTCCCCGTTAAAAGGGGGTGAAGACCTAAGGAAATAGCCTACAAGGCTAAGTGAAAGAACCTACGGGTCAATAGAGGAAAGCAAGGGAACTTGCTATGATTCCTCGCGTAAAACGAGAACGGAAAAGAATAAATTATGGGTTGTCAATTTCCTTGATATAAGTAATTGACTTAGTTAAAAGGAAAAACGTTAAACTAAAATTTAGTTTTAGTAAGAAACAACGTTTTAACAAATATGAATATTATGAGACGAACTCAGAAATGCTTAATATTAAAGGATATAGGTTTTAACACCAATAGGTGTAAAACAATACATTCGAAATAAATATTTTCGACAATGAAAAGTCGACATAAACTTAAACAAGATGTGATGGGATTACTGTCACTAAAAGTGACGTAGAATGTAACCATGTTGTAACGTGAGTTACGAGACAAGAAATCAGAAAAACGCAAAAGGCCGGGATGGCAATATGATGTACCCGAGTGACAGGGTATAAAGTGATGGCGAGAAATTAGTCTAGCCGGTAAAAAAAAAAAACCATTCAGAGTCAAAATAGTGTTACGACTTATGCAAGGCGCTGGTCAATATAAATTTTTTTTTGCTAGAAGTAAACGTGTCGAATAATAAATACGACCGAGTAATCAGATGACAACTCGGTCAAATCCATGACTAGAATAAGAAACACAAGCTGAAAGTAATGGCCTACGAGGCCTTACACGTGAAAGGCGCATACGCCTTAAAATCAAAAACACATTACCATACTTTTTGGTAAGATTATTATGTGCGAATAGTGCTCAAGTGATCACCAAAACTAAGGTTCAGATGATCTAAACTGATAAAGTTTGTGAGAAAGGTTTCGGGGACGAAACCTCTTTAAGGGGGGTAGACTTGTAACACCCCGAAAATGGGTTTGGTAATCAAACCACGTTAATAATAATGAATGGGTAAAATACCGTTAGTGGTAAAATTTAACCCGGTGAATATAAGGATTTAAATAAATAATCTAATACTAATTAAAAAGAAGGATAAATACTTTGAGAAAACAAAGTATATAAAAGGCCCGAGTTAACGAGACCTAAAATAAAACCGGTTATGGCTCCCCGAACCCATTAAGTTAACTAGGTAAAACTAACCTAGTTAGTAATGGGTAATGAAATGATAAACTATGGGTTCTAGTTTTAATTGTAAATTCTTGAAACTATAGGTACTAATGTCGTCAAGTAGGAAACTAATTTTTATTAAAACAAATAATTAAAACAAAACACACATAGAATGTGTGTGTGTGTGCGTAGGGAACGACCAGAGCAGGAAGAAAAAAGGGTAAAACCCTAAACTCCACAAAATCTTCCAATTGAAGGTACAATTGAAGACCAAACTCGGATTGGAATACATATAAACGATCACCGAGCTAAGGGGATCGTAAGGTATGTCGAAATTTATAGTTTGGTGATATTTTGAGTTTGTGATAATCATGCATGAATGAAATTTTAGTGTGAGAATGATTGAATGTTATAGTGAAATTGACACTAGTATAAGTCTAGGAACGAACCCTAGATGTGAAATTGGTAATTAAGCGTCATGAACAAGTGATTGAAGGATTAATCTTGTAAGTGGTAATGGGTTTTATGAAAATATGATAAACACTTGAAAACTGATGGTAAATCTGAGAAAAATTGATGTTATGATGCAAGATTTGATATTGTTCATGAGTGCTAGACATAAGGATTCATATGATGACTTCTTGAAATAGATGATGTTTTTGACATCTCTTAGCCTACAATCACTGTGTTATAGGTTTCTAACCATTACCAAGAGATTAATAAGGGTTTTAGCCATGGAAATGGGTTGCATTTGATGGTTTGGTTCGAATTTAAAATGACCCTAAACATGATTTCCGCAGCTTTTTATATGGATTTCGACTAATCTTAAAAAAAATCATATAAAATCAACCGTTTATCCGATTTGGGTGTTCTATACCTTTTCGGAAAGCTTATGAAGTAAATTTTTACTGTTTTCAATCATAAGAAACAAATGTGGTTGTTAAATAGGGCAAAAGAATGAATTAAACCGCTGTTCAAAACCTTGAAAGCTGTTTGAAAAATGAAAATATAGTTGATGTGCTGATTTGATAAAAATCATATAAAATCATAGAAAATTCGTTAGAAGGTGTACCTTATATGCTTGCGAATGTATTGAAGTTTTCTACGATCCATCTTTGAACATGTTAATCTAGTTCGGACTATGAATGGGTCATAATGGTCAATTACAGCAGCTGTATAGAAAATCGCTGCACATTAATAATGTCATTATTAATCCAGAAAAAAGACATATGATTGCGTATACTTGATTTAGTCATGAAGTATTTATTGTTAGGAACAAATAACACTTTATGTGACATGTTTAAAGTGTTCAAAATCACTTACTAACTAGTTCGTAGTTCGTATAAGTAACTTGACTAACGGGTCAAACGGTTAGTGAATGGAAAGAGTTATGAAAAAAAAATATAGTTGTTGAATAAATAGCATGCTTTGATGAATAAGTGTGTGACTCCATAAGGTGTGGTGGTCATGTTAATGTTGACTAATCTAATCATCTTGTGGATATGATACGGTAGTTTGACTCTGACAAGCTAGATAGGAGCTTGGAAATGAACGGGTCAAATGGATACAAGTTCAAGTATGAAGCTCGCAAGGATGCAAGGTAAGTAAAGCTTACACCCTTTTTTTTATGGATACGTATTTGCTTTATAGATTATAAACACGACCAAGGTTATATCCAAAATATGGGTTCCGACACGAAATGATACGGGTCGGGACGAATAAAATGATAAAAAAAAGAAGTATGTTTTATGGCAAAAGGGGCGAAATGGGTTAAATAATGAAATGGAAAATAAATACCATTCAAATATAAGTGCAAAATGTTTGGTCATTTAGACTAAACGGGTCAAATGGTAATGTTAACACCATTTGACGACTAATGACTAATAAGTGCTTGTCGAGTCCGATGCTCACAGGGTAAAACGGATTATGGAATTTGTGTTGCTATGAATCAGTAAATTATTAAGGCAAGGTATTAAAACGGGTCAATACTTTGACCCGATCCAGGTACGCGTAAATTGGCGGAGTATAAGTAGACATATTAACGTGGAAATGTGATATGTGGAAAGAGAAGAGCGAGATTTGAACTTAAATGTTTAAATCTCCTAAACGGGTCAAAATGAATTATGTGCATAGCTTGGGCATTGGTCGCATAATTCATAAAATTTATGTTCATGAGTTAAAGATTTTTGAGTTAACAAGTAGTCCAAGGTTCTATGATGATTTAAAAATGATTTAGAAACAAGTCGTTTAATAGATTATGAAACGGGTCGAATAATTGTATAAGAGATTTATAAGCTGTTAGCTTATAAATCAGCATCGTTACAAACCTTAGTGTTGATTACATAGGAGACTGCATTACGGTCAATACGAAATAAAAATCGCGTAAAACGGATGTGTCGTTTGAAAGTTATGCATGTTTATGTTAAACAAAAAAAAATGCAGGTTGCAGAAACAAACCTGCTGGAAAATGGTGACCCTCGCGCCACGCGAAGGAGCAAGATGGTTGGGGCGCGACATGCGACCACGGTCGTGGCACGCGACAGAATTAGGGAACCCTGTCGCGGTACGCGACAGGGGTACAACTTGCAGATTTTGTGTGTTTCACTTATTTGGCTCAAAGTACTTGAAGAAACATGTTACATAATTATCAAAACTAACATTTGTGTTGGTTTTGATTACAGGTAAATGATATCTGCTATCCGGATGAAGATCAAGCGCCTAACAAGAACCGAACACACGATAAATGAAGCTTCCGCATTTGAGTTTAAACCTTGTTATCAAAAGTGAACTATGTAAACAATTGTTACTATATTTTGAATGTTTTAATCATGTATGAATGGTAACTTATAAAAGTTTTTGAAAGGTCGCATTTTCATGTAAAATGCGTAGTTTATTAATATAATCTTGATAAATTAAGACGGGTCTTACACTAACAGTGACCCCGAGGAGTTTGAGACCCGACGCCGGCCTTCCAATCCCACTAGGAAACAAACCCTTTTGCGTCTTAACTCCATTGCACGATGGCCAAAAAACTTCTTTTTCTTAACGTTAAGTTGAAGCCCCAAACAAGGCCCCTTAGTCCTGATGATTTCTAAAGCTTTAGCCACCTCTTTAGCATCTCCTATAATTGTACCATCATCCAAGTACCAAGCATGGAAGAGTAACTTGCATCTATCTCGTATCTGATGAATGAGGGGATGCAAAACTAAGGCAAAGAGAAGAGGCCCTAAGGGGTCTCCCTGTTGAACCCCGGTGGTGGACCAAATATGATCGTCTCCGACATATAATCTAGCCGGTTGTCCATGTAGAAAATCCACCCATAAAGAAATGGACGGGCATCGGGTCCGAACTTCTGACAAAAGGGCGGTTCTATCCACCAGGTTGAAATCATTAGAGAAATCAACAGTAATCATGGCCAACGACCCATCCGAGTGGAACGCGTTTAAGAACCTGTTCGCACTATGGAGCACAGCCTCAGCCCCGCTAGGAATACCCACCCCAAATTGAAAATCACCTAGAGATTTAGCCATCTCCTTCCCGACCCCCCCCCCCTCATAGCCGCCTTAGATACTAACCTCCTCCAAATTGCGCCCACGGAAATAGGCCTAATCCCGTTGTCTAGTTTAAGTAAGGGTGTGAGGGGCGCAGACGCAACAAACTCCGCCAAGACCCTAGGGCACCTCCCACCCAAGCACAAGTTAACCACCTCAGAAATAGCCCTAAGCAGCCCGCAAGCGATCACCGACCCCTCTTCACAAAGAGCATCCAAATTGTGTTGTGCCCTCAACCCATCCCTCCCACAAGAGGTCCCTTTGGGGAAAGATTTAATGCACCCAAGGACGTTATCAACATCCACAGTAAGAGGTGGCTCCGATAATAAGGACCCAGGCATAACTGGAGGAGGTAGGACAAGATGTTTAGCCACTAACGCTTTCATAGTATCCTCACCAAGAGGTGCAACCCCCGAAGAACATAAAACCTTAACCGCCGCAATGAAATGGCCATCTGCAACTTTCCGTAAACATTGCTTAACGTTGGTGCCTACCCTAGAACTATTAGACCCATGGGAAGGCTCGTTAGGGCGGGTAACCACCTCTCATGTTTCGGCACAAAGTGATAGGATGAGTTCAACTAAACCATCCCTATTACCCCACGCTGCCAGGGCCTGCTGAATACTAAGACATTGTAAGGACTTCCTATTCCCCAACCTACGCTCCTGACGGTTAGAAGGCCTGAAAATCCTTTATATCATCCGGCGTTTTCGAGCCGGGGTGTCACACCCCCAAAATACCACATGCGGAATCACCGCGGGACGTGTGACGTACCAGGATCCAAGCCACCAATCACATTGAACTATGCATAATATTTAAATAAAACATTCCATTCATTTCAAAATATAAATCCAAGTCATAAGTTAAACCAAAGTAAGTGTTCAGCGGAAGCAAATAGTAAACTGTTAATCAACTGTTCCAAATTAAATGTTCAAAACCAATGTAACTAGTATCCAAGAGTCTCGATCCATGACCACTCCTGCACTCCCAGATAGCAAGTCCACATCAAGAATCTAACGACCTGCAAGCATGCAGACAAGTGTGTCAAACGACGCTGGTGAGTTCAAAGTTTTGTTAACGCGTTTAGTTACCAGTTATGAGTATAAAACAGTTCAATGATTTGATATTGTAATAACTCGTTTACCGCTGATGGCTTAAGTTGTTTTGCCCAAACCCCATTGCCTCTATCAAAGCAATGGTCAAGACTGGGATCATTAGTTCACTCCCGACCTCCCCGGTACGGTGTGAGGTTGCCAAACCTAAATAGCGCTATTAACTAATATCCCGTTGCCTCCCCGACAATGATCGGTAGATGGGACTTAGGTGATAGATATGTGAGTATTAACAAACATCCCAATAACCCAGCATTCCCCCCTCCCCCCGAAACGTTTACCAGATGTCCCTCCTCGGGACGCATGCTTGGAAAAAGAGCAGTGAACTCACCTTGGTTTGCTCAGTAAGATTAACTACTAGTTCACACTTAAACAGTCACAGCCTATGGTATTCACGTATGCAATGTCAGTTTTCATTCACAAAGTTCATATATAAATGGCAGTATGTATTTCACACAGTGATTTCCGAATGGCACATAGCAGTTACATAACTCATTCAAATCCACATTTCACGTGTATACTCCGTAATAATGCTTAACAGTTAAGTGTACTTGGTGTATGAACCAAATCATGCCACTTGATCATAATCAAACATCATTAACAGTAGATACCCTATCATAATCATTCACTATTAAACATGCAGTTTATACAAATCATCGTGACCCACTGTCCATGCACAACCTCTCCGACGAAACCCCCTTTATGACAAAACATCATGGGTTTCGTCAAGTTGACATGCGACGAAAGTGTACAAGTTTCGTCGGGTATCTCGTGATGAAAGTTATCATGTTTCGTCGCTAACCCTAACAGACGGTTACTAACTCATGTGATGCTAACAGTTCAACGGTTTCCTTCATTCAGATCAACTAATACTTTTAATCATGAACATGTACCATGAAGATGAACAATCATTAAAATAATCATACACAACCCTAAACAATCATTGTGCTTAATGTCACAGATCTCGATTATTCGGTGATTTTGTGCGCAGAGAAGATCATACTCATATGGAAACAGATTCATCAATCACACAGTAATCTTGACTAAATACAAGACATCAAATCTTTATCATACACGTTCCAATCTATCGGTTTAACGTTAAGATATCAAGGCCCTAATTAACACAACATACGATTACAGTTTCTAATACAAAACCCTACAATCATAATAGATCAAAGTCACACATAACAATCATTAAACATAGAGCACAGACAACACGTGACAATCATCAAACAATGCGCAGTGAGATGCTAACCGATCGTTGGGGTGATTACGAGAGTGCACGGAGACTTCGAGGTAAAGATGAGTGCTGCCGAAAGTTCAAGGAGAAAGCTAGGGTTTGATAACAATAGACTTACGTAACTATGCGAACACAAAACATATACTAAGTCACTACTGGGCCTCAACTGGGCCGAAGGCCCATACGGCGAAACCTCCTTGTTTCGTTGATCAGGATCATGGCGAAACTCTCTTGTTTCGTCGAGGTGTGTTATGACGAAACCCCTAGGTTTCGTTGGGTGGATGTTGTGGCGAAACTCCTAAGTTTCGTCATGTATGGTTTTAATTGAAAACAGTTTAATTCGTTCATTCACAGAACATAACAATTCAATAATCAACACAACTCTAGTCTTTCAAATGGTAACATATCACCTAACACAAGACACTTTATCAAAAAGAACTGTCACACAGTAGATACTTAAATGAAGGGATTTGAAATCTCGGGTTGTCACATCATCCCCAACTTGATTGAAATTTCGTCCCGAAAATTGCTAAGCAATCAAAACGGTACGTTGTTATATCAAGATGACTGGGCATTTTTCGTGGGTGCCACATCATCCCTAACTTGATTGGGAATTTCGTCCCGAAATTCACTAGTTGAGGCAGATTTAGGTTTGTCAGACTTAGACTTGTCATCTGGGAATAAATGTGGGTACTTGAGCTTCATTTGATCCTTGTGTTCCCACGTGAACTCCGGTCCACGTCTTGAGTTCCAACAAACTCTCGCGATTGGAATACGGCTGTGCTTACGGACCTTGACCTCCCGATCCATAATTTCCATTGGTTCCTTGACAAAATTCAACTTGTCGTCAATCTTCAGCTCTTGAAACGGTACGACCAGTGTTTCATCAGACAAACACTTCTTTAATTGCGACACATGGAACACATCATGGACGTTACCCAACTCAGCAGGTAGCTCAAACTTGTAGGCCACTTTACCAATCCGCTCCAGAATTTTGAATGGCCCTATATAACGAGGGTTTAGCTTGCCGCGTTTTCCAAAAGGCACCACACCCTTCCAGGGTAAGACCTTCAACATGACACGATCATTAACTTCGAATTCCAAAGGTAAGCTACGCTTATCAGCGTAGCTTTTCTGACGGTCGCGCGCTGCTGCCATACGGTTCCTGGTCTGCACAATCTTTTCTGAAGTTTCCAACACAAGTTCAGGGTCTGTGACCTGGCTGTCACCCACCTCAGCCCAACAGAGAGGTGAACGACATTTCCGCCCATACAATGCTTCGAATGGAGCTGCCTGGATACTGGTATGGTAGCTATTGTTGTAAGAAAACTCAATCAGCGGCAAGTGTTTTTCCCAACCTTTGCCAAAATCAATCACGCATGCCCGTAACATATCCTCAAGTGTCTGGATAGTTCACTCACTTTGACCACCCGTCTGCGGGTGATAAGCAGTGCTCATATCGAGACGCGAACCGAATGATTTGTGCATCGACTGCCACAAATCTGAGATGAAACGCGGGTCACGGTCAGAAATAATAGATGTCGGCACCCCGTGCATAGAAACCACTTCCTTAAGTTAGACGGCAGCTAGTTGTGAGAACTTATCTGTTTCTTTGATTTCCAGAAAGTGTGCTGACTTTGTGAGACGATCAACGATTACCCAAATGGTATCGTTTCCGTTTTGAGTTCTCGGCAAACCTGTGACGAAATCCATTGCGATCTGCTCACACTTCCACATTGGTATTTCTGGTTGTTGCAGCAATCCAGACGGTTTCTGATACTCTACTTTAACTTTCGAACAGGTCAAACACTTACTCACATAGGTTGCGATGTGAGCTTTCATCTTCGGCCACCAATACATGACTCTGAGATCCTGATACATCTTATCGAAGCTCGGGTGAACAGAGTATCGAGACTTGTGTGCTTCGTCCATCACAAGCTCTCTAAGGTTACCAAACAACGGAATCCATATCCGCTCCATAAAATAGTAAATACCATCTGATCTCTTCTCGAGTCGTTTCTCCATACCCCGTAAATACTCAGCTTCATAATTTTCCTCCTTCAATGCTTCGGTCTGAGCTGAGCGAATCTGGTCAGGCAGGTTAGAATGAATGGTGAGCTGCAAGGCGTGAACACGTTTGGGTTTCGATTCCTTTCGACTGAGGGCATCAGCTACAACGTTAGCTTTACCTGGGTGATACTTGATGGCACAGTCGTAGTCGTTCAATAATTCTCCCCAGCGACGCTGTCGCATATTCAATTCCTTCTGATCGAAAATATGCTGAAGGCTCCTGTGATCGGTGTAGATGGTGCATTTGGTACCGTACAGGTAGTGCCTCCAGATTTTCAACGCGAACACCACGGCCCCTAACTCCAAGTCGTGGGTCGTGTAATTCTTCTCATGAACCTTCAACTGTCAAGAAGCATAAGCTATCACATTGTGGCGTTGCATCAGCAAGCGTCCAAGACCCTGTATGGAAGCATCACAGTATACTACAAAGTCTTCTGTACCTTCAGGTCGAGACAAGATCGGTGCACTGCAGAGTTTCTGTTTTAGCAATTGGGAAGCCTCTTCTTGTTTTGTTTCCCAAGAGTATACTACGCCTTTCTGCGTTAACGAGGTAAAAGGTTGAGCAATCTTCGAGAAGTCTTTAATAAATCTCCGATAGTACCCAGCGAGACCAAGAAATTGTCGCACCTCCGAAGGATTCTTTGGTGCCGCCCAGTTTCTGACAGCGTCAACCTTTGTAGGATCCATGTGTATCCCTAATTCATTCACAATGTGTCCAAGAAACTGTTGTAGGATCGAGATTCGATCTAAACGAGTCTATCAGAAGAGTTCTAATCCATATCAAAGGCGGAATTCAATGATACAGACTTGAATACAGCTTGATTCACTCTTTAATTGTCTTGTATATTGATATAACACTGTTACAGATCAAATGACACGTCGGCAGCACTTCAGTACCGGAATCACGAATTGTTACAAATGAAATGGCAGCTCTAGTATTTATAGGCATTGTATTCCGTACGAAATGGTTAAGTGTCATTTCGTGCGAAATGGACTCTTCCATTTCGTGCGGAATGGTCAGTCACAACCAATTTCATCTAAACTAACCTACCGAGCTCCATTCTATCCAATCTAGACACAAGACTCGATACAAGACGAAGTCGACAGACATATGCACCAACAGACTCCCCCTTGGATGTTGACGAAGTCTTCAGTGTCGATTCTTTGGCATGACACGTCTTCAATCTAGATCTGTCTCTGTGTATCTGACAGTGTAAGCATCATTCAATCTCTTTCTTTTCCAGCAACTCAATCTGGCTCTTTATCATTCAAACTCCCCCTTGAATGTTGATTTAACAATCTTCAGTCTCCTCTTGTCATCACAATTTCAGAATTGCAACCTGGCTCTAGAGCTTTCTAATTCTCTTGATCAGATCTCTTGATTCCTTAAGTTCTTCAGCTGCGTGATCTTTAGGATTCGAATCTGGCTCTAAGCAGCTTCTATTTTGAATGTTATCCCAAGATCTGTAGCTGGCTTTTGATCTAGGATTGTGCCTGGCTCACGCTCTGCTCAGGTTTAGCCATGGGAACCTGCATAAATCTCTACCTGACAATAAAATTCACAAATTTAAAATTTGACAAATTTATAGTCCACTTGCAGAAATTAATCAAAATGATTTAACATTTTAAAATCTTTGATGATCACTTGTAGGAACAATATTCAAAATTTGACATTTTCAATTCAAAAACATTTTTTATTTCAATAAACTCTCCCAAACCATTTGTTCATCAGGTTTAGCACTCGGAATTTTGAAGATCAGCTCTCCAACATCAGTTGTCGAAAATCTTTTTGAATTTTTCAAAATTTTATGCTAAAACACACTGAAAATCTTTTTGGATTTTTGATTTATAATGAAATGCAGTAAAGAAATATTTACAATCTAGGTTTATATTGTCTGTAAATATTTTTGTGAGTTTGTGTAAGAAGATCATATCAGTTTATGAGACATATCACCAACACCGTTAAGCTTTAAACGTTTTAAGTTCTAAACGATTCACTTAGATTGTCAGTATACTGATCCACTTAAATTTTCACACAAAGTTCAACTGGTTCGAGATACGAGATTAATGTTTTAAGCACTTAAACTTATTCGCGTGTCCCACCTCAGAATATACTCCCGTATCCAGACTCCTATATTCAGTCTTACAAGTGAATGTACACTAGTGATATCTGTAAATGGGTTAAATACGAGACCATGAGAGCTCAGGCTATTGCTTCCGCAAAATCATAGAGATGATGGTTCGCTTTTCGGTGGGTTCCCTTTAGAGAATCTTTTATTTTCAACAGCACATGATTAGCATTTTTCAATGTTTCATCATTTTTATGCTGAGGGTGAGCTTTAAGATTAAAGCAATGAAAAGTATTATACGAGGACTAGGCTATTGCTCCCGCAAAATCAGAAGTCGAGGTATAATACCCTAGATATCACCACGCACAAAGACCTAGTATGTCAGAAATAGAAAGCCCTTCAAACAAGATTTCAGGGGTTACCTATATATCCGAGAGATGTTCCCCACGAAATAAGCAAGTTTTATATTTAGGTTTATATCTCGACAACAATCTACTAAGCGTGCAAAAACCTACTGGCATATCGTCAGTGAGACCGTTTATCACATTTGACTTTTCAATTCTTTAGCATGCTGTGATAGTCCACTGATGTACTATCATTTCCTCTTTTTCACAACAAAACTCATTTTTTGAAGTTTTCATGTTTTTGGCCTTTTAGATTTTATCATGTTTTTGGCTTTTTCAAATTTTCGAAATTTCTAAAAAAAAAATTACTCCCCCTAAAATCACAAATATGTTTCAATTTTTGATTTTCAAGGAAAATTTGAAAACAAACTGTACAAGTAAAGTGACAACTATTTGAATTGCTTCAATTTGCCATCCACTTTGGCATAAACAATCAGAACTCCCCCTGACAACAAACTATTTTCCCATTATGATTTCAAAACACTAAAGTTTGTTTTAATCAAATGGTTTTTTCGGAAAATAAGTTTTGTTGATTTCTCTTGTAAAATCGGGGTTATGATTATCACTTTGTTTTCTTTTTAACCACTTGAATGAAAGTTAAATCAAGTTCAACTTAATAACCTTGATTAACCACTTGTCGATTCAACCATACTATTTGTAAAATGAAATATGATAATTTTCAAGAATAACTACCACTTGTGGGTTGAAATACCACATGTACTTGTAGGAAGATGCCGATTCATGCTCCACGATTACCAACTTGGGAGCTCCGGCAAGTCAGGGTTTTAGGTAGAAAACTCTGTCACCCAAGCCTGACCAGCCTTGGGTGATTTAGATTCATCTCTATCCCACCATCTTTTTGATTTGTAAAAATCTTTTACACCTTTAACCTTCCCGTCAACCATCTTTCCAAATATATGTTTTACTTTTCCATTAAAAGCTTTTTCAGCATCAAATTCTTCTTTACCAAAGAAGAATTGATCTGAAATTTCAACCTTTCCAACTTTCAACTTCAAGTTTTCTTTTGACAATGGCGGAAAGTTTTCCTCGTTCATTTCTGGAACAGAATTCTTCTCACTTTTCACAACAGATGACTCCTCTGACGTCAGAACTACTCTCTGAACTTTTAACAACCCATTTTTGTTTGTTCAAATCGACTTTTCTTTTGTAAAAACATTTTGAACATTCACCAATTTCGAAAGTCGAATTTTCGAACTTTTTAACACTTTCTGTTGGTTGTTTCATTTTGTTGACCCATTTTTCTTTCATCTTTGAGTTAGAGGAAACTCCCTGTTTTGTGTTGTTGGGCTTTGGACAGTTCCATGCGATGTGTCCAGCTTCTTGGCATTTGAAACATGTTCTTCTTTCAATTCTATTCTCTGATTCTTTCAACATATTTTCTTTCTTTCAGCAAGAAACTCTTTGTTTGTCTGTCTCCAGAATTGTTTCTTCTCTTCTTCCACAGAATTTGTACCTGAAACAAATTTAGTTTTTGGTTTATAAGTTTTCTCATTTTTATGATTTTCTGGGGGAATGAAACCTAACCCTTTCTTTTTGAAATTACTGTTATGGTTTGGTTTCTTTTGGAAAGCTGAACCAGAACTGTAACCTTTCTTCTTGTTCAATCTCTGTTGAACTCTTGAAGTGTATTTTTTAGGTTTTTCAGCAAGATTTAAATCTTTTATTTCAGAAATATTAATTTCTGTTAATTTGAAAACCTTGTTAATCATTTTAGTTTTAACACCTCTTATTGGAAATTCTTCATCAGAAAATAATTTGTCAGAATCTTTCAAAGTATATGCTACTTTCAATGTTTCGTCATTCAAGTTATTCTTTGATAACAGAAAATCTTTATTGTAAACCCGTTTGATCGGTGAACTTGGACTCTTGTCTGATGAACTCGAACTTTCAGATTTAGACTCCGACTTTGACTCTCCATCCATATCCAACACCTGATCGACCACTTTCTTTAATAACTCAGACTCATGATCAGTGTCAGACGCTGTGAATGTGACGTCAATGTTGTCTGGTAACTCATCAATGGTTTCAGACTTTAACTTTATGTTGAGTGCCTTTTTTTAATCGTTCCTCATTTGGCTTTCTGGGAGAATAACTTTCCCAGATCGGAGGCGGACACTTGTTATATTTGACACTTTGTTTCTTACCAGTATCCTCTTCCGTCTTTTTATCTTGAAATGCTTCAAGACCTGCAACAGTAGGATAAACTCTATCAATCAAATAATCACAAGCTTTATAACTCATCAGCAAACGTTTGATTCTCTCATTTTCAATCTTTTCGAGTTCTAAATCCTGCTTCAGCTTTGCACAATCTTCAATATACTCATTGATGACCCTCTGCTTTGTCATTAGTGTTGAACTCATCATCGTCATAGCAGCATCTACCTCTAAGTTTGTCTTGTTCAGACTATCAACAGTTATGTTCAACACATCATATGACTCTTTCACATACTTCACATCAAACAACAATTTTTCTTTCAACTCTTCTAGCTCACTATACTTCTTGTCTTTTTCTTCACAATGTTTGCAAGATTCCAAACATTTTAGACAAGGTTTCGTGACTTCAACAATCTTCTCAATTTCGACTATTTTTTCAACTTCAACTATCTTTTCAACTTCGATGATTTTTTCAACTTCAACAATTTTCTCAACTTCGACGATCTTTTCAACTATTTTCTCAATTACCTTTTCAGTCTTCATTGGTTCTTCATCGAATTCTATTTCGGCTTCCCATCCTTCAACTTCGACCTTTTCCGTCGAATTTTCTTCAACTTCTGCTTTCTCAGCTTCCATTTTTGCCTTTTCTTCAGCAAGTCTTCTTGCTTCCAACTCTTTTTTCAATCTAGCAGCCTTCTTTTCATTCAACATCTCGATCTTATCTGCAAAAAACAAATTAAAACTGAATGAGTCTAAGCTTTTTCTAGCATTATTAATGTACTCTTCCTCATCATCAGTAGGTTTTTGCACGCTTAGTAGATTGTTGTCGAGATATAAACCTAAATATCAAACTTGCTTATTTCGTGGGGAACATCTCTCGGATATATAGGTAATACCTGAAATCTTGTTTGAATGGCTTTCTATTTCTGACATACTAGGTCTTTGTGCGTGGTGATATCTGGGGTATTATACCTGGACTTCTGATTTTGCGGGAGCAATAGCCTAGTCCTCGTATAATACTTTGCATTGCTTTAATCTTAAAGCTCGCCCTCAGCATAAAAATGATGAAACATTGAAAAATGCTAATCATGTGATGTTGAAAATAAAAGTTTCTCTAAAGGGAACCCACCAAAAAGCGAACCATCATCTCTCTGATTTTGCGGAAGCAATAGCCTGAGCTCTCATGGTCTCGCATTTAACCCCTTTACAGATATCACTAGTGTACATTCACCTGTAAGACTGAATATAGGAGTCTGGATACGGGAGTATATTCTGAGGTGGGACACGCGAATAAGTTTAAGTGCTTAAAACATTAATCTCGTATCTCGAACCAGTTGAACTTTGTGTGAAAATTTAAGTGGATCAGTATACTGACAATCTAAGTGAATCGTTTAGAACTTAAAATGTTTAAAGCTTAATGGTGTTGGTGATATGTCTCATAAGCTGATATGATCCTCTTACACAAACTCTCAAAAATATTTACAGACAATATAAACCTAGATTGTAAATATTTCTTTACTGCATTTCATTATAAATCAAAAATCCAAAAAGATTTTCAGTGTGTTTTAACATAAAATTTTGAAAAATTCAAAAAGATTTTTGACAACTGATGTTGGAGAGCTAATCTTCAAAATTCCGAGTGCTAAACATGATGAACAAATGGTTTGGGAGAGTTTATTGAAATAAAAAATGTTTTTGAATTGAAAATGTCAAATTTTGAATATTGTTCCTACAAGTGATCATTAAAGATTTTAAAATGTTAAATCATTTTGATTAATTTCTGCAAGTGGACTATAAATTTGTCAAATTTTAAATTTGTGAAATTTATTGTGAGGTAGAGATTTATGCAAGTTCCCATGGCTAAACCTGAGCAGAGCGTGAGCCAGGTCACAATCCTAGATCAAAAGCCAGCTACAGATCTTGGGATAACATTCAAAATAGAAGCTGCTTAGAGCCAGATTCGAATCCTAAAGATCACGCAGCTGAAGAACTTTAGGATTGCGAAACGAACGTGTGACGTGCGGAATCCGTACACGAACGTGACCGAACACACGAGACGTAATATAATCGTGATTCTATTAGAAATCTGAAATTGTACAGCACCTGAATCACGTGGACAATACTTTCTCTCTCTAGATTCTCTCTCTAGATCTAGAGCTCTCCAAATGACAAATGTCCAAATGTCTTTAAAACTAAACCTAACTCTCCTATTTATAGGCCAAGGATATAAGGAGGTTCTCCTTATTTACAATAATGCCACCTTGCCTTCTTAACTAGATATTACAATATAAAGCTAGAATTAAACAGTTTCTCGCTACGGCTTGGATTGACGAAGGCGATAGACATAAATGCACTAACAGACTCCCCCTTGGATATTGCCGTAGTCAATCTCGTAGTGTCTTATCTTTCTCTCTCTCTCTTTGAGTCTTCTTGAAACTTTGACGTCTTCAGCAAACACAGACTCCATCTTTCTCGAACAGAATCCTCGTGGATCTGTCTTTAACTTCAGCTCCCCCTTTCTGCAGACTCTTTTCTTCATCAGGCTCCCCCTTTCGTCAAGCTTCCGCGCTTTGGGATCGACACCTGGCTTTCCAGATACAAGCTCTTTTAGGATAGTTACATGGCTCCTTGAATCCACGCTTCCTTTTGCGTTGAGCTCGTCTTCAGACTCCCCCTTAGGCTCGGCTGTCGGGATCGTAGTCTGGTACAACATCTGCAAATCTCAAACGTTTATAAGTACAAACATTTTAAACATTCAATTATCCAGGAATTGTGACCTGGCTCTTTTAAACTTTCTAAATCAAGATCCTGGCTTTAAGATATAATAATATGAATATATCCAGGATTCACTTGATACTCTCCCTCTATCAATAAACTTCAAAGATTTGGCAGTATTAAGTATCCAAAATCGAAAACTGGCTCTTTTCAATAGAATTTCACAGTTTAAGAATCCAACTCCCTCACAGTTAATCATCCAAGTCCAAATTAATGACCTTGGAGATATCACAAACTGTTTTTTATTTTTGATTTTAAAACTTCAAGTTTCAAATTAATGAACTTGTTTTATTTTCAGAAACACGATCAGCATACTCAGATTTTGAAACTCAGCATCCCAGACATCGGTTGTCGAAAATAAAATGAAAATCAAAATCTTTTTGTAATTTTCTGAAATATAAAGCAATAAAGAAATATTTACAAACATATTTACAGACAATATTTTTTTTTGAGTTCGCGTTAGAGGATCATATCAGTTTATGACAAATCACTAGCACCGTTGAGCTTTAAACACTTTAAGTTCTAAACAATTCACATTGATTGATAATATTGTTGTCCACTTAAACTCAATCTAAAAACTTTCGAAATGCATACCGATACGTTAAGGTATATTAATTTGCACTAACTCAAGTAATGCTTTTAAACTTTCATCAACTATGATATGTGTAAAAACAATGCAGAATGTTTAAACATTAACAATCAGGTTGATCTTTTGATATGCAGAGAAAGTCCAATGTTTAAACAAAATAAGAAATAAAAACAAGTTGAATTTGTTTAGATCTTAACCACCAGTTCGATATTCACATATACGCAGAGGTGATCCAAGATTTAAACGAAACACCAAGAAAATAAAGCAGAACGTTTAGGCACTAACATCCAGGTTGATACTCACGTATACGCAGAGGATGTCCATTGCTTAAACAAAATAAAGAAATAAGACAAGTTTAAATCTTTGCAAAATTAAAACACAATCACAGTGACTTTTCAGTAAGTTGTGAAATTTCACAGACTAACCTGTTTATTATGCTTTTTAGCATTCAACGATTACTGAGTAGGCACACAGTCAAGAAGGATAAAACTAAGTACTATGCTTTCGACCGCGTTTCCCACTAGAACTAGGCTTTTTCATTTAAGTTTGTATCGTTATCGCAAATCTACTAGTCTAGCTGAGCCTATCGTCACATCTTTAGTGAGATTGTTTATCGCTTTTTAACTTTCCATTTCTTTAGCGTACTGTGATTGTCTACTGATGTACTATCATTTCCTCTTTTTACACAAAAACTCATTTTTGAATTTTATCATGTTTTTGGCTTTTTCAAATTTTCTAATGTTTTTGGATTTTCTGAAATATTCTTACTCCCCCTAAAATTCAAAACCATTTAAAGAAAATTTGACAAACCGACACTGATAGCTTTGTACCGCCATCCATTTTCTGCTTTTCGTGCACTGATTTGCAGAAAATATAATGTACCCCCATGATTTACAACACATTGATATTTTACAGTTTGAAAACCGTTTTTCAATCTTGTGAAATTAATCATGTCTGTTCCGCCGTGAGGGTTTCGGCATATTCAATTAACATATTTTTTGAATTTTTGGATTTTTGACAAATTTAAAAACAAACATATTTTTTATTTTTCAAATTTTTCAATTTTTAGGGTTTTTGAAATATTGTTTATTTATCTACAGAAACCAAACAAACTCCGTGTTTAACCATCGCAGGGACCAGCAGCCTCTTCCTCTCGTGCCAGGCTGCTCCGACACTCTTCTTGATGACATTTTGTTTTCTTCGGAAGCACCTGCACATTCAACTTAATTGAATTATTTGAACAATTTAGCCCAGGTCTGTTTGACCTTAGGCATTTCAACACAATATGTTTCATTTAACTTCGGAAAATCTTTGTCATTTTGTACAAAGACTTTTTCAATTTTAGCATCATCTACCGAAGTTACTTGTTTCTTAACACTCCATATTTGACCTTTTGGAGTACCTCTTTTGTAAAAATTTGAATCTTTTTGAACATTTTGATTCTGAACAACATTTGGTTTCCAAAACTCGTTTGGTTTTGTTGCATCGACAGTTGTTTTCCAACTTTGTGTTGTTCTCAATCTGGGTGTGTGAGAATTCCAGATATGTCTAGAATCGAACCTATTCGAGTTTGATTTCCAAGTTTTGTTCGAAACAAACTTGTTTGTGTTGTACCTCCAAGTTTGTTTTGAATCAAATCTGGTTGACCTTTGTCTCACAGTCTCAGATTTTTCTTTCTTAACATCATCAAACTTCTTTTTTCACACCATAACCGATGGCGGAAACATCGGGGCATGGCACTGAGCGAAACAGATTGTCCAGAAGTTTCCATAACAATTATCATTACCAATCAATTTAAAGTAACATGTCCCATACCATGTCTCAAAAGGTAAACAAATTATTACAGACAAAATCTAGGCAAATAGTTCTGTTCCGATAACTCAGATTTTTTTTTAAATAGAGCAATTGTTTATCTGCTTCTAGAGACCCTTGATTCAATTTGTACAGACAACTATTTGTTGGCCTCTAGAGCCTTATTCTAGCTTCGATTTCCTACCAGATGTGCATCCTAAGCACCTGTCACATACATTAAAATAAAGTCAATACATATAATGTAAAGGTGAGCATACAAGTTTGATAATAGCATATAGAGTTCGAAATTCGTTTACGCATAACCAGCACGTACACATAGTGAAATGAAGCACGTTAGTTATCGACATAGATCCATCGATACCAATGACTGCGGGTTAACTGCCTGAGGCAGTTCGCAATACATGATTACCACCGTAATCCATGCAAGTAATTGTCCTTAACAACCCCATGCGAACAGGTGCTGAGTCCAAACTATAGTACTATTGTTGCTAAGGCAGGTAGACAGCATTCCATGTGTAAACATAACAAACAAGCATTCATAAGCCACGTATAAAATGCATTAATGGTTAGCGTTCAAATAGTATTGAGTAGTGTGTTTGTTGTGATTTGAATATTCGTAACGTATGTAACACCCAAAAGTGCGTAAAGCAAAAAGGGATCGAGTATACTCACAGCGATGATGGATTGAAGGGAGCGCTAGAGAGTAAGATTAGCCTGATCAGAACGATAGCATAACGATAAGTGACGCGTAAAACGATGCAAGGTGTAAGTGGCCAGGACAGCAGCTCGGTCGGATGGGTAATCCGACCGGATGGTCCAGTCGTGTTGATGACAATCCGTTCGGATGGTCATCCGGTCGGACAGGTTGTCCGGTCGGATGACTATTCGAGTGGATTGTTTCTTCCTTTGAGAAGGATGTGTTTGTGTATGATGGCTTGTCCTTTGAAGTTTTCATTGTAGCATTTTGAAAACATTGAAGTATCTCTACCCTTCAAGTCGGTCGATCGGACGATCTATCCGATCGGACGACGACTCGAGTGGCGAGGTTACTTAGTAAGAACAACCCACAGCAGGGCGGTCACTCGGTCGGACAGATTGTCCGATTGGGTGGCATCCTTAGTGTAATGAACACGTTGAAAATTGTTTAAGTCCAAGTATCTCATGATACGAAGAGTAATCCGGTCGGATAGGTAGTCCGATCGGATAGCATTTCGTTCAATACTCAAACTTTAGATAAAGTTGATTAAGTGTGGGACCCAAGGGGTAAGCCGCTCGGATGACCTAGTCGCTCGGATGGCTTATCCATTCGGACAGTAGTCCGGTCGGATAGCACTCCGTGCTGGTCGTTCCGTTCGTCTTTCACTTGGCCGTTTTGATTGTTTGTTGCTTTTATCGAGACGTTTTGACAACGTGTTAACCAACAGAACTCCATCTTGAACCAAGTAACCCGATCGTCCAGGAATCACCCTAGCTCGACCAGTTACCCGGTTCGAGACGGTTGTTCTTGGTTAACCCGAAATCGGTGGTCTCGTGAGTAGAATCCGGATCTTGAGCTAGCACAACACCGCGAACGAGTAGAAGACTAGAACAAGGTCCGATTCTATCGGTTTTGAGCACATTGAGTGTAAAAGAGTTGAAAGAAAGTTAGAAACCATATTTCAATCCTTTTTCACCATGAATGTGTTTAGATCTATGCAAGATCTTTGTGTATTTGTGTGGAAATCGATTAGATCTAAGTTGTTCTTGGTGGGTTGAGGCCAAAACATGAAGTTCAGTAAGAACACATGATGACGTCATCCTAGAACACCTCAAATCTAGTGATTTCACGGTTAAAAGTTAAGATTTAAAAGATAGAAAGGTGTATGAGTACGTGTAGATCAAGAAAGTACAAGATTTAGGACGAGATCTTACCAGAATCGAGAGAAATCGAAGAAAAGGTGAGGAGGGCGTGCTGGTTGGTCAGAGAGTTTCCTAAAGTAGAAAGAATGAAAGTGACATGGGTATTTATAAAGTTACCCAAAGAGGAAAGTGTAGGTCGGTCGGATGGCATCTCGCCCGGGTGGCTTATCCGGTCGGATGACATCTCGGTCGGATGACATATGGCACCAGATCAAGTGACAGCCCGGTCAGATGGGCAATCCGGCCGGATGGTACTTGGTTCGGGTGTTCGGCGCGACGATTTTTGAGGTTTCGATTTCGATTGCGAGCAATTTGATGCGATAGAATTTCCTATTCAAATTACTTTTAACCCCAACCATTCATATCTCGCGCTATCTCTTCTCCACTAATTATCATAGTTCGATTTCGATTGAGTTCGATTACGATTCGAGTTTCGATTTGATCGCGTTTCGATTGCGTTTCATTTGATTCCCACACATACATAAATAAACATGCACAAGTAACACATAAGGCACACACACGTATAACAATAACCAAAATGCGTATTTCGAGTTGCGATTTGATTAGCATAGCTTGATTATCGTTTAGTTAACTTTATCGCATTGTTACTTTCTATAGTTCACAGTCGTAAGTCGATTAGATAGCGAATAACATACGTCAATTGTTGTAATTATTGACACTTACTCCACATAATACAACAAAAATAAACACATAAAAGAAATTCTCACCAAGTCTAGTCGCGCGAAAATTGGTCGTTGACTTTGACCTTGACTTGACTTTGACTTCGAAAACACGGGGTGTTACAGCCTCCCCTTGTTTAGGGAATTTCGTCCTGAAATTAGGCTGAAGCCGTAACGAACAACTGCGGGTACTTCGCCTTCATGTCGCTTTCGAGTTCCCAAGTGAACTTTGCGCCTCGTTTACCTTCCCATCGGACTTTCACAATAGGAATGCGCGAGCGTCTGAGTTGCTTGGTTTGGCGATCCATGATTTCGACAGGCTTCTCCACGAAGTGTAGTGTTTCGTTTACTTGAAGGTCGTCGAGGGGTACGATTAAATCATGCTCAGCCAGGCACTTTCGGAGGTTTGACACATGGAAAGTCGGGTGGACGTTACTAAGTTCCTCCGGTAGTTCGATTCTGTAGGCGACTTTTCCGATCCTTTCCAGAATCTTAAAAGGTCCAACATATCGAGGCGCTAGTTTCCCTTTCTTGCCGAATCTGACCACACACTTCCAAGGTGATACCTTTAGGAGTACGTAGTCGACAACGTCAAATTCAAGGGGCTTGCGTCGTCTATTGGCGTAACTTTTCTATCGACTTCGAGCTTTCAACAAGTTGTCTCGAATTTGGAGGACTTTGTCAGTCGTTTCTTGTAATAGCTCGGGACCGGTTAATTGCGAGTGACCGATCTCGTGCCACACAATAGGCGATCTGCATTTTCTTCCGTATAAGGCCTCGAATGGTGCCATTTAGATGCTGGAATGATAATTGTTGTTATACGAGAATTCGACTAACGGCAGGTATTTATCCCAATTACCACCGAAGTCTATGACACACGAACGGAGCATGTCCTCAAGAGTACGAATTGTTCTTTCAGTCTGTCCGTCGGTTTGAGGGTGTAAAGCGGTACTTAGATTAAGCGATGTACCGAGAGCCGTTTGAAACGTTTCCCACAGTCGCGAGGTAAACCGAGCATCACGGTCAGAGATGATGTCACGAGGCATCCCATGATTACAAATGATCTCGTCGGTGTAGATTCGGGCTAATCGTTCTACCTTGTAGTCTTCCCGTATTGGCAAAAAGTGAGCTGATTTAGTCAAACGGTCAACCACAACCCAAATGCTGTCGTGACCTGATGGCGTGTGCGGAAGCTTCGTTATGAAGTCCATAGCTATACTCTCCCACTTCCACATAGGAATTGGCGGTTGTTCGACTAAGCCAGAGGGTCTTTGATGTTCAGCCTTGACTCTTGCACAAGTTAGGCACTTCCCAACGTAAAGAGCAATATCCCTTTTCATGCCAGGCCACTAGTACTTGTAGCGAAGGTCCTGGTACATTTTGTCGGCACCGGGATGAATAGAATACCGGGATTTATGGGCTTCATCCATCAAAATCTGTCGCAAATCGGTCCGTTTAGGGATCCAAATTTGGTCCAGAAAGTGGAATATCCCATTCGACTTACTCACAAGCTGGGCTCCATCATGGTAGATTCTTTCCTTCTTCAGCGTGCGTTCATTAAAACATGCATGCTGAGCTTCACGGATGAGGGTTTCGAGATCGTATTGGGCTTTAACATTGCGAGTGCTAAGCAAATAGCTCCGTCTGCTGAGTGCGTCGGCAACAACATTTGCTTTGCCTGGGTGATAACGAATCTCACAGTCGTAATCGTTGAGAAGTTCTACCCATCGGCGTTGACGCATATTAAGTTCCTTCTGATTAAAGATATGTTGTAGGCTCCTATGATCGGTGAAGATCGTACACTTGGTACCATACAGGTAGTGTCGCCAAATATTTAACGCAAAAACAACTGCGCCTAGCTCGAGATCATGGGTTGTATAGTTCTTCTCGTGGATTTTGAGATGACGAGATGCGTAAGCTATAACCTTGTCCCGTTGCATGAGAATACAACCAAGACCAAGGTTGGAAGCATCACAGTAGACAATGAAATCGTCATTCCCGTCGGGCAATGTGAGAATAGGAGCATTGCAAAGCATGTGCTTGAGGGTTCGAAAGGCAGACTCTTGTTCAGTTCCCCAAACAAAAGGCTTGTCTTTATGCGTGAGAGCGGTAAGCGGTACTGCGATCTTTGAGAATCCTTCGATAAATCGTCGATAATAGCCCGCTAGTCCGAGAAAAGAACGGACTTCGGACGGGTTCTTAGGTGTAATCCAACTCTTAACGGCTTCAATCTTCGCAGGATCGACGTGAATACCTTGAGTATTAAAAATGTGACCCAGAAACTGGACCTCCTCCAACCAGAATTCACACTTGGAGAACTTGGCATAGAGTTGATTCCCCTAGAGTAGCTCGAGAACCAAACGTAGATGTTGCGCGTGTTCGGCTTTCGATTTGGAATAGATCAAGACATCGTCGATGAATACGATGACGAAACGGTCGAGATAAGGTTTATACAAGCAATTCATCAGATCCATGAAAACCGCGGGTGCGTTGGTTAAACCAAAAGGCATAACAACGAATTCGTAATGGCCGTATCGAGTGCGAAACGCGGTTTTGGGTATATCCTCCTCTTGAATGCGTAATTGGTGATAGCCTGAGCATAGATCGATCTTCGAGAAACACGTAGCACCTTGTAGCTGATCAAACAAATCATCAATGCGGGGTAGGGGATAGCGGTTCTTGATAGTTAACTTATTCAATTCCCGATAGTCGATACACATCCTGAACGGCCCGTCCTTCTTTTTGACGAAAAGGACTGGCGCGCCCCAAGGAGAGGTGCTCGGGCGAATGAAGCCTTTCTAAAGTAATTCCTGGAGTTGGTTTGAGAGTTCACGCATTTCGGACGGTGCGAGACGGTAAGGAGCTTTGGCAATAGGGTTGGCTCCAGGAATGAGGTCGATAGGAAAGTCGATATCACGACTTGGCGGAAGTCCGGGAAGATCCTCGGGAAAAACGTTAGGAAATTCTCGAACCACTGGAACATCGTTTACACCAGGTCTTCCTTTCTTTTACTTCTCCGCTACTACAATGTTAGCCAAGAAAGCTCTGTATTCCTTGCGGAGATACTTGCTAGCTTGGACACACGACATGAGCTTAAGACCTTTCGAAACAGTTTCACCGTAGACGCACAATAAATCACCATTCGCGAGCGAGAATCGAATCATCTTGTCGAAGCACACAACTTCAGCATGGTTTTCGCGAAGAAAGTCCATGCCTACTATGACATCAAAACTTCCGAGTTGCATCGGGATAAGGTCGATTGGGAAGATGTGATTGTTGAGCTCAAGAGTACAATCACGAAGAACAGAATTAACGGCAACAATTCTTCCAGTAGCGACTTCAACATCGAACGTCGAGGAGAGTTGGGAGCACTTACGACTAAGGAGCTTCTCGAATTCGAACGACACAAAGCAATTATCGGCTCCAGTATCAAATAAACATGAAGCATAAATACCATTCACAAGGAACGTACCATTAACCACGTTGTTGTCGGCTTGGGCTTGGCGCACGTTGATGTTGAAAGTTCGCGCGCGTGCTGCTTGCTGGTGTTGCTGCTGGGGCTCTTGTTTCACAACCCTGTTTGGGCACATGTTGGCGAAATGGTTAGGATCGCCACATGCGAAGCAGGCTCTGGCGTTGACCGCGGGTGCCGGACGAGCTTGTTGACCCTGAGGGGCGGTGAGTAGAGCTTGATGAGCAGGAGCTTGTCGAGCACGGCAGTTGGTAATGAAATGGCCGTACATATTGCAATGAGCACAAAAACGGCAAGCGATGGTAGTCGGGTGGTGGTAGGTACAAGTAGAGAAAAGCGGGTGTGGCCCAGTGTATGCACGCTTAGCAGGCGGTGCATTTGCCATAGGCGCCGCTACTTGACGCTGTTGGGCTGGTACAGCTTATATCGGTGCAGCAGTGATCGCACAATTCTTGTTGCTGGAGCTGTTCTTTCTCTTGTTCTTCCTCTTGTTGCTCGATGCGGTGGTGGTTTCAGCAGTTGGTGCGGCGGTGGTAGCTTGATGCAGGTGCTTCGAAGTTTTATCCCAGACACCGGCCTTGACCCGCTTGTCATTGATTTCAGCGGCCAGTAGGTAAGTCTCTTCGATCGTCTTAGTCTTAGCCGCTTGCACGAAATCTGCAACACAGTCAGGCAGGGCTTGGATATACTTCTTGATCGCCATGTCTGAAGTCTTGACTTGGTCAGGGCAGATGATGCTGAGCTGTTTGAAGCGAGCAGTGAGAGCAGCATGTTCATCTTCCTTCTGCTTTATCTGCCAGAATTCATCTTCTAACTTTTGGCGCTCATGAGGAGGGCAAAATTCTTCCAGCATGACCTCCTTGAGTTCGTCCCACGACAGACCGTAGGCTGCATCGTTCCCTCGTTTGTTTCTCTCGGCCGTCCAAGAGTCTAGTGCGCGGGACTGGAAGACGTCGGTAGCATTTAGAGTGCGGAGATCGTCTGGGCAACCGCTCTGTCGTAGAGTGACCTCAATGGAATCAAACCATTGGAACAACGCTGTAGGGCCTTCGTCGCCAGTGAATTCCTTTGGCCCACAAGACTTGAACTGCTTGAAATTGAAGGCAGCTTTGGGGGTAGCTTTCGGAATTTTGGTTCTCGACTCCTCAGATGATTTGCTGACGTTCTCGTAGACATCACTCACGGCTTTTGCTACTTGTTTAGCGATGATAGCAGCAAGACGTTGGTCTCTCTTTTCTTGACGAGAAAGTGATGGGTGGCGGGATCCAGATGACATTGTCTACAACAGACATCATCACAGGACTCAACACAATGTATTCGAATCTCACCTCACACATCTACTACTTACTAAAGCTTAGGAACACGCAATGTAGTATGTATCACATAAACACATAAGCACATAATCACATATTCACATAGCACAGAGACACATAAGCACGTAGAGCAGAGAATCCACAAAAGCACATAAGCACGAAATCACAAGATGCAGTCAGAATGCAGAAACCTATAATTCACAGTTCGCGAGTGTTCGAATATAGCGATCGCGTTTTAGTATATCGAGTCGGGTAGTATAAGCGTATATTATAGCGTAAGGTCGTCCATAGTTTAGCGATTTGTTAACAATGTGTAGTGTGTTGCGTGATTAGCGGAAGCAAAAGGGTGTTAGATCGAAACCAGTGATATCTCAAAACGCTAACAGATAAACATGAAACACACAAAACACATAAAATCAACGAAGCATCAGAGTTAGCAGTTGCAGGCTCAGAATCGAAACACATAAAAATCGAGAAATAGATCGTCTGCGGCTATTAGACATTGACTAACCAAAGTGATTCGACTATTCACAAAGACTTGTCGTGCACATTTGACCTTCAGGATAGTGCCTTTGCCTCGATTCTTGGGCATTTGGCACGCATCCCGTTAGTCATATCGTGACTTCAGGTCGTTGGATTCCGTCGAGACTTTGGTGAGAGTTTTGTAAACTGAGCGGAACAAGCCGTCAAGGTTAGGGTTTCACCCCTAGCTTAACAACTTCGTTCCTGTTTTTAATAAAATAGAGGAGATTATTCATCAAAATGCGGATTTCCCTCCTGATTTGGCATAATTCTCCCCGTTTGTTAGGTAAATTGTGGGTTGATTAAGCAACTTTAGTCGAGAGTTTGTTGTTTTCACACCTAATCTTGACTTAGTTGCTCATTGTTGAAAATTCGAGTGCGGTGATAGTGTAGCATAAGCGAGAATAGCGAGAAGTAGCTAGCTCATACATAATCCCTAACGGATATGCACAAGTCGGTCTGTGGCTCCTAACTATAGACTGGGTATCTAAGACATCGACCCGGACTAGGTCGAGTCTTGCCTAATTCCCTATAGTTATGGCTCTGATACCAATCTGTCACACCCCAACCGATGGCGGAAACATCGGGGCATGGCACTGAGCGAAACAGATTGTCCAGAAGTTTCCATAACAATTATCATTACCAATCAATTTAAAGTAACATGTCCCATACCATGTCTCAAAAGGTAAACAAATTATTACAGACAAAATCTAGGCAAATAGTTCGGTTCCGACAACTCAGATTTTTTTAAATAGAGCAATTGTTTATCTGCTTCTAGAGACCCTTGATTCAATTTGTACAGACAACTATTTGTTGACCTCTAGAGCCTTATTCTAGCTTCGATTTCCTACCAGATGTGCATCCTAAGCACCTGTCACATACGTTAAAATAAAGCCAATACATATAATGTAAAGGTGAGCATACAAGTTTGATAATAGCATATAGAGTTCGAAATTCGTTTACGCATAACCAGCACGTACACATAGTGAAATGAAGCACGTTAGTTATCGACATAGATCCATCGATACCAATGACTGCGGGTTAACTGCCTGAGGCAGTTCGCAATACATGATTACCACCGTAATCCATGCAAGTAATTGTCCTTAACAACCCCTGCGAACAGGTGCTGAGTCCAAACTATAGTACTATCGTTGCTAAGGCAGGTAGACAACATTCCATGTGTAAACATAACAAACAAGCATTCATAAGCCACGTATAACATGCATTAACGGTTAGCGTTCAAATAGTATTGAGTAGTGTGTTTGTTGTGATTTGAATATTCGTAACGTATGTAACAGCCAAAAGTGCGTAAAGCAAAAAGGGATCAAGTATACTCACAGCGATGATGGATTGAAGGGAGAGCTAGAGAGTAAGATTAGCCTGATCAGAATGATAGCATAACGATAAGTGACACATAAAACGATGCAAGGTGTAAGTGGCCCTGACAGCAGCTCGGTCGGATGGGTAATCCGACCGGATGGTCCAGTCGTGTTGATGACAATCCGTTCGGATGATTACCCGGTCGGACAGGTTGTCCGGTCGGATGACTATTCGAGTGGATTGTTTCTTCCTTTGAGAAGGATGTGTTTGTGTATGATGGCTTGTCCTTTGAAGTTTTCATTGTAGCATTTTGAAAACATTGAAGTATCTCTACCTTTCAAGTCGGTCGATCGGACGGTCTGTCTGATCGGACGACGACTCGAGTGGCGAGGTTACTTAGTGAGAACAACCCACAGCAGGGCGGTCACTCGGTCGGACAGATTGTCCGATCGGGTGGCATCCTTAGTGTAATGAACACGTTGAAAATTGTTTAAGTCCAAGTATCTCATGATACGAAGAGTAATCCGGTCGGATAGGTAGTCCGATCGGATAGCATTTCGTTCAATACTCAAACTTCAGATAAAGTTGATTAAGTGTGGGACCCAAGGGGTAAGCCGCTCGGATGACCTAGTCGCTCGGAAGGCTTATCCATTCGGACAGTAGTCCGGTCGGATAGCACTCTGTGCTGGTCGTTCCGTTCGTCTTTCACTTGGCTGTTTTGATTGTTTGTTGCTTTTATCGAGACGTTTTGACAACGTGTTAACCAACAGAACTCCATCTTGACCCAAGTAACCCGATCATCCAGGAATCACCCTAGCTCGACCAGTTACCCGGTTCGAGACGGTTGTTCTTGGTTAACCCGAAATCGGTGGTCTCGTGAGTAGAATCCGGATCTTGAGCTAGCACAACACCGTGAACGAGTAGAAGACTAGAACAAGGTCCGATTCTATTGGTTTTGAGCACATTGAGTGTAAAAGAGTTGAAAGAAAGTTAGAAACCATCTTTCAATCTTTTTTCACAATGAATGTGTTTAGATCTATGCAAGATCTTTGTGTATTTGTGTGGAAATCGATTAGATCTAAGTTGTTCTTGGTGGGTTGAGGCCAAAACATGAAGTCCTTAAGAACACATGATGACGTCATCCTAGAACACCTCAAATCTAGTGATTTCACGGTTAAAAGTTAAGATTTAAAAGATAGAAAGGTGTAGGAGTGCGTGTAGATCAAGAAAGTACAAGATTTAGGACGAGATCTTGCCGGAATCGAGAGAAATCGAAGAAAAGGTGAGGAGAGCGTGCTGGTCGGTCAGAGAGTTTCCAAAAGTAGAAAGAATGAAAGTGACATGGGTATTTATAGAGTTACCCAAAGAGGAAAGTGTAGGTCGGTCGGATGGCATCTCGCCCAGGTGGCTTATCCGGTCGGATGACATCTCGGTCGGATGAAATATGGCACCAGATCAAGTGACAGCCCGGTCGGATGGGCAATATGGCCGGATGGCACTTGGTTCGGGTGTTCGGCGCGACGATTTTTGAGGTTTCGATTTCGATTGCGAGCGATTCGATGCGATAGATTTTCCTATTCAAATTACTTTTAATCCCAACCATTCATATCTCACGCTATCTCTTCTCCACTAATTATCATAGTTCGATTTCGATTGAGTTCGATTACGATTCGAGTTTCGATTTGATCGCGTTTCGATTGCGTTTCGTTTGATTCCCACACATACATAAATAAACAAGCACAACTAACACATAAGGCACACACACACGTATAACAATAACCAAAATGCGTATTTCGAGTTGCGATTCGGTGTCGATTTGATTAGCATAGCTTGATTATCGTTTAGTTAAATTTATCGCATTGTTACTTTCTATAGTTCACAGTCGTAAGTCGATTAGATAGCGAATAACATACGTCGATTATTGTAATTATTGACACTTACTCCACATAATACAACTAAAATAAACACATAAAAGAAATTCTCTACAAGTCTAGTCGCGCGAAAATCGGTCGTTGACTTGACTTTGACTTCGAAAACACGGGGTGTTACATCTTTTTCGTCTCAACATCAACAGGTTTCAGATTTGGACACTTGCGTGCAAGATGTCCAACTTGATCACATTTAAAACATGTTCTCTTTGACACATCTTTGACCTGTTGTTGTTGCCTTTTCTTTTGAGCATAGAACTCTTCATTAGACTGTCGTCTAAATTTGAGTTCTTTCTCTTCTTCTGAACTTGTTCCGTGAACAAAGTTCATTTTTGCCTGATAATTCGGCGTTTCATTTCTTTTCCAACTTTATTTCTTCTTATAACCCAACCCAGCTTTCATGTTTTTCTTCTTGACACCAGGTTTGTTATAAAAAGTTTTGTGACCTTTTTCCAATAAACTTTGGAATTTCAGCTTTTTCAATTTCAACCATTTTGAAAACTTTGTCAATCTTTTCTGAAATCACATTCTGAATCGGGAATACAATATCTAAGAATAATTTGTCCGATCCAATCATGGTATAAACCAATCCTTTTGAATCATCATTCAAATTTTTCTCGGATTTTGAGTTTTTCAGATATTCTTCATGAAAACTACCTTCATTTTCATCATGTGATTCAGCTTTACCTGTATCAACCGACTCTTCTTTCAACACACTTTCAACGACCTTACCTACCACCTCTGAATCACTAGAATCATCAGATTTGGAATAGGTTACATCAATGTTATCTGGCAATTGATCTACCATGTTGAAAGCTTTTTCGACCTTTTCATCGTCATAAAATGCAAACTTTTCCAGTGGAGGAACTTGATGAAACTCTGAGCCAATACCTTTCTTGTTTTTCTCAGAATCTTTACCATCCGGTTTTATGTTGAAAATTCTTTCAAGCACATATGATGATGCATGATTACTTTTTAACTTGTTGTTATCCTGTTCTAAATCAGCAATCTGACGCTTTAGCTTAGCAACATCCTCAATATAAAAGTTTACAACTTGTTGCTTTATTTCATACTGTCGCTTAAGCGTATCAGTTGTTTCAGAACAGTATCTCAGTATGGATTGAACAAGTTTCATTTGACTCTTCACATTTTCATATGACTCTTTTGTAATGTGATATGCCAATTTTATTGAATCATATTCTTTTTTCATTTCTTGACAAACATTTTCTTTTTGAGAACATTCTTCTGTCATTTTCAAAACATTTTCTTTCAAAACTTCATTTTCTTTTTCTAATTTTTACATTTTTTCAAAACATTTTCTTTCAAAACTTTTTCGTTTTCTAACATTTATTTGCATTTATTTTTGAAAACCTCTTCGATTTTATTAAACTCTAGATTTCTTGTTTTGAATTTTTCATCTTTTTCAGTACAAGCACTGCATGGTTCCATGCATTTCTTGCACTGTTCAACGATTTTGTTTAAGATTTCAGAATTAGAATTTACCTCAGTGATTGGCACTTTGGTGTTCTTTGCTGCATCTGTCTGGTCAGCATCTTTCTGCTTTTCTTTTTCACCAACACCAGCATCATCACCAACATCACCAGCAACTAAACTCTCATTCTTCATTTCTTCTTCTTCTTTCTTCTTTTCTTTCTTAACCTGCTGTTCTTCAGTAACAGCTTCTTTCACAGTTTCTTCATTCACCACAACTTTCTCAGCTTCGACTTTAACTTCTTCAACAACTTTCTTCAAATCGTTCACCATCTCATCAACTTTTTTCTTCATTCTTTCTTCATCCCTCTTCCTCAAACTTGACGTCATGGCATGTCTTATGATTTTTTCCAGCCTTTTCGCATATGTTTTATCTTTTGCAGCATTTGAATAATATTCGCCGGATCGAGGAATTACTAAAAGAACATCATCATAAATTATGTCCCTCTTGGGAAAAACAAGTTCACCATCTCTGTTGACATAGCACTCTCGCTTCTTGTCCCATCTTTTATTGCTTACAACATTTTCATACTCTTCTTGCATTTCATCAATTCTGTTTCCAGCAATGTTTCTTTCTCTGTATGTTTTTTCCTTCAGAATTTCTTCTCGAGTTTTCTCCTTTATTTCAGCCATGATTTTATCTCCTTGAATTTCCTAAATCACAAACAACAGTGATTAGATTTAAAAATTATCAAACAGCTGAATAGTACGGGTATCTGATTGTGTGAGTCAACAAAAGTCAACAGTGACAATAATCGGGTGACAGTGTATTTTGAATCGGATGGGACTCCGATCGGGCGAGTATCCGATGCTTTGACCTGAATCACAACAACAAATGAAATGATTAGCATCGGGTGGTAATCCGTTCAGATTGCCACTCGATTCGCTGTACTTTAAACTTTTGAATCAAACAAATTCCCTTGAATCGGATTGTGACCCAATCGGGTGGGTCAACAGAAGTCAAACTATTAAATGAGATGTAATGAATCCTTGACAATACTTCACAAATTTTGAAACAAGTTTCAATTATCGTCAACCTGTTATGATTCACATGCAATTTTATTGAGCCACACAAAGTCACATGTAAATTGATTAAAATCTTTGAACTTGGGCCGAGAATAGATCACATGGGCTTTAGCAGATTAACAATTATTACATGCACTATGGATTGAATATTCTTTTAAAGCAATCAAGGTGACCGACAAACACTTTACAAATTTGATTTTATTCAAGACTTATCAAATATCACATGCAAACTGACTTGCAATTAATGAATCACACGATACTTCACATGCAATGTATAAGAAAGTCAACAAATCTTATTGACAGTACATTGAAAGATCCGCCATTTTTATAATCTTGAACAATTTTATTGATTTGAACCACAATATATGTATATACGTAATAAGTGGTCGACAAACTCTGTTTCACAAGATAAATCTATTGGACCTCAAATTCTTAAGTGAGTCTGATTGTTTTAATTTGATTGGGCCGATATGGACTTTACATCTGATACAATTTGACAAGATTCTCACAATTCATTTAATGGATCTGAACAAGCACATGGATTGTTTAAAATGGCCGACAACAATTAATATTTACTCTATTCTCATTGGACCAACGATTACACTAGGCCGACAACTTTAATGCGAATTGACCTAATTTCAAGCGAAATGGAGCCTTCAAACGAAATGGATGACACTTTCGCGCGAAATGGTAAGTTTTTAAACGAAATGGACAACCAAACCGTACGAAATGGACCACCAAATGACCAATACGTGCGAAATGGATTACTGAATGGCCATTACGTGCGAAATGAACCTAAACCGTGTGAACTGTATCCATTTCGTGCGAATTGGAGGTTCAAATTCAAACGAAATGGTGAACTTTCAAACGAAATGATGTTATGTGGTGAAGAATGGAGCTGATGACATGTCACGCGATTTTGGACCAAAAAACTTGGATTTCTCCCAAACGGCTTTGAATTAAGATCTGAAACTTTGTAGGGTTATAGATCAGGTGTTTTCGCACATCATATCCAAAAATCAGCTAATTTGGACCGTGAAAACCTGTTCAATTTGACGATTTTCAGTTAAAAACGTGAAAAAGATGAAGAAATAGATCAAATCTGGACGAATTCAGATCTGAAATTGATGAAAACTCATGCGGAAATGTGTGTTTGATCCGTGCAATCGAGCTCCTGCTCTGATACCACTTGTTAGGACCGGTTTTGACTCCGAAACGATTGCGAAACGAACGTGTGACGTGCGGAATCCGTACACGAACATGACCGAACACACGAGACGTAATATAATCGTGATTCTATTAGAAATCTGAAATTGTACAGCACCTGAATCATGTGGACAATACTTTCTCTCTCTAGATTCTCTCTCTAGATCTATAGCTCTCCAAATGACAAATGACAAATGTCCAAAAGTCTTTAAAACTAAACCTAACTCTCCTATTTATAGGCTAAGGATATAAGAAGGTTCTCCTTATTTACAATAATGTCACCTTGCCTTCTTAACTAGATATTACAATATAAAGCTAGAATTAAACAGTTTCTCGCTACGGCTCGGATTGACGAAGGCGATAGAACTTATCTTCATCACTTTCTGATGATCTGAAAATCTTCGTTCTTTTTGGCTTGGATTTGACTGCTTCTTCTTCCAAGATTTGAGCAACAAATGCTGAATTAGCCGGAACATATTTGTCCCAGCTAAATCCCTCTGCCAATTTTTCATCATCTTGATTTACTAGATAAGCTTTCTTCTTTCCTTCTTCAATAGCACGGGATGATGATGGTTGTTGAGTAATCTGATGATAAATTGATTTTCGATGATAATCGTTGTTTCCAAATGGATCTTGTCTTCCGGTTGCTTCTTTATTTTTACATTCCCGTTTAAAATGCCCCTTTTCTCGGCAACGAAAACAAGTAACCTTTGATTTGTCAAACACTAAAGAAGATGTAGCAACATCACGAAGATCATCTCTACCAGTGATTTGTGTAATTTTTTCTGCTCTTCTTACAGCACTGGCTAAACACCACTTGATGTCCACCAACTCAAGTTCTTCAGCATCGATCTGGTCATAATCCTCTTTGGTGAGCATCGGATTCCCAATTCTTCCAGTAACTAAGCTTTCATACGATTCTAACATAGTAACAAGTGATGCCATGTGTTGCTTAGCAATTTCTGGAGAGATATTTTGACCATTTTGAATATTCAATGTAACATTACATTGCAGATTTGTTGAATTCTGTCGTTGAGGACTTGGTATTGTGAAATTCGGATCAAAAATTGAATACGACGACGAATATCCACCACTCTGAGTTACAGTACTACCATTTGTTCCAGAAGAACTATCAGCACATCAGCACTGAAAGCAGTCTTGATCTTTGGACTCGGAGCAGTCTCAAATTTTTTTCCTCTGTAGTATAGACTAACATCTTGTAGAGCGTTTGGATTATTCATGATAGCTGTTTTCTGAATATCCAATTCATGTTCTTCAATCTTCTGAATGAACTTCGCCAAATTCATATTTTCAGATTTTCTCATATGTTTTAAGATCAACAAATATGTTCCCCATTTATTTTGTGGTAATGCATCGGCTATCTTATCAACCCATTCATCGTCGTCTTTCTTTATTTCCAATCTTCCCATTTCCAGAACAAGATGACAATATCTATCGATATTCATTTTTGTTGTTTCACCTTCAAAAGCTACAAACATATCAAATGAT
Organism: Helianthus tuberosus; assembly: GCA_030545235.1. Taxonomy (NCBI): domain Eukaryota; kingdom Viridiplantae; phylum Streptophyta; class Magnoliopsida; order Asterales; family Asteraceae; genus Helianthus; species Helianthus tuberosus. Next base: position 162,333,741 of record CM060450.1, read on the forward strand.
TTCTTTAGTAAAGCTTGTTTGTTCTTTATCATATCAGCGCTTCCCTTAAACTTGTTAATCAACGCCAACCAAATTGATCTAGCAGTTTCTTCATGTTGAAGTAACACAAAAATATCTTCTTTTACGGATTGTTGGAAAAGACTAATCATCATTTTTTCACTTGTGGATTTCAATTTCTCAGCCGTTGAATAGTCACTTAAAGCTTTTTCAATCCCACGTTCATTTTTCGGTTTAACGTAATCTACATCCAATGAGCACCATGCATCAAACTTATAGGCTTGCACCCAGTTTTCAAAACGATTTTGCCATCCTTTAAAATCCTCGATGTACATAAGTTTAGGAGGCTTTTGAGACGTTCCCGTTTCATTTTCATTTTCAATTGTTTCAGCAGCAGTAACTGGAGCAGCTGGAGTAGTAGCAAACGCGTTGTGAAACTCCTCTTCCATGTTTCAGTAAACTGTTTCACAAATTCACAGAGTTCAAACGAAATGCAATTTTAAACGAAATGACTTTTGATGCGAAATGAACTTTGGTGCGAAATGGCCTCTTCAAACGAAATGGCAATCTGATGCGAAATGGCTGATTTCGTACGGAATGACTAATTTCGTACGAAATGTCACAACAGATGATTTCGTACGAAATGAAATGTAGTTTCAAGCGAAATGGAGGATCTATTTCGTACGAAATGGAGACCAGTTCAAGCAAAATGGCAACTTGGAGCGAAATGGGTCAATTCGTGCGAAATGGGAGGTCACAAGGTTCAATTCATACGAAATGGAATGTCTGTTTCACACGAAATGGCTCATTTCGTACGAAATGCTGCTGATGTCACTTATCCGGTCGGATTTTTGTCAAATTGAACAGTTTTTAGCTCGATTTTAGGTCTAATTCTTTCAAGGATTCGTTAAAACAATGTTTTGCTTATAATGTGAGAAAATCAATCCATTTTAACCGTGAAAACTTGTTAATTTTGAAAAAGAAGGTGTAGAAGTTAGAATTTTGATGAAAACAAGCTGAATTGGTAAGAACTCTTCCTCCTGAGCTCTGATACCACTTGTAGGATCGAGATTCGATCTAAACGAGTCTATCAGAAGAGTTCTAATCCATATCAAAGGCGGAATTCAATGATACAGACTTGAATACAGCTTGATTCACTCTTTAATTGTCTTGTATATTGATATAACACTGTTACAGATCAAATAACACGTCGGCAGCACTTTAGTACCGGAATCACGAACTGTTACAAATGAAATTGCAGCTCTAGTATTTATAGGCATTGCATTCCGTACGAAATGGTTAAGTGTCATTTCGTGCGAAATGGACAATGTCCATTTCGTGCGAAATGGACTCTTCCATTTCGTGCGGAATGGTCAGTCACAACCAATTTCATCTAAACTAACCTACCGAGCTCCATTCTATCCAATCTAGACACAAGACTCGATACAAGATGAAGTCGACAGACATATGCACCAACAAGTGTACCTCCCGAATCCAGAAGTCACACTTAGAAAACTTCGCATAGAGTTGCTCCTTTCTCAGGAGTTCCAAAATAAGACGCAGGTGCCGCTCGTGATATTCCTTGCTCTTCGAGTAGATCAAAATGTCGTCGATGAATAATATAACGAAATTGTCGAGATACGGTTTTCATACACGCTTTTTGAGATCCATGAAGACCGCTGGCGCGTTCTTCAATCCAAACGGCATAACTAAAAACTCATAGTGCCCATAACGCGTTCGAAAAGCCATTTTTGGAACATCCTCCTCTCGGACTCTCACCTGATGATAGCCCGATCTTAAGTCGATCTTCGAATAAAAACTTGACCCTTGCAACTGGTCAAACAAGTCGTCGATGCGTGGCAATGGATAACTGTAGGATCGTTTTCAGACTCAAACGAGTCGATCAGAAGAGTTTATCTCTATATGAAAGGCGGAAACAGACGTATCGAGTTCAATTCAGATGAATTATCACTTTAAACTGTCTGTATATTGATTTTAGATCAAATACAAGCCTGTGGACACTTCGGCAGCACTTCGTTACACTGACCGGAAAGTTACAAATGACAAGACACTCAAGGGTATATATAGGAGGTGTGATTTCGCTTGAAGCTGGTTCAAGCGAGATCTAATTCCGCTTGAAACCGGTTCAAACGAAATTAACACATATGATTTCGTTTGAAATGACATCTTGTCATTTCAAGAGAAATTACCTCCAACTCATTTCCTCGTTAAACGAGCCCTGATCTATCTAATACAAATAAGACTCGATACAAGACGAAGTCGACAGACGCATGCACCAACAATAACAGTTTTTGACAGTCACCTTGTTGAGTTCCCGATAATCAATACACATGCGAAAGGACCCGTCTTTCTTCTTTACGAACAGAACTGGGCTCCCCAAGGCAAAAAACTGGGTCGAATAAAGCCCCTATCCAGTAACTCTTGCAGTTGATTAGACAACTCCTGCAATTCTCCAGGTGCTAAACGGTAAGGAGCACGAGTGTAACACCTCGCAAAATCATGTCCAATATAGTATCGACACGTGTCATGGACTTTAAACGTGTAACAAATTGAATATAAGGGACTAAAGTTGACAAAAAAAGAAAGTATACGTATATAAGGATACAAAGTGTCAACATTTGATAATTATGCATTTTAACAACCCTACACGATGTTTATAACCCTAAAACGAATGTATCATGAAGCATATGAAACCGTTTGTGGAAGAAAGTGAAAGTTTACAAGACGCAGGGGTTAAATGTGACAACATGTTTAAGTTATACCTCTGAGTGACCTTTTAGCGAACTCGGAGCCTTGTAACAATTAATTATACTCCCAAGAATAAGTGGTAAAAATTTCACAAGGTTTCGATATCGTATGAGGAAGATACGTTAACTTTCGTAATTAAGGGGTTAAAAGCGTCAATGAGGCAAAACTTGTGTTTTCGGTTATGGTTTAACGAAACCGGACCTCACAATATTGGGTTATACATCATGGATCACAAAAATATAAATTTCATGGGTTAAAAGTGCTTAAAATGGAAGAAATTACGCTTTAGAAGGTTCAGGGGGTGAAAATGACAATTTTTGAAACTTGTTGGCTGGTCCCCCAACCTCCTTGTGACAACCCGCACTAAACCAGGTATCCGTACAACTTAATTAATGATTAATTACTACTTGATTACTGTGCTTGATTGAACTAGCTGATGAACTGCTACCTGCATACTGATACATGCACTTACTTGCATCATACTTTATTTGCTGTCACTACATTATTTACATACGGCACCTTAGTGACAAACATGATGCACAAAAAGCACAGTAGCACTAAACGGATACACGGCAAACATGCTGATATGACCAGCATCAGGCAGACACTGCCTCTAAGGCCTGTTAAGAGCCTCATATATTTTGGCTACACTGGTAGTGAGTGTAGGATATAAGGGTTGTGGTACCGCGTCTCTAGGGATAAGATACACTGATTCGGATGTGCCAAGAACGTACTTTAAGTACCAAACACAGCACTTTAAAAATTAATCCAGCTTCTAGCTGACTAATAAAGTGCCAGAAAATGAGAAAATAACACTAGACACTTTCTAGAGTGTCGGGAAAACAAATTGTGTCACTAAAAACGTAATAACGACACTTTAAAGCGTTACAAAAGACTTTAACGGATTTCTATCCAACCGAACACCCGGACTTTACCCGGAACATGAAAACAATACTATTTTTATTATTACTCTTTTCTGAGCCAGTTAGGGTCCCTGGTTACCCTAACACCCGTCATAACACGTTGTACATAACTAACGGAGTTTAACCCTTAACCTAACTTGGTTTATCATAACTAAACACTAACTACCTACTTAAAATCGGACCAAGGACCCCCCCCCCAAACCGAACCGGTTACCTAAGGGGGACACACTAGTACTTGGGTGATTTGTTTAAGGATTGTTGTCTAGTATCAATGAGGCACATGGACCAATGGATAATGACACTTAAAACTTCCTATAAATACCACTTAACACTTAGAGGATTATTATCACTAAACTCACCACAACTTTCACTCTCTTTCTCTCTACACTAAGCTCGGCCGAACACCCCACCCCCTTACCCATTATTTTCGGTTTTTGATCTCTACATTCCTTCATCATACAAACATCACAAGTCGCGGATTAGGAGCTCTTGTACACTCGGAACACGAAGGACCTCAACCGTTGGCTTTTATCCACCCCGTTTTCGTCACGATTCTTCCCTAGCCCCGAGCTAGAGGTATATTGTTTAAAACTCATTCTTGAATGTATTCAAAGTGGTTAAAAGAACTTTCGTCGGTTAAATATCGTAAACATGCGTTTTGAAACTTTAAAGTCTACTAAAATCACAAAAATGGTGGTTAATAGCATATAACTTGTGTAAAAGTCGTAGGACTTGAAATATGTGATTATTGAGACCCGATCTATGATGTGGTAGCTCGGATCTCCGTTTAACCCGACTTTGTAAGATCATGTATCTTCACATAAGCTCGTTTTTGACTAAATACAAGGGTTAAAGGTGAAACTCTACCACACAAGATACATGAACTTGTGTGAAAATATTTTACTTGTGTAAAAGTGATTTAACCGGTAAAATGGTGTTTAAAACTAGCGGATCTACGTATCCGCAAGTGGTATTTTTGAAAGACCACACTTTAAAGAAATCATGTTTTTCTAAAGATGGATCTTACACTAATAAATATGATTTTATAAACCACAAGTGTGTAGACACTTGTGAAACAAAGAGATCCGACAAAGAAGTATATTTGTCACTTGTTACTAGAAGTTGTAAAGACAGATTTCTCTAAACACGAGGTTTTTACAAGATTGAAGTTACTTTATATAAAGATCTACATATATAAAGGGGATTTACACTATAGATTCGGAAAAACTACAAGTTCATGCGATTATGCAAATTTACATACTTGTCGACTAGTTTGATGTGTCGGAAATTGTTTGATTGAATAAAGAAGATTGTTGAATTGATTTGTTAAAAGAAAATGATACGCTTGAAAGCGTGGCCACCTCCAGTTACAGAGGAAACTCTGGCGAAATTTTCTAAAAACCAAACACTTAGAATTTTACACAACAAGTGTTAGAACTATTTTTGGACATACTTTCGAAACATAAATTTCGCCAGCACTATATTTTACTAAATATTCGGAGGTGGGGTTTTCACAAAGATTAACGTGATAAATATATTTGTCACAACACTGTTTATGATTATTTTGTGAAATACATAAATATTATTTTAGAGTGAAAATAATATTTACAAGCGTTAATGATTCCAAAACTTTGCGAACGCTTCCACAAACATATAAGTTACACCGGTAATTACATTACCACAAGATTGATAAAACGTAACTTACGCACATGTATTGTATCCCCCATCCTTGGGAAGAAGAATAACTACCAAGTGTATACGGAACATAAACACGAAATAGTTGTCTAACTATTTCCCAAAGACTTAAACTATAAAGCTAAAGCACGGCCGTCCGTCTAATAGAATTAGCACTTGTAGGTCGTTGCACAGCTTACTGTATTGGAGACACTTGGTAGAGACGCGCATTCACTGTGAGTTCATGTCCCCCTTTTCTCTAACTGTTTTCAGTTTACTTAACCGCGGGGGTGAAATACATGTTACTATGATTTACGAGTACTTTACAACGGTATGTTTAACGTAAGGAGGTGTTATACGATCATGTGAGTGGATAGGAACACATGGGGCCATTAGTCCTCATGGAGGGACCGAGGGACAGGAGCGGTAGTCTAGACTATGATCACTAGGGCTCTCACGAAAACATTTTTCTGCATACCACTTAAGTCCAGATCCAAAACTTTTTACAAACAAATGTTGAGCACATTTCATTAATTATAGGCTCAGCTTGGAGGGCTGAGGATCGGTCTGGAGGATCGAGGTGATTAAGGTAGTTGAGCACGTTGGTTTGTTATAGGATCGATCTGGAGGATCGAGACCCGGTCTAGGTGACCGAGGTAGTGGGCTAGCAAGGCTAGGAAGAAAGGTTCAGCTTGGAGGGCTGAGGATCGATAGCGAACTAGGATTCTTTCTCGAGTCTAGACTATGATCACTAGGGCTCTCACGAAAACATTTTTCTGCATACCACTTAAGTCCAGATCCAAAACTTTTTACAAACAAATGTTGAGCACATTTCATTAATTATAGGCTCAGCTGGGAGGGCTGAGGATCGGTCTGGAGGATCGAGGTGATTAAGGTAGTTGAGCACGTTGGTTTGTTATAGGATCGATCTGGAGGATCGAGACCCGGTCTAGGTGACCGAGGTAGTGGGCTAGCAAGGCTAGGAAGAAAGGTTCAGCTTGGAGGGCTGAGGATCGATCTGGAGGATCGAGGTTTGGTTTAAGTGAAGGATAGAGCAGTCTTGTAGACTGGATGGTATTGGCTAGTAAGACTAGGAGGATTATGTGATGCCTTACTTGATGACTTATGTGATTACTTGATTTGTGATTGACTATTTGTGCATATTTGTGTATACGTTACAGACACATGGATTCTGCAGACACTGGTGGATCAGGCACCACAGGCCCGAGGCCTATTGTTTCAGACGACATTGAGTCATCGGAGCGCGAGGTTTATACGTCAGACTTCACCAGCACGGATGATGATGACTTTCAGCCATTCGCCTTACCCGACGGCGTTGATGAGCTCCCAGTTGGTCTTCCAGCCGGGGATCTACCACTCGTTGTGATCCCTGCTCCAGTACCCCTTGCAGCATACCCTGTTTTACCCATCGACGACGAGGAGGACGACGTCGATATGTTTGAGGAGGAGCCTTTGGAGGATGCTCAGGGCGAGGCCCTACCTGCTGTTGCTCCCTTACTGATCGCAGATGCTCCGGCTGCGGAGTCACCTGCACATTCCCCAGTCGCGGACTCCTTTGAGTCTGTGGCTTCCGTACCCACACATGCTCATAGTGCGCAGCACTTCTCCCATGGGTCCGATTCTGACCAGGCTTTTTCTGTTGCTTCCATACCTGGACTTGTTTTTGACCATGACGACGAGGGGGATTCAGATCCTATGTTTCCACCAGGATTTGATCCTGACCGTGATTTAGAGTTTGTTCCGATGGACGAGTTGATGGAGGATCCAGCAGATCCTATTGACCCTTTTGATCCGATTGATCCCGATTTTGATTTTGACATGGCGTTTGATGACTTTGAGCCTGCCATTGCTCCTGAGCAGGCAGCTGCCCTTGACCCTTTTCCAGAGCATGACCCTGTGCATGCTGATGTACCTTTTGAGCCCATTGCTGATGATCACCACATAGATGTTCCTGTTGATCCCATTGGTCCTTTACCCATTGTTGCTGTACCAGTTGACCCCCCTCTCGAGCACTTGGCACCCGTTCACCCTGTTGTTGTTCCCTTATTTGATCCCGTTCCCCTAGAGCCCGGACATGCACCGTTCGCGGCACATATGGATCCACCGGACGAGTCTGCACAGCATGGCTGGATACCGGCAGACGAGGACGTTCCCCCATTCCCTCCACAGATTCCTGTTGCACCACATACTGACTTTTCGTTTCAGGTTCCTATGTTTATACCTCCAGCAGGGCCTGGAGAGGGCTCTTCAGCACACCCTGATGGGCATGTACCGATGCCCATGCCTTCCATGCCTCAGATTCCTTTTGTTCCACCCACTACAGCTCCTTTTGGTGTGGCACCCTTTGACCCCACACGTGAGCCACTGCTGTGGGCACCATTTTCCCCTATGCCACCCACTGATCCATACCACAGGTTCCATGTGGGCCACACCATTGAGGATGTATTGATGTCGTTTGTACACCAGCATGAGTCGCATGAGCAGCGACTACAGGAGCTGGAGAGAGCCCATCTGCAGCCATGTCAGTGCCATGGCCGGGTACCCTCTCCGTTACAGCCGTTTCGACCATTACCCCCTGAATATGCTGCTCGTCTTACTACTTTGGAGCAGCAGATTGCTTCCATTATTCGCACTCAGCAGGCGATGGAGGCGGACTGGTTACAGTTGCGCCGTTTGTTTTATACCCATTTTCCTCCTCCACCACCATCTGCTTAGAGCTCATCGGTGCCACTTGGGTAGGCGAGGTGATAAGGCGGCGATTGCTTTTTGATTGCACAGCATTTTGGGGAGACTACGTTATGATTTGACCTTTGTTATGTACTTGATGTTGTATTGATACTGATGTAGTTTTTGACAGGGGTGATGTAGCCCCTAGTGATTGATGATTGTATGTATACACTTAAGATGTGGTCTCATTTATATGGCAATCGCAGTTTTCTCACCATATTCGGATTCGCTTGATTACTTGTTTATGTGTTTGACATGGGATGTTGTGTGATTGATATTTGTGATATGTGATAACATGAGATGTTATGTGATTATACTATTACTACCGTTATATACGTACACTATATTACGAACTGATTTACGTATTATAACAACGGAGCCTTACTTTGGCCTAACCAACTTAAACCATCTTTTAGAAGATGCCGCCAAGACGCGAACCAAACATGCCAACAAATGAGGCAGAACTCCAGCAGATTATTGCTGCTGCCATAGCACAGTATGCCGCTTCTCAGCCAGGGGCAAGCGGAAGTGTTAACCAAGGCAATAACAATCCACCTCACGGTAATACCCCGCCATTCGAACCTACCATGAACTAGTTGGAGATTTTAGCGATGATGCTAATGCCAAACACATGTTTTAACATACGTGCAGGATGCACCTACAAGCAGTTCTTAGACTGCAAACCAGTTAACTTCGATGGCACAGGAGGTGCAGTTGCCTTTACCCGTTGGGCTGAGAAAACCGATTCGGTCATACGCATGAGCAAGTGTGCAGAGGATCAGCAAGTCACATACATTTCAGGGCTGTTTCTCGACGGAGCCCTATCTTGGTGGAACTTACAAGTCCAGACGTTAGGCGAAGCTGCCGCCTACGCCCTAACTTGGGCCGAATTGAAAGAACTAATGCGCAAAAAGTACTGTTCACGCGCAGAAATTCAAAGGTTGGAGACTGAATTTTGGCACTTAAAGATGGATGGACCGAAGGTAGCAGAGTACGTTCAGAGGTTTCATGACCTATCTCAAGTGGTTCCTTATATGGTCACGCCAGAATACAAGCGAATCGAGCGCTTCATTTGGGGTTTGGCTCCCCAAATAATAAGCATGGTAACCTCCTCCAAACCAGCAACTATCACTGAAGCCATCGATTTGAGCGTGGCTCTCACCGAGGAGGGGATTCGTCTAAACAAGTTTGGTGATGTTAAGGCAAAGGAGAAAGAGACTCATGTTGAGTCGTCAGGAAGCAACAAAAGAAAGTTTTCAAACTTCAAACAAAGTGTTAGTGGTGATGATAAGAGAGGAGCACCAAACACGCCAGCTCAGGGTACGACTGGCAGTGGAAGGAAAGGAAGGGGGTATTTGGGCACCCAGCCCAAGTGTAATGCATGCCAGCGTCACCATTCTGGCCGATGTGGGTTGAGGGTATGTGATTCGTGTGGAAAACCTGGCCACTTGAAGGATTCTTGTTGGGCCACTGCTGGCCGGGGAGGCCAGGGAGGATATATGAATAGGAATAACAACCGCGATGGTTTTGGAGGTCGCCAACAGGGGAATAATCGAGGCAACAATGCCAACCAAGCCGGAAATGCCAACCAGAACAACACCCCAGCTGGAAACGGGGATGGAAACGGGCAGAGACTCGGATGTTATAACTGCGGGGAAATCGGGCATTTTAAGAAGAACTGCCCAACATTGAATCAGGCCCGTGGTAGAGTGTTCCAACTAGAAGCCAGGGAAGCACGCCAAGATCCAAATGTTGTTACGGGTACGTTCCCTATCAATCAACGCTATGCATCCGTTTTATTTGATACTGGTGCCGATTATAGCTTCGTATCGTTAGAATTTAAGAATATGCTTGGGTTAGCTGCTAATAAGTTAGACATTCCCTACTCGATCGAATTAGCTAATGGAAAGTTAGTTGGAGCCGACGAAGTAATCAGAGGTTGTGTGATAGAATTGGGAGAACGCGAGTTTGCTTTGGATCTACTGCCAGTCCAATTGGGAAGCTTCGACGTGGTGGTAGGAATGGATTGGTTATCCGGAAACAAGGCTGAGATAGTATGTCACGAGAAAGTTGTTCGTATCCCAACCGATGATGGTGAGACAATTGTGGTTCACGGAGAGAAGCGTGACACACCGCTGAGATTTATCAGCTGCTTGAAAGCAAGGAAGTGTTTACAGAAAGGATGTGTTGCTTTTCTGGCACACATCGTAGATAAGAAGGCTGCCGAGCCAAGGATCGAAGACATCCCTGTCGTAAGGGAGTATCCAGAAGTCTTCCCAGAAGACTTACCCGGACTGCCACCTCAGAGGCAAGTGGAGTTTCACATTGACTTAGTTCCAGGCGCAGCGCCTGTAGCTAAGGCACCTTACAGACTTGCGCCGTCTGAGATGCAGGAATTGTCAACGCAACTCCAAGAGTTGTTAGACAAGGGTTTTATCCGACCAAGCTTCTCGCCTTGGGGAGCTCCAGTCTTGTTTGTCAAGAAGAAGGACGGAAGTTTCCGCATGTGTATTGACTACAGAGAATTAAACAAGCTGACGATCAAGAACATGTATCCTCTGCCTAGAATCGACGATCTGTTCGACCAACTTCAAGGCTCAAGCTGTTACTCTAAGATCGATCTTCGATCTGGATACCATCAATTAAGGATACAGGAGGAAAGTATCCCGAAAACAGCCTTCCGAACTCGTTATGGACACTACGAGTTCCTCGTTATGCCATTTGGTTTGACAAACGCGCCTGCAGTGTTTATGGACTTGATGAATAGAGTTTGCAAGCCATACTTAGACAAGTTCGTGATTGTATTCATCGACGACATCCTGATTTACTCAAAGACGAAGGCTGAACACGAACAACATCTTAGAACCATATTGGAGCTGCTAAAGAAAGAACAACTATACGCCAAGTTCTCTAAGTGCGAGTTTTGGTTACGCGAAGTCCAGTTTCTTGGACATGTGGTTAATGGGGATGGAATTCATGTTGATCCCACAAAGATTGAGGCAATCAAAAATTGGGAAACGCCTACAACGCCAACCGAGATTCGGCAGTTCTTGGGTTTGGCTGGCTACTATCGGAGGTTCATCGAGGATTTTTCGAAAATCGCTCAACCGTTGACGCTCCTGACCCAGAAGGATAAGAAGTTTGATTGGGGAATCAAACAGGAAGAGGCATTTCAGGTATTGAAAGATAAGCTTTGTAACGCGCCAATCTTAGCTCTACCAGAAGGTACTGATGACTTTGTGGTATACTGCGACGCATCGCGTCAAGGATTGGGTTGTGTGTTGATGCAACGCCAGAAGGTCATTGCTTACGCATCACGCCAACTGAAAGTGCACGAAAAGAATTATACCACACACGATTTAGAGCTTGGCGCAGTGGTTTTCGCTTTAAAGATCTGGAGACACTACCTGTATGGTACGAAGTGCACAATCTTCACAGATCACAAAAGCCTACAGCATATATTCAACCAGAAGGAGTTAAATATGAGACAAAGACGATGGGTTGAATTATTGAACGATTACGACTGCGAGATAAAGTATCACCCAAGGAAGGCGAATGTAGTTGCCGATGCCCTAAGTCGTAAAGAAAGAATCAAGCCCATAAGGGTTAGAGCTTTGGAAATGATTGTACGAACCGACCTTCCCTTGCGCATTCGTGCTGCACAAAAGGAAGCTCTCAAGGAGGGAAACCTTGAGGAAGAATATCTCCGTGGAATGGAGAAGCTTTTGGTACCAAACGAGGAAGGAACGTTATGTTTTGAGAAAAGGATTTGGGTTCCTCTGTTTGGTGGATTAAGGGAAGTTATTTCCGACGAAGCGCACAAGTCACGGTACTCTATCCACCCTGGATCGGATAAGATGTAGCAAGATCTCAAGGAGTACTATTGGTGGCCTAGGATGAAAGGCGACGTTGCTGTTTACGTGAGCAAATGTTTAACGTGCGCTAAGGTCAAGGCGGAATACCAGAAGCCTTCGGGACTTCTGCAACAACCTGAGATTCCCAAGTGGAAATGGGAACAAATCTCAATGGATTTTGTTACAAAACTGCCAAGAACGCCAAGAGGCCATGATATGATTTGGGTGATTGTTGACCGCCAAACAAAGTCCGCACACTTTCTGCCAATCAAGGAGAAAGACAGTACTAGTAAACTTGCGGAAATTTACATGAGAGAGATCGTAGCACGTCATGGGGTACCACTCTCGATCATCTCTGATAGAGACGGAAGATTTGTGTCAAGAATATGGCAATCTTTCCAAGAATCTTTTGGCTCACAATTGAATCTGAGCACTGCGTTCCATCCGCAAACAGACGGCCAGAGCGAGCGAACAATACAAACGTTGGAAGACATGCTGAGGGCATGTGTTATGGATTTAGGCGGTAGCTGGGATAAACACTTACCTTTGGTCGAATTTTCATACAACAACAGCTACCACACCAGCATTGGTGTCGCGCCATTTGAGGCCCTATACGGACGCAAGTGCCGATCACCACTATGTTGGTCTGACGCAGGTGATAGGCAGCTTGCCGGTCCCGAGATCGTCCAAGAGACGACAGACAAGATCGCACAAATTCTTAAACGCATCGAAGCAGCTCGCCACAGACAAAAGGCCTACGCGGATCCAAACCGGAAGCATGTGGACTTCCAAGTCGGAGAAATGGTGTTGTTAAAGGTTTCACCCTGGAAAGGGGTAGCACGCTTTGGAAAGCGTGGGAAGTTAAATCCACGCTACATTGGTCCCTTTAGAATTCTAGAAAGAATTGGGACGGTAGCATACAAGTTGGACCTACCCGCTGAACTAAATGGTGTTCACGATACATTTCATGTATCCAATTTAAAGAAAAGTCCAACTCAAGTTGACGTTGCCATTCCTATCAACGAGATTCATATTGACGACACGCTCCACTTCGTTGAAGAACCTGTTGAGGTCACGGATTGGAAAGTTAACAAGACCCGCCGGAGTAGTGTCAAACTCGTCAAAGTACGTTGGAATGCCAGACATGGTCCTGAATTTACCTGGGAACGTGAGGACCGGATGAAAGAAAAATACCCCCACTTATTTCCTAAGAACTCTGCATCTACGAGCGGAACTTAAATTTCGGGACGAAATTTATTTAACGGGGGGAGAATGTGACAACCCGCACTAAACCAGGTATCCGTACAACTTAATTAATGATTAATTACTACTTGATTACTGTGCTTGATTGAACTAGCTGATGAACTGCTACCTGCATACTGATACATGCACTTACTTGCATCATACTTTATTTGCTGTCACTACATTATTTACATACGGCACCTTAGTGACAAACATGATGCACAAAAAGCACAGTAGCACTAAACGGATACATGGAAAACATGCTGATATGACCAGCATCAGGCAGACACTGCCTCTAAGGCCTGTTAAGAGCCTCATATATTTTGGCTACACTGGTAGTGAGTGTAGGATATAAGGGTTGTGGTACCGCGTCTCTAGGGATAAGATACACTGATTCGGATGTGCCAAGAACGTACTTTAAGTACCAAACACAGCACTTTAAAAATTAATCCAGCTTCTAGCTGACTAGTAAAGTGCCAGAAAATGAGAAAATAACACTAGACACTTTCTAGAGTGTCGGGAAAACAAATTGTGTCACTAAAAACGTAATAACGACACTTTAAAGCGTTACAAAAGACTTTAACGGATTTCTATCCAACCGAACACCCGGACTTTACCCGGAACATGAAAACAATACTATTTTTATTATTACTCTTTTCTGAGCCAGTTAGGGTCCCTGGTTACCCTAACACCTGTCATAACACGTTGTACATAACTAACGGAGTTTAACCCTTAACCTAACTTGGTTTATCATAACTAAACACTAACTACCTACTTAAAATCGGACCAAGGACCCCCCCCCCAAACCGAACCGGTTACCTAAGGGGGACACACTAGTACTTGGGTGATTTGTTTAAGGATTGTTGTCTAGTATCAATGAGGCACATGGACCAATGGATAATGACACTTAAAACTTCCTATAAATACCACTTAACACTTAGAGGATTATTATCACTAAACTCACCACAACTTTCACTCTCTTTCTCTCTACACTAAGCTCGGCCGAACACCCCACCCCCTTACCCATTATTTTCGGTTTTTGATCTCTACATTCCTTCATCATACAAACATCACAAGTCGCGGATTAGGAGCTCTTGTACACTCGGAACACGAAGGACCTCAACCGTTGGCTTTTATCCACCCCGTTTTCGTCACGATTCTTCCCTAGCCCCGAGCTAGAGGTATATTGTTTAAAACTCATTCTTGAATGTATTCAAAGTGGTTAAAAGAACTTTCGTCGGTTAAATATCGTAAACATGCGTTTTGAAACTTTAAAGTCTACTAAAATCACAAAAATGGTGGTTAATAGCATATAACTTGTGTAAAAGTCGTAGGACTTGAAATATGTGATTATTGAGACCCGATCTATGATGTGGTAGCTCGGATCTCCGTTTAACCCGACTTTGTAAGATCATGTATCTTCACATAAGCTCGTTTTTGACTAAATACAAGGGTTAAAGGTGAAACTCTACCACACAAGATACATGAACTTGTGTGAAAATATTTTACTTGTGTAAAAGTGATTTAACCGGTAAAATGGTGTTTAAAACTAGCGGATCTACGTATCCGCAAGTGGTATTTTTGAAAGACCACACTTTAAAGAAATCATGTTTTTCTAAAGATGGATCTTACACTAATAAATATGATTTTATAAACCACAAGTGTGTAGACACTTGTGAAACAAAGAGATCCGACAAAGAAGTATATTTGTCACTTGTTACTAGAAGTTGTAAAGACAGATTTCTCTAAACACGAGGTTTTTACAAGATTGAAGTTACTTTATATAAAGATCTACATATATAAAGGGGATTTACACTATAGATTCGGAAAAACTACAAGTTCATGCGATTATGCAAATTTACATACTTGTCGACTAGTTTGATGTGTCGGAAATTGTTTGATTGAATAAAGAAGATTGTTGAATTGATTTGTTAAAAGAAAATGATACGCTTGAAAGCGTGGCCACCTCCAGTTACAGAGGAAACTCTGGCGAAATTTTCTAAAAACCAAACACTTAGAATTTTACACAACAAGTGTTAGAACTATTTTTGGACATACTTTCGAAACATAAATTTCGCCAGCACTATATTTTACTAAATATTCGGAGGTGGGGTTTTCACAAAGATTAACGTGATAAATATATTTGTCACAACACTGTTTATGATTATTTTGTGAAATACATAAATATTATTTTAGAGTGAAAATAATATTTACAAGCGTTAATGATTCCAAAACTTTGCGAACGCTTCCACAAACATATAAGTTACACCGGTAATTACATTACCACAAGATTGATAAAACGTAACTTACGCACATGTATTGTATCCCCCATCCTTGGGAAGAAGAATAACTACCAAGTGTATACGGAACATAAACACGAAATAGTTGTCTAACTATTTCCCAAAGACTTAAACTATAAAGCTAAAGCACGGTCGTCCGTCTAATAGAATTAGCACTTGTAGGTCGTTGCACAGCTTACTGTATTGGAGACACTTGGTAGAGACGCGCATTCACTGTGAGTTCATGTCCCCCTTTTCTCTAACTGTTTTCAGTTTTCTTAACTGCGGGGGTGAAATACATGTTACTTTGTTTACAAGTACTTTTATACACGGTATGATAACGTAAGGAGGTTTAGATCATGTGAATGGGTAGGCGGAAACTTGAGGCTATTAATCCTCAGGGTAGGACCGAGGGACAGGAGCGGTAGATCTATCTGGGTGTAGCGAGCCCAGCCCCAGGCCAAACAGAACGGACCTTGGGGTGACTTTGTGCCCAACGCATAAATCCGCTAGGGTTGAGTCTTCCTACTTGCATTTCACAACATGCTAATGGCCTTGCAAACCATTGGTGATCACAAGTCCTCTTACGCTGCTACATACCAGGAAACTTTTATACTTACAAGTGTTTTACTTACTCACTTGCACATGAACTCGCTCAACATTATTGTTGATTTTTCAACTCACATGTATTTCAGGAAATTAAACGGATCTGGCACGGTATGGAACGTTTTCCGCTGCATATTGTCATGAAGTCATCAGGGTTTAGGGGATGTGTCTCTTACCTGGACAAGACACGGTCTCTAAATCACGTTTATGTTATGTTTCAGTTTGTAATGTTGTTGAACAAGGTCATGGTTGTTGGTTAAAAACAATGGTACTGTATTTTGATTTTCAAAACTTAATGGATGACTTGCATGGTTTTTAAATTCATATAGCTTGTTATGATTAAGCTATGGTATTAAGAAGTCACACCAAAATTAACCACGCTTCCGCAAAGCCAAGGTGTGACACTCCTGGTGCTGCGCCACCACTGAGGCACTTCTCCGTCATGCGACGTGACGGACTGCCAGCTCAGAAAAATTGTTTTAACGTGGCCGTTTGCATGTTTGCTAGATTCCGCGAGTTTGCCACCCTCTAAGTGCTTGAAACACGTCCCTAGACACTTGTTTTCATCCCTGGAGTTGCCATAACACCTGTCTCCATCTCCTTGAACCTTCCTTGGCTATAAATAAGTCAATTTGTTGCAACTTGTGAACTCACACTTTCACATTTGCTTGTTCTAACTCTCTGGAGCATTCTTGGCAATTGAGAAGCCTTTCCTCTGTTCCAATCTCGTGCTAAGGACCATTGTAAGTCATCTTAGCTTCTGTAATTCAGTTTTAATTAGTTTAATGGCCCAAAGTCAAACCATCGTAATTAAGGTTTGACTTAGTGATTAATCACTAATGGTCCAGTCAATTCTGGAATTAAAAGTAGCTTTGAGTTGGTAATTATGTGGGTATTAAACCCTTAAAATGGCACCGTGTGATTCCCACTCTAACTAGGTCAATTGTCGGGTCAAACTTGATTATAAAAAGTCAACAGGAAGCTAATTTTCGCATAAACACATAATTAACAATGTAGAATCTATGAAACCCGTTTTATCACTTGTATAACTTGGTAATTAATGTAAGAACATGTCTAAGCATGTTCAACCCGACAATTTTCAGTATAAGCTTGGTTCGGAACCGAAAGTCGCATATGTGGACTTTTGCTTTGACTTTCAGTTCTGACCCATTAGAGCATAGTTTTGAAATGGCTTAGAGCTTTATTAGGACCAAGTTACATGTTAGTATAACCCTCTGTGATTATACAACTTGGTTCATTAATTATCCGATTCATATGCATGTTTCCGTTATATGCCTAAATGTTGACCCATATGCCCATTTGACCTTAAAACAAGAATTTTGAAAATGTGAGAGGACAATAATCTTTATTACTGATTTATAAACATGTCCCTAAATTTTCACATCAGTTTGAGGTCTAGATTAAGAGTTATTCTCAATAGCGTAATTAGAAAGCTTTTTATGAATTAAACGGCGTAATTAGCATAAAGCCTATCTAAACCCATTTTTTTATACCAAACTTTTTACCTACTGATGTAAAATAATATTTTGGGATTTTTGAAGATTTTTATTTATTTTTAGGCTGAGCATAACATAGGGTTATAGCTTTGATTCGGAAATTGTCGGTTTTGCCCTTTTGGCCTATAAAATGAGTTTTACATAATATTTTGATACCAAACCTTTTGCTACTGATTTTATATAATAAATAAAATATTTTGAGTCTTCTGGAATGATAAAAATATCAGCTTTTCCTTAAAACCCCGGAAATCGCTTAAAACCGTCTTTTTACGCGTTTAAAACGCATAGTATGTATTAAAACCATTTTTTCTCATATAAGACTTAGTACCTACTGATGTTTTAAGCAAATTTTTATATTTTAATAGTAAGCAAAAGTTTTAAATTCAGATTTCAAATTTTGACCTTTAAAGCTTATGTGAAATTACCAAAATGCCCCTACAGCGCATAGTTTGGTTAGAAAAGGTAAATTTCACATGTATGCCATACGCTACTGTTATGACTTATAAAAATAAGTATTTTTACTGAATATATCAGACCTGAAACTCAGATTTATATTTAAACTCTTTTATAAGCTTTAAAATGACCAAAATACCCCTATGGGGCATAAATTGAGTTTAAATTCATTTTGGGCATAATGGAAGGTATCCTACTGATATCACAACATATTTAAGGCATATTAACTCAGGAAACCTGTTCAGGAATCATTTGGTTACCCGTTACGCATTATTCGCATTCGGTGCGGTTTATGTAACTAGTTTGCATAAATTAGCCGAAACGGGTCAAACCTTATCATTTTTATCTCAAAATCCAGAATGTGTCTAGTTTACCCATATTAAACAAGTATACAAACTTGTTGGGTCTAAACCACATTCTAATCCGGTCTTCGCTTAATCGTGCATTTTGAACCGTATATCTTCCTTTAAAACTAACCGGTCTAAGTTTAGACTTAATTAAGACTGTTAGGAATCTAATAGGTTATTAAAAACTTCGTTCTAGATTAGGAGCCCGGTAAAAGCCATTTGCACTCGCTGTTTGTGAAATATACTTGCTCAGGTAAATACTTTTAACTTATTTTCCCTATACGGGCTTGGGATACGGTATTATAATAATACCGCTTGGTCGGGTATGTAGTGTTTAAATCAGATTGTGATTAATATATTTATATAACACGTTTTAATCTGTTTTATTTGGTATATGGCCCTTGGGGGGTTAATGGCCATGTCCCGGATATCCTTGGCATCATTCATTGAAATGGCCACGACCTAAGCACGGGGTGTAGGCATACACCTGACAGTTGCATATGTAAAAACTGGTAACCCACTTTAAGGAATTAACCTTATGGGCATTATGCATGTGGCGTGTCAGTTAATCTTGTCCGGCTCTTCTAACCGGCCCTGACGGACGACAAATAAGTAAAACTGTATACAAGATTATTTTTAAATAATTGTCCCAAGTTATAAAAGATATTTTGCGCCTTGTGCATTCAAATCAATTTTCTTAAACTCTTTTCAAAATGAGTCGGTTAATTGTATTTACCAGTGTAAACTGACGTATTTTCCCAAAAAGGCTAAGTGCAGGTACTAAACGGAATAGGCTGGCTACTCCTAGCATCACTAAAGAGTCTTGCGAGCTTAAGATGTTAAAGTCTGTTGAACAATGATCTTTTTTATATTTTGATCCGCCTGTGGATCCTTTACAGTCCGTTTGTAATACTTTGATATTACTTTTTATTCAGTTTGTAATGTGATTCATCTTTTGCTTCCGCTGTGCATTTAAATTGTGTTGTTTGACTATGATGATATCAACTACGTCACGATACTCCCCACCGGGCCCACCGGTAATATGTGGAATTATCGGGGTGTGACAGGTTGGTATCAGAGCCAACGTTGAGTGAATTAAACACTAGCCTTTTGTGTTTAATCTCAATGACACAGCTTGCACATTTCTCGACTTCCGAGTCTAGACAAAGAACTTAGGACTAATCCAAATTTGTTTTTATTTCTAAGTTTGTCCTTTATATTTCTTTGTTGTTCTTTTGTTTGTTTTGACAGGACCTACAACTATGCCACCAAGATTCCGAGGTAGAGGTAGAGGCAAGGGGCCATTCGTCGCCCCCAACGATCATGAGGCCGGGCCGTCACACCGGCGAACTCCATCGGACTCATTAAGCAAAAGTCCTCAGGAAAACTGGAGGACCCATGTAGAACCCGCGAGGCGTTCCGTCTCGCTGAGCTCCTCACCTTCTTACCAAAACTCTTATGGGCCTCAATCGGAAAATGAGCCCCACAACTCACCCTTCAACAACCCAACACCCTACTTCCAAAGCCGGTTCAACCTGGAAAACCTAGTTGAAGAGCCAATGGGTTATAACCCGTTGGGACCGGAGGACCATTTCTCCATGGACATGGAGGAGGATCCAGAACCTGCCCAACCACCAACCGGAACACCTACACACCCCATTGAGATTTCGGATGGGTCACCCTTTCTTGGATCACCTTATAGTGGTCCCGACAGCTACGAGGCGAGGTTTACCCAATACGACTGGGTGTTTACTCCCAGTTATCACTCGTCTCCGCATCAGCAGCAGCAGCCACAACAGGATCCCTCCGAGGATTCCCGTTTTGTAGCGGTCACTCCACCGCCACCACCACCAGTGCAGCAACAGCCTCCGGAGCCACCAAGGCATAGAAGATTAACCGCACGGATGTCCGTGCGAGGGGGAGTCCGGATCAGCACCCCTCAGCATTCGAGTGGCACACATTACCTGCCACTATATGAAGACCCACAAATGGGTGGGCCTTCTAACCCCGTTTCTGAGGTGCAGTCTGCGCCGGTCGCACCGCCACCAGTGGGTTATAACAACCCAATCCCTGCATATACCAGTGCAGTGGCATACAACCCTTTCGAGCAGCCAGCCCATACTAACTACAACTACGCCGAAGTTGACCCATACCTTACGGCAACAAACTACAATGCTCTTCCTTCCGAGGGGCCCTTTGGAGTCCCATATCAAGCTGGATATCCACCCTATGGGTATCAACAACCGCCACCTCCTCAACCTCCGCAGTATCAGCAGCCCCCGCAGCCGCCAGTGATATCGCCACCGCAGCAACAGGAGATTCTTCAAAGGTTGAGTCAGGTGGAGGAGGAAGTTCGGTAAAAGCGTAGGCAAAACCGAGGAATTTTCAAGGGTCTGGCGAGCTTAATCAAGGGGAAGAGTAAAAAGGGTCATTAAATCTTTTATTTGTTTATTTGTACTTCTTTAATGTTTAATCAAGTCCCTGCGTGGACATCTGTTTCTGTAATCAGTCCCTGCGAGGACTTGTATTTCCCGTTAGCCCCTGCGTGGGCATGTCTTTCTGTTTAGCCCCTGCGTGGGCAGGTATTTCTGTTAAGTCCCGTTTAGGGCAAAATGTACTCTTTTTAAATTATTAGTGGTATGTTATCATTTAAAAATTTATTTTTCATTATATGCATAAATGTAATATGTATGAAACATATAAATAAATCTAAAATATGTCATTCCTTTTATAAGGACTGCCTTTAAATATTAAATAAGAATCTTAAAGGGTATAACCTAGCCTGCATGTCATTATAAGACCTGGCCATGATGGTAAAACCTGTTTAAAAAGAGATTCAAATCCTTGTTAACATCTGAAAACATGTTAACATTCCTCGCTGATGTGATTCGTAAAATCACACGTGTCATCCTTATATTGGATTATTCCAATTCCTTCTTTATTATTAAACATCCATTTGTGATATAATGCCTACGGGCCATAATTATTGTCATATAAGACAAAAGACAGGTGTAGCCTACAACTCCTTGTCAAGAAAGGTAATGAGCTATGATTCAAGCCTTAATATCTCGATCCTATAAGATCTTGACTTATAATTTAAATATGTCCATGAGACTTGGTCTTTTGTGCCGTTATTATATTCAATTATAACTAAGGATTATTAATGAAAAAAAAATCCTGAATAAAATACTTAAAAAATTAGCCAATATGGTTCTTTAATATCATGGTTAATAAATTGACAAGATGACAAATCTATTATATACCTCTAAGAGATTATTGTCATCCTTTTATGTAGCAATCAAGCTACATGGCTGAGTCTGAAGAAGTCAACAGTCATCCAAGGGAGAATCGTGATGCTACCAGGATCAATGTAACTGGTGCGGAACTTCAAGCATTGATTGATAATGCTGTTACCAAGGCCTTGGATAGGCAGTTTAATGAGTCAAGTGGTACTCGAAGCAGGACCTTATAAGTAACCCATTCTAAACCTAAGACTCACTCTGAGGCTCCGAGTAAGCCACCTCCTAAACATGATGGATCAATGAGGGATGACGATCATCACTCCTCAAATCAGCATAGCGTTCCGTCGAAAAAGATTGAGCTCAAACAAGAACCACGTGGTAAGTCCTGTACATATAAGTATTTCGTCTCCTGCAAGCCTAGAGACTTCACAGAGGAGAAAGGAGCCGTCGATTGTATGACTTGGCTCGATGAAATGGACACTGTGGTTGATATCAGCGGATGCACTGATAAGGATGTTGTGAAGTATGTATCTCAGTCATTTAAAGGAGAAGTATTAGCCTGGTGGAGGTCTCAAATTCAGGCTACTGGGAAGATCCCGTTGTACAATCTGTCATGGGATCAGTTTGTTGCTCTCATCAAGGAGAATTACTGTCCTCAACATGAGGTTGAAAAGATTGAGTCCGACTTCTTATCATTGGTGATTAAAAATTTAGATTGCCAAGCTTAACTCACCAGTTTCAATACCCTGTCTCGACTGGTTCCGTATCTGGTAACATCGGAACCCAAGCGAATAGCTCGGTTCATTGGGGGTTTAGCCCCAGAGATCAAGGCAAGTGTCAAGGCATCACGACCTACTACTTTTAGGTCAGCAGCTGACCTATCTTTATCCCTTACCTTGGATGCGGTCAGGCTAAGATCGCATAAGAACTCGGAGGAAGGTAAGAGAAAACGTGAGGACGATAACTCACGACAGTCTGAGAAGAAGTTTAAAGGAACCACAGACCACAAGAAGAAGTTTGGGTCTGGCAAGAGTAGTCAGCAAGCAGATGAAAAGCCAAAGTGCAAAACCTGCCAGAAACGTCACTTCGGAAAATGCAGGTTTGAATCCAAGTCCCAGTCAAAACCGTCTGCATGTGGGTTATGCAAATCCAAGGAACACAAGAAGATAGAGTGCAAGAAGATAAAGGATACAACGTGCTATAACTGTAACGAGAAAGGGCACATCAAGTCCAACTGCCCTAAATATGCCAAAAAGCCTGAAGAAGTCAAAAAGACCAATGCAAGGGTCTTTCGAATGGATGCACGAGAAGCCATTCAGGATGATAATGTGATAACAGGTACCATCCTTATAAATGATGTTTATGCAAGGGTGTTATTTGATTTGGGTGCGGATAAGTCATTTGTAGATGATAAGTTTTGTAAGTTGTTGAATTTACCTGTTAAAACCCTAAGCATGAAATATGAAGTAGAGTTGGCCGATGGTACCATAGAAACTGCCTCAACTATATTAGATGGATGTTTTATATCCATTAGGAACCACTCCTTTCCGTTATCCTTGCTTCCTTTGAAGTTAGCTGGTTTCGACATAGTTATAGGCATGGACTGGTTATCTCATAACCAAGCCCAGATCGTTTGCAACAAGAAACAAGTGGTGATCAAGACTCCGTATGGTGAGCCACTTACCATACAAGGAGATACCCAGTATGGGTTGCCTAAGCAAGTGTCTATGCTTAAGGCATCAAGGTGTATGAAGAAAGGTTGTGTCATTTATATGGCACAAGTGACTATTGATGAACCAAAACCCAAGAT
Source organism: Helianthus tuberosus (assembly GCA_030545235.1). Taxonomy (NCBI): domain Eukaryota; kingdom Viridiplantae; phylum Streptophyta; class Magnoliopsida; order Asterales; family Asteraceae; genus Helianthus; species Helianthus tuberosus. Next base: position 162,357,202 of record CM060450.1, read on the forward strand.
TGAAGACATCCCTGTCATTTCTGAATATCCAGAAGTATTCCCTGAAGAACTACCTGGTTTGCCGCCAGATAGGCAAGTGGAGTTTAGAATTGACATTATACCTGGAGCAGCACCTGTTGCAAGAGCACCTTACCGGTTAGCCCCAACTGAGATGAAAGAGTAGAGAACTCAGTTGGATGATTTGTTGGCAAAAGGATTTATTAGACCTAGCTCATCCCCCTAGGGAGCACCAATTCTGTTTGTAAAGAAGAAAGATGGATCTATGCGTCTATGCATTGATTATCGTGAGCTAAACAAGGTTACAATAAAGAACAGATATCCATTGCCCATGATCGACGATCTGTTTGATCAACTGCAAGGAGCAAGTTACTTCTCCAAGATACATTTAAGGTCGGGTTACCATCAACTGAAGGTTAGAGATGAAGATGTGCACAAGACTGCAATCAGAACTCGATATGGTCACTACGAGTTCTTAGTGATGCCTTTCGGGCTCACTAATGCACCAGCAGCGTTCATGGACCTCATGAATCGCGTTTGCAAACCCTACTTGGACAAGTTTGTCATTGTCTTCATTGATGACATTCTTATTTATTCAAAGAATCAGGCTGACCATGAGAAGCACCTTCGGTGTATTCTTAAACTTCTTCAACAAGAAAAGCTTTATGCCAAATTTTCAAAGTGTGAATTTTGGCTTCGTGAAGTCCAATTCCTCAGACATATGGTTAGTGAGCATGGTATCCAGGTGGATCCCGCTAAGATTGAAGCTATCATGAATTGGCAAGAGCCGAAGACGCCCACAGAGATTCACAGCTTCTTAGGTCTGGCAGGATATTACAGGCGTTTTATTGAAAATTTCTCAACGATTGCAGCACCCCTAACTTCGTTAACTAGGAAGAATATTAAGTTTGATTGGGGTCCTAAGCAGCAAGAATCTTTTGATATTCTTAAACATAAGTTAAGCAATGCTCCTATGTTGACATTGCCTGAAGGGATTGAAGAATTTGTGGTTTATTGCGACGCATCGCACACTGGCATGGGATGTGTGCTAATGCAGAAAGTTGAAGTTATTGCATACGCTTCCCGACAATTAAAAGTGCACGAGAAGAATTACACCACCCACGATATGGAGTTAGGTGCCGTTGTATTTGCACTGAAACTGTGGAGACATTATTTATATGGCACCAAGTGTGTAATCTATTATGATCACAAGAGCCTTCAACATATGTTTAATCAGAAGGATCTGAACATGAGGCAGCGACGATGGATGGAGACACTGAATGATTATGATTGTGAAATCCAATACCATCCAGGCAAGGAAAATGTGGTCGCCGATGCCTTAAGTAGGAAGGAAAGGGTTAAGCCCATTAGAATGAATGCCAAGAGCATTGAATTAAAGAACAGCTTGAATGAAAGATTGTTAGCCGCCCAGAAGGAAGCTGTATTAGAAGCCAACTACCCGAATGAAAAGTTGGGAGTAACTGCTGAGCAGTTATCATATGGCAAGGATGGAATCCTAAGATCGAATGGACGAATATGGGTTCCGATCTATGGAGGACATCGGGATGTTATCCTCCAAGAAGCCCACAGTTCTAAGTATTCTGTTCATCCTAGAAGTGATAAGATGTACCAGGATTTGAAGGCAAATTATTGGTGGATAGGCTTGAAAAAGTCTATAGCCACTTATGTGGCCAAATGTCTGACATGTGCTCAAGTTAAAGCAGAACACCAGAAGCCGTCAGGTTTACTACAACAGCCTGAACTTCCCACCTGAAAGTGGGAAATGGTGACTATAGATTTTATCACAAATTTACCGAAGACAAAACGAGGAAATGATACTATATGGGTGATAGTGGATAGACTGACTAAGTTAGCCCACTTCTTACCTATTAAGGAAACACACAGCTCAGATAAGTTAGCTCAGTTGTACGTGGATGAGATTGTATCTCTCCATGGAGTGCCAATAACTATCATCTCTGATAGGGATACGAGGTATACATCGCACTTTTGGAAAAGTTTTCAGCAATCGTTAGGTACTCGATTGAACTTCAGCACTGCATATCATCCTCAGACGGATGGACAGAGTGAGCGTACTATTCAGACACTCGAAGATATGCTACGAGCTTGTGTTATTGACCTAGGAGGAAGTTGGGATGATCATCTTCCATTGATCGAATTTTCATATAACAATAGCTATCATTCCAGTATTCAAGCTGCACCTTTTGAAGCCCTATATGGAAGAAAGTGCAGAACGCCCGTTTTGTAACACCCCGTGTTTTCGAAAGTCGAAGTCAAAGTCAAGGTCAAGTCAACGACCGATTTCGCGCAACTTGACTAGTAGTGAAATTCTTTTATGTGTTTATTTTAGTTGTATTATGTGGAGTAAGTGTCAGTAATTACAATAATCGACGTGTGTTATTCGCTATATAATCGACTTACAACTGTGAACTATAGGGAGTAACAATGCGATAAAGTCAATCTAATCTAATCGCCATCTAAACACAACTTGAATTACGTATTTTGGTTAATGTTATACGTGTGTGTGTGCCTTATGTGTTACTTGTGCATGTTATTTATGTTATGTTGTGGTAATCAATCGAAACGCAATCAAATCGCAATCAAAACTCGAATCACAATCGAAACGCAATCGAACTCAATCGAAATCAAACTATGATAATTAGTGGAGAAGAAATAGCGCGAGATATGAATGGTTGGGATTAAAAGTAATTTGAATAGAAAAATCTATCGCATCGAATCGCTCGCAATCGAAATCGAAACCTCAAAAATCATCACGCCAAACACCCGAACCAAGTGACATCAGGCCGGATTGCCCATCCGACCGGGCTGTCACTTGACCTGGTGCCATATGTCATCCGACCGAGATGACATCCGACCGGATAAGCCACCCGGGCGAGATGCCATCCGACCGACCTACACTTTCCTCTTTGGGTAACTCTATAAATACCCATGTCACTTTCATTCTTTCTACTTTTGGAAACTCTCTGACCGACCAGCACGCTATCCTCACCTTTTCTTTGATTTCTCTCGATTCCGGTAAGATCTCGTCCTAAATCTTGTACTTTCTTGATCTACACGCACTCCTACACCTTTCTATCTTTTAAATCTTAGCTTTTAACCGTGAAATCACTAGATTTGAGGTGTTCTAGGATGACGTCTTCATGTGTTCTTAAGGAACTTCAGGTTTTGGCCTCAACCCACCAAGAACAACTTAGATCTAATCGATTTCCACACAAATACACAAAGATCTTGCATAGATCTAAACACATTCATGGTGAAAAAGGATTGAAAGATGGTTTCTAACTTTCTTTCAACTCTTTTACACTCAATGTGCTCAAAACTGATAGAATCGGACCTTGTTCTAGTCTTCTACTCGTTCGCGGTGTTGTGCTAGCTCAAGATCCGGATTCTACTCACGAGACCACCGATTTCGGGTTAACCAAGAACAACCGTCTCGAACCGGGTAACTGGTCGAGCTAGGGTGATTCCTGGACGATCGGGTTACTTGGGTCAAGATAGAGTTCTGTTGGTTAAAACGTTGTCAAAACGTCTCGATAAAAGCAACAAACAATCAAAACGGCCAAGTGAAAGACGAACGGAACGACCAGCACGGAGTGCTATCCGACCGGACTACGGTCCGAACGGATAAGCCATCCGAGCGACTAGGTCATCCGAGCGGCTTACCCCTTAGGTCCCACACTTAATCAACTTTATCTGAAGTTTAAGTATTGAACGAAATGCTATCCGATCGGACTACCTATCCGACCGGATTACTCATGAGATACTTGGACTTAAACAATTTTCAACGTGTTCATTACACTAAGGATGCCACCCGATCGGACAATCTGTCCGACCGAGTGACCGCCCTGCTGTGGGTTGTTCTCACTAAGTAACCTCGCCACTCGAGTCGTCGTCCGATCGGACAGACCGTCCGATCGACCGACTTGAAAGGTAGAGATACTTCAATGTTTTCAAAATGCTACAATGAAAACTTCAAAGGACAAGCCATCATACACAAACACATCCTTCTCAAAGGAAGAAAGAATCCACTCGAATAGTCATCCGACCGGACAACCTGTCCGACCGGATGACTATCCGAACGGATTGTCATCAACACGACTGGACCATCCGGTCGGATTACCCATCCGACCGAGCTACTGTCCGGGCCACTTACACCTTGCATCGTTTTACGCGTCACTTATCGTTATGCTATCGTTCTGATCAGGCTAATCTTACTCTCAAGCGCGCCCTTCAATCCATCATCGTTGTGAGTATACTCGATCCCTTTTTGCTTTACGCACTTTTGGGTGTTACATACGTTACGAATATTCAAATCACAACAAACACACTACTCAATACTATTTGAACGCTAACTGTTAATGCATGTTATACGTGGCTTATGAAAGCTTGTTTGTTATGTTTACACATGGAATGTTGTCTACCTGCCTTAGCAACGATAGTACTATAGTTTGGACTCAGCACCTGTTCGCATGGGGTTGTTAAGGACAATTACTTGCATGGATTACGGTGGTAATCATGTATTGTGAACTGCCTCAGGCAGTCAACCCGCAGTCATTGGTATCGATGGATCTATGTCGATAACTAGCGTGCTTCATTTCACTATGTGTACGTGCTGGTTATGCGTAAACGAATTTCGAACTCTATATGCTAATATCAAACTTGTATGCTCACCTTTACATTATATGTATTGACTTTATTTTAACGTATGTGACAGGTGCTTAGGATACACATCTGGTAGGAAATCGAAGCTAGAATAAGGCTCTAGAGGCCAACAAATAGTTGTCTGTACAAATTAAATCAAGGGTCTCTAGAAGCAGATAAATATTGCTCTATTTAAAAATATATGAGTTGTCGGAACAGAACTATTTGCCTAGATTTTGTCTGTAATAATTTGTTTACCTTTTGAGACATGGTATGGGACATGTTACTTTAAATTGATTGGTAATGATAATTGTTATGGAAAGTTCTGGACAGTCTGTTTCGCTCAGTGCCATGCCCTGATGTTTCCGCCATCGGTTGGGGTGTGACAGATTGGTATCAGAGCCATAACTATAGGGAATTAGGCAAGACTCGACCTAGTCCGGTCGATGTCTTAGAAACCTAGTCTATAGTTAGGAACCACGGACCGACTTGTGCATATCCGTTAGGGATTATGTATGAGCTAGCTACTTCTCGCTATTCTCGCTTATGCTACACTATCACCGCACTCGAATTTTCAACAAAGAGCAACTAAGTCAAGATTAGGTGTGAAAACCGCAAACTCTCGACTAAAGTTGCTTAACCAACCCGCATTTTTATCTACAAACGGGGAGAATTTTGCCAAATCAGGAGTGAAATCCGTATTTTGATGAATAATCTCCTCTATTTTTTTTATTAAAAATAAGAGCGAAGTTGTTAAGCCAGAGGTGAAACCCTAACCTTGACGACTCGTTCCGCCCTTTTCAAACTCTCACCAAAGTCTCGACAGACTCCAACGACCTGAAGTCACGATATGACTAACGAGATGCGAGCCAAATGCCCAAGAATCGAGGCCAAGGCACTGCCCTGAAGGTCAAATGTGCACAACAAGTCTTGTGAATAGTCGAATCACTTTGGTTAGTCAATGTTTAATAGACGCAGACAATCTATTTCTCGATTTTTATGTGTTTCGATTCTGAGCCTGCAACTGCTAACTCTGATGATTCGTTGATTTTATGTGTTTTGTGTGTTTCATATTTATTTTTTAGCGTTTTGAGATATCACTGGCTTCGATCTAACGCCTTTTTGCTTCCGCTAATCACACAACACACTACACATCGTTAACAAATCACTGAATTGTGGACGACTTTATGCTACGTTATACGCTTATGCTACACGACTCGATGTGCGAAACGCGATCGCTATATTCGAACGCTCGCGAACTCGGAAGTTTTGATGTCATAGTAGGCATGGACTTTCTTCGCGAAAACCATGCTGAAGTTGTGTGCTTCGACAAGATGATTCGATTCTCGCTCGCGAATGGTGATTTATTGGGCGTCTACGGTGAAACTGCTTCGAAAGGTCTTAAGCTCATGTCGTGTGTCCAAGCTAGCAAGTATCTACGCAAGGAATACAGAGCTTTCTTGGCTAACATTGTAGTAGCGGAGAAGGAAAAGAAAGGAAGACCTGGTGTAAACGATGTTCCAGTGGTTCGAGAATTTCCTAACGTTTTTCCCGAGGATCTTCCCGGACTTCCGCCAAGTCGTGATATCGACTTTTGTATCGACATCATTCCTAGAGCCAACCCTATTGCCAAAGCTCCTTACCGTCTCGCACCGTCCGAAATGCGTGAACTCTCAAACCAACTCCAGGAATTACTTGAGAAAGGCTTCATTCGCCCGAGCACCTCTCCTTGGGGCGCGCCAGTCCTTTTCATCAAAAAGAAGGACAGGTCGTTCAGGATGTGTATCGACTATCGGGAATTGAATAAGTTAACCATCAAGAACCGCTATCCCCTACCCCGCATTGATGATTTGTTTGATCAGCTACAAGGTGCTACGTGTTTCTCGAAGATCGATCTACGCTCAGGCTATCACCAACTACGCATTCAAGAGGAGGATATACCCAAAACCGCATTTCGCACTCGATTCGGCCATTACGAATTCGTTGTTATGCCTTTTGGTTTAACCAACGCACCCGCGGTTTTCATGGATCTGATGAATCGCGTGTGTAAACCTTATCTCGACCATTTCGTCATCGTATTCATCGACGATGTCTTGATCTATTCCAAATCGAAAGCTGAACACGCGCAACATCGACGATGTCCAGTTTCTGGGTCACATTGTTAATAGTCAAAGTATTCACGTCGAGCTACTCCAGGGGAATCAACTCTATGCCAAGTTCTCCAAGTGTGAATTCTGGTTGGAGGATGTCCAGTTTCTGGGTCACATTGTTAATAGTCAAAGTATTCACGTCGATCCTGTGAAGATTGAAGTCGTTAAGAGTTGGATTACACCTATGAACCCGTCTGAAGTCCGTTCTTTTCTCGAACTAGCGGGCTATTATCGACGATTTATCGAAGGATTATCAAAGATCGCAGTACCGCTTACCGCTCTCACGCATAAAGACAAGCCTTTTGTTTGGGGAACTGAACAAGAGTCTGCCTTTCGAACCCTCAAGCACATGCTTTGCAATGCTCCTATTCTCACATTGCCCGACAGGAACGATGATTTCATTGTCTACTGTGATGCTTCCAACCTTGGTCTTGGTTGTGTTCTCATGCAACGGGACAAGGTTATAGCTTACGCATCTCGTCAGCTCAAAATCCACGAGAAGAACTATACAACCCATGATCTCGAGCTAGGCGCGGTTGTTTTTGCGTTAAAGATTTGGCGACACTACCTGTATGGTACCAAGTGTACGATCTTCACCGATCATAGGAGCCTACAACATATCTTTAATCAGAAGGAACTTAATATGCGTCAACGCCGATGGGTAGAACTTCTCAACGATTACGACTGTGAGATTCGTTATCACCCAGGCAAAGCAAATGTTGTTGTCGACGCACTCAGCAGACGGAGCTATCTGCTTAGCACTCGCAATGTTAAAGCCCAATACGATCTCGAAACCCTCATCCGTGAAGCTCAGCATGCATGTTTTAATGAACGCACTCTGAAGAAGGAAAGAATCTACCACGATGGAGCCTAGCTTGTGAGTAAGTCGAATGAGATATTCCACCTTCTGGACCGAATTTGGATCCCTAAATGGACCGATTTGTGATAGATTTTGATGGATGAAGCCCATAAATCCCGGTATTCTATTCATCCCGGTGCCGACAAAATGTACCAGGACCTTCGCTACAAGTACTGGTGGCCTGGCATGAAAAGGGATATTGCTCTTTACGTTGGGAAGTGCCTAACTTGTGCAAGAGTCAAGGTTGAACATCAAAGACCCTCCGGCTTACTCGAACAACCGCCAATTCCTAGGTGGAAGTGGGAGAGTATAGCTATGGACTTCATAACGAAGCTTCCGCATACGTCATCAGGTCACGACAGCATTTGGGTTGTGGTTGACCGTTTGACTAAATCAGCTCACTTTTTGCCAATACGGGAAGACTACAAGGTAGAACGATTAGCCCGAATCTACACCGACGAGATCATTTGTAATCATGGGACGCCTCGTGACATCATCTCTGACCGTGATGCTCGGTTTACCTCGCCTCGCGACTGTGGGAAACGTTTCAAACGGCTCTCGGTACATCGCTTAATCTAAGTACCGCTTTCCACCCTCAAACCGACGGACAGACTGAAAGAACGATTCGTACTCTTGAGGACATGCTCCGTTCGTTTGTCATAGACTTCGGTGGTAATTGGGATAAATACCTGCCGTTAGTCGAATTCTCATATAACAACAGTTATCATTCCAGCATCCAAATGGCACCATTCGAGGCCTTATACGGAAGAAAATATCGATCGCCTATTGTGTGGCACGAGATCGGTCACTTGCAATTAACCGGTCCCGAGCTATTACAAGAAACGACTGACAAAGTCCTCCAAATTCGAGACAACTTGTTGAAAGCTCAAAGTCGACAGAAAAGTTATGCCGATAGACGACGCAAGCCCCTTGAATTTGACGTTGGCGACTACGTACTCCTAAAGGTATCACCTTGGAAGGGTGTGGTCAGATTCGGCAAGAAAGGGAAACTAGCGCCTCGATATGTTGGACCTTTTAAGATTCTGGAAAGGATCGGAAAAGTCGCCTACAGACTCGAACTACCGGAGGAACTTAGTAACGTCCACCCGACTTTCCATGTGTCAAACCTCCGAAAGTGCCTGGCTGAGCATGATTTAATCGTACCCCTCGACGACCTTCAAGTAAACGAAACACTACACTTCGTGGAGAAGCCTATCGAAATCATGGATCGCCAAACCAAGCAGCTCAGACGCTTGCGCATTCCTATTGTGAAAGTCCGATGGGAAGGCAAACGAGGCACAGAGTTCACTTGGGAACTCGAAAGCGACATGAAGGCGAAGTACCCGCAGTTGTACGTTACGGCTTCGGCCTAATTTTGGGATGAAATTCCCTAAACAAGGGGAGGCTGTAACACCCCGTGTTTTCGAAAGTCGAAATCAAAGTCAAGGTCAAGTCAACGACCGATTTCGCGCAACTTGACTAGTAGTGAAATTCTTTTATGTGTTTATTTTAGTTGTATTATGTGGAGTAAGTGTCAGTAATTACAATAATCGACGTGTGTTATTCGCTATATAATCGACTTACGACTGTGAACTATAGGGAGTAACAATGCGATAAAGTCAATCTAATCTAATCGACATCGAAACGCAACTCGAATTACGTATTTTGGTTAATGTTATACGTGTGTGTGTGCCTTATGTGTTACTTGTGCATGTTATTTATGTTATGTTGTGGTAATCAATCGAAACGCAATCAAATCGCAATCAAAACTCGAATCACAATCGAAACGCAATCGAACTCAATTGAAATCGAACTATGATAATTAGTGGAGAAGAGATAGCGCGAGACATGAATGGTTAGGATTAAAAGTAATTTGAATAGGAAAATCTATCTCATCGAATCGCTCGCAATCGAAATCGAAACCTCAAAAATCGTCGCGCCAAACACCCGAACCAAGTGCCATCCGGCCGGATTGCCCATCCGACCGGGCTGTCACTTGACCTGGTGCCATATGTCATCCGACCGAGATGACATCCAACCGGATAAGCCACCCGAGCGAGATGCCATCCGACCGACCTACATTTTCCTCTTTGGGTAACTCTATAAATACCCATGTCACTTTCATTCTTTCTACTTTTGGAAACTCTCTGACCGACCAGCACGCTCTCCTCACCTTTTCTTCGATTTCTCTCGATTCCGGTAAGATCCCGTCCTAAATCTTGTACTTTCTTGATCTACACGCACTCCTACACCTTTCTATCTTTTAAATCTTAACTTTTAACCGTGAAATCACTAGATTTGAGGTGTTCTAGGATGATGTCATCATGTGTTCTTAAGGAACTTCATGTTTTGGCCTCAACCACCAAGAACAACTTAGATCTAATCGATTTCCACACAAATACACAAAGATCTTGCATAGATCTAAACACATTCATGGTGAAAAAGGATTGAAAGATGGTTTCTAACGTTCTTTCAACTCTTTTACACTCAATGTGCTCAAAACCGATAGAATCGGACCTTGTTCTAGTCTTCTACTCGTTCGCGGTGTTATGCTAGCTCAAGATCCGGATTCTACTCACGAGACCACCGATTTCGGGTTAACCAAGAACAACTGTCTCGAACCGGGTAACTGGTCGAGCTAGGGTGATTCCTAGACGATCGGGTTACTTGGGTCAAGATGGAGTTCTGTTGGTTAACACGTTGTCAAAACGTCTCGATAAAAGCAACAAACAATCAAAACGGCCAAGTGAAAGACGAACGGAACGACCAACACGGAGCGCTATCCGGCCGGACTACTGTCCGAACGGATAAGCCATCCGAGCGACTAGGTCATCCGAGCGGCTTACCCCTTGGGTCCCACACTTAATCAACTTTATCTGAAGTTTGAGTATTGAACGAAATGATATCCGGTCGGACTACCTATCTGACCGGATTACTCTTCGTATCATGAGATACTTGGACTTAAACAATTTTCAACGTGTTCATTACACTAAGGATGCCACCCGATCGGACAATCTGTCCGACCGAGTGACCGCCCTGCTGTGGGTTATTCTCACTAAGTAACCTCGCCACTCGAGTCGTCGTCCGATCGGACAGACCGTCCGATCGACCGACTTGAAAGGTAGAGATACTTCAATGTTTTCAAAATGCTACAATGAAAACTTCAAAGGACAAGCCATCATACACAAACACATCCTTCTCAAAGGAAGAAACAATCCACTCGAATAGTCATCCGACCGGATGACCATCCGAACGGATTGTCATCAACACGACTGGACCATCCGGTCGGATTACCCATCCGACCGAGCTGCTGTCCAGGCCCCTTATACCTTGCATCGTTTTACACGTCACTTATCGTTATGTTATCGTTCTGATCAGGCTAATCTTACTCTCTAGCGCTCCCTTCAATCCATCATCGCTGTGAGTATACTCGATCCCTTTTTGCTTTACGCACTTTTGGGTGTTACATACGTTACGAATATTCAAATCACAACAAACACACTACTCAATACTATTTGAACGCTAACCGTTAATGCATGTTATACGTGGCTTATGAAAGCTTGTTCGTTATGTTTACACATGGAATGCTGTCTACCTGCCTTAGCAACGATAGTACTATAGTTTGGACTCAGCACCTGTTTGCATGGGGTTGTTAAGGACAATTACTTGCATGGATTACGGTGGTAATCATGTATTCCGAACTGCCTCAGGCAGTCAACCCGCAGTCATTGGTATCGATGGATCTATGTCGATAACTAGCGTGCTTCTTTTCACTATGTGTACGTGTTGGTTATGCGTAAACGAATTTCGAACTCTATATGCTAATATCAAACTTGTATGCTCACCTTTACATTATATGTATTGACTTTATTTTAACGTATGTGACAGGTGCTTAGGATGCACATCTGGTAGGAAATCGAAGCTAGAATAAGGCTTTAGAGGCCAACAAATAGTTGTCTGTACAAATTGAATCAAGGGTCTCTAGAAGCAGATAAACAATTGCTCTATTTAAAAAAATCTGAGTTGTCGGAACAGAACTATTTGCCTAGATTTTGTCTGTAATAATTTGTTTACCTTTTGAGACATGATATGGGACATGTTACTTTAAATTGATTGGTAATGATAATTGTTATGGAAACTTCTGGACAATCTGTTTTGCTCAGTGCCATGCCCCGATGTTTCCGCCATCGGTTGGGGTGTGACACGTTTGTTGGGCAGAAGTTGGAGATGTCCAACTAACAGGACCTGATATAGTCCTGGAGACGACATATAAGATTGTACAGATACGAGATCGTCTCAAAGCTGCCAGGGATAGGCAGAAAAGCTACGCGGATAAAAGGCGAAAACCTTTAAAATTCGAGGTTGGTGACAAAGTGTTACTGAAAGTATCACCCTGGAAAGGGGTAATGCGATTTGGCAAGAAATGCAAGTTAAGCCCAAGATATATAGGACCATTCGAGATCATCGAATGTGTCAGAACAATGGCTTATAAGTTAAATTTGCCTGAAGAGCTCAATGGTATTCATAATGTATTCCACATCTGCAATCTGAAGAAATGTATAGCTGATGAATCACTAGTCATACCACATACGGATGTGCACATAGATGAGAGCCTGAATTTTGTTGAGAAACCTTTGTCTATTGAGGATCGACAGGTTAAGAAGCTTCGAAGGAAGCATGTACCAATTGTAAAGGTTAAATGGGATGCCCGTAGAGGTCCTGAGTATACATGGGAGGTAGAGTCCACAATGAAAGAGAAGTACCCTCATTTATTTCAGAAAATCTCGAGGTCGAGATTTCTTTTAAGGGGGTGAGGATGTAACACCTCGCAAAATCATGTCCAATATAGTATCGACACGTGTCATGGACTTTAAACATGTATCAAATTGAATATGAGGGACTAAAGTTGACAAACGAAGAAAGTATATGTATATAACGATACAAAGTGTCAACATTTGATAATTATGCCTTTTAACAACCCTACACGATGTTTATAACCCTAAAACAAATGTATCATGAAGCATATGAAACCGTTTGTGGAAGAAAGTGAAAGTTTACAAGACGCGACGGTTAAACGTGTCAACATGTTTAAGTTATACCTCTCAGTGACCTTTTAGCGAACCCGGAGCCTTGTAACAATTAATTATACTCCCAAGAATAAGTGGTAAAAATTTCACAAGGTTTCGATATCGTATGAGGAAGATACGTTAACTTTCGTAATTAAGGGGTTAAAAGCGTCAATGAGGCAAAACTTGTGTTTTCGGTTATCGTTTAAGGAAACTGGACCTAACGATATTTGGTTATACATCACGGATCACAAAAAATATAAATTTCATGGGTTAAAAGTGCTTAAAATGGAAGAAATTACGCTTTAGAAGGTTCAGGGGGTGAAAATGACAATTTTTGAAACTTGTTGGCTGGTCCCCCTACCTCCTAGCGTTGCGCCACCACTGAGGCACTTTCCGTCGTGCGACGCGACGGACTGTCAGCTCAGAAAAGATTTTTTTAACATGGCAGCTTGCATGTTTGCTAGATTCCGCGAGTTTGCCACCCTCTAGCTGCTTGAAACACGTCCCTAGACACTTGTTTTCATCCCTGGAGTTGCCATAACACCTGTATCCATCTCCTTGAACCTTCCTTGGCTATAAATAAGTCCATTTGTTGCAACTTGTGAACTCACACTTACACATTTGCTTGTTCTAACTCTCTGGAGCATTCTTGGCAATTGAGAAGCCTTTCCTCTGTTCCAATCTCGTGCTAAGGACAATTGTAAGTCATCTTAGCTTCTGTAATTCAGTTTTAATTAGTTTAATGGCCCAAAGTCAAACCGTCGTAATTAAGGTTTGACTTAGTGATTAATCACTAATGGTCCAATCAATTCTCGAATTAAAAGTAGCTTTGAGTTGGTAATTATGTGGGTATTAAACCCTTAAAAGGGCACCCTCTTTGGTGAGCATCGGATTCCCAATTCTTCCAGTAACTAAGCTTTTATACGATTCTAACATAGTAACAAGTGATGCCATGTGTTGCTTAGCAATTTCTGGAGAGATATTTTGACCATTTTGAATATTCAATGTAACATTACATTGCAGATTTGTTGAATTCTGTCGTTGAGGACTTGGTATTGTGAAATTCGGATCAAAACTTGAATACGACGACGAATATCCACCACTCTGAGTTACAGTACTACCATTTGTTCTAAAAGAACTATCAGCACTGAACGCAGTCTTGATCTTTGGACTCGGAGTAGTCTCAAATTTGTTTCCTCTGTAGTATAGACTAACATCTTGTTGAGCGTTTGGATTATTCATGATAGCAGTTTTCTGAATATCCAATTCATGTTCTTCAATCTTCTGAATGAACTTTGCCAAATTCATATTTTCAGATTTTCTCATATGTTTTAAGATCAACAAATATGTTCCCCATTTATTCTGTGGTAATGCATCGGCTAGCTTATCAACCCATTCATCGTCGTCTTTCTTTATTTCCAATCTTCCCATTTCCAGAACAAGATAACAATATCTATCGATAGTCATTTTTGTTGTTTCACCTTCAAAAGCTACAAACATATCAAATGATTTCTTTAGTAAAGCTTGTTTGTTCTTTATCATATCAGCGCTTCCCTTAAACTTGTTAATCAACGCCAACCAAATTGATCTAGCAGTTTCTTCATGTTGAAGTAACACAAAAATATCTTCTTTTACGGATTGTTGGAAAAGACTAATCATCATTTTTTCACTTGTGGATTTCAATTTCTCAGCCGTTGAATAGTCACTTAAAGCTTTTTCAATCCCACGTTCATTTTTCGGTTTAACGTAATCTACATCCAATGAGCACCATGCATCAAACTTATAGGCTTGCACCCAGTTTTCAAAACGATTTTGCCATCCTTTAAAATCCTCGATGTACATAAGTTTAGGAGGCTTTTGAGACGTTCCCGTTTCATTTTCAATTTCAATTGTTTCAGCAGCAGTAACTGGAGTAGTAGCAAACGCGTTGTAAAACTCCTCTTCCATGTTTCAGTAAACTGTTTCACAAATTCACAGAGTTCAAACGAAATGCAAGTTTAAACGAAATGACTTTTGATGCGAAATGAACTTTGGTGCGAAATGGCCTCTTCAAACGAAATGGCAATCTGATGCGAAATGGTTGATTTCGTACGGAATGACTAATTTCGTACGAAATGTCACAACAGATGATTTTGTACGAAATGAAATGTAGTTTCAAGCGAAATGGAGGATCTATTTCGTACGAAATGGAGATCAGTTCAAGCAAAATGGCAACTTGGAGCGAAATGGGTCAATTCGTGCGAAATGGGTCAATTCGTGCGAAATGGGAGGTCACAAGGTTCAATTCGTACGAAATGGAATGTCTGTTTCACACGAAATGGCTCATTTCGTATGAAATGTTGCTGATGTCACTTATCCGGTCGGATTTTTGTCAAATTGAACAGTTTTTAGCTTGATTTTAGGTTTCAAGGATTCGTTAAAACAATGTTTCGCTTATAATGTGAGAAAATCAATCCATTTTAACCGTGAAAACTTGTTAATTTTGAAAAAGAAGGTGTAGAAGTTAGAATTTTGATGAAAACAAGCTGAATTGGTAAGAACTCTTCCTCCTGAGCTCTGATACCACTTGTAGGATCGAGATTCGATCTAAACGAGTCTATCAGAAGAGTTCTAATCCATATCAAAGGCGGAATTCAATGATACAGACTTGAATACAGCTTGATTCACTCTTTAATTGTCTTGTATATTGATATAACACTGTTACAGATCAAATGACACGTCGGCAGCACTTCAGTACCGGAATCACGAACTGTTACAAATGAAATGGCAGCTCTAGTATTTATAGGCATTGCATTCCGTACGAAATGGTTAAGTGTCATTTCGTGCGAAATGGACTCTTCCATTTCGTGCGGAATGGTCAGTCACAACCAATTTCATCTAAACTAACCTACCGAGCTCCATTCTATCCAATCTAGACACAAGACTCGATACAAGATGAAGTCGACAGACATATGCACCAACAAGTGTACCTCCCGAATCCAGAAGTCACACTTAGAAAACTTCGCATAGAGTTGCTCCTTTCTCAGGAATTCCAAAATAAGACGCAGGTGCCGCTCGTGATATTCCTTGCTCTTCGAGTAGATCAAAATGTCGTCGATGAATACTATAACAAAATCGTCGAGATACGGTTTTCATACACGGTTCATGAGATCCATGAAGACCGCTGGCGCGTTCGTCAATCCAAACGGCATAACTAAAAACTCATAGTGCCCATAACGCGTTCGAAAAGCCATTTTTGGAACATCCTCCTCTCGGACTCTCACCTGATGATAGCCCGATCTTAAGTCGATCTTCGAATAAAAACTTGACCCTTGCAACTGGTCAAACAAGTCGTCGATGCGTGGCAATGGATAACTGTAGGATCGTTTTCAGACTCAAACGAGTCGATCAGAAGAGTTTATCTCTATATGAAAGGCGGAAACAGACGTATCGAGTTCAGTTCAGCTGAATTATCACTTTAAACGGTCCGTATATTGATTTTAGATCAAATACAAGCCTGTGGACACTTCGGCAGCACTTCGTTACACTGACCGGAAAGTTACAAATGACAAGACACTCAAGGGTATATATAGGAGGTGTGATTTCGCTTGAAGCTGGTTCAAGCGAGATCTAATTCCTCTTGAAACCGGTTCAAACGAAATTAACACATATGATTTCGTTTGAAATGACATCTTGTCATTTCAAGCGAAATTACCTCCAACTCATTTCCTCGTTAAACAAGCCCTGATATATCTAATACAAATAAGACTCGATACAAGACGAAGTCGACATACGCATGCACCAACAATAACAGTTTTTGACAGTCACCTTGTTGAGTTCCCGATAATCAATACACATGCGAAAGGACCCGTCTTTCTTCTTTACGAACAGAACTGGGCTCCCCAAGGCAAAAAACTGGGTCGAATAAAGCCCCTATCCAGTAACTCTTGCAGTTGATTAGACAACTCCTGCAATTCTCCAGGTGCAAAACGGTAAGGAGCACGAGTGTAACACCTCGCAAAATCATGTCCAATATAGTATCGACACGTGTCATGGACTTTAAACGTGTAACAAATTGAATATGAGGGACTAAAGTTGACAAACAAAGAAAGTATATGTATATAAGGATACAAAGTGTCAACATTTGATAATTATGCCTTTTAACAACCCTACACGATGTTTATAACCCTAAAACGAATGTATCATGAAGCATATGAAACCGTTTGTGGAAGAAAGTGAAAGTTTACAAGACGCGGGGGTTAAATGTGTCAACATGTTTAAGTTATACCTCCGAGTGACCTTTTAGCGAACCCGGAGCCTTGTAACAATTAATTATACTCCCAAGAATAAGTGGTAAAAATTTCACAAGGTTTCGATATCGTATGAGGAAGATACGTTAACTTTCGTAATTAAGGGGTTAAAAGCGTCAATGAGGCAAAACTTGTGTTTTCGGTTATCGTTTAACAAAACCGGACCTAACTATATTTGGTTATACATCATGAATCACAAAAATATAAATTTCATGGGTTAAAAGTGCTTAAAATGGAATAAATTAAGCTTTAGAAGGTTCAGGGGGTGAAAATGACAATTTTTGAAACTTGTTGGCTGGTCCCCCTACCTCCTGGTGCTGTGCCACCACTGAGGCACTTCTCCGTCACGCAACGCGACGGACTGCCAGCTCAAAAAAATTGTTTTAACGTGGCAGCTTGCATGTTTGCTAGATTCCGCGAGTTTGCCACCCTCTAACTGCTTGAAACACGTCCCTAGACACTTGTTTTCATCCCTGGAGTTGCCATAACACCCGTATCCATCTCCTTGAACCTTCCTTGGCTATAAATAAGTCCATTTGTTGCAACTTGTGAACTCACACTTTCACATTTGCTTGTTCTAACTCTCTGGAGCATTCTTGGCAATTGAGAAGCCTTTCCTCTGTTCCAATCTCGTGCTAAGGACCATTGTAAGTCATCTTAGCTTCTGTAATTCAGTTTTAATTAGTTTAGTGGCCCAAAGTCAAACCGTCGTAATTAAGGTTTGACTTAGTGATTAATCACTAATGGTCCAGTCAATTCTTGAATTAAAAGTAGCTTTGAGTTGGTAATTATGTGGGTATTAAACCCTTAAAATGGCACCCTGTGATTCCGACTCTAACTAGGTCAATTGTCGGGTCAAACTTGATTATAAAAAGTCAACAGGAAGCTAATTTTCGCATAAACACATAATTAACAATGTAGAAGCTATGAAACCCGTTTTATCTCTTGTATAACTTGGTAATTAATGTAAGAACATGTCTAAGCATGTTCAACCCGACAATTTTTAGTATAAGCTTGGTTCGGAACCGAAAGTCGCATAAGTGGACTTTTGCTTTGACTTTCAGTTCTGACCCATTAGAGCATAGTTTAGAAATGCCTTAGAGCTTTATTAGGACCAGGTTACATGTTAGTATAACCCTCTGTGATTATACAACTTGGTTCATTAATTATCCGATTCATATGCCTGTTTCCGTTATATGCCTAAATGTTGACCCATATGCCCTTTTGACCTTAAAACAAGAATTTTGAAAATGTGAGAGGACAATAATCTTTATTACTGATTTATAAACATGTCCCTAAATTTTCACATTAGTTTGAGGTCTAGATTAAGAGTTATGCTCAATAGCGTAATTAGAAAGCTTTTTATGAATTAAACGGCGTAATTAGCATAAAGTCTATCTAAACCCAATTTTTGATACCAAACTTTTTAACTACTGATGTAAAATAATATTTTGGGATTTTTGAAGATTTTTATTTTTTTTAGGCTGAGCATAACATAGGGTTATAGCTTTGATTTGGAAATTGTCGGTTTTGCCCTTTTGGCCTATAAAATGAGTTTTACATAATATTTTGATACCAAACCTTTTGCTACTGATTTATATAATAAATAAAATATTTTGAGTCTTCTGGAATGATAAAAATATCAGCTTTTCCTTAAAAACCCGTAAATCGCTTAAAACCGTCTTTTTACGCGTTTAAAACGCATAGTATGTATTAAAACCATTTTTTCTCATATAAGACTTAACTAGGACATTGACCCGCCGCGCGTTGCGGTGGTGTCGAAAGTTAAAGTAACTCGAATTTATACCGTATATTTGATCCAAGTTGAAAAATATTCCGTCACCGTTGAATGAAATACTATTATATTTGACTCGACTCGCTTTCGCACAAAATAAGGATAAAAACGTATTATATTTGACTATATTCGTTTCAGGAAAAGTTTATGTCAAACGTTAGTCGTTTCCATTGAAACGCGAATTTAAACCGACAGGTACGCTAAAACTGCCATACGTCGCGTGCTACGGCTGCGACACCTTAGTTGTTTATAGTTGGTGGTACGTTATGTGGTGTGTTAATCATAGAAAAACACGTGTCTCGGCGTATCCGGTCTATCTCAGTGTAACATATATAAGTATTGCGGTTACAATGTACGATGATGACATTAACGTGTAATGCCCGCACGTGAAATTACGCGTTTTTACATTGTTACACACGGTATGTTTGTGATATTAACGTCGTTTGACATAGATTAAAAAAAAGAGAATGTCTCCGCCGTTGCGGTGTAAAGTTGTAATAGTAACTTAGACAACAATGTAAAATTGTAAAAGTTATTTAGACATTAACGTAGTTAGGCATAGATAAAAAAAAGCATATTAACGTGTGACACGCTATGGTGTAAAGTCGTAAAAGCAATTCAAGTAAAATGAGACGCCAAGTTATTAAGAAGAAAGGTTGATGGATACCAACTTTTATTTTTAAGATAAGTAAACAAATATTAAATTATATGTAAATAATTAAGAAAATGAAATTTAAACAACATTTGAAAAGGGAAAAAAAAGTAACTGGGAGAAAGAAAATCTGAACTCCGTTTAATGGAAAAGAGGAGGAGTCGAACTCATGACCCCTTCTTTAGCTTGAGACACAACAACCAACAGACCAAATTACAATCTGTTTTACTATAGCTCAAACAACGTATGTATATAAAAGTAAAGGCGGTGGCTGTCACATCACAGCCACCGACTTTTTGTTTTAAGATAGTATATAATACCTACTGATATTTTAAGCAAATTTTTATATTTTAACAGTAAGCAAAAGTTTTAAACTCAGATTTGAAATTTTGACCTTTAAAGCTTATGTGAAATTACCAAAATGCCCCTACGGCGCATAGTTTGATTAGAAAAGGTAAATTTCACATGTATGCCATACCCTACTGTTATGACTTATAAAATAAGTATTTTTACTGAATATATCAGACCTGAAACTCAGATTTATATTTAAACTCTTTTATAAGCTTTAAAATGATCAAAATACCCCTACGGGGCATAAATTGAGTTTAAATTCATTTTGGGCATAATGGAAGGTATCCTACTGATATCACAACATATTTAAGGCATATTAACTCAGGAAACCTGTTCATGAATCATTTGGTTACCCGTTACGCATTATTCGTATTCGGTGCGGTTTATGTAACTAGTTTGCATAAATTAGCCGAAACGGGTCAAACCTTATCATTTTTATCTCAAAATCCAGAATGTGTCTAGTTTACCCATATTAAACAAGTATACAAACTTGTCGGGTCTAAACCACATTCTAATCCGGTCTTCGCTTAATCGTGCGTTTTGAACCGTATATCTTCCTTTAAAACTAACTGGTCTAAGTTTAGACTTAATTAAGACCGTTAGGAATCTAATAGGTTATTAAAACCTTCGTTCCAGATTAGGAGCCCGGTAAAAGCTACTTGCACTCGCTTTTTGTGAAATATACTTGCTCAGGTAAATACTTTTAACTTATTTTCCATATACGGGCTTAGGATACGGTATTATAATAATACCGCTTGGTCGGGTATGTAGTGTTTAAATCGGATTGTGATTAATATATTTACATAACCAGTTTTAATCTGTTTTATTTGGTATATGGCCCTTGGGGGGTTAATGACCATGTCCCAGATATCCTTGGCATCATTCATTGAAATGGCCAAGACCTAAGCACGGGGTGTAGACATACACTTAACAGTTGCATATGTAAAAACTGGTAACCCACTTTAAGGAATTAACCTTGTGGGCATTATGCCTGTGGCGTGTCAGTTAATCTTGTCCGGCTCTTCTAACCGGCCCTGACGGACGACAAATAAGTAAAACTGTATACAAGATTATTTTTAAATAATTGTCCCAAGTTATAAAAGATATTTTGCGCCTTGTGCATTCAAATCAATTTTCTTAAACTCTTTTCAAAATGAGTCGGTTAATTGTATTTACCAGTGTAAACTGACGTATTTTCCCAAAAATGCTAAGTGCAGGTACTAAACGGAATAGGCTGGCTACTCCTAGCATCACTAAAGAGTCTTGCGAGCTTAAGATGTTAAAGTCTGTTGAACAATGATCTTTTTATATTTTGATCCGCCTGTGGATCCTTTACAGTCCGTTTGTAATACTTTGATATTACTTTTTATTCGGTTTGTAATGTGATTCATCTTTTGCTTACGCTGTGCATTTAAATTGTGTTGTATGACTATGATGATATCAACTACGTCACGATACTCCCCACCGGGCCCACCGGTAATACGTGGAAATATCAGGGTGTGACAACGAGCTATCGGGGCTGCTCCTGGTGCAAGATCAATCTGAAATTCCACTTGACGGTGAGGAGGTAAACCAGGAAGTACCTCAGGAAATACATCGGCAAATTCACGTACAACTGGCAGATCCTCGATCTTTCTTTCTTCAGATGGAGTATCAGTAACTAATGCTAGAATTGCAGGAAACCCCTTTCGTAGACATTTCTGCACTTGCATAGCCGAGATAATACCAACCATCGTCCCACTACGATGCCCTTGCACTGATAATGACTCTCCACCTGGGAGAGGGATACGTACAATTTTCTCCTTGCATAGAATCTCAGCTTGATGTTTGGACAACCAATCCATACCAACTACTATATCAAAGCTACCGAGGATAACAGGAAGGAGATCAATATCAAACACTTGACCCCCAAGATCTAGTTTACACCCAAATAGGACATGCGAAGCTTCAATCGTTTTACCGTCAGCTAATTATACTACTTGTTTAACTTCTAAAGGTGTTGGAGTTAACCCTAATCGCTGACTAAACTCTAGGGACACATAACTCCAATCGGCACCGGAATCAAATAATACAGAAACAAAAAAGATCGTTCACAGAAAACGTACCAGTCACGACATTGTCGTCGTACCTAGCATCACCAGCGCCAATAGTGAATACCCTTCCACGAGCACCATTGCCCCCATTGTTGCCATTGTTGCTATTCCCAGCATTGTTGTTGTTGTTCTGGCGGTTGTTGTCGTTGGCATTCTGATTCAGCTGAGGGCAATCCCGCTTGATGTGGCCCTCATCCCCACACTGGAAACACCCCTTCTTAAAGCCCTGGTTCTGATGGGGTTGTTGCCTTTGCTGATGTTGTTGCTGCTGATTCTGCTGCTTTGGGTACTGGGCTCTACAGTCTTTTGCCTCATGACCCAACTTGTCGTATCTACGGCAAACCCGGACACACTGTCCATGATGATGATAACCACACTTGTTGCACTTTGGCTTCTTGCCAGCATAGGAGCCCTGATTCTGATTGTTGCCCTGGCCTTGGTTGACTGAGGACGACTGACTGAAACTACGGTTATTGCTGTTGTCAGGCCTTTTCTGAGATTGACTGGCACTGGTTGCTTTGTCAAAATCGTTCCACTTGCGCTTGTTATCACTAGCAGGTGTGATAGCTGTAGCAGCAGAGGTAGTAGCAGATTTACGAGGCGGCAATGAGCCATGCTCGACCTCTTGGTTAGTAATCTTATGTGCCAAACGGATGATCTGGGGCAGGTTGTTATGGTTTGCAGTAGTGACATACCCCTTTACAGCTGGTGCTAGGTCCTTGAGGTACAACTCAATTCTTCGAGGTGCAGGCCGAGACAGGTTAGGGCACAAAATTGCTAGTTCGTGAGATCGTTTCGTGTAAGCCTCGATCTCGGACCCTTCCATCTTCAAATCGTAGTACTCATTCTCCAATTTCTGAATCTCATCACGAGGACAATACTCCTCCCGCATTAACTCCTTGAATTCATCCCAAGTAGTGGCATTAGCCATCTCGATACCCAGCATCTGGACTTGGGCATTCCACCAAGTCAAGGCACCATCCTCCAAAGTTCATGTAGCATACTTCACACGGTCCCCCTCGAGACAGTTACACATGGTGAATACCGACTCAGCTTTCTCGAACCATCGAAGTAGCCCCACAGCCCCTTCAGTCCCACTGAAGGTCTGTGGCTTACAATCCATAAATGTTTTAAACGTACAGGCGGGCGGATGATTCTGATTCCGTTGACCTATTGGACGAAAGAGAATACAACACAGGGGTAAGAGTTGTGTACGCGACACAAGTATAAAGAAGATTTGGCACATTTCGTACCAGCTTGGTAGGCTGCCAAAGCCTCAGCCACACGTGTGTTGATTAAGTTTGTCAGCTCAGCTTGGGTCATCGCGATGTGACCACGTCCATGACCTCATCCACTCATGATTCTATATAAGGAAAGGGAACAAATTTAAGAGTCGAGATGAGGTAAGAGTCAAGTCTCACATTGAAATCTACAACTACCAAGTTTACACGCAATAGGGCAGAACCCTTCTCACACTCGTTAAGCCTCACTGGGACTTACGTGCACCTCGCGTTATTATTATGTGTGCACCCATAATAATAAGGCAATTTGCATGCTCATCTCAGTGCCTCTTAACTTGCGCTAGAAGTTTCCCCCCACAAACAAAAAGCATGACAGGATCAATAACCACAAAAGTCGAAGAGTAGTGCCGCACTATCTAGCTTCACTAAGACATGCGGCACAGGTAATCACATCAAGGTATCAAATATGTTGTTTCATGCAAGTCATGTGTGTGTGTAACTGCTAAGCAAGTAATGCATAAAGTTAACAGGAGACGAACCTTGCAATCTGGAGCTGAGTGTCATGGTCGATTTTCGAAGTTGTTCGGTTATAGTCTGGTTTTATAAAAACGTTTTAAAACCTAGTTCACTATAACCAGTGGCTCTGATACCAAACTGTCACACCCCCAAAATACCACATGCGGAATCACCGCGGGACGTGTGACGTACCAGGATCCAAGCCACCAATCACATTGAACTATGCATAATATTAAAATAAAACATTCCATTCATTTCAAAATATA
Source organism: Helianthus tuberosus (assembly GCA_030545235.1). NCBI lineage: Eukaryota > Viridiplantae > Streptophyta > Magnoliopsida > Asterales > Asteraceae > Helianthus > Helianthus tuberosus. Next base: position 162,381,160 of record CM060450.1, read on the forward strand.
AATCCAAGTCATAAGTTAAACCAAAGTAAGTGTTTAGCGGAAGCAAATAGTAAACTGTTAATCAACTGTTCCAAATTAAATGTTCAAAACCAATGTAACTAGTATCAAAGAGTCTCGATCCATGACCACTCCTGCACTCCCAGATAGCAAGTCCACATCAAGAATCTAACGACCTGCAAGCATGCAGACAGGTGTGTCAGACGACGCTGGTGAGTTCAAAGTTTTGTTAACGCGTTTAGTTACCAGTTATGAGTATAAAACAGTTCAATGATTTGATGTTGTAATAACTCGTTTACCGCTGATGGCTTAAGTTGTTTTGCCCAAACCCCATTGCCTTTATCAAAGCAATGGTCAAGACTGGGATCATTAGTTCACTCCCGACCTCCCCGGTACGGTGTGAGGTTGCCAAACCTAAATAGCGCTATTAACTAATATCCCGTTGCCTCCCCGACAATGATCGGTAGATGGGACTTAGGTGATAGATATGCGAGTATTAACAAACATCCCAATAACCCAGCATTCCCCCCCCCCCCCCCCCCGAAACATTTACCAGATGTCCCTCCCCGGGACGCATGCTTGGAAAAAGATCAGTGAACTCACATTGGTTTGCTCGGTAAGATTAACTACTGGTTCGCACTTAAACAGTCACAGCCTATGGTATTCACGTATGCAATGTCAGTTTTCATTCACAAAGTTCACATATAAATGGCAGTATGTATTTCACACAGTGATTTCCGAATGGCACATAGCAGTTACATAACTCATTCAAATCCACATTTCACGTGTATACTCCGTAATAATGCTTAACAGTTAAGTGTACTAGGTGTATGAACCAAATCATGCCACTTGATCATAATCAAACATCATTAACAGTAGATACCCTATCATAATCATTCACTATTAAGCATGCAGTTTATACAAATCATCGTGACCCACTGTCCATGCACAACCTCTCCGACGAAACCCCCTTATGACGAAACATCATGGGTTTCGTCAAGTTGACATGCGACGAAAGTGTACAAGTTTCGCCGGGTATCTAGTGACGAAAGTTATCATGTTTTGTCGCTAACCCTAACAGACGGTTACTAACTCATGTGATGCTAACAGTTCGACGGTTTCCTTCATTCAGATCAACTAATACTTTTAATCATGAACATGTACCATGAAGATGAACAATCATTAAACTAATCATACACAACCCTAAACAATCATTGTGCTTAATGTCACAGATCTCGATTATTCGGTGATTTTGTGCACAGATAAGATCATACTCATATGGCAACAGATTCATCAATCACACAGTAATCTTGACTAAATACAAGACATCAAATCTTTATCATACACGTTCCAATCTATCGGTTTAACGTTAAGATATCAAGGCCCTAATTAACACAACATACGATTACAGTTTCTAATACAAATCCCTACATTCATAATAGATCAAAGTCACACATAACAATCATTAAACATAGAGCACAGACAACACGTGACAATCATCAAACAATGCGCAGTGAGATGCTAACCGATCGTTGGGGCGATTACGAGAGTGCACGGAGACTTCGAGGTAAAGATGAGTGTTTCCGAAAGTTCAAGGAGAAAGCTAGGGTTTGATAACAATAGACTTACGTAACTGTGCGAACACAAAACATATACTTAGTCACTACTGGGCCGAAGGCCCATACGGCGAAACCCCCTTGTTTCGTCGATCAGGATCATGGCGAAACTCTCTTGTTTCGTCGAGGTGTGTTATGACGAAACCCCTAGGTTTCGTTGGGTGGGTGTTGTGGCGAAACTCCTAAGTTTCGTCATGTATGGTTTTAATTGAAAACAGTTTAATTCGTTCATTCACAGAACATAACAATTCAATAATCAACACAACTCTAGTCTTTCAAATGGTAACACATCACATAACACAAGACACTTTATCACAAAGAACTGTCACACAGTAGATACATAAATGAAGGGACTTGAAATCTCGGGTTGTCACAGGGGATCTCACTATAAGCAACATCTCTATTCCTACGGTGTAGAGGTAAGACTCTCTACATCTTACCCACCTCAGATCATACCTTAGTTTTGCTATTGGTGAGGTTAACCGAGTATGATGATGATAATATCATACATCATTTGTACATTACTGAAATGTATTGTGATTTATTTAAACCTTTTTTTATACATCTTCGTACCTATAATCCATAAACTTTCGAGCGTATATAAAATTATATTATATTATGTCACTAAATTAAAACATAGATGATGTTATAAATATAATATAATTAATTAATTAACTAGGTTAAAATGTAGATATTATGTTGTACTAGCATAATTCCTTTGCGTGATGTGGTGGGAATGTGGTTTCAAGCAGTATTGGTTTAGTTCATTACGACATTAGTTTAGTACCAGTACTCGGTGCTCAGTAGGGTTTATGATACCAGTTTTGAAAGAATACCGACATGGGTTTTACATAGATTGAAAGCCATAAGAAACAAATACCTGTACCGACCCCGATAATGTCGATATCAGTACTTATTTCGGTATCGGTTCGGTTCGTCACAGCATCATTATAGAGTAACAACAATCGCTATAGTTTATATACAAAAAAGAAATAGTTTATTTTGAATACAATTGCGATACACCTACATATTCAGCTTTCTTATAAAGTTTAACGAAGAGAGGTTATTAAAAATAAATCATATTAAATGAAAACTAAATGAGTTAAAAGCTTATATTATTTTAAAAAGTATTAAGACGTGAAATTAAAAATTAAAAAATCCTTTATAATGAAGTTACTATTTGTATTTTAATTTGTACAAACACGGGTTAGGATGAAATACAAAGTCTCGTAAATATAAGAGGTTGTAAGAAAAGTGTCAAACGAACTCCGATTAACCTCAATCAAGCGGCAATGGAACCGTCCAATCGAATTCTATGACATGAGATTATAAGCTTTTGCTTTTAAATTATTAGCTTGTAGATTTTAAAATTTTGTTTACATTATTATCTCTTTTTATTTATCATATTCTCTTTTCCGTATTTGCGTTATTGTATCTCTTTTCGGATTTTCATATAGTTCCGACATCCGAAAAAAAATAAACTTATAAATTTTCGGATACTCGAAATTTCAGATATCCGTATTTTCAAATAGTTCAGATTCATATATCTGTATTTTCAGATAGTTCAGATTGGAATATCAGATAGTTCGGATCGAATTTTTAGATTCTGATTTCTTTTAACACCCCCTAAGCCTATGACTTTTTGTACAGATTTTATATTCTGCCGTTTGAAGTTAACGGATGTTGTGGGAATTAACGGAAAAAGAACGGTTACATGCTTATTCTTCCAAAGTTGGTTCGAGAATATTCTACTGGATATCCACCGATAGATCCAACAAAGAATCCCAAAAAGCATCCGCGCGTGAACACACGCGCAGGGAGGTGGAAAAGTAAGCCGGTCGCTTAAAACGTGAAAAAGCGACGTCGTAGAGAGACGGTCCCTTGAGGTCCCGAAAAGCCAAACAAAAATTGATAGAGACCTAACAATATTTAAACGCGTTGTTGGGGCACGTGTCGGACCACGCGGCTCTTTTCAATATAAATTATAAAATGTTATTTAATTTAATAAAGATTCTTTTGATTTTTGGTTGTGAAGGTGTTTGTTTATCTCTCGTGATTCTTCAACTTCCCTTTAACCCACTTTAAAAGGATATTCTGAAATCCAGACATGGAATCTAAAGTTTTTTTATTAGTTTAATTAAATTTGATTTTTACTCGTATAATTAAAGAGATTTTTTTTAAGGAATTAAAGAGATATTAAAGTTAAGTTATACTTGCTTTTACCTAATTACCTCTACGTCCAAAATTCAAGCTTATTTATTAGACTATGTGTAGTGGTGGTAGGGGAAGATAAGACCGGAGGGTATGGGCTCCGTCCCCGGTCCATCGCCCCTGTCCCGGATCGTCCCACACCGCCCCTCCCGCCCCGTCGCTGGCGTCCTCTCCCGGACGCTGGAGACGAGCCACCCCTCTTCCTTGTTCTCTCTCTCTCTCATGCATGCTTTAATTTGATAGGTTGGTTTAATTTTGGTGGGCCCTCTTAGGTAGTCATGGCTTCCCCTCCACACCCTTGGGTAGTACCCAAGGGGATGGTCCTCCACCTTCGCTTAGTTGGCGCCTACGTGGCGGATGGTCCCTTTGGGGACTATCCTCACCATACCTCATGGTCTAATGCTCCCACTTTTGGATTTTTTACGGTCATGTAACGGTCCAGTCAGCATGTGGGCATTATGGTAAAAGGGGTGTAGTGAAGCTTGAAATCTTGTGGGGAATTATAGAATTAAATAAAAAATAAATACCAGAAAAAATGTTATTGGCCAAAGATTGTGAAGGTGTCTGACATTGACCAAAAAACTTGAAGGAATGCGTGGAAAAAAGAACGCTTCGGACTAAATTTTTGTAAAAAACTCCCAGGGGCATGAGGTCTTTTTTCTCGGGAAAAACACCAAAAAACCCCCACTACATGTGGTCTTAGGTAGTTTCGCAGGCATGTGACTTACGAGGTTGATTACGGTACAAACCATATTTCTCTTACAAAGCGTGAGAACAAATTCTAGCACTTAAAATAAAGTTAAATTAGCACATACTAAAACATTAGATACATAAAAGTAACACTTTTGAACTATATTAACATATGAAAACTAATCAAGATAATTAATTAATTTTAGCACATATGTGAATGATATCAACACTTTTCTTTATGAATAATTATATCAGCACATTTAAAATAAAAAAAAAGATCCAAATAAAGAATTAATTGTTTGTTAGCATAATTATAGAAAATTCAATATAATTGATATTATTTAGGTTATTATTTTACCATTTCTTTATAATTTGTTGGATGTCACATGACATTTTTTAAATGGTTCTTACAGTTTGTATACGAAATGTGGTTTGTATTTGATCATATGTCTGTGATTTACTGATACTAACGTGGTAGAAAATGTGTCAATCTTTAACCATTTAGGGTTCAGATCCCGTCATAAACAAAATATGTAGATTTATGAGCAGGTTTAAAAATATAAGCTAGTAGCTCTATAAAATGTTTTGTAATTGATTTTATGAGCTCAAGAGCAACTTTCATATATTTGACATACAACATTGATAAAAAAAATGTTATTTAATCTTATATTTATCTCTAGGACGTGCAAAGAATGTTAGAATTATTTGTTGATATTACTTGTAATAACATTTGTTGTAAATGATTCAATGTTATCTTTGTGATATCAAATTTGTTACGCATCATAAATTCATCGTTATCTCTTATACTCGCTTTGATAGAGATTTCCTCATGAGCTAGACGACTAAAAACATTAGAGGGTGTCCAAAACCGAAATTAACATGCCCTGACACATTAGGTACCCATTGCTTCAAGAAATGTTTATTCGGTTCAACCAATTTGGTTCTATCGATAGGTATAGTGTATGATAGGAGAATACAAGATAACAAGTATATGCCATACATGAGTACGAGTGTGAATGCCAAAAGCAAATAAGTGATACTCTAAAAGTATAGTCATATGAAAAACAAAAGAGTAAATCTTATAACATGATACAAGGGGAGAGGTTGGTATCGGTAGTGTCAAGCTTCCCATCATTCGGTCTCATCTACACACAAGAATATCTTTTTAGATGATATAACACATTTGATGATATATTACAAAAGGAAGGGAGAGGTGACATGACTAGGGGGTTTGCACATACAGTGTATGATATAACCTTGTCAAGTCGGGTTAGAGCGACTAACAAGTCTGTCTTATTATAGCATATTCCATCAAATCAGTTAAAAATTAAGAGTATAATGTCCGGTATTCCTGACGATTGTTCTTCATAGTGACGAATATTATATGATGTATTAGCCATTTGATGAGGTTACGTAACACTTTCTAATCTTTTGATGCATATTTGACCTTTGAAGTTTAGTAACACTAAAAGCAAATAACATGTATTACAATATTACTGTTACTATTACTATCCATAATATTTGCCAACATGGATTAATAGTGACTGCCACCTACTTGGTAAGGTGGCTGTTGGTTGATTTTTTTTATGTCTTTTCCTCTTTTCTATATGTTATAGGTATCATTGTCCCATCCATTTAACAATACTAGTGTAGTTCAGTTGCTTGTTATCCTCCTATTTGTAGTCTAGTGATAAGAGATTTGGGTTTTTCAATGGATACTCAAGTTCAATTCTTACTTGTGTCATATTTGGATGGATATAACTCTGGGCTTATGCTCAGTGGTTGGGCAATGATGGTGGCAAACCCACCAAAAGGGGTTCGATCCTGAGCCGCATCCCGGTTTTCATCCGGCTGTTACTTCAGCGAGACAACTCGTGTGGAGGCAGTACGGTTTCCGAGAGAATGCCGTAACCAGGTCTGACCAACCTAGTGCGGGCCCGGTTAAGACAACTTAGTCTGGGTTGATCTTGGCTAGGGCCGTCGTTTAGACGGTGTGACATTTGGTCACTAAAAAAGAAATCACCGCTAACAAAAAAAAAAAAAGCTCAGTTGCTTGAAGACATATATATTCACGCGGTCACCCGGGTTCGAGGCCTATCACATAGTAAAATTTGTTTTTTATTACCTACTACCCGATAAAAATCTAGAAAAAATAGTGTATTTTCTTATTTTTTGTTTGAGTAAACTGCAATTTTACCCCCTGAGGTTAGGGGTCATTGGCATGTCTACCCCCCTAAGGAAATAATTGCAATTTTACCCCCCACTGTTTACTGTTATGTCGCAGCCTTACCCCCCGGCCTCAAATTTGTTGACTAATCTGTTGACTATAACTTGAAATGACTATAATGCCATTTCATATTACCCCCTGTGTTTTGTGCACTCACCACTGCCACCGCCATTCACCACCACTGCCACCTCCAGCCACCACCACAACTTAATATCCCTTTCATGTAGACCAACTTAATTCACCAAATCACAAAACAAAAACCCTAACAAACACACACAACTGTAAATCAACATACACACTTACAAAAGATTTCACCACAAGGCCATCCGATTCGCGATTTGCGGCAGCAGTTGAAGAAAACCGGTGATAGTCACCGAACGGCGGCGGCTTCATCGAGGTGAACGGAAGCTGCCGTCGTAGATACGAATTATTCTGCTTTTGATTCTGATTATGCTGCTGCTGTTGCATGATCTGGCTCGATCGTTGACTGATTGGAAGCAGATCAAACCCTAACACAACTGATTGTAGATGCAATTAGGTAGATGTAACCGTTTTCGTACGGATTTTTGGGGGATTTTATAGAGTGATTGAATCTATGAGGATAAACTGAATTTGGCGCGAAGGAGAAGAAGGATTTGTGGGTTGTAAAGTTTTTCCTTTATAAAATTCAGTGCTTTCTTTTTATGCTTATTGTTAGTTAGTGTGTAAAAAAGTGAGTTAGTTGTGTGAGTGGTTTATAACCTGATTATTTTCCTTCTGTGTAAGCCTATAAAAGGCCTTGATGGTTTCGGTATTATTATTATGATGTTTATGAATTGAATTCCTAAAATACTCTGCTTATTTCTTTCTGTTTCTCTACTTCTAAATACGGTACATAACAGAATGATACTTAAATCACTGTGTATTTGCTAAACGTGTCTTGCTGTTAGTCAAATGTATGACTACCCTTTATGACACTAGGAGAAATAAGGGACTGTTATTGACCACACATCAATCTCATTAATAATTTTTAATCATGACAGTAGGCAAGTAAAAATCGCCAAATAAAATTTTTACAATTTCAGTGAGATAATTGTGCTTTTGAAATATGAAGTTATACTCTGTTATTATATGTAATGCAAGTAAAAAAGGTATTAACCTTCTGCTTTGATATTAATATTGTTTCAGAATCGAACACGTCCTCCTAAAAGCATTTTGGGAGTTGAACTGAGATTTGGTTGCCATTGGACGCCGTGCTCCACCATCAACACCGGAGATGAGTGGTCGGAGAAGATGACCGGTTTTGATGGAAGTTGCTACGGAGGATGTTAATATTGCTTAATTTATTATGACAAACATGTGCAAGATTGCTTAATTAGTGACAAAACACTGAAAAATGGTTGAGGGTGGTGGCTGGAGGTGGCAGTGGTGGTTGTGGTGGTGAATGGCGGTGGCAGTGGTGGCAGGGGGTAATATCACAGAGTGCACAAAACACAGGGAGTAATATGAAAGGGCATTATAGTCATTTCAAGTTATAGTCAACAAATTTGAGGCCGGGAGGTAAGGTTGCGACATAACAGCAAACAGTGGGGTAAAATTGCAATTATTTCCTTAGGGGGTAGACATGCCAATTACCCTAACCTCAGGGGGTAAAATCACAGTTTACACTTTTTGTTTTTATGTCCTAGGACAAAAACATGTGTAATTCATTATTTTTTGTTTTATGTCCTTTTCGTCGGTAATCGTTTTGTTATTTATTCTTTTTTTCTCACTTTATTTGATTTTCTCACCTTCCTAATTTGTTGTTTTTTAAATAAATAACATTTTAACATTCGTTTAGTTTTTTAAAGTAAATCTTTTTAAGTAAATAACATTGTAACACTTTTAACACATGTTTTTTCTGCGGTGTAACGCAGATTAAACCTATTAGACGTAATGTGCGTTTTATGTGTAGATATCGTTTTATCATGGCAAAATCTTTTTTTCCCTTTCAAATATTATACAAAGTGTCAGAACCTATTAATTCCATCAGAAATCGAAGCAAATCGATAGCGATCGAATTCCTCGTCGCGTAACGCGGAGAATTTTGTTAGTTCCTAATTATTTGGTAAAATCTTTGAAAAATGAAAGGTTATGGGTTGAAGTCTCGTCATAACTTTCCAAAATATAGGTCATGAGTTGGAGTCTTACTAGGGAGCTGTTTGTTTACCTTTTAATGGGTCTCTTAATGGTTCAGACCTCTTACTGGTTCAGCACTTAATGGTTTAGACTGTTTGTTTCAAGAGCAGATGTCTGAATGGTTAAGATTTATACAGAGTCTGAATGGTTAAGACCTCTAATCTGAATTGGTCAGACATCTGCCTCTGAACGGTTAAGCATTATACAAACTCTTAATGATTCAGACATTTTACTGGTTCAAGGCTTAACAATTCAAATCTCTTACTGGTTCAGCACTTAACCATTTAGATGTTTTCAAACAGCCCATAAGTCTTCTGGCTAAGTTGTAGCTTAATGACTTTCTAAGCGGAAAGGTCATCGGTTGAAGTCTCTAGGGAGATAAACTTTGTTCCGACCAAAGGGTTTTTTTAGCTATGAGTTTCAAAGGGTAATTTGGTAAAAATAAAGATGGTTGATATGATCTTATCATCAACCATTGATGACGTCACTGCCAACTCATAGACAAGGAATCCCTCTGGAATATTCAAACAACTTCTCCCAACTTTCTTTCTTTATTACATCTCTTTTTTTCCCTCTTCCACTCTTAATATTCATCCATCCAGAACATCTTACAACTCTCTATACATAAAATACAAGTAACTAATTCTCACTTGCCAAACAATTGTACAATCTTAATCTGGAAAAACACCCACCCAATTAAACCCTTCGATAAAGATTCGTTTCGTACGCGACGACCCGACTTCGTCACCTTCTCCCACACACCTCACTAAAAAGAAAATTCAATGAACAAAGACTTTCTCTCTCTATATGTATATGTATATGTATATATATTGACTTATTTATATGTATAAGTGGGAGTTGGTTACAAAGACCATTTTCCTACAACGTGTAAAAGGTCATAAAGCATCGTTATGTGTTTAGCCGAGTAGGATTTGCAATTCAAAAGGGGGTGGCGGCGCAGCTTGTTGCCCGTCTACCAACCCATGATTTGTAATTTGCATCTATTTTATTTATGAAAAACATATATAAATCTTAAACATAAAACACACTCAAAACTTATAAATAACAAAGTGAAGCTTACTAAAATGCTATATTTGTGGGTTTTGTATTGTGTTTCGGATGATAAGACTTTGATTATCGAATAACAAACATTAGTGTGTTTTATATTCATAGTTTTACGATGCTGTGTTCGAAGTTTTTATGGACTGTTTGGGTTTAGATATTGTGTTTTAGTAAACTTCACTATATTATTTGTGGGTTTTGAGTGTGTTTTATGGTTGAAATTGTGGTGTTTTATGAGTTTGTACACTTTGTAGTAAAAATGTACTTTTTCGCGGAACAGGACTCTTAGGGGCTATTTGGTAGCCTCTTAATGATCATTCAGATGTTATTTCTTAATGGTTTAAAACCTCTGAATGAATAAGATGTAACCTCAAGTCTGAATGGTTAAGAGGTAACCTCTAAATGTTAAATCATCACATGTCACATTCTTCTACCTTATCATTGGTAAAATTCTTAATGGTTCCATTAAGAGGTAGCCTCTTAGTGACCATTCAGAGGCTACCAAACAGGCCCTTATATTTATATTATCTTGTAGACCAAGTTTATTTTATTCTCTTTTGTGATTCTTCTTTGGATCCTTTTATTCTCGTTCAAACCGGATCTCTCAATGCAAAACCAAAAAATCTTCCACATTTAATTTCTTGTGATCTTTCAATCCATCCATTCATCAAGCTTTAGTAATCCTCAAAGGGATTCCATGGTTCCTAATAATAATAATAATATTAATAATAATATTAATTTGAGTGAGAAAATGCAAAGATGTGGAGAGTATATGAAAGCTTTGGAATCAGAAAGAAGAAAGATTCAAGTGTTCCAACGGGAACTTCCTCTTTGTCTTCAATTGGTTAATCAAGGTGTGTTGTGTGTGTGCATATACACGTTCACTGTGTGTGATATGTTTTTATTATTTATTTAAAATGAAAATTATGTTTTTTTAAATATTTTTTTTTTGTGTCTTGTGTTGCAGCGATTGAAGGATGCAAACAGCAAATGTGTGGAACGACGATGGATTATTTGAATGGTGAATCGGAGTGTTCGGAGCGGACGTCGAGTGATGGGCCGGTTTTGGAAGAATTTATTCCGATGAAAAGGAATATATGTGTGGATGAAGAAGAAGGAGAAGATGGTCAAGAACAACCACACTTATATCATACACCTAATAATATTGTTTCTAGTAAATTAGATAAAGCATCATCATCTTCTTCCAAAAAAGCAGATTGGCTTAGATCTGCTCAACTCTCTATTCAAACCCCAGATCCAGTGGTAATTTACTTTTTTTTTTCTTCTATTTTTATTTGACGTGTTGAGATAACTCATACACCAGTTTCATTTTAGGGATGGGATAAGACTTTGGGACTAATAGGTACTGGGTTTGATTTCCCTTGGTTTTTTCCTGTATTTATTGGGTTTCCTCCTGAATTGGTGTATAGTTATCATGCCTTGTAAAGATGGATATGATCCGATGGTTCTGCTGCTGGTGGAACAATGATACTCGGTCCGCCAGGGATCCAAATTTGCGGTTAAAAAGAAAAAGATAACTCATACACCATCTAAATCTAGACATCCCTCAATTAATTGTGTGATAAACACTTTACTACACACTTTGATACTGGTATACTATCTCTCAATTAATTGTTGCTTAGGGCCCCATTTTTAAAATCATTATCCGAATCCAAATCCGAAATTTCGGATATCGGATAATTCGAATCGGATTTTCGGATTGGGACAGTTTTGAACGCCCCTATTTATATATTAAAACCGTACATCATTTTTCGAGTTTAGAATCCGTTTTAGCAGGCTTTAGTGGTAATTATTTAGTTTAGTGTATCTAAGATATGATGGAAAAGTGTACCTCTAATTAGGGTTTTAAAAAAATAATTAATAATAAATTGTTAAATTCCAGAATTTGATTTGTACTTTTTTGTTCTTTAATTTTAGTTAAAAGATTGGAACTTTACACAATTTTCAGGAGTTATCACCAAAAAGGGTTCCGGTGGTGGAGGTAAAGAGAAATGGGTGTGGTGCTTTTCATCCATTCAAAAAAGAAAAATGCTCCGGCGCAACTCCAGTGACCGGAACCGCTAAATTATCAGCAGATCCCACGGCCGATGCTAGTTCCACGGGGGAGACGGGCAGTGGTGGTGGTGGCGGAAGCAAGGGTGACGATAAAGGGCAGTCGAATAGGAAAGCGAGGAGGTGTTGGTCGCCGGAGTTGCATCGGCGGTTCCTTCATGCTCTTCAACAACTCGGCGGCGCTCATGGTTGGTTTTTTTTTTTTAACTATTTTTACTACAAACCCATACCCGTATGAGTTGAATAAATGATATATTAAATAGTTAATAACTAAGATTTTGAAATTATAAAACGATATTTAATGTAATGAAGGTTTAAGGGGTGGAACAAGGGAGATGGGAAAATAAATCTTGGGTTCATAAAATTGTGACATGATACTTGTTTATTAAGTATAGATTTAATATTTTTGTTGATTAATCAGTTATTTTGTTTATTAGGTATAGATTTAAATAAAGTTGTATTTGTTGATTAAATGGAATTATGATTTTGTATTTTTTATTTAATTTTACAGTTGCTACACCTAAACAAATTCGGGAATTAATGAAGGTTGATGGACTAACAAATGATGAAGTAAAAAGCCATTTACAGGTTTGTTATTTTAACTTTTTTGGTTGTATTTAATTTAGTAAATATGTTTTAACATAAACTCTAAATTATAATTATACTTTTACTTTGACAGAAATATCGTTTGCATACAAGGAGGCCAAGTCCTACAACCCATAACAACAACCAACAAACACCTCAATTTGTGGTGGTCGGAGGATTATGGATGCCGCCACCGGAATATGCCACCATGGCAACTGCCTCGACTCCAACCTCGGGTGATACCAACAATTCGAAAGGGGTATACGCCCCAATTGCTTCTCATCCGCCACCAGCGACAGAGGCCTCCATGTCACTAAACAAAAGCGACTCTGGTGAAAAAGATGGTGGCCGTAGCCACAATGATTCACCGTCAACTTCCTCATCCACTCACACCACAACGGCATCACCGGTGTTTTGAGTTTTGTATTCCTACGAGGGGATATTACTCTAATTTGTGTGTAACGTTTTTCACAACGATGGCTTTTGGATGTTTATCTAGCCTTGTTCGTTCGTTGAATATTGTAGAGGTACAGGAAAATGTAGAGTTACAATTAATGGTTTGTGTTTTTGATTCCCAATATTAGTGAAGTCATACTTTAACCGATACCTAATACTACGATTAATAACAAAGTAAAATGATATAGACACTTCAAAAAGGCTTGGATGCCATCACACACGTCCTAGCAAAACACATTTCTTGACGTGAAGGGTAGACTCACACTTTGGTGACAAAGGGGGCACTTTGTGGCCCCGTTCATGCTATCCTAGATTATTAGTTACATAAATAATTTGAAAGAATCGGAAAAAGTAGTGGTGAATAATTGATATTTTATGTGTATTGACTAATTGAAAACTAGATTTATTTATGTATAGAGATTAAAATGATAATATGTGCCAACTATGTCTTCACACCCTTTAGCCTAATATTTAAACTAAAGATGGAAGAATGAGCAACAAACTTAAAAATAAAATGACAAATCCAATAACAATAACCATAATACCTATAATAAACTCGTCAAATAGCTACCACAATCATACTCATACTAATTCGCTTTACAATTTAAATATATAACTAGTAAAATACCCCCGTGCGTTGCGATGGGTATTTAGTCGGTGTGGGATTGATTTATTACAGTATTGGTATAGTATCAGCACTTGGGAAATCAACCAAAAGATAAAACCCAAAAATAAAGTCATAATAGGACCAAAATGATATTTGCATGTGTTTTACATCGGTCGAAAACCATAAAAACGAAATCAGTAACGATACGGGTACCTATACCGATGTTGTTCACTTGAATCGACAGAGCAACGATGTTGCTAAGACGTATCACTTTGGTTCGTTACGACACCGACACTCGCTGTATCTTACAATATATAAAATATACTCGATACTACTACCGTACTTATCCGGGCGGTATTGATTTGGTTCGTCAAAGTAAAGAAAAACAAAGTCAAATATTTGACCCGCCCAATTTTTTCTTTTAAAAAAAGCTTCTATTAAAACAATGTAGATAAAAAGCTTCTATAATGGTATATTCGGAACTTCATAAAGCATTACCCTATTATTAGAATAACGAAATGGTAGCTTTGATAACATGTACGTTTATACTTCGATTGTGTGTACATTACCACTCACAACTCAATATCGATTTTTTTTTTATAAAGATGTAGATAAATATAGATACATCAAAGATACTCAAAATTATATAAAACAATATACCTTAAATGTTATAATAAAAAAATTAAATATATTTAAAATGAATATATATAATTATATAACTAAAACATTAAAAGATAGAAAGATTATAACATAAATAAGGTCATGAGTCAACTGAATGAACCAAAGAACCAAATAAGATAATTAAGCCACGAAACAAAAAAATATAGAACAATGAAGGGATTACAAATAACCCCTTTACCATAAAAAAATAAAAACCCATACGCAACCATATCAACCAACTGAACCAAAAACAGTCAAAAACTTAATGAAAACAACCGTATAAATCCAATCTTCTCAACAAAAAATAACAAACGTATGAACCGTATAAATGTACGGTCGGAACATAGATAAAGACCAAAATATATCGTAGATGCAAGTAATGAACAATCATATCAGCATTGGAAAATTAAGACAATGGTGCGGCAGTGGGGGAAGGCAGAGGGAGACGGTTGGTGAGAAAGAGGTTTGGCTTCAAAATGAAGCCAAACAAAACAAAACACAAAGTTAATACTCAAAACAATTACTACAAATTAAGCACATGGTACAATCCAATACAACATAAACAAACTAACAAACATGTGGTACAAACCACATATGCACTAACATGTTTCAAATTGATAGTTTTGAAGCCAAACAAAGCAAACCCCAAAGTTAATACCTAAAATACATACTACAAATTAAACACATCGTACAACCTAATACAACATAAACAAACTAATAAACATATGGTACAAACCACATATACACTAACATGTTTCAAATTGATAGTATATAATAATAACAAGCTAGCCGACCCAAACAATTTACAACTTTTGCAAAGATACCACAAGATAAAAGAAGTCCAAATGAAAATGAAAGGTTTTGCCACTAGAATAATAAAAGAATGCTTGACAAAGGGCCGTGGTGGATGCGTAATTGACTTGAACTGGGGGTGAGGGGTGGAGAATCTTGACTATAGGTAACCTATCTTGCTTGCTTTTAACAAGGTTAAAAATTCATATTATCGTATTTACAAGAAAAAATTTCAAACCGCGGCTATCTTATTAGATCATAAAATAGAGACAACGAGGGTGGAAGATACTAACAAAACAAAAATTACATAATAATATCTCTAACATTAAAGTCCTGTCATCTCTCCAAAATTAACCCGCTATATCCTGATCTATTTTTGAACCAAAGGAATGTAAGAACCGTTCGCATAAAATAAATAAAATAACAAATTTTTATTACTAGATTACAATACAGAAATGAGAAAACAAACTGCTGGTACAATTACAACTGAAATAAAAGAAATACAAGAATTTAAGATGAAGAAGAAGGCTGAGGCACGTGAACACACGCTTCCCTTAAAACAAATTCCGAGTCTCCCAGGAGTACTCGTTTTGTTTCCCAGGGTACAACAGCCGGAGCAGTAGTACTGCCGGAGTAGACCTACAACCCGAAGGTTACCTTGAGACTGCAAAGAAAAGATCAGAAAAAATTGTAGAGAGAAAGTTGTATGTTGCTGTTGTAGCTGGTGTACTTCTGAAGTGGGTATGGAGCTGTATATATACAGCTCCTAAGTCGAAACAGTCAAAAACGAATTAAAGAGAGGTTTAAATTGCATTAAACGTCTTCAATGCAATTTAAGACGTCATTTAATTCTCAGTCTAAGCCCATTAACTCGTCAGTTACGAAGCTGAACTGAAACTGTTCTGTCATTCAATGCTGGAAGCTTCTGCGCGCGCGCGCGCCCATGCGCGGTGCGGCCTCTTGGCTCACAGCCATGCGCGCGTGCGCCACGTCACCTGTGAGCCTATACGAGCGCGCCACACAGTCATGCCGTATTGGCTCACTTCTGGTGCACCGCGCACGACACAGCAGGACCCATGCACCATGCGTGCACCCGAGCGCGCATGCGCATGACTGCCACGTCATGCGCCGCATCACCTACCACTTGGTCCTTGCAACCCTTGTGCTCCACCACGCGCACGTGGTCAAAAATACAAAGGCGGCTCTCAAGCGGCTCGCGGCGATGCGAGCGTGCGAAGTGCGCCATCAAAGCGCCACATTGCGCCTCATCGCCCACGCCACGCGCGCGAGCGGGTGCGAGTTAGGGTGCTCCGCACCCTTCGCGAGGACACTAGTGTGTGCTTCCATGAAACAATAAGGATGGAGAGTTCCACCTTAAATACCCATTTAAGTTCCAACTCTCATCCGATGTGGGACAAGGTGCTACTTTCCCTTTTGTTTCAGCATTGAATGTTCCAAACACCCAACTTTGAGCATCGATATCTCATTCATCTTAGCTCGGTTTTGGACGTGGTTTAGTTCGTTGCGAAGCTCTTCCAACATAAAACACAAACCCACAAATAAATATATAAAACCCCCTCATTTTATTATATTTATTTCTAGTCCAAAATAGGAAAAAATCATTTTCCTATATTTGTGAAAAATGCTATTTTCACCTATTTTCCAACAACATGTCCTCCTTAACCGCGGCCAAAACACGCGACATAGAAAAAGTCTTTCCCTCAAAAACCCCCTCGTTGTACGCCGTCTAAATCCTCCAAAGTGTGTAGTGCAAATTGTTCCCCTAACCCTTTTCCACTTAGTTGATCCTTTCATCTCTACAAATTTTGTCATCATAATCCCAAAAGACGATATCGTGTCCACAAAAGGAATTTTGACCCAAACACAAATGTGCCACCATACAGATCTCATAATCATACATTCTGCCACCAGGTGTTCCACTCCTTCTTTCCCATAACCACAAATCACATAAGATGTATCGGAGACGGGCACCCCACGCTGAGCTAATGACTTTTTAGAAGCAATACAACCGAGCGAAAGTTTCCAAATAGAGAAGTAAGTAATCACGTCATATGTCACAATTATGTTAACTAAAGAATTTTTTTTCTTTTCTTTTATTTCACCATTCATATTTATTTTTTGGTAATTTTTATAATATTTTATACCTAAATATTTATCACTAACTATTTAATATTTTATTTATTCAACCCATGTAATACACCGATCTCTAACCTAATTTATAAATATAACATATTTACATAACAACATGTGTCGGTGAACGAGGGAGTTTCTGTATTTTGGTATAAATGAAGACTCACAATTTTTTTACGTGTGTTGTGTTTAAAAAGCGTCTGATAAATTGATATCAATCAGATGTTGGATACCTAAATAAAGAGCTCGATAATAAACATTCGAAGTCTGAGTCAAACTCGAGCTTGTAAGATTATTCACAAGACAAGCTTGACTCTAGAATCAAAGATCCAAGCAAACCGAATTCGAACTCATCTGCCCATATATGTTACCAAAAAATCATTGTCATCCGTACAAAAGAAAATATTATTTGTTTTGCAAGGAAATATATTTTTATAGTATTAGATAGTGTTTTGCAAGGGAAATATATTTTTATAGTATTAGATAATAAAAATATTATTTAGGACCATACAAAATAGTCGTATCACGTTTTTATAAGGGCAAAGTAGCCGAATATTCGGAGGGTATTTGGAAAAACAAATGGTCATTGCCCATCGGTGGAGTATATTCCTCAATTCTTTATATCATCACCTAAGATTCCATTCATTTTAAATATTCATGGATCGCCTACTTGCGCCTTATTATAATTGTTTTACTTAAATGTCTTTGGATATTAGTTTTGGGTCACAATATTATTGGTTTGTGTCCTTAAATTGAAACCTTTTATACGAGTCGTATAGTCTTATGCGACTCGTATACGGCAATAACAATCCTAAGGTCAATCAAAGACTGGCAATGTTGTCACATGTGAATCCTATACCAGTTGTATAGGGCTATACAACCCGTATTAAGTACGAGGTAGTAAGATGTCACCCAACAATGACAAAACAAGGTGAATGTGATATTACGTCAGCCCTATACGACTCATATAGAGCTATACGAGTCGTATAGAACTGTGAAAATTGTTTGCTTTTGATCTGCATTCTCCCTTTATAAAAACCGAAGGAAGGAAGATGAGCATTCATTCTTTTTCTTCTTTCTTTCGACAAACAATTAGGGATGTCTTGGTTCGACCTAAATTACCTTTTTGGCGAATCGTCCGACAACACGAGCACGTTTATTCCGGAAATCTGTGTGGTATAGTACTTATTAACTTGTTTTGTTTATGAAATAATTATCACGTCGTTGTTTTAGGAGGAGTCTGTCGTTCATGATTCTTACAATGGGAGAGTAAATGATGATCATGCGGATCAACGCCCACCGTGCCCGTACTGAGACTCTTTTGATGCGGGTGATCTAGGACGATATCCAGGTGGCTATCGATTGTGGTAGGACCGCCGTATCGATGCCGACGATGCCGCCATACCCAGGTCAGGATCCGCAGGATCCAGATCGGACAATTTAGGATAGTTTGTTGTCCTTTTTTTGTATTTTTACTTTTATTATGTATTTTGGATTGTCATGTATAAACAAACTTATTATCTAGTTAAATTTACAGTTTCACTTTATTTATATCTGTGATGTTTATTGATAATGTTTAGATTGGTTGGTTGGTGACGTCTAATGTATAATACGATATGACACGTCATGATACAATACGTCATAATACGATACAATACGACAGGTCAATGTAAAATACGATACAAAATACAAATACAATATGATACGTGATGATAAGATACAAAGATAATACCCTATGCTTTATACTCCTAATTAATGATTAATGATTTAAAAGAAATATGAACAGCAATCATATGGGAAATCATGTATGTTGATATATCGATAACTTTATCTTTCCAATTGAAAATGTTAACATGCTATTGAAGTTGACTAGATAATTGATATCATTTACTTATTCTTGTAAAATTAGAAAGTCGTAGATAGAATATTTAACGGACTCGGATAGACATCATTCTATTTCTAGCGGCATTGGAACCGTCTCATTAAACTCTACGATCTTAGATTTTAGGTTTTCGCTTTTGGATTTTAGCTTTTAGATTTTATAATTTTTGTTTAGATCATTGTGTTTTTATTTAGCATTGTGTTTTTATTTATTTTCGTCATTGTGATTTTTTTGCGATTCATTTTATCTTTCTTTTTTCTCGGCATTGTGTTATATTTTATGATTTATTATGTCTTTGTACTCTTTCTAGATTTCAGAAACTTTGAAGAATAACTTTACTCACTCTTAGTTTACAACATATTTATTAGTTGTAATGTCACACCCTCAGATTCCACATGCGGAGTATTACCGCGATGCGTGCGAATGCTCAGGATCCAGCCACTAATTATTTTGAACCGTTGGCGAGAAGCGTAGGTATTTTCAAATATTAACACAACTAGTGACTTAATTTAAAATTTTCAAAAATATAATTTGCAACGGAAATGTAACTTAAAACTTTTCACAGTTAGAAACCACAATTTAGATGAATGTTCAAAAAGTACAACTTACGCACACACCCTCAGATTCCACATGCGGAGTATTACCGCGAGGCGTGCGACTGCCCGGAATCCAGCCACTAATTATTTTGAACTTTTTGCGAAAAGTGTAGGTTATTTCAAATAATAACACAACTAGTGACTTAATTTAAAATTTTCAAAAATATAATTTGCTGCGGAAATGTAACTTAAAACTTTTGACAGTTAGAAACCACAATTTGATGAATGTTCAAAAAGTACAACTTACGCACTCCATCCGTTTGCATTGTCCTTTCTAAGCTGTATCGAGCAACCTGCAAAGCATGCAGTAGAGTGTCAACATAAAGTTGGCGAATTCACGAATTGTCCAATTTTAGTTCCAAAAACGTAAGTGCCTCACAAAGTGAAATTGCAAAATAATATAGGGGAAATATCTAGTTTTCATTATTAACAAACTAATGTTTTTTTTAACGGTCCACATCCTTCAAATAGGCTAGTGGCGAAATTCACCACATCGGGATACACTCGTCTTAGAACTGGGGAAAACTCTCATCTAGGGCAGAATCCCGTGAACACTCGCCCAAAGGCACGACCGTGCGGTGAGGTAACACTCATTCAGTTCAATGATCAAAATAGCGATCGCCGCCTTCTCGCCTAGTCACCCATCATCACCAAGTGCCGCTGAAAACTAACGGGGAGAAGCAGGAATTGAACTTGGGTCTCTTGAAAACCCAAGTCTCTCCCTTACCACTTCACCACAAGCTCATTCACAACAAACTATTGTGGTGGAGTGGTAAGGGAGAGACTTGGGTTTCCATGAGACCCAAGTTCAATTCCTGCTTCTCCCCATTAGTTTTCAGTGACACCTGGTGATGATGGGAGACTAGGCGAGTAGGCGGCGATCGCTAGTTCGATGAGTGTTCACGGACTTCTGCCCTAGGTGAGGGTTTTTCCCAGTTCAGAGACGAGTGTATCCCGATGTGGTGAATTTCGCCAGTAGCTCATTTGGAATATTTGTTGGCCGTTTAAAAAAAAGATGGGTTTGTAAAATAAATTAACTTTTTATATTTATTGTTCTCGATATGTTTAGATGCCCAAATGCACAATATAATTTCTTTTAAAATAACGAAAATGTGGTATTTGAAGAATATGCTCAAACATTTAATACGTCCCTTGGGTGAATGAATGGTCATTTGTCTCTTTCTATTTAACAAGAAAACCTCATTAAATTTATACAAAAGGATATTCAAACACTAGATATAGACGCAACATGTAATTTTAATTGTCGCATAGCATTATTTAAAAGTGACAATTTTTAACATGACACATTGTCACGGATAAGATCTATAAATAATTAGGTTTTAGGTTTACCAAGAAAAGAAATATAAATACAAAGTAAACTTTGAAATTATAAATGTAACCGGGATACTTCAACAAAATGTTATAGACATGCATCAAAATCAAAAACTATAAAAGCTTGTGTTGAAAGCAAATTGAAACTCATTCGTGATTTCAAAAGGTTAAATTGGAACCCATATTCAAGAGCTCAAATTAGTAAGCAAAACAAGAAACCAATGTAATCATTGAACTCGATACAAGAGTAAATCTATCTATAGATACTAATAAAGTAAACTAAATGAGGGACACATGACATTCATCCCTTACTAATTAACAGCCTTAGAGTTCTTTTTGGAGCTCCATTTAACTTATTTCGTTTGACCCGACCCGGTATTTATAAAGTACCTTGTTGATGCAACAGATATTAGACCAAGGATAGTAGCTGGGTTGGCTCGGCAAAAGGGTTGAAATGTTCAACTTTGCCTAACGCAGGTCGTGGGGTCCCCAACGTTTGCAAGACGTGGAGAGATGTTCACTAGTTAGATTTTGTTGTTTGCTCAAGATTCTCCACTGAAATGTGTTCAGCTTCGGATGTAGGAGCAAAAGGAATGTGTGTGTTGAATATGAAGAAAAGTGACTTGCATGGAACAAGTACTCAAGAACAATGACCTGAGATCCCAATGGAATCAGGTCTGATCGAAGAATGTCCTTCACACTTAATGAAGTGTCACATTTATAGGGAAAGCCTTAGCTCAAAGAAGAAGTTGTTGACTAGTGAACATGCTTGCAGTGGGGGATTTACCATTTTGGGGGTTAAAGCCTTTTGACCTGCGGATAAAAGGCTGTGCTCTGTGGTCTTGTGTTACTTTTGCGGCTGGGGAAGTTGGTGAAGCAATCAGAGATGTGACTTATTACTGTTCACGTATTGTTTTATCTAAACTCCCGGATTTTCAACCTTTGAACCTTTGAACCTTTTAAGCATTTACGTGTTTTAGTCATTTTATTTGGTCTTGGGCTACTCCCGTCATCAACCCCCAAAGTCAGAGGTTTTTGGGAAGTGAGCTCAAAGACTTCTGACTTTTACACATTTGTTTTTATTGCTTAAAGGCTTGGAGGCTTGGAGGCTTGAAGACTTGAGAACAATTGAGAACTTTTTGAATTTCAAAACTGACAACTGATTTGATTGATGTGTGGCAGTTTATTGGTTGGCAGTTTTGCAGAGGGCAGGTTAATTAACTGCCGGGTAATCATAACCCCTATTGGGTTTTATTTTTCTTTTATTATTCAAGGTAGTTAACAATATTTCTCCATTCTCTCTCAAGTTTCTTGCATATTTCCTCTTCCATTTTCCAGGTTAGTTCGATTTCTTTGTGTGCTTTATTCTGTTCTTTATTTTGATCATGGGTGCACGGAAGGATCTTTCCGTTAGTTTTTCACGCCTCACCCAAGAGGAAGTGGAGAACTTTTGTGTTGATTGGGGCATTGGCCTTAAGTTCAATCCGGTTGCACCGGGTTGTGATAAATCTGTTGATCAATGTCCCCCTGGTTCGATTGCTTTGTATTGCCGACACTTTGAATTTTCCAACCTTCGTCATCTTTTTTCGCTCTTTGTATTGAATGTTTTGGAGTATTACCGTGTTTCCTTTGGTCAAATTCATCCGAAGGGTATGGCTAGGGTTTTACAATTCGAGGTTTTATGTCGTGCCCTTGGTTATGATCCTTCGTTGTTATTATTCCGTCGGTTTTTTCGTTTGGCAAAAACGGTGATTGGTTCATCTTTGAAACATCCAAGGTTGATACTTGCCTAATCTCTTCCATGGTTACCACACTTGGTACTTGGAAAGATCGTTTTTTCTGGGTCTCTGATTCTATTATCCCCTTCAAAATGGTGTGGAGGCACCCGGATGCCGTTCTCAATGAACCGGAACCTTCTGAATCCGATTTGAATGAAGTTTTTCTTAAAGCCATCCGAGAGTGCCCTTCAAGGGTTCGTCCTTTCCCTGAGCATTTGCTAGTTCTGTTAGGGGTTAGTA
Source organism: Helianthus tuberosus (assembly GCA_030545235.1). Taxonomy (NCBI): domain Eukaryota; kingdom Viridiplantae; phylum Streptophyta; class Magnoliopsida; order Asterales; family Asteraceae; genus Helianthus; species Helianthus tuberosus. The sequence continues at coordinate 162,404,272 of CM060450.1, forward strand.
AATTGTGGGAAAAGGCCAATCGGGATCCGGTTCTTATGAGGAATGGCCAGGGTATGCTTTTACCTTGTTTTGCCTTTTTGGAACATCTTTGTTTGGTGACTTATTTGTTTTTGAAACATTTTGCAGTCATGTCTGCTTTCGACTTTATCAAGAGTGATGATACATCTGACGTTGTTTTTACGGATGCCCAAGCCGCTGAAGGGGATGATGTTGTTGCTAGGGGTATAGAACAGAGGTTTGAGGATGCTGGCTATGTTAGTGTTTCCAACGTTAAGGGTTTTTCTAAGCCTGCTGCTCCCAAGGCTTCAACTCGTCAATCTACTCGCCGCTTGTTAAAGGGTGCACCTCAATCCACTTCTTCTGAACCAGTGGAATTGAGTGATGATATTGAGGCTTCCGAAGGCCAAGATGTTGATGTGGACGTTGAGAATGAGAAGAAGTTGGTTGTTCATGGCAAGAAAAAGGCTTCATCCAAGAAGGTTATGACTACTCCTGTTCAGGGTTCATCGAGCAGGGACGTTGAAAGGTTGAATGAGAATGAGGTTCATGTTCCTGATTGGACTGTGAAGGTTGGTGATAGTTTTAAAGATCCTACTGTTTTTGCTAATGTGCTAGCTCACTTTGCTCCTCCTGCTGTTCGTGGTGCCATCTCTGAAATGGAAAGTGACCATTTCATATCAAGATTGATGCTTAGCTCCTGCAACCTTTCTGCCTTGGTTGCTGAGGGTGTTACCCGTTTTCAGAAGGGTTTGCAGGAGTATGAAGATTTTTCTAAGAAGAAGGAGAAAATGAAGTTTTCGATGGCTGTGATGAAGAAAGAAATTGATAGGTTTGACAATAAAGAAGAGGTATGGGTCAAAAAGGTTGGTGAATTGACCAGAAGGCATGAAATTAAGATAAATGATATCAAGAAAAGCTTCGAAGCCGATCGGTTGAAGCTAAAGGCTGATAGGGAGGCTTTGACTGTTCAACAAAGAGCCTTTGATGAAGAGAAGGATGGCCTGAAGGCTTCAGTTGCTCAAGCCACCAGTGATAACCAATGGCTTATTGAGCAGGGTTTCCAACAAGTTGTTACTTACCTTCTTCACTCCAAGGAGTTTAATTCTGCTCTTGGAGAAGTTTATACCAAATTTCTTAACTTGGAGAAACATCAAGGTCTCATTGCCGGTTACATGCTTCATGAGTCTGGTCATCCTTTAGAAAAATCTCCCTTATATCGTCCTGAAGCTTCTGAGGTTTTCAAGGGTTCTGTTGAACAGATGGAAAGGCTGACCTACCCGTATGTTAATCAGGTTTCTACTTGTTTTGGTAAGCTCCTTTCTGTCTTACAGGAGTTAAAACCGGATGGCCATAACGAAAAAGTTTGTGCTGAAGTCCTCGGTTCCCTTTCAAGAAAGCGATCTTATTCAGGGGATAGTGAAGATACCTTTTCAGGAGGACCTGATGCTTCCAAGGATGTGAGTTTGCAAGGTTTAGCAGTAGGTGGTGATGGTGGCTTGAAAGCTAAGAAGTCAAAGAAAGCAAAGAAGGTTAAAAGTGATGGTTCCGGGGTTTCCAAGCCTCCTGCTGACGCTTGATGGATATTCGTAGCTTTCTTAGCACCCTTGAAAACAATTTGTGGTTTGTATGTTAACTTAAACAATCTTAGGTTTTGCAGGAACCCTTAGGGTTCCTGTTATGTGGTTGTGGTTAGGCCTGGATGGCCATTTGAACAATTTCCTATGTTTGCAAGCTACTAAGGCTTTCTTTTAACTTTGTTTGGATGTTTGGGAGTCTATTAAGACTTTCTTTGTTATGCTATTAGTTTTTACTACTTGCCTTGTGTTATGTTTTTTGTATTTGTGCCTATTTGGTAAGACAGCTTGGTTGGCTTCAAGCCTTCAAGGGTTCTGGCTGTCATGTATGTAGCTTGAAGCCTTCGAGGCTTCTGGTTACTACTTTAGTTTCATGACTTGGTTTGTATCTTTGAGTTTTGGGTTATGTGTAACCTTCTTGCTCATGTTGTTGTATCGTTCCTTAGATTATTATTATCTTTATTGTATTGTCTTTGTTGGGTTTTGTGTTGTCTTTATGTTTCTCATACCTTGAAGGGTTCAGTGCTGCAGTCACTTAGCCTTGGTATTTTTAACAAAAAGACATAGCACCTATCCTATTCATCATTTTTCTTAGTTTGGTTTCATTTCGTAAGCCTGTTTTTCGATACTTTTTCTAAGGCTTAAGGAACATTTGATGTAGGCTGTTCAAACCTGTCTATGAGACAACTTTGTTTTCACTAATAAGTCTCATGGAGTTGTATTGATTTAGGAACTCACCCCTTATATAGGTTCATTTAACCCTTAAACCTATTGAGCGATGTGGTATGGGAGCTCATCCCCTTACATGGCCCTTGCCATGGAGTTTATTACTAGGTTCTCAACCTGATTTTAGGATAGAAAGACAAATTTGATAAAACATCTTCATTCATTCAAGAGATATTGTGTTACAAAAAGTGATCAACCCTTGAAATACAACTTTGTGGAATACAGACCAATCTTTCTTGATTACACATGAAACCTCTTAAGGGTTTTTCCATTCCAGTGTCTTGGAAGCCTTTTACCTTCTGAGTCGGCTAGCTTATAAGATCCTCCCTTATGTGCCTCAAGGATGGTATATGGCCCTTCCCATTTTGGGCCAAGTTTTCCTTGGTTTTCTTTCTTACTAGCCTCATTGTTTTTAAGCACCAGGTCTCCTGGCTTGAAGCGTTCATATTTGACTCTTTTGTTGTAATAGGCTTCCATCGTTTGCTTGTACTTGGCTTCTTGGATTGCAGCTTGGTCGCGTGCTTCCTCTAGGAGTTGTAAGTTCAACATGGTCTCTTTTTGGTTTGCTTCGGGATCCATGTTGACCGTTCTTTGTGTTACAACTCCTACTTCAGCTGGAATCACGGCCTCAGATCCAAACACTAAGCTGTAAGGTGTTCTTTTGTGGCTTGTTTTTTCTGTTGTTCTTATGGCCCATAGAACACTTGGCAATTCTTCAAGCCAATTGCTTTCATATCTTCCCAATTTGGCTTTGATTCTTTCAACTATGCTTCGGTTCATCCTTTCAACCTGACCGTTTGATTGTGGATATGCCAGTTCTAAACCTGAGCTATTCTGAATTCTTTGCACCAAACGCTGAAAGGCTTCTCAGCGAATTGCTTTCCATTATCGGTAACAAGCACTCCTGGCAACCCATAGGGACAAATAATGTTCTCCCAAACAAAGTCAATGACTTGCTTGCCCGTGATTTTTGCAAGTGGTTTAACCTCAGGCCACTTGGTGAAGTAGTCTATGGCTACCAACAAGAACTTCACTCCACCTTTGGATGGTGGGAATGGGCCAACAATGTCAATCCCCCATTTATAAAATGGCCATGCTGAGGTTATCGGGACAAGATCATGCTTGGGACTTTTCGGGACTGGTGCATGAAGTTGGCAGGAATCACACTTCCTTAGTTGCTCAGTGGTGTCTCAGTGCATTGAGGGCCAAAAATACCCAAGGTTCATAAGTTTGGCAACCACCGTTCTTGCTCCAAAATGGGCTCCGCATATCCCTTCATGAATCTCTTTGATCAAATACTGGGTTTGTTTGGGACCAACACATCTCAGCAAGGGTGCAAGGTAACCCTTCTTGTAGAGAATTTCACCTTGCAACACGTACTGTCTAGACTTGATTTTAACCCTTTCAGCCACTGTTTGATCAGCAGGTAATTCACCATTTTTAAGGAATTTCTTGATTGGAGTCATCCAATTGGGGCCTTCTTCGGTGATTACGTCTTGAACTTCCAATTCTTCAATTGATGGAGTTTTTAATACTTCTACCAACACCTTTTTAGTGAGGTGGGAAAAAGTGAGAGAAGCGAGTTTACTCAAAGCATCAGCTTTCTTGTTTTGGGACCTGGGGATTTGCTTGATGGTGCACGTTTAGAATGTGTTCATCAGCTCCTTGGACTTTTCCTTGTACCTCATCATGTTGGGTTCCTTTGCAACATAACTGTCATTCACTTGGCTTGACACCAATAACGAGTCCGTGAAGACTTCAAGCTTTTGGACCTTCATTTCTTTGGCTAGTCTTAAACCGGCTATAAGTGCCTCGTATTCAGCTTCGTTATTGGTGGTCTGAAAATCAAATCGAAGAGCATACGTGAACTCTAACCCGTCCGGGTTGATTAGAATGAGACCGGTGTAGGTCCCCTTGATGTATGGATCTTTCACAGAATTGTCAATCTAATCAAGAGTGCGGAATCCTCTTGATCAGAATATAGCAGAAAACGTGTAGGAACAGCAATTCACAATCAACCGGGTTTCTACTGATTATCAAACTCGCGTATTACAATCAATCAAAACCCTAATTCGTCTAAGCTATGGCTTTCACGAAAATTCTCTCTCACAAACTCTGTTTTGGCTGATTAACCTCAACCCTAAAGCCTAACCTTGTTTATATAACACAAGGTTTGCAACTTGGGCTAGGATAAACCTCATGGACTGCGAATTGGAGTAAGCCCAATTCGCCCCCATACACCCAATATGTGTGGGTTTGGTTAGCCCAAACATTACAACTCACTAATACAAAGCTAAACCCGCTAACTGTTTATCGTTTTACTAATTACAAGATATCCAAAGACCAAATCTAAGCTGTAGTCACAAACATGCACCAACAAACTCCCCCTTGACAATAGCTTCATAAAATAACTTTGTCTTCAGTCCTCTTGCATTCTTCATGTAGTCTTGCACTGTCTTTAGTCTTTGGATAGCTTCAGCTTCAATAGCTTCTGTCAGCAACAGACTCCCCCTAAGCTGATGCATCCAATCACCAAATCTTCAAAAACTTTAGCGTTTGAGTAAACTCCAGTTCAGCATTTGCAAAGCAATCTCCAAACTCTTCAACTATGTCTGCAATGTAGAAAGGAGGTTCTACCATGCATCCAATCAAACTCTCATCTTCACAGCAACTCATCACTTTAACTTCTCAGCAACACACAACTTCAATCTGTATACTATAAAACAAACATCTCGAGAAACCATAAGAATTTTTCAACACAGTTGAATAAATTATTATTAATCAAGAGATAGTTAAACTATATCACAGATTAAGTATTTTCCAATTTCATCACCAACACGCAAAACTTTTTAATCACACACCCTATAACCCGCATGATTTAAAATTTTGAACTCACTTTCTAACACCGTCTCCCCCTATCAGTAACAATTCCTCCAAGAATAACAGTTTTCCGTACGTTAAGAATTTTTAACAGAAAAAGACACTATTTTTGGATTTTTATATTTTCTGAAAGCAAGTAAATAATAAAAGCAATAAACACTCTATTTTTGTGAGAATCACTGGTAAGAAGATCATATCAGCACAATCAAACTGTTTTCACACTCTTAGATAATTCTTATTTAATTTTTCGTGAAAAGCAGTCCAAGACGATTACCAGTATGTTTGTCCACTTAAACAAAATGCATGAACATTTCAAGTACCATTACCATATGATACGTTAAGGTAATTTTATTTACTGATATACTAGTGTGTCCCACTTCAGGATATACCCCCACGATCAAGGTATGCACAAAGATTCATCGTAGTAGGTGAGTATACTGAATTCGTCCATTTTGTTTTTCAACGTTTAGATAATTGGTGATCAGGTCAGTAATTCCGTACATCAAAGAGACCAAAATATCCAACGAGGGCTATGACAAATACCAATTTTTGGTACGATTTATGCATTTTGCACTTTTTGAATGACTCTCTAGGAGAGCTTCTTCATTTATGGGATTTGGCATTTTTGCTCTTTTAAGATATCCTGGTTGTGCCTAGGTCAGCATGTATCTGGATGCAGCAGAAGGACAACCCTGATATCCCCATATGAAATAACAGTATAAAGACCCAAAACCTCAGATTTTGGCAATCTATCAACGCAAGATTTAAGGTCATTAAACCATACACCACTGATGTGTTCCCCACTCATATTCAGTTCGTTTAGGTTTATATCACTTTGGTAAGTTGATTATTTCATGCTTTTGCCTACTGGTACATCGTATGATGAAGCTGCTATCACACTCAAGCAATTTTAATTCAGTTTGAGTGTGACAGTCTAACTTGCTGATGTACTATCATTTCTTCTTTTTCACACAGTGATAACTCATTTTTTATTTTCTATTTTTTTATGTTTTTGATTTTTCAATGTTTTTGTATTTTTTATTTTTAAGAAAGCAGTAAACAATTTACAAAATTCTTATGAAAAAACAGTTATTCAGGATTCCTCATCCCGTTGAGTTCGACTAAATGTTCAAAGCGAGCCCTGTCAAATGCTTTAGTATAAAGATCTGCCAGGTTATCTAGTGTGTCGACTCGATGTAATTCAATTAGTCTCTTTTCAGCACAATCCCGTATAAAATGATGACGAATGTCAATATGTTTTGTGCGACTGTGTTTCACGGGATTATTTGTTATTGAAATTGTGGCATTATTGTCTATCATAATAGGAGTACGAGTGAAATCCAAACCGTAATCGTGCATCTGATGTTGTATCCAGAGAACCTGAGAGCAGCAGCTACCCGCAGCAATATATTCAGCTTCACACGTAGAAGTAGACACACAAGATTGCTTCTTGCATTGCCAAGACACAATCCTGCCTCATAAGAACTGACAACCACCTGTTGTAGACTTTCTATTTGACTTGCATCCTCCAAAGTCTGAGTCAGTGTAAGCAACAAAATTCATATCACTATCAGCTGGATACCACAACCCAAGTTTAGGTTTCCCCTTCAAGTAACGAAGAATCCGCTTCACTGCTTTCACGTGTGACTCTTTTGGATTTGCCTGATATCTGGCACACAAGTATACGGTAAACATGATGTCGGGTCTTGAAGCAGTCAAGTACATTAGAGAACCAATCATTGCCATGTATTGTGTTGGATCAACATCTTCAGTACTTTCATGATCTGGGCCAAGATTGTGATTTTCGCAAATGGGTGTGTTGAAAGTAGAGCAATCATTCATTTTGAACCGACTCAAAATGTCATACACATACTTTGTTTGATGAATAAACATCCCATCCTCCTTCTATTCAACTTGTAATCCCAGAAAGTAAGACATCTCACCCATAGCGCTCATTTCGAACTTGCTCTTCATCACCTGCTCGAACTCTTTACACATGTTTTCATCTGATGACCCAAAGATGATGTCATCCACGTATACCTGTACCAGCAGAAAATCTTCCTTCTTCCTCTTGATGAACAGTGTACTGTCAATCTGACCTCTTTCAAAACCATTCTTGATCAGATGTGTAGACAGTGTCTCATACCACGCCCTGGGAGCTTGATGTAATCCATACAAAGCCTTATCAAGTTTGTACACCCGATCTGGATAGTCTGGATCAACAAACCCATCTGGTTGTGAGACATACACCACTTCTTGGACTTTTCCGTAAAGAAATGCACTCTTCACTTCTAGTTGGTAAACTTTAAAGCCCTTGAATGAAGCAAAAGCTAGGAACAAACGAATTGCTTCCAACCTTGCCACTGGTGCAAACACTTCATTGTAATCAATCCCTTCTTGCTGATTGAAATCCTTGACAACCAATCGAGCCTTGTTTCACGTTACAATTCCTCTTTCATCCTTCTTGCACCTAAACACCCATTTAGTGCCAATTTCTCTTTCACCTTTAGGAAGGTCAACTAACTCCCAAACCTTCAACTTTGCAAACTGGGCCAATTCCTCTTGCATAGCTTCAACCCATGAATTGTCTTTAAGAGCCATGTGAATGTTCTTCGGCTCCTCTTGGGAAATAAAGCAACAATACAAGCACTCGTTCACAATCCCAGTCTTCTCAATCGAAACAAATAAGCCATAATTCGTTGCTATGCTTCTCCTTGTCTGAACACCTGCAGTAGGATCTCCAAGTATCATACTGGATGATCTCTATTTGCTCATGTAGTAGCAACGGTATCCACTTCTAAATTATCACCCAGGTTTGATCCAATCTCCCCCTGAATATTCTGATCTGCAAACGGATTAATGAAATCCTCCCCCTGAATGGGTTCAGAGTCACTATCGCTTGAATCAGTATTAGCAGCACCTTGAGAAGTTTCCGGAGCATCTGTCATATCAACATTCGATCTAGGCATGAACTCGCCTTCATCGTCTTCACCAATCACTGTTTGAATCAACTGAGATTCATCTGCGTTTGGAAACTCAGGAATATTAAATGATTTAAAAACACCATCATAATCATATAATATAGCTGGACCACTCGTTGATTGTTGAGGTTTGTATGTAGTAATTTCAACATTGTTAACAACCTCAATTTTACCAGTTTTTAGATTAAAACCCCTTTTATTCGGTGTGCCAGGCACGTAACCTAGAAAGTAGCCATCGTCAGCCACCTCACCGAATTTTTGTTTATCTTTATTTCGCACAATGGTGCAGGGTAATCCAAATGGTTCAAAGCCTTCTAAGTTTGGTTTCTTGTTAAACATCAATTCATGACAAATTTTATTAAAACGTTTAACAGTCAAAAATTTATTTAGGACGTAGCAAGCTGTATTCACAGCTTTTCCCCAGAAAAGAACTGGTAGCTTTGAATCTGAAAGCATCGTCCTAGCGGCTTCAATCAATGTCCTGTTTTTCCTCTCAGCAACTCCATTTTGTTGAGGTGTATAAGGAGCAGAATATTGATGTTCAATTCCCTTTCGGAGACAGTAGAGATCCATAATTCGATTCTTGAACTCCGTGCCATTATCACTCCTTATCCTCTTGATCCTTGCATCATGGACGTTTTCCAATTTTGTAAAAAGATCTATCAACATCTCTGCTGTCTCATCTTTTGTACCTAAAAAGAAAACCCATGAATAACGTGAGTAATCATCAGTGACAACAAGACAATAGTACTTTCCATCTATGCTCCTCACGTTCACTAGACCGAATAAATCCATGTGAAGTAATTCATAAGGGGCATCTATGGAATTTACTGTTTTAGACTTATGAGGTTTCTTGTGTTGTTTTCCCTTTTGACATGGAAGACATTTATCTTCCACTTGAAACCTCTGCATTGGAACCCCTTTCACTAGCTCATTTTTAACAAGGTAATTCATTTTTCGATAGTGAATATGGGCCATGTGTCTGTGCCACAACATCGATTCAGCTTCAGATGCTTTTGATAGTAAACACGCCACCACAGCAGTTGGATCCTTAGCACCCATGTCCATGGCATAAGTGTCATTTCTCCTTGGCGCTCTCATCACTATCCAATCGTCCGGGATCTCCAAACCTGGTTTCAACACTAATGCTTCATTCTTGGTAAAATGGACCGAGTGACCCTTGTCGCAGACTTGTGACACGCTCATCAGATTGTGTTTAAGTTGCTCCACATAGTTTACTTTGTCCAGTGTGATCTTCCCATTGGTCGCTTTTCCTCGTCCTGTAATTCTACCACCTTTAGCACCCGCAAAATTTACATTTCCACCATCATAATCTTCAAACTCAGTTAACAATCTCGCATCCCCCGTCATGTGCCTGGAGAAGCCACTATCAACATACCATAAGTTGATAATCCTCCTTAGCAGCTCCTGCACACACCAACCAAAAAATAGTTAGATTGTGGGACCCAAGCCTTAATGGTCTTGGGTCGTCCAAATTCACCAACTACTTGAACATCCATCCAATATCCATTACTCCTAACTGGAGTCTTGGATCTCAGACCTGTCGATGGAATTTGATTTTGATTTCCACTAGGTCTTTGGTCCTGAGGGTTCCTATATGTGTTTGGACTATTTGAACTTTGGAAATTTTGATTTTGGTAACTTGAATTTTGATTCCAAGAAGCATTATTGTTGTAATTTCTAAAACCATTGTTATAAAAAGTTCGACCACCATCATTTTGGTATCGATTTTGATATTGACCTTGACTTTTGAAATTATTAGAATTATAATTGTTCATTCTTGGTGAACTGCTTCTAGGTCTCTCATATCTGTCTGGTGGAGATTTAGGCTGAAATCTTGGTTGATTTCTTTGAAAACGAGGAACTTGTGGAGTTCCTTTTTCGGCCTTATCTACACCAATAGCAACACCCTCTGGTTGCTTGGGAGCAGATTTCTTTGAAGAATTTGCAACTTTCTCCTCATTATCACCTTTCTTCTCAGGTGATTTCTCTCTCTTTCTCTCACTCACTTGTGCTTCAGTCTTTTTGTTAGGACAGCAGCTTGCTACATGTCCCTTTGTGTGACATTTGAAGCACGATCTCTTTTTCGAAGACTTCTTATCCGAAGCCTTTGAACTAGATTCAGGTTTTGATAATGATGCCTTAGAAGGATTTGGTTCAGTTGTTTAGTTTCAGAATTTTCTTTGTTCTTGTTTTTAGCAAACTTTACATTAGATTCGTTTTCAATAACAGCTGTTTCGTTTTTCATGTCACTTCCTTGAACAAAATTAACCCTTTTAAGAAAAGTTGGATTTTTATTCTTAGGATGTGAAGTTTTCTTTTTCAAAACAGGTTTGCTGTTATTATCCTTCTTAGCATCATCACTCTCAGACACATTTCCTTGACTTGATGTGGAACTACTTGGTGATGTTGACACAAAGTCCATGAGCTCATCTTCATCAGGCAAGAAAGAATAGTCATGACTAACAGGAGGTGGAACTTCATTGAAACCATGGAATCCCACACTGGTTTTGTCATTACTTTTCTTCAAGCCACCCATCATGTGTTTCATAACAAAAGTAGAGTCCCTGAATTGACCTAATTTCTTTTCAAGTTCAACAATTTTGAGTTGTGCATCTGACAACTCTTTGCATTTATCATAAATCTCTTTTGTTTTCTCAGCCATCATTTCATGAGCTAAGTCTATGACTTGAAGTTTTTCGTTTAATTTGCAGGTTAATGCTTCAATTTTACTTTCATAACCTTTTATTTTCTTCAAGTATAAAGATTCGTTTCTTTTAGCAAAAAAGTTTGATTCTTTAATGTTTGACATCTCGCCCACCAGACTTTGGTTTTGTGTTGACAACCTGTCTACCTCACCCTTTAGTTCACGACATTTTAAACACACAGAATTAGACTTTACCTCTCCTGTTTGTTTGTTAAGGTTGGCCATAAGAGCCGCAAGCTGAGCTTTCACTCTTTTGTATTCAACTTCATTTTCTTCAGCTTCCTTTTCATGGTCAGACTTTTGCTTTTCCTCTTCAGCATCTGTTGTCTGATCAGCCTTTTCTACCTCAACTTCACTTTTTATCTTGACCTTAGCATCCACTTTGGCTTCAGCATCTCCCACAGTAGCTTCATCATCACTAACTGGCACTATCTCTGCCATGAGTGCCTGAGTGGCATTCTCATTATCTTCTAGATGAATACTCCAATCATAAGAACCTTCTCGTGCTGTAGAGATCAAAGCCTTTGAGCTAGAATTGTTTGATGCATTCCTGTTGTTTGAACTCTGACTCGAAGTCTCTTGCCTTTGTTTTTGACATTCCCTAGCGAAATGCCCATAACTTTGATAGTTAAAGCACCTCACTTTGGTCTTGTTGAAACCAACAGTCCTCCCTACAAACTTCCTTCATGTTCTGTTCATGAATCCCTTCACTCGTCTAGAAATCATGGCCATTTGCCATTGCAAATCCATCTCTTCAAGATCATCAGGGTCAATCTGATCATAGTCTTCATCTAAAGTAGCAGGATCAGATATCTTCCCCTGAATGTAGTTTTCATATGAAGCAACAAATGAAGCAAGTAGAGCAAGATGTTCTTCAGCAGACTTCACACTCATAGGCATTGACTTTGCACTACTACTCTGCTTAGATGCTGATGTTCTCTTGGTTCCTGTTGATCCTCCTGAAGCAGCTACAAAACACACATCACCATCCTCATTCACCATGACCTGCTCATTCTCACACGATAGAAACGCAGTAGCAGAGTCGCTAGAAGCGTTGTGAGATGAAGAAGATGTAAGCCCATTGTAAATCCCTGGATCTTGAACCTGATCATATCCAGTGTCTTTCTTCTTCATACTGAGCTCATAAGCTCTCAGCTTTCCTACCACTTCTTCAAGCTCTTTTGTCTCATAATCTGCTTCTCCCTTGATCATGAGAGTGTAGATATCCCATTTAGTAGGTAAGGCATCGAGCAGCTTGTCATTCTTTTCGACATCAGTATAGCACTCTATCTCATAATTTTCCATTTCCGACATCAGATGGTAGTATCGAGTGATGATATCCTCAAGTGACTCATGTTTCATGTACTTGAAAATAGCAAACTGCTTCTTCAATAGATCAACTTTGTTTTTCTTAACATCTTCATTTCCCGCGTATCTTTTCTCTAATGCATCCCACATATCCTTTGAATTTGTGTACTTCTTGAAGGTATGCTTGATGCTATCAGGAAAAGACATTTTGATTGCAGCCAAGGCTCTCTTTACAACCTCATACATCTTTTTATCAGCCTCTTCCATGTTCACATAGGCAGTTCTACGTGGTCTGCCCTCAAAGTCGTGTGTTGGGTTTGTGTACCCATCTTCGATACATATCCACATGCGAGTGTCCTAATATTCAATGAAGGATTGAAAACGATCCTTCCATGTCAAATAATTTTCCACCTTCATCATCTTAGGCGGTTTGTTGGTAGTGCCAACCTCATGCTCCGTTCTCAAAATCTCATTCAAACTAGACATGTTCGACATTTTAAACGTTGCAGACTGATAAAACCGTACAAAATATCTCTGAAACCAGTGGTTACCAAATTACACCGTTAGAATCGTCTCGAAAAGACGAATCCAATGATATCTAATGTCGAAAACCAAATTCGGGATTTTCCAGAGTCTAAATGCAAGGAATTCAATGGTGCCAACGGTTCTGTCAAACGAGCTACAGATCAAATTCTATTTGCAAAACAGTGAATTGTTTCTTACGCTTGCCAGAAAATATTCCACCACTTTAAATATGCTGTTAATTTCACTGGGTTAAGTCAATTAATTTCGCTGGTCACTTAATTGTCCAAATTCGCTGGTCTAGTTCGCTTAAAGGTCAATTTCGCTACCAAGTTCGCTGATCAATTTCGCTTCCAAAATCGCTGGTCAATTTCGCTATTACGACGACTAGTAAAGTCGCCGAAACCGTGATAATTTCGCTGTGGACAATCACACGGTTACCAAAGTCGCCTTTGGATTTAACTTCACCGAACACCGAGATATTTAGCCCCAAATTCGCTGATCAGTTAATTATGCTGGTCCTGTCTGCGAATTTGTTAAAATCGCCTATAGCCAAATTCGCTGGTCCAGTAACTTTGGAAACTTAATCTTTTTCGAATTTTGATGATTTTCTGGATTCTTCAAACAGTTCCTGCAAAATCGAACAAGCAAATCAGCAAACTTTTGACAAATTTCTGATAAACTTAATGAAGAACACGAAGACAGTCTTCGAATCTTCAAGTTTTTCAGCCAAAAATTCATCCAGAATCAACCAAATCTTTCCTGAAATCCTGCAAAACAGCAACCAAACAAAAACAGAAGATCTAATCAGCCAAAAATTTTGAAAATTTTATCAAACCAGCCAACAATTTCGAAACCCTAATTGTCAGATTTAAAAAAAATTCGAAAAACTCCCTGTTTCTGCAGCCAACAATTCTGAATCGAGCCTTCAAGAGCCTAATGCTCTGATACCAATTGTAGGTCCCCTTGATGTATGGATCTTTCATAGAATTGTCAATCTAATCAAGAGTGCGGAATCCTCTTGATCAGAATATAGCAGAAAACGTGTAGGAACAGCAATTCACAATCAACCGGGTTTCTATTGATTATCAAACTCGCGTATTACAATCAATCAAAGCCCTAATTCGTCTAAGCTATGGCTCTCACGAAAATCCTCTCTCACAAACTCTATTTTGGCTGATTAACCTCAACCCTAAAGCCTAACTTTGTTTATATAACACAAGGTTTGCAACTTGGGCTAGGATAAACCTCATGGACTGCGAATTGGAGTAAGCCCAATTCGCCCCCATACACCCAACATGTGTGGGTTTGGTTAGCCCAAACATTACAACTCACTAATACAAAGCTAAACCCGTTAACTGTTTATCGTTTTACTAATTACAAGATATCCAAAGACCAAATCTAAGCTGTTGTCACAAACTTGCACCAACAACCGGCTCCTGACCCTTCAACGCTTGAAGCCCCATTGGTAAAAAGCTTCCAGGCTTCAAGGTCTGAGGGTTCAGTGGCAACTTTGTTTACTTCAGCGGTTGTTTGTTTTGGGACTTCTACAATAAAATCAGCCAAGACCTGGGCCTTGATGGCTTTTCTAGGAACATAGGTGATGTTATGTTCACCGAGTTCCACGACGCACTTGGCTAATCATCCTAAATTCTCTGGGTTTTCAAGCACACTTTTTATTGGTTGGTCTGTGACCACTTGTATGAGGTGTGCTTGGAAATACCTTCGAAGCCTCCTAGCCGTTTGGACTAGGGCTAAAGCAAGTTTTTCCAAAGGAGGATATATGATTTCTGCCAATTTTAGAGTTTTGCTGAAGAAATAAATGGGTACCTGAACTTTGTCTCGTTCAATGGTGAGAACCGCACTTATTGCTTCTTCAGAAATTGAAAGGTACATCGAGATCAATTCTTCCGTTTCCGGGGCTGCAATGTCAGGTAGAGAAGCTAGGTGTTTCTTCATCTGGTTGAAGGATTCTTCAGCCTCATCAGTTCATTTGAAGTTGTTCTTGTCATAGCATCCCTTGAGCGTTTTGAAGAAAGGTAAATACCTTTCAGCCAATTTTGAGGTGAAACGCTTCAGGGCTGCAAGCTTCCCATTTAGGCTTTCTACTTCTTTTTTGCTTCTTGGTGGCTTAGTTTCAAGAACAGCTTTCACCTTGTTTGGATTGGCTTTTATACTTTGTTTTCCCACAATGTGTCCCAAAAACTTTCCTTTCTCGAACCCAAATGAACATTTTTCGGGGTTGAGCTTCATATTGACCATCCTTAGGTTCTTGAAGGTTTCTTGGATGTCATCAAGCATTTGGTATTCCGTTTTGCTTTTGATGACCAAATCATCAACATATGCTTCCATGTTCCTGCCAATTTGACTAGCAAAATCCTTATCAACTAGGCGTTGGTAGGTTGCACCCGCGTTTTTGAGACCAAAAGGCATCTTTTGGTAGCAAAAGATTCCTTTGTCCGTGTGAAAGGCGGTTTTCTCTTCATCTTCTTCCTTTATGAGAATTTGGTGGTAACCCTTGTAAGCATCTAGGAAACACTTAAAAGGGTAACCAGTGAGGGAGTCAACCTTGAGATCAATTTCTGGCAACGGGTAACAATCTTTAGGACAAGCCTTGTTCAAGTCTTTGAAGTCTATGCACATTCTCCAAGAGTTGTCGGGCTTTCGAACCATGACTGGATTTGCAACCCAGGATTGATACTTGACTTCTCGGAGAATGTCGTCTAACACAAGCTTTTCAACCTCTTGGCATGCAGCCAAGCTTCTTTCAGGTGCTAGACTTCGCTTCTTTTGGACAACAGGATTGACATTAGGTGGTATTCTCAGCTCATGCTCAACGATGCTTCGAGGGATACCCGTCATATCTTCTGGGCACCAGGCAAAGAAATCACTATAGTGTATCAAGAGCTTTTCGAGATATGAGAGGGTTTCTTGTGAAAGGCTTGGATTTACCCTTATCCTTTGCTCAGGATACTTAGGATTTATGATCAGCCTTTGCTTGTCTTCTTCATTCTTGGAGCTTTCACCTTCAACCATGTAGGCCTCTTGAGTAGGTTGAAGGGTTGCAATCCCCCTCTCGATAGGAAATTTGATAGTGCCATGACCGACAGAAACAACCATGTAGAAGGCACACTGCCCTGGTCTTCCTATGATCACGTCACAGTTTGAAGGTATATTGATGACCACAAAAGTGAGGGGTTAAACTCTTTCCATCTTGCCTTCGCTGAAACGGACATCAAGGGTTAGTTGCCCAAAAGGCTTGAGGGCTATGTCTGCAATATCTTTTATGGAGGTTCTAGAGGGTTGAAGCTTTGAACGTTCCTCATTGCTCAAATGGTTGAAGAACTTTTCAAACATGATTTCAGTGGCTGCTCCAGTGTCTATGTATGCTTTGTTTGTTTGTAGTGTGCCCACGGTTGCTTCAACCACAAGAGGGTTTGCAAATGGGTTCTTTTCTGTTGGAGGGAAACAAACACACTAAAGCTCCCAAGCTTCCAACCTCTGTCGTTTGTGAGGAACCTTCCCATCAAAATCTACCATGTTAACTTCCTTTCCCTTTCCTTCGGCCATCTTGTCCCTCACCCCCTTCACCAAGTGAGCAAGTTCCCCGGACTTGACGGCCTCTTCAATCTTCTTCTTCAATTGAAAGCAGTCATTAGTATGGTGGCCATTTTCTTCATGAAATTCACAAAATTGGGTGGAATTCTCATTTCTCTTGCTTTTGGGGAGAGGTCTTGGAGGTCGAAAGCTTTGCTTTACTTCTTCTGTGACAAGAATCTCTTGAGGGGTCTTGGTGAGGGGTGTGAAGCTTATGCCTTTCTCCCTGCTCGGAGGGTTCCGGCCTTCAGGCCTTCGCTGATTTGAACCCTTTTGGCGTCTTTCATAGGAATGGAAGCTTCCCCTTTTTCTAGTCGGGTTGTTGCCTCGCCAGCTTGATCCCCTTTTTCTTTGCTCTTTACTGTCTACGGCCTCCTCTCCTATAATGTGGGCTTCAGCCCTTTCGAGAGCTTCTTCCAAGGTCTTGGGCAGGGATTTGTTGAAATCTCTGGTGAGATATTTGGACGTAATGGCATTCATAAAACCAGCCACTCTCATTTTTCGTCTGCCCCTACGTATGTGAGACCTTCCTTCTTATACCTTTCAATGAACTCTCGAAGGCTTTCGTCATCCCTTTGTTTTATCTGAAAGATTACTGTAACATCTTTTGTCACACCCCCAAAATCTACACGCGGAGTATCACCGCTTGGAGGCGTGACATGACCAGGATCAAGCCACCAATCATATTGAACAATGTAATATAATAAAGGTAAACCAACCACGATATAATTGGTGTCCAAAATAAATTAACCAAATCCAAGTATCAGCGGAAGCATAAGGTGTATAAACCAAATTATAAGTTTTAAAAGTTCAAATGTTCCACATGGAACTCAACATTCCATGTCCCACAACGACCCTTCCCCATGTAAGCTCTAGCTAAGTACCTAATGACCTGCAAAGCATGTAGTAACGAGTCAACAACAAAGTTGAGCGAGTTCACAGTTGGGTGTTTGTTTAAGTTATTCCAAAAAAACATATTTTCCTTTAACTGGCATCCTTGCCGTGGGGGTTACCCCATATGTGAAAACATGATTTGTTTAATCCCATTTACTCTGGCTATCCAGCCGTGGGGGCTACCCCATGTTTACACTACTAGACTCGTTACCATATCGACCACTGACTTTAGTCATGTTTATGTGCCCTTAGCGTCAATGTCTATCATCATTGATGTGCCCAGATCCATTAGTTCATGCCCATCCTCTGCGGCACAGTGTGAGGCTTGTCAAACCTAAATAGCGCTATCTAACTAATGACCCGCTCGCCATTGGCCCGACGATTAAGTCGATATAAAAGGAGGGACTTCGTGATAGAGTTTTGGTCTTGTGAAATTTAAACTGTCCAAGAGGACGAGGAATTACATTCCTTAACCCGTACTGTCCTACCCAAGAAGGACGAGGAATCCATATTCCTTAACCCATTCCCAACCCACCGGGAATTACCATGCTTTGTAGAAAGTGTGAACTCACCTTAGGTTAGCTCGGCAGATAAACGAAAGGTCAAATCGAGCTGCTAGGGGTCAACCACGTCCTAACATGGTCACCATACAAGTCAGGTCTAGGTTCAAGTAGTGCACATAAGTTTACACAGAACTAACAGGTTACTAGCACATAACGATCATGGCATACCCAAAGAACACGTTAAACGATTACCGTTTAGCATACACATGAAGCCCAAACATATATACACGGCCCACATAATAACAAATATTGGTCTTGTGCGGTCCGGATGGACTTGTGCGATTGAAAGGTTCTTGTGCGACTGGGTTTGCGCTTTGAGGCCCAACAGCATAGAAATGTTTAACAGATGTGTATGGCCCAAGCCTTGTGCGATCGGCACTGTCTTGTGCGATCCACAAGGTCTTGTGCGATCATGCATAACTAAGCAGTACCCTGTGCTTATGTAGTTGCACTAAGCTTGTGCGATGCACCTTGTGCGATCAGATCAGGTCTTGGGTGACCTGATCTTGTGCGACTGACGAACTTGTGCGATTGGTTATGAGATTTTCCTAAAATCATGCAATTCAATTAATTATCCCAAAAGTTTCCATTTAACTTGCAAGATTCAATTTTAACAGTTTCCATTCATGTGATATTCAATCAAATCAAGCAATTTTTATTAATTTCTCATGAACCCTAACAATTTATCAAGCATAAACAGCAACCATAACACCTAAACATATTAACATGGTTTATGTTCTTGATCACTAGTATGTATTCTATCATGACTTCACAACAAATCGTCTAAACATAAACACATCATAGCCGAGTAACATACATTCAGTTCTTGATAATCATCATGCAAATTCCGAATCATATGAACATTATCAAATATACATGTGAGCCGATTTTTATGAACACAAACCCTTAACAATTTTTATCATAATCAGACACATAACATCCCTAAATAATCATGTAAAAAATGTAAGCAAACACATCATCAATCATGCAGTCAAAAGTAATACACTAACCGGTTAAAGAATGGAACGAGGGTTGATCCAAACGAGAAAGCTTCGAGAGAGATGGGATGTTGTTGCCGTCGGGTTTGAGAGGAAGAGGAAGGAGAGAACTAGGGTTTGTGTGTGTTTGTGTTTTGCAAGTAATGACAAATAAATTCCCACAAGAGTGTTTGTATGCGTAAGAGAAGTGGGCCGACCCCATACATGGGCTGCCCTTGGTTCGGATACAAAGAGTGTGGCCCGAATGGGCTTGTGCGATCGGCCAAGTGTTGTGTGATCGGGCTTATTTTGTGTGATCCTATTACATACATACATGCACTACACATAATCACATAACATAACAACATAACATTCCATTAATCATCAAAGTTCATGTAATCACGTAACGTACACACCGGTTACATCAAAGTACAAAGAGAGGTTTGAAATACGAGTTGTCACATCTTTGACGTATCGCCTTTGCTGTGAGAAATTGGCCAAAAACCCTTTACTTAGGTCATCAAAGCTTCAAACGCTTCTGGCAGGCAAATCGTTGAACCATATCCGGGCTGAACCAACGAGAGTTTGCATGAACATAAGGCAACATTCAACATTTGACCATTTCTCGATTCTAGCTGCACTAGTGAAGATCTGAAGGTGATCTTCCGGATCCTCAGTCTCATCATACGTCTTGATATGGGTGGCATCTTGATCTTCGTTTGAAAATCATAATCGGCTATTTGCTGTGAGAAGCACGAGAGGTTACTTGGCTTGTAAGGCTTTGCCAAATCTTACTTAACCATGGCACCCATGTTACTTCTGTTATTATTGTTCCCTTGAGTGGCCAACACCTGATTAATAAAGTGCTGCCACGGGAAGCTGGCCATCATCTGGGCCATCATCCGGAGCATAAGGTTGAAGCCTTGAAGGCTTCCAGGTGCAACTGGCCAACTAACTCCCAAAGGAGTGCTCATAACGGCACTTCTTGCCAAAGGTAGTACAGACAAAACTTGTTCCCATGCAGTTGTTGTTGAGGGTGGAAGGCTTGCTACTGGAGATTGTAGGAGCTGGTCCAAAGTCAGCTCGTGCCCTAGTGGAGCACCGACTGTAGCTGGCTGGGAAGAGAAAAGAGGAAATGTTGTTGGATTTGGCCTCGTGTACAGGTATGGGTTAGGATTAGGAGGAGAATTACTGGGACCAGCCTCATCCCTGGATGCAGAAGGTTGTGAGTTTGCAAAAGGAGGGATGGGGGGTCCAGGAGATAGTGTTGGTTCTGGTTCGCCGTAGTCCAAACGAATCCTCACTCCCTTGTCTCTCTCCCTACTCACATATTGGTTGAGGAGAGACCTCAACTCCAAGAAATTGTTGGCGACCCCTTCAGGGGTAAGTTCAACATGTGAGGGGGTGTTTGAGACACCGACATTAGGGGAAGGGACCCCTGATCTAGATGGAGTGGGAGTGTGGAAAGCGAGAAACTCGAGAGTGCTCCCCGGTGTCAAGAAAGACGATGGTATAGCCACATGAGCTTGGCTGGTGCTTGGGGTGGAGGTATTTGTAACTTGATTCACCTCTCCCGAAGACTCACTTTCTGACATGGTGATTTCAAGAAAATGGAGCTACACTACTAGGTCCTTTTTGAAGAAAATTAGTGGCGTAGCCCCACTAATTAGACCAAGGATAGTAGCTGGGTTGGTTAGGCAAAAGGGTTGAAGGGTTCAATTTTGTCTAACGCAGGTCGTGGGGTCCCCCCACATTTGCAAGACGTGGAGAGAGGTTCACTAGTTAGATTTTGTTGTTTGCTCAAGATCCTCCACTGAAATATGTTCAGCTTCGGATGTAGGAGCAAAAGGAATGTGTGTGTTGAATGTGAAGAAAAGTGACTTGCATGGAACAAGTACTCAAGAACAATGACCAGAGATCCCAATGGAATCAGGGTTGATCGGAGAATGTCCTTCACACTTAATGAAGTGTCACATTTATAGGGAAAACCTTAGCTCAAAGAGGAAGCTGTTGACTAGTGAACATGCTTGCAGTGGGGGATTTACCCTTTTGGGGGTTAAAGCCTTTTGACCTGCGGATAAAAGGCTGTGCTCTGTGGTCTTGTGTTACTTTTGCGGCTGGGGAAGTTAGTGAAGCAATCAGAGATGTGACTTATTACTGTTCACGTATTGTTTTATCTAAACTCCCGGATTTTCAACATTTGAACCTTTTAAGCATTTACGTGTTTTAGTCATTTTATTTGGTCTTGGGCTACCCCCATCATCATACCTATTATATTTTTTTTTTCTTTTGCCTCTTATTAATGTGAATTCAATTGATATGTTTTGACTGATAAGCGTTTTCCAGCATATAACAAACTTGGCTGGCAACACAAGAATAGTTTTACCAGTACAAGCATTCAATGTTATTAATGGTGGATCACATGCTGGAAACAAGCTTGCTATGTAAGTGTCATTCTTTATTAATACACTCTTTGTGATCATCCGGATTTCTATGACAATGAGTTATTTTTTCTTTTTGTTGGATAGGAATTCGTGATTCTTCTTGTTGGTGCTTCAAGTTAAAAAAAAAACAATGAACATTGGTGTTCAAGTATACCATAATCTAAATGTGAGCTGAACGTTGACTTATCACAGGTTAAATCTGAATTATGAATTGTTATTTTAAATTGATCAATTCAATAGCTTAGTCAAATCTGTTAATGGGTTGTAAAGCTCCATTATTTTCTCCTTCAATTTGTATCACAATTACATTTTCTAAACGTTAGTCAAGATTATTAATTTAGTTTTGAATTGTAATTTTAAATTAATATATTAAGTAGGTTAGTCAAATATGTTAATGAGTTACTCTACTATTTTCACTTTCTATTTGTATCAAATTTTCCTTAGAAAGTTGTACAGATTCTTATTGTTATATATAAAACAACACTTCTACCTCCAATAATTTATACTTTTAAGGAACAAAGCAGGCTCTAAAGTTTAGTTTATTTGAATTATATGTTGTATTGTTTTACCTATCCTATGTAATTTTAAGTTTATTTTTTTTATTAAAATAAGTTAATTAGACCATACTACCAATATATTTTTAAAAGATAACATTAAAAAATAAATCTACATAATTATAATTCTAACTCTTAATCTAATTATTCCATTTCAATTTTTTTTTTTATTTCAATAACTAATTTTAGTTAAATATACAAAACTACTAAAATTAAGATAGATTTAAATCAATTAATTAACCACCACTTTTTTCGTTTATGTTTTTTTTTAAATGTAAACTTCATTAGAAAACCACCACTCCGAAAACCGGGAGGCACCTAACACAACAACTATTTTTAACCCAAAGATACCCCAACGATTTTACCTCTCTAATAACCTTCTCAATTCTAATACTTCTGTTCCTGAATCTCGCTTCATTCCTCGCCTTCCAAAGACTTCAACAAGCAATGATGATCACCCCTTGAAAGATAAATTTCTCTGGTTCCTTGAGCCCACACGACAAGTGCGTTTCCAATAAATCTTGAAAAGAAAATGCAAATATCTGCGGAACCCGGCACCAATTGCTAATATAGTTCCATACATCGTTGGCCGCAAGGCATCCGGTAAAAAGATGACTCACCGTGTCTTCACCTTCGTTGGCCACATTTGGGTCTCCCCTACATGTCTCGCATGGGTCGGCCTCCCCTGGCGTGTTTCGCGGGGAGGGTCGACCTGGCTTTGGTCGCCACGTGCCCCACGTAGATCTGACACGTGTCGCAGTGTCGTGACGCGTGTCCTTGGCCGCCCTTTTCTTCCAATCGTGCATTTTTCCTCGATTTTTGTGCCGATACTTATTGCGTATGTTTGGGTCTTGACCCGAAATGATTCAGTTTATAATTGCGAGTTAAATAAAGGTACTTTTGTGCGGGTTGGTTCATCAACCATCAGGTTTTCAAGTTTTATCATGCACACTTCGGATTTTGTTCATGGATCTTTCCGAGGGTTGTTACACCCAGGGGCCCGGTCGTCTCCACACTCAAAAACTGCCTCCTTTATTTCCTTGCTAGTGAACCGCTCCACTAAAAACTCCTGATCCGAACTAGACAAGGATTTCATGCCACTACAAACAATTAACGGCCTATTCTTACGAGTTTCAACAAATTTATCCCTATAAAACGACATAACCTCCTTCTTGACCTTAGTCGGCGTCGTCACCCAGTTGCCATTAATGTTTAACCCAGGAATTGAATTCGAGGCTTTTCTCTTATTGATAACACCATGGAAAAATTTAGAATTCTCATCCCCATCAATAGCCCATTTGATTCTAGACCTTTGCCTTAAATCCTCCCCTTTGCTATAACTCAACTCCTTAAGGACTTTGTTACTTTCCTCGTATATCCGTTCCTCTTCTTCCGATAAACTTCTGCTTTCCATGACTTCTTCTATTTTTTCAGCTCATCCCTAACTCTTCTTTCTTCCTCTCCTTTTTTAATCATTTCATCCCTCCATGTCTTGATTTTCGACCGAATAAATGCAAGTTTCTTAGTTAGGAAGATATCCGGCTCCCCATCAAAGTTGAAAGAAGCCGCAGCCAACCTCACAACATCATCAAAACCGTCTTTGTTCAGCCATGAATTGAAGAGCCTAAAGGGTTTATGCCCAAAATTCAAGGCGCTTAAGGATAAAAGTAACGGTCTATGATCCGAGTGGAGATTATGCAACACTCTGAGGGACGCCTCCGGCCATTTGTTAAAAAGATTAAACGACACCAATACCCTATCGATCTTGCTAAGCTTTCTGCCACTATCTCTAACGCAAGTGAATTGTTTACCCACCATGTTGTATTCCATAAGGCCCATGTTGTGAATAAACCTATTGAAATTTCTCGCACACGCCGGTTTAAATTCACTATTACTTCTTTCTTCTCGATACCTAACCGCGTTAAAATCTCCTGCAACTAACCAGAAACCAGTCTTTAACGCCATCTCCGCAGAGATATCATCCCATAGCTCCTGTTTCGCCCTTGTACTTTGGGGAGCATAGACATTCACCACACAAAGCGATTCATTGTACCCTTTTAATCTACCTTTAATAACGATAAAGTTCCTTTTTTATAACCAATGAAGGTTACAAAAATTTTAAATTAATTTAAATTATTTCCTAATTTAAATAACTATAATTTGTTTATAAATTACATCTTTATTTCTAACAAATGTTTCAATATTTGTCATACATGGCCAACTTTATGTCGCATTATTAAGATTAAAAAACAGAGTTGGTATAAAGTTACTTATATTAAATAATGATGGACATGTTACAAATAAGACAACCAACGTGATGTACAAAAACGTTTTTAGTGAAATTTGAATTATTTGTTATTTTTTTCTATGCATTTTTTAGTTTATTTTATTTATACTAAATTTATTTTCGTTAAATTTAGATTAAATATGAAGAAATTAAAAGCATTTTCATTTGTTAAATCAGTGTACATATGGCTCTAACCTTGTTAACAAATATACCAAAGTCTTAAGTACATTTCTATTCTTATTAAGTGAAATTTGTCAGAAATAATATTTATTAAGATAAAATAAAATTTCTTATATCAAAGATCCAACTTGTTCAACTAGTCATAAACTATCAAAATAGTTTTAGCAAAATAAAATGTAACTATTAAATTTAAATTACGTAAAAATCAAAATATTAAATATATATTAAAGAGTTGCCACACAAGGTAATGAGATTTGATTTATCTATAAGTTATAATCTATAAACCGAACCATGTCTAGTCATTCGTAAAATTTTAAAATCTAATCGAATGATATACGTAAAAAAAGCAAGTATTTCTAAAATTGTTGCGACAAAAGTCACAAAACCGTCGTTGAAGTGATGGAGGCGGTATCTTGTAGTATTCTTACACCGATGCCAGATGGAAAGAGAAAGCACAATGCTAATCTCGTCGCGAGGGTTAAACCTCATGATCAAGCTTTAATGCAAGCTTAAAACTTGTATTGTATATATTTTTAGAGAAAGTGGTGTAGCATGGTATAGTCTACTTGCCTCTTGAAGGTAATGTATATTTAGTTGAAACTAATGGTTAGATCAAGTACTTGCAAACATTTATCTTGAAGGTGATGTATATTTATAGTTGAAACTAATGGTTAGATCAAGTACTTGCAAACATTTATGGTGAGTACAAACTTTATGGCTAGTACAAATGTGTAGGATTGAACATGCTTTGTGTAAGATTGCATTTATGATTTTTTTCACTATAGCTAGTTGTGTTAATGGTCATATTTGCCAGGACCATGGATAGAACTAAGCGTCATGTCTACCGAATATCAAGAAGCCCCGTTGTTGCATAATCCAGAGGTCAGATATTCGTTTGTTCGTTATAGGGGTATTTTTAGCACACAATATAAATTGCATCAATTGATCCATATGTTCCATCGTATGCACTTTCGCATAATTATTACAAGTACATTTTAAATCTGACAAAAGTCAATATGTAAACTTTCGGATATCCATTCATCAAACATTTACGAACTTTGAACAAGTACTCGAGACTGAAGGAAGACTAGAGCTTACATATACAAGTAAAATCTATCACCACCAACATTAGCGACTTATCTGAGGTTTTGTATACACTACTGTAACGAAAACATAATTCGAATATGTATCACCGTAGCATTACTTTTTAATTATTTTTTTTTTTGTAGGAAAAAATTGTAAAATTTCAAGGTATATGGAGGGGTACACCAGGAATAGGATCTAGCGTTTTTGCATCTGGTAATTCCTTCGATAAAAGCGCCTGCATTATAAATAGATAGATCAAAGTTGTAAACGGGCTGTAATAAATTGGTTAATAGCTTGTAAGCGAGTTGGTGGGTTGACATTATAAACACACGCACACATATACACTTTTTATTTTTATTCTAATTTTAAATTGGTTGATGGGTCGGCATGTTTAATTAAACAAGTTAAAAATAAGTCAAGCCGAACACAACCTGTTTATTAAATGGGTTAGACAGGAAAACCCAAAACCTGATTATTTCGTGTCAGGAATTTTCACCCCTATACACTGCATTACTTGTAGAATTCAAGAACTATATATACCTTAAATGATTCTACGGTTCCATCAGACGTTACCAGCTTTGCAAGAACACCTTTGCTATCAAGATCTCCATTTTTCAGTGGCACCACAAATCTATAAAACAAGAAACAAAAAGAGTAACATTATATCGATTTCCAACATAACAGAAACACAATTTACTTAATATTTTTGTTTATAATACTTGGAATTTAGCAGTTTTGCAAGCTGAACCGCGTCTTCTTGGCCCGACACCAACGTGAAACTGGGTAAAAGCTGCTTGATAACAGGTGTAATGACAATATCGGCCCTTTCTTTTCCGATAATCTCCTTGTCATATACACAATGTGGCTCATAGTATAAACTTAACTCTCCTTGTGGAGAAGTGACAATATACCTAAATCATCGAAAGCACATATAGCTTAAAATAAGTTTTTTCTTGTTCTCTGTTCATCTTTCTGACAATAATCATAACAATAATATGTACCCGTTTTCAGGTCGTTGCCAAGGGGGACCAAGAACTGGCCCGGTGGTAGCCCGTATTTTGACATGAGAACCGTCACTTGTTTGAATTTCCGAGTTTTGACCAGGTTCCAAGTATATGACCTTAAAAAAGAAAATAAAATGGACAAGATATGGGATCAAAACAGAAAAAATGTCAAAGTTAACAAAGTCATCAAAATCAAAGATGTAAACGAATCGAAGGAACAAAACAACAAGGCTTGTTCGTGTTCGTTCATTTAGGAATGAACATGTTCATGAACGGTTACTGAACGAGATTTCTTGTTCGTGTTCCTTCATCAAGGAAATAAACATGTTCATGTACTGTTCATAAAAAACGTACCGAACGTAAACGAACACAACCAAATGTTCATGAACACAAGCGAACATAGTTGACATAATTATCACAAACATAACTAACACAAAATTTAAGAAATTTGTCAAGCTTTAAAACAAATAAAAATTGAAATAGTCAAATGAGGGATGTTAGCGGAGGCTTATAGTATAACTATGGTTTCAATTTTTTTAAAAATTAAAACCAATAAAATTAAAATATAACATAAAAAAACCTTTGAAAGAAGGAACACAAATAACATAAACGAGCGAACATAAATGAATACATTACCGAACGTTCACGAACATAAACGAATGAACGCGGCCTCTATTCATGTTTGTTTGTTTAACTTATGGAATTTCTTGTTCGTGTTTGTTCAGTTATTAAAAACGAATGGACATAAATGAACTTCCAGCCGAACGGTTCACGAACTGTTCGCTGAACGTTCGGTTCGTTTACAACCCTAAAGCTGTCAAGTAAAAGTCAAAATTGGTCAACGCTAGGAATATCAGTAAAATCCCTTTCTAGCCAAGAAGTACGTGATACTTAACATTTTTTGAATGAATAAAGTGTAGCATTATACTTACATTGGTGAATAGGGGATCCAAGAGTGGTTTTGCATTTGGAGTGGAGATTACTTTAAGATTTGGTAACTTCTGAGAAAGCGGTGTTAATGTCTTTAAATGGCAATGATCATCAAGGCTTTGTGTAATTAAGACGCAATCGATTTCAGGAAGATCGCTAAGCTGCAATAATGATACACATTGTTAGCGCATTGCACCACTTTAAGAACAAAAGTGAACACGACGATTGTGTAATTGTTCGTGTTCGTTTGTTAAGGAAATATATGTGTTCACGAACTGTTCATGAACACTTACTAAAATAGATTACATGATCGTGTTCGTTCGTTAAGGAAATGATCGTGTTTGTGTTCGTTTGTTATTTTTAGGCAACAAATACAAACGAACACAAATGGAAACAAACAAACACAAATAAGTGTTCATGAAAAGGATATATAATACACTAATACTAATTAAATATTTTAATTGTCGGCATGTTGAAGTATTTGAGTAAAATATAAAAACTAGAAACACTAATGAACTATCGAACATAAACGAACACGTTACTTAACGTTCACGAACATAAATGAACGAATGTGGCCTCTGTTCATGTTCGTTCATTTAACTAAACAAACGAAATTTCTGTTTGTGTCCGTTCTTTTATTAAACGAACGAACACAAACGAACTTCCCACCGAACGGTTCCTGAACTGTCCGCTGAACGTTCGGTTTGTTTGCAGCCCTAATTATGATTGATTTTGTTTTCTTAATAAAACGCACAGATCATGGATTTCACTAATTCACGCATTTATGTAGTCATTTAAGTCAATTCTAGGTTGTAAATCACAATATCACATGATAAAAAATTATCCCTTAAGGAGTGCTCTAGGTCAAATTATCCCTTAGGCAAAGTGATCAAGTCAAATCTAGTTTCTTTAAAGATGCTTAAAAGCTATAATCGAACTAGATATGCTTAGGCGTTTGGGTATACTTTAACCCATCTTAACTCCATCTAAATGCTACATCAACCTTTCTTCTCCATTTCACTTTGCCTCACTTCATATAACCCTATTTTTTGGTGGTTTTTGGTTTAAACAGGAAAAGTAAAATTAATTCAGTCTGTTAATATCCGGTTAACATGTTAACATATAACCTCTTTAATGCCCCTTAACACAAGGAGAGAGTGGTCTGCAGTGTCGGTTAACATGCCATGTCACCGTTAACAGTCCAAATGTAATAGTACACCCCATAGCTTTACTACCATAAACATAATACATATAACTGTTACATTAAAGAAAGGAACGGTTAAAGGCTTTGACAACTTTACCTGGAAATTCTTCAAATATTTCTTGCCAGCATCATAAAGCAAAGGTATTCCAAAATCCAAGTTACCCACCAATATTGGATCAACCAAAATCTTCACTCCACCCACTTCCCATAACCAACTATTGCCCTGAGTCAAAAGCAGTAGCAAAATTGTACGAGTGAGCAGAAAAACCGAATAATCCAACCATAACCGAAACAACTGAGAAACGATGGTTTAGTTACGATAGTTTTGATAACTGATGTTGATGGTTCGGCAATGGTTGTATGTGTATAAATAATCGAATTAACTCAACCAAACCAACATCAAAACCAACCTATATATTTTTTTCTATATAAATAATATATTACGACATTCACAATCCTTCCAGCAAATTTTCTAAGGGAGATTTTTTATATTATAAAAAGTGTTTGTAAGCGGCTGTGAGTGGAGGAGAAAGAAAATGTTATTGTTCAGCTACATATTTGAGGGGACAATGTTCACCCTCTATAAGTTTTTAATATATTTTGAAAGTGTTTGTTAGTGGTAAGAGAGAAAAGGCAATGACAAAGGTAAAAAAATATTATTTAATTGAAAAGAGAGAGAACTGTTCACGAATGCATACCGAACATAAGTTTATGTATGGTTCGTTCGTTAAGGAAATTCAATTGGTTGCGAACAATTCGTGAACACCGGTCTTAAACACAAACGAATGCATACGAATAAAAATGAACATTTAACTTGAAAACAAAAAATAAAAACATTGTTAACCTTAACATTGGACATAAGTAGTTAAATACAACCATCAAATATTCAAATGATAAATCAAAACACAAGAAGTCTACTACAACCACCAAACGATGAATCAAGTTTAACTAACTTAAACATAATTATCACAAAAAAATGTCTTGAATGTCCAAATTTTAGCCAACTTAAAAAGAAAATATGGTTTCAAGTTTTCAATATGTTTAGTTAAAAGGTTAATTATTTATTATTTTTTCAATATAATCAAACGATCACGAACGAACGTAAACGAACGTAACCAAACATATTACCGAACATTCACGAACGTAATCGAACGAACGAGACCTTTGTTCGTGTTCGTTTGCTAAGCTAATCGAACGAATATAAACGAACTTCCCGCTGAACAGTTCATGAACTGTTCGCTGAACGTTTGGTTCATTTACAGCCCTAGTTATAGCTTCATTTTAGCCCATCACCAACCCGAACCGACCCATTTACACCCTACACAAGTTAAAAAGAAAGTGAACAAACACCCAGGAAGATAAAAAGTTAAACAAAAGCAGACCTCCAAGTAAGTTAGCTTGAACACACCAGTATCCGAAGAACTCGATTCAGCAACTGTCTCTTCAGAAATCAAAGCAGAAACAACCCTACACACCCACAAACATTAGTATCACATAATCTAAATCAATATTACTACCAACTAGGGCTGCAAATGAACCAAATGAACGCAGACACAGCCTTGTTCGTTTGTTAAGGAAATAAGGTGTTCATGAACTGTTCATGAACACTTACCGAACAAGGTTTTTTGTTTGTGTTCGTTTTGTTAAGGAAATGAATGTGTTCGTGTTCGTTTGTGTTTCTTCGTTAATTTTAGGTACCGGACTAAAGCGAACAGA
Source organism: Helianthus tuberosus (assembly GCA_030545235.1). Taxonomy (NCBI): domain Eukaryota; kingdom Viridiplantae; phylum Streptophyta; class Magnoliopsida; order Asterales; family Asteraceae; genus Helianthus; species Helianthus tuberosus. The sequence continues at coordinate 162,434,427 of CM060450.1, forward strand.
AACGAATATTCGTGAATATAGCCGAACACAAATGAAAGCAAGCAAACATAAACAAGTGTTCATGAACATAAACGAACACAAGTTGTTCATGAATCACGAAGAACACGAGCGCAAATAATTTATAGGTGGAAATTTTGAAGTACTTGAAGAAAAAATAAAAAATAAAAGTTAAAAACCCTAATAAATTGTCAAACATAAACGAGCATGTTACCGAACGTTCACAAACATAAATGAACGAACGCGACCCCTGTTCATGTTTGTTTGTTTAACTAAACGAAAGTAATTTCTTGTTCGTCTTCGTTCATTTATTAAATGGTTCACGAACTGTTCGCCAAAACGTTTGGTTCATTTACAGCCCTACTACCAACCCATAATCTAAATCATCATAACAGCCCCAAATGGAATTCACATAAGTTTTTTAATTAAGAGTACCTGGCGTTGGATCGCTTCTGAGATTTGGATATTGTTGTAGCAGATGGATTTCTTGGAGTTGAGAGGAAACGGGTGTTGGGGATTAATGGTGCAACTTGTTGGGTTGATGTGGGTTTGATTGATAGTTTTTGGGGGAATTGGGGAAGATGGATACACTGAATAGACATCATAATAACAATCTTGATGAATTTAGAAACAGAGTAACTGAATTGGTTACAGAATTGGGGGATTTTGGGTGTTGATTTGAGAAATTAGAGTGTGTTTTTTGTTGGTGGGTATACGTGGATTGTTGAGATCCACCACCTCTGTGATTTGGCGCCAATTGGTTCATGTGTTCTCACCCATCTCATTGTGTGGCTAGTGTCCAAACTTTCTATTACTACTATTTTTTTTAAACGACGTGTATTAGACCATCGCACTCTCTAGATTTGAAGAGTTTTGTTGCTCTTTTTCGGTCAGACTATGTTTTCTTAATTCAGCCTACGTTGGCTTTAGAGTTTGGTTTGGGCATTCACCCGAGAAACCATACCATCGGCTGTCACTTGACAGTTGTTGTGCCACCACAAGAGTAGAAGTCTCGGGTGGGCTCGGGAGTCGAACTGACAACCTCGCACAAGGCCTAGCTCAAATCCTTCATTTCCCTAATACACAAAAGTGATACAAGTAGGGATCAAATTGGGGCCTCTATCGGAGAACCCAAACCTTCTACCAGGCCACAAGTGAGGATTAGTGTTCTGTTTTCATACTGGAACTATAAAACTTATTATTATATTTTATATTAAAAAAAACATTATTTTTATTTGAAAAGCCAAAATGGTGAACTAACCGGACGAGCCCACCTCACCATCCACATCACCGGTCTAAGCCGGACAAACCCACCCCTTCACAACTCGTAAATTCTCGTAAACTTCATCCATTAACGTTCTCTCTTCCACTTTCCACCTGGAGACCAGCTTGATCCAGACGTGCCACCAGACGAACGTTGTGGGTGCTCTTATAGGTATTTACAAATTTTTTTGTATACCAAAACAATAAATTATTTACATCTTTTTATAAGTAGCTTTCTGTTATTGGCATAATTAGTGGAAAATTAATTTATATGATTAATAAATATGTGTGTTTCTATTAACTTAGTATGAATATATTTTACATGTTATTACACTTTTTAAAATTTTGTAAGGTCGACTTATTGTGTCATGTTATTAATCTATAAACCTCTTAGACAAAGAAATGTTTGCAAAGTTCATGTGTTTTATACTAGAAACTAGTTGTTTGAGAGTTCAGATTGTTGGACATGATAAACAATCCGTCTTTTTGAGTCGGTACACACGAGAATTATTAGAGATATGAGGCACATTGTCGTCTTTTTGAGTCGACACATCAGATTGTTGGACATGATAAACAATCCGTCTTTGTTTATTGTGGAAACTGGCAACGAAGATGCGGGTTACATGACAAGCATCATAATCATGAGGACGTTTGAAACATGGGAACTAAATTGGCTGCACACTCGAAAATGAGAAACTTTTTGTACGATTTTGTGTCTAGATTATCTAATCCTTTGATGGTTTGTTACTCAAACTTTATTAAAGTGTTTTTAACAAGTCTTAATAAGAGAATTAACTTATAGTGCTAGGAGTTTTTTGATGTACATGTTGCTAGAAAGATATATGTAGCTCGTACGTAGCTCTGCAACTATGCATAAGCATGTATATGTGTATGAACAATGTGTAGTTTGTATGAGACACACAATGTTAAAACTTAAAATATAATATCAAAATTGGTGAAAACTACAATAGAAACAAACCATTAGCTCAACTCTCACCACCACAACACGACCCCATATCAACCATTACCGCACCCTTAGCACCCGAATATCGTAGTGTGAAGAAACAATTACCACTTTGCCACTATGCATATCTACTATATAACTATATCTTCAGTTTAAGAGTTCTTTCCCATCTTGCAGGACGATAAGGTATGCAAGTTGCTATCTTTTTCCCTTGTAACAATGGTAAATGCTCATCGCAAGGTACTTTTTCACTCCACACAAAATCATTCTCATGCTCGTATCTTCTTAGCAGCTCGGTCAATGCATTAATATCTTGTTTAATAACCTTTCGCCATGATTCCAACCCTCCCACATTCTTCTGTACTTTACTGTTTAAAGCCCGTTTAAGAAGCCCGATCGCAGTTCCCATTTGCCCCTCGGTTTTCACGCCTTCTGCCATGTGCTTGTAACTTCTTAGCTTATGCAAAGCTTTAGAACATGAAATATAATCCTGCACCGATAAATATCAAAATGGGCCCGACAAAACGTTTAATAGAAAATTTAATTCATACAAACCATTAAGCCAGGCGAGATCTCTTTGCATTCTTTGGCTGCCGTTGAATAATATTCAGTGGCTTCGTCGAGTAACTGTACAACACCATAATGCAACTTTGACAAAAGCCCATCAGCGGTTTTTTTCTCTTCGGCCTTCATTATAGTTACCATCTTTAAAAAAAAAAGTTTTGTTATTTTCATGTGGAAACGTTAAGAAACTATTAACTAGCACGTAAAAGATGATGAATCTTGAACCCTGACCTGAGCCTCAGCCAAGCAAATCAAGCTCATAACCGATGAAACCGACGATGTGGCTTCTGGTGGTCCATGGGGACTAAGTTTGACTCTTATAAAGGGTAGAACATCATGACCCAGATACTGATAAACGCCTGCGGCTTTTCTAAATAGGGTCGCGGATTGTACTAAATCTGTAACAATTTATAAACATCAATAACATAATAATTTATTAATTATAATAACAATATAAAGATGGGCAAATTGTATAAAACGTAAGGAACTTTGATCTAATTTCTGTTATGAGTAACACTCTTTATTTATACTCACCAATGTTTCCGGACCGGACCAGACGTTAAACCGGTCTCCTTACCAGTCCACTGGTCGGGCCGGTCGAACCGATCGGATCGATGTGAGAACTGGGTTATGTCGTAAAAATTATAAAAATAATTAGGGTAAGATTGAAAAAAAATAATCAAAATCCTACCTGTATCTAGAACTTGAGAAGCCCGTTCGCGAAGCAACGAGCCATAAAAGAACAAAACGAGTCCAAGCTCGAACCGTAGACTATCAACCTGAAAGAACTTTGGGCCCATGATGTTCAACGAACACGTAGAACTAAGAGGACTAGTCCACCTTATTTTAAGATTTGAAATCAAACGAATCACTCGTGGATCGTTATAACCAAGAAAATCGATATGTTGTACCAGGTTATCCAATGATGGCAAGTATAGTTCTAGCTTTTGTATATCCTGAAATGTTAAAGTCACAAGTTTTATAAAACTGACAAAACTATTTTTTTTCCAAAATATGTGTTACCTGTTCACATTCAGCATTCGGTCCTGGAACGGATTTGTTTTTGTTCATTGATTCGATATTCAAGCGCTTGGAACTTAATTCTTTTAGCTGTTCAAGAGTGCCTGAATCCTCAGCACCGAATACTGCTTCAAATACAATCTGTTCGAATCGAACTAATGTTCATTAGTTAATTCATTAATGATATTTTTAAGCTTATTCAGATCAGAGTTAAGTAGAATTAAGAGAACCTATTCTTTGCACAAGTACAAGACACAAAAGTAGTCAGGTTTAAGGTTGTCGTATCTAACTCGTTTACTAAACTGGTTGTGTTGAGGTAGACCTTTTTAACGGTATAATTTAAACATGTCATGTATAGATTGACCCGTCACCTGTTTAATTAAATAGGTGAAAACCCCCAACTCGTTTACTTTTATAACATCCCGACTAACACGTTTACAACCCTTCATCCTGTTTGGGTTACATACACAAATTTAAGTCTATCAGAACTAGGGTTGATGTCTATGATACGAATAAGTATATGGGTTGTGTTCAGATTTAACCATTCAACCTATCAACCCGCTAGCCGGACACAATTAACATCCTATAAAAGATAAAAAATAAAAAAATAAATATAAAAAAAAACTCGAAAGCTAAATCACAAAGGCAACAAAACTAATGTTGAGGCTTAATATTGACGAACCCCAAACAAATATATCCCACAAATAGCAAAGTATTGGTAGGGTCTAGGATGGTGGGATGCAGGCAAGCCTAGGGATAGACAGACTGCTTCAGAGAGACCCCCGGCTCTAAAACAAACCGACTTAAAATATATTAATAGACTAAATCTAACCCCTAAAGTACAGTAACAATGGGTCAATAGCAAACTCTACATCATCAAGAATGCTGTTCTTCAATACCTACAAATTATAACAAAACACATTCTTTTCGAGAGTATTGTGCAATCAGAGATGACCCACATAAACTGTTCACACAAACACATATTCTTTGAATTAAATTACACATTGATGAACTCATAATGACACATTGTGTAAAAAAAAAAGATTACCTTTTTGGTTCTGAGCTTTGTGGGCTTGAATTGCAGCATTGTGAACTGAAATCAACAATAATCTTTGAGGGTATTAATGAATATTATTATATGGTTTTTGGTGGATAGATGAAGTGATCATCGGTTGAATTAAAGTGTGACGATAATGTTAAGGCTTCTTTCATGATAAATGATAAATTTCAGTTTGTTTATTTATGATTGTAAGGCTGGGTTCCCGCGGATTGTTAGGGGATATATATCCACTTTTTAAATTATATTCTAAAAAAATAATGATTCTATAAAAATAATAATTAATAAAAAATGATAATAGATAATATAATATAAATGTTTTTATGAATTAATTATTGTTACTTGAAAATATATGTTTTTGCATCTTTTATAATTATATCTGATGACTAGTGGGTTGGTCTGCATGATATGACGGGTGTCACCGAGACTCTTTTGGAGAACACAATCTAACCCGATCTGCATAGAGCACTTGTATCTTATGCTTCGAAAGTTGTAATATACGTCTTAAAAAGTTTTTGAAATTACAATGTTGTGCAAAGATTATAAATATTTACAAAAAAAATGATATCATAAAACCGAGAATTTTAAGTATTACTATTTACTATTTGTTTTTTGAACGGCAAGATTCTATGATTATAAAATAGGGTCAGCATATTCTGTAAAAACCCAAAAAACAAACAGTCACAAACACACAACCAACGACAAACACAAACGCCCAAACCCCCTCCTACTTGATACAATCTCGAACATTAAAATCCACCCACCTACCCCAATACAAATCTACCAACTTAGACCGACTCTCTAACCAAAGAAAAGAGTCACTTTTCATCTCATCTATCACCATATCACCGAGGACTTGACGACCTTTAAACTCTTTCTCATTACAGGTCTTACAAATATGCCACATGGTAGCCTGAAAAATCAAATTTAAAACTTGTTACCATTGTCTAGAGCCTTTCATACCTTCAACAAACTCCAAAGCATCTTAGGGGATCCAAACACCACATTTGCCAGAAGCTTAACCCAAGCCAAAACATTCCACCAAATGGACTTCGACATCGAGCAGGCTCTTGTACGATGAAACAAAGATGGGGATTTTATGAATATAGAGGTAAAAGTAAAAGTGTGCAACTTTGTGAGTCAGCCACAAAAAAAAATAATAAAAAAACAAAATAAATAGTACACGGTAGCGGACTCAGGAGATATTTCTAACAACTTTTTAAATAATAAAAAAACAAAACAACTTTTTTTCAAGGGGTGCACCCACCCACCGAGCCCACTTACTAAGTTTTGTGAATTCCAAATTAACTAGTACACGGTAGCGGACTCAGGAGATATTTCTAACGGGTGCGGATTAGAGATATTTCTAACGGGTGCGGATTAGGGGTTTAACCAAACTTTCAAGGGGTGCGGGCAGAATTTTGCCCTATAAAATACACTAATTTTTTTTTCAAGGGGTGCGCCCGCCCACTTACTAAGTGTTGTGAATTCCAAATTAACTAGTACACGGCAGCGGACTCAGGAAATATTTCTAACGGGTGCGGATGAGGGGTTTAACCAAACTTTCAAGGGGTGCGGACAGAATTTTGCCCTATAAAATACACTAAATTTTTTTTCAAGGGGTGCGCCCGCCCACTCAGCCCAGTTACTAGGTCCGCCCCTGCTAGCACATATCAATATTAAGTATTAACTAGTACAAAATGGCTATATATAGACCTAAAGTAATCACTCAATTGCTAGAAATGAAACGTAAGTACATAAACAAACTACTCAATTCCTAGTATAAACTATAAGTTCATGACATGGTTTGCTCCATTTAGTTTGTCGGATCTGACCCAAGAAGATTGGATCCGTTGTCTTAACCTTTGCATCTATTAATGTTCCAACCACCTCACGAGGAATGAACACACCGGTTCCACCGCCATTATTCGCCCACAAGCTCTCCATCCAGGGCCGGCCCAATGGTAATTAAATCGAAGCATGGGCTTTGGGCCACCACTTGAATAGGGCCACCAAGTTTAATAAAAAACAGTTATTTTATATATTTGATAAGTAGGCTGGCTAAAATTAAACATGCTGCTTGTTTAGTGGTAAACTACATTTCCGTGTAAAAGCAAGTCAAGGGTTCAAGACCTCAGTTGGTCGCCCAACACACTTTAAGGCCACAATGTATTTATTTTGTTTTTTATTAATTTTTATGGCCGACTCACAAAGTTGCACACTTTTACCTCTATATTCATAAAATCCCCATCTTTGTTTCATCGCACAAGAACCTAGTTGTTGTTGGTTTATCAAATAATTAGTTCAAGTGTTAAATTGGAGTGTTCTAGTTCTTATTCTTATTAGGTTACAAAATCTAAAAAATCTTTATTTATAAAGTTAATTTTGGCATGAGTGTAGACCCCAGATCTTTAGTTCACTTTGAGCCTCTATAAAGAGTTGAGCCGGTACTGTCTCTATCCCACCCTGATCCAACCACCTAAAGTACCCACCATCACCGGGTCCAAAACTAACCAATCTCCTTCCAAACTCCGGTACACCATTTATAGTTCCCTTTGCATGTGTTTCATCATCATCTTCTTCGATAACAAGCATTAATATCCGTTGCGTAAGTTGAGCATAAAAAGCGGTGTCTTCGGGATTTGTTGCTTCTAAGCTCATGTTGACGAGATCGTGGTGTACGTTATTAATGGAGTATAAATTTTTATAAATTTATCGGCTCAAGCACGAAGGGGGTGTGTGTTTGCCGTTTAAAAAAATATATAAGATGGAAGTGAATTGTTGTTGAGGTTCCAAATGTGCATTTAATATAAATATCAAAATGACTATGAGGTCAATTTGTTGATCTACAAGTGGTGTGTTTGATGTTTAAATTGAGTCAAAAGTTAAGTGACAACCGGCCTACTTGACTAATGGTGACTTACAGCCTTCAAATTGAGAATATTACCAAATAAGGAGTTTAATTCAAGGAAGAAGTAACGTTTACTTTGGTCAATGAATCCAAGACCTAACCAATAGTTCAATAGCATAATCTACTTTTATTTATCTTATTATATAAGTTTAAGGGGTATCATAGAAGACTTATGTATTTTAATGAATTTCTTTTCTAACTTTTCTGTGATTGTTTAATTCCTTATTGTTGTGGTCGGTAAAATTTCTTTTACTTTAAGCAACATGGGATGATATATAATGTAGAGTTAAATTGAGAGGAACGATTAACAAGGTTAATGGGGACATAGCCGGATCTATAGTACAAGTAACCTAGGCTTGGGCCTAGGGCCTCTACTTAATAGAAAATTAATACGTTAACTATTAATATTAGTGCAAACTTATTGTTTTAGATTTGTTTGATTCATATACAAGCAAACAACTATGTGTGATAGTTGTGTTAGATTTTTGTTTGGTTCCAAACACGAATAAACGAGTATCGTCTATAATAATCAAAGAAGGAAAAAGGAACAAGTTTATTTCGTTTTGACCTTCAAAAAAGTTGGAACGGCCTTGAATGAGAAGATTCAAATTTGAGACTCCATTATACAAATATAAATTTTATGTAATCTTATCAACTTCACTAATAGCATAACTTTGTTAAATTTATATATATATATATATATATATATATATATATATATATATATATATATATATATATATATATATATATATAGGACAAAGATCCGTTAGGAACCACCCCTTATTGCGAGAACCGCGAGAACCAGTGTGAACACAAACAGTAATTCCTAAAAAAATCTAAAAAACACCCAAAAATTTTTTTTTTTATTTTTTTACTATTTTTTTTGAAAAAATCGCAATATTTTGTTAATAAAAAAAATATAAAAAAATTTTCAAAAAAAAAAAAAAAAAAATTTGAGTAACAGTTATCCATGCACATGTGCATATGTATCGTTTCTTTGTCAAATTCCGTAATTCATTACAAATAATAGTCAATTGCACTTTCATTTACACTACTACGTGTAATACACTATTTTTTACATTACCAATGTTAGAAATGCACATGTGCATCTATATATATCAACAGGAAATAAGGTGTTTTGGTACACTACTTTCTCTTTCATCTATCATTCCATCCATAATACACAAGCATGCACATGTGCATTTTTGTCATTTCTTTGACAAATTCCGTAATTCATTACATATATTAGACAATTGCACTTTCATTTACACTACCATATGTAATAGACTACTTTTTACATTACCAATATTAGAAATGCACATGTGCATTCATATGTATCAACATGAAATAAGGTGTTTTGGTACACCACTTTGAATACACTTTCCCTTTCATCTATCATACCATCCATAATACACTACCATTACCTCCTACCATCCATAATACAATACCATTAACAATATTTTCACTTTATTACATGTATGTAAACACCATTTATACCATCCAATCAACATATTACATAAAAAATTGACAACTATAACCAAACCATCAACCACTAGATATAACTAACCAAAAAACATGTATATGAGTCTACTTCTCCATTCAAAATCACAAACTTTTTGTACCAAAACACGTTATATCATGGTTATACCTAATTATGCACATGTGCATTTTGAATATTGGTAATGTAAAAAATAGTATATTACTAATGGTATTGTAAATTAAAGTGTAATTGTCTATTCCTGATAACGTATTACCGAATTTGTTGAAGTAATGATACATATGCACATGTGCATGGATAACTCTTACTCGAAAAAAAAAGTTTTTTTTTTTTTTTTTTTTTTTTTTTTTTTTTTTTTTTTTTATGGGAACGAAATATAGCGATTTTTTATTAAAAAATATTAAAAAAAAAAAAATTTGAGTGCTTTTTAGATTTTATTTTGTGTTCACATTGGTTCTCGCGGTTCTCGCAATAAGGGTGGTTCTCGCATGAACCTTACCCTATATATATATATATATATAGGGGAAGGATCCACTAAAAAGTTGATTTTGCCTAAGTAGCCTAAGAAGGATTGTAGATAATTCCTATCATTTAGCTGACTCAAGTAATGTATCTAGTAGAAATGGATATGATCGGGTGGTTCCGCTGGTAGCACAATGATACTCCAGTGGTCCGTCAGTGATTCAAATTTGCTGTTCAAAAAAAATATGTATATTTATTTTTACACCTTTAGGTTTTATATATATAATTTAATTATAGTATACTAGTGTGAGTTTCATTGGGGAACACTAAAATGTAGGGAACCGGGGAACCATGCATTTAACATATTAAAAATTCAACTTAACATGTTTAAATTCAATCTTTTAAAATGTTTTTCGACGCTTTTCATTATAAAAATGTGTAGAAGCTATTCCAATAAAAAAACATTTTTTTTTGTAAAAAATTTATATCGTAAAAATTTAACTTAACATGTTATAAATTAATTTTTTTTAAATGTTTTTCGGCACTTTTCCTTATAAAAATGTGTGAAAGCTATTCCAATAAAAAACAATTTTTGCAAATTTTTTTTTACCTTTTTTAACTGTTTTTTAATTATATTTTTAGTTATTGGATTTTTTTTAAATGCTTCTTCATGTATTTTTAAGAAAAAGTGTCGAAAAATTCTAAAAAAATGATTTCTAACATGTTAATTTGAATTTTGAAGATGTTAAATGCGTGGTTCTCCGGTTCCCCACTTTTTTAGTGTTCCTAATGAACCCTCCCCTAGTATACTAATTTACATTTTTTTTATTATCAAGTATTTTATTACGTTGGTTGATTTTTTAAACCAGTTCGATCAGTGAACTGCAAATCTAGCAACGATTAGCTTTATCATTCCAATTTTCAAAACATTGGTTACACATGTATAAACATATATATGATGTCAAGTGCTGAAATTATCAAAGATTTTGGTTTATTTATTGATAATATTAGTTAAGTCCTGAAAATCCAATCAACTCTCAAAATTAAAGTTGGGCAAATCATTTATTTTTTTAACGGGCTAAAGAAGAATTTTATTAAACGAGGCTAGCAAGACACTAAAACCCCAAAACATACAAAATAGACCACTACAACGCAACAAAGAATCTACTGTAACGCAACACTCAGCCAATTTTAAGTGCTCTCCAAAGATATCATTCCGATGCTTTAGTCTTCATTTGGTGTTTAACCCACACTGAACTTAGACTCGTTGATGTCTCCAAATAACTTAGAAGGGTCAGTTGTCTAGTGGCTAAATATTTCCCAGTTCCTCATTTCCCAAATACACCAACACGAGATAAGGATAATGGCGTGGACAATTCTCCGTTTTGAGGTATCATCAGGTAACATCTTGTGAATTTCCGTAAGGTCTCTGAAGGAGAACGCATAAATTGTGGCGATCTTACACCAGCAACTATTCTGTGATCTTTAGAAATCCGCCACCGAACATGAAATAAATAAATGTATTAGGATCGAATGCTCTCACACACGAACTCGGACCACACACACTCTCTGCTCTCACAATCTGCCACAATCAAGAACACAAGGATTTACGTGGTTCGGTCTAAACTGACCTACGTCCACGGGTAACTAGGAGTTTATATTTCTTGGTGAGGTACAAAGATTACAATACAAATGAATCTCTTATATAGAGATTGAATGAAGAGAAAGAAAGTCACAAACATGATCCGTAAAAAATGGGTACAGGCATTATTGGTTCACCCCTGCCCCTTATCCTCTTATCCTGTTTTCTGACCTCAACTTGGTCAAGTGGCTTTACACTCAACAATCTCCCACTTGAAGCCACGGAATAATCTTCACCTGTGCATCTTGTATTTCTGTAAAAAAACTTTTGACCTTAGCTCCTTCCTAGTTACCCGGCCTTCTCTTCAATTATCCTGAAGGCCCGTTGAAGCTTCCGTTAGCTCCAACACATCAGTCATGGCTAAGTCTGCCCCTGACCCATTCTCTGTTCCTATCGGCTCCCACTGACACGAACTGCCCGATCCTGGAACATCTTGAGAACAAACACTCTCCGAATAAAGCAGATTATCAACTGGAGAGACTTTTACAGTTGTAATACTGGTTCTCTTAACCCACTGTCGTCTGGTAACTCTGACTAAAGCACGTCCCGTGCTCCCACTGTCACGAATGCCCCTGACTGGTTTTACTGAACCTTTTCTAGCACGTTCATCCTGAATCTGACCTGTGACTTTGGGTTTGCCATCTGCAAAGCAAACCTTCTTCTGCCCACGAGATTCTGTGAACCGGATCTTGGTCTTCTTCTGAACTGGGACAGTTACACCCTCAGACGGTAATTTGACCATATACAGCAAACCCCGTTTCTTTCCTCGAGCTACGACTAGATTTCCCTTTAGAACCTTCCACTGCCCGTTCCTGAACTTAACCTCGTGCCCATGTTCATCCAACCACCCAACATAAATCAACTGTTTCTTCAGACTTGGAATTACCCGGACATCCTTCAAAGTCCATGAACCGAATGGAGTCTTCAGATCTAAGTCACCCATGCTCGTCACATCAAGAACCTCATCGTTCGCTAGTCTTACCTTACCAAAATCATCTTCTTTAAGATTTTGCAGTGCTTCACTGTTGTGGGTAGCGTGAAATGAAGCACCCGAATCTATAACCCGGGAATCCACACTGCTCTCCACACTATAGATCAAAACATCATCATCTGAGTGGTCTAGTGCAGCATTAACTTCTTTCTTCTCATTTGGACATTGATTCCTAAAATGACCTACCTTTTTGCAGTTCCAACAGGTTACATCACCTCGAGCCCTAGACTGACTCCTCTTTCTGTTCATGCTCCGACTATCTCTATTATTCTTCCTTCCTCTGCCAACATTCAGTAATTCACTCGATGATCCACTCGAACTTCTCCTTCTGACGTCCTCGCTCAGAATAAGATCATGAATCCCTTCAAAAGTAAATCCGCTGGTACCTGATGAACTGGAAATCGCTGTAACAGTTCCGGACCAACTGTCTGGCTAAGAAGATAACAGTAGCAAAGCTTGAACTTCATCTTCGAATTTGATGTCCACTGACACAAGTCTGGCCAAAATCGAATTCAACTTGTTGATATGCTCTGTGACTGAACTGTCTTCCCTCATCCTAGTATTCACCAGCTCTCAAATCAGAAAGACCTTATTAGTTGCCGAAGGCTTCTCGTACATGTTAGATAGGGCTAACATCATGGCACTAGTTGTGGTTCCCTTCATGATGTTGAATGCCGCAGTCTTTGATAACGCCAATGTAATAACTGCCCTGGCTTTCCTGTCTTTTGATTCCCAATCTGCTGGTTCCACCCTTTCTGGTCTAACTCCTGATAACACAATATCAATATCTTTTTGAACCAATAATGCCTCAATCTACATCTTCCACCAGCTAAAATATGTACCGTTAAACTTGTCGATTTGCACATTCCCGTCTTCTGCCATGATAAATCAAACACGACTAAACGAAACTGAAATCGAAAAATAAACCGAAAATCAAACTGAAACAACCGAAACAAGCACTGGTCTACGGTTCTGTTTCTTCGATCTTCAACGAAACGATATACTGAAAAATTGTTGGTTTAACCGGTCAAAAAACTGATCGTGAAATTATAAACCTACTGCCTAATGCCCCAAAAAAAACTTAGTTCTTTGACAAATAAAAGTTTGGCTACTACTGCCAAAGGATTAAATAAAAAAAAACTAAACCCAATTTTCTTCTTTGTTTAAAGTTGATGGGCCTCCTTGGTCAAATTGAGAAACTTCAATTTTCCACCAAAAAAAAGAAATAAAGCACTGTCACACCCCTATTTTTCCACGTGTCACCGGTGGGCCCGGTGGGGAGTATAGTGACCTAGTTGGTATCATCATAGACAAACAACACAATATATAAATGCACAGCGGAAGCAAAGATAGATTCATTTCAACCTTAATAAAGTGTAATATTAAATATCACAAATAGTTGAAACGGATCCACATGCGGATCAAAATAAAAGATGATATTGTTCAACAGCTTAAATGACATCCAAGCTTGCGAGACTTATTGTGGACGCTTAGAAGACAACCAGCCTATTACGAGTAGTACCTGCACTTAACCTTTTGGGAAAAATACGTCAGTTTACACTGGTAAATACAATTTAACTGACTCATTTTGAAAAGGTTGAAAATGGATTTGAATGCACGTGGCACAAAAATATTTTATAACTTGGGATAATTATGTAATATAATCTTGTAAGGGAATTACATGTTACTTATGCATTCAGTAGCCCGATCCGTAGACCGGGTTAAAGATTAATAGACACACCACAATATTGAGTTATGCACTGAAAGGAGTACGCCTACACCCCGTGCTCAGGTCGTGGCCATCTCGTAAGATGATGCCAAGGATATCCGGGACATGGTCATTAACCCCCCAAAGGCTTTAAGCAAACAAAACACATTCAAAACATAGCATATCAATAAATTTAACCTCTATTCGATTAAAGAATTCAATGCCGGACCAAGCGGTATTTTATATACCGTACCCCAAGCCCGTATAGGGAAAATAAGTTAAAAGTATTTACCTTGGTAAGTATAAATCACAATTAGCGAGTGAAGGTAGCTTTTACTGGTTCTTCTTATTCTGGAACAAAGGTTTATAATAATCTATTAGGTTTCTAACGGGTCTTTATTTAAGCCTAAGCTTAGACCGGCTAGTTTTAAGGATGATACGGTTCAAACGAACGATTAAGCGAAGACCGGATAGAATGTGATTCAGACCCGACAAGTTTGAATACTTGTATAATATGGGTATACTAAGTACATTCTGGATTTTGAGACAAAAATGATAAGGTTTGACCCGTTTCGGTCAATTTATGCAAACTAGTTACATAAACCGAACCGAACGCGAAAAGGGCGTCACGGGTAACCAAAAGAGTCATATGCAAGTTCCCTGAGTTAATATGCCTTAAATATGTTATAATATCAGTAAGATGTCTTCTATTATGCCCAAAACGGATTTAAACTCAAATTATGCCTCATAAGGGCATTTTGGTCATTTAAGAGATTATAAAAGAGTTAAATTTGTAATCTGAGTTACAGGTCTGATTCATACAGTAAATACACTTAATTTTACATGTTATAACAGTAGGGTATGACCTATATGTGAAATTTATCATTTAAAACCAAACTATGTTCCTTAGGGGTATTTTGGTAATTTCACAAGGGCTAAAAAGGTCAAAACTGGAAACCTGAGTTCAAAAACTTTTACTTACTGTTATTATCTCAAAATATACTAAAAACATCAGTAGGTATCAACCTTATATGTTTAATATGGTTATAGTACATACTATGCGTTAAAACGCTTAAAAAGGCGATTTGGAGCCGTTTCCGGGTTTTTAAAAGAAAGCTGATATTTTTATAATTCCAGAATGCTCAAAATATTTTATTTATCAAATAAAATCAGTAGAAAAAGGTTTGGGGTCAAAAGGATTTGTAAAACTCATTTTATGGCTTAAAAGGGTAAAATCGGTATTAACCGAATTAAACTTAGAGACCTATGTTATGCTCAGCCAAAAACTAAATAAATATCTTCAAAAATCCCAAAATATTATATTACATCAGTGGGTAAAAAATTTTATATCAAAAAGTGGGTTTAAATAGGCTATACGCTAATTACGCCATTTAATTAATATAAAGCTTCCAATTTACGCTAATGAGCATAACTCTTAACCTAGACCTCAAACTGATGTCAAATTTTAGGTGCAAGTTTATAAATCAGTAATTAATGTTTCTACTCTTTCACTTTTTCAAAAATCACGTTTTATAGTCAAAAGGGCATAATAGTCAACTTTGGGTTTTCTGTTGGACGACTGTTTAATTCTTCAGACTTAGCCATGTAGTCTTAATTGCTACATAAAAATAAGGACAAGGTCTATTTAGAAGCCTAAACAGTATGATCGTTCTTGACGATTTATTAACCATGGTTTTAATAGCCATTTTAGTTAATTTATTCAATAATTTCATTCCGGATTTTTACTAGTAATCTTTTTAGAATGAAATATATTATTGGCATAATAGGCCTAGTCACGTAGACAATTTTCTAAATTATAAATTTAGATCTTATAGGATTAAAGTTTGAATAACAATCAATCCCTTTATTGGCAGGGAGTCTATAACTACAGCTGCCTTTTGTTTTATATGACATTAGTCAAAGCCCGTAGGTAATACATCACAAACAGATGTTTAAATAATAATAAGGAATTTGGAATAATTAATAGAGGGTGACATGTGTGATTTTGCGAACCACATTAGCCAAGAATGTTAACATATTTGCAGATGTTAACAAAGATTTGAATCTTTTTAAAACAGGTTTTACCATATTGGCTAGGTCTTCAATATGACATTCAAGCTAGGTTTTACCTTTTTAAGATTCTTTTTATTTTATTAAAATGGTAAATCGAAATATGTTATTTTTCATTTATTCACATATTATATTCATGCATAATTTAAAAATGAAAAACTTAAATTGACCATTCCAATTAAAATTAAACTAGTACGAGTTTGCCCTAAACGGGACTTTTACACAAATAACATGCCCACGCAGGGGCCAAATTAACAACAAACCCACGCAGGGGTCAAAAAGAAAAACATGCCCACGCAGGGGCAGAACAGAAAGGAAAAATATGCCCACGCAGGGGCAGAGTACTGAAATAAATGTCCTCGCAGGGACATGATTACAACTAAAATAAATAAACAAACAAAGGATTTAGTGATCCTTCTTGCTTTTTCCCTTGATCAAATTCACCATCTTCTTGAACATCCCCCGGTTATGCCTCCGTTCTTCTCGCAACTCATGCCGCACCTCTTGTCGCACCTCATTTATCCCTTGAAGGATTTCTTGAAATTGTGGTGGTGACATCACCGGTGTCCGCGGTGGTTGCTGAAAATGCTGAGGTTGAGGAGGCGGCGGTTGCTGATAATGCGGAGGTTGAGGAGGCTGCGGTTGCTGATAATGCGGAGGTTGAGGAGGCTGCGGTTGCTGATACCCAAATGGTGGGTATCCATAGGTCGAGTGTCCCGTAGCCCAGGGACCTTCCGGACGGAGAGGGTTGAAGCTCGAAGCTACCCAATAGGGATCCTCTGCAAAGTTGTAATTTGTGTGAATCGGCTGCTCGAAGGGATTGTATGCTGCCGCAGCAGTGTAAGTGGGAATTGGGTCTCCGAAACCCAATAGTGGATGTGGCGCGACTGGCTCAGAGACTACCTCTGAGACGGGGTGTGAAGATTCTCCCATCTCTGGTTCTTCGTGGACAGGCGAGTACCGGCTGCCACTTGAATGTGGAGGGGTGCTGCCAGGGGCGAGGGAGGCTTAAGCTGAGGTGGTGCTGCCGGCGGTGTAACACCCCGAAAATATAAAACCTTAAATTTTAAATTAGTAAGGTTTTAATAAACTAGAATTTATTAACTAGGAAATCTAACCTAGTTAGTTAATAAGTCTAGAAATAACTTATAGTTGAGTTAAAAGCCAATAAACCAATGATTAATCAAAGTGGAGGGGTTTAAGTTGTTAAAAATTGAAACTTTAATTCTAATAAACAAATAAAACATAAATTAAACCCCCACTTTGAAGCCCTGGTCGACCAAGAACATCAGGGGCGACACCCACCTTCAACAAACCTAGAATTCTACTAAAATCCACAATTGAAGGAGCAAATCTGGTCCAAACGAAAATCCGAGCTTAGAATCGTGATCCTCATCGTAAGAGGATTACAAGGTATGTAAAATTTAGTAAAAACTCTTAACTTGAAATTCTCATGAATTGGGAAAAATCTGAAATTAAGCTTGCATGTATGTGTTATGATGATTAAGGGACAACTATAGTGTTTAGGGACAAACCCTAGATCAATATAAGTTGAAATCATAAGAAATTTTTGTGAAACCTAGAACACCATTGTAGGTGATTTGTGGGTTATGAGTAAATTGATGAATACTAAGATATTGGGTGTTAATTTTGTGTAATTTGACAATATGGAAGTGATTCAGAAATCTAGAAGCTAACAATCATGTAAAATATTGATTTAAGTGAAACTAGGGCTAAATAATAAGCTAGAAACTTGTCTTATAACCTTGTGAAAAATCTGCCTTTGAGGTGTTTGTGAAAATGCCTCAAAGAAGGCTTAAAACAGAAATTTAAAGCTTTAACGCATAATTATGATGTTTCGGTATATTATACGAAGTGAGGTTTAAAGAGAGTTCTAATCATGTCTTGAATTGAACTCTATAGGAAAGGATACCGGAACGTCGAGTGGACAAGCCGGTGGTGATACACGGTTGAAGGGCGTACGCTAAGGTACGTAACTTGATTAGTTACATTAAGCGCATTGTTGATAAGTTTCGTAAATCTTACTATTAGATTGACATTGTGTTGAATTTGCATTGATTATGGTTGAATGTTTGATTTGTTAGACTTAGTATAGGCAACGAACCCATTCGGTAGTCATCATAAGTGGACGGTTCCACAAGATGAGCCAATGGATGGCTAGTTGTGAAAATTGTAGTTTAAGCGTTCTAGACACCGATAATGGTGATATAATCACAAAGGCATTAAACCAGGAGATTTGTAAGATATGCGGGTGATAACAAGCTACAAAATTTGGGCATAAGGCGCCATAGATTTATTAGTTAAAAGATAGTAAAAATGGGTAAGTTTAGAATGGGTCGAATATTCACATAATGACATATGGTCTTTCGGTCCGTAAATAAAATTTTCAGTATGATAAGCATAATTGTCACGTCGGTAATGAATTTACAGACGTATAGGAAAAAGAATTACTTAAAACGGACTTGCGAGTCAAAAGATATGCCCATTAACAAAATTGATTGGAAATCTGCCAACAGCATTACGGACTAGGCGTCGATGACGCGGGTAGTGGCGTCGTCGACGCCGCTTAGAAAATCTGGTTGTTGTTGACGCCAACCGCCCCTGGTTGACGCGGTAAGTATGCCATCCGACGCCGTTAGGCGTCGCCGACGCCTGATGTGGCGTCTCCGACGCCACTCCCCTCACACATTTCCGGTTTTCGACTTTTCGACTCGTTTAGCTTGATCAGTCGTACGTTTTTAATCCCGTTTCTTCCCATGATCTTGAAATATCCCCTTTAACCAACCCATCACCCTAGATTTCAATTATTTATGTTATATATTGTCAAAACTAACTTTTGTTGTGTTTTTGACATTAGGCTATGTCGGGAAACTTACGGATGGCGATCAAGCACATGATAAAGAACCGAACAATACATTTTGAAGCTTCCGCAACGTTTTTAAATCTCTAGTACTTTGTGTATGGGTTGTTGACACTTGTTAAAACAACTTTAAAACTAAATTTTAACTTAGTTGTATGATGTTTAGACTTGACGTTGTCTATTAAATTTTGTGATGAAAGTCAAGTTAGTCTAATCTTATTATATTCCAATTTTTATAAATTCCTCATAAAAATCAAGTAAAAATTTAGACGGGTGTTACAAGTTGGTAATCAGAGCTCAAGGTTGTTAACAAAGTGTTCGGTTCAAGCTTGATCGATCGTCCGGTAAGAGTTAACTTATTTTGTTAATAAATTATGTATTACGTATAGAATGAGAAATGAATAAATATGCATGAAAATGAAAAGAGTGTGTAAGCTCACTCAAAAAAAAAAAAAAAAACAGGAAATGCATGAAACAAGAATAGTTAAAATCAAGTTACGAACTTGATTGAATTGAAACAAGAATTATTAAATCAAGTTACGAACTTGATTGAATTGAAACAAGAATTATTAAATCAAGTTACGAACTTGATTGAATTGAAACAAGAATGATTAAATCGAGTTATGAACTTGATTAAATCAAAACAAGTAAAGCATGTGTTATAAATGGAATGTTTAACAATCTATGTAAACATTTCAGAAATCGAGATGGCTGATGGAGATAATGTTAATGCGGTGCCAAGAGTCACCGAACAAATGAAAGAAGTGATTGCCAAAGAAGTTGGAAAGGCGATCGAAAACAGTTTGTCGGGCTTTATTGATAAAATTCAAAACACAGTTTTATCAATAGTAAAAGATAGAATCAAGAAGCTGGAAGATGATTCAAATGTAGCGAAGGAAAAGCATTGTGGACGAAAGCCTTGTTCATACAAGGAATTCATGGCTTGTAAACCACCAATATATAATGGGGAGGTTGATCCAATTGTATGCCAACGATGGCTAAGTGATATCGAAGGAGTATTCGAGAGAACTCATTGTGATGAAAATGACTACGTAGCTTATGGTACGGGTCAATTAAGAGGTCAAGCGAAAGACTGGTGGGATAACAAAAAGAAGGAGATTGGAAGTTCTCACACCCCGATTTCCACGTGTCACCGGTGGGCCCGGTGGGGGAGTATCGTGACGTGGTTGGCAACGTAATAGTCAAACAACACAATATAATAATGCACAGCGGAAGCAATTGAAAATATAATACATCCGAATTTATTTATTGTAAACAAAGTCACAATATCCGGTGTTTATCCACAGAACGGATCGAAACAAAATAACATTTAATTGTTCAACATACTTCTGGCATCCTAAGCTTGCGAGACTTTTATTGATGCTTAGGAAACAATCCAGCCAATTACGTTTAGTACCTGCATTCAGTCTTTTTGGGAAAATACGTCAGTTTACACTGGTAAATACATTCAACTGACTCATTTGGAAAATGATTGAAAATTTGTTTGGATGCACGTGGCATAAATCATTTTATTTAACTTGGGAGAATTATTTTGATAATATAATAATCTTGTGAACGAATTACATGTTACTTATGCGTTCAGTAGCCCGGAACGTATCCGGGTTAAAGATCAATAGACACACCACTTTAAGTGAGTTATACACGGGAGTACGCCTACACCCCGTGCTCAGGTCGTGGCCATCTCGTAAGATGATGCCAGGGATATCCGGGACATGGTCATTAACCCCCCAAAGGCTGTAAAGTAAACAAATCTGTTTAAAACGAGCCGATCAAATTATTCAACTACCCACTAAGCGTGGAGATTTGGTGCCCGATCAAGCGGTACGCTATGTACCGTAACCCAAGCCCGTATAGGGAAAATAAGTTAAAAGTATTTACCTGATGCAAGTATAATTCACAATAAGTAGAATGCACGTAGCTTTTACTGTCTCTCCTAATCTGGAACGATGGTTTAATATACCTATTAGAATTCTAACGGGTCTTTTATTAAGCTTAAGCTTAGACCGGCTAGTTTCAAGATACGTTTTGTACGCACAATTAAGCGAAGACCGGATAGAATGTGATTCAGACCCGACAAGTTTGAAGACTTGTTTAATATGGGTTTATTATTCACATTCTGGATTTTGAGGTAAAACCGTTAAGGTTTGACCCGTTTCGGCTAATTTATGTAAACTTGTTACATAAACCGAACCGTACGCGTAATAAGCGTGACGGGTAGTCATGAGAGCTATATACAGGTTTCCTAAGTTAATATGCTTCAAATATGTTGTAACATCAGTAGGATGTCTTTCGTTATGCCCCGAACTAATTTAAACACAAACTATGCCCCGTAGGGGTAGTTTGGTCATTTTAAAGTTTGTAAAAGTGTTTATATGTTCAACTGAGTTACAGGTCTGATGTAAACAGCAAACATACTCAATTTGATGAGTTTTAACAGTAGGCTAAAGCAAGTATGTGAAACTTATCATTTTTAACCAAACTAGGCCCCGTAGGGGTATTTTGGTAATTTCACACAAGCCGACAAGCTCAAAACTGAAGTCTGAGTTTATCAACTTTTGCTTACTGTTAAAATATGATAATTTGCTTCTTATATCAGTAGGTATCAACCCGGGTATGTCCAATATGATTCTAAGACATACTATGCGTTAAAAACGCTAATTATGGCGATTAAAGGCCATTTCCGGGTTCTATACTTAAATCTGATATTTTTATATTTCCAGAAGGCTTAAAATAATTTATTAATCATAACTAATCAGTGGCAAAAGGTTTGGAGTCATTTAGATGTGTAAAACTCATTTTATGGCCCGTAAGGGCAAAACCGACAATTACCGATTTAAGCCTACGACTATGAGTTATGCTCAGCCTAAAATTAATTAAAAATCTTTAAAATTCCCAAAATAATATATTACATCAGTGCGTAATTCGTTTGATACCAAAAAGTATGTTTAATTAGGCTATATGCTAATTACGCCATTTTATTAACATAAAGCACCGTAATTACGCTAATGAGCATAACTCTTAATCTACAAGTCAAACTGATGTCAAATTTTGCATACAAGTTTATATATTACTATTCAAGGTTTCTACACTTTTACATTTTCATAAATCATGTTTTAAGGTAATAAGGGCATAACGGTCAACGTATGAGCAATTAACGGAAATATGCATATTAATTGGATAACTAGTGAACCACGGTGTATAATCACAGAGGGTTGTTCTAACATGTATCCTAGTCCAATTAAAGCTCTGAGGCATTTCTAAAATATGCCTAAACGGGTCAGAACTGAAAGTCAAAGTGAAAGTCAAACTATGTGACTTTCGGTTCCGAACCGGGTCCAAACAGGAAATAGTCGGGTTGAACAGGTTTGGACATGTTCTTACACTAATTACTAAGTTATAACAATAATCAAACAGGTTATACATGGTCTAGATAGCTAATTATGCATAAACGACCTTTTAAGAATTCTGTTGACTTTTTAAGTATATGTTTGACCCGACTTTTGAACTAGTTAAAGTGGTGATCAGGGGAAACCCTTTTGGGGTTTTATTACCCACATAAATACCAACTTATAACTACTTTTGATTCGAGATTTGACTGAGCCATTATTGACTAATCTCGAAGTCAAACCGTAATTACGACGGTTTGACTTTTAGCTAATTAACTAAGCTAAACTCAAACAAGAAAGGATTAGAACACTTACAAGGGTCCTATGCACGACTTATGATCAGTTGGGAGAGTTCCTTAGCTCCAGAAAGGCTCCAGATGATCAAATGAAGGTGTGAGAAAAATGGTGAACTTGAATGGCTATTTATAATGGTTCTACACACCATAAATCTTTGACAACTGAGTCTATGGGTGCCCACAATCGATTGACATGTGTCCTAGGGGCTTAGGGGACGTTTTAGGGGCCAGGAGAAGTGGAAAAATGAGTTGTGGTCGCGAAAATACGCAATGGCAGACCACCAGCGTTTTTTTCGGAGCTGGGCACACCCTCGCGTAGCGCGAGGGTCCCGTCGCGCAGCGCGACCCCCCTAACAGATCAGATTGTTGATTTTGTTTGCGATTCAGCCCTTGTCCCTTCAAAACTCGAATGGTTACTGATTTATTGCACTTTAAACCTCCACAATTGATCTTCTAAGGCCTTAAATCATATACCCACTTTGCCAAGTCCCCGGGTAACTTTATTTTCACCCGAAAAGTCCTAACTTTCGACGTTTACGCTTTAACGCTTCGCACACGAATTTGATCACATCTTTCTCATACGTTAACGAAACTTTATGAAATTTTTATGGTGTATTCTCATGAGCATAATTAATATTTACAAAGCTTCGGGTTTGTCAAAAGGTCACTCAGAGGTATAAATTAAACATGTTGACACATTTGGTCCCTGTAGTTTGAAATCACTCACATTTAGCTTCGTATGATCCATGATTTATTCGTTTGAAGGTATGAGCATCGTGTAGGGTTAATATACATTGTATTTATTCACAGTTGACACTTAGAATACGTATATTCACATACTTTCAACGTTTGTCAACTTTAGTCCTTCCATAATATTTCTTTCACACGTTTAAACTTTATGACACGTGTCAACCTATTATAGGACGTGAATTTCCGAGGTGTTACATCCTCACCCCCTTAAAATAAATCTCGACCCGAGATTTACTGAAATAAGTAAGGGTACTTTTCTTTCATCGTGGATTCCACCTCCCACGTGTATTCGGGACACCTTCGGGCATCCCATTTGACCTTAACAAAAGGTATATGCTTTCTTCGAAGCTTCCTTACCTGTCGATCTTCAATCGACAAAGGTTTTTCTACAAACGTTAAGCTCTTATCTATTTGCACATCTGTATGTGGCATGACATGTGAATCATCAGCGGAACACTTCTTTAGATTGCAGATGTGGAACACATTGTGAATTCCACTGAGCTCTTCTGGTAAGTTCAACTTGTAGGCAACTGACCCGACACGTTCGATAACCTCGAAAGGTCCTATGTATCTCGGGCTTAGTTTGCCTTTCTTACCAAATCGCATCACCCCTTTCCATGGTGACACTTTAAGTAGGACTTTGTCACCTACTTCGAAGTGAAAATCCTTACGACTTGGTTCCGCGTAACTCTTCTGCCTATTCCGGGCAGCTTGGAGATTGTTACGAATCTGGACAATCTTGTCCGTCGTTTCGAACACGATCTCTGGTCCTGATAACTGGACTTCTCCAACTTCCGCCCAACAAACTGGCGATCTACACTTTCTACCGTATAATGCCTCAAAAGGCGCAGCCTTTATGCTGGTATGGTAGCTATTGTTGTAGGAGAATTCGATCAATGGTAGGTTTTTATCCCAGCTACCTTCCAATTCGATCGCACATGCACGTAGCATGTCTTCCAACGTTTGAATAGTACGCTCACTCTGACCGTCAGTCTGAGGATGGTAAGCCGTACTAAAGTTCAAACGTGTGCCCAAAGATTGCTGGAAGCTCTTCCAAAAATGTGACGTGTACCTAGTATCTCTATCAGAGATAATAGCTACAGGTATGCCGTGTAGGGCTACAATCTTATCAACGTATAACTGGGCTAACATATCGGAGCTGTAAGTCTCCTTGATGGGTAAGAAATGAGCTGACTTAGTCAGTCGATCAACTATAACCCATATCGTATCATTTCCTTTCCTTGTCTTGGGTAACTTGGTAATGAAATCCATAGTTACCATTTCCCACTTCCACGTAGGAAGTTCAGGCTGTTGTAGCAAACCTGACGGTTTCTGATGCTCGGCTTTGACTTGCGCACATGTCAAGCATTTTGCTACATGGGCGGCTACAGACTTTTTCAAGCCTATCAACCAATAATTTTCCTTTAAATCCTGGTACATCTTATCAGCTCCAGGATGAACGGAGTATTTGGAACTATGGGCTTCTTGGAGGATGACATCACGGAGTCCTCCAAAAATTGGAACCCATATTCGTCCGTTTAACCGTAAAATTCCGTCCTTGCTAAGAGTTAACTGCTCCTAAGTTACTCCTAACTTTTCATTAGGATAGTTAGCTTCCAACACAGCTTCCTTCTGTGCAGCTAACACCCTTTCTATCAAACTGTTCTTTATCTCCATACGCTTAGCGTTAATTCGGATGGGTTTAACCCTTTCCTTTCTGCTCAAGGCATCAGCGACTACATTCGCTTTACCGGGATGGTATTTGATTTCACAATCATAATCATTTAAAGTTTCCATCCAACGGCGTTGCCTCATGTTTAATTCTTTCTGGTTAAACAGATGTTGGAGGCTCTTGTGATCAGAAAAGATCACAAACTTGATTCCATAAAGATAATGCCTCCACAGTTTTAGTGCGAACACAACGGCACCCAATTCCAAGTCATGGGTGGTGTAATTCTTTTCGTGCACCTTTAACTGTCGTGATGCATAAGCAATAACCTTGCCTTTCTGCATAAGCACACACCCCATGCCAGTGTGTGATGCATCACAATAAACTACAAATTCTTCAGCGCCTTCAGGTAATGTAAGCACAGGAGCGTTGCTCAACTTTTGTCTCAAAACATCGAAGGACTCTTGCTGCTTAGGGCCCCAAACGAACTTTACTTTCTTTTTGGTCAGGGAAGTTAGGGGTGCAGCAATCCTTGAAAAATTTTCAATAAAACGCCTGTAATATCCTGCCAATCCCAGGAAGCTACGTATCTCCGTAGGCGTCTTTGGCTCTTGCCAATTCATAACAGCTTCAACTTTAGCGGGATCCACCTGGATACCACGCTCACTGACCACGTGTCCAAGAAACTGGACTTCTCGTAACCAAAATTCACACTTAGAGAATTTGGCATAGAGCTTCTCCCGATGTAGGAGTTTGAGAATACAACGTAGGTGTTTCTCATGGTCAGCTTGATTTTTAGAATAAATAAGGATGTCATCGATGAAAACGATAACAAATTTATCTAAGTAAGGTTTGCAGACGCGATTCATGAGATCCATGAATGCGGCTGGTGCATTAGTGAGCCCAAAAGGCATCACTAGGAACTCGTAGTGACCGTAACGAGTCCTAAATGCGGTCTTGTGAACGTCTTCGTCCTTAACCTTCAACTGATGGTAGCCTGACCTCAGATCAATCTTTGAGAAGTAACTTGCCCCTTGAAGCTGATCGAACAAATCGTCGATCCTGGGCAATGGATATCTATTCTTGATCGTGACTTTATTAAGCTCGCGATAGTCGATGCATAGACGCATCGATCCATCCTTCTTCTTGACAAACAAGATTGGCGCTCCCCAAGGAGATGAACTAGGTCGAATGAAACCCTTAGCCAGCAATTCATCTAGCTGCGTCCGCAACTCCTTCATTTCTGTGGGTGCCAATCTGTATGGTGCCCTAGCAACTGGTGCCGCTCCGGGGATGATGTCTATCCTGAATTCAACTTGCCTATCTGGTGGTAAACCAGGTAGATCTCCAGGAAACACTTCTGGGTATTCCGAGATGACAGGGATGTCTTCTAACTTCGGTTTGGGCTCATCAATAATCACCTGTGCCATGTAGATGACACACCCCTTCTTCAAACACTTGGAAGCCTTGAGCATAGTCACGTGCTCAGGTAGTCCATACTGGGTATCTCCCCGAATGGTAAGTGACTCACCAGACAGAGTCTTTATCACTACTTGCTTCATGTTACAGACGATTTGGGCCTGGTTATGAGATAACCAGTCCATACCCAGAACTATGTCAAACCCAGCTAGCTTAAAGGGAAGTAGAGATAAAGGAAAAGAATGGTTCTTAATGGATATAACACATCCATCTAACACAGTAGAGACGGTTTCAATGGTACCATCTGCTAACTCTACCTCATAATTTACTTTTAGGGTTTTGACAGGTAATTTCAACAATTCACAAAATTTATGATCTACGAAGGACTTATCTGCGCCTGAATCAAAAAGTACTCTTGCAAAGACATCATTTACAAGGAAAGTACCTATTATGACGTTATCATCCTGCACAGCCTCCTTCGCATCCATCCTGAAGACTCTGGCATTAGTCTTCTTAGCCTCCTCAGGCTTCTTATTGTACTTAGGGCAGTTAGTCTTTATGTGGACCTTTTCGTTGCAACGGTAGCACGTTGCATCTTTCATCTTCTTGCAATCCAAGGTTTTGTGTTCCTTGGACTTGCACAAACCACAAGCAAAAGACCTTGACTCGTTATTCGAGTTTGATTCGAGTCTGCACTTTCCAAAGTGTTGTTTCTTGCAAGTTTTGCATGTGGGCTTCTCTCCAGAACGATGCCCATCCTTCTTCGAATCCGATCTCTTCTTGTGATCACCGCTCCCACGGTGCTTCTTGTTCGACCTACGCGAACCATCATCTTCATGCTTCCTTTTCTCGGCCGCCTTATTCCTCTGCGATCTCTGCCGGACCGCATCCAGAGTGAGGGATAAGGAAAGGTCAGTTACAGACCTGAAGGTAACTGGCCGAGAAGCTTTGACACTGGCCTTGATCTCGGGTTCTAAACCACCAATAAAACGAGCGATCCTTTTAGGCTCCGGGGTTACCAGATAGGGTACCAACCGGGACAGTGTATTGAAGCTTGTCAGATAAGCTTGGCAGTCGAGGTTCTTCATCACCAATGATAGAAAGTCATATTCTATCTTTTCCACCTCATGTTGAGGGCAGAAATTATCTTTGATCAGGGCAATGAATTGATCCCAAGACATACTATACAACGGGATCTTTCCGGAGGCCTCCATCAGAGATCTCCACCAAGCTAACGCCTCGCCTTTGAAGGACTGTGAGACAAATTTAACCACATCACCTTCAGCGCATCCGCTGATGTCCACGACCGTGTCCATCTCATCCAGCCACGTCATACAATCGACGGCTCCTTTCTCCCCCGTAAAGTCCCTGGGTTTACAAGACACAAAGTACTTATATGTGCAACCCTTGTTACGGGTTCCCTGATGCAGTACTAAATGCTGAGATGGATTACTTTGGTGGTTGGTGGACTGGCGATCATCATCGTTTTTCTTTGGTCCATTCTTTTTGGGAGGAGGCTTGTTATGAGCCTCAGAATGCGTCATTGGCTTTGAATGTGACGCAGAGTGGGTCCTACTCCGAGTACCACTGTATTCCTCATATTGTCTATCCAAAGCTTGTGTGATAGCTCCGTCTATGATTGCTTTTAGTTCAGCACCCGTTAATGTAATCTGGGCGTTCTCATTCGGCTCCACAGGATGGCTATTGCCTTCATTGGAGTCAGCCATTTGTATTGAACTGTTTGCAGAAAACAAGGTCAATATTTTATTTGGGATTTTATTATGGAATTACCCCTTAGGGTAATTCGTTAACCATGGTAAACAGAGACCATATTTGGTTAACTTATTAATCGTATTAATTTAGGATTTCAATTAAAATTTATCCTAAACATAAAACAATAACAATATATATTAGCACATAAGGCTTGGTCACATGGACAATTTCATAAACTGTGATTTCAGAGAATCAAGACTTTTAAGGTTTGAACCTAGTTCATTACCCTTATTTGGCAGGGAGTCAATGCTACCACTGTCTTTTGGCTCATGTAGAAATGAGCAAGGCCCGTAGGCACTACATTACCACGTATGGTTAAATATAATCATCTTGATTGATGATGTAAATCCAGGATTCAGAGATCATTAAACTGGATTAGGAATCTTCTAAAGAATCCTTATTCATTTAAGAATGACATGTGACTTTTAACGAATCACTTCTGCCGGCGTGTTAACATGTTTCAAAATGTTAACAGGGATTTGAATCTTTTAAACCGGTCTTACCATTTTGGCCCGGTCTTATATTTGACACGAGGCTAGGTTTCACAGTTAAAGATTCTTAATTAAATAATTACTTAGGCAGGTTAAAAGGAACGATTTTAAATTTATTTCTTTCATTTATAATTTATTTATGCACAAATGGCAAACATGAAATTTATAAAAATAACACTCCATTAATTTATCACTATATTACATATCGCCCTAAACGGGTCTTTTACACATGAAATTTGCCCACGCAGGAGCTAAAACATACCAACATGCCCACGCAGGGGTCTTACAGAAGACATGCCCACGTAGGGGTCTTACAGAAAGACACAAGTCCTCGTAGGGACTAACACACCAACAATTGTCCACGTAGGGACTTAAACAAACATAAGTCCACACAGGGACTATACATACATCATACCCTCGTAGGGCTTATGGAAACACACAAACAAACATACTCACCCACGTAGGGGCTTAACAACCAACTAGGAGGATTTAATAATCCTTCTTGTTCTTTCCTTTGAGCAGCCCTATTAATCCCTGGAAGAAGGTCTGCTTCTCTTGGCGGTCGCGGCGAGCTTCCCGCTCAACTTGATTCAATCTATGTAGAATTTCCTCCCGTTCTGGGGGAGACATTCGTGGCGGCTGCGACTGCGTTCTAATGATAGGCCTGGGAGGTATTGGGTACCCCTGATTCGGGTAGCTTACCCCCCATGGATCTCCGTAGGGTCCTTGGGCATTGAGGGCGTTGTAATGTGCTGCTTCCATATAAGGATCTGCCTCAGCGTATCCGTAGTTGTGGTAAGCTGGTGGTTTAAACGGGTTGTAATTACTTGGACCCGTGTACGCTGGTATTGGGTTATCAAAACCCATGTGCGGTGGCTGTTGAAAAGCTGGCTGCGAAGGCCCACCCATTTGTGGGTCCTCATAGTGCGGTGGGTAGTGACTAGCACTAGACTGACGTGGGGAATCGAAAGTGAAACCCCCTGGTCGCACCGACATACGGGCACCGGTTCTTCTACGCCTTGGCGGTTGAGGAGGTGGCGGTTGAACTGGTGGCGGTGGAGGTGGTGGCGTAACTGCCACAAACCGATGATCCTCTGATGAATCTTGATGATGCGGCTGTGGTTGTGGCTCCTGTTGCTGATGAGACGGCTGCTGCTGGTGCTGCCCATGTGATGACGAGTGGTGTGATGGTGTATAATACCACTGGTGTTGATCAAACAGGGCTTGAAAACTATCTGGACCACCGTAGGGTGATCCGTGGAAGGATGATCCATCCGAAATTTCGATGGGGTGGTTCGGGGTACCACTCGCTGGCATGACGGGGTCCGTATCCTCGTCCATATCATCCGCGTGATCCCCGGAAAAGTGGTCATCGGGACCCAGTGGGTTAAAACCCACGGGTTCCGGTATGAATCCTACCGGGTTAAACTGTCCCCGAAAGATAGGTGTAGGGTCTCCATATGAATGATGAGACAGTGATCTCTGCAGCGGTACGTATGAGGGCTGTGGATTGTTCGGCTCGTAAGGGTTAAGAGCGGGCGGAGTCGAACTATGCGAAACCGACCGCCTGGTCGGCTCGAACTGGTTTCTTCTATTCTCCCGAGGGTCGTCACTCTCGGTGTTTGATGGAGCTCGTCTTCGTGAAGATCCAGCTTCATGATCGTTGGGGGCGGTAACTGGCCCCTTTCCTCGTCCTCGCGTTCGGAAGAATCTCGGAGGCATCTTTGTTATTCCTGTCAATAAAGCATGAGATAACAATAACAAAAATTTAAAAATTTAAAGGACAAAACAAATACCGAAGAGGTGGAATTTGTCCTAAGTTATAAGTCTAGACTCAAAAGTTTAGATATGTGCAATTGTGTAACTGAGATTAAACACAAAAGGCTAGTGTTTAATTCACTCAGTGTTGGCTCTGATACCAACCTGTCACACCCCGATTTCCACGTGTCACCGGTGGGCCCGGTGGGGGAGTATCGTGATGTGGTTGGCAACGTAATAGTCAAACAACACAATATAATAATGCACAGCGGAAGCAATTGAAAATATAATACATCCGAATTTATTTATTGTAAACAAAGTCACAATATCCGGTGTTTATCCACAGAACGGATCGAAACAAAATAACATTTAATTGTTCAACAGACTTCTGGCATCCTAAGCTTGCGAGACTTTTATTGATGCTTAGGAGACAATCCAGCCAATTACGTTTAGTACCTGCATTCAGTCTTTTTGGGAAAATACGTCAGTTTACACTGGTAAATACATTCAACTGACTCATTTGGAAAATGATTGAAAATTTGTTTGGATGCACGTGGCATAAATCATTTTATTTAACTTGGGAGAATTATTTTGATAATATAATAATCTTGTGAACGAATTACATGTTACTTATGCGTTCAGTAGCCCGGAACGTATCCGGGTTAAAGATCAATAGACACACCACTTTAAGTGAGTTATACACGGGAGTACGCCTACACCCCGTGCTCAGGTCGTGGCCATCTCGTAAGATGATGCCAGGGATATCCGGGACATGGTCATTAACCCCCCAAAGGCTGTAAAGTAAACAAATCTGTTTAAAACGAGCCGATCAAATTATTCAACTACCCACTAAGCGTGGAGATTTGATGCCCGATCAAGCGGTACGCTATGTACCGTAACCCAAGCCCGTATAGGGAAAATAAGTTAAAAGTATTTACCTGATGCAAGTATAATTCACAATAAGTAGAATGCACGTAGCTTTTACTGTCTCTCCTAATCTGGAACGAAGGTTTAATATACCTATTAGAATTCTAACGGGTCTTTTATTAAGCTTAAGCTTAGACCGGCTAGTTTCAAGATACGGTTTGTACGCACAATTAAGCGTAGACCGGATAGAATGTGATTCAGACCCGACAAGTTTGAAGACTTGTTTAATATGGGTTTATTATTCACATTCTGGATTTTGAGGTAAAACCGTTAAGGTTTGACCCGTTTCGGCTAATTTATGTAAACTTGTTACATAAACCGAACCGTACGCGTAATAAGCGTGACGGGTAGTCATGAGAGCTATATACAGGTTTCCTAAGTTAATATGCTTCAAATATGTTGTAACATCAGTAGGATGTCTTTCGTTATTCCCCGAACTAATTTAAACACAAACTATGCCCCGTAGGGGTAGTTTGGTCATTTTAAAGTTTGTAAAAGTGTTTATATGTTCAACTGAGTTACAGGTCTGATGTAAACAGCAAACATACTCAATTTGATGAGTTTTAACAGTAGGCTAAAGCAAGTATGTGAAACTTATCATTTTTAACCAAACTAGGCCCCGTAGGGGTATTTTGGTAATTTCACACAAGCCGACAAGCTCAAAACTGAAGTATGAGTTTATCAACTTTTTCTTACTGTTAAAATATGATAATTTGCTTCTTATATCAGTAGGTATCAACCCGGGTATGTCCAATATGATTCTAAGACATACTATGCGTTAAAAACGCTAATTATGGCGATTAAAGGCCATTTCCGGGTTCTATACTTAAATCTGATATTTTTATATTTCTAGAAGGCTTAAAATAATTTATTAATCATAACTAATCAGTGGCAAAAGGTTTGGAGTCGTTTAGATGTGTAAAACTCATTTTATGGCCCGTAAGGGCAAAACTGACAATTACCGATTTAAGCCTACGACTATGAGTTATGCTCAGCCTAAAATTAATTAAAAATATTTAAAATTCCCAAAATAATATATTACATCAGTGGGTAATTCGTTTGATACCAAAAAGTATGTTTAATTAGGCTATATGCTAATTACGCCATTTTATTAACATAAAGCACCGTAATTACGCTAATGAGCATAACTCTTAATCTACAAGTCAAACTGATGTCAAATTTTGCATACAAGTTTATATATCACTATTCAAGGTTTCTACACTTTTACATTTTCATAAATCATGTTTTAAGGTAATAAGGGCATAACGGTCAACGTATGAGCAATTAACGGAAATATGCATATTAATTGGATAACTAGTGAACCACGGTGTATAATCACAGAGGGTTGTTCTAACATGTATCCTAGTCCAATTAAAGCTCTGAGGCATTTCTAAAATATGCCTAAACGGGTCAGAACTGAAAGTCAAAGTGAAAGTCAAACTATGTGACTTTCGGTTCCGAACCGGGTCCAAACAGGAAATAGTCGGGTTGAACAGGTTTGGACATGTTCTTACACTAATTACTAAGTTATAACAATAATCAAACAGGTTATACATGGTCTAGATAGCTAATTATGCATAAACGACCTTTTAAGAATTCTGTTGACTTTTTAAGTATATGTTTGACCCGACTTTTGAACTAGTTAAAGTGGTGATCAGGGGAAACCCTTTTGGGGTTTTATTACCCACATAAATACCAACTTATAACTACTTTTGATTCGAGATTTGACTGAGCCATTATTGACTAATCTCGAAGTCAAACCGTAATTACGACGGTTTGACTTTTAGCTAATTAACTAAGCTAAACTCAAACAAGAAAGGATTAGAACACTTACAAGGGTCCTATGCACGACTTATGATCAGTTGGGAGAGTTCCTTAGCTCCAGAAAGGCTCCAGATGATCAAATGAAGGTGTGAGAAAAATGGTGAACTTGAATGGCTATTTATAATGGTTCTACACACCATAAATCTTTGACAACTGAGTCTATGGGTGCCCACAATCGATTGACATGTGTCCTAGGGGCTTAGGGGACGTTTTAGGGGCCAGGAGAAGTGGAAAAACGAGTTGTGGTCGCGAAAATACGCAATGGCAGACCACCAGCGTTTTTTTCGAAGCTGGGCACACCCTCGCGTAGCGCGAGGGTCCCGTCGCGCAGCGCGACCCCCCTAACAGATCAGATTGTTGATTTTGTTTGCGATTCAGCCCTTGTCCCTTCAAAACTTGAATGGTTACTGATTTATTGCACTTTAAACCTCCACAATTGATCTTCTAAGGCCTTAAATCATATACCCACTTTGCCAAGTCCCCGGGTAACTTTATTTTCACCCGAAAAGTCCTAACTTTCGATGTTTACGCTTTAACGCTTCGCACACGAATTTGATCATATCTTTCTCATACGTTAACGAAACTTTATGAAATTTTTATGGTGTATTCTCATGAGCATAATTAATATTTACAAAGCTTTGGGTTTGTCAAAAGGTCACTCAGAGGTATAAATTAAACATGTTGACACATTTGGTCCCTGTAGTTTGAAATCACTCACATTTAGCTTCGTATGATCCATGATTTATTCGTTTGAAGGTATGAGCATCGTGTAGGGTTAATATACATTGTATTTATTCACAGTTGACACTTAGAATACGTATATTCACATACTTTCAACGTTTGTCAACTTTAGTCCTTCCATAATATTTCTTTCACACGTTTAAACTTTATGACACGTGTCAACCTATTATAGGACGTGAATTTCCGAGGTGTTACAGAAGTGAAGCGGCTAAGGCCATGACATGGGAGGAGTTTAAGATGCCTTTTCTTAAACACCATAGTCCCAAAGCGGTCATAAATAAAATCAAGGAAGAGTTCATGCAACTCAGACACAAAGGTGAATCCATAGACAAGATCACGGGGATGTTTATGGACAAGATGAAGTTCTGTGATGATTTGATAACGAATGAAGAGCAAAAGGTCTATTATTATCATAACATGCTAAGTGCGGAGTATAGAGAGTTCATAACCCCTTCAAAGTACGAGACCCTTACCGAGATTGTAAATGCTGCTCGGGAAAGGGAGATCGAATTGAAAAAGAGTATAGAACGGGGTGAGCGAAGGGCACAAGATATGAATCCAAGCCCTACCAAGAAAGCAAGAACGAATGAAACAGCAAAGAAATCAGATGCTAAAGGAAGTACACCAGGTTGCAAAATTTGTGGGAAAAATCATAAGGGTGAATGCCGTTACAAGGATAAGCCTTGTCCTATATGCAAAAAAGGGACATATGGCTATATCATGCCCGGAAAAAGTGACGGTTTGTTACAATTGTTATCGAACGGGTCACAAGAAGTCGGAATGCCCGGAGCTGGATAGAAAGAAGGATGGGCAGGAACCGAAAGGTGAAGCCCCGAAAGCAAAGGCAAGATCTTTTCAACTAACCGCCGCAGAAGCAAAGGTGGAACCTGATGTGGTCTCAGGTATATTTGCTGTAAATTCAATTCCTGCACACGTGTTATTTGATACGGGTGCGAATAAATCCTTTGTTTCATATGGACTTATTCGACATCCTTCATTTGTTCTAACAACATTACCTGTGCCTTTAGAAGTAGAGATAGGTAATAATAAGAGTTTTATTGTTTGTGATGTATGTGAAAATTGTAAACTGAGCATCGACGATGAAGAATATTTGATAAATCTAATCCCGATGTCGATGGGAGAATTTCAAGTAGTCGTTGGGATGGATTGGCTATCTCGACACCATGCAAAGGTCGTGTGCTTCCGTAAAGAGATAAAACTAACATCTCCGAGCGGGAAACACGTCACCATATATGGCGAGAAAGGAGGCAACCCCATAGTATGCTCAATGTTGAAAGCTCACAAGCTAATGAAGCGAGGATGCAAGGCATTCATGATATATGCAAATGAGCCCGAGAAAGAATCACGAAAGATTGGAGAGGTACCGGTAGTACGAGATTATGAAGATGTTTTTCCGGAAGATTTACCGGGGATACCGCCTGAACGGGAAATAGAGTTCGGAATCGAATTGGTTCCGGGCGCGAAACCCGTAGCAAAAGCCCCGTACCGACTTGCACCGTCGGAATTACAAGAGTTGATGTCCCAAATCCAAGATTTGCTTGACAAGGGATTCATAAGGCCGAGTGTGTCTCCTTGGGGCACACCGGTGTTGTTTGTGAGAAAGAAGGACGGGAGCATGCGCATGTGTATTGATTACCGGGAGTTAAACAAACTCACGGTAAAGAACCGATACCCGCTCCCGAGGATAGACGACTTATTTGACCAACTACAAGGCGCGAGTTGGTTTTCAAAAATTGACCTTAGGTCGGGATATCACCAACTAAAGGTCAAAGAAGAAGATGTACCGAAGACGGCTTTCCGCACAAGATATGGACATTACGAATTTCTCGTGATGTCATTTGGGCTAACAAATGCGCCCGCGGCTTTCATGGACCTCATGAACCGGGTTTGCAAGCCAATGTTGGATAAGTCGGTCATTGTGTTTATTGATGATATCTTGGTGTATTCGAAAAGTGAAGCCGAACACGCGCACCACTTACAAGAAGTGTTAGAGACACTTAGACGAGAGAAGTTATATGCAAAATTCTCTAAATGTGCCTTTTGGTTACGAGAGGTACAATTTCTCGGCCATGTCATAAATGCCGATGGAGTTTTGGTGGATCCGTCAAAGATAGAGGCGGTGTCAAAATGGAATCCCCCGAAGAACCCTTCGGAAATTAGAAGCTTTTTGGGGCTTGCTGGATATTATAGGAGATTCATTCAAGATTTCTCCAAGATTGCGTCACCGCTAACAAAGCTAACCCAAAAGAAAGCAAAGTTTATTTGGGGAGTCGATCAAGAAACAGCGTTTCGGACGTTAAAAGAAAAGCTAACTCAAGCTCCGGTACTGACATTGCCGGACGGAGTCGAAGACATGGTGGTTTATTCGGATGCTTCACTATCGGGACTCGGTTGCGTGTTGATGCAACGGGGCAAGGTAATAGCCTATGCCTCGAGGCAATTGAAGATACACGAGAAGAAATATCCCACGCACAATCTCGAATTGGCTGCAGTGGTATTTGCATTAAAAATATGGAGGCACTATTTGTATGGGGTAAAGTGCACCATATTCACCGACCACAAGAGCTTGAAATACTTTTTCGATCAGAAAGAGTTAAATATGCGACAAAGGCGATGGCTGGAAACGGTGAAAGACTATGATTGTGAAATACATTATCACCCCGGAAAGGCTAATGTGGTGGCGGATGCGTTGAGCAGAAAGGCGGATTATGCCCCAATACGAGTAAGATCGATGCAACTAGTGGTGACCTCGGGTGTACTTGAACGTATTCGCGAGGCGCAGTTAGAAGCAGTAAAAGAAGAGAATTGGAAGAAAGAAAGAATAATTGGTCAGTTGAAAGATTTGTCGGATGGGAATCACGGGTTGAAGACTCGGTCCGGAAGGATATGGGTCCCACATACTTGTGGAGTAAAGGCGCTTCTACTTAATGAAGCTCATAAATCCCGATATTCGATTCATCCGGGTGCGACCAAGATGTACAATGATTTAAAACAAAACTATTGGTGGCCCGGAATGAAGAGGGACGTGGCGAAATATGTGGAAAAATGCTTGACATGTTTGCAAGTCAAGGCGGAGCATCAGAAACCATACGGAAAACTCCAACCGTTAGACATTCCGATTTGGAAATGGGAACATATTACAATGGACCTGTTAACCAAGTTGCCTAAGACGAATCGTGGTTTTGATGCCATATGGGTAGTGGTGGATAGATTGACGAAAAGTGCTCACTTCATTCCGATTCGTGAGACTTATACGTCAGAAAAGATGTCAGAAGTTTATACCAATGAAATCATAGCACGTCATGGGGTGCCAGTGTCCATCGTGTCTGATAGGGATACCCGGTTTACTTCGAATTTCTGGCGGGATTTCCAAGAGCAAATGGGGACTAAATTGTTCATTAGCACTGCGTACCATCCTCAAAAGGATGGACAAAGTGAAAGAACGATACAAACATTGGGGGACATGCTACGGGCGTGTATAATCGACTTTGGAGGCAGTTGGGATGTTCACTTACCGTTAGTCGAGTTTTCGTATAACAACAGTTACCAATCTAGTATTAAGATGGCACCATACGAAATGCTTTACGGTAGGAAGTGTCGAACCCCGGTGTGTTGGGGTGAAGTGGGTCCACGTGAGCTCGCCCACCAGGATATAGTACGAGCCACGAATGAAAAGATCGATAAAGTTCGAGCACATTTGAAAGCAGCTCAAGATAGACAAAAGGCGTATGCTGATAAAAGGAAAAAGGCCAATCGAATTCCAGATTGGCGACATGGTCATGCTAAAAGTTTCCCCTTGGAAGGGCGTTATTAGATTCAGAAAGAGGGGGAAGCTAAGCCCGAGGTTTATTGGGCCATTTAAAATTATCGGAAGGGTTGGCGAAGTGGCTTATCGCCTTGAGTTACCAGAAGAACTAAGTGGGATACATGGCACGTTTCACGTATCACAATTAAGAAAGTGCTTAGCAGACGAAACGACCTATATCCACTACGATGATATCGAAGTGGATAATAGTCTGAATTATGCGGTGAGACCGGTGGAGATTTTGGACCGAAAGGTCAAACATCTACGAAATAAACAAATTGATCAAGTCAAAGTCAAATGGGAGCATAGAAAGGGTTCGGACACTACGTGGGAGTCCGAAGAGGAGATGCGACGTCTTCACCCTACTTTATTTGGTACGTACTACGGTTTCGGGGACGAAACCCTTTTTAAGGGGGGTGGACTTGTAACACCCCGAAAATATAAAACCTTAAATTTTAAATTAGTAAGGTTCTAATAAACTAGAATTTATTAACTAGGAAATCTAACCTAGTTAGTTAATAAGTCTAGAAATAACTTATAGTTGAGTTAAAAGCCAATAAATCAATGATTGATCAAAGTGGAGGGGTTTAAGTTGTTAAAAATTGAAACTTTAATTCTAATAAACAAATAAAACATAAATTAAACCCCCACTTTGAAGCCCTGGTCGACCAAGAACATCAGGGGCGACACCCACCTTCAACAAACCTAGAATTCTACTAAAATCCACAATTGAAGGAGCAAATCTGGTCCAAACGAAAATCCAAGCTTAGAATCGTGATCCTCATCGTAAGAGGATTACAAGGTATGTAAAATTTAGTAAAAACTCTTAACTTGAAATTCTCATGAATTGGGAAAAATCTGAAATTAAGCTTGCATGTATGTGTTATGATGATTAAGGGACAACTATAGTGTTTAGGGACAAACCCTAGATCAATATAAGTTGAAATCATAAGAAATTTTTGTGAAACCTAGAACACCATTGTAGATGATTTGTGGGTTATGAGTAAATTGATGAATACTAAGATATTGGGTGTTAATTTTGTGTAATTTGACAATATGGAAGTGATTCAGAAATCTAGAAGCTAACAATCATGTAAAATATTGATTTAAGTGAAACTATGGCTAAATAATAAGCTAGAAACTTGTCTTATAACCTTGTGAAAAATCTGCCTTTGAGGTGTTTGTGAAAATGCCTCAAAGAAGGCTTAAAACAGAAATTTAAAGCTTTAACGCATAATTATGATGTTTCGGTATATTATGCGAAGTGAGGTTTAAAGAGAGTTCTAATCATGTCTTGAATTGAACTCTATAGGAAAGGA
This sequence comes from Helianthus tuberosus, assembly GCA_030545235.1. NCBI lineage: Eukaryota > Viridiplantae > Streptophyta > Magnoliopsida > Asterales > Asteraceae > Helianthus > Helianthus tuberosus. The sequence goes on from CM060450.1 coordinate 162,473,658, forward strand.
TACCGGAACGTCGAGTGGACAAGCCGGTGGTGATACACGGTTGAAGGGCGTACGCTAAGGTACGTAACTTGATTAGTTACATTAAGCGCATTGTTGATAAGTTTCGTAAATCTTACTATTAGATTGACATTGTGTTGAATTTGCATTGATTATGGTTGAATGTTTGATTTGTTAGACTTAGTATAGGCAACGAACCCATTCGGTAGTCATCATAAGTGGACGGTTCCACAAGATGAGCCAATGGATGGCTAGTTGTGAAAATTGTAGTTTAAGCGTTCCAGACACCGATAATGGTGATATAATCACAAAGGCATTAAACCAGGAGATTTGTAAGATATGCGGGTGATAACAAGCTACAAAATTTGGGCATAAGGCGCCATAGATTTATTAGTTAAAAGATAGTAAAAATGGGTAAGTTTAGAATGGGTCGAATATTCACATAATGACATATGGTCTTTCTGTCCGTAAATAAATTTTTCAGTATGATAAGCATAATTGTCACGTCGGTAATGAATTTACAGACGTATAGGAAAAAGAATTACTTAAAACGGACTTGCGAGTCAAAAGATATGCCCATTAACAAAATTGATTGGAAATCTGCCAACAGCATTACGGACTAGGCGTCGATGACGCGGGTAGTGGCGTCGTCGACGCCGCTTAGAAAATCTGGTTGTTGTTGACGCCAACCGCCCCTGGTTGACGCTGTAAGTATGCCAGCCGACGCCGTTAGGCGTCGCCGTTAGGCGTCGCCGACGCCTGATGTGGCGTCTCCGACGCCACTCCCCTCACACACTTCCGGTTTTCGACTTTTCGACTCGTTTAGCTTGATCAGTCGTACGTTTTTAATCCCGTTTCTTCCCATGATCTTGAAATATCCCCTTTAACCAACCCATCACCCTAGATTTCAATTATTTATGTTATATATTGTCAAAACTAACTTTTGTTGTGTTTTTGACATTAGGCTATGTCGGGAAACTTACGGATGGCGATCAAGCACAGGATAAAGAACCGAACACTACATTTTGAAGCTTCCGCAACGTTTTTAAATCTCTAGTACTTTGTGTATGGGTTGTTGACACTTGTTAAAACAACTTTAAAACTAAATTTTAACTTAGTTGTATGATGTTTAGACTTGACGTTGTCTATTAAATTTTGTGATGAAACTCAAGTTAGTCTAATCTTATTATATTCCAATTTTTATAAATTCCTCATAAAAATCAAGTAAAAATTTAGACGGGTGTTACAGGCGGAGTGACCACGACAAGTCGGGAATCCTCGGAAGGATTCTGCTGCTGTTGTGGCTGCTGCTGGTGGTGCAGGGGAGAGTTGTACTGCGGCTGGTGCAGGGGAGAGCTGTGGTGACTGGGGGTAAACACCCAGTCATACTGCCGGAATTTCTCCTCGAAGCTGTCGGGACCATTGTAAGGTGATCCCACAAACGGTGACCCATCAGAAATTTCGATGGGGTGGTTCGGAGTTCCAGATGGTGGCATTGAAGGATCGGTATCCTCATCGATATCCATCGGGTTACCACCAGAAAAGTGGTCTTCGGGTCCGAGTGGGTTAAAACCCACTGGTTCTCCAAGGTAATCAGCAGGGTTGAACTGGCCCTGGAAGACGGGTGATAGGTGGTCAAAGGGTGAATTGTGTCCTAGAAGAGGAATGTAGGACTGGTGAGAGTTGTGGGGCTCATTTTCAGAATGAGGCCCGAATTAGTGTGGGATGGATGGTGAGGTACTCAGTGATACTGAGCGCCTAGCAGGCTCAATAAAAGACCTCCAAAGATCTTGAGCATCTGAGTTATGGGGATCTGAAGGTGTTCGCCGGTGCGAAGGTCCGGCTTCATGGTCGTTTGGGGCGGTAAGTGGCCCGTTTCCTCTGCCTCTTCCTCTCATTCGCGGCGGCATTTTGACAACCTGTCAAAAACAAACAAGTGATACAACAAGAAATATAAATAAGACAAAGTTAGAAATAAAACCAAAAATTTGGAAAATTCCTAAGTTCTTTGTCTAGACTCAAGAATCGAGTAATGTGCAATTGTGTAACTGAGATTAAACACAAAAGGCTAGTGTTTAATTCACTCAGAGTTGGCTCTGATACCAACCTGTCACACCCCTATTTTTCCACGTGTCACCGGTGGGCCCGGTGGGGAGTATAGTGACGTAGTTGGTATCATCATAGACAAACAACACAATATATAAATGCACAGCGGAAGCAAAGATAGATTCATTTCAACCTTAATAAAGTGTAATATTAAATATCACAAATAGTTGAAACGGATCCACAGGCGGATCAAAATAAAAGATGATATTGTTCAACAGCTTAAATGACATCCAAGCTTGCGAGACTTGTTGTGGACGCTTAGAAGACAGCCAACCTAGTACGAGTAGTACCTGCACTCAACCTTTTGGAAAAATACGTCAGTTTACACTGGTAAATACAATTTAACTGACTCATTTTGAAAAGGTTGAAAATTGATTTGAATGCACGTGGCACAAAAATATTTTATAACTTGGGATAATTATGTAATATAATCTTGTAAGGGAATTACATGTTACTTATGCGTTCAGTAGCCCGATCCGTAGACCGGGTTAAAGATTAATAGACACACCACAATATTGAGTTATGCACTGAAAGGTGTACGCCTACACCCCGTGCTCAGGTCGTGGCCATCTCGTAAAATGATGCCAAGGATATCCGGGACATGGTTATTAACCCCCCAAAGGCTTTAAGCAAACAAAACACATTCAAAACATAGCATATCAATAAATTTAACCTCTATTCGATTAAAGAATTCAATGCCGAACCAAGCGGTATTTTATATACCGTACCCCAAGCCCGTATAGGGAAAATAAGTTAAAAGTATTTACCTTGGTAAGTATAAATCACAATTAGCGAGTGAAGGTAGCTTTTACTGGTTCTTCTTATTCTGGAACAAAGGTTTATAATAATCTATTAGGTTTCTAACGGGTCTTTATTTAAGCCTAAGCTTAGACCGGCTATTTTAAGGATGATACAGTTCAAATGCACGATTAAGCGAAGACCGGATAGAATGTGATTTAGACCCGACAAGTTTGAATACTTGTATAATATGGGTATACTAAGTACATTCTGTATTTTGAGACAAAAATGATAAGGTTTGACCCGTTTCAGTCAATTTATGCAAACTAGTTACATAAACCGAACGCGAAAAGGGCGTCACGGGTAACCAAAAGAGTCATATGCAAGTTCCCTGAGTTAATATGCCTTAAATATGTTATAATATCAGTAAGATGTCTTCTATTATGCCCAAAACGGATTTAAACTCAAATTATGCCTCATAAGGGCATTTTGGTCATTTAAGAGATTATAAAAGAGTTAAATTTGTAATCTGAGTTACAGGTCTGATTCATACAGTAAATACACTTAATTTTACATGTTATAACAGTAGGGTATGACCTATATGTGAAATTTATCATTTAAAACCAAACTATGTTCCTTAGGGGTATTTTGGTAATTTCACAAGGGCTAAAAAGGTTAAAACTGGAAACCTGAGTTCAAAAACTTTTACTTACTGTTATTATCTCAAAATATACTAAAAAATCAGTAGGTATCAACCTTATATGTTTAATATGGTTATAGTACATACTATGCGTTAAAACGCTTAAAAAGGCGATTTGGAGCCGTTTCCGGGTTTTTAAAAGAAAGCTGATATTTTTATAATTCCAGAATGCTCAAAATATTTTATTTATCAAATAAAATCAGTAGAAAAAGGTTTGGGGTCAAAAGGATTTGTAAAACTCATTTTATGGCTTAAAAGGGTAAAATCGGTATTAACCGAATTAAACTTAGAGACCTATGTTATGCTCAGCCAAAAATTAAATAAAAATCTTCAAAAATCCCAAAATATTATATTACATCAGTGGGTAAAAAGTTTTATATCAAAAAGTGGGTTTAAATAGGCTATACGCTAATTACGCCATTTAATTAATATAAAGCTTCCAATTTACGCTAATGAGCATAACTCTTAACCTAGACCTCAAACTGATGTCAAATTTTAGGTGCAAGTTTATAAATCAGTAATTAATGTTTCTACTCTTTCACTTTTTCAAAAATCACGTTTTATAGTCAAAAGGGCATAATAGTCAACTTTTAAGCAATAATCGGAAACATGCATATGAATCGGATAAGTATTGAACCAAGTTGTATAATCTCAGAGAGTTACACTTATATGAAACCTGGTCCAAAATAAGCTCTAAGGCAGATCTTAAGCATGCATGAACGGATCAGAACTGATAGTCAAAGCAAAAGTCAAATTATGCGACTTTCGGGTCCGATCCGGGTTTAAACTGAAAATTGTCGAGTTGAACATGTTGAGACATGTTCTTACATTAGTTACCATGTTATTTTAATGATCAAACAGGTTGCATGTACCCTACATTGCTAATTATGCTTAATTTTGAAAATACACATTCTGTTGACTTTTTAAAGTAAGCTTTGACTCGACAATTATCATAGTTAGAGTGGGAATCTGAAAGTACCCTTTTAAGGGTTTGTTACCCACATAAATACCAACTTGTAGGTACTTTCAATTCGAGAAATGACTGAGCAAATTTCATTTAATCTCGAAGTCAAACTTAATTTACGACGGTTTGACTTTTGGTTAATTAACTAAGCTAGAACGAATTAGAAGGGGTTAGGAATACTTACAAGAGTCCTAATTATGCTTAGAGATCACTAGAAGGCCTGGGGTTGATCATAGAAGCTCCAGAAGTGGTCTTGCAAGTGAAAGTGAAAATGGTTGCAACTTGAATGATCTTTATATATGCAATTTGATTGCATAAGATGGTGCCAAACAACCCTATGCATGAAGTAAGATCATCACATCTGTCCCTACTGCATGAAAACCAATTTGCCCAGCCCCTGGTATCAATTTAGAGGTCCATAAGTCGGTTACACAGGTCTGACTGGCAGCTGCAGGTTATTTTTGTCGCTGGCAGGTCGTAGGCGGGCCGCGTACAAGTGTGCAGCAAGTTTACATGTTTTAATGTTTTGCATTTCAATCCTTGGTCCTTTGATACGTGGTTTTGGCTATTTATCTTGCACTCTTGACCCTCATACCTGATTTTTAAGGGCCTTAGGACATCTACAAACTTGGTTAGGTCGTTGGTTAACTTTGTGCTTACCCGAAAAGTCACGAATTTCATCGTTAACGCATTTAACCCTTCGTGCACGGTTTTGATCATAACTTTCTCATACGACAACGAAACTTTATGAAATTTTTACCACATATTCTAGTGAGTATATTTTACCATTACAAAGCTTCAGGTTCGCCAAAAGGTCACTCAGAGGTATACTTTCAACATGTTGACACATTTAGCCCCTGTAGTTTGTAATTCCTCACTTTCTTTCATTTTTCCGCTTTGTATGATCCATGATTTAATCTTTTAAGATTATAAACACCATGTAGGGTTATTGTAGGGCCTATTTATCCATTGTTGACACTTTGGACCCTTATATTCACATAGTTTCACTGTTTGTCAACTTTAGTCCCTCTAAAGTACTTTTTAACATATTCAAATCCTATGACACGTGTCAGTACATTATTGGACGTAAATTTTCGAGGTGTTACAAGCACGTACTGTGCTTCTTATTCCCCACATAACAAAACAAAAAAAAAACTCTGCTCTCCTTCTTCTCTTATCTTCTGGACGCAATCAACACCCAGAAAAGGCAAGGATCGAAAACCCTAAGTAACAGCGGCTACCGGGTCAGCAAACCCTATTCGCGAGGGTGAAGAGAACGGAGGCAGCGGTGGCTTCTGGTGGCGGTGGAGGTGATTCTGATGGCGGTGGCTTCTGACCGGAACCCTAGTTCCGGTTTCACAGGTCAGTATCTTCTCTTTTCTGTACACCTCCTTCTCTGTTTGTGTGAGTCAAACAAGAGCCCTGAGCTCTGATACCATTTGTTAGGATCGAACGCTCTCACGCACGAACTCGGACCACACACACTCTCTGCTCTCACAATCTGCCACAATCAAGAACACAAGGATTTACGTGGTTCGGTCTAAACTGACCTACGTCCACGGATAACTAAGAGTTTATATTTCTTGGTGAGGTACAAAGATTACAATACAAATGAATCTCTTATATAGAGATTGAATGACGAGAGAGAAAGTCACAAACATGATCCGTAAAAAAATGGGTTACAAGCATTATTGGTTCACCCCTGCCCCTTATCCTCTTATCCTGTTTTCTGACCTCAACTTGATCAAGTGGCTTTACACTCAACAAAATGCTCTACAGATTCATCAAAATTACCACACAAACTACATAGGGGGACTTGATCGGGGTAGTTCTTTTCACCAAGTTATCCAGTGTGGGGATGCGATTCATTTCAGCTCGTCAACTAAAAATGTTTAGGAGCAGTGACATGCTCCTCCCACGAAACCTAAATAGATTTTTAACAGTCCATGTCACCACCCCATATAAACGACCTCCAAGTACGGTCCAAAGAGCCCAAAATAGTTCTCGGGGTCCTATATAGAAAGAAATAGTGAATGGGTAGTGAATCCAACACCGACTTCACCAATGTTACTCGGCCACCCATAGAAAGTGTCTTGGCTTTCAACTTTGAGAGTCGTGAGTGGAAAATATCCAGAACTGATTGCCAATTTTTAATGAGGTTCAAATTTGCGCCAACCTACAAACCAAGATACTGAAAATAGAAATGACCTTGTTCCACAGTTTAGGAATGAGGCCATATGTTGTAACTCATCCTCACCCACGCAACCCCGAATAGTTTACTTTCAAGACCCGGTATTCGATAGAAACCCCTTAATATTCCGCAAAAGTTTCTAATATTCAGTTCGGACCACTCTCCCACAAAAAAACAGCATCGTCCGCATAAAGTAGGTGAGAGACTATTGGGTCGTTATTTGGCAATGTAATCCCCTGAAATAATCTGAGGGAGCACACATATCTAATGTTGTTTTTTTTTTCTTTTTTAAGAAATACACCTTTTTTTGAACGGTAAGGAGCGATGTGCCAATCACCGTGACACTGGGCGTTGTGGCTAAGGTCGACTACTCGATCGCCGCCAGCCCTTGGCTTACCCAGATGCGCGGAAACCCGACCTCTACCCGCCCGAAGACACGACAGTGGAATAATCGGTAAAACCTCGCCTCCCATCCAAGACGAACCGGCGCCACCCGTATTCGCCTTTTACCTGGATGCCGCAGAAAATAATGGGAAGAGTGGGAGTCGAACCCGAGTAACAAGTATCACCAAGTCTTTCCCCCAACAACTTCACCACTACCTCATTGGCTTTTTAAGAAATACACCTAGTAATCCTAACGTCATAGGAAGTGACGACTTTTCAACACATTTTTTTCATGTACGGCAAGTCTTCAATGATTAAGACTTCAAAAGTAACACTTTTGAAGTTCAATTTCTTTACGATCCATTTTTTTATATGTTTGCATCAATTTTCTTATCAAGTGTATGTTATGATTGTAATCTATGATGATAACTAGTATTAGGCCACTAGGGGTGGCAGCGTTGAAGTTCCGTGATGGGCTTTTCAACGCGTGGAAAACAGGAAGATACCACCGCCACCATCAATTTATAACGCGTGATAAATGCCAATTTCTTTAACGCGTGATGATATGATTTTGTGAGAGGAATTGTTGGTTGGGGGAAAATTTGTTGGGTGTGGTGGTGAGTGATGACCATTGCCACTAAAAAAAGTTGTGAGTGATGGAAAAGTAGTTGCTGACATGGCGGAACATGATTGGATGTTTGTGAGTGATAGAATTTCATCACTAGTGACCACCCCCAGTCCCCTTAGGTAATTAAAAGTTGTGCTAAATATTGTTGAAACTATATATATATTATAAAATAAATGAAGAATGTTTGATTCGTAAAGTGACACATTTATATAAATAAACATCATATGTATTTTATCACAACTTTATATACAAAAAGAATTGATCAATATGAAGAGAGTAAACTGCCATTTTGGTCCCTGTGGTTTAGGCACTTTGGCCATTTTAGTCCAAATCTCAAACTTTTTAAATCTGGGTCCCTGTGGTTTCACTTTTATTGCCATTTTAGTCCAAAATTAAGAATAAACTGCCATTTTGGTCCCTGTGGTTTCACTTTTATTGTCATTTTAGTCCAAATCTCAAACTTTTTGGAACAGTCAAAAAAAGAGGGATTTTGAATTTTGGACTAAAATGGCAATAAAGATGAAACCACAGGGACCCAGATTTAAAAAGTTTGAGATTTGGACTAAAATGGCAAAAATGTCCAAACCACAGGGACCAAAATGGCAGTTTACTCATATGAAGAATAAGTATCTATTCAACCATGAATCCTAATTCCTCCATTGTTAACGGTGTTGTTCCTCGGCTTATTACGTCGTCGTCTTCTCGACTTGTCGGCTGCAGCCGCCATCACGCGAGGTATAAACACCCCTGTCCCCGACCCACCACCGTTACTCGCCCACAACTTCTCCATCCAACCAGGCACCTCCACACCCCTCCCACTCTCGGACCAACTAAAGTAGCCACCTGACGTCACCAACGCACCAGTACCCGAGCCACGACCAACCACCGATCTCTTAAACCCCGTCGCACCATTTACATCTCTCCTAGCGTACGTCTCTTCCTCATCATCCATGATCATCAATATTTGTCGTGTAAGCTCAGCATAAAACACGCTATATTCACCGTCCAACGAGTACTCCATGTTCATGTTGGTATGATTACTATTTGATATATGAGAGTGAAGATGAATGTTGATGGTCATGTTTTGAGTGGTTGGTGTGTATATATAACATTTTGGAAAATGAAAAGATGTTGACTAGGGACAAGGTCAACGAACGCAAGTGTGTAGTTGAGGGTCCAAATGGAAGTGTAATGTAATATCCAAGAAAATGTCTTTATTATGGATGGAATCCACTTGAAAGAATCAAAGAAAATGAATGGAAACAAATCAAGGGTCAAAAGATGACAAGTCGAGAAATAGTAAATCGGTAGTGACATGCTCCCACGAAACCTAACTAGATTTTTAACGGTCCATGTCACCACCCCATATAAAGGACCTCCAAATACGGTCCAAAGAGTCCAAAATCGTTCTTGGAGTCCTATATAACGAGAAATAGTAAATCGGTAGTGAATCCAACACTGACTTCACCAATGTTACCCGACCACCCAAAGAGAGTGTCTTGGCTTTCAACTTTGAGAGTCGTGAGTGGAAAATATCCAGAACTGGTTGCCAATTTTTAACGAGGTTTGTATTTGTGCCAACCTGCAAACCAAGATACTTAGAATAGAAATGACCTTGTTCCACAGTTTAGGAACGAGGCAATATGTTGTAACTCATCCTCACCCACGCCAACCCCGAATAGTTTACTTTCAAGACCCGGTATTCGACATAAACCCCTTAATATTCAGCAAAGGTTTCTAATATTCAGTTCGGACCACTCTCCTACAAAAACTACATCGTCCACATAAAGCAGGTGAGAGACTATTGAGTCGTTATTTGGCAATGTAATACCCTGAAATAGTCTGTGGGAGCACACATATCTAATGTTGTTTTTGGCCTCATCTATTCACTCACCCCTTTTGTCTATTTTGACATCTGAAGCGCTGAGCTTTGGCCAAAGCTCAGCGTTTTGGGTAATACTCAGCGTTGAGCTTTTTGCTCAGCGCTTCAGGTTATACTTAGCGCTTTGGCCAAATCTCGGCGCTTCAGGGTAATACTCAGCACAATTAGACTACTTACACTTAGTCACGTAGCATGATTTAATAAACTAGACGCCTACCTAAAAAAATGTATTTCAAATTTACATACATGCCTCAGATTTATGGATAGCAAAAAAGCTCGAGCCTGACGGGTATACCAGAAACCCAAAATATTCGGGACGGGTATACCCGATACCCAACGGATATGAGACCGGGTATAGGATTGAAAAAAAAATATATTTCGCGGGTATAAGACGGGTACGGGATTTGGTGATACCCGACCTGATTACCCGAAACCTTATACCCGTTTACCCGAACCATATGCCTAAAAAAATTTAATTTTAAAAATAATTCTTATTTCCTATTTATATTTTAATCGTCTTTCATTTAGCATTTTTCCCCTTATTTCATTTAAAACAATATGTATTGCATAAGAACGCGGATGATATTTAGTTTTTAAATTAACCACTGTTATATATCTAATCATATCATTATATACGGATAACAAACGTTTCAGTTGTTAGAAAAACGACACTATACTTCTAAGATATTAATTAAAACACACAGCCGTTAACTATGAAAGGTAACTTTTTGTTAATTTGTATTTGACCATGAATTCATTTGTTGTAGTTAGAAATGGCATAAAATATACAAAATTGAAACGATATAAATGTACTTGAGATCCCAACTATTGTTTTTAATAAACTTGTGGGTATATCCGATACCCGATAGGTAATTACCCGACATATACCCGACGAGTAATGGATCGGGTATAGAACATTAGTTTGCAACCGGGTATGGGTATGAGACTAGTCATACTCGTCCCAGACTCGACCCATTACCATCCCTACTCAGATTGATTTCAAGTTTAAATTAAGTTTTCGTCAAACTTATTGGCGTGTTGCCCTATAAACATTTATATAGGCTACAAAATAACACTATTCTTTCACCCTCACAATTTTCTTTGAATTTTTTTATTGGATCTTATGATCACATCACTAATTTAATGTAGCGGTTAAGCATGATTGATATTCGTATAATTAAACATTTTTTTACATCATTTTAACTAACTTTAATGGTTTTCTTGGAAATATAAATGAAATATGCTTAAATTAGTTTTTTTTTTTATTTTCACGACAAATCAGGCAAAAAAATGGACAGAAAAACGAAAAAGACGAAAAAATAAAGTTCTATAACGGAAATGGCCAGGCACGCCCGAACACCAAATGTCACCAACATGACCCGTACGGCCAAAATACGCCATAATACGCACAATAGAAACATAATACGCCATAACAATCAATCTACGCACTAATACGACACTTACAGACAATAAACGTCACGATACCGAATGTCACCAACACGACCCGTAAGGCCAAAATACGCGATAGTACGGAACAATAATGACAATACACGTCATAATACGACATTTATGACAAAATACGTCAAGTACCGATCCGGTAGGACGCGTATACATACAAAACAGCATGTTGGACTACAAGTGAAATTAAAACAGAATCACATGAAATCATGAAATACGGCAATATACGTAACCGAATTTATCCGGAACATGCTGTATAACTTCAGGGTGTGGAAATAAGAAGATGGGTGTTTGAATAGCATAGTACTTGTTTTTTTTTTCTTTTTTAAGAAGCACACCTAGTAATCCTAAGGCTGGAGGATGTGGGGCGCCACCCTTCAGCCACGTAGACCACCATAGCGCCCCCCTCCAATTTTAGCCACACCCTGGGCGCTATAGCAGGGGCGCCATTGAAGCCCCGCCATCGTGGTAACGAGCTTTAACGCGAATTCAGGTGGGACCCATTAATTTTAAACCAATCAAAAATTTTTTTTTTTTTTAAATTTTGTTTAATAGGGCTCCATCCACACCCTCCAAATTAAAGGGGGCTCCATGGTACACGTGGATCCTACGTGGCACCTATAAAGCCCCATGGAGCCCCATCCACATCCCATAGCCTAATATACGACTTAGAATCTTAACGTCATAGGGAGTGACGACTTTTCAACACATTTACTTTCATGTACGCCAAGTCTTCAATGATTAAGACTTCAGAAGTTCAACTTTTGAAGTTCAATTTCTGTACGATACTAGTGTTAAAAAGTTATACCATGTCCCCATATAATACTATAAACATCACATGTCGAGTTGTCGACCTTGGCCATAGCGCCTGGTGTCACGGTGGTTGACACGTCGTTCCTTGCCGTTCAATATATATATATATATATATATATATATATTATAAAATTAATAAATAAATAATGTTTGATTCGTAAAGTGACATTTATATAAAATAAACATCATATGTATTTTATCACAACTTTATATACAAAAAGAATTGATCAATCTGAAGAATAAGTATCTATTCAACCATGAATCCTAATTCCTCCATTGTTAACGGTGTTGTTCCTCGGCTTATTACGTCTTCGTCTTCTCGACTTGCCGGCTGCAGCCGCCACCACCCGAGGTATAAACACCCCTGTCCCCGACCCACCACCGTTACTTGCCCACAACTTCTCCATCCAACCAGGCACCTCCACACCCCTCCCACTCTCGGACCAACTAAAGTAGCCACCCGACGTCACCAACGCACCAGTACCCGAGCCACGACCAACCACCGATCTCTTAAACCCCGCCGCACCCTTTACATCTCTCCTAGCGTACGTCTCTTCTTCATCATCCATGATCATCAATATTTGTCGTGTAAGCTCAGCGTAAAACGCGCTATCTTCACCGTCCAAGGAGTACTCCATGTTCATGTTGGTATGATTACTATTTGATATATGAGAGTGAAGATGAATGTTTATGGTCATGTTTTGAGTGGTTGGTGTGTTTATATAACATTTTGGAAAATGAAAAGATGTTGACTAGGGACAAGGTCAACGAACGCAAGTGTGTAGTTGAGGGTCCAAATGGAAGTGTAATGTAATATCCAAGAAAATGTCTTTATTATGGATGGAATCCACTTGAAAGAATCAAAGAAAATGAATGGAAACAAATCAAGGGTCAAAAGATGACAAGTGTACAGTTAGATTACAACAACCTTTGCAAGTGTTGCGTTGATGTTTTCAGTTGTAATGAGTCAAAAGTGTGAACCACACGGTCCACACACCATATACCGACAACATATGGACACATCAAAAACACGGACTTAATTAATTTCTAGAATAGAATTATATAATTAATATATATTTACAAATGGGTCCTAATAAAGACACATCAAAATCTTAATCTTATAATCTGAATATAGTCCGTATATAATAATTTGACATGATAAATATTGGGAGTATAATGTTATACAGCTAATATAGATGTAGAAAATATTAGGTCGTATAACATTTTATACGGGCCGTATAGCGTTACATGAGGTTTGGGTCGTATAACATTCTATACGGGTCGTATAACATTCTATACGGGTCGTATAATGTTATATGACCCGTATACATGGAGATAAAAAATATTCTCCGACATTTTTTTGTGCAACAATCAGTTATACGGCCCGTATGTAGGGGTGTGAGAATAATGGAAGCCTTACAAATGCCAGTATACCTATAACTTCTCTTTTTATTTGGTGGACTTCATAAAATTTCGGCATTGATATCTCTAATAAGGAATATTTTTATGTACAATCAACTTGGGACACTGTAATATTTTAGGGTTTATGGTTTGGAATTTTAATTGTTCGATAAACGCTTTATGTTGGAAAATTTGGGTTTTTTTTTTTTTTGAAAAGAGACTTTTATTAACAAACGCCAAAACCCCAAAGAAGGGCGGCAAACAACACAGACAAACAGACAAGCTTACATATTAACAAAACTACACCAATCTTCCCAACTGACTACAATGTCCTTAGATCTAGAGATAAGCAAAAAAAAAAAAACCCATTGATTTGATTTCCCTTATTATCCCCTCCAGTTTAACCGAACTGTTGTTAAATCTAGCCTCGTTCCTTGCCTTCCAAATACTCCAGCAACCTACTCTAATGATACCTTGAACAATGACTTTTTTTCTTCCCTTTAATGCCTATGACCTCGTGCGATTCAAGCAAATCTTTCACCGAAAACGCCCAAATGAGAGGGATCTTGCACCACTGACTAACAATCGACCAAATCGCTGAAGCAATACTGCACGAAGTGAATAAATGATCCACAGTTTCATCGCTTTCACCACAAAAAACACAAGCCGACTCTCCGATGATCAGGTTCCTCTTCTTGAGCGCCTCCATAGTCGCCAGTTTGTCTAAACCGAGTCTCCAAATGAAAACATTGCATTTTCTAGGAACCCATTTACAAATACTCGGATAATAGTTCCCCTGAATGCCATCGTTTTTAATCAGGAGGTTCTTAACCGAACCCACACTAAACAGCTTGTCCGCAGAACCGGACCAAATCCACTTGTCTCTACCAACTTTCAGCTCCACATCAAAAAACAGAGAACATAAACCGACAAGCTCATCCACTTCCTGCCCAGAATTTAACGATCTAACCCACTGCCAATTGAATCTAGAATTCTCACCATTGCTAACCAATCTATCGGCAACTGTACAACTTTTATTTTGCTCCAAAGAGAACAAAGACGGAAACAAAAGTCTCAGCGGACCAGCACTCAACCACGAGTCTATCAAAAACAGGAACGACTCCCCATTACCCACCTCCCCTACAAACCATTGATTAATAGGCTTGTTATCCATCAAACATTTATCCAGTAAATTGACAATATTACACCACACTCCCCCCATGGCTCTTCGAACTGGAAAGCAGTCCCAATTAGATCTGGTAGTATGAATCGATTCAATCACCTTAACCCAGAGCCTTTCTTTATCTTCCTTAAACCGCCAACCCCATTTAGACAATAAAGAGATATTGACATGTTTAAGTTTACTAATGCCCAATCCACCTTTATCAATCGGATAAGCCACACGTTCCCACGCCGCCCAATGAATTTTTTTAATCTCATTGCTACCTCCCCACAAAAAAAAATCCTAATTTTAGATTCAAGATCCTTAATTACCTGGACCGGAGCTTTATATAGAGAGAAGAAATAAGTCGGGAGACTCTCGAGAACCGACTTGATCAAAGTAATTCTTCCTCCCATAGAAATCAAAACCGCCTTACACTTTGCAAGTCTCGCATCAAATATGTCATACACGGGCTTCCAATTAGCAATCCTGTTCATATTATCTCCGACCGTCAAACCGACGTATCTGAAAGGAAAAACCTCAGCTTGGCATCCAATGATATTCGCCAAATCCTCCAATTCCCCGTTACTAACTCCAACCCCGAACAGATTAGATTTGGATAGATTAATTTTTAATCCAGAACACATGTGGAAAATCCTAAGGATTCTAACCACGTTGACAATGTTCGACTTCGACCATTCCCCCATAATAATAGCATCGTCCGCATAAAACAAATGAGACACGATCGGGCCATTCAAAGGAGTTTTAATGCCGTTCACTAAACCATCGCTTTTTGCTCTTTCAATCATGAATGATAATGCCTCCATCACAATAATGAACAGGAAGGGAGACAACGGGTCCCCTTGTCTAATCCCTTTTGAGCACTTGAACTCAAAAGTTGGCAAGCCATTCACCAAAACAGATGATCTCGCAGATTCCACATAACCTTTAATCCAGTTACCCCATCTCGACGGAAAGCCCATTTGATCCATAATAGAAAATAAAAACTTCCAGTTCACGTTATCGTATGCCTTTTCGAAGTCGATCTTAAGAAAAAACAATTTCTTCTTGACCTTCTTGCCCCAGTTGACTAACTCGTTAGTGATCAACGGACCACCCAGAATATAATTACCCTTCAAAAAAGCCGATTGAGACTCCGAGATCACTGACCCAATCACCCTCTTCAACCTACTAGCCAGAACCATTGAAATCAACTTGGTAATAATCCCCACGAGATTGATGGGTCTATAATTTTTTAACTCCACCGGGTCTTTAATCTTAGGGATGAGGGTGATAAAAGAGGAGTTACAACCTCTACTAAAAACTCCGAACTCATAAAACCGGACAAACACACTCATAAAATCTTCCTCGAAGAGGTGCCAAAAAACTTTAATGAACTTGAAATTTAAACCGTCAGGACCAGGCGCTTTATCATCTCCACAATCCTTCAAAGCGTTCTTCACTTCCAATAAAGAAAAAGGCTCGATAAGACTACCTTTGTCCACTTCAGAAAGTTGTTTAATGTTATGACAAGCCAAGTTCGGCCTATCTATCACCTCTTCTGAAAATCTGGATCTAAAAAACTTCAATACTTCTAACTTGACCGCCGAAGGTTTACAGACCCAATTCGAACCAATGTTGAGACCCGGAATACTATTAACCTCTTTCCGAGCGTTGACATGAGCATGAAAAAACTTGGAATTTTCATCACCGTCCAATGCCCACTTTGTTCTTGATCTTTGTTTCAAGTCAGCCGTTTTCCTTTTTCAATTTCCAACAGGACTTTCTTATTTTCCAGAAACGGCCATTCTTCCTCTTCCGTCAAGACTCTAGACTCCATAATGCTTTCTAACTCCTCCGTTTCCTCCAAAGCTCTACTAACCTCTTCCCCTTCTTTCTTTTTCATGTCATCCCTCCACTCTTTAAGACCTTTCCTAACAGCCGCAAATTTCTGAAATAACATTGATTCCGACTGACCCGACACGTTAACCCCCTCCACTGCTTTTTCCACCGCTTCCTTGTATCCCTCTTTCTCCAACCAAGAGTTAAAAACTCTAAAAGGTTTCGCGCCAAAGTTTCTAAATTGGGTAATAAGCAAAATAGGGCCGTGATCGGAATAACTCACCGGGAGAGCCCTAAAAGTTGCGTCTGGCCAACGATTAAAAAACTCAGGACATACCAAAAATCTGTCAATTTTACTAAGTTTTCTAACGTTTCCTCTAACGCATGTAAATCTTCTTCCTTTCAAATCGTATTCGATAAGCCCCGAGTTGAATATAAAGCTATTAAAATTAGACGTACAGGAATTATTAATTCTGGAATTCTTCCTCTCACTTGGATCCCTTACCGCATTAAAGTCACCACCCACGATCCACATACCTGGATGATCTCCCATGATGGAAGATATCTCGTCCCAAACCTCTTTCTTAGCTCTCACCATCTAAGGAACATATATATTAGCAACATTTATTAGAAGCCCACTACCCTTGAGTTTACCAAGCACGATCAAAAGGTTATTACTCTTAATCACCGATATCGCCTCAAACAGCACGGGGTCCCAAATACAAAGTAAACCCCCTGACAAACCTACAAAACTGACGAAATCCATACCATAATCCTTTTTCCCCCAGAAATTAGCTAAATTAACCCGGGAGAATTCCTCTTTTTTAGTTTCTTGAATCAGAAGAAAGTCAATACCATGCTCCTGTTTGAGCCCCCTAATCCACCCATCCTTACCAGCCCCCCTCCTAAACCACAAACATTGATAGAGAGAAAATTCATGGGTGAACAACATTATTACCTTCTTTCCGAATCAAATCCTCAACCAAATCGCGGTGATACCTCAGATCCACTCCAATTCTGTTGCCTAGTAAAACAGTTTCATCGATCTCCTTTAATATGTCCTCTCCTCCATCCTCCTTGTCGGCTACTTCCTCTTCAGTCCCGAAAAAATTAGGATGAAAATTTGGTCCAAGATTACCCTTCGATCCACCTCCTTCCCCTACTGAATTAACTTTTTTATTTGTTAGACCCTAAATCGTACATGACAAAAATCGCAGCGGAAAACACGAACCATAAAATTTCTTTTATTATAAATACTTCAACTTATTTAAACTTTAACTTTAACATAGCTCTTATTCATAAATCCGTTATCCTCTTAATTACTAATTAAAAACATAGCTTATGATTGCTACATTTTACATTCAACGTCCCCGTACAATCTATCTTGTGACTCGATCTTCGATCTCTAATCCTTGTTATATTCGCCCGTTATCCCCACAACCTGCATTCACCACATACATTCGAAACATTAGCACACGTTATATAAACAAGCTCATTCATGTACACTTCCCATTTCGTTCTTTAACAAACTTTAAGCATTTCATCTGCGTATCCATATCCTGATGAGGCTTCAATAATGTACCTGCATACTTTTCGTTCTCAAGGTACACCATTAAAAACGTTAACACTCAACGTGTTTAAATCATGCTTACATACGTACTTACATACAAACATACATTCACATCTACATACATACATATCTTTCCTACAACTTTACATACATGCATACACTCATACATGTCTTTACACATACATACATACACCATTACATACGTACATACCTTTCCTACAACTTTACATACATGCATACACTCATACATGTCTTTACACATACATACATACACAATTACATACATACATACCTTTCCTACATCTTTACATACATGCATACACTCACACATATCTTTATACATACGTACATACACATCTACATACGTACATACCTTTCCTACATCTTTACATACATGCATACACTCGTACATACCTTTATACATACATACATACACATCTACATACGTACATACCTTTACGAACACGTACTAGATCACGCGTACCTCTAACATAATCATACATTATTTACATGGGTCTTAGACTTAGCTTTATAGTGATCTAGGCTTGTTTGGAACACCCCGACGTTCACTTTAACATGGAACCAGCGTTTGACAGGGAAGTATGGGCGTTTGGGTTTCTGCCCGGCGTTCCATACTCCCAAACCCGGCGTTCCATACTCCGGGTGCAGATACAACACGCCCACTAAAACTCGCATAACTTTTAACCCGATTGTCCGTTTAACCTCACGTTTCTTCCTACATGCTTGTAAATTCACATTCTATCATAAGAACTTAAAATCCCACATATGGATTAAGGAAATTCTTAACTTACCTGCATTCGGCTTATTATTATCTTCTAATTATTTGACCCGTTCGTGCATTTATCAACATATTCTGTTTATTTGACCTCAATCTCATATGAACTTAATAATTTCATTGACGCCTATCATAAAAGATTAATTTCTCGGACGCCTAGCAACCTCTTAACCCATTTTCGCTCAAAAGCTTATTTTGACCCGTTATGGGTATTTGCGCATTAAATGGTCTATGACATACAAAACCCTATACTTCGCTTTCATACTTGACAAAGGCATTACTCTAATCGAATAGCTCATTTCCAAATGACTTTTAAGGTCGTTTGCCCGAAATACATATCAAGGGCGTTTTTGTCAACATTACTCTATCCTTAAAAACAAAGGATTTCCTTGCATAAGTAACCAATCCTACTACTTAGCTACAATTCCTAATCACACATACCTTGCTCGGATCAAAGCTAAGATCCGTTTAATTCTTCATCGATATCATACAATTCATTCCTCCTTGACCTCAATTATCATATTTCATTAAATTGCATATAACTTTACATAAACAACTATGAAGTGATTACGGAATCACTTACCTTGTGCATCCGCGTTCGTAACATCTTCCTTGCCTCATCTTGACCCGTTAGCCTTCCATGCTTGGTCCGTGCTAGTGTGGTTCCTATTCTTTCATGCCGTCATGCCATGATTATGTTAGTATTCATGCTTATTCATATTAACACATATTTTCCAACTTTTATCTATTTGACTTTCACTAACACGCATATGACATGACTCGTCAATCACATAGTTCAATATCTTCGAAATCTAAATTCGTTATCACACGTAACACATAATTGGTCTAACACGTATTCCATGATCTCTCGATTCTTATATTTGTGTCAAAATACCTAACCATGTTATAAATTCTCGGTTGACTTTCAGAAAGTCAACCTTTTAGCATATAACTCCCAACTTATGAACACGCATTCATGTTGATATAGTGGACCATATTAATGACATGATATTCATTTCATACATAATGTTGTATGACACAAACAACTACATGATCGCCTATTCACATACACAATATACACATACTTATGCTTTCATGATTCTACATTTGACAATCACATAGCTAAGTTAGACAACTTAACGTAATTCATAACATCACCCTTTACTAGTATGGTCATATGTTATACATTTAATATACATTCACTTCTTAATCGAAATTAAGTGATTAATAGAAACACATGGCGAGCATCGCCCATTCAAGCATAATGTACAAGCCTCTAATGCATAATCTTGACAACACATACATTCAACCCGAATTCTTGTACTAGTTCCATCTAAAGCACACTCTTTAAGTTAGTATACCACTAATTACATCATTATCATACATCATTCATATATGTCAAGCCACTTCCTAAAATCTCACATCTTAACTTCACTTTGACATTTTATCATACACTTGGTGTGCATACTACTTCCTAAGCATAAAGTACAAGCATTCTTTGCATCTTCTTACTAGTTCATATCAATATCATCAAATTCCCACTAACCTCACATAACCTTCATCCTAAATCAAGGTCATTAACAATAATCCACAATATTCAACTTCATATACATCAAAACCATACTTGATTTAACACATGCAACATCATCATCTTCATAACATTACTACTAGAAATGGGTTTCACCATTAAACATCAAATTAACCTAAACCATGCATATTCCATGTTATATATGATGATTCTAACACATACCCATTATCAATTTCATACAATTTCGCAATTTACATCATAACCCACTTCGTGAAAGATCACCAATCTAACTTTTAAAACATACCTTAGGATCCCATTGAGAAGGTGATCGTTAATCCGTACTCGGTTATGGATTTAGACTTCATTTACCCTTCCAATTTGAGGATTTTTGTGAAACTAGGGTTTGAACCTTGTTTCTTCTTCCTGGATGTCGACACACACACACACACACACTATGTGTGTGTGTGGTGTTTTAAGTTTATTTTATAAAAATCATGTTTCCCCACTTAACGGTTTTGGTCCCTCAAGTTTCATTTTAATTATATAAGAGACTAAAACTCACTTCTTTATATTAACCGGGTTCTAATTTACCAAACCCGTTTTTGGGGTGTTACAAGTCTACCCCCCTTAAATGAGGTTTCGTCCCCGAAACCTTTCTCATTTATCTTACACACACACATCTATGTTTGACTTCATAGTCACATCATAATCATAAGTAATCATCCTATCTCATTTCATAATTATTCAATCAATTGGCTTCCTCTTCTTAACAAGTCTATACTTTCCATGGCATACTTTCATATAACATTCTCATTTCCTTTGACCCGTTAATAATAGGTTAATATACATACTTATTCAAACTTATAATAATGCTTACTCTCATATGATCCGTTTATAACGGATTTAGTACTTTCATCTCATCCTTTATGATTCCATTCTATAGACACATTGTATAACATTAACCCTTGTTTTGTTATCCCAACAAAACTACCTTTTCATAGTCACACCTACGTGCTTACCTTCATAGTTAACATCGTTCTACATTTCTTTATTTACCATACATATCCCTTCGTTACTTACGCATTCGGATCCTTTCATTCCCATCATTCTTTTGTTCATTTGCTTTACATTTACTTATATGACTTGGTTGACGCACACATGGTCAAGCTATCGACTTCTTCTTATATAGACTAGTTCCGTCTTTTATATCTTAAATCTGTTTCGCGGATTCGAACACATCATTCATACCATTCGTACCTCCTATGTTTTGAATCCATCTAACGGTTTCAAACATTTCATTTATACTTTAACTTCTTTCATGTTTCGAATCCGTCTCGCGGATCCTAGCATAGCATTTCATGTTTCGAATCCGTCGCGCGGATTCTAGCATAGCATTTCATGTTTCGAATCCGTCTCGCGGATTCTAGCATAGCATTTCATGTTTCGAATCCGTCTCGCGGATTCTAGCATAGCATTTCATGTTTCGAATCCGTCTTGCGGATTCTAGCATAGCATTTCATGTTTCGAATCCGTCTCGCGGATTCTAACATAGCATTTCATATTTCGAATCCGTCTTGCGGATTCTAGCATAGCATTTCATATTTCGAATCCGTCTCGCGGATTCTAACATAGCATTTCATGTTTCGAATCCGTCTCGCGGATTCTAACATAGCATTTCGTACTCTCATTCTTGAGAGTCTTACATTTCTCTTCACCCTCACGTCCACCTACTACTTAATTCTAACGGACACACCTGTAACAATTATCATGGTCTCACGAACGTCATATGCTTCACGTGTACTGGCCAGGTACACAATCCACATACTAGTTTCGTGTCTTCGTGTAATTATCACCTTATGTCCGAAGAATTAGGGTTCGGCACGTGTATCATTTTCAAAACATGTTTACTATACCTTCGTGGTCCTTCATTTAGCATTTTTCTTCCCTTAATGCATTTTACCATTTCATATACCCACATATTGAATTTACGTACCTGGGTTCAACTTCATCTTATTTCATGCCTTGGTGTCGGTACTTGACCGCATTTGCGGATCATCCTCTTCAAACACGTATACTTACCTTGCATATACAAAACCATCAGTTTCTTTATACGTATACATAAGTACATACTTACATTCTCTTTTACCTTTGGATCTTGACCGAGTCTTGGATTGTACGGGTTTCTAATCACAAGAGCACACAGGTTTGAGTTCAAGCACTTTCCTTCTTACACTTGATTCTCTCAAACCAGGGCTCTGATACCAACTTGTTAGACCCTAAATCGTACATGACAAAAATCGCAGCGGAAAACACGAACCATAAAATTTCTTTTATTATAAATACTTCAACTTATTTAAACTTTAACTTTAACATAGCTCTTATTCATAAATCCGTTATCCTCTTAATTACTAATTAAAAACATAGCTTATGATTGCTACATTTTACATTCAACGTCCCCGTACAATCTATCTTGTGACTCGATCTTCGATCTCTAATCCTTGTTATATTCGCCCGTTATCCCCACAACCTGCATTCACCACATACATTCGAAACATTAGCACACGTTATATAAACAAGCTCATTCATGTACACTTCCCATTTCGTTCTTTAACAAACTTTAAGCATTTCATCTGCGTATCCATATCCTGATGAGGCTTCAATAATGTACCTGCATACTTTTCGTTCTCAAGGTACACCATTAAAAACGTTAACACTCAACGTGTTTAAATCATGCTTACATACGTACTTACATACAAACATACATTCACATCTACATACATACATATCTTTCCTACAACTTTACATACATGCATACACTCATACATGTCTTTACACATACATACATACACCATTACATACGTACATACCTTTCCTACAACTTTACATACATGCATACACTCATACATGTCTTTACACATACATACATACACAATTACATACATACATACCTTTCCTACATCTTTACATACATGCATACACTCACACATATCTTTATACATACGTACATACACATCTACATACGTACATACCTTTCCTACATCTTTACATACATGCATACACTCGTACATACCTTTATACATACATACATACACATCTACATACGTACATACCTTTACGAACACGTACTAGATCACGCGTACCTCTAACATAATCATACATTATTTACATGGGTCTTAGACTTAGCTTTATAGTGATCTAGGCTTGTTTGGAACACCCCGACGTTCACTTTAACATGGAACCAGCGTTTGACAGGGAAGTATGGGCGTTTGGGTTTCTGCCCGGCGTTCCATACTCCCAAACCCGGCGTTCCATACTCCGGGTGCAGATACAACACGCCCACTAAAACTCGCATAACTTTTAACCCGATTGTCCGTTTAACCTCACGTTTCTTCCTACATGCTTGTAAATTCACATTCTATCATAAGAACTTAAAATCCCACATATGGATTAAGGAAATTCTTAACTTACCTGCATTCGGCTTATTATTATCTTCTAATTATTTGACCCGTTCGTGCATTTATCAACATATTCTGTTTATTTGACCTCAATCTCATATGAACTTAATAATTTCATTGACGCCTATCATAAAAGATTAATTTCTCGGACGCCTAGCAACCTCTTAACCCATTTTCGCTCAAAAGCTTATTTTGACCCGTTATGGGTATTTGCGCATTAAATGGTCTATGACATACAAAACCCTATACTTCGCTTTCATACTTGACAAAGGCATTACTCTAATCGAATAGCTCATTTCCAAATGACTTTTAAGGTCGTTTGCCCGAAATACATATCAAGGGCGTTTTTGTCAACATTACTCTATCCTTAAAAACAAAGGATTTCCTTGCATAAGTAACCAATCCTACTACTTAGCTACAATTCCTAATCACACATACCTTGCTCGGATCAAAGCTAAGATCCGTTTAATTCTTCATCGATATCATACAATTCATTCCTCCTTGACCTCAATTATCATATTTCATTAAATTGCATATAACTTTACATAAACAACTATGAAGTGATTACGGAATCACTTACCTTGTGCATCCGCGTTCGTAACATCTTCCTTGCCTCATCTTGACCCGTTAGCCTTCCATGCTTGGTCCGTGCTAGTGTGGTTCCTATTCTTTCATGCCGTCATGCCATGATTATGTTAGTATTCATGCTTATTCATATTAACACATATTTTCCAACTTTTATCTATTTGACTTTCACTAACACGCATATGACATGACTCGTCAATCACATAGTTCAATATCTTCGAAATCTAAATTCGTTATCACACGTAACACATAATTGGTCTAACACGTATTCCATGATCTCTCGATTCTTATATTTGTGTCAAAATACCTAACCATGTTATAAATTCTCGGTTGACTTTCAGAAAGTCAACCTTTTAGCATATAACTCCCAACTTATGAACACGCATTCATGTTGATATAGTGGACCATATTAATGACATGATATTCATTTCATACATAATGTTGTATGACACAAACAACTACATGATCGCCTATTCACATACACAATATACACATACTTATGCTTTCATGATTCTACATTTGACAATCACATAGCTAAGTTAGACAACTTAACGTAATTCATAACATCGCCCTTTACTAGTATGGTCATATGTTATACATTTAATATACATTCACTTCTTAATCGAAATTAAGTGATTAATAGAAACACATGGCGAGCATCGCCCATTCAAGCATAATGTACAAGCCTCTAATGCATAATCTTGACAACACATACATTCAACCCGAATTCTTGTACTAGTTCCATCTAAAGCACACTCTTTAAGTTAGTATACCACTAATTACATCATTATCATACATCATTCATATATGTCAAGCCACTTCCTAAAATCTCACATCTTAACTTCACTTTGACATTTTATCATACACTTGGTGTGCATACTACTTCCTAAGCATAAAGTACAAGCATTCTTTGCATCTTCTTACTAGTTCATATCAATATCATCAAATTCCCACTAACCTCACATAACCTTCATCCTAAATCAAGGTCATTAACAATAATCCACAATATTCAACTTCATATACATCAAAACCATACTTGATTTAACACATGCAACATCATCATCTTCATAACATTACTACTAGAAATGGGTTTCACCATTAAACATCAAATTAACCTAAACCATGCATATTCCATGTTATATATGATGATTCTAACACATACCCATTATCAATTTCATACAATTTCGCAATTTACATCATAACCCACTTCGTGAAAGATCACCAATCTAACTTTTAAAACATACCTTAGGATCCCATTGAGAAGGCGATCGTTAATCCGTACTCGGTTATGGATTTAGACTTCATTTACCCTTCCAATTTGAGGATTTTTGTGAAACTAGGGTTTGAACCTTGTTTCTTCTTCCTGGATGTCGACACACACACACACACACTATGTGTGTGTGTGGTGTTTTAAGTTTATTTTATAAAAATCATGTTTCCCCACTTAACGGTTTTGGTCCCTCAAGTTTCATTTTAATTATATAAGAGACTAAAACTCACTTCTTTATATTAACCGGGTTCTAATTTACCAAACCCGTTTTTGGGGTGTTACATTATTCAAATCAAAACTCGGTCTCCTGATAGAATTTTCCAGATGTGCCGAATTGGAGTTTCCCCTTATATTATCCTCATTGGGTCGGCCCATTAAACCAAAACTGTCAAAAGACTCCTCTAAATCGGCCCTGGCTCTTTTTTTGGGCCTATTGCATACCTCTGGGCTTAAACCCTTTGGAACAGCCTTATGTTTATCTTTGGAAATATCAAAAGGTTTTTTTCTTAAATGAATATTATTTCCAGCACTCGAGGTAAAAGAATTAATTCCGCCACCACCTTTTTGAGAATCCAACAGACCTTCTGACTTATCCCCTTCGTTTGCAGTAACATTCTTCTCGAGATTCTCAACCCCCACCGACTGTTCCAACGGCTTTTCAACTTCTCCGGTATCAACCTCCGGCATTTCTTGACTCTGCTCCCGGGAACTCTCCGAGATCACCTCGTCATCCTTAGACTCTGACCAATCTTCCTCCGACAAGCAATCTGGAGCCCATTCGTCCCTTTCTTCGGTAATCCAAACTTTGTACTTCTTGTTCTTCCATAATAACGTAATAGTGTCTTCGATTCTTTTGCCGTGGTCCACCAAAATCCCAACGTAATTGACAGATAAGTCCTTATCCAACACGGATAATTGAGATTTGAAGATCACTTTGCCGAACAGACCGGCTGCATCGTCAAAAACTTTATTCTCTGCAAGGTGAAGCGGCAAACCGTGAAACTTTAACCAAGCCACTCTTTTGTATTGCAACGATTGCCCAACCCACATGTCCAGAGATGAGAACCACCTATTCCACTTATCAACATCCAATAAGAAATCCGCCACCTCAATATCATCCTCAAACGAGATCGGTAAGTTTAAACCCCCGAGATATTGGATCTTGGAGTAGAAAACTCCTGCTTCTTTGAACAAAACATGCATCTTCCTGAGCGAACACAAATCAGCGGCTCTTCCAATCACAGCTCTACCTTGAAGATCAAAAAACGCCGCCGTTTCACTATGAACTTCGATCTCCTTATCCTTAAATTCCACCTTACTACTGCTACTACCTTGTTTCAACATGTCTTTAAAGCCGTTCTCTCAGCCTTCCATCGTTGAATCCCATCCCGTTAGAATTACCTGTATACCTTCGGGGCAACGTATCATTAACCTATCAACTTTACCTACGTTATTCTTATTAGCAACCCTGTCCCACCACTCCGCATTTTCTGCCGCGAATTTAGCTATGTTAACCCGAAGATATTTACCCCCCAACTTTAGACCATTCAACTCCCGTTCTGTGGCTCTGGCATCCTTGACGTTTCTAAGGCTAAGAAAACCGAATCTTTTTCCTTCCTTATTCTTCTTCCTCGCGATGTACATACCAGCCACCTCGCCATAATGACCCACAAAATCTGCAACGTCCCAGGGTCTACAACCGTTTGGGAGATTTGAAATAAAGAACTTAGTGATGTGATCCTTCGACGATCTGTTAGACACCTTATCTTTGCCCTTCTTCCTCACATGATGAGGATCCAGCCAAGGACCATCCTCATCCATGGCAGCAGTGCAACACGTCTCGAGTAGCGAATGGAAAGAAGAAGAAATCAAGATAGAGGGACATGTTAAGTTAGATCCACAAGCGATATGTGATACACGTTAAACCTGAAACCCTATCCCAACCCTTATTCAATCGTCGAGCCACCGGCGAGATGTCCACCAAACAGAAAAAAGAAAACAAAACAAACTGGAGACGGAATACGAAAGGGCCTACCCCGGACGGCGAATGGAATAGGTGAAGATAGAAGTTAGAATGGAAGGTCAAGCACGAAACGCCGGCGACCTGTCACGCTAACCTTATAATCACCGGTTCGTCGAGCCTCCGGCAGCAGGAAAAGTTTTTAGATTTGATGAACGGATACTAATATGATTTTTAGCCTAGAACAAACAAACTTATTTTGATTGGAAAATTTGGGTTCAAGTGTTTAACAGTGTAGTTATGTAAACCGGACCAAATAACTTAACTTCTTTTATAAAGTTATAATATTTCATTTTAATTATTGAATATGAAGTCATTTATAGTCTAATATTCAGGAAACATAGGACCAATTTAACAGAAGTAATACAAACTAACTGATCTTAAAAATAAAAAATAAAGAAAAATGGATGAAACTATCAACTTTATAAAGTTCAATTGGTACCGGTTCAACATACAACTTTTGTTAAAAAGCTACAACTCATCACACCACACCGGACCGTTAATTCTATGAATGAAACATGGTAATTTGTAGGAATTATATATATCTATGGAACTCATTAAGTCTAACCGCTTTCTAAATCGATATTCACCGTCGGATCATGCTGAGATGAAATCTCAGCCGTATAAACTCCAAAAAATAACCGCTTCCATGGCGGTTTAGAGCGGTTGTTTGCGGTTTCTCAAGTAGGTGGTTACCTCCACCTTTTCCTGCCCATCTTCTCCATGACTCAACCTTCTCCTAAGGCAGTTCTTTACGGTTTTTCTAGCTGGTGGTTAGGTTCAACTTTTCATGTCCATGATCTCCTCAACTCAAAGTCTCCTACAATCTTGGTAAACTGTTAACCGCCCATTAAATTCAACATTTTATTCTTGAAGAGCAGTTGAAAGTCCCCAATTTTTAATCTAAATCGTTTAAATTCAACATTTTATTCTTGAAGAGCAGTTGAAGTTACTAGCACACGTTCTCTCCCCACCCACGTTTGCCGCCTATAACCTCCCTGATTTCTCTAAATAAAAACCCTTATCACCACCGCAAGAACTTGCTCGTCTGCCTCCTTTCCACTCTCCAGCCATCCATCTTCGTCTTCATCTTATCTCTGTAGTGCCGGTTCTTTCATTTTTCATTGATTTATATGTTTTGCTTGTGTATACATCATAGTTATTGATTGGTTTTGTGTTGATTTGCATATCTAGGGTTTTTTTTTAGTTCAGTCATATCAATTAGCCATCAATCATGTGACAGAGGCCTAGCGCATGGAACGAGGTCCGGTGGAACCGTTACAAAGTGGTCGTCGTTCGTAATCATCACTGGTGAGTATCATTTGTTACTGCTTTTTGATTCAAATATTGTTTCTACGTAATTTTTTTAATCATTGTAGATAAATTGCAAATTTCCATGGGCTTAAAGCAAATATATTGATACCACCAGTTTTATATGGATATATGTAAATCATAATTGATACCAGCAATTGTAATAATGTAACTTTCTGCAAGTCACTATGTAGTTTCATCATGCATGACTAACGTCTAACTACAGTGTTAAGATTTGGTAGCATCAAGCCTGAGCTTATTGTATTTTTTCAATACTGTCGTGGCTGAAAATGCTAGGTATTTTTGTACCCCAAAACGGGGGAGAATGATTTCTTATTTTTGGTCCCCAAAGTATGTTACGGGGAATAGTCGGGGGTATGCCCCTTTGATGTTGTAATTTTTTCATTGGTTCTATGATATGTTTGCCGGGCTATGCCCTTTATCAAAAAAAAAAAAAAAAAAAAGCCTGAGCTTATTGTAAGTCATTTCTGATCATATGATTCTATTATATTAATGTGTGGCTCAATTATTTTTACGGGTAGAATGTTGTGCAGCAATAGCGTAAATTCATGGTTTAAATTTCAGTATGTGACTGGGACGTGACATAAGAATTTATTGTTAGAACTTTCTGAAAATGTTAACAATCTGATCAAGACGATGCTTCTAAAAATGTGAGTGGTTAGGCTGGAGAAAGGATATTCTAAAAAACTAGTATTTGTATTTGAATGAATGTCAGAGAATATACTTCTTTTATTGTCAACTGGAACACAACATGAAAACAAAAACTAATGTTCAGTTGTTTTTTTTTTTTTTTTTTTTTTTTTTTTGCATCATATTCATTTATTCACAATAAAGCATCATGGCCTCATTTTCTAATTTGTGAGGCAGGGACTTTTAACTGTTGTAAATACCATCTTTCTAGCTTCTATATATTGATATTTTTGCACACGAATATATGTTGGAATTGAGGATGAACATGTAAAATAGTTTGATTTGGCTGCATCTCATAGAGATTGCCTTCAATAGTTTCACTTGACTATGAAACTTTGCAAAATCTTGATTCCTTTTGAGGTAGAGTCCATTTTATTGCCCGATATTCATCATCATATTTTATTGATAGCATTGGTTTTGAGGCATGGTTTATATTAGATATCTATTTTATTGATAGCATTGGTTTTGAGTTATGGTTTATATTAGATATTAGCGATGATGTTTTGTGAAACACACTTATATGAGTTACATTATTCTCAGATCATTAATGTTTGTTCCAACCAATATCTGTTCAAGTGTGGTTATTAATTCCGTTTCCGATTCATCTAGATTGACTCAACAGAAAACATTAGAAATCTTCTCATGGTATTTTTTTTTAATTTCTTTAATCTTTTCATTTTTCAAAATGCACTTTTTCACCAGCAAAATATGGGATATGTACTATAAAGATCTTCTCCCTAGACTGGTAGAGGATTGAAATGATGGTACTTGTGGGTTAGCAGCTGCATGTGACAATCTGGTTGCGAGTAATTTCAGATTTTTTTTCATGTTTATTAGCTCAAACTCCATGTTTGTGCATGAATTTTGTTTATAAAAATGCAATATATACATTGCAGGTCCTCTAAAGTCTAAACGAATCCACTATGGTAAATTGTGGTAGAAGCATAGTTTAGAGCTTCACCAAATGATTTTGAAACTGCCATTTGAGCACAAGTAAGGATTCTCTCATCTCTCTGGATATATTTTTCGTAGAACTATTTCAGGTTCGCAAAATCATTTGATCTTCTAATGATTTTTAACAACGTACAGGATAGTAAGAAGTTGGTGGATTTGTTGACTTATTCGGTTGTGGAGGAGGCAGTCTAGAGAAGGGTTGAAACAATAGCAAAGACTTACGGGCAACTAGGGGTTATTAATGGGTGGGTCGGAACTGGTGCGAAACCAGCACGTTAAACTCTAAGTATCATAACCTATAACCGGACTGAAAGGAAGTAGTCGGTCTTGGGTTTCACGGGTCAGATGTATTAGACTGTTTAAGGTTATGGATGTCATTTTTAATACAATTAATTATTTGATGCAGTTCCAGATTCTTTTGTGTGAAACTTTCTATGATTTCATAACTAAAGGTCAGTTTCCAATGGAGTTCCAAGCTAAGTTTCCAAATACCCTTATATAATTAGTTTAGTATGTAGATAACGAAAATAAATTTGTGTATTCTAAAGCATGATTTTAGTGATTTAGATTTTGAAACTCAGCAAGATCTTAGGAATGATTTTGATTTTCAAACAAATATGAACCCTTTAATGAAGCATTACACACACTTTGGCTTTTTTATTAAATAAATAATGTTTTTATTTAAAATAAACAGAAAATATGATACATTAAATACATATAAGTTTTATTATAGATAAATAATATCGTTATATTTGTTTTATAACTAAAAGGATAAAAAACATAAATGTTTAAGCTATGAAAAAGTTACAGAGGTTTTTCTTTTCAAGCTCTGCAATAACAAATATATGTTATCAAGTGTCCTAAAATGCCAAACTTAACTCAGCTAAAAATCATGGCTCACAAAACTATTGAGGATAATAAAAGTAGAAGAAAGTGGCATAAACTAGAGTTGTATGTTGCTCGGGATTAAAATATGATAAACCTAATAAAATAAATCACTAATAGATAAGAATTAAGGTAAAATAAAAATAAAAATAAAAAATAAAATATACTCGGGTATATGCTTCTGGTAAACGGGTATGTGATTTCGGATAATCGGGTTGGGTATCATCTAATCCTATTCCCGACTCATACCCGCGGAATTTTTTAAAACTAATCTCATACCCGGTCTCATACCCGTCGGGCTTCGGGTATACCCGTCCCAAATGTTTCGGGTTTGGATATATCCATCAGGCTCGGGTTTTTTGGCATCCCTACCTACTAGCCAAAATTTGCTTGAAATTCATCCTTTTCCTGGTAATTAGAAAAGCTCAAGAGGGCTTTTGTTAGATGACAATCTTCAAACAAATTGTTCTTACTTTTTAAAGGTACTTTAAGGAGTGTCGATTTTTTAATTTGTTCCAAAGAACTATGATTCACATTAGTTTTTATTCCGAAATGTCGCGGTTTCATACGTATAGTTGATTTTGGTGTGACTTTTGTAATCAACATATCTTAAGAACAACTTTTAACATAGAACAATGTTAAGATCAACTATATGTGTGAAAGAAAGCACACCGATAGGGTTGAATGGCATGCATAAAGCCATACAGGCTGATTTTTGTGATATGAGCAGGTCTATATGAATTGACCCATACGGCAGGCCCTGAGATGATACGGGTCGTATGAACCAGGAGGCGTTTACAATACGGGTCAAATGAGTTTAACTAAATAAATAAAGGCATGGACGGGTCAAAAGGTAAACTTTTCATTAACTTTCAAGAAGTAAACTAGGAAACATACGACATACCCTGAGATGATCTTGTCATTAACTTTCATGTTTCAGTACTCTATCAGTTTTATTTTCCATGGATTTGTGTTTGTAAATTGTTGATGTTCGTTTTCCTTTTATAAATTAAAGAATGATCCTTGTGTGTAAAGTTGTTTAAATTTGTGCACACGTAAATTAATATAAATGAGCTTTGTTTGTTAGGTTGTTCAACGTAACCCGTCCACCGGACGGGTATTAAACTAGTTAATTTTTGGTAAGAAATTTATCGGAATTCTATTTGGTCGTAAATTTGTGGGAAATATATTTGGTCATAATTTTTTTGATTTTTTTCCATAAAGTTCTTTTTGACGAAATCATGTTTTGTCGAAAATGGTCATTTCTACACATTTTAGACGAATATTTGCAGAGGAAATAACTCGGTTTTCCAGTAGTGTGTGTCTTAATTTTTTTTTTTCGGCAATCTTTTATTATCGTCATTCTTATTTGAATTAGAATTTTTTACTTTTCATTTTCTTTTTTTGGGTAAAGTCTTTTCATTTTCTAACGACGCGTTATATTAAGGTTAACCAAATACTATCTTAAGAGTCAACTATTTTGTTGTTTTAGCAAACTTCTGATGAGTTATCACCACTTATCATTGTCCAAACTTAAGTGGCAACTCAACCGTCAACTATTATAATCAACAACTTATATAATAATCTAAAAGCCATTAAAAAAAAATATAATAATGCTCTAATACCAAATAATTTCTCAAACTATGTCTATTTATTTATTAGTTTTGATTACACCAATTAGAGTATCAACAAAATATATATCCCTATAATTTTAATCTTCTATACATTCTTCCTTTTGCCTTTGCATCTTCTACCTGTGAAATCAACATCCCAAAAAGTAACATGTCAAAATACTATTTTCATGATCATACTCAGCAAATCCCACTATTTTCATAAAACAAAATAGCACTATATATATATATAGGGGAATATTCAAATGAAAACCACTAGTTAACGCGAAAACTCGAAAACTAACTAAAAAAAGCCTAAAAAACAAACCAAATTTCGCAGGTTTTTTTATATAAAAAAAAAATTCAAAAAAAAAAAAAATTTGTGTAGTGCACATGTGTAATACTACACATGTGTATGTGTACTACACATGTGCACTACACAAATTTTTTTTTTTTTTTTTGAAAAAAAGTTTTTTTTTATATATAAAAACCAGCGATTTTTATTAAAAAAATTGTGTGTTTTTTAGGCTTTTTTTAGTTAGTTTTCGAGTTTTCGCGTTAAAAGTGGTTTTCATTTGAACCATCCCCTATATATATATATATATATATATATATATAGGGGGCCGCTAGAATGAGAACCACCACGAGTTATGAGAACTGAAACTTTGGGCGTAAAAAACTACCCCTCGGGCGCGCCGTTTGAACCCAAACTTTACGTGTGGTGTTAAAATATACACATCTAGTCGTAAAAAAAATTTCGTGGTCAACGGCCACCCGCGGGTCGCGGTTCTCGTGGTTCTCATAACTCGTGGTGGTTCTCATTCTAGCGGCCCCCTATATATATATATATATATATATATATATTAACTTTATTTTTTAAAAAACTTTATAAGGATAGTAATAATATTTAGTTATCGAAATTACATCGAAATACAAGGTAAACGTGCAACAAACTGCGTTGCTACCCCTTCTTGAATAGGAAAACCAAGTCCTTTAAAAACTAAAAATTTAGAAATCATATAAAACAAGAAGATGGCATACTTGGTTTATATCCTTCTCCGGTAACGCTCATACGAGGAAAGAAAACACCAGTTCCACTGCTCGTATTCCTCCACGCGTTCACGAGCCAAACGGGTAGTGAGCTTGTGGAACTCTCGAACTCATGTCTCCAACAAAAATAGCTTTCGGTTTGTTGCTCCAAGACGAATCTTTGTCTATTGATAGACGCAGGAGTTGATCGTTTGGCGGTCATACTCCTAACGCAATCTTCATTCTCATCGTCGGCTATTAATGTCAATATTCGCCTTTCAAGCTCATAATAGAAAGAATCAAAGTCATTCTTTGTGTCAATTTCTGTTGTTCTTATGATTGTGTCCATTTTTAGTTGTGTGTGAGATTATTTGACAATATTGTTTGAGGTTTAAATAGTTGTTGGTGTGAATGAAAAGAATGTTAATTTGGAATTGGATTCAATGATTTGAATTGAAGTTTGATTTTAGATTGACATGTTTGCCGAGATTTGGTAATTTGGAATTTAGTGTTTGGCTGTGCCTGTGTTCACTCAATTTGTAGGCTTATACAATTAATGTATTTGCATAACTAATTTAGTAAACATTAACAATGGTATCTTTCACACGACACACTTAAATTCATGTGGAAATTGATCCAACAAGTATAGGAAGAGGAAATCCAATTGGGCTTAAAACCCACAGAAGGACACATATATTCAGGGCTATGATATAAAATCAAAGAGAACCTACATATAAAATAAATTATATCATATACCAAAAAAATTCTAATACATTATCCTTACTATTAAAAACAGAATCTTATATTTATTTATTTATTTACTATTATTTACAGAATCTTATGAATAGTATTTGAGGGCATGTATGGAATTTCACACTATAACCATACCATACATGCGGCATACCTTTCTTGAGTTCTTGCCCATTTAATTAAATATAAAGAACTTTATACAAATTATATACAAAGTAAAATCTAGCTAGAAGGTCGTGAGGTGGTGTCACTCCTCAAAATAAAAAGGATAAATTTCTTAATGCTTAAACAAATACAATATCCACCATTTGTGGCCTAGTGCTAGGAAGATTTGGATTCTCCAATGAAGATTCAAGTCAAATCCCTACTTATGTCACTTTGGTGGATTAGGGAACGATGGATAAAGCCTAGCTTTCTTGCAGAGGTGTCAGACTCTATCCTGAGCCCACCCGGGTTTTCGTCCCATCGTGTGTTACGCTAAAGAATGATTATGTTGATTCCAAACTTTGTTTCCATCTACTAACTCGTCAAAAAAATGATTTCATTCAGATAAACAATAGTAAGTGATTGTGTTTAGTGTTTTTTCTCGACCTTCCAATATAAATGGTGTTAAAAATGAGGTTTTGTTTGAAATAGCACTTGTTTTTATCTGAACCGGTGATAGTATTTGCTTTTATGGTTTTCGATCAATGTAAAACACGGCTTCAACTTTTGGGTTACATTAGACAACTTTGTTGTAATGAAACTATTGTAAATTTTTTTCTTCTTTTTTTTGGTATCGTATGAGTTGTATTTACAATAATGATATATTTGTCGTAAACGATGTCGATTGTTGACACTGTATTGATAATAAAATGAACTATACCTATACCAACCGAACAACGTCGATACCGGTATTGGTGTTATTGAAACCTGTATCGATTTTTTTTATTCCATCGATGTAAACATGTGTCGATATTCTTTTGGGCATATCACGACTTTATTTTATTTTTTGTTTTCGCTTTTGGTTGTAATAATGAGTGTCGATTCGTAACGAATCAAAAAGATACCAACCAAATTCCCGCTGCGTAGCAAATAAATTTAATTGAACAACTTTGCTTTAACTTATTCAATTTGGTTGTACCAATTGAGGTTACAAAATCCCTACAAATTGTACCAGTTGAGGTTGCAACAAAAATCCCTACAAATTCATCTCATAAACTTGCATTGTATCTATTTTTTTAGCTTATCAACTAATAATTGATACATTCTTCTTTTTGCCCTTGCATCTTCTACCTGTAAAACCACCATCCCAAATATCAATTTATCAAAAATACTAAATACATAAAACAATATAAAAAAAAAATTTTAAAAATAAAAAATGTTATAGAATTCAAGAAATTTTTTTACTTGGTTTAAATCCTCCTCCGGTAACAGTCGTACGAGGAAAGAAAACGCCAGTCCCACTACTCGTATTCCTCCACATGTTCACGAGCCAAACAGGCACTGAACATGTGGAACTCTTAGAATCGTGTTCCCAACAAAAATAGCTTTTGGTTTGTTGCTCTACGGTGAATCTTTGTCTATTGATAGACACAGGAGTTGATCGTTTGGCGGTCATATTCCCAACGCAATCTTCGTTCTCATCATCGGCTATTAATGTCAACATTCGCCTTTCAAGCTCATAATAGAAAGAATCAAAGTCATTCGTCGGGTCAACTTCCGACGTACGGGTAGTTATCATGTTTGTCTCCATTTTTACTTGAGTAAAATGTTATTTGACAACATGGTTTGAGGTTTAAATAGTTGTTGGTGTGAATGAAAAGAAGGTTAATTTGGAATTTAACTCGTTGAATTGAATTCAAGATTAAATGTAGATTGACCTTTTTTCCGAGCTTTGGTGATTTGGAATTTAGTGTTTGTTGTGTTTATTACGTGTAATTATTAAATCAGTAAACATTAATTAGTGGCATCGTTCACACTTGAATTCATGTGGACATTGCAAGAATCCGAAAGGGGTAGATAATAATGGGTAAGGTTGGTTTGAAATTCTATTATTTTATTTTATTTTATTTTATGCCTATAACAAAAATAAAGAGTTAAATGTCATTTTAGTCCATGTGGTTTGGGTCATTTTGCCAGTTTAGTTTAAATGTTTCATTTTTCGCTTGTGGGTCCAAAAAAGTTTCACCGTTGTCATTTTAGTCCTCTGGGTTAACTTCATCCATTTTTTCCGTTGACGAGAAGAGCAATTCGGTCATTTTATATGTAATTCTGTTAACTAGAAGGGTAATTCGGCCATATAAGTTAATAACGAACCTTGGTAGAATGATCGAAGACTTTTGTAGAAGACGAAGACTTCACAATAATTTGTTACTCGAACTGTTGTATTATATAGTCAAGCAAGACTTGTAGAAGGTGAACAGGATGATACTTGTAGAAGACGAAATCCGTGGTCGAATATGAATTGTTATCTAATTGTAAAATACGAACTTTGATGGAAGTGACCGGTCGTTGTTTATAATTTAAAGTCGCAAATGGAAGTGTTTTTTTATCATTTACACCATTGGTTTTTTTTTTCAAATGACCCCATTGGCATAGAGAAGATTGGTGTCACCCAACACCAATCCATCTTACGTATTATATAAAACGTGTAATAGAAAATTTTCAAATGATCCTACTGTTTTTATATGATTGAGACCATTGATGTTTTTTTTTAGTAACCTCATTGGCATGAGAAAACTATATATGTTAAATAAAAAAATATATATAAAGCTTTTACCTTATGATTGGTTATTTTATAGTTTATTAATTAACTCAATTACTTAATTCCAGCTAATATATAGTTCATTTTATACCATTAAAGGCCCATGTCTTAACTCTTATTTTTTAAAATTTTAAACCCAACAACCAAGTAAAGGCCCAATCAATTTATTCTAATTGTTTAACACAAATAAGAAAAGGCAGCCTAACGGGGTAAACACTTGGGACGAAGAATCGACGATAGAAGACTGAAAGTAGAAAGCGACGAAGTGAACAAGCGTGAATGTGTGATTCGTGAAGACTGAAGCGCCCATGCAGGGACTGAGGGATGATCGATTTTGGAGTGCTATAAACTTTATATTGTGTTCTATACGATTAAACATGAGTAAAGCTTGCTTTTTTATTGTTTCACAAGTTAAAATCGAGATTCGAGATGATTAAAGTTGAAATTAGGTGTGTTTATATGATTTTAAAGTTGATTAAAGTTGAAATTAGATGTTTAGTTTGTTTATATGATTTTAGAGTTGATTAAAGTTAGAGGGTGGGCAACTAGCGTGGGGTTCCATTTAGAGGGTGGGCAACTAGCGGTTGCTGCCCTCCTTTTATATATATAGCGGTTTTCCACTCCCACAACTCATCTCGAGTCCGGCTTACCGCTTGTGTGTTTTCCCTAAAACGGCATCTTAAATACGCGTATGGCTCCTACGAGGAGGGGAAGGGATGTTAAGTCAGGGGGCCCCGTGCAGGGTTCTGCTAGTGGTCTAAGGACATGTCCTTTCAAATTTTTTCACGAATGTAAAGATGGAAAGCCGGGGTCTGGGGGTTTTTTTCGCCTGCTTGAACACATGCAAAGCACCCATTTCAAGACTGAAAACCGAAAGCTAACTTTGAAGGAGGCTATCTCCAGGGACTTGGATCTCTTTTTGGACGTTGGGGAAGTTCTTAGGGCAGGGGATAAATGGTTGTGTGCTCGTTGCATGGCAATGCATGCACTCAGTAGAGGGTGCAAGCATGATGATGAGGTCGTGTCGTTTGCCATGGTCTCGGGAGACGTGGAAGATTTCATCGTTGGGATCCGGAAACCATGTCAAGGGGCGGTTGACACAAACCCACGTCACCCAGCAAGGCTCGGGGGTGGTGTTAACCTCCTCGAGCGGGTTTTTTCCCTCCCTGTTCAGACTGTTAAAAGCATTCCTCCCAGTTGTCGGCTGATGTTTGCTCAGGTTTTAACAGGGGCTTTGCGCAAAGTGGTTGCGTCACCAGGATCGGTCGACAATTGGGTCCAATTACTTTTGCTACCGCGTTGCACCTTACGGGTGGTTAGGCCATCCTCCCGACAAGAACGACGATCAGGGAACAGGAAATCTCTGCAGTGTAATAACATCCTGCATGCGCTTACAATTTGGAAAGATGGGTCTGGTTTTGATGATTTGGTCTCGTCCCTATTAGATAGCGTGGGGGAGGCGGGGCCTCCTAGGGGAGAATGCAGGAAAGATGGAGATAGAGATAGGGACCCTAATATTAAGCAATGTCTCCGGAAAGTTAGGGATGGACATTTTACGGCTGCGGTTAAGGTACTAAGCTCTAGTGGAGTCGCCCCTCTAGGTGATTCGACCTTGAAAGCTCTTATTGATAAACACCCTGTAGTGCCGCCCCCTCCTTGCCTCCCAACCCTCACGCCCAACCCGCTCTTGTTGTTGATGAGGAGTGTGTGCTTAAATGTATCCGATCCTTTCCTAAAGGGACATCGTGTGGTAGGGACGGGATGCGGGCCCAGCACTTGTTAGATGCTATCGGGGGTGATGGCTCAATGAGTTCCTCGGGTTTGCTAACGACCATTACTGAAGTTGTCAACTTATGGCTTGGAGGATCCTGCCCTAAGGTGCTGGCGGAGTTTGTTGCCTCAGCCCCCCTTACCCCTTTATTGAAACCCGATAAAGGAATTCGACCTATTGCTGTGGGGGGTATCTGGCGAAGGTTGGTTTCCAAGGTGGCAATGAAAAAGGTCGGGAAAAACATGGCCCAGTACTTGGGGGACTTTCAATTTGGGGTGGGGATGTCAAATGGTGCAGAGGCGGTGCTTCACAGTGCGAACAGGTTTCTCAACTCCTTTCATGCAGATGGTTCCTTAGCCTTGCTTACTGTGGACTTCTCCAATGCGTTCAACACGGTTGACCGCACAACCTTCCTTAAAGAGGTTCATCAACATTGTCCGTCAATCTATCGATGGGTCCAATTCCTTTACGCCCAGCCTGCTCGGTTGTATGTTGGTAATGAGTGTATTGGGGCTACTACCGGAGTGCAACAAGGGGATCCCTTGGGGCCCCTTCTCTTTTCCCTTGCCTTACACCCCCTCATTCTCCGGGTGCAGGACCGCTGTAACCTCCCGTTTCATGCTTGGTACTTGGATGATGGGACGATTATCGGCAACGCGACTGAGGTTGCTAGGGCCTTAGACATTATTAACGAGGAAGGGCCATCTCTAGGGCTTTACCTCAACCTTAAGAAAACAGAGGTTTTTTGGCCGACATGTGATGGGCGGAAAGTTCAGGACGGGCTTTTCCCGAGAGAGATTGGCAGACCAGAGAGAGGGGTTAAGCTCCTTGGTGGAGCTGTTAGCCGTGACCCTAGCTTTATTGGGGAGTTGGCAGGGCGGCGGGCGGCGGGGGCGGCTGACCTCATGAAACTTTTGCCCTGCCTTAGGGACCCTCAATGTGAACTCCTTCTGCTAAGGTCTTGCATGGGGGTTGCTAAGTTACTTTTCGGGCTGCGGACTTGTCAACCTCATTTGATGGTGGATGCGGCATCCCGGTTTGATGATGGCCTCCGGGAGGCTATAGAAGACATAGTCGTGGGTGGTGGCCCCTTCTTTGGGGACCTCCAATGGCGTTTGGCATCTCTGCCAATGCGTCTAGGTGGTTTGGGTCTCCTCTCAGCTCGAGATGTTGGGGTTTATGCTTTTGTGGCGTCCAGAGCTCAGTCTTGGGAACTACAGGATCATATTCTTCGAAACAGTGGGGTTGTCGGGCTCGACGGGGACTATCTGCAGGCGCTCGAACGCTTAAATGCCTCTCTCCCAGACTTTGATATCGGCGGTTTCTCTAACAAGGACACCGCCCCCTCGAAGCCACAAAAAACTTTGGCGAATGCTCTGTTTAGCAAAATCGCTCAAAGCCTGGGAGAAAATTTTGATTTGTCATCTCGCCAGAAGGCGGTGTGGGAGTGCCTGAAGGGTTCCCATGCTCAGGATTTTTTGACTGTTGTCCCAATTGAGGGGCTGGGACAATGTATGTCAGCAGTAGAATACAGAGCAATCCTTAAATACCGGCTG
Source organism: Helianthus tuberosus (assembly GCA_030545235.1). Taxonomy (NCBI): domain Eukaryota; kingdom Viridiplantae; phylum Streptophyta; class Magnoliopsida; order Asterales; family Asteraceae; genus Helianthus; species Helianthus tuberosus. The sequence goes on from CM060450.1 coordinate 162,514,471, forward strand.
ATGATCCCTATGTACCCAGAAGATGAAAGCTGCCCGATATGTCGTAAAGCTTGTATGGATAAATACGGAGAGCACGCAGTGCATTGTAAAGAGCTACCTGGGTTCAAATATCGGCATGACTGGGTGCGAGATGTTTTGTGGGACATCCTGAGAAGAGCGGGGATTTCGGCTAAGAAAGAGGCTCCTGTGAATTTCCTTACAGACCCTATGGAAGGGAGATCTACTCTGCGACCAACAGATCTTCTCGTCTTTGGTTGGGCTAGGGGGAAACATGCTTGTGTGGACCTCACGGGGGTTTCCCCTCTGGTTGGTTTAAGGGAAAACGGGTTTGTAGCTGGACAAGCAACAACAAAGGCTGAATCGAAGAAAGTTGATAAGCACGCTAAAGCTTGTGCAGAGAACCAACATGTTTTTGTCCCTTTTGCCTTTGACACATTTGGCTCCCTAGCGCCAGAAGCTATCCAATTCCTGAACAGGGTCCAACGGGTCATCCATAACAATTGCTCAGCCTCAGGGGGACGGGGTTTTGTCTTTGGTAGATTAGGGTTTGCAATTCAGAAAGGGGTGGCGGCGCAGCTTGCTGCCCGTCTACCTTCTGTTTTGATGTAACTTGACAAGTATGAATGAAAGCTGAATTATTTCATTAAAGTTGAAATTAACCTTCTAGGCTTTGGATATTGATCATAAATTTTTAATGATACCTTATAGAATTATCAATTTTAGTTGTTTTTTATTTGTTTAAAGGTTCTTGGACCATTTTCAAAACATGAAATCCGAGAACAACTTTAAAATATGTTGACTTTGTATTATTATTATTATTATTATTATTATTATTATTATTATTATTATTATTATTATTACTATTATTATTATTATTATTATTATTATATGTTTTCCTTAGGATAATGTACTTTTATTATGAATTTGGTTTATATTATGTGATCGACCTAAAATTTTTGACAACGGGTTGTTATTGATCCAATTTTCAAAAAAATCTGACACCATAGAAAAAAAATCCCTTCTTTCCGTCACTAGCTAGTGGGCAAGCCAACTTGGAAAAATAGAGTTTAATCTTGTATGATTTTCAGGTTAATCAGGTTCATTCAGTGAGGATGTTTTCAACCCAATTTAGTGTTATATTAGGTCTTGTTTAAACGGTTTCAGGTGATTTTGGGTCGGGTCGAGTTTCATCATACGGTCAAAAAATGGCATCCCTAATACGAGCACATAAAAGTGGATATCAGAAAAAGTTTAGCTATAGTCATATAGAAAAAAAAAACTTTTTTGAATATTATGAATTAAACTATTCATGAAAGCTTTAAAATATATATTAGTCAAGTGGTTTAGATTTTGTCAATGTTTTAAAAACCGGTTCAAACCAGCCGGTTGTACCGGTTGAACCATTCGGTAAAACCGGTTAAACCGCTCGGTACACCCGGTTGAACAGCCCGATACACCCGGTTAAACCGTTTTTGAGCCAAATCCGGTACGGTATAAAAACCGGATTTTAAAACATTGGATTTTGTTCTTTGTACCGGTCATATATTCTCCGCGTGCTTTCTTTTTTTGGAAACAACTTAAATGGTATGCATATTTTAAAGAACAAAGTGTAGAGCATAAAATAATGGTTGATAACAAGGAATAAGTTGTCCGGATCGCGACGAATCAATATCAAGTCAAACACCTATACAAGATTTGCGATCAAGTTCTATATTTGATGGCACCTCGTTTATTTTAGTCCACATATGTTGGGGAATTTCAGTTTACCGGACGATCAGAGAGGCGTGTAATCACTCTCAGATCAAATTATTTCGGTGGTTCACCCGAATAATTCAATCGGATACAACTCTGATTTCGAGAAATTGAACAAGTGTATGTTAGTGTGTGTGAATTTTCGAACCAGGAAAAAGCATATGATCAAAAACTGTGTACGAATTGGGTTTTGGGGTTGTAACTGCCATTAGGCAGTTACCTCTAATTTTCAGACAAAATAGCCAAAAAACTGCTGTTTTTTATCATTTCGAAAATGATAAAAATTCCAGAAAATAAAATTTTCTAATACAGTTTCATTAAGGCAATTTAATGAAAATAAAATTTTTCCAAGCTGACCTGGCAGCTCGACCCCAGCCAGGGGCTGCCCCCCCCCCCCCCCCTTGGACCCCGCCAGGGGCTGCCGCCCCTTGGACCCTGCTCCCAGGGGCGCTGCCCCCTTGGAACCCCCGTAGGGTACGGGCTCCGCCCGTACATTCCGAATAATAATAACTCAGACAAGCGTGCACTCCCGCACCTCCTAACTTGCTTGATGTGTATTATTATTCGCTTTGATCACCAAGTCAATCCCCGATTACACTAAAATATCTAACAACATAATCCATAGTCTCATAGACTATATGAAAAACATGATCATATGGAATAGATGGATAACGAAGAATATGCGTTTATACGCTAATTTGATGATCCAAATGATAAAAAAAAATATTACTTGGACCATGTAGACAGGGAAATGAAATGAAAGAAAAATTCTAACTAAAAGGGTATAAGTTGCGCTAAGTTTGGAGTTACGAGACCCATAAGTTACGGAAACATCTCAACTGGTCAGATCATGTGACAAATCACCCTTGAGCTGCGATTTTTGAAGTCAAATGTTTCCATCAATATACGATTTTTTATTTATTTCATTTTCTATATAAAAACTAAAAACGTATAAATACAGGGCCGGCTTTGGGCCCGGCAAACCCGTGCCGACGCCCGAGGCCCGAAATTTCAAAGGGCCCGAAACGTATTTATAAGCTTGTATATATTTATTAAATTATATATTTAGTATATTTATCCGTTTATTATGCAAAAAAATATTGGTGGTGTAGTGGCAAAAACTATCTCAAAATAATAATGCAAATGTCTCAAGTTCGAGTCTTTCCTCCATCACTAAGTTTTTATTTTTGTAATTCATTTACCCTTAACCATAATTTTGGGCCTAATTCTTTTCATCGCCCGAGGCCTAAATTTTTTCAAGAGTTTTCAGGGACGGCTCTGTATAAATAGTATGTGTGTTTTACATGTTGATGTGTGATCACTGCTTGTTTTAAAGAGCACTGAATGTGTGATTATGTTTTCGTCTTTATATTTCTAACATGAATTATATATTTTTTATAGGTCAGATTAGGTCATCAAAATTAAATGTAGACAAATGTTTAAGGGTGCTACTTTCTACACCCCCCCTAATTACTTTTTTCACCCCCCTCCTCTCACATACTTACAGGTGGGGCCTGCGTGGGACCAACAGTTTTCCTCTCACAAGGGGGGTATAATCAGGAATAGGGGGGGGGGGGGGGTGTATAGAATGAGCCATGTTTAATCCAAAATGACTTAAATGTTATAAAGTATCTTTGAGTGTGACTAGGGGCGGACCTAGCATATAAGAAGGGGCAACCTCCGCTACGGCTTGGCGTTCCGGCGGTAGTGTAAAATTAGTGTAAATTTTGGAAAAATTTGACGTTTTTAAGATTTCGTTACGGTTTTTTTATAAAACGTTACGGCTTGGCGGATTTTCTAGATCCGCCACTGAGTGTGACCACTCTGATAATTAACCATAACAAAGATCCACATGAAGGTTGATTCTACTCATCAATCACATCACATACCAATTAATCGTTTACTTCCTTCTAGGAGGCTGAAGAAACTCTATATATCATAAATTATCATCATCTGATTCTCCATGAGGACGTATCAAGTTTACAAGTAGTCGATATGACTGATGTTTTGCGAGTAGATGTTTGAATAGTTCGGACATTTGTCTCTGAATTGTTGAACATTATACTGAGTCTGAAGTCTGAATAGTTAAGACCTCTTAAATGAATTGGCTAGACATTTGCCTTTAAATGGTTAAGCATTATATTGTCTCTTAATGGTTTAGACCTTAGACCTCTTACTGGTTAATGGTTCAGAGCTCTTATTGGTTCAGCACATACTCATTCAGAAATTGCCAAACAACCCCTTAGTAAACTTTTAGCGTTACTTCTACAATGTCTTGGATTAGTAACACCATATTGCTGAAATTGAATTCATGGTATCTTTGAACTTTTCTTTTTTTATTAAGATCATACGGAGTTGGCATGCAAACCTTTCCACGCCCGGTACACCGGCCCATGGGTGGCGTGGAGGGCTGCGTGGGGGAGGGGGAGGGAGATTTTTCACCGGCGTGGAGGGATTGTGGGGTGTGAGGTGGCGTGCTTTGATTGGTGGGTATTGTTTGGATTCGTTTTAATTGGTTTATGTTTTAACTTTTTTTAATAAAAATGTCACTTTTACACCCAACCCCACCTTTTGTTTTTGTTTTTTTTTACCATACCCAGTTGCTGACGATGTGGTTGCCACATGACGCCAAATGCCTCCTCTTCATGCCCTCTCACTCCGTATAGTATAATCTGACACCAAAAGTTGATAGATAAAATCTGAGTAATTGTTATATGAATTTCAATCGTTGAAAGAAAAGTTGTCATTTGTTGATACTTAGAGATATGGGACATTCACCTGGCAACTTATAATTATCCACATAGCCATCGAATGTCACCTTATTTAACCTAATTCGACCCAAATAGAATGAGTCACTCAGCTCAATTAACTATCCAAACATTTTTTAAATTAAAATTATACTAGGTTAAAACCTAGTGTATTACCCAGGTTGTATACATATTGTTTTATATACTAAACTAGATTAGAACCCCGTGTATTATACGAGTTGCAGAAATGTAATTTTATATAATAAATAATAAAAAATATATATTTAAAAAAACTCGTATAACACAAATAGTCATTAAGATTTATCTTTTAAAAATAAAAATTGATATACTATCTACTTGTTATAACATTTTAGAGTGTTTTTATTTTGCATAAATGTAATTTTATATAATAAATAATAAAAAAGATATATATCTTTAAAAAAACTCGTATGTTGCACGTGTTGAATAAAATATAATGTCATATGTTAATACTTACAGTTGTCAAGATTTATCTTTTAAAAATGAACTTTGATGTACTGTTTACTTATTATAACATTTTACTTTGGTTTTTTATTTATTATTATGTTTAAAACACATGTATTACATGGGGTTGAATCCCATTTTTATGATACATTCAAATTATGAGATACAATTATTTTAGTTAGTTTTATCCATATTCATGCTTATTTGTTTAGTTCATTCATAAAACACTCGTCTTAAATTGTATTCAAGAGAGTTTACGGTACAAAAAGGTTGAGATCGATCCCCATGTTTGAATATATTTCATCATTTTTTTTTATTTATACCATAAAATCGAGAATTAAATTCTCTTTGAATGGAGTAGAGAATTGGTATATCTAAAAATGATGTTCTTTCTATATGTTGATGCAATGTACGATAAATGATGAGTTTAAACCAATTATAACAGTACGTCTACCATTATAGCGATTAGAACCTTTGATTCCTAATTTACCATAATTTCAACCATCGAACTCCAAAGTATATATATCTACTTATAATAAAAACAAACATTTATTCTTATCTAAAATTTTGTTTAGAATTATTTATAGAAAAAAATATTTATTCTTATCTAATTTTTTATTTAAAATTATTGTTATTATTTACTATGATCATAATAAAAACAAACATTTATATTCTTATCTAATTTTTTTAAATTATTATTATTATTTTTATTATTATTTAATATGATCATAAGAAAAAAAAAAGAAAACTTTTATCCTTATCTAAATATTTATTCTTATCGAATATTTTGTTTAAAATTATTATTATTTAATATGAGAGATAAATAGGAAAATATGGTGAGAAAGCACCAGAAAGCGACACTTGTCCAAAAAAGATTTTCATTTATTAATATAGGAAGATATGTAATAAAAGTTATATCTTTAAAAACCCTGTGTATTGCATTACACGGGTTGAATAAACCTGTGTATTACGTATATAGTCGTTAAGATATGTTTTTATAAAAAAACAAACTTTGATGTGCTATTTATTTATTAAAATATGAGATAATTAAGGCATATTAGAATCCTAATGTAATCATAAAATTATTAATACAATCTTAATTAAAATGTGATAGAACTAAAACGTTTTGAAATCCAATTTTAGTTACGTACGTACTCGAAAGTTTTATGTTCGAGACTGTAAATCTCTAATAAATAAATTGCAATACATTGTAAATCTTTTTTAAACCATGAGGATAAACATTATTTAAATCATTGATGAAATGGATTTAGTTAAGTTATTGTTTAATATATCGTTGTTTAGGTATCATATCGGATCTATGATAATCCAAAAGCAGGTTTTTAAATTTATGTCTATCGACAACGTTAGTATAAGCATTGTCAGGGGTACAAACTGCAAGAAATAATAATTTTTTTTTTGAAAAAACTCATTATTTGTATACATTAAGGTAATATATATCATAGCATTTGAAATAATAGATTAAAAAAGTTCTTTTCTTATCACATACAAAAGAGTTTGTCATATATTGTATATATGTTAGTTTACGTGTGTTACATTATATTTTACAAATAAAACATGTGGATAATAAAAAATTTCAATTTGATGTATCGTCATTGATAGGTTTTTTAGAAGAACAACAAATTTGAGAATTTAGTCTTTTTGACATTTCCTTGTATTATGAGAATGCAAAACTATAAAGTGTATTATAATTCATACAACCACCTAGTAGTTCTGTACGTTTCAAAGATTAATTTTTTTTTTGATGAGATTATTTGTGTAATAATATAGAACATTCGTAAATGTTTTTATGACGAAGATTGATCGATACCAAGTAACAAACACAATTATACAACTCATTGTATTTATTAATTTCATCAAACGAACAACTTTATAATATTCCTTTAATATTTGATCTGTTTAATAATTAATCAACATGAATAATATTTATTAATATCTTTAGTTAAAAAACAAGTATAAGTAAAAAAGTTACTAATAACATTTATACATGTTGTTTCAAATACGTAGTTATTCGTTTGGAATTGTGTTCGAAAAAACGAAGATGAGTAAACTTTTAAGTAATATAATATATAAAGTTTGGAAAAAGATAATAGGGAACATACTTTTAAAATAAAAAAAACCTCCATATTAATATTTGAAAAAATACATATTATTTGGTTTATCCGAAAATCTAACTACTATAATAAAAGAAAACAACTTTTGGACACGTGTCATTCATTGAATGTATCCTCAAATTTATACTTATCTTATATTAACAAATAAATAAATAATAAATTAATATTAAATCTTATCATCCTTTATTAAAATATTATCCTAAAATCTAAATTGTTAATTTAATATATTTTTAAAACAAATACTTCTCTTTCCTACGTATCTTATATTCAATATATAAATAATAAATTAATATTAAATGTTATCCTAATTTATTAAAAATATTACTTTTTTATTATTTGGTATACAAAATTATATTTATTCAACTCGTGTAAAATGCGGGGTTTTGCAAAATATAACTTTTTTTAGTATTTACTATACAAAGTTACATTTATATAACCCGTGTAATACACGAAGTTTTTAAAGATATAACTTTTTATCATTTGCTATGTAAAACTACATTTATTCAACACGTGTAATACACGGAGTTTTTAAGGATATAATTTTTTTATTTGGTAGATTTTTCAACCTGACTATACACGAGTTTTTTTTAAAGATACGACGTTTTTAGTATTTAATATACAAAATTACATTTATTATATAACCCGTCATGAGATTTTTAAAGATACGACGTTTTTAGTATTTAATATACAAAACTACATTTATTTAATATGTGTAATACACATGGTTTTTAAAGATATAACTCTTTTTTAGTGTGTAATACACGAAGTTTTTATAGATATAATTTTTTATCATTTGCTATGTAAAATTAGATTTATTCAACACGTGTAATACACGGGGTTTTTAAGGATATAATTTTTTTTATTATTTGGTAGATTTTTCAACCCGACTATACACGGGATTTTTAAAGATACGACGTTTTTAGTATTTAATATAAAAAATTACATTTATTTAATATGTGTAATACACATGGTTTTTAAAGATATAACTCTTTTTAGATCTATTCAACACGTGTAATTTTTAAGGATGTAATTTTTTTTATTATTTGGTAGATTTATTCAACCCGATTATACACGGATTTTTAAAGATACGACGTTTTTAGTATTTAGTATATAAAATTACATTTATTTAATATGTGTAATACACATAGTTTTTAAAGATACGACGTTTTGAGTATTTAGTATACAAAAATACATTTATTTAACCCGTACAATACACATGGTTTTTAAAGATATAATTTTTTTTATTATTTGATATATAAATTTAAATTTATTTAACCCGTACAATATACAAGGTTCATAAAGATATAACTTTTTATTATTTAATATATAAAATTACATTTATTCAACCCGTGTAATACACGGGGTTCTAACCTAGTTAATTAATATGTTGGAACATACTTTTAAACCACAAATACTCATATCATATTAACCTTCATATTAATTTTGAAAATATTAGTTTTGAAAATTATTTCCTATGATAAGGAAGATGGGAACATACTTTTACAATTTTAAAAGTAAAATTTGAAAATTGATACTTATCATATTCTCCTATATATTAATACTTCAACGTTTTGAACAGTAACCTAACATTGAAAAAAAATAGCATTATCCGTATACAAACCACATACGACAACGTTTTGAACAGTAACCTAACATTGAAAAAAATAGCATTATCCGTATACAAACCACATATGGCAGGGAATAGTATCACCCTAACATTGGTTCAAATGGGCGGCCGCCCTTCCCTATTAGACCAACCAGTTTATTATTTTATTCACTTTAAAATTATGTTTTTGCCCTGTAATAGTGTTTCTCTATCATTGGTTCAAATGGGCGGCGAGCAATACCTATTAGACCAACCAGTTTATTATTTTATACCCACTTTAAAATTACTTTTTTACCCCAAGTTAAAAAATACGCTTTTGCCTCAACTTCAAAATACATTTACCATTTTGCCTATATATTAATTCTCCAACGTTTTGAACACGAACAAAGAAAAAAAAATAGCCTTATCCTATTTACAACGTATACAAACCACATGGCAGGGAATAGTATCACCCTGCCATTGGTTCAAATGTGCAGCCCCCCTCCTCTATTGGACCAACCGGTTTATTATTTTATTCACACTTTAAAATTACGTTTTTGCCCTGAAATAGTGTTTTTCTACCATTGGTTCAAATGGGCGGCGAGCAATACCTATTGTACCAACCAGTTTATTATTTTATATCCACTTTAAAATTACTTTTTTACCCCTAGTTAAAAAATACGATTTTACCTCAACTTCAAAATACATTTACCCTTTTGCCCCGAGCTAAAAAATACGATTTCGCACTCGGTAAAAAAATACGCTTTTACCCTCAGCCAAAATTACGTTTTCGCCCCAGTTCAAAACTAATTTTTATTTTGCCCCCGGCTCAAAGTTACGATTTTACACCAGTTTATTATTTTATATCAACTTTAAAATTACGGTTTTGCCCACAGTTTAAAATTACGTATTTTCCCCCAGCTAAATTTACGAATTTCCCCTCGGTTCAAAATTACGATATCACCCTAAATTGAAAATTACGTTTTTGCCCCCAGTACAAAATAAAAATATGGTTTTTCCCTAGCTAAAAATTAGGATTTTACCCTGGAGGAATTTTTTTTTTTATTTTTCCCCCAAGTAAAAATAAAAATATGACTTTGCTCCCAGTTAAAAATCATATCAAAGAGCTGCCTAACACTCTTTTTACTTTTTCTTTCTAGCAAAACTATAGTAGTGTTTTTTTAATTGGTTGAAAATTATTCAGCTATCGCCCTGCAAAGCGGGCGGGGCATCACCTAGTTTATTTAAATTTCAAAAATTAAGCAGGGATAAATGTGAATAAATACATTTTAGGCGAGAAAACTCCATGAAGATCATCCCATAATCCCATAATATGACAAGTGCCCCAAATCTGATTTCTTTTATTATATGTATAGATTAGTTAAAACACGTTTACATTAATTAAAACAAGATAAATACATGAATAAATTGAAACTAAAAAAATAAATAACAAAAAAGTTATATATTAAATTAAACTAGTGATAATACCCGCGAACTTCGCGGGTTTGACAAAATAATATATTTTGAGATATTGACAAAGAACATTATACGTTTATGATGATCTTAACAAAATTATGCGAATGAAATTATTATGAACGTCTGAAGTTCATAAAGTAAATACAACCAATCAACGTACTATTGATATACATAAAACAAAACGATAAGAAAACGATGTTATTACATTTCGATAGTTTGAAATATCAATAGAAAGCCTCTAATACTTTTGCTTGCTGGAGCTTCGTAACTAATAACCTCGCATTCATTTTTGACCAATTAAAAAAACAATCATCTAACGAAATATGCTCCTTGGATGGCATGACATGATTCAAAGGAGGAAAAAAGGTAAAAAAAGTCATACGAATAGATGCCAGTTCCCAAAATTTAAGAAGACCAAAATCTTTTAAACGCTTGACTCGAAAGTTAACGCGCAAGCCATTACTGGAGCATGAGAACGAATGCCAAGTGATTTGTATATTTAAATTTCCAGAAGGTAGATGGAGAGAATCAATTCTTTCTCCTGTTTTTAAGAATTTATTTTCTAATAAAAGTCAAATCTATAGAACGGATATATTTCATTAAAACCCCAAGTAACAAATTACAAACAAGTGGTAGGTAAACGGATAATCTTTTGCCATTAGTAACAAGTAACAAATTTAACAAATTACAAAGTCAAATTAGCTCCTAATTTCGGATAATCTTTTGCCATTAGTGCTTCCAAAACAATTACACCAATGCATTCAAAATAGTTGACACAATAAACTAACCATGTGTCACACACCAATGCACTCAAAATAGTTTACACAATAAACTAACCATATTTGACACATTGCTTACCCAATAGTTAACGAATTAAAGAAATAGAAATAAAAATAAATAATAGAAGCATACTTGTGCATCTCTCTCAGGTCTACGGTTCAATATACCTTCAGTCAATAACTCTGCACCAGTTGACCCGCATCATTAATCAATTCGGGCCTCAACCCATCACCTATAGTAAACCAAACACCATTTTGCATTAGTTGACCCACTTCAAGAAACAATCCCCGTCATCAGCTTAGCTGTCTAATAGATATATTGTAGTAAAACACTAAGTCGAATAGTGATATAATCAAACCTGTGCTCAGCCTGTTCAATCAACATTCGACTCTAATTATTTATATGGTGGTAATTGAACATAAATAATCAACATCACCTTTAAATTGAACCCAAGTCTATCAACATCCATCATATATGCAAAGTCCACCTGCAAAAGCCAACTACGGTAATCGGATGTGCTTAGGTTTTCCTTTTAGTAAAGTTGAGTTTTGTATCACTCCATCCCCGACATTAGATCTTAATGCTAATGAACCTAATGCTAGTGATGTAGATTACACTCGGGCCACGCGAAAGAAGAATGTCACGGATACTAAAATTAATAATAAAAGTATAGATAAATGTGGATCATCCAAGCTCGTACCAACTAACCATTTCACCCAATACCCAGCCTGACCAACCTGCCCATTTTGCCACCTCTAGTCGTATACGATGTAAGTGAGAGGATTACCTTCAAATCACTCCTCAATTATCCTTCAGTTACATTGGCAAGACCTCATATGTCAAAATCAAGTTATATGTTTTCTTTAGCAAGAAATATCTTCAATTGATTGTTAGCATCTGATATGACCACATAAATTCTAAAACCAAAAAAACATCCTTATAAATTAAACCAACTTTGTTAAAGTTCAAATGAGTCATCATTTATAAAAAAAAAAATTACATGTAAAACAAACCTGGTTGTAGCAAAGGAATAACAATTAAGTAATTAGGGAGTGATTCAAAATACACGAAAGATGATAGAAGAAAAAAAGAAAGTGTGATATTGTCGAAATTTTAAGCAAAGTAATTAGGGACTGATTCAAAATACCCGAACCCGTTTAGACTAAACCCAAACATGCGAATTTCGTGTTATGTTCGTGTCGTGTTTTCGCACCGTGTCAAAAATTCGCACCCCTAGGTGGCAACCAACATTGTAAAGAAAAAAGGTTAAATGAAAACTTAAATCTTAATTTCTTTTTCTTAAAAGGAAAAAACTCTTAAGTCATACTCTCTATTGATGAACATAATTATTAGCTTCAAACAACAATTGAGCTGTCAAACATCCATAAATATTGAAAAACATGAACAAAGAATTATGAAAAAAGAAGCTACCTTACCACCACTTTCCACCTCAATCTAATTAAACAAAATAAAGGCCATATCACCACTCTTGCATGCCAGTTTGCTTAGCTTGCTCATGTAACATGAAAGTGACTTGTTAAAATGTTGAAAATATAAAAAAAAATTCCAACTTCTATGCATTACCAACTAAAGGATATCTATGAAAGTAGTAATAACAATCATAATGGCCAAACACAATAAATGTACAAACCTGAGTGATCAAAGAGAAGTAGCCCGCAAAAAGTTGATAAGACCAAAATTTGTTTAGTAGTATAACCAAATAAGAAAAAAGGTCCATGGCTGAATTAGTTCAGGAGCATAATCATAACCTAGATAAGACCACTCAAATATCCCAGAATAGAGGTTCCAATGGGTTGGTTGGGTGACAAAATTTTGTAACATATTGGGCATCCCCACTTCCTGCTGCTAGTGCAGAAGCAACTCTTCATTTCACCTGAAGAATAAAAGGTGCTACTTCAACAGTTATATTTTAAATATGATTAAAAAATACAGTTGCAAACTATGAAAGATAATTAAACATTTGAAATATAAAAGATTTAGAAGAATAATGCTTAATATGTCTGAATCTTGTAACCTCTTGTGATAAAAATGATTATCTTGTATGATTAAAAACATAATAAGAATATGACCTGCTGAAGAAAATGAGGATGTGTCTAAATCCCATTCATTTTTTTAAATTGACCCTATCACATTAACATTAACATATCTAAATCCTAAGAGACCTCTTGGTAGAGTTATTCATAAGCTAATCAAACCAAAGCAAGTCAGCTCGTGCCAATTTGAAACTTGGGACCCATTATGTAAACTGAACTGACCGTTTAAGTTTTATTATTTGCAACTTAGTTTTCATTTTTAAAATATGAAGTATAATCATAAGTCATCTTTAACTTCTATCATTAAGTTTTTTTAATACAAACTTATGATTTAAAATGAGATAAAAGGAAAACGATTCAAACCGCCACAACCAAGTTGTTAGATCAGCCAGTACAGTTGGGTTTGTCATTCTCCGAAACCATATTGGTGGTTCTGGGACCCGTGAACACCTCTACTCACCATCCATCCATCAGCGCCTCCTGAAAGTACCTGAATTGTTGTGAACCTGCTTATTACTTCACAATATCAATATGTAAAATTAAATACTTATTAACTCGAGTGCACATGTATACCTCCCGGAACTCCAATTCTATAGCTAATTAAATACACCAACTTCGACTTTTGTTGACTGAGTTGACTAAGTTTGACTCAGCTTTGACTGATCTCCAAACTTTCACTTAGTCCCTTTAGCAGCTCCCAACACTACCTCAAAAAACTAACCGTTCTGACACACTCATTTTGACCGACGTTCACCCGCATCAAACTCCCTGTAGCGGTGAAGATACAGTTACCAAATCTATGTAACAAATTTACTTATCTGCATCTTTTCTAGAAACCATCACATCAGAAACGCCAGAGACGACCTTGTTCCTTCTGCTCCCGCCTTCACCTGAATCACCATAAATCCTAGCATTCCATAAATTTAAACCATAAATCCTAGCATTAAGTTCAATTAAAAAAATCAAATAATATTATTTGAATATAAATTGAAGTGCTTACATTCAAGAAACGGTATAAGATCTAGAAGTGCTGTGTCTTCAACTTCACATTTCCATGGTTTTATTGCTACACAGTTCTCTGACTTAAGGCAACTATCAAGAGCATTACCACTCATATACAAAAAACCCTTGAAGTATCTCTGTTAAGCTTTGACAAATCCTACAAAAAAGGGCAACATTTTCTGATTTATCATATACCCTATCCACCATATATGAACTGAAACATTTACTCTTTCTAGAACCAAAAAACATTGTAAACTTATTGAATCTACAATTTGCAAGCTTTGACTTTTGACCATAAAGTCAACATGTAACTCTATTCTGCTGGGAACAAATATATTACATAATTTGAGCAGTTTTCTTAACATATCTTACCGAATTGTCTTACGGAAATTTGGAGGATCTCTAGGATTCTCAAAAGGATAAGCTCCCAAGAGTATAACAAAAAAGAGCCACCCCACATGAGCATACATTATCGATCTAAAACAAAACAGATGATCAAACAAAACTATGGTATGTTCGCATGTATTATCAGATTTAAGTATCAGGATCAAACGAGTAAATAAAAAAACTTAGCTTATGAAATGGATCAAACAGTCGGCTAAAAATAAAATCCTATTACTTTATTCAAATGACTATATTATTACTGAAGTATGTAATTTATGTGATTTTATTTGCACAATAAGTATTTATAAATGGGTCAATTCAACCCACACATAAAAATAACTATTTTGACTTGTTACCCAACTCGTGTCCCACCATTTTGCCCCTTTAGTCTTTTCCTACAAAACAAACTAACCAAAAGATGCAACAAAGTACCTTTCTGCCATATTCTTTACCCCTTGGGGGCAATGTATGCTGGTGTTCCCACTTTCGATTTTGGTTGAGATTGCAATAAGCCAGCTTGAATATATGACCAAACAGTGCATTATAATAAAATACTTTACATCAAAAACTAAAACTATCCTAACAAAGGTAGTTTAGGGGTTTGACTTCCATCTAAGAGAGTGTTCTCAAGCTTGAGATCTCTGTCACAAATTTCCTAAAGTTCAAAAGAAACAATGATTAAGAAACATAAATGATACAAAAAAGCTCAAAATTACTAAACTTAAGTAGCATCCTAAAGAAGCAATCTTTACCATTTAATGAGAATCCCTGACCCGAGATGCATGTTGTTGAAGGAAAAACCGAGCCTGTTTTAAATATATCACTTAAAAGTGTGAGTTTTTAGCTATTTAATGTGTACAATTGAATCGAGGCTTACCAAAATTCTTGTTGGAGGTAGCTAAAGTCTCGCCAGAACCCTAGTTTGCGTTGTCTCACCGGATTCGTTGTCTTCTGTTTTGTAGGTAGGGGTAGACCAATCAACGACGCGAGAAGACGACACCACAGCTCCGTCGTCATCATCTCGACAACCCCTATTAAATTTTAGATCATGAATAAATCAAAACCCACCTAATCTCGACAACCCAGTTAACTTTTAGATCGTGAATAAATCAAAACTCATTCCATAAAATGTTTTGAACATCAGGGAAAGTCGAAACTATTAAGTGGGAATGCAATATTCAAACTGGTATTCAACAGTTGGGTGTCCACGAATACAAACATAATGAATTGAAAATCCCCCAAGGTTCAAATTAAATCAATAATAATAATGAGATAAAACATGACTAATCAACAAACACATGACTTACTTGGTTGATTCATCGACGAAATCTAACATTTATGATGAAGACACAGATTAGAATCAGATTCACATAGGTGCGAATGAGAGGCAGAGATCGAGTGATTGATGAGGGAATCAAAATAACGAATCGAAACCCTAAATTTTCAAGAGTATTCCATTACAATCAATATAATAAATCTAATAGAATCAACAATCATATTTAGTTTGCTTGAAGAAATCGTATACATGATTGAGAGAAATCCACATAAAAAGGATGAAGGATCGAGTGTATACAAACCTGTTGATTGAAGAAGAATAAGTAGATGGATTGGATGAGAGAAAGGGGTTTTTGGAGCAAAACCCTAGATCGCGAGTGACAGATAAAATTCATGACGAAACTTGAAGAGGCTTTTACAAATTCCTTCAAGTGAGAAGCCATTTGAGTCGGAGCTGTGAAACGATCAGACATTTGAGATTGAGAGAGGAAGCTTGGAGAAGACGCTGAATGTTTGTGAGAGAAGAGCAATAGATGGGAAACTGATCGGATTGTGAGTTATATATGGAACGATAAAAACGGACCCGAATAGAAGAAATGGAGCCCGAGTCGGGTTTCACCAGGGGATTTAGAGGATTAGAAAATGGCGGGAAAATGAGAAATAGAGGCTCTAGATGGGGGACATGTGTCCCCTAGGTATGGCTTTTATTAGATTGTAAAGATTAAGAGTTAATTGTCCGAATAGTCCCTGTGGTTTGTCATTTTTTCACGTTTAGTCCCTACCTTTTCAAAATAGCATGTTTGCTCCCTGTGGTTTAACAAATTGTCACTCAGATAGTCCCTACACTAGATGGGGGTTAACTTTTGGTGTAAAATGGGTGTGAAATGACCAAAAGGCCCTTACTAATAAATAAAACATAAAAAAAAACAAACCCACCCCACTCCTTCTTTCTTCTTCTCCGGTTACTTCATTCCCCCACCCCATTTTTTCCGGCCATCTTTTCCGGCGACCCCATGATTTTCCGGCCAAAAGTGCTTTAATGGTGTCGCGATGGTGGAAAGTCAAAATGTAGATTTTTCACATTAGAAAATCAAAGTGATTTCCGATTAGAAAGTCAAATTGGTGCATCATATTCAAAATCAAAGTCAACAAGCACAAGAATTTGTTCTTATTTTATATTTAGTACATTAATCGAAGTTCAAGTTTAACAATTAGGTTCGTTCTTTTATCTCATATGAGTTCAAAATCACATATCTGTAATGGGAGGTGTGGGAGCCATAGGGGTCTAGGGTGTCTTCCTAAATATAAATATGTGTTTTCTTTACCTTGTGGACTCTTAATTCCAACATTTTTTAACAATGTTTGTGCGAATGCATAGCATTTGAGGGTTTTGGTTTTGTTATTAGATTCTAAGACCAACAACATGGGTGGTACGGAAGATCAAGAAGCACTGCCATCTGGATCTGCAGTTCATGATGTTGCTTTGAATCTTCTTGTTATGCAACTGATGAAGATGACACCCAAGTTTTTTGCTTAAAGTAGTTAATGGGTCGATTATCTTGAAAGTCATAACCAGCCCTGTGTGGGGGGGATTGTTTGGGGATGGTTTAGATCTAGTTTAGATTTGGAATTTGGAAGATAATGTGTTCTTGAAGATCTGGATTGTTTGGGGATGGTTTAGATCTACTTTTAGATCAGAAGGCATTTATAAGTTGTAAATGGGGTGGGTTCGCCGAAGAAGATGACCGGAAAATCACGGGTCACCGGAGAAGATGACCGGAAAATCACGGGTCGCCGGAGAAGATGACCGGAGAAAATGGAGTGCGGGAAGAAGTAATCGGAGAAGAAGAAAGGAGTGGGGTGGGTTTGTTTTCTTTATTTTTATGTTTTATTTATTAGTAAGGGCATTTTGGTCATTTCACACCCATTTAACACCAAAAGTTAATCCCCATCTAGTGTAGGGACTATCCGAGTAACAATTTGTTAAACCACAGGGAGCAAATATGCTATTTTGAAAAGGTGAGGACTAAACGTAAAAAAATGGTAAACCATAGGGACTATCCGGGCAATTAACTCTTAAATTAATCTTTTTCCGAATTAGATGTTCAAGTTTTGTAGGTTGGCAATGTGTTTCACAAGATCATATCGAAGTCTAGCATGTATATCTTGATCTCGCAACTCAGAAATTATATTATTAGCAATGATTGCATCGGTTGACGGGTCCATCACGACTCAAGTGATATTGCATTCTTGTCATCCTTTAAAATCATATTGTGCAATATGATATATGCATACATCACATTCGTTATTTTATGTTGCTTCATTATCTGTACCAATCGATTAAGTATATACATCAAGATGTTAAAACACCAAACCCTCGTTCGACTTTTTTTTTTCTTGTCGACTCTTACACCTTCTTAAACTTTTTCTTTCTTTGTCTTCAAGTGGAAATGTCAAAGATTAAAAAAAAAAGCAAACCAAGTCGGGTGAATCCCATCAGCAAGATAGTAGCCACGTTTGTATTGTCGCTCGTTAACCTGACATGGACACCTCGGGGTTGTTCCATGGATTCATAATTGAAAAAATTTAGTAGATTGTTTGAGAACATTATATTTCGTTATTCCAACCGACATGACCAAGGTACACATGCCAAAACTATAATCATTTGACACCATCGCTTGGAGCATGATCGTTGGGTGTTGGTGATCACTTCTCTTAAATTGTTGAACACCATCGCTTAGATTGTTTGAGAACATTATATTTCGTTATTCGCAAACTTGTTGAACACATCCTTTAAATGATATGTGTACGATCGATGCTACCGACCATCTCCAGAAGGTCCATCTAGCTTCATGCGCGTTGTACAAAACTGCAATGTCATGGCTAGTCAGCCTACGCAAGAACTCTTTACCGTATAATTTAATAATCGAATTACAAAAATATTCTATACATTCACATGAAGTCCTAGAAGTCATGGCTAAATGTTCATTGTATTCATCATGAACATTTTGAGTTGTGAGTTGACGAATCGCCGATGTGCATTTCCGTAGCAGTGTGAAACTAATTTCTAACCTCTTGTCATAACCTTCTTGAAACCATTCAAATTTGGCATATATACTCCCAAAAAGTTTTTAAAAATAAATTTTGTCAATAAAAGAAATCAAACTCTATACATCAATGCATCGTACTTTGAGTTGATTCATTATCACGTGGAATTATTATTTTTTTACATGTCGTATCATCAAGTTCGTTTGTTGCGTCGACCACTTTGGACAAAAGCTTGAAACCACTAGAATCGGATGAGTCGGAAAGAAAATCAAAGCCACTAGAATCAGACTCCGAAGGCAACCCAATACCACTAGAATCAGATAGATTAACCCATTTTGTAAGATCGAATGGAGAGTGGATTTAAAAAGAAGAAAGGATGAGTAGAGTTTTTAGTTTGGATATGCGTAAAATCAATAGGTTTTGTATTAATTTAAAGGTGAAACGGTCAAGAGACTATTTCCAGATGCTATCATTTTGAAATTTCCACCTAGGTTATAGTACTCGCTCCTGCTACTAACTGCCACTACTTGGGTTAGTTACGACGTTGTACCCATCCAACTCGCAACATCTCGGGAGCTTTCAAATTGCAACCCTCCCCCAAACAAGTTTTAGTCAATTTCTAAGAGTGGAAAAGGTGTTCCTAGTTGAACCCACAAGTTCCCTCTCCACCATCCAAATAATATTGTGGTACATCATTGAAACTAAATTCAACTTATTTCAATCATGCTAGAAAGGGGCACTCCTAGTTGAACCCACAATATCATCCGGTTTCAAAATCCTGTCAAGCATACTTGCAAAGTCCAAGTTCAACCATGGGCTCACGAACTGTAACACCCTAATTTTCATATGTCATAGTATTATAAATTAATAGTGACGATTTAATGATAAGGAATGGTAAATATAGATTTTTACCATTTTGAAAGTTTTATAAATAATAGTAATGTCTAAACCCTTTTATGTAAATGAAGTTAACCAAAGGAAAGTAACCAAGTTAGTATGGGGAATTACTAATATGAACCTACTTTAAAAGATAAGGGGCTAAATGTGTGAATGTGAAATGAAATTGATAAAAAAAAAAATTAGTGAATGTGGGCATGGGTGTGTGCGTGCGTGAGAAAGAGCAGGAAGGGGGAAACCCTTCTTCTTCAAGCTTTGCAAGAAATACAGCAAATTTAGGAGAATTAAGGCTAGGTTTTTTATGCATGTGCTTAGATTCATTACCCCTTAAGTGTTCTTAACATCAAATAAGTCAAATTTCATGATTTGGTGATGATTGATGAAACGGGTTGTGTGTAATCCGTGATTAAATGTGTGATTAAACCTGAATTGTCACGGCCCCAGCCCCGGTTTGACTCGGTCAGGAGCCGCCGGACAGGAACCCGTGGTATCTATGATGCGATAGCGGAAGATTTTACAGGATCTTTTTAAAACTCAAAAATGCCCAAATATTTTATTTCATCATTCGGGATAAACCCCGTTATTTTTACAATAGAGGAATTTCATAAGTAAATTCCTCGATTTATTAAAACATGTTTATTCATTTTAACTGATCCACCTCTTCAAGCTTGTTAGTGCTCCGTAGCACATTTTCCTTGATTTACAGCAGGTCGCCTGGAACATGTTTTAAAAATATTTTATCAGCGGGGAAATGCTGGCGAGTCATTCAAGTATGTAAAATGACACATTAGTTATCAATTACAGCATAAGAACGATTACAATGGCTTCTATCTTATTTTTATCTGGCGCCGTGTCACCTGGTGACGATGGTCATACCACTATTGGGTCTTTCCCCAAGTAGTGACGTTTATCACTGTTAGGATTTATTAGGCTAACCCGTGAGAAATTAGTAATGTGCACAATACCCCACTAGCCAGTGATTAAGATAACCACGACTTACTACCTGTAATTATAACATTTAAAAATGGAGTATTGTAAAATACTTTTGATAAAAAGAGAATGACTCACATTGCAGATTTATACGGGCAAAGTTTAGCCTACTGATTAGCCTTGTAACCTATTTTAAATAACATGCACATGAACTAGGTCAATAACTAATACAGCATTTACGATAACTCACGAGATTAAACCCTCACAACGAATGACAAAGTGCGATACTTAAACATCCATCGAATTCACGACGAATGACAAAGTATAAACCCAATTTGGGCAGCACTTAAACATTCATCGGATAGTTTCAATCGATCGGACATTGAATCGTAGTAGCGATCGAGTTAATACCCTGTATCGTAGCAGTGCCTCACTAATTTGTGAGTAATATTCGACTTTAGACAGTATAACTTCGTTTTTGAATTGAAATTTCTACACCATCGAACTGCTCAGGAGCCAAGCTATTTATAGCTAAAATTGAGGTCTTACGCGGCCCGCGAGGGCGGCCTGGTCTAGGTGTAGGCTTGGTGTGTCACGGGTAGGCTTGCCAGCTGGTCAACACGTGGTTCGGATGCTTATCCGGTCAAACCATACTTTGACGCGGCCCGCGTAAGACTAAGCTAACTCTTACGCGGCCCGTCTGAAACTTTAAAACCTTGTTTTCTTGGTTTTTCATGTACAGTAGAGTTTCAGGGGTCCTGGTTCTCACTTGGGGGTTAGTTTTAGGACATTTTTGAGAGTCCTTACATCCTCCCCACCTTTATTTAAAATCTCGTCCTCGAGATTTACTGGAATAAGTGAGGATACTTTCGCTTCATTTCTGATTCCAGCTCCCAAGTGTACTCGGGTCCTCTTTTTGAATTCCACTTGACTTTGACAAGTACTAACCGTTTGCGTTTGAGAAACTTAACCTTTCTGTCTTCTATCTGAAGAGGTTTCTCAACAAATTTTAGCTTTTCGTTTACCTCTATATCTTGAAGAGGTATTACCAAGGATTCGTCAGATAGATATTTCTTAAGATTGGATACATGAAATACGTCATGTACTCTAGCTAACTCTTCTGGTAGTTGTAAACGATAAGCAACTGGTCCTATACGTTGTATTACTGGAAATGGTCCTACGTACCTTGGACTCAGCTTTCCTTTTCTTTTCTGAACCGAGCAACTCATTTCCAAGGAGAAACTTTTAAGAGAACCTTGTCTCCGATTTGAAATTCTAACGGCTTACGCCTATTGTCTGCACAACTCTTCTGGCGATCTCGAGCCGTCTTTAGTCTTTCCTTAATTTGAGTGATTTTGTCGGTAGTTTCTTGTACAATTTCAGGTCCTGATAATTGACTTTCTCCTATCTCTGCCCAACAGACTGGAGTTCTACACTTTTGTCCGTATAGTGCTTCGAATCGGGTAGCTTCAATACTTGAATGATAACTGTTGGTGCACTTGTGTCTGTACTTTGTCTGTATTTTGTCTTGTTACTGAACGATGTCTTTGTTAGTCTGTAAGTTTGACCAAGTCAACCATCCTCCGGTTTGACTTGGCCAAACAGTCAACATTATGTTTGTAATTTGTTTGGTTCGAAGGATGTGTTATCGAAGGATCACTTATATCCTTCGATGATGAGCTCGATAGATAGCTTTCGATAGATGGACCACGAAAGATCCCATCTTTCGTGGTAAATGTTGATCATTCGAGCTGTTCCTGGTCGAAAGATGATCTTTCGACCGGTCTGCATGATCCTTCGACCAGACCTGCTGTGTTCGGGTATAAATACCCGTGTGTTGTGTTCATTTCAATAGTTGGACAGATAGGAAAAACAGAGAACACACACATACTGTTAGAGAGAGTTTATAGAGCTGATCTATAAACCTTGTGCTTGTAACTGGACCATTCATACGTATTAATACAGAGGTGTTAATCGGTGAACTTTGCGTGTCGTGTTATTGCGTGTTCTATCTCGGTTTGCTATCTCGGTTGGATTCCGCACAACCGGGTTGGTTTGTACACAAGGATTAGGCGACTAGATCCTCCCCTAGCCGGACCTACAAGTGGTATCAGAGCCTTGGCTCTTCTCCTTGTTAAAACCGAGTGTTTTCGGGTTTTAAAGTTCATATTTTCTGGAAACCTTGCTGTTTTTGCTGTTTGTTCTTATAAAAACCTTGTCACTTTTCTTTATCACATGTTAAAAATGGGTTTTTAGTGAAGTTTCAAGCAAAATCGGGTTTCGTTTTGTTGTTGGTTTGCAGAAATATTCATATTTCTGGGTTTGCTCTTCATTGTGTTCTTGATAGTTCACACTTTTGATCTTAAAAATTTTGAACTTCAAGGTGTTTGTGCATTGAAAAGAGTGTTTTGATTAAAATATTGGGATCATTACCCGGTTGGTGAAAAACCTGCATGTTCAGACCTGAAAGATATGGTCTGAACATACTTTCTGCCGAAAGTTCTCACCAACCCGTCAACTTTTCACCAAACTGTCTCATTTGTCAACTGTGTCAGAGCTAGTTCGAAAGATATCCTTCGAAGTCGAAAGATCATCTTTCGACCAAAGGAGGTTCGACAGATAGTCATCCTTCGAGCATCCTTCGAAGTGTGAGACTTATCTTTCGGACCAAGGAATATTTTCGAAACATATATCTTTCGGTCCACTGCTCATTTTCGAAAGACTAGGATCCTTCGACTGGGGAGTCTTTCGAAGTCATCTTTCGTGTGTTTCTTTCGGTCTACAGTACTTTTTCGAAAGATAAGGATCCTTCGTTTGGAGAATCTTTCGAAAAACATTGTTCGAAATTCAACAGAGATCTTTCGAACCCTGTTGATCCTTCGAACAGGTGTTGATCTTTCGATCATTAGTCTGTTTGTGTTTAACAGTTTGTGTTTTTCAAGTGTCTTTCGACAGGTATCCTTCGGCTGATTAAAAATGAATCCAAGGTGGAATACTTTGGTAAATACAGATATGTATTTTGGTACTCCGTCATCTTCCGCACCGGTATCTTCACAAGCTAATGCAATTTCTACCGGTCAATGGGCATTTGTATCAAATCAAGTTCCAAGCGTTCAAAGCATTCTTTTAAGCGAAAGCGAAACTGGAAGTTTGAATAGACCTCCAAAGTTGATGCATTTATATGAATATCCAGGATGGATTGATAGATTTCATACATACGTTCTTGGTCAAAATACAGAATTGTGGTTGAGGTTCATCACAGATTTCGATCAAACAATAGAGGTTGCAGCATCATCTGCTGCCACGTTTGCAGATCTCACGGAAGATCAGAAGAAAGTCTATGATCTAGAAAAGAAGGCATACGCCATTCTCACTCAGGCCTTAAGTAAAGATATCTATCATCAGTTCGTCAGTTATAAGACTACAAAAAGGTTGTGGGACGCGTTGAAGACAAGGGGCGTGGGAAATGAAGCGACACGTCAACTGAGGAAAGAACTGCTAAAGAAAGAGTTTGATGGATTTACTTGTATGGAGAATGAGTCGTTGGGTGATTTGACAAGTCGATTTAATCACTTGCTGACTGAATTGACAAATTTCGGGGTTATTACAACTCCTGTAGAGATTGTGAAAAGGTTTGCAGATGCATTGCCACCTCAGTGGAATACATTCTTGGAAATCATGAAGTACAATGGTACTTTAGCTACAACGAGCTTCAACGACTTTGTTCAAATTCTAGAAAACAAGAATCAGGAAGAAACTCTGAAGGCAAAAAGAATTCCCGTGCCTCAAAATCCTGAAATGTATTTTGGAACCTCTAGCACCTCTACAAAACCTTCTTCGCATGCTCCAATTCAAACAGCTTTTGTGACTAGCACAGATATGTATGGCAATACTATCCAAGTTCCTGTGCCTCCAAAGACAGACATGTATGGAAATCTGCTGGAACCAGTCCCTCAATCAGCACCACAACAGCAACGACCTTTCAGACCAACTGATATGTTCGGAAATCCTTTACCAACAACAGATATGTATGGGAATCCGCTTCCTCCTCAACAGCAAGCTTGGTATGGAAGCACATCATCTGCTGGTCAGCAATCAAAGCCAGATACAGTACGGCTCGACACCTCAAGCTTTTCTAAAGTCAGTGTGGAAGTAGCAAAGGAACACATGGAGCTGCTAAACACTGTGGTGAGCGCATACTGTGGATTAGTGGAAGGTCAGATTGGTAATATTAATCTGACACAAGAAGACTATCAGCAGATTGATAAAGAGGAGATGGAGATGATGGACATTAAGTGGGCCTTTGCCAGTGCTGTTAGGCGAGCAAAGGATTTCATGGAAAGAACGGGCCGAACCAGCTTGGAAAGCAAGAAAGACACCAAGTATGGGTTCGATAAACAAGCTGTTAAATGCTTCAACTGTGGTGAACGTGGCCATTTCAAGCGTGAATGTACAAGGCCATCTCAACATGGGAACCAGAATCCCTTCAGAGGTCAAGGGAACCAGCAGAACCAGAACAGGAACAATGTTCGCACACTGGTGCCTGTCAACAATCAGACTCAGGCAGGACCATCAAATGCCAATCAGGCACTAGTGGTTCAGGTAGACGAAGGTTGTGATTGGTCAATCCAGTTGGGAAACGATGCACCAGATGGAACCGCTTGTTTTGCTGAAGTGGTTAATGATCTTAAACACGCCAGTGGTGGAGAATCTTCCACCAATGGTGATGTATCTTCTGAGGATGAAGACTCTTCCGGTTATAGTGGAAGCTCGGATGAAGAATCCTCAACTTCAGGCAATGATCAGGTGGATGACACAACAAGTGCGTCAGTCGATGCTGCTGATTTTGATGAGCTTTTGGAGGAAGCTGCAGCAGGAATTCAAAGAAGATCTATTTTGGTGGATCAAGCTGCTTATTCTTCGTCTTCTCTCCATTCAGCCTTTATGGCGAATGTCGACAGTTCATCAAGTCAGTTATGTGTCGACGAACCCACTTCTGTTAGCTGTAATAACTGTGATAGTTTGCATGTTAGATGTGCTGAGTTGGAAGCAAACATGTCTGAGTTGCAAGGCAAACACGATGCTTTACAAGCTAGTTTGTTTGAATTGCAAGACAAACATGTTTCTGTGAATGATAGGTGGTGTGAATTGCAAAGCAAACACGAGGCTTTGCAAGAGAAATATGATGTGACATTTATTCATAATCAGAAACTGACAGTTGATATTTCAAAGTGCACTGAAGCCAATATGTTTTATGAAAACCATGAAAAGGATTATAAATCAATGATTGAAACATTGAAGAAAGATAAAACAGAGCTGACTAAAATGGTTTCCAGAAAACAAACTGACATTAATTTGTATATATCTCGTCTTGAGGTGATGCAAAAGGAAATGGCTTGTGTTAAAACCGAAAGTGAGGCGATCCGACTTAAGTTAGACAGTTATTTGAGTTCTAGCTATGTGTTGGATCACATCATTGATGTGCAGAAAGAGAAAAAGGATGTCACATGCATAGGTTATAAGCAATGTCCACCACCTGTCAGACACAATTATGATGCCATGCCTGATGAGGAATACAGGACTCACTTTGAACCATCTGTTCCTCTAGATGTTACTGAGTTTGCTGCAGGACTTGGATACAAGAAAGAAGTATCATCCGATTCAGATGTGTCAGCAGATACCTTTGTAACTGCTGAACCAAATCAGGATCCTCCGGTTGTGATTGAGGATACTGATTCTTCTGATGATGAATCTGATGATACTGATTCAGCAAAGTCTGATGCGGTGATCAAAGAAGAGGACATACCTCTCGAGAATCATATTCTCTGTGATCCTCCTGCAAAACCCGCTAAGACTGTTGCAATTGAGTCCTCTTCTGAGAAAGAGTCGGAGAGTGTGGATTTGCTGTACACTCTTGTTGGTGATGATAAAATCTATTCAGACAAAGATTTTCCTATTAAGAATGTTAATCAATCATTAATTAGCAAAGTCTTTGAAAATTCAACAAGTAAGTTTTTGGGAAAGACAGGACCACATGTTACAGTCACACAGTGTCCTCCTATCCCAAAGGCTGAAGTTAGAAAACAGTTTGGGAACAAGAAATTACCAACAGTGCCAAAACAGCAAAACCATACCAAAACAAATGGTAAGGCACCGACTCAAAATCAAAAGAAGCCGAATCAGAAGAAGAAGAAGAATGTGAACTTTGTGAAGTCAAAGGGAACGGACAAAATTGAAAAGTTTGCAAATCAATCTAACTTAGATTTTGTCCAAAAAGCAACTGTGATGAAAAGGAATGAACCAAGTTGTTCAAAACCTAGTACCTCGGGATCACAAAGTTCATCATCGGCAAGACGACCACATGATACTTCGGGGTTTGTTGAACGAAGATCATGTTTTGAATGTGGAACAATCGGGCATATTGTTCGAAATTGCCCGTATCTTCATAAACAAAAAGGCATAGTTGATGATCCCCGTGGCCCAACTGACCGCAAGCGATCTGCTTCTATAAAACAAGATCCTCGACTCATAAGAGAAAGGGAAAGGAAACAGAAACGCCAACAGGTCAAGACAATGGAAAAGGCGATTAAAAGTGATGTGGTTCAAAAACCATCTGTTTCTGTCAAACCAAACAATTTAAAAACTTCAGACAATCATGAAGTTAAGTTTTTAAAGAATAACACTGGTATAACAAAACAGACTTGGAAACCAAAAACGGTTACTGAATCAGGGGGACCATCACAATTTCCGAATCATCAAAAAGTGGAAGTTATTGTTGTTGATAAAAATGGAAGACCCAAGACCACAATGGCTTGGGTCCCCATCTCCAACTAATCATTTGAGTTTATGTGCAGGGTGTTCCAGGAGGAACTATCAGTAGTCATTGGATTGTTGATAGTGGGGCATCCAGGCACATGACAGGCGACATGAAGCTTCTCTACGGCGTCAAATCTATTAGAGGAGGTTATGTTGCTTTTGCTGGAGATAAGGGCGGATACATTACGGGTGAAGGAATGATTTCCAACGGGGTTGTTAGCTTTGACAAGATCAACTTTGTGCAACAACTTGATCACAATCTTCTTAGTGTTTCTCAAATTTGTGACAAGCAGTTCTCAGTACACTTTAATGCTAATGGATGTTATGTGCTGAAACCCGGCTTCAAAATTCCAAAAGAATGGATTCTCTTGTCGGCTCCAAGGATAAATGATCTGTATGTCCTTGATATGAGCCAAGCTATCACAACGTCTGCACAAGCAACATGTTTCGTTTCCAAAGCCACAGAAAAAGACACAATCTCTTGGCACAGACGAATGGGTCACATTCACTTACGCAAAATGAATCATTTGGTGTCAAATGAATTGGTGAATGGTGTTCCTCTTAAAATTTCCATCTTCAAGACGTCTGTGTTTCGTGCCAGAAAGGAAAACAAACGAAGAAGCGACACCCCACAAAGAAAGTCAACACGGTGGCTGTTCCTCTTGAACGTTTGCACATGGATTTGTTCGGTCCTGTCAAGCACAAAAGCATTAGGAATGATCAATACTGCCTCGTGATAACTGATGATTATTCAAGATTTTCTTGGGTGGCGTTCATGGCACACAAGAGTGAAACCTTCGGTATTATCAAAAACTTGATCATTCAGATTGAGAATCTTTACAACTTGAAGGTTAGGCGGATACGTAGCGACAATGGTACTGAATTCAAAAATCATGCCATGGCGGAGTTTTGCACTTCAAAAGGTATTCTTCACGAATTTAGTGCAGCTTACACTCCTCAACAGAATGGCGTCGCTGAACGTAAAAACCGCACATTAATCGAGACTGCTAGGACTATGTTGGTAGAGTCGCAGCTACCCATTCCATTCTGGACTGAAGCTGTGTCCTCTGCATGCTATACGTTGAACCGAGTCCTTACAGTCAAAAGGCACAACAAGACCTGCTTTGAGCTTATCAACAAACGGAAACCAGACTTGTCTTATCTTGAACCGTTTGGAGCTCCTTGCACAATTATCGATCCTAATGGAAAGTTTGGGGCAAGAGCAATTGAAGGATACTTTCTTGGGTATTCCACCCCGAACTTAAGAGTCTGGAATCTAGAGACTAAAAGGGTCGAGGAATGGTCTGAAGTTAGAGTACAAAGGCACACTTTACCAGTTAGAAATCCTGGCCAGCCTTGGATGTTTGAGTACGATGACTTTTTCAATTCGATCAATGTTGAAGCCGTTGAAGAAAGTGCTGCGGCAAGGATGTTTTTCGAGAGCGACAATGCAACAGATTCACCGTTGGTTCGTCCCATTATAGTCAATCAAGAACCATCTTCAGTGAACAATAATGCTCTCGACAATGAGGATTTTCAAGATGCTACCGAATTGAACGAATCTTCAGAGGATGATGAATTTCTCGATGCAGATCAAGAAGCTCCAACAGCAGTTCATGGTATTTCAGAGGGTACACCTCCAGTGGATGTCCCTAGAACAGCTGAAACTTCTGCATCATCCTCTTCGTCAATTCCGGGCCTTGAATTGATTGTTGATCTGAATCTCAACAATCTGGGTACAAATATTCCAGTTCAAGATAATGCAGAAACAAGGATTCACAATACCCATCCTCAACAAAACATCATCGGAAATGTACAAAGTGGCGTTCAAACAAGAAACATGTTGCGAAACAACAACAATGCAGGCTTGTATGCAACAATCCGAGAATCTGGTCAACAGAATGATTGGTCTTTCGCGTGTTATGTCTCACAGGAAGAACCAAGAACTTGGAAAGATGCTTTGAAAGATAGCTCATGGGTTGAAGCGATGCAGGAAGAACTGCAACAATTCCAGAAGCTTGGTGTCTGGAAACTCGTAGAGAAACCTGCTGGATACAAGAAGATTGGTACCCGTTGGGTGTTTAAATGCAAAAAGGATGATCGTGGGATCGTTATCCGGAACAAAGCAAGGCTAGTCGTTCAAGGTTTTCGTCAGATTGAAGGAATCGACTACAACGAAGTGTATGCACCTGTTGCACGTCTAGAAGCCATTCGGATCTTTCTGGCCTATGCCTCATTCAAAGGTTTCAAGGTATACCAGATGGACGTGAAGAGTGCTTTCTTACATGGTGTGGTAGAAGAAGAGGTGTACGTCGAACAGCCTCCAGGTTTTGAAGATCCTATCCATCCCGATCGGGTTTGGTTGCTCAACAAAGCTCTATATGGTCTACATCAAGCACCGCGAGCTTGGTACGCAACCTTATCTAATTATCTGCTGGAGAACGGTTTTCGCAGAGGTCTTATCGACTGTACTCTTTTCATCAAAGAACAAGATGGAGATCTTCTACTGGTACAGGTATACGTTGATGATATTATATTTGGTTCTACTAATGATGTTTTGTGTAGGGATTTCGAGCGTGTTATGCAGGATAAATTCGAGATGAGTGCTATGGGGGAAATGACCTTCTTTTTGGGCCTACAAGTACAACAAACATAGTCTGGGATATTCATCCATCAGACTAAATATGTTGGTGACATCTTGAGCCGATTCCAGATGTCTGATGCAACGCCCATCGGTACCCCATTGCCACAAAATCACGGAATTACTCCAGACTTGAAGGGTCAAGATGTTAGCCCCTCATACTACCGCGCGATGATTGGATCTCTTATGTACCTCACAGCATCAAGACCAGATATAATGTACCCAACGTGCCTGCTTGCCAGATATCAAGTGAACCCGAAGGCCTCACATCTTGCAGCTGTAAAAAGGATTTTTCGTTATTTGAAGGGTTGCCCTGACACCGGTCTGTGGTACCCTAGGGATAATAACTTTGACTTGATCGCATTCAGTGATTCTGATTTTGGCGGATGCAAAATCGACGGCAAATCCACAACGGCTGGATGTCAGTTTTTGGGAAATCGCCTAGTCACATGGCAGTGCAAGAAGCAGACGTGCGTCGCTACATCAACATGCGAAGCTGAATACATTGCTGCCTCGAGTTGTTGCTCCCAAGTCCTGTGGATACAACAACAAATGCGTGATTACGGTTTTGAATTCCTAACTACTCCTATTTACGTTGATAATTCTGCTGCATTACAGATCACTAAAAATCCTGTGCAGCATTCAAAGACTAAGCACATCGACATTAAGTATCACTTCATACGTGATTGCTTTGAGAAAAGGCTAATCGATGTTGCTTACGTCCACACCGATGACCAACGTGCCGACCTTTTTACCAAAGCATTTGACAAATCAAGATTTGACTATTTATTACTGGTAAACGGCATTAAGGTCAAGCAAGAGTAATCCACATCGGAAAATCATTTTTGTAAATATCTTTGTGTTTTAAATTTATTTCAGTTTGTTGATTTTAGGGGGAGTAAATCCAAAATTTGAAAAATCCAAAAACATTAAAAAAATTTCAAAATCACAAAAACAATAGAAAATCAAAAATGAGTTTCCTGGCGAGCAAAAGAGAAAATGATAGTACATCAGTGGTCTGTTTAAACCTCTTTAAACCTTAAATGAAAAACGATAAGCAGCTCTATATAAGATGTATCGGTAGGCTCACAATCATTTTAAAGTGTGCAGGGTGATATAAACTTAAATCGACTGAAGACTGGGTGGGAACCATTCATTGGCATATGGTCTTAGTACCGAAATTTCGTTTGAGAGATTGCCGAGGTTCTGAGATATTCGGTCTTTATGCTGCTTATCATCTGGGTATCATGGTTGTATCTTTTACCGAGAAATAACGGGGACGCAAGTCTAGATCTTCCATGATACTATACATACGTGTACATACTGCATACGACCTCAATAAGTGATAAACAATCATATGTCCAAACAAATAAGTGATAAAATATCACAAATTCTTTCCGGGAGTCAAGTTCGTCTCTCTGCTGTACGAAAGTACTGACCTGTTCACGGACTTGCTCCTGTGCCCTCATGCATATGAAAATCAAGTTCCTCATCAATAAGTGATTCTATCACATAGGGCTTGTTTTCAAATCTAAATAAGTGAGAATCTCACATCATATACGGTCAAACAGATGATAATCGGTATACTCACCGGTAAGATGAACCCTCGTGCATACCTTGATACGGGAATGTGTCGTGATGTGGCTGAACACCGGTCGGTAAGTATAAATCATACCTTAACGTATCCCCTCGACATGATTACATCTGATAAGTTGAGCTTATGTGGACAACAATACCGATAATTGTTATAGGATGCTTATCTTAATGTTAACTAACTGAACAAAGAGAGCGTTTTGGCATGACCGTACACTGATATGATTCTCTTACCCTCGAAACTCGCAAAAAGAATGTCTGTAAATATTTATTTACTGCTTTCAGTCTTTACATTTGAAATATTCAAAAATTCCAAAAAGATTTTATGTGTGTTTTAATATAAACCTTATAAAAGCCAAAAAGATTTTATTTCTATTTTATTTTCGATCGTACGATGTTGGAGCTCGAGTCTTCGTTACCTGAAACCTGAACGAAAACCGAAAACGACTAAATCTTCATAAACGGTCGAAATTTGCAAGCGTTGAAAGTTAAAATTGAAATTGATAAACTTTGTTAAACTTTCAAACTGTCGGATGGTGTTTGATTAAACAATGGTCACATGTGTGTCGTTTGCTTATGATATTCCAGGCGGTTGTTCTCATTACGCGTTTAGATTTCTTGCATGTGCAGATTCTAAAGGCTAGGAGAACATGGTCGATGACAAGCTTCGGAATGAAGACACGACGTGAAGGCACTCAAATGATGAAGATGATCGAGTTTCCGCTGACCATCATTAACACCACAAGGATCTCACTTCATAAAGAACAAGACTTTCACGAGCATAACTCAAGGGGGAGCTTATGTTAAGGGGGAGTTTGTCAACACACTTCCTACATGAAACGGGGAGTTTGTTGGTACACTTTCTGCTTTCAAGACGTGAAGACTTTAAAGATCCTCCGACATTGAAGACGTGAAGAGACGTCAAAGACTTGAAGACGCGAGAGACTTACAAGAATGAAGATCAAGACAAAACTATCTCGAAGATCGAGACAAAGCTACAGCCAAGGGGGAGTTTGTTGGTGCACTTGTGTCTGTACTTTGTCTGTATTTTGTCTTGTTACTGAACGATGTCTTTGTTAGTCTGTAAGTTTGACCAAGTCAACCATCCTCCGGTTTGACTTGGCCAAACAGTCAACATTATGTTTGTAATTTGTTTGGTTCGAAGGATGTGTCATCGAAGGATCACTTATATCCTTCGATGATGAGCTCGATAGATAGCTTTTGATAGATGGACCACGAAAGATCCCATCTTTCGTGGTAAATGTTGATCATTCGAGCTGTTCCTGGTCGAAAGATGATCTTTCGACCGGTCTGCATGATCCTTCGACCAGACCTGCTGTGTTCGGGTATAAATACCCGTGTGTTGTGTTCATTTCAATAGTTGGACAGATAGGAAAAACAGAGAACACACACATACTGTTAGAGAGAGTTTATAGAGCTGATCTATAAACCTTGTGCTTGTAACTGGACCATTCATACGTATTAATACAGAGGTGTTAATCGGTGAACTTTGCGTGTCGTGTTATTGCGTGTTCTATCTCGGTTTGCTATCTCGGTTGGATTCCGCATAACCGGGTTGGTTTGTACACAAGGATTAGGCGACTAGATCCTCCCCTAGCCGGATCTAGGGTAAATGATAACTATTTGCTATCTCGGGTAGCTTCAATACTTGAATGATAACTATTGTTATAGGAGAATTCAATTAAGGGTAAATGATTGTCCCAGTTCCCACCAAAATCGATCACACATGCCCTAAGCATGTCTTCCAGAGTTTGGATTGTTCTTTCACTTTGTCCATCGGTTTGAGGATGGTATGCAGTGCTTAAATTTAGTCGGGTTCCCATTGCTTCTTGGAAACTTGTCCAGAAGTGGGAAGTGAAACGACTATCCCTATCCGATACAATGGAGAGTGGAACTCCATGTAAGGATACAACTTCATCTACATACAACTTTGCCAACCTTTCCATGCTAAAGGTTTCTTTCATAGGTAGAAAATGAGCTGATTTGGTTAATCGATCCACAATTACCCAAATCGCGTCATTACCCTTTCTGGTTTTGGGTAATTTAGTAACAAAATCCATTTTTATGAGTTCCCATTTCCATACAGGCATTTCTAATTGTTGTAGATGACCTGAGGGTTTCTGGTGTTCTGCCTTAACTTGTGAGCAAGTTAGACACTTAGAAACATATCTAGCTATGTCCTTTTTCATTCCTATCCACCAGAAGTCATTCCTTAAATCTTGGTACATCTTATTGTTACCAGGATGCATGGTATACCTAAATTTATGGGCTTCCTCTAAAATCTTATCTCTTAAGTCTCCTTGCTTAGGTACCCAAATCCTTTTCTTATGGAATCTCCAAATTCCATCATTTCTTTGCTCTAATTCTTTTATCCGCCCTTTCATTCCTTCAGCAACATCCTGGATTGTTGTTTCCTGAACATCCTTTAATTGTTCCATTAAATCTAACTGTAGATTTAATCTAAGAGCATGAACTCGCTTTTGCTTTTCATGATACTTACGACTTAAGGTATCTGCAACTACGTTTGCTTTTCCTTCGTGATATTGAATATCACAGTCCTAATCACTTAGGATCTCCATCCATCTCCTTTGCCTCATGTTCAATTCTTTTTGCCCAAATATATATATCTTAAACTTTTATGATCTGTATAGACAGTAAACTTACTACCATATAGATAATGTCTCCAAATCTTAAGGGCAAAAATTATGGTGCCTAATTCTAAATCATGAGTCGTATAGTTTTCCTCGTGCTTTTTCAATTGCCTTGATGCATACGCAATTACCTTCTTGCGTTGCATTAACACACATCCTAATCCTAGCTTTGAAGCATCACAATATACTTCAAAATCTTGTGTTCCTTCTGGTAAAGCTAAAATTGGAGCATTGGTTAATTTCTGCTTTAAGATCTTAAAAAGCTTCTTCCTGTTTAGGTCCCCATTCAAACTTAATTGCTTTACAGGTTAGCTTAGTTAATGGTACAGCTATTTTGGAAAAATCCTTAATAAACCGTCTATAATATCCAGCTAAACCTATAAAACTTCTAATTTTCATAGCTGACTACGGAACCTTCCATTTAGTGATCGCTTCTATCTTAGCAGGATCTACGTGAATACCTTCGTGATTCACAATGTGTCCTAAAATTGCACTTCTTGTAACCAAAATTCACACTTCGAGAATTGGCATAAAGTTTTTCCTTTCTTAACAAAGTTAAGAGTATATGTAAGTGCTCACAATGCTCTTCCTGGCTTTTGGAATAAATAAGTATATCGTCGATGAAGACAATTACAAATTTACCCAAATACGGTTTACAGATTCTATTCATCATGTCTATAAATGTTGCAGGAGCATTTGTTAACCCGAAGGGCATGACTGTAAACTCGTAATGACCATACCTAGTTCTGAAAGCAGTTTTAGGTATGTCTTCTTCCTGTACCTTCAATTGATGATATCCGGAGCGTAAATCTATCTTAGAAAAGTATCTAGCTCCTTGTAATTGATCGAAAAGATCATCAATCCTAGGTAATGGGTATCGATTCTTAATTGTAACTTTATTCAATTCTCTATAATCGATACACATTCGCATCGAACCATCTTTCTTTTTCACAAATAACACTGGAGCTCCCCACGGGGATGAACTAGGTTGTATGAATCCTTTGCTTAGTAATTCATCTAACTGCTTTGTCAATTCTAACATCTCGGTGGGTGCTAACCGATAAGGTGCCTTGCCTATCGGTGTAGTTCCAGGAATTAGATGAATTCTAAATTCAACTTCCCTATCAGGTGGTAATCCAGGTAGTTCTTCTGGGAATACCTCTGGATATCCTGATACTACTGGAATTTCCTTAAGTTCCTTACCTTTCGTGTTAATGATTACTGAAATCATATACACTACTTCTTGTTTTCTTGAATAACTGGCCAATTTCATTATTGAAATGAATTTTAGTGGCTTTTGTGGCTTATCTCCTGTCATTACAACTAATTCTCCTGTGGGTGTATGCATTTCTATGGAATTCTTATCACAAAGAATTCGAGCATGGTTGGCTACTAACCAATCCATTCCTAACACCATATCAAATCCTGCTAACTTCATAGGTAACAGGTTTACAGAAAATTTATGACCTAAGAGTTCTATCTTTCCTTCCCGCAAAACCTTATCTATGTTAACAGAATTCCCATCTGTCGTTTCGACTATAAAAATCTGCCTAAGTTTGGTTAAGGGTAAATTAAGTGCTTGGCAGACTAAAGTATTTATAAAACTTTGGTTTGCACCAGAGTCAAATAATACTTTTGCGTAAACGTTGTGAACAAGAAACGTACCAGCTATCACATCAGGGATTAGCTCGGCTTCTTGAGTAGTCAGCTGGAAGGCTCTTACGTTTTTCTTGTTAGTTCCTTCTGCAGGTTTGGCTTTGTTATCAGCTGGTTTGACCAATTTTGGGCAGTCTGGCCTAATATGTCCAGCTTCTCCACAGTTGTAACAGACTGTGGATTTCTTCTTCATGCAGTCTTCTTCTTGGTGCCCCGGAATTTTGCAGAAATTGCAATATCCCTTGCATCTTCCAAAATGCTTCCTTTTGCAGGTATTGCAAAATGGAACAGAGGAAGATTGCCCAGTTCCCTTTCTCTTGAAATTACTACGGTTACCCATACGGAATCCCTGGGTAATCTTTTGGGCTACTTCTTTTTTCCAGGTTTCTTCTCTTATGCGTACCAGTTCGTCGATCAGAGTGTTAGCTAATTCTACCGCATCGTCAATAGTGCGAGGTCTCGCAACTTTAACGATATTACGGATTTCACCAATCAATCCCCAAATATAACGGGAAATAAGTACTGGCTCTGGCGAAGCCAGTGTTGGTACCACTCTAGCATACTCGAAAAATGTCGAAGTATACCTTCTACAATCAGCACCAATCATTTGGTGATTCAGGAATTTATTCGTCATTTGTTCCTTTTCGTATTCAGGACAGAATTTTCTTTCTACAAGACTTTTAAATTCTTCCCAATTCATAGCATAAGCCATATTTCTTCCTTTGGCTTGAAGGACCGTATTCCACCACTCTAGTGCCCCTTCTTTAAAAAGATGCGACACGTACATGACCTTGTCTTCCTCGCCACATTTACTTATCATAATTACTGCTTCAGTTTTCTCCAACCAACGCAGCGCTGCAGTCGCCCCTTTATTACCTGCAAACTCAGCTGGTTTACAGGCAAGAAATTCCTTGTAAGTGCAACCAAGTGTTGCAGCTTTCATTTTCTTAAGGAGTGGAGCTTGTATCCCCTCGTTGTCGTTATTAATATGGTTGCTGTAACACCCCAAAAACGGGTTTGGTAAGCAAACCACGTTAATATTACTGACGGGTAAAATACCGTTAGTGGTAAAAAAAAATATTTACCCGGTAAATATTAGGATTTAAATAATTAATCCTAATAATAAACAAAAAGTGAATAAAAAGCTTTTAAGAAATAAAGTGATAGAAGGCCCGAGTTAACGGGACCTGAAATAAACTTGGTTATAGATTTCCCGAACCCACTAATTTAACTAGGAATGTTTAACCTAGTTAATAAGTGGGGAATATTGTTAGAAATAAGTAGGTTGTGCCCTACTTAATTAACTAACCAAATTAGAGGGGCCAATATTGTTAAAATTGAAACTTATATTATTTATTTTAATTAAAAATAAAAACAAAACACCCCATTTGGGGGTTCTAGTCGATCAAGAATGAGCAGGGGCGACACCCCAATCTCAAACCCTAGAAAAGTTCACTAAAACTCTCAATTGGAGGTGCAAATCTGGTCCAAAACGAAATTCGAGCATAGATTATTGATCCTCATCACAAGAGGATTACAAGGTATGTAAAATTTGATGAAAACTCTCAACTTGAAAATCTCACGAAATTAGGAAATCTGAAAATTGATGATGCATGTTTGTTAATTGCATGGAATAGGAACAATATAGTGTCTAGGAGTAAGCCCTAGACAAGTATATGTCGAAATCATGCTTAGCTCAAGTTTTTGTTGATACTAAATTCATGTATGAGATGTTTTTATGGTTTTGATTGCAAAAA
This sequence comes from Helianthus tuberosus, assembly GCA_030545235.1. NCBI lineage: Eukaryota > Viridiplantae > Streptophyta > Magnoliopsida > Asterales > Asteraceae > Helianthus > Helianthus tuberosus. Next base: position 162,552,151 of record CM060450.1, read on the forward strand.
AAATAGTGTTATGATGTCAAGAACAAGCTTAAATTGAAAGCTGAATTCAAACGATTCTTGATCAGAATTTACAGCCGATTTGTATTGGCTGTAACCTGGACAAAAAGTGATAAAATAATGTGTTTCTTGAGTCTAGAATGTAATTCCAGGAAATATCTTTAAAACCCCACTGGAATCGCATTTTTCGACGAAAATCGAGCGTTTTATGAATTTTTCCGTATCAAAGGTTCAAGCTGCGTTTTCTGACAGAAATTGCAGCCCATCACGAATGTCATAACTCAATTTAGGAATTGAGTTATGATCTCAAATTCTTACTGTAGAAAGTTTTAAGCGATTAAAAGAATCGCCAATTGGAATTTCGTCAATCGGATAAACGAGGAATTTTTAATGAATTTTTCCGTAAGCTGCAGTCAGAAGTGACGAATCTTAGTAAATGAATTTTCACGAATTTTTTGTAAAGAGTTAGATCTTGAAATTTTAACTCAAGGGCTAACCCTCCGAGAGGTACGCCACATAAAAAAATCATAATTTTTGAAGACTTGTAAACAGGTTAAACAAGTCACCAAAAACAGCCAATTTTCGTTGATATGAAATGCCTAAATGAAATCGCGGCTTACTAAGTTAGTATGTAAAAATTTGATTTTTGTTAAGAGTTCGGATGAAATATGCCTAAGTGAGTTCAATGAACCAAATGTGCATATGAATATGTTGGTAAGTCAATTGACTTTTAAAAAGTCAAACTAACCAATGATAAAGTCAAATAGTAGTTTCGACATAGAAAATACGTGAGGTGGAATAGTCGTGAATTGAAATGACTAATCTAACCACCTTGTGAATGATGATAGTTTGACGCGTAACAAGCTAGGCAGAAGCTTGATGAGGGAGCGGATCAAACAAATCAAGAAGGAAAGGAAAAGCATAGTTCGGATGCGAGGTAAGTATAGCTTACACTAGTCATATAGTTTAGAATGTCCTTTTGTTGTTTTGATTTCGAACAAGACAAATGGAAAGTTGAGATATGGTGTTTCCGGCGTGTAGTCGTACGGAACAAGATAACCAATAAGGGTAAAATTGAAATTTGGACACTTGTTGACAATAAATATTGGTTTTGAAAGATACATATTTCGTAAGCCTTATTAGGCCAAAAAGCGTTAAGAGGTGAATTATAGTTAAAACGACCGTGCAGTGTAAATCGGAACGAGTCGTGTAGACGAGATGGCAATAAGCTTTATCTCGCCAATATTATCGGTCATTTAGACCAACCGGTCAAAAGGTGAAAATATCACTTTTGACAATATCGACTAATGGTTTGATGAGTTGTTTGATTTCAGAAATAAATATCGAGTGGATATTTACATCGCTATTACTTAGTAGATATTGAGGCAAGGTACTTAAATGGGTCAATGTAATGATCCGAGCCAGGTACGCATAATAAGATAACTCTCATTTAAATATAAGGCTAATGAGAGTTAAACGAAGTCTAAAATAAGTTTTTGGTTACCTTAATAGGTAAACCAAATGTTACGGACGATGGTCATTATATTTGTTATAGGTTTCTAACCATTACCAAGAGTTTAATAAGGGTTTTAGCCATGGAAATGGGTTGCATTTGATGGTTTGGTTCGAATTTAAAATGACCCTAAACATGATTTCCGCAGCTTTTTATACGGATTTCGACTAATCTTTAAAAAATCATATAAAATCAACCGTTTATCCGATTTGGGTGTTCTATACCTTTTCGGAAAGCTTATGAAGTAAATTTTTACTGTTTTCAATCATAAAAAACAAATGTGGTTGTTAAATAGGCCAAAAGAATGAATTAAACAGCTGTTCAAAACCTTGAAAGCTGTTTGAAAAATGAAAATATAGTTGCTGTGCTGATTTTATAAAAATCATATAAAATCATATAAATTTCGTTAGAAGGTGTACCTTATATGCTTGCGAAGGTATTGAAGTTTTCTACGATCCATCTTTGAACATGTTAATCTAGTTCGGACTTTGAATGGGTCATAATGGTCAATTACAGCAGCTGTATAGAAAATCGCTGCACATTAATAATGTCATTATTAATCCAGAAAAAGACATATGATTGCGTATACTTGATTTAGTCATGCCACCGTAAGTTACGGTGGAGCTGATATGATTACGATGGTTACATACTGAGTTACGGTGGACCCAGAAACAAAGTATATTTTATTTAGTTTAAATTCCCGGACTCGTTTAGACACGTTTTAAACCCCGTTTGACTAAAGTATTTCATGTTTATGGAATATAGGTACTTTTGGATGCCGGAAGACGATCAAGCTCAGCGAAGAACCGAACACGATAAAGATACACGCTTCCGCACTTTGCCACGTTGTAAATTTTAAGCAACGAATTCGATCACGTTATGTAGAATAACTTATGATTTGTAAAACTTTTAGTAAACCCGTATTTCCGATGTATATGTAATCGTAATTACATGATTGTTTTCGTAAAAGATTCATTAAACCTTAAATTATAAGAACGGGTGTTACAAGTTGGTATTAGAGCCTTGGTTTAAGAGATTCGAGTATGGTGGGGAGGAACCATGCTTGGACTTAAACCTTATGCTCTTGACAAAGAATAGTGTTCGGTTCTAGGCTTGATCACAAATCCGGTAAGTACAAGTACGTTAATAGTTAGTATGCTAAAGTGTTGTAAACAACACATAGGGCTATCGTGTGGTATATGTTACCCCAATTTAAATGATTGATATGGTTGACGAAAATACGCGCGTTGACGCGTATAGTAGAAAAATCCTTGTATTATAATACGGGCGATTATTGAAGTTGACATTACTAACTCTTGTGAATGTTTTAATTGAAGGACACTCGCGTCTGAAGATGACGGGAGTTGAACGAATTATGGATATGTTGATGGAACGGTCCGAGGTATGATAGGAAGAGCATACTCATCAAGGACCAAAATCGCGTAACGGTCGCGAACAAGACTAATGACAAGAGAAGCCCGTTAGGGCAAGCATTACCAGGTGCACACTTTTAAATTTAATCGTACGAGTCGTTATATGCAACAAACACATAAGTAATAACGGTTGCATACACATATGATAGAACTTGGAAAACCTGATTTCCAAGAGAAATTTAATAGGAAATGTGTTATTCACAATGATGAATAACAAATGAATAACAAGACTTGTTTATATAGAAACTTGGACGAGAGTGATCATCCAAGTAAATATTCTCAATATAAATCCTATTGAGAAAAGTAAGGATCACATCAATGAATGTGAATAAATGTTTATAAAAAGGGACATTGTACATGTTCAAGGAATAAACGACTAAAACTAATAATTGTTAACTAACAATTAAATAAAGTTTTACCAAATGAAACCATAAACATGGAGATAATTTGAGGAGTTACTTACATGGGACGTGATGTGGTAATTATAATAAGGTCACGCGTACCACGTGTTGATCGCTTACTCTGGCCAAGTAAGTAGTGAACACATGATAGCATGAGCTTCTTATAATGAGCGCAGTTATGTCCGATGTAGTAAGGTCAAGATGAATGAAATTTAAAGGATCCTTAGGGTCAAGAAATCTCATGGGCATACTCGTATAAATGGTTTTTGCGGGAACCATAAAAACGATGTATGGCGCACATAGAAATAAAAGACCCAAGGAAATTCGTGACATAAGTCATTTTTGATGAAAAAAAAACCATGGTAGACAAAAAGGGCATTGTAAAACCAAAGTATAAATGACCCGCGGGGTCATAGAAACAAAGGTATTGCCCACATGGGGAAAAACGATCGAAAACCATGGTAGACAAAAAGGGCATTGTAAAACCAAAGTATAAATGACCCGCGGGGTCATAGAAACAAAGGTATTGCCCACACGAGAAAAACGATCAAAATCGTTGACTTTGGTCGTAGTAAAGAAATGATGATGATGATGATAATCATCATTCATAGTTTAAAAGATTGTCAAGGATGGTCAAATAAAGAATAAAGGTTTGGTTGAATAAAAGCGAGGGCTTCCGCTAAGACAACCAAACAAATTAAAATGAAAACTTGATGTATACCGGAATGCTTGCACTAATAATGACTTCGGTAAAGTACCCGGTTAATGGGTAAGGATTTAAACACATGCGTAAACCGAGAAACGAGAACACGAATTTAAAGTCAAAAGACTCGGATTATGAGTTATGACTAAAAGACCATAAAATTTCGTAAACAAAAATTTTGATAATTATATTCAACTATTTTGAGATTGAACGGGTTGAATAAAGTATAATGCTTGAAGGCATAAGTAAGCGCAAGCCGGATAACGGTAAGCTTGAGACAAATGATTTTCAAACGTAAAAAGAGTGCTTTGACACCAAATATATATTTTAATAAGACACGAGTAAAAAGAGTGATCTACGGGATCAACATAACCTTTAGGGTTATAAACAAATGAGAGATCTACGGACTAAAACGACCCACGGGTCATGATTAGAAAGAAGTTATAGGGACTTCGCCCTAAAGAGGTGAATGTCGAATCAAAAATAGCCTGTAAGGCTAAGTGATAAAACCTACGGGTTAGATTGGATAAAGCGGGGAAATCAGTTAAGAATCCCCGCATAAAACTAAGACTGTAAAGGATTAAATTACGGACTGTCAATATCCGGGTATGGATGATTGACACAAGTTAAAGAAAAGATCCTAAAACTAAAACTTCAGTTTTAGTAAGAAATAATGTTTTTACAAACATAAATTCTGATAGGAATTTAAATAGTAAGCATGAAAGATACAAGTCTTGACACTGATAGGCGCAAGATGATATATTCGAAAAGTGATATTTTCAAAAAATGAAAGGTTGATACAAATTAAACATGATGTGACACGATCACGGTTAGGAAATGTAATGTGAAGTAAAATCACATTATAACCAAGCGAGTGATAAAAGTAACTGAACTAATAAGACTAGTTAATGAGACCGGTTAAGGTCACCAATTCAAATCAAGAAAATTTGGTTTGCTTGTAAGCGGTAGATTCGGTATAGCTGAACCGAATAGATAAATTTGAAAACAAAATAATTTGTTGCTAAAAGTAAAAGATTTCACTAAAGATCTTTAAACGGGTCAAAATAACGGATTCGTAAGAAATTCGATAGTATATGAAAGCGATGGATATCGCTAAGTTAACTAAACTAGTGGAAATAACGAGATTACGTTATTTTAAGTTGCACTAAGTCATATGAGTTACGTAGACAATTAGTGACCAAAAAGATGTTACCATGCTTATCTGGTAATACTAATAATTGGTTAAAAGTATAAGTAATGTTTAAATGATATCTCGGATCAAATACATTGAGTTTAAACTCAATGAATTATGTAAGAAAAGGTTTCGAGGACGAAACCTCTTTAAGGGGGGTAGACTTGTAACACCCCAAAAACGGGTTTGGTAAGCAAACCACGTTAATATTACTGACGGGTAAAATACCGTTAGTGGTAAAAAAAAAATTATTTACCCGGTAAATATTAGGATTTAAATAATTAATCCTAATAATAAACAAAAAGTGAATAAAAAGCTTTTAAGAAATAAAGTGATAGAAGGCCCGAGTTAACGGGACCTGAAATAAACTTGGTTATAGATTTCCCGAACCCACTAATTTAACTAGGAATGTTTAACCTAGTTAATAAGTGGGGAATATTGTTAGAAATAAGTAGGTTGTGCCCTACTTAATTAACTAACCAAATTAGAGGGGCCAATATTGTTAAAATTGAAACTTATATTATTGATTTTAATTAAAAATAAAAACAAAACACCCCATTTGGGGGTTCTAGTCGATCAAGAATGAGCAGGGGCGACACCCCAATCTCAAACCCTAGAAAAGTTCACTAAAACTCTCAATTGGAGGTGCAAATCTGGTCCAAAACGAAATTCGAGCATAGATTATTGATCCTCATCACAAGAGGATTACAAGGTATGTAAAATTTGATGAAAACTCTCAACTTGAAAATCTCACGAAATTAGGAAATCTGAAAATTGATGATGCATGTTTGTTAATTGCATGGAATAGGAACAATATAGTGTCTAGGAGTAAGCCCTAGACAAGTATATGTCGAAATCATACTTAGCTCAAGTTTTTGTTGATACTAAATTCATGTATGAGATGTTTTTATGGTTTTGATTGCAAAAAAAATAGTGTTATGATGTCAAGAACAAGCTTAAATTGAAAACTGAATTCAAACGATTCTTGATCAGAATTTACAGCCGATTTGTATTGGCTGTAACCTGGACAAAAAGTGATAAAATAATGTGTTTCTTGAGTCTAGAATGTAATTCCAGGAAATATCTTTAAAACCCCACTGGAATCGCATTTTTCGACGAAAATCGAGCGTTTTATGAATTTTTCCGTATCAAAGGTTCAAGCTGCGTTTTCTGACAGAAATTGCAGCCCATCACGAATGTCATAACTCAATTTAGGAATTGAGTTATGATCTCAAATTCTTACTGTAGAAAGTTTTAAGCGATTAAAAGAATCGCCAATTGGAATTTCGTCAATCGGATAAACGAGGAATTTTTAATGAATTTTTCCGTAAGCTGCAGTCAGAAGTGACGAATCTTAGTAAATGAATTTTCACGAATTTTTTGTAAAGAGTTAGATCTTGAAATTTTAACTCAAGGGCTAACCCTCCGAGAGGTACGCCACATAAAAAAATCATAATTTTTGAAGACTTGTAAACAGGTTAAACAAGTCACCAAAAACAGCCAATTTTCGTTGATATGAAATGCCTAAATGAAATCGCGGCTTACTAAGTTAGTATGTAAAAATTTGATTTTTGTTAAGAGTTCGGATGAAATATGCCTAAGTGAGTTCAATGAACCAAATGTGCATATGAATATGTTGGTAAGTCAATTGACTTTTAAAAAGTCAAACTAACCAATGATAAAGTCAAATAGTAGTTTCGACATAGAAAATACGTGAGGTGGAATAGTCGTGAATTGAAATGACTAATCTAACCACCTTGTGAATGATGATAGTTTGACGCGTAACAAGCTAGGCAGAAGCTTGATGAGGGAGCGGATCAAACAAATCAAGAAGGAAAGGAAAAGCATAGTTCGGATGCGAGGTAAGTATAGCTTACACTAGTCATATAGTTTAGAATGTCCTTTTGTTGTTTTGATTTCGAACAAGACAAATGGAAAGTTGAGATATGGTGTTTCCGGCGTGTAGTCGTACGGAACAAGATAACTAATAAGGGTAAAATTGAAATTTGGACACTTGTTGACAATAATTATTGGTTTTGAAAGATACATATTTCGTAAGCCTTATTAGGCCAAAAAGCGTTAAGAGGTGAATTATAGTTAAAACGACCGTGCAGTGTAAATCGGAACGAGTCGTGTAGACGAGATGGCAATAAGATTTATCTCGCCAATATTATCGGTCATTTAGACCAACCGGTCAAAAGGTGAAAATATCACTTTTGACAATATCGACTAATGGTTTGATGAGTTGTTTGATTTCAGAAATAAATATCGAGTGGATATTTACATCGCTATTACTTAGTAGATATTGAGGCAAGGTACTTAAATGGGTCAATGTAATGATCCGAGCCAGGTACGCATAATAAGATAACTCTCATTTAAATATAAGGCTAATGAGAGTTAAACGAAGTCTAAAATAAGTTTTTGGTTACCTTAATAGGTAAACCAAATGTTACGGACGATGGTCATTATATTTGTTATAGGTTTCTAACCATTACCAAGAGTTTAATAAGGGTTTTAGCCATGGAAATGGGTTGCATTTGATGGTTTGGTTCGAATTTAAAATGACCCTAAACATGATTTCCGCAGCTTTTTATACGGATTTCGACTAATCTTTAAAAAATCATATAAAATCAACCGTTTATCCGATTTGGGTGTTCTATACCTTTTCGGAAAGCTTATGAAGTAAATTTTTACTGTTTTCAATCATAAAAAACAAATGTGGTTGTTAAATAGGCCAAAAGAATGAATTAAACAGCTGTTCAAAACCTTGAAAGCTGTTTGAAAAATGAAAATATAGTTGCTGTGCTGATTTTATAAAAATCATATAAAATCATATAAATTTCGTTAGAAGGTGTACCTTATATGCTTGCGAAGGTATTGAAGTTTTCTACGATCCATCTTTGAACATGTTAATCTAGTTCGGACTTTGAATGGGTCATAATGGTCAATTACAGCAGCTGTATAGAAAATCGCTGCACATTAATAATGTCATTATTAATCCAGAAAAAGACATATGATTGCGTATACTTGATTTAGTCATGCCACCGTAAGTTACGGTGGAGCTGATATGATTACGATGGTTACATACTGAGTTACGGTGGACCCAGAAACAAAGTATATTTTATTTAGTTTAAATTCCCGGACTCGTTTAGACACGTTTTAAACCCCGTTTGACTAAAGTATTTCATGTTTATGGAATATAGGTACTTTTGGATGCCGGAAGACGATCAAGCTCAGCGAAGAACCGAACACGATAAAGATACACGCTTCCGCACTTTGCCACGTTGTAAATTTTAAGCAACGAATTCGATCACGTTATGTAGAATAACTTATGATTTGTAAAACTTTTAGTAAACCCGTATTTCCGATGTATATGTAATCGTAATTACATGATTGTTTTCGTAAAAGATTCATTAAACCTTAAATTATAAGAACGGGTGTTACAGTTGCCGCCTCCGTTTACACTATTACTGAAATTATCGTCGTTTGTACGTTTGCTAGGAATAATTTGTTGAGGTTCAACAGGTTTTTGGGCAGCAGCCAGGATTGCGGGAATAGCATTGGCTATTCCTTGAGCAACGATATTCTCGATATCTTGCCTATTCAGAAATTGATCCTCATTGTTATGCTCAGATTGAATAACTTCATTATCGGGTTCATTACCAGCGTTTGCCATCTGGTAATTAATTTATATAAGTGATTAGCAGAAAATAATTTAATAACTAAACATAACAAAACAATCGCACATGATCATATTAACACGTATAGCCAAAATTGTCGATTTTTGGACTTCCATTTCTATATATTATATTATGCATCCGTACATACTGTTATCTTACAAAAGTTTTATTTTTAAGTTATTTTAGAGATTTATATTTTTATTACTATTATTATTATACAAACATAGTTTCACAACCACACCCCCTAGTCCGCTGGCCTTTCAGAAATGATGTTCCCGTTCATCGTATTTCCAGGAGATTTGTTCTCCTATCTCCCGAATCTTATTCCCTACATCCATTAGTTCTTCGCCAAAATGGCGAAGTTCAGCTAAGTTTTCATTACTCATTTGTGGGTTTGGCGCAGGTTCTGGGTCGAACTTAGGGAAAAGGGTATAGGGATTATTTAGGAGGTTTTGGAATTGCCAATCATTGGTCCACCACTCGTCCATTTCTCCTTGAGGTTGGGTGTGGATCAAAGGTTCTGGAATGGCTGGTTCTAAGTTTATTGGAAGTTGGGTTTCAGCAGGATAAGGGAAAAGATTTGTATTGATAGGCCTAAGGATATCACAGCTTGCTAGTATGTGATCCAGTTCTTCCTGCAATGGTAATTCCTCGGCTTGCCTAGAACTTTCGCCAATTTCTATTCCTGCGGTTCTAGAACTTTCTCCAATTTCTACTCTTCCACATCGGCAAAGTAACCAGCAAAATCTCTGGAAACTTCTATTTTCACAGGATAGAGATTGAGATTCTCTAGCGCTTCAGATAATTCAATCATACTGTTTAGCATTTATGAAGAAACACACAAAATTCTAGGTTAAAAGTTTGTAAATTAAATTTTCACAGAATCACAAAAATGGAATCAGAATTTTAATATTAAGTACAAATATCTAATAAACCATTTTATTGAAACAAAATATTTATTTTTAGTACAACTAATATTATTTTAAAGTTTCTAGCTAATAGATAATATGGGTGCTAATACTGGGTCAGGGTGTTGGTAATCTAAAGGTTAGCATTTATTGCTACAGTGGCTAACATATAAAGATTTGCCCATTTTTCATCTAGTTCATCTTCCCATGGTGGATTATTGCCTATTTCCTGGGTTTTTTATGCATGTGCTTAGATTCATGACCCCTTAAGTGTTCTTAACATCAAGTAAGTCAAATTTCATGATTTGGTGATGATTGATAAAACGGGTTGTGTGTAATCCGTGATTAAATGTGTGATTAAACCTGAATGTTACATGATATGTTCATATAGAAGTTGTATTATGTGCAATTTTGATTATATTGATAGTTTGGAGCAAAACCCACTTGTATGTCAAAAGAAGAATGGATATTGTGAAACCCTATATGCTAATTAGTATGGTATCAATGATTTAAACAATGTGTTGATGAAATATTGATAAGTAATTGATGTTACAACCATATGTTCATAGTTGGGATGAAAGATTGTTATGAATTTGATTGATTGTTAATAAGTTATGTGAAAAATTAGTAGGAATCATGCTTTAAAATCTTGTACATAATGTTTTACAAATGCGAAACCCGCCAAGTGTTCGATGAAATGCCTAAGAAAACATATTTGATGAAAACTAAATCTGTCCAGAAAGTTACAGCCGAATGTAATCGGCCGTAACGGGGTCAAATCTTATCAAAAACTGATGTTTATTGAGTTTGTGATGTACTCCCAGGAAAAACCTTTCAAACCCAACTGGAATTGCATTTTTTCGACGAAAAATGAACGTTTTATGAATTTTTTCGTATCAAAGGTTCAGGCTGTGTTTTCTGGCAGAATTTGCAGTCCATTACGAATGTCATAACTCAATTTAGGAATTGAGTTATGATCTCAAATTTTTACTGTATGTCGCTTCAGGTGCTTAGAAAAATCTCCCACTGAAATTTCGTCAATAGGATAACCGAGGAATTTTAAATGAATTTTTCCGTAAGCTGCAGTCAGAAGTGACGAATCTGATTGCAGCTTAGTAAATGAATTTTTATAGATTTTTGGTAGAGAGTTAGACTCTAAAATTTTAACACAAGGATAACCCCTCCGAGGGGCACGTCGCATAAAAAGATTGTAATTTTTGCAAGTTCGTAAGTACAGTAAACGGACGTCCTCAAACAGCCTATTTTCAATGAAATAAGTTATACATGTTAGTGAATGAATGATTAATGCAAGTTGAATAGGAAATTATGCAAATGTATGCTCGTTATCAAGTACAATGATGTATGCTAACAAGAATGTGTTGATGATAACCTAAAAGCGTAGGAGCCATGTCAACATGGACACGAGCATGGAAGGGCAATGGGTCAAAGGTAAATACGGAAGCTATGCACGAACTCGGACACACGAGGTAAGTGATTTTCGTAATCACTTCTTATTTTGTTTAAGTAAGGTAGCGTTAGTTTATCGAGCATGATAATGATTGAGGTTTGATATGGTTTTGGTTGTATAAAATCGGTAACTTTTACTACGTAGACCAAACGGGTCAAAACAAGGTTGTAATGTTATGTCAGAATAATGCTTAAGTAATGGCTACGGTTTTGTAACCGGGTAATGGATAGAATTTCACATAAGAATGTTAATCGAGAAATGGGGACGCTAATGTAGACAAAAGACTCGGTTGTGAGTACTTGAATGTGTTTGGAGTCGTGTTGATTTAAATAGTCTTATTGTTGATCCGAAGTTCTTTTTATAGTTAAGGTGGTTTGATACAATTTATTGAATATGGTTCAACTTAATAATAGCGTATTGTCTTGACGATGTTTTGGGGGTTTAAACCCATTAAAAAAGGACTACAAATTGTTAATGGGTCGAGATACCCAAGTGCTGAAAATTCAGCTTATTTCCAGATTTTTGCTAGTCTTTAAAAATTCATAGAAAATCAACCGAATGTCCGTTCGGGGCGTATTTTATATCCACGGAAAGGTCTCGGAGTCACCGTTACTAATAATTTTGGTTTGAAGTGAAATACTCATTGTAAAGAGGGGAAAATACTGAATTACTACAGCTGGATAAAGCTGAGTGAAAAACATAAATTTTATAGTACTTGCATAATCTTAAGGAATTTATAAGGAAACAATCGGATGTGATTATGTTGTTGATTTAAAACTCAATGTAGTTATGTATATTTACATGAGTTAAAGTGAGTGATTCCTTGTATATGGGATGCTTATGCTAAATTAAAAAAAAATCATGTAGGTATGGCTCGTTAATTTCAAACAGCGCGAGAGCTTGTATGTATGTGTGCATGTATGAATGCATGCGTATATGTGTAGAGGTATATGATTGTATGCATGTAGGAATTTAGGAATGTGAACATGTGTGAATGCGAGATGTCATTTATGTATAGGAATGGTTCATTATGTTTGGTTATTGGCGAATACTAATGATTTGTCTTGAGATTGGAATGTAATACAGGTATGAGAACATCAGGTTCAAGAAGTATTGAAGTCAAACACGAAACAAGATATATCAAATGGATTAAGTTTATATTGTTGAATGTTATACGGATTTTTAATTGTATGATAATAATGTTATATGATGTTTACGATGATTAATGGTTATGTTGTGAATGATGTCCACAGGTTTATACGGATTTCTTCTACCACGAATGAAGAGAAGCGGACATGGATCAAGTTGATAGCGAGGATTGTACGAGAAAGAACGGTCACCTAGCTTGTATTATGTAACACTTGTAGAATTATTTTACCATGAATGTTGTTAAATCAATTAGTAAATGTTAAACGTTTTGTGACTAAGTCTATATGTAAGCAATGTATTTAGCAAAGTAAGAAAAATTTTAAGGATCGTTTTCCGCTGCGTCGTTTTTATGTTATTACGTGTTAGGGTGTTTCAAGTTGGTATCAGAGCCCTGGTTTGAGAAAAATCAAGTAGAAGGGGGTGAATACTTGAACTCAAACCTGTGTGCTCTTGTGACAAGGAACCCGTACAATCCAGACTCGATCAAGATCTAAAGGTAGAAGTGAATGTAAGTATGTACTTAAGTATGTGTATGAAGAAAACTAACAGTATGTTATGTGTAAGGTAAGCATAATTGTTTGAAGAGGATGATCCACGAATGCGTGCTAGGATCGACTCCAAGGCATGTGAATATGTGATAAGACAAAATGATCCCAGGTACGTAGATTCAATATGTGGGTACATGTAATGGTAAAACCTATCAAGGAAAGGAAAATTTTAAATGAAAAAATAATAATGGAATAGTAATGAAGTTTTGAAAATGTTACACGTGCCGAAACCTAATTCTTCGGACATAAGGTGACGATTTCACAAAGACACGAAACTAGTATGTGGATTGCGTACCTGGCCAGTGCACAAGAAACATATGACGTTCATGAGACCGTGATAATCGTTACAGGTATGTCCGTTAGAATTAGGTAGTAGGTGGACGTGAGGGTGAAGGGAAATGGAAGACTCTCAAGGAATTGAAAGTACTAAATACAAAAAAGGGAAGTATGAATGATATGTTTGAATCCGCGAGACGGATTCGAAACATAGGAGTAATGGAAAGTGTGAATGATATGTTCGAATCCGCGAAACGGATTCGAAACATAGAAGGAATGAAGGATATGAATGATATGTTAGAATCCACGACACGGATTTGAAACATAGAAGGGAATGAATGATAGAATGAAAAGTTTGAATTCGTAAGTAGGTACGAATCAAATAAGTAAGAATGAATGATAAGAATGAAAGGTTCAAATTTGTAAGTCATTAGGACCAAACAAGTGAATATTCCTTAAAAAGCGGATATTATCCAAGTTATGCTTTAAACTTTTATCTATAAAAAAATATATTTATGTGAATATGTTGTATGCAAGGTGGTAGAAAGGACAAACGAGTTATACGGGTCAAATGGCGATTACCGTTTGAACTCGGTATTTAATGATTGAAATGGTCAAGTCATACATTTTAGGCGAGCATAATGTATGATATGTAATGTCATAAATTGGAAGGAAATAGTCAACGCAAAACATGGATAATGAGCCAATGGATTTGACTTGCGCCAGGTATGTATAAAGGTTATGCTTTTAATAGGAGCTTATAGCTCGACTAGAGAGGGATGTGTAAGAACCGGGTAATTGATAAACATAGATCAGAATGTATTTACAATGGACTTCCAAAAAGTCAAACAAGGTAAGCTGAAAATTATTAAGCAAGTAATTGTAAAATAGCATGAAGTATTTGATTCACTAAATAGGTAAGACCGATGAAAACTATTGTAGTAGCAAGAAACCTTAGTCGAAAAAAATAAGCTTCGAAATAAGTTACGTGTTAGACATAACATTAATTGACTCTTGGGAGTCGGAATGAATGACGGCTACGACCTAGACAAATGAATTAAGTAGGGATGGGAACGAATAAAATCTTGCAATTATTATTAAAATGATAAAATAAAGTCTTTGCAAGTATGCAAGAATGGAAAGAAATTATGAACATGTACTTTGATACGTCTATGATAAGTAAGAAGTATCGGTTGACCTTGAAAAGTCAAACTGTAAAAGTTGACAAATGAGTTAAAGATCCGTGAAAGAATGGTTATGTAATTGACTCGTTATGAACGGGTCAAACAACGAAAGCGATATATAAGGAAATGGTCATGTATTGACCCGTTATGAACGGGTTAAACGCACTAATGTTTTAAAAAGGAATCGAGAAAAGATTAATAGGTAAATAAGATGATGTAATAAACATCATGTCTGAATGAAGTATGTAAATCCCTAATCCTATAATAAGAATGGCAGAAATCATGATGTGATGAACCTATCAAGGACGGCAGAAGAATGCTCACGAGCGGAAGCTCATCACACGGATGAATCAGCTCAATCCAGAGATGGTATGAATGTAGCGAAAAGGGTCGATCCGCTTTTGCTTGTTGGGGTACTGCATCAAAACAGTAAGGTTAGTGAATTGTTTATTATCTGAATGTAAATATTTAGCTATGGGTTGTAAAGTACTTCCGTACGAAATAATGTAATGCAGAAAGTGTTATGAAAAGGAAGACTTGGCTTTTAGAAGTGGATTGAGAATGAATTTTAGTTCAGGCTTATGTAGTAAGTAGACCGTGCATGAGTAAGAAGGTAGGAACGAAACTCTAGGTATAAATGAAACTAGTAGAACTGATACTAACGGTGAAATGTGTTAGTAAGTTGATATGAACTTCAAATTGTTGTAATGTAAATCATGGTATTAGACTCTTTAGGATGCTACTAGTTTGCACACTTTAGATTAAGTACGATAATGTGATGAGTTAAAAACTTAAGAAGAAAATGATAAAGAATGGAAATGTAAAGTATGTGTAGTTGACCGGTTATGGTCGGGTCAATGTGATATAGAAATCATAATAAAGAAATTGTAAAAGTAGTGACTCGTTGTAATGGGTCGCTAGGGATGAAATTATTATAATGACGAAAAAGGTAAGTATTGACCCGTTCTAGATGGGTCAGTTAAGACAAGCATGACGGGCTATGATAATGGTCAAAACTTTGACCCATTATGAACGGGTCAGATGGATTATACGTTTAATTTTAAAGAAATGTTACGTACAAATCTGGGTAGATTGATTTGTTGAAAGAAATGGAGAAAGGACTTTCTAGAAATGATGTTCTTAAAGTTATAACCTTACTAATGAATAAACCAATTTTGGTGAAGCAGGTTTCGGGGACAAAACCTTCGTTAAGGGGGGTAGACTTGTAACACCCCAAATTTCATATGTCATAGTATTATAAATTAATAGTGACGATTTAATGATAAGGAATGGTAAATATAGATTTTTACCATTTTGAAAGTTTTATAAATAATAGTAATGTCTAAACCCTTTTATGTAAATGAAGTTAACCTAAGGAAAGTAACCAAGTTAGTATGGGGAATTACTAATATGAACCTACTTTAAAAGATAAAGGGCTAAATGTGTGAATGTGAAATGAAATTGATAAAAAAAAAAGAAATTAGTGAATGTGGGCATGCGTGTGTGCGTGCGTGAGAAAGAGCAGCAAGGGGGAAACCCTTCTTCTTCAAGCTTTGCAAGAAATACAGCAAATTAAGGAGAATTAAGGCTAGGTTTATGATGCATGTGCTTAGATTCATGACCCCTTAAGTGTTCTTAACATCAAGTAAGTCAAATTTCATGATTTGGTGATGATTGATGAAACGGGTTGTGTGTAATTCGTGTTTAAATGTGTGATTAAACCTGAATCTTACATGATATGTTCATATAGAAGTTGTATTATGTGCAATTTTGATTATATTGATAGTTTGGAGCAAAACCCACTTGTATGTCAAATGATGAATGGATATTGTGAAACCCTATATGCTAATTAGTATGGTGTCAATGATTTAAACAATGTGTTGATGAAATATTGATAAGCAATTGATGTTACAACCATATGTTCATAGTTGGGATGAAAGATTGTTATGAATTTGATTGATTGTTAATAAGTTATGTGAAGAATTAGTAGGAATCATGCTTTAAAAGCTTGTACATAATGTTTTGCAAATGCGAAACCCGCCAAGTGTTCGATGAAATGCCTAAGAAAACAAATTTGATGAAAACTAAATCTGTCCAGAAAGTTACATCCGAATGTAATCGGCTGTAACGGGGTCAAATCTTATAAAAAAACTGATGTTTATTGAGTTTGTGATGAACTCCCAGGAAAAACCTTTCAAACCCAACTGGAATTGCATTTTTTCGACAAAAAATGAACGTTTTATGAATTTTTTCGTATCAAAGGTTCAGGCTGCGTGTTCTGGCAGAATTTTCAGCCCATTATGAATGTCATAACTCAATTTAGGAATTGAGTTATGATCTCAAATTTTTACTGTATGTAGCTTCAGGTGATTAGAAAAATCTCCCACTGGAATTTCGTCAATCGGATAAACGAGGAAATTTAAATGAATTTTTCCGTAAGCTGCAGTCAGAAGTGACGAATCTGATTGCAGCTTAGTAAATGAATTTTTATAGATTTTTGGTAGAGAGTTAGACTCTAAAATTTTAACACAATGATAACCCCTCCGAGGGGCACGTCGCATAAAAAGATTGTAATTTTTGCAAGTTCGTAAGTACAGTAAACAGACGTCCCCAAACAGCCTTTTTTTCAGTTAAATAAGTTATACATGTTAGTGAATGAATGATTAATGCAAGTTGAATATGAAATTATGCAAATGTATACTCGTTATCAAGTACAATGATTTATGCTAAGAAGAATGTGTTGATGATAACCTAAAAGCGTAGGAGCCATGTCAAAATGGACACGAGCATGGAAGGGCAATGGGTCAAAGGTAAATACGGAAGCTATGCACGAACTCGGACACTCAAGGTAAGTGATTTTCGTAATCACTTCTTATTTTGTTTAAGTAAGGTAGCGTTAGTTTATCGAGCATGATAATGATTGAGGTTTGATATGGTTTTGGTTGTATAAAATCGGTAACTTTTACTACGTAGACCAAACGGGTCAAAACAATGTTGTAATGTTATGTTGGAATAATGCTTAAGTAATGGCTACGGTTTTGTAACCGGGTAATGGATAGAATTTCACATAAGAATGTTAATCAAGAAATGGGGACGTTAATGTTGATAAAAGACTCGGTTGTGAGTACTTGAATGTGTTTGGAGTCGTGTTGATTTAAATAGTCTTATTGTTGATCCGAAGTTCTTTTTATAGTTAAGGTGGTTTGATACAATTTATTGAATATGGTTCAACTTAATAATAGCGTATTGTCTTGACGATGTTTTGGGGGTTTAAACCCATTAAAAAGGACTGCAAATTGTTAATGGGTCGAGATACCCAAGTGCTGAAAATTCAGTTTATTTCCAGATTTTTGCTAGTCTTTAAAAATTCATAGAAAATCAACCGAATGTCCGTTCGGGGCGTATTTTATATCCACGGAAAGGTCTCGGAGTCACCGTTACTAATAATTTTAGTTGAAGTGAAATACTCACTGTAAAGAGGGGACAACATTGAATTACTACAGCTGCATAAAGCTGAGTGAAAAACATAAATTTTATAGTACATGCATTATCTTAAGGAATTTATAAGGAAACAATCGGATGTGATTATGTTGTTGATTTAAAACTCAATGTAGTTATGTATATTTACATGAGTTAAAGTGAGTGATTCCTTGTATATGGGATGCTTATGCTAAATTAAAAAAAAATCATGTAGGTATGGCTCGTTAATTTCAAACAGCGCGAGAGCTTGTATGTATATGTGCATGTATGAATGCATGCGTATATGTGTAGAGGTATATGATTGTATGCATGTGGGAATTTAGGAATGTGAACATGTGTGAATGTGAGATGTCATTTATGTATGAAGGAATGGTTCATTATGTTTGGTTATTGACGAATACTAATGATTTGTCTTGAGATTGGAATGTAATACAGGTATGAGAACATCAGGTTCAAGAAGTATTGAAGTCAAACACGGAACAAGAGATATCAAATGGATTAAGTTTATTTTGTTGAATGTTATACGGAGTTTTAAGTGTATGATAATAATGTTATATGATGTTGATGATGATTAATGGTTATGTTGTGAATGATGTCCACAGGTTTATACGGATTTCTTCTACCACGAATGAAGAGAAGCGGACATGGATCGAGTTGATAGCGAGGATTGTACAGGAAAGAACGGTCACCTAGCTTGGATTATGTAACACTTGTAGAATTATTTTACCATGAATGTTGTTAAATCAGTTAGTAAATGTTAAACGTTTTGTGACTAAGTCTATACGTAAGCAATGTATTTAGCAAAGTAAGAAAAATTTTAAGGATCGTTTTCCGCTGCGTCGTTTTTATGTTATTACGTGTTAGGGTGTTTCACGAACCCTGACTTTAACCCACCATGGGAATCCGTATGGATTGTGACAGTCAACCCTGGCTAACCCATTTTAAATTTCTCAACCCAAAAGGCTCGCATACGCCCCTTCCACTTTAAAAGAGTGACAAAGCGTTTAACTTTATGTTTTCTGAAATAAAAATGAGTAATAATATTAGTTTGAAAATCTTGAATTATTTAAAATGATATTAAATTGGAATCACCCGTGTTTTGTGTTTTAGTGTTTCACATACTATTCTTAGCCATAAACTTTAATAAATTTATCATACAGATCCTAAACTTTAATGAGCCAATTTACACTAAAACATCTAAACTTTAATAAAGTTACATTTTTTTAGTTTTTGAATTTTCTGTTGCGACATCATGAAACTTTTTAACGTGTTTGCCTTTTTTACATAATATTTCAAAAAACTTCGACGACCCCTTCACATCATGTTAGCAATAGCAAGATTTTTTTTGTTATAAAGATTTGAATGCCCTCCTGAAACGCCCTAAACTCTAAACTTCTTAATTTGAACGAAAGCATATAAACTTTTGCAAAAATTTGGGCATGACCCGTTCGTAAATAATCAATTTCCTGCTTGACAATAAAACGCCTTAACTTAAAAGACCCATTTTCATAAACCAAAGAAAAACAAACAAGTTTAAGTCGCCTTAAAACCAAAAGCTACAATTTAACCAAGTTTTAACCATTCACAAGGACACCAAAAGATTACTTATGTTAAAAGTACACATGACCAAAAACTAAGACCATACTAATAGACATCTTCGGAAGCGCTAGATGGGCGTGATATCGAGGGTGTTCATTCCGAGTCGCCAAACTATGAAGCCAAGGATTTACCTACATCAAACATCAAGTTTAAAACTTGTTAGTTATGTTACTTCTAAACTAGTAATACAACTTTAATCCCATTCGTACATTCACCTTATACACTCATTATTCGCCCCCATGAAACGGGTTAAACATACAGCTTTAAATTTTGGGATTTATCATGCCATTCTTGTCCCGTTGAGACGGGCAATTCATTCGTACATAATCTTCATTCGATTCACCAACAACGGGTGAATACATTCCTTTCAAACATTTACATACACTCAAACCCGTGAGTAAAGGATCGAGTAAAATTTCATTCATTCATAAATTATCCGTTAATGACGGATAATATCATCCATGACTAAACTTTCATTCGGTTCGTTTACTACGAACAAATTCTTTTCATTTTCTACTTACTTTCTCTTTACCCGGTTACCCCATAAAGGGCCGGTCATAAGCAAATTTCATTTACAATCTACGGTTCATGTAAACCATTCAAAATGTTTTAAACCATTTACTAATGAATTACCACAAACATCACATTATGGTTTTGGCATGAATAACAATATACTAATAAAAGTTAGTATATGTAATAACATACCTCGGTTTTGTGCGGTTTCCGTCTTCGTAGCACTTGAACTTTCTTCTTTCACGCCTACATTAACATATTCATTCCATCATTTAGTCCATCTGAACATCTTATCATCATTCACATAGTTTACTATATGACAACATTTTCACAATCTTTATAATTTCACATGTATATTCACTTAAGCATTTCATCGAACACTTGGCGGGTTTCGCATTAGTAGGACACTAAACATCATTATCCTAGAGCATAATTTTAACTAGTTCTTTTAGAAATTCATTAACAATTAAACGAGTTCATATGATCCTTTCATTCATAAATTCATTTAGTGTCCATGTATCATAAACAAGATTAATCATCAAGAACTCAAGGCTATACATGATTACTTCAAATTTTCTTTTTATCATCCTACTTTCATATAGTTTCAAGTCAAATGGGTTTATACTAAAATCTTTTGATTGACTTAAAATCAAACCTGATTCATGTCTTAGAGAGTAATCCTAACTCCATTTTACACAATTACTTGCATAATCTCAAGATTGGGTTATGACCCACTTCCTACAAATCATGATTTCAAGAAATTGAACTTACCTCTTTAAAAATCGAGTTTAGATGAGTGTAGATTTGAGTTCATGCAGTTGATTCTCCTCTAAACCCCTATCCAATTGATTCAATTTGGTGAATAAGGGTTTCACCCTTGTTTCCCCTGCTTTGATCGATCCCAACCACGCACAAATGTGTGTGTTTAGGGTTTTCACTTTCTAATACGCCATTGTCCATGTTTAACCCCCATAGTGTTTACATATTATTAATTTAGCACCTTCCATTCATTAACTAGCTTTTGTAATATTTTTACTAACTAAGTTAATGCTTTTGATTATTTAAACTTATTTTTATGTTAATCCTTTTTGGGGTGTTACAAGTCTACCCTCCTTAAAGGAGGTTTCGTCCCCGAAACCTAGATACATAACAAATTAGATCGATTCTACTCTTAATTTTTCATCTATTCATTCACAATCTTACTATAACATAAATACATTCGGGGTCTTGGCAAAAGTTTCATTCATGCATAAACATATTTGTGTGCGTTGTTCCTAAATTCTTAACTTAAATAAATTACTTTCATAATCACATATGAGTCAGAATCTGATCCAGAGCTCTTATTAGTGTCGTTTTCATTTTATAATGCTAGTTCCTAGCATACATCATCACTAGCACTTCGTTCCTTGAAATTTATTCCAATGTATACTATTGGTCGTACAAGCTTGTGTTTATGGCTTGTTTCTATCTTTCTAATTAAGCGTAGCATATTCATACATTTACTATTATAAATAAATCGATTTATTTCATTCCACTCACGAATCATGCACGATATAATTCATTATTGTAATCATGAGCAAACCCCATTATCCCATTACTAACGTTTCTTCTAATTAACTTTTTTTTTATTCATATGAGGGCTTAGCATAATATTATACGTATACTATAAACATTTAATGACTTAGTGGTACTAATACAAAGCTACCCACTTCGTAATTACTTTTTCATACTTAATACGAGTATAAAACATCATCATTCTACGGTTACTGCCATCACTTGAACTAATTACAAGCTTGAGTTTAGCCTCAAATTTAATCCTTCACAACACTTTATTATTAGCTCCTTGCATGAACTACTTATGATAACAATCAGGTATGTTGTGTACGAGCACCATACGAGTGTTTAACCAAATCAGTTAAAATTTTAATTTAAGGCCTTTAGATCTCCCTCTTAATGACATTCATACCTTCTCACGCTGACCATTATAGGTCGATTATTATATACCATATCATAATTATCCTATCATTCATTTTGTTCACACTTACAAATAAATCTACGGATTCTTAATCATCAATCAAGAATTAAACATTTTACTAACCTCGCCTTCATTGCATAAATCAGTTATCCGTGTGCCGGATCGATCCGCTTCTTTATATGTACGTTCTGTACCAGAATTGGTCTCATTCATTCATGAATTATGCTCCCACTCGTGAGCATCCTTCCACCAGCTTTATTACTATCATCTCACTAAGAATTCCATCATATTTATCTATAAATAATTAGTTATCACGTAACTTTTCATAATTGCATCCTACATGGTGTTTGTTCGCCTATGTCTCTTTCTCGCAAATTTCTTACGTACATGCTAAAACATATCATACGTTCCATTTCTTACATACTATCCTTTCATTTTATTGGTCATTTCGCCAACTCTCGCATTTTGACCTTTCAAGGTCAGACTAACACCTCTTACTTATTGTGGGCGTATCGAGGTACACATTCGTACTTTATTCTTGCATACTTGCAAGGACTTCATTTACTTCGTTTGACTTTTCGAAAGTCTAATTGTAAATACATTCTTACATATGTGTATCAGTTATCCTATTCTGACACGTCACTCTCTAATCGAGCCCTAAGCTCCTAATAAAAACATAACCTCTTTATACATACTTGGCGCGGGTCAAATCCCTTGACTCGTTATTCATACTTTGCGATGGTTATTACTTTCCAAACTGTGACAATGCATGCCCATACATTATGCTCACCTATAAGCATAAAACTTGACAAATCGAACATTAAATACCGGGTTCAAATGGCGATCGCCATTTGACCCGTATGACTCATTTGTCCTTTCAACCGTTCTTACATACAAACGTGTTTGCATATATTTATATATACACAAGATTTAAAACATAACTTAAAAATTTCACCGTCGTGTCCGCTTTTAAAAATATTTACTCATTGGAGTTTCGTTCTTTTTTTTTATTCTTACTTGTTTAATCCGTCTTCACTTACGGATTCGAACTTTTAATTTATTAACTTTCATTCTTACTGGTTTGATCCGTGTTTGCTTACGGATCCAACCTTTCATTCCTTACATGGTTGAATCCATTTCTCAGATTCAAACATTTTCATCTGTACCTTTCTTTCTTCTATCGTTTCATTTACCATTTCATTTCTTATGATACGTTTTCGTATTAATCTTCTACATTCAACTTCAAGTATTGTGTCCTAACACTTTATTCCATGTCCTAATTCATGTAGCGCGTCTCTACGCGACACTCTACATCCTATTTCTAGTGGTGTTCCCACCATTCTTTCTTAAGTTTGATTCACATTCAATTGTAAGCTTAAACTTTTCATTCTTATCTTTGTTTCTTATATTGATTCGATCCTTTAAGAATCGTTAGACCCCTCTTTACTAGCTTGACCGGGCATAAGTGAGATGATTCTCGTGTTTTTCTCGAGCTTCTATCAATACATGACCATCCCTTAATATACCATTTCCATTTGTTCGTTCACTGTATTTGGCGTTAATTCACCTACGTTCTCTAACATGTCTCTTACTAATGAGTATCCTACATTACGTGTTGCATTTCTTACGTAATACTTCCAAAATTTGTAAATAATTATTATTTACTGACTCTACAATTTGACCTTTTAAAGTCAATCACCACTTAGTACTTATTGTATATAAGTATTGTAGTACGCGTTGTACTTACTTTCAATTCAAACATATTTACAAAATGTCTTTAGCTAACATCTCAACTAATATTCTTTCCATACCTTTCATCAACATTACCAAGTTCTCATTTCCGCCTTAAAACTTCTCAACTAAAAATTTATGACCGATTTACCCTTATAATGAGGTCTTACCGGTTTAACATTATGCCAACCATTTCAACAAAACGTACCATAACATTTCTTATTTATTTATACGTTTCACTTTGATTTCGAATATTCAAACACGTATACGTCTTCATGTAGATATATTCAAAGTGATTGTGAAATCACTTACCTTTAGTGTTCATGTTCATGATTGCCTCATTGCTTCCTCTTACCCCATTTTCCATCCATGCTTGAATCAATTGACAAGTTTTCCATCCTTACATATTATTACATTCGTAACATTGTTAGCTTATGTGAGCATACATACAACTATTCATTTTCTTTCTATTCCTACGTTAATTGACTTTCATTAGTCAAATTTCGTAATAATGAGACATTTATTATTAGTTATCTCATTTCCAACCCATACAACTAAACTATCATCAAGCATAACACGTAAATCACGTAATACATAACACATTAACTCTTTACTTTAACATTTGTGTCTAATTGCCATTCCATGATATCCCTATATTGTTGACTTTTATAAAATCAACTGTCTTGCTTACACACTTTAAACTTTTGAACATGTAATCCTCTAAATACGATAGGCCATAATATTAATATTCTACACATTTCATACTCGTATTGTATGATATATATGATTTACGTAATCCTCTAACAATACACATATACATTCACTTTCACGTACTTTCACATGCTAATGCTTCATGATTCTACAAATAGCAAATATCATTCAAGTTAACTATATAACATAATTCCAACATATCCTTAGCTAATAAACTCGTATGATTCACATTTAGCACATATTCGCCTCTTACTCAAAACTAAGCAAATCATTAAATACACATAAATATCACACCATTCAAGCACAATGTACAAGCCTCTAATGCATAATTCTGATCAAGCATACATTTATTTGAATCCTCATACGGATTCCATCTAACTCACATTCTTCAAGTTATTTTACCACTAATCTCATCATTTTCATTTTCATTTATTAACAAATCATATTCTTTTTACGCATCGAAGTAATTTAATCTATATTTACTCCATTCATTATCCATTATCATACGTGTTAAACTCAACCTCTTACATTCGTCATTCATTTCTCGCCGCTACATTATCATTCACGTTGACATTGTCCGCCATCTACATGAAACATTCATTTCATTTATTAGATTTATTTTCATACTCTCATTCATCATAGTTAACTCATTTTATCATACTACAATCAATTTTACATTTCATTATTGATATGTCGGTAAATATACATATTATTAATACATTTCATCCCTCATTTTATATATTTCTGGTTACAAATTCAATTGAATCGACATTTAATTGTGTTTTATTTGAATATTGTAGTTTTGGAAAGCTTGTTGGTGATTCGTTGCGGAAAACTCAAGAAAAATATGAAGTTTGTGGAAATTTTTCCCAGACACAGCTGTGTTGGTTATCTGAGTACAATGTCACACAGCTGTGTCAGCCTTGCCACACACCCTGATCTCAGCAACAAGCATCAACGCTCCACACAGCTGTGTCACTTAACGACACAACTGTGTGTGGCGCCAGATCTGATATAACTTAATGTTTAGCTCCCATATGATTTGTCCAACTTGGGGGGGGGGGGCTAACACACCAATTACTATATAAAAATTTTCTTAGAATATTTACCTCTTTTTGCGTCTCAGAGCGAACACACCCATTCTTACGAGCTTTCGGTTCGAGTCCGAACACTTCATTGTGTTCAAATCCCTCAAACCTAGGCTCTGATACCAACTTGAAACGCCCTAAACTCTAAACTTCTTAATTTGAACGAAAGCATATAAACTTTTGCAAAAATTTGGGCATGACCCGTTCGTAAATAATCAATTTCCTGCTTGACAATAAAACGCCTTAACTTAAAAGACCCATTTTCATAAACCAAAGAAAAACAAACAAGTTTAAGTCGCCTTAAAACCAAAAGCTACAATTAACCAAGTTTTAACCATTCACAAGGACACCAAAAGATTACTTATGTTAAAAGTACATATGACCAAAAACTAAGACCATACTAATAGACATCTTCGGAAGCGCTAGATGGGCGTGATATCGAGGGTGTTCATTCCGAGTTGCCAAGCTATGAAGCCAAGGATTTACCTACATCAAACATCAAGTTTAAAACTTGTTAGTTACATTACTTCTAAACTAGTAATACAACTTTAATCCCATTCGTACATTCACCTTATACACTCATTATTCGCCCCATGAAACGGGTTAAACATACAGCTTTAAATTTTGGGATTTATCATGCCATTCTTGTCCCGTTGAGACGGGATCTTCATTCGTACATAATCTTCATTCGATTCACCAACAACGGGTGAATACATTCCTTTCAAACATTTACATACACTCAAACCCGTGAGTAACGGATCGAGTAAAATTTCATTCATTCATAAATTATCCGTTAATGACGGATAATATCATCCATGACTAAACTTTCATTCGGTTCGTTTACTACGAACAAATTCTTTTCCTTTTCTACTTACTTTCTCTTTACCCGGTTACCCCATAAAAGGCCGGTCATAGGCAAATTTCATTTACAATCTACGGTTCATGTAAACCATTCAAAATGTTTTAAACCATTTACTAATGAATTACCACAAACATCACATTATGGTTTTGTCATGAATAACAATATACTAATAAAAGTTAGTATACGTAATAACATACCTCGGTTTTGTGCGGTTTCCGTCTTCGTAGCACTTGAACTTTCTTCTTTCACACCTACATTAACATATTCATTCCATCATTTAGTCCATCCGAACATCTTATCATCATTCACATAGTTTACTATATGACAACATTTTCACAATCTTTATAATTTCACATGTATATTCACTTAAGCATTTCATCGAACACTTGGCGGGTTTCGCATTAGTAGGACACTAAACATCATTATCCTAGAGCATAATTTTAACTAGTTCTTTTAGAAATTCATTAACAATTAAACGAGTTCATATGATCCTTTCATTCATAAATTCATTTAGTGTCCATGTATCATAAACAAGATTAATCATCAAGAACTCAAGGCTATACATGATTACTTCAAATTTTCTTTTTATCATCCTACTTTCATATAGTTTCAAGTCAAATGGGTTTATACTAAAATCTTTCGATTGACTTAAAATCAAACCTGATTCATGTCTTAGAGAGTAATCCTAACTCCATTTTACATAATTACTTGCATAATCTCAAGATTGGGTTATGACCCACTTCCTACAAATCATGATTTCAAGAAATTGAACTAACCTCTTTAAAAATCGAGTTTAGATGAGTGTAGATTTGAGTTCATGCAGTTGATTCTCCTCTAAACCCCTATCCAATTGATTCAATTTGGTGAACAAGGGTTTCACCCTTGTTTCCCCTGCTTTGATCGATCCCAACCACGCACAAATGTGTGTGTTTAGGGTTTTCACTTTCTAATACGCCATTGTCCATGTTTAACCTCCATAGTGTTTACATATTATTAATTTAGCACCTTCCATTCATTAACTAGCTTTTGTAATATTTTTACTAACTTGAATCCGGATTGTTCGACCCTTTGTTCCTCATAATACCCATATGAAGTCGATGGTTCGCACCATTGTTCTTCATTGTAAGCATATGATGGATAAGGTTCGTAATTTTGTTCTTCATAATACTCATATGAGGTGGGTTGTTCACGCCATGGTTCCTCATAATAAGCATACGAAGGTGGTGGCTCATATCTTGGTTCCTCAAAGTATGAGTAAGAAGGCTCATACCTTGGTTCATCAAAATATGAGTATGAGGGAGGAGGTTCATACCTTTGGTCTTCATAGGATGTGTATGAAGTTGATGGCTCGTACATGGGCTCCTCATAGTAGGTGTATGAATTGGATGGTTGATATGAGTGATTATTTTGAACCGAGCGTGCGTTACGACAATTAGTGCAATAATTACCCATATAATCATCCTCCTCATAGGTGTAGTTGTAACCTCCTGAGTATTGATCCATAAGAATCACTCAGCAGACCACAACCGAGTCTCGAGATCAGAAAACAAAAATAAAAACGGAAACAGAGGCTGGACACGGCCCCGTGTTCAGTGAGCACGGCCCCGTGTTCAGGATCTGTATCTGGGCGTTTTAATTAAATTTACTGATTTCGTTGAGCACGGGGCGTGTCCAGTGAGCACGGCCCGTGTTCAACCTACTGTAAATGCAAAACTAAACTAAAATGCAGAAAAATGTGGGCCCGTTTTGAAAAGGTTTTGAAAAACTGATTAGGCCGTCGATTTTAAGCTTTCCTAAAATCCTTGTGTCCCCGACAGCGGCGCCAAAAACTTGATGTGCGGTAAAGTGTCGTATATATTAGGTGTATATTTTAAGCCCCTTTAACACTTATTTTAGCCAAGTTTTAAATTTATAAAACACGATATTTTACTAACACTAAACACACATATGGGCAAGTGCACCCATCGTGAGCGTAGTATAGCGTTGGTAAGATACCGAGGTCGTCCAAGGACACAAGAGCTTTTAGTACCGGTTTATCCTCAACGTCTAATCAAAATAAAAAGTTTAGAAAAAATGTTTTAAACTAAGAAAAATAAAAACTAACTAAAATGCTGAAAATAAAAATAAAAAGAAAAACAGATAGACAAGATGAATCACTTGGTTCCGACTCGTATCTAGTATAACCTTTGATTATTTCCGCACTTTTGCACATAATTAAGAGATTATCTTAGTTATTGTAGTAGGCCCCTCTTTTGAAGGTGACGTTACCCTCACCCCAGTAGTTTGAGTCAGCAAGGATACAATCCTAAAAGGGTGGATTATTGGAAGATAATGAATTAAGTTATTAATGCAGTATTGTGGTAGGCCCCGCTTTTGGCGGTGACGTTACCCTCGACTAAGTAGTCTGAGTCAGCAGGGATACAGTTCTAAATAGCCGGGTTAAAGTATTAATAGTAGTTAACTTATGAGGGGATCAAAGAGTTTGGACCCCCGCCATCCAATACCGTGAAGTATTGAAGGAGGTCCTACTAAATTTGACCCAGGTCCATTGCAGGACCTCTAAACTCTGAACAATGGCAAGACCTTTACCAAACCATTCCCTTAACCCCCGACCAGGTAGCCAACATACCTCCATATAGACCGTGGAGATATGAATGGTGAAAATCCTTTATTTTATATAGACAGTAAAATAATGCCAAGACACCACGGACAAACGATAAGGAAAGATCACCTTCAACATAAGTAACTAGTTATTAAAGTCATTAATACAAAACCAAATAAAAAGTGCAAAAGATTAGAAATAAAAAGTATTATACTAGACACTTTGTCTTCACCAAGTGATGTAAGAGACTTAGGCAAACATGGCCTTGATTGTCAAGAACTCTTACGATCAATCTTGGATCCCGAGACGACTCACACACTCTACGATGGACAATGGATGATGGTGGTGGATGATGGTGTTGTGATGGTGGTGGGTGGTGGATGAAGTGTGAGAGAGGTGGTGTGCCAAGGGATGGTTTGAGCTTGAGCCAAGCACTCCTATTTATAGCTTGTACAGAAGCCTGGACACGACCCATTGTCCGCTGGACACGGCCCCGTGTCCACCCTTTTCTCTTTCTTCATTAATACAGTTTGTCTTTATTAGCTCCACACGCCCCCGTGTCCGCTGGGCACGCCCCCGTGCCTGTCTGACACTCTCTCTCTTCATTAATTGTAATTCGCAACATTAGTACTAAAAAAAGGGTTAGTTTTATGCCACAATTAATGTAATTTATATGTTGCATTTTGCACACATCAAATACCCCCACACTTGAATCTTTGCTTGTCCTCAAGCAAAACTCTTTAATATATGGCTATTACACTCCCAAATGGAATGGGTAGAAAAGAAGGTTTTCGGGCTTGTCATAGAGTGTCGGGATTTCCAAGATTCTTTATTTAGTTTTATTTTTATTTATTTACAATCCTATTCGTCATGATTTATTTAAAACTTTTCATAAGATAAATTACTTATTAGGGCATAACATGCCTTTTTAAAATTTTATTTATATGCAAGTTCACATACCTCACGGGGGATCACTCAACACTCGGCCGAAGATGTATTTTAGTGAATCACTCGAGAGCGGCATGAAACTTACTCCTACCATAGGCTTGCCAAGCAATCAATCATCCTCCTTTTTAACTATATACTTTTGTAAATATCAAGAGGACTTTTGGGTGAAGGGTTAGGCTTGGGTTAAAGGTAGGTGGTTGGGTTAGTGGTTAGTAAAAAGGGCGAAAAAGCGTAACAAGCGTCGGTTTTCGAAAGACTTTTTATTTTTGCAATTTTTTTTATCTTGATGAAGCCAGTATTCAAACAAAGTTATTTTTGATGAACTTGCTTGTTTATTTATTTTGCTTCATCATCAACACTTTTTTTTTTTGAAAAGTCATACGAAAAACCGAGCTTGTTACTAAAACAAAGAGTGAAAAATAAAAAGGGGTTAGGTGGGTGAAAAGGTGTTTGGTTTGGGTTAAGAAATGAAAAGGTTTAGGCTCAATGGGGTTAACTAGGGGGATTTTGGGTAGGTGGTAAGAAAAAAGAAAAATAATGGTGTAGAAATAAAAAGGGTTAGTCCTAATGCCTCCATCATTTACTTACTCGGGTTTAAGTTGGTAAGGACCGGGAATGTATCGTCATGGCAAGTTCTAGAGTCGTAAGAACCAAGCGGCTATTCACACAAGAAACGAAAATGAGCATTTAGTCAAATGATATGTAAGTGTTTGCTCAATAAAGGCTCAAAACTCACTTTTGTGGGAATGGGTTTTTATGTGATCAAGTATATATAATTAAATTTTAACTAAGCTTGTCATGCCTTTTCATAATTTTCTTATGTTGGTTCTTTTTATCACGACGCTATCGGTTGTAAATTTGTAAAAATATAACCTTTTTAGAATTTTGAAATTCCCAAATTAAACCTAGACAAGTAAAAAAAATTGAAAATTTTTGAAAAAAAATTTGGGGTGATTAGCGGTTCCAATAGAGTTTTGTGTAAGGCTTGTTATTAGGACTTGCAAAATTTCAAGGTTTTAGCATCCCCCCCACACTTAAATTACACATTGTCCTCAATGTGTCCCAAAAATAAGTTTTTAGGCTGATTAAATGTGTAAAAATGGGTTAAAAACAAGATTTTATGGTACTGGGTAGCTGAACACAGGGTGGTGTTGGCTGAGCACTGCCCAGTGTCCAGACTGCCAGTACCAAAAGTAAACAGAAGGCTGGGCACGGGGGCGTGTCCAGTGAGCACGGCCCCGTGTCCAGGTACCTGAACTGGGCATTTTCTACAGAACCTTGGGCACGGGGCGTGTTGGGGTGAACACGGCCCCATGCTGAACTTGCTGTAATGAAGAAAAATCGTCGGGAGGCTCTGTTTTTGTGTATGGGGTGTTGGTTCAAGCTTCCCTTATCATCCTTCACCATCCCGAGTGTGTTTTATTCCTGAAAATTAAAACTAAACTAGAAAATATAAAAGTTATACTAATCTAAAACTAAGGATAGTTCCGCGGAATGCCTCCGTGGTGCGCCACGTTTATAAGGGTCCTTGGCTAGACCCACCTTATCAGGTGGTTCTGGCTCATCTTCAATTAGGGGGTCGTCGTTGCCGAATGGATATTTCATTGATCGCTCAAGGTCGACACTTTTTTTTAATGCCCCTAATTGAAGAGGTATATTGTTGTACTTCCGGTTTTTCAAAGCTTCGTGGGTTTTTACAAATGGTCGTCCCAACACTAGAGGAGCGTCATCGAGGATGACAAAGTCGGTGGGAACTACCATTTGATTTGTTTGAACCAAGACATCCTCAACTATACCGATTGATTTTATTACTTTCCGATTGGATAGAAAAATGGGTATTTGAAGTGGAGAAAAATCACTAATACTTAATTTTTCGAAAATGTAATTAGGCATTATGTTAACACAAAGATCTTTATCGATTGTGACATTACTAATAAACGAATTTTGAAAGAAACATGGAACCGGTGTAATGTTAATTTCAAATGCGTCTTCTTTTATTAGCGAAGTTTGATCATTAGTTAACTTAACACTTACCGTTTCGTCAATCTTCGTGTTAGTGTTTAACTCTTTTAAAAACTTAGCATGAGTGGGTACTAAACAATGATTTTCAAAAGAAGGTGACAAGAGATTAATTTCTTCAAAATTAGACTCTTCTTGAATTTTAACGTTGTCGGAATCACCTATTTCGTTGTTTAACTCATGTGTCTGTTTTTCACTTATTTGTTCTTCCATTTTTACACTTTCGGTTATCTCTTCCATTTTTAATTCTTCTCTTGCGCGGGACTCCTCTTCCCTTGCGCGGGATTCTTTTATACAACGATCGATAACTCTAATGTGTTCTAATATCCTCTCGGTTACTTCGGTTATAGAAAAAGAATCGGGATTTTCTAAGCTTGAATCCGGTTGTTCGACCCTTTGTTCCTCATAATACCCATATGAAGTCGATGGTTCGCACCATTGTTCTTCATTGTAAGCATATGATGGATAAGGTTCGTAATTTTGTTCTTCATAATACTCATATGAGGTGGGTTGTTCACGCCATGGTTCCTCATAATAAGCATACGAAGGTGGTGGCTCATATCTTGGTTCCTCAAAGTATGAGTAAGAAGGCTCATACCTTGGTTCATCAAAATATGAGTATGAGGGAGGAGGTTCATACCTTTGGTCTTCATAGGATGTGTATGAAGTTGATGGCTCGTACATGGGCTCCTCATAGTAGGTGTATGAATTGGATGGTTGATATGAGTGATTATTTTGAACCGAGCGTGCGTTACGACAATTAGTGCAATAATTACCCATATAATCATCCTCCTCATAGGTGTAGTTGTAACCTCCTGAGTATTGATCCATAAGAATCACTCAGCAGACCACAATCGAGTCTCGAGATCAGAAAACAAAAATAAAAACGGAAACAGAGGCTGGACACGGCCCCGTGTTCAGTGAGCACGGCCCCGTGTTCAGGATCTGTATCTGGGCGTTTTAATTAAATTTACTGATTTCGTTGAGCACGGGGCGTGTCCAGTGAGCACGGCCCGTGTTCAACCTACTGTAAATGCAAAACTAAACTAAAATGCAGAAAAATGTGGGCCCGTTTTGAAAAGGTTTTGAAAAACTGATTAGGCCGTCGATTTTAAGCTTTCCTAAAATCCTTGTGTCCCCGACAGCGGCGCCAAAAACTTGATGTGCGGTAAAGTGTCGTATATATTAGGTGTATATTTTAAGCCCCTTTAACACTTATTTTAGCCAAGTTTTAAATTTATAAAACACGATATTTTACTAACACTAAACACACATATGGGCAAGTGCACCCATCGTGAGCGTAGTATAGCGTTGGTAAGATACCGAGGTCGTCCAAGGACACAAGAGCTTTTAGTACCGGTTTATCCTCAACGTCTAATCAAAATAAAAAGTTTAGAAAAAATGTTTTAAACTAAGAAAAATAAAAACTAACTAAAATGCTGAAAATAAAAATAAAAAGAAAAACAGATAGACAAGATGAATCACTTGGTTCCGACTCGTATCTAGTATAACCTTTGATTATTTCCGCACTTTTGCACATAATTAAGAGATTATCTTAGTTATTGTAGTAGGCCCCTCTTTTGAAGGTGACGTTACCCTCACCCCAGTAGTTTGAGTCAGCAAGGATACAATCCTAAAAGGGTGGATTATTGGAAGATAATGAATTAAGTTATTAATGCAGTATTGTGGTAGACCCCGCTTTTGGCGGTGACGTTACCCTCGACTAAGTAGTCTGAGTCAGCAGGGATACAGTTCTAAATAGCCGGGTTAAAGTATTAATAGTAGTTAACTTATGAGGGGATCAAAGAGTTTGGACCCCCGCCATCCAATACCGTGAAGTATTGAAGGAGGTCCTACTAAATTTGACCCAGGTCCATTGCAGGACCTCTAAACTCTGAACAATGGCAAGACCTTTACCAAACCATTCCCTTAACCCCCGACCAGGTAGCCAACATACCTCCATATAGACCGTGGAGATATGAATGGTGAAAATCCTTTATTTTATATAGACAGTAAAATAATGCCAAGACACCACGGACAAACGATAAGGAAAGATCACCTTCAACATAAGTAACTAGTTATTAAAGTCATTAATACAAAACCAAATAAAAAGTGCAAAAGATTAGAAATAAAAAGTATTATACTAGACACTTTGTCTTCACCAAGTGATGTAAGAGACTTAGGCAAACATGGCCTTGATTGTCAAGAACTCTTACGATCAATCTTGGATCCCGAGACGACTCACACACTCTACGATGGACAATGGATGATGGTGGTGGATGATGGTGTTGTGATGGTGGTGGGTGGTGGATGAAGTGTGAGAGAGGTGGTGTGCCAAGGGATGGTTTGAGCTTGAGCCAAGCACTCCTATTTATAGCTTGTACAGAAGCCTGGACACGGCCCCTTGTCCGCTGGACACGGCCCCGTGTCCACCCTTTTCTCTTTCTTCATTAATACAGTTTGTCTTTATTAGCTCCACACGCCCTCGTGTCCGCTGGGCACGCCCCCGTGCCTGTCTGACACTCTATCTCTTCATTAATTGTAATTCGTAATTACAATTAATGCGTCTGCTGTACTTTCGCCACGCCCCCGTGTTCACTGGACACGGCCCCGTGGTGGGCAATAGAAGCTTCTAAAGGTTTGTCTTTTGTGCCAGGGCTGATCATCCTGGACACGGCCCCGTGTTGAGCTGGGCACGCCCCGTGCTCAGCTGGGCACAGCCCCATGCTCAGCTTTCTTCTTGTTTTTGCTTTGGGAGATGCTGTCGATAGGGGTTGGGCATGCTACGTTTGTTCCTTTTCTTGTATTTATGCTAGATTTAGCTGCCTTTTTGCTTCTTTTGTTAATTTGAGCTCATTTAATCCTGAAAATACAAAAGGAAAACAAAAGTACACTTTTTCCAACATTAGTACTAAAAAAGGGTTAGTTTTATGCCACAATTGATGTAATTTATATGTTGCATTTTGCACACATCAAACCCTAAATCCACATTTGGAACCATCGATCCAAACAGATCAGACCCTTCGATGAGTTCAGATTCGAGTTCTTTATCATTCTCCAACGAAGAAAAATCCGCCGGCCAAAACCCTAACATCAATTCAATATCGATCACTCGCTTGACGCCATAGAAAACCAGTTGTCTTCGATCACATTCAACTCTTCAATCGACGAAGAAACCCCATCGTTTGCTAATAATCACCACAAACTTGTCACAGAGATCACCAAGAATGAAATCCAAAGCGAAATGCGGAGAAATTCGTTTGGAGAGTAACAATAATGCGTCTGTAACTTATGATATTCAAGAACATCAGAATAATAGTTGTTTTGGAATAATAGTTGTTTTGTGAGTGATGGTGGAGAGTTGTTAGATTCTGTTCACATCTTAATTAGGGATTGTTTTATGCTTTGCTTTATACTCGTAACACACAGAGAGAGACGAATTTAGAGGGAGAAGAGAGAGAGTGTGTTAGTTACAGTTTTTTATAATTTTTAAGTTATATATATTTTTTTCATTATATTACATAATAGTCCCTAGACATTAAACATTTACACACTAGTCCCTGGAAAGATGAAAAGACAAGTATGCCCTCATGTGCAAGTCACATGATCAGATTTAACAAAAAAAATCTAACTGGGTTATGCCTAAAGGACAAAACGTGTATGATTTGAAAACATAAAGTACAAAACTCATCAATTTTAAACATAAAGGACAGCGCCTGCAAATGGGTATAAAGATAAAGGACAATCCTTGCAATTCACTCATCTTTCGACCTTACTTTTTTTCACGGTTTTACACCACCACCATCGCAACACACAGCTTCTCGGTTACTCGTATAATACAGTTTGCCAACCTCATGAACTATCATTAATAAACATTTTTATTTAATAAGTCTTTTAAGCTTAAAATTGTGTTTTTATGAATTTAATATTAGAGTTAAGTGTCATTTACGTCCCTGTGGTTTGTTCACTTTTGCCATTTCATGCCAAATTTCAAAATTGCACTATTTTCTTCTCTAACACTCTCGAAACGTGCAATTTCAGTCCGAAAAACTAACTCAGTTATTCCAGTGACATAAATGGCACATAAAGTATAGGGACGAAAATGGCACATAACTTCAAGAATTTTTTTATTTTTAGAATTTATTATTATTATTATTATTATTATTATTATTATTACACACAGTTAGGGGATAAGCATTTGGTACCGGGTACTGGTACCGAATTATTTTCGGAACCAACTTTTGCGTTTTTTCGTACCGGTACATTTAGTTCGATACTGGAATTTTACTGAATATTACCTTCTAATATAGGTACTGATACCCATATTTGGCGATTTTCAATACCGGTACCGAGCACATCCTTACACACAATCTCTTCCACCCCAATCTACATCACCACCACCACCACAGCCCCTACTGCTACCACCAGACAACCACCACCTGTAAAAAAAATAAAACTCAAACCCATGTTAGATCATAACAGCTCTCTTTATCGATACGGTTCGATGGTGGTGGTGATGTAGGGGGTGAAAGAGATTGTGTGTAAGGATGTAGGGATGAGCTCTGTACCGGTACTGAAAATTCTGGTACCGAAAATATTCGGTACAGTACGTACCGGTATTTAAAGGTAAAATTCAGTAAAATACCGGTAACGAACCGAAAACGCCAAAAAGTGGGTACCAAATCGGTACCGAAAATAATTCGTACTGAAAATTCGGTACCGGTACCCGGTACCAAATGCTTCTCCCTAACTGTGTGTGTATATCATAATAATAATAATAATAATAAAAACAAAATGTTAAAATATAAAAATTCTTGAAGTTATGTGCCATTTTCGTCCATATACTTTATGTGCCATTTACGTCCCTAGGATAACTGAGTTATAAGTTTTTTCTATCTGGGTTAATTTTTTGGACTGAAGACACGTTTCAAGACACGTTTCAAGAATGCCATGGAGGAAAATGATTCAATTTTGAAATTTGGTCTGAAACTGCAAAAATGGACAAACCCAAGAGATGTAAATGACACTTAACTCTTAATATTTTAACTAATTTTGCGCTTAATTTGGTTTTTTATGATGGGGTATAAAATGTTGTCGCAACTTACTTACTTTTTATCTACGACTTGATATAATTATTTTTGAAACCAGATTATGAGTATTAATGTACAAGTAATTGAAGCACAGTTAATTTCTTTTTTTTATAAGTTGAAGTCACTTACCATTTTGGTTATTGAAACAATATAATGGAATCTGAATATTTTGTTGCGGCATGCTTATTATAATATCACTATCAATAAAAGTTTTGTTCAAACTCAAGCAAATGAAATGTAATTAATTTTTGGTTTTTTAGAGTGATGAATTGAACAGATAATGTCCAAACAACTTTGGTAGCAGTAGCATTTATACTAATATCGTGACAAACCGAACTAATATTGTCCTACCAGTATCGGGTTCGAGTCGAGTCTGACAGAACAACATCGGTATCGGTGTCGGTGTCGACACCATCGGAGCCATTACAGGTATTCGTTTTTATTGTTTTAGATTAATGTTAAACACGTGTCAATATCCTTTTGGGTTACCATGACTATATTTTTTGGTTTTTCTTTCGATTCTATATAGAATGCTAGACCTGTAAACGAACCGAACATTCATGAACTGTTCGTGAACTTGTTCGGCGGGAAGTTCGTTTATGTTCATTTGTTTAATAAACGAATAAACACCTTGTGTTCGTTCATTTCTGTTCGTGAACACTCGCTTATGTGTGTTTATTTACGTTCGTGAACGTCATTTATGTTCGTTTATTTACGTTTGTTTAAATTTTAGTAAATATATGAATGGTTATATTTATATAAATATTGAGTTTTCTAACTACTTATATAAATATAATTAGTTAGTAATTGAGTTTTCTGGTAATAAAAAAGAGTTAAATGCCCGGATAGTCCCTGTGATTTCGCTTTTTTCACCTTTAGTCCATAACTTTCTAAAATTACAGTTATAGTCCCTAACTTTTTCAAATTTCATTCCCGGATGGTCCCTGACGCGGATGGAGGTTAGTCTTTTCAGTTAAGTGGGTGTGAAATGACCTAAATACCCTTACTATTAAAAAATAAACTTTAAATCAGTAACCACCTTCAATCCAAACACACCTCTTCTTCCTCATATTCAGATTCTTCTTCAATCCAAACACACCTCTTTTTCCTAATTCTTCACCACCACCATCTCCACCTTTCACCACCACCACCATCCACCTTTCACCACTGTACCCCACCCTTCACTCCGAATTATCGCTACCCCGTTTAGGGACAGATTTACCGGTGTGTGGTCTCCGACATTGTCGGAATTGAAATATTTAAGGATCCTCACCCTATTTAGGGACAGATTTACCGGAAACATTCCACAAAATTTTCAAAAACTCACTATTTTATGGATGATCAATGTTAGTTCCAATGTCTTATCTGGTCCACTCACAATTCGGAGTGAAGGGTGGGGTACAGTGGTGAAAGGTGGATGGTGGTGGTGGTGGTGGTGAAAGGTGGAGATGGTGGTGGTGGTGAAGAATTAGGAAGAAAAAAGGTGTGTTTGGATTGAAGATGAATCTGAATATGAGGACGAATGGGTGTTTTTGGATTGAAGGTGGTTATTGATTTAAAGTTTATTTTTTAATAGTAAGGGTATTTAGGTCATTTCACACCCACTTAACTGAAAAGATTAACCTTCATCCGCACCAGGGACCATCCGAGAACGAAATTGAAAAAGTTGGGGACTACAGCTGTAATTTTAGAAAGTTAGGGGCTAAAGGTGAAAACGGGCTAAACCAGAGTAAATTGCACAAAACGCCTTTTAAGTTTTATCAATTTTGCTGGTTTCAGCCTTAATCTTTAAAAGTTGCCAAAACCAGCCTTTAAGATTAAATTTGTTGCAGGTTTCATCCTTTATCACTAACCCAGTTACTAATCCATGTTAAATGGCCTCACATGCATAGCATGTGAGGGTAAAACCGTCTTTTCACCTCTCTCTCTCTCTACTTTCTTCATCTTCAACCTCCAAAACCACCAAAGCTTCAACCCTCCATTGTTGATTTTTTTCTCTCTCTTCTTTCTCTCACTAGAAATTCTCTCTATGTTTCTCAACACTTCAATGTCCAAAATCCCTTTAACTGGTGGTGTTTTGCTGCCATTAATCCCCCTTTACCACCTGATAAACCTCCTGATACTCTCTCAAGTTCGTATGATTATGGTAGTGTTAATTTGGAACCCCAAGGTGCTTGTTTTCCCCAGCTGCCACTCCATTTTAGGGAAGACGATTGTCACACCCCTAATTTCCACGTGTCACCGGTGGGCCCGGTGGGGAGTATCGTGACGTAGTTGGTATCATCATAGACAAACAACACAATATAAAAATGCACAACGGAAGCAAAGATAGATTCATTTCAACTTTAATAAAGTGTAATATTAAATATCACTAATAGTTGAAACGGATCCACAGGCGGATCAAAAATAAAAGAAGATGTTGTTCAACAGTTTATTGTCATCCAAGCTTGCGAGACTTATTGTGGACGCTCTAGAAGACAGCCAACCTAGTACGAGTAGTACCTGCACTTAACCTTTTGGGAAAATACATCAGTTCACACTGGTAAATACAATTTAACTGACTCATTTTGAAAAGGGTTGAAAATTGATTTGAATGCTCATGGCACAAAACATTTTTATAACTTGGGATAATTATTTAATATTATAATCTTGTGAACGACTTACATGTTACTTGTGCGTTCAGTAGCCCGGATCTTGTCCGGGTTAAAGATCAATAGACACACCAGAATATTGAGTTATACACTGACAGGTGTACGCCTACACCCCGTGCTCAGGTCGTGGCCATTTCGTAAAATGATGCCAGGGATATCCGGGACATGGTCATTAACCCCCCAAAGGCTTTAAGTGAAGAAGACTGTTTAAACGAGCCGATCAAATTATTCAATTAACCACCCAACGATGGAAGATTTGATGCTCGATCAAGCGGTATTCTATATACCGTAACCCAAGCCCGTATAGGGAAAATAAGTTAAAAGTATTTTCCTTGGTAAGTATAAATCACAATTTAGCAAGTGAAGGTAGCTTTTACTGGTTCTTCTATTCTGGAACAAAAGGTTTATAATAACCTATTAGATTTCTAACGGGTCTTTATTTAAGCCTAAGCTTAGACCGGTTAGTTTTAAGGATGATACGGTTCAAACGCACGATTAAGCGAAGACCGGATAGAATGTGATTTAGACCCGACAAGTTTGAAGACTTGTATAATATGGGTATACTAAATACCTTTTGGATTTTGAGACAAAAATGATAATGTTTGACCCGTTTCGGTCAATTTATGCAAACTAGTTACATAAACCGAACCAAACGCGAAAAGGGCGTTACGGGTAACCATAAGAGTCATATGCAAATTCCCTAAGATAATATGCCTTAAATATGTTATAACATCAGTAAGATATCTTCTATTATGCCCCAAATGAATTTAAACTCAACTTATGCCTCAAAAGGGCATTTTGGTCATTTAAAAGATTATAAAAGAGTTAAATTTGTAATCTGAGTTACAGGTCTGATTTATACAGTAAATACACTTAATTTAACATGTTATAACAGTAGGTTATGACCTATATGTGAAACTTATCATTTAAAACCAAACTATGCACCTTAGGGGCATTTTGGTAATTTCACAAGGGCTAAAAAGGTCAAAACTGGAAACCTGAGTTCAAAAACTTTTACTTACTGTTATTATATAAAAATATGCTAAAAATATCAGTAGGTATCAACCTTATATGTTAAATATGGTTTTAGCACCTACTATGGGTTAAAAACGCTTAAAAAGACGATTTGGAGCCATTTCCGGGTTTTTAAAGGAAAGCTGATATTTTTATAATTCCAGAAGGCTCAAAATATTTTATTTAACAAATAAAATCAGTAGAAAAAGGTTTGGGGTCAAAAGGAATTGTAAAACTCATTTTATGGCTTAAAAGGGCAAAATCGGTATTTACCGAATTAAACTTAGAGACCTATGTTATGCTCAGCCAAAAATTAAATAAAAATCTTCAAAAATCCCAAAATATTATATTACATCAGTGGGTAAAAAGTTTGATATCAAAAAGTGGGTTTAAATAGGTTATACGCTAATTACGCCGTTTAAGTAACATAAAGCTTTCAATTTACGCTAATGAGCATAACTCCAAATCTAGACCTCAAACTGATGTCAAATATTAGGTGCAAGTTTATAAATCAGTAACTAAGGTTTCTACTCTTTCACTTTTTCAAAAGTCACGTTTTATAGTCAAAAGGGCATAATAGTCAACATTTAAGCATTAATCGGAAACATGCATGTGAATCAGATAAGTATTGAACCAAGTTGTATAAACTCAGAGAGTTATACTTATATGAAAACTGGTCCAAAATAAGCTCTAAGGCAGATCTCAAACATGCATAAACGGGTCAGAACTGAAAGTCAAAGAAAAAGTCAATTTATGCGACTTTCGGTTCCGATCTGGGTTTAAACTGAAAATTGTCGAGTTGAACATGTTGAGACATGTTCTTACATTAATTACCAAGTTATTTGAATGATCAAACAGGTTGCATGTACCCTACATTGCTAATTATGCTTAATTTTGAAAATACATATTCTGTTGACTTTTTAAGATAAGCTTTGACTCGACAATTAACATAGTTAGAGTGGGAATCTGAAAATACCCTTTTAAGGGTTTGTTACCCACATAAATACCAACTTGTAGGTACTTTCAATTCGAGAAATGACAGAGCCAATTTCATTTAATCACGAAGTCAAATTTAATTTACGACGGTTTGACTTTCGGTTAATTAACTAAGCTAGAACGAATTAGAGAGGGTTAGGAATACTTACAAGAGTCCTAATTATGCTTAGAGATCACTAGAAAGCCTGAGGTTGATCAGAGAAGCTCCAGAAGTGGTCTTTTGAATTTTTGTAAATGCAAGTGTTCAAAGTTACAACTTCAAGTCCCTTTTATAACACTTTTGATCTCATTAGATGATGCCACAAAGGTCTACTGATGTTGTAAGATCTGTCCAAGTGCCCCCTATGCATGTAAAACCATTGGAGTGCCCCAGGTATCCGACAACAGCTGTTAACCATCGAAAACAGACCTGTTAACTGACATCTGTGCGCTGCTGCCGCTGGCAGCTTGTAGGCGGGCCGCGAGAGCCCCTTCGCGGGCCGCGTACAAGTGCAGAACCAGCTTAACAAGTTTTCATGTTTTACAATTTGGTCCTTGGTCCTTGGAAACGTGGTTTTGGCTATTTATCTTGCACTCTTGACCCTCAAACCTGACTTTTAAGGGTCTTAGGACATCTACAAACTTGGGTAGGTCCTTGGTTAACTTTGTGCTTACCCGAAAAGTCACGAATTTCAACGTTAACGCATTTAACCCTTCGTGCACGGTTTTGATCATAACTTTCTCATACGACAACGAAACTTGATGAAATTTTTATCACATATTCTAGTGAGTATATTTTATCATTACAAAGCTTCGGGTTTGCCAAAAGGTCACTCAGAGGTATACTTTCAACATGTTGACACATTTAGCCCCTGTAGTTTGTAATTCCTCACTTTCTTTCATTTTCCGCTTCGTATGATCCATGATTTATCCGTTTAAGATTATAAACACCATGTAGGGTTATTGTAGGGCCTATTTATCCATTGTTGACACTTTGGACCCTTATATTCACATAGTTTCACTGTTTGTCAACTTTAGTCCCTTTAAAGTATTTTTTCCATATATTCAAAGCCTATGACACGTGTCAATACATTATTGGACGTAAATTTTTGAGATGTTACAACGATCCTGTTCGTAGTGTAGAGCACCTCAAAAATACATCAGGAGCCGCTCACCTCTCTCAAAAGAACGGTGATTCTTGTCCTATATCATACCCTGTTACCTCCTTTTTTAGGAGTGTTGACACAAACTCGAACCCTAGCCATGGGAGTGTGTCAATTTCGATCAACTCAACTCCAAATCTGGAGATGGATAAGCGTAATTAAGACCAGCCCCCTAATTCTTCTCCAGATACGATCAATCCTGAATAAATTACTCAACCCCAGCCGCAATTTTCATATCCTGCGTATGTTAATCGGGCTACAGGTGACTTGGAAACCAACGATATGGAACCAGAAACGCAAAATCGGCAGCAATACCATCTGGAAATAGGAAATGGAGAATGAAGAAGACTAAGAATTCGGTAAAATTTAACCCACTCCTAGCTAATCTCTGTGTCAAAGAATTTGTTCAACAAACCCCTGGAACTTGTGTACCACATGTGGAAAGTCTAGTGTTTCTTCGGTAAAATACCCCCAATTGCAGGGGTTTGTTGATGAGAGTATGGATTTGGAAGGAAATAACAGGGAGTTGGATACCACCCCTGCTGACCTGGAGGGATCTGAGCAAGTGATGGATGTGGTGGGTGTTCAGCAGTCAGCCGCCTCTGCTGCCCAGTCGGCTGGTGAACAGGTAGGTGTTGTTGCAGGGGTCTCGTTTGACTCAGAGATGGAGGATGGTTTGGTGGGTAAATCAGGAGGTCTCATGGGGTTAGGCTCAGATGAACACGCTGCTGTTAATGCAGCTGAAGAGGCTGTGCAGAGTCAAAACCCAAAAATTGGAAGGAACGACATAGCTGTCAACAATGGAGGGTTGAAGCTATGGTGGTTTTGGAGGTTGAAGATGAAGAAAGTGGAGAGACAGAGAGAGATGAAATGACGGTTTTACCCTCACATGCTATGCATGTGAGGCCATTTAACATGGATTAGTAACTGGGTTAGTGATAAAGGATGAAACCTGCAACAAATTTAATCTTAAAGGATGGTTTTGGAAACTTTTAAAGATTAAGGCTGAAACCAGCAAAATTGGTGAAACTTAAAGGATGTTTCGTGCAATTTACTCGCTAAACCACAGGGACTATCCGGGCATTTAACTCTAATAAAAAATGAAATTTTAGAATTTTTCTTAGATCGTAATTGATCACTTACTTAATATTTAGAGTTAAATGCTTGGTTGGTCCCTGTGGTTTGCGAAAATTGCAGACTTGGTCCCAATGGTTTACTAATTACAGAGTTGGTCCTAATAGTTGTAATTTTTGCACTCGGTTGGTCCTTGTCACTAAACTTTGTTATGTTTTCTAGTTAAGTGTGTGAGTAATGTCTGTTTTACCCTTAAGGTTAAAAAAAATA
Source organism: Helianthus tuberosus (assembly GCA_030545235.1). Lineage (NCBI taxonomy): Eukaryota > Viridiplantae > Streptophyta > Magnoliopsida > Asterales > Asteraceae > Helianthus > Helianthus tuberosus. The sequence continues at coordinate 162,596,368 of CM060450.1, forward strand.
AATGGGCCCCACCCCATCCCCACCCTTCTTCTTTCCCACTCCACCCTTTAACAGCCATCCACAACTGCCACCTCCCCAAACCACCACCACAACCACCACCACCGTGCATTACCATCACAAACCACCATCTCCCCAAATCACCACCATCATCATCTCCATCACAACCTCCATCTCCCCAAACCACCAACCATCACCACCACCGTGCATTACCATCATTACCTCCCACCACTACCCAACCCAACCTCCTTCCCAAACATTCTGACCATCACACACAAGCACTACACCACCACTGTCGTCGCTACTGCAATTTTAAACTCAATATGCAGATTGCAGAAACCCCAAAACACATTACCTGCATCCCCTCTTTACGAATTATCACATAATTTTATTCACACCTGCATCCCCTAATGATTACATAATTTTATTCTCTTCGCATGTATCTTTCTTTGGTTGTGATTCCACAAATATGATGTTGCTTTCATACACAATAGAAAACAAATAACCAGTTTCATATAATTCAAGCTACACCATGAAATCCAATTCAATATAACCACACACTGCACACTGAGTGACACATACACAATAGAAAAACAACAACGAAATTGCAATAATCGCATCTCCATATACCCAATAATAATTCCTATTCAGATTTCATTAAAAAGCGGACTTTTTGGATTCAGTTCAGATCTGACCGTCGGCCAACATGTATTCAGATCAGATCCGGTCGAAGCTCGATCTAGAATAGAAACGACACCTTCCAGATTAAATGTATCCGGTGACGACGATCTAATGTCATCCGATTCACACACGCACACATCAGGGCCGGAATCGAGAACGTGCACTAATATTTTTGATGTAGCTGTCCGACAACATCAGGGGATCGTTTTCAGGCGATGTGGGATCGGATTAAGGGCATGTTTGGCTAAGCTTATTAGAGTTAAAAAGGACTTTTGGGAAAATGACTTTTTGAAAAGGAGTTTTTAAAAAAGTGTTTGGATTAGCTTATTGGTGTAAAATGACTAAAATGGGCATTCTTTTAGATATAAGGGGGTAAAGAAGGGGTAATTTAGTAATTTCATTTTTGAAAAGTCACTTTTGGATCCAAAAGTCATGAAATCTTGGCTTTTCAAAATCTCATTTTCCTTCTTTGCAAAAAGCTATTTCCAAAAGTCCTTTTAGTCTATCCAAACACAAAAACAACTTATTGGCTTCTTGATAAGTCAATAAGCCAATAAGTTGTTTTGAGAAGCCCATCCAAACATGCCCTAAGGTTGTGGTGGTGGAAGTAAAGAGTGGAGGTGGTTTTGTATGTTAGAGAGAGAGATGAAGATGGCAGATTTAGAAAGAGGTCCTTTAGTTGTTTTATAATTTTTAATTTTAGGGGTAATCTAGACATTTCACACAGATTTAACTAAGAAATCTAACATGGTTAGTGATAAGGACCACCCGAGTGCAAAAATTACAACTATTAGGACCAACTCTGTAATTAATGAACCATTGGGACCAAGTCTGCAATTTTTGCAAACCACAGGGACCAACCAAGCATTTAACTCTAATATTTATATAAAAAAAACTATTTAATTTTAGTATCTATGAACCCTAATTTAGATGTGGCTTCGGATGAACTGTAATATATTAGAATTGTTTGTTTATGGTCACTAATGTTAAATTGTGTTTGTTTATATTTGTTCAATTACGTTCATTTGTGTTCGTTTATGTTTGTTCAACCATGTTAATTTATGTTTGTTTATGTTTATTCAAATATGTTTAGTGATTTTTTAGAGTAAATTACAAAAATCGTCCTTTATGTATGTCACTTATTGCAATTGTGTCCTTTGTCTTCAATAATTACAAAAAACGTACTCGATGTTTGCAAACCCTTGCAAATTATGTCATTTAGCCCTAAGTCAGTTAATTTTTGTGGTTAAAACTGACCAAATGGACCCCGCGTGAGAGTAAAATGACCAAAATACCCTCATGTGGGGTCCATTTGATCAGATTTAACCACAAAAAATTAACTGAGTTAGGGCTAAAGGACATAACTTGCAAAGGTTTGCAAACATCGAGTACGTTTTCTGTAATTATTGAAGATAAAGGACACAATTTGCAATAAGTGACATACATAAAGGACGATTTTTGTAATTTACTCTTTATTTTATGTTTGTTTATGTTCGTGAACTGTTCGTTTAGGCTTTAAACGAATGAACATGAACGAACACGAACATGCCCGATTTCTTAATGAGCGAACACGAACAAAAAAATGTGTTCGACTATCGACTATCGGCTAAAGTTAAATATGTTCGTATTCGTTTGATTCGTTTACAGACCTATAAAATGCCGATACCATACCAAAATCATAAAAATCTAAACAGATGCCAAGTGAATTCCAACCGCTATCACAAAAAAGTTCCTCTTGATATCAAGTGTCCAAGAAGTTGCTTTTATTGGCTTCTTTTTTGGGATATGGGATAAAGATAATGTATAAATATTCCAAAAGAAAGCATTTTACATGGATGTCCTAAAACCAAGGATATTAGTCAAACATAGACATCATAATCATTATATAACTAAAAAAATGTTACAGAGAAAATGCTATATGTTTTTTTTAACGGTCAACAGAATCAATCTCGAGCATTCTATTCACTGGACCAAACGGAATACCCCGAGAGTAACCCGAGTCCACTACCAATTCTGGAGAAAACCCGGTTACCCATCTGTCCGTAAGCACGACGGTGAAATTACCGGTAAAACCTGTTTGGCTCAAGGATCGAACCCAAATTTCCCTGAGTCTCATATCATTGCCCACCAATGTCTCACTCTGCACCAAGTGGAAGTTGAACTTGTATCTCTCAAGAAAGATGCAAGTCTTCCACCACTTAGGGTATGTTTGGCATAGAGCTTTTAGGAGCTTTTAGGAGTTTCTAGCTTTAAGCTTTTAAGAAAAAACTCCTACTCAATAAAAAGTCTTGTTTGGTTGAAGGAGCTTTAAGCTTTTAGGTTAGGAGCTTGAAGCTTTTGGTTGAACGCTACTACTAGTAGCGTTTAGAAGGAGCTACAAGCTTTTAGGGAAAAAATGACTATTTTAACCTCTAAAAATAGGAAACTTTTTAATGCATCAACTTTCTAAATTTTTAGTTATGTCCATTTTGGTCATTTTATACATTTTATTAAAAGCTCCAGCTACTCTACCAAACACCAAATATATCTAAAAAGCTACAGCTACTAACTACCAGCTACAGCTAACAGCTTCCAGCCACCAGCTACCAGCTTACAGCTTCCAGCTAGCAGCCACCAGCTACTTTTGCCAAACATACCCTTAATCTAGAGATCATTAGATAATGCTACATGTTATTTGTGGTCTTATATGAAAACATGGTCTTCTTTATTAAATAGAAGAATAATATGTATGGTTATCCTTATTCTTACAAGTGGTGAAAGAAAAAAGACGGTGGACGTTGGTTCATTGAATGTTTTTACATGTTTGATTGAAGATTATTATACTTTAATTAGCAGAATGAATTGAAAATTGTATTTTATTCTTTGCCGTTATGTTGTATGTTTGTAGACTCTTAAATGTGTTATAAACATAAGAATCTTTTTTATCAATAACTAGGTTGTAATATATGTTGAATAATAAAAATTGTTTGTTTATGGATATAATAAGACAACTAACTACTAAGTGTATCGGATAATCTTCCCGACCATAAGCTTGCAATCACTTGGTTATAATAATCAATATCCAACTCGCTTTTAGAGTGTTTAACAACTCTCGTCACACTGATAAATTCTTTAAGAAGCTCCTTAAATATTTTTACATCATTAGCCAATGAAGTAATGAAATAATTTTAATCAAATACATCAAGGAAGTAAGGGCAAGTATTGTATCCACAAAGAGTCAGCGGAAATTGTCAAAAGTCAAGTAATTCATTAAGGGTCCTAATATTAACACATGGGAAAACTTATTTACACATGGTGTATACGGGCCGTATACTGTTATACGGCCCGTATAGAATAAAAACAACTGACAAAGTCTGCTGGCACAGACTTTGTCAAGTTGTTTTATTCTATACGGGCCGTATAACAGTATACGGCCCGTATACACCATGTGTAAATAAGTTTGTCTGGTCGTATACAATGTATACGAACGTGTATACGGCCCGTATAACAGTATACGGCCCGTATGGAACGAAATTTTGATTTTTAAAATATTTTAGAGTGGTGAGGTGCTCAAAATAAAACATCAACAAGTAATAAAGATTGAAGAACAAGAAAACGTGTCGTATGACTGTAATAAAACGGAAGCTATCAACGCGGGATTACGGGCATGGTGTTATTCTTTATTTAATATTTATAGAATAAAAGGAAGGGTGAGGCATTTGATGAGAGTTGTAAGGAGTCTGAATAAAACGGAAGCTATCAACGCGGGATTACGGACATGCGTTTAATTCCCAACATATTTGTTTTGTCACGTACATTTCGTAAGAAACTTTTCGTGCACTGAACCTTCACCTCCAATCATTTCCTGGTCAAATCACACACTATAAAGTTTAAACTTATCGTGTGTTGTAGTTTGGAAAGATGACCGAATAGAGATCTGAATAACAAACTGTGGAGAACTTGTTTGCGTTATCCACCAACAATCCGTTCATTATCTGTTGTTATTTAAAACAATAACAATTAACGTTCGGTTGAGATAACGGACATCCAACTTTCAAAATTCAAATCAAACTAACACGAAGTATCTCGAAGGTATCATATTCTTGGTTCAATACCATGTGAAAAAAGATTCTTGCCAGCAGACTTTTGTTGGTTTGTTTCCAGGTAGGGTTTAGAATGTTTGAAGGAATGTCGGTTTTTCAGTATTCGGATTTTGTTGGTTCAATACCAACTGCTCGAAATCCCTTTCGTTTCATGGATTTCCCTTTGGTTGAAACTTTTCATCACCGGTTTCTACAGCACAAGCACATACACAGGGGAGAATATTCTCGAAATTGAAGGAAAAGAAAAAATGGTTGTTGATGTTTTTTCTCTATCAGGATTTTGTTGAGTCGTCGGGAAAACTTTTCCTCAGGGGAGGGTGAGTAGTATGAGTCTGAGTCCATTGTGGTTCGTGAATGTTGGAAGAACCCGACACGTCTTCTGCTGCCTCTTCGGTTGGTAAAAGACATAGGATGGCTTTTAATACAGGCTCTTTGTCGGTTGTGGTTGATTTATAGGAGGAGGTTATGAAACGAATATATGTTTATGCGAACATCCTTATTTTGTCACGTACATGCGTTTAATTCCCAACATCCTTATTGTATCAGACTCTCTCCACTCCTGATGCAATTTTCACAGTGGTACCAATGTCCTGCTACTACAATCCTTCCAACGATCCTTGTCTTGAAAGACAAGAATACAACGTTCATGTATCACAAGGAATGACCGATCTAAGGCAGAGAACCTAATTTAGATACACAAATTCATCACCGGTTTCTACAGCACAAGCACATACGCAATGAAGTATTAAAAGATGTTAGTTTCTTGACAGTATGGTTTCTCGACAAATGAAGTATTATCTGTCCTTGCTGCCTCTTCGGTTGATAAAAGACATAGGATGATTTCTCTATTACAACACTCTTCTGAAAGACAAGAATACAACGTTCATGTATCACAAGGAATGACCGAGTTTGGAAAACGGACGGAATCCACGAAGAAACTGTTGGAATTTGTGGATTTCGGTTGGTTCAGAAACTTAACAAGAGAAGCAACTAAAAAAGGAAAGAAAGACCTTATTTTACCATTTTTACCATATGTATACGGGCCGTATACCGTTTATACGGCCGTATACGCTCGGTAAAAAACAAATTTACCGATCGTATACAATGTATACGATGATTGTATACGGGCCGTATATTCTGATACGGCTCGTATACTATGGTAAAAAATGGTAAAAAAATGGTGTATTCTCTTTAATCTCTTAGAATGATCCTTGTATTGAGAACCTGATTCTGGTTTAAACAATGGAATTTGTGATTCAACAGAAATAACTGAAAAATAACTCGCCATTCTCTTGCACCTGTATACGTTGCAAGGTATAGAATGTTTGTAGTATTCTTGGTTCAATACAAACTCTTCTGAAAGACAAGATAATGGTTTCTCAACAAATGAAGATGAAGATGAAGAAATGAGAGTTTATTTTGAGAAATTTACAAGGTAAACCTGAATTTTTAGATTTTTAGACACTTACTTGAACATGAGTCTGAGTCCATCGTGGTTCGTGAATGCTTCGATTTCAACAAATCTTTCAAGGTCTTAAGTGATGGACAACTGGTTAAAAGATGTAGAAGAGTGTTAGTGCATTTATGTCTATCGCCTCCGTCATCTCAAACCGTAGCAGAAATAGTTTAAATCTAGTGCATATATTGTAATAGTTAGAAATATCTAGAAAAAGGCTAGGTGGCATTATGGTAAATAAGGGGAACTCTCCTTATATCCCTTGGCCTATATATAGATGCCTTAGGGTTTAGATTTGAGACTTTTGCCATTTCACACTTTGGAGAGATCTAGTTCTAGAGAGAGAAACTAGAGAGAATCTAGAGAGAGAAAGGCAAAAGGTGATTCGTGTTTCTTGTACGATTTCAGATCTTCAATAGAATCACAGTTATAATTACTGTTCGTGTGTTCGGTCACGATCGTTCAAGGATTCCGCACTTCGAACGGTCGATTCGCAATCGAAATGGAGACGATTCCGGACCTAACAAGTGGTATCAGAGCAGGTTGCTCGATTGCGCTGATCAAACAACAAGATTCGTACCAGATTTCATCAGTTTCAGATCTCAATTCGCATCAGATTTGTCAAGTTCTTCATTTTTACATCTTTTCACGTTTTAAACTGAAAAACGCAAAATTGATCAACTTTTTACGGTTAAAAACGGATAAAATTTGAATATGTTGTGCGAAATTCATTGATACACAAGCCTATAAATTTTCAGAACTTAATTCGTAGTCGTTTGTGAGATAATTGGATTTTTGTGGTGCGAAAAAGTTGAAAACCGTTGCTGTTGTTCCTGATGTTAACCGCACGGATTGCCATCCGTGCGTATGACCATCCGCGTTGACTGTTTGTTGACCTGTACGCACGGATAGCATCTCCGCACGCACAACTTATCCGGGTTGACCTTTGTTGACTTATGCGGACGGTTAAGTAATACGCACGGATAAACTAGTCACTTAGTCAACATATTCAGCATATCACGTGATTTCTTTCTGTATTGCATGAGATTGTGAATTGTCGGCTATTGATTGTGTTTCATATCGATTGTCAGTATACATGTGATATAATAATTCATATCAATTGTGATCACGTGATTGAAGAGGTCCAATTAAAACTAAGTGATGTCAGCCGATTGAGTTATTAGATTGTCGGATATTGATTTTCATGAGAATTAAAAGTGTGTCAGCATCTATACACGTGAATTGAGAATTGTCTTATTGCAGGACTTGTGTCACCCGTGCGTATACATCATTCATCACCCGTACGCATAACACTCATACGCACGGATAGCTATCATACGCACGGATAGCACCCATACGCACGGATAGCCATCATACGCACGGATAGCAATACGCACGGTGTTGTGCCACCCGTACGCATCACTTTGTCACCCGGATTCCCACTCGCACGTATCACCTTTGTCTCACGGATCCCCACCCGTACGGATCACCACACGTACGTATCCCCATCCGAACGAATCATCATACGGATCCTCATACGCACGGATCTCCATCCGGATAGCAATCTCATTCGAACGGACAACGGTGTCACGCGATTATTTTCACTATTGACTTGTGTTGACTCACTTGTTCGAATACCCGTCCGATTCATTTGTTTGACATTGATTAAACTGGTTGTGTTTGTTTGTTTGTGATTCAGGTGATTTAAGATGGCTAAAATGTTTGATGAACAGGAAAACGAGAATCTTAAAGATTTAAACGTTTGGATTTCTGATTCTTGGTTTGATAAGAAGAACAGGAAGGATGTTTGGATTAAAAGATCCGAAAATTTCTTATGCATGAAACATGAATCTTTGGAACAGTTGGATAGACGTTTTGATGAATTGATTGATAAGATAAATAGATATGAGATAAAGTTTTCAAATGCTGAAAAAATTTCAAAATTTGCTGATGCATTACCTTTAGAATGGGATGAATTTTTGAGTGAACTAAAAAGGAATGGAAATTTCTCAGAGTTTTCATTTAGAGAATTCATCAATAAGCTTAGATTACATAAGTTTGATAAAGAAAAAAGAAAAGAAGAGTTGATGTATGAGATGAAGAAGGATTTAGAAAAGATAAATTTGGAAGTGATCATCGAAATGAGAAAAAGATTTTCTGTATGTCTTGCTGCAAAAAATGTCATGAAATATGATATTAAGAGAGGTTGTTTTATTGATGAATATGCAAACCCTCTTGATTTTGTTAAAATTTTTTGTGCAGGAACATACAGGATGAAATCAAAGAAAGAAGATGATACATAAAAGATGAATGAAAAATGCTCAAAATGTGATAAACTTGGAGCAGACAATGCCAAATTCTTGAGTGATGCGGAGAATTTGACATTGGAAAACAAAGCTTTGAAAGATGGGAAGAAAGCTGATGATGAACAGATTCTGGAGTTGCGCTTGAACTGTGAAAAACTAAAATCTGAAAATATCAAACTGTTGAGTGATGTGGACAGTTTGACATTGGATAACAAGATTTTGAAAGAAAAAGAAAAAGATTTTGAAAAGATTAAAATTGAAAATAAAGATGTTTCTTGGATAAAATTAGAAAATGAAGCTTTAAAAGAAAAAGAAACAAATTTTCTAAATCAAATAAAAGTTTTAGAAAATGAAAAATCTGTTTTTGAAGGAAATAAAATTGCAAATGAAAAGGCAATAAATTCTCATCTTGAGAAAATTTCTCAACTTGAAAAAGAAGTTGAGAATGATAGAAAGAAAATTGCTGATTTAGAAAACAAATTGAAAAGTTTTGTGACTTCTGCATCATATGTTTGTCCAAAACCGATCAATTCTGTTCCAATAAGTGACAAAGTCACAAATTTTGACAAAGTCAAAATTGAAGATTGTGATGACAAAGCTGATGATGAAATAGAAAAAGAAAAGAAAAGAAAAATATTTTTAGATTTACAAGAAAAATTTAAAAATACTGTTTTGCAATCTACTGAAACAGGTGAATGTTCTAAACAAAAACCTGTTAAGAAGAGTGTAGAACAGAAACAAAAAGTTAAAAATTCGAAAAATTTTAAAAATGAAAATAAAAGCTCATCAGTTCAGTCATCCAATCATTATAAAAAATCACAAAAATTTGTAAATGAAAATTCACAAAATGATGGTAATAAGTGGTGCAGGTTTGACCACGGTGCTCAAAAGACAAATCCAGCATTGAAGAGGAGAAATGATTATAACCAAGCCAAACAATGTTATGATCTGAAGGTTTGGACTGAAAGAAGAGAATGGTACGATAACAGAGTGTGCTACACTTGTGGTGTGAGAGGACACATTGCTGTTAACTGCCAAAGTTGGAGATTTGAAACAAGAAGATGCTTTGAATGCAATATCAAAGGTCACATTACCAGAGATTGCCCAAGGAGATCGATGGGAAGATCGAGGGTTGAATCTCAGAGAACGGTAAAGAAACCAGTCACTGTCAAGCCCAAAGAAGAGAAAGTGGAAGATAAGAAAGTAAAGCTTTCACAGGGGCAGAGAGACAGACTGAGGAAGAAGAGAAAGAAGGCGAGAGAGTATTTGGAGAAGATTTTGTCTTCAGGTTCACCGGTTGGTTCGAATAAGAGTTCTGATAAATCGATTCACTCGACTGCAAAGTCAAGCAAATCGAATTCTTCAGATACAAATCTGAGGACAGAAAAGAAGAAAAAGAAGAAAGTTATTGGCGATGAATCTGGCTCATCCAAGTCAGACAAGCCAAGATCGGGCAATGAATCTGATTCCACAAAATCAGATGAGCCACAAGTTGAGGTAAAAAAGGAAGAGACAGTTCCATTAATGAATGATGAGAACTTTCCACCATTACGTGCCGCAAACCTAAAATCAAAAGGTGTTGATGCTGGAAAAATGTTTAATAGCAATGTTAAACATATTTTTAGCAAGATGGCTGATGGAAAAGAAAAAGGAGTGAAAGAGTTTTATGAAGAAAAGAGAAAAGCTCAAAATGCGCCTAAGGCTGGTCAGGCTTGGGTGTCAAAATCTGTTGGTTAAATTCCTGACTTGCCGGAGCTTCCAGGTTGGTAAGTGTGAAGTAGGTATCGGCATCATTCTTGAGAAATTCACAGGATGGTAACTGTGATATTTCGTCTTACAAGTGGTTAATCAAGGACATTAAGTTGTACTTGATTTTCTACAAGTGATAGTGGTGTTTGACCTAATAATGTTAAATTTTTCAAAATGGTTAAAAGAGAACAAGGTTATGTGATGACCCCGAACCCACAAGTGATGGGTAAACAAACTAATTTTTCCGGAAAAACCATTCTGATTAAAACAAACTTAAGTGTTTTGAAATCATTATGGGAAAATAGTTTGTTGTAAGGGGGAGTTCTGATTAAATACGCCGAAACCCTCACGGCTGAACAAACATGATTACTTTCATCAGATTGAAAAACGGTTTTCAAACTGTAAAATATCAATGTGTTGTAAATCATGGGGGTATGTATATTTTCTGCAAATCAGAGCACTTTAAGCAGAAAATGGATGGCGAGACAAAGCTATCAGTATTGGTTGTCAAATTTTCTTTAAATGGTTTTGAATTTTAGGGGGAGTAAGAAATTGTCAGAAAATCCAAAAACATTATAAAATTTGAAAAAGCCAAAAACATGATAAAATTCAAAAATGAGTTTTTGTGTAAAAAGAGGAAATGATAGTACATCAGTAGACAGTTACAGTATGCTAAAGAAATGTAATGATTATATAGCATTAAATAGTCTCACTGATGATGTGTCGGTAGATTTTTATACATTTAGTAAACTTTTTCGGGATATAAACCTAAATTCAAACTTGCTTATTTCGTGGGGAACACTACTTGGATATATAGGTAACCCCTGAAATCTCGTTTGAAAGGTCTCGTAATCTGATATACTAGGTCTTTATACTCAATGATGTCTGGGGTATTATTCCGGGACTTCTGCTGAACGGTAGTTCTGACCTAGTCCTTGGATAATACTTTCTGCAAATGCTTGAAACATAGCATAAACCCTCAGCATGCCGATGAAACAATAAAATTGATAGTCGCTGCTGTTGTAGCTAAAAGATCCTCTAAAGGGGACATTCCGAAAAGTCGAAGCTGATATCTCTCTGCGTATACGGAAGTATCGACCTGAGATCCCTCGGCCCTCGCATACCTAATTTATATACAGATATCATTGTAGTATACTCACCTGTAAGACTGATTATTGGGATTCTGGATACGGGAGTATATTCAAGAGGTGGGACACATGAATAAGTTTAAGTTCTTAATACATTTAATTCGTATCCTGAATCAGTTGAACTTTGTATGAAAATTTAAGTGGATCAACATATCGACAATCTAAGTGAATTGTTTAATTCTTAATGTGTAACTAAGCTCAACGGTACTTGTGACTTGTCAAAAACTGATATGATCCTCTAACTCGAACTCATACAAAAATATTGTCTGTAAATATGTTTGTATATATTACTTTACTGCTTTATTTTTCAGAAAAATACAAAAAGATTTTTTATTCTGCTTTATTTTCGACAACTGATGTCTGAGAACTGAGTTTCAAAATCTAAGTATGCTGATTGTGTTTCTGAAAATAAAACAAGTTCATTAATTTGAAACTTGATGTTTTGAAAAATAAAAAATCAAAAACAGTTTGTGATATCTCCAAGGTCATTAGTTTGAACTTGGATGATTAACTGTAAGGGATTTGGATGCTTATATTGTTAAAATCTGTAAAAGAGCCAGTTTCCAATCCGGTTCGTTGAAACTGCCAAATCTTTGAAGCATGTTGATAGGGGGAGAGAATCAAGTAATCCTGGATATATTTCATATTATTATATCTTAGTCCCAGGATCTTGTTTTAGAAAGTTTGATAGAGCCAGGTTACGATACCTGGACAACGTAAAACGTTTGTTCTTATAAATGTATGAGTGTTGCAGATTCCAGACTACGATCCCGACAGCTGAGTCTAAGGGGGAGTCTGAAGACGAGCTCAACGCAAGGGGAAGCGTGCATAGGCGCCAGGATATTTTTCCCAGAAGAGCTTGTAACCGAAAAGCCAGGTGTCGATCCCAAAAGCACGGAAGCTTGACGAAAGGGGGAGCCTGAAGAGTCTACTGAAAGAGGAAGCTGGAGCTGAAGACAGATCCACGGGGATTCTGTTTGAGCAAGAGGGAGTCTACGTTGATGAAAACGTGTTAAAGCTTCAAGAAGACTTAGAGAGAGAGAAAGAAAGAAAAGACGCTACGAGTCTGACTAAATGTTTGAGATTGACTGCGGCAATATCCAAGGGGGAGTCTGTTAGTGCATTTATGTCTATCGCCTCCGTCATCTCAAACCGTAGCAGAAATAGTTTAAATCTAGTGCATATATTGTAATAGTTAGAAATATCTAGAAAAAGGCTAGGTGGCATTATGGTAAATAAGGGGAACTCTCCTTATATCCCTTGGCCTATATATAGATGCCTTAGGGTTTAGATTTGAGACTTTTGACACTTTTACTCATTTGTTACATTTGAGAGCTCTAGTTCTAGAGAGAGAAACTAGAGAGAGAAAGTGTTGTGCAAGTGATTCGAGGTTCTGTACACTATCAAATCTTCAATAGAATCACAGTTATAATTACTGTTCGTGTGTTCGGTCACGATCGTTCAAGGATTCCGCACTTCGAACGATCGATTCGCAATCGAAACGGAGACGATTCCGGACCTAACAAAGAGTTTGTGTAGAGATCTTTAATGTGAGATTCTTCAAGTTTGCACATTTTGAGAAAATACCAATGTGGTCATTTTCAAGTGTGAGATTAGCCAAACGAGGATGAAAGATACTCAAACCATCTGATCCCGTTGTTGCAAACTCCTTTAATGTGAGATTCTTCAAGTTTGCACATTTTGAGAAAATACCAATGTGTTTGTCAGCTTCGTAAATACACAACTTAACAAGATAAGCAACTAAAAAGTTAACATTCAGATTCAAATTCAGAAAGCAGATGTTTAGTAGTGTTTGAGACAATTGATTTCTCTTGCGGTTACCAGGCCTATCATCTCCGTCTACGTTTGGTTTCTTCGTTTATTGGATCGTTCTAATAGATTAAAGAGGTTTTTACCATTTTTTACCATATGTATACGAGTCGTATACGGTTTATACGGCCGTATACCATTGGTAAAAAATATTTTTACCGATCGTATACAATGTATACGATGGTTGTATACGGGCCGTATATTATTATACGGCTCGTATAGTATGGGTAAAAAATGGTAAAAAATGGTAAAAAAGGGTTATTCTCTTTAATCTATCAGAACGATCCTTGTCATGATGATTCGAAACATTCACGAACCACAATGGACTCAGACTCATACTACTAGCAGTAGAACCCGACACGTCTTCTGTGATGATTCGAAACATTCCGAATAACTAGCAGAAAAACCCGTATACGGTGATTGTTTATCCATACTATTCTTCATAGCCATATTCCCACTCATAATTTGTTGATACATATCGTCCGTGCTTGCATCCACCACAGTGAATATTAACTTTGTGTGAAAGAGTTTGGAAACCGGACGAAATCTATGAAGAAACTGTTGGAATTTGTGTATTTCGGTTGGTTCAGAAACTTAACCAGAGAAGCAACTAAAAAAATACAATTGATTTCTCTTCCAGTTACCAGGCCTATCATCTCCGTCTACATTTGGTTTCCTCAACGAAGAACCATCAGCCATTATCAGCCCTTTTTTCCTTTGGTTTCTGGTTGATTTTTGAGGGTGAGGGTTTTGAATTGATTCCTGCGCTCAAGTTTCAACTACTGGAGTGAAAATTGGTAAAAAAATGGTTTATTCTCTTTAATCTATTAGAACGATCCTTGTAACCATCAACCGTTCAAGTTGATATAGGAGAGTACTGAACAACCGAGATAACAGCTCCGGTATTTTTCACCAACCCATCTTTGGTAGTGTTTGTTTAAGAACCTGATTCAGATACACAACGGTCTATTTGCTTCGTCTACTAGAACTATTTGTGTATGCATTCTTTTGGTAGTTAACAACGCTAATTAGAAAAAATCTGAAAAAATTAATCATATCAATTGCAATAACAGGATGGATGTGACACACATAGATAGATAAAATGTCACAGTTGTCAAGACTGTTTGTCGGGTTTCCAATGCTCACACAGGGTGATAAACAACGCTGATACACGTAACATCTAGTTATATTCAGATTTAAACAATGCCCGCCTCAATCTTCAATACTTCAGTAAAATACCACTAGTAGAAGAACCTGACACGTCTTCATGTAACAGAGAATGTTTTAGAAATTGAAGGAAAATGAAAAGATTTGTTGAAATCGAATTTGACAACTATGACAGCTTATTAAAAGTATCGTGTGTTGTAGTTTGGAAAGATGACCGAACAGAGATCTGAATAACAAACTGTGGAGAACTTGTTTGTGGCAGGTTCTTCTACTAGTTACTCGGAATCGATAAATAACCAACACGAAGATCTCTGCGATCGCTAAGGTTTACATCAACGGACTGATCGGTAACGTTACTCTACCTGTGCTCCGATTTAAGCGGCATGTTCCGATCAACGTTTATCGACATTGTTAAAGGTGATGAAGAGTTTTAGAAACCCTAGAATGATTGTGTTTTTACGGGAATAAAACGTGATACTTGAAAAAAGCCAATATATACGGCCCGTATATAGTTATACGACCCGTATACATGTCCTAACATCAAAAACCCACAAAAATAAATCAATTGAGCCGTATACGTTTTACAAATCGTATACACATGTATACGACTCGTATAACTGTATACGGGCCGTATATAATAAAACCAAAAAAAATATTCTCTGCGCATTTTCCTATTAAAAAACATTCTATACGAACCGTATAATTGTATACGGCCCGTATACAATAGGGGATGTGAAAATAAGATATAGGGTATGTGGGAATAAGGCACCCCTTCATTAAACTAAACATTAAAATTAAAATCAAAAAGTTGATTGATTTGATTTCATTAAGTAGCTTTAAGTATCCAAATGCCAAAAAACCAAATACAAATCATATTTAGACGGATATACCCTTTAAAATCATTTGTTTTGCAAATAATATAAAACGATTCACGATTTATGAGCTATTTGTTTTGCAAATTGAATCTGGAACTAAGTATTATGTGCATATATTGATTCTTATGATAATCTTAGTTAACCTTGTATATTGATATACACACCTCATACATTTATTGTCAGTTTTTACAGTATTAAACAACATAGTAAACATGAACACAAAATTGATAATTTAGTTCAAAAATATAATTATCATTATAAATCTAATATAAAAAATCATAAATATATGTTTTTAGTAAGGTTTAATTCAAAAATAACTATAAAATAACAATCAAATTTTGTAATATTTTAAATATATAAATATAACACTCAAATCTTAAAGAAAAACCATTTGTTTTTGCGAATGAAATAAGTGTGTCCTCGACGGGTGGTGGGCTATAGACCTGGTAAAAACGATTTGGTTTAGGTTTAAATAGTTTTAAAGGAAAGGGTTATAAACCAGTTAGAAACCTTAGGGTTGTACCAATTTCAAACTTGTTTCAATGTATATCAGTTTTAGTTTCGGTTCTTAAACTTGTTTGGTTGTGCACCTCTCTGGGTAGTGCCCTAGTTGTGGTGGTTGTGTGTGGTATTTTTTTACTTCTTTTCATTGTGCTATTAAGCAAAAGTTTTTATATAGCAGATGCAATCGTGTTGGCTTGTCGAGTTGAATTGATTAAACCAAAAACGTCACAACTCACATATATTTACCGCATTAAAGATATTAACCTTAATCCAACTTATAATCATGTAGTTTATTATACAAGGACAATCGGTATAACATATTCATTTAAATGAGTCAAGTGGGTTGACAAGCTATAGTGAGTTGTAATAAAGTAGTTAATCACCTAAACTAGTTATAAGCAAGCCAACTATTGTAAAATGGTTGTAATAAATTGGTCGTAAACTGGTTAGCGGGTTGACGTTATAATTTTTTTCTAATTTAGGCATTCTAGTTTAAACATGTCGATCTAATTAAAAAAAAGTTATGTATGAAACAAGCATAGTGTTTATGAAATTATTAGTTGTGACTTTTTACCATATAGTCCAATATAAAACAAAACCAAGCCATATAAAACAAAACTAGTGAAATTATTAGTTGTGACTTTTTACCATATAGTCCACAACTGATGAGAGATGTAGAAGACAAGAGACTTCCACTAATGGAGTTAGGGTGCTAAAAAGTTGATGGAGATATGTTATTGGGGGACAACCTGAAGTTAGGCCTCATTGGCTTTTGACACTTTTGCCACATTTTCAATATGGTCAACTCTCCTTGTCTTTTTGGTACCCTTGTGTCAACAATGCATAACCCACTAGTTTGTCATTAGTTGTGCACAACTTCGTGTAGAAGCATCCAAATTAAA
The DNA here is from genome assembly GCA_030545235.1 of Helianthus tuberosus. Classification (NCBI taxonomy): domain Eukaryota; kingdom Viridiplantae; phylum Streptophyta; class Magnoliopsida; order Asterales; family Asteraceae; genus Helianthus; species Helianthus tuberosus. The sequence goes on from CM060450.1 coordinate 162,613,065, forward strand.
TTTATAAAAATACTAGGGGTGTTAATTAATTGTACCACATCAAGCAGGTTAGGGGTTGATGTATATTTGGATTTGAATTAAAATTGATTGACACACTTAAAACCATGTAACTAATACCCATTAATATAAACCAGTGAATCCAGATTGACAGGTCAAAAGGGTTGATGATTTGTAAATGGGTCGACGTTGCAAAGAAATAGAAAATGAGTTGATGGGTTACAAAAGTATTGTAATAAAGTTGTAAACGGTTGGCAAGTTGAAGTTATAAATTATATACTTTCGTTTTTTTTTGGTTATACATACTATTTTTAACGAATATATTGACAAGTCAACCCATTTAATTTTAATCCGAATAAGAACTATTTATTCAACAAACACAACATATTTATCAAAGAACTAAATCACTAGCCATTAGCATATGTAACAAGGGAGTCAACAAAGACTTTGGCAAAATATTGTGTGACTAAGATTATAACTATATATTAATATGCATTATTATAACTTTAATTTGTAATGCATGCATGTGTTATATATTGTATGCTTAGTAATATTCTAGCCACATCAAAGTTGACTCCTTGAAGAAACTTGGCAACTTCTTATTTCTTTGGCATGATGGCATCCAAATGCTAGGTTCTCATATTTTTTATACCCATAATGCCCTCGAAAAAGGAGGAGTCCCAACCTCATCTTGGTAGATATTTCCTATATATAGATGGTGCAATGGGCAAAAGCTTTGCAAACTGTCTCTTCGTTTTATAACATCATATCAAAGCAATGGGAAGAAAAAAAACAGCCACCATATGTTTACATTCAACACTAAGCCTTCCAATAGTTACGAAAAATCCTCAAAACCCTAGGATTTTAGTTGAAGAGATAGGTGGTTTAATTAGGGTTTATAAAGATGGACACGTGGAAAGGCCCCAGATTGTTCCACGTGTCAAGTGTACGTTACCCCTTGAATATGGGGTAGCATGCATGGATCAGATAATCGACGAGTTTACAAATATTTGGGCACGCTTTTATGTCCCAAAACACAATGAGAAGGTCCCTTTGCTTGTTTATTTCCATGGAGGAGGGTTTTGTGTTGGTTCGGCTGCATGGAGTTGTTACCATGAATTTCTTGCACTTTTAGCTAGGGAAGTTCGTTGCGTGATCATGTCGGTAGATTACCGTTTAGCCCCTGAAAATCCTCTTCCGACTGCGTATGAGGACGGACAAAAGGCACTTATGTGGGTGAAACAACAAGCTTTAAGCGTTTCCAACAAATGGTGGTTAAAGCAATGTGATTTCTCCAACGTGTATTTGGTTGGCGATAGTGCTGGTGGCAATATTGCACATAATGTAGCATTAAGATTGTGCGCGAATCAGGCACATCTAAAACCACTAATCTTCAAAGGTAACATTCTTATCCAACCCTTTTTTGGTGGTGAATCAAGAACGGGTTCAGAAACTCTCATGGTCCAACCCCCGGGTTCTACGCTCAACCTAAGAGCCTCAGACACGTATTGGAGACTCTCGTTACCGAAAGAGGCAAACCGTGACCATCCATGGTGCAACGCGATGGCAAATAGGTCGAATAAGTTGGATAGAATGACGTATTTGCCCACCATGGTATGTGTATCAGAATTGGACATTCTTAAAGATAGGAATATGGAATTTTGTAGGGTTTTGAGAAATTCAGGGATAGAAGTAGATCATGTGGTGTATAAAGGTGTTGGTCATGCATTCCAAATCCTTGACAAATCTCCACCTTCACAAATGCAAACTCAAGAAATGATTTCACATATCAAGGCCTTCGTCAACAAGAGAAATCATAAATGAAATCATGAACTTGCTATCATGACATGTATATGTATCTATTAAGATAATTATTATCATTATTACGTATAGCAAGTGTTTTTCACTTGGACTGTGTAAATAGTATCATGTTATTAGATATAAAGATATCAAACTATAACACCTGTGTATTTAAATAAAAATGGTTCTCAACTCTGTTTAGGTATCACATCACTCACTTTTCCTCATTTCACTTTACCTCACCTAAGAAAATGATTTAACATTATTAACTCTGCCTAACACTATTTTTAGTGGTTTTTGATTTAAAAGGGGAAAAACTAATTCAAGCTCTTAACAACCAATTAACATGTTCAAAGCAAGTCGTTACTTAAGAAAATAAATAAATATTATCTTGTAATAAACGTTGAGATTTAAACGAGATATAATACTTTATTGAATCTCATAGCAAGTCGTTACTTAAGAAAAATAGCAAGTCAGATGCACACATAACTTATCATAAACCATATCTATAAGCCCCATAACTTCAAACAAAACAAATGTTGTGACATGTTTAAGTTTGACCTTTTTAGCCCACTTATTTACTCCAAATATTACACCGTTAACTCTTGTATCAACTTTGTATGAGACGGTCAACACGTCTCTCACAAAGAGGGATAGCAACATATGGGCCTGTTATAAAAAAAAAAAAAAAAAAAGCCCGGATAGAAAATGGGTTCTATAATAAGTTTCTTCTTTCTAATTGGGTTCTTAACGTTATAAACTGGACTGTACACATGAACCGGATAAGCAATCTTGCAGTCTTGCTCAAGTTCAGTACATCTCTTAGAACTTTTTTTTTTTTAAATTTACTGCTACATGGACGTAAATACATAATCGTTTTTATTAATTAATAAATTTTAAATCATGAAAACATATTAGAACAAGTCGTTGGTTTTAATGTTTAATGGTAGAGGTGCACAAATCAGAATTTGTAAACCTATCCGATTCGGATAAAGTCAAACGTTGGTCAAAACCGAATTGTGAAAATCCGGATGACTATAGATCTCAATCCTATACACTCGGATCGGATTATCGAAAACCGGACTTTTTTTTAAATCCGGTTTTCAGATTTTTTTTTCTAAAAAACAAATAAATATATAAATTAAATAAAAAAATTGTATACTATTTATTTTTGAATTTTTTATTAACCATATTACTTTGAACCACACACGCACTTGCGCTATATTAACTTACAAAATTTAGAACGAAAAGTAAAATGAAAATTTGCAAAAGATGAAAAGTATAGAGGACCAAAATTAAAAGTAAAAAAAAGTTATAAGGTTAAATTGTAAATAATAAAAAAAAATTGGGTTAAAAGTAAAAGCAAAAGAAATTTTTTATGAGGTTAAAATTTCTAAAATTTCTAAAAATGAAAACTTAAGGTTAAAAGTAAAAAATCAAAACTCTTTTAGAAAAACCCCTAAAACATGATTAGATCATTATCCATGAAATAGTTGCTAAAGTATGTAAACATAAAATAGTTGCTAAATAATAGTATGTAAATAATATTATTTTTATTGGCTTTTTCTAAATGACTTTATTTCTTCAATTTGCAGCTACACAATGAAATGGCAGTGAATTCAGATGTGAACATTGTCATATAAATATATTTAAAATAAACAATCTATTATTTTCTCTTGTTTTAAGATTAAATGATATAATTTTATTGTTTATTCTTATTATCACACTAGTATTAAGCCCCTGCGTTGCATTGTTTGTCATAAAACTATGTTAAGTAGTAGCAATACTATACCATTGTCAGCGACCACTAACACCGGAAAAGCTCGTAAAAACAAAATAAATAAAAACGGGAAAAAAAATAACGCCGAGTGAAAAACAGATGTAAAATCTTTGAATCGCGCACGCTTGTTGCTGAGAAATTAAACCGAAACGTAAAACATATAAAAAAATAACTAAGTCCATCCAGGACCTGCGTGTTGGACGACTTGTCAAATGCAGAAAAATAGATGTGACGTGACGGGCCGGTCAAACGGGAAAAAAATATACAAAAAAATGTTGAACACCACACGCACGTTGCGGTGCGTTAACTCACAAAATTTAGAACGAAACGAAAACTTGGGAAAGATGAAAAGTATGGTGGACCAAAATTGAAAATAATAAAGAGTTGGATTAAATTGCAAAAGATGAAAAATTTTGGGTTAAAAGTAAAAAAATTTATGGTTTAAATTGTAAAATTAAAGTTATTTATTAATTTTAGATAAAGATAATGATAAAAATAAGTAATATCTATGTATTGGTTGTTAATTAATATTAATATTAAAAAAATTATTAAACAAATATAAATAAAATTTATGAGGTTGAATGAGATAATGCCATTTGACATTATTTGGATTCATTTTATTATAAGTTAGATTAGATTTAACTATCTTAGCGGCCATAAAGTTGGAATAAAAAATCGTTTTTATACACAAGAAGCAGCCACACATAACACATACAAGTTTACTAAACTTCTAGAAGCAACAAAAATGATACAAGTGTATTATTCTTTCGAAAACTTCAATTTTAATACTTCTTTTTGCCACTATGGGTTAACCTCATTAGTCAAATTAGATATAGCTAACACCAAATAACTTAATTAGTAATTAATCCAATTCCAATTATTACCATCCGGTATATATCACAGGCAAAAATAAAAAAAGAAAAAGAAAAGAGAGAGAAAAAAACTATTATTACATGATAACCAAAGGGTTGTGGGATTTTAGTTTAGTATAGCAAATTGTGTAATAAATATTTTTTAGGTGGTTGGGGATAGTGGTGCAAATCTAGAAGTAATTTTAAAGAGATAATCAAACGGTGTTTGGGATTGAGTTTGAAATGATTTATTGACTTATTGGTTTTTTTAAAAAGTAAAGTGTTTCGTAATGCTAAAAATGTTTTTTATTTTGTTTTTTTTGTTAGAATTAAAAAAGTTTTTTCAAAAGCCACAAATGGCTTTTTGATCATTACCAATCTGTCCATCTCTTTTAAATAACAACAAAACATGGAAACTTATTCTATCGTTTTTAGTCATTTTACTTTCTCACCACAAAAGCTAAACAAAACACTTTTTTTTAAACTCTTTTTAAAAAAGTTGAGTCAATAAGCATTTTTGAAAAGAAAAAAAAACTTTTGGAGTTAAATAAGCAATCCAAACACCCTCAAATTAGGTTTATACACAAGACCGAACCCAATAATTAAATATCATAGACGGCTCTAAAAATTTCACAATAGTCTAGATTTCAAATGAGTGTCTTTTGACACCCTCGCTGCCTCCCTTGTATGCGCACTAGAGTATGCTATGAATGGGAGATAGAATACATGTAAAGATGCATAGTATGTTATAGGGGCGAAGTATAGAAGGAGGGGGGACCCTTCGAACTTTTCGCTCAGTAGTGTTATATATGTAGTTTTCGTATATAAATTTTTTGGTATATACGTTTTCGACCTTCAGGTTCTATAGAAATTTTTGGGAATATACGTTTTCGACCCCCTCCCCCCCGGTCATTCGGGTCAAGCATCGCCACTGCCTAATCGAATGACATGTTTTTAACCACCTACTAAGACCATGTGTAGTGGTAGTGGGTTATAATGCCCCCACCATGGGGCATTATCCGACACGTGGCGTCCTAGTCAGCGATGGGGCATTATAGCAAAAGTGGCGTAGTGGGAATAATGCCTGATAATGCCCCTTCCAATCATTAAAAAAAAAATTTAAAAAGGCAAATGGTTGTTGATTGATTGGCTAGTCAAAAAAGCAAACTATCTCATTGCCACATGCAAAAATCCCATTGGCCACCTTTTGTTTGCATTTGACCACTTTGGCGTTTTAAAAAAAACGCCGGCTTGCAAAATGGAACAAAATAACGCCGGATCACGCCTTGTGTAGTGGGGGAGAGGCGTTTTGGGGCGTTTTTTTTCAATTTTTTTTAAAAATCACGCCCCACTACGGATGGTCTAAGTGTATAATTTAAACGAGATATAGATTATAAAATATACATAAATCCATAAAGATACATACACGGTTCTAACTGCCTTGAATAAAATATACGACGTGTTTGATAGCGTTCAAGTGTGGCTTTCGAGAATCATGCATATATACAAACATATTTGTAGAACAACCGAGAAGATGTTCAGTCAACCTTTATCAAATGTAGTATATGACCAAATGACATCAACTAGTTAACTATGTAAAAACCTTTGTCAAATGTACCAAATGACATCAACTTTAGTAACAAAAGAACATATATTAACAACAATCTTAGAAAAAAAAAACATATCAGTCTCTCAAAACCATAGAACATAAAACAGAATTACAACACAAAAAAAATATAGAACACAATCACACCCTATAACATTCGTCATCGACCATACACTCGTCTAGTCCTCACAGATATCGGCCTCTTCGTCAAATCTAGCTGATGTATCTTCAACTCTTCCTTCTCAATCTCATCGTCACTTTCATCAAAAACCATACTCTTTTCCAATGGATCCGAATCATTCTTCAATGTTTTTATTTCACCCTCTTGTTCGGATTCTGAGTCAGACTTGAGTGTTTTCTCATTTTCCATCCCGAGTTTTGATTTTTCATTGTTGGAATCAAGTACTTTTCTTGGCCGCGAGTTTGGGCTGTCGGGGTTATCAGAACCGAATGATCGTGATCTAGATAGCTCCACTGCCGCCCTGGCGGCAGCAGCTGCATAGGCCGCGGATTCAAACGCGGCCTGTGCAGCGTCTTCTACATCCCTATATTTCTTCCTTCCCTTTGTAGACTCAGAAAAACTCAACACTTCAACAACTTCATCGTCCAAAACACTATGTGTTGATTCTTCCTCCACCTGAAACCATAGCGTAATAAATTATTGGGCTCATACTATTTTGGGCTTTTATTTATCCCATTTAGCTAGACTAGATTTCCCTATTTATTCTTTAGTCTTTCTTTGTTTTCTACAACTTCTTATTTTCTTGAATAATAAACTCTACCCGCATTAGGAGGATTTTTAAGAGTAAGTTACTTTTTAAGTCCCAGTTTTTAGTGATTTTAACCATTTGGGTGTAAAATAAAAAAATTTAACGCTCTGAGTCTCTGACCGCTCATTTTATAACATTTTGAGTCCAATTTTGTTAGAAACATTGGACTCAAAAGGTTAAAAAATTAGACTCAAAAGGTTATAAAAAACGTTTAAGGACTCGGGACGTTAAACATTTTGATTTTGGACTCAAGTGGTTAAAACTACTAAAACACATGGATTCAATAAGCAATTTACTTTTTTTTTTAAATGATTGACCTGAACTTGAAGTTATCCGGTTTTGATATATTCAATTTCGTTACCTCTTTAATCACCGGAGACGAATCTTCTAATTTAAGAACGATGCCATTCTCATCGGCGATCTCTTGCAAGACCTTCATTCTGGTATCCAAGCTCGCCTGTCGCGGTGACAGTTTTTGTATCATCTAACACCATCAAGAACACATTCAATGTCAAACAATCAACATTATAAACACAAAAAAAAAAAAATAATAATAATTTCTAGGTGTTTAATTAAAATGATACGTGTTTCTTTGATGTTTTGGTTTTTAGGGAGTTCACCGCCCAGGGTAGGTGACACAATTTTATTATGTCAAAACTCAAAAAATGAGTCACCTCCTTTGACTAGCGGACTCTCTAAAAACCAAAACAAGTTCAAAAACATCTAAAAAACGCTTATGAATCTTCTAAACCGCCTAGAAATAAAAAAACACACTACAATCATATGAATCATGCTCTGTTTTCTTACCCTTGTATTAACGCCACAGTTACTTCGTAACTCAATCGCGCCACGAGCAAATTCCTTCCCGTAACGCGATGTGAGGATTTCGCGAACCTCTTGTAGCTCCGGGAACTCTCCACATCTCGGAGCTGCATACAGCAAGCTTGATACTGCTTCTTTCAGTTCATCCGGACAATCCCTGATTTAAATTTGCACAAAATGTTAAAAAAAATTACAAATTAAAAGTTTTTTCTTTCATTGTTAAAATAAATTAGAAATTAAACTTTTTTCTTTAATTTCTAAGCGTTTTAGCAAAATGACGAGTGTTTTTTAAAAACGAGATATTCATGTGGCAAACAAACTCCTCAAATACGCTCGGATAGCAAAACTCTAAATAAAAAAAAATAAAGAGTTAAATGTTATTTTAGTCCATGTGGTTTGGGTCATTTTGTCAGTTTAGTCAAAATGTTTCATTTTTCGAATGTGGGTCCAAAAAGGTTTCACCGTTGCCATTTTAGTCCACTGGTTAACTTCATCCATTTTTTCTGTTAACGAGAAGGGTTATTCGGTCATTTTATATGGCCGAATTGCCATTCTAGTTAACATAATTACATAAAAATACCGAATTGCCCTTCTCGTTAAGGGAAAAAATTGATGAAGTTAACCCGGTGGACTAAAATGGCAACGGTAAAATCTTTTTGGACCCACAGACGAAAAATGAAACGCTTGAACTAAACTGGCAAAATAGAACAAACCACATGAACTAAAATGACATTTAACTCAAAAAATAAATAAAAACCGACTAAAAAAATAATTAATTAAGAAATAAAAATGGCTTAAAGAGTACATACTTTTCTTTTTCTATAAGATTAACCATCTGCAAAACTACATGACAATAACCATCAACCATTACCAACACATCCAACATGTTCTGCTCCTTAATCACTTGGTCAACCTGTTACAAACAATAATTCCATAATCAATTTAACACAATATATTTATAAAAAAAATTACATAAAATAATGACAGGTAAACGGGCAACAAGATGCTACGCTGCAACCAGTCAATCCAATTTTACAAAGAATGAAAGACGAAAAGTACCCGAAGAAGAGCGTTTTCGTGGTGGTCGAGGTTAAGAAGCTGGATGATATCAGAGCGGGCCACCGCGAGCCGAGCCTGGCGCTGGTTTTTTAAAACGGTTACGCGGGAAACCGCGAGGTTAACCGTGGCTTTGAACTTGGAGGTTTTGAATTTCCGGCCAAGAAGAGCATCGAGCTTTCTTCCCATGGTGGTATGTTGGTGAAGAAGACGATGATAAGTATGAAAGGGTGGAAAAGACTACAAATACGACGAGAGAGAAACGCCGCTTTGTGACTTTTTTTTGTGACGAATGATGAAATTTGTTACAATTTTTTAAGCTTTATGGAGAATGTATTTACACAATACCCCTTTAGTTTAGTCGTGATATACATTTAAAACCTTATTGCTTGGTGTGACTCATTTTGGATTTGTCTCGTTTTTACGTAGGGATGAGTATTTGGTATCGGGTACTCGTATTGTATCGTACTGGGTTTATTCAGTATTGATATTGATACCCATTTTTTCACTTTTGGTACCGGTACCGGTAATTTTTTGGTACAATACATGTATTTTGGTCTATTTACCAGTAAATACCGGTACCAAAACGGTATATTCGGTACAAGTACCGATTTTCTTATTTTTCGGTACTTGTGCTTTCGATACTGTCTGATACCATGCTCATCCCTATTTTTATGGAGAAAGCATTTATATAACTAGCCCTTAAGTTTCGTTGTGTATACAAGTAGTGGACTATCCGCGCTCCACAACGGGCAGGCGGTCCGTCAGTATCGTTTAAGTAAAAACCAAATCAGTAAAACAGTAAATAGGTTGTAAGTGTATATTATATAAAGTCTAAGTGACGAAAATGGGGAAAAATTTTAAAAACTAACAATAGCCACTGTTTACAAAGTTCTCATTTGTAAGAATAGAAATAGGAATAGGAATAGGAATAAGAATAAAAAAATTAAAAACCTTGGTGTGAGTAGGTTTGGATTTGTCTAGTTTTAAGCTCTATGTTTAAATTTCATATTTGATTCGTGAATAATTATAAGTTTGAGCTCGGCTTGTTTTAGTGTATATGTAAATTGTAATGGTTACAAAATATGTATAGTTTAATATGTATTACTATTTTTTAGTTAATTTTGTAAAGTTACACGTCCAATAATACTATTATATAACATATGTTTGTCATATTAAATAAAATTCCACTTAGACTAAAAGTTTTAATAAAATCGGTATGAGCTCAAGCTTGTCTATTACAAGAGCTCTAATTTAAACTCAAACTTGGAGGCTCAAGTCCATTTATACTCAGTTCTATACATTTTTTATTGAGCCATTGTCAAATAGCTTACGAACGTTGATGCTATTTACACATATACCCAGAGAAACTGGATTTTACAAACTAAGTTAAAGGTTATGGCCCCAAATTTAATAGTTCCCCAAATTTTTTAGAGCTTAACTACGTTCAATTCTAATTTAAATTTTCTTTTAAGTTCACAACTCCCTCGACTCTTAGTTTCTTAGGGGACGTTTGGTTTGCGGAATTATTTGGAATTGGAATTGGAATTTGTATAGGAATTAGAATTTGAAGGAATTGGATTTGGAATTTACACATTCCAATTGGAATTGGAAATTGTTGGAATTGGATTCTCAATTCCATTTTTGTTGTGTTTGGTTGTCAAATGAATTGGAATCCATCACCCCGGCACCTACAGCCACCAGTTCGGGTCGAAACAGTATGGGTCGAGACGGTTCGCATCGACACGGTTTGCGTCGAAACGGTTCGGGTCGAAACCGTTCGATTCGAAATGGTACTGGTCCAAACGGTTCGGGTCGAAACCGTTCGCGTCGAAACGGTTCGATTCGAAACGTTACGGTCTAAACGGTTCGCGTCGAAACAGTTCGATTCGAAACGTTACGGGCTAAACGGTTCGCGTCGAAACGGTTCGATTCGAAACGGTTCGGGTCGAAACGGTACACGTCGAAATGGTTCGCGTCGAAATGGTTTGTGTCAAAATAGTTCGCGCCGAAACGATTCAATTCACAACGGTACGGGTCGAAACGGTTCCCGTCGACGGTTCGATTCGAAACGGTACGGGTCGAAACTGTTCGTGTCGAAACGTTACGAGTCAAAATTGTTCGCGTCGAACAGTACGGGTCAAAACGGTTCGGATCGAAACCAGTATGGGTCGAAACGGTTCGGATCGAAACGGTATGGGTTGAAACGGTGTGGGTCGAAATGGTCGAAGATTTCAATGAATTTACTTTAACTCATTCACATATAGAAATGATTTTGAATTCTTTTAGTTAAATGAATTTGAAGGAATTCATGCCTAATTCCAATTCCAATTCCAATTTCATTGTTAACCAAACACATGAAGATTGGAATTGGGATTCCAGTTCCATCAAATTCGTAAACCAAACATCTTAAGAGATGTAATTCAAATTCCAATTCCCTTAAATTCCATTGAATTTCTACAAACCAAAAGCCCCTAAGTTTTGGTTGGAAAGGTTATTCATCTTTGTGGTTGTCATTTGTTTGTGTTTTTTTTTTCTTTTCTTTTTTGCGTTTTCATAAATCAAATGTGGACGATTTCTTAATTTTAAGACAACGAGAGCAAATATTCTATGTATTTGAAAAGTTGCTGTTGAAAAAAAAAAGGTATTTGGAAACTTTTTCTTTTTCACTAAAATTCACACCACTACTAATATATTCGTTTGTGTTTATTTATGTTTATTGATGTTTGTTTGAGTTTGTTTATGTTCATAAACACTTGTTTGTCTTCGTGAATGCCATTTGTGTTCGTGTGGTTTCATGAACGTTCATTACCTATATTAACAAACGAACACGAACAAGTTCATAATTAGGGGTGTTCATCGAATCGAATATCGAATTTTCGAACTATTCGAATAATTTTATTTTTTCCTTGAGTACGAATTCGATTAAAACCTACCCAATTCGATTTGAATTCGTATTCGAATAAAAAAACCCAATTCGTGTTCCATTCGTATTCGATTAAAAATTCGAATTTGAATAAATTTGATTTGATTAAGTTTCTTTTAAAACATTTAAAAAGCTATTGAAATGAAACATAAATTTTAAAGCGGCCATAAAGCACGATATCACATTAAAAATTTTCAAATAAAGTATCCTAAGTCTAATATTCAAAACGAGAATTCGGGAATAACCACTACAAGTTAATATTTTTAGGTTTAGAAATCTATTAATAGATTTGCTACTTAGGTTTTAGCTATGGGTCATGTTATGGGTTTGATCATGGGTCATTTTAATACTTGAAATAAATTTTGAAAATAATTTATAGTATAGCCCAATAAAAGTTATATATGTATTATATATAAAAATAATACATAAAATATAAATTTTTTATTCGAATTTCGAATCGAATCAAATTTGAAATTGTAAATTTGTATTCGATTCGTATTCCATTTACTTGACTCGAATTGAATCGAATTCAAATTCTTATAATTGAAACGAATTCTTGATAACTGAATCGAAATTAATCGAATTTGAAAAGAATTCTGAACACCCATAAGTTCATTTCCTTAACGAACAATATATAAACATAAAATCTCATTCGGTAAACGTTCGTGAACAAATGTATTTCCTTAACAACACGAACAAGAGGTGTTTGTTTGATTCGTTTGCACCCCTACAACTAATAATTTGAAAAGTTTATTTTTTTCACTAAAATTCACGCCACTACTAGTATGTGTTATTGTGTGTCCTTTAATCGTATAAAAAATATGTCATTATATATTTACGTGTTAAAAAAAAAAAACATGACGAAAGACCATCAGGAAATGTATAGCGAGTAAACGAGGAAAGACATGTGAATTAAAGACGCGTGATGGCAATTTCCTTGCAAAGGAAGAGTCCTAGTCGGTCAAATTTTCATTCACAAACTGAACCTTCTTTTATCAAGTATTTACACTTTATATCCCCTACCTTTCATATTCTTTTCTTTTTTGGGGATAGTTTGATGCTATTTTCTTTCTTTGGGACATTTGATGCTATTTACTTGTTCACACATCTTAACAGACTCTTAATTATTCAGACATCTTACTGGTTCAACACTTAATAGTTCAGAATATTTTTTCCGCAAGCAGATGCCTGAATTATTCAGACATTTGTCTCTAAATAGTTAAGCATTATACTGGTTCTTGATTGTTCAAACATCTTACGGGTTCAGCACTTACCTATTCAAAAGTTGACAAAAAGCCCCTAAAGCTAAAAGTATACAATCTTCATTTAATGCGAGTTACAAATAAAATTTTCTTGGTATATAGTCTAATAAAAAACATATATTATGGGTTGGTTCTTAAATATTTCTTAATAAGGATAAGAAAACATTGATTTTTTTTAATACTACAGATTACCAAATATTTAACGTAAGTTATGTTTTATCTGATCCTATCGATATGATACCATAAGTTTACAATAACATTTTCTGGTTAGAAAATATGATAAATCCATAAACATAGGTTATAATTTCTAAATTCTTGTAACATTACGTGTAAATTGTTGGTTCAGTTCTGTTTATTCATGAGGGAAAACAGTAAAACATACCTGTCACAGCAGAAAGTGCAGTGGAGAATCCAGTTATGGAGTTCGACATGCTTGTCATCTTGATCTGGTTCATCCTTAGGGTGCTGACTGATGATGGGAACTTAGAAAACCGAAAAGGGGATCGGTTTGGAGAGGAGGTCGAATTATTGATGTTATGACTAATGGGGTGTTTCTAATGTGTAAATGTCTAACCCCTTAACCTCCACATAATTCTCCTTATATAAGCACCCAGGAGGAAACCTAATTAGTTAATAAGGGTAATATGGTCCATCAACAATTACCAACTAATTTATTTAATAGGTTATTAGATATTTTGATCTATGTTATGTAAATGATTATAATGGCTATAGATTAAATATTAATACATAATATATTTAATTTTACATTCTCCCACTTAGCCGAGTAATCATTTACTATGAGTATTAGATAAGCCTGATCAGGAGTTAACACTCATTTTAGCCTTAAACAAGTACTATAGCAGAGAAATACAGCCGTTGAATCATTATGCGACTCAGGACCCCCATTAATCATACTATAGCCTTAATTTAAAACTTAATCGTTATGATCAAAATACGCATAAGCCCTTTGTTTGATTTGTAACTTTCTTTGTCTATATGCCATTATACCGGTTGAACATATTCTAAGAGACATACAAAATCAAACTGAGGAAATTTCATTAACATAAAACATAAGCTAGTACAATATGCTCAAATAAGGTCTTTACTAAATCCCATATTCCGAACATGTTCTTCATAAACCTTAGGAGGGAGACCTTTAGTCATCGGATCCGCAAGCATATCCTTAGTACTAATATACTCGATACAAAGATTATTTTCCTCAACTCGTTCTCGTACGAACATATATTTTGTATCAAGATATAAACCAGCTTCAGTCAAACTGTTACTGTTCGAGAAACTAACGGCAGCTGAATTATCACAGTAAAGCTTCAATGGTCTAGAAATGGAATTAACGATTTTGAGTCCAGTGATCAAATTTCTAAGTAACATTCCATGACAGGTTGCGTTATAAACAGCAATGTACTATGCCATCATTGTGGAAGTTGTGGTCAACTGTTGTTTATGACTCTTCCATGAGATAGGGCCGCCTGCTAACATAAAGATATAGCCCGAAGTGGATTTCTTGTCATCTTTGCACTTTGCAAAGTCAGAATTAGAATAGCCCACCACTTCTAAATGATCACTTCTTCTATAAGTCAGCTTATAGTCTTTCGTCCCTTGCAGATATCGAAGTACCTTCTTAGCTGCTTTCCAGTGATCTAGGCCAGGATTAGTCTGATAACGGCCTAGCATTCCAGCAATATAAGCGATATCTGGGCGAGTACAGAGTTGAGCATACATCAGGCTCCCGACTACTGATGCGTAAGGTATCTGGCTCATTTGCTCCTTCTCAACCTCTGTTGTCGGACACTGGAATGAACCGAAAACATCTCCCTTAACTACTGGAGCGACGGAGGGTTTGCACTGTTGCATGTTATATCGTGTAAGGACACGATCTATGTAAGCCTTCTGGGACAATCCTAAGATCCCTTTGTGTCTATCTCGGTGAATTTCGATGCCAATGACGTAAGAAGAATCTCCAAGATCCTTCATGTCGAAGTTATGCGAGAGTAACCGCTTCGACTCATGCAACATGTTTAAACTATTACTTGCCAATAGAATATCATCTACGTAAAGGACAAGTATAGTAAAGTTGCTCCCACTCATCTTGAGGTAGGTGCATTGATCCACTTAATTCTTCATAAAACCTTGCTTCTTCATGACTTCATCAAACTTGAGGTACCATTGACGTGATGCTTGTTTCAACCCATAAATGGATTTCTTCAACTTACAGACTAGATGCTCCTGACCTTCAGGTTTAAAGCCTTCAGGTTGTTTCATGTAAACATCTTCGTCCAAATCTCCGTTAAGGAAAGCGGTTTTAACGTCCATCTAAATGAACTACTAGGGCCATGACGATCCTTAATGAATCTTTACGAGAGACAGGTGAAAACGTCTCTTGATAATCAATTCCCTCTTTCTGAGTGTAGCCCTTTGCAACCAATCTCGCTTTGTAGCGTTCAACGTTACCATTCGGATCCAGTTTTGTTTTGAATACCCATTTACATCCTACGGGTTTGGCTCCGTTGGGTAATTCTACCAAATCCCAAACGTCATTTTTCTTCATGGATTCAAGCTCATCAATCATCGCTTTATTCCATTCAGAAGACTGATCATTGCTAATGGCTTCATTGTAAGAGATAGGATCATTGAGCTTTCCGGGATCCATTTCAGTCAGGTAGGTAACATAATCATCCCAATTAGTAGGCCTTCTTTGCCTAGATGACCTCCTGAGTGGATTATCGGGTTCAGCGTTGTCTTGGTTATGAGCGTTTGATGTGCCTTCGTCATGAGGTATAATGGGTTCTGATTGTAGAGGTAAATTTGGAGTTGGTGCAGTAGCTTCAGGTACAGTAGTTGCATTGGGTACAAGAGGAGTAATCGGAGTAATGGTAAGCGACGAGTCTCTCCCCCCCGCGTCTTGTACTTCTTGCAATTCTTCGTAAGGGTTGGTACTGCTCCCACTGACCTTGAAATCCTCCAGGAACGCGGCACGCTTGGTTTCAACAATACGGGTGACATGGGAAGGACAATAGAAACGATAACCCTTAGAGTTCTCAGGATACCCGATAAAGAAACAGGTAACTGTTTTAGGGTCAAGTTTCCTTAGGAAAGGATTGTAAAGTTTTGCTTCAGCAATGCAGCCCCATACTTTCATATATTTAAGACTCGGTTTCCTTCCTGTCCAAAGTTCATAAGGAGTTTTAGGGACAGACTTAGAAGGAACTCTGTTGAGTATATGAACAGCTGCTTTTAACGCTTCAGTCCAGAGAAATAATGGTAAATTAGTGTTGGCTAACATACTGCGCACCATGTTCATAAGGGTACGGTTTCTTCTTTCAGCGACACCGTTCTGCTGAGGTGTACCAGGCATGGTGTATTGGTTCACAATCCCCTGGCCCTTACAAAACTCATAAAATGGACCAGGAGCTTGACCCACATCAGTATGTCTTCCATAATATTCACCGTCTCTATCTGATCTCACAACTTTAATCTGACGATCTAATTGCTTTTCAACTTCAGCCTTATAATCTTTAAAAGTTGTTAGAGATTCAGATTTTTCCTTAATTAGATACAAGTACATGTAACGAGAATAATCATCAATGAAAGTGATAAATGAAGTATGTCCTGTTATGCCAGCGATTTGGTAGGGACCACTAATGTCAGTGTGAATGAGTTCTAATAAATTAGAGCTCCTAGTGGCACCTTTCTTATTCGCTAATGTCATTTTACCTTTAAGACATTTGACACATGTTCCAAAATCAGAGAAATCGAGAGGATGTAAGACTTCATCCTTTACAAGACGATTTAATCGTTCTTTTGAAATGTGGCCTAAACGCTGATGCCACAACATGGATGAAGTTTCTAAGTCTCGTTTCTCTTCCATCTTTGTGAGTGATTCATTAATGTTATATGACAACAAAGATTTGGAAAAGTTATCTTCTAGTTCTAATCTATAGAGACCACCATCCAGAATACCAGTACCATAAAGAACAGAATCATAAAGGATAGAGAGTTTGCGATGACCATGGGAAACAATAAAACCGTCCATGTCTAACTTTGGTCCTGATACAAGGTTCCGAGTTACCTCAGGAACATATAAGGTATCATAAAGTTTAATACATAAACCAGTTTTATAACTAATTGTAATGTTCCAATGGCCTTCACTTCTAATTCTCGATCATCCCCAACCTTAAGCGTTCTTTGGTTTCTTTCCAGCTTCCGGATTGAAAGGAATCCCTGAGTTGAATTGGTAACATGAACCATAGAACCAGAATCAAACCACCAAGAATTAGCAGGAACACTTAAATTATAGGACTCAAGTATCATAAAATAATCGTTACCTTTCTTAGCCAGCCACTCCTTAAAGTCAGGGCATTCCTTCTGCATGTGTCCTGTCTTTTTACAGAATTTGCGGCGGATACTGCCTAAGGAGTTCTTAGAGCTGGAAGGTGCACTTGTATTAGAATTAGGATTAGGATTAGGCCTTTGGACTTTTGAAGCATCCTTCCTCTGATAATTGTTCTTCCACTTCTTAGAGTTGGAGGTAGTGAAGTTGGTAACATCAGTATGGCGATCCATCCTCATACGCTCTTCCTCCTGTACGCACATAGCGACTAGATCACTCATCGTCCATTTGTCCTTCTGAGTGTTGTAATTGATCTTGAATGCTTCAAAGGACGAAGGAAGCGAAGTAATTATGAAATGAACAAGGAAACCATCACTAATTTCCATTTCCAGCCTCTTCAGCTTATTGGCCATGTCATTCATCATCATGATGTGCTCGCGAATGCCGCTCCTCCCATCATACTTAGTTGTCACCAGCTTGAGAATAAGAGTACTAGCGTGTGCTTTAGACGTCCCTTTGTATTGCGCCTCCACATGTTCCAAGTAGGTTTTAGCATCTTCAGAATCAGGAATGGCTCCCCTGATTGCATTGCTTATGGACTGCTTCATAAACATGAGAGACATGCGGTTACACCTAGTCCACTTGTCATGAGTTAACTGCTCAGCAGCAGTACTTTGAGTGGTAAGATCCGCTGGCTTATTCTCTCTTAGAGCATAATCAAAATCCAGCAGCCCAAGAGTAAGCATGAGAGCATCCTTCCATGCAGCAAAGTTATCACCAGTCAAAGGTGGAATCCCGCAATTGGGCGCTGATAGTGGAAATAAGATGAGCAAGTTATGATACTAAGGAAGAAATCCTAATGTGATCTAAGGGCACGTTAAACTAAGGCAGGCATAAATAATGACCATTTTACATTATGAAGATGTGATATTGTCTATTACTAACATCAAAATAATAGACTTAGTTAAAAAAATTCTACTTAAACGAAGACAAAACAGCTTTGGCCAGAGGTGTAATCATTTAAGCATATGTGCAAAGTGGTTGTAACAAATCAGCTTTGGCCAGAAATTGAAACAATCACTTTAGTTATGCACTTGTTGAGTATGCCATCTATGAATGAATTAAATCAGCTTTGGCCAGAAATTAAGACATTCATGCTTATGATGCACACACAACATAGCTTTCGTAATACTTGAATGATAAGTAGATGTATCAAGTCAGCTTTGGCCAGAAATGATATATCAAAAGCTCATTCAAGTTAAGCTATTTTGGTTTTGTAAAACATTATCTGATTCTGATTAATTAACTAAGTAATTACAAAACCAATTTTTAGTCTTGTGCGATCAGTAAGGCCCAAAACTTGTGCGATCAGTGAGGCCCAAAACTTGTGCGATCAGTAAGGCCCAAGTAAACTTGTGCGATCAATAAGGCCCAAGTAAACTTGTGCGATCAATAAGGCCTTGTGTGATCCGTAATGCCTTGTGCGATCCGTAAGTCTTGTGCAATTATCTTATGCGATCAGATCATCTCTTATGTGATCTGATCTTGTGCGATTATCTTATGCGATCAGATCATCTCTTATGTGATCTTATCTTGTGCGATCCAGTTGTTTATGGTTATAACAACTGAAAATTCGAAATTAAGAATTGTGAAATAGTTTTCTATTATAACTTTGATCTAATTTTATCATAAAATTTCAAAAACATAATCTGTTTATCCTTTTAACAGATTTCGAAAATCCTTATTAGAAAAAATAGATCAAAATCAGGAAAACATATAACAATTCAAATCATATTCCAAAACTTATAGGAAATTTCGAATTTTAACTAAGAACATGATGAACCCTAAATAAAATTAACTTAATCATATATCCGAAATCTGGAAATATTTTCATTCATTTAATCAGTTCTTGAACATTATGATTTCGGAATAGTGATCACGGATGAAACTAACGATCCGAGATGTATAGAACAGATCTGAGATGGCATCTCGGATGAACAAAACCGAATTTTATTATGGTTTTTCAAATCCTGTTTTCCAGTTTTAATCCAGATTTACGGATACAAAAGCAGAAACGACTAATCAACATATGCTCTGATACCACATGTTGGTTCAGTTCTGTTTATTCATGAGGGAAAACAGTAAAACATACCTGTCACAGCAGAAAGTGCAGTGGAGAATCCAGTTATGGAGTTCGACATGCTTGTCATCTTGATCTGCTGACTGATGATGGGAACTTAGAAAACCGAAAAGGGGATCGGTTTGGATAGGAGGTCGAATTATTGATGTTATGACTAATGGGGTGTTTCTAATGTGTAAATGTCTAACCCTTTAACCTCCACACAATTCTCCTTATATAAGCACCCAGGAGGAAACCTAATTAGTTAATAAGGGTAATATGGTCCATCAACAATTACCAACTAATTTATTTAATAAGTTATTAGATATTTTGATCTATATTATGTAAATGATTATAATGGCTATAGATTAAATATTAATACATAATATATTTAATCTTACGTAAATGAAAAAAAAAGTAGTATGCAAACTTACAGTAAAAACACTTTACTAATAGCATTGATATTTGGAAATAACAAAAGATTAATTGAGGAACCAGGGAACCACTAATTTTACTTAATTTTACATATAAAAACTCATTAAAAGGGTGGGGGCTGGATCTAGTTAGCAAAGTTATTGGAGTTAATTTAAATAATTTAAGCACCGCCGAATGTGAAGTTAATGTAATTTAAGCCGTTTAGAAAACAAACTCGTTAGTTTTTACATAATTTTTTTTACGGGGGTTTTGCACATCAACACAAGTACAAGTCATTAAAATAAAAAATTAATGTTAGCAAAAAAAAAGAGATTTTTACTTTTATCTAAAAGTGTTTTTTAAACTTTTTAAATTTTTTTTTAGTTTTTTTTCCATTAAAAAAGCTTCTACATGTGTTTATGTATAAAAGCTCCGAAAAAATTGGTAAAATTTAATATTTATATGTAAAAATAATGTTCATAGTACCTTGGTTCTCCGGTTTTTTATACTTCCTGAATAAACTCACCCCTTTGGATATATAAATAAGTATGGTAAACGATTTTAATATTTTATAATCCTAAAATAGAGAAAATGACCGGTAATTTATAATCCTAAAATAGAGAAATTGACCTCTAATGTCTAAATCGCCCTTTTGAATTTATTACATATTATATTGGATTAATAATAGAGATATTATTCATGATTATAATATCAATAGTGTTCACACAACCAATGAGGTCATTAAGTCTTTCTCAACTGAAAAAAATGTATGCAACACGAAATGGAAAGGTGATATTATATTCTGTGTGTGTGTAAAATGGATACATTGGAATTTAGAACTAACTATATTATCAGTCGTTTCACAATAATAAACAAAATTTGAGTGCATAAGCATTTGTTTCTTGTACTCTTCTTCTACTTATCATCAAAACTTTAATCATGATTTGTTATAAACCTTTTAAAACAGAGACAATTACAGACTAATGACAGGTAGACGGGCAACAAGTTGCGCCGCTATCCCTTCTGAATAGCAAACCCTACCCTGCTAAACACAAAATTTTGCCCCTTAACATGCGCAGTGTTACTGTTTACCACCTGCTGAACCCGCTTGAGAAAATGGTTAACCCGCTTGACTAATCGTAACCAGAAACCAAACTAAACCGAATTATAGAAATGGTTAACCAACTATAATTTCGGTTACGGTTTTATTTAAAATCCGAATTAACCGACTTTAATCAAATTAACCCACTTTGGGCTAAGTAGAGTAAAGAAAGAACATTGATTCTTTGAAACGTGAAGGACTGATAGCGATTAGCGAATAGCAATTAAGGTTCGCTGATGAAGGATGATGGATCATAGATGATATGGACTTCACTCTGGACTAAATAATGGGTAAATCTGTTAACTCGGGTTAAATGAATTAAATATCTTGTTATAACGGAAACCGAAGCGAATAATCGAATTCTTATTCGGTTAGGTTTTTTCGGTTTCGGTTTGGGGATTCAGTTATAACCGAATGATGAACAATTATGTTATAACATGTAGGCACACTTCTGTGTTTGTGTGTGTGAACTTAATAAACCAATGTAATGGCCAAGGCGCAAGGTAATATACATCATTATCATGCTCAGTAAATTCCACCAATAACAAATCTAAGGTATGGTCTGAGAAGGGTAAGATGTAGACAGCCTAACCTTTACCCCATAGGAATAGAGGTAACATGTAGACAGTCTTACCTTTACCCCGTAAGAATAGAGAGGATGCTTTCAGTGAGACCCACGACTCGATGATAGTTTTGCAACAAACCTTGGACATAAGACACATAACACTCGGCAATTAACACAAAGGCCAATTAGTGCATGTACTCCCTTGTCTTTCGGCTATCAACGCCACCACATGATGCATGATTAACCATCCCCTCTTTTAATATTATTTTCACGAAATTAGTAAAATAACGTTAAAATTAGTGCACTTTCACTTTTCCCTCCCGAGCGGCCACACATATATACATTATATGCGCATACCTCAATATACATGTGCATCAAACCTTACTACAACATCGAATCGACCATGAAAAGTGGATGTACAATTCTAATGAGTTAAGACACATCATAATGTATAAATGTGCATAAAAGTCATGAAAACAACCAATTTATTTGTAAAATGGACGCACCGTTGTATTTTGTAATGCATTATCGTTGTATACAAATGTTTCAGAACTCATTACAATAGACCAAACTTGAAAGCGACATACCATTCTAATGGGTTAAATGCACATCACACCCTTTAGAAAAACGTTTTTGAATAATATGCATATACCAATATACAGTGCATAAACTCCTTTTTGTTTAAAGCTATACAACATGCAAAAACTTGCTATTATTCACAATTTTACCACCATTACTCATATAGGGTAAAGGTCCTATACAAATATCGTCCAAAACGTATAAAAGACGTGAAAAGGTAAAAAACACAGTGGCATTTTCGTAATTATTTACTCGTAATTACCCTACAGGATCAAAATTATCCTACAAGATCAAAATTAACCTACAAGATCAAAATTACAAAATTACCCTATAAGATCATTTTACAAAATTACCCTACAAGATCAAATTACCCTACAAAATCATTTGTATGGTAATTTTGATAATTACTCTACAGATAAATAATTACGAAAATGTCATCACATTTTTTTTTACCTTATCACGCTTTTCGTACGTTTTGTACAATAAAACTATTTGTATTTGATCTTTTCCCTACTCATATATCAATTCAGTTCCGTTTATATCAGCTTTGCAATAAAACTTGCCAAAAATTCGTAGCATGACAAAATGCTCACTGACTGAAAACCTTTGCTTTCAAGATGTAAAGTCGAGTAAAGATGACAATAACTAAGTGCATGTTTGGCTTAGCTTATTTTCAACTTTTGCAAAAGGACTTTTGGCCAAAATAAGTCAGGAAATCCTGACTTTTGGCAAATCCAAAGGACTTTTGCCCTTCAAAAGTCCTTTTACCCTCAAAATAAGGAACCCCAAACACCCTCTAAATCTACTGAAATGCTGTTTGATGATTCATTTATAGTTCATTCTTTTAATTTAAATTTGCACACATTTATATTGTTATTTCAACTTAAGGTTTAACATAACCTTTGTTTTTAAATATTTTTATATTTATTATTTTAGCAAGCTTTTTTATGTATGAGGTATAAACGCAACTAAACTGAACCTTGGTGGCTTCCCATATTATGATTGTTAAATGACCTTGATGAAAAGTTTCAAATATTTGGAACCCGTACCCAAATTTAAGGAAAAGAATTATTTAGACCAAGTGTAATGGTACCACGTCTGTCAGGGGTTTAAAAATAATAATAAATTATGTAAATTGTCTCGATAATTTAAAAAGTAATTAGTCATAAACGATATTTTTTTTGAACGTCTAGTCATAAACGATATACTAAGTGGCTGTTTGGTAGCCTCTGAATGGTCATTAAGAGTCTACCTCTTAATGGAACCATTAAGAATTTTACCAATGAGAAGGTAGAAGAATGTGGCATGTAATGATTTACCATTCAGAGGTTACCTCTTAACCATTCAGACTTGATGTTACCTCTTATTCATTCAGAGGTTTTAAACCATTAAGAGGTAGCATCTGAATGGTCATTAAGAGGCTACCAAACAGCCCCTAACATGTTTTAAACTTTCAAAATTATCTCATAACCTACTTATAAATAAAAATTATTCACATATAATAATAATAATAATAATAATAATAATAATCTTTACTAACAAAAAAGTGTTTTTTTTAAAGACTGCATTTCAATAGAACTAATCCACTATCAAGAAGCTAGAGGATAGAAAGTGGTTTATTAACCTATCATTTATAATTTTCTTTTATTTTCTTATTATGACAAATTTGTTTCAATTTCCCAAAACTCTAGTTATACTTTTAACGGTTATTGGATTTTATAACTCTGAATTATTGGGTATTAGTCGCTGTCACTCCCAACTATCACTTTGATTCTCATCACTCTTAACTTAACAGTTTGTGTGTTGTGTCACTCCGGTTGAGTGGTTTTTGGCTCCCATTTTATCTTTTAGGAGTAGATTCACCTGCAACCATTAGACCGGTGGGTATGGGGCACGGCAAGGGCACGACGAGGCCCGTCCCCGGCCCGGAACACCGCCCCCCTGTGGCCCGGCTCGTCCTATCCGTCTCCCACACGACGCAAACGGCGGGGCTAAATTATCTCTCCTCACACACACACAGCTATACATACATACATACATACATACATACACACACACACACACACACATATATATATATAAAGGGGTTCATCCCCCACCCCTAGGTCCATCCCCTTCAAGCCCCGCTTACGTGGCGGTGACGTGGCGGCCCATCCCCTTGGGGATGAGGCTCTCCATACCCTCCAGTCTTAGTAATTCACAAAGTGTTAGCCTAATATCACCAATAACAAAAGTCAAACACTAAGAAATGTTCACATGCGGAGTGACACAACACACAAAGTGTTAAGTTGGGAGTGACAGCAGCAAATACCTAATAGTTGAGAGTGATAAAATCCAATAACCCTACTTTTAAAAACGAGAGTTAATATGACGCCCAACACACTACTCCTCTTCTTCTTTTTTCTCTCCCCACAAGTCTACAACTTTTTTTTTCTCCATGTTTCTTCTCTTATATTCTTCTTTTCTTCACTTCTTGCCATTCTATTTTACTTGCATGAACAGACATACTAGAATATATAAAAGATGCCTTTTATAATATATTTAGACTAGGTGTAGTACCCGTGTAACCACACAGGTAGGTTTAGTAATGATCGAAATCAAATACTAAAAAACAGATTATAATATATCATTTAAATTTTGGTCTTTATTTCTATATCTTTATAAAGTAATGTTGAAGACAGTATGTGTGACCACACGGGTAGTTTTAATAACCATCGAAATAGATTATAATACATCATTTAAATTGTTTGTATTTAGTTCATGTTTGATATAGAAATTAGCTAACTAACTCAAAAATTCTTGTCTAAACTGAAAGCATGACCTAATTTTATATTGTCTAATCATTAAAGCCTGACCTAATTCAAATAACCAAATGTTATTAAACATTTCAATAAAGCCCCTTATATTTGATCCAATTAAGCTTACTAATGGATTAGATTTTGTAGGCCCGTTAAAACCCTTCTATCAAATATGGATTAGATTTGTTAAAGATATGTCTGAAATGTCCTTAATACCCTTATCCCTTAATATTCCTTAATACCCTTATCCCTTAATACCCGTAACATAGGCAGATTTACATCAGATTATAATATATCATTTAAATTTTGGTATTTAGTTCTATTTATACTATATTAGACCATGTTTTATAGATAAGTATTATTTTAGTTTAATCTTTTCTAATTAATTTATATATAATCCTCCTACTAAATATTATTTAGTTTAATTTCTTATGGATAATTATTTTTTAGTTTAATCTCCTTGTAATCATCACACTTCTCCAAAAATGCAACTTAACTGTTATAAGTTGTATGAAATTACTAACATCATCACCGATCATTATCATCATCACCGATCATTATCATCATCACACTTCTCCAAAAATCTCCAAATATCTCTCACAACTCTCAACAGTCAACACAGATCTTCATCATCTTCATCCAGCTTCATCATCTTCATCCATCTTCATCTTGAAAACAGAGGTTTGAATCATCATCTTATCTATATATATTTTTGATATTTGTGACTTTTTTTGTAAAAAACAGAGGGTTGATTTGGGTATTTTGTTTCAGTTTTTGATAATGATAATCTGAATGCCGCATGATGATGATGATGATGATAATCAGTTTTTTGTGAATGTTTTTTTGAAAAAACAGAGGGTTGATTTGGGTATTTAGGTTTTAGTTTTTTATAATGATAATCTGAATGCCGCATGATGATGATGATAATCAGTTATTTGTGAATCAGTTTTTGATAATCAGTTTTTTATAATCAGTTTTTGATAATCAGTTCTTTGATAATTTGAATGTCGTATGATGATGATAATCACTTATTTGTGAATGGGTTGATTTGGGTATTTTTCTTTCAGTTTTTCAGGTTTGTTTGTTCTGTTTTTGTTCTGTTTTGGTTTGGTTCTGTTTTGTTCTGTTTGTTTGTTTGTTTTGTTTTTGTTCTGCTTTGTTATGTTTGTTTGTTTTGATTTGAAAAAACATAGGGTTGATTTCTTTTGCTTTGTTCAAGTTTGTTTGTGAAAAATTTGTACAGAATGGCTGTGGATGTAAAGATACGCAAAACACCAACTACGAAGGCGAGAACACTTGACAACCTCCTAGAAGATAGTACGGTGCACATAAGGAAGTGATTGATCAAAACGATCAATTGTGTAACACCCCGAAAACGGGTTTGGTAATCAAACTCCGTTAATACTAAAAGACGGGTAACGTACCGTTAGTAGTAAAAAAAAATAACCCGGTAAATATTTGGATTTAAATAAGAAATCCTAATATTAAATAAAAACGAATCAAAGTTTTAAGGAATTAAGTTTATAAGAGCCTGAGTTAACGGGACTTAAAATATAACGGGTTATAGCTTCCCGAACCCATCAAGTTAACTAGGAGTAATTAACGTAGTTAATAAGGTGTAAATAAGTAAATAAAATATGGAGTTCTAGTCCCTAATAATTAAAATCTAAACTTGAGGGACCAAAACCGTTGAAAAGGAAACAAGTTCTAATTAATAAAAAAAACACACCACACACACAAGGTGTCTGTGTGGATCGATCTCCAGGAGCGACCAGAAAGGGGTGAAACCCTAAAGTGCCAAAAATCATCAAATTGAAGGTCGATTTCAGTCCTAAATCAATGCATGATCACATAAAAACGATCACCAAGTCATGGGGATCACATGGTATGTAAAAATTTGATGATTCGTGAAGTTGCAAAATTTGAGTTAGCATCATAATTCGCGAATTATGTAAGGATTAGAGGAGCTATGGCTAAGTTAGTGATGTACACATGCTTAGGAACTAAACCCTAAGTGAAAATCATACATATGATGCTATGACTTGAATGATTTGATGATCACCTATATGTGTGTTAAATGGGTGTTGTAGAATGATGAAGAACACTAGAAATTAGATTATAAATTGAGTGTTATTTATTTACATGAGGTGAATCTAGATGTTATTATGCGTACTAGATATATTAAACTTGCAAGAATTGTTTAATCTTGGCTAAATAGTTAGTCATGAAACTTGATTTTTGATTTAGTGAAATTATGCCCACTAAGTGTTTGTTAAAATGCCTAAACGAAGCTAAAAGGTTGAAATTCCATGTGAAGTGTGCATTTGAATATGTGGATAGATCAATTGACTTTTAGGAAGTCAAACTAACCAATGATTTAATCGAGTGATAAAGTCGACATAAGACCCGTTAGATGGAGTAGTCATAATTGATAATGATTAATCTAACCATCTTATGAATTATGATGATAGTTTGACGCCTAACGAGCTTGATGAGTGAGCGGGTCAAACGAATCAAGAAGGAAAGGAAAAGTGTAATTTGGATGCGAGTTAAGTAAAGCTTACGCCCCTTTTCATTATTTACAAATTACATAATTGCAAGTATAGTATATATGAATGCTACTAAGTGGTTGGCATAGGATGTTCCGACACGATTCAATGAGAGTCGGAACGAGGGGAAAATGGTAAGAAATCATAAGTTATTGACAAAGGGGTAAATTGGTAAATTAGTCATGTAATGACGAACAAACAAAAACGGTTTTAAGTAAAACGAGTTCAAGAAAACAGGGATAGGTTTAAAGGGGATGAAATGGTACTTAAATACCATCTCATACGGACAAATGGTTAATTAGACTAAATAGGTCAATTGGTGTGGGTGTAACACCCCGAAAACGGGTTTAGTAATCAAACCTCGTTAATAGTGATGAACGGGTAAAATACCGTTAGTGGTAAAATTTAACCCGGTAAATATTAGGACTTAAATAAATAAACCTAATATTAATTAAAAAGGAAAATAAATACTTTGAGAAAACAAAGTATATAAAAAGCCCAAATTAACGGGACATAAAACATAACGGGTTATAATTTCCCGAACCCGTTAAAGTAACTAGGAATAAGTAACCTAGTTAGTAGCATGTGATTAAGTAACTAATGGTGAGTTATAGCTTCATTTTATCAAAATAAAACATGAGGGACTAATATTGCCAAGTGGGAAACTTGTTTTATTAAAACAAAAGTTAAACACCAAAACACGCACTTTAAGTGGGTGTTCTGGTCGAGATATTCACAGGAGCCAAGAACTATTGAGCTCAAAAACCCTAACAAGCACAAAATCAAGAAATTGGAAGGGCAAATCAAACCCAAATCGAAATTCAAGCACAAATTAGTGATCACCTCAGTGAAGGGATCACAAGGTATGTCAAAATTCACAATTTGGTTTCATCTCAAATTCTTGATAAACTTGTGAAATCGAAATCTAAACTTGGTTGATTGATGTTTGAATGAAATTATGATAAATTCAGGGTTAGGAATGGACCCTAATCAATAATTTGATGCATTAATGTTCATGCATGTGAAATTGAGAATCACCCATTTAGGTGTTAAGTGGGTCTTGTAGGAAGATGATGAACACTAGATTTATGATCATCAATTTGGTGTTATTTGATTTTCATAAAGTAAGCCTAGGTGTTGTGATGCATGCTAGACATAAGAACTTATGAATGATGTTAAAACTTGGGGTAAATAACTAGTTATGAAAATAGATTGTTGATTTTATAGAATATGCCCACAAGGTGTTTGCTAAAATGCCTAAGTGAATGTTTAAATGTTGAAATTACGAATGAAACGCGTAATTGCCTGATTTGACTAATTACGTGAAAAATGGGTTTTGGATGATTTGATGAAATTTATGTTGTATTGGTATTTATAAACACTATACTAACTTGTATGAAAGAACTACTTGAACAAAATGGGGATTTGTTAAGAGTTCATACTTGATTTGAAGTGGGTCTTGACACAAGAATTTAAACTCATGATTTATGATTTAGTTCAATAAGAAAAGTAGTCAAAGATTCATAAGGTGTGAAAGTCATGATTTAGAATGACTAATCTAACAACCTTGTGAATAATGAATGATAGTTGGCGCTTAACAAGCTAGGTGAAGCTTGGGGAGCAAACGGGTCGATCGAAGCAAGTGAGAAAAGAAAAGCGTAATTTGGATGTGAGGTAAGTTAAAACTTACACCTTTTATTTGATATCTATGGGTTTTATAAATTTTGAATAATCAAAAGTCACATTTGACTTATGATGTTTCGACCCGACATGCGAGGTTCGAAACAAAAGACAATACTGATAAACCATGTTGAATGGTTAAAAAGAGCTAATAAGGTCATTTAGTCATGTGATGACTAATAAATAACGAGTTTTGAATGATTTACCTTATAAGGTAAATCAATACAATTAATAAGGGTAAAACGGCAATGTAGTCACTCGTTGACGATAACCGTTAGTTTTGTAGGACACTTTACGGCGTAACATATAAAGGGGTCAAAATAATCAAGAAATAGATTTATAAGTAAATTGACCGTACGGTGTAAACCGGTACAAGTCATGTAGACGAGATGATAATAAATCCATCTCGTAAAAGTAAACGGTCATATAAGACC
The DNA here is from genome assembly GCA_030545235.1 of Helianthus tuberosus. Classification (NCBI taxonomy): domain Eukaryota; kingdom Viridiplantae; phylum Streptophyta; class Magnoliopsida; order Asterales; family Asteraceae; genus Helianthus; species Helianthus tuberosus. Next base: position 162,642,523 of record CM060450.1, read on the forward strand.
AAACGGGTCAAAAGGTGAAAATATCACCCTTTGACAATATCGGCTAATGTATTGTCGAGTTGCTTGATTACAGGAATAAATATCGATTGAATGGTGACATCGCTATTACTTAGCGCCACTAAGGCAAGGTATCGTAACGGGTCAATACATTAATCCGAGCCAAGTTTGTGTAATGATTCAACTCATCATGTAGAATTTGAGGTTTTCTAAGAGTTAAACAAGGTCAAATTAGATATTTGGTTATCTTAAAGATAAACCGAATAATTCAAGTCATAAATATAGTGTTTTAGAAACATAATGGTTTCTAAACAAGGTCATAGTTAAAAGACCGGAAATTTTGGGTCAAACAAGTATCTGAAAGTCCTTTGTCGTAAAAGAAGGATCAAAATTGACCAAAACGCCCTTGTAGGCTAAATTGAACAAACAACCCTTAAAGGTTGTTTGGAAACGAGTTTCATGATTAGATAAATACTTAGAATAAGTGTAGAAGTTGAAAGATGTAATACGTTAGTCAAATGGCTCTATTTGAGTCTTGCCGTAAAATAATAATCCGAGGGGTAAAACTCGGAACATATAGATATCCACATTAGATCCAACACACTTATAGTTGTAGTGGAAGATTACTTGATAAGAAATGTAGAAATAAGATGCTAGAAATGAATGAAAGCGATTTCAAGCTTTAAGGTGCTTAAATACCCTTAACGGGTCAAAATAAGCATACGAGCGAGAATGGGTTTAAATTGTGTAATAAACCTATGATTAGAACCTAATATGGTAGGTAACATTAATTTGAAGAAGTTTATGTGATATAGGAATCAAACAAATACGTTTGTTTGATAAAATGCATAAACGGGTTAAAATTCAGTAAAAAGGTTAGAAGTCTCAAAATTTCTTATGTTGGATGTAGGATTTTAACTCCATAAGATGGAGGATTAAATTACGGACGCGTAGGAAAAAGAATCGGGTAAAACGGATCAATAACGAAGAAGTTATGGCCGTTTCCGTAAAAACTGGCATAGCTGAACTGAGCTTCAGACCTGCCGGAAACGGTCTCCATCGCGTGGCGCGAGGGAGCAACTGGGTTCCTTCGCGTGGCGCGAAAAACCCTGTTTTGGCGAAAAAAAATTATTTTAATCAGTTTCGCTTCCCGGACTCGTTTAAATACGTTTTAAGTTACGTATGACTAATCCAACTCATGTTTTATGAGTTTCAGGTATAATTTTAGCACCAGAGGACGATCAAGCACAACGAAGAACCGAACACGATCAAGAAATAAGCTTCCGCACTTTGTATCGTTGTTATGTAAAATGACGAACTCACCCATAATATGTTGTATAGTTTTTTATTCTGTAAATAAAGTTTAATGAACCCGTAGTTCAATGTATTTGAAATCATAATTACTCGTTTGTTTTCGTAAATTATACGAAAACCTTTAAATAATAATAAGGGTGTTACAAGTTGGTAATCAGAGCTCAAGGTTGTTGACAAATGTGTTCGGTTCGAGGCTTGATCGCAAATCCGGTAAGTACATGTATACCAATGGTTTAGTATGATTAAAGTGTTAAGAACAACACATATGGTTATCGTGTAATACACGTTACACCAATAAAAACGATATAGAATAGATATAGTCAACGAAATTACACGCGTTGATGCGTATAGTAGAAAAGCCTTGTATTATAATACGGGCATCCTTTAATGTTGAAATTACTAATTGTTGTATATGTTTTAGTTGAAGGACACTCGCATATGAGGATAGCGAGAGTTTAACAAATCGCAGATTTGACAGAGGAACGGTCCAAAGAGTATGCTCATCAAGGACCTAAATCGCGTTACGGTCGAGAACAAGGCTAATGGCAAGAGAAGCCCGTTAGGGCAAACATTACCAGGTGCACATTTTAAATTTAATTGCATAAATAGTAATATGCAACAAATATGTAGAAATTGAAAGTTGCATATGTAGATTAAAAACTTGGAAAAACCCGAATAGAAAATGTATTCGGGATATTGTTTCCAAGAGAAACAAATAGAGGCATTACTTACATGGGGTGTAATGTGAAAATTATAAAAAGGTCATGCATACCAGGTGTTGATCGCTTACTCTGGCCAAGTAAGTAGTGAACACGTGGTACCATGAACTTCTTATGATGGACACATTTATGTCCGATGTAGTAAGGGTGGGGTGAATGGGACTAACTTAAATGGTACCCAAATGAATCAAATAAGTAAGATATTTGATAGTAAACGTAAACGTAAGTAGAATGACTGAAGCGTATTACGTAAGGATAACGAGCCCGAGAGAAGGGACAAGGATCAAGTAAAAAGAAAAAAAATACAGACCGACCAATAGGAATGCTAAGGCATAGGGATAAAAGTTTAACTATCACAAGTGATGAAATTCACATGGACAAGTCAAACGAATTGAATAAAGAATAAAGGATTAATTAGAATAAAAGCAATGGATCTCGCTAAGAAGACCAAATAAATTAAAATAACGTCTAAAACCATATAAGAATGGTTACTTGAAAATGATTACGGTAAAGATACCCGATGAATGGGTAGGATTTGGAAAGAACGCGTAAACCGAGAGACGGGAACGCGAAATAGAAAGTCAAAAGACTCGGAATATGAGTCATGACTAAAAGACAATGAGAATTTGCAAACAGAAATGTTAGTAACTACGCTCATCTATTTTAAAGTTGAACGGGTCGAATAAAGAATGGAGTTTGATGTTCACAAGTGATGAAATTTCACACGAACAAGTCAAACAAGATAAATAAGGTATAAAAACTTGGTAGTGCAAGTAAGCGCAAACTGAATAATGGAAGCGCGAAACATTAATGAACCTACGTGATGGGTCATAAAGGAATATATACAGGAAAAACGCAAACTAGCGAAACAAAATTGTTAAAAACACTAAGATAAAGAACCCGGGTAATGGGTCGTAAAGAAGTATAGGTAAGAACCGGGTAACGGTAAGTGTTGGACAAACCGACGTGTAAATGACGTTAGAAGTCATAAAGTCAGAAAGATAATTCGAAAGATAACTAATGTAGCCTTAGACTACGGTCAAGGTCAAATGAAATCCAAAAAGCAAGAGTAAATAGTTCTAGACATAAATGGGGTGCCTTGACACCATATATATATATATATATATATATATATATATACAGTTGAATAAAGACTTGAATAAAAGATGATCTACGGGATTATCATAACCTACGGGATTAGACATAGTGTTAAGGTCTACAGGACCAAGAAGACCCTTGGGCCATAAATAGAAAGAAACAAACTGTTGGGTCTCACCTTAAAAGGTGGAAATATAAAGGAATAGCATATGAGGCTAAGTGAAAGAACCTACGGATCATATGGGTTAAGCGAGGGAATTAGTTATAATTCCCCGCATTAAGTGATAACGGAAAGAAATAGACCCTTAAACGGGACAAAGTAACGGATTCGTAAAGAATTCGATAGTATATGAAAGCGATGGATATCGCTAAGTTAACTAAACTAGTGGAAATAACGAGATTACGTTATTTCAAGTTGCATTATGTCGTAAGAGATACGTAGACAATAAGTAACCAAAAAGATGTTACCATACTTTTCTGGTAATACTAACAATTGGTTAAAAGTATAAATAATGTTTAAAAGATTTCTCGGATTAAATACACTGAGTTTAAACTCAATGAATTATGTAAGAAAAGGTTTCGAGGACGAAACCTCTTTAAAGGGGATAGACTTGTAACACCCCGAAAACGGGTTTAGTAATCAAACCTCGTTAATAGTGATGAACGGGTAAAATACCGTTAGTGGTAAAATTTAACCCGGTAAATATTAGGACTTAAATAAATAAACCTAATATTAATTAAAAAGGAAAATAAATACTTTGAGAAAACAAAGTATATAAAAAGCCCAAATTAACGGGACATAAAACATAACGGGTTATAATTTCCCGAACCCGTTAAAGTAACTAGGAATAATTAACCTAGTTAGTAGCATGTGATTAAGTAACTAATGGTGAGTTATAGCTTCATTTTATCAAAATAAAACATGAGGGACTAATATTGCCAAGTGGGAAACTTGTTTTATTAAAACAAAAGTTAAACACCAAAACACGCACTTTAAGTGTGTGTTCTGGTCGAGATATTCACAGGAGCCAAGAACTCTTGAGCTCAAAAACCCTAACAAGCACAAAATCAAGAAATTGGAAGGGCAAATCAAACCCAAATCGAAATTCAAGCACAAATTAGTGATCACCTCAGTGAAGGGATCACAAGGTATGTCAAAATTCACAATTTGGTTTCATCTCAAATTCTTGATAAACTTGGGAAATCGAAATCTGAACTTGGTTGATTGATGTTTGAATGAAATTATGATAAATTCAGGGTTAGGAATGAACCCTAATCAATAATTTGATGCATTAATGTTCATGCATGTGAAATTGAGAATCACCCATTTAGGTGTTAAGTGGGTCTTGTAGGAAGATGAAGAACACTAGATTTATGATCATCAATTTGGTGTTATTTGATTTTCATAAAGTAAGCATAGGTGTTGTGATGCATGCTAGACATAAGAACTTATGAATGATGTTAAAACTTGGGGTAAATAACTAGTTATGAAAATAGATTGTTGATTTTATAGAATATGCCCACAAGGTGTTTGCTAAAATGCCTAAGTGAATGTTTAAATGTTGAAATTACGAATGAAACGCGTAATTGCCTTATTTGACTAATTACGTGAAAAATGGGTTTTGGATGATTTGATGAAATTGATGTTGTATTGGTATTTATAAACACTATACTAACTTGTATGAAAGAACTACTTGAACAAAATGGGGATTTGTTAAGAGTTCATACTTGATTTAAGATTTAGTTCAATAAGAAAAGTAGTCAAAGATTCATAAGGTGTGAAAGTCATGATTTAGAATGACTAATCTAACAACCTTGTGAATAATGAATGATAGTTGGCGCTTAACAAGCTAGGTGAAGCTTGGGGAGCAAGCGGGTCGATCGAAGCAAGTGAGAAAAGAAAAGCGTAATTTGGATGTGAGGTAAGTTAAAACTTACACCTTTTATTTGATATCTATGGTTTTTATAAATTTTGAATAATCAAAAGTCACATTTGACTTATGATGTTTCGACCCGACATGCGAGGTTCGGAACAAAAGACAATAATGATAAACCATGTTGAATGGTTAAAAAGAGCTAATAAGGTCATTTAGTCATGTGATGACTAATAAATAACGAGTTTTGAATGATTTACCTTATAAGGTAAATCAATACAATTAATAAGGGTAAAACGGCAATGTAGTCACTCGTTGACGATAACCGTTAGTTTTGTAGGACACTTTACGGCGTAACATATAAAGGGGTCAAAATAATCAAGAAATAGATTTATAAGTAAATTGACCGTACGGTGTAAACCGGTACAAGTCATGTAGACGAGATGATAATAAATCCATCTCGTAAAAGTAAACGGTCATATAAGACCAAACGGGTCAAAAGGTGAAAATATCACCCTTTGACAATATCGGCTAATGTATTGTCGAGTTGCTTGATTACAGGAATAAATATCGATTGAATGGTGACATCGCTATTACTTAGCGCCACTAAGGCAAGGTATCGTAACGGGTCAATACATTAATCCGAGCCAGGTTTGTGTAATGATTCAACTCATCATGTAGAATTTGAGGTTTTCTAAGAGTTAAACAAGGTCAAATTAGATATTTGGTTATCTTAAAGATAAACCGAATAATTCAAGTCATAAATGTAGTGTTTTAGAAACATAATGGTTTCTAAACAAGGTCATAGTTAAAAGACCGGAAATTTGGGGTCAAACAAGTATCTGAAAGTCCTTTGTCGTAAAAGAAGGATCAAAATTGACCAAAACGCCCTTGTAGGCTAAATTGAACAAACAACCCTTAAAGGTTGTTTGGAAACGAGTTTCATGATTAGATAAATACTTAGAATAAGTGTAGAAGTTGAAAGATGTAATACGTTAGTCAAATGGCTCTATTTGAGTCTTGCCGTAAAATAATAATCCGAGGGGTAAAACTCGGAACATATAGATATCCACATTAGATCCAACACACTTATAGTTGTAGTGAAATATTACTTGATAAGAAATGTAGAAATAAGATGCTAGAAATGAATGAAAGCGATTTCAAGCTTTAAGGTGCTTAAATACCCTTAACGGGTCAAAATAAGCATACGAGCGAGAATGGGTTTAAATTGTGTAATAAACCTATGATTAGAACCTAATATGGTAGGTAACATTAATTTGAAGAAGTTTATGTGATATAGGAATCAAACAAATACGTTTGTTTGATAAAATGCATAAACGGGTTAAAATTCGGTAAAAAGGTAACGAGTCGAAGGCTTAGAAGTCTCAAAATTTCTTATGTTGGATGTAGTGTTTTAACTCCATAAGATGGAGGATTAAATTACGGACGCGTAGGAAAAAGAATCGGGTAAAACGGATCAATAACGAAGAAGTTATGGCCGTTTCTGTAAAAACTGGCATAGCTGAACTGAGCTGCATACCTGCCGGAAAACGGTCTCCCTCGCGTGGCGCGAGGGAGCAACTGGGTTCCTTCGCGTGGCGCGAAAAACCCTGTTTTGGCAAAAAAAAATTATTTTAATCAGTTTCGCTTCCCGGACTCGTTTAAATAAGTTTTAAGTTACGTATGACTAATCCAACTCATGTTTTATGAGTTTCAGGTATAATTTTAGCACCGGAGGACGATCAAGCACAACGAAGAACCGAACACGATCAAGAAATAAGCTTCCGCACTTTGTATCGTTGTTATGTAAGATGACGAACTCACCCATAATATGTTGTATAGTTTTTTATTCTGTAAATAAAGTTTAATGAACCCGTAGTTCAATGTATTTGAAATCATAATTACTCGTTTGTTTTCGTAAATTATACGAAAACCTTTAAATAATAAGGGTGTTACAAGTTGGTAATCAGAGCTCAAGGTTGTTGACAAATGTGTTCGGTTCGAGGCTTGATCGCAAATCCGGTAAGTACATGTATACCAATGGTTTAGTATGATTAAAGTGTTAAGAACAACACATATGGTTATCGTGTAATACACGTTACACCAATAAAAACGATATAGAATAGATATAGTCAACGAAATTACACGCGTTGATGCGTATAGTAGAAAAGCCTTGTATTATAATACGGGCATCCTTTAATGTTGAAATTACTAATTGTTGTATATGTTTTAGTTGAAGGACACTCGCATATGAGGATAGCGAGAGTTTAACAAATCGCAGATTTGACAGAGGAACGGTCCAAAGAGTATGCTCATCAAGGACCTAAATCGCGTTACGGTCGAGAACAAGGCTAATGGCAAGAGAAGCCCGTTAGGGCAAACATTACCAGGTGCACATTTTAAATTTAATTGCATAAATAGTAATATGCAACAAATATGTAGAAATTGAAAGTTGCATATGTAGATTAAAAACTTGGAAAAACCCGAATAGAAAATGTATTCGGGATATTGTTTCCAAGAGAAACAAATAGAGGCATTACTTACATGGGGTGTAATGTGAAAATTATAAAAAGGTCATGCATACCAGGTGTTGATCGCTTACTCTGGCCAAGTAAGTAGTGAACACGTGGTACCATGAACTTCTTATGATGGACACATTTATGTCCGATGTAGTAAGGGTGGGGTGAATGGGACTAACTTAAATGGTACCCAAATGAATCAAATAAGTAAGATATTTGATAGTAAACGTAAACGTAAGTCGGATGACTGAAGCGTATTACGTAAGGATAACGAGCCCGAGAGAAGGGACAAGGATCAAGTAAAAAGAAAAAAAATACAGACCGACCAATAGGAATGCTAAGGCATAGGGATAAAAGTTTGACTGTCACAAGTGATGAAATTCACATGGACAAGTCAAACGAATTGAATAAAGAATAAAGGATTAATTAGAATAAAAGCGATGGATCTCGCTAAGACGACCAAATAAATTAAAATAACGTCTAAAACCATATAAGAATGGTTACTTGAAAATGATTACGGTAAAGATACCCGATGAATGGGTAGGATTTGGAAAGAACGCGTAAACCGAGAGACGGGAACGCGAAATAGAAAGTCAAAAGACTCGGAATATGAGTCATGACTAAAAGACAATGAGAATTTGCAAACAGAAATGTTAGTAACTACGCTCAACTATTTTAAAGTTGAACGGGTCGAATAAAGAATGGAGTTTGATGTTCACAAGTGATGAAATTTCACACAAACAAGTCAAACAAGATAAATAAGGTATAAAAACTTGGTAGTGCAAGTAAGCGCAAACTGAATAATGGAAGCGCGAAACATTAATGAACCTACGTGATGGGTCATAAAGGAATATATACAGGAAAAACGCAAACTAGCGAAACAAAAATGTTAAAAACACTAAGATAAAGAACCCGGGTAATGGGTCGTAAAGAAGTATAGGTAAGAACCGGGTATATTGGGCAAACGACTCATAGGGGTCGTTTAGGAACTTGCATAAAGATTTTGGAATCATTAGACATGAATAAAGGTCATAGGAATGCACATTCGCGGGTCAAATGCTCAAAAAATGGTCATTTGCGTAAAATGACCAACCGATGGGTAAAATTGGGAAAAAGGGGTTCATTATGATAAATCCGGCACAAAATAGTTGTGGTGGAATATTTGTAGTTAATTAGAAATGGGTCTTTTGTAGCGACAAAAGAAAGGCAAAAGTTCTAGACTAAAATGCATAAATACCCTTAACGGGTCAAAATATGCATTTAAGCGTAAACGGGATTTTATCACTTAAGAAACCCGTGATTTGAGATTAATATAATAGGAGATATTGAAATAATGAATTTCATGAGTTTAACGGTCAAATAAACTTGTTGGTGTGATAAAATTATGAACGGGTCAATATTTGGTAAAAAGGGTAATAAGCCGAAGACTTAAAAGTCTGGAATTTTGTTAATCCGGATGTGGGATTTTAACTCCATAAGGTGGAGAATTAAATTACGGACGCGTAGGAAAAAGAATCGCGTAAATCGGATCAATAACGAAGAAGTTATGACCGTTTCCGTAAAAACCGTTGTTGCTGAAAAATGCAGGACACAGATCTGAACCTGCTGGAAAACGTGGACCCTCGCGCCACGCGAAGGGTCACCCTGTTGTCTTCGCGCCACGCGACAGGCTGTCGCGGCCCGCGTAAATGTTTACTCAGTCTCTCGCGGCCCGCGAGAGACACAGAAGCTGGCAAATTGACTGTTGATTATTGTTTGATGTTTTCGAACTTGTTTAAACTATTATTTAGGCATCAAAACTAACTATTAAGTGGTTTTGATCACAGGTTAATATCAAGAGTTCCCGGATGAAGATCAAGCTCAAAGAAGAACCGAACACGAACAAGAAACAAGCTTCCGCATAACGTTTCGTCGATTTGTTTTTATCAACGAACTCTATTTCATTGCGTGTATTATTTTTAAATTGTAAAGGATTTAAATTCCCGTATTTTCCACGACCATGTAATTATAATTACATGCTTATTTACGTAATTTGTACGAAAACCATTAAATAATACTAAGGGTGTTACAAATTGCATATGAATGAATACAACCCCAGTGGTAGATATGTAATTAGCGAGCTCTGGAACTTCAAGGAAAATCTAAGAGCTACACTGGCGTTATATTCATTCATATGAATGAATATAACCTAAGTGGCAGATATGAAATTAGCTACACTGGGGTTATATTCATTCATATCTGCTACATTCCGAAGTGCACCGTCAGTAAAGATCCACAATTGCTTGTGGTGGTATGACATTTTGTCTCTGTATTGTATGTTACAGTCTTTTGTTATCTTGTCTGTAAGTTCCGTCAAGTCTACGAAGTTGGTACGACGTTTTGTTTCTGTATTGTATGTATTAAAACTTTACATTTAATATACAATTTAGGCTTTAATAATTTGTTATAAAAAATATTAACAATACCAATACAACTTTCATCAACAACTCTCCTTAAATATCAGGTTATGTGAATGATATGAGAGAACCAACTGGATCAACTTTTTCTGTAATAAGCAACACTTCTAGAAGATGTCCTCCTTTCATCAGTTACAATAGATAAACAACATTCAATGAATGATTAATAGCTATAAGAAAACTCTATAGAGAATACAGTTTGTAATATTTGTTAATGGGCTGCTCTCAATGTTATGATTTGACGATTCAAGTTGTGTGACCATTGAAGATACAAACAATGATAGATTGGTGATTTATACTTAGTGTTGTTAAAAAACTGTTTTGAAAACACTTTTGGCTTAAAACATTGGTTTCAAACACTGTCCTTAAATCAACAGTAGTTTCAAACAGTGTTAATCCAAAAATGGTTTCAAAACATATCATTAACAACACTATTTTAACCGAACAGTGACAAACTAAACTACTGCTTCTTCCTTCCATTGTTGCATGTCAAGCACTGATGTTTGACATTCAGTGGTTTCCTCAAAGTTGATCAGTCCTTGAGTGGGCACTACTTTAATCAACAGCAGTACTTATATAGCATCAGTAGATTGAACCAGCAGTGTTTAATCCTTAACAGTCTTCAGGGCTTCATCAGCAGTTTGAAGGACATCAACTGTTGTATAGAGACAGTGGATAGAGGACATCAGATGTTATAAACACTTTCAAGGGGAAAGCCTGGTGTAAACTACTGCTTATGATGAATGATTAATAGTAATAAGAAAACTCTATACAACATACAGTTACTGAATTTAGGCACAAGTTATCATATCCACCAGAGAAGGTTTCCACGACAGCACCAAAAAATATCATTAACAACACTATTTTAACCAAACAGTGGTTTCAAACACTGCTAACCTTAACCACTGATTCTATACAATATAAGTGACAAACTAAACTACTGCTTCTTCCTTCCATTGTTGCATGTCAAGCACTGATGTTTGACACCCAGAGGTTTCTTCAAAGTTGACCAGTCCTTAAGTGGGCAGTACTTTAATCAACAGCAGTACTTAGATAGCATCGGTAGATTGAACCACCAGTGTTTAATCCTTAACAGTCTTCAGGACTTCATCAGCAGTTTGAAGGACAGCAACTGTTGTATAGAGACAGTGGATAGAGGACATCAGATGTTATAAACACTTTCAAGGGGAAAGCCTGGTGTAAACTACTGCTTATGATAAATCCACTGTTGTGAACCAGTTTTGGCTTTAATTATCTGTTCCTCTAATAGGGTTCAATCCCAATACTCTTTAGATTATTTTTCAGTACTGTAAAACTTATCAAAGTTTGAATTTTCTTCATTCATTCAATAATAAACCATAGTATTACAAAATTATGATTTTGAAAAATAATAAAAATAAAAAATTAAACATTACAATTAACACTTCCTAGAATATCTCGTTCTCTCGCCTTCTTCCATCCAATTTCATTTTTTGTTTTAATTTGCAGATCAGCTAGCATATCACATGTCTTCTGATCCTGTTTCAGCAAATTTGTGATAAACTCTTCCGCTTTTTCTTTAAATTCTGTTGGAGTAAAAGAGGCAACTTCATCCAACAGTGCAATGCTACTCCAGGTTTGCTTATAATATTTATCACTAACCATACCAACTTTTTTGTTGAGTTCTTCAGCGTTTCTCTGTTCTTGGAGTGACCATGTTGAAAATTCGATTTTAAGATCAGTAGTATCCGACCAGTGGTAGAAGGTTTTCCTTGCCATTTAGGAAGAATGTGAGTGTTTTTGGACGGTTTGCTTTAGGATGAACGTTTTTTTTTTAAATTGAAGTGTTGATGTTTTCAAGTAAACTAATAATGATCCTTTATAGTGTTTAAAATGTTTGATAGGATAACTGAAGAGACGTCTCCTAATTATGATAACCTTTTTTTGAAGGTTTCAATTTTGTTCTTTGGTTTTCTAGATATTTAATTTTACTTGTTTTCCCATGAAAACTCATTTTCAAAGGTTTTCCATTAAAATGTTTGATAGGGTGACTGAACAGGCATCTCCCATATACACGTTTTTGACTGTTAAATCATTAAATGTACATGGTTTTTAAGTATAAATGTTTATTTAATAATTGCATTTAAATCTGACCTTTGGCCTGTTTACATATATTCTATATAATAGCATTGCTAATAAAAAGTTTTTTCATCAAAACAGATTCATTCAGTGAAACAGAAGAGCAACTATTATTATTTTGCCTTAATTCTTATAAATATACTAAAATGGAGTCATATACTTCTGCAAAATCTGACGATTTCAAGCAACGTTTTATTAAACAAATCGAAGACCAAGTTTTGGCTGATAGGTATACTCTTCAAGAGTTGAAGAGGTGTTTTAACGGTCTGGAAGTTGGTCTGCTGACAAGAGACCAGGTTTCGAGGGACTTGAGGGCGATTCCGACTACTTCCGTTCGTGACCTGTGTGTTGCGAGTAATATAGAATGTGGAGAAAGAGACCTGGAGTTCATGAGAAAGATCAATGAGATACATCGAGAGGTTCAGCGCTCCATGGAGTTGAAGTTAAAGTTTCTTGATTCTTGTTATTAGAGTTAGTGGTGTCTGATTAGTTTTCTTTTTTGTATGTAATTGCTACTTTCTTAATACTTCATATTTTAATCGTATTAATTTGTCAGCAGTTTTTACATTCCACTGCTTCATTCCAAGCAGGGCTTTGCTCTTTAGCAGCACTTGAGTTAGGACAGTAGATTAAGTAGCAGCACCTTGTCTTCAGTAGTTGTTGTACACAAGCAGTACTTAATGGACAGTAGTTGTAGTATACAAACAATGGATGAGGGCCATCAGATGTTATAACCACTTTCAAGGGGATAGTCTAATGCAAACAGCTGCTTATGATGAATCCACTGATGTGAACCAGTTTTGGCTCTTATTATCTGTTCCTCTGATAGGGTTCAATCCCAACAAAAGAGGCGTGTACAAAAGAGGCGCATCAAATTCAGATTATAATATATCATTTAAATTGTGGTCTTTAGTTCTATATCTTTATAAAATAATGTTAAATACAGTATCTATTAGTATTATAATAACCATAATGATAAAAGTTTTTGTCTATGTAAACTATCATGTGAACAAATATTTGATGAATTGACATTCGCACAAACTTTCATTAAAAGCAGTCTTATTTGGCCCAAACAAAACTTGTTCTTAGTTAAGTGTAACAAACGGATTTTCTTTAGTGGGTAAGATCAAAATACATCTAACATTCTATAAAAAACATCATTAAAAACACTATCTCGATGGTTAATAAAAATATTATGATATTGAAAAATAAGATGGTGGTACCTCTTCTTCTAATTTGAAAACTTTAATATTGAAATGCTGATGAAATTGTTCTTTTGCATAATTAATATAAAACTGCTATATTAGCCATAACATAAGAGCAAATACACCCCAAATAGAACAAAATCAATAAACAAACTACACAGAAGCCTATACAAAATCCAAGTTTTACAAAATTGTTCCTGTATCTAAGGTGAGATCCGCAATTTTTCTCCTTTTAACCATCCACCGGTATGATTTCATTCTGCCTTTATACTTTCCAGGAGATGTGTTGATGTATCCATATACTTTAGTTCAAAAACCCTCTCGTCTCGGTTCTTCCAATAAAGCTCTAAAAACATTTCATAAATTCAGCCAATTTCACTACATATAAATAGAAAAAAAAACGTAAATGGAAAGAACTACATTGATATGAAACCACCAAATCACAAAACCACTTTATTACCCTTCGCTTCCACACTTTCAACACATCCAAACACTTTCAACACACATCCAAACAGTGGTTTCAACCACTGTTTTAACCCAACAATGGTTTCAAACCTCCGTTTTAACCGAACAGTAGTTTCAAGCAGTGGTTTGAACAAAATATTATTTCAATTTTTAAACTCAACTAAAACAAATTAATAACGTTAAAAATTACGATCATTAATATACCTTCATGATGATAGCATACGCATGATTTTTCTTTGCGTTGTGGCATTCATCAAATATTAACACCTTTATAATATCCAACGTTAAGAATCTATGCCTCAGTGCATTCCATAAAATGTCAGGGGTCATGACCAATAGTTGTAAGAATGATGTATAACATATATGTGTGTTCAGTTTAAATTGAAAAATAAAAACTACATGATACAACAAAGGTAAAGAGTAACACAATAAAAGTTTATTACTCAAGCTTGCATTTGTCTGCCTCAGGGGTACTTTACGTATTTGATCATTAGTCAAAATTCTGATGAGATTGTATGCGGTCAACAAAAAAGTCAAATGTTGACTTGTCATACCTGATTCTGATATCGTTGTTTCTTCCAATCAGCAGCATTCCAAAAATCAACACCTTTTTCACCCCAATACTCCTCCACTTTCAAATCAAGGTGCTTTCTCACATACTCTGCTTGCAAATAAGACAGACAAAGCTTCCATTAGTATGCTTTAACCACATGTTGAAAACATGTTCAAGAAACAACTAAGTCAACCGACATACCTGTTTGACCAATACAACAGTGGGTACCAACTACCAAGAACACAACAATACACGGGGGGGGGGGGGGGTTCAGCAGATAAGCGCAGTGACATAAAAGCATAATCGCGATCAACGTCTTGCCTGATCCCGTCTCCAAGAACACTATAGTGTTCTCCTTAATTGCCTGAGCTAATGCTTCTATCTGATAACTGCTATATTAGCCATAACATAAGAACAAATACACCCCAAATAGAACAAAAACAACAAACAAACTACAGAGAAGCCTATACAAAATCCAAGTTTTACAAAATTGTTCCAGCTATCTATGGTGAGATCCACAATTTTTCTCCTTTTAACCATCCACCGGTATGATTTCATTCTGCCTTTATACTTTCCAGGAGATGTGTTGATGTATCCATATACTTTAGTTCAAAAACCCTCTCGTCTCGGTTCTTCCAATAAAGCTCTAAAAACATTTCATAAATTCAGCCAATTTCACTACATACAAATAGAAAAAAACGTAAATGGAAAGAACTACATTGATATGAAACCACCAAATCACAAAACCACTTTATTACCCTTCGCTTCCACACTTTCAACACATCCAAACACTTTCAACACACATCCAAACAGTGGTTCCAACCACTGTTTTAACCCAACAATGGTTTCAAACCTCCGTTTTAACCGAACAGTAGTTTCAAGCAGTGGTTTGAACAAAACAGTGGTTTGAACCACCGTTTTAACCCCAACAGTGGTTTCAACCACCGTTTTAACCCAACACTGGTTTCAACCACCGTTTTAACCCAACAATGTTTTCAACCACTATTTGCTACACAAAACACTGTTTAACCCAACAGTCGTTTGAAACATCTGTTTTATATTCTAACATCTGTTCACAACAAACAGAGGTTTCAAACATAAAACTGACCTTTGCCAAATACATGTTTCACAACAAACTTAATTTATACTATCTATTACCTAAACCGCTTTTCTGAACCACAAGTGATGATTGCATAAGGATCCAACATTCCATTCAGATTATCACCAATAAGATTCTTCGCTGCTAACAGTTCCATTGAGATTAGCATAAGGATCCAACATTCCATTCGATTCGATTAAACCAAAACTCGTCCGATGAAACAGGTTCCCACTTCATCCATCCATCTCTACACAAAATTCAATCCCTAAACTAAATAATAAAAATGAAGATGTTATCATCCCATGAAATTAATTTGAACCAAGAATATGTGAGAGCACATACCTTGGTTTACCACAAGTTCAAATCATAAACATAAAACACAATCGGTTTAACAATTGTGAATACAATAAATAATTTTATTTCAACCCGCAAACCTTTCCAAACTCACCTACATCAACAACTACTGCTACTGCTGCTGAATCAACAACTGCTGTTGCGGAACCTCACAAATTCAATCTTCATATTCCTGAACCTCACAAATTCAATCATTTTGGTTTAACAATGGTGAATATAATAAATAATATAATTTCAATCAGTCGATTATTAACTGAACATCACAAATTCAATCTTCATATTCATGCATCGATAACTACTGCTGCTGAATTTGCCGTTGATTCGGCTGCAACACAACTGGAGCTAGAAACCCAACTGTCTATTTCTTCTCTATTCATGGTGAAGTTGCAAAACATTTATATTTTCAGAGGGTTACGCTCAGATTAGGAGATCGGTGACATTGTCGAGGGTTGTCAGGAAATGCTATCACTTTGCATTTCCTGACAACCTCGACAACGTCACCGACCCCTCCAAGTTTTCCACCAAAACACTCTCACTGGTTGCTTCTTCAACAAAGTTACATACAGCCTCAAAAACTTGGATTTCTTACAGTTACATCGCTTGCAAGCCTCCACCTCTCCAGCAGTTTCCGCTCTACGCCTATAAAATTCAACTAAAACGTTAATAACCATTACGCTTAGCATATTGAAACGTTATACACCGACACTATAATGATCTATATATCTATATATAAAACTGAAACTCATACCTGAAAGTTTTTCTTCTTGCCACCAGACCTTTCTCCCATAGCGTTGTCATCAATTCTAACTTCACCTTTATAAGCAAGAACATATCTTCCTTTATAATAACTAATAACTAATAACTAATAACTCTTAAGTTGGTTCTCATACCTGAAACTCTTTCTTCTTCTACCACAGATACATACTGATGACACGGAAATCCCCATTACCTAAATTAACAATCAACTTGTTACTCACAACCATAGTAATTAGTAATTTCAATAAAAAAAAACTCGTTCATCACCATTTGTAAGATCGGGGTATTCATATTTTTTTAACTCTGTATAAGATTATACTGCACAAATATCAGCTCATAAAACTCTTCCAAACATAAATGCTTTTTAACCTAGTGAAATTAGCTCATAATACTCTGCCAAACATAAATGCTTTTTATCCCCTAGGTTATTAATGATATATGTTTGTTTATGGGTTCATAATCTACACATCGAGGGTCAGGTAACGATTAACAACAGGTCATACAAATACAATAATATTCAAATCGATGGTAAAGATGATGAATAAACAGTACATGAGGGTCAAGATTCGGTGTAATATTCAACTACCTGTGCCCTGATGACTCTAAAAACCCTAATATGGTTCCAGTAAATAAAAAGTAAGAAATCGAAAGAAAAGGTAAGAAAACCAAGATTGAATGTTACCAAAGAGATGGAATTGTACCTTTGTGATGAAGATTTCGTAAGGGTGAAGGACGACAGACAGAATTAGGGCAGAAGATTTCGATATGAAGAAGAAATTGAAATAATTCCATATTCTTGCCAAAGAAGAAATATTTATCTTTCAAAAGAGGGGCATGCTACTGTGAACCGAATGATTTATCTTTCAAAAGACTGTGAATTTTAGAGAGAGAGGGTTGAGAGAGAAATTGATTAGAGAAGGTAATTGATTGAAGAAGATGATAGGTTATATATCTGGAGGCATAATTTTGAATTTGGAGCCATAATTTTGATTTTGAATCATCAGTGGTTGATTTTGAATCATCAGTTCGTGACTTTTGAAGTTGGCCAGTGGTTTGGATGATCATCAGTGTTTGCCCATTTAGATACTGATTATATATTTTAGATAGATTATTAATTAATAGATATGATTACTTCTTACAGTGCATCAATTGTTGATTTCTTCTCCCCATGCAATTTCAAACTTCCCTCCTAAAGAAATCTCTTATTTACTAATAATAAAATCTGATTATATATTTTAGAAAGATTTATACATATCTAAATATTGAAAAAGGAATTATGACATCAGCGATTACATGTGGCATACCTTAGAAATTGACACATAGGCAGTTTTACATCATCTCATAATATCTTATTATAGATAGTATAGATTCTTATCAGATTAAATGATTTTTGTAGTGGCCTGTAAGGCTGTAATTGGTAGTTTAGGTGGGTTGAAAATTTAAACTTATTTGGGCCAACAAAAATTGCAAATTAAGTTAAATAGGCTCACTAGTTATTTAAGTTGACTCGGCTAAACCTGGATGAGCCACCAACAGAAGAAAATAGAGGGGCACAAAAAACCGTACCCGGAACCGGACCCGGAACCGGTTTTTTAATACCCGGGTATTCTATACCAAAACCGGAACCGGTCATACCCAATTAATTAATACTCGAAACCAGACAAGAACCGGAACCCGAACCAAATTATACCCGACTATACCCGATACATAATTCTAATATCTTTCTTTTTTAAATGTATATTAGTGCATTTATTTTAACTTTCTTACATTATACAATGCATATTTAATAACAAGAAGAAAAAATACGAGAAAATAGGGTAATAAAAAAGCAATAGAGTATTAAAACATGTGAAAATACAGAACTAAAAAACCTGAAAATAAGGTATAAAAAACCCGAAAATAGGGTATTTTGATATCCGGTTTCTTAAGGACCGGAACCGAACCCTACTCGGAACCGGGCAGATAGGGTATGGTTTTTTGATCAAATAACCAGAACCGAACCGATTATAACAATAATCGTTTCCAACCCTTAAATCGAGAAACCGAAACCGATTCCATACCGGAACCGGTTAGTAAAAATACCCGGTTTGTGCACCTCTAGAAGAAAAGAAAAAGGGGCCAAAAATGTAAAAGAGGGATCGACATCAAAGGACTTCAACACTTCGACGGCTGAAAAAAACGACAAGAAGAAAGCAATTTTATTTTTGTTTGGTGTGAATTGATTTTAAGATAGTTAATTTTGCTTTCATAAGCTTTTTGTTTATGATTTGTTTGTTGTTATTTTGATGATTTAGCCTTTCTGTTTGGCTAAACCAATTATAACTAGTTTAAAACTTATCCGATGGATGGGTTACGTACGTTAAACATCGTAACAAACAAAGATAATCTATATTAAGTGGACAAAAAATTAAACAACATTACAAACAAAAGCACAATTATTTAATTTATAGTTTATTTCGATTTATGTTGGCTGAGTTTATTAATTTTAGAGTTTATTGGTTGAGTTTATTAATTTTGGAGTTTATTGTTGAGTTTCACAGTCATACAAACATGTCTAAATCCCAACATTTTATACCAAACATATCCTATTAGTTTCATCCCCATTACAAAATCTACCGTCCATATGCCCCCTAAAGATGTGTGTATACATAAAAATGAGTGAAATATACATCTGTTTTATATGAAAAGGTTAAGAAAAGGAAACGACTTCATGTAAAAAAGTACCGACAAACTTCACATATCAACCATATGTAAAAAGGATGCTATATAACACATGCACATTCAAGATGCATCTAAAGATTAATTGCTCATGCTGATAGACGCCATCTAATCGGCGACAGACAAATCGGCCCTTGAGTTTTGAAATTTTGTGAAGTGCTTAATTTTGAATTTTGGGTCAAGAGGATAGTACTGTCAGCTTCTGTAGATGCTCAAAGAACACTTGAAGATTGGCATCATCAGTGAAGATAACATCCATTCCAGCAGCTACTTCCTTATTATATGTTGCGGATGGGTTCAACTTCGCCAATAAGAATCTAGCATGTTTTACATAAGACAACCATTTAGTCAAAACCTATAAGATAAGAATCAATGGGTTCTGGTTCAAAGTTCATAATTAGTTTCGAATTCGAAAAATTCGATTATCAAGAATTCGTTTTGATTAAAAGAATTCGAAATCGATTCAATTTGAGTCAAGTCAATGGAATATGAATTTATAATTTTAAGTCCGATTCGATTCGAAATTCGAATAAAAATTATACATTTTTATTTATTATTTTTATATATAATATATATATAACTTTTATTGGTCTATATTGTAAATTATTTTCAAAATTTATTCCAAGTATTAAAACTACCCATTACCAAGCCCATTACATGACCCACAACTAAAACCTACGTAGCAAATCTATCAAGTATAAGATGCAATTTTACAATCGAGTTTCAGATTAAAGTATCAAAAATTCAAAACTTATCTTATATTCAAGTCATTGTTAATTCTTAGTGTGTCTATTTTTAACAACTATGGGTCCATTAAATACTATCAACTTCTTTATTAATTACAACAATGGGTCGCTAGTTATGTGACAGTACATTATATTATATAACCTATAAAAAGGCTATGTCGGTGGCCTTTGTTTTTTTTTTTTCTTTTTTTTTTGTCTTTTTGCTACCAATTTTGAGTTTTTTTTCTTCTTATTTTACGTTTTCGGCCCTTATGCTTTGTGTGTTGTTTCTTAAATACCAACTTCTTTTGCAATTTACAGTTTTCATCAACTTTTTAACTTTACGTTTTTACCCCTTGCACTAATTTTTTGTAGTTTTGTTTTTTTACGTATTTTTTCCCATCTCTTGTAATGTACGTTTTCGGCCCTTATGCTTTGTTTGTTGTTTCTTAAATGGCAAGTTCTTTTGTAATTTACAGTTTTCGTCATCGTTTAAACTTTACGCTTTTACCCCTTGCACAATATTTTTCTTTCTTTTTTGTTGTTTTGTTTTTTTACTTAGAACCTTTAATTTTCAGCATTGACTCTTACAACCTCCTAACTTTCTAAATACTTTTTAACCAACTTTTACGTCTTTGTTTTTGTTTACGTGTCGCTATAAACTTAAGTTGATTAGCATTCACACTGACAACCTTTTTACTTTGTAAATACTTTTCTAATCGAGTCTTCCACTTGATGTAAGACATGTGTCGACATACTTTTGTATCGGATCAAAAATCGGGTCGTCCCGCCGCGAAGCGCGGGTGTAACACCCTAGTTTATATTTAATAATTGCCCGTCAATGCGTTTTTTGTAGAATAATATAAGATCAAAAGACTAGAAAGAAAAAAAATATACAAAATAGGAAGATGAAGTGTTATTGTAACTAGTAATAAGACCCGCGCGCGTTGCGGCGTGAGTACATTGCAAACATCAAACGGATTAGTTAAAGCGTTATGTGATGCGCTAACCTTATGAAAACACGCGTTTCGACGTATCCTGTTGAACTCAACGTAACATATAGCTGCATTGCGATTGGATCAAAACATAACGCAAATCGAATCTATACCGTACAATCATAATTTATTATATGTGACCCGACCAAATTGAATTTATACCGTCAAGTCAAAAACTCTTGAGGGGTCAAAGTGACATTTTACAAAGTTCATAAAAAGTTATGGGGTTAAAAAATACATTTCTTAAACTTAAGGGCTAAGAGAGAGTAAGAATGAGATTTGACAAAGTTGGGGGTTAAAAAGAAACTATAACAAAGTTAGGGGTATAAAGAATAGTACCACAAAATCAAAGGGCAAAAAGGCAAACAACTTATTTTTGTTGGAGGTATTGGCCACCGACTTTCTACTTTAAAGAGTATGTAGAATTTACCTTTATATAATATGTAGATTTAAATCAAATTATAAAATATTACGATTCAAACTTAACCTTTTATTCAATCTATTGTGTGTTTGATTTATGGCATTTGTAATGAGTATATATTTAATAGAAAAAAAGGTGAAATCCTTCTTTTCTTTAAACGTTTGTTTATAAGTTAAAGTGAAACTAAAATCATTTTTTTTTAAATTATTGTAAAATGAAAAAGTAAGAGGGCGAGTTTGAGGTAGGGTTTCACAAATGAAAATCCTAATAGATAATTTCTTAACCTTCTAAGGTCATAATTGGGAACCTTAACCTTTAATACCCATGTGGAAACAATAATCTCTAAATGGAATAAGTAAATGGGTACCTGATGAGTATAGTGGATGAGTATAGTACCAGGTATAAGATAAAGTTTTACAATCGAGTATGTGATTAGAAGTTTAGAACAACCGGAATTTGTCTCACACCTGACCCATTCTCACCCTTACTATTGTTTTTTGAATTAATTTTTTTTGTAACATCTTAATTCAACCTTTATCTCACACTTGCAAAGATTTGAACTCATAGCCTTACATTTATATGGGAGACACCATACCACTAGACCAATAGGTCATGATCATCCTAACTTTTTTTTTAAAGGCAAATTTGGATCACTAACGGACCACTAGAGTATCATCGTGCCACCAGCGGAACCACCCGATCATATCCATCTCCACTAGGCATAATTCACGCGTGACCTATTGGTCCCAAAGCCTATACACCAATTCAGGAGGAAACCCAACCCCCTTGTGAGAATCGAACACATGACCTATTGGTCACAAAGCCTTATCCCATCACCAAGATGCCATTAAGCTAGAAAGCCTTGGGCCATAATCATCCTAACTATAGTGGTGTGTGTGTTTCTAACAACTATAATCAATGCGTATTCATTACAATGGGTCGTTAATTATACGATAGTACAATTATATTTTGAATAATTGCACGTCAATAATGTATAACGATGTCATTAAGATTTTAATATTAAAACACACCAAGAGATTGTGCACATGTTCAAATCTCTTTTCAATCCATAATTTTTTTTGTTTAGTTTTACCGTTCATAAAATTTAAAAACAAAAGTCTACGAGATACCATTAAAAAGTACACCTATGAACGAACACATAAAATTTAAAAAACAAAAGTCTACGAGATACCATTAAAAAGTACACCTATGAACGATATAACAATCTTTGTGTATTTCTTATAGCCCCCTTTGTTCCCACACCCCCTATATCTTATTTTCACATCCTCTAGTGCATACGGGTCATATACAAATATACGGCTCGTATAGAATGTTTTTGAATAGGAAAATGCACAGATAATGTTTTTTTTATTTTACTATATACGACCCGTATATAGTTATACGAGCTGTATACATGTTTATACGATTTGTGAAACGTATACGGCTCAATGGATTTATTGTGTGAGGTTTTTGATGTTACCAAATGTAAACGGGCCGTATAAATGTATACAGGCCGTATATAAGGATGTTTTTTTTCCAGTATCACGTTTTTGCCAGTAAAACGTCATCATTCTAGGGTTTCTAAACTCTTCATCACCTTTAACAACGTTAATCGGAACACGCCGCTTAAATCGGAGCACAAGTAGAGTAATGTTACCGATCAGTCCGTTGATCGAGTAACTAGCAGAAGAACCCAACACAAACAAGTTCTCCACATTTTGTTATTCAGATCTCTATTCGGTCATCTTTCCAAACTACAACACACGATAACTTTAAACTTTATATTGTGTGATTTGACCAGGAAATGATTGGAGGTGATTGCTACTTTTAATAAGTTGTCATAGTTGTCAAACTCGATTTCAACAAATCTTTTCCTTTTCCTTCAATTTCTAGAACATTCTCCGTAACATGAAGACGTGTCGGGTTCTTCTACTAGTGGTATTTTAATGAAGTATTGAAGATTGAATGTGCAAACCACAACCGTTTTTTACTACGGAAATGGTGACTATGCGAAATACAAACCGCAACCGTTTTTTTACTACGGAAACAGTGGCTATGCGAAATACAAACCGCAACCGTTTTTTTACTACGGAAACAGTGGCTATGCGAAATACAAACCGCAATCTTTTGTGACTATGGGAAACACAAGTTTTCTTTTTGAGCTTGATGGATGTCCGTTATCTCAGTTGAGGCATGCATTGTTTAAATCTGAATATAACTAGATGTTACGTGTAACTTCATTAAACCAATAACAAAGCCTATTTCGAAACACATGTGTTCGTATCAGCGTTGTTTATCAACCTGTGTGAGCATTGGAAACCCGACAAACAGTCTTGCTTGTCTATCTGTGTGTGTCACATCCATCATGTTATAGCAATCGATATGATTAATTTTACATATTTTTTTCTAATTAGCGTTGTTAACTACCAAAAGAATGCATACACAAATAGTTCTAGTGGATGAAGCAAAGAGACCGTTGTGTATCTGAAACAAGTTCAAAACACATGTAGATGAAAATAATAAAACAAGCAGGCATTGCTTTTGCCAAGATTGAATGAAAGAATCTTGCCATAAGCGTTGTGGATTCTCAGCGTTATTCGAATGTAAGTGGATCGAGTGATACACTTATCTATTCTGGTCAAGGTGGGCATGGTTTGTTCGGTGTTTTGGTAGGTTGTTGAAAGAGGTGAATGGTCCTTGTTTGTCCATGTATGTGACAAAACGGATGCGGTTTACATATTCAATCTTCATTGCTTCATTAAAACTACAACACACGATAAGTTTACACTTAATGGTCTCTCTAAAATGCTTGGAAAATTGCATCAACTCTCCTATATCAACATACTCTTCTCCAGACGCTTAGTTGTTATGAATGACAACTTGAGGGGTCTAGTTAACTTTCAGATTCAGGAAGCAGATGATTTGTCAAAAGACATGGTCAATGTAGTAAAATGTGAGCTTTTACACCAACCATATCGAGATACTTTGTGTTAGTTTGATTTGAATTTTGAAAGTTTGAAGCAAGTGTCTGTCTATTCAATTGAGAGGAAAGATGACCGAATAGAGATCTGAACCAACTGAAATCCACAAATTCCAACAAATTGTGTCTAATGCAAGGATCTTCGAATGCGGTGTATACATTAAATACCGTTCACCGTTTTTTAGTTGCTTCTGTTGCTTCTCTTGATAAGTTTCTGAACCAACCGAAATCCATAAATTCCAACAGTTTCTTCGTATATTCCGTCCAGAAAATAACTAAACCGAACCAACATAGTTGAAGCTGCAAGAGAATGACGAGTTATTTTCAGTTATATTTGTTAATCCACAAATTCCAACAAATCTCTATTCCGATGCAACAACGAGAACAACGCCTGATTCAGATCTCTATTCGGTCATCTTTCCAAACTACAACACACGATAAGTTTACACTTTATAGTGTGTGATTTGACCGGTTGTATTCAGTTATTTCTGTTGATCAACTTGAACGGACAATATGTATCAGGAAGCTCAACTTGAACGTTCAAGTGAGTCCGAGACGATTCAAGTGAGTCCTATGAAAACAAGGATCGTTCTAATAGATTAAAGAGAATAAACCATTTTTTACCATTTTTTACCCATAGTATACGAGCCACATAACGATATACGGCCCGTATACAAGCATCGTATACCTTGTATACGATCGGTTAAATTGTTTTTCACCAAGTGTATACGGCCGTATACACCGTATACGGCCCGTATGCATAGGGTAAAAAATGGTAAAAATCTCTTTAATCTATTAGAACGATCCAATAAACGAAGAACAAAGTTGCATCAGGAAGCTCAACTTGAACGGAAGATATGTATCTTCTATCATGCGACGGTGATGTATCATACAGTGCTGTAATAGGTTGTGGTTCAGCCAAAATGACATCTAGCATTACTAACAGTTCAAGTAAGTGTCTAAATGTTGGAAGGATTGTATTTATAGAACCCGACAAACCAACAAAATCCGAATACTTCAAACATTCTAAACCCTAATTGTGTATGTGCTTGTGCTGTAGAAACCGGTGATGAATTTGTGTATATGAATCAGGTTCTCAAACAAACACTACTAGAAGCGTTAGTGGTGGTATTACCGGTTCTACAAAGGGCGGATGCATATGAAACCTTTGAGGTCTCATATAGGTTCTCAGGTAATCTCTGTCTTAGATCGGTCATTCCTTGTAATACATGAACGTTGTATTCTTGTCTTTTAGAAGCTTTAGGTAAAGAGGCATAAACAGTTGTATTCAGTTATTTCTGTTGATCCACAAATTCCAACAAAGTTAATATTCACTGTGGTGGATGCAAGCATAAAGTTAGAAAAATATGTATCAGGAAGCTCAACTTGAACGGACGATATGTATCAGGAAGCTCAACTTGAACGGACGATATGTATATTCTATCATGCGATGGACCCAATTCTTGCTCAACTCTTGTAGGCCATTATTCGACCGAGTAACCAGTTGAATTTTTTTAGTTGCTTCTCTTGTTAAGTTTCTGAACCAACCAAAATCCACAAATTCCAAGAGTTTCTTCGTAGATTCCGTCCGGTTTTTAAAGCCGGTTGATGAAACCGAAGCTGTTATTTCTGTTGTTCAGTACTTCCGAGATCTGAACCAACCGAAATCCATAAATTCCAACAAATTGCATCAGGAAGCTCAACTTGAACGGGCGATACGTATCTTCTATCATGCGACAGACCCAATTCTTGCAAGTTAAATCCACAATCAACGTATACAGGTGCAAGAGAATGGCGAGTTATTTCTGTTGATCCACAACGATCTTCATGTATTGTTTAAATCAGAATCAGGTTCTCAAGACAAGGATCGTTCTAATAGATTAAAGAGAATAAACCCTTGTTTCTTCATCTTCATCTTCAAGAACAATGATGAACAGAGAGAGAAAAGCAGGGGGGAGATAGTCTGATACAATCATTTTTTACCCATAGTATACGATCCGTATAATAGTATACGACCCGTATACACTGATCGTATACATTGTATATGATCCGGTAATTTGTTTTAACTATGTGTATACGGGCCGTATAATTGTATACGGCCCGTATTCTTATGGTAAAAAATGGTAAAAATTGGTTTATTCTCTTTAATCTATTAGAACGATCCCAAAAACGAAAGGGATTTCGAGCAGTTGGTAATAAACCAATCATTTGTTGATGTATATAACAGAATAACCCTCAATTGGACAACCGCAACCGTTTTAGTGCTTCTCAGTCAGATATTATTTATTGAATCATAACTGAAACAGTCGGAAAATAACTCAACCGAACCAACATAGTTGAAGGTGCAAGAGAATGGCGAGTTATTTCAGTTATTTCTGTTGATCCACAAATTCCAACAAATTGTATTCAATACAAGGATCGTTCTAATAGATTAAAGAGAATAAACCCTCGTTTCAATAATGTTGGAAGGATTGTAGTTATAGAACCCGATAAACCAACAAAATCCGAATACTTCAAACATTCTAAACCCTACCTGGAAACAAACCAATTGTGGGTTAAAATATTCCGAAGCTGTTATTTCAGTTATTTCTGTTGATCCACAAATACTTCAAACATTCTAAACCCTACCTGGAAACAAACCAACAAAATCCTGATAGTGAAAAACATCAGCAACCATTTTTTCTTTTCCTTCAATTTCGAGAACATTCTCCCTGTGTATGTGCTTGTGTTATAGAAACCGGTGATGAATTTGTGTACACAACTGAAGGTTCAGTGCACAAAAAGTTTCTTACGAAATGTACATGACAAAACAAGGATGTTGGGAATTAAACGCATGTACGTGACAAAACAAGGATCGTTCTAATAGATTAAAGAGAATAAACCAAGTACAAAATCATCTGCTTTCTGAATCTGAATGTTAAGTTTGACTCATAAACTCTTGAATCCCAACGCTTCTCTAAAAAATTTGTTTCTTTCCTTTTCATGAGGTAAAACCGGTTTCAACATCAAGGGTTGTTTTCATGTGTGAGCATTGGAAGCCCGAAAAACAGTCTTGCAATTACGTCTATTCAATCAAGACATCATTGTTAATTTTAATGATGATTCGAAACATTCCGAATAACTAGCAAAAGAACCCGACACGTCTTCTATGATGATTCGAAACATTCACGAACCACAATGGACTCAGACTACTCACCCTCCCCTGAGGAAAAGTTTTCCTGACGACTCAAGACAAAGCAGTTGGTTTGTGTTCATATCATCGTTGTTTATCACCCTGTGTGAGCATTGGAAGTCCGACCACTAGCAGAAGAACCTGACACGTCTTCTATGATGATTCGAAACATTCACGAACAACAATGGACTCAGACTAATTGTTGCGAATGTGGTTTATTCCGTACAGGCTGATGAAACCGAAGCTGTTATTTCGGTTGTTCAGTACTTTCGAGACGATTCAAATGAGTCCTATGAAGCAAGTGATTGTAATGACGGGACCCTTGATTTCAACGCTTCTCCTTACAACTCCCATCAAATGCCTCACCCTTCCTTTTATTCTGTAAATATTAAATAAAGAATAACACCATACCCGTAATCCCGCGTTGATAGCTTCCGTTTTATTACAGTCATACGACACGTTTTTCTGTTTTTCAATCTTTGTTACTTGTTAATGTTTTATTTTTTTCTATTTTTAGAAAGGTTTAAGCACCTCACGACTGTAAAATGTCTCGTATGATTGACACCTTAAATCCCTTAAATACTTTGAGAAAAATCTAATTTTCGAAGAATACGGGCCGTATAACAGTATACGGCCCGTATATGTGTTCGTATACATTGTATACGACCAGGAAAATTATTTACACATGGTGTATACGGGCGGTATACTGTTATACGGCCCGTATGGAATTAAAAAACTGACAAAGTCTGCTTGCACAAACTTTGTTGGTTTTTTAAATTCTATACAGGCCGTATAACAGTATACGGCCCGTATTAACCATATATAAATAAGTTTTTGCCATGTATTAATATTAGTACCCTTCTTATATTCAAAATCACAAGCACCTTGCATGCAAGCATAAGTGATGGAATCATTTGTTATTTTTTATTGATGATTATAGAAAAAACATCCAAAGTGACGATAACAAACTTGTTATTAAAGAGAGAACGAAAATTTTCACAACATAAAAAATCATTGGAGTCTTGACATAAAAAATCAAACTTAAAATCCATCTTCGAGAGAACAAAAGCCGAAGTCACGTATTTATAATAAAAGGTTGCAAATAGATGAAGAGATTTGAGAAAATGAGAGAGAATAAACTTGTGTATATATTTTATGAGGTTGTAAATTGATGAAGA
Organism: Helianthus tuberosus; assembly: GCA_030545235.1. Classification (NCBI taxonomy): domain Eukaryota; kingdom Viridiplantae; phylum Streptophyta; class Magnoliopsida; order Asterales; family Asteraceae; genus Helianthus; species Helianthus tuberosus. Next base: position 162,671,239 of record CM060450.1, read on the forward strand.
GTCGCATATGTATTTACTTTATTAGCATGTGAATACCTACGTGTACGTCGATATGTATGTGCATATGTGGTATTTGTTAAATTGGGGTAAGATCAAATAAAAAGTTTATTTTATCTAAGTAGGATGAGAAGTAATCTTAATCATTCATTTTTCAAATCAATTGTTAAGATGAAAGTGTTGGAGAAAGGAGGAGTGTAAGAGTATCTTGGGAAAATCCTATTTATGGACTTTCTCTCTCCACATGCAAGACACATTCATATTCCACCCTCATTTTTTAAACGTTCATAACTTTTTTATACGACATTATTTTTTCATAAAAATTTCACCGTAAAATCGAGCTTCTTTTTATCTTTAATTTAAGTACAATATAGTTATATAAAATATGAAGACTAAAAAAACCACTAAAATGTGTTGTATTTCTATGTTGTATAACATTTTTTGTGCTGAATTTTTATACTATATTTTTGTGCTGATTTTTTTTGTCTTAAATTTTTTTTTTCAATTTTTTGTGCTGTATTTTTTTGTACTACATTTTTTACTGAATTTTTTCGTGCTATATTTTTTGTACTATATTTTTTTGTACTATATTTTTTGTGCTAGATTTTTTTGTACTAGATTTTTTTTGTTGTATTTTTAAAAAACAAAAAAAGTGCCACATATCATTTTCACTCATATTTATAAGGACAAAAAATGCCATTCATTCCTACTTATTAGGAGTATCACATGTCGTTATCACAATCCTTCTTAGACTACTTAGGGTGGAGGGTATAATCATCGGGGACTTGAGCGGGGAGGGTATATCACCGATCGGTGACTATACCGTGTGTTTGAACATGTGCAGTGACCAAGAGAGAGGGTATGGAAATCGGTGAACTTTCACCAAATTGGATTGAGTGTGATTGAGAGGAGAGGAGAGAGGAGAGAGGAGAGAGAGAGGAAATACCAATCAAGTTTTTTTTTAATTGAGGGGTGTTTGACCATATCTAGTGATTGAGTGTAAAATGGGGAGTAGAATGAGGAGTTGACATGGCATAATATTATTGGGTAGGATTTCACTCAAACACCCTAGGGTGATTGACTATACACTCCACCCTTAGGCAGAACCCACTTTTTAGTTGATCATCCCCTTGTTAAATTAATTCACTTAGAATCTAAATATATATAACTAAACTCTTTTTTGAATGAAAAATTATGAAACCAAATAAATCTAGGAAAATCCTCTTTTTGGGAATCGAATTCAGGGTCTAATGGTACCTAAGCCTTATCATTAGGGGTGTTCAGAATTCGATTCAAATTCAAAAAATTCGAAATTCGACTCAATTCGAACTCGATTAATAAGGTTCGAATTCGAGTTGATTCGTATTCGAGTCTGGTAAACGAATTCGAATCGAACACGAATTTGTGATTTTCAATTCCGAATTCAATTTATATATAGTTTTTTTATATATGTATATACACACACATATAACTTCTAACTTAGCCAAAGTATGAACTACATCCATAAGCGATAAATTTATTATTTATAACATTACCAAACATACTAACAAATAGCTCATACTACTCATGTCTAAATTTGTATCCAACTTAAATCGCTACCAATAACCAACCTATCTTCTAAATTTTGGTTTTCTGACGTATTGATAGTTAATTAATTTTGCAGATTATTATATTTTATGTTGAACATAATTAATTTGTAGTATTTTAAAAAATAAAAGTAAAATAATTTATTGTTTAGGGTGAATTTGAATTAAATAGAATTTAGGGCTTTTGGATTTTAATAATCCAAAGTTTCACCTGTTGGCCGATAATAATCCCAACTTTAAAAATTCCCTCAAATAATCTCAACTTGTAAAAGTTTGGCCGCCATTGATCTTTTTCAAACATATAAGAATTTGGTCTCCTCAATAGATTCAATTATACCTAGAGACTCCTTAATTGATTTAAATGCACCTATGTTTGAAAAGGATCAATGGCGGCCAAACTTTTACAAGTTGGGATTACTGGAGAGAATTTTTAAAGTTGGGATTATTATCGGCCAATATGTGAAACTTAGGATTATTAAAATCCAATAACCCTAGAATTTATTCGAATTCGACTAATCGAATTGAATCGAATAAGAATTCAGATAAAAAAATAAAAATTCGAAAAATTTGATTCAAATAATTCAAGAATTCATTATTCAATTCGATTTTGGGTAAACTAAAAGGAAATTTTGGCTTTTTGTTTGTTTCTGGCTTTCTGGAAGGAACAATAACTTTCTAATTCAAGATGGAGAAACACAAAATTTGATTGACAAGACACAACGTGTAAATAAATGTCAAGCAACTCACCACAGTTGTATTAAATTCTTCATCTAGAAATTATCAAACTAAATTTTACACATCAAACTACATTTTTAACATCAAAATTATAATAGAAATAGTTGAAGCAATGAAGTGACTAAAATTTTTTAAACATCAAACTACATTTTTAACACTATGGGGGTATGGGGCTTGGGTTGGGGTGTGGGTTTGAGCGTGACCACTTGGGGCGGGAGTTTTAAGCCGGACGTGGGGCGGGCTAGTGGTCCTATGTGGCGGGCTCCTATTCGCTTGGTGGCCATGTGTATTTTTTTAAGTTTTTGTAATTTTTTTTTAACAAAACTGCCAAGCCACGCCCCAACCCAAGCCCCGCCATACCCCATCCAAAGTGGGTTTGAGAATTGAGTTTTGAAATTACACGTGTCAACCCATGCCCCAAACCCCCGCCCCACCATACCCCACGGTCTAACATCAAAATTATAATAGAAGATAGTTGAAGCAATGAAGTGACTAAATATAGTAAATCATATGAATTAAGAACCAAATGTATAAAACAGGGCTGGATCTGTCACTGTCTGATCATATCAACATCTATTAAAAGCTTTTACAGTCTCATGTAATGTGTTTATGACATCTATACTTGCATGATCCTATAGTCAAGATTATGATCTTACTGAAGAGTGAAGATCCTATACTTTTAAAGATCTTATTGTTTTATCAGCAAGTTCTTACAGGGTAAAATCGTATAATCAACATTAGCGTCTTAACAACCATTGATAACGGATGTATTTTTATATCAGTTTAAAGGTGGAACCATATTTTATAACTTTTTTTGTTCGAAGAAGAATATAGTGATTTTTTTAACGGCAAATTTGGATCACTGATTGACCACTAGAGTATCATCGTGCCACTAGCGGAACCATCCGATCATATCTATCTCCACTAGGCAATAATGTCTATACACAGTGGCGTCTCTGAGAATTCACGTACCCTGTTCGAGCTCGAAAAATGGGCCCATATTGTCACGGCCCCCGTCCCAGTTTTACCCGGTCCAGGAGCCGCGGGACAGAAACCCGTGGTAATTTATTAATTGAGTTGACAGCGGAAGATTTAGGGTTATTGGATTTTATCACCCTCAACTATTGGCTATTGGCTGCTGCCACCCTCAACTATCACTTTGACGCCCGTCACCCCCAACTTAAAACTTAGTGTGTTCTATCACCACATCGTTAACTGATCACTAACTTTTGATCCTGTTACTATACTTTTGGGGGTGTCATAGGGATCTTACGAAGGTTTTAGGGATCTTAGGACACCTAAAATGTATAGTAACATGATCAAAAGTTAGTAATTAGTTAACGACGTCGTGACAGAACACACTAAGTGTTAAGTTAGGGGTGGCAGGCGTCAAAGTGATAGTTGGGGGTGACAACGGCCAATAGCCAATAGTTAGGGGTGATAAAATCCAATAACCCGAAGATTTAACAGGATCTTTTAAATCTTGAAATGCCCGCTTATCTGGTCAACTTAAGGTTGACGCGGCCCGCCTGAAGACCAGATTTCTTGTTTTCTCAGTTTTTGATATGGATTAGGGTTTCAGGGGTCCGGGTTTTCACTTTATGGGTAGTTTTAGGACATTTTTGAAGGTCCTTACATCCTCCTCACCTTATTTAAAATCTCGTCCTCGAGATTTACTGAAATAAGTGAGGATGCTTTCGCTTCATCTTCATCTTCGATTCCAGTTCCCAGGTATATTCGGGTCCTCTCTTTGAATCCCACTTGACTTTGACCAGTACTAGTCGCTTGTGCTTGAGAAACTTGACTTTTCTGTCTTCTATTTGCAATGGCTTCTCAACGAATTTTAACTTCTCATTTACCTCTACATCTTGGAGAGGTACTACCAAGGATTCGTCGGATAGACATTTCTTAAGATTATATACATGAAACACGTCATGTACTCCAGCTAGCTCCTCTGGTAGCTGTAAGCGATAGGCGACTGGCCCTATTAGCTGTATTACTGGGAATGGTCCTACGTACCTTGGACTTAGCTTACCTTTCTTACCGAACCGAACTACTCCTTTCCAAGGAGAAACTTTCAAGAGTACCTTGTCTCCCACTTGAAATTCTAGTGGCTTGCGTCGATTATCGGCATAACTCTTCTGGCGATCTTGAGCCGTTTTCAGTCTTTCCTTGATTTGAGTAATCTTGTCGGTAGTTTCTTGCACTATTTCAGGACCTGATAATTGACTTTCTCCTATCTCTGCCCAACAGACTGGAGTTCTACACTTTCGTCCGTATAGTGCTTCGAATGGAGCAGCATCTATGCTTGCATGATAACTATTATTATAGGAGAATTCGATTAAAGGTAGGTGGTCATCCCAATTTCCACCAAAATCTATCACACATGCTCTAAGCATGTCCTCCAGGGTTTGAATCATCCTTTCACTTTGTCCGTCTGTTTGAGAATGATATGTAGTGCTTAGGTTTAGTCGGGTTCCCGTTGCTTCCTGGAAACTTGTCCAGAAGTGGGAAGTGAAACGACTATCTCTATCCGATACAATGGAGAGTGGAACTCCATGTAAGGATACTACCTCGTCTACATACAACTTTGCTAACCTTTCCATGCTAAAGGTTTCTTTAATGGGTAGAAAGTGAGCTGACTTGGTTAATCGATCCACAATTACCCAAATCGCGTCATTGCCTTTTCTGGTTTTGGGCAACTTAGTAACAAAGTCCATGGTTATAAGTTCCCATTTCCATACAGGCATTTCTAATTGTTGTAGTAGGCCTGAAGGTTTCTGGTGTTCTGCCTTAACTTGTGAACAAGTAAGACATTTAGAAACATATCTAGCTATGTCCTTTTTCATTCCTATCCACCATAAATTATTTCTTAAATCTTGGTACATTTTATTATTTTCCGGGTGTATGGTATATCTAGATTTATGGGCTTCCTTTAAAATCTTATTTCTTAATTCTCCTTGCTTAGGTACCCAAATCCTTTTCTTGTGGAATCTCCAAATTCCATCAGATTCTTGCTCTAATTCCTTTATTCTTCCTTTCATTCCTTCAGCATCATCCTTGATTGCTGTTTCTTGAATATTTTTCAGTTGTTCCATTAAATCTAACTGTAGATCTTAATCTAAGATCACGAACTCGCTTTTGCTTTTCATGATACTTACGACTTAAGACATCTGCAACTACGTTCGCCTTTCCTTCGTGATATTGAATATCACAGTCGTAATCACTTAAAATTTCAATCCATCTTCTTTGCCTCATGTTTAATTCTTTTTGCCTAAATATGTATCTTAAACTTTTATGGTCTGTATAGACAGTAAACTTACTTCCATACAAATAGTGTCTCCAAATCTTATGGGCAAAAATTATGGCTCTTAATTCTAAGTCATGAGTCGTATAATTTTCTTCGTGCTTTTTCAATTGCCTTGAGGCATATGCAATTACTTTCTTGCGTTGCATTAGCACACATCCTAATCCTAGCTTAGAAGCATCGCAGTAAACTTCGAAATCTTCTGTTCCTTTTGGCAAGGCTAGAATTGGGGCGTTTGTTAGCTTTTGCTTCAAAATTCTAAAGGCTTTTTCTTGCCTAGGTCCCCATTCAAACTTAACTGCTTTACATGTTAGCTTAGTTAATGGCACAACTATCTTGGAAAAATCCTTAATGAATCGTCTATAATATCCAGCTAACCCTAGAAAACTTCTAATTTCCTTAGCTGATTGCGGAACCTTCCATTTGGTAATTGCTTCTATTTTAGCAGGATCTACATGAATACCTTCGTGATTCACCATGTGTCCTAAAAATTGTACCTCTTGTAGCCAAAATTCACACTTCGAAAGTTTGGCGTAAAGCTTCTATTTTCTTAACAAAGTTAAGAGTGCATGTAGGTGCTCACAATGTTCTTCTTGACTCTTGAAATAAATAAGTATATCGTCGATGAAGACAATTACAAATTTATCCAAGTACGGTTTACAGATTCTATTCATCATGTCCATAAATGCTGCTGGAGCATTTGTTAGTCCAAAGGGCATGACTGTAAACTCGTAATGACCATACCTAGTTCTGAAAGCAGTTTTAGGTATGTCTTCTTCCTGTACCTTCAATTGATGGTATCCTGAGCGTAAATCTATCTTAGAAAAGTATCTAGCTCTTTGCAATTGATCGAAAAGATCATCAATCCTAGGTAATGGATATCGATTCTTAATTGTAACCTTATTTAATTCCCTATAATCGATACACATTCTCATTGACCCATTTTTCTTTTTCACAAACAACACTGGAGCCCCCCACGGGGATGAACTAGGTTGTATGAATCCTTTACTTATGTAAGTCCCGAAAACCGGATCTTTCAATGATATCAAATAACCAATTGATTGTGCGGAATCCAATCAATGGGTGATTCAAGAATCAAAACGAAAAATATGAAAAACGAGGAACGATACCGAATCACTTTCAACACTTGCACACGATTCTATTACTTGAAAAGCAAAACCGTCTGGTACAAGTGCTCACAACCTAAATCGCCTCCCACTCTAGCTTCTCTATAATATTGTAACTATGAAGCTCTAAGAAGTTCAAACCTAAAAACAAGTTAGAAACTTGTTTTTATACTAACTCAAGCCCAAGTCCCTACATGGGCTCCCCTTGGGCCTGCTTGGCCCACATGGCCTAAAGCTTGGCCCAAGTGACCTATAAAGGTCCAAAACCTAATACTAACTAACCCGGTAAAGCCTAGTTCGTAACTATAACCCGTTGTGTTAATTTGATGCGTCAGTCTCACACTTTAGGGCCTAACAATCTCCCCCTAGACTGATGCCATCAAATTGTCTTCATAACATGAATTCAGCAACGTCTTCAACGAAGTCTATGGTTGTAGCTATGCCGCAGATGTTATGGAAGTTCTTGACTTCTGAACTCTCAGCACTAGGTCTCTTTCTTCAGCTCTTGTGGTTAGCTTCATATCAGGATCTCGATCAGCATCTTCTTGAAAGTCTTTGTTAAAAAGAATGTGAGAGGAGGATTCTCAGCAGCTCTTTTCTTCTTCAATCTTTGTCTTTCAAGCAGGTTCACGGTACTTCTTCAAATGCACTTTCATTGTCAGACGGCGTTTCGTATCCGGTTCTTCTGACTCAGGTACATCTTGTTGTGGTGCTGCTTCAGGCTTCGTCAGCAGCTAACAGCATCTCAGTCTTCAACAACCCCTGTTCTTGATTAAAATCAAGTTCTGCACATGCTCACAAACTTATAAACAAACATTTCTTATGCAACAGGGAGAGTACCATATGAACACTAGGTACAACGAAGTACTTATACTCAGATTTCACAATTTAAATTCTTTCAACTTTTGATGATCAGTCAAATCTTCAAGAACGGTTATATTTTTAATTTTTAAGAAAACAAATAAACACTCTATTTTTGGATTTTTGGTTTTATAGAAAAGCAAGACACTATTTTTGTATTTTTGATTTTTCAAATTTTTTTTTAAATTTTAAGAATTAAAGCAAATAAAAACTCAAAATATAAACAACTACCATAATATACAATTACAATTGCAATGGGATCAAAATTCGTTCTCAGGCAGACTATGGAACACTTTTCAGTACGAGCCTAATCAAACTGGTCTATGCGATTGCCAATAAGTTTGTCCACTTAAACTTTAACGCTCAACTTTCAATTTTTCAACTTCGTGATATGCTTTAGGTAATATTATACTATTATACCCGTGTGTCCCATTCCAAGGCATACCCCCGCGATCAAGGTAAGCACAACAATTCATCGTAGCAAGTGAGTATACTGATGTCATCCTTTAAGATATCCTGACTGTGTCTAGGTCTGCATATAATCTGTTTTATCATGTTTTGATTTCTTAACAATGAACACCCAAATAAATACTAATCAAATCCTGGAAATATAAACAGCACACTCTATCATGCAAGTATCTTCCCTACCACATATTTCACAAGTCCAATCCAGATTTCTGAAATCTTAACTGGGAATAGGTTGAGAAGAGAACAGAATAGATCTTTTGCAGAGATGGTATAATATACAGATCAAATGAGTTTTTCTCAGTTTGATATAGGTTTCTTGGGTTTCTTTTGGGCACTTGAGGGCCTCTTTCGGGTGTATTAGATCTATAGCGCGACAACGTACAGCTAGGTCAGCATGTATCTGGATGCAGCAGAAGCTGTCGTTGCCTAGCACCTCCAGGTCAGCATATATCTGGATGCAGCAGAGGAGGTACACGACTTTTTTCAGAGAAGATTTCAGAATCAGATCAAAATTGTGTGTATCGGGACAACATACAGACATTCAAATAGAAATGAGCTAATTCCAAGTGACTTTCTTTCTTGAGTTCATGTACAATTTTAGTTCTGAACAGAAGGACAGCCAAGATATCCCCGGATGATTCAACAATATAAAGACCCGAAACCTCAGATGTTGGCTATCTATCAACGCAAGATTTAAGACCATAAAATCATACGCCGTTGGTATGTTACCCACATGGTACATAGTTCGTTATGTTTATATCACTTAGTATCTTTTATCATGTTGAGCGTCAAGCCTATCGACATATCGTAGTAGATCCTAGTCTTTTCAGCTATGGCACCTTACATGTGTTAGTCAAACCCTTTAACATGAACATTTATTTCACTTCCCATATCATGCAATCTTTCTTTTTCGCTTTTTCATTTTCTAATTTTTTTGTATTTTTTTCATTTTCTCCCCCTAAAACAATGCATATATTTACAACAAACTCTTTTTGGATTTTCTCGGTTTTCTCCCCCTTAACTCTATATCTATCTATATGTTCCCCCCCCTAAATTTGTGCATAAATCTTGTATTTTTGCGCAAATTTACCATTTACTGGAGAAAGGACAATTTATATACAAAGTATAAACTAAGAAAGAGAGAAAAAAAATATTTTTGCTTAACCGTTCCGTCATTAGATCGAAGACTAATCAATTTTAAATCAAAGTACTGAATTTAAACGGTACCTTTTGCTGATCTTATCTTACTTCTCTAATCTCCTCCAAAGGAAACATATCATCTGTAAAAAAAAATTTGAACTTTTTGCAACAGTGAAATGTTACCCGTTTTTATCTCTGGAACAACCGCTATCAACATTCCAGAGATTGTCAACAACTCCTCCTTGGTTGTTCCTGAAAAGTAAGGAGATTAGTAAGACATGGGTACCCAGGCCATCGTGGTCCTGGGATTTCCCGAAGCATCAAAATAAGACACTTCCTTTAAACATAAGTCCCCTTTCATTTCAAGGATTGGAGACGTTGCTGCTTTGGATTTGGGTTTCCAAATCTGTTTCGGTTTAACAAACGTGTTTGTTGCCTTCGGTTGAGCAACTTTAGCTGTTTCAAGTTTGTTGGTTTTAGAAACACGGTTTTGTTCCTGAACAGCCCTTCGTTTGTTTTTAGCAACATTCCAATCCCCATCAGAAGGTTTAACCTTGGGATTCCCATTCTTCATTGCCTTAGGTGATGATACCTTCATAGGCTTGGAATGATTGTTATCCTTTGATGTAACCCTCTGATTTTGAATATAGTAGGGTACGTAGGGACGCCTTGTGCAGTTTCTAGCAATATGACCCGCAATGCCACAGTTGTAGCACGTTTGTCTTTTCATCGGAAAGACGTTTTGAGCATCTTGATTCGCTCTAGCAGGTCCTGAAGGACAAACCGGTCCTTTTTGCGTTGGATGCGCCTGCACATTTCTCTTAAACGAAGACGAATTGGGGTGCTTGTATTTGTTGTTTGCAGATGTCTTGTTGCTCTGAGCACCATTTTTCGTCTTTTCTCCCTTATTGGAGCTTTCAATCACCCTGTCACGAGCCTTATGAGATCGTGATTGTCCTTGATAAGCAGACTTCGTATACCCCCGACTTTGATCTGCTCGTTTTGGCTCATTCCGCTTGTTGTGAACCGGCTCACAAACATCAGCACATGAGTGAGTGTTGGCATTTCGTTGCACTTTTGGACGATGAACACAATTTCTAGCAATGTGTCCAGGAATTCCACAGTTGAAACATGTCTGTCGTTTCAATGTATGGAGATTCTGAGAGCAAGCAGCATTAGCCGATCTGATTTGCCTAGATGACCGAGCTTGCTTAGGTTGTGTTCCGTATGCCTTTTCTGAATTCTTCTGTTCCTGTTGATCAGAACTAGCACAAGCGTGAGATTCAGACAGATGATGTTTTTCGTCTTTTATAATTTTATCAGCATCATTTTGAAAAGACGATTCAGTTTCTGTTTTAATTTCCTTTTCAGAAACATTTTCTTGTGACTTTTCATTTAATGTGACCACCTCTTCTTTTTCAAAATCTGATTCAGTTTTAATTTCAGAAGATGTAGAAGTTTCATCAACACGTGTTTCATCAACACACGTATCATGTGAATCTACTTGTGGTTTACTTTCATCTACAGTTTCCAATGGGGTCCCACTAGATTCAACATTAGGGACATCCACTGAGACCGATTCAGAAGATGAATCAGGACATTCTTGATTTTCTTGAGAAGAAGTTTCAGTGGTTTCACTGAAAGTATCCTGAGGGACCTCACATGTAACACAATCATCAACTGAAGAGTTAGAAACATCACAATCACAATCATTAACTGAAGAAAATTCATCACCAGACTTATTGTTCAAAGTTTCACCACAAACATTATCAGTTTTGCCCAAAACATCAGGCACACAAGACGAAACATAAGCAGAGAAAGACGCAAACAAAGACCGACCAAAAGCAATATCAGATTCAGTTTGTTCAAAATAATTTTCAGAAATATCAGTATGAACAACTGGTTCACTCCTAAGAACATCTTCACATTTTACTTCAGATACTTTATCTGCACATGAAGACGAAATGTTAGGATCAATAGAGCCTTTAGAAACAAAATTTATTTGAGCAGACTTCTTTTTCCCATTTGGTTTGTCATTTAATGATGACTTATTGTTTTTTGGACCATAAGTCATTCTACTCTCATTCATCATCTCCTCCTCAGTCATAGGTAAATAAGTATAATTGTCATTATAAGGAGGAGGAGCCTGACTAAAACCCAAACCACGCCCTTTATTTTCCTTGTATGCGAGCTGTTGATTACACAAGTTTTTGACCAATTTGCTGGAAGAATCAAATTTCTTAATATTAAGCTCATTTATTTGATATCTATCTCTGATATCTTCCAGTTCCTTAGTCACAGTGCACAGTTTCTCCTGAACATATAAGAGTTGAGATGATTTCACACTTACATCATCCTTGAGTTTGACGATGTCTTTTCGCTGAGCTTCAATTTTATCTTTATAAAGCTTTTCATTCTTTGATAAAGTAAAATTTTTATTTTTTATGTCTTGATAATCTTGTATTAGCTCAGCGTTGTGTAAATGATATGCCTTAACCCTTTCTCTACATTCAGGAGTGCAAAAGACAGAAAGTATCTCTTCTTTGGTAATTTCTTGAGCCACTGGTTTGTGAAACATGAATGCCATAATTTCAGTGAGTGGTTGATACTTTTGTTCTTCTCCTCAAAACCAAACGAGAATCCGTGCACTCGCTAACTTAAACACCTTACAGTCAAATGAACCTGTTTTCTGAACCGTACCTCAAATCCAGTCAAAACCGTTATCACAAACAAACAAAACAATTTTTTTTCTTTTTATTTAAATAATACTTATTATTATTAATATTATTATTAAATTATAAGTAATGATAAAGATATTATAAAATTAAACCTAAACGACAAAATGTCACAATCAGATTTTAGAAAATTCTTCACCAGCTTTCCCGACACCTAAACTGTCATGAAAACTACCCTTTGTTTCTTCTTCTTTGTTTTCTCGACACTGAAACTGTCGCAAAAGAAACACTCTATCTTCTTCCAAATTCAAAACGGAATACACCTGTAAACTTAATTGTTTTAACAAGAGTTTGTCGGTGCTTGTTGGCTGTTTTAGTGGCAGTCAAGAAGACAGATGTCCGATGTAAGTGACGATGATGACGTTGGTTTGAATTGAGATAGTGGCCGGAGAAGTGGTTCAGGTTGAGAAGGTGATTGGAGACTTGTTGGGGGTCACCGGAGAAGATGGATGTTGAGTGGAACGGAGATCAGAATTTAACGGAGATGATGAGCTCGAGACTGGAGATGATGATAATGATCAAACACGAAACCGAAAACTTGAAAACACGACTCGAAAACTCGACGGAGATGAAGGGTGATGACAGAAACGGATGATGATGGTGTCTGTCGGAGATAACAGGGTTAATGGTGGACAGTTATGGTGGTGAACGATGAAAGGAGGTGGTTAGAAGTGGCGTTGGAGAAGATGAAGGTGTTCGCCGGAGTTGATAACGGTGCCGTGACGAAGAAGATGAACGATAAAGACGAGTCGAGACTGAGGATGATGATGACTCGAGATCTCGGTTGCGACTCGAGACGGAGAAGCGTGCAACTCGAGACCTTGAAGAGTATGAAAAGAGCTCTGGTTTCGACTCAAAAGGTTGCGACACGAAAATGAATGACTCGAGACCTCAGTCGAAACAATTGTTGCGACTCGAGACCTTGAAACCGTGAAGAGTCGAGACCGTTTGAAAAATGTGAAGTCAAAAACCGTGATTGCGACTCGAGACGGTGAATCTTGAATGAAACTTTGAAATCAAGTCGAGACCGTGAAGAGACCTCCTTGACTCTGAACGGTGTTGTTGCGACTCGAGACCAGTAGAGCAGTGAGTCGAGACCTCTATTTCCTTTCCCTGTTGTAGCTCGCAACCTCAATATAATTTTGAAACAAGATCTGGTCAACCAAAAAAAACTTTTGAAAATATCTTTTAGAGACAATTATTTTCGGAAACTGTTGGAAATTTGTTCAAGGATTTAAAATCTTATCAAAATTATAAACTATTTCCAAATCAGTTTAAAAAAATTTTAATCCTTTAACACACAAAAAATAATCAAAACACCAAAAAATGGCTAGTTTTCAATAGAATCCCGATGAACACTTCAAGCACACGAAGAACGCGATGAACAAAAAATCCAAAAATAACGAAAATCTTGAATCTCTGATATCACACCGAGCCTTGAAACAGGTTCTAATAGCTCTGATACCACTTGTAAGTCCCGAAAACCGGATCTTTCAATGATATCAAATAACCAATTGATTGTGCGGAATCCAATCAATGGGTGATTCAAGAATCAAAACGAAAAATATGAAAAACGAGGAACGATACCGAATCACTTTCAACACTTGCACACGATTCTATTACTTGAAAAGCAAAACCGTCTGGTACAAGTGCTCACAACCTAAATCGCCCCCCACTCTAGCTTCTCTATAATATTGTAACTATGAAGCTCTAAGAAGTTCAAACCTAAAAACAAGTTAGAAACTTGTTTTTATACTAACTCAAGCCCAAGTCCCTACATGGGCTCCCCTTGGGCCTGCTTGGCCCACATGGCCTAAAGCTTGGCCCAAGTGACCTATAAAGGTCCAAAACCTAATACTAACTAACCCGGTAAAGCCTAGTTCGTAACTATAACCCGTTGTGTTAATTTGATGCGTCAGTCTCACACTTTAGGGCCTAACAACTTAATAATTCATCTAATTGTTTTTTCAATTCTAGCATTTCGGTGGGTGCTAACCGATAAGGTTCCTTGGCTATCGGTGTAGTTCCAGGAATTAGATGAATTCTAAATTCGACTTCCCTATTGGGTGGTAATCCCGGTAGTTCTTCTGGGAATACATTTGGGTATTCTACTACTACATGGATTTCTTTAAGTTCCTTACCTTTTGTGTGTCTGGTTACTGAAATCATATACACCACTTCTTGTTTTCTTGAATAACTGGCCAATTTCATTATTGAAATGAATTTCAGTGGCTTTCGTGGCTTATCTCCTGCAATCACCACTAATTCTCCTGTAGGGGTATGCATTTCTATGGAGTTTTTATCACAGAGAATTCGAGCATGGTTGGCTACTAACCAATCCATTCCTAATACTATATCGAATCCGGCTAAATTCATAGGTAACAAGTTTGCAGAGAATTTATGGCCTAAGAGTTCTATCTTTCCTTCTTGCAAAACCTTATCTATGTTAACAGAATTCCCATCTGCCGTTTCGACTGTAAAAATCTGCCTAAGGTTGGTTAAGGGTAGGTTAAGAGCTTGGCAGAATGAAGTATTTATAAAACTTTGGTTTGCACCAGAGTCAAATAATACTTTTGCATAAACGTCGTGAACTAGGAACGTACCAGCTATCACGTCAGGGATTAGTTCTGCTTCCTGAGTAGTCAACTGGAAGGCTCTTGCGTTTCTCTTGGTAGTTCCTTCGGCAGGTTTGGCTTTGTTATCAGCTGGTTTGACCAATTTGGGACAGTCTGGCCTAAAATGTCCAACCTCTCCGTAGTTGTAGCAGATTGTTGCTTTCTTCTTCCTGCAATCTTCTTCTTGATGCCTCGCAATTTTGCAAAAATTGCAATACCCTTTGCATCTTCCAAAATGCTTTCTTTTGCAGGTATTGCAAAATGGAACAGTGGAAGATTGCCCAGTTCCCTTTTTTCTTGAAATTGCTACGGTTACCCACACGGAATCCCTGGGTAATCTTTTGGGCCACTTCCCTCTTTCTATTTTCTTCTCGCGTACGCACTAGTCCGTCCGTTAGGGTGTTAGCTAATTCCACATCATCGTCAATTGTGCGAGGTCTCGCAGCTTTAACGATATCACGGATTTCGCCAATCAATCCCCAAATATAGCGAGAAATAAGCACCGGTTCTGGCGAAGCCAGGGTTGGTACAACTCTAGCGTACTCGAAGAATGTCGAAGTATACCCTCAACAGTCTACATCCATCATTCGGTGGTTCAAGAATTTATTCGCCATTTGTTCCTTTTCATACTCAGGACAGATTTTTCTTTCCAGCAGTCGCTTAAATTCTTCCCAACTTATGGCACAGGCCACATTGCTTCCCTTAGCTTGAAGTACCGTATTCCACCATTCTAGCGCCCCTTCTTTAAAAAGATGCGACACGTACATGATCTTTTCTTCCTCTGCACATTTACTTATTTTAATTACCGCCTCAGTTTTCTCTAACCAACGCAGTGCAGCAGTCTCCCCTTCGTTACCTGCAAATTCAACTGGTTTGCAGGCAAGAAACTCCTTGTAAGTGCAACCAGGCGTTGCAGCTTTCATTTTCTTAACGAGTGGGGCTTGCATCTCATCGTTATCATTATTAGTATGGTTGCCGCCTCCGTTTACACTATTACTGAAATTGTCGCCGTGTGTACGTTTGCTAGGAATATTTGTTGAGGTTCAACTGGATTTCGGGCAGCAGCAAGAATTGCTGGAATAGCATTGGCTATTCCCTGAGCAACGATATTCTCGATATCTTGCCTATTCAGAAATTGATCTTCATTGTTTTGCTCAGATTGATTAACTTCGTTAATGGGTTCATTACCAGCATGTTCCATCTGGTAATTAATTTATATAAGTGATTAGCAGAAAATAATTAATAATCAATCATAACAAAACAATTGCACACAATCACACCAATACGTATAGCCAAAATTGTCGATTTCTCGACTTCCATTTTGATATATTATAATATGGTTCCGTACACACATGTTATCTTAAAAAAGTTTTATTTTTAGGTTATTTCACATAATTATATTTTAATTATTATATTATTATTAAACACATGCTTCCACCACCACATACTATCCCATCAGCTGACATTTTCAGAGACGACGTTCCCTCTCGTCGTACTTCCAGGAGATCTGTTCTCCCACCTCTCGGATTCGATTCCCTGCATCCACCAGCTCCTCGCCAAAATGGCGGAGTTCAGCCAGGTTCTCATTGCTCATCGGTGGGTTTGGTGCAGGCTCGGGGTCAAATTGAGGGAGAAAGGTATAAGGGTTATTTAAGAGATTCTGGAATTTCCAATCATTGGTCCACCATTCTTCCATTTCTCCTAAAGGTCGGGTATTGACAAGGGGATCTGGGATGGCCGGTTCCAAATTTACTGGGAGTTGGGTTTCAGCAGGATAAGTAACGAGGTTTTCATTGACAAGTTTAAGGATATCACAGTCTGCCAGTTTGCGGTCTAATTCTTCCCACAATGGCATTTCCTCGTCTTGCTTTGAGCTTTCTCCAATCTCTATTCCTTTCCCTTTATCTATTGGGTCCCCCGTCTTAGCAACTTTCCGAGTTACTGGTTTCCTTCTGCGCACACGCCTCCGACCCATGATTCTTCTTCTCTTCTTTGGCTTGGGTTTCTCCGGAGGTTGAGCTTGAAATTCCATAGGTTCCTCAACATCGGCACAATAACCGGTAAAGTCTCTGGAAACTTCCACATTAACATAATAGAGATTGAGATTCTGAAGAGCTTCAGACAACTCATTCATGTTGTTTTGCAGATATGAAGAAACACACAAAATTTTAGGTTAAAATTTTGTAAATCACAGAAAGACAATCAAAATCTAATATTTATACAAATAGATTGATTAAAACAAAATATTGCGATTTATATATATGTATTTATTACAAAATACAATTTAAATTTAAAAATATATTAGGGTATAATTTATTTTAATCTATCTTTTCTTACTAAGTTGTTTATTTAATGGGCAAAGTTTCTGGCTTATAGATGATATAAGTGCTGGTACTAGTTTGGCGATTCAACTATAGGTTAGCCTTTACGGCTGTAGTGGCTAACATATAGAGATTTGCCCATTTTTCATCTAATTCATCTTTCCATGGTGGGTTATTGCCTATTTCCTGAGTTTCCTTATTACTCATCACTCCTTTTGGTTGTGACTTCTTTATTTTCTCTTGACTTTTTCTAATAATCCAACTTCTTTTATTAGGGGTAAGTGGTTTCTCAAACTGTGCCTTACGAACAAATATTCCTTCCTCAGTATTTGCTGAGTATTTTGAGGAATTTGATTGAGATGAAGTTCCCTTATCTTTTGGTGAACTATCAAATTGGAGATAGATGTCCGAAAGTCTTTGCTTACCCATACTGTAACTAACAAATAGTCAGTTAACAAAACACGTAATCATAAGATGGCAATCAGTAAAATTTAAGTATTTCTAAATACTTAATTAGCTTAAATCAGTGGCTCTGATACCACCTTTTCCTGTCACGGCCCCCGTCCCGGTTTTACCCGGTACAGGAGCCGCGAGACAGAAACCCGTGGTAATTTATTAATTGAGTTGACAGCGGAATATTTAACAGGATCTTTTAAATCTTGAAATGTCCGATTATTTTATTTCATAATTCGGGATAAAACCCCTTAATTTACAATAGAGGAATTTAACTAGGAAATTCCCTGGTTTGCAAAACATGTTTATTTATTTAACTGAGCCACTACTTCAAGCTTGTTAGTGCTCCATAGCACTTTTCCTTGGTTCACAGTAGTCACCTGAAACATGTTTTGAAAATATTTTATCAGCGGGGAATATTGGCGAGTCACTCAAATTTAATAAAATGACACATAGTTATAAATTACAGCATAAGAGCGATTACAATGGCTTCGATCTTATTTTTATCTGGCGCCGTGTCACCTCCTGGTGACGATGGTCATACCACTATTGGGTCTTTTTCCCCAAGTAGTGATGATTATCACTGTTAGGGTTTATTAGCCTAACTGTGAGAAATTAGTAATGTGCACAATACCCCACTAGCCAGTGATTCAAGATAACCATGACTTAATCCCTGTAATTATAACTTTTGAAAATAATTGGAGTATTGTAAAATACATTTGATAAAAGAGAATGAGTCACATTGCAGATTTTAAACGGGCAGAGTTTAGCCTACTGATTAGCCTTGTAACCTAATTTAAATAACAATGCACACGAACTAGGTCAGTAACTAATACAACATTTACGATAACTCACGAGATTAAAACCCTCACAACGAATGACAAAGTGCAACACTTAAACATCCATCGAATTCACGATGAATGACAAAGTATGGCCCTAATTTGGGCAGCACTGAAACATCCATTGGATAGTTTCAATCGATCGGACATTGAATCGTAGCAGCGATCGAGTTAATACCCTGTATCGTAGCAGCGCCTTGCTATATTGAAAATGAATTTTGAGCAGTAGAACTTCGATTTTGTTTAAAATTTTCGAAACAGAATGAAAGCTCGTTGTCCAGGCAATTTATAGGTGAAAAATGGGTCTCATGCGGCCCTCGTGAGCCCATGCTTGATCCTTACGCGGCCCGCGTGGCCACCTAGTCTACGTGTAGGTTTGCTGGGTCACGCGTAGGGTTGCCAGGTGGATGCCACGTGGACTGTAACGCTTATCTGGTCAACTTAAGGTTGACGCGGCCGGCGTAAGGCCATGCTTAACCTTTACGCGGCCCGCCTGAAGACCAGATTTCTTGTTTTCTCAGTTTTTGATATGGATTAAGGTTTCAGGGGTCCGGGTTTTCACTTTATGGGTAGTTTTAGGACATTTTTGAAGGTCCTTACACATATGCTTTAACGGTAAACAATATAATTACGAAAATGACAAAAATTGTAGTATTTGATAAACAATGCAATTACGATAATGACAAAATCATAGTATTCTAATGAGTTACATACCATAATAAATAATAAGTTGATAGCTAACGAATGATTCGTGCAGCCCTCCTTGCGTTCTTCATAGCAAATTGTTGGATCAACTCTTCACAATTTATATTATTTAAGAATCAATGTGTCAATCGGATGTTCAATCGGAAATTCAGATTAAACTTTCAATTCAAAGTTTCAGATTATATACATATATATCAATCGGAAATTCAGAATCAATATATCAATCGGAAATTCAGAATCAAAGTTTCAATATATCAATAGGAAATTCAAAGTTTCAATCGGAAATTCACCTGAT
This sequence comes from Helianthus tuberosus, assembly GCA_030545235.1. Classification (NCBI taxonomy): domain Eukaryota; kingdom Viridiplantae; phylum Streptophyta; class Magnoliopsida; order Asterales; family Asteraceae; genus Helianthus; species Helianthus tuberosus. The sequence goes on from CM060450.1 coordinate 162,690,423, forward strand.
GTTCGGAATCGTCTCTTGCTGTTCGTCCGTTCAGTTTCCTATGTGGCTAGCCGCTGCGTATTTCTTTTTTTAATCATATTAGTATTGGATTGGGCCCAATAAACCTATTGTTAAGTTGGGTAAATTATAAAGAATACAAATGCATTTGATAATGGGTCTTTATATTGGATTTATTATGTGTGTACGGTTTTTTTAAATAACACACACACACACACACACATATATATATATATATATCAATTTAAAAAAAATCCCGTGCCTCTTGAAAAAACGGGCCTTGTGCGGAAGTCCTTCCCGCACACCTAAAGAGCCGCCCATGCCTATACACCAATTCAGGAGGAAACCCAATAAATCTGGGAAAAAACCCCCATTGTAGGAATTGAACCCATGATCTAATGGTCTTAAGCCTTATCCCACCACCAAGATGGCTGTAGGCTATAATGCAACGAGCAATATAGTGATTTTTAGATGTTGTAATAACAACACAAAAGGTTATAATCGTCCTTTATTGCTCGTTGCAAACATCGAGTACGTTTTCTGTTTAACAATAGTTAATTTAAAGCTCATGTGGGGTCCATTTGGTCAGATTTAACCACAAAAAATTAACTGAGTTAGGGCTAAAGGACATAACTTGCAAGGGTTTCAAACATCGAGTACGTTTTCTGTAATTATTGAAGACAAAGGACACAGTTTGCAATAAGTGACACACATAACGATTTTTGTAATTTACTCTTATGATTAATCGATCTTTCCAACTTTATCTTACTAATTGAGCTTTACCTACGTGACAATACCATATAATTTCCGTTTAGCAATAATTAATTTAATAATCGTAGCATAAGCATACTTTTAGATAAAGGGTCTCCTTTTGAGTTCTGATGCCTTTTTACTACTTTACTTTTCAATCAATTTTTTTAAGTTTAGTACAATAATTTAACAAGCAAGTAGGTAATATAAACCTATAAGAAAATATAAATGTAGTGCTCGTAGACATCTAAACTACACGTAGATACGAAACACAATTAAAAATTTAAAACCACATCATTGTATATAAAAATTAATAGAACACGCAGTGGCAGACCTACAACCACCGCGTGCGCCTCTTAAAAGTATGCTTAAATCCTCTGGTCTCACCCTCAGAAAAAAAATCTTGGGTCTACCACTGAGAACACGTCTATGTTCTTGACAATCGTGTTTGTAGTCTCGACTTTAAGGGCATGTTCAAATGACACAATCTTGCAAATCAGAGGTGTGTTGTGTTATGTTTAAAACAAAAACACACTTTTATGTTTGCTTAATTAGATCTAAGATTAAATGGTTAAGATACTATATTTTTTCCCCTCTTAATATAAAAAATTGAAGTTATTTAATGCAACTTATGATCACTATTCAATAAAATATGTATAAATTAGATAAAAGCTTGCCTTCTTTTAAAAATCCAAATAGGAAATTGTTAAAGCTTATGTTATAATTATAAATAAGTTGATAATATTGGTACTTTTTTATTGACAAATTAACTAATCTTAACATCCTTTATGAGTAAGAAACAAACTACATGAGTATATATGTATAATTTATATGTAAAAAAATCCCTATTCTAGCATATATTTACACAAAAAAATAAAAATAAATAATCAACAAGTGAACTATATAACCTACATGATAACTCAAACATTTACATCTCATTGATTTATGTTATTTAACAACCATTTCTATTTATGTATTGTAATCCATCCACCGAAGAAATCAACCAGAAGACGAATGAAAAATCCTTTTAACCAAAGAAGATTTATTAGCTCGGTTTTTGTAGATTGTTGCATGTCGACGTTCATTTTCAGGCATTTTGGCCGCTTTTGGATGTCTACGGGTCATCGTAAGGATCACCTTCTTTTCCTTCAAGCTAATCTCCATAGACTCCGCTTCGCCTACATTTTAAGAAGTTTAGATGTGTTATGATTTTAAAAAAATTGTATGTCACTTTTTACTTTATTTGTATTATAGTTTATATTGTACCATGCAACATAATATATTTTGTTAAATTACATTACAATATGTTATCAAAAAAATGTTGCAACTTTTCTTGGCCCACTCTTTAACTTTTGAGACCATTGGATTCTGAATTTATAACGGCTACTTGTTTCTAGAAGATATGGAGGTTAATCAAAGTCAATTTCAACGGCCAAAATCAGACCACCGGAAAAGTAATACTAGGAATGGTGATCAATTCCGGCCACCGGAAATTCAAGAAATCTTTAAAAAACTCCGGTTGCCGGAAAATCAAGAAATCTTGAAAGACCCGAAATTCTGATTAAAAAATAAAGAAAAGAAGAAACCCACGTGCCGGAAAATCAAGAAATCTTGAGAAGACTTGAAATTGTGATTAAAAAAAAAGAAAAAAAAACCCTAAAGTCGCCGGAAAATCAAGAAATATTTAACTAACCATTTAATCTGGAGACTATGTGAGCTACTCTATCTTGGCAATTTTTGCATCTAATATCAGCTGAAACAACAACTTCTTGAACCTGTTTTTAGAAATATAACATCACCATTAGCTAATTAATTTGGAATATATGAAAATTCAGAAAAAAAAAAGAAAAAAAAAGAAGAAAGATATGATGAAATGAGAAGATCATACAAGAGGGAAGGTTAAGGATTCAATGGTGGCAAGTGTGGTTGGAACAATGGCCAACTTGTTCTTCTTTTCGGTTTCCACATCATCTTCTATATTTTGATCATTAACAACCATGTTTATTAATTCTTGATATTATATATAATCTAGAGAGAGAGAGAGAGAGATCAAAAGGAGGAGAGGATGTGTGACACTTGGTCAAAATGAAAAAAAGAAAACCAACTTTGTGATGCTTTATGTGTATGTGGGTGAGAGGGAGAGAGTTTATGTGTGTATGTGTGTGTGAGAGAGAGAGAGAGAGAGAGAGAGAGTTAAAAATCTTGAAGGAGTTGACAAATATGCTTGAAGTACATTGGTTGCCTTTCAAGTATCACCTACTACATTTTCTGTATGTATTGTATATATATTATTTATATTCGTTTTGTTGTGTTAACTAATAATAGAAGGCTTATTGGCCTGTAATAATCCCACCTACACCTTTTTGGCCAATAATAATCCCACCTCAGAATATTCCCCACACCAGTCCCACTTTTCAAAAATTTTGCCCACACTGGTCCCCCGTTAAAAATCCCTAACTCAGTTAGTAAAATGGCTGATGTGGCAGATGATGTGTTCAAAACTGATTATGTGGCAGATGATGTGGTAAAAACTGATTACGTGGCAGATGATTATGTATTCCCTGTATTTATAACCCACACTTAAATCATCTTTTACAACTTTTAAATCATTTCATCAAGCACATGCGATCATCAACTACAGGCGATCATCAACCACCCTTCAAGACCAACATCAGCAAATCCATAGGCGATCATCAACCACCGTTCAAGAGCAAAAACAGGTATGTGACTGAATCGGTGCTTGTGAAACCCCAACTTAAAGCATTTATAACCCACAATTCCTCTTTACCAACGCCAATTATTTCCATCTTTTACACTCTACAATACAATCGAAACAGGTGAAGATTACATAAACTCAGATTTACCTGCACGCCTCCCACATGGTTATCTAGTTTGACGGTTTTTCTCAGATTCCAATCGATTTCTGTAGGGGAGCATTGTAAAATCCAAGTGATGTTTAAATTGGGGGTTTCGGTAGAGGTTCAGGTGGTGGTGGAGGTGTGATGGCGGTTGTGTGTAGGTGGTTGTTCGGTGGTGGAGGTGCGAAGTTAGGGGTTCAGATCTGATGTCGATTGTGTGAAGGTGCGGCAACGGTAGAGGGTGATGGCAGGTGTGGTGGTGGCAGGTGAGTGAAGGTGCGGTGGTGGTGGACGAGTGGTGGCAGGTGTGGTGGCGGGTGTGTGATGTCGATTGTGTGAAGGTGCGGCATTTCCCATATAATTAACATTTGACAAGTACTAGAATGCAACTATTTTGATGTCGATTGTGTGAAGGTGCGGCAACGGTATAGGGTGATGGCAGGTGTGGTGGCGGGTGAGTGAAGGTGCGGTGGTGGTGGACGAGTGGTGGTGTAGGTGCGGTTGTGGAGTGGTGATGATGAAGTGCAAGTGTGGGTTATAAATACAGGGAATACATAATCATCTGCCACGTAATCAGTTTTTACCACATCATCTGCCACATAATCAGTTTTGAACACATCATCTGCCACATCAGCCATTTTACTAACTGAGTTAGGGATTTTTAACGGGGGACCAGTGTGGGCAAAATTTTTGAAAAGTGGGACTGGTGTGGGGAATATTCTGAGGTGGGATTATTATTGGCCAAAAAGGTGTAGGTGGGATTATTACAGGCCAATAAGCCATAATAGAATTCATTCTTTTTTGGGTGGATCACAACTGGTTTATATATAGCAAGAATAGAATAATCTACACCTAGAATGTCATATATGATATATGAAGGTAGCTATAGGTGTAACCAAACCGAATATAATAACTTAATATGTTTTGTTTGTATTCGTTCATTAGACTATAATCGACTAACCACGACACTTAAATGAAGAGGTTTTCTTATTATGTTTCTTTAAGGTGTTTGTGTTTGCTTATGTTTGTTAGTTATTAAAGGAACATAAACAAATATAAATAATTTGTGTATATATAAACAAACATATATAAATCATAATGAACGAACATAAATGAGTTTCAGTGTTTATTTGCCTTAACAAAGTTTTGATCCTCGTAATAATATGAATGTTGTGTATTGTTTATTTGAGGCGTGTCTCGTTGGATTCCTAAGAACCAATCGTTGTCCTGCTTATGATCATAGATCACTAGTTTCATCATGTCATTAGCTCATTATGTAAGTAAGTGAACTCCCAACCAACGACAAATGCAAACACTTCCGACCCACACATTTACGTAATCAATGAGGCACAATACACATAGATGACCAAGAACTAACACATTTAAACATGTTTCCAAATTTAAATAATATTCATTCATTTGAACTTTTACGGTAATATTTAGTTGCAAGTTGTAATTGTTTAGAATAATTTGTTAGTTAACAAAGTACTTAAACAAATTAATTATGAAACAAAATGATTTACGGCTACTAACTTGTGTGACCGAATCTCTGTCCGGTCTAAATTATAGTCAATTAAGCCGGTTGTCTCACACCATGTTGGCACAGGCGTACAAGGAAGAACAAAAGGATTTATTATTATTATTTTTTTGAACGGGCAAATTTTTTTTTTTTGAACGGAGGATTTATTAATTAAATCATCCAATAGAACAGAAATTCGCAAATAGTACCCCTAAACTATCGATGTCGTATGGTTACTTTTTCATGGCAAAAGATCAAATACAAATAATCTTAACATACTAAACATACAAATTGAAGGAAAACTCAAAATTACAAGGTGACATTTTTTTAGCATTTTAGCTTGGGTTGGGGGGGGGGGGGGGGTTAGGTTTTTAGGTATATTTGTAGAGTAACTTTGATTGTTATTGATAATTAAAAAAATGTCACATTGTCTTTTTGAGTTTTCCTTCAATTTGTATGTTTAGTATGTTAAGATTATTTGTACAAGAACTTTCCCCTACTTTTCATAAGCTTTTCCCCTCGTTTGGGATTAGTTGTTGGGTTTAGTTGAGTTTTACTTTTAAACTAAACCACAAACTCTATTTATTTAAGATGATATGGTTGGTTTACAAATAAAGTTATAAAACCATCCACGTTAGTTAGGTATTAGGTTTGATGAGGATACGTCCTCAGTCGAACCGAACACCTAAGGAACACATAGACGAACCGGATGTCCAAAGGAACGATCGTACCTAGTGCCACAAAGAGGAACGATCCAACTCCCTGGTCCGGCCTAACTAACCCGGGCCCACAGCTATAACTATCCTGACAACGACTGGTCCGACTCTAACTAACTCGCCACGTCAGCATGTACAAAAACTATAAATACCCCGCCAAGACTTCCAAAAGGGGTAATCACTACTTTCTCTCTCTAAACTCTCATCTCTCTCTCCCTGACCTTTTCTCTCCTCACAAATACTTATTCTCATGCCCGAGCTTGGTCACAGAGAGGCCCCCCTCCCTGTGACGAGGCTAACGGTGTGCTTTTTCCTCATGATCTTGCAGGTTCTTGCTAGGTCATCTGAAGCTATACTCTGACCAGGTCGGACCAACTGGTTTTGAGTCTTCAGTGGCGCCATCCCCTCGAATTCACTCAATTCACTTTGCTGATTCTGCTCACTCCAAACCATGGAATCCACGACAGCTGCTCCTACAAACACTTTCCCGTCTTACAACGACATTTGGGAAGGAAACATTGCATCAACAACCGCTCCTACAGCAGTTACCACTGCAGCAGTTTTAACAGGATCAGCGACAGTACCTCCAGCTGCAAGTTCTGTGATCGCGAGCTCTGTCACCACGCTCTAGATTACCGCTCCAGTCGCTACTCCGTTGCCTAGTTTCGACAACGCTTTCCTCCTACGGAATGCTGATTTACTACGGCAACTACAACAGCAGCAGCAGCGAGAAGAAATGTTGCAGAGCCTCCGCATGAACTTGTTCAGCAGTGTTTATCCAGGGGCTAATCCCGTCTCCGTTGGAGCTTTCACCTCTGGATCTATGGTAAGTCCTATAATCTCCACTCCCATAACATGTGTTGCACAATTTTCCTCGTTCACGAGTGCTCTGATGAATAACGGACTCAATGACCTGTTTCACCAGGGATCTATGGGTTTAAACCCTCAGGATCAGGAGCTGATCATGCCGTATCATCCTACATCTATGACTTCTCAGTCAAAGTTTACGCTACGGATCGTTAATGCCCCACTCCCGACCAAATTAAAGATGCCCCCCACATTGAAGTTTTATGATGGTACGTCCGACCCGGACGATCACATGTTCGCGTTCGCCGGAGCGGCTAAGGTCGAACAATGGCCCATGCCAGCTTGGTGTCACATGTTCGCCCAAACTCTTACCGGATCGGCAAGGGCTTGGTTCGATGGGTTGCCAGAAGGATCGATTGATCACTTTGAAGATTTCCGGCGTATATTTTTGCAAAATTTCTGCCAGCAGCGATGCTGCAAGAAAGACATTACCGAGGTTCACCACATAAAACGCCGCGACGGAGAATCTGTAGAAGACTTTATCGATCGCTTCAATCGCGAAAGCATGCAGATAAGCGAAGCAGTTGACCAACTCCGAGTTTCAGGATTTTGTCATGGAGACCGGAACAATCAGCTCGTAGAAAAGCTCCACGAAGATCTCCCAAAAACCATGGAGATACTTATGGAGCGAGCTCGAGCCTTTGTCCGAGGGAAGAGTGCATGCGGTCAACCGAATGAAACAGCAGCAAGGAATGCTAAAGCTCGAACCACATCGTAGAGACGGAACGCGTCACCACCAAAAGATAGAGGCAACAACTGGAATAGAAGTCGTGGCCCGTACCAAAAGTCGGATCGAAACAGCTTCCGAACTGGAAATGTACGTTTCAACACTTTCTCCGAGCTAACAAAATCCCCAAGTGAGATCCTTAGTACAGAAACCATCCGGTTTCCTACGCCGTCGAAGCAGCGGCCTACCTCGGATAAGCACTCCAAAAAGTATTGCGAATATCACCGGGATAAAGGGCACACAACCGATGAATGTTAGGCTTTGAAACAAGAGATCGAAAAGGCCGTATGATCCGGAAAACTCTCTCATCTCGTGAAAGAAGTAAAAGATGGGAAGAAGTCTGCGGCAGCAATTGACAATCCGAACACCGAGGCCGGAATCAATATGATTCGGTCTACCGAGCCAAGAGCGGTAAAGCGGTCGAGCCAACACATGGCAGCCTGGATGCACCAAACAACGTACTTTCCTCCGATTGATCCGGACGATGCTCGAGACGGACCAATCACGATATCGGCCGTAATCGCGGGACACTTGGTTCGGCGAATCTACATAGACGGAGGAAGCGCCTTTGAGATAATGTACTTGCAGTGTTTCCAACAGCTAAACCCCCAAATGAAGAAGAGATTGATTGAAGTATCCACTCCTCTAGTAAGTTTTTCGGGAGAGGTGGTTCGTCCGATAGGGCAGATTACCCTCCCGACCACATTCAAAGATGATGGCAAAAGCAGAACTGTTCAGCTAACCTATTTGGTGGTCGGTACTCATTCATCGCACAACATAATACTCGGGCGACCTGGGCTATGAGCTCTCGGAGCAATTAGCTCGACGATACACGGTGCCATAAAATTCCCTACCGAAGCTGGGGTCGCCACTATCCTTTTAGAATCAAATTCATTCGTAGCTGAGGTAAGACACGCAGCAGAAACGAGCTCCAAAAAGTTCGAAGTGCCTACAGAACTCTGGGCGATTAATCCGGACTTCCCCGAACAGCAAGTGGCTATCGGTGCTCAGCTCCCAAAACGAACGAAGAAGCTCCTATGGGAGTTATTGAGTAACTCGATTGATCTTTTCGCATGGAAGCACTCCGATATGCAAGGGGTCCCCAGGTCTATGGCACAGCACCACCTGAACGTAAAAGAACCAATCAAGCCAATAGCACAAAGAAAAAGGCATATGGCGCCGGATCGAGCCAAGGCAATTGCAAAAGATGTGAAGAGCCTCCTAGATGCTGGAATTATTCGAGAAGTCCGGTACCAAACTTGGGTGTCGAATCCAGTTATGGTACGAAAAAAGGACAACTCATGGAGAATGTGTATCGACTTCTCCGATCTAAATGATGCGTGCCCGAAAGATTGTTTTCCATTACCGGAGATTGATGAGAAGATTGACTCCGTCGCCACGTTCAGGTTGAAGTGTTTTCTAGACGCATACAAAGGATACCACCAGATACAGATGGCGGTCGAAGATGAGGACAAGACAACCTTTGTCACCAACGAAGGAGTTTACTGCTTCACCAAGATGCCTTTCGGGTTGAAAAACGCCGGCGCTACGTATCAGCGTCTAATGAGCAAAGCTTTCAAAGACCAGATCGAGCGAAATGTAGAGGTATATGTTGATGATATCGTAATCAAGAGCCACGATGAAGCCGCCATGTTGAAAGACATACTAGAAACATTCACCCGACTCCGAAGCATCAACATGAAGTTAAACCCTAAAAAGTGCACGTTCGGAGTAGAAGAATGAAAGTTCTTGGGAGTCATGGTCGGATCAAAAGGTCTGCGAGCCAACCCAGACAAGATCGATGTTGTTCTTACCATGAAGCCTTCAACGTCGGTTAAAGAGATCCAGTCCTTAAATTGGGAGACTGGTCGCCCTCCATCGGTTCCTGTCAAAAGCTGCAGATAGATCTCTCCCATTCATGGACGTACTCAGAAAAAGTTTCAGATTGGAGTTTAAATGGACCGAAGAAGTCGCAAGAGCCTTTGAAGAGCTCAAAGCTTATCTCGGCACCTTGCCAACCCTCACTGTACCAGAAAAAGACGAGGTACTAACGGTTTATTTAGCCGCATCATTCGGCGCAATCAGTGCAGTACTAGTTGCCCACCGAACTGGAGCCCAAATCCCCATCTACTATGTGAGCCGAACGTTGAAGGATTATGAAACAAGATATTCAAACTTGGAAAAGCTAGCTCTGGTATTGGTTCACGCTTCAAGAAGACTTCGCTGATACTTTCAAGCCCATCCCATTGAGGTACGAACGGACCAGAGAATCCAACATGTGCTCCGACGACCCGAGGTTTCAGGTCGCATGGCGAAATGGGCAATCGAATTGGGTGCATTCAATATCACCTTCAGAACCAAAGGTCCGTTAAAGGGACAGGTGATAGCTGATTTTTTAGTAGAGATGCCAGAGGACAAAGAAATGGAAGAGACGGAGAAAGTTCTGAACAAGCCCTGGTCTTTGTATACAGACGGGGCTTCAAGTGCATACAGACGGGGCTTCAAGCGCCGAAGGGGCCAGAGCAGGTTTGATTCTCACCGATCCGGACGGCACGTATATGACGTATGCGCTCTGATTAGAATTCAAGAGTTCTAATAATAAAGCTGAATACGAGGCCCTGTTAGCTGGCTTACGTCTGGCAACCAAAGTCGGAGCAAGAAACGTTGTGGCCCACATGTAGATTCGTTGCTCGTAGCGAATCAGGTGAACGGAGAATATGAAGCAAGGGAAGCCAACATGATTGAATATCTCGAACAAGTAAAACAAGTTATGGCATCGTTCGATTCATGTAAAGTTGAACACATTCCCCGCAGCAAAAACAAAAAGGCCGACGCGTTGAGCAAGTTGGCATCCGTATCGTTCAGTCATTTGGCCAAAGAGGTAAGGGTAGAGGTGTTAACCTCGCCCTCTATAGCCACTCCACACGTTATGCAGGTAGAAGCTCCGTCACAAACATGGATGACACCCATAATCAACTACTTGGTACACGATGTTTTTCCAGTTGATAAAGCAGAGTCGAGAAAGATCCAAATCAACTCTCTTCAGTACCAGATGCAGGAAGGAGGTTTGTACCGAAAGACTTTCCTCGGGCCTCTGTTAAAATGCCTCAATCCGGAGCAGGCCAGCTATATCATCAGAGAAATACATTACGGCATCTGCGGGATTCACACCGGGCCAAAAATGATCGTAACAAAGGTGAAAAACGCATGATATTATTGGCCCGGGATGCACGAGAGTGCAGTTAAAGAACTCCAGCAATGTGATGAATGCCAAAAGCACGCACCAGTAAGCCTCCGAGCAAAGAATGAGATAATCCCGGTAACCGCCACATGGCCATTCCAAAAGTGGGGCGTTGACATAGTCGGTCCTTTTCCACGATCAAGCGGAAGTGCCCAATACTTGTTAGTCACGGTGGATTATTTCACCAAGTGGGTGGATGCCCGACCATTCACAATCATCTCTGGCTACAATGTAACGAGATTCTTCTGGGAACAAATCGTATGCCGTTTCGGTCTTCCACTTTACATTGTAAGCGACAATGCAAAGCAATTCGCGGAAAACCCGTTCAAACGCTGGTGAGAAAACTTGAAGATTAACCAAGTCTTTTCCTCGGTTGCCCACCCCCAGGGAAACGGGCAGGTCGAACAGATAAACCGATGAATCGTTGATGGGATAAAGAGAAGACTTGGTTACGAAGGCAAAGGATGGGCGGATGAGTTAACGAACGTTCTATGGGCTCACCGAACGCTTCACAAAACTAGTAACGGAGAAACACCGTTCAGTCTTACATATGGCACCGAGGCCGTAATCCCCGCAGAAATTGGACTCCCAAATCAAAGGTGCAAAAACTGGGAAGAAAATGAGCAGGAGCTCCGATCCAATCTTGATCTGCTAGAAGAGCGTCGGAACGTTGTGGCCATAAAGGAGGCACGATACAAAAAGAAGATTGAGAAGTATTACAACGCCCTTGCCAAGCTTTACAAATTCAAGGTCGGAGACTTTGTACTCCGAAGTAACGACGCAAGCCGTGTCGAAGCCCCTGGGAAGCTAACCCCAAAATGGGAAGGACCGTATCGAGTCAAAGAGGCTAGCGAAAAAGGCTCGTACGTGTTGGAAAAAATCGATGGGACCCCCGTACCCAGAACATGGAACGGGGTGCATTTAAAAAAATGTTTCATGTGAACAGCCTGCTACGGCCAAGAAAGATCGCTATTTCCTACTTGTTTTATTTTCAATTTCCATGTATGAATCGGGAGGGTAATGCCCCGAACAAATTTCCATTTTCCTTGTAAACCGGGAGGGTCTTCCCCGGAGCTATGATTAAATAAATCAATAAATAAAGCGATCTGTATTTTTACAAGTACAAAGCATAGCGTATGTATAAGTTCGAACGATATAAAAACGTGCACAAACGGGCCTCGACCCATGCCTCGCGCCGATCGAGAAGGCTTAAATAGTTCCAAAAACAAAAAAAATCTATTAAGCACAAGGGCCGTATCTAATACGGTCCGACTATAAACAATCCATTAAGCAAAGGAAGTCAAAGAATTTCTTGCTATGATCCGGTCATCTAGATGACCGAGCCATGACTTGACCGAACAGCATAAAGTTTGGACGCAAACTAAAAGGCTAAGTAGCCAAGCATGAACATCTTATCAAAATATTACTTCATATAGAACTAAAAAAAAATATGTTCTATGCGACTAACAAGTTCAAATACCAAGATTCACAGCTAAAGAAAGTTAAAGTTATACGGTAACAAATCATTGTACGATTACAAAAACAAATATCAAGTTAAGATTCAATGTCTTCCTTCACGATGGGAAGTTCGCTCCTTTGCTTGATAACAGATAAGGGTTTGTCTACTAAATCCGCAACCTTCTCAAGAACGGAGATGTGAAAATCATCGAAAGCCTTTATCGCAACGTTTAGTACATCCTGGGCTCCTTCATCATAACCGGAGACTTCCTCGAACGAGTGAGCTGAACCTTTGGCCGCCTGGAAACCCTGTTTAATTCCTTCGTTCACTCTAACCACATTTACGCTGTTCACTAAATCAGCAACCACCTTCTCCAGCTCAGGGCTTTGATGAACCAATTTGACCACCCAAGCGACTCCATCCGTCAAAAACCACTGCTTAGTGAGCATAAGCTCCGATACCTGGGCATATAATTCAACCATCTCACCATCACAACGAGTCAGCATACCTTTCGCTTCATCGATCGTAGCTTTGTGCGACTCGATTGCCCTGTCACGAGCCCTCTCAAGATCATCTTTATCTGTAGAGAAACAAGATCCAGTAAATTGAAAAAAGGAAACAATAAATAGTAAGTTACGGACGTACCACTAGTCAGGCGGTGATGATCGGCCAAAAGCTGGTCGTAAGACGATTGCATCTCTTTTAGCTCGGCCTTGTGCCTCTTCTCCGCATCAGACAATTTCTTCTCCAGATCACCAAACTTCAACTTAAAAGCCTCCAGGTCTTGCAAAGCTTTGTCTCGGGCTTCGTAAGCAGTTGCAGCTGAAGCCTGGGAAGACTTGTTGACCTCTTTTGCTTCCGAGACCTGCTCCTTTAGGCGATCCACCTGGGACCGGAGAGATGAAAGCTCTTGTTTGGTTTTCGACCGAACATTGTCTTCATTCTTCAAATTAACAATCTCCCGCTCAAACTTACGACAATTTGACTCCGACTCGACCCAATGCTTATAAGTCTCCACCACCAAAGAGTTTGACTGAGCTTGATTCAACATCAGGGCGTTCCCAAGCTCCGGACCACTCATCTTCCGGTAATGTGCATGCTCGGCCGGAGTCCCAAGATGAAACAATGCCATCTTTGCTGATAAAGCATCCACAATCCTGTCTTTGTTCGCCAACGACTATTCAGGCACATACTTCTCCAAAGCACGAGCTGAATCCATATCCGCAGCATCACCCGAACCTAGCTCCCGGCACAAGAAAACAGCTTCAGTTTCGTACCATAAAGGGGAGGAAGAGGCACTATCCCCACCATCAGCTAGTTGGGGGCTCGGCCTTGAGACGTTAGAAGCAACCCCCGTCGTAGGCTTACCCGAAGGAGAAGGCTCAATTTTCTTGAAGGACAGGGGATCAGGCATATGAATATCCTCGATAACTTTGGTAGTTGCCCCGCCAAAAGATAATGGGCTTGTTGGAATATTGACCGGGCGATCCCTAGGGGTGCGACCACCATGGAGATGGGCATCAAGATTTGCCAATAAACCCCCAGCAGCAGAAAACTCGGTGGCCTGGTCGTCTTCATCATCCATAGTAATGGTTTTGAAATCCATCTTCTTTTTCTTCACCTGCTTAGGTTTCGGATCAGACTTCGAAGAAGTAGTTCGTCTCCTTTTCAAACTAACTTGAGGACGCTCCTCATCACCATCATCGTTACCTTCTTCTACCCCTTCAGCATGTACTCCTTCGTCTTCAATGGATATAGGGGTGTGCAGAATTCGTTTCGAATTCGAAAAATTCGAAATTCGTTTAAATTCGATTCGATTATCAAGAATTCGTTTCGATTATAAGAATTCGAATTCGAATTCGAGTCAAGTAAATCGAATACGAATTGAATACGAATTTATAATTTCAAATTCGATTCGATTCGAAATTCGAATAAAAATTATACATTTTTACTTATTATTTTTATATATAATACATATATAACTTTGATTAGGCTATACTATAAATTATTTTCAAATTTTTTCCAAGTATTAAAATTACCCATTACCAAACCCACTACATGGCCCATAACTAAAACCTAAGTAACAAATCTATCAATAGATTTTTAAGCGTAAAAATATTAACTTGTAATGTGGAGTGGTTATTTCCGACTTCTCGTTTTGAATTTTAGACTTGTGGTACTTTATTTGGAACTTTTTAATGTGATATCGTGCTTTATGGCTGCTTTAAAATTTATGTTTCATTATGAAAGTTTTTTACATGTTTTTAAAGAATCTGAATTAAATCGAATTTATTCGAATTCGAATTTTTAATCGAATACGAATTGGATTTTTTATTCGAATACGAATTCGAATCGAATTCGGTAGGTTTTAGTCGAATTCGAATCGAATACGAATTCAAGGAAAAATAAAAATTATTCGAACAATTCGATTCGAATAATTCGAAAATTCGATATTCGATTCGATGAACACCCCTAAATGGAAAGATGCACTCCTTCGTCCTCAATAACAAACTTGGAACCGGATCCTTTCGTCCCACTCGAGCTAGTTTTCTTGCCTTTGTCACTACCAACCACCACCGCCGCTGAGCCGGTGTAGGATCGAATCGCGACCTGAATGAGTTGTTTGGAAGAGTTCTTAGACTATACGAGAGGCGGAAACAAACGTATAGACTTGAAACAGCTTGATTCACACTTTAACCTTCTTGTATATTGAATTAACAACGATTACAATCACAAGGAATACCGGCAACACCTCGGTATCGATTCTGAAATCTGTTACAAATGACAAGAACACAAGCCTATTTATAGGACATGGGATTCCGTTTGAATCATCACATGTCAAGTACAAACAGAACCTTTCAAACGAACTATTCAAACGAAACAATCAAAAGTCAATTCAAACGAACATGTTTCATGTTTTGTCTCATGTGCACGTAATTTCTTATATGTTGCAATGATGATGTCATCCTTATGATGTCATCATTGAATATGATGACATCATGCTTGTTCAAATCTGCAACGCATCCCAGACTCGATATAAGATGAAGTCGACAGATGAATTCACTAACAGACTCCCCCTCAGATGTTGACGAGTCTTAAGTGTCGAGTCTTCTCAATCTTCAGTCTTTATCAGTCTTTGGGCTTCCTTCACTCTAACTTTCTTCAACTAATCTTTCAGGATCAAACTCCTAGCTCTTTCATGTTCATATTCTCTTTCTCTAACAGACTCCCCCTCAAGATGTGATGGGATCGTAGTCTGGCTTTCACAGGTTTAGATATCGTAACCTGACTCACCTGCATATTCTCTACCCAAAACATAAGTTTCGTAAAAATAAGATATAACAAATTTAGAAACTTTGCTAATCACTTGAAGACACAACCCTGAATTCATCATTTTCAATTATCGAACAAAAAGATTTATCATGTAAATCACTGATGAACCACTTAAATGAATATCATTTTCATTTTAAACATCTTCAAACAAACTTTCCCAAACCTGTTCGTCATGTTCAACACTTGGAATTTTGAAAATCAGCTCTCCAACATCAGTTGTCGAAAATCTTTTGAATTTTTCAAAATTTATGCTAAAACACACCGAAAATCTTTTTGGATTTTTGATATAACAGAAATGAAATGCAGTAAAGAAATATTTACAAACAATATTTTTGTGAGTTTGTGTAAGAGGATCATATCAGTTTATGAGACAAATCACCAACACCGTTAAGCTTTATACATTTTAAGTTCTAAACGATTCACTTAGATTGTCAGTATACTGATCCACTTAAATTTTCACACAAAGTTCAACTGTTTCGAGATACGAGATTAATGTCTTAAGCTCTTAAACTTATTCGCGTGTCCCACCTCAGAATATACTCCCGTATCCAGATCCCAATATTCAGTCTTACAGGTGAGTATACCTAGATGATATCCGTAAGGGGTTAAATTGCGAAGGCCGTGAGAGCTCAGGTCAGAACTTCCGTTCAGCAGAGAGATGTCGGCTTCGACTTTACAGTGGGTCCCCTTTAGAGGATCTTTTTTACAACAACATTGATTAGCAATTTTATTGTCTCATCATTTATGCTGAGGGCGGCGCTATATTTCAAGCAAGCGGAAAGTATTCTCCGGGGACTAGGCCATTGCTTCCGCAAAATCAGAAGTCCCGGGATAATACCCCAGATATCACTAAGCATAAAGACCTAGTATCTCAGAAAGAGGGGTCCTTCAAACAAGATTTCGGGGGTTACCCATATATCCGAGAGATGTTACCCACGATATAAGCAAGTTTGAATTTAGGTTTATATCTCGTCACAATCTACTAAATGTGCAAAAACCTACTGGCATATCATCAGTGAGACCGTTTATCACATTTTAACTATCCAATTCTTTAGCATGCCATGATCGTCCACTGATGTACTATCATTTCCTCTTTTATACAACAAAACTCATTTTTGATTTTATCATGTTTTTGTCTTTTTCAAATTTTCAAATGTTTTTGGATTTTCTGAAAAAATTTTACTCCCCATAAAATGCAAACACATTTTAGGAAATTTGAAAACGAACTATACAATAAAATGACAACCGATATCAAATCGCTTCAAATCGCCATCCACTTGGCATAAACAATCATAACTCCCCCTCACAACAAACTATTTTCCCATTGTGATTTCAAAACACTTAAGTTTGTTTTAATCAAATGGTTTTTTCGGAAAATAAGTTTTGTTGATTTTCAAACCATCATTTTGTTCTCCAAAATACCACTTGTAATTATGGTCCAATCAAGTTCAACTTAATGATCTTGATTAACCATTTGAAGATGAAAACCTTCTTCAACCACTTGCAGGTTCATTTTACCAACCATAACCACTTGTAAATCAAAATATAACAATTTAAATATACCACCTGTACTTTACCAACTGTACCACTTGTAGGATCATTTGCTAAGAAATATGCCGATTCCTACTCCACTCTTACCAACCTGGGAGCTCCGGCAAGTCAGAATTTTAGTTAGGAAAAACTTTCCCCCAAGCCTGACCATCCTTGGGAGATTCTGGAAGACACCTGTCCCACCAACATTTTGATTTATAAAATTCTTTTGCAGTTTTAACCTTCCCATCAACCATCTTCCCAAAAATATGTTTTACATTGCCATTAAACGCCTTTTCAATATCAAATTCTTTGTTATCAGCAAAGAATTGACCTGAAATCTCAACCCTACCTTTTGATTTCAGATTATCTTTTGTTAATGGCGGAAAGTTTTCCTCATTCACCTCAGGAATGGAATTAACAACCTTTTTCTCAACAGATGACTCCTCTGATTTTATGGAATCAGATTCATTTTCAGAATTACTATAAGATTTTACAACCCATCTTTGTTTACTCAAATCGACTTGTCTTTTGCATTCTCGTTTAAAATGACCTTTTCCTTTGCAACGAAAACAAGTGACTTTCGATTTGTCAAAACCCAGTGGAGAAGTAGCCATTCCTCAAAACTCATCTCTACCAGTAATTTGTTGAAACTTTTCTGCTCTCCTCCAAGCACTAGCTAAACACCATTTAATATCCATCAGCTCAAGTTCCTCTGCATCTATTTGGTCATAATCCTCTTTTGTAAGCATCGGATTTCCAATCTTGCCAGCAATCAAACTTTCATAAGATTCCAACATAGCAACGAGTGATGCCATATGTTGTTTGGCAATTTCTGGAGACAAATTCTGACCATTCTGAATGTTCAAAGTAACATTGCATTGCAGATTTGTTGAATTCGAGTGTTGAGAACTTGGTGTTGTATAATTTGGATCAAAGCTTGAGTATGAAGATGAAAATCCACCACTCTGTGTCACATTACTATCCTTTGTTCCAGACAAACTTTCAGCACTAAAACCAGTTTGGATCTTCGGACTAGGGCTGGGGGTAGCCTTAAACTTGTTCCCTCGGTAATACAGACTGACATCTTGTTTAGCATTTGGATTCGTCATGATTGCAGTTTTCTGAATATCCAACTCATGCTCTTCAATCTTTTGAATAAACTGTGCCAAATTCATACTCTGAGACTTTCTTAAGTGTTTCACAATCATCAAATAAGTTCCCCACTTATGCTGTGGTAGTGCTTCAGCAAGTTTATCAACCCATTCCTCATCTTCTTTCTTTATATCCAATCTCTCCATTTCCAAAACAAGATGACAATATCTGTCAATAGTCTGTTTTGTTGTTTCATGATCAAAAGCCACAAACATATCAAAAGATTTTTTTTCAGTAATGCCTTTCTATTTTTAATCATATCTGCACTTCCTTTGAACTTTTGAATCAAAGCTTCCCAAATTGATCTAGCTGTACCATTATGTTGGAGTAAAACAAAAATATCTTCCTTAATCGCTTGTTGAAGAATACTGATCATCATTTTCTCACTTGTAAATTTCAATTTGTCACTCTCTGAATAGTCTTCAATTGCCTTTACAATCCCATGTTCATTCTTTGGTTTCTCATAATATTTCAACAATGAACACCAAGCATCAAACTTATACGCTTGTACCCAGTTCTCAAATCGATTCTGCCATCCTTTAAAATCTTCAATGTACATCAGCTTTGGCGGTTTCTAACGAGTTCCCGTCTCATTCTCACTGTATAATGTTTCAGCAGCAGTAACGGGTGCAACTGATGTAGCAAACGCATTGTAGAATTCCTCGTCCATATTTCAAAAAAATTGAGATACTTCGGGAAACACCTCTAATCACCTGCAAACAAACAAACAATCAGTTTAAACGAACTAAATATGTAACAATGTGTGCTGATGAAATCAATCTAAGACTCGTTGTCGAAGACTTGTGAACTCGTTCCAATATTGTTGAAGTAAAGATCACTGAATGAATGAACTTGATCGGATGAACTAAATAATATGGGCTTTGAATGGACACAACTCTATACTTCAATTGTTAATTGGGCCTCTCGAGTGATTTGGGCCATGCACTTTAATATGTCCGTTAACAATAAAATCTGATTGGACCGAGAATGTGTGTTATCAATTCAATTATCAACTTGCCAACAAAACTCACATGCACAACTGAATGGTGACTGACAACTATATAATTGCTCAACACAAACCTATTGAACCAATGTTATGGACCTATTCCATGCACAAGTCGACAACATTAATGGGCTGACACCTTTGATTAGATCACAAGAATTGCATTGGACTTTTATCATTTCAAAGACTTTTGTATACCGACAACAATAAAAGACTTTTATATACCGACAACTCGAAGACTTTTAAAACAAACACTTAAAATCTCAGTGGGCCTTCAACTAACAATGGATTGCACTGACTTGTTTTTAATCAAATGCACATGGGCACCGAAGATATTCTTGAACTTATCTAGTCACATGCAACACTTTGGGCAGACAACTTTTCATTTAATTGTGCTGATATTTTCAAAGTTTAATGACCGACAAACCAATATCACATGCAATTCTTGAACGAAGCACTCATGTGACCAACTGACACACTTCGATGCACTTTTCACATGAAATATAATTCTTCAAACGGAATACAAACTCAAACGGTATCAATTCGTTCAAACGGAAACACCAATTTCAAACGTGATCACCTGATTTCAAACGAGATCCCTTTGTTTTTTCAAACGAAATGTCTAAACTCAAACGGAATATGCCTTCAAACGGGATCTTCCTGTTTCAAACGAGATCATCTAGCTTTTTCAAACGAAAAAACCTATGACGTCATCATTTTTCGAACACTTTCAAACGGAATTATGAAAATGTCATGTTTTAGATAGATTTTAAAGCTGAAATTTTCCAGGATTTGTTAAAACATGATTGCGAGTATAATGTGAAATTTTGAGCCGATTTTAACCGTGAAAAATTTTTAATTTTGAAAAAGAAAGTGTAGAAGTCAGAAAATGTGATGAAAACATGCTGTTTTGGCAAGAACTCCTCGTCCTGAGCTCTGATACCACTTGTAGGATCGAATCGCGACCTGAATGAGTCATTCGGAAGAGTTCTTAGACTATACGAGAGGCGGAAACAAATGTATAGACTTGAAACAGCTTGATTCACACTTTAACCTTCTTGTATATTGAATTAACTACGATTACAATCACAAGGAATACCGCAGCACCTCGGTATCGATTCTGAAATCTGTTACAAATGACAAGAACACAAGACTATTTATAGGACATGGGATTCCGTTTGAATCATCACATGTCAAGTACAAACGGAACCTTTCAAACGAACTATTCAAACGAAACAATCAAAAGTCAATTCAAACGGACATGTTTCTTTTTTTGTCTCATATGCACGTAATTTCTTATATGTTGCAATGATGATGTCATCATTAAATATGATGACATCATGCTTGTTCAAATCTGCAACGCAACCCAGACTCGATATAAGACGAAGTCGACAGATGAATGCACTAACAGCCGGAGCAACATTTAGTACTTGTGCCGCAGGAGCTGAACCAGAACCTCCTTGACCAGCCGAACCCCCCTGATTACCCGAAGTCGCAGGTTCCCGAATCGGATAGAGGTTCTCCTGTACGACGCTTAGATACGGAGGATCGTCCTTTGGCGTCGTAGTGGCTCGGACATCAAGCTCTTTGGAGTCGAAGGATTTCAGCCTCAAAGCCTCTTTCAAACCCATAGCTGCACAAAAAACAAACAAATAATATCCATAGTCCGGCATGATAAAAAGCATACAAACGAATAATAAAATAATCAGCAAGCAATGCAAGAAACGCCGCATGACTAACCCTTTCCGTTCCACCTAAGGGTGGGATACCACTCCAGTTCGGCCCACATCGTGCTAATCCGTCCCATGACAAGAATGTGTTCCGGAAACTTTTGCACACGCCCTGCTTCCTTAATCAAAGTCGCGTATAAATCTCTGTCAAATTCAAAATCTTCAGGAAGAGGGGGTGGGAGGCGCGACCTTTTTAGTCTCCATGTCATTTCAGCCGGAACGCATCGGTCGTCCACCAAGAAGAAACGGTCTTTCCAATCCTTTATACTAGTCGTAATCCACGAGTAACAACAAGCGTTCTTATTCCTGACCTCGAAGGTGTACCAACTACCGGACCGATTCAACTTGTAAAAAGCCCGGAACACATCCAAATCTGGGTCGGAGTCCAAACCACGACAGGACAACTCAAAATGACATACCTTGGCAAGGCCAAAGGGGTTCATTTGAGAAAGATGAACCTCGTGAAATAATAGAACTTTAATCAAAAAATTCGTCTGAGGAAGACGATAGTTACAGTAATCGAATAAGCGAGTGTAAACCCCTATTTTCCCCGGAACGAAGGGATAAATGGGCGTATTCTTTTCGGGGAGAACGGGGTGTAAAGAGGCGGGAATTGCGTATTTATCTATATACCACTGAAAACCATTTCTATTCAAAAGGTTGAAGCAACCAGATAAGTTGCTCTTGTTCGCCATACTAAAAAGAAGATACTAACCTGATCGAAATCTTCTGTTTTCAAGGAAGGAAGAAAGGGGAAAAGAAGAAGGCAACACAGGTAAAAGTAAAAAAGAAAAGTAACTTTTCTCTTTATATATAAAAGGTGTTTTCCCCACCGCCATAGGGCCTCCAGTAAGATGGCGACACGTCATGATAATTGACGCAAGTTAAACGTCACATCAGATAAGAGGAAGATAAAACGACTGTCGGTTACCTAACAAAATCACCGCCAAAATTTGAAATTCAAAAATCAACAACACGAACGACGAATCAGGGGGTCAACTCACCAAAATCACGCCATTTTAGTTCGAAGCTTTTACCAAGGAAACGCTACGGACTAGGGGGACTTGATGAGGATACGTCCTCAGTCGAACCGAACACCTAAGGAACACATACACGAACCAGATGTCCAAAGGAACGATCATACCTACTTCCACAAAGAGGAACGATCCAACTCCCTTGTCCGGCCTAACTAACCCGGGCCCACAGCTATAACTATCCTGACAACGACTGGTCCGACTCTAACTAACTCGCCTCGTCAGCATGTCCAAAAACTATAAATACCCTGCCAAGACTTCCAAAACGGGTAATCACTACTTTCTCTCTCTAAACTCTCCTCTCTCTCTCCCTGACCTTTTCTCTCCTCACAAATACTTATTCTCACGCCCGAGCTTGGTCACAGAGAGGCCCCCCTCCCAGTGACGAGGCTAACAGTGTGCTTTTTCCTCGTGATCTTACAGGTTCTTGCTAGGTCATCTGAAGCTATACTCTGACCAGGTCGGACCAACTGGTTTTGAGTCTTCACCCTCGTTTGGGATTAGTTTTTGGGTTTAGTTGAGTTTTACTTTTAAACTAAACCACAAACTCTATTTATTTAAGATGATATGGTTGGTTTACAAATAAAGTTATAAAACCATCCACGTTAGTTAGGTATCAGGTTTGGTTTTCTATTTTAGTAAAATTTCTTAAATTATATTTGTATCAACGTCTGTTAAGAGAGAGAGAGGAGTCATACCGAAGAGGGTGGAAGTGGGACGGCGTTCTCTCTTGTTACGCACTGCCAACCCCCCTCCCAATGTTTTTCCTTATTTGCTTCTTCTCCCTTTCCTCACTACCACCCTACAGAATCTCTCACCATCCACCTCACCCCATCTTACCCTTGCAATACACCAACCCGCCTCCCTAACTTCGTACATCATTGAAGCCAATCAAACAACACATACAAAAGAAAAGCATACTGTTTAAGAATTCTACCGTCTGGTTTACGGTTTGAAAATACCATATATAACTTTCTGAGACTTACGGCTAGCAACGTAAACTTAACTTACTGTTTACAATTATTATTAAAAAATCATTTTTAGAATATTCATAAGTCCATAAAACTACAAAGCGTGCTGATTTTGAACGATGATTGTTTTAAAAAATGAGTAAACTTCCGTTTTGCTCCCCGTGGTTTGGTCGTTTTAACGGTTTTGCCCCAATCCTTTAAAAATAGCCATTTACTCCCTAATCTTTCTAACTTATCACCATTAACCCCATCTAAAAATTATGTTAGAAGTAAGGGTATGTTGGTAATTTTACAGATAAGTATTATAATAATTTATTAATAATTTCTAAAATCCATTTTTAAGTTTTTTATTGATACAAAAATAAAGATTTTTTATATATATAAAATAAAAGAACTCATCTCTCTCTAACTCATCAGATCCCCCTCTCTCCCTACACATTCTCTGCAACAAGCACCACCACCGCCACTGCCAGCTGCCGCCACCACCAGCTGGTTATCACCACCTCCATAGCCATTAGACCACCGCCATCAACACCATCAGATTTGTACCATTTCCCACCGTGCCTCTCTTTCTAAGCCGGTTGTCTTCTCTCTAGGTCGACCTTTTCTACCCAAATCTGAGTGGAGTGTGTTGGTTGAATGTTGCTCCGATCTGTTTTGGCGACAAGAGTTAGGATTGCGGCGACCAATTTTTCAACCAAAATGTTCCCTCTTTTCAACCATAACCCCTAATATTGAGCATAATTGGGCCACCAATTTTTTACACACAAACAATAAGAAACCAAAATGAAGAAATTAATCAAAAATAAGAAATGGGTGTACTTGAATATCAGAAGAATCCTCAAAATTTCTTCTGGGAAGGGGAAGGAAGGACCCTTATCCAACTTACAGCACACACCACAATCCGTTACGCACTACCATAAAGCTTATTTTTTCTTGGTACCGAAACCGGCGGCACTGCTGCTGCTGAAAGCCTTTTTGTGGGATTTTGTTGAGAGTTTAACCTATCATGGTTTTTCCGTCGCCGCCGGTTTCACGACGGCGAGAGGATAAGGTACGGTCGTTAACATCGCCCGCGACATTTGATGTATTGCAAAATACATCTCTTATTCGTGTAAAGTTCGTATAGTTTTCCTTTGTTTTTAGTTTTATTTTATTTAGAATTTCATACTTTGATCGGATTTTATGTTTCCAGGTCTTCGGTGCTAAAAATGTCAAAAAAATGAAGTGTTAAAGGCTTGGAAACGAGTGGAAAATAAGTTAGAATAATTTCTGAAGTTTTGGGGTGTTGAAGCTGATCAAGAAATGAATCATTCTGTGAAAAATAGGGCCTAGCGTCGCATTACCAGGATCTGTCTTCACCGTCGCGTACCGCCACCATTAAAATATTAATTTCTGGCATTTTGTGGCGTCGCGCTGCGCGACTGCAAGAGGTGTTACCCGTCGCGCAACGCGACGGGGTGTTATTACGGCTTTTCTTCGTTATCGATTAGGGATTGATATAAAAAGTCAACTAATCATAACTAAACCCTAGTTACGAATCAAGAAACACATAGGCGATTTTCAGAGCAGATTTTACGGTTTTCGGAGCATTTTGGCGTGCAAGAATCATCCGGTTGAAGCTTGGAGCATAGGAAAGAAGATTATTCGAGTCTTATGTCCCGGTTTTCATTATTTTCTTGTTTTCGATACTTTAATGATGAATTCTTGTTTTGAACTTATTGTTTTGATTTTAGACATCATGTTTTCAGATTAAAACCTTTGTTACTACCTAGGTTAGATGATAGTTTAACGAAGTTTGGATTTTTAATGGTTTTCTATTATTTGGTTATGGATTGATCTTTGAAAGTAAAGAATTATAGAACCTTTAATTTGGTGAGTATGCGTATTTAGATTTTATTGTTGATTATTTGCTGTTTCACATAAATTTTGGTGGATGTCTTTCACATAATGAATTTGTGTTGATTTTTCGTATCTTTGCGGGTTCGGGTGATCTTTGGGTAAATCGGCCGATAGCCTTAGAAACAGTGATTAAAATACAATTAGAACTAGGTATTCTGCTTAACTTGTCGCTGAGAGGCTCGAGTTTGTTAGTAGGTCTCGGTACGATATATAGCCAAGATTGGTTTTGAGAGAAGGCGGTCTTAGTTCCCTAATCGCATCTGTGTCTATTAAACCAAATTAGAATCTAGAGTTGCCTTAGACTTTCGTGCTGAGAGGTAGATTGTCATATTAGGGTACTTTTAGAGACGTTAGAGGACTGAGAGGAAGTCTAACAACCGGTGTTCATAACAGCCTTGTAGGGTCTCCTAGGTTTCTTCCTAAGAAGGGACGGGAGGTCTTAGCATAGATACCTTAGGGTTTAGTACTTTACGATCCCGGTTCCATACCACAGTAGTACCGTTAGAAATCCATTCCTAGTTAAACTGGATTCAAGCCTAGGTAGTCGTTAATCTCTATTGAATCAAGCCTTACTTCTTATTCGTGTCGTAGTCTAGTTTTATTTCAATTTCAATTCTAGGATTTTACTAAAACCTCCCCCCAAAACACAAAAACAGTTAAGTTAGTGTCAGTGTCAGTCTAAATAAAGTCGTCAACGTAGTTAATTAGAGTCCTTGTGGGTTCGACATCCGGACTTGCTTTTCTTTACTAGAGTCGATCGGTACACTTGCCGGTGAGTAGTTTAGTCGAGTTAGAGAGTCTATATTATTATTACTTGAGTCTAATTTTAGGTTTATTTTTAGTTGATTTTATTTGAACTACTTATAGCACATCAAGTTTTTGGCGCCGTTGCCGGGGATTCTTGGCAATTGCGTTAATTACTATGTTTGGATTTCATTTGACATCTATACATGCTTTTTGTGTGTTTTTGAGTCTTAGGAGTCCAAGTAATTTTAGCATCTTTTTTATTTTTAGAGTCTTTTGTTTGTGTCGTCTTACTTGTTTGTTCTCGGTTTTGCAGTTAATGCCCCACACGCATTCCAAGGGACCAGTGAAGCCACCGATCGACAAGTCTTCCTTCTCTACATCTAGTTCACAGGTTAGAAAATCCTCAGCTTCATATTCAACCCCTTCTGACTCTACACTACAATCTAAACCACCGAACTTTGACTTTACCCCGAAGTCGTCACCCCACAACACCCCACCACCCTCCCGTTCCCGTACACCTAGTCCACCACCAGCTTTCCAAATGGCCGCAAATCAAACTGCCCACCAACACTCCACCGCGGGGTTTACCGCAAACTCACCCATCACCATACCCGAAATCACAAATGACAAGTCCTGGCAAATTCCCTCATACATCATGACCGCCATCAATAAATCTTGTCAGTTTCACGGTCATGATGATGAGGAGGCGCCTGCACATATCAACAATCTCACCCGTCTTTGCAGCACCTTCGGTATCGAAGGTGTTAATCTTGATGCCCGCTATCTCCAAGTCTTCCCATTTTCGCTTGCTGGCCGCTCAGCCACGTGGCTTGATTCGCAGCCGGCAGGTACCTTTACTACTTGGGCTGGACTTAGGGATGCCTTCCTTGCTAAGTATTTCCCACCTGCGAAGGCATCTCGCCTTTGAGATTAGATCCATTCATTTAGAATGGAGCCTGACGAACCATATCACTTAGCTTGGGAGAGGTTTCAAACTTTACTCTCGCGTTGCTCCCAACATGGGCTGTCTGATTGGGCTTTAGTAGAAAAATTTTACAATGGTCTTACCCAATGTTGCAGAAGTCGTTTTAGGCGGCCGATTAATCGGCGCCTAGGCGGTAATCGGTGAGCCATCGCTTAAATAATGGCAAATCGGTTAAAAAAATCGGTCTCAGTCAAAGACGGTCAAAATCGGACCTAGTCGGAGAAAATCGGAAGAAATCGATGGAAATCGGACTAATCGGACCTGGAAATTTATACTCACTTAACCTGTTTTTTCGACCCGATTCATGGTTTTAAAGGGTTTTATGGCATAATCTAAAGAAACTTACCATTACGGCGGCCTTAGCCTTCTTCTCCGGCGACCTTAGTCTTCTTCTCCGGCGAAGGGAATATGTTAGCCTTCTTCTCCGGCGACCTTAGCCTTCTTCTCCGGCGAAGGGAATATGGGGATTAGGGTTTGTGTTTTGTTTTTGTGTCTGATGAAGAAGAAGAGACGAAAGGGAACGACCCAGTCAATTTGTTGAACATTAAGTGTTGTCGATTAAGTGAATTGGGAGGCCCAATAGAAATTGAGGGGTTGGTCAACTTTGGCATGTTATCTGATCACAAGTGGTTCTTTCTTTTCAACAATTATGTCGGTTATGTAAATTGTCGATATATCCAACCATGTGATTTCATATTAAGTTGCGGTCCAATGAGATGTTATTAATTGATAATATCAAAAGTTCACAAGATATCTGTTCTTATACACAAATAAAGTTTAGATGATTAGGGTTATTTAAGTTTAGGTATTTTAACATATAACTCCCTCCATCTTTATTAGTTTATATTTAGTCCTTATACTTATGAATTTATATATGAAAAATATAAAATTAATGGTATATGTATATAAATTCATAAAATTATACATATAAAGTCCATTCCTATTAATCCCGATTAATCCCTAGGCTGTACCTCACCGCCCGACTAGCGCCTAGCGCTTTCTACAACATTGGTCTTACCCCTGAATGTAAGGCCCGATTCGACACATCTGCAGGAGGCCATCTTATGGGAAAGAAATCTGTGGCCGACTGCAATGATCTCTTTGAGAGCTTCGCTCATGCTGATATAGATCATAGTGCTATCAGTAGTAATTCCATTCCTGTGAATACTTCCTCATCCTCCTGAGGAGTAAACCAAGTCGTCTCGGACTCAAAGGTAGCATCTCAACTTGACTATATCACCAAAGAGTTGTTTGGAATAATAAAAAAAGGTCGATAGGTGCGAAGTTTGTAGGGGTGGTCATGATACCGTAGATTGTCCAACGCTTACCCTAGAACAGGTAGAGTACATAGCAGGTCAAAACAGGGGTCCAACTAATCCGTTTAATAATAGTAACTCTAATTGGCGTGCTAATAATTATCGCTCTTCCGGTAATCCCCCTGGGTTCCCATCAGGCCAATATCAAAGCAGGGGACCAGGTTTCTATTCTAGTGGGGGTTCAGGTCAAATAGGTCAGTTTGCTAGTTCAGGGGGCAGTTCAGAAGTGAGGGGTCAAACCAAGAGGGTCAGCCTAGGAATGAGGGTTCAAATAGTAGTTTGTCTAGGATAGAGGACCTTCTTACCCAGTTAGTGGTTAAGGACCAGGCCACCCAACGTACCTTAGAAGAACATGCTACATTCCTCAAGAATAACCACTCTAATTTCCTAGATCTTCAAAGATAAGTCGAGGATATTGCACGCCAATTGCAAGAACGACCTCAAGGTCAATTTTCGGGAAACACAAAGTCCAACCCGTCTGGTACTTTGAAAGCAATTTCGACCCGTAGTGGTAAGACCTTAGGAGAGGCAGTGAGACCCGAGAGTGTTGAGGTAGAAGATGAGGAGCTCGTAGATGAAGAGATTGAGATGGAGGCTACCGGTAAAGTGCAACCTAGGTTAAGCCCAGCAAGTACCGCACACACCGGGGGGCCTCAAGGTGAGAGTAGTATAGAGAAACGACCCATACAAATTGTTCCCTCACCCACTGTTGATCTTTCCCGTGCTCCATACCCGTCCCATCTTAAAAACCAAACTTATTCTAAAGAGTACGGGAAATTTTTAGAGATTTTTAAGCAACTTAGGATCAACCTTCCATTCATAGAAGCCCTTCAATCTATGCCTAAATACGCAAAATTCTTAAAGGACCTTCTAAAACGTAAGGATAGGTTAGGAGAGGTTTCTACCATCCCCCTTAGTGGAGGGTGTTCCGCCGTAGTCTTGAACAAGGTCCCGGAAAATTGATGGATCCGGGCCCTTTCACCATTCCATGCTTGTTTGGGAGTGATACCGAGTGTAGAGCCCTAACCGATTTAGGAGCGAGTATAAACCTCATGTCGTATTCCATGTACGAGAGGTTAGGTCTAGGAGAGTTATCCCCTTCACGCATGTCTTTATCCTTAGCCGATAGATCAGTGAAGTATCCACATGGCATAATCGAAAACCTATTAGTTAAAGTGGACAAATTCGCCTTTCCCGTAGACTTTGTCGTTCTTGATATGGAAGCCGATGAGAAGCTTCCTATCATTCTAGGACGCCCATTCTTGTGTACCGCCAAGGCTATCATCGATGTCTTCGACGGAAAAATCACACTCCAAGTCGGTGAGGAGAGAGTCACTTTCGAGATAGCATGCTCCATGGAACACCCTAGCGGTTCTGATGATCTTAGTAGTCCTTGTCATTCGGTCTATTTCATAGAGTCTTTCATATCATGTGTCGACCATTGCTTTGACTATATTAGTGGAGCTGATTTAGTTAAGGGTAAGTTAGATGAGGTAGTTGAGAAAGTAGAGGAAGTTGTGAGTGAGAGTGAGGAAGAAGAAGAGACCGAGTGGGTTCCCGAAGTGTTAGAGTTGAGTGAAGTGAAGAATGAGATAGAGAGTACACCCTTAGAGAAGCCCGCCCCATTAGAACTTAAGGTTCTCCCATCCCACTTAGAGTATGCTTTCTTAGGTGAGGGGTCCGATTTTCCCATCATTATTTCGTCTAAGTTAAAGGAGGGGGAAAAGGATAGGTTGTTAGAGGTGTTGAGAAAGAATAGGGAAGCCATTGCATGGCGACTTTCGGATATCAAGGGCATAAGCCCCGCCTATTGTACCCACCGGATACTCATGGAAGATGATTATAAGCCGGTGGTGCAACCTCAACGGCGCCTAAATCCGAACATGCAAGAGGTTGTTAAGAAGGAAGTGCTTAAGTTGTTAGATGTCCGAGTGATATACCCTATTTCCGATTCACCATGGGTTAGCCCGACCCAAGTTGTCCCAAAGAAGGGTGGGATGACGGTGATCATGAACGAAAAGAACGAATTAATCCCTTCTCGTACCGTTACCGGTTGGCGTGTGTGCATCGACTACCGCAAGTTGAATGACGTCACCCGAAAAGACCATTTCCCCTTGCCATTCATTGACCAAATGTTGGAGCATTTAGCGGGTCAACAATTCTATTGTTTTCTCGATTGATTTTCGGGTTATTTTCAGATCCCAATCGCCCCGGAGGATCAAGATAAAACGACATTCACATGCCCTTACAGCACTTATGCGTATCGCCACATGCCTTTCGGGTTATGCAACGCTCCAGCTACTTTCCAAAGATGCATGGTTTCTATATTCCAAGACATGCTTGAGACTTCTATGGAGGTTTTCATGGATGACTTCTCGGTTTATGGTACCACTTTCGGTCAATGTCTTCTCAATCTTGATAGGATGCTTAAGAGATGTATAGAGACAAACCTTATGCTAAATTGGGAGAAATGTCACTTTATGGTGACGGAGGGGATAGTCTTAGGTCATAAGGTGTCTAAAGAGGGGATAGAGGTGGATAGGGCCAAGATAGATACCATAAATAGATTGCCTCCACCCACTAGTGTCAAGTCCGTTCGTAGTTTCCTAGGGCATGCAGGCTTTTATAGGCGTTTTATTAATGACTTTTCTAAGATTACGCGCCCTATGACCCGTCTTTTAGAGAAGGATGTACCTTTCGTCTTTGACGAAGAGTGCATCAAGGCCTTTGACTTTTTGAAGGAGAAACTCATTAGTGCCCCTATACTTGTTTTGCCTAATTGGAGCTTACCTTTCGAGCTCATGTGCGATGCAAGTGATTATGTCGTAGGTTCGGTATTAGGTCAAAGAATTGAGAAACATTTCCATCCAATCTACTACGCGAGCAAAACTTTAAATTATGCTTAAGAGGACTATACCACCACGGAAAAAGAGCTCTTAGCTGTAGTGTTTGCGTTTGATAAGTTCCGCTCATATCTTGTGCTTTCTAAAACCACCATTTTCACCGACCACGCCGCGTTGTGCTTTGTTTTCCAAAATAAAGACGTAAAGGCACGCCTCATTAGATGGATTCTTTTTCTCTCCGAGTTCGACATCGAAATTAGGGATAAAAAGGGAGCGGAGAACGTAGCCGTCGACCATTTGTCACGCTTAGAGGATCCAAAGAGAGAGGAGGTTCGTGAGGATTCAGTAGGAGATACTTTTCCTCATGAAACCATAGATTTTGTTAGTGTCGAGGTAGAGGGTTTGCCATGGTTTTCGGATTTGGCAAATTATTTAGCAACTAGCGATATTGTGAAGGGTATATCCTACCAACAAAAGAAAAAGCTTCTTAGGGATGCTAGGAAATACATTTGGGATGACCCGTACCTTTTTAGGATAGGTGATGATCGAGTACTTAGGAGGTGTGTTTCGAAAGAGGATGGGATGGACATCCTTAGACATGTGCATGAGGGTTTAACGGGAGGCCATCACGGGCCAAATGTTACCGCACAAAAGGTTTTTGATAGTGGCTTCTATTGGCCAACGGTAGTTAGAGATGCTATAGAGTTCGTTAGGACATGTGACCGTTGCCAACGTACCGGCAACATCTCATCCAAGGATGAAATGCCCCAAAATCCCATCCAAGTTCTTGAAGTCTTCGACGTTTGGGGTATTGATTTCATGGGACCTTTCCCCTCATCGAGTGGGAATAGGTACATCCTCGTGGCCATTGACTATGTCTCAAAGTGGGTGGAAGCTCAAGCTTTGTCTACTAATGATGCCCGAGTGGTGGTGAGATTCCTAAAGAAGTTATTCACACGTTTCGGAGTTCCTAAACCATCATAAGTGACCGTGGTATGCATTTTTGCAATTCCCTTATGGAAAAGGCACTTGCACGCTACGGTGTCACTCACCATCTTTCTACCGCATACCACCCGCAAACTAGAGGCCAATTAGAGAATGCAAACCGAGGGGTGAAGAGAATCCTAGAAAAAACGGTAGGAAAAAGTAGAAAGGATTGGTCGGAAAAGCTCGACGATGCATTATGGGCATTCCGCACCGCTTACAAAACACCGTTAGGAACCACACTCTTCATGGTTGTGTATGGCAAAGCGTGCCATCTTCCGGTGGAGTTAGAACATAGAGCTTTGTGGGCATTGAAAACCGTTAACCTTGACCTTACCGAAGCCGCAAGGAAGAGATTCTTTAAAATCCATGAATTAAAGGCTCTAAGGGATGCCGCCTATGAACGATCTTGGAATATCAAGGAAAAGACTAAGGCGTTGCATGATAGGAGGTTGCGAAGGTTGAAGGAGTTTAAGGTAGGTGATAAAGTTCTTTTGTTTAACTCAAGATTGAAATTGATAGCGGGGAAGTTGAAATCGAGATGGACCGGACCGTATGTGGTAAAGGAGGTGTTTCCATACGGTACCGTCGAGTTGTATGACGAAGTTGATAAAGGTGTGTGGAAAGTAAATGGTCATCCGCTGAAACACTACTTGGGAGGTCCCATTGATACTACCGAGGAGGAAGAAATTCCTCTAGAGGACCCACCCACCTTCACCGAATAATGAGTTGAGAGAAGCTTCGTTTGTAGAGTATGTACCGTTTGTAATTTCGTTAATTTTTGTCATTTTTCGTAGTCTTTCGTGTCTTTGTTTTGTTTGTTGAGTATTTTGCAGGAATCACAACCATCGAGGAGCTGAATTTACGAAACCTACCGTTAAAAAGGCCCCTCGCGTGCCACTACAGCAAAACGACCCTTTTGTCGCGCTACGCGACCCTCTAGTCCATAAAACCAGTTTGAACCCCCCCCCCCCGTCGCGTCGCGCGACCATAACATCATTCATCCGTCGCGTAGCGCGACCCCTCAACTAAACCCTTCATTTTGAACTGACCCGTGGCGCTACGCCACGAACCTTTTAACCCACCGTAGCGTCGCGCGACGGCATGACTGATCGAATAAAACCCTTTCTTTTCACCTGTCTTCCCCAAATATCACATAAACCCTTTCCCAAAACCCCCCACCGCTGAACACCAGTATTCCACCATAACTCCACCGATAAGCCACCATCTTTCACCATTTTATACCCACATGACCGGAATTCGTTCCTCTACAAAACTCACCAATAAAACCCCACTATTCACCGTTGAATCTCTCCGATTCAGGACTTCACATCCACGAAAATTGACTTTTTCTTGCAAAGTTCCAGTGGTTCAGGTATGTTTTCCCTATTTCTGCTCTTACATGTAGTCTTGTGGAGTCTATTTGTGTCAGTTGTGTCGACTTGTTTGTCGGTTTAGTCAAGTCAGCCGTTAGGCTGTGTTGGGTCAGTCAAGTCAGAGTCGAGTCTTTGTTTCGTTTGTTTGAAATACATTGCAGGGTTGATGGATTGGGGACTTTATATTGATCAGCAGAAGTCAAGCTTATTTGTCGATTTTGGAACTTTATTTAATAAAGTTCATAATTAGTATAGATGGTCATAATGTTGTCTAACGGGTGCGGCCAATTCTGGTTTTCAAGTGGTGATATACATGAGCTAAATTAAAATTCTTAGTGGGCGAGAATGATTGTCGGGTTGGGTTTAAATGTTGACTTGCTGAATGATGGTTGGTATAGCACTTAACGCCTAAAGTTTCAACGTTGCACATTAAAATAGAATTTTTGCAAATGATAAACCCTCCTTTAACTAGGCGGATTTTTTCAAACGCTAAAAATTTTATTTTTAAACTAATAAACGGCTAATTTTTAAGCAAGGTTGGACTTCAATGTCTTGGTTAGGCACTAACATTTAATTGCGGACAATTAAAGTGCCGAGAGGGGGTAGTGTACATTGAGTCCAAGTTAGCGTGTCTTTTTGTCTTTTTAGTCATTTTTATTCTAGTTCGAGTCTAATTTAGTCGGTCTTGGGTTTACTTGCACGTACAAGTTAATTAGGCTCGCCCATACTCAATCTCCATTCGGGTCAGTTTAATTATCACTTGGTAATTGTAAAAGGTAACCTGGTGTTTTTAATTCAACTTTATTTTCATAATTTAGCCGC
This sequence comes from Helianthus tuberosus, assembly GCA_030545235.1. NCBI lineage: Eukaryota > Viridiplantae > Streptophyta > Magnoliopsida > Asterales > Asteraceae > Helianthus > Helianthus tuberosus. The sequence continues at coordinate 162,724,288 of CM060450.1, forward strand.
GAATGAAATGCTATACGGTTATTCTAAATTTTTAGAAAATTTTATAAAAATCCAAAAAAAATATAAAAATTTCAAAAAATTCAATTTTTTTAAAATTAAAAAATACAAAAATAGTTTGTGATTACTGATTATCTGCTTGTTTTGTCTTGTTTAATATTGTTTTGCAGACATGGCAGCTGTGGGTAGCAGTAGAGGAGGTAGTGGTAGGACCCGGAAGAGGGATGCAGATCAGATAGCACAAGATCCGATAGCACAAGAGACTCCAATTTTACAAATAGGTGCTAATGATCTGAGGCTGAGAAAAATAGTATATCAAAGGGCTCATGAATGGATTGCAACAAGTAAAGTTAATAGACTTGACCACCTGATACTGCAATTCGAGCTAAGTACACATGAGTGGGAAAAATACGATAAGTTGAAGGATACAGATCTATTTCAGCATAGGGGGGTAGACTGGGCCTGGTTGCATGAGATAGGCTCTAGGCAGGAGGTGTCGAACCTCCTGGGTCCAAAGTTGAGAGATATGTTAGACTGTGGGTTTGATCAGTATGAGGAGCAAGTATTGGAGTTTCACAGCACATGGAAACACAAAGAAGGGAAGTTTGACGATGACAAAGCTGTGTCTTTCAGTCTAGGGAGGAAAGTGTTCGAGATGAATATGGCGAGGTTTGCGATTGTTTTGGGTTTTTATACGGAGGAAGAGGTGAAGCAGCCCGGGTTTGTGACTAGTTTGAGAGGTGTATACACTACTGACAGGGAGCACAGTGTTGGAGGGGCTGAGCTACGTCGTTTCTGGAGGACGATTTCTGACCACCCATTTGCAGTTACGAACCTGATTACTTCGGTTCGTAATCCAGTATACCGGTATGATTTGAAGATATTATCGACTACATTGGTGGGGTGGAAATCGGGTGAAAATAGAGCGAATTGGATTGAGTTGTTCATTCTTATGTGTCGGGTGGAGAACCAGGAGATGAACTTAGCTACGGTGTTAGCGGATTCTTTCAGCAGGGGGCGTCGAGGTGGTCACAGAGCTGCATTGGATATGGGCCCATATATCATTCGTATTGCATTGAATTTGGAGGTGTTTGACAAGTATATCCCCCGATTTCTACATGAGGGGCCAAAGACGATGACGTTTGGTATTAAGGAGTTGTAGCAAGCTGGGACTATGTCGTATACTGAGCCTTACGGCTGGGAGCCGATTAGGCAGGGCCCGTAGGTGCAGCCGCCCGAGGGACATCCAGCTGAGGATGTGATGATGCAGATTGACCCTACTCACCTGTAACACCCCATGTTTCGAAAGTCAAAGTCAAAGTCAAGAGTGAAGTCAAAGGAAGAAAAGATTGCTAATTTCGATCTGTCACTCCTTGCTCAACTACTGTTTTGACTTCTTTGACTTGTAATCGATTTTATTATTTATTTGTTTTAGTTGTATTATGTGGAGTATCTATTAATAATCGAGGTTTAATCGCTATTTAAACACATATTTAATCGCTAGTCGACTTATCGCTATCACATTCGCAACTCGAATTATGTGTTCTGGATATAGTTTTACATGTTAGTGCTATTATGTGTTACTTGTGCGTGTTATGTTTATGTTGAGGTGTTTAATCGCAATCGCAATTCTATCAAGTCGCAATCTAAATCGCAAACGCTAAACGCAAGTTATTTATAGTGATTGTATGTTAGATATAGTAGTTAGGTTATTTGTGTAACTAATGGGTAATTTTATCGCATTGCTCGCTCGAATCGCATCGCAACCCTCAAAACGCAAATCAAAACGACAAAACTCAACACGCCGGACACCTGGATCGAGTGGCCAACCGATCGAGTGGCCATCCGATCGGACTGCCATCCGATCGAGTTGCCATCCGATCGAACTGCCATCCTGTCGGATTGCCATATGATCGGTGACCAATCCGACACTTTGACACTTTCCTCTTTTGGAAACCCTATAAATACCCACCTGTCACATCATTTGTGATGTGACAGCTCGTTGTTCAACCAGCCACACTCAAGCACTTATTTCTCTCTATTTCTCGCGATTCTTGTAAGTTTTCAACCTAAATCTTGTACTTCTATGATCTACACGCACTCCTTCATCTTTTTCACCTTTGAAATCTTACCTTTTAACCGTAAAATCACTGGATTTGAGGTGTTCTAGAATGATATCATCATGGAGTTCTTATGAACTTCAAGGTTTGGCTTCATTCCACCAAGAACAACTTAGATCTGAAGGATTTCCACATGAATAATCAATGTTTTCGCATAGATCTACACATATTCATGGTTAAAAGGATTGAAAGATGGTTTTCTAACTTTCTTTCAACTCTTTTACACTCAATGCACTCAAAACCGATAGAATTGGAGCACGTTCTGAACTTCTACTCTTTCTTAGTGATGTGTTAGTTCAAGATCTGAATTCTATCCAAGAGACAACTGATTTCGGGTTAAACATGAACAACCATCTCGAACAGTGAGCTAATCGGACTAGGGTGGTTCCTGTTCGATCGGATCACTTGGGTCAAGATGGGGTTCTTGTTGTTTAGCACGTTATCACACGGTCTCGATCAAAACTGCAAAACCTTTCAAAATAATCAAGTGCCAAGATGATCAGGTCGTTGGGACGGATTGTCGTCCGATCGGATTGCCGTCCGATCGGATTGCCGTACGATCGAACAGCCATTCGATTGGCTTGCACTTGGTTTCACACTTAAACATTTTCCAAGTTTCAAGGGACTGGACTATCACACCCCAACCGATGGCGGAATCATCGGGGCGCGGCACTAGGCAAATCAGATTGCTCAAGAGAATCCATAACAACTAAATTGCGACAGTATTTAATGCGTTCATTATCCCATACTAATAAACAATTACAATCACATAAGCTGTCACGAATTTCATGTTCTCCCAAACAATACAAATCCGACAACCTAGATTTTAGATGTGTTTCTAGACTCCCTAGCTTGATTTGATGTAGACAGCGACTAAACCTACAACATACGTTAAAACAACGTCAATACAAAAGTATTGGCGAGTATACAGGTTTTGATAGCAAAGCGTAAATAGATAAAAAGTGTTGCGAATTACCAAATACATAAACGAGATACCTCAACATACATGCATATAAGACAGATACTACCAGCTAAGTCACTCGAGCTGCGATTGCGATTGCTATTCATCCTAACTTGACCCCTTCGGGTTCTATAGTACTATACTAGTTAAGGCGGGACCTTGCGAGTATAAGTCCTAACACATATGTAACTAGCATCACGTGTAAATATGCATAACAGTTATTCGCAAGTGATAAACAGTTTGATTGAATAATTCGTCTTGATAAATTTGATTTGATAGAAACGTATGTTACACCCAAAATGCGATAAAAAGGGTTCGAGTATACTCACAGTCGGTGTTCAGCAAGTAAACACAACTTGGTTGGATTGAAGGGAGCGCGTCTGAGATTAGCCTTATTACAGATTGATAGCATAAGCGTCGAACAGTGCGTTAAACGATGATATGTGACTGAGCGTCGAATGGCAATCCGATCGGATGGTCACTCGATCGGATGTCAATCCGGTCGAATAGTCATCCAATCGGATGGCCATTCGATTGGATTAACATTTGTTTTGAGATGGGTGAGTTTGTGTATGATGGCTTTGAAGTTTTTGTGGTAGCGTTTTGAAAAAAGAGAAGTATTTCTACCCTTTAGGTCGATCGATCGGACGGCGGCTCAATCGGGTAACGATCCGATTGGTAGGGCACTTAGCGAGAACAAGTTCACAGTAGGGTTGTCACTCGATCGGATGGCAATCCGATCTGGTGGCAATCCGTTGGTCATTGAACATGTTGAAACTTGTTTAAGTGTTGAAGTTCTAAAACATCACTTAGTCGGATGGTCATTCGATCGGATGGCAATCCGATCGGACGGCAATCCGATCGGACGGCAATCCGTTCGACGTTCAAACCCTTGAAAAGTTTGAAATAAAGGTTAAGTGTGGGACCAAGTGTGAGCCGATCGGATGGCTGTCCGATCGGACAATCCGTCCCAACGACCTGATCGTCTTTAACACTTGATTGTTTTGAAAGTCTTGCAGTTTTCTCGAGACGGTATGACAATGCGCCAAACAACAGAAATCCCATCAAGACTCTAGTGACCCGATCGGATAGGAATCACCCTAGTCCGATCAATCCACTGTTCGAGACGGTTGTTTGTGTTTAACCCGAAATCGGTAGTCTCTTTGATAGAACTCAGATCTTGAGCTGACACATTACTAAGAAAGAGTAGAAGATCATAACGAGCTCCGATTCTATCGGTTTTGAGTGCGTCGAGTGTAAAAGAGTTGAAAGAAAGTTGGAAAACCATCCTTCAATCCTTTTATCCATGAATATGTGTAGATCTATGTGAAAATGTTGTTTATTCTTGTGGAAATACTTCAGATCTGAGTGGTTCTTGGTGGAATGAGGCCAACACTTGAAGTTCATAAGAACTCCATGATGACATCATCCTAGAACATCTCAAATCCATTGATTGCACGGTTAAAAGTTAAGATTCAAAAGAGAAAATGATGAAGAAGTGCGTGTAGATCATAGAAGTACAAGATTTAAGGTAGAAACTTACAAGAATTGCGAGAAATCGAGAGAAAATAACCCCAAAGCGTGCTGGTCGAGTGAGAGCTGTCACATCACCGTTCAAGTGATGTGACAAGTGCTATTTATAGGTGGAGAGGAGAGAAAGTGAGGGAGTGCTATGGATCCGGTGGCAATCCGATCGAGTGGCACTTAGATCGGATGGCATTCTGATCGGGTGGCAATCCGACCGGATGGCCATTCGATCAAATTGTCATTCGATCAAACGCGTCCGGTGAATTGAGTTTTGGCGTTTCGTTTCGATCGTTAAGCGTTACGATAGTTTGGTTACACCTTTTCATACCTACATTCAAATATTTAGTATAATTTGTCACATAGGGTCGTATAAATATCCACATTTCAAAGTTGCGATATAATAACCGGGTTTCGTTTTGAATATGCGTTACTCTGCGACGCATCACGGCTATCGAGGAGGGTAGAATAGGTCCTCACTCAACGTCTTTGTGAGCGTTAGTGTTGTAATGCGATGTGTTATAGCGATAAAGTATGCGTAATACGTGAAAATACTGCGAAGTAGAGATGTATTTGATATGGCTACATTATGATCCGAATCTCTGGTGCTAGGCGTAACGAGTACAGCGAGTGGTAACAACGCACGAACGTGCGGGTTGTTACATGGATGTCGAACGGATTGCCGTTCGATCAGATTGCCATTCGATCGAACGACCATCCGATCGTGTGACGTTTGGAACTTTGGTACTTGATCAATTTCAAAGAACGGTAGTTCCAACGGATTGCTATCCGATCGGATTGCCATCCGATCGAGTAACCATCCTGCTGCGAACTTGTTCTCACTAAGTTTCCTGCCAATCGGATCGCTATTCGATCGAACGGCCGTTCGATCGATCGACCTGAAGGGTAGAGATACTTCTCTATTTTCAAAATGCTACAACGAAAACTTCAAAGCCATCATACACAAACACATCCTCACCAAACGAATGTCAATCCAATCGAATTACCATCCAACACTTGGTACTTTTGCACCGTTTTTACGCGCCGCTCATCGTTTATGCTATCGTTAACTGTTCAGGCTAATCTCTCAAGCGCTCCCTTCAATCTAAGGCAGTGTTTATTAAGTTAAACGCTATCTGTGATTATACTCGATCCCTTTTTGCTTGACGCACTTTTGGATGTTACATATGTTACTTATGCTAAATCACATCTATCACACAACGCAAACACTATTTATACGCTGACCGCTAATGCATGCTATACGTGACCCGATGAATGCTTGTCTGTTAAGTTTACACATTGATTGCTGTCTACCTTCCTTAGCAACGATAGTACTATAGTTTGGACTCAGCACCTGTTCACTCAGGGGTTGTTAAGGACAATACTTCACGTATTCGCAGTGGTGAACATGTGATGCGCACTCGCTATTCGCAGTCTAATCGCGGTCATTGGTATTGAAAGGATCTTTGTCGATAACTTACATGCTTCACATTATACGATGTACATGCTGGTTAAGCGTAAACGATTTCGAACTCTATTATACTATTAAACTTGTATGCTCACATTTACACTATGTGTATTGACCTCTTTTTTAACGTATGTGATAGGTGCTTAGGATGTTTGCTTGTTGTTTGACAAACCAAGCTAGGATGGAGTCTAGAAACAAACTAAATAAAATCTGAGTTGTCGGAATGGATATTTGTCTTTGAGAACAATGTCTGTAATAACTATTTTTATTTTATATGTTTGTGGTATGGGATATGAACCTTAATATATTATAACAAATAGTTGTTAGGGATTCTTCTGGACAATCTGTTTCGCTCAGTGCCATACCCCGATGTTTCCGTCATCAGTTGGGGTGTGACAGATTGGTATCATAGCCATAACTATAGGGAATTAGGCAAGACTCGACCTAGTCCGGGTCGATGTCTTAGAACGACCTAGTCTATAGTCTAAGTACCAACAGACCGACTTGTGCATGCCCTTTAATCGCTTGTTTGAATGAGTAATTAGGTTGAGATTAGGTGTGAAAACCACAAACTCTCGACCAAATCGCTTGTTTGACCCACATTTTTATCTACAAACAGGAGAATTTGCGTTGAATCAGGAGTGAAATCCGTACTTTAACGCAAAATTTCCCTATATACTATCAGAACAGGAACGAAATTGTTATGTAAGGGGTGGAACCCGAACCTTGACGAATTGTTCCGTTCTTATTTTGGTTTTACAAAACTCTCACCAAGGTCTCGACGGACTCCAACGACTTGGGTCACACTGTAACAGGATGGATGCGTGCCGATCGCTCAAATCGAAGCGAGAGCACAGTCCCGAAGGCCAAAGTGTGCACTTACGAGTCCTTGTGAATAGTCGAATCACTTTGGGTAGTCAACGTCTATCTAGCCAAGACAATCTATCCTCGAATTTTATATGTTTCGATTCTGGAGTTGCTGCCGCCAACTCTAAGATTTATCGATTTTATGTGTTTTATGTGATTACGATTTTGGTAATTTATACGCTTTTTGCTCTCCGTTTCGATCAACACACACCACTCGCACTGCACATCTATCTCAATACGCTAACAAATCGCTGGTCATTATACGCAATCGCTGCTCGCCAATCGCACTCGCTATACTTAATCGCTATACGTGCTGTGAAGGATAGGTGAATACGTGCAACATATAATATGGTTTCTGTGTTCTGACTGCCTTATGTGCTTTTATGCCCTCGATGATTATGTGCTTACATGTTTATGTGCTTCTGTGATTCTGTGTTTATGTGGCTACATGTTCCTAAGCTTTATGGTGAATCGCTAGACTATACTAGGGATAATCGAATAGCGTTTTGAATCCTATGGCGCTGTCTGTTGCAGGCAATGTCGTCATTCGGATCATTCCATTCTCGTTCAGCTCGACGCAATCATGATGACAAATGCATCGCCGCCCTCGTCGCTAAGCAAATGGCGAAAGTTATCCCCCAGATTGTTAGTGAGTTGAATGAAAACGCTAGTAAATCTTCTGAAGAATCCAGGACTGATGCTCCTAAAGCTGCTTTCAGCTTCAAGCGGTTCAAAGCCTGCGGCCTGAAAGAGTTTACCGGCAAAGACGGGCCTACGGCCATGTTTCAATGGTTTGATTCTATTGAAGTTACCCTGCGCCGAGTGGCTGTCCTGACAATCTCCGTACTCTGAACGCAACTGGCGTCTTCCAATCCCGAGCGCTGGATTGGTGGACGGCCGAGAGAAATAAACGCTGAAATGATGCAGCTTAGGGGCTGACGTGGGACGAGTTGAAGGACGTGATGATGCAAGAGTTCTGCCCACCCCACGAGCGCCAAAAGCTAGAGGACGAGTTCTGGCATATTAAGCAGAAAGATGGTGACAACGCTGGTTTGAATGCTCGCTTCAAGCAGTTGAGTATTATCTGTCCTAGCCAAGTTACCACGCCTGAAATCCCCATCAAGAAGTATATACGTGCTCTTCCGGATTGTGTGGCTGATTTCGTTCAAGCTGCAAAGACGACGACAATTGAGGAAACTTTTCTACTCGCTGCTGAGATCAACGACAAGCTAGTCAAGTCTGGTTACTGGGATAAAGCTCCCAAGAATCTGCATCAACCTACCACTGCTTCAACCGCTTCAACCGTCGCCGCTCCTCAGTCATCCAAGCTCTCGAGACGCAAGAGAAAGAACAACAACATTTCTAGCAACAAGAACTGCGCTGTAACCACTGCAGCTCCGCTCCAAATAGTACCAGCACCACAGCAACCTCAACACCACCAAGTAGTGGCACCGGTCACCAACGCACCGCCGGCAAAGCGTGCGTATACTGGTCCTCACCCGGCTTGCCCTACTTGCACTTATCACCACCCTGTGGGAATCGCTTGCAGATACTGTGTGCATTGCAACATGTACGACCACTTCACCGCCAACTGCCGTACAGGTTCACGTCAAACCCCAGCTCCAGTTCAAGGTCAAGCTCCATCTCAACAAGCTCTACTTACTGCACCTCAAGGCCATCAAGCAGCTCCTGCACCCGCGGCTCATGCTAGAGCTTGCTTTGCGTGTGGTGATCCCAACCACTTTGCAAACATGTGCCCTAATCGAGTGGTTAAGCAAGAGCCACAACAGCAGCAGCCCCAGCAGCAGCCTCAGCAACAGCCAGCAGCCCGCGGACGTGCCTTCAACATTAACGCTCGCCAGGCTCAAGCCGATAACAACGTGGTGAATGGTACGTTCCTTGTGAATGATATATATATGCTACGTGTTTATTTGATACTGGAGCCGATAACTGTTTTGTATCATTTGAATTCGAAATGCTCCTTAATCGTAAGCACATCCATCTACCCTCGACGTTCGATGTTGAAGTTGCCACCGGAAGAACCCTCGCCGTCAATTCTGTTCTACGTGATTGTACGCTCGAACTCAACAATCACGTCTTCCCTATCGACCTTATTCCGATGCAGCCCGGTAGTTTTGACATCATAGTAGGCATGGATTTTTTTCGCGAAAATCGTGCTGAAGTTATTTGTTTCGATAAGATGATTCGTTTCTCACTCGCTAATATTGATCAACTTTGTGTGTATGGCGAAACACTTTCGAAGGATCTTAAACTCATGTCATGTGTCCAGGCTAGCAAGTATCTCCGCAAGGAATACCAAGCTTTCTTGGCACACATTATAGTAGCGGAGAAAAAGGAAGTTAAGGAAGTAGACCAGGTACCTGTAGTTCGTGAATTTCCCAACGTATTTCCTGAAGATCTTCCCGGATTACCTCCCGCTCATGATATCGATTTCCGAATCGACCTCATTCCTGGAGCAAACCCAGTTGCTAAAGCGCCTTATCGTCTCGCTCCTTCTGAAATGCGCGAACTCTCGAGTCAGCTCCAGGAACTACTTAATAAAGGCATTATTCACCCTAGCACCTCTCCATGGGGTGCGCCTGTCCTTTTCATCAAAAAGAAGGATGGTTCGTTCCGGATGTGCATCGACTATAGGGAGTTGAATAAGCTGACCATCAAGAATCGCTATCCCTTGCCCCGAATCGATGATTTATTTGATCAGTTACAAGGTGCTACGTGTTTCTTGAAGATCGATCTACGCTCAGGCTATCACCAGTTACGCATTCAAGAGGATGATATACCCAAAACTGCTTTTCGAACCCGCTATGGTCACTATAAGTTCGTTGTCATGCCTTTTGTTTTGACCAACGCCCCCGCAGTTTTCATGGACTTAATGAATCAAATGTGCAAACCCTTTCTTGATCGCTTCGTAATCGTGTTCATCGATGATATCCTGATCTATTCCAAGTCAAAAGCCGAACACTCGCAACATCTACGTTTGGTTCTTGAGTTACTCCAGGGAAACCGTCTCTATGCCAAGTTCTCCAAGTGTGAATTTTGGCTGGAGGAGGTCCAATTCTTGGGTCACATTGTCAATAGTCAAGGTATCCATGTCGATCCCGTGAAGATCGAAGCCATTAAGAGTTGGGTTACACCCAAAAATCCATCTGAAGTTCGTTCTTTTCTCGGACTGGCAAGCTATTATCGCCGATTTATCGAAGGTTTTTCTAAAACCGCTGTGCCGCTTACCTATCTTACACATAAGGATAAACCTTTTGTTTGGGGAACTAAACAGGAGGAAGCCTTTCAAACTCTCAAGGCTATGCTTTGCAATGCTCCCGTGCTCTCACTGCCCAACGGAAACGACGATTTCGTAGTCTAGTGCGATGCCTCGAACCTTGGTCTTGGTTGTGTTCTTATGCAACGAGACAATGTTATCGCGTATGCTTCTCGACAGCTCAAGATCCATGAGAAGAACTACACCACACACGACCTCGAGCTTGGCGCTGTTGTTTTTGCGTTAAAGATTTGGCGACACTACCTTTATGGTACCAAGTGTACGATCTTTACCGATCATAGGAGCCTACAACATATCTTTGACCAGAAGGAACTGAATATGCGTCAACGCCGGTGGGTAGAACTGCTCAACCATTACGACTGTGAGATTCGTTACCACCCAGGTAAAGAAAGCGTCGTTGCCGATGCTCCCAGTCGACGAAGCTATTTGCATAGCGTTCGTAATTCCCAAGCCCAGCATAATCTCGAAGCTCTTATACGTGACGCTCAGCATGCTTGTTTTACCGAACAAACTTTGAAGAAGGAAAGGATTCTAAACTATGGCGCCCAACTCGAGAATAAATCGAATGGTATCTTTCATTATTTGGACCGAATTCGGATTCCCGAGCGTACGAATTTGAGTCAACTTCTAATGGACGAAGCCCACAAATCTCGATATTTTGTTCATCCCGGTGCTGACAAGATGTACCAGGATATGCGATACAAGTACTGGTGGCCGGGCATGAAGAAGGATATCGCTATCTATGTTTCGAAATGCCTGGCCTGTGCGAAGGTCAAGGCTGAGCATCAAAGACCCTCTGGCTTACTCGTTCAACCCGAGATCCTGATGTGGAAATGGGAGAGTATAGCTATGGACTTCAAACAAAACTTCCGCGCACTCAATCAGGTCATGATAGCATTTGGGTTGTAGTCGACCGTTTGACTAAATCAGCTCATTTTCTGCCGATACGAGAAGACTTTAAGGTAAAAAAATTAGCCCGAATCTACACCGATGAGATCATTTGTTGAAATGGGATGCCTCGTGACATCATCTCTGACCATGATGGTCGGTTTACCTCTCGACTTTGGGAAACGTTCCAATCTGCTCTCGGTACTATGCTTAATCTAAGTACCGCTTTCCATCCCCAAACCGACGGTCAGACTGAAAGAACGATTCGCACACTTGAAGATATGCTCTGATCGTGTGTCATAGATTTCGGTGGTAATTGGGACACGCACTTACCTTTGGTTGAATTCTCGTACAATAACAGTTATCATTCTAGCATCCAAATGGCATCGTTTGAGGCATTATACGGAAGGAAATGTCGATCGCCTATTGTATGGCACGAGATCGGAGACGCGCAAATTACCGATCCTGATCTGTTGCAAGAAACGACTAATAAAATCCTCAAAATCTGAGACAATCTGCTGAAAGCTCGGAGCCGACAGAAAAGTTACGCCGATAGACGCCGCAAGCCCCTTGAATTTGACGTTGGCGATCACTTACTCCTAAAGGTTGCACCTTGGAAGGGGGTGATCAGATTCAGCAAGAAAGGGAAGCTCGCGCCTCGATATGTTGGACCCTTTAAAATTATGGAAAGGATTGGGAAAGTGGCCTACAGACTCGAACTACCGGAGGAACTTAGTAATGTCCACCCGACTTTCCACGTTTCGAACCTCAGAAAGTGCTTCGCCGACCAGGAATTACATGTCCCTCTTGAGGATTTGCAAGTGGACGAAACATTACACTTCGTGGAAAAGCCTGTCGAGATCATGGGACGAGAAACCAAGGTGCTTAGACTCTCATGCATTCCCATTGTGAAGGTTCGCTGGGAAGGAAAACGTGGTCCCGAGTTTACCTGGGAACTCGAAAGTGACATGAAGAGGAAGTACCCGCAGTTGTTTGTTACGGCTAAAGCCTAATTTCGGGACGAAATTCCCTTAAGTAGGTGAGGCTGTAACACCCCGTGTTTTGAAAGTCAAAGTCAAGATTGAAGTCAAAGGAAGAAAAGATTGCTAATTGCGATCTGTCACTCCTTGCTCAACTACTGTTTTGACTTCTTTGACTTGTAATCGATTCTATTATTTATTTGTTTTAGTTGTATTATGTGGAGTATCTATTAATAATCGAGGTTTAATTGCTATTTAATCACATATTTAATTGCTAGTCGACTTATTGCTATCGCATTCGCAACTCGAATTATGTGTTCTGGATATTGTTTTACGTATGTGTGCTATTATGTGTTACTTGTGCGTGTTATGTTTATGTTGAGGTGTTTAATCGCAATCGCAATTCTATCGCATCGCAATCTAAATCGCAAACGCTAAACGCAAGTTATTTATAGTGATTGTATGTTAGATATAGTAGTTAGGTTATTTGTGTAACTAATGGGTAATATTATCGCATCGCTGGCTCGAATCGCATTGCAACGCTCAAAACGCGAATTGAAATGACAAAACTCAATGCGACGGACACCTGGATCGAGTGGCCAACCGATCGAGTGGCCATCCGATCGGACTGCCATCCGATCGGATTGCCATCTTATCGGTGACCAATCCGTCACTTTGACACTTTCCTCTTTTGGAAACCCATATAAATACCCACTTGTCACATCATTTGTGATATGACAGCTCCTTGTTCGACCAGCCGCACTCAAGCACTCATTTCTCTCAATTTCTCACGATTCTTGTAAGTTTTCAACCTAAATCTTGTACTTCTATTATCTACACGCACTCCTTCATCTTTAACCGTAAAATCACCGGATTTGAGGTGTTCTAGGATGATGTCATCATGGAGTTCTTATGAACTTCAAGGTTTGGCTTCATTCAACCAAGAACAACTTAGATCTGAAGGATTTCCACATGAATAATCAATGTTTTCGCATAGATCTACACATATTCATGGTTAAAAGGATTGAAAGATGGTTTTCTAACTTTCTTTCAACTCTTTTACACTCAATGCACTCAAAACCGATAGAATCAGAGCTCGTTTTGAACTTCTACTCTTTCTTAGTGATGTGTTAGTTCAAGATCTGAATTCTATCCAAGAGACAACTGATTTCGGGTTAAACATGAACAACCATCTCGAACAGTGAGCTAATCGGACTAGGGTGGTTCCTGTTCGATCGGATCAGTTGGGTCAAGATGGGGTTTCTGTTGTTTAGCACGTTATCACACGGTCTCGATCAAAACTGCAAAACGTTTCAAAATAATCAAGTGCCAAGACGATCAGGTTGTTGGGACAGAATGCCGTCCGATCGGATTGCCATCTGATCGAACAGCCATCCGATCGGCTTGCACTTGGTTTCACACTTAAACATTTTCCAAGTTTCAAGGGACTGGACGTCGAACGGATTGCCGTCCGATCGGATTGCCATCCGATCGAACGACCATCCGATCGTGTGACGTTTGGAACTTTGGTACTTAATCAATTTCAAAGAACGGTAGTTCCAACGGATTGATATCCGATCGGATTGCCATCCGATCGAGTAACCATCCTGCTGTGAACTTGTTCTCACTAAGTGTCCTGCCAATCGGATCGTTATTCGATCGAACGACCGTTCGATTGATCGACCTGAAGGGTAGAGATACTTCTCTATTTTCAAAATGCTATAACGAAAACTTCAAAGCCATCATACACAAACACATCCTCACCAAACGAATGTCAATCCAATCGAATGGCCATCCGATCGGATGACCATCTGAACGGACTGACATCTGATTGACTGGCCATCCAATCGGATTGCCATCCGACACTTGGTACTTTTGCACCGTTTTTACGCGCCGCTCATCATTTATGCTATCGTTAACTGTTCAGGCTAATCTCTCAAGCGCTCCCTTCAATCCAAGGCAGTGTTTATTAAGTTAAACACTATCTGTAAGTATACTCTATCCCTTTTTGCTTTACGCACTTTTGGGTGTTACATACATCACTTATGCTAAATCACATCTATCACACAACGCAAACACTATTTATACGCTGACCGCTAATGCATGCTATACGTGACTCCATAAATGCTTGTCTGTTATGTTTACACATTGATTGCTCTCTATGTCACACCTTGACTTTTGCGGAAGCGTGGTTATTGGTGTGACTAACTTAATACCATAGCATTCAATCATAACAACGCTATATGATAAAACCATTAAATGTTCATCCATAAATTAAGTTTGAAAATAGCACAACATAATTGTTTGAAACATCGACACCAAATTCAAATTACAAACCACAACAAGTTTTAAGGAGTTCACTAAGACTTGACAGAAGACCTTAAACAAACCCGAGTTTAGAACCATGTATCTCGTCCAGGATTAAGATACATCTCCTAAACCCTAGTGACTTGGATGACATCTTTTATTTATAACGCAACTTGAAACACATGCATACACCTGCCAGATCCACTTAGTTCCCTGAAATACATGTAATTTGAAAACATCAACAAAAGTTGAGCGAGTTCATGTGTTTGTGTATATGTATGTATAAACCTTTTAAACAGTGTATGTATAATTGTAAATCCCGGTATGAAAGCAAACAAGGAAAAGATCACCAATGGTTTGCAAGGCCACTAATATGTGTGACGGCGTAGGAAGGCTCAAACCTAGCAAAGTTGTAACGGGCTTCCGGCTGGAAGACATAGTCAGCCTATGGGCCACCCTGGTCCTCATGGGGGTGGGCTCGCTACACCCAAATAGATCTATCACTCATGCCCCTCGGTCCTTATACGAGGATTAATGGTCTCAAGTATGCGCCTACCCATTCACATGATCTATGGTACTTTCCTAGGCTAACCATACCAATTGTATTTGTATGTAATCATTTTGTAACATGTATTTCACCCCCGAAGTTAATAAACAAAACAGTTTAAAGAAAAGGGGGAAAATGAACTCACTGTTTTGCGTCTTCGGTACTCGTAACTCAAATCTCGTCAGCAAACACGACTACCTACAATGTACTAATTGCTATTAGACGAACGGGCCTTGCCTTGCCTTGCCTTAGTATTTACGTTTTTTGAGTTACGTTTCTGATATTATTCCAAGTTATAATTACTTGTTAAAATAATAAATATTTTAACTTTAAATTATATTTAATTTTGAAATAATTGTTAAACAATATTTTTGTAACAATACTTCACAGGTATTTACTTGTATTTCCTTCCCAAGGATGGGGGTATCTCATACATGTATATTCGTATTCTTGTATTTGTAGTTCCATAATAATATATTTTCAAGTCTAACTTTAGAAAATATATTCAAACTTATTTTTATCCAAAAATAATGTATTTCACGAAAATATATATTTTTCCCAAAAATCATATATCTTCTAAATATTTCAAGAAAATATATTTTTACTTTCAAAAATAATATATTTTCTCCTTGTCGAAAATATGATATACTTTGTAATAATAATAGAAATCATATTTTCATTTCTTTTGTATCCAAAATAATATTTACCAAAAATATGCTCATAATGTAGTTTCCGGAATATTTTGTAAGTTACAGTCTTTTGTTCGGTTTCACAATATTATGTGTGTAACTTATATATTTATTCCTTGTGATTTTTGGTAATATTTTGGATTGTAAATTCTTGGTATTTGTTAAGTTATATTATTTCAAACCCTAAAATAACATAACTACTACACAAAGCATACAAATATCCTCACACATTATGTCTTTAATGTAAATATATATTCTAAATACATATTTACCCATTTTTATTTATAAAAACCAACCTCCAATACTTGTATTTTTGTAACAAATTCTATGGCAAAGTTTATATTGAAAACCATAGTTAAAACACACTTGTAAATATTTGTTTAGAAAATATTTTTCTAAATGTTTATATTTTTAGAAAATTTTGCCATAGTTTCCCCTAAAAATGGAGGTGTCCATGCTATCAAAGCATAACATTTTCTTTTCAAAATCATCACAAACGATCAATAATCAATCTACACTTACCGAGTGCCAAAACAATGTTATCTACATAATAATCATGAACTTGAACTTTCATAAAAACTTGTAGTAACTTGGTAGTGTGTTTAGTAGGTTTAGTTACCCTCCAAAATGTATTTATTTCTACGTAAACTTCATTCTTGAAAGTTTTAGGTGTTTACAAAAACATGTTTTACAAAAACATTTCTTTATGACATCTTCTTGTTTCACAAGTGTTTATACACATGTTTTACCACCAAAAATAGTGTATGTTCAAGTAGGAACCAAGTTTATGTAAATCTTGTCATTTAACTTGGTTTCTTTGGAAAACTAGTTTTGAAATCATCCAAGTTTATGTCTAGTATCCATGTTATATGCTTCATTATTCATAAAATCATTTTCATACTTCAAGTTCATGAAAGACATAAAGTATGATGATCTTGGTCTTTCACAAGATCACCACCTTAACTTACTAGATCATGTGTTTAATCACAATCTAGTAGGTTTCTTATGTTGTCTAACATCATTAACACAAATAATCTATCATCAAGAAGCAAATCAACTCTAATCATCATGTATTCATATGTTAATAAGCTTATGTTAGAGATTCATGATTATGTTCTTTAGTGTTCTATAAGATTAACAATGTTCATCATCTTTTAACCATCAAAATATGAAGTAAAAACAAGTTACAAGGAGCTTACTACTAGCACAAGGGCTAGGGAAGAACACTAGAAGATGAAGATGATAAATGTGTTGGATAATAGCAAATGGAAGAGGTCCTTCAAGATCCAAGACCACCAAGCTTGCTTGTAAACCTTCTTGCTCCTTTGTGAGTGTATGGAATGGATGATCAAGATTGGATGATGATGGTGGTGTTGTGGATGTGGTTCGGCCGAGAGGGAAGCAAGGGTAAGGTGAAGTGTGGGTGAAGATGAATGAACTCTAGAGCTTCTTATAACCATCTTATAGTTTTACCCAATGGTTAATGTGTTCCAATAGTACAAGACATGATCTCTAATCAAATCTTAGGTAATTAAGGAAATCAAGGGTGGGTCCACCCTTGTAACCGTCCACATAAATGGGGGGGGGGTCTTGGTTAGAGTTGAATGATAAGTTAAGTTAATCTAGTTAGATCTTAAGTGTGATGATTAGTGTTTATGCATATTAGGTGTTATATAGTGTGTTTGGGTGTTCGGGGATCATAACTAGCTCAGAAATAATAAAACAATGCTTCTAGTATAATTTTGGTGTTTTGGGTAGTGTCCGGTCGTTCGGTTAGATACCGGTTCGTTAAAGTATCAAACTATTCCGTTTAGTGATCTTTATGTACCCTTTTGTGAAACTTTTAATTCCCGACACTTAGGAAAGCATTCAGGACCATTTAGTCATATTTTTTGCATGATAAAAATTTGTTAAAATGCTGATTTTTGCTGAAATATGCTGAATTCAACACTTTAAGTGGGTTTTAGGCACTTTCCGGCACTTAAACTATCACCTAGTGAAGCAGTTTTGTGATCCTCACTTTCCTACACACTATACTAGTGTAGTACCTTATCTCTGGCCCATACTGGGCCTCAAAACACTGTTTGTCTATGTACTGAACCTCGTCAGCATTTTTCTGAGTTATCCGCTAACTGTGCTAGCTGTGCTTTGTGCATAGTTTATGTCAATATGGTTTGCATGTAATAATGAAGTGACGTCATGCAATATGTGATGCATATGTAAGTATGATACATTAATCAGAAAGCAGTCAAGTATGATTCAGCACAGTCATTAAGCACTAATCATGGTTAATTAAATTGTACGGATACCTGGATTTTTGACGGTTGTCACAGTCTACCTGCCTTAGCAACGATAGTACTATAGTTTGGACTCAGCACCTGTTCACTCAGGGGTTGTTAAGGACAATACTTCACGTGTTCGCAGTGGTGAACATGTGACGCGCACTCGCTACTCGCAGTCAAATCGCGGTCATTGGTATTGATAGGATCTTTGTCGATAACTTACATGCTTCACATTATACGATGTACATGCTGGTTAAGCGTAAACGATTTCGAACTCTATTAGACTATTAAACTTGTATGCTCACATTTACACTATGTATATTGACCTCTATTTTAAAGTATGTGACATGTGCTTAGGATGTTTGCTTGCTGTTTGATGAACCAAGCTAGGATGGAGTCTAGAAACAAACTAAATAAAATCTGAGTTGTCGGAATGGATATTTGTCTTTGAGAACAATGTCTGTAATAACTGTTTTTATTTTATATGTTTGTGGTATGGGACATGAACCTTAATATATTATAACGAATAGTTGTTATGGATTCTCCTGGATAATCTGTTTCGCTCAGTGCCATGCCCCTATGTTTTCGTCATCGATTGGGGTGTGACATCACCGCCAGTGGCCACCACAGCGACATGAGCGGCCAGCGCCGCAGTACCCGCGCAGGCAGCCGCCACCTGAGCCACTCACTTTGCAGTCGTTCTCTGGCTATGTGGAGCAGAGATTCGACAAGTTGGAGCACCTCATTTGGACTGGGCAGGAAAGGCAGGAGGAGGCTCTCCGGTATATCATGAGCAGGCATAGCACGGGGATTCCAGATTTCTTTCAGCCAAGAGAGCAGGGTGGCTCGGCTGGTGCTGGAGAGAGGTTTGATCCGGTTGCCTCGTTTCATGTATTTGGTGAGGGTAGCTCAGGAGCAGGTGGGCGAGAGGAGAGCAGTGAGGAGACTACCAGCGAGCATGGTGATGATTAGTGTGGGGATGATGAGGATGCAGCAGCACTGATGGACTATATCTTTTGTTTTATTTTTCTTTTATGTTGTTTTCATCCTCATATTTTGGTTTGTACTGATATACTTAAAACAGGTTGGTAGGGTTGTGGGTTGGTTGATATACACTGTTGGATGGTTTATGTTTGAAACTGATACTTTTGATGGTATATATATTATGATCTTTTGGTAGTTTGTTTATGATGTTGATAGGTTGATGTTTATGCCACTTTTGTTCGCGTGTTCAAGATTAGGAGTTTTTTGCTGAGAGCATTTCGAATTGGAGGGCTTATGTGGAAACGACTGGCACTTTGACAGTCTCACATATTTAGCTAAGTCGTTTCCCTTGTATTCTTTTATTTATTTCGTTTTTAGTTTTTATTTTTAGGTAGTTTAGAGTCGCATTTCCGTTCTTGCATTAGGGACAATGCAATCTTTAAGTGTGAGGATGGGATACATGTAAATAGTAGTAGTAGTCGAGTCATAAATATGAAAAATACAAAAAAAATTTAAAAAAAATTTAAAATCCAAAAAAATTGAAAATTTAGAAAATGTTTTTCGAATATAGAAGTTTGCAAATTAATACGGAAAATGATAGAAAAGATGAATTTTTGTGTGGGTTCGAATAATAATAATAAGACATTAAATAAATCGAGCTTGTGTCTAGTTAGGGATATATGAATAGGTCCGGGTTTGGTTTTTGGTCCCTTTGATTAAATATACCTTAATTGTTGGTCTACTAGTGGGTTTTCACCTGGTAAAATGGGAAATTGAAACCGCCAATAAGAGTATAAAGAATGCCATTATAAGTCAAAATCGTTAGAATTTTTAATCATGAAAAAGAAAAAGGGAAAAATAGAAAAAAATGAGCTAGAAACTGAATGAAAATTGTCGAAGCCTATGTAAGCGACTCTACAGCCAGAATGCCTCTAGGTTAGGTGAAGCAACGTCTACGCTCATTAAAAGAAAAGAAAAAAAAATGAAAGGAAAGAAAAATGATGAAAAATGAAAAAAATTTGATTTTAAATTCTTTTGTTTTTGATATAAGACGGTTAGGAATTAGTCCAGTGACCGTTCCTTTTGTTCTATAAGCTTGAGGCGGGATTAGGTGGACCGTAGCTTCTAGCGTGAGACCCTAGGTATATTGACCGCACTTAAACTAAATTCACATGATAAGGGCTTAGGATCGAATTTGGGTTTAAAGGGACAAATATATTCGCAATCGCGGCTAACGCAAGCTTTGATTTTAACAAAATATAAATAGCTTTTGACCCGAGTAATTAAACATCTCCGATTCCGTTGCATAATTCTTTTTCGAGGACGAAAAAAGAGTAAGTGTGGGGATATTTGATGTATTGCAAAATGCATCTCTTATTCGTGTAAAGTTCGTATAGTTTTCCTTTATTTTTTGTTTTATTTTATTTAGAATTTCGTACTTTAATCGGATTTTATGTTTCCAGGTCTTCGGTGCTAAAAATGTCGAAAAAATGAAGTGTTAAAGGCTGGGAAACGAGTGGAAAATAAGTTAGAATAATTTCTGAAGTTTTGGGGTGTTGAAGCTGATCAAGAAACGAATCATTCTGTGAAAAATAGGGCCTAGCGTCGCACTACCATGATCTGTCTTCACCGTCACGTACCGCCACCATTAAAATATTAATTTCTGGCATTTTGTGGCGTCGCGTTGCGCGACTGCAAGAGGTGTTACCCGTCGCGCGACGCGACGGGGTGTTATTACGGCTTTTCTTTTTTATCGATTAGGGATTGATATAAAAAGTCAACTAATCATATACTAAACCCTAGTTACGAATCAAGAAACACATAGGCGATTTTCAGAGCAGATTTTACGGTTTTCGGAGCGTTTTGGCGTGCAAGAATCATCCGGTTGAAGCTTGGAGCATAGGAAAGAAGATTATTCGGGTCTTATCTCCCGGTTTTCATTATTTTCTTGTTTTCGATACTTTAATGATGAATTCTTGTTTTGAACTTATTGTTTTGATTTTAGACATCATGTTTTCAGGCTTAAACCTTTGTTACTACCTAGGTTAGATGATAGTTTAACAAAGTTTGGATTTTTAATGGTTTTCTATTATTTGGTTATGGATTGATCTTTGAAAGTAAAGAATTCTAGAACCTTTAATTTGGTGCGTATGCGTATTTAGATTTGATTATTTGCTGTTTCACATAAATTTTGGTGGATGTCTTTCACATAATGAATTTGTGTTGATTATTCGTATCTTTGCGGGTTCGGGTGATCTTTGGGTAAATCGGCTGATAGCCTTAAAAACAGTGATTAAAATACAATTAGAACTAGGTATTCTGTTTAACTTGTCGCTGAGAGGCTCAAGTTTGTTAGTAGGTCTCGGTACGATATATAGCTAAGATAGGTTTTGAGAGAAGTCGGTCTTAGTTCCCTAATCGCATCTGTGTCTATTAAACCAAATTAGAATCTAGAGTTGCCTTAGACTTTCGCGCTGAGGGGTAGATTGTCATATTAGGGCACTTTTAGAGTCGTTAGAGGACTGAGAGGAAGTCTAACAACCGGTGTTCATAACAGCCTTGTAGGGTCTCCTATGTTTCTTCCTGAGAAGGATCGGGAGGTCTTAGCAGAGATACCTTAGGGTTTAGTACTTTACGATCCCGGTTCCATACCACAATAGTACCGTTAGAAATCCATTCCTAGTTAAACTGGATTCAAGCCTAGGTAGTCGTTAATCTCTATTGAATCAAGCCTTAGTTCTTATTCGTGTTGTAGTCTAGTTTTATTTTAATTTCAGTTCTAGGATTTTAGTAAAACCTCCCCCCCAAAACACAAAAACAGTTAAGTTAGTGTCAGTGTCAGTCTAAATAAAGTCGTCAACGTAGTTAATTAGAGTCCTTGTGGGTTCGACATCCGGACTTGCTTTTCTTTACTAGAGTCGACCGGTACACTTGCCTGTGAGTAGTTTAGTCGAGTTAGAGAGTTTGGATTATTATTATTACTTGAATCTAATTTTAGGTTTATTTTTAGTTGATTTTATTTGAACTACTTATAGCACATCAACATTGCAAGGGACTTAGTAATGGTCAGTTTGATTATGATTATGATTCAGTTTCCAATTGCACGGACTCGACCTCGTATAAGGGTCAGTTTGATTATGGTGAGGTGGTGGTAGTGAACTAGTGATGTCTGATGGTGCTGGTGAAATGACTCGTGGTTGTTACAAAAAGGGTGAAACAAAGAGATACAGAGTGAAAGGAGGGTGATAAAGTGAGGAATGTTTTTTAATGATTATAATTAAAACACAATTAAATTCTTTTTGTAAAGTTAGTAAATCACCCATCTCATTATATGTAAAATTACCAAATTGCCCTTACTTTTAACAAACATTTTGGATGGTGTTAGGGGCGGGGAGTGAAATAGAGATAAGCTTCATAGATCCGGGAGTAAAATGGCTATTTTTAAAGGATTGGGGCAAAACCGTTAAAACGACCAAACCACAGGGAGGAAAACGGAAGTTTACTCTAAAAAAATCTACAAACAACGTTTTTGAGAATACAGGAACTTAAAGAACCGTTAGGACCGGCCCTGAGCATGGGCTGGGTGGGCGCCGACTCAGTATTAAAAACTTAAAAGGGCCCATAAGTTTTTTTGTTTTAAATTCTTTTATATATTATATATATATATGCTATATTATATATTATATATTATATAATATGTAGAAACAGTAGGGGTGAGCAAAAACCGAACCGAAAACCGAAACCGCACCAAAAACCGTAAAAACCGAAACCGCAAAACCGCAACCGACACAAAAACCGCAAAAACCGAAACCGCAAAAACCGAAACCGCAAAGGTATGGTGCGGTTCGGTTTTAGCTTTAAAAACCGCACCAAAAAACCGAAACCGCACCGCAAAATTTTATATATATATTATATAATATACTTAAAGATTTAAATATAAAATTCCCTATATATTATATAATCTGTGTTTGTTAAAAAAAAAGTACAGACTTGACTTTGTTAAGGTTTTCTTTACATGTGTGAGTTTATATTTCAAATACCTACTAACATATATTTTTTGTTTTTTTTTTCTATCTAGGAAACACTAATGGCAAATGATAGTTGGAAACATTGAAAGTTGGAAAGATTGAAAGTTGGAAACAAGAATGAGTTGGAAACAATATTATGTTTTTATTTGGATACGACTATGTGATTAAGCTTTCACCGTTTCACATAGCAACTATTATTCTAGACATGTTTCTAGTACAAACTCTTGTTTTGATTGATGTCCTCTAGCCCATACATATGCTCTTCACATTGCTCTTGCAAAAATTATATTCTAATTACCATCAAGTATTAGATGTATTCCAGTATTAAAACCGAGAGTTTTTTTTAGATGCATTCAAGTATTGCTGAGAGTTTTTTTTTTAGATGTATTCAACTATTAAAACCGAAACCGCACCGAAACCGAACCGCAACCGCAAATAAACCGCAAAAACCGTACCGCAAAAAAACCGCAACATGTGGTTTTAAAAAAATAAAAACCGCACCTCGCGGTATGAGTTGCGGTTTTATGCTAAAACCGCACCAAACCGCACCATGCTCACCCCTAAGAAACACTATGTTAACAACTTAACACCCACCTTGGTTCAGTGGTAGAAAAGAGACATTCTAATTCTAGATCACAAGTTCGACTCTATAGAAATTTATAACACTAGGTTTTATATCCGTGTGCATTGAAGCGTGCTAAACCATGATATGTTTGTTCATAACATGTTCGATTAGTTTGATTAGAATGTTAGCCTAATTAAATACGAATCAAGATAAATATGAATGCATATTTTCAAATCTTTATATTTACGTAGTATTAATTTGCAACTTGTCTATGCATAATGGTGTTGTAACTCATGTTTAGAGTGTTTTCCAAAAAAAAAAAATTACGGTTAACCCCAACATTTTCATCTTATGCAATTTAACCTCGTAACATTTGATATTTTATGTTTATCCCAAAAGTTTTCATCTTTTACAATTTAACCTCACAACTTTTTTACTTTCAACTTTAGTCCTCTATACTTTTTCTTCTTTTGCTAACCTCACAACTTTTTTACTTTCAACTTTAGTCCTCTATACTTTTTCTTCTTTTGCAAATTTTTTTTTGCGTTTCCTTCTACATTTTGTGGGTTAACACGACACAAAATGCGTGCGTGGTTTAACGTTTTTACAATTTTATTTTTAACCCAAAAGTTTTCATCTTCTACAATTTAACCTCACAACTTTTTTACTTTCAACTTTAGTCCTCTATACTTTTCACATTTTGCAAATTTTTGTTTTACTTTTCCTTCTACATTTTGCGGGTTAACACGACACAAAATGCGTGTGTGGTTTAACGTTTTTATGTCTCGTTCTAATTTTTGCGAGTTAACACAGTGTAACGTGCGTGTGTGGTTCAACATTTTTACGACTATTTTTTCCCGTTTGATAGGTTCGTCGCAACGCACGGGTCATAGATCGACTTAGTTATTCTTTCTATGTTATATGTTTCGATCTAATTTCTTCGCATTAACATGTCGCAACTTCAGTGTTGGTGGTCGTTGGCGTGATGTGGTGTGGCACTGATGCAATTTAGCACGGTTTTACACCCCCGTCACAACTTGGGGGGCTTATTCTAGTTTTTGTTAAATAGGAGTCTTAACATCAAAAGAATACAAGAAAAACATCTATTATTACTGATGTAATTATTACTTCATCAACCTTATTGATTAGTAGCATACCCGACGGGATTTGCTTCTCTTATAGTTCGCTTGTCATGTAACAAAAATGTTGTATTTTCAGGTGCTACATTATTATAGACTGGATTAGTTTTTCTGGTAGGTATCCTTAATTCTAGCTCTCATCTCTTGAACCTGTTGTCCTAGATCCGAAACCGAAATAACCCTCTGAATTATTCTTGGTGTGAGACACATTCACATTCACATTGAGTGTAAGTCCTCAAAATCAGAATAAAGAGAAGAAATAAAATGAAAAAATAGATTATTAGATTAAGAAGGGTAACGACTAATTTCTTTAATCTCCTGTCGACTGTGCGACTTGAACCTAAGACCTTCCCCTTTCCAACCTAGGGGGCTGTTTGGCAACATCTGAACCAATAAGTGCTGAATGAATAAGAGGTCTGAATGGTTAAGAGGCTCTGAACCAGTAAGTGCTGAACCAGTAAAGTGCTGTTTGGTTGCACATCTGAATGACTCTGTAAAATGACGTTTTTACCCGTCTGAACTACTTAGCAACATAGCAGCATACAGAATTCAACATAGATATACATACAGAATTCAACATAGATATACCTTCATGACAAATTCAAACTCAACATAGCAACATACAGAATTCAAAATCAGAATTCAAGCTCAACAACATAAGAACAGATACAAATTCAGAATGTGTAAATCTGACCTAATCGATTGTTGAGGAGGGCGGCGACGTCTGTGGAGGTGCGGCTGTGGAGGTGTGGAGGGGAGGGGAGGTGGCCAGCGACGTCTGTGGATGTGCGGCTGTGGAGGAAGCCGGCGATTGTGGAGGTGTGGAGGGGAGGTGGCCGGAGATCGACGTGTGGTGGAGGAGAGGAAGGGATGCAGCGACGTGAAGGAGAGGAAGGGTGGAGGAGATGGAGGGATAAACTTTCATTCAGCTCTGAATGGTTTTTAGGGCACAAGGGTAAACTTTCATTCAGATGTGAGAAAGTGCTGAATCATTCAGTCTGAATGGTTTTTATTCAGATGATGTTTTTTGGTG
Source organism: Helianthus tuberosus (assembly GCA_030545235.1). Taxonomy (NCBI): domain Eukaryota; kingdom Viridiplantae; phylum Streptophyta; class Magnoliopsida; order Asterales; family Asteraceae; genus Helianthus; species Helianthus tuberosus. The sequence continues at coordinate 162,749,965 of CM060450.1, forward strand.
AACCAAACATGCAAGGTCTGACCGATTCGGAGGCCAAGCGTCTGAATGAAGCCATTAAGAGGCAACCAAACACCCCCTAGGTGTTTTAAAGGCTTTGTCTTTACCAATGCACCACCACCCATTAGTGCTATGACTTCATTTATCTTTGCTTTTTTCCAGGCGGCCAGATTAAACTAGGGGTGTTCATCGAATCGAATTTTCGAATTAATCGAATAATTTTTTTTTCTCTTGAATTCGAATTCGATTCGAATTCGAATAAGACACATACTATTCGATTCGAATTCGAATTCGAATAAAAACTTCAATTCGTATTCGCTTCGTATTCGAATAAAAATTCGAATTCGAATCGAATTCGAATAAATTCGCTTCAATTCGTATTCGCTTCAATTCGTATTCGCTTCGTATTCGAATAATAGATATGGTATTTGGTTGATGGTTCATCATGTCATCGGCCATATGCCCATATCATATGTAATGTGCTTAGTAATAACTTAAATGGGTAATTTTATATAGCCCAATTAATTTATATATGTATTAAATTTTAAATTATATATATTATATATATATATAAATAAAAATACATGTATAATTCTTATTCGAATTTCGAATCGAATCGAATTTAAAATTGTAAATTCGTATTCGATTCGTATTCGATTAACTTGACTCGAATCGAATCGAATTCGAATTCGAATCGAATTTCGAATTTTTCGAATCGAAACGAATTCTGAACACCCCTAGATTAAACACTAGCGAAAATCAATACTTTCTTTTTATACTTTTTACCCAATTCGTGTTTATGATATTTTAAGTATGTTATAGTGATAAGTCTAGAGTTAGGTTTTTGCTAATAAAAATACTAAAAAGTAAATTTTAACCACCTAACATCATATATTATAACATCTTGTACCATAAACTCGTAGCATAATGAGTGAACGAGTACCTGACGAGTATGGTACCAGATATAAGATACAATTTTACAATCAAGTTTCATGAGTTAAATGCCCGGATAGTCCCTGTGGTTTGGTCTTTTTTTACTTTTAGTCCTGTACCTTCTAAAATTAAAGCTATAGTCCCAGGGGCGGACCTACACTATGTGGATCGGGGTCCCTGGACCCCAATGTTTTTTCAAAAGGTTAGTAGAGACGGTATGTTAAATTTTTTACGGATCCCATAAGAAAAATTAGATGGAATCCATTGTAACAAGGTGAAGGTTGGTGTAGTGGTAAATTTGTTGACTTGTAACTAAAAGGTCATGGGTTCAATTATCAAATATACTGTTTTTTTACTGCACAATTATTGTGTTCATCAGATCAAAAGTGGATCAAGTTTAATATTTACAAATAGATTACTCTAAAAAAATTAATAATCTTAACTAGTATGGAAAAATCAAAGGTAATACTAAAATTTATAAGTTTGTTTAAATGCATTACAACAATCCAATATCAAGTAAGTTAATCGATTCAATTTATTTGAATTTTATATTTTTAAACTTAATTCGAATTAACAACTTAGCTGAATTTAAAAGTCGATTTGAGTTCGGCTTGATTTGATTCTAGTTGATAAGAATATGTAATTCAACTTAAAAAGTCCGTATTATTAAAATTATGTTGTTGGACCGTCTCCGACCCGACCCGAACAACGACCGACCCGAAAAAAGGACCCCAGTGAAAAAAAAATCATGGGTCCGCCACTGTATAGTCCCCAACTTTTCAATTTTCGTTTCCGATTAGTACCTAAGCCTAACAACAGTTAGTTTTTTTGGTGTTAAGTGGATGTGAAATGGCCTAAATACCCTTACTTGTTAAATTAATAATTAAAAAGTTAAAAAGAAATATAAATAATACTTAAAAATGATATGGGACCCACCACCCACCCGACCTTAGGAATGAGCAAAATGGACCCGGTACCGGTACCGAATTTACCGAACCGGATACCTTTTCGATACCGATTCGGTACCGACTTTTGACATTTTTGGTACCAGTCCGGTCCGGTACGGTACCGGTTTTTACCCTCAAATACCGGTACCGTACCGGTACCAAACCGTACCGCACCGGGTATATTCGGTACCGGTATCCACTTTTGAGGATTTTCGGTACCGGTACTTTCGGTTCCAGTACCGGTCGGTACCGAGCTCATCCCTACCCCACCTTGATCATCTTCTCCAATCTTTACCACCTCCACCTTCCACCACCACCACTACCATCTCACCACGCCGGAAAAATAACAAGTCCACATCACCTGAAGTTGTTGATCTCAGCGCAACGCCTCGGCTTCTTTGGTAGAGAGACGGAGGTTAGATAAGCACCAGTTACGCCGGTCGATTAGGTCTTGAAATGGTGCAAAGTCCTGCGAGTTTCTACGGTTGTAATCAACGACAATCTGTTGGTGTGGTAGGGTTGATGGTTCATGTACAACGAATAAATGCGGTGAAGTAAATGCGGGGAAGATTGAAGAGTATAGAGGTGTCTGGAGATCATCGAACGCTCCACTGCTCGACTGTTGGATGAACGAAGGCCAGAGTTTACTGTCTGCGTCTCCACTGTATGAGAAATCTTCTCAGATCCCTTATTAGCCTCAGTTGTGCCTTCATGTGTTAATTTGGAGCCCCAGAAAGATTCCCCTCATCAGCCGCCATCTCAAAACCCAAACATTATAGTGACTTCGTGTGGGCAAATCCTGGTTGGGGATGATTCTTCATCAATCGTGCATGGAGTGTGTGCTTTGAATCCCCCTCCTGGTACGAATTTCACCCTCAAGGGTTTAGATGATGTAAATTTGGCGGCAAAATCAGATGTCCTGGCTCAACGATACGCTGATGCGCACCTTGTTGACAGTTATCCAACTTCAGATGTGTTACCTGCGTTAGGCGCTGGGGAAAAGTTCCAAGTTACTAAGCCTAAATCTAACTCTCCCAAGAGTAGTGCCAAAAATCAAAGAGGTAAGGGTACAAAGACGAGCTCTGGCGGTGGAAGGCGGAGGTGGTAAAGATTGGAGAAGATGATGAGTGTGGGTGGGTGGTGGGTCCCACGTCATTTCTAAGTATTATTTATATTTCTTTTAACTTTTTAATTATTAATTTAACAAGTAAGGGTATTTAGATCATTTCACATCCACTTAACACCAAAAAGTAACCGACGTTAGGCTTAGGGACTATCCGGGAACGAAAATTGAAAAGTTGGGACTATAGCTGTAATTTTAGAAAGTTAAGGACTAAAGGTGGAAAAAGACCAAACCACGTGAACTATTCGGGCATTTAACTCCAAGTTTCATATTAGAACTATCAATAGTTATCTTATATCCAACTCATTGGCATTAATGTGTCTATTTTTAACAACTATGGGTCAATTAAATAATATTATGAACGTCTTTCTTTATTAAACGGTGTGTTAGATGCATTGGAAAAAAAATAAAAAGACAAAAAAGCCCCTCTACTTTGATTAAATTGCGTTGTTCGTCCAGGATCCGTCCTCACCGTTTTCACACTTTCAACCGTTTTCTCCTGATCCCGTTTCTCTTTCTCTCTCTCTCTCTCTCTCTATATATATATATATATATATATATGGTGGGGTTCTAAAGTGAACACTATTTATTAGTGAACTATATATATATATATAGAGAAAGTATAATGTACAAAATGGCTTAACCTACATTAACATACGCGACAGAATTTATAACGTGCGTAATTATTTTTTTCACCATTATAACGTGCGTGATTATCACCTCCATGCGTGATTATCACCTCCCATGCGTGATTATCACCCAAAAACTGCTCCCATGCGTTATTAGGGCTCCCATGCGTGATTATTGCCCAGATCTGATGGTTGAGCGCGTCGCGTACGTGAAGTAGGATAAGGACTTTTGTATGTTAACCTTTCCCTATATATATATAGGGGAGCGCTAAAATGAAAACCACCCCCATTTGTAAGAACCATGAGAACCACTCTCCACCAATCAGATTATGCCAACCAAAAGGGTAGTTTGGTCATTTACCCCAAATGTCAAATCTCCCACTCTCTCTCTGCATTAAAAGCCATCAGACTTTATCTCTCTTCATTTGTTTCTAGGCTTGTAAACGAACACCGAACGTTCAGTGAATCGTTCATGAATCGTTCGGCAGGAAATTCATTCATGTTCGTTTATTTAATAAATGAACGAACATGAACAATGTCCTGTTTGTTCATTTACGTTCACGAACGATCGTTTATGTTCGTTCATTTACGTTCGTTTATATTTGTTCATTTACGTTCGTTTATGTCCGTTCATTTAAATTCATTCGTTCGTGTTCATTTATATTCGTTTGTTTATGTTCATCTTTTAAATTTTGTTATTACTAATTAAATTTAAAAATCTATTTAATTTTCTTTATTATCCCATAACTAGCTTTGATTTTCCGATTTCATAACTTTCTTTTGTATGGTATTAATATATTTGATTTATATTTTCTAATTTGAAAGCAATCTTTTCTATCATATGAAACGTGAATTAAGGTTTACCTATATTTAGGTTCTTCTTCTCCTCTACTATTGCTATACAATTCAAAGCCCTTTATGTTCATTATGATTTGTTATGTTCTTTAATGTTAATTGTGTGTGTTTGTGTGCGTTTATGTTCATGAACCGTTCGTTTATACTTTTAGCGAACGAACATAAATGAACATGAACATGAACATGTTCATTTTCTTAACGAACGAACACGAACAAGAAAATCCGTTCATTTAAGTGTTCGTGTCCGATCGTTTGTTCGGTTAAAGGTAAATGAACGAACATGAACATGCCAACCCATAAATTTTATTTAAAATTTACGGTACCCGTAAACACAAACATGTGGTGCTCAAAACTACACACACGACATTTTTTTTTTGAATTTTTTTTTACAAATGTGTTTATAATACACGCATCTACGTTTATGAAAAAAAATTGGTCCAACTCGCCCCGTACGGTGTAGTTCTCACGGTTCTTACAACTCGAGGTGGTTCTCATTTTAGCGGTCCCCTATATATATATATATATATCATGGTTGCAAAAGTCGCTAGGCGCTCCCTAGTCGGTCGTCCGGGGAGTTGAGAGTACTCGGTCTAGACGGAGAGTACTCGGGGAGTACTCGAACATGTTAAATTATAAAGAAATTACTTTTTGGAGATAAATATATGTCAAATAACATAAATTTAATAATATTTATAACAAAATATGTGAAAATGATATTCATTCCTTAATATGATAGGCATAGAAATTATGTTTTATTATTATTTAAGTCAAACTAGGCCCGAGCTGACCTACTATATCCAATTCTGGCCAAGGTTGACTGCGTTTGACCGACTCCGGGTAATTAGGCGGAGTCGAGGAAAGTCGCCTCGGCAACTTACCTTGTAGCGACTACTCGGGGAGTTCTCGGCCTTGGAAACCTTGTTTTACAACCATGATATATATATATATATATAGCGGAGAGTTCAAATGAGAAGAATTTTTTTGTAAGAAGAAAAAAAAAGAAATTTCAACCAATAAGAATGCTTCATTTTACTTCATTTAATATAAGTATTTAATGTTACTATAAGGGTAATATAGTAAACCTACAAAGATCATTAATTAGTAGTATTCATCTTTAATAGCTAACTACATTAAAATTTGTAACTTATCTTCAAACTATATATTTTTTCAAAAAAAATAAAATTAAATAATTTAGAGTGTAGGATAAATTACAATGTGTATATGATAAATTACGTGTTGTGTAGGATAAATTCAACATGTGTAGGGTAAATTTTGAAAGGTGTAGGTTAACTTTTGATGTGTGTAGTAAAAAAAACATTATTGTGAAGGATGATAGTTTTATGAGTAATTAATTAGTCAAAAGATGATAATAAATGAGATAAGTGAAAAGGTATTTAATGTTTTACAATTATACCATTTATTCTTTTTCTTCTCAATTTTATTTTCTTTTTAGATGAACCTTCTCATATATATATATAGAGAGAGTTAGGATCCTGTAAAAAAGGCAAGGAAAAATAGTTTTTTTGTTTATTTCTATAAGGAATAATAAAGTTGGTGAGAGAAAAACGAAGTTTTTTGTTTGTTTCTACAAGGAATAATAAAGTTCTAATTCTACATGGTAAAAGAAAAACAAATTTGCCAATCATCTATAAGTGGTAGAAGACTTTTTTTCTCTTGAGAGATGCATGTTTAATTCTCACTTGGTATAGAGAGAGTTACTGGTGGGCAATGATAGGAGATCCAGGGAGACCTGAGTTCGATTCTTGAGCCAAACAGGTTTTACCGATAATTTCACCATCGTGCCTACGGGCGGGTGGGTTATCGGATTTCCCACGGAATTGGTGGTTGACTCGGGTTACTCTCGGAGTATTCTGTTTGGTCCAGTGGGTACGCTGAGAGTGCTCAGTATTGATTATGTTGGCCGCTCAAGAAAAAAAAGAAAAACAATCTTTTAACGACCAACAGAATTAATCCCGAGCACTCTCGGGGCACCCACTGGACCAAATGGAGTACTCCGAGAGTAACCCGAGTCCACCAATTCAAGGAAAACCCGGTAACCCACCCGCCCGTAGAAACGACGGTGAAATTACCGGTAAAACCCGTTTGGCTCAAGGATCGAACCCAGGTTTCCCTGGGTCTCCTATCATCGCCCACCAATGTCTCCCTCTGCAGCAAGTAGAAGTTGAACTTGCATCTCTCAAGAGAAATGCAAGCCTTCCATCACTTCATCTAGAGTTCTATAATCTATTTGAACGAATCACTATATCGTTTCATGAATTGTTAAAGTTTATTCTTATTAATAAATAACAGAAATTTTTATATTTGACATATTGAATAATATCTTAGCATATTTGATGAGTAAGAAGGAAAATACATGACTTTGTGTACACAATTTATGTGAGTAAAATGCTCGGATAGTCCCTATGGTTTTGTAAAGTAACACCTATAGTCTCTAGCTTTTGAAAATTATACCTGTGTAATTTCCAAAAGTTGATAACTATAGGTGTTACTTTACAAAACCAAAGATACTATCCGGGCATTTTACTCTAATTTAGGTAGAAATATCCCTATCTTAGCATATATTTTCACGATTAAAAAAATGATCAATAAGGTAACTAAAGGTTACATGTATAAACTATTTGATAACTTAAACAAATTACCATTTCATTGACACATGTTATATAACACATTTTATTTATGTATATCCAAACGAAGAAATCAACCAGACTAAGAGCGAAAAATTGCTTTAACCAAAGACGATTTGTTAGGTCGGTTTTTATATTTTGTTGCATGTCGAAGTTCGTTTTCAGGCACTTTGGCCGCATGTGGATGCCTACGCGTCATTATAAGGATTACCTTCTTTTCCACCAAGCTAATCTCTATAGACTCCGCTTCACCTATATATGGTTTGAGAAATCTAAATGCGTTAAGATTTTAATTAAGAGTAAAATGACATAAAAGTTGAAATCAAGAAATCTTGAAAGGTGGATGTAGGGATTAAACTTACCATTTAATCTTGAGACTATATTAGCTACTCTATCTTGACAATTTTTGCATCGAATATCAGCTGAAACAACAACTTCTTGCACCTGTTTTTTTGTAAATAACATCGCATATTAGCTAACTATATAACATACCAAAAACAAAGATATGATGATGAAATGAGAAGATTACAAGAGGGATGGTTAAGGATTCAATGGTAGCAAGTGTGGTTGGAGCAATGGCCAACTTGTTCTTCTTTTCGGTTTCAACTTGTTCATTCTGATCATTAACATCCATGTTTATTCTTGATATTATTGTGTGTGTGAGAGAGAGATCAAAAGAAGGGGAATTGAAGATGTATGACAACTTTAGTTAAGATGAAAAAAAAAACCCGACTTTGTGGTGCTTTATGGTATGTGTGTGTGTGAGGAAGAGAGAGAGAGAGTTAAAAATATTAGAAGAGTTGACAAATATACTTTATGAACATTGGCTGCCTCCCAAGTATCACCTACTACATTTTTTGTATGTATTCTATATATTATTACATACGGTTTATTGTATTAACTAATAATGGAATTTATCCTTTCATGGTTGGATCACTATTTAGATACGGTTTATTGTATTAACTAATAATAATAATAGAATTTATCCTTTCATGGTTGGATCACAATTTGATGTATAAAGAGCAAGTTCAATAATCTACACCTCAAAGTGTAACAAAACTGACGTGTTGTTTGTTTTTTCAGAGGTAAAATGTCTGTTGTTTGCGGACCACATCTGCATATATCTGCAGCAGAAGAGATGGACCAAACGTTTGGAGTCTGCAAGAAGAAGACTGTTTGTTCTACAGTCTACAAGAAATAACTAGTTCCAATCCAAACCCGCCCCATCTAATTGTCACGTATAGAACTGTGAGTGTCAAAACATACCTGCGTCGGCTGTTGTGATGGAAGAGGAGGTTGGCGCGACGGCGGTGGTGGGGGAAGAGGAAGGCGGCGCGACGGCGGCGGTGGAGGAAGAGAGGGTGGTGCGACGGTGGGGGAAGAAGACGGCGGTGGCGGCTGTTGTGGGGGAAGAAGACGGCGTCGACGGAAACGGTGAGGGAAGAGGACGGCGGTGGCAGTGGGAGGAGGAGGAGACTGGTGGAGGAGAGGGGTTGAGGAGAGGTGCTAGGGTTTTGTTATGTCTGTGTATTTTTTAAAAAGAGGTTTGAAGTGTTTAGAAGTGGGAGGTCCACATCAGTTTGGGGAAAAGGACACGCAGACCTTTTTAAATTAAATCTCTTCTAAAAAAACAAACAATCTGCAAAACAAAAGGTCTGCGCGTGCTCTGCGTCGCACAGACAAAAGAGGCCAGGAAGCTCTTCTGGTAAAAAAGCAAACAACACCTAAATATTCATTAAAAATGTTTTGTTCGTATTCATGAATCATGATTCGTTCATTTAGCTATAATTCAATAACCACGAACACATTTTCTTATTCATGTTTATTCAAGGTATTCATGTTTGTTTGGTTATGTTTGTTAGTTACTAAAGGAGCATAAATAAATACAGACAACTGTGTATATAAACAAACATAAATAAATCATAATGGATGGAGAAACGAATTTTATACCGCAATTTATTTTCCTTAATAAAGTTTTGATCCTCATAATAAAACGAATGTTGTGTATTGTTTATTTAAGACCTGTCTTATTTATATCATCATGTAGTGGCACTCGTACACCTACTAGAAACTAAAAAAATGTCACAAAGGACATCCTTACCAACTAGAAAGTTACATCTACAGATCACTACTTGTCACCAACATTCTATGATCACTTTGGATCGATTCTGCACAAACCCTTGAGCTGAAAATCTATTTACTTGCACTATTTAAGCATAGTTTCATGAAAAGCCATAACGAGGCAGACTTATCTATGATTTGGTATTTGATGCTTTTCGATGGTAAGGTAACATTATTAACTTATTTGGATTTAACGATTATATTTCATATAAACAATGTTCCTATGTTCAAATATATGTACGTTTAAGTATCCTTGAATATGGTATTCTAAATGTTCGTAGTCGTTTGGATTCATGGGAATTTAGTCCAAGGTAAGACTATTGTGAATTCTTTGATTGTTCATTGAATGAAAGCTCAAGGTGTAGGGGATCAAGATTCACAGATTTCATTGGAGAATGATATGGAACGTAACTTGCTTCAAAACTATCTTCATGGATCAGTGTCATAAGAAGTTTTGAAATGGTATGATCTTTGCATTTTAGATATAAGAATCATACTGGAACTAACATTAGTGTAAGTTTGTTCTTTGATCTTATCTAAAGTTACGTCGTGAAAGGGTAGTAATAAGGATATTTGATCGGGATTGAACTGAAACTAAGTGGGAGTTGTATGATGTCAAAGGGGTTTTGTACTTCTTAATGTTTTAAGAATTCAATCATTCTAGCACCTTCGTAGACTCAAACTGGTATGAAAGTGTGGCTACACTCGAAATAAGGGTAGTTTGTCGACCATTTTGAATCGGAGACGAGTACAAGAAGGATTGAACAATATATGAGATTGAAATTAGATCTATTTCTCTTGTTCAATAAGTGTTTTATACATAAAGGATATATCGGTAAGGTTACCATGACTATACACTTGATTAAGTAAAGAGTTACTTAATCAGAAACGAAATAGTTGACGAATATAATGTGTCACACCTTGTTAGGGACAGTGCGACGCAGCTAGGCGTCCAACTCTGTCTACGTTAAAGGATATAATTGAAAATAGTCCAAGTGGAAGATTGTTGGAACTGGTGTGTAATTATCGATTATTTAACGTTGCTATTATGGTAAAACCCAAATATTTACACTTTGGACGACGAACAAAGTATAACATTTAAGTGTTAAATATTATGGATCACAAAAGTGGATTAATTGTGGAGAACGAGTATTTCGTGAAATATTAAATGTTTGTGACACAATTAATTAGGTGGAAATAATTTGTCTCGTTTAAAGAGTTAAACGAGTGATAACTTATTGTTAGATAATAAAGTAAAAAGGGTTACTTTAGTAAGAATAAAATAAAGTCAAAGCGTTGACTAATAAGCGAGAATAATTACTAATAATTATTATTAGATAATAATTATATAGAATAATTTTATTATTAGGTAATAAAACAAAGTCAATGAGCTGACTAATAATAAGGAATTAGTCAAGGACTAATTACTTGGTGAGAAAGCAATTAGTCAATAGGTTAGTGTAATTAATGGTTCATAAACGGAACCTACATTTTAAACCCAAAGAGAAATAACATAAAAGGTAAAAGAAACCAGTAAGCATAGCCTTCTCTTCTCTCTCTCTTGTTTGCCACCGCCCGTCCACCCGCCACCGCCCCACCACTGCGATGCATCGTCGCCGCCTCTGTCCCATCGGCGACCGCACACTGTAACAACTTCCAAAATACATTATAAGGACCCCTGACCTGTACGGCGCGACCCGGTGCGAAAAAACAAAGAAACTAGTAACAGGAACCTCAGGAGGTATACGGGGGGGGGGGGGTACCCCTAAACCTTCTGCGACACGCGGAAAAGTACCATGACACGTGTGACTCGAGCGCGACATGTGGAAAGCCTATTGACGGGTAGTCCGTAGGACAACCCTTAAGTGGTATAAATGATAATAAAATCCTACATTTAATCGGGTAGTTGTCTAGAATTAGATAACTATGGTTGTTTGTGTTTCAGGTACAAACGGGAGCTTAAAATGGAAGGAACACGGAGAATAAATGAAAAAATCAATTTTTGGAATTGAAGAATTAAGAGTATAGCATTATAGAGGACGAAATTATGAGAATGTAGGCGAAAACGGTGAAGAAAATGGAGTTGAAACGAAAAAGTTATGAAGAAAACAAAATTGCATGCTGAAGGCTACCGTAACTTACGGTAGCTACCGTAAATTACGGTAGCCCCCATTATTTTTCTTCCACCGTAAGGCAGTAGAGACCCACCGTAGCCACTTGAAAGCTACCGTAAGCTACGACCGTAGCTTACGGTAGGCTCAGCGGAAAAGTGTAACTCCTCACTTTTAATGACCATTTGATGAGACTTTTGAGGAGACAATCATTGTTTTTCCTTTTGTAACTCATGAGAGGCGAATTGGGGGGTGTTCTAAGGTGTTCTTGAGTGATTGAAACATGAAGACTTTGTTTTTTTATTCCAATGGACAAAGATTTGATTGTGATGATGGTTCATAACACTATGAGCTGCTAGGTTTGCTTGGTGATCGTCTCGGTTGTAAGGTTTTATTTGTAACAATTATGTTTGTTCTTTAATTTCTGGAATATTAGACTGTGCATGTGTTGTTAGTTTATTATGGTGTTTGATTGGTTGTTTGTAAATTGTTGATGTATGTTTGATCATAGTTCTAAATCATACGTTCTTGGTGTCGTTGGCAATCGAGATATCATGGGAGGGATTAGGGTTGGATATATGTTGGTTGGTCATCGGGTAACAACCTCGCGTTCTAGGAATCCGAGTACTTAGTTCCCTTTCATCACAAACAATTGATCTTACATGAGCCATGTCTATGTGGTTCTTTCCAGTTGAACATTAACGTTAGTTGTCACTTAAAACCTGAAACTCGGGATGATCACTATCCTCTTATCTTGTTACAAAACTTAACCTTGATTTATAATTTAATTTAATTTAATCTAGTAATTAAAACCAATCGCCAAAATTCTGAATTTACATTTCTTGCAATTTAGTTTACTATAGTTAATTTAGACATACATCGAGATAGCACATATTCCACAAACTCCTTGTGTTCGATACCCACTTACCGCTTGTTAATTAGTTGTAATTGGATTAAATTTGCGTGAGACCACGAAATCACGTCAAATTTTGGCGCCGTTGCCGGGGAGTAGTGCGCAACACGTGTTATCTTGTGTATTAGTTAAAAAAAATAATTAAAAATCCCAAAAAGATTTTCTTTGATGTTCGTGATTTACACTTGGTAGTTGAGTTGTGTTGTGCAGGATGACAGATCATTACACAGATTTCAGCTTTTCTACATGTATATTGTTCGGGGGTCCACGTCATCCGTGTATCGGTTGCCACGAGGCCCACTACAGGAGGGCACATGGAAAACCGGTGTCTTATGTTTCACAGCTTCCACCTCCGTCATACGCTGAAGATTATGACTTAGAGATGGAGGATGATTATTACTCGGATGGATATGATCGGGACGAGGATGTTTATTATGAGACAAGGACGGATGGTCTATGTTTCTGTTGTGGTCGTGATCATACTTATGATTATGATGTGTGCACGGTGTATTTAGAAAACCCAAAGTATTGGAATAAAAAAATGATGGATGCGCACATCTTAAGACCGTATCAGGGATATCGACAGTATCATCCCGATGAATATTCTTAGCCCGAGGGTGTCTATACTTATCAGACCTAGGAGGAGAAAGAGCTTGCTATGTTGGAAGTAACTTTGTCCAAACTCGAGCAGTATTTATCAGCACCAAACCTTTCCGATTAAGATCGAATCAGCTGTTTAGTTTCTAAGTGTCAGAATTTAAAAATGAAGATAGAGATAGAACAACGCCTCTCACCATTACCTGATGATATTAGAGATTATTCTCACATGAAGGAGGAGGTTGTGGAGGATAATACCACACCAATTAGTCCTTTATCTGATGAAGAGTCACTGATGGATCAGATGGTGTGTGTAGATGATGAGGCAGAACAGTCTGAGGAGATGAATATGTGTACCGAACCTCTTCCCATATCAATCATTCAAATTAATAAGTGTGGGGAAGAGGGTTCGAGGAAGAATATGAGAAGGGTGAAACTACAAGACATCAGGGTATACATCATGAAGTGGATTAGCAAAACCCGCAGGTGCGGTCTGAACATGCCAATTATACTGACAAACCTATGGAGATGGCATGTAAATTTCCGGGCATTCGTTGGAAATGTTTTGGGTAAGTGTGCATTGAGACCACCATAACGTATATCAGTTATGGTCTGGCTGAAGACCTTTAAACTTAGCGCTCTCGGGAGGCAGCCCGTGGATGTAGAGTATTGTATTGTATTCGTGTTTTGTTAGGTTTTGTTTTGGTGTTGTGTTTGTGTTTTGGTAGGTTATTACATTTCAATCCTCGCGGATGCAATGATTCAAGTGTGGGGATGTTTGGCAACATCCCCGTTGAGATATCAGCGAGTCCAAGAGATGTTTATGTTCCTGTCCGATTACCGCAGCTGCATCACTACCAACACTGCTGATTTACTGATCAGGTTGTGTCTTGTTCTCATTTTGTGCACCTTTGTATATATTCATGTTTATGATCATGGTTGGGCGGATGGGTGGTGTTTAATGTGTTTGATGTGTTTATGGGTTGTGAAAGTTGGTGGTGTTTTTAGTTATATATATAAAAAAACAAAAAGAAATTTGGGTTTGAGTGGAAAAGCTACAATTGATGTTGTAGTGGTTTAAGCGATCTTCCCTTCAAAACCATACATTGGGGACAATGTATCCCAATTGTGGGGATGAGGGGAAATTTTGAAAAAAATTGTGAAATTTTTAAAAAATCAAGCGAAAAATGGTCCAAATTGAACAGTTGAGTATTAAATTGCATGACACACCGGCAACCCGTATCCCCTTGTTCTTTCTTGGTGAGAGTTGAGCCACTACTTGAATTTATTAGAATACATTTTTCTTGATGAGAGTGGCAATGGGTGGGGGTGCATTAGATCTTGTGCTTGAATGCGGTTTGAGGCCTTAGCTTGATATGCATGTGAAAAGGATAAGGGTAATTAGGTAGCCTCGTCTTGGTGAGTGCGAGTGTGGGATTTGGGGGGTTGGACCTCATAAATTATATATATGAGCATGGTAGTGAGAGGGGCGGGGGTTTGGACTTTAGTATCCCATTTGAGCTTGAAGCCGATCATTTGTAACCCGTGCCTAGTTCCTCTAAATTTAACCCGTATTTGACCCGGTCTATTAGTGTTGCATCTCGTATTAGTATGTTTATCTTGTTATGTTTGAAAAGAAAAAAAAGAAAAAAAGAGATATGAAAAGAAAAGAAAAAAAAAGAAGAAAAAGCAATGAAAAAAAGAGAAGAAAAAAAATGAACGAGATATTTGGTATATAGTTGTTTATGTTTTGTTCTCGTTAGAAATAAAAAACCGGGTTAAATCGTTAGCTACTTCGCATATATATTTCCATTTCCTACCCATTAGCCTTGCCATGTTACAACCTCTAAGTCCCTTTGGTTCACGTGAATGTCTAGCAAATCACTTAGGCGAAGGATCGATTTAATTACAAGCTTATTGTCATGCAACCACCCGTTTGCTTTAAGTGTGATCTAGCTTATCTTTGCTAGTTATTGCTTGTCGCCGAGAGGAGAGTTTTGTGAGGGGTGTGTCATGTGCGATTTTAAGAAAGAGTTAGTAAATGAGGACATTTGTTTGCTTGGTCTGTGCTTGATGGCTTGAATAAATTGTGTTTTGTTGAACGGGTTGCTTGGGACAAACAACAGTAAGTGTGGGGATGTGACGGGTAGTCTGTAGGACAACCCTTAAGTGGTATAAATGATAATAAAATCCTACATTTAATCGGGTAGTTGTCTAGAAATAGATAATTACGGTTGTTTGTGTTTCCGGTACAAATGGGAGCTTAAAATGGAAGGAACACGGAGAATAAATGAAAAAATCAATTTTTGGAATTGAAGAATTAAGAAGATAGCATTATAGAGGACGAAATTATGAGAATGTAGGCGAAAACGGTGAAGAAAACGGAGTTGAAATGAAAAAGTTATGAAGAAAACAAAATTGCATGCTGAAGGCTACCGTAACTTACGGTAGCTACTGTAAATTACGGTAGCCCCCATTATTTTTCTTCCACCGTAAGGCAGTAGAGACCCACCGTAGCCACTTGAAAGCTACCGTAAGCTATGGTAGCCACCGTAGCTTACGGCAGGCTCAGCGGAAAAGTGTAACTCCTCACTTTTAATGACCATTTGATGAGACTTATGAGGAGACAATCATTGTTTTTCCTTTTGTAACTCATGAGAGGCGAATTGGGGGTGTTCTAAGGTGTTCTTGAGTGATTGAAACATGAAGACTTTGTTTTTTTATTCCAATGTACAAAGATTTGATTGTGATGATGGTTCATAACACTATGAGCTGCTAGGTTTGCTTGGTGATCGTCTCGGTTGTAAGGTTTTATTTGTGACAATTATGTTTTTTCTTTAATTTCTGGAATATTAGATTGTGCATGTGTTGTTAGTTTATTACGGTGTTTGATTGGTTGTTTGTAAACTGTGGATGTATGTTTGATCATAGTTCTAAATCATACGTTCTTGGTGTCGTTGGCAATCGAGATATCATGGGAGGGATTAGGGTTGGATATATGTTGATTGGTCATCGGGTAACAACCTCGCGTTCTAGGAATCCAAGTACTTAGTTCCCTTTCATCACAAACAATTGATCTTACATGAGCCATGTCTATGTGGTTCTTTCCAGTTGAACATTAACGTTAGTTGTCACTTAAAACCTGAAACTCGGGATGATCACTATCCTCTTATCTTGTTACAAAACTTAACCTTGATTTGTTATTTAATTTAGTTTAATCTAGTAATTAAAACCAATCGCCAAAATTCTGAATTTACATTTCTTGCAATTTAGTTTACTATAGTTAATTTAGACATACATCGAGATATCACATATTCCACAAACTCCCTGTGTTCGATACCCACTTACCGCTAGCTAATTAGTTGTAATTGGATTAAATTTGCATGAGACCACGACATCACGTCACCTATACATACGAACGAGGCTACTCTATCCTACCTGACAGCCGTCGCGACACATGGGGATTACTCGGTGCCTTCCGCGACACTGATGTGCGGTGAAGTGTTATATATATTAGGTGTATATTTTAAGCCCCTTTAACACTTATTTTTAGCCAAGTTTTAAATTTATAAAACACGATATTTTACTAACACTAAACACACATATGGGCAAGTGCACCCATCGTGAGCGTAGTATAGCGTTGGTAAGATACCAAGGTCGTCCAAGGACACAAGAGCTTTTAGTACCGGTTTATCCTCAACGTCTAATCAAAATAAAAGTTTAGAAAAATGTTTTAAACTAAGAAAAATAAAAATTAACTAAAATGCTGAAAATAAAAATAAAAAGAAAAACAGATAGACAAGATGAATCACTTGGTTCCGACTCGTATCTAGTATAACCTTTGATTATTTCCGCACTTTTGCACATAATTAAGAGATTATCTTAGTTATTGTAGTAGGCCCCTCTTTTGAAGGTGACGTTACCCTCACCCCAGTAGTTTGAGTCAGCAAGGATACAATCCTAAAAGGGTGGATTATTGGAAGATAATGAATTAAGTTATTAATGCAGTATTATGGTAGGCCCCGCTTTTGGCGGTGACGTTACCCTCGGCTAAGTAGTCTGAGTCAGCAGGGATACAGTCCTAAATAGCCGGGTTATAGTATTAATAGTAGTTAGCTTATGAGGGGATCAAAGAGTTTGGACCCCCGCCATCCAATACCGTGAAGCATTGAAGGAGGTCCTACTAAATTTGACCCAGGTCCATTGCAGGACCTCTAAACGCTGAACAATGGCAAGACCTTTACCAAACAATTCCCTTAACCCCCGACCAGGTAGCCAACATACCTCCATATAGACCGTGGAGATATGAATGGTGAAAATCTTTTATTTTATATAGACAGTAAAATAATGCCAAGACACCACGGACAAACGATAAGGAAAGATCACCTTCAACATAAGTAACTAGTTATTAAAGTCATTAATACAAAACCAAATAAAAAGTGCAAAAGATTAGAAATAAAAAGTATTATACTAGACACTTTGTCTTCACCAAGTGATGTAAGAGACTTAAGCAAACATGGCCTTGATTGTCAAGAACTCTTACGATCAATCTTGGATCCCGAGACGACTCACACACTCTACGATGGACAATGGATGATGGTGGTGGATGATGGTGTTATGGTGGTGGTGGGTGGTGGATGAAGTGTGAGAGAGGTGGTGTGCCAAGGGATGAGTTGAAATGAAACCAAGCACTCCTATTTATAGGCTGAACAGAAGGCTGGGCACGGCCCCGTGTCCGCTGGGCACGGCCCCGTGCCTGTCTGACACTCTCTCTCCTCATTAATTGTAATTCGCAATTACAATTAATGCGCATGCTGTACTTTCGCCACGCCCCCGTGTTCACTGGGTACGACCCCGTGGTGGGCAATAGAAGCTTCTATAGGTTTGTCTTTTCTGCTGCTTCTTGGGCACGGCCCCGTGCTGGCTGAGCACGGGGCGTGTTCAGTCTTCTGCCTTCTTATTTTTCTTGGGAAGATGCCGTTGAGGGGTCGGGCAATCCACTTATGTTTCTTTTCTTGTATTTATGTTGGATTTAGCTGTCTTTTTACTTCTTTTGTGTTTTTGAGCTCATTTAATCCTGAAAATACAAAAGGAAGACAAAAACACTCTTTTTCCAATATTAGTACTTAAAAAGGGTTAGTTTTATGCCTCATTTGATGTAATTTATATTTTGCATTTTACACACATCAAATACCCCCACACTTGAACTTTTGCTTGTCCTCAAGCAAAACTCTTTAATATGTGGCTTACACTCCCAAATGGAACGGGTAGAAGAGAAGGTTTTTGGCTTGTCGTAGAGTGTTGGGAATCCAAGATCTTTTTGGGTTTTATTTTTATCTATTTACAATCCTATTCGTAATGATTTATTTATAACGTTTCATAGGAAAAATTACTTATTTGGGCATAACATGCCTTTTTTAAAATTCCATTTATATACAAGTTCACATACCTCACGGGAGAAATCACTCACACTCGGCCGAAGGTGTATTTTTAGTGAATCACTCGAGAGCGGCATAGAACTTATTCCTACCATAAGCTTGCCAAGCAATCAATCCTCCTCCTTTTTAACTTTTATACCTTTGTAAATATCAAGAGGACTTTGTGGGTTAAGGGTTAGGCTTGGGTTAAAGGTAGGTGGTTGGGATATTGGTTAGTGGTTAGTAAAAAAAAAATGAAAAGCGTAACAAGTGTCGGTTTTCGTAAGACTTTCTATTTTTGTATCTTTTTATTTTGATGAAGCTTTTATTCAAACAAAGTTATTTTTGATGAACTTGTTTGTTTATTTTCTTTTTGCTTCATCATCAACACAAAATTATTATTATTTTTTTTTCTTTCTTTTTTTGAACGATCATACGAAAAAACCGAACTTGTTACTAAAACAAAAGGGTTAAAAAAATAAAAAGGTTTTGGTGGGTAAAAGGGTTTTTGGTTTGGGTGATGAAATGAAAAGGTTTAGGCTCAAAGGGGCTAACTAGGGGGATTTTTTGGGTAGGTGGTAAAAGAAAAAGAAAAATAATGGTGTAGAAATAAAAAAAAAAAGGTTAGTCCTAATGCCTCCATCATTTACTTACTCGGGTTTAAGTTGATAAGGACCGGGAATGTATCGTCATGGCAAGTTCTAGAGTTGTAAGAACCAAGCGGCTATTCACACAAGAAACGAAAAATGAGCATTTAGTCTAAAGATGTAAATTTGTATGCTCAATAAAGGCTCAAAACTCACTTTTGTGGGAATGGGTTTTTATGTGATCAAGTATATATAATCAAATTTTAACTAAGTTTGCCTTGCCTTTTCATAATTTTCTTATGTTGGTTCTTTTTATCACTACGCTATCGGTTGTAAATTTGTAAAAATATAACCTTTTTGAGAACTTGAATTTCCCGAGTTAAACCTAGACAAGAAAAAAATGAAATTTTTGAAAAAAATTTGGGGTGATTAGCGGTTCCAATAGAGTTTTGTGTAAGGCTTGTATTTAGGACTTTGCAAAATTCAAGGTTTTAGCATCCCCCCCACACTTAAATTACACATTGTCCTCAATGTGTCCCAAAAATAAATTTTTAGGTTGATTAGATGTGTAAAATGGTGTTAAAAAGCAAAAATTTTGTGTTACTGGGCGCTGAACACGGCCCCGTGTTGTCCGGGCACGACCCCGTGTTCAAGTGCCAGTAACAAAATTAAAACAAGAGAAGCAGAAGTCTGGACATGGGGGCGTGTCGGGTTGGACACGGCCCGTCTTGAACCTTCTGTAATGGAGAGAACTGTCGGGTTGCCTTGTTCTTGTGCATGGGGTCATTTTTCTCGTTCCCCTTTTCATCCCTTACCACCATGAGTGTGTTTTATTTATTAAAAACCATCCAAACTTTAAAAGCCATCATTTCATTGCAATCATAGAGAGACCTTACATAGTCCTAAATTAAGATTAAACTAAAACTTAACTAGATAGGTCAGCAGGTACACGAGGTTATCATAAGGAGTTCTACTATTTTAAGAAAATTTCGAGAATAGTTTCCCGATATAGTAGGACTTTTAGCCGAAGGATTCCTTCCCTAAACGTTGTTTAAAGCCATTCTTCGATTTCCCTAGGAAGGAAGAATGCGGCTTCATTTTCCTCAGCAGCTGGTGGCTGAAGGGGAACATTCACCGGGACCCCTTGCACTACCCTTTGCGGAGGCTCTTGGTTCATGGCATACCATTCGGCCGGAATGATGACTTCGGGTACCACGTTCCACGCCCTTTGGGTTATTATAGGTACCAAAGGCGGGGAGGCGAGAAGGTTTAACCTCTGGTGCAAGAGGTTTACCTCTCGGAGACAGCCCTCCAGCCCTACTGCTAGATGGTTGATACGGTCGACCAATGCTTCCTCCACTCCCGTCATTTCGTCAATAGCCTCCCTTAGGGCGTAAACATAGTTCACAAGAGAGTCTTCAGTTGTTGATGACCTCCTCCCTTGTCGGTTACTTCTTGAAGATGATCCGCTTGTTCTGCTTGCCATTTTCTGTGAAAGAAACCGAAGAAAGCTAAATTTTTACGAAACAGTTCCTCGGACACGGCCCCGTGCTCGCTAAGCACGGCCCCGTGTCCATTTGTCTGCAGGATTTTAGGCTAAGGAGTCTTGGAGTTTTAAATTATTTTCACAAATTTTAGCTGACTTTTAGGCTTAGATAATTTAAAATAAAGTTATACAACTAACTTTAAGCAAGAATCCTTAGCAAATAATCTTACAAACTTCACATAGAGGGTTGGAATCATGGGATTTCCAAGCTTCCATGGAGGAAATGTTGAAAATTTTTGAAAGAAGAGGAAATGAATAAAAGTGGAAGGGACAAGAGGGTCCTTGGGAACCTTCTTTTAGAATTTACCTAGGATGGTATGAGTGAAGATCCCAGGAATCTCTGTCAATTGAAGTGGTAAAAAATGAGCAGGAATCAGGCTGCATTTAAAGAAAACGACAGTGCACTGGACACGGTCCCGTGTCCGCTGGGCACGGCCCCGTGTGCAGAGGAAATCCTGACACATTTTGTCCGTATTCTGACAAAATCAGCAGAGAATCTTTTAGGTGAGCACGGGGGCGTGTTGACCTGGACACGGCCCCGTGTCTGGAGGCTGTCTTATGGAGTTTTGTTACTTCTAGGGATCTCGTCGACATCGGGTGGTTCCTTACTGGTTGGAACAACCCCAAAGTGCCTAGAATACCTTAATTGTCCTAGACTAAGGCGAGAACGCAAGAGGTTGTCGGTGAGGGTAATTCCTATTTTTATTCTAGGTGGACAAGTCCAACCCTTTCCCGGGCTCTCGTTAAAGAAGGTGTATGCCGAATCGCTCAGGTCTATGTATGCACCGAACGAAGTCGATGGAGAGTCCTTCACGGCACAATCGACACAGGGACGACTATCGTCCAAGTCTTTGCTAGGTACGAAGGTATTTTCGGGAGCAACGAGGTTGTCGGAATGCGGTTCCAGCATTTCGTCATGGTCATCGTCTTGGGGTGGATTAATAAAATCCTTCCTAAGCTCTTTTAACCAATTTAGAATTAGCTCTTCTAGTTGAAATAACTCGTCAAGGAGCATTTCCCCTAGAATATCTGGCTGGGCGCATTCGAGGGAGAAATAGTGCTTATTTTTACTTTCGCCCCTCTTAAGGTTATAAGAAGTCGGTGGGTCCATGTAGTGGGGCCTATAATTTAGAAAGTAGCATTCTACTTCTTTATGTTTGCCACCACATAATTGACACCACGTACCATAAGAGTGCCGAAAGTAAAAACAATTACTATCACTCATGTTTATGTCAGAAATTACCAACCGTCGGGATCTAACGGTTCTGTTTTCAGTAAGTGAATCTTGGGCACGGGGGCGTGTTGGGTGAGCACGGCCCCGTGTTCAGCTTACTGTCTGACGTAAAACAGGATTGCCAGTTCCAATGATTTAGCATGGGGGCGTGTTCAGCGGGCACGGCCCGTGCTGAGCACTGCAGAAGCTGAAAAACTACGAAAATCCTAAAAAAATGATTAGGCCGTTGATTCCTAACTTTCTTAAAATCCTTGTGTCCCCGGCAACGGCGCCTGCTGTACTTTCGCCACGCCCCCGTGTTCACTGGGCACGGCCCCGTGGTGGGCAATAGAAGCTTCTATAGGTTTGTCTTTTCTGCTGCTTCTTGGGCACGGCCCCGTGCTGGCTGAGCACGGGGCGTGTTCAGTCTTCTGCCTTCTTATTTTGCTTGGGAAGATGCCGTTGAGGGGTCGGGCAATCCACTTATGTTCCTTTTCTTGTATTTATGTTGGATTTAGCTGTCTTTTTGCTTCTTTTGTGTTTTTGAGCTCATTTAATCCTGAAAATACAAAAGGAAGACAAAAACACTCTTTTTCCAATATTAGTACTTAAAAAGGGTTAGTTTTATGCCTCATTTGATGTAATTTATATGTTGCATTTTACACACATCAGACACGCGCGCGCGCGCGGGGGGGGTGCCAGTTTGGGGTATATATGCAGCAAAGTGGGACAGGTTCTGTTGCACAAATTCGATCTTTGAAATCGACATTCTACCTTCTCGTCTTTCTGTTTCTTTGCCGAAGTCCCTAAAACCCCGAAACGTTGCCCCGTTATCAAGGTAATAACTCTAATCACTGAAATGGTACTTTATTCGATCGCTTGAAAACGATCCAACGGATGTTTAAGTGCTGCCGGTATTCGGCTATACTTTGTCATTCGTTGTGGGTTTTGATCTTGTGACTATTGTTGAAGTTGAATTGAATTAATACACTAATACGTGTGCATTGTGTATTTAATTAGGTATACCAGGATTAAACCAGTAACCAATACCATCAACTTAAATCTGCAATGTGAGTCATTCTATTTTTATTAAACTAGAATTAAGCACCCCCGCGTTGCGGTGGGAGCCTAAAACTATGCCAAATAATATCAATGCCACACCGCTGGTAGCGACCACCAACATTGAAGTTACGGCGTGTTAATGCGAAGAAATAAGACTGAAACATATAACGTATAAAAATAACTATGTCGATTTAGGACACACGCGTCGCGACGAACTTGTTAAATGGAAAAATAGACGTAAAAATATTGAACCACACACGCACGTTGCGCCGTGTTAACTCGCAAAATAACGTAGAAAATAATAACTAAGTCAATGTAGGATTCGCCCGTTACGGCGAACTTGCCAAAGGGGGAAACTAGACACGTTGCGACATACCTGTCAAATATGAAAATTAGACCAAAAACGTTGAACCACACACGTACGTTGCGACGTATTAACTCGCAAAATTTAGAACAAAACGTAAAATGAAAAACTTGCGAAAGATAAAAAGTATGGGGCACCAAAGTTGCAAATAAAAAAGTTTTGGGTTAAATTACAAAAGATGAAAACTTTTGGGTTAAAATTAAACAAATTAAAAATGTTAAAATACAAAACATGAAAACTTTTGGGTTAAAAGTGAAAAATCACAATTTTTTTTTTTTTTTTGAAATACCCCCACATGCTTGGAGTACAACAACACAATGCAACAATGTGTTGCTAATTTTAATTATGAAAATGCTTTCAAAACCCTATTTGTTTTCCAAGTTGTAATTACAGTGATTAAGTTTTTGTATTCTGAAATTAATGCCGGTATATGGGGTTTTGTATACACTATTTGATAATCTTCACTATTGGACAACGGGTTAGCCAATGAGTGATATGACCATAGTCAGAGATCCGGTTGAGTGACAAATACCGATTTGGGGTAATTGATAGATATAAACAAATATAAAAACCCTTAATGCTATAAATTATAACAGTGTATTTTTGTACAACTGAATGAACTCACCAGTATTTTTCGTTGACCAAATGTTTTTAAAACTCGTTTCAGGTGATTTACTAATAAGTGGCTATGTAAAACACGAAATAAACGTGTTTCCCAAAGTCAAGGACTTCCCAGTGAAATTCCTTTATGTAAATATGGGTTTTACCCCACCGTTTATAAAAAGAAAATTTGGTGTTTTGAAAACTCTGAAATTTTTTCCTAACACCCGGTCCTGATGATTTTTGCGCTGCGAAAATTATAAACATCGGTACCACTGCCTGTGACAACTGTCAAAAATCCAGGTATCCGTACAATTAATTAATCTTAATTAATGCTTAATGACTGTGCTGAATTACAAATTAACTGCTTTCTGATTTCTGCCATACACATACATGTGCATCATACATTATTTAATGTCATATCAATATTGCATGAAAGCTATATTGCTTTGAATGATGCACAAAGCACAGTTAGCACAGTTATATGATAAATCAGGAATATGCTGACAGAGTTCAGTACATAGACAGACAGTGTGTTGAGACACAGAATGAGCCAGAAACGAAGTACTACACTAGTATAGAGTGTAGGGAAGTAAGGACCACAAAACTGCTTTTCTAGGTGATAGTTTAAGTGCCGGAAAGTGCCTAAAACTCACCCAAAGTGCTGAATTCAGCAAAATTCAGCATAAATCAGCATTTTAACACATTAATATTATGCAGAAACATGGTAAAATGGTCCTGAATGCTTTCCTAAGTGTCGGGAATTAAAAGTGTCACAAAAGGGTACATAAAGAACACTAAACTGCAAGTTTAGCACTTTAACGAACCAGTATCCAACCAGACACTACCCGAAACACCAAATTTACACTAGAAGCATTGTTTTAATGTTTCCAAGCTAGTTATGATCCCCGAACATCATAACACCTCCTAAAAATATCTAATAACTGAAACACGTAACCAATACTTAAGATTGAACTATTAAGTAACTAAAGAGTTAAACCTACACCAAGACCCCCCCCCCCCCACCTATGGAACGGCCATACTTGGCCCATACCTTGTGGATTTTATTCCTATAATAAATTAGATCTTGTCTCTAAAGTATGAACATGTTACACATAAGTTAATGAGGTAAGATGGTTATAAAGAGAACATGCAAGATCAAGACTCATAACCTTTCACACACTTCACACTTGATCTCTCTCCCCCTCTTGCTCTCACTCTCGGCCGAACACAAGCCACACCACCACCACCTTCATTTCCTCATCTTCATCCATTCTAAGATCATACAAGGGTGCTAGAAGCAAGATTAAGGAGCTTGGTGGCTTTGGATCTTGAAGGACCTTCTCTATTTGCTTTTATCCTCTTGATTTCTACTCTTGATCATCCCTATCCTTGTGCTAGTGGTAAGAATCTTAATCTTGCTAGTTTACTTCCATTTTTAGTGGTTAATGATGAATCATGATCAAAAATATCAAGAACACTAAAGAATCATATGAAGTAAACATGAATATAAGCTTGTTTAGTAAAGATATCTTCATGAATATGAGTTGTTATGCTTGTTGATCTTTGATTGTTTGTAGAAGTGATGTTAATCATCATAAGGTCTTGCTAAATCATGATTAAAAACATAGTTTAGCAAGATGTGAAAGTATAAATTATTGTAGGATGATGGATCATCCATACTTAAAGCATGAACTTGAAAGAAGTAATGTTTTCTTGAAAAACCATGATTTAAGTGAGTTGTTGATCATATGGATCTAAATATTTATGAAGGATTTCAAAGAAACCAAGTTAAAAACATAAGTTTCATGTAAACTTGGTTCTTACATAAACAAACACTATTTTTTGTGGTTAAACAAGTGTAGAAACACTGGTGTAACAAGAAGATTTCATAAGGAAACATTTATGTAAAACATGATTACAAGTTGTAAACATTTAAATTCTTCAAGAATGATGTTTTTATATAAACAACCACACTTTAAAGGGTAACTAAACTCACTAAACACACTACCAAGTGACTACAAATTTTCATAAACTTTCAAGTTCATGAAGTGGTAGATTAAGCATGGTTTTGGCAAATTGGTAAGTGTAAGTTGTTTAGAGTTGATTGTAAATTGATTGTAATGATTTTTACAAAAGAAAATGATATGCTTGAAAGCATGGAAACCTCCATTTTTAGGGGAAACTATGGCAAAATTTTCTAAAAATATTAACACTTAGAAAAATATTTTAAACAAATATTTACAAGTGTGTTTTAACCATGAGATTTCCATATAAACTTTGCCATAATTTTTATTACAAAAATATAAGTATTGGAGGTTGGTTTTTATAAATAAAAGTGCTTAAATATACATTTAGAATATATATATATATATATATATATATATATATATATACAATGAAGACATACATGTGTGATTATTTGTATACTTTGTGTAATAGTTATATTATTTTAGGACTTGAAATAATATAACACATCAAAATACCAAGGATTACCATTCAAAATATTACCAAAATCCCAAGGAATAAGTATATAAGTTACACATAAAATATTGGCGAAACCAAACAAGAAATGTAACTTACAAAATATTCCGGAACTTAATTCACAAGTATATTTTGGTAAATGATATTTTGGACACAAGGAAACGAAAGTATGATTTTTATTATCACAAGAGTATATCATATTTTGACAAGAAGGAAATATATGATTTTTGGTGAATAAAAATATATATATATTTTCTTGAGTAAACTTAAAATACATTATTTTTGGATAAAAATAAGTTTATATATATTTTCTAAGTTAGACTTGAAAATATATTATTTTGGAACTACAAATATTTTGCCAAGAGAAGAATTATAAATAATTTTTCTAAGTAATATTTCTTAAATATATATATATATATATATTGGAAATATATATATTAGTGGACTTTTATTAGAAATAATATTCCGGAAAGTATAAAATAAATTTAAGTATATGGATACTTAATGGACACAATAAAATACGTATCCTCACACGTATAAATACTCACCGGAATACGACCCCAAAATGTGGCAAAAATACACATGTATAAGATACCCCCATCCTTGGGAAGGAAATACAAGTATTAACACTTGGGAAGTATTAAGTTAATATATATGTTTAACAATTATTCCAAAATTTAATAAATATAATTTAAGTTAAAATATTAATTATTTTGACAATAATTATATAACTTGGAATAATATCAGAAGCGTAAAAGAAACGTAACTCAGAAACATTAACACTAAGTCAAGGCACGGCCCATTCGTCTAATAGATATTAGTACGTTGTAGGTAGTCGTGTTCACCGGAGAAGTACGAGCTACGATTGTTGAAGAAGCAAGACTGTGAGTTTCGTGTTCCCCCTTTTCTTTAACTGTTTTCAGTTTTATAACTTCGGGGGTGAAGTACATGTTACAACTATTTACAAACATTATTATTTGGTATGGTTAGCTAAGGAAGGGTACACTTAGATCATGTGAGTGGTGGGCATAACGCTTAAGGCCATCAATCCTCGTTGTAGGACCGATGGACATGAGTGATAGATCTATTTGGGTGTAGCGAGCCCCGCCCATGTTGGACCAGGGTTGGCCCATGGGTAGACTATGTCTTACACTCAGAAGCCCGGTGTAAAATTTGCTAGGTTTGAGCTACTTGCATCACGTCACACATATCAATGGCCTTGCAAACCATTGGTGATCTGTTTTTCCTTGTTGCTTTCATACAGGGATTTATAAACTTACATACATACTTACAGTGGTTTCAAAGGTTTATACATACACACAAACAAACACATGAACTCGCTCAACTTTTGTTTATGTTTTCAAAATACATGTATTTCAGGGAATTAGTAAGTGGATCTGGCGGGCGTTGGAAGTTTCATGCTGCATTGTGAATAAAGATGTCATCCATGGTTTTGAGGTTTGGGTTGAGTGTCTTAATCCTGGACGAGACACGTCTTCCAAACCTTTGTTTTATTTAATGTCTTTTGATGAGTCCTTAGTGAACTCTTAAAACAATTCGTATGGTTTGTGAAACTTGTGTTTGAAGTCTACATTTTAAAACAATGTTGTTATGTTTTAAACTTATTTAATGGATAACAAATCTATGGTTTTATCATATAGTTGCTATCATGATTGAATGCAATGGTATTATGAAAGTCACCCCATAATCACGCTTCAGCAAAAGTCAGGGTGTGACAGCTTGGTATCAGAGCTTCGATTGTAGCGAACTAGGATTCCTTCTCGAGTCTAGAGTACAATCATTAGGGCTCTCACGAAAATGTTTTCACCACATGTTTTCATTGCATACACAAAACGCCCAGATCCAGGAAACAGACATTTTTACAAACAAAAGACACGAAACACAT
Source organism: Helianthus tuberosus (assembly GCA_030545235.1). Lineage (NCBI taxonomy): Eukaryota > Viridiplantae > Streptophyta > Magnoliopsida > Asterales > Asteraceae > Helianthus > Helianthus tuberosus. The sequence continues at coordinate 162,778,015 of CM060450.1, forward strand.
TTCAAAGTTTATGTTTATGGTTCAGTCTGAGAGACTGAGTGGTTCAGTCTGAGAGACTGGGTGGTTCAGTCTGAGAGAATGGGAGGTTCAGTCTGAGAGACTGGGTGGTTTAGTCTGAGAGACTAGGTGTTTCAGTCTGAGAGACTAGGTGGTTTAGTCTGAAAGACTAGGTAGTTCAGTCTGGGAGACTGGGAGGTTTAGTCTGGGAGACTAGGAAGAATACGTGATTACATTGTTATTACTTACATGCTTAATGATGATTGTTGATATATGTGCATATGTTGTGATTGTTTTGTTACAGACACTATGTCTTCGTCTGAGAGTGGATTGTCTGATACTGTCGACCCCATGGCTATCGTTTCAGACGATGAGATCGTCCCAGAGCCAGAGATTCTTACCCCCGACACTGAGAGTGACCCGGAGATGATGTCGGATGATGACGATGATTTCCAGCCTTTTTACGCTACCCGACTTTGGCGACGATGTACCGCATGCTGATGGTTTCCCCGACGAGGATCCCTTTCTTATTCCTATTCCTGACCAGGACCATCTCATCCTCGGACATCCCGATGGTGAGCATGTCGTGGTTCCGATCCTCGCCCCTTTGCCTCTTGCTGCCTTTCCTTTCGAGGATTTGCCTTTTGATGACTTGTCTGATGATGATGTCGATCTTTTTATTGATGGTCCCCCTGATGATGCCCAGGGTGATGGAGTTTTAGCTGAGGGTGTCATGGTTGTTCCACTCGTTGAGATTCCTATTATTGAGGTTTCCTCTGATCATTCTGTTCCAGATTCCTTCGAGTCTGTGTCATCCACCGCCTTGCATGCAGTGGGACTGCGATGTTACGTCCCTGATACTGATGACGACACAGCCATGTCGGCTGCACCGATTCCCCCACATGATGATGAGCCTGGACTTGAGCTTGATTTTATTCCTGTCGATCAGCCTATTGATTCACCCGCTGATCCTAAGCCGATACCAGCTCCTGTGCCGATACCTGCACCCGAGCCTTTACCTGATCATGATCCTGTACCTTTTGGCATACCTGACATTGCACCACTTATACCAGATCCGATTCCTGCACCCACTGACCCTGCTATTTTTGCCAATCAGATCGACCCCCGATACGCTTTCACCAGCAATGGGTGGATAGACGATGATGATGATGTACCTCCTTTTATTGAGCCAGTCACTCCCCCTCATGCACCTGCACCTATTGATGTCGCCCCTTTTCACCCGATTGTGTCCGATGTACACCGCACTGACCTGCCTATCACCTTCTTGCAGGATATTCCCGCACCCCGTCCAGGGGAATGCCCGTCCAGCCAGCAGCCTGGCCATGACCCACACGTGTCAGCAGCTTTTCCTCACATACCTTAGTATACACCTACTACTCATTTTACTTCTTCACCGCCAGGCGAGCCACTCACATGGTTTCCGCCGAACACTATGCCAGTTTCTGATCCCTACCATCCCTCACACTACACCGGTTACACACGGGATGAGTTACTCCTGTCTTTGCAGCTTTAGTAAGAGATCCTGTGTCGTAGAGTTATGGAGCTTGAGAGGATTCCACGTCCTCCACCTTGTTCATGTCCATCACCTTTTGCGACTCCATCTGCTCCTCTTTTGCCTTATCCCGATTTTGATGTTCGATTTCTCACCATGGAGCAGCAGATCAGTTATCTGTTGCGTCACGTTTATGATCTTGAGGAGGAGCTAGCGCATGTGCGCAGCTTGCTTTTTGTTCCTCCACCGCCATCAGCATAGCCGGTTTTTGGTTTTATGTAGGTAGCTTGCTTTTGATGAGAGCACCGCTATTGAGCCTAGCTTGCAAAGCCTTTTGGAGACCACTTTTTGTATGACTTATGATAGACTGATAGACATTTTGGACAAGGGTAGTGCGACCCTGTAGTCCCTTTTGATGTGATACGATACATTTGTAGAACATGTAACTGTATTTGTGGTCGATGACTTATGAAAGCTCAATCGCAATGTTCTCATTATATACATTGTTGAATTACACATTGGTGATATGAATGTGATGTTATATGCTTACTTGCGTTGATAAATACTATTACATACACGTACTACATACTTACTATATACATAAAACCTGACCTATACAATCTTCTTTATAGAAGATGCCTCCTCGAAGAAACAATCAGTTGCTCACAACAGAGGCGGAACTGCAAGAACGGATTTCACAAGCAATCGCACAACATGAGGCCTTGCGCTCTGAACACAATGGAGGTACCTCAGGAAATAACCCACCTCACGGTAATGTTTAAGTCACTTAAGACACATTATGATACGCTTGGACATTCCATGTGCATTTGCTAATGCTTTCTGTGAATGATGTTGCCTGTACAGGCTGTACTTACAAGCCATTCCTCGACTGCAAGCCTCTGAATTTCGACGGCACTAGAGGTGCTGTAGCTTTCGTTAGATGGGCTGAGAAAACCGATTCTGTGCTGAGAATGAGCAAGTGTGCGCCGGAGCACCAGGTCACCTACATTTCTGGACTTTTCCTAGACGGAGCTCTATCATGGTGGAACCTCCAAGTTCAGACTCTGGGAGAGGAAGCTGCATATACTATGACTTGGGACGAGATGAAGGAACTTATGCGCAAGAAGTACTGTTCAAGGGCTGAGATTCAGAAATTGGAGACCGAGTTTTGGAACCTCAAGATGGATGGTCCAAAGATTGCTGAGTACGTATAGAGATTCCATGACTTATCTCGCGTTGTTCCTTACATGGTTGATCCGGAGTTTAAGCGAATCGAGCGTTTTATTTGGGGATTGGCACCCCAAATCATGAGCATGGTGACGACATCAAAGCCTTCAACGATCACTGAGGACTTTGATCTAAGTGTGGAATTGACTGAAGAAGCGATTAGGTTGAACAAGTTCTCAATCTCTGATGGAAAGAAAAAGGAGACTCGTGTCGAGTCTTCTGGAGAAAACAAACGGAAGTTCTCTAACTTCAAGAAGGGTACTCAAGGAAACGCCAATGGTAACAAGAAAAGGGATGCAAACCCACCAGCTGAGGTTAAAACTGGTGTTGCGAGTTCTGAGAACAAAGGGAAATGATACATGGGCACTTTGCCTAAATGTGATGTATGCCTGTTACATCATGTCGGCCCATGTAGGTATAGGAAGTGTGAAAATTATGGAAGGAATGGTCATTCAAAAGAGACGTGTTGGGCTGGTAATGGTCGTGGTTATGGTGGCCAGAGAGGTAATGGTAGTGGCAGTGGAAACCGTGGTGGAAACGGTACTGGGAATAGAAACAATCAAGGAGGAAATGGTGGTAATGGAAATCGTGGTAGTCTTGGGAACCAAGCCGGTAATGGAAACCGCAACCAAAACAACAAAGGTGGTACTGGAAACAAGCAAGGATGCTTTAGCTGTGGAGATGTCGAGCATTTCAAGAGAGATTGCCCAAAGAACAACCAAGCTCAGGGGAGAGTTTTCAACATAGGAGCTAGGGAAGCTCGCCAAGATCCGAACGTAGTCACGGGTACATTCCCTATTAACCAACACTTTGCATCTGTATTGTTTGATACTGGTGCCGATTATAGCTTTGTATCCCTAGAATTTAATAGTATACTTGGGTTAGTAGCTAGTAAGCTAGATATTCCGTATTCAATAGAACTAGCTAATGGAAAGCTAGTAAAGGCCAACGACGTAATTAGAGGCTGTGTAATAGAGCTTGGAGAGCATGAGTTTATGCTTGACCTTCTGCCAGTCAAGTTGGGAAGCTTTGACGTGGTAGTTGGAATGGATTGGTTATCAAGTAACCGAGCGGAGATCGTATGTCATGAGAACATCATTTGCATTCCAATGGCGAATGGAGAGACGATTGTAGTGCATGGAGAAAAGCATGATACACCTCTAAGGATCATCAGTTGTTTGAAAGGCCGAAGATGTTTGCAGAAGGGATGTGTTGCCTTCTTGGCGCACGTCATGGACAAGGAAGCTGATGAGCCGAAGGTGGAAGATATCCCAGTTGTGAGGGAATATCCTGAAGTCTTCCCCGAAGACTTGCCAGGATTCCCACCGCAAAGACAAGACGAATTCCACATTGACTTGGTTCGAGGCGCCACGCCTGTAGCCAAAGCACCTTATCGACTTGCACCCTCAGAAATGCAAGAGTTGTCGACGCAACTTCAAGAGATTTTGGACAAGGGATTTATTAGACCAAGCTTCTCGCCTTGGGGAGCTCCAGTTTTGTTTGTTAAGAAGAAGGACAGTAGTTTTCGTATGTGCATTGACTACCGTGAGCTAAACAGGTTAACCATCAAGAATCGGTATCCTTTGCCGAGGATTGATGATCTCTTCGATCAACTTCAAGGTTCAAGTTATTACTCCAAGATCGATCTTCGATCAGGTTATCACCAGCTACGAATTCAAGAAGAGAGTATTCCGAAGACTGCCTTCAGGACTCGTTATGGACACTACGAGTTTCTGGTAATGCCATTTGGTTTGACAAACGCACCAGCAGTGTTTATGGATTTGATGAATAGAGTCTGCAAGCCATATCTCGATAAATTCGTGATTGTGTTTATCGACGATATTTTGATTTATTCAAGGACGAAGGAAGAACATGAGCAACACCTTAGAGCCATTTTAGAGCTGCTCAAGAAAGAGAAATTATACGCAAAGTTCTCAAAGTGCGAGTTCTGGTTGCGTGAGGTTCAGTTCCTTGGTCATGTAGTGAACGAAGATGGAATCCATGTGGATCCCACCAAGATCGAGGCGATTAAGAATTGGGAAACTCCGAAGACGCCAACCGAGATCCGCCAGTTTCTAGGTTTAGCTGGATACTATCGCCGATTCATTGAGGATTTTTCTAAAATCGCTCAACCATTGACCTCCCTTACTCAAAAGGATAAGAAGTACGAATAGGGAGAAAAATAAGAAGAAGCGTTTCAGTATCTGAAGAACAAGCTTTGCGATGCACCTATTTTATCCCTACCCGAAGGCACTGATGACTTCATGGTATATTGCGACGCCTCGCGTCAGGGATTGGGTCGTGTGCTGATGCAGCGACAGAAGGTTATCGCTTATGCTTCGCTCCAATTGAAAGTTCATGAGAAGAACTACACCACGCACGACTTGGAATTAGGCGTTGTGGTGTTTGCTTTGTAGATTTGGCGACATTATCTGTATGGTACGCACTGTACGATCTTTACAGATCACAAGAGCTTACAGCACATATTCGACCAGAAGGAGCTTAATATGAGACAACGACGATGGGTTGAGTTGTTAAACGACTATGATTGTGAAATAAAATATCACCCAGGAAAGGCGAATGTAGCGGCAGACGCCTTGAGTCGAAAAGAGAGGATTAAGCCCATAAGGGTTAGGGCTTTCTAGATGATTATACAGACAGACCTCTCGTTGCGCATTCGTGCTGCACAGAGAGAATCTCTTAAAAAGGAGAATCTTGTGGATGAATATCTCCGTGGGATGGAGAAACAGTTAGTACCCAATGAGGAAGGAACATTGTGTTTCATGGGAAGAATTTGGGTTCCCCTCTTTGGTGGTCTTAGAGAAGTGATTTTTGATGAAGCACATAAATCAAGGTACTCGATCCACCCAGGATCGGATAAGATGTACCAGGATTTGAAGGATTTCTACTGGTGGCCGAGATTGAAAGGTGATGTTGCAACTTATGTTGGAAAGTGTTTAACATGTGCCAAAGTAAAGGCCGAATATCAGAAGCCTTCAGGTCTTCTGCAGCAACCCGAGATACCCATGTGGAAATGGGAGCAGATATCAATGGATTTTATAACAAAGTTACCAAAGACACCTAGAGGTCATGACACGATTTGGGTAATCGTAGACCGTCTGACCAAATCTGCGCACTTTCTGCCGATCAGGGTAAAGGATAACACCGGTAAGCTAGCTGAGCTGTACCTAAGGGAGATAGTAGCACGTCATGGTGTGCCTATCTCGATTATTTCTGAAAGAGACGGAAGATTTGTGTCAAGGATTTGGCAATCTTTCCAGGAAGCATTTGGTTCTCAATTGAATTTGAGCACTGCCTTTCATCCGCAGACGGATGGTCGAAGTGAGAGAACGATTCAGACGCTTGAAGATATGTTAAGAGCTTGCGTAATGGACTTGGGTGGCAGTTGGGACACTCACCTACCTTTGGTAGAGTTCTCCTATAATAACAGCTACCATACAAGCATTCAAGTTGCACCGTTTGAAGCTCTTTATGGACGCAAGTGCCGATCACCGTTATGCTGGGCAGATGCGGGTGATAGATAACTTGTTGGTCCCGAAATGGTTCAAGAAACGACAGATAAGATCATACAGATCCGAGAGCGCATTAAGGCGGCTCGTGATCGACAAAAGAGCTATGCAGACCAAAGAAGGAAACCTTTGGAATTTGAAGTGGGAGATATGGTTCTGTTAAAAGTCTCACCTTGGAAAGGTGTGGCACGCTTTGGGAAGCGTGGAAAGTTAAACCCACGATACATTGGACCGTTCAGAATCCTGGAAAGGATTGGTACTGTGGCTTACAAGTTGGAACTACCTGCGGAACTAAATGGTGTTCATGATACATTTCATGTATCCAACCTGAAAAAGAGTCCAACACAGGAAACGGTGGTTATTCCTGCTGACGAAGTTCACATTGACGACACACTCCATTTTACAGAAGAACCCGTTGGGGTTACGGATTGGAAAGTTAACAAAACTCGAAGGAGTAGTGTTAAACTTGTTAAGGTTCGATGGAATGCACGTCACGGCCCAGAGTTTACTTGGGAGCGTGAAGACCGCATGAAAGCGAAATATCCGCATTTATTCCCTAACACCCCTGCTGCTAGTAGTAAAGCTTAAAATTTCGGGACGAAATTTTCTTAACAGAGGGAGAATGTGACAACTGTCAAAAATCCAGGTATCCGTACAATTAATTAATCTTGATTAATGCTTAATGACTGTGCTGAATTACAAATTAACTGCTTTCTGATTTCTGCCATACACATACATGTGCATCATACATTATTTAATGTCATATCAATATTGCATGAAAGCTATATTGCTTTGAATGATGCACAAAGCACAGTTAGCAAAGTTATCTGATAAATCAGGAATATGCTGACAGAGTTCAGTACATAGACAGACAGTGTGTTGAGACACAGAATGAGCCAGAAACCAAGTACTACACTAGTATAGAGTGTAGGGAAGTAAGGACCACAAAACTGCTTTTCTATGTGATAGTTTAAGTGCCGGAAAGTGCCTAAAACTCACCCAAAGTGCTGAATTCAGCAAAATTCAGCATTTTAACACATTAATATTATGCAGAAACATGGTAAAATGGTCCTGAATGCTTTCCTAAGTGTTGGGTATTAAAAGTGTCACAAAAGGGTACATATAGAACACTAAACTGCAAGTTTAGCACTTTAACGAACCAGTATCCAACCGAACAACCGGACACTACCCGAAACACCAAATTTACACTAGAAGCACTGTTTTAATGTTTCCAAGCTAGTTATGATCCCCGAACATCATAACACCTCCTAAAAATATCTAATAACTGAAACACGTAACCAATACTTAAGATTGAACTATTAAGTAACTAAAGGCTTAGACCTACACCTAGACCCCCCCCCCCCACCTATGGAACGGCCATACTTGGCCCATACCTTGTGGATTTTATTTCTATAATAAATTAGATCTTGTCTCTAAAGTATGAACATATTACACAGAAGTTAATGAGGTAAGATGGTTATAAAGAGAACATGCAAGATCAAGACTCATAACCTTTCACACACTTCACACTTGATCTCTCTCCCTCTCTTGCTCTCACTCTCGGCCAAACACAAGCCACACCACCACCACCTTCATTTCCTCATCTTCATCCATTCTAAGATCATACAAGGGTGCTAGAAGCAAGATTAAGGAGCTTGGTGGCTTTGGATCTTGAAGGACCTTCTCTATTTGCTTTTATCCTCTTGATTTCTACTCTTGATCATCCCTAGCCATGTGCTACTGGTAAGAATCTTAATCTTGCTAGTTTACTTCCATTTTTAGTGGTTAATGATGAATCATGATCAAAAATATCAAGAACACTAAAGAATCATGTGAAGTAAACATGAATATAAGCTTGTTTAGTAAAGATATCTTCATGAATATGAGTTCTTATGCTTGTTGATCTTTGATTGTTTGTAGAAGTGATGTTAATCATCATAAGGTCTTTCTAAATCATGATTAAAAACATAGTTTAGCAAGATGTGAAAGTATAAATTATTGTAGGATGATGGATCATCCACACTTAAAGCATGAACTTGAAAGAAGTAATGTTTTCTTGAAAAACCATGATTTAAGTGAGTTGTTGATCATATGGATCTAAATATTTATGAAGGATTTCAAAGAAACCAAGTTAAAAACATAAGTTTCATGTAAACTTGGTTCTTACATAAACAAACACTATTTTTGGTGGTTAAACAAGTGTAGAAACACTTGTGTAACAAGAAGATTTCATAAGGAAACATTTATGTAAAACATGATTACAAGTTGTAAACATTTAAATTCTTCAAGAATGATGTTTTTATATAAACAACCACACTTTAAAGGGTAACTAAACTCACTAAACACACTACCAAGTTACTACAAATTTTCATAAACTTTCAAGTTCATGAAGTGGTAGATTAAGCATGGGTTTGGAAAATTGGTAAGTGTAAGTTGTTTAGAGTTGATTGTAAATTGATTGTGATGATTTTTACAAAAGAAAATGATATGTTGTAAAGCATGGAAACCTCCATTTTTAGGGGAAACTATGGCAAAATTTTCTAAAAATATTAACACTTAGAAAAATATTTTAAACAAATATTTACAAGTGTGTTTTAACCATGAGATTTCCATATAAACTTTGCCATAATTTTTATTACAAAAATATAAGTATTGGAGGTTGGTTTTTATAAATAAAAGTGGTTAAATATATATTTAGAATATATATATATACAATGAAGACACACATGTGTGATTATTTGTATACTTTGTGTAATAGTTATATTATTTTAAGACTTGAAATAATATAACACATCAAAATACCAAGGATTACCATCCAAAATATTTCCAAAATCCCAAGGAATAAGTATATAAGTTACGCACAAAATATTGGCGAAACCGAACAAGAAATGTAACTTACAAAATATTCCGGAACTTAATTCACAAGTATATTTTGGTAAATGATATTTTGGACACAAGGAAACGAAAGTATGATTTTTATTATCACAAGAGTATATCATATTTTGACAAGAAGGAAATATATGATTTTTGGTGAATAAAAATATATATATATATTTTCTTGAGTAAACTTAAAATACATTATTTTTGGATAAAAATAAGTTTATATATATTTTCTAAGTTAGACTTGAAAATATATTATTTTGGAACTACAAATATTTTGCCAAGAGAAGAATTATAAATAATTTGGAAATATATATATTAGTGGACTTTTATTAGAAATAATATTCCGGAAAGTATAAAATAAATTTAAGTATATGGATACTTAATGGACACAATAAAATACGTATCCTCACACGTATAAATACTCACCGGAATACGACCCCAAAATGTGGCAAAAATACACATGTATAAGATACCCCCATCCTTGGGAAGGAAATACAAGTATTAACACTTGGGAAGTATTAAGTTAATATATATGTTTAACAATTATTCCAAAATTTAATAAATATAATTTAAGTTAAAATATTAATTATTTTGACAATAATTATATAACTTGGAATAATATCAGAAGCGTAAAAGAAACGTAACTCAGAAACATTAACACTAAGTCAAGGCACGGCCCGTTCGTCTAATAGATATTAGTACGTTGTAGGTAGTCGTGTTCACCGGAGAAGTACGAGTTACGATTGTTGAAGATGCAAGACTGTGAGTTTCGTGTTCCCCCTTTTCTTTAACTGTTTTCAGTTTTATAACTTCGGGGGTGAAGTACATGTTACAACTGTTTACAAACATTATTATTTGGTATGGTTAGCTAAGGAATGGTACACTTAGATCATGTGAGTGGTGGGCATAACGCTTAAGGCCATCAATCCTCGTTGTAGGACCGAGGGACATGAGTGATAGATTTATTTGGGTGTAGCGAGCCCCGCCCATGTTGGACCAGGGTTGGCCCATGGGTAGACTATGTCTTACAGCCGGAAGCCCGGTGCAAAATTTGCTAGGTTTGAGCTACCTGCATCACGTCACACATATCAATGGCCTTGCAAACCATTGGTGATCTGTTTTTCCTTGTTGCTTTCATACCGAGATTTATAAACTTACATACATACTTACATTGGTTTCAAAGGTTTATACATACACACAAACAAACACACGAACTCGCTCAACTTTTGTTGATGTTTTCAAAATACATGTATTTCAGGGAATTAGTAAGTGGGTCTGGCGGGCGTTGGAAGTTTCATGCTGCGTTGTGAATAAAGATGTCATCCATGGTTTTGAGGTTAGGGTTGAGTGTCTTAATCCTGGACGAGACACGTCTTCCAAACCTTGGTTTTATTTAATGTCTTTTGATGAGTCCTTAGTGAACTCTTAAAACAATTCGTATGGTTTGTAAAACTTGTGTTTGAAGTCTACGTTTTAAAACAATGTTGTTATGTTTTAAACTTATTTAATGGATAACAAATCTATGGTTTTATCATATAGTTGCTATCATGATTGAATGCAATGGTATTAAGAAAGTCACCCCATAATCACGCTTCCGCAAAAGTCAGGGTGTGACACTGCCGTCTGCCTCGCGGCACCCGATCCGGGGTACGGGTCGGGGTTCGTGACAGAAGGTGGTATCAGAGCCACTGGTTTAAGCTAATTAATAATTGTGAAAATACTTAAATTTAGTAGTCAGGAACTTGATTAAATGCTTCTGTGAATCTGTGATACTATCATATATTATATATTCGATTTTCGGAGTTCGTGTTTTCATTGTTTTCTACTAATAGTATGAGCGATAGAGACTTAGTGGATGCACTCCAGAACATATATGTTAATCCAACAGATAAGGAAACAGCAAAAAGTCAAACCGGATACCAAGCCGACAATGATGAACCCATGGTTTTTCAAGCACAGGCACAGCAAAAAGCACCACCAAAGAAAAGAAAAAGGATACTGGACTGGAAGAGAGGTAGAAAGAAGAAACCAGCCGTGTAAACTGCAAAAGATCAAAAAGACGGTCGAATCAAAGGAAAAACAGGTTGTAGGAGAAAGTTCAAATCAAGCCCCTATGATACCCACATGGGGAGAGTTGGATAGGAGACTGGCCAACTGTGATCTTTTCGGGCCAATGTCAGAAGAAATTAACCTGAACGCACCAGTTCAACCAGAAATGCCAATAAATAGGGAACCAATCATACCAGAACCAGCTATTCCCCAACAACCACTCCAAAACCAAGCAGAGGAGTGGTGGACATAAAATAAATAGAAATTTTCATTTTTCATTTAATTCGCTTAAGATCCAGTTTACAAACCAAGTCAGGTTGCTAGGATCTGTTTTTATGGATGTTACAAAGCGGTCGATGGAAATGGTGGTATCCGCAGAAACGGTAATCTTCTTTTTCTCGAATTTGTTATGAGGACGGTTGTTCGCTTCCTTTGTTTGTCTAAAATTGTTTGTCTAAAAGGTTGTTGAACGGCGGCCGAGTGAATGGAGCATGATGACGAAACACTATCGACAACCGTATGTGAGCCATCAGCGGCACACCTCCGTCGCTGTTTCTTGATCTAGATGTTGTTTTCCATTCTGACATCGCGATCTTCTAGATAAAAACGGTTGTATCAGCGAAAAATTTCTATGAAAACCTTACGAATGAGATGATTTTGTTGAAATCATTCAACAAACGTTGAAATTCTTGTAGAATTGTAATGAACATTTCGCAAGGGTTTGGAGTACTAATCGACTTCGTTCATTGTTGTGGCTAAGTTGTTATGAAGGTGGTTGTTATCCCGCATGTATGTAAGAGATCCGACGGTTGTTGTTTGGAGGAGATGCGATGATGTATAAGGAATTTGACGGTTGCATGTTGACGTGTGCAAAATGCAACATATAAATTACATCAATTGTGGCATAAAACTAACCTTTTTTTAGTACTAATGTTGGAAAAAGTGTGCTTTTGTCTTCCTTTTGTATTTTCATGATTAAATGAGCTCAAATTAACAAAAGAAGCAAAAAGGCAGCTAAATCTAACATAAATACAAGAAAAGGAACAAACGTGGCATGCCCGACCTCCCCGACAGCATCTTCCCAAGCAAAACAAGAGAATAGAAGGCTGAACACGCCCCGTGCTCAGTGAACACGGGGGCGTGCTCAAGTGCCAGCATAAAAGACAAAGCTATAGAAGCTTCTATCGCCCACCACGGGGCCGTGCTCAGCGGACACGGGGACGTGATCAACTATAAGATTCGCAGAATCCAGGCAAATCTTGATAGTACAGATACACTTCTGCACACGGGGGCGTGCCCAGCGGACACGGGGGCGTGGTCAACTAATCCAGACAAACTGCAATTAATAAAGACAGAGAAGAGGATGGACACGGGGCCGTGCCCACTGGACATGGGGCCGTGCCCGAGCTACTGTTCAGGCTATAAATAGGGGTGTTTGGCTCATTTACAAACCATCCCTTGGCACACCACCTCTCTCATACTTCACCCACCACCATCACAACACCATCATCCACCACCATCATCCATTGTCCATCATAGAGTGTGTGAGTCGTCTCGGGATCCAAGATTGATCGTAAGAGTTCTTGACAATCAAAGGCCATGTTTGCCTAAGTCTCTTACATCACTTGGTGAAGACAAGTGTCTAGTGTAATACTTTTTATTTTTAATCTTTTCGCACTTTTTACTTGGTTATGTATTAATGACTTTAATAACTAGTTTCTTATGTTGAAGGTGATTCTTCCTTATCGTTTGTCCGTGGTGTCTTGGCATTATTTTACTGTCTATATAAAATAAAAGATTTTCACCATTCATATCTCCACGGTCTATATGGAGGTATGTTGGCTACCTGGTCGGGGGTTAAGGGAACGGTTTGGTAGGAGTCTTGCCTTGTTCAGTGTATAGATCCTGCAAGGACCTGGGTCAAATTTAGTAGGACCTCCTTCAATACCCACCGGTATTGGATGGCGGGGGTCCAAACTCTTTGATCCCCACATATCCCGACCCTTTAGGATTGTATCCTTGCTGACTCAAACTACTGGGTTGAGGGTAACGTCACCTTCAAAAGAGGGGCCTACTACAATAACTAAGATAATCTCTTAATTAGTGCAAAAGTGCGGAAATAATCAAAGGTTACACTATACACGAGTCGGAGCCAAGTGATTCATCTTGTCTATCTGTTTTTATTTTTATTTTATTTTTCAGCATTTTAGTTAGTTTTTATTTTTCTAGTTTAAAACCTTTTTCTAAACTTTTTGATTTGATTAGACGTTGAGGATAAACCGGTACTAAAAGCTCTTGTGTCCTTGGACGACCTCGGTATCTTACCAACACTATACTACGCTCACGATGGGTGCACTTGCCCATATGTGTGTTTAGTGTTAGTAAATATCGTGTTTTATAAATTTAAAACTTGGCTAAAAAAAGTGTAAAAGGGCTTAAAATATACTTAAACTTATATACACACTTCACACGCATCAAGTTTTTGGCGCCATTGCCGGGGACACAAGGATTTTAAGAAAGTTAGGAATCAACGGCCTAATCGTTTTTCTTATTTTTTCTGTTTTTTTAAGGATTTTTTTTTTTAGTTTTTCAGCTTCTGCAGAACTCAGCACGGGCCGTGCCCGCTGAACACGCCCCGTGCCCAATCATTGGAACTGGCAATCCTGTTTTAAGTCAGACAGTAAGCTGAACACGGGGCCGTGCCCACTCAACACGCCCCGTGCCCAAGATTCAGTTACTGAAAACAGAACCGTAAGATCCCGACGGTTGGTAATTTCTGACACAAACATGAGTGATACTGGTATTTTTTACTTTCGGCACTCTTATGGTACGTGGTGTCAAATATGTGGTGGTTCCCATAAAGAATTAGAATGTTATTTTCTAAATTATAAGCCCCACTATATAGACCCATCGCTTTCCCGTAGCCTTAAGAGGGGCGAAAGTAAAAATAATCCCTATCTCTCCCTCGAATGCTCTCAACCGGATATTCTAGGAGAAATGCTTCTTGATGAACTATTTCAAATGGAAGATCTAATTCTTAATTGGTTAGAAGAACTTAGGATAGATTTCAATAATTTATCTCTAGACAATAACCAAGAAGAATTGTTGGGATCGCATTCAAATAAAAACAACTTCGTTGTTCCCGATGTTACCTCTAACTCTAGTGAGGACTTGAGCGATAGTCGTCCCTGTGTCGATTGTGCCGTGAAGGACTCCCCATCGACTTCGTTCGATGCATACATAGACCTGAGCGATTCGGCATACACCTTCTTTAACGAGAGCCCGGGAAAGGGTTGGACTTGTCCACCTACATATAGCATAGGAATCACCCTCACTGATAACCTCTTGCGTTCTCGTCTTAATCTAGAGCAATTAAGGTATCTTAGGCACTTTGGGGTTGTTCCATCCAGTAAGGAACCGCCCGATCCGGAAAAGTTCCTTAAAAATAGACAAACTTCATAAACAGCCTTTCGACACGGGGCCGTGCCCAGGTCAACACGCCCCCGTGTCCACCAAAGGATTCCTTTCTGACTTTTTGTCAGAATACGAACAAAATGTGTCAGGATCTTGCCTGCACACGGGGCCGTGTCCAGCCGACACGGGGCCGTGTCCAGCATGCTGTCGTTTTCTATAAATGCAGCCAAGAATCCTGCACATTTGGACCATCCAGGGACAGAGATTTGAAAGGATCTTCTCACCTACCATCCTAGGTATTTTCTAAAAGAAGGTTCCAACAACCATCTTGTCATTTCCTCTTTTATCCATTGCCTTCTTCTTCATCCTTCTTGTCTCAACACCTCCATTGAAGCTTGTTCTCAAGCTTTATTGTGTTGATTATTAGATTTTTGTTCAAGGAATCTTGTTAAAAATAAGTTGTGCAACATTGTTTTAAGTTATTTCTGTTCAAAAATGCTTCATAAGTTGGAAAAATAATTTAAAACTCCAAGATTCTTTGTTCCAAAAATCTGCAGAAAGGTGAACACGGGGCCGTGCTCATTGAGCACGGGGCCGTGTCCGATGTACTGTTTCATTGAAATGAACTATTTTTGGTTTGTTTTCGTAGAATGTCCAGTCAAAACAGTGGAACTTCTTCTGCGCACTCCAGAAACAGTCGAAGGGAGAGAAGGTCATCAATCGAAGCGACTCTCGTACGTTACGTAATGGCATTACGTGAAGCTCTTGACGAGATGACTTCGGTAGAGGAGGTCCTAATAGACCGTAAAAATTATCTTACGGTGGGGTTGGAAAACAGTTTTCAAGAAATAAACCTCTTGCACCAGAGGTTAAACATTCTTGTAACACCTCCCATGGAACCAATCCTCCCTCAAGAGGATTGGAACCTAGCACTTGGAATCAACAATCCTACCGGTTGGGACGACATTCCAGCGGAACCTCCTCTTGAAGATCTACAAGAAGTCCCGGTGTAGGTTGCACCCCCTCAAACTGATGCCAATGAGCCCACCTTTCTTCTCCCTATGAAGATAGAAGAGTGGCTCGCCGACGTGTGAGGGACCCATGCCCGGAGAAAGAAGTTTTTCAAGCCGCATCTAACCGAAGGAATTATCTTTTCAGAAATTTTGCTAATAAAATAAGTAGTAGGCTAGAACTTCTTGGTTTAGATTTCTTGTGTTTCTTTAACCTAATTATCTAGAACTTTAACTTTTTAGGATTATTATGTAATTCTCTCTATGACTTAATGAATGATGGTTTTAGCTAATTTGGTGTTTGGATGATGTTGTAATGAGTAAAACACACTCGGGATGGTGAAGGATAACAAGGGAAACTTGGACCAGCACCCCATGCACGAAAACAGGGTCATCCGACAATTTTTCTTCATTACAGCAGATTCGGCACGGGCCGTGCCCGCCCAACACGGCCCCGTGCTGCACAGTCTGCAGAAAACACCCAGTTCAGGTAAACTGGACACGGGTCGTGTTCACCCAACACGCCCCCGTGTCCAGGCTTCTGTTTCTTTTGTTCAACTTTTTGTTACTGGCACCTGAATACGGGGTCATGCCCGGACACCACGGGCCCGTGTCCAGACGCCTAGTAACATAAAATTTTGTTTTTTAACACCTTTTTACACATTCAATCAACCTAAAAACTTATTTTTGGAACACATTGATGACAATGTGTAATTTAAGTGTGGGGGGGATGCTAAAACTTTGAATCTTGCAAGTCCTAATTACAAGCCTTACACAAAACTCTATTGGAACCGCTAATTACCCCAAATTTTTTTTCAAAAATTTTCATTTTTTTTCAAAAATTTTCATTTTTTTTTTACTTGTCTAGGTTTAACTTGGGAATTTCAAGTTCTAAAAAGGTTATATTTTAACAAATTTACAACCGATAGCGTCATGATAAAAAGAACCAACATAAGAAAATTATGAAAAGGCATGACAAGTTTAGTTAAAATTTGATTATATATACTTGATCACATAAAAACCCATTCCCACAAAAGTGAGTTTTGAGCCTTTATTGAGCATACAAATACATATCTTTAAACTAAATGCTCATTTTTCATTTCTTGTGTGAATAGTCGCTTGGTTCTTACGACTCTAGAACTTGCCACGACGATACATTCCCGGTTCTTACCAACTTAAACCCGAGTAAGTAAATGATGGAGGCATTAGGACTAACCCTTTTTATTTCTACACCATTATTTTTCTTTTTTTTACCACCTACCCAAAATCCCCCTAGTTAACCCTTTTGAGCCTAAACCTTTTCATTTCTTAACCCCAACCAAACACCCTTTCACCCACCAAAACCTTTTTTTATTTTTAACCCTTTGTTTTAGTAACAAGCTCGGTTTTTCGTATGACTTTTCAAAAAAAAAAAATGTTGATGATGAAGCAAAAGAAATAAACAAGCAAGTTCATCAAAAATAACTTTGTTTGAATAATAGCTTCATCCAAATAAAAATTTGCAAAAATAAATTCTTACGAAAACTGACGCTTTTTACGCTTTTTCACCATTTTCTACTAACCACTAACCCAACCACCTACCTTTAACCCAAGCCTAACCCTTCACCCCAAAAGTCCTCTTGATATTTACAAAGGTATATAGTTAAAAAGGAGGATGATTGATTGCTTGGCAAGCCTATGGTAGGAGTAAGTTCCATGCCGCTCTCGAGTGATTCACTAAAATACATCTTCGGTCGAGTGTTGAGTGATCCCCCGTGAGGTATGTGAACTTGTATATAAATGGAATTTTAAAAAGGCATGTTATGCACTAATAAGTAATTTATCTTATGTAATGTTTTAAATAAATCATGACGAATATGATTGTAAAAAATAAAAACTTAAGAATCTTGGAAATCCCGACACTCTATGACAAGCCCAAAAAACCTTCTCTTTTACCCATTCCATTTGGGAGTGTAAAGCCACATTATAAAGAGTTTTTCTTGAGGACAAGCAAAGATTCAAGTGTGGGGGTATTTGATGTGTGCAAAATGCAACATATAAATTACATCAATTGTGTCATAAAACTAACCCTTTTTTAGTACTAATGTTGGAAAAGTGTGCTTTTGTCTTCCTTTTGTATTTTCAGGATTAAATGAGCTCAAATTAACAAAAGAAGCAAAAAGGCAGCTAAATCTAACATAAATACAAGAAAATGAACAAACGTAGCATGCCCGACCTCCCCGACAGCATCTTCCCAAGCAAAACAAGAGAACAGAAGGCTGAACACGCCCCGTGCTCAGTGAACACGGGGGCGTGCCCAAGTGCCAGCATAAAAGACAAAGCTATAGAAGCTTCTATCGCCCACCACGGGGCCGTGCTCAGCGGACACGGGGCCGTGGTCAACTATAAGATTCGCAGAATCCAGGCAAATCTTGATAGTACAGATACGCTTCTGCACACGGGGGCGTGCCCAGCGGACACGGGGGCGTGGTCAACTAATCCAAACAAACTGCAATTAATGAAGACAGAGAAGAGTATGGACACGGGGCCGTGCCCGAGCTACTGTTCAGGCTATAAATAGGGGTGCTTGGCTCATTTGCAAACCATCCCTTGGCACACCACCTCTCTCACACTTCACCCACCACCCACCACCATCATCCACCACCATCATCCATTGTCCATCATAGAGTGTGTGAGTCGTCTCGGGATCCAAGATTAATCGTAAGAGTTCTTGACAATCAAAGGCCATGTTTGCCTAAGTCTCTTACATCACTTGGTGAAGACAAATGTCTAGTGTAATACTTTTTATTTTTAATCTTTTCACACTTTTTACTTGGTTATGTATTAATAACTTTAATAACTAGTTTCTTATGTTGAAGGTGATTCTTCCTTATCGTTTGTCCGTGGTGTCTTGGCATTATTTTACTGTCTATATAAAATAAAAGATTTTCACCATTCATATCTCCACGGTCTATATGGAGGTATGTTGGCTACCTGGTCGGGGGTTAAGGGAACGGTTTGGTAAGAGTCTTGCCTTGTTCAGTGTATAGATCCTGCAAAGATCTGGGTCAAATTTAGTAGGACCTCCTTCAATACCCACCGGTATTGGATGGCGGAGGTCCAAACTCTTTTATCCCCTCATATGTAAGCTACTATTAATACTTTAACCCGTCTACTTAGGACTGTATCCCTGCTGACTCGGACTACTTAGCCGAGGGTAACTTCACCTTCAAAAGAGGGGCCTACCATAATATGCATTAATAACTTAATTAATTATCTTTCAATAATCCGACCCTTTAGGATTGTATCCTTGCTGACTCAAACTACTGGGTTGAGGGTAACGTCACCTTCAAAAGAGGGGCCTACTACAATAACTAAGATAATCTCTTAAATAGTGTAAAAGTGCGGAAATAATCAAAGGTTACGCTACACGAGTCGGAGCCAAGTGATTCATCTTGTCTATCTGTTTTTATTTTTATTTTATTTTTCAGCATTTTAGTTAGTTTTTATTTTTCTAGTTTAAAACCTTTTTCTAAACTTTTTGATTTGATTAGACGTTGAGGATAAACTGGTACTAAAAACTCTTGTGTCCTTGGACGACCTCGGTATCTTACAAACACTATACTACGCTCACGATGGGTGCACTTGCCCATATGTGTGTTTAGTGTTAGTAAATATCGTGTTTTATAAATTTAAAACTTGCCTAAAAAAAGTGTAAAATGGCTTAAAATATACTTAAACTTATATACACACTTCACACGCATCACCTGTTCAGAGAGGATATGTATTATATTAAGAATGAAAAGTTGTTGCTTTTTATATAATAACTAGTATTAACCACCCCCGCGTTGCGGCGGGGATGAACACCAATGCCACACTACTATTAGCGACCACCAACAATAAAGTTGCAGCGTGTTAATACGAAGAAATTAAATCGAAACGTAAAACATATAAAAAATAACTAAGTCGATCTAGGACCCGAGCATTACGATTAACCTGTTAAACGGAAAAAATAGACGACGTAAAATCGTTTAACCACACACGCACGTTGCGCCCTGTTAACTCGCAAAATTATTTATAGTATTTAAATGAAATACAAATTTGTCTTTAGTGGATACAACCCACTAAGAATTATGTGACAAATCATAATGCATAGATATGTTGCAAATTATATACCCCCATGTTGTGGTGGGGGCGTAAAACCGTGTTAAGTAGCTCCAATATTATATCACCGTGAGCGACCATCAACACCAGAAAGGTTCGTGTAAAAAAAGAAATATAAAACGAAATATAAAATCGAACGAAAAGTTGACGATGAAACAATGTTGAACCACACTCTAAATGTAAAACATAGAAAACAATAACTAAGTTGTTCTGTGACGGGGTGTTAAACAGGAAAACTACGCATCAAAAGATTGAATCATACACACACGTTGTAGCATGTTAACTCGCAAAATTTGATCAAAACGTAATACAAAAAATCTGCATGGGTTAAAAGTGATTGGTTAAAATGTAAAACATATAAATGTATGGGGTTAAGAGTAAAAAATTAAAGATAAAAAAGAAAGAAAAAAAACTAAAAGTGTGTACAACCCACCAAACATATGAGTACAACCCCTTATTCCTACAAATGTTAATTTGTATATGCTTAAAAGTGATTTATGGTTAAACTAAAACAAATTAAAGATAAAAGAATCAAAATAGAGTACAACCACCCATGTAACATATAATACAATCCTTGATGCCTACATATGTTTCAAATTGATATTATATAAATAATAATAATAATAATAATAATAATAATAATAATAATAATAATTTAGTACTTAGACTATGTGCAGTGATCTTATGGTTGTCCAAACCACATGCACTCCACCATTCCTCTCCTATTTTAGGCTCCCATTTGTGGTTTAAACCATGAGTAAAGGAGAGAGGGTGATTGGTTGGTTACGTTGTTAACCAATCTAAAAAAAAAATCAATTTCAAACGCATTAACTACACATTTGTCACCACTACACCATTTTATCCAATTTTCAAGCCTTGATGACGTGGACGTCGCATGATATAAAAAAAAAAGACCAAACCACATGGTGACCACTACACATGATCTTAACAAACTAATTATTAGACAAAATGATTGACGGCTACTAACTTGTGTGACCAATCTCTCCCACCGGTCTAAATTATAATAGTCAATTAAGCCGGTTGTCTCACACCATGGTGGCACATGCTTACAAGGAAGAACAAAAAGAATTGCCAAATTATCCAATCATCGTAATTAGTCATATAACACCCCTAGACTATTGATATATTACAGTTACAGTCCATTAACTTTTCATTAGCTCCTCCCTTGTTATGAAATTAGTTGTTGGGAGTTGAGCTTTGCTTTTAACCAAAACTACACTAGTTTTCAAAAATAGTTGGGTTTGTTAGAAAAAATTAAAAACCATCCACTTTAGTTAGATTTCAGGGTTGGTTTTCTATCTCAGTAAAAATTCTTCAAGGTTTGATTTCCCGCTGCGGTCCTACGGCGTTCCCCTCCCCGCACTGTCGTGTCCCGAACCCCAAACCTCTCTCCCGCCGATCCTTTTTCTTTATTTGTTTCTTCTCCCCTCGGCACCACCACACCACAACACACTCTCTCTTACTTTGCACCTCACTCAATCTCACCCTGGCACACCATCCCGCCCCCATGACTACTAATCACCCGCGCAACTAACAGTAATTCGTAGAGGTGTTCATACACCATTGAAACCGATCAAACAACTCGTACAGAAGCAAATCAAACCATTTAAGATTTCTACCTCTTGGTTTATAGTTTGAAAACCCATATTTAACCTTTCGAAACTTGAGACCAGCGGTGTAAACTTAACTGGCCGTTTACTTTTATTAGTTTAACTTTTTGTTCATTTCAGAATATGCACAACTACAAATGTGTGCTGATTTTGAACCACATCATGATTTTTACAACTTTATACAAACCAACGCCCCAACCGCCAATTGAACCTTCTTAGCCAGGTTTGGCGGCCCGCAGCCACAACCGATCCAACCAGTTAGATTTATCGACATTTTCATCAAAAACAACCATGAAAGCACCTAATAGTCCAGCAAGCGATTATCCCATCACTAGTCTTGCACATGACCTATAACAAGGCGCCATCTTAGCCAACCGTTGTAAAAGACCTCAATTTGCATTGAAAGCCATTATTATTCAGTAAAACCTAAAACCATGATGTACACAAAACAAAAACATGCTAAAAAACTACTTGTAAAGAAATCTAGTATCTAGGTCATACTAGGTTAATCTTAATCTAAGTGCTCAAACCTGTCACCTTCTACCACCTCATCAAACGCTAAAAAACTATCGTCACAAATCCGGCTACCCAACTAACAAATTGTACATAATTTCACATAACTAAGCCTGTTAACGGTGAAGCAACTCGAGCACAGGTAAACTTGCAGCCGGATTTGACAGAAATGGTTATCGGGAAGCTATCACGTTTTCTAGTTCCAACTGCTACTAAACTTTTATCTCTGCATATACTCCTCGAGTGGCGTTTCTTGGTTGACCAATTCCAGTTCAAATTAGCAAGCAAATCCACCGCAAAATCTCTATCTTCTTCTGAACTTAGACCGGATACATTATCGTTAGATTTAGTAGTTTCTGAGTTAGTTTCCGTTGCACAAGAAATTAAGCGAAGAACATCGGGCCGGTCTTCCATTTTCATCCAACCGTCTCCTAACCATTCTTGAGAATATCTCAAATCCTTGCATCCAAAAATCAATCTATTCTTTTCCCCTAAAAATACACAAATAAAAAAAGATAAGCAAACATGTTTATGGATAAATGATGATCATATAATATGATGATCGAAATCGTTCACATACCTGGAAAATAAACGTGAATTCTATCATCGGATTCTTTATGAACCACGATTCCTTCCCACCAACCATCATGCAACCACGCGTCAACAACGCAACCGACGTCAATTGAGCAAACGTCGATCTTATCGGCTGATCGGGTTGGTCTAATCGTCATCCTGCCATCATGGCGGATTCCCAGTTCGTTGATAACCGCAACTCTGGATGACAAAATCCATTCCTGCAAAAAGTTAATGAACTTAGACAAATCATAGAAAAGTAATAAAGGGAAATTATATTTAGTCACATTCCTCAACTTTGATATTCAACTTTAACCCCTCAACTTTAATAATAAACAGCGTTAACCACTCAACTTTAATAATAAACAACTTTAGCCCCTCAAGTTTAATGGCATGTTTTGCCCCTCAGCTTTAATCTTGGTTTTAAAAAGCGTGAAGCGCACAAAAGCGACGAGGTCTAAAACCGAGGCGCAAAGCGCAGAGTGCAAAAGCAGTGGGCTTTTCGTGCGCGAGGCGCAAGGCATTTATAATTTTTTTATATACTGTATAGGTTTCTAGGATCATTTACCTGATATTTAGACACAAATAAGCTGTATATATGTTTTAATATTGAAATTACATACATGTATGGCCTGAAAAGCATGATTTACAACAATCTACTGCACAAAATGGGTCATGTACATGAGGCGCACGCCCTCAGAGTGGATTTTTCAGCAAAAAAAAAAAAACGCGCCTCAGCTGCGCTTTCTGTACAACCTGTGCTTCAGACTACATAAGGCGCTGAGATTTGCGCCTCAGCGCGCCTTGCGCCTAGGCGCGCTTTTTTAAACCAACATTTTAATAATGCCATGTTTAGCCCCTCTAAAACATCAAACAACTTTAACTCTCAGTTTGCTTATAATTATGTATGTTTCGAACCCGCTACGGAGCGCGGGTGGTAACCCACTAGTTATTATAAAATAGTAATAAACTTTCAATGATGGCCCTTTTTGTTAGTTACAAATTTTTCAATGTTTTTAGTAATATACTGCTTTTTTATTATTTTTACCATTTCAGAAACAAAAATTACAGTGTCATATAAACTAATGCTCACCTCAAGATTGATAGATTCATCAGCTGCATCTTTGATATCTTGATACCGAACTTTAAGCTTATCTTTATGCTTTTTAATAACAACCGCTTTAAACCAAACGCCTCTAATCCCGCTATCTTGCGACAGCACTTCGATTTCAGAACCTATAGAATATTCAGCATCAACCAACTTCCTAAGTCTCTTCTTGGGTCTGACATTAATATCATCGGTACACAATAATCTAAGTATGTTCTGATTCCAGTATCCTTTGACTTGAGTAACATCCAAGGGGCTGACCACTTCGTTTTCATATTGCTTTTGGCATACGAAAGGACGGTCCGAGATTGTGTGAGCGGTACTTGATTTGAGGAAATTATCGTAGTGTTGAGGACTGAGAACAGTAGCTAGTCCATCGATGCACTCGATGCTAAGATCTTGAAGACAAAGTGAAAAGAAAATTTCTTTGTTGTTATGATATGTACAAGGTGAATCAAGACCAAGTTCATCGATTTTGTGAAACCACTGTACCACTGCAGTTTTGTTTCCTCTTGGATCCTCGTATAAGTCGTTTATGTAAGCAACAAGTCGTTTGCTTTCTTCTGCAAGTACGTATACAAAATCATGAACCTGAACAAACAACAATCGTATCAAACAAAATGCAAAATACACGACAATAAGTATTTGCGCATGATATCTTTTCTTTAAACACTAAAGAAAGGTTAAAAACAAATTTAAAAGGGTGTATGCTTACCGAGATTTTGACGCCGCTACGGGTATAAGCTCCAAAATGCTTCCACTTTTTCTTGCAAGTCCAAGCGGAACCGACCCACACAAACTCTGTAGTATGCTGGCCCGTCTTATGCAAATGAATACCCTACAACGGAAAAACTTCATAAGAAATTTGAAACAAATTAAACAACAAATAACGAAAAAATAAATACGTTACCTTAACGTTTCCTGACTTCAACCTCAAGGTAAGTCCTGAGCTTAAATTACCATTCATGGGTTGATGTGGCAGAGGAAAAGAGCCATCTAAAACCATACAAAAAAGCAAGAAATCAATGCTTAACCCAAGAATATTTACAAAGAATCAACATGAATGCAAGTAAGGTATTTGAAATATTCATAAATCAGATATGCAAAACACACAACTAATAACAATCTTTAACTTAGATCTAATTGGGCATAAAACTAACAATTGAGTCAACGCAAAACAAATTAAGTTGACTAGTAGAGAACATAGTTGATATTAACCTAGTAATCAGGGCTCAGAAATTCCGAGGCTCTCAACCAGCTCTTGGAATCTGATTTAATATTTCCTGCAGCCCAGATCATTGTCAGTTCTCCATTAAAAAAAACACCAATATCTCACTAGTAGTGATTTATACACACAACATACATCATAGAGGTTAAAGACCATTAACCAATTAAGCAGATTTCTACAACCTACACCAGATTTGAAAGCAATTTTACCTACCAACCAATTAGGCAAATAGAGATTCAACTTATTAATCACATACATGCAGTCCAGCAATCTTCTCTCAAAAAAATAGCAAAAAAAATGTAATCAAAATCTAAATTCAAAATTTTTTAACAAATTTCTAAAACCAAAAGCAAATTCTGTGAATTTGCTAAACAAATATTAATCCCTAAATAAAACAAATCAAGTTAAAATTTAAAAAAAAAAATCAAATTTAACACAAAAACAAAATCACATAAATTGCTAAGCAACTATTAAGCCCTAAACAAAACAAACAAGAAATTCCTAACAAATCAGAACAAAATAAATAAAATTTCAATTTTTGCACAAATATAAACAGAAAATTCACATAAATTGCTAAGTAGCTATTAATTCCTAAACAAAACAAACCAAAATCCCTAACAAATCAATACAAGATAAACAAAATCTCAAAATTAACACAAACAAACCCTTAAATTGTTAGGCAACCATTAAACCCTAAACAAAACAAACAAAAAACCCCTGAAAAATCAACAAAAAATAAATAAAATCTCAACTTTAACACAAACAATTGAACAAAACCCTAGAAAAAATAAATCAAAATCCAATTTTGTACCTGAAACAACCACGGAGTTTAACCAATTAATAACCTCTCGCCGAGATCTGAGCTTGGAAGGCAAATTCAACGACGAAAGCATCAATTCATCACGATTCGCGTATCGAAACCGATACTCAGAAGACGACGTCGTATTCAAACGGTGCCCTAATTTCTTCTGTTTACCGATAACTGCCAAATCGTAAGTTCCAGACGGCCGTTTTAAATAAAACCGAATCTCTTTTCTTCCTCTGTTGTTTGTAGAACAAACTTGTTGCCAATTCACGTACGAAACTACAGATCTGTTCATCCTAAAATACTGTAAACAAAACCTAGGGTATGATATATGTATGTATATATACAGGTTTTGGTATAGATTGAATGGAAAATGGAATGAAATTGGGGGTTTTTGGTGAAGAGATCTGAATGGAATGGGATGAAAGGGGTATTTATAAATGGAGAGGGAGAGGGAGAGGGGGGAATTAGGGTTTTCTGAATTTTGGGTTTTGAATAGATAAGTGGGGGAGGCAGGCACGAAGGAGCGGGGAGATAACGGGCGGGTCGACCCGGATTTGTATGTACCGGGTATGGGTTTTAAAATCAGAATTAAACCCGTTTTTTTATAGATAGTTGGTTATTTGGTGAAAGTGAATATAATAGCTGTTTGTTTATCTTTTAATGAGAATTTTAATGGTTCAGATATTTTACTGGGTCAGCACTTAATGGTTCAGATTGTTTGTTTCATGAGCAGATGTTTAAATGATTCAGACATTTGTCTCTGAATGGTTAAGATTTATACAGAGTCTGAATGGTTAAGACCTCTAATCTGAATTGGTCAGACATTTGCCTCTGAGCGGTTAAGCATTATACAGGCTCTTAATGGTTCAGCACTTACTGGTTCAAACCTCTTACTGGTTCAGCACTTAACTATTTAGATGTTGTCAAACAGCCCCATAGGGTTATGCATATATTTTAGATGCAAAACTCATCAAACATCAAACGATGGTCGTTTTGATTAAAATCAGTTACATTTTAATAATTTATTTGGATATCCATCTATAATTCACCAACAACATCAATAGGCGATGCCCATGGTTTTATAGCCTAGTGGCATCTTGTAGGTGGGATAAAGTTTTGGGACCAAAAAGTTCTAGGTTCGATTCCCACAAAAGTGGGGTTTTCCCATATTTATTGGGTTTCCCACTGAATTGCTGTATAGGCATTATGCCTAGTGGAGATGGATATGATCGGGTGGTTTCACTGGTGGCACGATGATACTCCAGTGGTCCGTCAGTGATCCAAATTTGTCGTTAAAAAAAATATCAATAGCTGGCAGTAATGGAATGGACAAGGAATGGAATGCAACGAATCATTACTTTGTGTTGTTTGGTAGATAGGAAAAGAAGAAGGAATAAAATCGGTAGTGAGTGGTGGGTGGTGGTCGATAACGGTGACAGCGGGTGGTGACTGGTGATAAGTAGCGGTAGTAGCGGTAGTGGCGGTGGGGGGTGGGTGTCGGTGGTGGTGGTGGCGGCAATAGAGGTGCTTACATTTTAGATCATTAGATGCTTAGGTCTTGCGCAAGATTTTGGACCATACCTCTTCAACATGGGATTTGAAAATTGAGATACTTACATTTTAGATCATGAGATGCTTAGGTTTTAGAAGATAGGCATATTTTTTTGAATTTCTAATTGTATTTTTTATTTTGATCGACTTAGTTTTATGTCAAGATGTATCGATATGATAAGAGGATTGGATATAAGTGCCCAATAAACTATATGTGAATTATATGGCAATGACGTATTGATCTGATGGAGGATTGGGCAGAAGATGTCAGGTATGTGAAAAACTAGAGATGAGAAATTAATGAGGAAGAATAAGGATAGAAAAATGAAATTATATTGATTTTAATCAAAACAACGTCATTTAGATGGATTTCACATCTAAGTTATATGCATAATAGCCTCATATATTTGCGTTCCTTTGGTTATATACTTATATAGAATCATATGTGGTATAGGGTTGGAAAAAGGTAGTGCCTGGTGCCACATAGGTTGGTCATGATCATGGTCATGGACACCACAACAGGTGGGCTTAGAAGGAGCACTTGGCGAGGGGCTTAGCTGGTGTTAAGGGCATGGAGCAAGGTTGATGGTTTTTTGGTTTTTTAAACATTATATAACTAACCTTTAGAACTTTTGCGTCTCAGCGGAATCATTAAACCAAATAACAAAATATGTGTAAAAACATCGAACCACACATGTACATTGCAACGTGTTAAATTGCAAAATATAGACCGAAACACAAAGCAATATCGTGTAAAAGAATAACTAAGTCGAAATGTTAAAAACATTATTCAAACGGGTTTGAATTAATATCCTTATTATAATAAACTAGGGTTAAGACCTGCCCGCGTTGCAGCGCGGGTACATCGTAAACATTGAATGGGATGTGCCTTCGGAACCCAACCATTACGAAACATGGGCAAAAGGAGAGAAATTCACCAAAGACGATATTCTTGTGTTTGATTTTTGTACTGGAATGCATACTGTCGCGGAAGTGCCAAAGGTGGCATACGACACATGCAACACCACCGCCGCCAAGACCATCGAAACATTGGGCCCAACCACAGTCACCGTGTCAAATGTTGGCATGTACTATTTTATTTGTACAAAGCATTGTCAAAGTGGTCAGAAAGTAGCCATCGACGTCAAACCATCGTAGTTTCTAAATTTAGAACGATTTGTATGTAGAAGATAATATGTTTTATGGTTGGGTGGGGTGGGGTCCAATTGACAAAGTCATTGGAGTTCTCATTAAAAACATAAAAGATTTCCAAAAAAAACTCATAGCTTTTGTTTCTTCTATTACCTTTGTCAAAGAGATCGACTTCATATTAAAAACCGATGTCAGTTTCTAGCCTGCCAAACGCTCCAAACTGCACACTGCAGTAAGAACAACAGCTTAAGACGCTTTCTTACGATTCTCTGATCCGGTGCAGAACTTGTGTTGACGCAATATATCACGAACCGAAAACGCAAAAACGCTTTATAGCTCAAATATATGTTTGTTAAGTACAAACTTTTTTTTCTACACAAAGGACTACATTGGAGTGGGGTGGGGTGGTTAACAGAATTTGCTAGTCCGGTATGTTAAAATTAGGGGTGAACATTTTTTGAGATGGACCAAAAAGAACCGATAATCGACCCTAAAATAAACCTAAACCGACCTAACCCTAGAATTTAGGTTTTTAGTTCGGTTCTAATACATCATATGTTATCGGGTTCGGGTCGGTTCCGGTCCAAAGACCCAAGAAAACCGAATTTAATAAATTGGACCGAATTATCAAAAAGAAAAATAATTGCTGGACTACAACCCAACTGTGACTTAAGAATAGCAAGGCTGAAATGCAGGCTTGTTTATTATTAATTGGTGAATAAATCAAAACCTAGTGCTATATCTAATTGCACATTTGCTTTTATGCAACCTATGTGCCAATGAACAGACGAATTGCAACTCTAGAACTTTTCCATTCTCATGTGAGTAATTGTTTAGCGGTTTTCACAGAAAGAGTTAATGATAAATGAAGGTTATACAACTTAGATGATCTGAGCTAACCATTTTTTCTAATCAACTTTAAGTAACCTAATTTAGGGTTTCTATGACTCAGTTTCATTTAAATACCCATATGAACATGATTTGGGTATGAAATCAACACACCGCAAGAATTACATATCGGAAAAATAGGGTTTGTTTTGATGATGAACAGTATTATGCAGAAAACAGAGTCATGTGGTTCGGGTCTTACCTTAATCGTCGGAAGATCCCTTGTCGCCGGTGTTCTCTTTTGCCGGAATCGTAGGTTTAGTCGTATCACACTCATTGGTTCACTGAAGTAGATCGGTCACCTGGATCCCTAGTTTGTCAAATCTGTTCTCTTCTTTCACCGGAGACCTTGCCATCATCTTCGGTGTTAGTTTCTTGCAAGAGAGAGAGATTGCTTCTTGTGGGGTTGTGAGTGAGAACAGTAAGGGAGGAGGGACGTGTAAAGGGGAATTGGAGTTTTTTTTTTTTTTTGAAAACCCCCAAGGCACAAAGTACAAGTGCTGATGCACCAAAAACTTGCTTCTTTATATAGGTTTTAATGATTCCCAAGAATGTTATGCATCACTACCATAATTACTCTCACGCATTTACCTTTTACATTAACTAGTTTCATACCCATGCGCGTTGCAAAACTAACCATTATTTTAATCAAATTCTCTAAGTTATGAAGTTCCCAATTAAAACAGAAAAAAAGTTCTAAAATGAGCAAGACAATCCTCATGCTGCATAAAGGTGAAATGGCTTGATATGGACTGTGAAGAGTGTTTGTTACTAACAGATAGTGTAACACCTCGAAAATTCACGTCCTATAATGTATTGACACGTGTCCTAAGCTTGAACGTGTGAAAGTATACTCCAGAGGGACTAAAGTTGATAAACATGGAAAGTATGTGAATATAAGGGTTCAAAATGTCAACAAGGGAGAAATATACTTTACAGTAACCCTACATGATGCTCGTACCCTTAAACGAACGAATCATGGATCATACGAAGCTAATTGTGAAAGAAAGTGAGAGATTACAAACTACAGGGGTTAAATGTGTCAACATGTTTAAGGTATACCTCTGAGTGACCTTTTAGCAAACTCGAAGCTTTGTAACGATTAAATATGCTCACTAGAATACATGATAAAAATTTCACCGAGTCTCGTTATCGTATGAGAAAGTTATGATCAAATTCGTATACGAGGGGTTAAAGCGTTAACGTTGAAAATTATGACTTTTCGGGTGATAACCAAGTTAACCAAGGACTTAACAAAGTGGGTATAAGTCTTGAAACCCTTATAAGTCAATTAGAGGGGCTCATAATGCAAATTATAAAGTTATATTGACCTTTGGATGAACCAAGAGCCAATATGCAAAAGTGGAAAATTGTTTAACCTGAAATCATGTCTTAGTTGGGCCGCGTAAGACATGTTAAAGTCTTACGCGGGCCGCGTGAAGTCCCCAGATGCAGAAATAACAGGCAGCAGCCTATTTGAGCTTGTAACCGAGTTAGTTAGATATTTTCTCATCCATGGGCGACCCCTACATGATTTTAGACCTTAGGGGCATTTGTAAATGATCTGGGAACAATGCTAGACTTGTGTGGCATGATCATAAGCATCCTAAATCACTATAAAAGGCCCTCATAGTTGCAACATTGTGATCACTTATTCCATCTGCAATTGTGGAGCTTCCTGGAGCATAAGAGCAGACCCAAGTCATCACTAATCGTGCATAGGACTTTGGTAAGCACCCTTGACCTTCCCTAATTGAGTTTTCACTTAGTTTTAGCTTAAAAGTCAAACCGTCGTAATTATCGTTTGACTTAGCGATTAATCATTAATGATCCAGTGATTAGTTGGTAATTATGTGGGCAATAAACCCTTTAAAAGGGCACCCACTGATTTCCGTTCTAACTAGGACTTTTGTCGGGTCAAAGTTGTTTATAAAAAGTCAACAGGATCCTAATTTGCGATTTAAAACATAATTAACAATGTAGAAGCTTTGCAACCTGTTTTATTACTCTTATAACTTAGTAATTAATGTAAGAACATGTCTAAGCATGTTTGATCCGACAATTGTCAGTTTAGGACCGGTTCGGAACCGAAAGTCGCAAAACTTTGACTTCAGTTCTGACCCGATTTAGATAAGTCTGGAAATGCTTTAGAGCTTCCTTAGGACCAGGTTACATAATGGTATTACCCTCTGTGGTTGGATCGTTGATTGTCCGATTCGTTTACATGTTTCCGTTAATTGCTTAATGTTGACCATAATGCCCTTTTGACCATAAAACGAGAATTTTGAATATGTGAAAGGACAATAATCTTTGTTACTGATTTATAAACATGTCCCTAAAGTTTAACATCAGTTGGAGGTCTAGATTAGGAGTTATGCTCATTAGCGTAATTAGAACGCCTTTTAGTAATTAAACGGCGTCATTAGCATAAAGCCTATCTAAACCCAATTTTTGACACCAAACCTTTTACCCACTGATGTAATATAATATTTTGGAATTTTTAAAGATTTTTAATTATTTTTAACCTGCTCATAACCTAAGGTTATGGCGTTGATTCGGTAAACACCGATTATACCCTTTTTGTTTATAAAATGAGTTCTACATAGTATTTCGACACCAATCCTATTGCTACTGATTTTATATAATAAATAAAGTATTTTGAACTCTATAACCTGATCAGAAAACTCAGATTTCCTGTATAACCCGGAAATCGCTTAAAACGACTTTTTACGCGTATTAAACGCCTAGTATGGGTTTAAAACCATTTTGTCATATGAGACCTATTACCAACTGATATGACCTAATAAAATAAATTATGTTACTGATGTATTCGGACCCGAATCTCAGAATTTCATTTAATCTCTTTTATAATCTTTAAAATGGCAAAAATAGCCCTACGGGGCTTAAATGGAGATTAAACTCGTTTTGGGCATAATGGAAGGTATCCTACTGATATCACAACATATTTAAGGCATATTAACTTAGGAAACCTGTATATGATTCATTTGGTTACTCGTTACACACTTTTCGCGTTCGGATCGGCTTATGTAACTAGATTGCATATATTAGCCGAAACGGGTTAAACCATATCTTTTTGTCTCAAAATCTATAATATGTTTAAGTTACCCATATTAAACAAGCATACAAGCTTGCCGGGTCAAAACCACATTCTAATCCGGTCTTCGCTTTATCATGCGTTTGAACCGTACCTTCCTCTTTAAAACTAACCGGTCTAAGTTACGACTTAAATAAGACCCGTTAGGAATCTAATAGGTTAATAAAACTTTCATTCCAGATTGAGAGCCCCAGTAGAAGTACTTGTGCTTGCTGATTAGAATATACGGTTGAGTATAAATTGCATTTGCTAGCTCAGGTAAATACTCTTAACTTATTTTCCCTATACGGGCTTGGGATACTGTTGGTGCATCCGTCTGTCGTCTTCGTCTTGTATCGAGTCTTGTATAGAATTGTTTAGATTAGGGCATGAAATGTTGATTTCCCACGAAATAGACATGACATTTTAGTGGGGAATTAGAAAATTGTCATTTCGTGGTGAATCAGAATATTGTACTGAAGTGCTGCCGGTATTTCTCGTGCTTGTAAACGTCATTCAATCAATAGAAAATACAGTTTAAAGTGTATTGTTTGCTTAATTGAACTCGGTTTCTTAGTTTCCGCCTCTGAAACTGAGATAAACTCTTCTGATCGACTCGTTCGGGTCCCAAATCGATCCTACAAGTGGTATCAGAGCTCAGGAAGAAGAGTTCTATACAATTCAGCTGCGATTTCTGTTTCTACACCATTCTTTTTCGAAAATCAAAACTTTTCACGGTCAGATGCGGCTCAAATTTTCACACTGTGTTCGGAATTGATAGTTAACAAAGCCTTGAAAGTTTCAAGTCCAAATTCGAACTAAAACTGGTTATTTTTGAGGTTTCGCTCAAAAACGTTCGAGAGAATGATGACATCAACGTGATTCCGCTCGAAATTTTGTTCTAATTCCGCGCCTAATCGACATCCCACTTGAGATATTTGTTGATTCCGCTCCAAATTTACTTGTGGATTCCGCTCGAAACCTGATTTAGCTTGAATTTATTTGTTGATTCCGCTCGAAAAGCAGGTTCAGTTTGAAACTCTAATTTCGCTCCAAGTTAAGTCTTGATTTCGCTCCAACTTACCAGATATTTGCTGATTCCGCTCCAAAGATTCTTAATCTTCTGATTTCGCTCCAGAGTTTCAGTCTAATTCCGCTCCAAATTGATCTTTGATTCAGCTTAGAAGTTGAGTGATTCCGCTCCAAAGTTATCATATCTTTACTGATTTCGCTCCTAATTGTTGTCAGTGATTCCGCTCAGACAGTTATCGAGTGATTCCGCTCCAAAGGGTTTTAGTGATTTCAGTCCAAGTGTTTAATCATCAAGGGTTGTCGGACAGATTTGATTCAGCCCACGTGATTCTTATTTGCGGCCCAATCAGTGATCCAAATAACAATTTATGTTATAAGTTTGCATGTGATCTAATCAAGACTTGCAGCCCACTTTAAATGTTGGTCCAATAGAATTGTATTAAAAATTAAAATTGTGGGACATAAATTCAGTTTACATGTGAAGTTAAAGAAGTTTATCCAATTAAATAATTTTGATATTAAAAGAGAATCCAAGTGATAAATTTCTCATCAACAGCGGTCCAATCTGAATTTACAAATCAAAAGTTGTTGTCAGCCACCTACTTTGATTAACTACACATAATTGATTCAAAGTTTTGTTTGTGTCAGACTCAAATGTTTGTCGGTCATCATGAGATTCTAAGAGATTGTTTAGCCCAAGATAAATTGATTTGAATATTTGATCTATTATTTGAGTTTGTTTCGGCCCAAGTTCAAAGTTTTAATAGTTCACAAGAGGTGGTTCAGTCTATTTGAATTCAAATTCGTTCCAGGTCGTGTATTTTAGCCAGGTCATTGAAAAAGGGCGTTTGAATTTGATCCGGGTCATAGCAGTCCGCACAGTGTGTCAGCCTTCAGTCCGCACAGAATAATCACTAGTTCGAGTATCAGTCTTATTATGTTAATTGATAAGTCTATAAACTGATTGTGTTTCGTTTGTTTGTTTGTTTCAGGTATTTTTACAAGGTGATACAGTTCATTTGAAAAACCTAATCATGGACGAGGAATTTTACAACGCGTTCGCTACTCCGGTTACTCCAATTTCTCTTGCACAAAACACGATGTTGGAAAACGAAACGGGAACAATGCAAAAACCGCCCAAACTAATGAACATCGAAGAATATAAGGGTTGGGAAGGCCGTTTCAAGAATTGGGTGCAAGCAAACTATCTTGATGCGTGGGAATGTGTCGAGACAAAATACATTCGACCGATGAATGATGATGAAGAGGTGGTTCCAATTAAAGATCTAAGTGCTGATGCTAGAAAGAAATACAAAGATGAAAAAATGATGCTGAGTTTATTGCAACAAGCTGTGAAAGAAGACATCTTGGTGTTATTACAACACAATGGAACTTCCTACTCGATTTGAAAAGCATTAAGATCGAAGTTTCATGGAAGTCATGAGATGGTTAAGAACAAGAAATCACTTTTGAAGAAAGAGTGCGATCTGTTTCGTGGTTTGAAGAATGAAAGTACAAGGCAAATTATTGAAAGATACTGCAATCTGCTGGCAAACATGAAGAGATTGAGCATCGAGAAAGACAATGAAGAGTTGATCGAAAAGCTTGTTGATGCTTTGCCACACGAGACTTGGGGTACATATCTGATGATGCTCAGAAACAAGAAAGGATTCAATACACTCACTCTGAGTCAGTTCATTGAGAAGTTGGAAGCTCAAGAGATGGAGCAAAGGAAGATTGTTCGGATGAAAGATTTCGATGGTGAACAGGATATCAGTTTGTATTACAAAACAGGGTTGAATGAGAAAACAACCAACTTGTCACCGAAAGTTGAAACCGCATATAATGCAAAGAATTCATCTGGTAGTTCATCAAAAGGATCAAACAGCAACACGAGTTTCTTATCATTTCCATCTTTTGATCCGAACGTTTCAACAACAAGAAATGGCAAAAAGCTTCAATGCAACATTGTATTGAACATTGAAAATGATCAGGAATATTCTGAAGAGTTAGCAAAAAGCCATATGTCTTTATTGGGAACTGTTCTTGAATCTTATGGTAGTTTTGTTGCAGGTTGAATCGGGAATCCAATGCTGACAAAGGAAGATTACGACCAGATCGATGCTGAAGAGATGGAGCTGATGGACATAAAATGGTGTTTGGCCAGCGTGTTGAGGAGAGCTGAGAAATTCAAGCAAATCACTGGAAGAGATGATCTTTGTGAGGCTGGTGTTTCTACTTTAGGTTTTGACAAATCTAAAGTCACTTGTTTTTTGATGCAGGGAGAAAGGACACTTCAAGAGAGAGTGCACCAATCGCGAAGCAAGTGGAGCTCAGAATCCTTTTAACAACAATAATGATTACTACCGAAAAGCCATCTACCATCAAGTTGCTCAGCAACCATCTCAACAACATCAACATCAAGCACAAACTGCACATGGAAGGAATGTGATTGAAGACTCTGGAAAGAGAGCTTGTGTGGTTAATCAAAATTCTTCAAAAAGGGCTGATGGTAGTGCCTTGATAATAGATCAAGATGATGAAAAGTTACCTGAAGGGTTTAGCTGGGAAAATTTCACATGGGATAATTATGTTCCTGATCAAACTCAGGTTCACACAGCTTTTGTAGCCCGAGTTGAAGAAGATAGTGATGATGATCGTGAGTATTGGGCTAGGAAAATGGCAGATCATTTGAAAATGATGGCTGAGAGTGACAGTGAAAATGAGAAAGCAAAGAAGAAAAAGAAAAAGGTAAAGACACCAGTTAGTAGTGACGACGAAGAAGTTCCAGTGATCAAAAGGAAAGTAAAGATTGAAGTTCCAAAGTTCAAAGTTGATGAAGAAGTTGATGCTAAAAAGATTCCTGTGAAGTGTGACACTTGTGAAGCTATAAAGAAGCAGAACAACACATTGATTTATAACTTGAATAGTTTGAAGGAATCTTATGATTTCCTGAACAAAGCTATGAATCAATACAATCATACAAGTGAAGAACAAGCAACAGCAATGAAGACACTTCAGGGAGCGTTCATGATAAAGCAAAAAGTTGTGAACAACTACATTGAAAAGTGTGCTGCTCTTGAACAAAAACTGGAACTGCAAAGAATCGAAACTGAAAGAGTTAATCGTTTGTTGAAAAGTTACTCATGTAGTTCTTATGTCATTGACAGGATTTATCCGACTGTTGAAGGCATGAAGGTATTTGAAGAGGATGAAGTAACTAAAGAAAAAGATGCAGGAAAAGTTGCTGAAGGAAAGACTCCTGAGAAGAAGAATGACAAGAAGAGTGACACAAAGAAGAAGACTGACAAAAAGGATTCTGGTAAGAAACAAGATGTCGGTTACAACAAGTGTCCACCCCCGCTAGAAAATGGATATTTGCCCATAAATCCAAATGATGAAAGAGTCAAAAAGGCTACAAACTTACAGTGGGAGTCGGAGTCCTCAGTCAATTTTCCAGAAAATATTGATGTTACGTTTACATCATCTGACACTGATCATGAGTCCGAGTTAATAAAGAAAGTCGTCGATCAGGTGTTGGATAAAGATGAAACTGAGGAGTCAAAGTCAGAGTCAAAGTCTGGTTCTGAAAGTTCTAGTTCGACAGACAACAGTCCAAAATCTTCAATTAAAAGTGTTTACAACAAAGAATTCCTGTTATCAAAATCTAATTTGAATGATGAAACATTTAAAGTGGCATATATTTTGAATGATTCGGACAAACTATATTCTGATGAGGAATTTCCAATAAGAGGTGTAAAAACTGAGATGATAAAAAAGGTTTTCAAACTTACAGAAATTAACATTTCTGAAATAAAAGATTTAAATCTTACTGATAAACCTAAAAAATACACCTCAAGAGTACAACAAAGATTAAACAAGAAAAATGGTTACAGTTCTGGTTCTGGTTTTCACAAGAAACCAAACCCTAACCGTAATTTCAAAAAGAAAGGTCTTGGTTTTACTCCAACAGAAAAACAGAAAAATGAAAAATATGTTCGTGATTTTAAAGCAAAAATGACATTTGTTTCAGGAACTAGTTCATAAGAGGAAGAAAAGAAAGAATTCTGGAGGCAGTCAAACAGTGAGTTCCTTGCAAAGAAGCAAGATGACATGAAGAAGATGGCTGAGCAGAAGAAAGATACGAGAACCTGTTTCCAATGCAACAAAGTTGGACATATTGCCAGTGAGTGTTCAAAGGCAATACAATCAAAACAGGGAGTATCACGTAAACTAAAAGAAAAAGTGGTTGAGTTTGAACCACCAATTGACAGAACTAAATTGTTTAAAAATTCAAAATTTGAAATTGGTGAATGTTCAAACAAGTTTTACAAGAAAAGAGCTCAATCTGACAACCAGAAATGGGTTGTAAAAAGGTCTAGTGATAGCTCTAGCGATGATTCTAATAGGTCAAAATCAGAGGAGCTATCTTCTGGCGATGAGTCTGATTCCATAAAATCAGAGGAGCCACAGGTTGTTGAAAATGGTGAAGGATCAGTTCCGACTGTGGATGATGATAATTTTCCACCACTTCGGACTGAAAACTATAAAAAGAAAATTGGTAAAGTTGAGATTTCAAACCAATTTTATGATGATAAAAAGGTTTTTGATGTTGAAAAAGCCTTTAACCCCACTGTAAAACATATTTTTGGAAAAATGATTGATCGAAAAGTAAAAGGGGTTAAAGAATTTTACGAGAAAAAGACGAAGAAAGATAAAGTTGAACCGTCCCTGGTTTGTGATTGGGATGATACATATTACGAACAGTAAGTCTGTGGACTTGCCGGAGCTCCCAGGTTGGTAAGAGTGGAGCAGGAATCGGCATCTATCTTTCTTGGTTGGTAATTTTACAAGTGGTACAAATGGTAAATTACAGGTGATATCATTTAAATTGTTAGTTTTCTACAAATGGTATGATTGATAGGAAAACCTACAAGTGGTTAAAGAAGATTTACATTTTCAAGTGGTAAAATCAAGGACATTAAGTTGTACTTGCATTTTCCTACAAGTGGTTAATCAAGGTCATTAGTTTGAACTTGATTCAGCCATACATTCATGTGATTGATTGAGAATCAAGATGATGAACCAAACCCTAACTTTACAAGTGGTAAAATCAATCAAACTTATTTTCTGGAAAAACCATTTGATTGAAACAAACTTAAGTATTTTGAAATCAATGGGAAAATAGTTTGTTGTGAGGGGGAGTTCTGATTGTTTATGTCAAGTGGATGGCGATTTGAAGTGATTCGATATCAGTTGTCACTTTATTGTATAGTTTGTTTTCAAATTTCCTAAAATGTGTTTGCATTTTAGGGGGAGTGATTTTTTTTAGAAAATCCAAAAAAATCCAAAAACATTAGAAAATTTGAAAAAGACAAAAACATGATAAAATTCAAAAATGAGTTTTTGTTGTAAAAAAGAGGAAATGATAGTGATGCGTGTGAAGTGTTATATATATTAGGTGTATATTTTAAGCCCCTTTAACACTTATTTTTAGCCAAGTTTTAAATTTATAAAACACGATATTTCACTAACACTAAACACACATATGGGAAAGTGCACCCATCGTGAGCGTAATATATAGTGTTGGTAAGATACTGAGGTCGTCCAAGGACACAAGAGCTTTTAGTACCGGTTTATCCTCAACGTCTAATCAAATAAAAAAGATTAGAAAAATGTTTTAAACTAAAAAAAATAAAAACTAACTAAAAATGCTGAAAATAAAATAAAAAGAAAAACAGATAGACAAGATGAATCACTTGGTTCCGACTCGTATCTAGTGTAACCTTTGATTATTTCCGCACTTTTGCACTATTTTAAGAGATTATCTTAGTTATTGTAGTAGGCCCCTCTTTTGAAGGTGACGTTACCCTCACCCCAGTAGTTTGAGTCAGCAAGGATACAATCCTAAAAGGGTGGATTATTGGAAGATAATTAATTAAGTTATTAATGCAAATTATGGTAGACCCCTCTTTTGGAGGTGACGTTACCCTCGACTAAGTAGTCTGGGTCAGCAGGGATACAGTCCTAAATAGCCGGGTTATAGTATTAATAGTAGTTAACTTATGAGGGGATCAAAGAGTTTGGACCCCCGCCATCCAATACCGTTAAGTATTGAAGGAGGTCCTACTAAATTTGACCCAGGTCCATTGCAGGACCTCTAAACGCTGAACAATGGCAAGACCTTTACCAAACCATTCCCTTAACCCCCGACCAGGTAGCCAACATACCTCCATATAGACCGTGGATATATGAATGGTGAAAATCTTTTATTTTATATAGACAGTAAAATAATGCCAAGACACCACGGACAAACGGTAAGGAAAGATCACCTTCAACATAAGCAACTAGTTATTAAAGTCATTAATACAAAACCAAGTAAAAAGTGCGAAATGATTAGAAATAAAAAGTATTACACTAGACACTTTGTCTTCACCAAGTGATGTAAGAGACTTAGGCAAACATGGCCTTGATTGTCAAGAACTCTTACGATCAATCTTGGATCCCGAGACGACTCACACACTCTATGATGGACAATGGATGATGGTGGTGGATGATGGTGTTATGGTGGTGGTGGGTGGTGGGTGAAGTGTGAGAGAGGTGGTGTGCCAAGGGATGGTTTGAGCTTAAGCCAAGCACTCCTATTTATAGGCTGGACAGAAGCTCGGGCACGGCCCCGTGTCCAGTGGGCACGGCCCCGTGTCCACATCCTCTCTTTCTTCATTTAATGCAGCTTTGTCTTATTAGTTGACCACGCCCCTGTGTCCACTGAGCACGACCCCGTGTGCAGAAGAATCTTTGTACTATGAAGATTTGTCTGGATTGTGCGAATCTTATAGTTGACCACGGCCCCATGTCCGCTGAGCACGGCCCCGTGGTGGGCAATAGAAGCTTCTACCACTTTGTCTTTTCTGCTGACACTTGGGCACGCCCCCGTGCTGGCTGAGCACGGGGCGTGTTCAGTCCTCTGTTGCCTTGTTTTGCTTGGGAAGATGCTGTCGTGGGGTCGGGCATGTCATGTCTTGTTCCTTTTCTTGTATTTATGTTAGATTTTGATGTCTTTTTGCTTCTTTTGTTAATTTGAGCTCATTTAATCCTGAAAATACAAAAGGAAGACAAAAGCACACTTTTTCCAACATTAGTACTAAAAAAGGGTTAGTTTTATGCCACAATTGATGTAATTTATATGTTGCATTTTGCACACATCAAATACCCCCACACTTGAATCTTTGCTTGTCCTCAAGCAAAACTCTTTAATATGTGGCTATTACACTCCCAAATGGAATGGGTAGAGAAGAAGGTTTTGGGCTTGTCATAGAGTGTCGGGATTTCCAAGATTCTTTATTTAGTTTTATTTTTATTTATTTACAATCCTATTCGTCATGATTTATTTAAAACTTTTCATAAGATAAATTACTTATTAGGGCATAACATGCCTTTTTAAAATTCTATTTATACACAAGTTCACATACCTCACGGGGATCACTCAACACTCGGCCGAAAATGTATTTGTGGATCACTCAAGAGAAGCATGGAACTTACTCCTACCATAGGCTTGCCAAGCAATCAATCCTCCTCCTTTTTAACTTATATACCTTTATAAATATCAAGAGGACTTTGTGGGTGAAGGGTTAGGCTTGGGTTAAAGGTAGGTGGTTGGGTTAGTGGTTAGTAGAAAAAGGCGAAAAAGCGTAACAAGTGTCGGTTTTCGTAAGACTTTCTATTTTTGTAACTTTTATTTATGATGAAGCTATTATTCAAACAAAGTTATTTTTGATGAACTTGTTTGTTTATTTTCTTTTGCTTCATCATCAACACATTTTTTTTGAAAAGTCATATGAAAAACCGAACTTGTTACTAAAACAAAGGGTTAAAAATGAAAAAGGTTTTGGTGGGTAAAAGGGTGTTTGGTTGGGTTATGAAATGAAAAGGTTTAGGCTCAAAAGGGCTAACTAGGGGGATTTTGGGTAGGTTGTAGGAAAAAAAGAAAAATAATGGTGTAGAAATAAAAAGGGGTTAGTCCTAATGCCTCCATCATTTACTTACTCGGGTTTAAGTTGGTAAGGACCGGGAATGTATCGTCATGGCAAGTTCTAGAGTCGTAAGAACCAAGCGGCTATTCACACAAGTAGGGGTGTAAACAAGCCCAGAGGCTCGAGAGCTACTCGTGATCGGCTCAGTTAAAAGCTCAAACGAGCCGAGCCTTAACGAGCCCGAGCCCGAGCCTGAAATACAAAGCTTGTTTAGGCTCGCGAGCCTAAACGAGCCCATACAAAATTTTAATTTTTTTATATATAATATATTAATAATGATGATAACATTGATGAGCCGAGCTCGAGCCGAGCTTTGCCTTGTTTAAGCGATGTTGAAGTGAGCTCGAGTCGAGCTTTTAGCTCATTTAAGGTTGTTCTCAAAATAGTTCGAGCCGAGCTCGAGCTTTGGGTTTTACTAGCGAGCCGAGCTCGAGCTCAAAGAAGTAGGCTCGAACCGAGCCGAGCTCGAGCTTCATAAAAACCTAACGAGCCGAGCTCGAGCCTGGTCGAGCTCGGGTTCGGCTCGGCTCGTTTACACCCCTACACACAAGAAACGAAAATGAGCATTTAGTCTAATGATATGTAAGTGTTTGCTCAATAAAGGCTCAAAACTCACTTTTGTGGTAATGGGTTTTTATGTTATCAAGTATATATAATTAAATTTTAACTAAGCTTGTCATGCCTTTTCATAATTTCCTTATGTTGGTACTTTTTATCACGACGCTATCGGTTGTAAATTCGTAAAAATATAACCTTTTTGAGAACTTGAATTTCCCGAGTTAAACCTAGACAAGTAAAAAAAAATGAAAATTTTTGAAAAAATTTGGGGTGATTAGCGGTTCCAATAGAGTTTTGTGTAAGGCTTGTATTTAGGACTTGCAAGATTCAAGGTTTTAGCATCCCCCACACACTTAAATTACACATTGTCCTCAATGTGTCCCAAAAATAAGTTTTTAGGTTGATTGAATGTGTAAAAAGGTGTAAAAAGCAAAATTTTTGTGTTACTGGGCGCTGAACACGGCCCCGTGTTGTCCGGGCACGGCCCCGTGTTCAAGTGCCAGT
Organism: Helianthus tuberosus; assembly: GCA_030545235.1. Classification (NCBI taxonomy): domain Eukaryota; kingdom Viridiplantae; phylum Streptophyta; class Magnoliopsida; order Asterales; family Asteraceae; genus Helianthus; species Helianthus tuberosus. Next base: position 162,820,454 of record CM060450.1, read on the forward strand.
AACAAAATTAAATCAAGAGAAACAGAAGCCTGGACACGGGGGCGTGTTGGGTGAACACGGCCCGTGTCCAGTTACCTGAACTGGGTCTTTTTCTGCAGATTATGCAGCACGGGGCCGTGTTGGGTGGACACGGCCTGTGCCGAGCTTTCTGTGAACGAAGAAATTTGTCGGACGGTTCTGTTTTCCTGCATGGGATGCTGGTTCAAGTTCCCCTTGTATCCTTTGCCATCTCAAGTGTGTTTTATTCATTTCAACACCAACTTAACTAAAACCATCATTCATTGAATCATTAGAGAATTCCATACTAGTCCTAAAATTAAAATAGTAGATAGTTAGGTCAACAAAACACAAGAAATCTAAATCCAAGAAGTTCTAGCCTACTATTTATTCTACTAGCAAAACTTCCAAAAAAAAGATAGATCTTTCGGTTAAAAGTGGCTTGACAACTTCTTCCTCCGGGTATGGGTTCCTCATACGTCAGCGAGCCACTCTTCGTTCTCCCTAGGGAGAAGAAAAGCGGGCTCATGAGCATTGGGTTGAGGAGGTGCAACTTCCACCGGGATTTCTTGGAGTTCTTCAATAGGAGGTTCCGCCGGAATGTCGTCCCAACCGGTAGGATTTTGGATCCCAAGTGCTAGGTTCCAATCCTCTTGAGGGAGGATTGGCTCCATGGGAGGTGTTACCAGAATGTTTAACCTCTGGTGCAAGAGGTTTATTTCCTGGAAACTGTTTTCCAACCCCACCGAAAGATAGTTTATACGGTCAATGAGGACCTCCTCCACCGAAGTCATCTCGTCAAGGGCTTCACGTAGCGCCATTACGTATCTTACGAGAGTTGCTTCAATCGATGGCCTCCTTTCCCGTCGACTGTTCCTTGAGTGCGCAGAAGAGGTTCCACTGTTCTGGCTAGACATTCTACAAAAAACATACCAAAAATAGTTTGTTTTAATTTAACAGTACCACGGACACGGCCTCGTGCTCACTGAACACGGCCCCGTGTTCAACTTTCTGCAGATTTTTAGAACAAGGAATCTTGGAGTTTTAAATTATTTTCTCAACTTATGAAGTGTTTTTGAACAAAAATAACTTAAAACAATGTTGTGTAACTTATTTTTAACAAGATTCCTTGAATAAAAACTCAACAATCATCACAATGGAGCTTGGAATCAAGCTTCAATGGAGGTGTTGTTGCAAGAAAGATGAAGAAGAAGAAGGCAATAGATAAAAGAGTAAAGGACAAGATGCTTGTAAGAACCTTCTTTTAGAACATACCTAGGATGGTAAGTCAGAAAATCCTTTCAAATCTCTGTCCCTGGATGGTCCAAATGTGTAGGGTTCTTGGCTGCATTTATAGAAAACGACAGCGTGCTGGACACGGCCCCGTGTGCAGGCAAGATCCTGACACGTTTTGTCCGTATTCTGACAAAAGTCAGAAGGGAATCTTTTGGTGGACACGGGGGCGTGTTGACCTGGGCACGGCCCCGTGTCGGAAGGCTGTTTTATGAAGTGCTTAAGGAATTTTTCCGGATCGGGCGGTTCCTTACTGGATGGAACAACCCAAAAGTGCCTAAGATACCTTAATTGTTCTAGATTGAGACGAGAACGCAAGAGGTTGTCGGTGAGGGTGATTCCTATGCTATATGTAGGTGGACAAGTCCAACCCTTTTCCGGGCTCTCGTTAAAGAAGGTGTATGTCGAATCGCTCAGGTCTATGTATGCATCAAACGAGGTTGATGGGGAGTCCTTCACGGCACAATCGACACAGGGACGACTATCGCTCAAGTCCTCACTAAAGTTAGGAGTATCTTCGGAAACAACGAAGTTGTTTGAATGCGTTTCCAACCCTTCTTCTTGGTTATCACCTTGGAAAGGATTACCGAAATCTTTCCTAAGTTCTTTTAACCAATTAATAATTAGATCTTCTAGTTGAAATAATTCATCGAGAAGCATTTCTCCTAGAATATCCGGTTGGGCGCATTCGAGGGAGAGATAGGGATTATTTTTACTTTCGCCCCTCTTAAGGATACTAGGGAACGATGAGTCTATATAGTGGGGTTTATAAGTTAGAAAAAAGCATTCTAATTCTTTATGGTTACCACCACATAATTGACACCACATAGTACCATAAGAGTGCCGAAAGTAAAAAGTATCAGTATCACTCATGTTTGTGTCAGAAATTACCAGCCGTCGGGATCTTACGGTTCTATTTTCAGTAACTGAAACTTGGGCACGGGGGCGTGTTGAGTGGGCACGGCCCCGTGTTCAGCTTACTGTCTGACTTAAAACAGGATTGCCAGTTCCAATGATTGGGCACGGGGCGTGTTCAGCGGGCACGGCCCGTGCTGAGTTCTGCAGAAGCTGAAAAATTAAGAAAAATCCTAAAAAAATGAAAAATAAGAAAAACAATTAGGCCGTTGATTCCTAACTTTCTTAAAATCCTTGTGTCCCCGGCAACGGCGCCAAAAACTTGATGCGTGTGAAGTGTTATATATATTAGGTGTATATTTTAAGCCCCTTTAACACTTATTTTTAGCCAAGTTTTAAATTTATAAAACACGATATTTCACTAACACTAAACACACATATGGGCAAGTGCACCCATCGTGAGCGTAATATAGTGTTGGTAAGATACCGAGGTCGTCCAAGGACACAAGAGCTTTTAGTACCGGTTTATCCTCAACGTCTAATCAAATAAAAAAGATTAGAAAAATGTTTTAAACTAAAAAAAAATAAAAACTAACTAAAAATGTTGAAAATAAAATAAAAAGAAAAACAGATAGACAAGATGAATCACTTGGTTCCGACTCGTATCTAGTGTAACCTTTGATTATTTCCGCACTTTTGCACTATTTTAAGAGATTATCTTAGTTATTGTAGTAGGCCCCTCTTTTGAAGGTGACGTTACCCTCACCCCAGTAGTTTGAGTCAGCAAGGATACAATCCTAAAAGGGTGGATTATTGGAAGATAATTAATCAAGTTATTAATGCAAATTATGGTAGGCCCCTCTTTTGGAGGTGACGTTACCCTCGACTAAGTAGTCTGAGTCAGCAGGGATACAATCCTAAATAGCCGGGTTATAGTATTAATAGTAGTTAACTTATGAGGGGATCAAAGAGTTTGGACCCCCGCCATCCAATACCGTTAAGTATTGAAGGAGGTCCTACTAAATTTGACCCAGGTCCATTGCAGGACCTCTAAACGCTGAACAATGGCAAGACCTTTACCAAACCGTTCCCTTAACCCCCGACCAGGTAGCCAACATACCTCCATATAGACCGTGGAGATATGAATGGTGAAAATCTTTTATTTTATATAGACAGTAAAATAATGCCAAGACACCACAGACAAACGATAAGGAAAGATCACCTTCAACATAAGCAACTAGTTATTAAAGTCATTAATACAAAACCAAGTAAAAAGTGAGAAAAGATTAGAAATAAAAAGTATTACACTAGACACTTTGTCTTCACCAAGTGATGTAAGAGACTTAGGCAAACATGGCCTTGATTGTCAAGAACTCTTACGATCAATCTTGGATCCCGAGACGACTCACACACTCTATGATGGACAATGGATGATGGTGGTGGATGATGGTGTTATGGTGGTGGTGGGTGGTGGGTGAAGTGTGAGAGAGGTTGTGTGCCAAGGGATGGCTTGAGCTTAAGCCAAGCACTCCTATTTATAGGCTGAACAGAAGCTCGGGCACGGCCCCGTGTCCAGTGGGCACATCCCCGTGTCCACATCCTCTCTTTCTTCATTTAATGCAGCTTTGTCTTATTAGTTGACCACACCCCCGTGTCCGCTGAGCACGACCCCGTGTGCAGAAGAATCTTTGTACTATGAAGATTTGCCTGGATTGTGTGAATCTTATAGTTGACCACGGCCCCGTGTCCGCTGAGCACGACCCCGTGGTGGGCAATAGAAGCTTCTACCACTTTGTCTTTTCTGCTGACACTTGGGCACGCCCCCGTGCTGGCTAAGCACGGGGCGTGTTCAGTCCTCTGTTGCCTTGTTTTGCTTGGGAAGATGCTGTCGTGGGGTCGGGCATGTCACGTCTTGTTCCTTTTCTTGTATTTATGTTAGATTTTGATGTCTTTTTGCTTCTTTTGTTAATTTGAGCTCATTTAATCCTGAAAATACAAAAGGAAGACAAAAGCACACTTTTTCCAACATTAGTACTAAAAAAGGGTTAGTTTTATGCCACAATTGATGTAATTTATATGTTGCATTTTGCACACATCAATAGTACATCAATGGACTATCATAGCATGCTAAAGAAATGGAAAGTAAAAATGTGATAAACGGTCTCACTGATGATGTGTCAGTAGGTTTTTGCACATTTAGTAAATTGTGACGAGATATAAACCTAAAATTCGAACTTGCTTATATCGTGGGGAAACATCTCTCGGATATATGGGTAACCCCCAAAATCTTGTTTGAAAGGTCCCTCTTTCTGAGATACTAGGTCTTTATACTCAGTGATATCTGGGGTATTATCCCGGGACTTCTGATTTTGCGGAAGCAATGGCCTAGTCCCCGGAGAATACTTTCTGCTTGCTTGAAATATAGCACCGCCCTCAGCAAATTGATGAAACAATAAAATTGATAGTCATTGCTGTTGTAATCAAAAGATCCTCTAAAGGGGACACACCGAAAGTCGAACCGTCATCTCTCTGCTGAACGGAAGTTCTTACCTGAGCTCTCACGGTTTCGTACTATAATTTATTCCCTTACAGATATCATCTGTGGTATACTCACCTGTAAGACTGAATATTGGGATCTGGATACGGGAGTATATTCTGAGGTGGGACACGCGATTGAGTTTAAGTGTCTAAGACATTAATATCGTATCTCGGATCAGTTGAACTTTGTGTGAAAATTTAAGTGGACCAGTATACTGACAATCTAGGTGAATTGTTTAGAACTTAAAATGAAATGAAGCTTAATGGTGTTGGTGATTTGTCTCAAAAACTGATATGATCCTCTTACACAACCTCACAAAAATATTGTTTGTAAATATTTTCTTTACTGCTTTTCATATTATTCAAAAATCCCAAAAAGATTTTAGTGTGTTTTAGCATAATTTTTGAAAAAAAAAATTCAAAAAGATTTTCGACAACTGGTGTTGGAGAGCTGATTTTCAAAATTCCAAGTGCTAAACATGATGAACATATGGTTTGGGAGAGTGTGTTGTTTTTGAACATAAAAGTGATATATCTTCAAGTGGTTCATCAACGATTAACATGGTAAAATCATTCTTTGATTGTATTATTCCTGCAAGAGGTTCATTAGATGGTGAGATTGTTTTAAAAGTTATCATCAGAAAATTTATTTTTGGGTAGAGAATGTGCAGGTTATTTGAATGATAGAGAGTCAGGTTTCGATACCTGAGGACTGTGTGATTTCAACATGCCAGACTACGATCCCATTATATTGAAAGGGGGAGTCTGAAGACATCCGAGTAGAGATTGTTCGTGAGGAGTTTGTTGATGATAGAGAAAAGAGAAGATAAAGATTGAAGGATACTTACAGCGTCAAACATTTCAAAGAAAAGAAGCCCAAAGGCTGATAAAGACTGAAAGTGCGAAGACTCGACACTGAAGACTCCGTCAACATCCGAGGGGGAGTTTGTTGGTGCATCCGTCTGTCGTCTTCGTCTTGTATCGAGTATTGTATAGAATTGTTTAGATTAGGGCACGAAATGTTGATTTCCCACGAAATAGACATGACATTTTAGTGGGGAATTAGAAAATTGTCATTTCGTGGGGAATCAGAATATTGTGCCCAAGTGTTGCCGGTATTTCTCGTGCTTGTAAACGTGATTCAATCAATAGAAAATACAGTTTAAAGTGTATTGTTTGCTGAATTGAACTCGGTTTCTTAGTTTCCGCCTCTGAAACTGAGATAAACTCTTCTGATCGACTCGTTCGGGTCCCAAATCGATCCTACAGATACGGTATTATAATAATACCGCTTGGTCGGGTATTGAATGTTTAATCGTATTGTGATTAAATTATTGAGGTAACCCGTTTTAATCTGTATTGTTTGAAATAAAAGCCTTTAGGGGTTAATGACCATGTCCCGGATATCCTTGACATCATTGTATTATAAAATGGCCACGCCTTAAGCACGGGGTGCAGGCATACACTGAAAGTTGCTTAAAGGGAAACGGTATCTCACTCTCTTGTGGGCTTATACTTGTGGCGTGTCTGTTAATTTTGACTCGGTTTCTACATCGGGCCCTGAACGTACAACGAACATGTATATCTGTATACAAGATTTTTATTTAATTGTCCCAAGTTAAAAAGATATGTTGTGCCTTGTGCATCCAAATCAATTTTATTAAACCTTTTCAAATGAGTCGGTTAATTGTATTTACCAGTGTAAACTGACGTATTTTCCAAAAATGTTAAGTGACAGGTACTGAACGTAATTGGCTGGAAGCTCAGGGAGTTAATAAGGAACCTTGCAAGTTCTAGGCGTCTAAAGTCTGTTGAACAATGTTTAAGTTTTAAGATCCGCCTGTGGATCCTTTACTATCCGTTGTAATACTTGATATTACTTTATATTCGGATTGTAATATATTTATCTTTTGCTTCCGCTGTGCATTTATATATTGTGTTGTTTGACTATGATGATATCAACTAAGTCATGATACTCCCCTACCGGGCCCACCGGTGAAACGTGGAAATATCGGGGTGTGACAGGTTGGTATCAGAGCCAACACTGAGTGAATTAAACGCTAGCCTTTTGTGTTTAATCTCAGTTACACAGTTGCACATTCTTGAGTCTAGACAAGAACATAGGACAAATCCTAATTTGTTTTATTTTGTCCTTATTTGGTTCCTTTGTTATTTTCTGATTAGCCCTTGCATGGGCAAGTCATTTTCTGTTAGAAGTCCCGTTTAGGGCAACCATATACTTGTTTAAATTTTAATGGAACGATTATAATTAAAATATCATTCCTATATTATAAGATCTACCATTATAATAAAATGGCAAAATTTAAAAAGGACAAGACCTAGCCATATGTCACCTTAAGACAGGGCCAAGATGGTAGTTCCCCAATTAGATTTCGATCCTTGTTAACATTTCAATTTAGGATTGTTCTGCGTTAAATATTAAAAGAATCTTAAAGGTAAAACCTAGCCTAAATGTCATTGTAGACATGGCCAAGACGGTAAAACTTATCCAAAAGATTCCAATCCCTGTTAACATCTGTAAGTATGTTAACATTTTTGGCAAACTGTGAATCGTTAAAGTCACACAGGCCATCTTTAAAAAGGGGGTTAATCTAAATTCCCTTATTTGAAATAATCATCCCTTAGTGATGAAGTGCCTACGGGCCAAACTTGTTGTCCGATAAGACAACGACAGTGGTGGTCCTTGACCCCCGTCTAAAGATGTTGGACTACGTCCAAGCATAACAGTTTGTATGATCAATGCGATATTGACTAATATCATCAAATGAAGATGATCATATTATAAACATCCATAAGTGATGAAATGCCTACGGGCCATACTTATTTTCCTAAGGGACAAAAGACAGTTAAAGCCTTTGACTCTCAGTCAAGAAAAGGTAATGAAATATGTTCAAACCTTAATGCCTCGATTCTCTGAAATCATGGCTTATAAATTTAAAACTGTCCTTGTGACTAGGCCTCTTGCGCCACTTTAATATCCTTAATGTATTATGTAACATCCCTATTTTTATCATATAATAATTATAGGTTTATTTAAATTTATTACCTACTAGTAACTAGTTTTATTTTAATATAATTATTCAACCAAAATAAGTTTTAAACATTATTTTATATAGTTGGTTGAATTAATATTGGCCTATGTATGGGTAACCTTTATAATAAAATAAAAGTCTATAAAAACTTATATTATTAGACAGGTATATTACGGGTAAGTCGACTGTTAGAATTATGAAGCAACTAGATGGGCCCAGGAACCGTTTAATAATTAAATTATAAAATACATTGTATTTTGAACTTACTCTATTTTTAATGAAACTTAGACCCAAATGTAGACAAAAATATTCTCGTTCGAATGACATAATTATTGTTTTCTAAAAACGTTATATTTTAAAAGTTATACGCGCCAAATAAGTGAAGCAACTTAATTAAATATAATAATATAATAATAAAAGTTAATTAGTTACAATTTATTTAAATTGTGAGTTACGTAACTATATACTAATATATGAAAATAAAATAATAAATTTAATAATTAAGATTTAAGAATTTGTGTACATATTATAGAAAGAAATAAAATAATAATCAAAATAATCAAAACTGTGATCATATTGAATAAAGATAATAAAATAATTCTAACATTTCACTAAATATTGAAAATTTACGTGTACATGTTAGATTTAAAAATTAATATATGTGGCCTTCCAACTCATCACATGAAATTAATGAATTGGGTATACGTGTAGGAAATCTAATAAGTTGGAAACACTATAAATAGAGTATCAAGAATTCAAGTTACTGGCTTCCATCTTTGTCCATATCGCCCTCTCTTTCTCAATTTCTAGTTTTATTATTATCATTATTATTATTATTATTATTATTATTATTATTATTATTATTATTATTATTTCATTAATAATAATAATAATAAAGCCTTGCCCCGTTTTAAGTGTTTTAACTCCCGTTCACCGCTACCATTTCCGATTGATCTGAGCCTCATAACATATGTCAGGGCTCTGCCCGACTAAGTTGTTGGGGTTCTGTCTCGTGACATAGGGACAAGGCTGAAATTAGGGGTACTATACTTAACACGAGTGCTTTATATATTTTCAAAATAGCTCAGAAATTATACCCAAAATTTATACCAAGAGGCTTTCTAGTTGAACCCTAAAGTTACAAAGTAAGTCCATTTTCTTTTCTCACTATTTTATTCCCTTTTTCTTTGTAATATAATTATATTAAAAAATGTCCCAAACCATAACAACTCTCACCAAAACTATTATATTTTTATTATTATTATTATTATTATTATTATTATTTATATTTTGTCTAAAAAGAAACCCTAATTGAGACACCCAAGTAATCCTACACAAATTCCTATAATTTTCATAACAATCAGAATCAGGATCAGGGCCCCTAAAACTCGGGGGGGGGGGGGGGGGATTTCCCATTCGATATTATCATCACAGTTTTACGTGTAATTCGAATTTAATCGATCCGTCGACTCAGCTGAGCTACAAATACACGTGGCAACCTTATGATAAAAAGTAACCCGTCGCGCCACGCGACAGGCGCATATGTTCCTGTCGCGACACGCGGGGGAACCATTTTTCAAGTATAAATAGAGGGGTGCGGGACTTGAATCCCTGCGTTCATTCGACATTCAAATTCATTTCGTACGTCCAGATATTCACAGTTTACTACCAAACACACACTAGCTCGAATTCTGCTACGATACCGGGTATTAACTCAATCGCTGCTACGATTCAATGTCCGATCGATTGGAACTATCCAATGGATGTTTAAGTGCTGCCCACATTAGGGTTTATGCTTTGTCATTAGTCGTGATTCCAATGGATGTTTAAGTGATTGCACTTTGTCATTCGTTGTGAATCCGATGGATGTTTAAGTATCGCACTTTGTCATTCGTTGTGAGGGTTTAATCTCGTGAGTTATCGTAATTGCTGTATTAAGTTACCTACCTAGTTCGTGTGCACTAGGTTATAAGGTCAAATCAATAGGCTAAGCTCTGCCTGTATAAATCTGCAATATATCAAGGCTTATCTGTAGACTAAACTTTGCCCGTATGAATCTGCATGCTTATAATGTGAGTCATTCTCTTTTTATCAAATCTATTTACAAAAGCATGTTTATTTCAAAGTTATAATTACGGGGATTAAGTCTTTGTAATCACCAAGTTACAGCCGGTATGTGGGGTTTTGTATATATTACTTGATAATCGTCACCATTAGGGCAGCCAATGGGGGATATGACCATAGTCACAGATCCGGTCGAGTGACAAATACCGTGGGTAGTTGGTTTGATATCAGAAACATTGTAATCGCTCTTAATACTGTAAATTATAACAAACGTGTCGTTTTAGTAAAATGAATGAACTCACTCAGTATTTCCCGCTGACAAAACCTTTTTCAAACATGTTTCAGGTAATTACAGTAGATTGGATTAAGAGATGGATACGACACTAAAAGGCTTCAAGAAGTGGCTTATTTTATTAATTAAATCAAATTAAGAAATATTATTTCATGTAATTGGGTCTATCCCTTATTAAAGCTACCATTGTAAAACATGGGTTTATCCCATCTATTTAATAAATAAAATCCGGTGTTTTCTAAACTCTGATATTTTTCCTAACTCACGGTCCTGATGAAATTTCCGCTGCAACGTTTTCAAAATAATCACCGGTACCACTGGGCTGTTCACGGCTCCTGATTCCGTCAAGGGTGGGTCGGGGGTCGTGACATATTATAACTAGGATAAATTATAATGAAAATACTAATTAAATATAACTAACAAATTAACCAATATGGTTTATATTACCATGGTTGATGAATCGTCAAAATGATGAATCCATAATAACCTCTAAATGAATCATCGTCAATATTTATGTAGCAATCAAGCTACATGGCTGGATCAGATGAGGTTAACAGTCACCCGAGGGAGAATAATGATGCTACCAGAGTTAATATAACTGGTGCGGAACTGCAGGCATTAATATATAATGCCGTTACACGAGCCCTCGACAGACAGTATGATGAATCAAGTGACACACACTCTAAGACTCTATCTGTGGCTCGTAGTAAGACCCTTTCTAAATCACATGAGTCAAAGGAAGACGATGTTCGTAACTCGTCAAATCAAAGAAGTGTTCCGTCTAGACAGGTGGTGCTTCATCAGGAGGCACCAGTTAAGACCTGCTCATATATATATTTTGTCTCCTGCAAGCCTAGAGACTTTACAGGAGAAGAAGGAGCCATCGTTTGCATGACGTGGCTCGATGAGATGGACACCGTTGTTGACATCAGTGGATGTGCAGAGCAAGACATTGTGAAGTTTGTTTCACAATCTTTTAAAGGAGAAGCTCTAGCTTGGTGGAGGTCACTGATCCAAGCTACGGGGAAGATCCCTTTGTACAACATGACTTGGGATCAGTTCGTTGCTCTTATCAAAGAAAATTACTGTCCTCAACATGAAGTTGAGAAAATTGAGACTGAATTCTTGACATTAGTCATGGAGAACTTAGATTGTCAAGCATACCTTACAAGTTTCAATACCATGTCTTGATTGGTTCCTTACTTGATCACACTGGAACCAAAGCGAATAGCTCGCTTTATTGGGGGTCTAGCCCCAGAAATAAAGGCAAGTGTGAAAGCATCGAGACCTACTACATTCAGGTCAGCGGCAGATCAGTCGCTATCTCTCACACTCGATGTGGTCAGAAACAAGGCTGCCAAAGCCTCTGAAGAGGGAAAGCGTAAAAGGGAGGATGAGAATTCTCATCGCTTCGATAGGAAGATAAAGAGGAACTCTGAGGATAAGAAGAGTTCCGGGTTTAAGGAAGACAACCAGCAGTCGGGTGAGAAGACCAGGTGAAAAACCTGTCAGAAATACCACCTCGGAAAATGCAGATTCGAGTCTCAGCCTCTACCCTGTGGAAGTCTAAGGAACATAAAACCTTGGATTGCAAGAAGTTGAAAGATGCAACCTGTTATGGTTGCAACGAGAAGGGGCATATCAAGACTAACTGCCCTAGGAATCAGAAGAAGCCTGAAGAGGCCAAGAAAGCAAACGCATGAGTCTTCCAGATGAACGCCCAGAAGATGGTGCAGAATGATAACTATATAACAGGTACCTTTCCTAATCAAGCAGTTTATGCAGAAATTTATTTGATGCTGGCACATATGATTCTATGATGAACGATAAATGTTGAGAACTGTTGTCTCCGCCTGATTAGGACTCCGGTCATTTAATGCGAGGTAGAAATTTGCCGATGATACTTTAGAGAATGCTCCAACAAATCTTAGATTGATATTTTATATCTATTAGGAATCACTCTTTTCTGATACCCTTATGGCAAGCTTTCAAGCTATCCAAATTCATCAATATAATAAAGACATATGTGGCATTTTGATCCCCTGTCAAAAAGGTGATGGACTAGGTCCAACCCTTAAATGCCATTGATGGTCTTTTGTGACCTAGCTAAGTGATATTGATATATTTTTAAAATAACGTTCATTAAGAATGTTAGTGCCATATTGGCCGGTATAGTTTAATGAAACCATGGTTAGTACATGTTAAGGCCATCAGGGTGATGAATAACAGTTGTTGAATTGCAACTAAGTGAATGATACATTTGGTAATAAGGAACCAAGTCTTGAGTATGATAAACTCGGATAAGACAACAGTCTATCGTGCCATTGATGATGCGACGCATGCTAATGATGCTACAATTGTAAACCTTAGAATTTCCAAAGATATTCTTCAAACCATGATAGACGTAGCTGTTGAAAAAGCTGTGAAGAAGGCCGTGAAAAAGTTTAAGGAGCCAAATGCTACGTGCCCCAAATCTGTCAAAGGGAATACGACTAAGGATAGAAAGCCTAAGAATGATAGCGCTTAAACTCTCCTAAAAGAGTGTCAGGAGTAGTCTATATCAATAATAACGTTGGGTACGTTCTTTAAGTATAAATGCTAAGAATTCTGTTTTAATTCGGATACTAATAAATCCTTCATAAATTGTAAGTATATTAGACTTTTAAAAATCTATCATAAGAACCCTAGATATTAAGTGTAAGGTAAAACTTATAGACGAAAATCATAGGAACCATTTTTCTGTTTCTGTCAGAAATCTTCAGTCATAAAATTCTAGTATACCCTTTCTCCAGATGAAATACATCATCATAAGTAATTGATATCTCCTGATCTCTATCGATTGCGAATACCAGATGGTATGACAAAAGCGCCACATGAGGATTGGTGTATCTTAATCTGTTCCATAGATTGCTTCCATGCATGATCAGTATGGAGGTTTAATGCATGGAACCACAAAGATATTCCAATGGTCATATGGTATTAAAGTCAGCTAATGGTATTCAAAGAAGATATCTAAAAAAAATAAAAAAAAAATAGAATTGTCCAAGTAAATGTTCCCAATTAAGGAATTTGTGGACTTGTAACATAAATGTGTCACGTATTTGACACAAGCAATGGTGGATGAATTGGAGCCTGAGATATGGAAAATCTCTGTAACCTCCTTGTACCTTGATTTTCTCCTGAGATTACCTTGTTAACCTTCTGAGAAGCAAGTAGAGTTAAGATTTATATCCCATTTTAAGGCTGTATCATTATGAAATCCTAAACGGCTAGTACCATCATTGGAGGAAACAAAACCCTGATTAAGTAAGTTTTAAAATGGAGGATTCATATAGCCTAACCCGATATTCTGAGAGTTTAATATTGTTAAGTAAGGAAGACGGTTCATTTGCTTATGCATTGATTACCGCAACCCTATTTAGGCAACGATTAAGAATTGCCATCAGCTGCCCAGGATCGTCGATTTGTTCGACTAACGACAAGGATTAGCTATTCCTTAAAAATTAGTTAAGTAGTGGTTGAAATAACCATCTCACCTTAAGATAAGCTTTTCTATAATAATTGATATATAAGCATCAAGGCTGCTCCTTTGGAGACCTTGTATAGATGGAATGTTAAACATCTATTGTTAGGACAATAGATTAGTAAGTCCAACTATCAGGATCTGAAAGTTTCATTGGAAACAACAAATAATATCACACAAATTCATAATCATCTGTAAGATGCCAGTATCGGCAGAAAATCAAGAATTAATGAAAGTAGCAACCCTCCTAAATTCTTGTTAAGGAATAAAGTTCAAACAAGAGATATCACCCAGGAAGGGTGTGCCAAATTTGTTAAATTATCAGGCTAGTTAAGCTCTGAATATATAGAATCATTCGAAGGAAATCGAATGTATCAAGATCAAGTAGCTTATAAGCTAAAACCTATTTAAGGAGCTTGCCGGAGCTCGAAATACATTGCACACTAGTTACTGAAGGATGTGTTTTGCCAATAAGTCAAGAAACACTATCACATAATGATATGCAGATTTATGATGTGATGAGTATCCTGTATCGATTGAGGATCGACAGGTTAAGAAGCCCCAAAATGGATACATGTGCCTAATATAGGGGTCACTTTGGGAGCTTGGAAAGACTCCAAATATGTTATAGAAGTTAAGTCCATTATGCGACAAAAAGTACTTCCATCATCTTAACAAATCTCGAGGTTGAGATTTCTTTTAAGGGGGTGAGGATGTAACCCCTCAAAAATTCACGTCCTATAATGTATTGACACGTGTCCTAAGCTTGAACGTGTGAAAGTATACTCCAGAGGGACTAAAGTTGACAAACATGGAAAGTATGTGAATATAAGGGTTCAAAATGTCAACAAGGGAGAAATATACTTTACAGTAACCCTACATGATGCTCGTACCCTTAAACGAACAAATCATGGATCATACGAAGCTAATTATGAAAGAAAGTGAGAGATTACAAACTACAGGGGTTAAATGTGTCAACATGTTTAAGGTATACCTCTGAGTGACCTTTTAGAAAACCCAAAGCTTTGTAACGATTAAATATGCTCACTAGAATACATGATAAAAATTTCACCGAGTCTCGTTATCGTATGAGAAAGTTATGATCAAATTTGTATACGAGGGGTTAAAGCGTCAACGTTGAAAATTATGACTTTTCGGGTGATAACCAAGTTAACCAAGGACTTAACAAAGTGGGTATAAGTCTTGAAACCCTTATAATTCAATTAGAGGGGCTCATAATGCAAATTATAAAGTTAAATTGGCCTTTGGATGAACCAAGAGCCAAGATGCAAAAGTGGAAAATTGTTTAACCTGAAATCATGTCTTAGGCGGGCCACGTAAGACATGTTAAAGTCTTACGCGGGCCGCGTGAAGTCCCTAGATGCAGAAATAACAGGCATCATCCTGTTTGAGCTTGTAACCAACTTAGTTAGATATTTTCTCATCCATGGGCGACCCCTACATAATTTTAGACCTTAGGGGCACTTGTAAATGATCTGGGAACAATGCTAGACTTGTGTGGCATGATCATAAGCATCCTAAATCACTATAAAAGGCCCTCATAGTTGCAACATTGTGATCACTTATTCCATCTGCAATTGTGGAGCTTCCTGGAGCATAAGAGCAGACCCAAGTCATCACTAATCGTGCATAGGACTTTGGTAAGCACCCTTGACCTTCCCTAATTGAGTTTTCACTTAGTTTTAGCTTAAAAGTCAAACCGTCGTAATTACTGTTTGACTTAGCGATTAATCATTAATGGTCCAGTGATTAGTTTGTAATTATGTGGGCAATAAACCCTTAAAAGGGCACCCATTGATTTCCGTTCTAACTAGGACTTTTGTCGGGTCAAAGTTGTTTATAAAAAGTCAACATGATCCTAATTTGCGATTTAAAACATAATTAACAATGTAGAAGCTTTGCAACCTGTTTTATTACTCTTATAACTTAGTAATTAATGTAAGAACATGTCTAAGCATGTTTGATCCGACAATTGTCAGTTTAGGACCGGTTCGGAACCGAAAGTCGCAAAACTTTGACTTTTGCTTTGACTTCAGTTCTGACCCGATTTAGATAAGTTTGGAAATGCTTTAGAGCTTCCTTAGGACCAGGTTACATGATGGTATAACCCTCTGTGGTTGGATCGTTGATTGTCCGATTCGTTTACATGTTTCCGTTAATTGCTTAATGTTGACCATAATGCCCTTTTGACCATAAAACGAGAATTTTGAATATGTGAAAGGACAATAATCTTTGTTACTGATTTATAAACATGTCCCTAAAGTTTAACATCAGTTGGAGGTCTAGATTAGGAGTTATGCTCATTAGCGTAATTAGAACGCCTTTTAGTAATTAAACGGCGTCATTAGCATAAAGCCTATCTAAACCCAATTTTTGACACCAAACCTTTTACCCACTGATGTAATATAATATTTTGGAATTTTTAAAGATTTTTAATTATTTTTAACCTGCTCATAACCTAAGGTTATGGCGTTGATTCGGTAAACACCGATTATACCCTTTTTGTTTATAAAATGAGTTCTACATAGTATTTCAACACCAATCCTATTGCTACTGATTTTATATAATAAATAAAGTATTTTGAACTCTATAACCTGATCAGAAAACTCAGATTTCCTGTATAACCCGGAAATCGCTTAAAACGACTTTTTACGCGTATTAAACGCCTAGTATGGGTTTAAAACCATTTTGTCATATGAGACCTATTACCAACTGATATGACCTAATAAAATAAATTATGTTACTGATGTATTCGGACCCGAATCTCAGAATTTCATTTAATCTCTTTTATAATCTTTAAAATGACAAAAATAGCCCTACGGGGCTTAAATGGAGATTAAACTCGTTTTGGGCATAATGGAAGGTATCCTACTGATATCACAACATATTTAAGGCATATTAACTTAGGAAACCAGTATATGATTCATTTGGTTACTCGTTACGCACTTTTCGCATTCGGATCGGCTTATGTAACTAGATTGCATATATTAGCCGAAACGGGTCAACCCATATCTTTTTGTCTCAAAATCCAGAATATGTTGAAGTTACCCATATTAAACAAGCATACAAGCTTGCCGGGTCAAAACCACATTCTAATCCGGTCTTCGCTTTATCATGCGTTTGAACCGTACCTTCCTCTTTAAAACTAACCGTTCTAAGTTACGACTTAAATAAGACCCGTTAGGAATCTAATAGGTTAATAAAACCTTCGTTCCAGATTGAGAGCCCCAGTAGAAGTACTTGTGCTTGCTGATTAGAATATACGGTTGAGTATAAATTGCATTTGCTAGCTCAGGTAAATACTCTTAACTTATTTTCCCTATACGGGCTTGGGATACGGTATTATAATAATACCGCTTGGTCGGGTATTGAATGTTTAATCGTATTGTGATTAAATTATTGAGGTAACCCATTTTAATCTGTATTGTTTGAAATAAAAGCCTTTAGGGGTTAATGACCATGTCCCGGATATCCTTGACATCATTGTATTATAAAATGGCCACGCCTTAAGCACGGGGTGTAGGCATACACTGAAAGTTGCTTAAAGGGAAACGGTATCTCACTCTCTTGTGGGCTTATACTTGTGGCATGTCTGTTAATTCTGACTCGGTTTCTACATCGGGCCCTGAACGTACAACGAACATGTAAATCTGTATACAAGATTTTTATATAATTGTCCCAAGTTAAAAATATATGTTGTGCCTTGTGCATCCAGATCAATTTTATTAAACCTTTTCAAATGAGTCGGTTAATTGTATTTACCAGTGTAAACTGACGTATTTTCCAAAAAGGTTAAGTGACAGGTACTAAACGTAATTGGCTGGAAGCTCAGGGCGTTAATAAGGAACCTTGCAAGTTCTAGGCGTCTAAAGTCTGTTGAACAATGTTTAAGTTTTAAGATCCGCCTGTGGATCCTTTACTATCCGTTGTAATACTTGATATTACTTTATATTCGGATTGTAATATATTTATCTTTTGCTTCCGCTGTGCATTTATATATTGTGTTGTTTGACTATGATGATATCAACTACGTCATGATACTCCCCTACCGGGCCTACCGGTGAAACGTGGAAATATCGGGGTGTGACAGATATCATTCAATTGTATTTTGTATCGTGTGTCCATCCAATCCCATCCCATATTTTTCTTAAATTCAATCAAATTATTCTTCTCCACCCCAACTAAACGTCACCTTTATCTGCAACATGTGCCAATCAAAATCATCAGAATCGTGAGATTCAGAAGAAATCATAATAAACTAGTAATACGAACCGCGGGCAATGCGCTGCAGGCCCGTTGCAAAAATCGTAAGGATTATTCCAAGCGTTATGTTATGCGGTAACCATATGAAAATGCATATTTCAACATACTCGGTTCAACCTACTGCAACCTATATAAGTATTACACTTGAATCAAAATGTAAAATAAATAGAATTTATACCGTACTGTTATAACGTAACGTACCAAAAAGCATAAAGCGTGAATAGAAATCACAAAAGCAAAAAAGAAAACACGTTCACATTTAGGGGCAACCATGAGTGTTTCGCAAAGTGAAAGGACCATAGCTGAGAGGTAAACATCAATATAATAATAATAATAATAATAATAATAATAATAATGTATTTTTACTCGTCTTGCGTTGTGAGGGGTCGGAACGTCGAATAACTCGAATATATACCGTAATGCAGGTTGGAAACGTATTATATGTCAAAACATAGAACAGTTGGAAATGTACATAAAATAAACACAAAAACGTATTATATTTGAGTTGGTTCGTTCCCAAAAAAGGTTTACGTCTAAATGTAAACCAACTCGATTTATACTGAAACTTACATAAAATTATTAGTTTTTTTTTAAGAAATGGAACGGAAAGGGTAAGCTCAAAAGTTAGAAACATAAGGAGGTAGCAACAAATTAGTTCTTTAAAAACGAAATTAGTGAACTAAAGTTATCGAAGAAAATAATTGGTATAAAACGTATATTTCTTTTTGAACGTCAAATGTTATCGTACTCTATTACATAAATATTCATAAATATATATTATATATGGTACACTGATAAAGTTGGAATATTAGAATCTTGACAGATTAATTTGTGAACTTGTAAACTTGAGTTGTAGTTTAGGGACTAAAATTGTAATTTTTTGGAATTTTGTGGATAGCAAAAGCAAAGGGCTAATATTGCAAATTTCTAAAAGGTTATGGGGGAGACAAAGTCGTTTAGGAACTAAAATTATATTTTTTTTGAAATTTTGTGGATAGCAAAAAGGTTAAGGGGGAGACAAAGCCAGTGGAAAAAACCCACCGACTTTGTCTTTTATGATAGATAGAATATTGCACACTAGTTAGAAGAAAAACTATATTTGTGTTTTCTAACATGTAGCAACAACAAAAATGATTATAACCCTCGGAAGGCATCCTAATAGAAACACCATTAAAAATCCACTTTAATTGGGAATGGAATCTCCTCTTCTCTCCTTCTCTTGGAACTTCTCCCCTCTCCCTCTCTCTCTATTTTTTTCTTCCCTCTTTGACCTGAGCATCCTGACATGGATACACTAAAAAGAAACAGAGGAAAAACACCTAAACTCGTTAGTTACCAAGAAAAGCATTGGGGCAGTTCCCTTTACATGTGTAATAATGGCATGTACTTCATTTCATATAGACTACTCATCACCAAGTCTACAATATGACCGTAAAATTCGACATCCGATCTGACTTGTTACGAGCCATTAAAAAATATAAAAGCTTCATTCTAATCACTACCAACAAATGCAACCCCTTACCACCTCCGAAACACTTTCCACTCATCTAAATCTCTCTCAAGCTCTCTAATTTTCTCTAATTTCTCAAGTCTTGGCAGAAAGTTCCAAGTATTCTAAGTGAGTTTTCACTCACTTTTCTTCTTATTTCTTCATTCTTCTTCTAAACTACTTGGATGCGGAAGGTTTCCACAAGTTTGCCATTGCAAATTAAGGTGGAACCTCACCATATTTGAGGTCCAAAGTAGAGTTAAAATTCTGCTTTGAATTTTATACTTATTTCTTGTATATTTTGATTGAAACTTTATGAAATCTTGTACCCACCAAGCTCCCAACTAAACTCATAGTTGTGGGTTTGTGCTGTGGTTGATTTCCACCAAGAAAACAAGCTTAAAACATACTTTAAATTCTGCTCATACATGTTTTAAGTGATTGAAAACCATCCAAGCTTCAACATTCCATGTTGAAAGACTTGTGCATGAGTTATGTATGAACCATGGAAGCTTTGGCTCTACAAACTTGTTCCACAAAACCTCACTTGTTCACCCTTTTCATACACCAAGTAGCTTTCAAGATTCAAAGTAACACAACCCCGTCACACCTCCAACATTTGCCATGATGGGTATGGAACACTCGGGTTGATCTTACTTGGCTACTTGACAAACTAGTTATATTTTTTACTTTTCATTCATGACCAACCCGTTTATCAACTATGCTGATAAAGTTATGCTTTGGTGAATCATACAAAGAGGTTAATCTTACCTCCATGCTTGAATTACATGATTTATATGATTATACATGATGACGTATAATATACTATATAAAATTTAACATATATTTAACCTGATTATTGATACTACCCGGATTATGGTTAGATGTCATGAACTTAGGTTATATTATATTCTTTCTAAACTCCTCGTTTGTGATTCTAATAGGCAAATTAGGACCCATGAAAACACGTACAAACTTAGTGACCAAACGTGTATTTAGACAAGATATATTTTCGTTACATACATACTTTTATTATTAAAGTCCGAATCCAAACTCTCCATAAACTCACACATCTTCATTTCCCTAATGTAGGGTAACTTCGGTGTTCTCCACCCCTTACGCTTCAACTCACGTATGCGAGATTTCTACGCTAAACCGTGAGTATACTCGATCCCATTCTCCGTTTATACACTTTGGGTGCAACATGTACACTTTATACAAATCACGAATCACGATTAAACTTGTAACATATACACTCTATTCGTTACACACATGATATTTGTTATAGATTCTAGTTATCGCATGCTATGTTATACTTATGTTCTATATGCTTATTAACTTTGCAAGCCTACCTTAACAATTATAGCGCTATAGGATTAACGCACCGCCTGTATTCTTGTGGTATTGTTAAGTAAACTATTTTACAACCTTGTCGTTTCGACGACGACGGTATGCACGATTGCGGTACACTTTGGTTTGGCTTATAGTTAACACATACTAGTATGATAATGAACAATGTATGCAATTTACCATGTTGGATATGAGACAACTTTTATTCACAATTATACTATGTAATCAAAATTGTATACTCGCTAACCTTTTGTTGATCATTATTTTAATACATGTCAGGAAACTAGATGATGATGATTGAAGAAATATATTTAGGGCGGATTAGAAACACACCTAGATTTTGAACTTATGCATTTCTGTAACACCCTTAATATTTGGACGAAATTTAATTCATAATTATATTAACTTCATACTAATCAGAGTTTACAAAAACTTTTCGTGTTTAAAGACCATACATATTTGTGATAGTACCCAAAACAAATCCAAGATAGTACATAACAAGTTTTAAGTTAACCCTTGCTAGTCAACTAACAACTAGTTTAAAGGATTCAAAACACGGTTAACAAACTATTTACAACACGATTAAAGTCTAGACAAGGTTAAGTTTGATGAGGAAGCTTCAAAATGCGTGTTCGGTTCTTGACAATGTACTTGATCACCATCCGGGAGGACCTCTTCCATACCTAGGGTCAAACCACTAAAACATTAGTTTTGACATTAATTCAATACATATAAACGAATTCCGACATCGAAAAGTGATAAATAAAATACAAGTTTTCTGGGCTCCACAGTAACTTACGGTGTCTACTGTAAGTTACGGTAGACCCTGAATGATTCTGGTCTGCCGTAACACAGGGGTAAACCACCGTAACATTTTTGTTTTCCACCGTAAATTACGGTGGAGACCGTAATTTACGGTGGACTCTGTGATTTTGCCATTTAACTATTTTGTTGATTTCGCCCAAAACCGCATACCGTTTTAGACTATTTCTTTCCTGTATGTCTGTAAATTCATTACAGACATATTCACTTTGATTATCATACCAACAATTGATTCACCGATCATACGGCTAAAAGTTTCTATACTATTATTTATTCGACCCATTCCAACTATAAGTGTATATTTCTAGTTTCTTACTCTAAGACCTTTTAGATGCCATTACCCGAGTCCCCGGTGTAACACCCGTTCTTATAAATCAAGGTTTAACGTATATTTTGCGAAAATAATCAAGTAATTAATGATTATATATACATCGGAAATACGGGTTTGTTAAAAACTTTTACAATTTAAGTGATATACATAATGTGATTTAAATCGCCGTTTAGAATAACGACAAAACAACGTTGCGGAAGCTTTGTTTAATGTGTGTTCGGTTCTTGCTCGATGCTCGATCTTCATCCGGGACTCTCGACATTCACCTGTGATCAAAACCAACTTAAAGGTCAGTTTTGATAATTAATTAAACTAATACAACGGGGAAATTAGGAAAATCCCACATGGATATCTTAAACCCAAAACAAAAACTCATTTCTGGCCTCCACCGTAACTTACGGTGGCACCGTAAGTTACGGTGGCCCCTGGTGTGACATGCCCCTACCGTAAATCAGTAGGGGGCTGTCGTAAGACCTTCAGCTCCACCGTAACTTACGGTGGCACCGTAAGTTACGGTGGCCCCTGCATTCCAGCTTTCCATTTTGCCGTTTTTGACACGAAAACTTTCGTATCTTTCAAACCGCTCGTCCGTTTAACCTACCGTTTCTTCCTACGTGTTTGTAATTTGAGTCTCCATCATATGGAGTTAAAATCTAACATCCGGTTTAACAAAATTTCAGACCTTTAAGTCTTTGGCTTATTACCCTTTTTGCCAACTTTTGACTCGTTCGTGATTTCATCATCAAACTTGTGTATTTGACCTTTATATCTCATATACTTCTTCAACTTAATGTGATCTACCATACTAGATTATAATCCCCGGTTTATTACACAAATTAAACCCGTTTTCGTTTGTATGCTTATTTTGACCCGTTAAGGGTATTTATGCACTAAGGTCCCATAACATCCCTTTTATACTTATCTTAAGGATTTAATCTACCAAAACACTTATTTCCAACAAACTTTAAAGGTCGTTTGCCCGGTTTACCCAACAAGGGCATTTTAGTCAACTTTAGCCCCTCATTTACGACAAAGGGCATTTGCTACTTATTTGACCCAAAAAGTGTATGTTTAACCACAATCGTATTTATACGTACCTGGCTCGAGTCAACCTAGTGACCCGTTTCAACACCTTGCTTTTATTACCGATATTCTATGGCGATGCAATTATCCAAATTACTATTCGCTCCTGTAACACATGACTTGACCACCACATTAATTGATTTTGTCAAATGATGTTATTCCCACCATTTGACCCGTTCGGTCTATATAACCCAACATTTTCATATGTAACAAAACATGGTTTTTAATTACCAATCACACATCCGAACCATTTCGGATTTTCTCACTAGATCCCTTTCTTTTTAAAGTCAATTTCCTATATTTTTAACCCATTCGGCTTATGCTATGGGTGTCCTTTGAAACTTATTTTACTTTAGTCAATACTTGACTAAATTTCCATTTTTACCCATTTTCCATTACTAGTTACGCTATAAGGTAACTTTAAGAAAACTCTTAAACTATTTACCAATTCATGACTAGTTTACCATTTTGCCTTTTTCACCATTAATCATGGTTTAAAAACGTTTCTATTCGTTCCAACCCAATTCGTTTTGTGTTGGAACCCATAATTCTAACCAAATCCTTTGTTGTATTTATCGCCTATAAAATAAACACGTATACTACAAGTAGGTGTAAGTTTTACTTACATTGCATCCGAAACATGCTTTTACTTCTTATTTGCTTCGTTTGACCCGCTTCCTTTCCAAGCCTCCACCTAGCTTGTCAAGCGTCAAACTATCATCATAATTCGTAAGACGGTTAGTTTAGTCATAATCATTTATAACTATTCCATCCTACGTGTTTTATGTCGAATTTATCATTCGTCCATATCAAAATTATCATTCGATCTAATCATTGGTCGGTTTGACTTTTTAAAAGTCAATTGACTTATCAACATATTCAAATGCACATTTGGTTCAATGAACTCACTTAGGCATATTTCATCCGAACTCTTAACGAAATCAAATTTTACATACTAACTAGTAGGCCGCGATTTCATTTAGGCGTTTCATATTACTGAAAATGAGATGTTTTTGGTGACTTGTTTAACCTGTTTACAAGCCTTAAAAATTTATGATTTTTTTATGTGGCGTACCACTCGGAGGGTTAGAACTTGTGTTAAAATTTCAAGATCTAACTCTTTACCAAAAATTCGTAAAATTCATTAAAAATTCGTCACTTCTGACTGCAGCTTACAGAAAAATTCATTAAAAATTCCTCGTTTATCCGATTGACGAAATTCCAATTGGCAATTCTTCTAATCACTTAATACTTTCTACAGTAAGAATTTCAGATCATAACTCAATTCCTAAATTGAGTTATGACATTCGTAATGGGCTGCAAATTCTGCCAGAAAACGCAGCTTGAACCTTTGATACGGAAAAATTCATAAAACGCTCAATTTTCGTCGAAAAAATGCGATTCCAGTGGGGTTTTAAAGATATTTCCTGGAATTACATTTTAGACTCAAGAAACAAACGTTTTTATCACGTTTTGTCCATGTTACAGCCAATACAAGTCGGCTGTAAATTTTGATAAAGAGCCGTTTGAATTCAGCTTTCAATTTAAGCATGTTCTTGACATCATAACACTATTTTAGCAATCAAAAACCCTAACAACAATCACCTTCAATGGTGTTCATGGATTTTTACTAGAATTAGACACGATTTCAACATATCTTGTCTAGGGTTTACTCCTAAACACTACAATGTTCCTATTTCATCCATATAACAAGCATGCATCAACAAATTTCGAATTCCTCAAATTCATGAGAATTTCAAGTAGAGAATTTTTATAAAATTTTACATACCTTATGATCTCCTTGCAATGGGGATCATTAATCTATGCTCGATTTTCGTTTTGGACTTGATTTGATCCTTCAATTGATCAATTTTTGTGAGAGTTAGGGTTTGGTGAAGAACCCTTGTCGCCCTCCTGCTTCTTGTACGACCAGACACCTCAATTATGGGGTGTTTGGTTTTGTTTTCACTAATTTAGTAATATAAGTTTAAGTTTTGACAATATTAGTCCCTCATTTTTGTTTAACATAAGGTTTTGTTGTTTTAACCCTATTTAAGTTATTTTTAGACATGTAGTTAACTAGGTTATAATTTTTCCTAGTTATTCATCTTGTTTAAAAAAAAACCCGTTTTAGTTTAAGTCCCGTTAAATCTCGGGCCTTTTTTATATATTTTGCTTTCTCAAAGTATTTCCCCTTCTTTTAATAAAGATTAGACTTTTTTTATTTATTTATTTAAATCCTAATAATTTACCGGGTAACTTTTATCACTTACTGTATTTTACCCGTCGTGTAGTGTTAACGTGGTTTGATTACCAAACCCGTTTTCGGGGTGTTACACCCGGGCTTGTACATCTTGGTGTATTTGCGCTATTCATGACTTTGTGTTCCCTTGGGACTAAAAGCTTGTTTCCTCGGAATTCAACATTCCGTTTTAAACGGCCTTTTCATCATACCCCCATTTATTATTCCAATATCCTGGATTCACAACTTAAAGTATCATAGCTAGGTTCATAAGCGTAGTGCAATCCAACACTTAACAACTTACGAAACCATCATATCGCTATTGTCATGATTCCTTTTTATGGTATCTATTCAACCCGTTTGACTATCTAGTGAAAACCATCACTTTATTAACAAGTCAAACCCAATCTCAAGTCTTTATTTTGACCCGTTTGATGTTCAAGTGAACTACGCCACTTTAGAACACGTCAAACGCATCCTTTACACTACGATTCTGTCTATACACTAAACTCAACCATATATGCGTAATTCAACGAGACTAAAGTCGCGTACCTTTAGAGCACACCCTTCAAGCGCATATCTCCTCCTCCGGCTTGTCCGCTTGACGATCCGGATGCTTGGCCTAAAGAGTTCAATTCAACTTACATTTAGAACCTTTTCATAATTATACACACATAAATGGCCACAATAGTCAATTATGCGTTTTTATTCGATTTTCAACATATTAATTCCCCACTTAGGCATTTCAACAAACACCTAGTGGGTCAAATTTTCACATGATTATTACCAAGTTTATGACTTGTTAACTTGTCTAAATCAACTTCAATTAGGCAAATATATACATATTCTCAACCGAAATATTTCAGAGATTATCACATAATTTCAGTTTAGACTAAATCAAAAGTCTTAGTCCTAGTGTTTATCAAGTTCTACTAACTTGGTAATCACCCACTATAGTGATTATGAACCTTACAATCATCATGCAAGATTTTGACAAGAATTCATCTAGGGTTTGTCCCTAAACCTTATATTTCTTCCAATTTCATTCATGCATGACACAATCAAGCTCAATTTCAACTTTTCATGATTTGTCTAGAACTTGAGATGAATCGAAAATACCGCAATTTACATACCTTATGATCCCTACAACAAGGAGACCACTAATCCATATTCAGATTTTGATTTGAACTTGATTTGAGCCTTCAATTTGTGGTTTTTGTGAATACTAGAGTTTTGGAGAATGGGGGTCGCCCTTCTCTTGCTTCTGATCGACCAGACATCCCCAAATGGGGTGTTTGGTTTTGTTTTTAATTAAAAATCAATAATACAAGTTTCAATTTTTACAACATGAGCCCCTCCACTTTTGTTTAACATATAGTTTGGTCATTCTAACCCTACTTCGAGTTATTTCTAGACTTCTAGTTAACTAGGTTATAATTCCCTAGTTAAATAAATTCTTGTTTATTTATACTTTATAACTCTAATATAAAGTTTTATATTTTCGGGATGTTACAATTTCGTTTCATTATTTGAACTTGTTGTTCTTTTCCTTTTGAAACAATGTATTATCATTTAAGTATCAATGAAATTCGAGTTATCTAAATATTGTCACAAATAGTGTTATGAAGTCTCTTGCAATCTCGTGATCGTCTCACTCCGATGTTTCCGCCATCGGTTGGGGTGTGACATTCCTCCTTAATTGCTCTGAATATCAACTGATCCTCAATCGTCGATTGTAAAATCAAAATACACCGAATATATCAAATTATCACGAATCAACTGTAACGCCTCACTGTAACCTCAATCCACCGTCATCGTCGTCGTCATCAGCAGCCGGCCCTCAGCACCAATTATCTTCCCCAATCGATTCCCTTTTTCTTCTTTGCTCCGACCCAATCCTCTCCAAATCCTAGAGTGCTTTCTGATTTAGAAGCTTTTCGTCGATGGTAATTTGGAGGGGTGGTGTTCCCACACAGCCCCATTCTTCTCCGGGAGTCTTCCCTAACACAACTTTTGTAGGATCGGGGAATCGATCAAAACGAGTCGATCAGAAGAGTTCTAGACCAAATCAGAGGCGGAATTCAGTGATTTGATCTTCATTTAGCTTGATATGCACTTAGAAGTAGATTAAATGTCGATTGTATAGATTTCACAACGTTACAAGAGCTGGCGAGACTTCGGCAGAGCTTCGCTACCGGAATCAGAAGTTTTTAAATGAAGAACCAAGACCTCCTATTTATAGAGAAGCCAGGTCGGATGAACAAGACACTCCAGGTCGCATGAACTGATCAAGCCAGTTCGCAAGAACTGGTCACCTAGTGCGAGGTGGCTGGTTCAAGCCCGTTTCCCGTTTTTTCTCGTACAACGTGTCCTGGTCTATCTATCTAGTTACATGACTCGATACAAGATGAAGTCAACAGACGTATGCACTAACAAACTCCCCCTTGGATGATGACGAGTCTTCAGTGTGTCGAGTCTGCAGTCTTGATCAGTCTTCACGCTCTTTCCAAAGTCTCTTTCTCTGTAAGCATCCTCATCAATCTCTCTCTTCTTCTATCATCAGACTCCCCCTTTCGATAAGCTTATGCATACGTTTATGCAGAAAATCCTCAGGAGTCGAAACTTGGCTCTTTCAAAGCTTTTTACCTGCACATACTCTACCCAAAACATAAGGTTTTTTATTTATAACAATTTTAATCTTTGCTTAACCACTTGTATTCCTAACACTCAAATTTTGGTTTCAAATTAATGAACCATTTAATCATTTCAAAAACATTTCTCATTTCAAACAAACTCTCCCAACCCTGTTGTTCATCATGTTCAACACTTGGAATTTTGAAAATCAGCTTTCCAACATCAGTTGTCGAAAATAAGATGAAGCAAAATCTTTTTGATTCTTCAAAATTTTATGCTAAAACACACTAATGAAAAGCAGTAAAGAAATATTTACAGACATATTTTTGTGAGTTTGTGTAAGATGATCATATCAGTTTATGACAAATCACTAGTACCATTGAGCTTTAAACACTTTAAGATCTAAACGATTCACTTAGATTGTCAGTATACTGATCCACTTAAATTTTTCACACAAAGTTCAATTGTTTCGAGATACGAGATTAATGTTTTAAGCATTTCAACTTATTCGTGTGTCCCACCTCAGAATATACTCCCGAATCCAGACTCCTATATTCAGTCTTACAGGTGAATGTACACTAATGATATCTGTAAAAGGGTAATGCGAGACCATGAGAGCTCAGGTTAGAACTTCCGTTCAGACAAAGAGATGATGGCTCGACTTTTAGGTGTGTCCCGTTTGGGGATCTTTTCTTCAACAACACATGATTAGCATTTTTCAATGTTTCATCATTTTTTATGTTGAGGGTGGGCTTTATGATTAAAGCAGTGCAGAGCATTATACGAAGACTAGGCTATTGCTCCCGCAAAATCAGAAGTCCTGATATAATACCCTAGATATCATCACGCACAAAGACCTAGTATGTCAGAAATAGAAATGTCACGGCCCCCGACCCGGTTTGACCCGTTTCAGGAGCCGCGGGACAGAAATCCTGTGTTATTTATTTAATTGAGTTTAACAGCGGAAGTTTATCTTCAGGATCTTTTTAAAGCTAAATTTTCCCGATTATTTTATTTCACAATTCGGGATAAAACCCCGGTAATTTACAATACTTTTGATTTCACGAAGAAATCTTTATTTTACAAAACATATTTATTTATTTTCTAATGAGCCACTTTCTTAAGCTTGAGGTGCTCCACAGCACTTTTCCTGAATCACAACAGATCACCTGAAACATGTTTGAAAAAGATTTTGTCAGCGGAAAATACTGAGTGAATCATTCTTTTTAATAAAACGACTCTTTTGTTATAATTTACAGTATTAAGAGCGATTACAATGTTCCTGATATCAAACCAACTACCCACGGTATTTGTCACTCGACCGGATCTGTGACTATGGTCATATCCCCCATTGGCTGCCCCAATGGTGACGATTATCAAGTAATGTATACAAAACCCCACATACCGGCTGTAACTTGGTGATTACAAAGACTTAATCCCCGTAATTATAACTTTGAAAATAAACATGATTTTGAAAGTAATTTGATAAAAAGAGAATGACTCACATTGCATATTTAACACGGATAGAGTCTAGTCTATGGATTAGCCTTGTTAACCTAATTTAAATAACAATGCACACAAAACTGGGTTAGTAATCAATTCAGCATTTACGATAACTCACGAGATCAAACCCTCACAACGAATGACAAAGTGCAATCACTTAAACATCCAACGGATTCACAACGAATGACAGAGTATTCCCCGAGTTCAGGTGGTACTCAAACATCCTGTCGGAATCACAACGAATGACAAAAGATAACCCTAATGTGGGCAGCACTTAAACATCCATTGGATATATTGATCGATCGGACAATGAATCGTAATAGCGATCGAGTTATTACCCTGTTTTGCGGCAGCACTTCGTGAATCGTGTGTGTTATGAAACCGTTTATACTATAACTCAACGTATATTTGGAATTTTTACGTCAAACTGAAGTCAGGAATCAAGTCCCAAGCCCCTGTATTTATACCCTAATTTGGCATCTCCCGCGTGTCGCGAAGGAGACCATGGTCCCTGTCGCGTGTCGCCTGGGAGGTCAAAGTAGACTAGGGTAGGCTTGTCACTGGTATAGGCATGCTGAGTTGATAATTCGAGAATTTTCAATTTAGACAACGCATTCTAATGATAATCGTGAATTAGGGTTTACCCCCCCTTGATTTTTAGGGGCCCTGATTCTAATTCCAATTATTCTGAAAATTTTAGGGATTATGCAGAATCACTTGGGTTTCTCAATTAGGGTTTCCTATTGGACAATTTATTTTAATAAATATGACTTTTGATGAGAGTTGTTACATTCTTCCCACCTTAATAAAATCTCGTCCTCGAGATTTACTGGAATAAATGATGATACTTTCGCTTCATTTCTGATTCCAGTTCCCAAGTGTATTCAGCTCCTCTTTTTGAATCCCATTTGACCTTAACTAGCACCAGTCGCTTGTGCTTGAGAGACTTCACTTTTCTGTCTTCTATCTGAAGAGGTTTCTCAACAAATTTTAACTTTTCGTTTACTTCTATTTCTTGAAGAGGTACTACCAGTGATTCGTTTGATAGATATTTCTTGAGATTGGATACATGAAATACATCATGTACTCCAGCTAACTCTTCTGGTAGTTGTAACCGATAAGCAACTGGTCCTATACGTTGGATCACTGGAAATGGTCCTACGTATCTTGGACTTAGCTTTCCTTTCTTACCAAATCTAACCACTCCTTTCCAAGGAGAAACTTTCAATAGTACTCTATCTCCAACTTGGAATTCTAATGGTTTGCATCTATTGTCTGCATAACTCTTCTGGCGATCTCGAGCCGTCTTCAGCCTTTCCTTTATTTGAGTAATCTTGTCAGTTGTCTCTTGCACAATTTCAGGACCTGACAATTGACTTTCTCCTATTTCTGCCCAACATACTGGAGTTCTGCACTTTCTTCCATAAAGTGCCTCAAATGGAGCAGTTTCAATACTTGAATGATAACTATTGTTATAGGAGAATTCAATTAATGGTAAGTGATCATCCCAATTCCCACCAAAATCTATTACACATGCTCGGAGCATGTCTTCTAGAGTTTGGATCGTCCTTTCACTTTGTCCGTCCGTTTGTGGATGATATGTCGTGCTTAGGTTTAGTCGAGTTCCCATTGCTTTCTGGAAACTTTTCCAGAAATGAGAAGTAAAACGACTATCCCTATCCGAAACAATGGAGAGTGGAACTCCATGTAAGGATACTACTTTATCTACATACAACTTTGCCAGTCTTTCCATGCTAAAGGTTTCTTTCATAGGTAGAAAGTGAGCAGATTTGGTTAATCGATCTACAATTACCCAAATCGCGTCATTACCTTTTCTGGTTTTGGGTAACTTAGTAACAAAATCCATTGTTATAAGTTCCCATTTCCATACAGGCATTTCTAACTGTTGTAGTAGACCTGAAGGTTTCTGGTGTTCTGCCTTAACTTGTGAACAAGTAAGACATTTAGAAACATATCGAGCTATATCCTTTTTCATTCCTATCCACCAGAAATTCTTTCTTAAATCTTGGTACATTTTATTATTTCCTGGGTGTATAGTATACCTAGATTTATGGGCTTCTTCTAAAATCTTAGGTCTTAAGTCTCCTTGCTTAGGTACCCAAATTCTGCTTTTGTGGAATCTCCAAATTCCATCAGCTCCTTGCTCTAATTCTTTTATTCGTCCTTTCATACCTTCAGCATCATCCTTGATTGCTGTTTCCTGAACATTCTTTATTTGTTCCATTAAATCTAATTGTAGATTTAATCTGAGAGCACGGACCCGTCTTTGTTTCTCATAATACTTACGACTTAAGGCATCTGAAACTACATTTGCTTTTCCTTCGTGATACTGAATATCACAGTCGTAGTCACTTAGGATTTCCATCCATCTTCTTTGCCTCATGTTTAACTCTTTTTGCCCAAAAATATATTTTAAACTTTTGTGGTCGGTATAGACAGTAAATTTACTTCCGTAAAGATAATGTCTCCAGATCTTAAGGGAAAAAATTACGCCTCCTAATTCTAAATCATGAGTCGTATAATTTTCTTCGTGCTTTTTCAATTGCCTTGAAGCATATGCAATCACCTTTTTGCGTTGCATAAGCACACATCCATATCCTAGTTTTGAAGCATCACAATATACTTCAAAATCTTCAGTTCCTTCTGGTAAGGCTAAGATTGGAGCATTTGTTAATTTCTGCTTCAAAATCCTAAAAGCTTCTTCTTGTTTAGATCCCCATTCAAACTTAACGGTTTTACAGGTTAGCTTAGTTAATGGAACAACTATCTTGGAAAAATCCTTAATAAACCGTCTATAGTACCCAGCTAAACCTATAAAACTTCTAATTTCCATTGTTGTTTGTGGAACCTTCCAATTGGTAATTGCCTCTATCTTAGCAGGATCTACGTGAATACCTTCGTGATTCACCATGTGTCCTAGGAATTGCACTTCCTTTAACCAAAATTCACACTTCGAGAATTTGGCATAAAGCTTTTCTTAACAAAGTTAAGAGTGCATGAAGGTGTTCACAATGCTCTGTCTGACTTTTGGAATAAATAAGTATATCATCTATGAAGACAATTACAAATTTATCCAAATACGGTTTACAGATCCTATTCATCATGTCCATGAATGCTGCAGGTGCATTCATTAACCCAAAGGGCATGACTGTAAACTCGTAATGACCATACCTAGTTCTGAAAGCAGTTTTAGGTATGTCTTCTTTTTGTACCTTCAATTGATGATATCCGGAGCATAAGTCTATCTTAGAAAAATATCTAGCTCCTTGAAGTTGATCAAACAGATCATCAATCCTAGGTAATGGGTATCGATTCTTAATTGTAACCTTATTTAATTCTCTATAATCGATACACATTCTCATTGAACCATCCTTTTTCTTAACAAATAACACTGGTGCTCCCCAAGGAGATGAACTAGGTTGTATGAATCATTTACTTAGTAATTCATCTAATTGCTTTTTCAGTTCTAACATTTCTGTGGGTGCTAACCGATAAGGTGCCTTAGCTATCGGTGTAGTTCCTGGAATTAGATGAATCCTAAATTCTACTTCCCTATCTGGGGGTAATCCTGATAATTCTTCTGGAAATACGTCCGGATATTCTGAGACTACAGGAATTTCCTTAAGTTCTTTACCCTTAGTACTAATGATTACTGAAATCATATATACTATTCCTTGTTTTCGTTCATAACTAGCAACTTTCATTACTGATATGAACTTCATGGGTTTACGTGGCTTATCTCCTGTAATCATGATTACTTCTCCGGTTGGTGCTTGAATTTCTATGGAATTCTTATCACAAAGAATTCGAGCATGGTTGGCTATTAACCAATCCATTCCTAACACAACATCAAATTCAGCTAATTTCATAGGTAACAGATTTGCAGAAAATTTATGACCTGAAAGTTCTATTTCTACTTTCTGCAAAACCTGATCTATTTTAACTGAATTCCCATCTGCCGTTTCGACTGTAAAAATCTGTCTAATACTGGTTAAAGGTAAATTAAGAGCTTGATAGAATGAAGTATTTATAAAACTTTGGTTTGCACCCGAGTCAAATAATACTTTTGCGTATACGTTGTGAACTAAGAACGTACCCGTTATCACATCTGGGATGAGTTCTGCTTCTTGAGTGGTCAGCTGAAATGCCCTGGCATTCTTCTTAATAGTTCCGTCGGTCACCTTGGTTTTGTTGTTTGCTGGTTTGCCCAATTTAGGACATTCTGTTTTGAAATGTCCATTTTCTCCACAGTTATAGCAGACTATTGTTTTCTTTCTGCAGTTTTCTTCAAGATGTCCTACAGTTTTGCAAAAATTGCAGGTTATATCGCATCTTCCATAATGTTTCTTCTTGCATTTCCTGCAGAATGACGGAGTTGAGAATTGCCCAGTTCCTCTTCTCTTGAAATTACTAATATTACCTGCACGAAATCCTTGGGTAATTTTCTGAGCTAGTTCCTTCTTCTTGTTTTCATCTTGTGTACGTACCAATTCGTCAGTTAGGGTGTTAGCTAATTCCACTACATCGTCAATAGTGCGAGGTCTCGCAGCTTTAACGATATTGCGGATTTCACTAATCAGTCCCCAAATGTAGCGAGAAATGAGTACCGGTTCTGGCAAAGCCAGCGTTGGTACCACTCTAGCATATTCGAAGAATGTCGAAGTATAACCGCGACAATCTACACCCATCATCCGATGATTTAGGAACTTATTTGTCATTTGTTCCTTTTCATACTCGGGACAGAATTTTCTTTCTACAAGACTCTTAAATTCTTCCCAATTCATGGCATAAGCTATTATTCTTCCTTTCGATTGTAACACAGTGTTCCACCATTCAAGTGCTCCTTCTTTGAAAAGATTGGACGTGTACATGACCTGATCATCTTTGGCACATTTACTTATTGCAATTACTGCTTCGGTTTTCTCTAACCAACGCAGTGATGCAGTTGCTCCTTCATTGCCTGCAAATTCGGTGGGTTTACAAGCAAGGAATTCTTTGAAAGTGCAACCAGGCGTTGCGGCTTTCATTTTCTTAGGAAATGGACCTTGATGTGGTTCCTCATTATGATTAATATGATCATCATCTCTGTTTACACTATTACTGAAGTTATCTTCAGAAATACGTTTACTAGGAATGATTTGTTGCGGTTCGATTGGATTCTTTACAGCAGCAACGATTGCTGGAATAGCATTGGCTATCCCTTGAGCAACAATATTTTCAATATCTTGCCTAGTCATATATTGATCCCCTGGATGTTGCTCAGACTGATTAACCTCGTTTACTGGTTCATTACCAATGTTTGCCATCTGATAATTAATATATATAATTTTATTAGTATCTGATAAATAACAATTATACATAAAAACAATCAGACAATTTTCACAATACACGTATAGTCAAAACTATCGATTTCTCGATTTCATTTTATATCTTTTATAGTATGCATCACTACACACCAATATCTTACAGAGTTTTATTCGTAGTTATTTTACAGACTGATTTCACTATTTACTTTTACTATTACACAACCACAGTTTCACCATCCTACTATCTCTCGTCACTTGTTGTCCTAAAAACGAAGCTCCCTTTCATCATACTTCCAAGCAATTTGTCCCCCTATCTCCCGGATTCTATTTCCTGCATCCATTAACTCTTCGCCAGAATGGCGAAGTTCTGCTAAATTCTTGTTACTCATGGGTGGATTTGGTAGGGGTTCTGGATCGAATAGCGGAAGAAAGGAATAAGGATTGTTGACAATGTTTTGGAATTGCCAATCATTGGTCCACCACTCGTCAATTTCTACTGGTTGAGTATGGATTATTGGTTCTGGTATTGCTGGTTCAAGATTTATAGGGATTTGGGTTTCAATAGGACGATTAAAAACATTTGTATTGACAGACTGAATAGTATCACAGCTTGCCAATATAAAATATATTTCCTCCAGAAATGTCCTTTCTTGAGTTGTTTTAGAACTTTCTCCAATTTCCATTTTAGTTTGTCTAAAACCTTTTCCAACTTCCATTTCTATCTCCCTAGAATATTCTTCAAATTGTATTCCGATTTCTCTAGCATCTTTCCCCACTTCTATCTCCAATTCCTGCGGTTTCGAACTTTCCCCGGTTTCAATTTCTTTTCCTTTTTCTAAGGGATTATTTATTTTAGGAAGTTTCTTAACTGGCTTTTTCTTACGTAAACGACTCCCCCACACGTATCTCCTTCTTTTCTTTGGTTTTGGCTTTTTCAGAGGTGGAGTGTTGAATTCTATAGGTTGTTCCACATCAGGGAAGTACCTAGTAAATTCTTTAGACACTTCTATGTGTACATGGTAAAGGTTGAGATTCTCTAAAGCTCCAGATAATTCATTCATGCTGTTTTAACATATATGTAAAAATAATTAATCACAACTTTCAAAAATAACCTTCACATATTATTCCATACCATATAACTTACAAAACAACTAAAATTTAAAACATACTATGTTTTATTGTAAATTTATTTATTTACTGTATGGATTTTCTAGCTTGTGAATAATATGGTTTGCTAAAACTGAAACAAGTCATTTAAAGATCTGCGTTTACTGCTACTGTAGCTAGCATATATAGATCTGCCCATTTTTCTCTCTAACTTGTCTTCCCAAGGTGATTTACTGAGTAATTCTTGGGTTTCCTTTTTAACTTTATTTTCTCGGGCTTTCTTTATTTTCTCTTTACTTTTTGTAATAATCAGACTTCTTTTACTAGGAGAAAGTGGTTCCTCATATTGTGTTTTTCGCACAAATATTCCTTCATCGGGAATCACAGATGGATTTGAGGATTTTGTTTGGGACGAACTTCCCTTTTCGTTAGCTGACCTATCTAATTTAAGATAGATATTTGAAAGTTTTTGCTTACCCATACTGTAACTGACAAATAATCAATTAATAAAACACATAATCACATAATAGTAATCAGGAAAAATTAAGTATTTCTAAATACTTAATTAGCTTAACTCAGTGGCTCTGATACCACCTTTTTCTGTCACGGGACCCGACCCGGTTTGACCCGTTTCAGGAGCCGCGGGACAGAAATCCCGTGGTATTTATTTAATTGAGTTTAACAGCGGAAGTTTATCATCAGGGTCTTTTTAAAGCTAAATTTTCCCGATTATTTTATTTCACAATTCGGGATAAAACCCTGGTAATTTACAATACTTTTGATTTCACGAAGAAATCTTTATTTTACAAAACATATTTATTTATTTTCTAATGAGCCACTTTCTTAAGCTTGAGGTGCTCCACAGCACTTTTCCTGAATCACAACAGATCACCTGAAACATGTTTGAAAAAGATTTTGTCAGCGGAAAATACTGAGTGAATCATTCTTTTTAACAAAACGACTCTTTTGTTATAATTTACAGTATTAAGAGCGATTACAATGTTCCTGATATCAAACCAACTACCCACGGTATTTGTCACTCGACCGGATCTGTGACTATGGTCATATCCCCCATTGGCTGCCCCAATGGTGACGATTATCAAGTAATGTATACAAAACCCCACATACCGGCTGTAACTTGGTGATTACAAAGACTTAATCCCCGTAATTATAACTTTGAAAATAAACATGATTTTGAAAGTAATTTGATAAAAAGAGAATGACTCACATTGCAGATTTAACACGGATAGAGTCTAGTCTATGGATTAGCCTTGTTAACCTAATTTAAATAACAATGCACACAAAACTGGGTTAGTAATCAATTCAACATTTACGATAACTCACGAGATCAAACCCTCACAACGAATGACAAAGTGCAATCACTTAAACATCCAACGGATTCACAACGAATGACAGAGTATTCCCCGAGTTCAGATGGTACTCAAACATCCTGTCGGAATCACAACAAATGACAAAGGATAACCCTAATGTGGGCAGCACTTAAACATCCATTGGATATATTGATCGATCGGACAATGAATCGTAATAGCGATCGAGTTATTACCCTGTTTTGCGGCAGCACTTCGTGAATCGTGTGTGTTATGAAACTGTTTATACTATAACTCAACGTATATTTGGAATTTTTACGTCGAACTGAAGTCAGGAATCAAGTCCCAAGCCCCTGTATTTATACCCTAATTTGGCATCTCCCGCGTGTCGCGAAGAAGACCATGGTCCCTGTCGCGTGTCGCCTAGGATGTCAAAGTAGACTAGGGTAGGCTTGTCACTGGTATAGGCATGCTGAGTTGATAGTTCGAGAATTTTCAATTTAGACAACGCATTCTAATGATAATCGTGAATTAGGGTTTACCCCCCTTGATTTTTACGGGCCCTGATTCTAATTCCAATTATTCTGAAAATTTTAGGGATTATGCAGAATCACTTGGGTTTCTCAATTAGGGTTTCCTATTGGACAATTTATTTTAATAAATATGACTTTTGATGAGAGTTGTTACAAGAAAGCCCTTCAAACAAGATTTCAGGGGTTACCTATATATCCGAGAAATGTTCCCCACGAGATAAGTAAGTATTGATATTTAGGTTTATATCTCGAAAACAATCTACCAAGCGTGTAAAAACCTACTGGCATATCATCAGTGAGACGGTTGTTTTTAAATATTGTGACCGCCGTGGAAGCGAAGACGAATACTTTCAAGAGTCCTACGATGCGCGAGGTCGGAGGGGCTTTACGCCGCTGCAAAAGGTTACATCAGCTATTAAACAGCTCGCAACCGGTAACCCTCCAGACGAAGGAGTCGAGTACTTGCATATGGCCGCAAGAACTTCCCGCGAGTGCCTAGAATATTTTTGCGAAACGGTTTGCAGAATATATGGTTCGGAGTTCTTACGTAGGCCGACAAGCCACGACATGACACTGTTATACGACGCACATGAAGAACAACATCACCTTCCAGGTATGTTCGGTAGCCTTGATTGCACCCATTTCGTCTGGCGAATGTGTCCCACCGAGCTTCGAGGGCAGTATATGAGAGGAGATCACCGATACCCGACTGTTATGCTCGAAGCAGTGGCGTCTCAAGATTTATGGATTTGGCATGCTTTTTGCGGTCCACCGGGTTCGCAGAACGATATCAATGTGCTAGGACAATCGCCGTTATTCTTAACGGAACGAAATGGAACCGCGCCAAAATGTCCATTTTACGTCAACAACCATTATTACAAACGTGGTTATTTGCTCGTGGATGGAATCTACCCAAAATGGTCCGTGTTTGTGAAATCGATCCCATACCCTCAAGAAGTAGACGAAAAGATGTTCAAAAGGCAACACGAGGCGGCAAGAAAAGACCTCGAAAGGGCTTTTGGGGTTTTGAAGTCAAAATGGGGTGTCTTGAATCGGTTGATGCGAGCAAGGACGGTTAAAAAAATTAGGAATGTTGTGTACACGTGTATTATTTTACACAACATGATTTTAAAAGACGACGGAAACGCGATTGCACCGGTACACATTCGGGATCCTCCGGCCGAGCCCGCGTTTGATGATAGGGTTTTGGGCGAGCTAATGGATGAAGATACGCATTGGAGACTTAAAAACGATCTCACGGTTCATCTCGCAAGTCAAGATTTGCCCCACCTGTTGGTTGATTCTGACGAAGAGTAGTGTAATTTTTATTTTTTTTAGTGGTTGCGTTGTTTTAGTGTCGTGTAATTTTTATGAATTTTAAGTTTTTTTTAAGTTTCATTGTAATGTAATTGTTTTTTTATTAATTTAATGTTTTATTTGTTTTTATTTAACATATAATTTAAAAAAAATAAAAAAAAGTTTGCCACTTTCAAGTGTCTAAACCATTGCCAACACTTTTCAGCAAAGTTTAAACTTTTTACCCTCTCTGACGTGGCACTCTCTGATTAGTCCATTTTAAAGTTTGTCACTTTCACATGTTTAACCACTCCCTTCACTCTGATATCGTCTTATATCAATGATAAATAAAAACATTATCAATACTCTCTCAATTGATTCATTTACCCACTATAAATTAGTAACATCTTTTGGCATTAAGGTGTTATACCCCATGCATGGGGAGTTTTTCAAAAAAAAAAAAAGTTAATCTTTCATTTGTAACCCAAAGGTTTTCTTTCTTTTCATATTAGCCCCTTAGATTTTTTTTATTCTTAATCCAAACTTTTCATCTTTTCATCTTTTCAAAATTAACCCATCAAATTTTTTTTCCAACTTTGGTCCCCAAACTTTTAATCTTCACAAATTTTTCGTTTTACGTGAATTCTAAATTTTGTGAGTTAACATGCCGCAATGTGCGTGTGAGATTCCACGTTTTTTTCGTATATTTTTTCCTGTTTTACAGGTCCGTCGCAACACGTTTTTTTTCTTCCCGTTTGACAGGTTCGTCGTAACCCGTTGGTCCTAAATCGACTTTGTTATTCTTTTCTACATTTTACGCTTACGCTTCGGTCTAATTTCTTAGCATTGACACGCCAAAACGGAATTAGTAACATCTTTTGGCATTAAGGTGTTATACCCCATGCATGGGGAGTTTTTCAAAAAAAAAAAAGTTAATCTTTCATTTGTAACCCAAAGGTTTTCTTTCTTTTCATATTAGCCCCTTAGATTTTTTTATTCTTAATCCAAACTTTTCATATTTTCAAAATTAACCCATCAAATTTTTTTTTTCCAACTTTGGTCCCCAAACTTTTAATCTTCACAATTTTTTTCGTTTTACGTTTCGTTCTAAATTTTGTGAGTTAACATGCCGCAATGTGCGTGTGAGATTCCACGTTTTTTTCGTATATTTTTTCCTGTTTTACAGGTCCGTCGCAACACGTTTTTTTTTTCTTCCCGTTTGACAGATTCGTCGTAACCCGCTGGTCCTAAATCGACTTTGTTATTCTTTTCTACATTTTACGCTTACGCTTCGGTCTAATTTCTTAGCATTGACACGCCAAAACGGGTTGTGTGGTTCAACGATTTACGTCTGCTTTTCGATCGGTGTTATTTTTTCCTTTTTTATTTATTTTGTTTTGACATTCGTGCTACTTGGCACACTTTTAGGTAATTTTATTAAGTTTTATACTAATAGTTTGTTTCAAGTTTAGCCCTATACTTCATTTACTTACAAAACTATTTTTACGAGCATATTTTTATGGATGCCTTAGTATAAATTAGATTTGCTCTACGTTTCGACGTAAACGTTTTTAGGAAACGAGTTAGGTCAAATATAATACATTTTCGTTAAAAATCATTTTTAACGTGCATAGTTTATGTATGTTTCGGTATAAATTCGAGTTAGTCTACGTTTAAATGTAAACTTCTTTGGGTAACGAGCCAGACCATATATATAATATGTTTTCGTATAATTTGTTTTGAACCGAGTGAAGTCAAATTGTGGTTTCCTTTTTCCTTTTTTTCAAAATCTCTAATTCATCTCTTTTGATTAAGTGTGTCGGTTTTTCCTTTATACCCGTTACGTATTAATTTGCACTTGCTTATAATATATTTGTGAGATCTGTTGGTATTTAGAGCTTAAACAATAAATATTGTAAGATAGATGAACCAAGTTTTGAATCATTCTTCTTCAATATCTCAGGTTGTTGTTGGTAACGTATGAGGTCGATAATGATGCAGATCTTGCCACCGTCTATCAGTTTCGTAAGTTGATTTCTAACCTATAGGTTAATGATCGATGGTGGGTCTCTTCCTCGATTGCACAACCAGTAGCATATGGGTTAGTCTCTAATTTTTTGGTTTTGATGTATTGGTTTCGTCTTTAAAGATGTTTTTTATCAAGGTTCTTGCGATTTGGTTTGATTTCGTCTGCGCCATTGTCTTCGATTGCTGATTCAGTTGTTGGTCGTATGTGTGAATTCTGTTTGCTATCTATTTATGCGGTGTTATTGTTTGGTGCCTGATTTTTCCACTGTTTGTGTTGATATTTTGTTGGATTTTTTGAATTATTTTCAGTTTTTTATATTGTGATTGTTTGCTGAAGTGAAGTAGTCGGGTCCCGAGTTGTGGGTTTTTCAGATAGAATGATGTGTGGTGATGGCACCATTTTTCTGTGTGGTTGCTCGCTCCACAAGCGGGCCCTTAAAACTAAGACCGGAGAGTTGAGTCACACGTAGGACGAAATCATTCAACCTTGATCGTACTAAGCGGAATGTAACAAACAATTGGCTTCTACCTTATGTGAAACCGAACGCCGAGCATTCTTCGATTGTGCTTGCTTTGTAAGACCCGGCCGCAACGCGGCGGGGGTTAAACCTAGTTTGTTTCCATTATGATTCAACTTTTACAAAACGTACAATAGTAACAACACGACATACTTTGCATTTATCTTTTAATTAAATTTTATGCTATAATTAAAAGCTCTCATTATTTATACACACCTAAAAAACAACTCTTATATCAATATACATACATTCCACTAAAAAACAACTCCTATATCAATATATTTATACTAAAAACAAATACTTTTTCTCTCTCCTTTCAATTAAATAATATTATCATTACATTTTTCTCTCACTTCCACTCACAACCACTTTCAAAATATATTAAAAAATTATAACGGGTGAACAGTGTCCCCCCAAATATACAGATGAACAGTAACATTTTCTCTCTTCTCTACTCACAATCACTTTTTATATCCTTTATAATATAAAAACCTCTCCTCACATAATTTGATGGTTAGGATGTGAATGCTCTAAAATCTTATTTGATAACCTTATATGCATATGGCCCGTATAAAGTTATACATA
Organism: Helianthus tuberosus; assembly: GCA_030545235.1. Lineage (NCBI taxonomy): Eukaryota > Viridiplantae > Streptophyta > Magnoliopsida > Asterales > Asteraceae > Helianthus > Helianthus tuberosus. The sequence goes on from CM060450.1 coordinate 162,862,529, forward strand.
CTGTATAACTGATTGTTGCACAAAAAAATGTCAGAGAATGTTTTTTTGTCTCCATGTATACGGGTCGTATAATATTATACTACTCGTGTAATGTTATACGACTCAAATCTCATATAGTGTTATACGACCCGTATAACATTCTATGAATCAATATTTGTCATGTTAAATTATTATGTATGGATTGTATAGCGTTATACGGCTTGTATACATACTCGGTATGAAATTAAAATTTTAGGATTTGTAACTTATTAAATAAGGTAAAAGTTTAGTTAACGGACAAAAGAAAACTTAAAAATTTACAAAATGACACAAACGGCTTTTAAGTCAAAAGAAAGGATGGATATGAAGACAGACAGAAACAGCTAGCAGGGCCCACTGCCGTAACCGGTCAAATGACGCTTCTTTTCTTTCAGTCAAATTGTACTCTGCCTGCGCCCACAACCTGCCTACCGTGGACTGTCACGACGTGACCACACGTTCACTCTTTGGAACTTGGAAGTTTCCATGAAAATGCTTTCTTCTCCGTTAAGTTCCTAATTATTTCAACGGAAATTATGCGACGTTTTTAAACAATTTATTTATTTACTATTCCTACATTTAACAAATAGGGGAATAGTGTCAGACAGCTGCCTGATACTCCCCCATTTGACCAACCAGTTTATTTTATTTTATATCCATTTTAAAATTACGTTTTTGCTCCTGTTTAAAATTATCGTTTTGCCCCATGCTCAAAATAAAATTACGTTTATGTCCCCATCTCAAAATTACGATTTTGCCCTCAATTCAAAATTACGATTTTGCCTGGCACTCCCTCATTGGACCAACCAGTTTATTATTTTATATCCATTTTAAAATTACGTTCTTGCCCCTCTTTAAAATTACGGTTTTGCCCCAGCTCAAAATAAAATTACGCTTTTGTCCCCCGCTCAAAATTATGATTTTTCCCTCGATTCAAAATAAAATTGTGGTTTTGCCCTCACCTCATAATTACCTTTTCGCCCCCAGTTCAAAATAAAATTCTGTTTTTGCCCCCAGCTAAAAATTACGATTTTGCCCTCTGTGAAAAAATGTGATTTCTCCCCGTTTAAAAAATTATGATTTCTCCCTCAGGTCAAAATTACGTTTTTCCCCAGTTGAAAATAAAATTATGCTTTTGCCCCCAACTCAAAATTTCGATTTTGCCCTCGGTTCAAAATAAATTGTGGTTTTGTCTCCAGGTTAATTTTACGATAGTGCCCTTAGTTCAATTTTATATTACGCTGTTACCCCAAGTTCAAAATTATGAATTTGACCCTGTGAAAATTTACAATTTTGCCCCTGGTTCAAATTTAAAGTACTGCCATCACTTTAGCTTTTGGCAAATTACGATTTTACCTCAGTTAAAAAAATACAACTTTCCCTCAGTTAAAAATTACAATATTGTCATTGTTTTAGTTTTTTTTTAATCAAAACTATAAAAGTGTTTTGTTTTAATTGGTTGACTCGATTTAATTGTTTTTCGTGTCAATGAGCTGCCTAACACTTGCTCATTACTCGGCCATCGCCCCGCAACGCGGACATGGCATCAACTAGTTTAATTACAATAGCAAAATAACATCATAAGCTTATTAATTTATTTTATTTTCTTATGAAAGTAAGGATTATATATTTAAAGTTATGTATGTCAAGAGTCGAGATCCTGTACAAACAGTGCTAACTATAAGAACCGTAAGAACAGATCTAAGCCATTGATAATTTAAATCAATGGTTGATGTTGATTATAAATAAAACCCTTATAATTAAAAATTAGTACTAACAAGTTAGGGGTAAACCATCACTGGATAGCCCAGTGGTGGCCACGGAAAGATAAGGCATGGGGCAACCCAGGTTCGAGTCTTGCCGGGTGAGTTTTCCCCTCCGGGTTTACCTGGGTGATAGGGGTTTCTCATCGAGGGGTTGATGTCGGTTGGTCGGCGTGGGGGCTCTGTAGCGTGGGCCCGGTTAAGACAACATAGTCTACATCTCCCGACATACGCGAGTTCTTGATCCTCACCTTTAAAAAAAAAATAAAAAAAAATAAAACAAGTTAGGGGTAATTTTGTAAAATTGCTAGTCATTTGACCATTTTCGATTAAATACAAATTTCACCAAGGTTTTTTAAACTAAAATAACTTTTATATACTTCATTATTTTAAAAAAAGAAATATACCATAAAATCAAGTATTTTTTTATCTTTAATATGAGTACCATATTGCTATACCTTTTTTGTATTTATAAAAGTGATTTTTAAAAAAAGTTAACAAAAGGTGTTTTATAATTGTGCTGATAACGTGCTGATTATGTGTTAATTACAAAAATAATAAAAACAAACACAAAAAATAGATATAATCAGCACATTTGGTGTGCTAATAATGAAGAACGATTGAGGATGTTGTGCTAATGTTGTTTATGTTGATAATGGAGAACGATTAAGGATGTTATGTTAATTATATAGTGTTGTGCTGATTATATTTTTTTGTAATTATTTTTAATTAGTTATAAATAAATATGGTCAAAAGGTCTAAATTACCCCTAAACTAATTTTTTATTGATGGACACTTGTCAATTATGTGTTGGTTCTTACGGTTCTTACAAACTTAAGTGTTTGTATTTGATCTTATTCCTGTATGTCAAATAACCTTTCAAATTAAACTAGTTAAATTTCCGCCCGCGCGTTGCGGCGGGGACCCAATGACTGCAAAACGCGTGTTAGTAACGGCAAGCAGATACCGAATATCAAAACATAAATAAAAATGTCGTGAAAGGATAGTCAATCCTTCTTAAAAAAACGATTTTAAATAACCTAATATATAATAATAGGACCCACACGTCCTAGACGTTGGAAATTCAGTTGTTTTCAGTTCAGTTATTACGGTGCAAACACGTTAAAATATGGATGAGCTCGGTACTGGTAACGGCACCAAAAGTACCGATCCGGAAAATCATCCAAATTAGGTACCGACACCGAAAATGCTCGGTACAATACGGTATGGTATTTGAAGGTAAAAATAAATAAATATAGGTATGGTGCTAGACCTGTGTCGAACCGAAAGTAACGATTCTGAAAACGCCAAAAGGTGGGTACCAAATTGGTACCGAAAATGATTTGGTATAGTAAATTTGGTACCGATATGATACCGGTTTGATTACAAGATTTGATACGATTTGCTCATCAATAATCTAAATATCCAAGTTAATTTTACATGCTACAATTCATTCATTACGTAAAAAGACAAAAACTAAAGCAAAATAAGTTGTTGTGTATATAAAACCTCATTCAAACGAAATACTGTTTACTTACTGTGTGTATGAAAAGTAATCTAAACTGTGCAATTACTTGCATTGCTACGTTGCTACAGGATTTGATGAGCTCGGTACCAACCGGTACCGAAAAAATCGTTATCGAAATCCCCAAAAGTGGGTAACGGTACCGAATATACCTGGTACAGTACGGCTTGATACAGTCGGTACTAGTACGGCACCGGTATTTGAGGATAAAACCCGATGAATACCGGTGCCTAACGGATACCGAAAATACACTCAGTTTGGTAAATTTGATACCGGTACCCGATACTATTCATTCATTTCTATTTTTCTTCATTATTCATTTCTATTTTTCTTCATTAATTCTCTTTTTAATATTTATATTTATTTAGTACTCTTTACTGTTCATTCACTTCGTTTTTTAATATATAGGTAAATTCTCTTTTTAATATTTATATTTATTTAGTACTTCATTCACTTCGTTTCTTAATATATAGGTAAATAAATATATAGCTAACAACCCTTTTTTTTTTAAATATACAACTTTTGTATCTATTTAGTTTATTTTATCTAGTTAGTATAGTCAATTTTTTTTATTAATAGAGACATCTAATATTATTGTTTTATTCTAACTGGACCTATTAAATTGTCACAGGTTGAATAGTGGAAGAGAAAACAAAACTTACAGTGATCTAACGTTTATAAAATCGGGTTCTGTTCGGTGTTAAAAAGGGTCGTAGTCACGAAAAATGTGTTACCAAACAATACTTAGAGGGCCCATGGGCTCATAATAATAAATCAAATAATACCATAGTCCAATTCTTATAACGTATTTATGAAGTTATGATCATTTCATCATACACTTCTCTAACGTAAACAAACTCTAGACTGATTAGTTTTTCTGTCGACATGTTTTATTATATAAAAAAAATTATATCCTCTTCGACATGTTATTTATATATCCTTTTTGACGTATTAATTTAATATAAAAAATTTAACGTTCGCATATAACTATTCGAAATACGTTCATTATACAACTATTCGAGCTTTTTAAACCGAGCTTGAGTCGAAATTCAAGCCCGTTTTATCATAATTCAGCCCTAAACCCGTCCTCTTGAAAGCTAAAAAATAGACCCCAAGTAGGAACTCCAACTATACAAACCATCCAAAGAAATCTTTACACAACTAGATATCAAATTAGCAACATTATGTTAGAAGAGAAAGGGGTTTGGTACAAGGGCACCCAGGTTAGAGATTATTATAAGTTACAAGAAATCAAGTCTATATTGTGTGCATAATCTAACCCGACCCGACCCGTCTTAGATCATACAAAATCACCAATCCAATGTAATTCCTCTAGAAATATATAGATTATCAATGATTTTTATAACATCACTTGAAGCTTTAATATATCTCCTCATTTCTTTGTCCGCTGATTTATCTGTTATAAAATAAAACATATCAAGGGAATCAAACACATGACTACGCTAATCGTAGAATGCTCATTAATAATTAATTAAGGCGACTAACCGGTTTCATTTAGGTTCAATAGAAGTTGTTCCCTTGTTGGAAGGGTACACATTCCTGCAGAAACTGCAGTTCTAACTGCCCATGTGTGGTATGGTGCACATACTTGTTGATATGCTGTTGTAGCTGCTTTTTTAAGTGAATATTTCCTGAAAAATCACAAAAAGAAAAGAATTTAAAATTGCCAAGAAATTGGAATTTATATGGTGCAAGACGATGTAAAATGGGAGAAAAAACGTACTCGGCTGATAAAAAATTCTGGAACAATTCTCGTATGAGATCTAGACCTTGCCTAACTCTACGGAGGTTGCGAGTATGGCTCCCTTGTGATTTTACCGTCTTGTTTTTTAGGTCAAAGTCAACTACACTACTTAAAGTGTTGAACTTCTGTGATGCTTCAAGAAGATTACCCACCTGAAAACCATCAATCATCAACTTAGCTTATTAAAGCTGCTTCACCACAAAAAAAAAAAAAACCCGCAACAAATGATATATGAAGCACATGCATAAGAGGGTCATTCAATATAGAATCATATAAACACATGTACATGGTCGCTCAACGGCGATTGATAAGGAGGTTATGTAAACCATATAACCACCTCTCATTCTCTATCCCACTATATTTATCATAGTTCTCTACTTAAAATTGATTATGTATTAAATCCACCCACATAAAAAAGAAGAATATAGGAGTAATATATTCGAGAAGTTATTAGATAAATATGTTATATGGCATCTTTCTTTAAAAGAAGAATATAGGAGTAATGAATTCGAGAAGTTATTAGAGAAATATGTTATATGGCATCTTTCTTTAAAAGAAGAATATAAGAGTAATGAATTCGAGAAGCTATTAGATACATATGCTATATGGCACTTTAAAAGAAGAATATAGGAGTAATGAATTCCAGAAGTTATGAAAGAAATATGTTATATAGCATCTTTCTTTAAAAGAAGAATATAGGAGTAATGAATTCGAGAAGTTATTAGAGAAATATGTTATATGGCATCTTTCTTTAAAAGAAGAATATATGAGCAATGAATTCGAGAAGTAAGAAGTTATTAGATAAATATGTTATATGACATCTTTCTTTAAAGTGCGAAAGTGGCATCATATGCTATAGCCTATAGGAGCCCAAAGCATCTTTAAGTAGACAACTGCGAAAACTGTATAAACACTTGTATATATTGCTTTGACTATAATACATAAAGTGGTTATACGTCTCTATCCTACCATCGTCGTCATGCACATGGCACAATAGTCTACTTAAAACCGAGTCAGTATTTAACACACCCCCACATAAATAAAAGATAAACTCATAAATGTAATGACGTTAAGAACTCATCATAGAAATATGCTTATGGCATTTTTCTATAAAGCGCGAAAGTGGCATTATATGCTTATGGAGCCCATAGCATATTTTTCTAACGGTCCCGATTCTTTTTAGCATCTTTCGACATTGACTGTTTTTAAAAGATGAATAACGAATTATTGATGTATTTAACACCTGATCTGCCTCAAGAATCTTAACTTTATATCATTATATGCACCTTTCAATGGGTCTGAAACCTAACTTTTAGTTCATATTTTAGGGCTTTCATTTGACTAACATGAAACTTTTCTAGTTTTCTCCATTCTAGATCCAATTATATGACTAATTCAAAACATATCAAGATCAAATTAAACCAATTACACCAATCAATCAATAAGTTGACCCTAACAATATAATGTCTAAAACCTGAGTTTTAGTTCATACAACATAAAACTTTGGGAAAATTAAGAAATTAGACATTGTTGACCAGAAATTTTCCAATACAGAGATCACTTTTCAGCTTTTTCCAAAGCAGTCAGTCTCACTCCCACCAACCAAAAGCTGCCATATCTGAGACAACTACGATTTAGCCTACACTTTTTGCGAGGTAGCTGAGACTACTTTGGAAACGGCTGAAAAGTGATGTCTGTATTGGAAAGTTCTTCGTCTAACAATGTCTGTTTTTGTAATTTTCCTAAAAAGCTTTTCTCGAATCTAGATCCATTTACATAAAACTAAACCAATTACGCCAATCAATCAACAAACTCGCAATAAACAAACAATAAACCTAACTTTTAGTGCATATTTTAGGGCTTTCATTTGACTAACATAAAACTTTTCTAGTTTTTCTCCATTCTAGATCCCAATTACATGACTAATTCTAAACATATAATGTCTAAAACCTAATTTTTAGATCATAAAACTCCAAGAAAATTACAAAAATACTTCCCAATACAACATAAGGGGATGGCGGTGCAGTTTGTTGCTCGTCTAACTGCTATCCTTATGTAATTTGCCCTGGTGATTGGAATGAAACAATATATTTGTTAAAAAAAAAATACAAAGATCACTTTTCAGCCTTTTATTTCCACCAATCAGAAACTGTCACATCAGCTCCGCTGGCTGATATAACTAGGATTTAGCTCCACTTATTGCGAGGTGCCTAGAGGCCAAGCCTAAACTTTTTGCGAAGTGGCTAAGACGGCTAATCCTACACTTTTTTCAAGGCAGCTCAATGGTTGAGATGGCTAAGTTTACACTCTTTTCAAGGCGACTGAGACGGCTAAGCCTACACTCTTTTTGCTACACTTTTTGCCAGGTGCCTAGACGGCCAAGCCTACACTTTTTGCGTAGCGACTAAGGGTGAGGGGGGCACTCTCCTCTCTTACGCACACCCAATCAGGTTATGCCACGTCAACTCCCCTCGCACCCCAATTTGATGGCGGCACTCCCCTCTTAGGGGAATTGTTTTTTTATTCAAAAAAAAAAAAAAAAAAAGTTTTCATTGGTTGAAAATGAGGGTGGCCCCACCTTCTCTCTCCTACCCTCTTCGGTGTCTCACAGTAAGAAAGATACCTTAGCGGTGTATTCCATTTCAGCAAACTTAAAAGCAATACCAAGGCAACTAAACAACACAGACACCTTACTACACGCCTCACAAAACGGCTTCAATCGCAGATCAACATCACCGCCTTTGTTAATCAAATCCGAAATCTCCTCAAACGCTTGTGCGATCGCAGAAAGCGGAGTTTCTTTTCTAGAATCCTTCCGATCATTATTATTAGCGTCTTCATTTTTCATCGTCCGGATCCTACCACTGTAACAAAACAATCAAAATTCAGCCTCTGATCTGATCATCACAGAAACCGAAAATTGAAAGGAAAAAAAAGTGAAAAAGGGAGAAATGGAAATGCTTACTTTTCTCGATTGTTGTTGGAGGTGAAGTATGAAAGGAGAGCCATTGAATTTTGTGTATGGTGAACACTGGAAAACCGGAGATTTTGTATGTTTGATTGATAATAATATATTGGGGGTAGGGTACAGGTGGTTTTGTTTCGCGCCTTCCACGAAGATGATGGAACTTTGCGTGCGTCTTTATAACAAGATTTAGGTTTACACTTTATATAAATCAATTTAGACGGTGGATGTTGCGGTTTTCATCCCTATACTTTAAACAAATGACACTGTAGTTCCTTTTAGATATTTTCTCTCTCTCTCTCTTTCTTTTTTAACATGACTAAGGTGTTGTTTGACACCTTTTGAATGAATAAGTGTTTGAAGGGGTATGGTCCCAGATCTCGCGTCAGCATGACCGCGAATGACCATTACCCTCATCAAAAACCTCCAACAGCAATAAACTCACATGTGTCCGCGTGGGCACACGCGAACACAGCGGTCCAATCTGTCCAGTGATGAGAAGACTTACCTTAAGGACGGAAACTAATGTAACGCATAGCGATGCGGCCCCACACCGCATCCTATGAACATTTTCGTCACGACAAGGGATCTGGACAACAGTAACAGTCACTCAGCAGGCAATGTGGCATAACACCGCATCCCGCGTAAATCATGGATGGAACAACCAACGCGGGAACAACATCAATGACCAAATGCTTAAACACATTGGCACATCAACGCAAGGGGGCGCATCCCTTACGTTTGGACACGATTTATCACAGTACGCCCCTGTGATACCTACAGGCATGAACCTTCATGCCTGGTACGACCAACAAGCAGCCATGCTGGCTGCAACATACAACAGAGCTTGCGCAGAAGCGCAAGTATCTGCGGGGCCTACCCCAGCACCGCACACCCCTGCGGGCTGTACTTTACAGTACGACGGCAAGGCCCCAACACATCCGGCCTCCAGAAGCAGGCACGAAGATCGCGGTTCCTCTTACTGCGACGTCCGCACACTTGATGAGGACGAATCCACATATGGGTCCCGCCACATGAGCCATATACAGAGTCGCCTAGGCCCACATGGCGAAACTAGGCGACAGTCTACAGCCCACCACGGCCTAGGCATTCACAGCCGACTGGGACCCCAGTCCCACCGTGAAGGGCAAGGCTATACCGATCCGGACAATAGTACATACCGCGCGGAATCCCATGCCACCAGCAGCAGACCGGGAGGACGCAACTACGTTCCTCCCACTCACCCCCGCACTACGTACCTCCGCGCTGCAAAGCAGCACCGCGGACAACCCTACAGGCCAAAATCTGCGGCCGAAAACTCCAAGTTCGTCCCAGAAATCGCCCACGCCGATGTCACCACCACAAAATTCCCATTAAACATTGGGAAATACAACGGTTCGACCGACCCAGATGATCACAACAACATCTTCGTCGGTGCCGGGTGCAACGGTAGGTGGGATGAACCCACCTGGTGCCATTTTTTCCCACAGACCCTAACTGGTCTGGCCAGGGCCTGGTTCGATTCTCTACCACCAGGGTCACTGACCTCATTCGAGGACTTACAAGAAAAGTTCCTCGCGCACTTTAGCCAACAACGACGCCATGAACGTGATTCCATGGACGTCATGAACATCTGGCGCAGGGATAACGAATCGCTTGAAGCATTCGTTGTCCGTTACAATAAAGAATGCCTAGAGATAGGCGATGTTGCCGACCAAATGGCGCGTAACCATTTCATTGTTGCCGTTAAAGACGAGCAAATGGTTATGAATATCTCTGGCAAAGATGGTTTGCCTAAGAAGTGGGAAGATGTCATGGCTGCGGTCAAGACATATGCCCAGACTCAGCGGTCCCTAAGACCGCACATGTCAAAGGCACAACCCCAGGCGGAAGGCCAGTCTCCCCGCCAAGAGCCCAAGCGCAGCAATAAGCGCAACCGGGACACATGGAATCGTGGTAGCGATTCCAGACCATATGTCCCACGAAGCAACCAGCCCGACGCAAGGGCTACAATCAACGCCCAGCGTGAAAATCGGGCGTCAAAAAAGGAATCTCGGGACCGCAGCTGGACCGAGATTAACCAGTCGCCAAGCGACGTCCTTGTCACGGACGCACAATTCCTGGGACCGTCCCAACCGATGAAGTCCAAAAAGAACCAGGATCTTGCACTCTACTGCGACTATCACAAGGACAATGGCCACACAACAAACAGCTGCATCAGTCTCCAACTGGAGATTGAGCGAGCCTTAAAAGAGGGAAAACTGCAACACCTGTTGGCAGGCGCACAAAAAGCTACCAAGCGCATCACTCCCCACAACGAGGGCACCTCCACGGGAAAGAGGACCATGTACGTAGCCTCTACCCACATGATCAACGGAGGAAAAGGAAGGCCGCGCAAGGCGGCAAGAAGACCGGACAATGACTGGAAAGACGAGCAAGTCGTATTTCCAAAAGTCCGAGGCGGCCCGCGCGATAGACGCGCCGTGGTTATCACAGGCCACCTGGCTCACTACTGCACCGAGCGATTGTTCATCGACCCGGGCAGTACATCCGATATTATATACGAGCAATGCTTCAACCAGTTCGATCAAGAAGACAAAGATCGGCTGCAGCCAGCGGACTACCCGTTGGCTGGGTTTGCAGGGGAAACCATATTCCCCCTGGGCCAGATTACCTTTCCTGTGCGCCTCACCAACGGGAGGCACACAAGAACGGAGGAGGTAAACTTCATGGTTTTACCGCACACCTCCAAGTACGACGTACTTCTCGGGAGAGAATCCCAGGGCGACTTCAACATGATCACATCCGTCCCTCACTCTGCCATTGGTTTCCCAACCGAGACAGGGATCGCGGTAATATACGCCCGAAGAGAAGTTATGTCTACGGACGACCTGCGTCCAGCCAAGGTAGCAAGGCCCACCCCCAACACACAACCAAAAAAATGGGTGCTTAACGCAAGACACCCAGAGCAAACGGTCACGTTGGGCCATGCCTTGACACCTACCATCAGAGCGCGCCTGAAGCAACTTCTCTTCAGGAACCAAGATATTTTTGCTTGGACACCCGCAGACATGACAGGGGTGCCACGCAAAATCGCGCAACATTTCTTGAATACCATGCCAGGTATCAAGCCGGTGATCCAAGGCCAACGCCACTTTGGATCAGCAAAAAACGTGGCGATGGAAGAGCAGGTACAGGAGCTGCTCTCCGCAGGCATCCTGCGGGAAGTCAAATACCAGACTTGGCTGTCCAACCCAGTCATGGTAGAAAAACCAAGCGGGGGTTGGCGCATGTGTGTCGATTACAAAGACCTCAATAAGGCCTGCCCCAAGGATTGTTACGCACTTCCGGAGATCGACGAGAAGGTCGATAACCTCGCACCATTTCGATGGAAGTGCTTCCTCGATTGTTACAAAGGCTACCACCAGGTACAGATGGCAATTGAAGATGAAGACAAAACGACATTCCGCACTCCTACCGGGAACTACTGCTACACCAAAATGCCGTTCGGGTTGCGCAACGCTGGCGCAACCTATCAAAAGTTGATGAACGACACTTTTCGCGGTCAAATCAGCAAAAGTGTCGAAATCTATATGGACGACCTGGTCGTCATGAGCATGGAGGAAGACACCATGCTCAACGATATCGAAAGAACATTCCAAACTCTTCGAAGCGTCAACATGAAGCTTAATCCAGGGAAATGCTCGTTTGGAATGGAAAAAGGCAAATTCCTCGGATTCATCGTAACCAAAGATGGATTCAAGGTAAACCCGGAAAAGGTTCAGGCGATCGAACGCATGCCATCGCCCTCAACGATGAAAGAAATGCAACGACTAGCCGGCAGGCTAGCCGCACTAAACAGATTCTTAGCCAACCACGCGGCTAAGTCATACCCTTTCATCAAGACCCTGCGGAGCTGCCTAAAAAAGGAACAATTCCAATGGACCGCAGAGGCCGAAAAAGCTTTCCGGGAGATGAAAGAGTGTTTGATCCAGCTCCCAACTTTAACCGCACCACGAAAAGATGAGCCACTTATTCTCTACTTGTTTGCCGCGGACAACGCGGTAGGCGCGATACTCATAGTGGAGCGGGAAGGAGTCCAAACACCCATCTACTACATCAGCAAAATGCTCAACGACCCAGAGACAAGGTACTCCATCATGGAGAAATTGGTACTGGCACTAGTGCACGCATCGAGACGTTTACGACGTTACTTCGCAAACCACGTCATCACAGTGTTAACTAACTACATGATCGGCCCGATCCTATCCAAACCCGACATATCTGGGAGGTTAGCAAAATGGGCAATTGAGCTGGGCGCACTTTCACTGAACTATAAGTCGCGCCCCGCAATCAAAGGCCAGGTCTTGGCTGATTTCGTTGCTGAAGTACCAGCAAACCGCATTCAAGAATGCGAAGAAGAACAAAACCCTACATCACCACCATCCTCCGCAGAAACCTGGGCACTATATACAGATGGTGCATCCAACGAAGATGGTGCTGGCGCAGGTCTACGACTTGTCAGCCCCGATGGCCAAGAGCTAACCTACGCAACCCGCCTCGATTTCAAAAGCACGAATAACGAAGCGGAATATGAGGCTCTACTGGCAGGGCTGCGTTTGGCAGTCAAACTCGACGTCAAACATTTGGAAGCACATGTCGACTCACTACTGGTTGCAGGGCAGATACGCGGTGACTATGCCGCAAAAGGGGATATCATGATCCTCTACCTCGAACAAGCCTTGCAACTGAAATCACGGTTCACCTCCTTCAATATTCTCCATATCAACAGGAGTGATAACAAACCTGCGGATGCACTATCAAAACTTGCATCCACCAGCTTCCAACACCTGGCAAAAGAGGTACGCATCGAGATTCTGCAAAATCCTTCAGTACCCCTGCGCCAAGTCAATGTCATCCAGTACGGTATAACATCCTGGATGACACCGATAATTGCATACTTACAATCAGGTGTTACTCCCGAAAGCAAGGTAGAAGCACGCAAGCTACAATACAAAGCGTGTCATTACCAAATGGGAGACGGTATCTTATACCGTAAATCATACCTGGGGCCACTCCTACGATGCGTCAACCACGAAGATGCCATATACCTTATCAAAGAAATTCACGAGGGAATATGTGGCATACACGCAGGCCCACGCATGGTCGTGGCCAAAATCATGAACGCCGGGTACTATTGGCCCGGCATGCACCTGGACGCAGTCAAAGTCTTACGCAAGTGTTTCAATTGTCAGCGACATGCTCCTAAGACCTTGCGTCCCAAGAACAACCTAATCCCCGTCACCACCGCATGGCCATTCCAAAAATGGGCAATCGATGTGGTGGGACCATTTCCAGACACACCCGGTGCAGTGAAATTTATCATAGTGGCTGTTGATTACTTTACAAAATGGGTAGAGGCAAAGCCACTTGCATCAACCACCGCTATGATAACAAGGAAATTCATGTGAGAACATATCATCTGCCGTTTCGGTCTACCAATGTGCATCGTCACCGATAACGGTACCAACTTCTCCGCCGATGACTTTCAAAAATGGCTAAAAGAGCTAAACATTGAACACATATTCTCCTCAGTGGCGCATCCGCAAGGGAACGGCCAAGTCGAGAGTATCAATAAAAGCTTAGTGGAAGGCATCAAAGCACGGTTGGGAACAGCCAGACGCGGCTGGGTTGATGAACTCCTAATTATTTTATGGTCTCACAGGACAAGCCCAAAAACAAGCGACGGTGAGACACCCTTCAGCCTGGTCTATGGCACTGAAGCGATGATCCCCGCAGAAGTAGGCCTCCCCTCACCTAGAATGTTGGCTATCAACAAGATAGACAACAATGAGGAACGCAGGGTTGACTTGGACCTCTTGGAAGAAAGGCGCGAAAACGCTACCATCAACGAGGCCAAATACAAAACCAAACTTGAAAAGTACTACAATGCACGCGTTCGCATTTGTACTTTCAACCCGGGAGACTACGTCCTTCGCGACAATGAAGCATCTAACGCGGAACGCCCAAGGAAACTTGCCCCCAAGTGGGAAGGACCCTACCTCATCCAAGAGGTCTTGGGCAAAGGCGCGTATAAACTTCAAACATTGGAAGGCGAAACTATCGCACGCACATGGAATGCACAACAGCTTCGACGCTGTTATATGTAAGCCATGTTTTGTTTTTACATTCACCATGTAACCTATCAGGCCACGGGCCATTTGCAAATAAATAAATAGACGATTCAATGCAATATTGTTTATTTATTTCTATTACAAATGCGTGTTCCACTCTGAGGTATACACAAAAACAGATTAGCAAAATCTTCATTCGTGATACCCACACAGAGTGGTAATCACACGCAACTATTATAATAGGCCAGCAATGGCAACACTGTTTGTCCGACCAAAGACAATTCTTCATACTTGCATATCACCTAGATATGCAAAAGGCAATTACAGATTTAGTGTCACTCACAGTAACATTAAACTCTTACAAATTCAAACATACAAGTAGTAAAAACACTTGTACAAATTGAACAGAACAATTCTTTATATTCAAAAAATTCCTACACTTGCGCGGTGCACAGAGAATTTACATAAAGTTTTTAAACAATTACATAAGGAAACAAAAAAGGGCACGCAGGCCAGCCTAGTCTTTCTTTGTGCCGCTGGAACCCTCACCATCCTTGCTTACTACAGTAGGTTTTTCTTCATCTTCTTCATCAGCGTATAACACTCGCAAGCGGTACACATAGTCCTCCGCTTCTAGACACTTTTCAAGATCCTCAAGACCGGAAAAGGGTTGTGTCATTACACTTCGCAACCGTAGCATCAAGAAGCGCTTCAGTATCCACACCGTGGAACCTGGATCGCTCATCAGTATATCCGCCCTGGGCTACAACATTCATATGGCTAATACAACGATTATAGCCAGCTTTAAAACCAGCATCCCGGGCACGCTCCTTAATCTCATTAACACCTGATACATTCTCAGGTGCGTCAAGGATGGCAGTAACAATCTGCGAAACAAGAATACAAAGGTTATCAAAGGCAAACCTATAACAAAAATAACAAAGGCAACGAATGCTTACATGCCCGATCCCGCGCATACGCATCCATTCACGGTTAGCCTTGAGCAGCTCAAGTGACGAAGCAAGGCTATCTCTAGCCTCCTCAGCCTCTCTTGCCCGCGCTTCAACCTCATCAACGCGGGTAGAGACCTCCTCAATAGTGTAACGCCCTAACACGTTATAATCGAAAGTCGCAGCGGAAATACGAACTTTAAAAATTTTCTTACATTATATTCGTTCCTTCACTTAAATACATTGATCCCTTTAAAAAAATTAATTAAAAACTAACATACTTATATAAAATTAAGTAACCACATTCCCACCCACGTACAATCCATGCGTTGACTCGATCTTCAACCGCGTACACTTCTTTATGAAATATCCATAAGCCTGTACCCTGCAGTCACCACATTCAATCACATAATTAGCAACCGGATTCATCATATAAATAATATTTAAACATGCATAACTAGGCGTCGACATATCATGCTTTTGCTTAAGTTAGCCCATTCGTCCATCCATTCAAACCACCTGCATTGGATTTCGGTGTCTACCTTCAACTCCCATCACTAGTATACCTGCATTCCTATTTCATTCTCAATAGGAAAACGGTTAGCATCATTAAATTATATTCATACAAACATATCCATGTATACACATAACAAGTCTCATTCATATGCACATATAACTAAATTCCAAATTCATACACCCATACCCTTTCTATTTGTTCATGTACTTACAACTTACATTGTACATAATATTACTTACAAGTCCTTATCACAAACATCTATACATGTAAATCGTATACACATAATTCTCCATACTTAATAGTTTATAGTCATACTCTCCTATGAGTCCCAATTACTTACTTACAAACTAACCCATACTTACGCGTATAACTACTTATTTCATCTTTATGCATAATACCACCATGTAAGCTTCTTCCTCACCTATACTTAATAGAAACTATTTCTAAACCACATTTCGACTCATTTACCGTAAACTTACCTTATTACTTCCATTGTTTCATACTGTCTCACATGATTCACAATAAACATTATACTACAATACATTTTACATCTAAAGTGTAAGTCCGTGATTCACTTACCTCGTGCACCCGAGTCCAAGCATAGCTTCCGTGTTTATCCTTGGCATGTTGCCCTTCCATGCTCGTATCCATGTTAATATGACTCCTATCCGTACATGTCATCACATTCATCATAACATGATTAGCATACATACTTTTCAATGAAGGTTTCTTGCCATATCATCTTATCAAACTAATTTCCTACTTGTAATCCATTCAAAACACATTCCTTATACAAATCTATTATCTAATACATCATCATCACATTCAATATACCTTTATTTATTATTAGCATACAATCTCACTTATCGTTTTCTCCTAAGCATTTCATCAAACACTTGGTGTGCGTATCATTAACAAAGCATAAGGTACAAGTGTTTTATTCATATCTTCCCTAGTAGCCTTCACAACTCTTGTTATCAATCCAAATCACATCATAAAATCACCCTATAACCTGGTAATTCATCCATTATCTTTATACTCAAACTTTCATCTATCACAACTACTCAATTTATAGAATTGCAAGAACACTACATTACTAGGTTAAATGGGTTTTACTTCAAACTTTCAATACAAACGAATTCAGGCATAGAACATCCTCTAAATGATAATTCTAAAGCATATACAAGCTTAATTTCATACAATTTCACAGATTGATCAAAACCCATAATCACTAAATAGCATCAATTCACAAAATCTGACTTACCCTATGTAGGAAACTCTTAGATAGTTGAGAATTCGCTCACATGCATCGAATTAGGGCCAGAAACTCATTCAATTGCTTGTGATTTGAGGAGCTAGGGCAAGAAGAAGGGTTTTCCCCTCCTGGTCGTTCCCCTGCGTCGCCCCACCATTCCCCCACATAAAAATCCTTTAATTACTTATTTATTTGCTAATTTTACACATTCAGCCCCTTAGGATTAATCATGTTATAATTCTAGTACAATTTTACCAACATTCTAAACTTCCTTGTTTATTATAACCTAATAAATTTTATTTAAAACCTTTAAACATTCAATAGTCTAATATTATATTTTGGGGTGTTACAAATAGTGGCCCCCCCGGGTCCGCACTTCAGCCTGTTAACAAAACAAAAACAAGTATACAAAAATAATCAACATACTTGTGAGATGTACAAATTCAAAAGCAAGAAACTTATACCTGGAGGCCCAAGATAGTTTTGGTTAAATTGGTGCGGTCAACATTCGCCCCTTCAAGAGCCTTTGCAGTGCGGGCCTCCGCCTCCTTGGCCTCTTCAAGAGCCTTGGCGAGGCGAGCTTCCGCCTCTTTGGCCTCTTGGGCAGCCGCAACAGCTGCTGCTTTCTCTTTAACCAGCGCAGCATTTGCTGCCTTAGCATTGACAAGCTCCTGGCGAACACGAAAGAGAGTTTCATTCTGTTTGGCCCAAGAGTCTTTCCAAGCCTTGCGCTCATTAGAAAGTGTCTCGCGCTCATTAGAAAGAAATTCTTTCCAACTCTGGCGCTCAGTGGAAAGCAGTTTTGCAAGGGTACGAACCTGTTTAAGCTCAGCAGTTGCAGCCCACTCTTCAGTCTGCTTACGCTTTTCAAACGCAACCCTATCCCTTTCAAGCTGCTCTGCACCCTCACGTGCAGCCTTCACCAACTCCTCAGCCTCAGCACGCAAGCGCACATTCTCCTCCTCCCTGCGACCCAACACCTTATACTTTTCCATAATGGCATTGGCCATTACGGAACTCCCAACAAGCATGGAGGAGAGTTGGTTAATCTGGGCCTCACTTGACAGAGAACGGGCCCGGTTGACTTCAAAAGGGGTGCCCAAACCACCCAAAATCTCCCTACTCGCAGAGGGGTCAGTAGTAGTATCATCCCCTTGCAGTACGGTCCAGGGGGGCGGTGGTAAGCCATGGCCCGATCTTCCGTATAGGTGCGGTAATAATACTCCAATTCAGACTCTTCAGGCTGAATGGGAGTCTCTACGAAACCCGTACCCCCAGAAACGGAACCAGAAGCCTTCCCACCAGCAGGAGACTTTGGCCTTTCAGTATAAGCAAATTTCAGGTTCACGTCATCAGCATCCTCTGGGGTAATGACATTGTCATGAGAATCCACCGTGACATGGATCTGGGCCGCAGGCCCCTTCCCAGTGTCATCCTCCCGCATAGAGGGCTCAGGTGTAACAACCTTATGAACCCCCACATCCGCAACAGTGTCATGCGGGGGAGGAGGAGGAGCATCAAAGATGGAGAACCCTTCATCTTGGGGTTCTGCAATCAAAGCAGAAATACGTTAAACTACAAGTACAAACACAAAATACTTGTCCTAGTTACGCATTACGTACCAGGAATAACCACAGGTTTCTTTTGTCCCACAAAAGCCCCGCGTCTGGTCTGAATCTTCGGTTTCTTTTTCTCACCAGCATCAACAGCTTTCCCTGCTTTCCTCTTCTTCTCATCAGCAGCCTTAGAACCCGCAGTGGTTCCACCTGTGGCCGCACCAGCACCTGGAACACCCAAGCCCTCAAGGGTGTCAGATACTACCACGTAATCGGTATATCTGCGGAAATGAGACCGAGAGATACCTGCTGCATGCGGAACCAAAGGCGGAACAACAGGAGCTTCAGTTTTCTTCTTGCCACGACCCCGCACAGGTTTATCTACTTGTTTCTTCTCTGCATGCTTTTTGGGAGCACCTTTTGACTCAAACTTACCAAGGGCCCCAAGAGTACCTGCATGTAGAATATCAGCAACATGAAAATTATAAGGCAAGAAAAGCAGGCTATAAATTATACCTTTGCCCTGCGGCAGGGGTGCATTCATTGCCTCGCGTGTAGGAACGCGGAAATTATGAAGAATGGTCAAATTAAAACCTGCACCTTCGGCAGTCTTGACAATATCAACCTTGCCAGTAAAGGTTGGATCAAATATCTTCCACAGCTCAACAACAACTTCTGATAATACACGTTCAAATTAATAAGAAACAAGGGAGTAATGAAACCGCACAAGAGTAAGAACACTTACCACCAGTTTTCTCCCGCACAACGGGCTTTGCATGCTTATCAGCCCTAGTCAATAACATCTGCAGCATCCACAACTCAGTGTTCTTCAACAGCCTATGCTCAATAGTCCTCAACCTTGGGAACCACTCCGCATTCTCCGCATTAGGAATGGCAATATCCTCCGCAGGGATAGGCTCATTAACATTCCGCAAAGTCATGTTGAGAACAACCGCGGCAGCTTTAACATAGAAGAACTTGCTCTTCCACTTTGTAATACCATTGGGAGGGGTCATCAACTTGATACTTCCATACCGTTCTCGGAAAGAGAAGAAACCTGTGTTTACCGTCAACTGATAAAACCCCCGGAAACTGTCAACGGTAACCGGCAAACCAAGGGCACGAAAAGTTGATTCAAAGTGTCTAATACGAATAAACCCAAAAGGACTCATTTGGGAGATATGGACCTTGTAATACTCCAACAAATTAGCAACAAAAACGGTCAATGGTAAAC
Organism: Helianthus tuberosus; assembly: GCA_030545235.1. NCBI lineage: Eukaryota > Viridiplantae > Streptophyta > Magnoliopsida > Asterales > Asteraceae > Helianthus > Helianthus tuberosus. Next base: position 162,882,211 of record CM060450.1, read on the forward strand.
GAAGATTACCATCGATGAAAGAATCGGCCCACAGGGTCACGTGACCGGCTGGAGCACAAGCACCGGTGTCACCGTCTTGGGGATAAACAGCCCCAAACTCGGAGGGCATCTGTGTACTGATCATCAGTTGGTCGAACGACGCTTTCGACCACTTCAAGGGTGGCAAGCCACCACCAGGGACACTACCACCATCATCTTCTTCTTCCCGACCACCGGAGAAGAGGTTTCAGGGTTTTCACCCTCCACATTGTGTGGGTTAGATGGTTCAGCCATCAGAAATATGAAGAAGAGAAGGATTGAGTTGCACAAGAAAACTCAGAAAAAACCGGAATTACAGACAGGTCAGTCGGAGAAGACAAGGGGAACACACTCTTTTTCACCGGAGAAATTTTTGAAATTTGAACAAAGTGAGGAGAAACCAAACGGTTTCCCCTTATATACTCATCGCAATTAATGCGATGCAGTAAACCGACTTACCATGTTCAAAAAGGGCCACTGACGTATCGCCACGTGTTCAGCGGTTTTTCAGCTGACGGTTATCACGCGCGCGTGGCCGCCCACGCGCCTGACAGAAGAGACCTTTACACTACTTGCTACAGTGCAGTTATGACCTCGGTCAGTGCAAACGTCCTTTCAGATCATCACATGTCAGAGCCCTACCAACTTTCAACAACCCACACGTGCCATCAGCCACGTAGACAAACAAAAGCGACAAACATTATCCAAACTTAAGCGGCATGCAGTTTTTCTGGTTTACCGCACCATAACCCATACCGCATGTCGTTTTTTACATACCCCTCAAAAAAGGCAAAAATATATATCTTTAAATTATATAAGGGGGTATAAGCAATAACCGCACATACCCACGCGCACACGTGGAATATGCGGAGAGGACACACACCAACCCGCACAGGTGCGTCAGATACTCAGAACCAGCATGGTTCTTTGGACTGCGAAAAACCGCTTCTCAGGAGGCGGTAAACCGCACTCCTTGTAAGCTTCTTCAAGCTTCAAAACCCTCATTTCTGGTTCACAACCACGGAGGGAACGCAAACAGCTTCTCCTTAAGGAAAAGAACAAGTATGCTGAGCAACCGCACATCAGCAACCCTGTCTCCTGATTCTTCAAGAGCTACATCTAGGCTACAAGACTTCTAGAAGCGAGTTCCTTGCTGCAAACCGCAACAACTCGTGAGTAGTTACTACAAACCGCAACCATGCGAACGGTAGCTACGGAAGAGCCACAACTAAAGCACCATGCGGAGGAGCAAAGCTACTTCAAGGAAAAATGCTTTTCAACTAAGCATTAAGGAAAGTGGCTACAAAACGAATGCGGAAGAGTTTCAACCAACTTCCCAAATATCCAAAGTGATCTCCTCCGGCAACACCACTTTAAGAAAAACTACTTTCCACCAAAGCGTGAAGGAAAGTAGCTCCAGAACAGTGGTAACAAGTCTGCTTATGACTAGTTACCCACCTATGGACCGCATAGAATAAACAATGTTGGGCACAACCCTGCCTATGACCATGTTTATCTCCCCCTAGTTCAGATTCACATTGTTCGACCAAACACGGCCAACAATGGCGCAACTACCCCACGTTCCTCAAACAAACATGGCGAACAAGGTACGACAACGAGGTAACCGTAAAGGACGTGCGGTTACTAGAGAGCTAAGCCTCAGAGGACGTGCAGTTACTTGAGAGATAAACCGCAGAGGACGTGCGGTTACTAGAAAGCTCAACTGGAGAACACGAATACCCCACAAAACAGGGATCATCATTGCATGTCCAGTTGCTAAACATAGAGCTTGAGCAAAGTACTTACAACTTTGCACTGGCTGACGCAGAGGTTACAACTAGACTGACGAAGACGTACATCTTCAGTCACGATCTAAGAGGTTGGTTCGAACCCTGCTAACACCTTCAGTCACCGTCTCAAAGGTTGGTTCGAAACACCAACAGGTGGCTGATGACATCAAGAAAAGGTAGACTAAGAGTCAAGTCCTTGGCTGAGAATTCCGCATCAGACGGAACTTGCTCACCAGACACCCTTCTCGAAGGAAGGAACAATCCACTCGAAAGGCCTACTACTTGCTGAAAGAAGGAGCCATCTGCATGGCCCATACTTAACCTTCTAGACAACATAGCCCAGTATCCCTCCCACATGCAACTTGCATACGGAAGGAACACTAGACTGGGGGACTTGAAGGGGTATGGTCCCAGATCTCGCGTCAGCATAACCGCAAATGACCATTACCCTCATCAAAAACCTCCAACAACAATAAACTCACCTGTGTCCGCGTGGGCACACGCGAACACAGCGGTCCAATCTGTCCAGTGATGAGAAGACTTACCTTAAGGACGGAAACTAATGTAACGCATAGCGATGCGGCCCCACACCGCATCCTATGAACATTTTCGTCACGACAAGGGATCTGGACAACAGTAACAGTCACTCAGCAGGCAATGCGGCATAACACCGCATCCCGCGTAAATCATGGATGGAACAACCAACGCGGGAACAACATCAATGACCGCAAGCAGCGATGCGGCTTGGCACCGCATCCTGCCTACAAGGCAAGTGGGTCTGACACCACAGTGCAAGTGGCACTGGGAACAGTCGCCTACCGGCCCACGTGTATATAACAGTCTGACACCACAGCAGGACGTGGCATCACCACAGTATCCGACAGGTCTGACACACCTGCAAATAGCTGTGCGATGTCAGGCTAGCTACTCAACTACCCTCCTCCACTCCTCGGCTATAAATACTGACCCCAAACCAGGTTTGAGGTATCACTTCTCAACTCTCTCAATACTACTACTATCACACTTTGCTTCCCAAGCAAACTACTGATTCTCACGCCGGAGAGTGGTAACAAGGAGCACCCCCCACCTCATCCTCCTTGTTGCGAGTCACGGTTTGTTTCCTTGTGCAGGAAACCCACCACCAGACGATCCAGCCGGCGATCCTCGGAAAGAAGGGATTAACCCTCTTGACGAGACCAGTGAGTTAACCTACCTGGTTAACCATTGTTTCATCAGTGTTGAATCACTAAAAGTTCTTAACTATTAAGAGCCAATATAATGCTTAACTGTTTAAAGACAAATGTTTGACCAATTTACATTAGAGGTCTTAACCATTCAGACTTAGTATAATGCTTAACCATTCAGAGGCAAATGTCTTAACCATTCAGACATCTGCTAGCGAAACAAATAGTCTGAACCATTAAGTGCTTAACGATTAAGATGTCTGAACCATTAAGAGCCTTATTAAGATGTAAACAAATAGCACCTAACCTAGCATAGTAGTAAGTGTTAATTAGGGATGCGCATAGTAACCGATACTGGTATCAAAAAGTGAGAAAAATGGGTACCGTTTCCGGTATTAAAAATAACCGGTACAGTACCGATACTTATCGGAAAATTCAACCAAGATACCAATATTGTTTTGAACCGGTACCGGTCTCAAAATACGTGAAAAATGTTACCTGTACGAAATGCTCATGTTAGTTTTGACTCTTTTACTAACCTTCTGCCAATTCATTAAGTTGAAGTTATTAGCATAATGGATGTTTAACATTACAGAACACTAATTATTGCGAGAATAAAAAGGACAACTCTAAATCACTAAATTCTGGGATTTAAGGTTCATATTTTTTAAATTTATGTTTCTCACATTCATATGTGTATTATATATACGTAAAAACCATATATTTTTACCTACACATAGCTTATATACATGTTGGAAATTTAACATACACATAACCTACATATTTGTAGGCTATATAGAAATTGAACATTTTTCATATTTCGTTTTGAATTCTAGTGTGAGAAACAATAAATCTTGCATTTGTAACATTTTCATATACTTCTTAGGTTTTTAGGATTGTAAAAAATGGGTGATTTATTTTGTTCTGCGTGTTCTCGCAATATTTAGTGTTCTGCATAGAACCCTCCCCTTAGCATAATAATGGGTTTTGTAACGGTCAATAAATGTTAAGTGTTTATAATGAAAATTCTAGATAATTTGGTGCTGGTAGACCAAACCTAGCGTGTTTGACACATATCAGGCATTATTCAATCGTCAATGTCTATCTTTCCACTCTCATATATAAACATGAAATGAAATTAAAGGTGTCCATCCTTTTGTAATCTAAAAGTAAGTAAGATACTTTTATTCTCATCTTACACAACGTCCTCCATGTATTTTTTTTTCTCTCTGTCTATTAACTTGTTAAATAATCAAAATTCGTCAAATCATTACAACTTCAAGTTATAAAAGCACACCCGAGCACTATATTCTTCAATCCATTATAAGATTTTAAATATTCGGTATCATATAATCACTTTCAAAGTGCACGTCAAAGCATTTCTATAATATTCTAACCCTACCTATAGTCAGGGGCGCATCTTAAGAGGGGCTGGAGGAGCGCCCGACCCCCCGAACTTTTCGCTCAGTAGTGTTATATATGTAGTTTTCGTATAGAAATTTTTGCCCCCCTCCCCCTCCCACCCGTCTTCATTGTCAAGCTTCGCCACTGCCTATAGTCACTTTAGCAAGAATCAAAACTCATAGTTACTAGAAGAGAATACTAGCCTTCTTCTTGAGTTATGTCGTAAATCGAGTTGTATTAAGTGAAGTGTTTTCTTAATCTAGAGCCAAGCATATTATTCTATGGCTAGATAACTTCTTTAGATCTCAGTCACACAATCGAGTAATTCGATTATTAGCATGCCCATATTTGGCAACGTTCGCTACATCGTCACTTGGAATCATTTTGTTGCATTTGATTACACTTAATATGATACCGAGATAACAAAAAATAGCTAAATAAAGTCGTGGGTATGAGCAAAACCATGGCTTGTCAACATCGATATCTTAATCGGGATCATTTTGATCTCAAGATCGTAAGATTGAAAAAGGATCATAAGATCCTACTCATATGTCTTAGTCCGTTTCGTGTGTTGTAAACTAGTAACTCATACAAACAAGTTTATTGTATTACTAATGCATAAAATACTCAAAAGTTTAAACACAGTAAAAGTATTACAACATAACTCATAAGGAGTGGATTACTAAATTTGGTTATTAAGGCTTTAGATTTTTAGTCCAGTTTTTAGAACACTAACGCACACACTATCTAATTTTACCACTAAACTACAATTTTTTTTGTCACCACGGGGATTAAACCTTCACCACTTCGAAACGCGAAACTTTATTCAACACTGGTACCGCTACAAAAGACCCTTTTAGTCGTCGAGTTATTGAAGTCAAAGATCGTATGCCTGATCATGATACTTGCAAAGATATTATGGTTTCATGGTAATAGGCTAATAATATTTGCTTATTAGGGTGTAAGGGGCACTCACCTAAGAGGTGAGTCCCCTCTCTTACACCCAACCAATCCTCTTGTGCCACGTCAACTCCCCTCTTAAACTCCCCTAACACCCCATTTTGATGGCGGCACTCCCCTCGTTAGGTGACTTGGTTTGTTTTTTTTTTTTTTTTTTTTTATTTGTTGAAATTATGCATGTTTATAAAAAAATATTAATAAAAATTAAATAAAATTTAACAAACTAAAACTACAAAATAAAAATAACATTAAAACTAGAAAATACATTAAAACTAGAAAAAAAAATTACATTCAAACTAGAAAATAAAAATTACATTCAAACTAGAAAATAATAATTTTAGAAATCGATTGGCCAGTCGTACTTCTTAGCGATGTCGCGTTTTCGGGCGAGGATGATCGGCAACATACTTGGCGGAACATCGTCGTGCGGCTTGATGAATATTTCCATATCTCGATCGTAATTGTAGTTTTTCATCGTCTCGCGTTGTTCCGATATGAGCTCGAGAGCCTGCTCCTCTCTTTTCATCCTCAATTCAGCCGCCTTATATTCAATCGCGGTTTTCTTTTCTTTCATGGCGGTGTACTCTTTGAATTGTGCCGCCAACTCGGCCGAGCTTCCCTCGGACGATGTAGCTTGACGCTTGTCTCGCCGTTGTGGTCTTTGTGGCGAGGGGTCTTCGTTCATATCCGGTATCAAAGGGTCCACCTCAACGGGTTTTTGGGTTGTTGGGTGTTGTAAAACGAGGGGTGTGAAGGTTGTTGGAAAAAAAACGGGGGTTGTGAAGTGTATCCGAAAGGGGGTTGTGGTTGAGCACTTGCACCGCTCGAACCACCACGAGACGGTTGCGAGCCCCGTCCCTTAGTTTTTTTCTTCGCCTCGCGGGGTTGGTTCTCCATTGCTCGGTGTGAAGGAGGTGTGGTTGGAGAGTATAAAAAATAAAGTGAAGTGTAGTTGGAGAGTATAAAAATTAAAGTGGTGTAGTGGTTTGAGTATAAAAAAAATGGAGTGAATGGGATGGTTATTTATATATGTTTTAGAAAAGTGAATTTTTTTTTTTTTTAAAAAAAATCCGACCGTTTCATATGACCGTTCCTCGAATATCGTGCACAAACAAGCGGTAAGTTCCCACCGATCTCACCCCCCGATTCGGGTCCCCGCGTTGATGGCGGCGGTGTTCCCGATCGGGGACTAGGGTCACCGCACCCCTTCCCCGCGAACGCCCCGTACACCCTTAAATGATATTATCTCTTTTACTAAAAGGGCAACAATTTATAGGACTTTTTTGCCTGGAAATTTGCCCGAGTTTTTATATCATCTTGCTTTTTTGGTATTGATAATAAATTCTTTATGGAACTGTCATATTAGAAAGATTAAAGTTCATTGCCTTTTTCATACACTTTTTTTTTTTTATAAAATCAGCATCAAGTAACTAATTATGAAGACGTGAGACCTATAGTAAAAAATGCTTCTTGACACAACATGAGGCGTAAGAAAACCCTGATATAAGCTTGTATGTTGGCTCACTAGACAGATCGTATTAACAAATCTCACCATGTTCAAAAGCATGTGCACGGTGCGGCTGTTACCTCACCTTCACATCCAAAATCTTCATCTCTGGCTTCTGAAATCATTGTTGTCTCTGTATGCTATTAGTGATTAAGAGCAACCCTGAGGTATTTCAAGCCAAGTTGGCTCATATGGTTTCGAGCTCAAGTTGAACCTAGCTTAGCCCGAGCTTGGCTCCTGAACAACCCTACTGACTTCGTACAAGATATGTCCACTACAGTAGAAACCATAGAACGTTGAACTACCCGTTCAAGCGTACTCATACCCTTGACTATAAACAAAACTCAACATGCAAGATTAGGAAACTCTAAAGAAGTTTTAACTTTTCATGGGCCATAAGCTAATAAATAGACCAATCTGAAACTGAAAAGAAAATCGAACCATATAACTAATTCGCTTTTCAGTTTCCGGCTATCAGCCCCATAAAATTTGAGTTCAGTTTACCCGTATACAACTTGAATAGGTCAAAAACCATTTTTATATTAGCCCAATAGCAGCTCACTTTGTGAGTTCAGCAAACTTCGGTCGAATAAGTCCAGATCCGGTTAAAACCCTATCTAATTTGTTGACCCACCTAACAGTTAAAAACTTAAATACTCCCGACCTCAATTAATAACAGTAAACATAGATTCAAATGCAGTGATCTAAAAACAGTTATTTAACTGCAAAGTTAGACCCAACATAAAATCGAAAGCAAAAGTAACAAGACGGAAACTTTAGTTGCATTTCAATTTTAATCCTCCCATATATCCTAAAGTATACGCACCCGAATATAAAAAAGATAACAGAGCAAGTGCATACACTTCGGATCACCCATGAAAAGCACAAAAGAAAGTGAATAACCCGCGAGGGGAGCCAGGGTTTAAAATGTAAATTCACCACCTTCATTTAACTAGTCTTCAAACTCGTGCATGTGGTCGAGTAGGTAATTAGCAGCCAGTTCCTCGTTTTTGTTGCACGCAAAAAACACCTCCAATACTAGAGCTCTGTCAAATCCCATCGCTTCAAGCTGAAGATAATTAAGAAACAAAAAGAATAACAGGATATGTAATTAGTTCATACAATCTACATCTACCATCATAGGTGTAGGTGTAAACATAAAACTTACTCGTTCAATAGCTTCACGCTCCTCTGGTGTGACTGTTACCGTCTGTGGCATCCCTGCCCCCAGCTGTCCGAATGGATTCCTGATATATTTCAATAAACATCTACTGCGTCAGATATGATTACTAAAATAATTTTATTTCAATAAAAAATAACCCGAATTGACCCGTAAATAACTAAATTGGCATGAATGCAGTGATAGGTAAAACATACTCTCCGCCTTCGACGGGTTCGTTAATTAAGCGAAGGAAATCAGCCTGATGCTCTTGGATGAGTCTCACCAGCTGAGGATTCTGCTTCCCTAACTCTTGGAGCATAGGCTGTGCACGTAATCATATATGAGTACACACACAAACATATATATATAATATATATAGAAAGAGAGTGTCATTCAATACCTGCAAGATTTGTGGATTAGCTTGCACCATTGCACGGAAAGCTTGAAACTGTTGGCTGTTGCGCAGGAAATCCAGGTTGCCAGCAGCACCCGCAGGTGCATTCCCACCCATGTCAGGAATACCCTATTATACCAAAATTTAATTTAATTATTTAATAGTAATATAGCATCCACACCTTTTACACGTTCACCCCCTGCAGTTTACTTCTTAGACCCTAAACTTTAATAAAGTTATCAAACAACCGCTAAACTTCAATAAACTTTTCTTTCGACTTTATTTTTATGTTTTTCTCTTTCGGTTGTTATACTGGGTGCCGGTATCGTATCGATACCGTAATGAACTGACCCGATGTCAACCAAACTCCCGCTACAAGCACGGGTAATTTTACTAGTTATTAAAGAAAATGAAATACAGTTGATGAACAGCTGACTCCCGTATACCTGAGGAAAAAGATTCAAGGGATTTGCATTTGGTCCAGTTGGCAAAGCTGCTGCAGCAGCTGCTGGTGGTGCTTGTGCGGGCTGAACTGGCGGCACAGCTGGAGCTCCCGGTGCTGGAGGAAGATCAGCCGACTCCGGTATGCCCTAACATAGCATATAATATGATCACATGTTATATTTATAAATTCAGATTTAGAAATTTTTAAAAAGATGTTAAGGTCTTAAGTTTTACCGAATACAAATATTCAACAGCTCTTTCTGGATTGTTGAAAGCAGCACGAAGAGCACGAACAACAGTATCCCTATCCCAAGTACCCCCACCCATATCAAGAATCTGCTGGATCGCACCCTCTAAATTGTTTCCCGAAACAAGATTCGATGCTACTTCCCCATACGCGTTCTCAGATGTTGGGTTTGCGGCCGGAGTTGATACCCTATTACACATGGTTAATATCATCAAACGGCTTGCAGATGGATATAAAATAGGATAAAGACTAAAATGCCATTTCGTCCCTGAGTTTTGGCTAGTTTTGCGACTTTCGTCCAAAGGTTTGTTTTTCCGCATCTGGATCTAAAAGGTTTGAAATCTTGCCATTTTCATCCGGCTCGTTAACTCCATCCATTTTTCTCCATTAAGTCGGGGATATTTCCGTCTCTTTTGTTAACTTAAAGGGCAATTCGGTCATTTTCACTTTATGTAATAAGACCGAATACCCCTAAAAAACGAATTACCCTTCAAGTTAACAAAAAAGACGAAGATACCCCTGACTTAACAGAGAAAAAAGGATGGAGTTAAGGAGCCGGATGAAAATGGCAAGATTTCAAACCTTTTGGATCCAGATGCGGAAAAACAAACCTTTGGACGAAAATGACATTTTACCCATAAATAAAAGAGCAAAACAGAAGCTTAAGCTTACGGTGCTGGGGTTGGTGTCGCAGTTGCAGGAGGCGGAGGAGGTGGTGCCGACACTGGAGTAGGAGCAGTCGCTGAACTTGTCTCAGTGGCCTGGTTTCCACATAACATAATTGCTAATATCAATAAACAAGCTTATAGGGCTTTGATGACTAAACTATTGAGATTTCACAAACCCTAAATTAGTACCTTTGGGACAGTTGCAGCTGATGAAGCTCCAGCAGCAGGGGAGCTCTTGTTCTGCGATTAATTATATGTGATTAAGCGTAAATGCTGCAATGTTAAAATGTAAACTGAAAGCTAAGTTTTACCTTGGATAACATGATGACGATGAAACTATTTTCAGCAACTTTGTTTTCTTCCATGGTGGTTCCATCTTTTAGCACTTTACCTTGATGGATGAGCACCTGCTGTGCAGCAGGATAAACATCAGCTCCCTGCAATGTTTCTATAGTTTTCTTCACATCTGCAACCTGCATGAACATATTTAATCACATCAAACATGAATTCACAGTGATAACGATTTGACTAATTCCATACGCCACAGTTCAATTCTATACAAACCAGAGGATTCACAGTAATGACAATTCGACTAATTCTAAACAAACCAGAGGATTCCCTGTCAAACACCTAACTATTAATTGGTTTAAGTTAACCTAATTCCCCAAATCTACTCATTTGAGTCCAAACAACTAACTAACATACAACTGCAACCGCAATTAACCGTTTACATGTTCCAATTTGATGAAAAAACAGCAGCTGAACCTAACACAACATGATCTCAATTTTTTCCATCTCAAACCCAAGCAACGCTATTTAACGAAGGAAAAGAAAGGATTCGGAGGGATTTAAAAAAAAAGTCGTGTTCCAGAGTTCTTTTTAGGAAGGAAATGTAGAGAAATGGAAGGAAAACATTTTTAACACATAAAATCTTTAGTTTTCTTCTCATTTCTTTCAAACTCGGGAACACAATATTTTATTAATTCATTTTCTCTTCTTTTCTTTTGTTTATCAAACTCGGGAACACAGTGTAAATACAGCGATATGGACGCGAAAACACAAAATCACATCAAACACAAATTCACAGTAATAACAACTCAACCAATTCCATATCACACTACTAAATCCCAAAAGCCAGAAAATTTAATCATTCGAGTTAACCTAATTCCCCAAATCTATTCATTCAACTCCAAACAACTAACCAACACACAATTGCAACCACAATCAAATCACGTTCCAATTCCATAAAAAACATGAATTTCAACTAAAACCATCAACAACAACACAACACGATCTCAAACCAATAGCAACAGAAAACACAACAATCCGAACAGGAAAACACAAAATTAAACTTAAATTCCGATCAAACACAACACGAAACCCTAACTAATCAAATTAATCAACAACACGATCTCAATTCTTCCAATTCAAACCCTAGCAACACTAAATTAAACAATCCGCACACGAAAACACAAAATTAAACTCCAATTCGAATCAAACACAACACGAAACCCTAACAAATCAAATTAATCAACAACACGATCTCAATTCTTCCAATTCAAACCATAGCAACACTAAATTAAACAATCCGAACACGAAAACACAAAATTAAACTCAAATTCCGATCAAACACAACACGAAACCCTAACTAATCAAATTAAATCAACAAAATAACCGAAATCAATAACAGAAACTCACCGTATCTTCAACTTTCACTTCGATTTCAAAGTGAGTCCCCTTCAACGTCTTCACGTTCACCTTCATCGTTAACTTGTTCTACACGCAAACAAACTCTTCAACAGAATTATAAGTTTATAACAAACAAACTTCCGATCTGATTTATAAAATATCTGATTTGTAAAACGACGCCGTTGAAGTAGAATAACAAGTTATCGGAAACTTAAACTGATAAAACGACGCCGTTGAAGTCGAATAATAAGTGATCGGAAACTTGAATGTTCGAGAAAGAATATATGAAAAGTAATCGGAATCAATCACCAGATTTTCGTCTGTATAGTTAACAATACGTTGGCAAAGGTGGAGTGGTTGTCACGCGGTTAAGAGGTTGGGTGGGGTGCACGCGCTAGGGTTTTGGGGGGAATGGAGGCGCGTGATGGGGTTTGTGAGTGGGGATGGGGATGACGTGACCTAGATTTTTTGTGTTTTGTTAATTCGTTTATGTTTATCTTGCTGGCGGGGTGTTCGGAGGGTGACCCACGCGCCGCTAGGGTAGCAGGCCCATATGGTTTGTGTTGGGCTATTGGGTTTAAAATGGTTTTAATTAGTAGTAGTCCGATATGAGCCCATATCGGCGTGGTTTCATGGCTTTACGAAGAATTCACACCAAACAAATGTCATGGGTCAACCAGCGGCGGATCCAGGGGTGTTTTGAGGATTCCCGGGAATTCTCAGTTTGGAAAAAATGAAAAAAACAGTGGAAATTTTGTATGATTTAAAAAAAATAGTGAAAATTTACCAAAAGGAACCCGTTGGAAAAAATTCTTGGATCCACCACTGGGGTCAACCGAGCACGATTAGCTACACAAGTCCCATTCGGGTTGACCTAACCGGTTTACGGGTTGAAGTGTTTGTTAAAATGGGATGAGTATTAAGTTTTAAATGTTAAACCTAGTTGTCTGGTCTACATGTTTTTTATTGTAAAGAGTATCAATATGGAAAAATAAAATCAGGTAAATCAAAATTTCCAGTTTAAACGGCTCAAGCTTTGGGATTCGGGTCAAGTATTTGGTTCTAGTTAGGTTTTCGTGTTCAATCGATTAGTTTACGAACATGACTCTTTTAAGCCATTAGGTAGGTATTCGTATACACTTTACTACTTTATTTTAAATGGTTTGGTAATTGTTTCGTCTTAAACTAGATTGACATGTGGTTTGATATGTGTAGTTTGTTTAGGTTTGTTATTAACTAGTAGTTGCCCCGCCCGCGTTGCGGGGCGATGGCCAAATAAGTCTCAATCAATTAAAAAAACACTACGATAATTTTGCTAGGAAAAAAACTAAAACAATGATAAGACCGTAATTTTCGGCTAAGGGGAAAACTGTAATTTTTCAGAACTAATGAGCGAGTGTTAGGCAGCTCCATGACACCGAAAAAAAAATGAAGTCAAACAATTAAAACAAAAAACTTTTATAGTTTGGCTAAAAAAACTAAAACGATGGGAAAACATAATTTTAAACTGAGGGCGAAATAATATTTTTCATTCAGGGATAAAATCGTAAATTAAATGGACCAATGGGGGAGTGCCAGGCAGCTGCCGGCATGACTGTAATTTTTACTGGGGGAAAAATTGTAATTTAACCAGGAAAACAAAGAAAAACGATGGAGAAAATGTAAATTTAAGTTGGGGGCAAAATCGTAACTTGGCTGTGAGGAAAAAAACCTAATGACAAAACTGTAAATTTAAACGGGGCAAAATCGTAAATTGAACCGATGGCAAAATTGGAATTCTTACCTGGGAGTAAAAACGTAAATTTATTTTTAAGTGGGGGTAAAAACATAATTTTGAGCTGATGGCAAAATCGTAATTTTAATGGGAAAAAACTAATGACAAAACTGTAAATTTAAACGGGGCAAAATTGAAATTTTTAGCTGGGAGCAAAAGCGTAAATTTATTTTTAAGTGGGGGATAAAAACATTGTTAGGATCTGAGTTTGGATTGATTGTGTTTTACGTTTGATTTAAAGATGAACAATGAACAAGTAATGCAGCGGAATGTAAATGGAATTAAACTTTGCACACAATCAAACAGGAGAAATGCTTTTAACACACATTTTCAACACAGAATCGAATGATTGAATTTATTTCAACAACGATTACAATGCATGCATGTAACAAACTCCCTCTCAGACTGAGCTCACAGTGATTGTTCGTACATGAGAAAAGTGGTGAAGAGCTAATAGAACAGTAAAGGGTACTGTTCTATTTATAGGCACGGACAAACCACTGTGGCATCTTTGCTGACGTCACCATGAAAGTGACATCTAACCTCCTAACAAACTCTAAACAACTGATCTATACAAACACTGCTGTGCTAACTACTGATTACAATACATTACATAAAACAAGCTAAACTACTGCTTTATCCTTCCACTGTTGTGACTTCAGCAGTACTTGATATATTCAGCTGTGCTTGACCCATAGTAGTAGATTAATCAACAGAGCTTTAGTCTTCATCAGTCTTTGACTTGATCAGCAGTTGTAAGGATCAGTGGATTGGAGGTCATCAGATGTTGAAACCAATTTCATGGGGAAAGAATGAAAACATAACATCTGCTTATTTTGGATCTACTGCTCTGATCCGGTTTTGGCTCTAATCAACTGTTCCTCTGATAGGGTTCAATCCCAATAATCTCCCCCTGGAACAGATGATGGCAAAACCCTTTATTATTGTAGATCTTTATTCCCTCATCAGCAGTTCCCTTATCTGACCTTTAAGTTGTAACTCAAAGTCTAGGGCATCTGTATCATCTTCATCCCTGCAAAGTGGAAGATCAAGGAGATCCTGCAGATCTTCAACACTTAGGCCTAGTGCTTGTTCCCTTGATATTTTCTTCACTTCTCCACTAGACTTGATCACAGTCAGTACATGGGTCTGTTTATCAGTTTTCCATTTTAGTACTTTTGAGTCTGGTGGGTTTCTTAGAAGATTTTTATTGGAAGAGGAGTTGGGAGATGGTGGCCTGGTGATGACTGACTGAGCAGTGCTTTGAGTTTTAGCAAGTTCAGGAATATCAGCCATCATTTGTTTGAGAACCACTTTTAAAATTTCATCACCAGCTGCTTGATCCTCTGGTGTTTCTGCATCCATCTGTTTTTGCCTTCTTCTTTGATAAAGAATGGCACCAGGTGGAGCAGTGGCTTTCCTTACTTGCAGCTTTGGTGGTCTTGTTGAAACCTCTGCTTCAGGATAGTCATGTTTTTGTAGAACCTTTGGATCTTTCTTCCTTAGTTCCTCCAACCTTTTGTAGGTGGTCCTGACTTTGTCTTCTTTCCACCTCATCACTTGGTTTTTAGACCCATAATCAGCAGTGATTAATTCCTCTTTCATTCTCTTCAGCTCTAGTACCTTATCAGGTACATTCTTCTTGTACTTTGCCCAATCAGGAGGAGTATGTATAACCTTGTTTTTGATCATGTCTTGAATCCTGACTGCTTCACTTTCAAGCTCAGGAATGGTCCATTCTTTATACATGTATTTTCTCCCTTGTATTTCTTATAAGCCATGATGTTGTCAAGGTAGTCTTTTCTCAAGGATTCATCTGCTCTTTCTGAAATTTGTTGACATACATTCTTTGCAAACTGCTCCAAAGATCTGACTTGTGTGAGCATAAATTGATAATGCCTTTGAATTTCTTTGTCAGATTTTCCTTGTGAGTTTCTTTTGGAGATATCCTCTGCTTGTTGAGCCTTAACTTTCAGATATTCTTCAATGTTTTTAGGCCTAGGATATCCTTCAACTGATGGCAAGCTCCTTTTAGCAGGATCATCCTCAAAGTAGAAGGATTTGATCTCTTCTCTGACTGCTATAAGTTCTAGAGGATATTGGAAACCTGTAGGAGTGATGGTAGTGATTGGTTGTTGAACTTGGGCTGAAGAAATAGGAACAGGGTTTGGAATATTGACAAGTGAAAGAGATTGTGAAGATTTTGGTGGTGGTGATGGAGAATCATCATCAGGTAAAATTATCCTTCTCTTTTTTAGTTTAGGAGAGGCTGGTGGTGTGTTGGATGGTTGTGAAGTGGTGATTTGAGTGGTGGAAGGTGGCTGACTAACAGTTGTTGAAACAACTGGTGTTTCAACCACTGTTGCCATTACAACAGATGTTGTAACATCTGTTGTCTTCTGCTTTTTAGCAGGAGATGAAGGTGGTGTTGATGATGTTTTTGGTGGTGAGGTGATCTTTGGTGGTAGTGGTAAGGCAGTGGTTGTGGTGTGTGTTGAAGTGGTGGCAGGTGTTTGGCTAGCAGTTATTGAAACCACTGAAGTATCAGCAGTTGTTGATACAGCAGGTGTTACAACAGCTGTTTGGGTGAAAGATTGATGTGTGAGGTTTTTTGTAGGTTTAGGAGTTTGCTTTGTGGGTCTGGATGGTGTGTGTTTGGGTTCCAACACTTTTCTAGTGGGATTATTTCTTTTTGGCTCAGGATTTTTGTCATCCCTTGGCTCAGAAATACCCTGCTCATTCAGCTCCATAAATGCTCTTTTCTCCTGTTCCCACCTGGATTTATCCTTAGCCTCTTTATCCCTTTTTACATTAGCTTTTGCTTCAGCAAGTGCATTTGTGGTCACATCAGTCTTTTTACTACCATCTGGCAAGGGAATATCTGCAAGCATGCTTGATTTATCAGGTGCAATGTAGATGCCATCTTCATATCCCCTTTTTCTCAACTGCTTCAACTTCTCCCCCCTTTTTGGCATCAGCTGGTGGTGGTTTATCCACAAAGATGACAGTGGGAGGAGCAGTGCCAGTGGTATTCAATAAATGGGCCTTTATAGCCTTGATATCAACTTGGGTATCCATAAACCTAGCTTCCATCATGTTTCTCAGCTTTTGAACATGTATCTCATGCTGCTGATCAGCAAGTTCTCTTTGTTGGATGAGCTGTCACGGCCCTCGCCCCGGTTTGACCCGGTCAAGGAGCCGCGGGACAGGAACCCGTGGTAATTATTAATTGAGTTGACAGCGGAAGATTTTACAGGATCTTTTTAAAACTTGAAATGCCCGATTATTTTATTTCATAATTCGGGATAAACCCCCATAATTTACAATAGAGGAATTTCACAAGGAAATTCCCTGATTTACAAAACATGTTTATTTATTTAATTGAGCCACTACTTCAAGCTTTGTTAGTGCTCCGTAGCACTTTTCCTTGGTTCACAGTAGTCACCTGAAACATGTTTTGAAAATATTTTATTAGCGGGGAAATACTGGCGAGTCACTCAAATTTAATAAAATGACACATAGTTATAAATTACAGCATAAGAGCGATTACAATGGCTTTTATCTTATTTTTATCTGGCGCCGTGCACCTCCTGGTGACAATGGTCATACCACTATTGGGTCTTTCCCCAAGTAGTGATGATTATCACTGTTAGGATTTATTAGCCTAACTGTGAGAAATTAGTAATGTGCACAATACCCCACTAGCCAGTGATTCAAGATAACCACGACTTAATCCCTGTAATTATAACTTTTGCAAATAATTGGAGTATTGTGAAATACTTTTGATAAAAGAGAATGACTCACATTGCAGATTTAAACGGGCAAAGTTTATCCTACTGATTAGCCTTGTAACCTAATTTAAATAACAATGCACACGAACTAGGTCAGTAACTAATACAGCATTTACGATAACTCACGAGATTAAAACCCTCACAATGAATGACAAAGTGCAACACTTAAACATCCATCGAATTCACGACGAATGACAAAGTATAGCCCTAATTTGGGGCAGCACTTAAACATCCATTGAATAGTTTCAATCGATCGGACATTGAATCATAGCAGCGATCGAGTTAATACCCTGTATCGTAGCAGTGCCTCACTACTTTAATTTTCGAAATTGAGCAGTATAACTTCGTTTTTGAGAATTGTTTTCGACACCAGTGAACTGCTCCTGATCCAAGCTATTTATAGCAAAATTTTGGGTCTGTCGCGGCCCGCGTGAACCTTCAGCCGATCCTTACGCGGCCCGCATGGAGGTCTAGTCGTAGATTAGGGCATCCGTGTCACTAGTAGGCATGCCACGTGGGTGACACGTGGATCTGGACGCTTATCCGGTCAAACTTCACTTTGACGCGGCCCGCGTAAGGCTATGCTAACCTTTACGCGGCCCGCCTGGAACTCAATTTTCTGAATTTCTTGATTTTTGATATGGATTAGGGTTTCAAGGGTCCGGGTTTTCACTTATGGGTCGTTTTGGGACATTTTTGAAGGTCCTTACATCCTCCCCACCTTATTTAAAATCTCGTCCTCGAGATTTACTGAAATAAGTGAGGATACTTTCGTTTCATTTCCGATTCCAGTTCCCAAGTGTATTCGGGTCTGTAGGTCCCCTTGATGTATGGATCTTTCACAGAATTGTCAATCTAATCAAGAGTGCGGAATCCTCTTGATCAAAATATAGCAGAATGAGTAGAAACAGAAATCAGCAATTCACTTTCAAACCGGGTTTTCTATTGATTATCAAACCAAAGTATTACAATCAATCAAAACCCTAACTTTCTCCTTAAATTCGTCCAAGCAGTAAAGCTCTCACGAAAATCTCACTAACAACTGTTTTGGCTGATTAACCTAAACCCTAAAGCCTAACCTTGTTTATATAACACAAGGTTGCAACTTGGGCTAGATTAAACCTCATGAGCTGCGAATTTGGGCAAGGCCCAATTCGTCCCACATCCCCATAAGTATGGGTTTGGTTAGCCCAAACATTATAACTAACTATTACAAAGCTAAACCCGCTAAGGTTTGTCGTTTTACTAATTACAAGATATCCAAAGACCAAAACTAAGCTGTTGTCACAAACATGCACCAACAGGGTCCTCTTTTTTAATCCCACTTGACTTTAACTAGTACCAATTTTTTGTGCTTGAGAAACTTGATCTTTCTGTCTTCTATTTGTAATGGCTTCTCAACAAATTTTAACTTCTCATTTACCTCTACATCTTGAAGAGGTACTACCAAAGATTCGTCAGATAAACATTTCTTGAAATTGGATACATGAAATACGTCATATACTCCAGCTAATTCCTCTTGTAGTTGTAAGCGATAGGCAACTGGTCCTATTCGTTGGATGACTGGGAATGGTCCTACGTACCTTGGACTTAGCTTTCCTTTCTTACCGAACCGAACTACTCCTTTCCAAGGAGAAACTTTCAATAGTACTCTGTCTCCAACTTGGAATTCTAACGGCTTGCGTCAATTATCGGCATAACTTTTCTGGCGATCTCGAGCCGTCTTTAATCTTTCCTTGATTTGAGTAATCTTGTTGATAGTTTCTTGCACTATTTCAGCACCTGATAATTGACTTTCTCCTATTTCTGCCCAACAGACTGGAGTTCTGCACTTTCGTCCATATAGTGCTTCGAATGGGGCAGCTTCTAAGCTTGCATGATAACTATTATTATAGGAGAATTCAATTAATGGTAGGTGGTCATCCCAATTTCCACCAAAATCTATTACACATGCCCTGAGCATGTCTTCCATGGTTTGGATCGTCCTTTCACTTTGTCCGTCTGTTTGAGGATGATATGCAGTACTTAGATTTAGTCGGGTTCCCATTTGTAACACCCCAAAAACGGGTTTGGTAATCAAACCACGTTAATAGTAAAGACGGGTAAAATACCGTTAGTGGTAAAAATTAACCCGGTAAATATTAGGAATTTAAATAAATAAACCTAATATCAATTTGAAAGAGCATAAATACCTTGAGAAAACAAAGTATATAAAAATGCCCAAGTTAACGGGACTTAAAATAAAACGGGTTATAACTCCCGGAACCCACTAAGTTAACTAGGAATAATTAACCTAGTTAGTTATTGTTTAGTAAAACAAGAAGGAACTTGTAGTAATTGACCCATTTATAGAACCTTTAAACTAAGAGGGACTAAAATGGGCAATATGTGAAAGAAGTTTAT
Organism: Helianthus tuberosus; assembly: GCA_030545235.1. Taxonomy (NCBI): domain Eukaryota; kingdom Viridiplantae; phylum Streptophyta; class Magnoliopsida; order Asterales; family Asteraceae; genus Helianthus; species Helianthus tuberosus. The sequence continues at coordinate 162,901,646 of CM060450.1, forward strand.
AATTAAAAGCAAAACAAAAACCAAAACACACACACACAAGGTGTGTTGGTCGATGTCCAGGAGAAGAAAAAAAGGGGTTCTCCTCAAGAACCCTAAACACTCACAAATTCAACAAAATCAAAGAGAAATCGAGCCGGAAAATTGGGGCTTTTAATAAAATCGTGATCACCAAGCTTAGGAGATCACAAGGTATGTTAAATTTTGATGTTTGGTGATATTTCGAATTTGTGATGAACATGCATGAATGAAATTCTCGTATGAATGTTGAATGTTATAGTGATATTGATGTGAGTATAAGTCTAGGAACAAACCCTAGATACGAACTTGTAGAATTGTGCCATAAACTAGTGATTAGTCAACTAATCAAGTATGAGCTAAGTGGGTTTTGATGATTTGACGAAATTGATGTTGTATTGGTGTTTATAAACATCATACTAACTCATATGAATGAACTACTTGAACAAATTAGGGATTTTGTTAAGAGTTCATAAGTGATTTGAAGTGGGTCTTGACACAAGAATTAAACTCATGATTTATGATTTAGTTCAATAAGAAAAGTAGTCGAAGATTCATAAGGTGTGAAAGTCATGATTTAGAATGACTAATCTAACAACCTTGTGAATGATGAATGATAGTTGGCGCTTAACAAGCTAGGTGAATCTTGGGGAGCAAGTGGGTCGATTGAAGCAAGTGAGAAAAGAAAAGCGTAATTCAGATGTGAGGTAAGTTAAAACTTACACCTTTTACTTGATATCTATTGGTTTTATAGATTTTGAATAATCAAAATTCACATTTGACTTATGATGTTTCGACCCGACATGCGAGGTTCGGAACAAAAGACAATAATGATAAACCATGTTGAATGGTTAAAAAGAGCTAATAAGGTCATTTAGTCATGTAATGATTAATAAATAACGAGTTTTGAACGATTTACCTTATAAGGTAAATTAATACAATTAATAAGGGTAAAACGACAATGTAGTCACTCGTTGACGATAACCGTTAGTTTTGAAGGACATTTTATGGCGTAAGATACAAAGGGGTCAAATTAATCAAGAAATAGATTTATAAGTAAATTGACCGTACGGTGTAAACCGGTACAAGTCATGTAGACGGGATGATAATAAATCCATCTCGCAAAAGTAATCGGTCATATAGACCAAATGGGTCAAAAGGTGAAAATAACACCCTTTGACAATATCGGCTAATGTTTTGTCGAGTTGCATGATTACAGGAATAAGTATCGATTGAATGTTGACATCGCTATTACTTAGCGGCAACTAAGGTAAGGTATCAAAACGGGTCAATATATTGATTCGAGCCAGGTATGTATAATTGGTCAAACCATCATTAGAACTTGAAGCTCAATGAGGGCTAAACAAGTTAAAATGGACATTTGGTTATCTTTAAGTAAACCGAATGATTTAAGTTATAGTTCTCGTGTTTTGAAAACATAATGGCTATTTAAAACAAGAGCCTAGTTTAAAAGTAGAATTTTGGTCAATTACAACACTAAAAGTCTTTCGTTATAAAGAAAGGATTTAAGATGACCGAAAATCCCTCATAAGCTAAATCTAGCAAACGAATCTTAAGAGTTGTTTAAAAACAAGTTACATGATCAAGCAAATACTTTGAATAAGTATAACAAGCGAAAAGGGTAAATCTTGGGTCAAATGGCTCTATTTGAGTCTTGCCGTAAAATAATAATCCGAGGGGTAAAACTCGGAACATATAGATATCCACATTAAATCCAACACACATATAGTTGTAGTTGAAGATTACTTGATAAGAAATGTAGGAATAAGATTCTAGAAATGAATGAAAGCGATTTCAAGCTTTAAAGTGCTTAAAATACCCTTAACGGGTTAAAATAAGCATACGAGCGAAAACATGTTTAAATTGTGTAATAAACCCGTGATTAGAACCTAATATGGTAGATAACCTTAATTTGAAGAAGTGTATGTGATATAAAGATCAAACAAATATGTTTGTTTGATAAAATGCATAAACGGGTTAAAAGTCGATAAAAAGGTAACGAGTTGAAGGCTTAGAAGTCTCAAAAATTTTTATGTTGGATGTTGGATTTTAACTCCATATGATGGAGAATTAAATTACGGACGCGTAGGAAAAAGAATCGGGTAAAACGGATTAAAAACGAGAGAGTTATGCTCGTTTCCGTGAAATCGAGTCATGCTGGGTATGTACAGCAACATAATAACAACAATCTGCCAAAAAGGGGGCTAGGTGGGGCGTCTAGCCCCTAGGCGTGACGCCTAGCCCCCCCTGAACTTGAAAAACGTTTAATTTTGTTTGTTTGACCCATATAAGTTGTTTAAACTTGTTATTTAACTATCAAAACTAACTTATAAGTTGGTTTTGATCATAGGTGATTGCCAAGAGTGCCCGGATGAAGATCAAGCTCGAAGAAGAACCGAACACGATAAAGTTAAAAGCTTCCGCGTGACGTTTCGTCGTATCTTTTAAACGACGAATTCAATTACATTAAGTTGTTCATAAACTTTTAAATTGTAAAAGTTTTAGTAAACTCGTATTGTCATACTACGTGTAATCGTATAAACATGTATTTATACGAAACTTATATAAAATATTGTATTGATGTAGCAAGGGTGTTACACCATTGCTTCCTGGAAACTTGTCCAGAAATGGGAAATGAAACGACTATCTCTATCCGATACAATGGAGAGCAGAACTCCATGTAAGGATACTACTTCATCTACGTACAACTTTGCTAACCTTTCCATGCTAAAGGTTTCCTTCATGGGTAGAAAATGAGCTGATTTGGTTAATCGATCCACAATTACCCAAATCGCGTCATTGCCTTTCCTGGTTTTGGGCAACTTAGTAACAAAGTCCATGGTTATAAGTTCCCATTTCCATACAGGCATTTCTAATTGTTGAAGTAAACCTGAAGGTTTCTAGTGTTCTGCCTTAAGTTGTGAACAAGTAAGACATTTAGAAACATATCTAGCTATGTCCTTTTTCATCCCTATCCACCAGAAATTATTCCTTAAATCTTGGTACATCTTATTGTTACCAGGATGCATGGTATACCTAGATTTATGGGCTTCCTCTAAAATCTTATTTCTTAATTCTCCTTGCTTAGGTACCCAAATCCTTTTCTTATGGAATCTACAAATTCCATCACTTCCTTGCTCTAATTCTTTTACTCGTCCCTTCATTCCTTCAGCATCATCCTTAATCGCTGTTTTTTGAATATTTTTCAGTTGTTCCATTAAATCTAATTGTAGATTTAATCTAAGAGCACGAACTCGCTTTTGCTTTTGCTTTTCATGATACTTACGACTTAAAGCATCAGCAACTACGTTTGCTTTTCCTTCGTGATATTGAATATCACAATCGTAGTCACTTAGGATTTCCATCCATCTCCTTTGCCTCATGTTTAATTCTTTTTGCCCAAATATGTACCTTAAGCTCTTATGATCTGTATAGACAGTAAATGTCACACCCCCAAAATCCACATGCGGAGTACCACCGCTTGGAGGCGTGACTGACCAGGATCAAGCCACTAATCATATCAAACATAATATGTGATAAATGTAATTTAAACCAAACGATATGAAAGGTGTTCAAAACAAAACATGTTAATTGTCTAGCGGAAGCATAACTGTAAACCCAATGCAAGTAATAAGTTCAAATGTCTAAATGTTTTAACGTAAGATCCTCGATCCATGTTCCACAACGACTGCGCCTCCCGTGCAAGCTCCAAGAGTACCTATGGTCCTGCAAGGCATGTAACAGAGAGTCAACAACTAGTTGAGCGAGTTCACAGTTGGTTATTCAGTTATAGTGTTCGTATCGTAAATCGTAAGTTCGTTTAGTAATCATGTATCGTATGTAATGGTATCGCGGCCCTCTAGGCATGTTTGCGAAGTTTAGTGGGGGTTTCCCATGTTTTCTAGACTAGTTATATTTGTATCGCGGCCCTCCAGGCATGTTTGCGAAGTTTAGTAATTGTATCGCGGCCAACCCAGGCATGTGTGCGAAGATTAGTATTTGTATCGCGGCCATCCCAGGCATGTGTGCGAAGAGTAGTGGGGGCTTCCCATGTATTACTAGTCTAGCTGTATCCATAGGTGTCCTTCCCAACCCGAGGACAGTGGTGCGTATTCTAGTAGCGAAGTAAGTATATGAAATTATTCAATCCCATTCCCAACCCCGGGAATCCCATGCCTTGGTAAGAGTGTGAACTCACCTTGGTTTGCTCGGTATGCTAAGTATGCTCACAGTTAATCAATCACGTCCTAAAGTACGCACGTATACATAATCAGTTTGTATTCACGAAGTTGGCACGTAAGTATAATCATAGTAGACGGCACATCACACAATCACCAAGTAACACATTGCATGCATCCATGATCGTACTAGTCATGCGTATCATTTAACATCAGTTAGTTAGTCCAGTTAACTTTAACAGAAAGAAATCAAGTTACTGTGCCGATTACCCATTTGGCGAAACACCCTTGTTTCGCCATGAACCCCTTCGACGAAACACTATCTATTTCGTCGTGATATCCCTTGGCGAAACACATCTGTTTCGTCATGTTCATTTCGTCACAATTGGTTTCGTCATATACATCATCATTAACAGCAGCAGATACGTGAACACAGTGACTCCAATCTCATCAGTTACATGACCAATCACCAATCTATAACAGTTCTATTGGACCGAGATTCTGGCAACTGTTTCTAAATCAAAAGATACAAGAATTCTTATGATGTGACCCTACTATTTTGATTGGACCAAAAATTAATCATAATAGTCGACAAACTCAATTAATGGACACACAACAATTTGAAGATCATCATGTGCGGCCCACTCACATAATCAGCAACAATAACCATTTAATTTCAATTCACCAAACATTTCACGTGATGATATGACAGCAATTCTTTGAATGCACTAGAATGATTGGGCCATCTAAAGGCCTGATTACATGCACTAATGCCCACAAAGTTAATGCAATTGACCTGTTTAAAATCGATGCACACTGACAATCACATGATTACTCAAAAACCAATAGACCTCACCTAGCACTACATACAAATCGGTTCAATCACATGCTCACAATCATTACACACAAATCGTTAATTCATGATGTCAAATAATCAAATGATTTTAAATCAAATAAATATACACATACGGATATGTGGTGATTTACTAAGGAGTCAAGCATGAATCAGTGCAACTAACCGTGATGATAGATCACAAGATCGATTGTCGATTGGAGGAAAAGGTTGAAGTTTTGTGGTTGCCGTCACACAAAGAGTTCTAGGGTTTCTAATTGCCAAAACATGTGGCGAATGAAACAGAATGCCTATTATAATTACGTAGCGTATTGGGCCCTAACTGGGCTTGGCGTAACTGGGCTTGGCGAAACAGTTTTGTTTCGTCGAAGAAGTGTGACGAAACACACACTTGTTTCGTGGAGAAGCTTATGGCGAAACAGAAATCTGTTTCGTCGGGTTGATTCAAATTCTTAAACAGATAACAAGTTCATGCGATCAAGTACTTCACACATATTCATCACATAGAGATTCAACATTCATTTCACTTATAATCCAACGTACAGTTACAAGTTAAACAAATCAAACAACTAAACAGTCAAAGTCAACGTGCATTTAATGCGAAAGTGAAAGTCGGAAACTCGAGTTGTCACATTATCCCCAACTTGAAAGAAATTTCGTCCCGAAATTTAGCATGCGGTTACTGAGGAAGCTAGGTGAGTTGTGTCGTTTACTGGTTTTCCTGGGGTGTCACATCATCCCCCTGTTGAGTTGGAATTTCGTCCCGAAATTCTGTAGTAGCTTCAGCCTCAGTAGTAGTTGCATTGTTTTCGAACAACTGGGGATATTTGAGTTTCATTTGATCTTCTCATTCCCTGGTGAACTCTGGGCCACGACGGGAGTTCCAACGAACTCGAACAAGAGGTATTCTAGTGTTCTTGAGGACCTTAACATCCCGGTCCGTGATTTCAACTGGTTCCTCGACGAATCGTAACTGTTCGTCGATAGTGAGCTCCTTCAAAGGAACTATGAGGGTCTCATCTGACAGACATTTCTTCAGATTCGACACATGAAAGACGTTGTGAACTACACTGAGTTCAGCTGGTAAGTTTAGTCTGTAGGCCACTTTGCCTATCTTCTCTATGATTTCGAATGGTCCGACATATCGCGGATTGAGCTTGCCTCGTTTGCCAAAACGAACCACACCCTTCCAGGGTGAAACTTTGAGTAGCGCTCGATCCCCAACCTGGAATTCGATTAGTTTCCTGTCTTTATCGGCACATGCTTTCTGGCGGTCACGAGCTGCCGCCATGCGTTGTCGTATTTGAGCAATTCGTTCTGTTGTGTCTACCACAAGTTCTGGACCAGTAATCTGACTATCCCCCACCTCTGCCCAACAAAGAGGTGACCGGCATTTATGCCCGTATAATGCCTCAAACGGAGCAGCGTTAATGCTGGTGTGGTAGCTGTTATTGTATGAAAATTCCACAAGTGGCAGATGCTTTTCCCAGCCGTTGCCAAAATCAATTACACATGCCCGAAGCATGTTTTTCTAAAGTTTGAATAGTGCGCTCAGACTGCCCATCCGTCTGAGGGTGATAAGCTGTGCTCATGTCTAATCGAGAGCCAAAAGATTTGTGCATTGCTTGCCACAGTTCTGAAGTAAAACGTGCATCACGATCAGAGATAATAGAGGTGGGCACCCCGTGCCTTGAGACCACTTCCCTCAAGTATACGTCTGCTAGTGTGGAGAACTTGTCCGTTTCCTTGATAGCCAAGAAGTGAGCAGACTTTGTGAGTCGATCCACGATCACCCAAATAGTATCATTTCCGCGCTGAGATCTAGGTAGGCCAGTAACAAAATCCATGGAAATTTGTTCCCATTTCCATTGTGGTATCTCAGGTTGTTGGAGTGGGCCTGAAGGTTTCTGATATTCCGTTTTGACTCTCGCACAAGTCAAACACTTGCTAACGTACGTTGCTATGTGAGCTTTCATGCTAGGCCACCAATATGTGGTTTTCAAGTCGTGGTACATCTTATCCGAACCAGGATGTACTGAGTAGCGAGACTTATGAGCTTCTTCCATTACAAGCTCGCGTAAGTTGCCATAGAGTGGGACCCAGATGCGTCCTGTTACATAGTAGGCTCCGTCTGCCTTTTGTTCTAACCGTCGCCTTGAGCCGCATAGGGCTTCAGCCCTGACGTTTTCTGGTTTCAATGCTTCTACCTGAGCATCTCGTATCTGTGAAGGAAGACTAGACTGAATAGTGAGTTGCAATGCTCGTACACGCTTAGGTGTAGTATCCTTTCGACTGAGGGCGTCGGCCACCACATTGGCTTTGCCCGGATAATACTTTATAGCACATTCGTAATCATTCAGTAGTTCGAACCATCTACGTTGTCGCATGTTCAATTCTTTCTACTTGAATATGTGCTCGAGACTCCTGTGATCGGTGTAGATGGTGCATTTAATGCCATACAGGTAATGTCGCCATATCTTGAGCGCAAAAACAACAGCTCCCAGCTCTAAATCGTGTGTGGTGTAATTCCGTTCGTGAATCTTAAGTTGGCGCGAAGCATAAGCAATGACTTTATCCCGCTGCATCAACACACATCCAAGACCCTGGATAGACGCGTCGCAGTAGACTACAAAATCGTCCGTGCCTTCAGGCAATGAAAGGATAGGTGCGCTACAAAGTCTATCCTTTAAGTGCTGAAATGCTGTCTCCTGTGTATTACCCCAACGATAAACAACACCTTTCTATGTCAGTAATGTGAGCGGCTGTGCAATCTTTGAGAAGTCTTTGATGAACCGTCTGTAATATCCCGTCAAACCCAAGAATTGGCGTATTTCTGTTGGTGTGCGAGGTGCAGGCCAGTTCTTGATCGAATCTACCTTGGATGGATTGACATGAATCCCATCCTTATTTACCACGTGGCCTAGAAAGTGGACTTCACGAAGCCAGAAGTCGCATTTTGAAAACTTGGCATACAGCTGTTCCGTTCGAAGAAGTTCCAAAATAAGTCGTAAATGATGCTCGTGTTCCTCCCGAATCTTCGAGTAGATCAGGATGTCATCGGTGAAAACAATAACAAACTTGTCAAGATAAGGTTTGCACACCCTGTTCATAAGATCCATGAAAACCGCAGGCGCGTTCGTTAGCCCGAATGGCATGACCAGAAACTCGTAATGGCCGTAGCGTGTTCTGAATGCTGTTTTGGAAACGTCCTCATCCCGGACTCTCAGTTGGTGATATCCTGACCTCAGGTCAATCTTCGAGTAATAGCTCGACCCTTGCAACTGGTCAAATAAGTCGTCGATGCGCGGAAGAGGATAGCGATTCTTCACGGTCACCTTGTTCAGTTCACGGTAATCTATGCACATGCGGAAAGTACCGTCTTTCTTCTTCACAAATAATACTGGAGCTCCCCAAGGCGAAGAGCTAGGACGTATGAAACCCTTTTCCAAGAGTTCTTACAATTGCTTAGACAGTTCTTCCAGTTCGGTTGGAGCTAAGCGATAAGGTGCTCGAGCTATGGGTACTGCTCCTGGAGCTTGCTCGATCTGAAATTCGACCTGACGATGAGGCGGTAGCCCAGGTAACTCTTCAGAAAACACTTGAGGAAAATCGCGTACTACTGGAATATCCTCAATCTTTTTCTCTTTCTTCGATGTATCAGTAACGAGTGCTAGTATTGCAGTGTGGCCCTTTCGCAAACATTTCTGAGCCTTCAAAAAGGAGATGATGCCACTCACGACACCACTCTTGTCACCTTGAACTTCGAGGGGTTCTTTACCAGAACGGGGAATACGAATGATCTTCTCCTTGCATAGAATCTTTGCTTGCTGTTGGGATAACCAATCCATACCAATGACGATGTCGAAACTACCCAGAGTTATAGGGATAAGATCGATAGAGAAAGTCTGACCAGCGAGGATAAGATTACAGCCCTAGACTATGTGACCACTGTGGTGTCTGTTGCATCTATTGCACTTTGGGTGATTTCCTCGATATCCATCCTGCCTTTTTCTACCAGAAAACTGCTGACTGGGGCTCTGGTAATTATCTGTCTTTCGCTGTTGTGCCTGGGATTGAACCGAAGTTGAACCCTTGCTGTAAGTTCCATCCCATTTTCGCTTGTTGTCACTAGGAATAACAGAAGTAGTAGTAGTAGTAGTAGTAGTAGTAGCAGTAGTAGTAGTAGTAGTAGTAGTAGTAGCACCAATACGTTTAGGCAGCTTGTTCTGTTCCACTGCCTGGTCTGTGAGACGATGAGCAAGACGAGTAACAGCTTGAATAGTAGCAAGGTTAGTAAAAGTCACATGACTTTGGAATCTCTGGTACTAAGCCTTTGAGGTACAGCTCAAAGCGCTTGATGGGATGATCCACCATAGTTGGACATAACACTGCCAGTTCGTTGGATCGTTTCGTGTACGCTTCCATTTCTGACCCCGTCATCTTCAGGTTAAAGAACTCCACTTCTAACTTGTGGATGTCATCACGTGTACAGTATTCTTGCTTGATTAGTTCCTTGAAATCGTTCCAGGGTGTGGCGTTAGCAACTGCCAACCCTAACATCTGAACTTGCGCCTTCCACCAAGTCAGCGCAATGCCTTCTAGAGTACCAGTGGCGTACTTCACCCTGCGAGCCTCAGGGCATTCACACATCTCAAAAACGGACTCGAGCTTTTCAAACCAATGGAGGAGTCCATCTGCTCCTTCCGTGCCACTGAAAGTAGTAGGACGACAGTCCATGAAAGTTTTGAAGGTGCAAACAGGTGGCTGAGCGTGTTGACCTGTCGTGTGCGTAAGAGTAAACATACTGAAGCACGAGTGTTGGTTTACGAGAGTAGGATCTGAAGATCCTAGAGTAAGTGGTGATGGCAGGTTACACCTCCTGCCTGGGCAGTTGCGAGTGCTGCAGTAACTTGTTCAGTGATCGAAGCCGCCAACTGGGCTTGAGTTAGGTTAACGCGTCCACTCATGATCTTGATATCAAGGAGAACATGAGTGAGAGAGGTTCGTGAATAGTGCGATGACAGAAGAGAGTAGGCACATAAGTGTTTCAATCGACAGTTGTTACGTTTATCTAAGCATACCGTGAGCAAGGTTCTATGTAATCTAGTAAGTAGGCAATGTAAACATAAATCATATCACCTAGAATGTCGAGTCTTGCACGTGGAGCGAGGCGTCGTTGTGGATCGTTGAGCACTGTACATGTTATAGTCTGGTTTTAATAAAAACGTTTTCCCCTTATTAAAACCGAGTTCTCTATAACCAATGGCTCTGATACCAATCTGTCACACCCCCAAAATCCACATGCGGAGTACCACCGCTTGGAGGCGTGACTGACCAGGATCAAGCCACTAATCATATCAAACATAATATGTGATAAATGTAATTTAAACCAAACGATATGAAAGGTGTTCAAAACAAAACATGTTAATTGTCTAGCGGAAGCATAACTGTAAACCCAATGCAAGTAATAAGTTCAAATGTCTAAATGTTTTAACGTAAGATCCTCGATCCATGTTCCACAACGACTGCGCCTCCCGTGCAAGCTCCAAGAGTACCTATGGTCCTGCAAGGCATGTAACAGAGAGTCAACAACTAGTTGAGCGAGTTCACAGTTGGTTATTCAGTTATAGTGTTCGTATCGTAAATCGTAAGTTCGTTTAGTAATCATGTATCGTATGTAATGGTATCGCGGCCCTCTAGGCATGTTTGCGAAGTTTAGTGGGGGTTTCCCATGTTTTCTAGACTAGTTATATTTGTATCGCGGCCCTCCAGGCATGTTTGCGAAGTTTAGTAATTGTATCGCGGCCAACCCAGGCATGTGTGCGAAGATTAGTATTTGTATCGCGGCCATCCCAGGCATGTGTGCGAAGAGTAGTGGGGGCTTCCCATGTATTACTAGTCTAGCTGTATCCATAGGTGTCCTTCCCAACCCGAGGACAGTGGTGCGTATTCTAGTAGCGAAGTAAGTATATGAAATTATTCAATCCCATTCCCAACCCCGGGAATCCCATGCCTTGGTAAGAGTGTGAACTCACCTTGGTTTGCTCGGTATGCTAAGTATGCTCACAGTTAATCAATCACGTCCTAAAGTACGCACGTATACATAATCAGTTTGTATTCATGAAGTTGGCACGTAAGTATAATCATAGTAGACGGCACATCACACAATCACCAAGTAACACATTGCATGCATCCATGATTGTACTAGTCATGCGTATCATTTAACATCAGTTAGTTAGTCCAGTTAACTTTAACAGAAAGAAATCAAGTTACTGTGCCGATTACCCATTTGGCGAAACACCCTTGTTTCGCCATGAACCCCTTCGACGAAACACTATCTATTTCGTCGTGATATCCCTTGGCGAAACACATCTGTTTCGTCATGTTCATTTCGTCACAATTGGTTTCGTCATATACATCATCATTAACAGCAGCAGATACGTGAACACAGTGACTCCAATCTCATCAGTTACATGACCAATCACCAATCTATAACAGTTCTATTGGACCGAGATTCTGGCAACTGTTTCTAAATCAAAAGATACAAGAATTCTTATGATGTGACCCTACTATTTTGATTGGACCAAAAATTAATCATAATAGTCGACAAACTCAATTAATGGACACACAACAATTTGAAGATCATCATGTGCGGCCCACTCACATAATCAGCAACAATAACCATTTAATTTCAATTCACCAAACATTTCACGTGATGATATGACAACAATTCTTTGAATGCACTAGAATGATTGGGCCATCTAAAGGCCTGATTACATGCACTAATGTCCACAAAGTTAATGCAATTGACCTGTTTAAAATCGATGCACACTGACAATCACATGATTACTCAAAAACCAACAGACCTCACCTAGCACTACATACAAATCGGTTCAATCACATGCTCACAATCATTACACACAAATCGTTAATTCATGATGTCAAATAATCAAATGATTTTAAATCAAATAAATATACACATACGGATATGTGGTGATTTACTAAGGAGTCAAGCATGAATCAGTGCAACTAACCGTGATGATAGATCACAAGATCGATTGTCGATTGGAGGAAAAGGTTGAAGTTTTGTGGTTGCCGTCACACAAAGAGTTCTAGGGTTTCTAATTGCCAAAACATGTGGCGAATGAAACAGAATGCCTATTATAATTACGTAGCGTATTGGGCCCTAACTGGGCTTGGCGTAACTGGGCTTGGCGAAACAGTTTTGTTTCGTCGAAGAAGTGTGACGAAACACACACTTGTTTCGTGGAGAAGCTTATGGCGAAACAGAAATCTGTTTCGTCGGGTTGATTCAAATTCTTAAACAGATAACAAGTTCATGCGATCAAGTACTTCACACATATTCATCACATAGAGATTCAACATTCATTTCACTTATAATCCAACGTACAGTTACAAGTTAAACAAATCAAACAACTAAACAGTCAAAGTCAACGTGCATTTAATGCGAAAGTGAAAGTCGGAAACTCGAGTTGTCACAGTAAACTTACTTCCATACAGATAGTGTCTCCAAATTTTAAGGGCAAAAATTATGGCTCCTAATTCTAAGTCATGAGTTGTATAATTTTCCTCATGCTTTTTCAATTGTCTTGAGGCATACGCAATTACCTTTTTGCGTTGCATTAGCACACATCCTAATCCTAGCTTAGAAGCATCACAGTAAACTTCAAAATCCTCTGTTCCTTCTGGTAAGGCTAGAATTGGGGTGTTTGTTAACTTTTGTTTCAAAATCCTAAAGGCTTCTTCTTGCCTAGGTCCCCATTCAAACTTAACTGCTTTACATGTTAGCTTAGTTAATGGTACAACTATCTTGGAAAAATCCTTAATGAATCGTCTATAGTATCCAGCTAACCCTAGAAAACTTCTAATTTCCATAGCTGTTTGTGGGGCTTTCCATTTGGTAATTGCTTCTATTTTAGCAGGATCTACGTGAATACCTTCGTGATTCACCATGTGTCCTAAAAATTGTACCTCCTGCAGCCAAAATTCACACTTCGAGAATTTGGCGTAGAGCTTCTCTTAACAAAGTTAAGAGTGCATGCAAGTGCTGACGGTGTTCATCCTAGCTTTTGGAATAAATAAGTATATCGTCGATGAAGACAATTACAAATTTATCCAAATATGGGTTACAGATTCTATTCATCATGTCCATAAATGCTGCTGGAGCATTTGTTAGTCCGAAGGGCATGACTGTAAACTCGTAATGACCATACCTAGTTCTGAAAGCAGTTTTAGGTATGTCTTCTTCTTGTACCTTCAGCTGATGGTATCCTGAGCGTAAATCTATCTTAGAAAAATATCTAGCTCCTTGCAATTGATCAAAAAGATCATCAATCATAGGTAATGGATATCGATTCTTAATTGTAACCTTATTTAATTCCCTATAATCGATACACATTCTCATTGGCCTATCTTTCTTTTTCACAAACAACACTGGAGCTCCCCACGGGGATGAACTAGGTTGTATGAATCCTTTGCTTAATAATTCATCTAATTGCCTTTTCAATTCTAGCATTTCGGTGGGTGCTAACCGATAAGGTGCCTTAGCTATCGGTGTAGTTCCAGGAATTAGATGAATTCTAAATTCGACTTCTCTATTGGGTGGTAATCCCGGTAGTTCTTCTGGGAATACATCTGGGTATTCTGCTACTACGGGAATTTCTTTAAGTTCCTTACCTTTCGTGTTAATGATTACTGAAATCACATACACTACTTCTTGTTTTCTTGAATAACTAGCCAATTTCATTACTGAAATGAATTTCAGTGGCTTTCGTGGCTTATCTCCTGTAATCACCACTAACTCTCCTGTGGGTGTATGAATTTCTATGGAGTTTTTATCACAGAGAATTCGAGCATGGTTGGCTACTAACCAATCCATTCCTAATACTATGTCGAATCCGGCTAAATTCATAGGTAACAGGTTTGCAGAGAATTTATGGCCTAAGAGTTCTATCTTTCCTTCTTGCAAAACCTTATCTATGTTAACAGAATTCCCATCTACCGTTTCGACTGTAAAAATCTGCCTAAGATTGGTTAAGGGTAAGTTAAGAGCTTGGCAGAATGAAGTATTTATAAAACTTTGGTTTGCACCAGAGTCAAATAATACTTTTGCATAAACGTCGTGAACTAGGAACGTACCAGCTATCATGTCAGGGATTAGTTCTGCTTCCTGAGTGGTTAACTGGAAGGCTCTTGCGTTCTTCTTGGTAGTTCCTTCTGCAGGTTTGGCTTTGTTATCAGCTGGTTTGGCCAATTTCGGGCAGTCTGGCCTAAAATGTCCACCCTCTCCGCAGTTGTAGCAGATTGTTGCTTTCTTCTTCCTGCAATCTTCTTCTTGATGCCCCAGAATTTTGCAGAAATTGCAATACCCTTTGCATCTTCCAAAATGCTTTCTTTTACAGGCATTGCAAAATGGAACAGTGGAAGATTGCCCGGTTCCCTTTTTCTTGAAATTGTTACGGTTACCCATACGGAATCCCCGGGTAAGCTTTTGGGCCACTTCCCTCTTTCTATTTTCTTCTCGTGTACGTACTAGTCCGTCAGTTAGGGTGTTAACTAATTCCACAGCATCGTCAATAGTGCGGGGTCTCGCAGCCTTGACGATATCACGGATTTCGCCAATCAAACCCCAGATATAGCGAGAAATAAGTACCGGTTCTGGCGAAGCCAGGGTTGGTACAACTCTAGCGTACTCGAAGAATGTCGAAGTATACCCTCGACAATCCACATCCACCATCCGATGGTTCAGAAATTTATTTGTCATTTGTTCTTTCTCATATTCGGGACAGAATTTTCTCTCCACCAGTCGCTTAAATTCTTCCCAACTCATGGCATAGGCCGCATCGCTTCCCTTGGCTTGAAGTACCGTATTCCACCATTCTAGCACCCCTTCTTTGAAAATATGTGACGCGTACATGACCTTGTCTTCTTCAGTACATTTACTTATTTTAATCACCGCCTCGGTTTTCTCTAACCAACGCAATGCAGCAGTCGCCCCTTCATTGCCTGCAAATTCAATCGGTTTACAGGCAAGAAACTCCTTGTAAGTGCAACCAGGTGTTGCAGCTTTCATTTTCTTAAGGAATAGAGCTTGCATTCCATCGTTGTCGTTATTAGTATGGTTGCCGCCTCCGTTTACACTATTACTGAAATTATCGCCATGTGTACGTTTGCTAGGAATAATTTGCTGAGGTTCAATTGGATTTCGGGCAGCAGCAAGAATTGCTGGAATAGCATTGGCTATTCCCTGAGCAACGATATTCTCGATATCTTGCCTATTCAGAAATTGATCTTCATTGTTTTGCTCAGAATGATTAACTTCATTTACGGGTTCATTACCAGCATGTTCCATCTGGTAATTAATTTATATAAGTAATTAGCAGAAAATAATTAATAATCAAACATAACCAAACAATTGCACATAATTACGTTAACAAGTATAGCCAAAATTGTCGATTTTTTGACGTTCAATATTTTATATATTATAATAGGCATCCGTACACACTGGTTATCTTACACAAGTTTTAGTTTTAAGTTATTTCATACAATTATATTTTGATTATTATATTATTATTAAACACATGCTTCCACCATCACATGCTATCCTATCAGCTGGCATTTTCAGTAACGACGTTCCCTCTCGTCGTACTTCCAGGAGATCTGTTCTCCCACCTCTCGGATTCGATTTCCTGCATCCATCAGCTCATCGCCAAAATGGCGGAGCTCAGCCAGGTTCTCATTGCTCATCGGTGGGGTTGGTGCAGGCTCGGGGTCAAACTGAGGGAGAAAAGTATAAGGGTTGTTTAAAAGATTCTGGAATTGCCAATCGTTGGTCCACCATTCTTCCATTTCTCCTAAAGGTCGGGTGTTGACAAGGGGATCTGGGATGGCTGGTTCCAAGTTTACTGGAAGCTGGGTTTCGGCAGGATAAGTGAAAAGGGTTTCATTGACAGGCTTAAGGATATCACAACTTGCTAGTATGTAATCTAGTTTTTCCTGCAACGGCATTTCCTCGGCTTGCTTGGAGCTTTCTCCAATCTCTATTCCTTTCCCTTTATCCATTGGGTCCTCCGTTTTGGCAACTTTTCGAGTTACTGGTTTCCTCCTGCGCACACGCCTCCAACCCACAATTCTTCTTCTCTTCTTTGGCTTGGGTTTCTCTGGAGGTTGAGCTTGAAATTCCATAGGTTCCTCAACATCGGCACAATAACTAGTAAAGTCTTTGGAAACTTCCACATTAACAGAATAGAGATTGAGATTCTGAAGGGCTTCAGATAACTCATTCATGCTGTTTAGCAGATATGAAGAAAGATACAAAATTCTAGGTTAAAATTTTTGTAAATTGAATAATCCCAGAAAGAAATCTAATATTTATACAAATAGATTGATTAAAACAAAATATTGCTATTTATATATATATATTCATTACAAAATACAATTGAAATTTAAAAACATATTAGGGGATAATTTATTTTAATCTATCTTTGTTTATTTAATGGGCAAAGTTTCTGGCGTATAGATGATATAGGTGCTGGTACTAGTTTGGTAATTTAACTATAAGTTAGCATTTACTGCTGTAGTAGCTAACATATAGAGATCTGCCCATTGTTCGTCTAATTCATCTTCCCATGGTGGGTTATTGCCTATATCCCGAGTTTCCTTATTACTCATCACTCCCTTTGGTTGTGACTTCTTTATTTTCTCTTGACTTTTTCTAATGATCCAACTTCTTTTATTAGGGGTAAGTGGTTTCTCAAACTGTGCCTTACGGACAAATATTCCTTCCCCAGTATCTGCTGAGTATTTTGAGGGATTTGATTGAGATGAAGTTCCCTTATCTTTTGGTGAACTATCTAATTGACGATAGATGTCCGAAAGTCTTTGCTTACCCATACTGTAACTAACAAGTAGTCAGTTAATAAAACACGTAATTGACGATAGATGGCAATCAGCAAAATTAAGTATTTCTAAATACTTAATTGGCTTAAATCAGTGGCTCTGATACCACATTTTCATGTCACGGCCCCCGCCCCGGTTTGACCCGGTCAAGGAGCCGCGGGACAGGAACCCGTGGTAATTATTAATTGAGTTGACAGCGGAAAATTTTACAGGATCTTTTTAAAACTTGAAATACCCGATTATTTTATTTCATAATTCAGGATAAACCACCGAAATTTACAATAGAGGAATTTCATAAGGAAATTCCCTGATTTACAAAACATGTTTATTTATTTAATTAAGCCACTACTTCAAGCTTTGTTGGTGCTCCGTAGCACTTTTCCTTGGTTCACAGTAGTCACCTGAAACATGTTTTGAAAATATTTTATCAGCGGGGAAATACTGGCGAGTCACTCAAATTTAATAAAATGACACATAGTTATAAATTACAGCATAAGAGCGATTACAATGGCTTTTATCTTATTTTTATCTGGCGCCGTGTCACCTCCTGGTGACGATGGTCATACCACTATTGGGTCTTTTCCCAAGTAGTGATGATTATCACTGTTAGGATTTATTAGCATAACTGTGAGAAATTAGTAATGTGCACAATACCCCATTAGCCAGTGATTCAAGATAACCACGACTTAATCCCTGTAATTATAACTTTTGCAAATAATTGGAGTATTGTGAAATACTTTTGATAAAAGAGAATTAGCCTAACTGTGAGAAATTAGTAATGTGCACAATACTTTTGCAGATTTAAACGGGCAGAGTTTAGCCTACTGATTAGCCTTGTAACCTAATTTAAATAACAATGCACACGAACTAGGTCAGTAACTAATACAACATTTATGATAACTTACGAGATTAAAACCCTCACAACGAATGACAAAGTATAGCCCTAATTTGGGGCAACACTTAAACATCCATTGGATAGTTTCAATCGATCGGACATTGAATCGTAGCAGCGATCGAGTTAATACCCTGTATCGTAGCAGCGCCTCACTACTTTAATTTTCGAAATTGAGCAGTATAACTTCGTTTTTGAGAATTGTTTTCGACACCAGTGAACTGCTCCTGATCCAAGCTATTTATAGCAAAATTTTGGGTATGTCGCGGCCCGCGTGAACCTTCAGCCAATCCTTACACGGTCTGCGTGGAGGTCTAGTCGTAGATTAGGGCATCCGTGTCACTGGTAGGCATGCCACGTGGGTGACACGTGGAGCTGGACGCTTATCCGGTCAAACTTCACTTTGACGCGGCCCGCGTAAGGCTAAGCTAACCTTTACGCGGCCCGCCTGGAACTCAATTTTCTGAATTTCTTGATTTTTGATATGGATTAGGGTTTCAGGGGTCCGGGTTTTCACTTATGGGTCGTTTTGGGACATTTTTGAAGGTCCTTACATGAGCATAGGTTGAAACAAGTTCCATAACTCATTTGCAGCAGGTGCAGGTTGTGGTGCAGGTGCTTGAGCTGGAACAGCAGTGGTTGATACCTTTTGAACTTTCAACAACTGTTGCAGCATATCTTTAATTTCTGCAACAGAGGTATCCAGTTTGTCAACTCTGTCCGTCAATTCTCGGTACATTAAACCATCACCCAACTTAATGGGATCATCTGATTTCCCACTAACAGTGGTTGTAACGGTGGTTGACTCAGGAAATGTATCCCAGAAATCATCCACTGATGCCCCTTTGTCTTGGTTCTGGGGACTTCTTCCTTCAAAATGAGAGACATTTTTTTAGTGAACCAGTAAAAACCGGATACACAAATGTTCCCATAGAACAAATTGCCTTCAAGGAAGTCTGATTGATGAAACCACTATCCAAATGCAAACCAGTGGGTTCAGCACTTGTAGTGGCTGCTTCAGTTGAACTACCACCAAGAGTTACTTGTAACTCAAGGGGTGTAACCTCCTCAGGTTTTGTTGGTGGGTTAGCAATGATTGATACATCAGACCCAATCACTTGTTGAGGCATATTCTCATGAACAGGTGATTGAGAAGGACTGGTTTGTGTCTGGTTCAAATCAAGAGCATCCAACAATAATTTTGTTTGTGGGGGAATTGTGGAGGTGAGGTTGGGTGTAAAAAGCGAATTTGCCCCGGGCATTGGGCTGTGGATGATGGATTCGAGTGATTCCAGAGCATCATATTGTGGTGTCCCTATATGTACAACCTGTTCTTTTTTAGAAGAATCAGGAGGAGTTTGAGGCAAGGGTTGAGATATTTCTACCATCTGCTGTGAGGAAGTAGCAGCAGTGGTTTCTTGTGACTTTTGTGCTGTCACTGGCAGTTTCTCTGGTATCTCATCCTCCAGAGTTGCCTTTGATTTGGGTTTGGGGGGCTTTTGAGTTTTCTTTTGTCGTGGCTTTTTGGTGATTTTAGGTGTGGGTTTCACAGCAGTTGTTTTGCTGCTGTGATCACCTAGAGCAGTGGGCTCAGCAGCAGATACCTGAGGAGCAGTGGTAGCTGCTAAATTCTGCTTAGGGACCTCTGCTTTTGTTTTGCAAGGTGTTGATAATCTTGTAAAGGTTTCAACTGTTAAGTTGTTTATTTGAAAAGAGTCACCTTGTTTTATCACATGATCATCATCCTTACCAAATTTCTTTTGAAAGTAATAACTTAGAAATCTTGGAAATAGTAAGAATGGTTTTTTATCAACATTTTTCACCAAATCCTTAAAGATTTCCTAGAAGTAATTAAAATTTTCATTTTGTAGAATAGCATATCCCAGGTATTGAATCTTTAATGGTATCTCATTAAAAGCAGTTGTTTTGTTTGAAACACACATCAAAATGGTATGGAACAAAAATCTTGTTGCAGGTAGGAAACTACCTTTTTGTAAGGTCTCCTTTTTCATTTCATCTGCATACCCCCTTTCAAGGAAATCAGTTTTATACTCGTTTTTGGGAAAAGAATTTGTACCTTCCTGATCATCGAGTTCAAAGACTTCTGTAATGGATTGTGGTGTGATTTTAACTGTTTTACCCATGAGAGAGGAATTAATGGCTATGACGTCTTCACCTTGTTTTTCAAGAGTAACATTTTTCCAAAATTCTCTTTGGGTTTTCAGGTAAATCGGAGCATCTGCTGTCAACAAAGTTTTGTACTTTGATGACGACATAGTGTCAATGATGGAATCATAGATATCGATGGTACCGGGTTTTGTGAGAAGACCCAGATAGTTGTAAGGAGCTTTGTATGGAATTTCAATGGGTGTGGTAGCCATTTGAGTGGCCTTTTTAGAAGATGAAGGCTTTTATTTTGTCATTTTATTGAAGACGAAGATGAATTTTGAGAAGAAGAAGATGGAAACTGCTTTGAGAAAGGAATTTTAGAATTCAATTCGACAGTAAAACCCTGTTTGGGGGGTTTTGAATGGGGTTTTATAGAGGAAAAAGTGAATTGCTGATGTGGCAGCGGTTACAAAAGATCTGACCGCTATGTACTGTCCACGTGCCAACCCCTGATGTGAAAACCACTGATGGAACAAGAACAGTGGGTGCAACGGTAACAATGAGAGCAGTGGGTGATTTTTACTATCAGTGGATAGCATATCAGTGGATAAAAACACTGATTTTGAACAACAATGCTTATCAAGGAAATGAGAGAACAGGGGATGACTTTCAGCAGTGGACAGACTTTAGTGGAACAGATGTTTGAACAAAGCAGTGGTTATGACAGACTTTTAAGGATTTAATGAAAAATTAATTTTTAACTATTTTTAAGGATGGATTTTTGATTTTCTGAAAACATTTTAATGCTTTTATTCATAGAAAAACAAGATTTTGCCTGTTATTCCATGTTTAGCATGCCAATCCTAGAGATCAAGCTTTCAAAGGTGGATGTGTCTAATGCTTGGGTTAGCACATCTGCCAGCTGATCCTTAGTTGGCACATGGTGCAGAGAAATCAAACCTTTTTCATAGCAATCCCTCACAAAGTGATGTCTGATATCTATGTGCTTGGTGGTTGAATGGGAGACTGGATTTTTGATGATATTTTCTGCTGCCTGACTGTCCAATATGAGAGGTGTCTTTAGGGCAGTGATACCAAAATCCAGTAATTGATTTTGAAGCCAAAGCAGTTGGGCTGTACAGCTGGCAGCAGCTATATACTCTGCCTCAGCAGTGGATGTGGAAACAGCTGCTTGCTTTTTGCTTTGCCAAGACACTAAGCAATTGCCTAGGAATTGGCACCCTCCTGAAGTGGACTTCCTTGTCTTGTCACATCCAGCAAAGTCACTATCTAAGAAACCTGAAAGCTCAATTTTACCATCAGCTGGATACCAGATACCAAGTGTGGGAGCACCTTTTAGGTATCTGAATATCCTTTTTACAGCAATAAGGTTTGACTTTCTAGGGGCTGACTGGGATCTTGCACAAACACATGTTGCAAACATGATGTCTGGCCTAGATGCAGTTAGGTACAGTAAAGACCCAATCATGCTTCTATATAAAGTTTGATCATCCAAATCATCCTTTTCATCAGACATGACAATTTTATTGGTTGCAATGGGTGTACTGCATGGCTTACAATCATCCATCTCAAATTTCTTTAAAAGTTCTTTGGCATATTTTCCTTGGTAGATAAAAGTGTCATTTTGCAGTTGCCTTACTTGGAGACCAAGAAAGCACTGGAGTTCACCCATTGCACTCATTTCAAACTCAGCTGTCATGAGTTTCCTAAACTCTTCACACATTTTGTTACATGTGCTTCCAAAGATGATGTCATCCACATAAATCTGGACAATCATCAAATCCTTTCCTCTCCATTTTAAAAATAATGTTTTATCTATTTTACCTCTTGTGAAACCAATGGACAGTAGGAAAGTGGAAAGAGTTTCATACCAGGCTCTTGGTGCTTATTTCAGGCCATACAAAGCTTTATTTAGCTTGTAGACATGATTTGGATTAAATGGATCCTCAAATCCTGGAGGTTGACAAACATAAACCTCTTATTGAATCTTACCATAGAGGAATGCACATTTGATATCCATTTGATACACCTTGATGTTGTGGTTGACAGCAAAGGCCAGAAATAGTCTGATAGCTTCAAGTCTTGCTACATGGGCAAATGTTTCATCATAGTCAATGCCCTCTTCTTGTCTGAACCCTTGAATCACAAGCCTAACTTTATTCTTGACAACAATGCCCCTTTCATCAGTTTTGTTTTTGAAGACCCACTTTGTGCCAATAGGACTTACACCTTCTGGCAGTGGTACAAGCTCCCATATTTGTTTCCTTTGAACTGTTGGAGCTCCTCTTGCATGGCTTCTTCCCTGCTGTTGTCTTTCAGTGCCTCTTGGTACTTGACTGGCTGATGGAGAGATAGGAAATCAGCAAAAAGACAAATGTTTTGGGATTGACTTCTTGTGAGCACCCCTTCATTGATGTTGCCAATGATTTGGTCAGGTGGATGAGATTTCAAGAAGATTAGATCTCCTTGGTATGGACCAATGACATTTAATGGTGAAGGCTGCAGATGTGAATCATCTGAGCTAACCACTGCTGGTGACTTTGATGATCCAGCAGTGGCTTCAAATGGAGGTGGAGGAATAGGTGGGACTGGTGTGAAAACATGCTGACTTTTATCCACTGATGGAGGACTACCAACAGTGTTTGATGATGTGGAAGCAGGGGTTAATGGGCTACTTTGGTCAACAACTGTTGAGGTAGCAGTGGTTGAGCTTTGACAACTGTTTTGAACATCTGCTGCTCTTCCCATTGATACAGACTTTTGTTGAGGAATGATTACTTCATACCCATAGTCTGATGATGAATTTTCTGATGGTCCTGCACTGTTAGTCTTAACAGCAGTATTTTCAAAAGTAAATTTATCAAGATCAAACAATTCTGCAGGGTTTGCTGGGATTTTCATTGATGAAAGTTCATTGAACTTTACATTCAAGGTCTCTTCCACTGTTTTGGTCCTTGTGTTAAACACTTTGTAGGCCTTAGCAGTGGTTGAGTATCCCAGATGATAACCACAATCAATTTTGGTTGCAAACTTAGAGATAGAATCTTTTAAGTTTAAAATGAAGCATGGGCAGCCAAAAACTTTGAAATATGAAATCAATGGCTTTATTTTATACAGTAGTTCATAGGCAGTCTTTTGATGCCTGGGGTTGATTAAAACTCTGTTTTGGACATAGCAGGCAGTGTTTACTGCCTCTGCCTAAAAAGTTAATGGCAAACCTGAATCTGCAAGCATGGTTCTGGCAGCCTCAATCAAGGTCCTGTTCTTTCTTTCAACAACCCCATTTTGTTCTGGTGTTCTTGGAATGCTGTATTGCCTCACAATTTCTTTTGACACACATAAATCATCTAACTCCTTGTTCCTGAACTCTGTGCCATTATCACTCCTGAAGACTTTTACTGGCAATTCAAACTGCATTTCAACCTGTTTCACAAAGTCTTGCAGAATGCCTGCAGTCTCATCTTTTGAGTGTAAAAAATAAGTCCATGTAAACCTAGAAAAGTCATCAATAATAACCAAACAATATCTTTTCTTCCTAAGACTAATGACTTTAACTGGGCCAAACAAATCCATGTGAAGCATTTGCAAACACTTGGTTGTTTTGGACTCTTCAATGGATTTGTATGAGCTTTTATGTTGTTTTCCTTTTAAGCAGGAAACACAATGCTCAGAACAGGTGAACAGTTTTTGAGGTAAACCTCTTACTAACCCCTGTTTTGAAATGGCAGTGATTGTCTTGAGATTTGTGTGCCCCAATCTCCCGAGCCATAATTCTGTCTCTTTGTTTGATGCAGCTGAGAACAGACAGGCATCAGTCCTGGGGGTTCTCTTTTGACATATCCACCACATAAATATTGCCACTTCTTTGAGCAACAAGTTGGGTTTTTCCAGTTTTTATTATTGCTTCAATCTTTTCAACCATTTCTAGTCCAACAATCCTACAACACTCTTTTGTAAAGAATGAGCCATAACCCTTATCACTCATTTGAGAGACACTTAAGAGGTTGAATTTTAGATTGTCTATTAGATTGACATTTTCAAACTTAACTTTACCAGACTGCACAGTACCAGACCCCAGAACCTTTCCTTTACTATTATTCCCAAAGGATATATCACCCCCTCCATGTGTTTTGAAATCTTTTAGAAGGGCTCTACATCCCGTCATGTGCCTGGAGCCTCCACTATCTACATACCAAAGACTAGCTAAGCATGCAGAAGCTCCCTGCACATGTAGTAAAGGATTAGTTCATTAGGGTCTCCAAAGCCAATATGGCTTTGGATGGGGTCTCAGTAGTGTCTAGGTTAACTTCAGATGGATGGGCAGTGGTTTGGTCAGGGGTTTGGACAATTTTAGGACTGTTTTTTTCTAACCACTGTTGGGGGTCTTGCCCAATGATCTGCTGATAACCAAAAGGATGCCTGTTCACTTTTGGTTTAGAGGGCCTTTTGTAAGCCTCATAAACATGTGGGATCCTTTGGTATGGTGGTTGTCCCTTACCTCTTCTGTATTGATTGGCAGGGGGTGCATCAGTCACCTGAACATCTCTTTTGACAGATGTTTGGTTCAGCTGTTTTGTAACAGCTGTTTGGACTGGCACAAACAGTGGTTGGTTCTTGGTGAACTTGACAGATGAGTTTGATGAACTCAAGGATGTTTTTGCAGTGTACTCATTCTTTTTTACATCAAAGTTTTTGAGATACACACATTCTTGAGTTTTGTGGTTTGTTTTACCACAAATGGTGCAGCTCTCAGCAGGTATAATGACACTTGTTTTGTTTAGATCATATGCTTTTAGATGGAAACAGTCTTTTGTTAGATGATTCTTCTTTTCACAAAAATCACAAAACAGGTTTTTGATCTTTTCTCTTTTCTTCCTTTTCTCAGACTCCTTAGCAACAGAGTTTTGAACCACTGTTGGGATGTCTTTGAGAGGAATGACCTTTGCTTTTGGAGCTGTGACACCATCCGTGGTTGTGAAATCCATAGGCTTGAAATTTTCAACAATGTCACACTCATCAGACCATGTGGGTTTAAATTGGTATTTCTCAATTTCCTCAAAGGTTGAGGACCCCACAGATCTTTCCAGAGTGATTTTGTTACCAAGTTTGGCAGTTATCTTAACTTCTTGGCCATTCTTGTTGGTTGGTTTTATTTCAGATTTATTTCAGATGAACCAGCTTGTTTTGCAGCAGTGTTTTCAAGTTCATCATATTTTCTATATCCTATTCCAAACTTGACATTGCTTTCAAGCTGTTTTTCAAGCATGACCTCATAACCTTTGCAAGATTCTACCCATCTTTCACAAGTGATTTGGGTGGACTCCAACTCCTTTTTACAAACTTGGTATTTTTCTACCATAGTTTGGAGTTGGTTCTTGGTTATGCTTTGCTCTTCTTTGAGACTGCAGATTTCTTTGTCTTTTTCAGCCAATTTGTTTTTAAGTTCTTTTAATGACTTTTCAAATTTGACTTCATCAGTTAAGACTTTATCCCTAAGGTTTTCATTCACCTCTTTAATGCTAGCAAATGCAATAATACATTTTTCTGAACACAGATTTTCAAGAACCTGAGGTGATACCTTGGCAGCAGCCATCATGGCACAATCACATTGATGATCACTTTCTTCATCAGCTCTCTCTTCTTCTTCTTCTTCTTTGTCTTCTTTGGACCAGGGGTCAAACAGTGGTTCAATTAGGGTTTCTGAATTTTCTCCCAGCAGTAGTTCACCAGCAACTGCAGTAACCACTACTTCAGCCACTTCATCCACTGTTTCAGCACTTAGCTGTTCACCTTCAGCTTCTACCCCTTCTGGTATTGACTCTAATGTCATCAGACAAAATTCATCATTAAAAGTATCATTAGAAGCATAGAGTGCAAATTTTCATCACCAAGCTCATCAGGCATGCTGCTCCAGTCAACAAAGCCTTGGGTGAAAAAGCTTTGTTGATCTGGTTGAACCACTGTTGGAGCAGCTTGTTGAGGTGCAACAGGTTGCACTTGTGCCTGAGAGACAGGGGCTTAAACATACTGAATTTGTGGAACGGTGGTTTGAACATAATGCATAGGCACAGGGGTTGCAGCATAGTGAGCAGTGTTAACATGGGTTGCAGGGGTATATTGGGCATAGTGCACAGTGCTTTGGTGTTGTGGTCTAGGGTTTGAGCTGGGATGAGTTATAATTGGACCAGTGGTTTGACTCCTGCATTCCCTAGCAAAATGACCTAGCCTATTGCACTTATAACACTTGATTTTTGACTTATCCAACCCCACTTTTAAATTCCCATGTAACCCTGGGAATTTTCTCCCTGTTCTTTTATAGAATTTGCTTGTTCTCACACTAAGCAAAGCCAATTGATGCAAGATGTCCATTTCTTCTAAGTCAGTGGGATCAAAGTGCTGCAAATCATTGAGTTCAAAACACAAATTATCAGAGTTGGATGAGTGAGGATCAGAGTTGAAATTACCTCCAGCAGTTATGTCAATAAAATGATCATAACTCTGATCCTTACTGCTGCCAGACTCTTCTTGACCCAGAAGAGCTGTGTTTCCAAATGAATAATCATCTGTAACTTTGCCAGACTCTTGCAACTTCTTTTTCTGGTTTAACTCCCTTTCATAGGTCAGGAGTCTACCATGAAGTTGGGTCAGTGTTAGGTCTTTGAACTCAACAGAGTTTCTAGTAACAAATGCAATTGTATCCCATTTTTCAGGTAGTGATCTAAGAAACCTGCTATATTGTGTAGAATTAGGAAATACAACCTTAACAAGTCTTAGCTCACTAATGAGACAACTGAATCGCTCAAACTGTTGAGTCAATGATTCACCCTTGATGTGACAGAAGGTTTCATACTGCTGATTCAGAATTTCCCTATTGTTTTCAATAACTTCTTCCGTTCCCCCGAATTGTTCCTTAAGTGCATCCCATAGCTCTTTGGCACTGTTACAATGTAACATTCCAGCATAGATTTCATTGGGTAATGCAGATGCTATGATGCTAAATGCTTTGGCATCCAATTCGAACTTTTGAAAATCAGTTTCAGTATAGTTTTCATATTTTTTAGGTTCGAATTTCTTTGAATCCTCAGCACTTGGCACCATAGGAACATGGGGCCCAAAAACAACTGATCTCCAACATCCAGTGTTCTGTTGAGCAAGGATGTGACCCATCCTTCTCTCCCAGATGTTGTATTCATTTCGTTTTAGCATGGGTGGTTTGAAAAGTGAGCTGATGTTATTCTTATCATCTTGTCATTGTGACGTCATCCTGGTTTTTTTACAGGTACTGATTAATCAACTTTGATGGTGATTAAGCCTTACTCTGTTTTTCAACAAAACGAACAACTATCAGTATCAACGATTGTGAGCTGAACTATTTATGTCAAAATGATTGTTAAATCAAATTTAACTGTTCGAGCTCTGATACCAATTGTTAGGATCTGAGTTTGGATTGATTGTGTTTTACGTTTGATTTAAGATGAACAATGAACAAGTAATGCAGCGGAATGTAAATGGAATTAAACTTTGCACACAATCAAACAGGAGAAATGCTTTTAACACACATTTTCAACACAAAATCGAATGATTGAATTTATTTCAACAACGATTACAATGCATGCATGTAACAAACTCCCCCTCATCCTGAGCTCACAGTGATTGTTCGTACAGGAGAAAAGTGATGAAGAGCTAATAGAACAGTACAGGGTACTGTTCTATTTATAGGCACAGACTAACCACTGTGGCATCTTTGCTGACGTCACCATGAAAGTGACATCTAACCTCCTAACAAACTCTAAACAACTGATCTATACAAACACTGCTATGCTAACTACTGATTACAATACATTACATAAAACAAGCTAAACTACTGCTTTATCCTTCCACTGTTGTGACTTCAGCAGTACTTGATATATTCAGCAGTGCTTGACCCATAGCAGTAGATTGATCAACAGAGCTTTAGTCTTCATCAGTCTTTGACTTGATCAGCAGTTTTAGGTCAGCAGTTGTAAGGATCAGTGGATTAGAGGTCATCAGATGTTGAAACAACTTTCAAGGGGAGATAATGAAAACATAACATCTGCTTATTTTGGATCCACTACTCTCATCCGGTTTTGGCTCTAATCAACTGTTCTTCTGATAGGGTTCAATCCCAACAAACATAATTTTGAACTGATGGCAAAATCGTAAATTTAAAGCGGGATAAAATTGTAAATGTCTGGCACTATTGCCTTTGCCGCCCATGTGAACCAATTGATGGCCAGTGCTGCCCATTTAAGCCAATGGGGAAAACAACTGTTACCCTCCATTGAATTTGTATGTGTTGAAAACTAGATTAGAACCCCGTGTATTACACGGGCTGAATAAATGTAAATTTATATACTAAATAATAAAATAATATATCTTTAAAAACTTTGTTATTACACGGATTAAATACATATAATTTTATATACTAAAAAATAAAAAATTATATCTTTAAAAACCTCGTGTATTGTTGTACATGTTGAATAAATATAATTTTACACATCAAATAATGAAAAAAATACAAATAATAAATTATTTATATATTTACAAAACCCCGTGTATTGTACGGGTTGAATAAATCTGATTTTATATATCAAATAATAAAAAAGTTATATTTTTAAAAACATCATGTATTACACGGGTTGGATAAATGTAATTTTGTATAGTAATTTATAAAAAAAGTTATATCTTTAAAAAACCCAGTGTATTACACGGGTTGAATTTATATATCAAATAATAAAAAAGTTATATTTTTAAATACCTCATGTATTACACGGGTTGGACAAATATAATTTTACACGGGTTGGATAAATGTAATTTTGTATAGTAAATAATAAAAAAAGTTATATTTTTAAAAAACCTCCTGTATTACACGGGTTGAATAAATGTAATTTTATATAGTAAATAATAAAAAGTTATATCTTTAAAAAAGCTCGTTTAATACACGAGTTGAGTTCTGATTAACTTTAGATTTTGATTTCCCGTATTTTCTCTCCTATTAAATAATAATAATTTTTCTCTCCTTAAAATTACATCTTAAGTCATATTCTTTTTTTTGTAAAACATATTTAAAAAATATATAATATTTTATTTAAAAAAATATATTTAAAACATATATATATCTTAAATAATAATAATATAATGTAACATGACTCTTTTCATTATCAATATTTTTAATAATTATATTTATTAAATGGATATCTCAACGTTATCTCATAAATAATTAATATTTTTAATAATTATATATATTAAATGGATATCTCATCGTTATCTCATAAATAATTATTTAATTTTAATAGGCTAAAAAATAGATGGCTACAATGAATGACATGTGTCATATAAATGGTTTTTTTATTATATACTACTAGCGGTAAGACCCGTGTGCAAACACGGCTCGTTTCTTAGAAACAATGCATAACATATATTGACAGAGAGTAAAAAAAATAATTAGTGCAGACTTATAAAATTGATATACACTAATGGTCAATAAGTTTATTCAATAGCAATTCCATTATGTTGATAGCAAACCACTGTTGTTTCTTAGAAAACCATGCATAACACATATTGACAGAGAGTAAAAAAATAATTACTGCAGACTTACAAAATTGATATAAATTAATGATCAATAGGTTTATTCAACAGCAATTCCATTATGTTGATAGGAAACCACTGTTGTCTATTAACTGTTAAAAACTTCTATTGCTTTCCAACAGACTTTACTAAGAACTGTCATCCATTATCTCCAACAGAGCTTGCCAGATGGATAGATAGTAACTATCAGATGTTAGTCGACCCATGTTAAAAAGGTCAGTCAACAGAAATTACAAAGGTTAGTAAACAGATGTTAAGAGAATAATGTTATTAACAACATGTGTTCTCAGGCTAAGCTTAATGCAGAGCAAGTATCAGATGCTTTCAAAAAGTTGTATTGCTTTCCAACAAACATTTCCTAACAACAGTTCCTCCATTATACCCAACAGACGTTGCAAGGTTGACAGATGTTTAGTATCATCATAGATTTTGTAAAACTTCTTTGTAAACCACATTAGTAGTGGTTGTACAGACTCGTTTCTCTTTATCACAAATCAAAATTTTCAACCCCTTCCTACTTTTTACTCTAGATACAGCAACATAGAGCTGGCCATGACTAAACACTGGACGTGGAAGATATAAACCAACACGCTCCAATGATTTTCCTTGACTTTTATTTATTGTCATAGCAAAACACAGTGAAAGTGGGAATTGTCTTCGAGAAATCTTCACTGGTATTCTTTTATCTGAAGGTATCATCTTCAGTCTTGAAATCAAAGTATGATGACCTATATTAGTCCCTGTGATAATTTTTGCTTCAATCACAACTTTTCCGAGCTTCGTGACTTGTAAACGTGTACCATTACGCAATCCATTTGCCTGATCAATGTTTCTGAGTAACATCACCAGAGCACCAAGTTTCAGTACTAATTTATGGTTAGGTAAACAAGATAAACGAAGATTGTTTAACACATCAGGAGGAAACAATGCCATATTAAGCTCTGATTCTTCCTCCGATTGGCATAAACTATCTGAACTAAAATAAACCTTTTCTTCACCTGGCAGACTCTCTAACAACTCTTTATTTATTGAATCCACTACTTCATTAGTTGGAGCAAGAATCGCTCTTTGTTGGAAATACGTTAAATACAACAAAAACTTATTCATGTCCGGATATATAAATGAAATGAGAGAAGAAATAGGATTGACTTGGTCATGAATAAGTAAATCATCTGGTATTTCAATATCAATCTCACTATCATTTTCTTCACCAAGCAGACCATCACCAAGCTTTAAAATCCATTCTCCAAATTCCTTTATTTCTTTCAAATCTGCTTCCTGACAACCAACTCTTAATCTCATATTCCCAGTTAGCTTTAGTACTTGACAGTGCCGCCCTATATAAGAATAATTAAAAAAAAGCATTGACTATCATTGTTCTGGTACCTTTAGGGATGACCGGAAGAATTTGTCTAAAATCACCACCAAATAGAATGACCTTTCCCCCAAACGGCTTCGATTGCATGTTCGGTTGACTGGAACGTGATATGTCTCTCATTGTTTTATCAAGAGCCTCAAAACAATGCTTGTGAGTCATAGGTGCTTCATCCCAAATAATCAATGTTGCTCTTTTAATTAAATCACCTAACTCAGTATTAGGCTCTATTGAACATATTGAATTCTCATTAATGTTGATTGGAATTACAAACCTTGAATGAGCAGTTCTACCACCATCCAGCAAAAGTGAAGCAATTCCACTGGATGCAACATTCAATACAACTTCACCTTTTGATCGTAATGCAGCTGAGAAGGTCTTCCAAAGAAACGTCTTTCCAGTTCCACCATAACCATATACAAAAAACACACCTCCATGACCTTTTTCAATCGCTTCCATAACAATTTTATATATCCTTTCCTGTTCGGCAGTTAAACACTTTATATAACGATCATGTTCCCTTTAAAGAGCTAGTCTGTCATACGATAATTCTTTCATTATCAATCGATTGTTCGATGATGAAACATAATTGTCCAGAACACTTGGCATATCATCAAAATTTCTCACTGTACTTCCATTGGTAAGTAGCAACTTTTCAATTTCAGATAGACAGATATTTTCAAGTTCTTCTTGTTGAAGATCCAAATCTAAAAGAAATGTTGAAAAAAATATTAGTTTTTTCCCAATAACAGAGCTATTGCATAATTTTAATGTAGTTGTATATAACTTTAATAAAATAATAACATTACCTGCAATACTAGTTATCTTTCGTTGCTGATACAAAATGTCTTCACATAACAGGGACTTCGTTTCCGACCAAAAAACACCAGGACGAGATATCGAATTTGACAGCAACAACATTACAAAAAAGGTCCTCAAGAAATATCCGGTTGACCATGTGCTAGCTTCTTTGACAGCATTAACATATTCTTTATCATCATCCAACAGCCCCCGTGCAAAACATGCATCTTTAAATGTTTGAAAAACCTGCCCATCAACTGTTTTATATCTTCAAAACAGGTTGGTCCCTTAATATGATTCAGTAAAATCCTTAGGTAATAACAATCACCAAGTGATGGTGGGACATAATGTATCCTCCCAATTGATCCATACGGATGCTTTCTTCGATTTCATTTGTGATTTTTAGCATTCCATACATAATATCCCGGAAACTGAACATACCTCAATGTCCTGGCAAATTCATCGACTTTATTACAATTCATCCACTCTGTAAACATTGTCATTTTCACAGTTGGATCAGTAACAATATCACACAAATTATCATGATCGTTATACACAATACTCTGACCATCTTCACAATGAAAAGGTAATACTTCAACAACTGGATATCTATAATGTATATCATACATGAATATTCTCCAAGCAGCTTCACAAGCAGAGATATATCTACAATCAAGGTATGCTTTTATCTCATCTACAGCTACATTCTGTTCTGTATCATTCTTGGTGCTATTGGCTTGAAAAACAGAAGCAGTGACTCTATCAGGCCCCTTATTAATATATTTAAACAAATATTTGATAGAACCTGACTGGTTGCACCATTCAATGTTCACGTGGCACTGATACTTTCTGAGTAGGTGAGCATTGTAAGGAACTACAAATCTATTATCAAGTGTCACACCATTCTTTACTACTGTATTACTTGTTTGACGGCGACGATAGACAGGATATCCTTCAGAATCAACACAAGTCTCATCTACATATTTTTTGGGAAACTTTTTAGAACATTTTTGCTGAACCATACATGGACAAAGTGGGTTATCTGTACCACATGGTCCATGAATCATAAATTGCTTGACAAGCTCATATAATTCAGGATCTCTTTCTTTATCTGGTATCTCAGCACTAATAACACGATCAATATCAGATGCATTTGGAAATTTGCTTTCAGCACCCAAGAACAAACATATGTGAGAATGTGGGAGACCACGCTTCTGAAATTCCACTGTATACATAACTGAAATTTTTGAACAGTGGGCTGTTAGATATATATATAATTAGATGTTCAAAGTAAAAAATATAACTAAAGGGTACCTGCTTGTATATCACCAAAGAATTTATGTTTCTTGAAATTTTTTATAAGATGATCCAATTTACACTTGAATAATCTAGAGATAATATCCGGTCTGTCTTCAGCATTAAGAGCTTTATCGTGCAAACACCTGTAAATCTCAGGCCGGTTTAGATTACAAGTCACCGTTATGAATAAATCGGGATATCCAACAGACTTGCAAATTGCCATAGCATCCAAGTACTTTTGCATCATATATCAGAACCACCAGTAAATGATTAAGGTAAAAGTATAGGTTTACCACAACTTGAGGCATTATTCTCTCCACTTTCAACAGTAGCATTCAAGTTCTTAAGATTTTGCACTCTAAGTTTAGGTTGTTGTGTCCTTATATAATTCAACCTGGCAGATTCTATCATCGTGTATCCATCAACCAAAAACTGTTGAAATAGTTTTTTCGCATTAACTAACAATGAAAACTGATTCTGTCTATCTTGAATTTTGTAACAAAAGAATTCTCTGATTGTAAGATTGGTTCTAAGTACCTCATCATCAATCGCAATCCTTCTATGTTTAATACCAACTCTATAACCATCTTTTGCATATGGGAAAATAAGTGGATATTGCAAAGCAAGGTAAGAGGGATGAAGCTCATTAATTCTTTGAAGACCACCAGACTTCTTTCTAACAACAATGTCCCGTTTATCAAATGCTCCATCAAAATCACCATGTATTAACGCAGCAATTTCTGATGCTGTTGGCAAATTGTGAATTCTTCCATCCTTATCTCTTGTTCCAATAAGCTTCAAGCTTACATCTTGAAACTCATTTTCTTGAAAACAATCTCTTACCATTCTGAAGGGCTGGACAAGAGGATTGCAAGAATCCAACATATCTTTAAGACCCTCTATGATTGTACTATCAAGCTGGTTGTTTCTTGTAGTTTTGCATTCTATCTGAGAACTGCCATAAATATAAAATGTTAAAATTTACATTCATTTCAAATGATAATGAATATAAATATACTGAAAAGCAAAATATATATTCATAAATGCCACAATTATCATAAAGAAATTACCTTACTGCTTTTTGACGATTTACAACTTCGTTTTGTGAATCATATATGTAAAGCTGGGAGAATTTAGGTTCTTCCCCATCGTCCGGAAGTAGACTACCCATTCGATGATAATTTTGACCTTGTAGTCTAAATACATAAGGACCTTTACCTCTTTGATAACTTTTGTCAACCTTCCCACCAAGAGATGTGAAGGAAAACATCATGTTATATGCTCGAATATTATCCATGAAATTGTGAGACTGTGAGGTATGACTTTTATATAAATGACGTAGTAATGGAGGAGGTGTAGGCGGTCGTGGTAGCTCAACATGTCCATTTGAACAACAAAGAGAATAGGATGTTTTCTTACATTTTGGATTTCCCCTAAACATTTCATCTTCCCATAACATTGCATCACATTTAGAACACACAAAGATGACATCTCCGTGATCAATATAATCTACAGACTTAGTAAATTTATAAGTCAACATAAGTTTTCTACATATTGAAAACTTAACAGGAATTTACATTCGTATCTTATACCTTTAGAAATTCCATGAATCTTCTTAACCACAGAATCTGGTAACATCTCATCACTCATTTGTAATTCAATTTTAGATATTCCACCTATATTGAAGCTTGTAAAATAAGATATATATAACAATTCATAAAACCTAAGATTAAACAAATATTTTGTTTCATTAAATTTAAAACATACAATTTGTAATATCTGATAATGGAGTCCTCTCAACAAAATTGGATATTTGCTTAGTACTTCCAAAAGGAGTGTGATGGACATTCCTTCTTTCGACATTGTTGGTTGAACCTTGTAAAATAGAACATATGTAAGGATTCCAAAAACATAACATATACACACATATTTCTTTTAAATTTTGTTTGCAAAACTGTAACACATACCACTTGAAGTATTTCAAAATGGAATCCTTTCAACAGAATCAGATGTTGATGCAGGATGACAACCTCTGTTGTTTCTCTTTTGTTGAAGAACATACTTCCTTTTTTCTCTTTCTTCAGCACACATTTGACGTTGAATTGCTTGAAGGTCAACTTCATACTTACTTGAAATTGTGTTATCTGTATCCATATTTTAAAATACTTGAATGAAAAAGATTGTTGACAACTCGAGAAAAGAACTTTGAAAGTATTGTGAAAATTATTTGAAATTACCAAAAAATATCTGCAGTAAGTATACATTTTACTTGTGTAGATGAGTGAAACAAATTACTACTAATATTTGGAGTAGCATAAGCAGGAAGATGATACACATTCCTTATCTCAACATTGGTGGTTGAAACTTGTAAAATAGAACATATGTAAGGATTCCAAAAATATAACATATACATACATATTTCTTTTAGATTTTGTTTGTAAAACTATAACACATACCACTTGAAGTATTTGAAAATGAAATCCTTTCAACAGAATCAGATGTTGATGCAGGATGACAACCTCTGTTGTTTCTCTTTTGTTGAAGAACATACTTCCTTTTTTCTCTTTCTTCAGCACAGCTTTGACGTTGACTTGCTTGAAGGTCAACTTCATACTTACTTGAAATTGTGTTATCTGTATCCATAATTTAAAATACTTGAATGAAGAAGATTGTTGACCACTCAAGGAAAGAACTTTGAACATATTGTGAAATTTTTTTGAAATTACCAAAAAATATCTGCAGTAAGTATACCTTTTACTTCTGTAGATGAGTGAAACAAATTACTGCTAATATTTGGAGTAGTATAAGCAGGAAAATGATACACATTCCTTCTCTCAACATTGGTTGTTGAAACTTGTAAAATACGAAACATGTGTAAGGATTCCCAAAATATAACATATAAATATATATTTCTTGTAAAATTTTGTTTAGAAACCTATAAGACATACCACTTGGAGTGTTTAATAATGGAATCCTTTTAACAGAATCGGATGTCGATGTACGATGAAAACCACTCTTCTTTCGCTTTTGTTGCAGAACACGCTTCCTTTTTTCCTTGCTTTAGCACAGACTTGACTTTGACTTGGTTGAAAGAACAGTTCATACTTACTTGAAATTCTATTATCTGTAGCCATAATTTCAAATTTCTGAATGAAGAAGATTGTTGAGCACTCAAGAAAAAGACTTTCAAAGTATTTTGAAAATGGTTTGAATTATTTGAAAATGATTTGAATTATTTGAAAAAGAAAGCTATATTATTAGGGGGTAAAATGTAAGTTCCTTATCTCAATGGCGGTAAAATGTAATTTATTATTCCAATGGCTGTTTACCTTTTTACATAGAGGCAGATAGAAACATACTTTACCTTTTTAACGACTCTCCAAATCCCCTTTACAAAATTGTTTGTCTGATCTCATAAAAAGTGCTTCAAGTTTTAATCACCGATGTCCATTTCAATATTAAATCACTCCACTTGAATTCTTCTTACTTTTGACATCATCAACAACTTCGATCAAGGTATAATAATATTTATTAAAATTTGTATATACATTAGTTTCATATGCACATGATTAACAACTGTTATGAAGACTGTTCTCAATGTATTGCATGTTTTAGATGATATATCAATTTAATTTTACAAGCTTTTTTATTTTTTATAATGTTTTCGATTTGAAGTTTTGTTTGATATGGTGTTACATTTGGATTCTTGAAAGCAATCGATAAGGTATATTTTGTTGCTTTTCTTACTTGATATTAAAGAATATGATTAAATGACAAATCTTTTATTTATAGACTTGCAAAAAAAAGTTATTGACAGTGGTACTCGATTCTACAGTTTTTAGAGGAATCTTTATTTATTGTTATACTCTAGATAAATCGATAAATATTAAATGCGTTATCTGAATGACATAGATATGTTAAACATTGTTGGTTCACATTTGTTATCATAGTCTTTATAAATAATGAAGTATCTGATAAAATACATTGTCTCATTTTTCTTTGATTTTTAACCAGAAACATCATATCTTGGAAGATGTCTTTTTATAAATATTTGGATTCTCTTAATTCCAAAATCTTGGTAAGATTATTACATTAAAACCATTTTCTAGAGTTTTATTGTTAACAATTAATTCACATATAACACTTGCCAATAATTAAATACTTGAACTCAACAGATAATACCACAAAACTTTGCAAACAATCATTTACTAAAAGAAGTTCCTGGTAACGTTGGCGTTATAGAGTGTGTAAACGGTATGAGATGGGATTACCGATTCTCAAAACACAATGGAACTTTTGCTCTAAAAGAAGGATGGTCCTCAGTTGTCTCTAACCTTTCATTGAAAGAAGGATGTCTGTTGGTATTTAAAAAAACTGCACCATATACATATCTGCTGACACCTTTTGAAAAAGTTCACCATTATCCAACAAAACTCCCAATGATTTCTATGTTCACATCAATATCGTTTGAGAGGAAGTTTGGATGTATGGATTCATTCTCCCATAGTTTTACTGATGTTTGTAAGGACGTGTTGGTAAGTTTTGGTATTTTAATCCAATACTTAAATGTTACTATAGTAATTAGTGATATAGTTGTTAATTTTATTGTACCTTTGTTGATTTCATAATTTTATACGTTTTTGTTCAGCTAATACCCAAGGAGTTAGTCAACGTCAGTATTGGAGTTGGTAAACTTAAAGAGACATTTAAGATCTATGTGAATCAGTGGGACTCTTTTGATGTACTACTTCAACGTGATCCTCTTCGGAATTGTTACTTTATAACCGATGGATGGGAAAAGGTTATACACTACATGGGTATGCAAACAGGAATTGTACTTGTTTTAAGATACGTAGCGGATTACATCTTTCTGCTTACTGCCTTTGATTTGAATGGATATGAGATTGTTGCACCAAAATCCAATGTCAGTCCGATAGACGATACTTCCTCACCCAATTTAGAAGTTCCTCAAATTACCGAGGATCTGCATCACCAGTCGGATGTTGAAGAATCCAATGACACAGATTCTGATAGTGATTATGTTGTATCGAATGAATCATCCGATGATATTGACGACGCAGATTTTGATGCCGCTGTCTCAGATTATGAAGCTGATCCTGATGTATACCCCTTACAATTCGTATGGTACTGCAGCAAACATTTTGTAAGTTTATTCTGTTAATATATTATTCCTCATTCTTTGGATGTTAAATGTTTGTTACAATTAAGCTGTTTTTTTTTGTTACTTTACTAAAATACATTATGTATTTCTTATTAATTATTAATTATTGGTATTTTATATTTATTTTTAAGCGTCTGAATGTGAAAGTAGCGTCTTTATCAAGGATTCATAGAACATTGAAGATGATAGTTGAAAATCTGAATGGAGTTGATACTGTAATTGACTTTCAACGGGAGAAGCATGGCAAGAGATTTAGATACGCGGCTTGTCAATTCACCAAGAAGTTCACGAAGCCCAATGGTATCTACAGAAATATGAGATGCAAATTTGTCTACTCTGAAGAAAAAGCCAAGCTGGTCTTAAAGAAAGTCTACAGATAGTTGTGGTTGTTGGTATTATCTCATTTGAGATAAATTATGGATGGTGATGTATCAAACTTCTATATTTTGAAAACTTACGACTTACGAATATTTAAATTATAATCATGTATGCTTATCTTGTTATTTATATTAACTTAAACCTTTGTTGTACATTCTCCATATATTTTAATTGGCTATTCATGATACATTACAACTTCAATTATACTCTGCTGATAAACACAAAGACTGTTATACCAAATAACCTCTGCTGATAAACACAACCTCTGCTGCTGAATATGAATACAAAAGCATCATAAAGCTAACATCTGCTGTTACTTAAAAGGCTTTTCTTAAAAGTCTTCAACAAATTTATGGGCAGTCATCGACACTTAAAAGACTTCAACAAATTTATGGGTGATCATTGTCATAACCTCTCTGATACAAACCTCTGACTACAAAAAAATTTATGCACTCAACCTCTATTCAGATAAAGTCTGCTGATAAACACAAAGACAGTTATAGCAAATAACCTCTGCTGATAAAACAACCTCTGCTGATAAACACAAAGACTGTTATAGCAAATAACCTCTGCTGATAAAACAACCTCTGCTGCTGAATATGAATACAAAAGCATCATAAAGCACACATCTGCTGTTAAAACAAAGGTCTGCCAAACATAACATCTGCTGATCATTCTACAGTATAGATTGCTAACATCTGCTGTGACTTAACAGATGATGCAGTTCAACAGAGGATTTCAAACATCTGTTTACACACGCCTCATGATGAACATCTGCTGATAAACACCGACACGGTTCAAGCAAAGGTCTACCAAAGAGAACCTCTGCTATGGACTAACAGATGATGCAGTTCAACAGAGAATGTTTAACAGCAGTGCTTTAACAGACCATGATCAGCAGATGATATAATATAATAACAATAATATTCAAACTGAAGCTCTGATGACATTAAATGCAAATTACATATCCCTATAAAGTTTTAAATTTCAAATTACCCTCCTATTTTAATGAAACATCAGTGGTTTGAATTTTGAATGAACAGCAGTGGTTTCATAATTGAATGTGGGCCAGACCTTTGAAATTGAAAAGTGGGGCAGTGGTTTGGATGGCAGATCTTTGAATTATGATGTCACTATGCTCCCACTATGCTTTAACAGACCATGATCAACAGATGATAATTAATAACAATAATATTCAAACTGTAGCAATTACATAACATACCATTAATCGAATCAACATGGGGAGATTGTAATACATAAACTCTAGGGTTTGTCTCGAGAGATTGTATATACATAACATAACATTAATCGAATCAACATGGGGACCAGTCAATCATGGAAGCAACATAATTTTCATCATAGACACTGAAGTATCATAAAACTGTGAACGAATATACCCAATCCGAAATTGTTAGACATTTTCATAAATCTAACAACCATCATCGAAGCTGTAACAAAATCTAAACACCGATACACTAAACACTGTTACATAAGAAAAACTTATACATAACTACTGATGTTGAATCCGCTGTAGATACTGAACCACTGCTGATACTGAGCAGTGGTTTTCCTTTGGTTGATCAGGCCTTAGGTACATAAGTGCCTGTCTTTAAGAGCTTTGTCTTCAACAGTGGATAGGTCTAATCAGTCTTTAAGTCCATCAGTCTTTATTGCGAGCAGTGGTTAGTTATAACAGTCCTTGGCTTTAGGATCAACTGTTATAACCACTCAATAACCCTTTGAGAGGCAGCAAGTGTCCGTCTATTCAATTGAGAGGAAGCATTACATTACATCCCTATTGAAAAACAGAATCAATAAATTTAGGGAAATGTGTTTGAAAGATGATAACTCAACAGTGGAGGATCTCATTCGACAGCTCCGATAAATTCAATGGTATTCTCAAATAATGCTTCCTAGATATTTGAGAATAACCATGAATTTATCGAAGATGTAGAATGAGATCCTCAACTGTTGGGCTATCATCTTTCAACCCCATTTTCCATAAATTTATCAATTCTGTTTTTCAGACCTCCTAAAGCCACCTATCCGCCTCCAAAGAAATCGAGACAGCTTGAAGCATAACCTGGACTTGCTGTCATTCCACCAGTTGAGTATTTAATCCCAATATACCAACTGAAAATCAATCTACTCGTAATCACATGGTACACCAATGCAAGCATCTGAATAAACAATAACAAATCAAAGAAAAAAATCAAAAGCTACAAACATATTTTTAAACACATATACATCTATTTTTAAACACAAACAGACAGTACCTCTTCATCAATAAAGTTGAGATCCATTTTATAACCTTGATTACATTCGGAAGCTCGGCAAACGAACTCAAGACTTCAACACCAAATAACAAATCCAGCAAGATCTACCTGAAGAACATTTAGCATACAAACCTTCAGTTTGTGATAAAAAGAAAAAAATAAAAAATATCTATTATTAAACTACCGTTGGTCTGCATAATATTCAAATCGATATTAAACATGATGAATAAACAGACATCACCAGCTTTTCTTATGTCATTGGGATCTCTCCTTTTACTTTCATATCAAAATCAATCTACTCGTAATCACATGGTACACCAATGCAAGCATCTGAATAAACAATAACAAATCAAAGAAAAAAAATCAAAAGCTACAAACATATTTTTAAACACATATACATCTATTTTTAAACACAAAGAGACATTACCTCTTCATCAATAAAGTTGAGATCCATTTTATAACCTTGATCACATTCGGAAGCTCGGCCAATGAACTCAAGACTTCAACACCAAATAACAAATCCAGCAAGATCTACCTGAATAACATTTAGCATACAAACCTTCAGTTTGTGATAAAAAGAAAAAAACAAAAAATATCTATTTTTAAACTACCGTTGGTCTGCATAATATTCAACTCGATGTTAAATGCAACGCCTCTGTCGTCTTCATCATCTTCTCTGTATCTACAGTTTTAGGGATAGAGAGTTGAGAGACAGTAGATAGAGAGATTGAAATGAGTTTTTGAAATTATGATCGAGTTTGGATTTGTGTTTGAATTTATATTTGAGAGAGAGAAGAATTGAAGCTCTGATGACATTAAATGCAAATTACATATCCCTAGAAAGTTTTAAATTTCAAATTACCCTCCTATTTTAACGAAACATCAGTGGTTTGAATTTTGAATGAACATCAGTGGTTTCTTAATTGAATGTGAGCCAGACCTTTGAAATTGAAAAGTGGGGCAGTGGTTTGGATGACAGATCTTTGAATTATGAG
Source organism: Helianthus tuberosus (assembly GCA_030545235.1). Taxonomy (NCBI): domain Eukaryota; kingdom Viridiplantae; phylum Streptophyta; class Magnoliopsida; order Asterales; family Asteraceae; genus Helianthus; species Helianthus tuberosus. Next base: position 162,943,569 of record CM060450.1, read on the forward strand.
GTCACTATGCTCCCTCTTTGGCTGCCACCTCATCGAGGATGACATAAGAAAAGCATTGTTGGACATACTCTCCTGCTGACACATCAACTTTTCTTATGTCACTTGGATTTCTTCTTTTATAGAAATTATAGATAGATTATCATCAAAATTTTGAACAATCGTGCATATCTTTAAAAAGATTTCCATTGGGTAGTTGTAACTTGTCAATGCCACGTGATTCATTGGGCAAGTTGTACATATCTTTAAAACCTATTGACTACGGAGATACGGAATAGTAGTTGATATTTTTCTTATTTTGTTCTTTTGAAAATCTCTTTGACCATGAAACTAAAGAGATATTTTATTAAAGGGTGTACCTATTTGCACACCCATTTGTCTGTTGACACACTAAAAATGTGTTTTTTGTCCTATATGCACACCCTGCAATGTCGAGCTGTGGCCAAAGCGCGGCGTTTTGGTCCGGTCAACCAGACAAAGACTGACGGGTGTCTAACGGGTCTGTTACCGGACCAAAACGCCGAGCTTTGGCCGCGTTTTGGTCCTGTCAACCAGACAAAAGACTGACACCCGGTCTGGTTGACAAGACCAAAACGCGGCCAAAGCTCGGCGTTTTGGTCCGGTCAACAGACCCGTCAGACACCCGTCTGGTTGACCGGGCCAAAACGCCGCGCTTTGGCCACAGCTCGACACTGCAGGGTATACATATAGGACAAAAAACACCTTTTTGAGTTGGCTATCTACACACTTGGTGTGTAGATAGTTTGAGCCTTATTAAATGGTAAACGGATAAAAATCTGGCTATCCAGGGTAACCCAATGGCACAAGACGACTTCACATGTTCGTGATCGCAGACAGCGTCGGGTTGCCTAAGCCCACCATCTCCAGTTCCAGAAAGAAAAACTGCCGCTCGAAACCCCACTACAGTAAAACATGGTTGGGATCGGATTGAAACTATAAACATGTGTTCTTCCATCCTAATCTTTACTTTCATTCCAATGCGAGTTGAGCTACCCCAAAATAAAGTGATCTAAGAGCATTCAGATTGTTATAACATGTTTTTTTTTTAACCAAATTGCAATCAAATAATTAAAGTTTTTTCTATCAAAATTTCTAATTGTATCATTTTAGTCTTTGTGATTTGAGGTATTTTGACAGTTTAGTCCAAAGGTTTTATTTTTCGCATGTGGGTCCAAAAAGTTTTTACTGTTGCCATTTTAGTACACTGGGTTAACTTCATCCATTTTTTCTGTTATCGAGAAGGGCAATTCGATCATTTTATATGTAATTCTGTTAACTAGAAGGGCAATTCGGTCATTTTATATGGTGGAATTGCCCTTCTTGTTAACAGAAAAAATGGATGAAGTTAACTCAGTTGACTAAAATGGCAACGGTGAAAGCTTTTTGGACCCACAGACAAAAAATTAAACATTTTGACTAAACTGTTAAAATGACCCAAACCACAAATACTAAAATTACATTTAACTCTTTCTAATTATATATATACTTATTTCAGATCAAAATTTCTAATAATATTAAATTAAAAATCGTTAAACTGAATAAACAAAAACAAATATATTATTAAACCAACTAAAACAAGACCAATGGGATGATGGTCCATTGGCAAAGACAAAGCCTTTAAAACACCTAGGTTGGGAAGATGAAGATATTAGGTTCAAGTCCTACAGACGATAGGGAATTAAAGAAATTAGCCGTTCAAAAAAAAAAAAAAAAAACCCAACTAAAACAAGCAACAAACGTAGGTCACTTTGCTGATCAATCCACCCAATTAACCAGAACTAACCGGACATCTGATCCGATACCGGATCCAGGTTGAGATCAAACCCGACAACGGTGTCGTTTTCTAGTACATCTCCGGTACCTGTTTCAGCCGTGGCAGACTACCGACACAATCGCCAACACCTAAACGAAACCCCGCCTTTAACCGATTTATTATAGCTAAAAATTCTTCAAACTCAGCATCTTCCGCCGTTACTCCACCGTTATAATGCTCCTTTTCTGTCCTCATTTTCTTGCCGGATGTTTTACCGTCTCCGTTAACCTCCGACCGCTTTTTCTTTGTATTTTCCATTGAATTTTATTTAACGACAACGAGGAATAATAGTTCAAGTTATAACCGGCAAGATGGTGATGTCATGTACGCAAATGTGACGTTTGATGGATTCTAAAAGCATCTTTTTTTATGATAACGTTTTAGGCGTGTTGATGATATATGTGTGGTCTATATCGCAACCAACACGACAGATATATGCAAAATCGAGATAGCCAGTACACTTCGATTAATTATTTTCACGCTGTGTTACGATTATCGAAAGCATCAATCACGAAATTCGTTAAAAATGGGTACCGGTATAAGTAGGGTACTGTATTCAAATGAAAAATATCTGTACAATACCTTATCGTATTGAACCGAATGTACTGATACTGGAAAACGCCAAATATAAGTACCGAAGTGCTCATCCTTAGTGGTGATGACAATTGGCATTTTTCTGTTGATTTATAAATCATGTTGTGATATATTGTATACTAGTTATGTTAGTGGGAAACTAATGCATTTCAGCCGACGTTCGTTCGGTATTAGCGTTGTTCTCGTTAAGTACATATTTCGTTTTTACGAGTTATTACAACATTTCATCTTTTTTAGATGGTACAGATTGTTACTTTATATTTAAATTCTTTTGATCATGATATGATTTGAAAGTACATCGAGATAGAAGGTAAACGGGCAACTTGCACTGTTACTCCTTTTGAATGGCAAAACTAAGTCTTTTTAAAAACTACATCCATAAATCTTGGGGTCATAACATTACTGTGCATGACCCTTTAAACTCGGCTAAGTAGGTCCACAACCTCTTGCGCAAGGAATCCAAAAGTATCAAAGGCAAATGGGATAAACATGTGCTAGTTGTCAAGGCACACTTTCTCGTGTTTGGTCGCTTTGCCCGAAGCAACTTTTACACTGTGTTCCAGAGATCCACTTAACTGGAGAAGAGAAGAGAAAAGAACTGTAAGGAAAGAGAAGGGTAATGGTGTTCCAGAGATTTTATTATGGGAGGAAAGTGAGAGAAGAGAAGAGAAGAGATAGGGGAGGTTATTTAGTGTTCAATTGTTTCATTCCAAATCGAGATGATTGGGAGGGAGAAGAAGAATGAAAGCCACGTTCTTATTTAGGGTTCGAGTTTTACCCTCATCAAAAAATGGCGGGTCACAACCCGCCATATCTTCAACCGGCCTTCCATCATATCTCCCATAATCGCATATCTTCAGTTATTATCATGATCTTTCCCATATCTTCAAATTCAACTTGATAAGGGCTGTTGTTCATTGTCATTGTTGCAACCTACTCTCTATCGGTGATCAACAATCCATCTTTGAGGTAACACACCTACATCCAATTTATCGCATATAGGTGTTTTAACTGTGTTTCTTAGATGAATTTTGTGAGGATGTAGCTTAGTATAAGATGAATTTTTTAGGTGTGGATATTTCCTTTGCATTTCTGATTCAAGCTCCCATGTGTATTCTGGTCCTCTTTTGGAGTCCCACTTCACTTTGACCAGAACTAGTCTCTTGTGTTTGAGGTTCTTGACTTTCCTATCTTCAATCTGTAGAGGCTTCTCTACAAACTTAAGTTGTTCGTTTACCTCTATATCTTTTAGAGGTACCACTAGTGATTCATCAGCTAAGCATTTCTTGAGATTAGATATATGAAATACATCATGTATTCCTGCCATTTCCTTTGGCAGTTGTAGCTGATAGGCTACAGGTCCTATTCATCTAATAATCTCAAAAGGTCCAACATACCTGGGACTTAGCTTTCCCCGTTTGATGAATCTTACCACTCCTTTCCAAGGAGAGACTTTTAATAATACCTTATCTCCTACTTGAAATTCCAACGGTTTGCGTCGGTTATCAGCATAGCTCTTCTGTCGATCACGTGCTGCTTTCAGTCGTTCCTTAACTTGAATAATTTTTTCGGTTTTTTCTTGCACTATCTCAGTTCCAGATAGTTGCTTTTCCCCAATTTCTGCCCAACAGACTAGGGTTCGGCACTTTCGTCCACAAAGTGCTTCGAATGATGCAGCATTGATACTTGTGTGATAACTGTTATTGTAAGAAAATTCTATTAAAGGTAAGTGATCGTCCCAATTACCTCCGAAATCAATTACACAAGCTCTAAGCATGTCTTCCATTTTCTGAATTGTCCTTTCGCTTTGTCCGTCTGTTTGAGGATGGTAAGCTGTGCTTAGATTCAACTTGGTTACCATTGCTTTTTGAAAACTTGGCAAAAAATGAGAGGTAAAACGGCCATCCCTATCAGAAACAATTGATAAAGGAATTCCATGTAATGAAACTATTTCATTTACATATAACTTAGCTAACTTTTCCATACTGAAAATTTCCTTCATTGGTAAAAAAATGAGCTGATTTAGTTAGACTGTCTACACTTACCCAGATTGTATCATTACCTTTTCTTGTTTTGGGTAATTTAGTAACAAAATCCATTGTTATTAATTCCCATTTCCAAACTGGCAATTCTAACTGCTGCAATAAACCTGAGGGTTTCTGATGTTCAGCTTTGACTTGTGAACAGGTTAAACACTTAGAAACATAGGCTGCTATGTCCTTTTTCATTCCTATCCACCAAAAATTCTTTCTTAAATCCTGATACATCTTATCACTTCCAGGATGCATCATATATTTGGACTTATGGGCTTATTCTAATATACGATGACGTAAGTTCCCTAATTTAGGTATCCACGTTCTCTTTTTATGGAATCTCCAAATTCCATCTGTTCCTTGTTCTAATTCCTTAATCATTCCTTTTAATTTTTCAGTATCATCCTTGGTTACTGATTCTTGTGCCTTTCTAATTTGATCATTTAAATCTACTTGTAGATTTAATTTAAGAGAACGTACCCTTTGTGGCTTCTCATGATACTTTCGACTTAAAGCATCAGCCACTACATTCGCCTTTCCTGCATGACACTAGATATTACAATCATAATCACTAAGAATCTCCATCCAACGTCTTTGTCTCATATTTATCTCTTTTTGCCCGAAAACATACCTTAAACTTTTATGATCAGTGAATATGGTAAACTTACTACCATAAAGGTAATGTCTCCAAATCTTAAGGGCAAAAATTATGGCTCCTAATTCCAAATCATGGGTTGAATAATTCTCTTCATGATTCTTAAGTTGTCTGGATGCGTAAGCTATAACCTTTTGGTGTTGCATTAATACACATCCATAACCTAACTTAGAAGCGTCGCAATAGACTACAAGGTCTTCAGTTCCTTCTGGTAATGCTAGTATGGGTGCATTAGTTAGTCTTTGCTTAAGAATTCTAAATGCTTCTTCTTGTTTTGGCCCCCATTCAAACTTAATGGATTTACAGGTTAGCTTAGTTAAGGGAATGGCTATTCTAGAAAAATCTCGAATAAATCTTCTATAATAACCGGCCAATCCTAAGAAACTTCTAACCTCGGTTGGTGACTCAGGGGTTTTTCCATTTGGTAATTGCTTCGATCTTGGTGGGATCCACATGAATTCCTTCATGATTGACTAAGTGTCCAAGAAACTGTACCTGTTATAACCAAAACTCGCACTTTGAAAATTTAGCATAAAGCTTTTCCTTTCTCAGTAAACTTAGAAGTGCGTGCAAATGCTTTGCATGTTCTTCTTTACTTTTAGAGTAAATGAGAATATCATCTATGAAGACAATTATGAATTTATCCAAATATGACTTACATATTCAGTTCATCATGTCCATAAATGCAGTTGGGGCATTGGTTAAACCAAATGGCATGACAGTAAATTCATAATGGTCGTACCCTGTTCTGAACGCGGTCTTAGGAATGTCCTCTTCCTGTACCTTTAATTGATGATATCCTGACCTTAAATCGATTTTTGAGAAAAATCGTGCTCCTTACAATTGATCGAACAGATCATCGATTCTCGGTAATGGATACCGATTCTTAATCGTGACCTTGTTCAATTCACGGTAGTCAATGCACATGCGCATTGATCCGTCCTTCTTTTTGACGAATAAAATTGGTGCTCCCCATGGCGATGAGCTTGGTTGTATAAATCCTTTCTCCAACAATTCGTCTAACTGTTTCTTCAGTTCATGCATTTCTGCGGGTGCCAAACGGTAAGGTGCTTTGGCAATTGGTGCTGTTCCTGGCAGTAGGTGGATTCTGAATCCAACTTCTCTATCTGGGGGTAGTCCTGGTAATTCTTCTGGAAAGACATCTGAAAACTGGGATACTACTAGAATATCCTTTAGTTCTTTTCCTTTAGTGTTAGTGATTATAGAAATCAAATACACTATAGATCCTTTTCTTATACAACTTGCAGTTTTCATTATAGAGATGAATTTAGTGGATCTAGATGGCTTATCTCCTTTAATTGTGATATTTTCACCTTTTGGTGAATTTACTTGGATTGACTTTTGATCACATAAAATACTGGCTTTATTGGCTATTAACCAATCCATTCCTAATACGACATCAAATCCTGCTAGATTCATTGGGTAAAGGTTTGCATAAACTTTTGATTTAAATTTCTATTCTTGCTCCCTGCAAGATTTCAGAAATCCTAACCGTTTCTCCATTTGCTGTCTCTACTAGACATTCTTGTGAGAGTTTAGTTAATGGTTGATTGAGAAGTTTGCAAAATGAAGTATTAATAAAACTTTGGTTTGCACCAGAGTCAAATAATACTTTAGCAAAAACATCATTAACTACAAACGTACCGGCTATGACGTCTGGAATCATTTTGGCTTCATCTGCAGTCAGAAAAAATGCTCTAGCATTTTTGGTGTTCTTGTTGTTCGTAGCTGGAGCCAATTTTGGACAGTTTGGCTTGATGAAACCTTTTTCTCCACAGTTGAAGCACAATCCATTACTGGATTTCCTCCTGCAATCTTCTTCCTTGTGTCCTGGCATCTTGTAGAAATTGCAGTGAGTGGAGCATTTTCCCGAATGCTTCTTCTTACAGGCTTTGCAGTATGGTGCAGATGTAAAACCTACGTTCCTACGGTTGAAATTCCCAGAACAGAATTCTTGGGTAAGCCTTTGAGCTAAGTTTCTCCTCTGGTCTTCTTCTCTAGTACGAATTAATTCATCTGTCAAGGTATTTGCTAGTTCTACAGCTTCTTCTATGGTTTGAGGTCTAGCTGCCTTGACTACATGCCTAATCTCCCCGATTAATCCCCAGATGTATCGGGAGATTAATACCGGTTCAGGTGATGCAAGGGTTGGTACTATTCTGGCATATTCAAAGAATGTGGTAGTATAACCCTTACTATCCACCCCGGTCATCCTAAGGTTCAGAAACTTATTGACTATATGTTCCTTTTCATTGGGAGGGCAGAATTTCCTTTCTACAATATTTTTAAATTCCTCCAATTCCATGTTGTAAACCCTATCACTTCCTCTTGACTGGAGGATAGTGTTCCACCATTCTAAGGCTGAGTTCTTAAACAAATTAGAAGCAAACATTATCTTGTCTTCTTCAGCACACTTGCTTATCTTTAAAACAGCCTCAGTCTTTTCTATCCAGCGTAGAGCTGCAATGGATCCTTCATTGCCCGAGAATTCTATTGGTTTGCAGGACCAGAATTCTTTATAAGAACAACCATAAGGCATGGTTCTTTTTCTTTTGGGAATGGGCACTTGAAGTACAGGTCCATTGTTTACGCTGTGTTCTGGTTCAGTTGGTCGCTTACTGCTATGCTTACTTTTATTATCCGCTTCCTTAACAGTTTGAATAATAAATGGCATTGCGTCTATGATTCCTTGTGCCACTATGTGTTGGATGGCACTATTATCCACTTGGTTTCCATTGTTATTGTTGTTCAGATTCTCATTATTCAGATTATCGTTATTCGGGTGGTTATCACTCTGGTTTTCATTGTTCAGGTTTTCCTGGTTCACTTCATTGTCCATCTGAATTTTAAAAATTTACCACGCATTAATATCACAAAATAATATTTAATATAGCCAATCACATGACACGCACTTTGGTCAAAAACGTCGATCATTGCGACTTTACTCTATTTTTATATAATATGCATCTATTACAAACCAGCACTGAAATTAAAATTACAATACCGACTGAAATTTAAAGTTACACTACTAGTAGTAGGCATCCGTAGTTTTTTTTTCATACATATTTTATTATTATTATTATTATTAATATTACTACCGTTTCCACCATCATATTCATGGATATGGATTCATCCAGAAATCCATATTGCGCTCTTCGTACTTCCAGACGAGTCGCTCTCCCACCTGTCTCATCCTTTCACTACTCTCTAAAATTTCCTCACCAAATGTCCTAAGTTTTTGTACATTTTCTGCACTCATTGGGGGTGCAGGTTCTAGGACTGGGTTCGGAATCTGGGGTGCGGGTTCCTGGTATGGGGGTGTAGGTGCCTGGTATGGGTAAGGATTCTCTAAAATCTCCCTAATGTATACATCGTTATCGTAATGGGATCTAGTGGGTCCAACCCTGGGTAGGCTCCTAATTTAGGCATGGGCATGTCTTCGTGTATCGGGTAACGTTGCACATAGTCCCTATTGTCGTCCCACCATGGGTCGTAATTTGGGTCTAAGGGATTTGGTGTGGGTACCCTAGGTATCTCCTCCGTCTTAAAATCATGCATTTCTACTTGATTTTCAGGGTTCTCTATTTCCATTGGTTGGTCAGGGAATGGTGGTTGTGGTTGGGGTGCTATCATTTGCTCCAGGTTAGGGTCAGCTGCGGTGGTTGCTAAGATATGGAAATTAGCTAAACCCCTATTAATCATGTCCTGGGCATGGGCATCGGTTTCTCTTTTGACTGCGGCTAGTGCTCTCTGTTCTTGCAACTTTTTCATACGCTTCCTACGCTCATGTGCTCCCCTACTGAACCATCCTCTCTTTTTCTGAGGGAATGGCTCTTCAGACTGAGCCTTAAACACGAATATTCTTTCTTCCGTATCAGCGGAGTACCCTGAGAGGGCAGGCTGAGAAGAGGCACCTTCGCTTCTAGGCGAACCAGACAATTGACGGTACGCGTCAGATGGTCCTTGGTCGCTCATACTGTAAACTAACAAATAGTCAAATAACACATAACAAGAAAATACAATTATGCACGTATTCCCGTAATTTATTTCCTAACAAATTGAATTTTGGTGTCAGCAGAACACTTATGTGGCTAAATCTGTGGCTTAGCTCTGATACCACCTTCTGTCGCAACCCCCGTCCCCTATCTTTCCCGGGAACGGGTGGCCGCGGCCAGTTTCGGTGGTATCTGTTGTTTTATCAATTTTGGCAGCGGAAATTACATCAGGATCGTAGTTAGGAAATATTTTATCAGAGTAACATACCACACTTTCATAATATTAAACACATGGGATAAAACCCAAGTTTTTAAGTACACAGATTTTCATAGGAATAAAGCCTATTTTTTTATTTAATAAAAACATCTATTTCTTTTAGTTAACTTTATTGCCACTTTTCCAAGCCTTCAGTGCTGTCCAACTGGCTTCTATTTGGCTTTCACATTTTGTTACCTGAAACGCGTTTAAAAACATTTTGTCAGTGGGAAATACTGGTGAGTGAATCCCAGTTTAAATAAAAACCATTGTACAGTATTGAGTCCGATCTCGCAATTACATTTGTTTCCAAGTCATACTAATTACCACCCACGGTACTGTCAACCTGACTTGTGGAAATGTTACCCCTCGCAAGGCAGTAACAAATTTTGTATACAAAACTCCAACATACCGACGATAATTGTATCCTTACAAATACTCAATAACTGTTTAATATATAATTAATTAAGTGAGGTTTTGCAAAAACAATTTGCAAAAAGGAGATTACTCACATTGATGTCTTAGGTTTTCAATAAGGGTTTCCTAGGAATTATCTATAAAATACACAAATGCACACATGTTAGTATAATAACCCATTTTAACATTAGCAATACCCTCCCCGAGACGGCATTCCAACGACTACGTCGGGCAGAACCACGACAGCCGTTACGGAACCCTAGATCAATCGGGCAGAGTATCTAATACGTATCCAGGGGTTATGATACTTACAACGGAGCAAAACTTCGTCATTTAGGGGGGGGGGTATTATGTCCGAGTATAACGCTTACTATGTGAAAATTGAGAGAGAAAGAAAGATTTTGAGCGAATTCGACTGAAGGCCTGAGCTCCAGCTTTATAGGGGCTGAGATCGGGTTCCTCGCGGCCCGCATAGACCTTATGGGTCGTCTTACGCGGCCCGCGTAATAGGGGGTCTACGGTGTAGCTGATCCGGGTCACAAGCATAGGTTCAACACTTTGCTGCCACGTGGCAGCTCAGGGCTGCATCTGATCGCCTTGCTGTCGCGGCCCGAAAAAGCTTATGCTCACTTTTACGCGGCCCGCGAGCGATGTCAGACATTTGTTTTTAATTAATTTTAATAATATTAAAGGTATTCGGGCCCTGTTTTCGCGTATGGGGTGTATTTTAAGACATATTGGGGTATTTTTAAATATATTAGGGTGTCGGAAAAAAATATTTTGGAGGGTTGTTATAGTTTAGAGTAAGAATGTACGAGTTCAGTATCCCTGGTCACCTATTATGTAATTCGTTGTTATTGTGTGATAAGGGTATGGTATGCTACTGTGAAGGGTCTTGTTTAAGACACATGAATTGATTTTTGTAGTATGCCTTATTGTTGACCCCAAAGCAGTAAGATGATAGTTATTGAATGCAAGAAATTGCCTTGCCTTTCTGTTAAGTATTGTAGTGGTCAATTTCTTAGAGATAAGATGTTGTAGTGACGATTGTTTGTTTTCTCGATGATATGCTTGTATGAGATGTTGTTGCGAGAGGACATATAGTCGTAAGTTAGAAATGTTGGTGTTGATTGTACCTTTTGCTTGCACATACGGGTAGTAGTGCAACCATGGTGGAAATGCGATGGTACTAAAGGATACGCTGCCAAGTGACGAAGTAATACAATGATGTGGGATGGAATGCGTAAAGGACCCAGTTGACAGATACTTTTGAAGCTTTGAGGATTTGTAGTTGCACGATGGAGAGGAAACGACAGATGGTTATTAATGCATGATTTTGTGATAATCGTCGGGGTTCGATGATTCTAAGGCCAATTGCGGGCATGGTATGCCCTATTTCGGGATACGATGAACTGTGTCGAAACGTCAGGAGGTGATCAGATTCCCAACTTCGGAGACAACATTGGCGTGACTATTGGAATTACCGATGGAACATGGTAGGTGTGTCAACGAGCAAGCGATAGTTACGAAACTTGACGGTACTAATGATGATATCATGACAGGGTAAGCGATGTTGAAATGACGATATAGGTTACAGATCGGGCGATTGGTTTCTGCCAATGAAACCTTCATGCGAAGGTCAATGCATAGGGGATTATAAAGGTTGCCTATAGCGACCGACATATAGAGACTCAAATCACAAGACAGGGGTGTCTAACAGGTGGGGTTTAACGAAAAGTTGTACAATGAGTGCACAAGCGAATAAGATGAGCTGGGAGGTTGGAAGAAGTTAGCTGAAAATGTTTTTTGGTTATTGCGTTTATCAAAATGATTGAAGATAAATGTAATGATCATAATGCTTTATAGTGAGAAGGTATCATACAGAAATGTGTACGTAACGTATAGATATGAGGTGGTGAATACGAATGGTCTTAGTCGAGCGGGATTCGAGGATGAATCATCTTTTAAGGGGGATAGACTTGTAACATCCTAAAAATTCGACAAATAAATATTTAGACTAAACGACAACCCAGATTTTATCGAAAAAGATTCGTTAACGGGTTTTAAATGTCTTTGGGCCTATAACTTGGTTTAAATTTGTTAAGGGACCCAAGTGTCATTATTGAAAGATGATTAAAATTACTTTGGAGAAAAGATATCAACATGTGAGTGTTTAGGGACTCAAGCGTAATTGTGGGTTTTGATATCAATTAAAAAGAAACCATAGGGCATGTAGTATAGCCCTAACTGTACGACGGCCACGAGGAGCAAACGAGAAGACGTAACTTGGCGGTTCACGACGGTTCGCTGTGTATCCGATCTATCGACTCGCGACTTAGGTAATCTCTTGATCCATTCTTACATGTTTCTATGTTTCGATTTATATGAGGCTATTTCGGTTTGTCTATGCTATAACGGGGAGTGTGTGACGTGATCTCAGTGCCGTGTTGGTGAACGGTGACGATGTGTTGACGGATGGTGACGAGCGGAGTATACGGTGGCGATGGTGATCGGATGTGGTTGTGACGTTCGGGGACGGGGAGCGGTGCACGGTGGCAGTTGTGGTCGAATGTGGTTATGACAGTGTAAAGGGTTTGGATTTGGACGAGTGAAGGTGGAGGTTGCGAGGGTGAGCATTGGTGGAGTGATGGCGGCGCGGTGGCGTAAGGCTGTGATTGTGGTAGATGGTGCATGAAGGTGGGTCGAGGTTACAATGAAGATGGATTATGGTCTTGTAGGTGTGCGATGTAGGTGGTGGTGGTGCTAGGAATTGGGTTGTAAAATGTAGATGGTAGGTGGCATTAAGGTAATTGTGATAAGGATGATGATATAATTTTTTTTATAATATAAAGTTTGCATGGAGTATGTGTGTGTTTTGTGCATGAAGATGTAGAAGGGTTTGTGTAGGAGTGTGTCGCATGGTTTGAACTATGGTACTGTGCATGCATGCTTGAAGGTAATGTGTGGGAGTTGACTTTAGAATGGTTGGTAGAGTTTGGTATGATAATGCCTAGGGTAGAGGGTAGAATGGTGTGTTCATGAAGTTAGTTTTACATTGTATAATGGTTGCATGTGGGTGTGCCTAATGGACGTGGTGGTTTGAGGCCATAATGATGTTTTTTTTTATGTTGTTGATTCCATGGATATGTGGTGTGAAGGTGTGAGTACTGGGTATGGAGGTGAAAAAGTGGTGATGGACGCGTATGGGGACCCGGTGTGGATTCACGGGTTTAAACAGGCCGCAAGCGATCATATTTGTATTGTAAATTGGGCCGGAGTTGGCGAGTAGCTGGGCTCACGTGTTCGAGAAATTTTATGTGTTTTATATTGTTTATTAATTTAGATGGTAACTTAGAGTTATTCGGTTACAGGATTCGCGTGAGGGGGCGTAGATTGATGCAGTTTGATGTGTGGATTTAGAAGTTTTGCAACCAGTGAGTTCTAATCCCCTTTTTCTTAAATACTTTTAGGGCTAGCATACATGCTTTTCAAATGTTTTCATACGTGCTACTAGCTCAATATATTAACGAGTCTTCCGATAAAAATGTTTTATAAATGTTTTTCCACGAACATATGTTTTTTTATACGACGTAGTGATTAATCGGACTATATTTGTCCTGCATAAGCGTATGACATGTTATTTAGTTATGTCGAGGTCGTATAGGGATGGGGCGTGGTAGGTGTCGATATTACAACCACAACTTGTGGCATGATAAATTTTATTCTATCATAGGTTTCGAACCTTAGTGGTAGTGAGATTGTGAAGGTAGTAGTTGTCGAGTAATTGACATGCTATTAACATTGTATGTGTACATGTGCCTTATGTGAATTAGCATCCTTGAGGAGCTTAATGCTGGTTACTTGTGATGGCGGGGTTACCTTTGGGGTGACATCAGGTCACGAGATGTTGGTTACTCGTGATGGCGGCGTTACCTTCGGGGTGACGTCAGGTCACGAGATGTTGGTTACTTGTGATGGCGGCGTTACCTTCGGGGTGGCGTCAGGTCACAAGATGCGGGTTAGTCGTGATGGCGGCGTTACCTTCGGGGTGGCGTCAGGTCACGAGAAACACCCTTGTGGTGTTTAGCTGATTAGCCCTAGTGGCAACGACGGACCCTTTGGGGTTAATATGCTGGTGACGGACTCTTCGGAGTCAAATTGGAGGAGACGAAACCCTAACGAGGGTGCCCTGACGAGGGAAAATGATGATAGCCTACGGGCAACAAATGATGTGTTAGGTTCCCCCCTTATGTGCTTATGTGTTTCACGCTAGTTAAATGGTGGGTATGTGATATTTATTTGTGTAGTTGACGAATGATGTCAAATGATGTGGGTGACGAATGATGTTAAACCATGTAGTCGACGGACGAGGTTAAGTTACAATTGAGTTTCAGAACATTAGTTGTTATGTCCTAGATACAGATCGGTTTGGTTAATAATCCTATGAATTAAGATGCATATCGGGTCGTCCTTTGATGTTAAAGTGATATGATCCAAATCGGAAAGGATTACATGTAGGATGATTGGGCCTAAGATATGGGTAGAGTTTTGGTTTACGGGTTGGACCCGTTAAACTTTAAAAATAATGTTAACGTAATTTAATAAACGCTGTTTTTTTTTTTTGCAAAGGTGGTGGTTTGGTTTTCAAATAAAGCGTTTACGATGTGTTTTAAAAGCTTTAACTTAAACTATTAGAACCCACTCAGCGTAGCTGACTTTTGCATGTATGTTAGATTGTTTTGCAGGTGTGTGATTCGAGTCAGTGTTGCTCTTGGCCAGCGGATGAGATTACTTGTGTTAGGGTGGAAGGCATTCAGTTTGTTAACGGCGAAATAACATTTTAAGTTCAAATAAATTATGTATTGTTTATAATTGAAAATTTTCCGCTGCGTATTTCGAGTAAAGTCTTATTTTTAAAGAGTACACTGTGATGTGACCCGACGGTAAGGTGCCCGGTTTGGGGGCTTTACAGTTTATGTCTTAATCAAAGGAAATACTGTTTAGAGCTGTTAAATGAGTTTAGATACTTAGGTTGTAAGCCTTTTAGTACTCCAACTGAACAAAGTTATTTAGTCACATCAAAAGTTAGTTAAGATCAGCAGTTACTTAAAAATGTTTTTGGTTTTCAAAAGTTAATTGGTAAGTTGATTTACTTATATTTAACCAGACCAGATATCAGTTATACTGTTCAATTTTTAAGCCAGTTTATGCACAATCCAAAAGAAGTTCATTTAAATCTGGCTTTGAGGTTATTGAGGTACTTAAAACTAAGTCCTGGTAAAGGACTGAGTTTTAAGAAAAGTAGTAAGTTAGTTTTAAGTAGTTTTGCTGATTCCCACTGGGCAAAGTGTTTGTCTACTCGGATATCTGTCACTGGTTTTTGTGTTTTCCTGGGAGAGTGTTTGGTCTCTTGGAAGAGCAAAAAACAAAACACTATCTCCAGGTCAACTGCAGAAGCCGAATATAGAGCAATGTGTTCAGCAACGTGTGAACTGATGTGGTTAAAAAACTTGTTATCTGAATTACATGTGAATTGTCAGTTGCCTATTAGTTTGTACTGTGATAGTCAAGCTGCTATGTCAATAGCAGCTAACCCAATGTTCCATGAAAGAACTAAGCACTTCGAGTTGGATCTGCATTTTTTAAGAGAAAAAGTGACAGATGGTATTATTAGTCCTACTAAAGTTGACTCAGAAAGTCAACTTGCAGATATCTTTACAAAAGGTCTTAATGTTATTCAGCATGAAGTCTTTTGTAAAAGGCTGGGATTAATTGACATGTTTAAGCCAAATGAATGAATGGGGGATGTTAAAAGTTATTGGTTGATTATCATTCATTGGGCTTATGTTCATTGGGTCAGTATTTATTCATTCTGGGCCTCAGTATTGGGCTGTTACGTTTGTTGTGTGTTTGTTACAGGTTAAAATATCTGGAGGGTCTGATATGTAAATTTTGAGGGACTCCGATCATCATGAGCTATAGTTTTGGACTAAAGTGAAACTTCAAAGTTTCACTCTATAAAAGAGATCTTCTTCTCTTTGTTAGCTTAGTTGTTACGGTTCACTCTCTCTCTTGTTCACATTTCCTCTGTATTTTCTCTGTTAGGGTTTTAGTTGTTGGAGCTTTGTACGAATAATCTCTTAACTGTATCTGAGAGATTATTCAGTTGTATTGGTTGTATTGTTCGTATTGATGATCATCAGTGGATGATCCCTAGATACTCTTTGTATCTTGTGTTGTATTGATCTTACAGTTGTAAGATATTGGGTATTTGGGGGGAAAATCTTTTGAGTTAGTTTAATAAGATTTTGTCACCTGTTTTGTCGCTATTTCTTGTGTTGATTTGTTTTACATATTTGATTCATAAATTTATACAGGATTCCCATGAAATACGTGGAGCTTTAAATTACTTGGCAACCAACCAAGCAAAATCAAGGATGCTATTTAGTTGTCCTCCTCTGATACGGTTGGGTTTACTAAGAGATATGATGGGTTCCGGTAACTAAGCGAGTTTAGGATGCAATTAACTAGTTGAAGTTTTTCTGTTTTTAGTAAGTTCAAAAATTGTGACTTTTATTTCTTTGTTTTGATATTTTACTGTATGGTTATGGACCTTGCTTTCTCAATGACTTGGTTTCTTTATTTCCTCTTTTAATTTATTGTTTCGTGTAGTGGTTCTGGCGTTATTTCACAATTATTGGTATTGTCGGTTTCTTGGATTGTTTATGATGCTAGAATACTTATATTTCATCTAGGACTAAAACTCCTCATCCTCCTCTCATATTCATATTAGCACTGATTATCATAGTTTTATTAGATTTAATTCATTTGTTCTTTCACATAAATCGTTTCAACTAAAGCTTTAGCATGAGCATCAATGGCAGATCTTGACGGTGGCCGGTTGCCTTTAAAACACACAACTGTTCATTAAAAGATAGCACCTAACCATTCAACTAATGTACCGAGGTAGAAGTAAGGAATGTCTAACCGCCGGTTCTTGATTCCGGTGAACATTCTAAGAAGATTAACAAAGGTCTTCGTAACAAACTTGCCGGAGAAGTGTAGCGGGAATGATTTATCGGATTCCATTCGTACCTATGGCGATATTTATGATCTTTACATTGCTCGAAAACGGGATAGAGCAGGCAATCGTTTTGGCTTTATTTCTTTTCTAGATGTTAAAGACAGGGGGGATCTGATATGCAAGATTTGTCACACTCGTATCGGAGATTGCTGGTTGAAGGCGAATGTGGCCAGATTCACTCTTGAAGACGGAGAGATTGAGAAGACGCTAAAGAAGATTGCGGACCAGAAACATGCTGAAAGAAGAAAGGGAATGCATCGTGAAGGAAAAGCTCCTTTGTTTTTCAATGGGACTCGTTCGTTTAAAGACACTCTTACGGGGAGACAAGGGTCGTTCTCAGAATCTAAGACGGTGGTTGTCGATAATCAGGTGAACGAGTTCCATGGTCTGCATGGGAAGGCTTTGATTGCTCGTATGTTGGACTTAGATGCTTTAAGAAGTATCCACATTATTTTGAATGAAATTTGGCTAGGTTTGGGAAGGGTCCAATATCTTGGAGGTTTAAGTGTTCTTATATCCTTTGAAGATAAAGAAACGGCAACCACAATTCTTGAAGCGGCGAGATAGGTCCTTGGAAGATTTTCTTCGGTTGATTATTGGGAAGGACAGTCCTTGGGTTATGATCGCTTGGCATGGCTTAAGATAATGGGGATTCCTCTGCAGTTGATTAACAATGAAGTTATAGACGCCGTGGGAGGCGTTTTCGGTAAGATCGTTCACCGAGCAAATCGGTCCGATGATGATGGCGATCTTTCTTTTGAATACATTGGGGTCTTGGTCGGTGACGGTAAACAGATTTGTGAAGAAGTGACGTTGATATGGAGAGAAAGGAAATTTAAAGTTTGGGTTTCGGAGGATTCCGGTGAATGGGTACCGGAATTTTATCAAGTTAGCATCCCGTCTGAGTCTATGACTGAGCCGATGCCAGATCCTATGCCTGAGAACACCAACGAATGCGAGATGGTAGATGCTGATTTGAACAAGGCTGGTGAACATGAAGCTCCATCGAAGTTTGTAATCGGAAACGGAACGATGTAGTCGGAATTGGAAAGGTCTCCGGCGTTTATTGGGAGTAATTCCAAAGATTGCATGGTTGGATCTCCATGCATGTGCATGGGAAACCAAAAAAGTCTTTCTGTTCCCAATATGGATGAGCATGTGCAGGAGGAGTGCATTGGGGATCAGGAACCGTTGCATAGTATAATCAATGGAGAGAGAGAAGTTGTGAGGAATGTGTTGAGCAATGGCCTTGAAGCCGAACAGGGTGGGCCTCCGTATGTAGAAAATAGGCCCAGTTACATCACTTGCAGGCCCAAAACGTAATTATTCCTGATCTAAACCAGGAGCTGGAGATTTCAAACACTTCGGACCCGTTCAACCTCGAGGAGATCTTCCGTTTGGAGGAGGAGGCTCGCCTTAATTTTGAGGAAGAAATTACGGGGGAAGATCAGGTTCGCCTCAATTTTGAGGAAGAAGTCTCTCGTACATTGGAATTTGGGGCCTGTTTGGGAATAGGTGTGGATGGTTTTGAGAATCACGTGAAAAAATTGATTTGTGGGGAGATGGAGATGAACTGGGATCAATGAATTTTCTCTCAATCTATATCAATGGGGGTTTGGTGTCGGCTTGGGAGCCGGATGGTATTGGTTAAGTTTTGATTCTGTAGGGCTGTTGAAATTGTCTTTGTGTCTTCTGTCGTTTTTTATTTTTCCTGTTTTGTTTCCCAGTTTCTAGCTGGCTCTTTATATTTATATATATAAAGTGATTTGCCGTTCAAAAAAAAAAACTTATATTTCATCTGCTGTGACATATTATTTGTTGCTCAATATTGATCAGAACATGTGTTTGCATCCAGCCTGACGTTAGCATATGTGAACTGATCCAGGTGTGTTTTCTTTACATTTGAATGATCTAGTTTTTATTAAGTTTTACCTTTTAATTAACTGATATAATGCTATGGCTGGTACTTTATAAGTTAAAGTGTGTTTACATAAGGTTAAGATGTTTTGTGTTAAAAGGGTATAATAGTAAAATTGTAGGTAGATATTGTTTAGTAGACGCCGGTTTACCCGCCCCGGTACGCCTAACCTGCATTTAATAACGCGTAACCAACAGTAGCAGTAGAAGTGCTACTGGAACAAAATCGGAGACACCATAGGCCCATAAATTCCTGTTGCTGTTTGGTTTAAAGAGGAACAAAAAGGCAGTTGTTGCTAATCGTTACGCGCTGCCGGATGGAGTCTGGGGTGCCTCGTTCAAGTGGGCTAGGCAGATACAGTCTACAGCTGAACTGGTATACTAGTTCCAGTTTGATATGTTCGTTGTGGCTTTGTGCTTCATATATGTAGAACAGTCGATTTGAAACTGCAGAATTATCACAACTGATTTTGTTTTTTTATAAAGTTTTACCTTTTGATTAGCTGAAATAATGATGTGGTTGCTACTTATGATTTAAAGTGTGTTTACATAAAGTGGAGATTAGGGGTGCAAACGAGCCGAGCTACTCGCGAGCTACTCGAGCTCGGCTCGAAAAAAAGTTTGAACGAGCCGAGCTTATATGAGCTCGAGCCCGAGCCTAAAAACAAGCTTGTTTAGTAAACGAGCCCGAGTCCGAGCTTCGCTTATCGAGCTCGAGCCCGCTCGCGAGCCTTAACGAGCTTTCTTTTTATATATTTTTTATTAATATATTAAACATATATTAAAATAATAATATTTACCATTTATTAATCTTGACTTGTTGATACCCGGGTAAGCCTTTTATATAAACCAATTTACCTATATTGGAGTTAAAGAAACTTAAATTTGATGATCGTACGTTGTTAAAGATGATTATAGTATATTGGTTATGATGATGATTGTGGTGTATAAATGATATTATTGAGAGATTTGGGTACAACAAATAGTTAATTTTGACCCTCTTTTTCTGCGTGAGATAATTAGGCTATTTCTGTAATTAAACATAGTTGCAGGATGTGCTATTATTTGCCGCAACACTAAAAATCTAAACGGTTTGGGTCGAAAAGGTTCGCGTCGAAACGGTTCGATTCGAAACAGTTCGCGTCGAAACGGTTTGGGTCGAAACGGTTCGCATCGAAACGGCACGGGTCGAAACGGTTCGCGTCGAAACGGTTCGTGTCGAAACGGTTCGTGTCGAAACGGTTCGTGTCGAAACGGTTCGATTTGAAACATTTTCTGCTTGTGATTTGGGCATTGAAGTAAGAATTTATGGAGTTATAGCCATGTTATAACTTATTAATGGCGCCTCTACTCAAGTGGATTGCCTTTCAGCTACTATTGTTTCCGGGCTTATCTTGGCAACTAGTTCTTAGCTTTGTTATATATCATGACCAAACGACTGTTAAGCTAGGTATGGCACATCTCACTTATCAATTTGTTTTTCATTATATTATACATCAAATGGGTCAATTTGGCTATGTTTCATGTGTAAGTGTGTAACGGGTCAAATGGGTTAAGCTAAAGGATTTGACTGAAAAGGGAACTTGTCAAATGGGTCAAAGTCTTCCGAAATAGACCTAAATCGCTCTCTAACCGTATTTGTTTCATTCTAGTCCGTTAATAGTTATTGAGATTTTATATAGAACAATGTTTTGACATATTGTAACCTTAATAGCACACTGTTTTCAGGAAGGCGACTGTGATAAACGATACAGGGTCTAGCAGCTGGTGCTGTGGTAGGATCTGCAGTTGAGAGAAGACTGCAAGTAGATATTGTTCCTTTGTGGGTAAGGATATATGAAAATTTTAGTTATGCTTTTAAAATATAATTAATCATCATTATTAAATGTGATCATACAAAAATACTTCATTAGATTTAAGAGGTTGTATGTAATAAAAATAGATGTAAAGCCACATGATGATTTTACAATTAGAACAATTGCGGAACTAGTGTTTTAGAGGAAATGTGATGCGTCGAAACGGTTCGATTCGAAACGGTACTGGTTGAAACTGTACGGGTCGAAACGGTTCAGATCGAAACGGTTCGCGTCGAAACGGTACAGGTCAAAACGGTACGGGTCGAAACGGTTCGCGTCGAAACGGTTCGATTCGAAACGGTTTGGGTCGAAACGGTTCGATTTGAAACGGTACGGGTCGAAACGATTCGCGTCCAAACAGTATGCGTTGAAACGGTTCACGTCGTAAGAGCCTGATTCAGTAATTTATCAACATGATAATATTTAGCTGCTAGATCTTTTGAGCTAACATTTATATATCTCTTTCAGTAAGCCTAAACTCACCACCCATGCCTTTAAACTTGGATTTCAAAATCTCATTTAGAAGCAACGTGCCATCTTGTGGGACTCCAACTCTCTCAATGGACTCCTCAAGTGCCCAAATTACGTCATACGCCCATATTGCAAGCACATGCACCTTTCTAGTAAGCTTCTTGTTCCATCTATTTGTGAAGTAATGCAATCTTCTTGATGCTGGTATATAACTAGTTAAACTATATGCATGAGTAACTTATAAATTCGTGATTTGATTCTTTTTAGTTGTGATTTGATTCTTTTTAGTTGTTTATGTTGAGACATGTAGATCGATTTGAAAAAGAACGAAATGTTTTATAGAAAACTCAGTTATGGTATCATCACTTGTCATGGTTTTTTTATTTTTATTTTACTTAAAGGGGTATAATAGTAAAATTGTTACTTTCTTTTCTTTTACTCTGCACTCGGGAACACACAAAATGTTTATTTTCTTTTCCTTTCTTTTCATTTCCTTCAAACTCTGGAACGTGAAATAAATTTGTATATTTTTCTTTCTCTTATTTTCTTTGTCTCTTAAACTTTCTTTCTTTTCTTTTCTTTCTTTTAGTAAACTCGGGAACACAGTGTTAAAGCAGCTTGACCCACCGTAAAAATACTACCCCCTAAGCCCACAAGGGGGAAATCCTTGTTAGATCAACACACGCGTGTTTTCCTCCTATCCATCCGAAGACCAAAACGTCGCCTGGTCTAAGGGTAGATCTTCCTTCCAATGGATTAGTTAAGAAATTCACGGGTGCCTCTTTCATAACAGAAATCCCAGCACATCTGAATATGTCAAAAAGAACATCCCTAACTAAATCATGTCGGTAGTTGAAACCCGGGAGCTCTCGACAATGAACTGCATGCTCCCCAAAAGAGTTCAAACTTGCTTTATGACAAATAGGGCATATCTCATCAACTGGAAATAAAGGAATCATGAGACGAAACTTAAGGATTGTACGGTATCCCACCGACAACATATGCTGGCCTAACTCATCTATAGGTATAGCAAGAAGAAAATCTTGGGCCTGTGGTGCTCGCAAACACTCAAAAAAGGACTTTTTGTCTAATGGTCAAGTCAAACTGTACTTCAATGTCCTGGACAATTTTACTAAAAAGAGCATTCGCCAATGCATGTTGGGCTTTAGGGGCGGTGTCCTTTTTAGTTAAACCGCTGAAGTCGAAGCTTGGAATCCTATCACGAAGACAAGGCAAAGCACAAACATAATCAAAATCCATACTACATATACCACTGTCTCGTAAGATGTGGTCCTGTAGCACCCAAGATTGGGCGCTCGAGGCTACAAAGACATAAGATGAAGCCTCTACAGCTAAATACAACGCCAAACCCCGCAAACTTAACAGGTAAGGAGGCAAGTCGCCACTGAAAGTCTCCAAAGAAAGGACCTTCACAAACTACCAATTCCTCAATCGCCTCACGCAAACCCTTGTCAAAGAATAACGCTGCATTTTCTATGTGTGCCGGGTGGCGTGTCCTCAAGACAAAGAAAAGTTTAGCAAAGCCCATACAGGATCGAAGCAAAAGTAGTTCACTCTGCGGGTCACCTAGTTTGGGTAGGAGACGCATAATTCACTCTGCGGGTCACCTACTTTGGGTAGGAGACGTATCAAATCCACAGCATTAACAGCTTTTTCTTTGCCGACCCCTAATAAAGCTTGCATCTCTAATAACCCCCCCCCCCCCCCCCAGAAGCTTCACCCCCAATAATGGTCTCTCGAGGTCCGTAGGAAATAACCCCTCACGAAACTTGCTACCATCACAAGAAGGCCAGAATAGCTCAATTTTCTTAATAGTTAGCTCGAGACCCAATGTTGGACACATCACCTAAATGATGTCCAATGCTCTAGCCACCTCTTCTGAATCTCCAATGACAGTTCCATCGTCAAGATACCAAGCATGAAGAAGAAGCTTGCATTTGTCTCTAATCTGATACATAAATGAGTGCAAAACAAAAGCGAAAATAAATGATTCTAATGGATCCCCTTGCGGAACTCTAGTGGTGGACCAGATGTTCCCATCTCCAAAATAGTTAATAACATAGATAATAATATTTTATTTTAAAGATTTTAATAACATAGTTAATAAAATAAAGTACTTATTTACTGTATTAGTGTTCCAAATAACATAGTTAATAAAGTACTTTTTTACCATATTAGTTTTCCAATACAAAATATATTATTGAAAATACAATGTGATATTAACTTTTAAATTTAACAATAGCATTTAAACTTCTATAATTTAAATTCTTTATTCATTTTCTAAAATAAGATCTGAATCAAAACTATACTTAAAAATATATACTCATTTTAGCATATAGAGGGATGGTCACATGATGTAGCAGGAAACACAACACTTAAAGATTTAATCAGTTTTAATGTTTTTGAATACCAAGAATTTATAAAAAAAACCCATGTTAGCTTCAAAACTCATTTGTATTTTTTACCTTAAAATTTTACTTTAACCCGTATTTCCCTCTTACACTGACATTTAAAACCTACTGTATGGTGTTGATATTACTTGTCACACAATAAAACTAATACTTTAGTGTTACGTAGTTTATGTTGAGCAAGTTATTAATCATTTTTTACCTAACTTCTTTTTACTTCAAAATATCATTTAATCAATATGCATTTAAACCGATTTCAACTCACACAGCAGACCCACATTGAACGGGTCGGGGTCCCCGGACCCCAATGTTTTTTAAAAATTAGTGTATCCAGTATATTAAATTTTATAACGACCCCATAAATACAATTAGTTGGACACCATAGAAAGAAAAGGAAAGTTGGTGTAGTGGTAAACCTCCATCTTTAACAACAAGAGGTCATGGGAACAATCTTTGTATAGCCTGTTTTTTCTGTTTTTTATTTTAAATCTAGTTCAAACCTCACTCTGACCCGACCCGAATGAGAACCCTTTGTATCGTTGGGCCTAAGAGAAAAAGACCATGGCTACGGGCATTGTTATGACTTGTGAGTTTACACAACATGAATATGATATGTGAAATACGGATTTTGGATTTGTATAAACGGTTTGGATCATATTTCGGGTCAAACTCACAAACACGATTAGCTACATAAGTCTTATTCTGGTTGATCGGACGGATTTAGTTGTTTTTTATAACAAAATTGAATAAAAGTAAAAAAGAAATGAGTATTAAGTTTAATAGGTTAAACCTAGTTATCTTATCGACAATTTTTTTTTATCGTAAAGAGTATTAATATGCAAAAAAAAAAAAAAAAA
Organism: Helianthus tuberosus; assembly: GCA_030545235.1. Lineage (NCBI taxonomy): Eukaryota > Viridiplantae > Streptophyta > Magnoliopsida > Asterales > Asteraceae > Helianthus > Helianthus tuberosus. The sequence continues at coordinate 162,967,985 of CM060450.1, forward strand.
TCAAATAAATGAAAGTTTCTAGTATAAATGGGTAAACTCATGCCATGTTCGTATTCATGTTTATGTTTCTTGCATGAAGTCAGATCCGGGTCAAGCTTTGGGATTTACATCAAGTGTTCGCATTCTCGCCAGGTTTTCATGTTCTAATGGTTAATGCGCAAACATGATCCTTTTACACTTTACGGATTATGATCAAATACAAAGGATCCTAATTGTAAGAAGTGTAAGAATGATTTATAGAGTGACAAGTGTCCAATAACCTAAAAAAACCCACTACACTTCTTACAATTAGAAGTGTCACTCTATAAATCCATCTTACACTTCTTACAATTAGAAGTCTTTGTAGAATAACTTAACCCTACATTTTACTACTTTATATGATTAAAAGACAATTGGTTTGCTAGTTGTTTCATGTTAACTAGATTGCCATCTTGTCTTGATATATTTATATTCATTGTTAGCATCAAAACTCATTCTGTATGGTTCTACTTAAAAAAATTTAAACCATGCTCTTATCTTTCTTTACTGAATACACAATACATTTCGTAATTCGTACCTACGGACGAAAACTAAATGTTCTTTGTCACATGATATAAGTTGTTATTACTTGTAAAACAAACTTAATTCCAAATTATCAGCAATAAAAAAGACCTTTTACTAACCTTACTTTTCTTTAAATTAAAGAAATCGACTTATAGTTAACTGTTATTCTCTCACCAAAATCTCAAGGGTTGCCGGAACTCGTCTAGTGGCTCGACGAAGAGGATTGATTCGGATTAGTGTGCGAGGTTAGTCGATTCAGTTCTCGGCTGTGAATCAGGACTTTACCTCTCTCCCTAATTGGTTGATTGAATCTTCCATTCGCTGCTAGAGTTTTTCCGGTGTCTCTTCGTTTTCTTTCTTCGGTCGGATTAGTCGTCTGCCCTGACCTTGATTGCTTAGTCGGTCTGTTACCGATCGCGGCTATCTCTGTATAGTCCAGCTTGATCAGTACGAATCCGATTAACCTTTTAAAGCTCAGCGGTGGTGTCGGATCCGTGGTATGGAGGGTGCTGGAAGTTTTGGCAAGAACCAGGACAGTGGGAAGTTTGCCGGTAACATTACCAAGTTCTTTCTGTCTAATCTTCCAGAGGGGTGTACGCCATGGGAGCTTTCGTGTTTTTTAAAAGTGTTCGGGGATGTATCTGGGACGTATGTGGCTAAGAAGAGGGACAAATAGGGTAACAAGTTTGGTTTCGCTAGCTTTTAGAGATGTGAGAGACAAGGATAAGTTAGTTGCGGCTCTCAAAGGATTGAAGATGAGTGGGAACAAATTGAAGGTAAACATTGCCAGATTTGTAGTTGAAAACAACGGTCGTCCAGATGTGTTAGGTCCAAGGTTTAAGTCGCCGGAAGGAGGGTCCAACAATACGTCCCAGGTGGACAAAAGTAAGCTGTTCTCGTTTAGGGACCACAGGTCTTATAGCGGAGTGCTGGGAAAGGAGAAAGGCCAGGAGCAGCGACAGGAGGCGGGAGGGGTATCGGTTAAGAGGATTATTATTCCGGACACCACAATGGTGCTCGCAGGTCTGCATGGTAGAGCGGTGGTGGGTAGGATTTTGATCGTCTTCGTGGTATTGTCGGGACCGAGTTCCGCAACATCCATTACTTGGGAGGCTTGTCCATTATGGTTTCATTCGCTGATGAGTCAGATGCTAGATCGTTTTTGGAAGCTTCAAAGATATGGGGACCATGGTTCGTTAAGCTAGACTTGTGGGAAGGGTAATCCCTAGCGTTGGAGAGGGTGGCTTGACTCAAGTTGATTAGAATTCCCCTCCATCTGCTAGAGTCTAAGGTGTTGAGAAGCATTGGAGAATCGTTTGGTAAGGTGTTATATGTTCCAGCCCAGTTCGAGGAGGATCGGGATTTCTCGATTGCTCGGGTAGGTATCTTATCCGGTGAGGTTAATCGAGTCAAGGAATGTGTCAACTTGGGTTGGAAGGACAAGTCGTTCAGGGTTTGGGTGGAAGAAGAGCAGCAGGACTGGGTCCCAGACTGTTTGGTGAGATCTTCAATTCCAACTCCTTCTCCATCTTCACCAATGAATTCCTCATCGGTGGTCAAGTCTCCGGTGGACACGGTGGGTGAAGTCGGTGTTCCTTTCCAAGACTGTGGGAGGGAGGAAGCCGAAGGGTCCAACGGTTCGGTTCCCGAGGCTGATTGGGGGACAGGTGTTATGTTCGAGGAGAATTCTAATTGGCAGCCACCTTTGTCAGTTGATAAGGATGGTTCCAATGTGGAGGGACAACATGCTTTTTTCTTTAAATTTGTGGAGAATCCTAAACGTCGCAGGGTTAAAGGAAGTAGGGCCCGCATGCAAAAAGAGGGTGTTTCTAAAGTTTTTAATTCCGGATCTAGTGGCTCACAGAGGCCCAATAAAAGACCCAAGGCCCAAGAGGAAAAAAGTGACTCTTTTTCTCTTAACCAGTTATTGGGCTCTGTTAGGCCTCAGGCCCAGGTCTCGTCTAATGTCCAGGGGAGTCCACAGGGAGATAAAGACAGCAGAGGATCCCTTTTCCAAGCTGGTGGGGTTTATTTTGACCTTAATTCCAAGGCTCATAGTGATGATGGAGCCAGTCTTCTTGACCAGGCTCAGGAGGTGGTCAATGACGCGGCTTCGAAGGTCGGTGAGGAGGGTATTGGGTTTAATAAGGAGGTTGAAGAGACGGTTGGATTGGGGATTCGTCTGGGAATGGAGTTGCAGAACTATGTGGATTTGGTGAAGGAGACCATTCTGGGAAAAGGTATTAATGAGGTTAAAATATGAATTTTCTTTCTTTGAATGTGCGTGGTATAGGTGGGGCTGATAAGGCGAGTTAGATTAGGGGTTTAAGGACTAGGTTTGGGATCTTTTTTGCTGGTTTCCAAGAATCGAAACTAAGTTCTTTGGATGGTGTTGATTTGCTCGAATTGTGGGGAGAGAAAAGGGTCGGCATGGAGTGGGTTGGGTCGACGGGTCTTTCAGGAGGGTTGATTTGCATGCGGGATCTTTCAGTGTTCGAGTGTGACGGTTCGGTCAAGGACAGGAACTTTTTGATCGTTAAGGGGAAACTTAAAGGTAGCGGAGCTAGGATGAATATCATTAATGTTTATGCCCCTCAGGACGTGCCAGCGAAGCAGAGGATGAATACGATGTTCAAACCTTCTTGTGCGAGTTATTTTAACTCTTTTATTTTCGATTCAGGTCTTTTGGAATATGAAATGAAGGACATGAAGTTTACGAGGTGGGACGGTAAAGGAAGGAAATTTAGCAAGATTGCCAGGTTTCTTGTGTGCCCGGGTTTTCTCGGTATGTGGCCGGAGGCCTGCCTTCGGGCGCTCCCAAGGCATCTGTCGGACCACAGCCCGTTGGTTTTGGTTACTAAGGATTCCAATTTTGGGCCGAAGCAGTTCATGGGTCTTTAACTCTTGGATTGGCAGGCCTGGCTACGAGGAGGTAGTTCACTCCGCTGCCTTGTCCTTCGTTTGGGAGGGCCTTGCTGATCTGAAGTTGTTAAAAAATTTGAGCATATTAGGAATTGTTTGAGGAAGTGGCGTGAAGATATGGTAGAGGTAGAAGGCAAAGACCATCAGCCAGTTACTTTATTTTGTTACTAATCCCCAGTGGCGTAGGAGGAAGAATGGATTTTTGCGGAAAACAAAAAGTTATTCAGAGAAATCGAAGAAAATAAGAACAAAGATCTAAGGCAGAAGTCTCGAGTTAGATGGGCCAAAGACGGGGACGAGAACTCAAAATTTTTCCATGCCATGATTAATTGTAGGAAGGCTTCCAATAGGATTCATGGCCTTCACATGAACGGGTCGTGGTGTTCGAAACCTTCTCTCATTAAGAAACAGGTGTTCAATTTTTTCAGACAAAGATTCAAGGAATCAGTGTGCAGTCGGCCGAAAATCTGTTGTGATAACATCAAGACACCGGGTTCGGAGGATGCTGAAAGTCTGATCAGGCCTTTCACGGTGGGAGAATTGAAACAAGCAGTGTCCGACTGCGGTGACGATAGAGCCCCTGGTCCGGATGGGTTAAATTTTAAATTTATCAAACACTTTTGGGAGCTCTTTGAGAATGATTTTATCCAAGTGCTTAATGATTTTCACAAGAGCGGCGAGATCAGCAGGGGGTGTGCGTCTTCTTTTATCGCGCTGATTCCGAAAAACAAAGATCTGCTTAGTCTCAATGAGTATCGGCCGATCAGTTTGGTGGGGGCAATCAATAATGTGATCTCCAAAGTGCTGGCGAATCGGTTAAAGTTAGTCCTCGGCTCTGTGATCTTCGAAACCCAATCTGCATTTTTGAAAGGTAAATATATCCTACATGGTCCGCTTGTTTTGAATGAGGTAACTAATTGGATTAAGAAAAGCAAGAAGAGGGCGTTCCTTTTGAAGTTAGACTTCGAGAAAGCCTATGATAATGTCAACTGGGGATTTTTAGATATGGCGATGCGTCAAATGGGATTCCCTCAGTTATGGTGCCAATGGGTTGTCGGGGTTCTCTCTTCGGCTAGGGCCGCGGTATTGGTTAATGGAGCACCTACGTTCGACTACCCATGTCAAAAAGGTATGAGGCAGGGTGATCCTCTATCCCCGTTCTTGTTTTTGATTGTCATGGAAATTCTTTCTTGTTGTTTTGGGAAAGCGATTAGAGAGGGTGTTTTCAAGGGGGTTCATCTTCCAAACAATGGGCCGGTGGTTTCGCATCTGCTATATGCAGATGACGCCATCATTTTAGGAGAATGGTCAGAGGAATTTATTTACAATGTCGTTAGAATTTTAAGGGGCTTCCACGTTTGCTCGGGTTTGAAAACTAATCTCGAAAAATCCTCCTTTGTTGGCTTAGGGGTGGCCGATTCGGAGGTGGCTTCGGTTGCGGAAGGTGTTGGATGCAAGGTGAGCCGCCTTCCGTTTAATTACCTTGGTATCGCGGTGGGTGCTAATATGAATCGAATAGTTAATTGGAGACCGATTCTCGAGGCGTTCGAAGCCAGATTACCGTTGTGGAAGGTAGCGACGTTATCTATAGGGGGGAGAGTCACTCTTATTAGGTCGGTCCTCAAAAGCCTTCCGAGTTACCACTTTGCCCTTTATAAGTCTCCTGTGGGTGTGATTAGTAAGCTCGAGTCTCTTATTCGTAAGTTCTTATGGGGAGGTAGCGGCAATGGGGATAAGATGCATTGAGTCGGATGAGATCGGGTGGCCTCCCCGGTTAGTGATGGTGGCCTCGGTCTGAGAAAATTAAGCTCTATCAACATAGCTCTTCTGCTTAAATGGGCGTGGAGATTCAAAGTGAAAAAAGGAAAGTCTTTGGGTCAGTGTGATCTCTTCTATTCATAGCCACAGGTAATCCTTCGATTTCCATCCTTTAAAGGCCTCATTGGGAGGAGTCTGGGGTAACATTGTAAAAACAGCCGCTTTACCTTTCGTCGGGTCTGATCGGTTTTCGAAGTTCATCAAAGGTGAAGTGGGGGATGGTGCGGACATCCGTTTCTAGCTTGATCCGTGGCTTCACATCGAGCCGCTTAAGTTTTGCTTCACGAACCTTTTCCGGCTGGAAATGGAGAAAAGATGTAAAGTCAAGGACCGTATTGTTAGGCCGGTGACTAATCCAGCCACAGCTTGGAAGTGGAGGACGGTTCCGAACAACGATGTTGAAATGGCGTAATGGGCTAGTTTGTGTGGTATGCTTGCCAGTGTTTCTTTATCGGTCAAAAGGGATAAGTGGGATTGGTTGGGAAAGTCGAACGGCGAGTTCAGGGTCGGGTCTATCAAACGCTTGATGGACAGCAATTCCGATTTCAGTTCCAGATTTGTGTGGGAGTGGTGCAGGTGGATCCCTCTTAAGTGCAATATGTTCTCTTGGAGAGCTGAATTGGATAGGCTTCCGACGAAAATTGAGCTGAGTAAAAGGAATATCGACATTTAAGATACTTCACGCCCGCTGTGTTCTTCGGCCGACGAGACAGTTGACCATCTCTACACGGCGTGCAGTTTTGTGACGACTCTTAGGTCGAAGATCAGTAGTTGGTGCAGGACCCCTTTCTTGGGTGCTTTCTCGTTTCGAGATATCGTGGAAGCCCATTCGGGCTGCGGGCTTAGGGGGAAAATGAAGGAGGCTTATCACGAAGTGGTGCTTATTCTATGTTGGCGGGTTTGGAAAGCAAGGAATGAGGTCGTCTTCACCGGAAAGGTTCCGAATGTTGAGGACGTTTTCAGCGATATCAGATCTCTCGGGTATCTTTGGTTTAAATATAGATCGAAGTATAGTGATTGTTCTTGGTTAGATTGGTATAAGTTTGTAATTATGTAGTAGGTTTGTGTTTCGTTCACCCGGTCTTCGGGCGTTCGTTTGTTTTTAATGAAGTTTTCCTTAAAAAAAACAAACTTAATGCCTAAAGTTATGTCATCGTAGTTAATGTTAATTAGAATAATTAATGTAATGTAAAGGCACATTAAAGGGAATGTCTCATGTTCTAATTTGGTCAAAGGAAAGAATTAAAAAAATATTAGTGTAAGTAAAACAGGGTAGTACCAGATAGCGCTGCCTGATACTTCCCTATTGGTCCAGTCAAATTAAGATTTTGTCCCTTTTTTGTCCTAGAAAAATTACGATTTTACCCTCCGTTTAAATTTACAGTTTTGCCATTCTTTTTGTTTTTTTTTTCTTTTCAAATTATGATTTTACCCCCAGTGTAAAATTACAGTCATGAGATCGTTTTAGTTTTTTTTTTTTTTTTGACAAAACCATGATAGTGTTTTGTTTTTATTGTTGACTCAGTGTAATTTTTATTCGTGTTAGGCGGTTGCCTTGCACACCCTCCGTCGCACACCGCCCCCTCCCTCTGTCGCCTCGCTGGTGTCCATCTGCGGACGTTTGGGACGAGCCATGTGATTGGCTGATGGTGGGGCCCCCAAGTTCTTCTCTCTCTCACTCCTTTATTATATATTAGTTTTTTTATTATTGGGTAGTCCCCCACACCCTTGGATAGTCCACTTTGGATGGTCCTTCATCGAATGTGACGTGGCACCTACGTGGCGAATAGTCCCCAAAGAGACTACCCAAACCACACCCTATGGTCTTAGACTGTGTGTTATGGGGCGTGGGTTGGCTGAAAACGCCCAAGCCACCACCTCGGGTGGGCTTGGGTTTCGGCGTGGCCCAAGGGGCGGGAGTTTAAGACCGGGCGTTGGGCATGCCTAGCGGTCATACGTGGCCGGCTCCTATTCGCTTTTTGGCTAGGTCATAACGGGCTACATTTAAAATTCAAATTATAACCGTTTGGCCAAGCCAAGCGGTTCACCCACCCAACTGTCCACATCGCTATATATATAACCCCCAACCCCACCGGCTGTCCACCGCTACCCCAACCCAAACACACTTGATCGAACCCGCTACCCACACACACTTGATCGATGGCCTCTTGGACACACGAGGAAGAGCTAGCTCTTGTTACGAGCGTCGTTGACGCAATGAATGACCGTCAACCCGGTGAGACCCGTTACTGGTCGGAAGCTTTTGCTAGCTACCGGCATAACGTGGGAATCGACCGGCACAATTTAAACGCGTGCCAACACAAATGGCGCGAGCTACGACCGAAGCTCGATCATTATAAAGTCTACCACGACAGCGTCCCGGGCGGTAAGATAAGTCACGAAGACCTGGTGGCGGTGGCCAACATCGAGTTCCGGGGCAAGGAGCGGAAGCCGTTCGACAAGCTCGCCCTTTCCGAAATCTACCTAACGCTCTAGGTTTTTTTTTAATCCTTTTTTTTGTAGAATTTTGTAATTTTTAGGAATTTAATAAAATTTTAGACTTTTTTTTTAAATGTTGTGTGTATTTTTAAATTTTTGGTATTTTTTATTTTAATAAACCTGCCAAGCCACGCGGGCTAGCCACGCCCCGCCATACCCCACGAACACGTCACTCACCAGCAGGAGGGCTCGAACTCCACGTGTCAACACATGCCCCAAACCCCCGCCCCACCATACCCCACAGTGTCTTAGTATCCAAAATAAAGGATCTAAAAAGTAAAAACACATAAAAAAAGATAGCAGCTTCCAAATCAGAAAAAATGAGAAAAATGCTCTTACTTTAACACATAAAAAACTCATTTAGTGAAGAAACTAAAAAAATGTATCACATCATCACTATTTTTTCCAAGACTATACCGATTTAACTAAAAAAATGCATAATGTATATGTATGGCCATGGTAGTGTTTCTTTTTTTTCTCCGGTATAAAATTACAGTAATGAGATCGTTTTAGGTTTTTTTTTTTTTTTTTTTTTTTTTTTACAAAACCATGGTACTGTTTTGTTTTTATTGTTGACTCGGTGTAATTTTTATTCGTGTCAGACGGTTGCCTGGCACACGCTCATTTGTCTTGAAAAATTACAATTTTGCCCTAGTTTAAAATTATAGTTTTTTATCGTTTTAGTTAGTTTTAACAAACGTATTGATAATGTTTTGCTTTAATTGGTTGACTCGATGTAATGTTTTTTGAGATCGTGTTATGAGTAGTATCAGGGTCGGCCCGAAGGGTGTGCGGGATGGGCGACGGCTCAGGGCTGTAAACGAACCGAACGAACACGAACAAGGCCATGTTCGTGTTTGTTCGTTAAGGAAAATAATATGTTCACGAACGCATGCCGAACATAAGTTTGTGTTCATGTTCGTTCGTTAAGGAAATTCGGTTGTTCACGAACAGTTCGTGAACACTGGTCTCGAACACAAATGAACGCAAGCGAACACAAACGAACGCAAACAAAAAAAATAACGCAAACGAACATTTAACTTGAAAATAAAAAAATAAAAATATTGTTATCCTTAAACATTGGATATAATTATTTAAATACAACCATCAAATGATAAATCAAAACACAATAAGTCTAATTGAAGGGGTATGGTCCCAGAAACCATGCGCAAACGGATAAGACCATACCCTAACTTCATTCCAAAAACATCTTAAACAAAACCTTCCGCGGCCGCGTAACGGTTTTAAACAAGATTTGGAGAAGGAACAGTCTTTAATGACCATGCGCCGGAGAAAGGAAGGACAAACACTCAACTAACACCCTTGCGCGGGCTCGCGCAAGGGTATAGTTAGGCTTGAAGATAAAGTCCTAAACATCTCCGCACACCTGAAATCAAGACTTGAACAAAAGAATCTTTTCTGTTGCAACAGAATGGACACCTGGCAAAGGCACAATGGTTTACAGCTGTAGATCTTCTAGAAAGCCTTAAATGCTCATCGTGCATGATCATTCGGTTACAACCGAATGTGACGTGGCACAATCTTAGACGCTCATCTAAATCACGATGATTGCACTAACTTGAAGAATGATCTACCCAAAACCACTTTCTACATGGCAACTCCCCAACCATCGATCAGACTCACGATCTGTGTGCATGGACATGAAGTTAACAATTGACGGAAAGAAAAGATAACTGCCAACGGAAAAGTGCTTTCCGTTACTATCTCCGTCACACCATTTTCCCGCCAAAGTCCGGTTATAAATAAGATACACCAGGTATGATCTCACAGGTTACCTTCACTTACTCTCACACTTACTATTTCTTCCTTGAGATCATCGTACTTATTCTCACGGCGAAGGGTGGTCACGGAGAGAACCCCTATTCTCCCCGTGGCTAGTCTAACGGCTTTCTGTTTTGCAGTGATCTCGGAGAAGTAGGTCGACCAACTACCGAATCATCGAGGAGATTATCCCTTTTATGCAGAGACAAAACCCCCGATCTAATTGATTACGGCCAATTCAGATCACTGTTTCTTCACTAATACACCACCAAACGATGAATCAACTTTAACTAACTTAGACATAATTATCACTAAAAATGTCTTAGCATGTCCAAATTTTAGCTAACTTAGAAAAAAATGGGGTTTCAAGTTTTCAATATGTTTAGATAAAATGTTTATTATCTATTATTTTGTAATATAATCAAACGAACATGAACGAACGTAACCGAACATATTACCGAACGTTCACGAACGCAGTCGAACGAACGAGACTTATGTTCGTGTTCGTTCGCTAAGCTAACCGAACGAATTTTTTTGTTCATTTTGTTTGTTAAGCTAATCGAACGAACATAAACGAACTTACCGCCGAACGGTTCAAAAACTGTTCGCTGAACGTTCGGTTTGTTTACAGCCCTACCCAAACCCATCGGGGCCCCATTTTTATAAAAAATTTTTTATTAGTTTTACACTGTAAAGTTAGAATATATACATAATGAATCGGAAAAATACCATCCTGAAGCACTTGGTTTGGTGGTTTGAAAGTCACTTTAATAATAAGAAGACACGTGTTCTAATCCTGGTGTCCTCAGTTTTGTTTTCCTTTTTCTTTCTTATCTATTTATTAAATGTAAATGACATTAATTGTCTAATTTTTTTCAAGTTACGTTAAATGATGGTGTTGATTTAAATGACATTAATTCATTTTCATATATTAAATTTTTTTATATATATTCTTTTAAAAAAAATATATTTAAGGGGTTCATATTTTCTGTTCGCACAAGGCCTAAAGATTTTCGAATATTTTCAGAGACGGCCCTGAGTAGTATGTACAAGTAAACGAAACATAGATCTGTATAAGAGAGAAATATTTGACTTGATGCCCCGCAACTTAGCGGACAAAAACTAGTTTTAAACAAAAACGTACATGTATTTGATAGATTTTCATTGGGCCATTGGTACGTTCTCTATTTCCTACCACTTGCCAATGCTTGCCACGTTATTCATTGGGCCAGTTGTAAGTATCTTTAAAACCTACTGACCTTAATTGACAATTTGACGACCTACGATAATACGGAATAGTAGTTGGACTGAATATTTTTTCTTACTTTTGTTCTTTAGTATCCAAAATAAAGGAATCTAAAAACACATAAAAAAGATAGCAGCTTCCAAATCAGAAAAAAATGAGAAAAATGCTCTTTCTTAAACACAAAAAACTCATTTAGTGAAATCAAAAAATATTATCACATCATCACTATTTTTTCCAAGACTATGTGTTCGATTTAACTAAAAAACTTGCATAATGTATGGCCATGTTACTGCCACATAGTCTAAACCCCTTTAACGTCCGTTAAAATAGTGGTACCCCGATGTTTGGCATCCTCCTTTAACCACCACGTTTTGATGTATACTTTTTTGGTGATGTGGCATGGGGTGTCACCCCACAACAACTAGCCTATAATCAATCTCTCTTTCTTTTATGACCCGCCAAGGTCTTTGATGAGGATGTGCAAGTGGTGTGACTGCATAGGACCCGTATTTTTTGAGGCCCAATACATTAAAATTTTTTACATATATAATTTTTTTTTAAAAAAAGAGTTAAATGTCATTTTAGTTCTTGTGGTTTGAGTTATTTTGCCAGTTTAGTCTAAATGTTTCATTTTTCGTCTGTGGGTCCAAAAAGGTTTAATCGTTACCATTTTAGTCCACTGGGTTAACTTCATTCATTTTTTCTGTTAACGAGAAGGATAATTCGGTCTTTTTATATGTAATTATGTTAGCTAGAAGGGCAATTCGGCCTTATAAAATCACTAAATTGTGCTTCTCGTTAACAGAAATAATGGACGAAATTAACCCAGTGGATTAAATTGGCAACGGTGTAACATTTTTGGACTCACAGATGAAAAATGAAACCTTTGGACTAAACTGGCAAAATAACCCAAACCACAGAGACTAAAATGACATTTAACTCAAAAAAAAAATTATAAACCCGCTTAACCTTTTTTATTAAAACGAGTGAATTGCAAGTTTTGTCCTTTATCTTTATACCCAATTGCAGGCGATGTCCTTTATCTTTAAAATTGACAAGTTATGTACTTAATGTTTCAAAATCTTGCACGTTATGTCCTTTATGCCAAACCCAGTTAGATTTTTTGGTTAAATCTGGTCATGTGTCTTGCACATGAGGGCATTATTGTCATTTCAGCTTTCCAAGGACTACTTTGTAAAAAAAATTACAGGGGCAATTTTGTACTAAACTTAAAAATAAAAATATATAAACTCTCAATCTCTCTCTCTCTTAATCTGAAACTCTCTCCCTCTCTCTCTTCTCTTTCTCTAACAACAGGCTGGCCACCACTCTTTGTGGCGGCTTACGGCGGCACACCACCATCCCCCACACCACCACCACCTCTGCCCCCCTCCCCCATCATAACTGCCGCCTGCGACCCCCACAACCATCGCCATCTGCATCTCTCCATAACCACCGCCACTACCACTACAGTGATTGAACACCTAATAACACCACCACCACTACTGTGATTGAACATTGAAGGCTTGGCAACGACATTCATTTCGAAGAAATCAGAGGAGATCCGAATCATTTCGAAGAAATCAGAGGTTGATTGTGGAAATGCTACCCTTGATCTAAACTACCCTTCAGTGACGGTGGTGGTGAGAGAAATCAGAGGAGATCTGAATCACTTTGCAGTGACGGTGGTGAGAGAGTAGTGGAGGATGGTGGTGGCAGTGGAGAGAACAAAAGGAATCTCGACGGTGGCAGGTGATTTTGTTTGTTAAGATGATTTGGGGATGTTTGGTTGTTGGGTTGGGGATTTTGTTTGTTGATTTGGGGATTTCTGGGTTCTTGAGTAGATTTGGGGATTTTGTTTGTTGATTGTTGGTTGAGGGGTTGTAGATGATAAATGGCCAACCACGGTGGCAGGTGATGTGGATTGGTGGTGGTGTTTAATTTGATTTGTTATGAAATGGGTTTTCGAATTGACTCGTTTAGATGGTGATGGTTGTAAAAAGGAGGTGGTGGTGGTGCTCTGTGGGTTAGAGAAAGAGGGTGTAGGTGGCTGGTGGCGATGTTGAAAGCACTGGAGGGTGGTGGCTGGAAGGTTATTGGTGGTTATTGTTGCAGGGTTTTTAGAGAGAGAGAGTGGAGATGCGTGTGATATATATAGAGAGAGAATTTTGTTAATTATGTTTTTTTATTTATATTTTATTCTTTAATTATTTTACACATTTAGTCCCTTGATATAAGTTATTTACTCAATAATCCCTGAAGAAGTAAAATGACAAGTATACCTTCATGTGCAAGGCACATGACCATATTTAACAAAAAAATCTGACTGAGTTAGGGCTAAAGGACATAACATGCGGCATTTTGAAACATTAAGGATAAAACTCGTCAAATTTAAAGACAAAGGACACCGCCTGCAATTTGATACAAACATAAAGGACAAAACTTGCAATTCACTCTTATTAAAACTAATCCAATTAAACAACGGTTGATAAGATAACAACATTAACTATTTTAGTTTGACTAACGACCCATCCAAACCCAACTGTCATATATTCATCTAAACTAATTTGGGCCAATTTAAAACTAATCCAATTAAACAACGGTTGAGAAGCGGTGCTCAAGGCAGAGGCGAGCAAAGTGGCAAAACATGAGAAAGCCTGTCTAGAGAATCAACATGTGTTTGTCCCGTTTGCGTTTGATACCTTTGGTGGTCTCGCTCCTGACGCTGTGCGACTTTTGAATCGGGTTCAAAAAGTCGTTAATAGTAATTCTTCATCGCTAAAGGTTTCAAACTTTGTATTTAGTAGAATTGGTTTTTCTATTCAAAAGGGGGTGGCGGCGCAACTTGTTGCCCGACTACCTGCCATTGCTTTGTAATTGCCCTTTTTCGTGTGGAATGATATTGGTGAACATCACTTTTCAACACAAAAAAAAAAAAAAAAGTTGATAAGATAACAACATTAACTATTTTAGTTTGACTAACGACCCATCCAAACCCAATTGTCATATATTCATCTAAACTAATTTGGCCCAATTTAAAAACTTAATATTCTAAACCTAATTAAAATTAACTAACTAATTAGCACGACAATTAAAATAAAACTTGTGGACCGCGAATTGCAATCAAGGACGTCTCGAGTTCTACTATCGTAGCCTTTAAAGTCGCTCTATTTGGCGAACTAGTCGACTAAAAAACAAAACAACTAATTGATTTGGGTGGAGGGGGCGTCACACGGGTAAGGGGTGGAGGGTACTTACCCTAAGTGGGTACAGCGCCGCTACCCCCTCGGGTACTTTAAGCGGGTTTGTAACACCCCGTGTTTTCACAAGTCAAAGTCAAAGTCAAGGTCAGAGTCAACGACCGATTTCGCGCAACTTGACTCGTAGAAACTTCTTGTTTTTAATTATATTATGTGGAGTAAGTGTTGTTAATTGCAATAATCGATGTGTGTTAATCGTTATTCAATTGATCTACGACTGTGAACTACAGGAAGTAACAATGCGATAAAGTTAACTAATCAATAGTCAAGCTATGCTAACCGAATCGACATCAAATCGCAGCTCGAGCTACGTATTTGTACTTGCTATCATACGTGTGTGTGTGCCTTACGTGTTACCTGTGCATATTTATTTATGTTGTGTTGTGTAATCAAGCGAACTCAATCGAAACTCGAATGTTATCGAACTCGAATCACAATCGAACTATGATAGATGGTGGAAAATAGATTACGCGAGATACGAAGTAGTTGGGACTAAAAGTAATTTGACTAGGAAACCCTATCGAATCGCTCGCAATCGGAACCGAAACGTCGAAGATCGTCGCACCAAACACACCACCCAGGCGCCAACCGGCCGGATGGCCATCCGCACGGGTAGCCGCCTGGGGAAGTGATAACCCATCCGACCAGGATTGCTATTCGCCCGACCGACCATCCGGGTGATGTGCAATCCGGACGGATAGTGATAAGTGCCATCCGACCAAGATTGCCATCCGCCCGACCGACCATCCGGGTGATGTGCAATCCGGACAAATAGTACTTTCCTCTTTTGGCATCCTATAAATACACGGGTCACTCTCCAAACTTTCCACTTTTGGCAAGTGACGTCCGACCAGCACGCTCTCTTCACCTTCCCTTTGATTTCTCTCAATCCAGGTAAGATCTCGCCCTAATCTTGTACTTTCTTGATCTATGCGCACTTCTACACCTTTCTATCTTTTAAATATTAACTTTTAACCGTGAAATCATCAAGATTTGAGGTATTCTAGGATGACGTCATCATGAAGTTCCTATGAACTTCAAGTTTGACCTCATTCCACCAAGAATAACTCGAATCTGAACGGTTTCCACAAGATTTCACAAACAACTTCGCATAAATCTGAACTTTTTCAAGGGATAAAAGAGTTGAAAGGAATAAACACAAGTTTTCTCCTTCTTTTACACTCTAAAACGATAAGAATCGGATCAGTTCTAGTCTTCTACTCAATGTTAGTGATGCACTAGTCCTAAATCTGGATTCTACCCGCGAGACACCTGATTTTGGGTTAGCCAGAATGACCGTTCTGAGCCGCCGACCGGCCAAGATGGGGTGATTCCTGGCCGGCTTAGTCATGCGGGTAAGAATACAATTCCGATTGGTTGACACGTAATCAGAACATCTCGATAAAACGACAAAAGCGACCAAGGGTAGACGAACGGAACAACCGGAACGAGATGCTGTCCGGACGGACTGATGTCCGCACGAACAGGCTATCCGGACGGGTTGCCATCCGGACGGACTACACTTGGGACCCATATTCAAACAAGGTTTGAGTATCGACGAAGGAATAATCCGCACGGACGACCCTCTGAATGGATTACTCTTCGGATCATGAGATACTAAGACCTTAAACATTTTCCAACATGTTCATCCGACCGGACTACCATCCGGACGGATTGTCGTTGTCCGCACGGACTACCATCCGGACGGATTTCACAAATTTCACCAAGTGACTCACCATTAAAGTCGTTGTCCGCACGGACTACCATCCGGACGGATTGTCGTCCGCTCGACCGACTTGAAGGGTAAGAGAACCTCAAGGTTTTCAAATGCTACAACAAAAACTTCAAAAGTCAAGCCACCATACACAAACACATCTCACCCATAGGAAGAAACGATCCACTCGAATAGTCACCCGCCCGGACAACCGGTCCTCACGAATGACCAGCCGAACGAATTACTACACACTCGGATTGCTGTTCGCACGGATGACCATCCGGACGATCAGCTATCCTACCCACTCTCACCCTGTATTGTTTTACGTTTCACTTATCGTTATGCTATCGAATCTATTCAGGCTAACCGTACTCGCTAAGCGATCCCTTCAATCCATTAATCGCTGTGAGTATACTCGATCCCCTTTTGCTTTAAGCACTTTTGGGTGTTACATACGTTACGAATATTCAAACTACAACTATCACACTACTCAAACTATTTGAACGCTAACCGTTAATGCATGTTATACGTGGCTCATGAATGCTTGTTTGTTATGTTTACACATGGAATGCTGTCTACCTGCCTTAGCAACGATAGTACTATAGTTTGGACTCAGAACCCGTTCACACGGGGGTTGTTAAGGATCTTTTACTTGCATGGATTACGGTGGTAATCATGTATTGCGAACTGCCTTGGGCAGTCAACCCGCAGTTATTGGTATCGATGGATCTATGTCGATAACTAACGTGCTTCATTTCACTATGTGTACGTGCTGGTTATGCGTAAACGAATTCGAACTCTATATGCTATTATCAAACTTGTATGCTCACCTTTACATTTTATGTATTGACTTTATTTTAACGTATGTGACAGGTGTTTAGGTTGCTTGTATGCCTAGCTCACTGTGAAATTGAGGCTAGGAAAGGTCTAGGATACTCTCTGTGCTGTGATGAAATTGAAGCTAGGAAAGGAGGTCCTAGAAACCAACAAATAAATTATCTATGTTTAAATCTGAGTTGTCAGAACAAAATATTTGCCTAGATTTTATCTGTAATAATTTGATTACTGTTTGAGACATGGTATGGGACATGTTAATTTAAATTGAATGGTAATGATAGTTGTTATGGAAACTTCTGGACAATCTGTTTCGCTCAGTGCCATGCCCCGATGATTCCGCCATCGGTTGGGGTGTAACAGATTGGTATCAGAGCCATAACTATAGGGAATTAGGCAAGACTCGACCTAGTCCGGGTCGAAGTCTTAGATACCTAGACTATAGTTAAGAACCAGCAGACCGACTTGTGCATAACCAGTAGGGGCTATGTACGAGCTTATTTCCTCGCTATTCTCGCTTATTTCACGCTATCACCACACTCGAATTTTCAACTATGAGTGGGCAATGAGGTCGAGAATAGGTGTGAAAACCGCAAACTCTCGACTAAAGTTGCTTACTCAGCTCGCATTTTAACAACAAGCAAGGAGAATTATGCCAAATCAGGAGTGAAATCCGTATTTTGATGAATAATCTCCTCAATTTTATTAAAAGCAGGGACGAAATTGTTAAGCTAGGGGTGGAACCCTAACCTTGACAACTTATTTCGCTTTTATACAAAACTCTCACCAAAGTCTCGACGGACTCCAACGACTTGAAGTCACAATATGACCAACGGGATGTGTGCCAAACGCCTAAGACTCGAGGCAAAGGCATAGTCCTGGAGGTTAAATGTGCACAACAGATCCTTGTGAATAGTCGAACCACTTTGGGTAGTCGAAGTCTACTAGCCGCGGACGATCTACCCTTCGATTTGTATGAATATCAAAGATAGTTTGCCGAATTTATACGTGTTTTATGTGTCATTACCCGTTTACGTGCTTATTTTAACTCCCGAAACGATTGCGTAACCGAACGTGTGACGTGCGGAATCCGTACACGAACGAGACCGAACACACGAGACGTAATTATAACTGTGATTCTTTGATAGATCTGAAAACGTACAAGAAACGTGAATCACCTTTTGTCTTTCTCTCTCTAGCTCCCATCTCCTCAAATGTAGCAAATGGCAAAAGTGTCAAAAGCTGCAAAAGTCTTCAACTCTAACCCTAACACATCTATTTATAGGCCAAGGCTTATAAGAGATTTCCTCTTATTTACAATAATACCACATTGCCTTCTACTAACTAGAAACAACATAAGGCCTAGAACTAGAAAGCCTTAATTACGAATTGAGATAACGGAGGCGATAGACAGAAATGCACCAACAGCTTACATTACACTCTTTTCGAACGATCGCAGACCTGGAATGATAGGTTTATGTTTTCTGATTGCCTCTATTGGTTAGATGTGTATGTGTTTCTTTGCTTCTGGGCTTACGTGCTTAGGTACTAAATGATTATGTGTTCTACGTGCTATGTGATTATGTGATTTCGTGATAAGTACTTACGTAAGTATACGTGTTCCTGAGCTTTAGTAAGTAATAGACGTGTGAGGTGAGATTCGAATACAATGTGATGAGTCATGTGACGATGTCTGTTGCAGACCATGTCGTCTGGATCTCGTCATGCACTCTCTCGTCAAGAAAAGAGAGACAAACGCCTTGCTTCTATCATCGCCAAAAGTGTGGCAAAGTCCGTGAGCGATGTTTACGAAAATGCCAGCAAGCCATCCGAGGAATCAAGGACCGAAGCTCCCAAAGCTACCGCAAGGCCTTTCAGTTTCAAGCAATTTAAGTCGTGTGGGCCAAAAGAATTCACTGGCGAAGGAGGTCCCACTGCACTATTCCACTGGTTTGATTCCATTGAGGTTACTCTGCGATAGAGTGGTTGCCCTGATGACCTCCGCACTCTGAATGCTATCGGCGTTTTCCAGTCCCGTGCACTAGACTGGTGGAATGCCGAGAGGAACAAGCGAGGGAACGACGCAGCCTACGGTCTGTCGTGGGACGAGCTCAAGGAGGTTATGCTAGAGGAATTCTGCCCTCCTCACGAACGTCAAAAGCTGGAAGATGAATTTTGGCACATACAGCAAAAGGATGGTGACAATGCTGGTCTCACCGCTCGTTTCAAACAGCTCAGCATTATCTATCCCGACCAAGTCAAGACTCCCGATATGACGATCAAGAAGGACATCCGGGCACTGCCCGACTGCGTTGCTGATTTCGTGCAAGCGGCTAAGACTACGACGATCGAGGAAACCTATCTGCTAGCCGCTGAGATCAACGACAAGCGGGTTAAGGCTGGTGTATGGGATAAGACTTCGAAGCATCTGCATCAAGCTACCACTACCGCACCAACTGCTGAACCCACCTCATCGAGCAACAAGAGGAAGAACAAGAGAAAGAACAGCTCCACCAACAAGAACTGTGCGATTACTGCTGCACCGATTCAAGCAGTACCTGCCCAACAGCGTCAAGTAGCGGCGCCTGTGGCCAATGCACCGCCTGCAAAGCGTGCATACACTGGACCACACCCGCTCTGCCCTACTTGCACCTACCATCACCCAACTACCATTCCTTGCCGTTTTTGTGCCCATTGCAACGTATACGGCCACTTCACTGCCAACTGCCGTATTCGTCAAGCTCCTGCCAATCAAGCTCTACTCACTGCCCCACAGGGTCAACAAGCTCCTCCGGCACCCGCAGTCAAAGCCAGAGCCTGCTTCACATGTGGCGACCCGAACCATTTCGCCAACATGTGCCCGAACAGGGCTGTGAAACAAGAGCCTCAGCAACAGCAGCCGCAGCAACAACAACAACAGCAGCAGCAACAACAGGCCGCACGCGCCAGAACTTTCAACCTCAACGTGCGTCAAACCCAGGCCGACAACAACGTGGTCAATGGTACGTTCCTTGTGAATGGTATTTATGCTTCATGTTTGTTTGATACCGGAGCCGATAATTGCTTTGTGTCGTTCGAATTTGAGAAACTCCTTAGTCGCAAACGTTCCCAACTTTCCTCGAAATTCGATGTTGAAGTCGCCACCGGAAGAACTGTAGCCGTTAATTCTGTTATCCGTGATTGTACTCTTGAGCTCAACAATCACATCTTCCCAATCGACCTCATTCCGATGCAACTCGGAAGTTTCGACGTCATAGTAGGCATGGACTTTCTTCGAGAAAACCATGCTGAAGTGGTATGCTTCGACAAGATGATTCGTTTTTCGCTCGCAATGGTGACTCATTATGTGTTTATGGCGATACTACTTCGGAGGGGCTTAAGCTTATGTCATGCGTGCAAGCCATCAAGTATCTCCGCAAGGAATACAGAGCTTTCTTGGCTAACATCGTAGTAGCGGAGAAGGAAAAGAAAGAGAAGAAGGAAGTGAAAGACGTTCCTGTGGTTCGAGAATTTCCTAATGTTTTTCCAGAGGATCTTCCCGGACTACCGCCAAGTCGCGATATCGATTTTCGTATTGACCTCATTCCTGGAGCCAACCCTATCGCCAAAGCTCCTTATCGACTCGCGCCGTCTGAAATGCGCGAACTCTCGACCCAACTCCAGGAACTACTTGAGAAAGGCTTCATTCGCCCGAGCACCTCTCCTTGGGGAGCGCCAGTCCTTTTCGTAAAAAAGAAGGATGGGTCGTTCAGGATGTGCATCGACTACCGGGAATTGAATAAGTTGACTATCAAGAACCGCTATCTCCTGCCTCGCATCGACAATTTGTTTGATCAGCTACAAGGCGCCACGTGTTTCTCCAAAATCGACCTACGTTCAGGTTACCATCAGCTACGTATTCAAGAGGAGGATATACCCAAAACCGCGTTTCGTACTCGTTACGGCCATTACGAATTCGTTGTCATGCCTTTTGGTCTAACAAACGCACCAGCGGTTTTCATGGATCTGATGAATCGCGTGTGTAAACCATATCTCGACCGTTTCGTCATTGTATTCATCGACGATGTCTTGATCTATTCTAAATCGAAAACCGAACACGCGCAACATCTACGTTTGGTTCTCGAGTTACTCCAGGGGAACCAACTCTATGCCAAGTTCTCCAAGTGCAAATTTTGGTTAGGGGAAGTTCAATTTCTGGGTCACATTGTTAATAGTCAGGGTATTCATGTCGATCCTGCAAAGATAGAAGCCGTCAAGAGCTGGGTTACGCCTAAGAACCCGTCTGAAGTCCGTTCTTTTCTCGGACTAGCGGGCTATTATCGATGATTTATCGAAGGATTCTCGAAGATCGTTGTGCCGCTTACCTCTCTTACGCATAAGGACCAGTCTTTTGTCTGGGGAACCAAACAAGAGTCTGCCTTTTAAACCCTCAAACACATGCTTTGCAATGCTCCTGTTCTCACATTGGCAGACGGAAACAATGATTTCATTGTCTACTGTGATGCTTCCAACCTTGGTCTTGGTTGTGTTCTCATGCAACGGGACAAGGTCATAGCTTACGCATCTCGTCAGCTCAAGATCCACGAGAAGAACTATACAACCCATGATCTCGAGCTAGGCGTGTTTGTTTTTGCATTAAAGATTTGGCGACACTACCTGTATGGTACCAAGTGTACGATCTTCACCGATCATAGGAGCCTACAGCATATCTTTAATCAGAAGGAACTTAATATGCGTCAACGTCGATGGGTAGAACTTCTCAACGATTACGACTGTGAGATTCGTTATCACCCAGGCAAAGCAAATGTTGTTGCCGACGCTCTTAGCAGACGGAGCTACCTGTTTAGCACTCGTAATATTCAAGCCCAGCATAACCTCGAAACTCTCATCCGCGACGCGCAACATGCATGTTTTAACGAACGCACTTTGAAGAAGGAAAGAATCTACCACGATTGAGCCCAGCTTGTGAGCAAATGGAATGGGATATTTCACTTTTTAGACCGAATTTGGATTCCCAAGCGAACCAACTTGCGACAGATTCTGATGGACGAAGCCCACAAATCCCGGTATTCTATTCACCCCGGTGCTGACAAAATGTACCAGGATCTTCGTTATAAGTACTGGTGGCCGGGTATGAAAAGGGATATCGCCCTCTATGTCGAAAAATGCCTAACTTGTGCTAGAATCAAGGCCGAACATCAGAGACCCTCTGGCTTACTCGAACAACCACCAATTCCTATGTGGAAGTGGGAGAGTATAGCTATGGATTTCGTAACCAAGCTACCACACACGTCATCAGGTCACGACAGCATTTGGGTTGTTGTTGACCGTTTGACTAAATCAGCCCACTTTCTGCCCATACGGGAAGACTACAAGGTAGAGCGATTAGCCCGAATCTACACCGACGAGATCATTTGTAATCATGGGACGCCTCGTGACATCATCTCTGATCGTGATGCTCGGTTTACTTCGCGACTGTGGGAAACATTTCAAACGGCACTCGGTACAACGCTTAATCTAAGTACTGCTTTCCACCCACAAACTGACGGTCAGACTGAAAGAACGATTCGTACTCTTGAAGACATGCTCCGATCGTGTGTTTTAGACTTCGGTGGTAATTGGGATAAATACCTGCCATTGGTCGAATTCTCGTATAATAACAGCTATCATTCTAGCATCCGGATGGCACCTTTCGAGGCATTATACGGAAGAAGATTTCGATCGCCTATTGTGTGGCACGAGATCGGTCATTCGCAACTAACCGGTCCTGAGTTACTGCAAGAAACGACAGACAAAATTTTCCAAATACGAGACAACCTAGTGAAAGCTCGGGATCGACAGAAAAGTTACGCCGATAAAAAGCGCAAGCCCCGTGAATTTGGCGTTGGTGACTACGTACTCCTAAAGGTATCACCTTGGAAGGGTGTAGTCCGATTCGGCAAGAAAGGGAAACTCGCGCCCCGATATGTTGGACCTTTTAAGATTCTGGAAAGGATCGGAAAAGTCGCCTACAGACTCGAACTACCGGAGGAACTTAGTAATGTCCACCCGACTTTCCACGTGTCAAACCTCCGAAAGTGCATAGCCGACCACGATTTACATGTCTCTCTAGACGATCTACAAGTGAACGAAACATTACACTTCGTGGAAAAGCCTGTCGAAATCATGGATCGCCAAACCAAGCAACTCCGACGCTCGCGCATTCCTATTGTGAAAGTCCGATGGGAAGGCAAACGAGGCGCAGAGTTCACTTGGGAGCTCGAAAGCGACATGAAGGCGAAGTACCCACAGTTGTTCCAGGAGAAAGTCTAGATAGAGAAAGTTCTCCACGTGATTCATGGCGGTTGTAACAGCTTCCATCTTAATTTTCGGACGAAATTCCCTAAACAAGGGGAGGCTGTAACACCCCGTGTTTTCACAAGTCAAAGTCAAAGTCAAGGTCAGAGTCAACGACCGATTTCGCGCAACTTGACTCGTAGAAACTTCTTGTTTTTAATTATATTATGTGGAGTAAGTGTTGTTAATTGCAATAATCGATGTGTGTTAATCGTTATTCAATCGATCTACGACTGTGAGCTATAGGAAGTAACAATGCGATAAAGTTAACTAATCAATAGTCAAGCTATGCTAACCGAATCGACATCAAATCGCAGCTCGAGCTACGTATTTGTACTTGCTATCATACGTGTGTGTGCCTTACGTGTTACCTGTGCATGTTTATTTATGTTGTGTTGTGTAATCAAGCGAACTCAATCGAAACTCGAATGCTATCGAACTCGAACTCGAATCACAATCGAACTATGATAGATGGTGGAAAATAGATTACGCGAGATACGAAGTAGTTGGGACTAAAAGTAATTTGACTAGGAAACCCTATCGAATCGCTCGCAATCGGAACCGAAACGTCGAAGATCGTCGAACCAAACACACCACCCAGGCGCCAACCGGCCGGATGGCCATCCGCACGGGTAGCCGCCTGGGGAAGTGATAACCCATCCTACCAGGATTGCTATTCGCCCGACCGACCATCCGGGTGATGTGCAATCCGGACGGATAGTGATAAGTGCCATCCAACCAAGATTGCCATCCGCCCGACCGACCATCCGGGTGATGTGCAATCCGGACGAATAGTACTTTCCTCTTTTGGCATCCTATAAATACACGGGTCACTCTCCAAACTTTCCACTTTTGGCAAGTGACGTCCGACCAACACGCACTCTTCACCTTCCCTTTGATTTCTCTCAATCTTGTACTTTCTTGATCTATGCACACTTCTATACCTTTCTATCTTTTAAATATTAACTTTTAACCGTGAAATCATCAAGATTTGAGGTATTCTAGGATGACGTCATCATGAAGTTCCTATGAACTTCAAGTTTGACCTCATTCCACCAAGAATAACTCGGATCTGAACGGTTTCCACAAGATTTCACAAACAACTTCGCATAAATCTGAACTTTTTCAAGGGATAAAAGAGTTGAAAGGAATAAACACAAGTTTTCTCCTTCTTTTACACTCAAAAACGATAAGAATCGGATCAGTTCTAGTCTTCTACTCAATGTTAGTGATGCACTAGTCTTATATCCGGATTCTACCCGCGAGACACCTGATTTCGGGTTAGACCAGAATGACCGTTCTGAGCCGCCGACCGGCCAAGCTGGGGTGATTCCTGGCCGGCTTAGTCATGCGGGTAAGAATACAATTCCGATTGGTTGACACGTAATCAGAACATCTCGATAAAACGACAAAAGCGACCAAGGGTAGACGAACGAAACAACCGGAACGAGATGCTGTCCGGACGGACTGATGTCCGCACGAACAGGCTATCCGGACGGGTTGCCATCCGGACGGACTACACTTGGGACCCATATTCAAACAAGGTTTGAGTATCGACGAAGGAATGATCCGCACGGACGACCCTCTGAATGGATTACTCTTCGGATCATGAGATACTAAGACCTTAAACATTTTCCAACATGTTCATCCGACCGGACTACCATCCGGACGGATTTTCGTTGTCTGCACGGACTACCATCCGGACGGATTTCACAAATTTCACCAAGTGACTCACCATTAAAGTCGTTGTCCGCACGGACTACCATTCGGACGGATTGTCGTCCGCTCGACCGACTTGAAGGGTAAGAGAACTTCAAGGTTTTCAAATGCTACAACAAAAACTTCAAAAGTCAAGCCACCATACACAAACACATCTCACCCATAGGAAGAAACGATCCACTCGAATAGTCACCCGCCCGGATAACCGGTCCGCACGAATGACCAGCCGAACGGATTACTACACACTCGGATTGCTGTTCGCACGGATGACCATCCGGACGATCAGCTATCCTACCCACTCTCACCCGGTATTGTTTTACGTTTCACTTATCGTTATGCTATCGAATCTATTCAGGCTAACCGTACTCGCTAAGCGCTCCCTTCAATCCATTAATCACTGTGAGTATACTCGATCCCTTTTTGCTTTAAGCACTTTTGGGTGTTACATAGCTTACGAATATTCAAACTACAACTATCACACTACTCAAACTATTTGAACGCTAACCGTTAATGCATGTTATACGTGGCTCATTAATGCTTGTTTGTTATGTTTACACATGGAATGCTGTCTACCTGCCTTAGCAACGATAGTACTATAGTTTGGACTCAGCACCCGTTCACACGGGGGTTGTTAAGGATCTTTTACTTGCATGGATTACGGTGGTAATCATGTATTGTGAACTGCCTTGGGCAGTCAACCCGTAGTCATTGGTATCGATGGATCTATGTCGATAACTAACGTGCTTCATTTCACTATGTGTACGTGCTGGTTATGCGTAAACGAATTCGAACTCTATATGCTATTATCAAACTTGTATGCTCACCTTTACATTTTATGTATTGACTTTATTTTAACGTATGTGACAGGTGTTTAGGTTGCTTGTATGCCTAGCTCACTGTGAAATTGAGGCTAGAAAAGGTCTAGGATACTCTCTGTGCTGTGATGAAATTGAAGCTAGGAAAGGAGGTCCTAGAAACCAACAAATAAATTATCTATGTTTAAATCTGAGTTGTCGGAACAGAATATTTGCCTAGATTTTATCTGTAATAATTTGATTACTGTTTGAGACATGGTATGGGACATGTTAATTTAAATTGAATGGTAATGATAGTTGTTATAGAAATTTCTGGATAATCTGTTTCACTCTGTGCCATGCCCCGATGATTCCGCCATCGGTTGGGGTGTGACAGGGTTGGGTTTGACAACATTGAAACCCGCTTACGGTTGAGGAAAACAATATGAATGGTCGGTTGGGTGGAGTAAATGGATGGGACACTTGGTTCTAGCGTAATTGAGACGAGTGTTGCCACTGTTTAGGTAGTTTATGGTAGAAACAATACTTTTTTAACAACAAATTTTTAAGATATATTCTTGACATGAAACTTGAGTTTCCTCCTGAATTGGTGTATAGAAATTATTGCTTAGTGGAGATGAATATAATCGGGTGGTTCCGCTAGTGACACAATGATACTCCAGTGATCCGTCAGTGATCCAAATTTACCGTTAAAAAAAACAACAAATTTTTAAGATATATTCTTCACATGAAACTAAGCAAATAAAAAACATATTATTAGTAAACCAACTAAAACAAGCAACAAACATAAGTCAATTTGCCGACCAATCCACCCAAGAAACCGGAACTAACCGGACATCTGATCGGATGCTGGATCTACGTTGAGATCAAACCCGCAAACGGCGTCGTTCTGTACTCCATCTCCGATACATGTTTTCCGGCTGCCGTCGTTAAAATCCTCCACCTCCATCTCCGGTGGCGCCACCGCACCTTTATTCTTAAAACAACCAAACCCCGCCTTTAACCGATTTATTATAGCTAAAAATTCCTCAAACTCAGCATCTTCTTCTGCCGTTACTCCGCCGTTAGAATGCTCATTTTTGGCTCTGATCTTCTTGACGGATGTTTTATTGTCTCCGTTAACCTCCGGCCGCTTTTTCTTTACGTTTTCCATTCAATTAAATTAAATTATTGTAACGGAAGATAATACTGCACATGATATAACCGGCAAGATGATGAGGTCATGTAGTTAGGCAAATGTGACGTTTGATGGATTCCAAAAGCATTCTTTTTTTTTTTTTTTTGGTAACTGGTGTGAAGTAATAGAGACGTGATTCATGCGTGTAACCACGAATATATTCACATTAACGTTTCGACTTTTAAGGATCACTTCAAATCCACTAGTTTAAACTTTAAATTGAATGGGTTATTATTATTATTATTTTTTATGGCAAGTCACACACTTAAATCTAACTATTTTTTTTTACCATCACACGTTGCGCCGAAATCGATCAAATGATAATATAAAACAAACGTGATTTGAATATAAAGCTTGCTGTTTAGAAAGCCAGACTATTCAACAGTTTAGTTTATCATTATGCCATTTTATTATAGCAAATAAATACTTTATTTTTAGTACAACTTATTTTTTAACAAAACTTATAACAGAATGTCGAGGGAAAAAAATTAAGCACAACTACTTACTTAAATTTTAGAAAAAAAATTATAAACGTAAATTATTAAAGAAGTATCAAATTATTTGATAAATTAATATATGTTCTAAAAAAGAAAAAAAATAAGAAAATGGTAAAAGAAATATATGGTTTTAAAAAAGGAAAAAATTAAAAAGATGTTATAAAAAGTAAATATAATAATAAACTATTAAGTATCAAATTATTTGATAAATTTATATATGTTTTTTTGTTCTAAAAAAGAAAAAATAATTATTTTAAAATTGTAAAGGAAATATATGGTTTTAAAAAAGGAAAAAATTAAAAATATATTATAAAAATTAAATATAATAATAAGCTATTATAATATATTAAATAAAAAATAATAAACGTTATATATTATTTTAAAATAAAGTTACTATTCATCGTTCTTCGTTAACTATTCATACTAGATTTGTTGACGTCGCACTTTGCGGTGAAACGGAACAAATGATAAGGTAAAACAAACGTTATTTGAAAAGAAGCATTTTGTTTAGAAAGTCAAATCGTCAGAAAATCGGTTCAATTTATCACCTTACCGTTTTATGATACCAGATAAATACTCTATTTTGAATACATGTTTGTTTTTAACAAAACTTATACGGAATGTCAAGTAGTGGCGGAACTAGAAAAAATTTGTAGGGGTATCTTAAATTTTTTTAGCCTAAATTCATAAAACAAATACTTTTTTTTACCGTACTTTAAGCAGTGACGGATATGGTTTAACTAATATTTTGTTTTTATATTAACAATCGTGTGTTGACTTCTACTTTTTTGATAATCAGTGTAGTATAAACACAAAAACAATAACCGAATACTTTTAACATTACTTAAATTGCTATTTAAGGATTTGATTTTTTTATTAAAGAAGTTAGAAAAAGAATGAATCTATACAATAGGTAATTTATTTAAACATTCCAAAGATAAAACAGTTTACTAAAAAAATAATAACCAGTAAAGAAAAAAGTAAAAAGATATAATGAAAAAAAAACTAATACGCTTAAAAAAAGAGAGAAATAGACATAATAAGTCTAACGAAAGCCTTAAGAATTGATCCAACTAAATAAATAAAATAAGAGAGAATGTGTAATAATAAAATAACCTTGTTTTACTTTATGTCACTGTCAGTCTGACTTTCCATCTCTTTTCTATTGAAATTTGAATAGTATATACATGAAAAGTAAAATAAAATTTAATATTATACATAAACTTTTAACTCTCACGTTTATAGTGTACTTCGTCTTCCTCAAGCTTATTTCTTTTAATCAGGTCGTCGGAGTTAGTTGCCACCGGAAAAAAACTGAACTATATTCACTCTTTTCTTTTTTAACATTTACTCAGTTGTTAGGGATAGATTTTCTAAACCTAAGGATCAAGGATCCTCAAGTGCAGCCAGGATCACGGATCCTCAATTCTGTTTGAATTAAGGATCCTCAGAAGACGTTGCAGGTTTAAGGATCTAGGATCTTCATTGTTATCCTTACACTAACGATTGTTTCCACTATGTTTGAATTCGTTTTACAGGAGTATTCGAATGGGACTTGGTCTTGCCGAGATTCTAGGGGAATATTGTAAGGACTTGCAAAAATGTCCTAAAACGACCCGTAAGTGAAAACCTGGACCTCTGAAACCCTAATCCCTATCAAAAATCAAGAAAAATCAATTTTCTGGTTTCACGCGGGCCGCGTAAGGTTTAAGAGAGAGTTACGCGGGCTGCGTCAACTTAACATTTGACCGGATAAGCATCTGGGCCACGTGTCATCCACCTGGCAAACCTACTCGTGACACATCAAGCCTACACGTAGACTAGGAGCCCTTGCGGGCCGCGTAAGGATCAAGAAAGCGTTTACGCGGGCCGCGTAAACCTCAAAAATCAGCTATAAATAGAGTTGGCCATGAGCAGTTCACTGGTGTCGAAAGTTTTAATCAAAAACGAAGTTCTACTGCTCAAATTCGAAAATCACATTCACATTAGGGAGACGCTGCTACGATACAAGGTATTAACTCGATCGCTGCTACGATTCAATGTCCGATCGATTGAAACTATCAGATGGATGTTTAAGTGCTGCCCAAATTAGGGCTATACTTTGTCATTCGTCGTGAATTCGATGGATGTTTAAGTATTGCACTTTGTCATTCATTGTGAGGGTTTTAATCCCGTGAGTTATCGTAAATGCTGTATTAGTTACTGACCTAGTTCATATGCATTGTTATTTAATTTAGGTTATCAGGCTTATCAGTAGGCTAAACTCTGTCCGTTTAAATCTGCAATGTGAGTCATTCTCTTTTTATCAATAATATTTTACAATACTCCAAGCATTTTTAAAAGTTATAATTACATGGATTAAGTCATGGTTATCTTAAATCACTGGCTAGTGGGGTATTGTGCACATTACTAATTTCTCACGGTTAGGTTCATTGACCTAACAGTGATAATCATCACTACTTGGGTGAAAGGACCCAATAGTGGTATGACCATCGTCACCAGGAGGTGACACGGTGCCAGATAAAAATAAGATAGAAGCCATTGTAATCGCTCTTATGCTGTAATTTATAACTATGTGTCGTTTTATCAAATTTGAGTGACTCGCCAGTATTTCCCCGGTGATAAAATATTTTTAAAACATGTTTCAGGTGACTACTGTGAACCAAGGAAAAGTGCTACGGAGCACTAACAAAGCTTGAAGTAGTGGCTCAGTTAAACAAATAAACATGTTTTGTAAATCAGGGAATTTCCTTGTGAAATTCCTCTATTGTAAATTACGGGGTTTATCCCGAATTATGAAATAAAATAATCGGGCATTCCAAGTTTAAAAGATCCTGTTAAATCTTCCGCTATCAACTCAAGTAATAAATACCACGGGTTTCGGTCCCACGGCTCCTGGACCGGGTCAAACCGGGACGGGGGTCGTGACAAATATGCTCCATTATTCTGCACGTGCACAGCTTGTATGACCGTTATGGAAGTCGTGGGAAGCTTGCATGATTTGCGGATTGTTAGTTAGTTAGATTATTTCCATTTTTCAAAAGGGATAACAAGCTTGATAGTTAGAATTATTAGCAACACACACACACACTCGAAAACTCTCTGCAACTTATTGGCGATTACACACATTTTGCACACTAGTGATCCTTGTAACAAGCTTGTTATCATCCCGATTTGTAACCTTTATTTGTTTAATATAGTTGGTGATCAGTAGTTTCCATCACCCGAGGTTTCTTGTGCCCGAGATCATATCTTGATCAAGGGCTTTTTCCTCGTATAAATCCTTGTGTCTCTTGTTCATACATTCGTTCATTCGTTCAAACATCACACCTTTCAAAATAAGATTTGGTTGCATTATCCTAGTCTGATTTTTGACCAAAACAGTTTGGCGCCCACCGTGGGGCAATCGGGGCTTCATTTCTGAGAAATTTTGTTCATTGTGATCATTTCGGTTCATCACCTTCAACCACATGGCTTCTCAAGCGAAGAACACTTCAAGCTCCATGCCGGTGGTCACTTCTTCACAGGGCATCCCACCTTTGCCTCCAGCACCTTTTGGATCCCAGAAGAATGCTGAAAATGTTGCGAAGAAACAAAGCCCCGTTTTCTCAAAACCACCAACTTCTGCTGTTACTTCTGGCCCTACTAACAATGATCTTTATTCTTTGATTTTGCAGATGAGGGATTACATGCAACAACAGGACAAAACCAGTGACAGGATCCTTCGAGAGATTGATGAAATCAAGAAATTGAAGAGATCAGAGGAGGATCACTCTCCATTGGTGCCCAGATCACTGAATTTTGATTCACCAGCAATAACAGCCCAACACTCCTCAGCATCAGGCTCTCAGTACCAAGGTGGATTGTCAAGTACACGCTATGGATCGCTGACGATGCCTCAGGTTCAAGGATCCTACTATCAGCCTTATGGATCCTCTCAGCCTCAAGGATCCTCTCAGCTTCAAGGATCCTTCTTCAGTTCTGGAGGATATGTGGGAACACAGACGGTTCAAGGATCCTTCTCTCAGCATCCAGGATCCTCGTTTCAGGTTCAGGGATCCTCATCTCAGGGTCAAGGATCCTCATCTCAAGCTTATGGATCCATGGATTATCCTCCAAGACACCCAACTTCGGTGTATCAAGGATCTAACATCTTTTAGGGTCAAGGATCCTTAAGAAGTGCAAAACCCAGAAGTTCAGAGATTCATTTGGGAGACTTCATACCAATGCAGACTATTGCATCATCGGGTCCCTCAATTATACCAGAATCCCGCCAATATGGATTTACATCTGGAGTTCCAAACTTGATTCCTTCAGGAGGTAACACTTTGAATAATTCTTATAACACTAACCATGGCTTTGTGCAGGATACATGTATCAACCAAGCTATGGCTAGGGAACTTCAGAAACTGAAGGATATGATATCCAGCGTTCCAGGAGTGGTTAAGCCCATTCCTGAAATTGTAGATGGAGGCCACAAGATATCTCGTTTTGCACAACCTATTTGTGATGCAGAAATTCCAAAGAGGTTCCAAATACCAACCATGAAGCTATATGATGGTTCAACGGATCCAGAATAGCATGTAGCTCAATATAGAGAAAGGATGGAGATCAATCCCATCCCGGAGAGGTTAAAAGAAGCATGTCTATGCAAGGGTTTCGGATCCACACTAACAGGATCAGCTCTTAAATGGCTGCTAAGTCTTCCCCCTTACTCTATTACTTCATTTGCTAATCTAGTTAATCTGTTTAATAGCCAATTCTCATGTAGCAGAAAATTTGAACGTTTAACTAGTGACTTGTATAGGGTAACACAAGGTAAAAATGAGCCACTTAGAGATTATATCACTAAATTTAGTAAAGAATCCTTAGATATTCCTAATTTGGATATTGCTACGGCTGTAGAAGCCTTCAAAATGGGTTTACTTAGGGATTCATTTTTCTATGATGATCTTGTCATGACCCCTTGCAGGAATCTTGATGAAGTGAGAACCAGGGCCCTTAGATTCATCCGGCTAGAGGATGATAAAAGGATCCAAGAAAGAGTGGCAGGATCCTCGAAGCAGGAAAAGCAAGGATCCTACTTCAGGAACAACAAGTCTAAGTCATACAACAAGTCTGATAACCAGAACGTGCATTCAGTGGAGCAAGAAGAGGATGATGAGGATTACCCTCCCATTTCTGAATATTGTTTTTCCGTTGATAACAATGAACTAATCCTTGCAATGCAGAACTTAGGTGAAAAATCAAGATGGCCCAGAAAAAGTGATAAGCCAGTTGCAACAAAAGACAAGTCCAAATGGTGTACATATCATGAAGATTTCGGTCATCTCACTGAAGAATGTATTGCACTAAGAAAAGAGATTGGTTACTTGTTAAGCAAAGGGCACTTGAAGGAGCTGTTAGGAAGAAAAAAGTCAAGGATCCAGGATCCTGAAAAAGTTCCAGAAAGAGCTCCTGCTCCTCCTGCTAATGCACAAATTATCAACTTCATATCCGGTGGATCAGACATATGTGGCACTTCCTTTTCAGCAGCCAAGAGGCATGCCAAGGAGACCAAGATGGATAATGGGGATAGACCCGTCCGAACTTCTACTGTTACGCAGGAAAAAGTTATATCTTTTGATGAGGATGATCGTGTTGATGTTCAGGATCCTCATCATGATGGTCTTGTTATTACTTTGTTTATATCTAATCATTTTGTTCGTAGGATCCTAATAGATGGAGGAAGCTCAGTGAACATCATTCAGCTTGATGTCCTCAAGAAGATGAACATCCCTGAATCAGAAATTATCCCAAGATCTTCGGTTCTTGTAGGATTCAGTGGGGAAACCAAGAACACATTGGGGGACATTAAGCTTCCCATTTACATAGAGGGACTTAATTCTTTTCAGAAATTTTGTGTTATAGATTGCTTATCCTATTGCAATGTTATCCTTGGCAGGCCATGGATACATGACATGAAAGCAGTTGCATCTACATATCATCAGTGGTAAAGCTTCCTAGTCCATGGGGGGTGGTGAAGATTGAAAGTGACCAACAAGAAGCAAAGAATTGCTACACTTCATCGATGAAGCCAGCCTCAAGACCAAGGGAGCAATAGCAATTAAAGCATCCTCCAAGAGATGTCCTGGAGGCAAGAGAACAAGATGTGAAATATATTCTTATGGATCCTCAGGATCCTGAATCCAAAGTCTTCATAGGATTCGGGATCCTCAATGACATCGAACAGGATTTAGTATCCTTCCTCAAGAGGAGAAAAACTACCTTTGCCTGGAAGCATGAATACATGACAGGTATCTCTAAAGATATAATTACTCATAAGCTTGGCATTGACAAGTCATTCAAACCCATACATCAAAAGAAGAGAAAGTTTGCACCTGAGAGGAATGCCATTATCCAGGAGGAGGTAGACAAGCGGCTCCGAGCAGGTATGATTAGAGAGGTTAAGTATCCAAGATGGTTAGCCAATGTGGTTGTTGTTCAAAAGAAAAACGGAAAGTGGAGGGTATGTGTCGATTTTACTGATTTAAACAAGGCATGTCCCAAGGATCCTTTCCCATTACCCCACATTGACTCCATGGTGGATGCTACCGCGGGTCATGAGTTGTTAACTTTTATGGATGCTTCATCTGGATTTCAACAAATTCAGATGGAACCATCTGATCAACAGGATACAGCCTTTATGACCCCAACGGGTATCTATTGTTATATTGCTATCCCATTTGGACTAAGAAATGCAGGTGCTACTTATCAAAGGCTAGTCAATATGATGTTTAAGGAGCAAATTGGACACACTATGGAAGTCTATATAGATGACATGGTGGTTAAGTCCAAAAGAGCTGAGGATCATCTTAGAGATTTGGAGGAAGCATTCAATATCCTTGATAAATTCAACATGAAATTGAATCCTTCCAAGTGTCATTTTGGTGTTAAAGCAGGAAAGTTCCTAGGTTACATGGTAACAAAAAGAGGCATCGAGGCAAGTCCAGAGCAAATCAAGGCGATTGAGAATATCAAATCTCCTGCCAATGCTAAAGATGTGCAAAGGTTGACAGGGAGGATCGCAACCTTCAACAGGTTCATATCAAAGTCATCAGAAAAGTGCAAGGAATTCTGTGACATTCTGAGAAAGAACAAGAAATTTGAGTGGACTGAAAAGCATGAGAATGCTCTCAAAGCCCTTAAGGATTACCTATCCTCAGCTCCTGCCTTAATTAAACCAGAAAAAGGGGATATATTATCCTTATATTTGGCAGTCTCTTCTATAGCAGTAATTGCAGTCCTTGTTAAGGATCACAAAGGTACACAACATCCTGTATATTATGTAAGTAAGAGTTTGCTTGATGCTGAATCCAGGTATTCACATTTAGAAAAACTTATCATTGCTTTGATTATGGCATCTACTAAATTACGTCATTATTTTGAAACTCATGCTATCATTGTTAAGACTAACTTTCCAATTAAGAATGTCCTCAATGAAACCTGAGATGTCAGGAAGGATGGCTAAATGGGCAGTGAAGCTTAGTGCTTATGATATAAGATATGAACCAACAACTGCCATTAAATCCCAAGCCTTAGCTGACTTTGTGGTAGATTTTAGTACTGACTTACAAAAGGAAGCTAAGTTAGAAGTCAAACAGCTTGAAGAAACCAAGGATCCTTGGGTACTCTTCACAGATGGAGCCTCTAACATCAAGGGAACTGGACTTGGAATACTACTAAAATCACCACAGGGGGACATAATACCCCACTCAATAGCTTGTGAGTTTCAAACTACTAATAATGAGGCTGAATATGAGGCCTTGATAGCTGGTTTGCAAATTGCCGAGCACATGAGGATCAGGTATCTTGAGGTACACGTAGATTCATTGTTAATTACTAATCACTTTAATGGATCCTACGCTGTTAAAAGTGAAAGACTAATCAAATATCTAGAGATAGTCAAGGAATTGGCACTCTCTTTTGTTTCCTTTAGTTTGACACAATTACCTAGGGAAGAGAATGCAGAATCTGATGCATTGGCCAATCTTGGATCATCATTGAAGATTCCAGAGGAAACTAAAATTCCTATTATCCATATCCTGGCTCCTGCTATTGAGGATCATGGAGCTATGGAGATAGGAGAGGATTCTGCAATCATACCTAGTGATGATGCACAATCTCATTCAGGATCCTGGATCCTCCCAATCATGAGATATATACAACATGGAGAGATTCCTGCAGGGGAAACCCTCAGAGCTTTCAAAGTCAAGGTATCTCAATTTACAATATTAAGTAACATGTTATATAAACGATCTCTTGCAGGTCCATATCTAAGGTGCATTGAGGATCCTGAAATTCAAGAAGTCCTGAAGGATTTTCATGAAGGAGATTGTGGAAACCACACTGGGGGCAGGGCATTGTTCTCAAGGATCCTTAGGACAGGATACTATTGGCCTACTATGAAGAAGGATGCTGTGGATTATGCCAAGAAATGTGATGCTTGTCAGAGACATAGCAATATCCTTCCTCAGCCAGCAGAGCTCCTGCATCCTATATCCTCTTCTTGGCCATTCATGAGATGGGGAATGGATATAGTTGGTAAACTTCCCAAAGCACCAGGAGGAAAAGTGTTTATGCTTGCCATGACTGATTACTTTTCCAAGTGGATAGAAGCTGAAGCCTTTGCTCAAGTCAGAGAAAAAGAAGTGATATCCTTTATTAAAAGAAACATTATTACCAGATTTGGTATTCCCTCTGAAATTGTTTGTAATAATGGATCCCAATTTATTGGGAGTAGAACTACTAACTGTTAGGGGAGGATTTTATAAATCCTAAGGATCACGGGTCCTTAAGTGCTACCAGGATCAAGGATCCTCGATTCTGTTTGAATTAAGGATCCTCAGCAGGTCGCAGGATCAGGATCCAGGATCACTGTTGTTATCCTACTACTAACAATTGTCTTTCTTGTGCGTAAACTTGTTTTGCAGGAATGAGAGCATGGACCAAGTCTCACCGAAGTTCCTGGAGAATATTCCATCAATATTCCGCACGTGCTTGACCATTGTGAACGTTATGGAGATCGTGGGGAGAATGCACAAATTGCGGATAGTTAGTTATACTAGTTAATTTCTAATTTAAAATGGGGATGACAAGCTTGATAGAGACACTTAGCTAATTTTGGCATACACACACACTCGTAACAGCTCTCAGTCAGCTCTCAAGCAATACTTGGCGATTTCATACACTTTTTTTCACTTTACAGACTAGTGATCCTTGTAACAAGCTTGTTATCATCCCGAGTTGTAAACTTACTTTTGTTTAATCTTAGTTGGTGATCGGTAGTTTCCATGACCCGAGGTTTTTTGTGCCGGAGATCAACTCTTGATCAGGGGCTTTTTCCTCGTATAAATCTCTGTGTCATTTGTTCATTACATTACTGAGTGATCCTTAATATTGTTCATTGATTCAAGCATCACACCTCACAACAGAAAGTTTGGTTGCATTATCTTTGCTTGATTTTTGACCAAAACAGTTTAGCGCCCACCGTGGGGCAATTGGTGCTTCGTTCTTGATAAATTATTGTTCTTGTGATCATTTCGGTTCATTACAACCAAGCAGATGGCTTCTTCAGCAAAGAATACATCAAGCTCTATGCCGGCAATGAGTTCTTCACAGGGCGTTCCTCCTTTGCCTCCACCACCTTCTGGATCCCAGAAGAATGCTGAAAATGCCGCAAAGAGACAAAGCCCCATTTTTCCAAAACCACCAACTTCTTTTGTTTCTTCTAATCCTACTACTAGTGATCTTTTTACTTTGATTTTGCAGATGAGGGATCACGTACAAGAGCAAGACAAAACCAACGAAAGGATCCTCCGGGAGATCGCTGACATCAAGAAACAGAAGAGATCAGGGGAGGATCACTCTCCTCTGATACCAAGATCACTGGATTTCGACACTCCAGCCATAACCGCCCTGCAATCTGCAGCTCCGGGCATCCGGTATCAAAGTGGTCCATCAGAAAGGCGTTATGGAACAGCAACTATGAGTCAAGCATTTGGCTCTCACTTCCAGCCTCAAGGATCCTGTTTTCAGCCATCGGAATCCTCTTTTCAGCATCAGGGATCCTTCATTAGCTCAGGAGGATATTTGGGAATGCACACAGTCCAAGGATCCCCCCAGGTCCAAGGATCCTCTATGGTTCCAGGATCCTCTCAGGTTCAAGGATCCTCTCAGCCCCAAGGATCCTTTCAGGTTCAAGGATCCTCTCAGCTTCAAGGATCCAACATCTTTCAGGATCAAGGATTCTTAAGAAGTATGCAGCCTCCAAGCACGGATGTTCATCACGGAGACTTCATTCCAATGCAGACCATTGCCTCTTCTGGTCCTTCAATCATACCGGAATCCCGTCAATATGGATTCACATCTGCAATTCCTAACCTGAATCCTCCGGGAGGTAATACTTTCAATAATTCTTATAACACTAACCATGGCTCTATGCAGGATACATGTATCAATCAAGCTATGGCTAGGGAATTACAGAAGCTGAAGGATATGATATCCAGCGTACCAGGAGTGGTTAAACCCATTCCTGAAATTGCAGATGGGAGCCATAGGATATCTCGTTTTGCACCACCCATTTGTGATGCTGAGATACCCAAAAGGTTCCAAATACCAACTATGAAGCTGTATGATGGTTCAACAGATCCAAAGGAACATGTGGCTCAATATAGAGAGAGGATGGAGATCAACCCCATCCCAGAAAGGTTAAAAGAAGCATGTCTATGCAAGGGTTTTGGATCCACACTCACATGATCTGCTCTTAAATGGCTGCTAAGTCTTCCCCCTTACTCTATTACTTCATTTGCTAATTTAGTTAATCTGTTTAATAGTCAATTCTCATGTAGTAGAAAATTTGAAAGATTAACTAGTGATCTTTATAGGGTAACACAAGGTCAAAATGAATCACTTAGAGATCACATCACTAAGTTTAGTAAAGAATCCTTAGATATCCCTAACCTGGATATAGCCACAGCTGTGGAAGCCTTTAAAATGGGTTTGCTTAGGGATTCATTGTTCTATGATGATCTTGTTATGACCCCATGCAGGAATCTTGATGAAGTAAGAACCAGGGCCCTTAGGTTCATCCGTCTAGAGGATGACAAAAGGATCCAGGAGAGATTGACAGGATCCTCAAAACAGGAAAAACAAGGATCCTACTTTAAGAATAACAAGTTCAAGTCCTACAACAAGTCTGACAACCAGAATGTGCATGCAGTAGAGCAAGAAGAGGATGATGAGGATTATCCTCCAATTTCTGAATACTGTTTTTCTGTTGATAACAATGAGCTAATTCTTGCAATGCAGAATCTAGGTGAGAAAGCAAGATGGCCAAGGAAAAGTGATAAACCGGCCGCAACAAAGGACAAGTCCAAGTGGTGTGCATATCATGAGGATTTTGGGCATCTCACTGAAGAGTGTATTGCACTAAGAAAGGAAATTGGTTACTTGTTAAGCAAGGGGCATTTGAAGGAGCTTTTGGGACGAAAGAAGTCAAGGATCCAGGATCCTGAAAGGATCCCGGAAAAGGCTCCTGCTCCTCCAGCAGATGCGCAAGTTATAAACTTCATATCCGGTGGATCAAACATTTGTCGTACTTCCTTTTCAGCAGCCAAAAGACATGCCAAGGAAACCAAGATGGATAATGGAGACAGACCCATCCGGACCTTCACTGTCACCAAGGATAAGATCATAACTTTTGATGAGGATGATCGTCTTGATGTTCAGTATCCTCATCATGATGGTCTTGTTATTACTCTGTTTATTTCTAACCATTTTGTTCGTAGGACCCTGATAGATGGAGGAAGCTCAGTAAACATCATCCAGTTTGATGTTCTCAAGAAGATGAACATTCCTGAATCGGACATTGTCCCAAGATCCTCAGTTCTTGTGGGATTCAGCAGAGAGACCAAGAATACATTGGGGGACATCAAACTCCCCATCTATATTGAAGGACTCCATTCTTATCAAAAAATTTGTGTTATAGATTGCTTATCTTGTTGTAATGTTATCCTTGGCAGGCCGTAGATACATGACATGAAGGCAGTCCCATCTACCTATCATCAATGTGTAAAGCTTCCTAGCCCATGGGGGGTGGTGAAAATTGAGAGTGACCAACAAGAAGCTAAAAATTGTTACACGTCATCAATGAAGCCAGCCACAAGACCAAGGGAGCAATAGCAATTAAAACATCCTTCAAGAGATGTCTTGGAGGCAAGAGAACAGGATGTGAAAGAAATCCTTATGGATCCTCAAGATCCTGAATCCATGGTCTTCATTGGATCAGGGATCTTCAGCAACATTGAACAAGATCTAGTATCCTTCCTTAAGAGGAGGAAAACCACCTTTGCCTGGAAGCATGAGGATATGACAGGTATATCTAAGGATATAATTACTCATAAGCTTGGCATTGACAGGTCATTCAAGCCTATACATCAGAAGAGGAGGAAGTTTGCACCTGAAAGGAATGCTATTATCCAGGAAGAGGTAGATAAACTACTTCGCGCAGGTATGATAAGAGAGGTTAAGTATCCAAGGTGGTTAGCCAATGTGGTTGTTGTTCAAAAGAAAAATGGAAAGTGGAGGGTATGTGTCGATTTTACTGATTTAAACAAGGCATGTCCCAAGGATCCTTTCCCATTACCCCACATTGACTCCATGGTGGATGCTACCGCGGGTCATGAGTTGTTGACTTTTATGGATGCTTCATCTGGATTTCAACAAATTCAGATGGAACCATCTGATCAAGAGGATACATCCTTTATGACCCCAACTGGTATATATTGTTATATTGCTATGCCATTTGGACTAAGGAATGC
Source organism: Helianthus tuberosus (assembly GCA_030545235.1). Taxonomy (NCBI): domain Eukaryota; kingdom Viridiplantae; phylum Streptophyta; class Magnoliopsida; order Asterales; family Asteraceae; genus Helianthus; species Helianthus tuberosus. The sequence goes on from CM060450.1 coordinate 163,008,007, forward strand.
AGGTGCTACATATCGAAGGCTAGTCAATATGATGTTCAAGGAACAAATTGGACACACTATGGAAGTTTACATAGACGACATGGTGGTTATATCCAAGAAATCTGAGGATCACCTTAGGGACTTGGAGGAAGCATTCAATATCCTTGATAAATTTAATATGAAACTAAATCCTTCCAAGTGTCACTTTGGTGTTAAAGCAGGTAAATTCCTAGGCTACATGGTGACAAAAAGAGGCATTGAAGCAAGTCCAGAGCAAATCAAGGCTATTGTGAATATCAAATCTCCTGCCAATGCTAAGGATGTGCAAAGATTGACAGGCAGGATCGCAGCCTTGAACAGGTTCATATCCAAATCCTCAGAAAAATGCAAGGAATTCTATGACATTTTGAGGAAGAACAAGAAGTTTGAGTGGACTGAAAAGCACGAAAATGCTCTTAAAGCTCTTAAGGATTACCTATCCTCAGCCCCTGCCTTGATGAAACCAGAGAAAGGGGATATATTATCCTTGTATTTAGCGGTATCCTCTAAGGCAGTAAGTTCGGTCCTTGTTAACGATCACAAAGGTACACAACATCCTGTTGATTATGTAAGTAACAGTTTGCTTAATGCTGAATCCAGGTATTCACATTTAGAAAAAACTTATCCTTGCATTAATTATGGCATCTACTAAATTAAGACATTATTTTGAAACTCATGCCATTATTGTTAAGACTAATTTTCCAATTAAGAAAGTTCTCAGGAAACCTGAAATGTCAGGAAGGATGGATAAGTGGGCAGTGAAGCTTAGTGCATATGATATAAGATATGAACCAAGGATTGCCATCAAATCCCAAGCCTTAGCTGACTTTGTGGCAGATTTTAGTAGTGACTTGCAAAAGGAAGCTGAGTTAGAAGTCCAACAGCTAGAAGAAACTAAGGATCCTTGGATACTCTTCACTGATGGTGCTTCTAATGTCAAAGGAACAGGGCTTGGAATACTACTAAAATCGCCACAGGGGGACATAATACCCCACTCCATAGCTTGTTAGTTCCAAACTACTAATAATGAGGCTGAATATGAAGCCTTGGTAGCTGGTTTGCAAATCGCTAAGCATATGAGGATCAGGTATCTTGAGGTACATGTAGATTCGTTGTTAATTACTAATCACTTTAATGGATCCTATGCTGTTAAAGATGAAAAGCTAATCAAATATTTAGAGATAGTCAAAGAATTGGCACTCTCTTTTGTTTCCTTTAGTTTGACACAGGTACCAAGGGAAGAGAATGCAGAGGCTGATGCATTAGCCAATCTAGGATCATCCTTGAAGATCCCGGAGGATATCAGGATCCTTATTATCCACATCCTGACCCCTGCTATCGAGGATCATGTAGCCATGGAGATAGGAGAGGATTCTGCAATCATCCCTAGTGATGATACTCAATCTCGTTCAGGATCATGGATCCTTCCAATCATGAGATACATACAACATGGAGAGATTCCTACAGGAGAAAACCCTAGGGCTTTCAAAATCAAGGTATCTCAATTTACAATATTGAATAATATGTTATATAAACAATCTCTTGCAGGACCATATCTAAGATGCATTGAGGATCCTGAAATCCAAGAAGTCCTAAAGGATTTCCATGAAGGAGATTGTGGAAACCACACTGGGGGCAGGGCATTATTCTCCAGGATCCTGAGGACAGGATACTATTGGCCTACTATGAAGAAGGATGCTGTGGAATATGCCAAGAAGTGTGATCCTTGTCAGAGACATAGTAATATCCTTCACCAACCAGCAGAACTTTTACATCCTATATCCTCTTCTTGGCCATTTATGAGATGGGGAATGGATATAGTTGGTAAGCTTCCTAAGGCACCTGGTGGAAAAGTATTCATGCTTGCTATGATGGATTACTTCTCCAAGTGGATAGAGGCTGAAGCCTTTGCTCAAGTCAGAGAAAAAGAAGTGATATCCTTTATTAAGAGAAATATTATTATTAGATTTGGTATCCCTTCCGAAATTGTTTGTGATAATGGATCCCAATTTATTGGGAATAGAACTACTAACTTTTATGACAGCTGGGGGATTAAGATGATAACATCAACACCAGTCCACCCACAAGCTAATGGCCAGGCAGAATCATCCAACAAGATCATCATCAACAATTTGAAGAAAAAGCTTGGATCCAAGAAAGGAAAATGGGCAGAAGAACTACCTTATGTACTTTGGGCTGATAGGACAACTCCCAAGAATGCTACTGGCCAAACTCCATTTTCTTTAGTATTTGGAGCAGAATCAGTGATCCCTACAGAGATGGTGGTTCCTACTGCAAGAACAAGCATCCGTGATCCTGAAGAAAATGCTGAAAACTTGGTTCAAGACTTGGATACTATAGAAGAGCTCAGGGATTTGGCAAGGATAAGGATGGCTAGTTATCAACAAAGGATGGCTGGAGCCTACAACAAGAATGTCAAGATCAGGAAATTCCAAGTTGGTGATATGGTGTTAAGGAAAGCATTTCAGAATACCACTAATCCTGCTGATGGGAAGTTAGCACCAAAGTGGGAAGTCCCCTACTTGATTAAAGCCGAAGCAGGAAAGGGGGCATATCGATTGCTAACAATGGAAGGTGATTTGCTACCAAGAGCTTGGAATGCTGTCCACTTAAAGAAATATTTCATGTAATAAGGATCCATGATCCTTAGCTAACAAGTATCCTTGAAGGATCCTTACAAGACAGAAGATCCTCATTTTGGTAATGATCTGATCTTAAACTATTTTACTTTTTAATTATCCTATATATAAGGATAAGGATCCTGGATCCTTTATCCTCCTTTCACTTGAATCTGATTTTTGCAGAAGGTTTAGGTGTCCTTAACAAAAGATTGAGTATCCACAGAAGTATCCAGTTATTTGGGCTTGACCCCAGTTATTTGGGTTTGACCCCAGTTATTTGGGCTAGTCCCCAGTTTTGGGCCTGTCCCCGGTATCGCCAGCAGCGCACGATGATCCTGGTGCAGTTCATGGCAATGGGACCAGTACTCGCTTTAGGGGCTGACAATTTCATTATACTGGCTGTATCCGGGATCCTACGTATAATGGTAGACGTACCATACATCCGTTCCTAAGGTTTCTATCGTTTTCACGTTAGCTAAGGTTTTGGCATTTTCATGTCACTAAGTTTGGATAGTCGCCAGTGAGGGCCATACTCCAGTTTACACAAGATCCTTTGGGCTTGTCCCCAGTTATCCTTTGGGCTTGTCCCCAATATATTAGGCTTGTCCCCAGTTACTAACTCTTCTCTTATATTTGGCTTAGTCCCAAGTTTTATTCTATTTCTGGTTTTTGAGGCTAAATGACCAAGGATCCTTGATCCTTACCTTCTGCTAAGGTTTGTCTTTTGGTTATCCTGATTATAAATGTTAAAGGGTTAGGATCCTAACTTGGATTCTCAGGTATGATCCTTGATTCCTTTTATTTTATTCATTATTTATATAAGTGACCCTTATTCTTTGACAACAGAACCAATGCTCCTTAAGTTGCATAACTTTTCTGGGTTTATCGACTATAGGACATTTGATCCTTGATCATATCCTAAAATTTTTTAAACATGATTTATTAAACTTGACAAATTCAGACAAAGTGTTTAACTATAATAGAAGAATAAAGAGTTCACAAGAATAACAACACGGGAAATAGCCAAAAAGTTAAAGGTTTTATTTATTCATAGTTAAACCCTTCAAAGGTTGTCAAAATTACCTACCCCAAGCATCTACCAGCAACACGTGGCCCGTCCGCTGGGGTAGGTAAAGGGTGTCCATTGTTAATAGGTATTTCAAGCGCAGGAAATAAAAGATGGCAGGATAACAAGTGGCTTCATCCCCCAAACAGAGGATCCCTCCACCACCTATTATCCTACCTATTGTCTAAGGATCCTTGATCCATAATCCTAAAAACTATTGTTCGAATTACAACCCAACATTGTTTCAAAACACCATAACCAAAAAACCACTATCAAATCCTAAAAAATGGGCTCCGGCCACGTCTAGAAATATCCATCATCGCCCATTTCAGCAGCTCACACCTTGGCTGCATCACCACCAGCATCTTCACCAGCCTGATCCTTCTCGCTGCCACTCGCTCGATTGCCAAGACCTCGGTAGCCTCTTCTTCATCCTCCAGCTCTGCCAGCTTTGCCTTCCAACCCTCCTTGTCCCAAGTGGTCCGGTCGAAGTCAGGATCCTCAGCCTCCTGAGCCATTTGAAGCTTGATCTTATACATGGTGATAGCGGCATAGATTTTAGCATCCTCCAACAGCTCAGCTTTCTCGTGATCAGCATCAATCTGGGCCATGACCACCTGCTTCTTCGCCAGATTAAGATCCTTCTCAAGGGAGGAGATGGTTTGATCCTTGGCTAGGAAGAACTTTTGGAACTCCTGATGCTTTTGCTCCGCCTCCTCAACATAAGCGTCAAACAGCATTTCGACCTCAGCAAATTCCTGCAAAAAATCAAGGTAAAGTTCAGGATCACGTGATCCTCAAGTGGGCAGGATAATCAGAAGGAGTCAGTGATCCTTACATCAGCAAAGTACTCTTGGAACTGATGGCGGATAAGAGGCAAGCCTTCAAGATTTTCAGTCTCAGAGGCCTTCCTTTTCTTTCCCCCCTTGGAGGTGGTAGGCTTTGGAACCACGGCACTTGGGCTAGCAATCGTCTTCTTCTTCCCAGACCTGGGAGCAACGGTAGTAAGATCGGTGACACTGAAGCGGGAAGCAGACCTTGAGGATTTTCCAGCACCTATCCATCCGAAACAAAAGATAAGTATTCTTGTTATATTCATGTTTTAACATTTAATTATATACAAACATGGACACTTACTCGACATTGTGACAGAGCCTGAGGATACTTCTTGAGAATCCTTGGTACTTGCTTGGAATGATCTTATAGCAGGATCAAGACTCCGGAAAGCGTCAAGCCTTTCCTTCATTGCAGGTGACGTAATGATATGTGAAACAGATATAGCTGCACAAAAGACATAAACAGGGGTTAGTGATCCTCAGCGGAGACAGGCTATCCTATGATCCTTCTATATGGATCCTCTATCCTACCATGAGTGGCCCATGTTCTGGGGAGATCCTTCCCATTAGGGATAGAGTCCCTCCTGATGAAGAAAAAACATTTCTTCCACTTGTTATCGTTCTTGGTGGTTTTCAAGATTGGATGTGGTTCACCAGGTTTGTGTTTGAAAAGAAAACGATGTGAACCATGGCTCACAAGGTTGTAAAGTTCAGACAACTCCGACATTCCTAACTCAATATCCTCTTGCTCAAAGATCCTCTCAAGGGTAAACAGAACCCTCCACATCATTGGCATAGCCTGGATGTAGGATATGCCGGTAAGGGAGAAGAAGGATTGGGTAAAATCAGGAAAAGGGTAGGAGTATCCTATCAAAAATGGGGTTACTGGAAATGCAACCCAAGTTTCAGAGATAAAATCACTCTGGACGGTAGGGTCAAAGGGTTTGAAAACAGTACTCGCCGGGAAGCAATGACGGATCCTGTCGATCTCAGGATCAGTAAAGCAGCAACGTTCCTTTGGAGAGTCTTCGATGATCCCTTGGCTTTTTAAGGGACTATCTTTTCGATGATCCTTAGTAGGGGATGATCTTAGCTTCATGGTGATTCGGAGATTTTGAGAAAGAAAAAGAAACAGAGTAAGAAAGAGAAGGGGAAGAGGAAAGAGAAGTACCTGCTTGATCTTCAAATGTGGATTTAAAGGGAGTTTCGCTCGAATTTAAATGCACATTGACCCTTATCTCTAACTTCAATTTATAATCATGATTCTGCAGGGACATCGCTTCAATGACGTGTGATCAGTAATGGCTAGTCAGATTATAACGGCTATATATCCGTTGGTTTGTTACGGATAAGATCAAGAAAATATAACTCAACAATTTACACTTTACTCCTTATATTTTGGGGCCAATTGTTAGGGGAGGATTTTATAAATCCTAAGGATCACGGGTCCTTAAGTGCTACCAGGATCAAGGATCCTCGATTCTGTTTGAATTAAGGATCCTCAGCAGGTGTCGCAGGATCAGGATCCAGGATCACTGTTGTTATCCTACTACTAACAATTGTCTTCCTTGTGCATAAACTTGATTTGCAGGAATGAGAGCATAGACCAAGTCTCACCGAAGTTCCTGGAGAATATTCCCTCAATATTCCGCACGTGCTTGACCATTGTGAACGTTATGGAGATCGTGGGGAGCAGTGGCGGAACTAGAACATAAATTCAGGGGTATCCCAATTTTTTTTTTTACAGTGCAATCATACAATATTAAAAAAAACGACAATAAATAAATAAAGTAAAAAAATTACCTAATAGATTTGTCCTCTTCTTTTTTTCATAGCTTGAAATCATTCCATCACATCGTCGTCCTTCACTTCACGAAAAAAATCCTTTTCGACCGCACAAACCATAGTATTGTTCAAATATTCTTGGCCCATTCGATTGCGTAAATCCGTCTTGACAAGCTTCAATTTCGAAAAACATCTTGCAAACGGTTGCCGTTCGAACTTCGATTTCGATTCGCTGCTGTGCGAATGTGCTGCCAAAGTGCCGATTATCGAAACATTATCAATCATCAAACTAAGTAACTAACAAGTAACAATTTATCAGTCAAACAATATGTTCGAAATCGAAACAAACCTGCTGAACAGGAAGTGGAGAATGAATCTGCTGAGTGCTGGACTGCTGGCTGAACAAATCTGCTGCAGTGCAGTTGATGTCTCGATGATCTGCTGAAAGTCTGAAACAAACCTGTTAGTGTTCGTCAATGATCTTCGTTCAATAACCGGGTTCGATTCATCGATTGTTTTCCTTCAAATCTTCAATGTATTGTTGCCTCTCTGTTCGTATGATGAGAATTGGAGTCGAGTAGTCGACTGTCGACGTTTGATATGCCATTATGCCGCCCAAATCAATAATGAATAATCAGTTGGGCTATTATTACTTAATTGGGCTCATTAGGTTGCTATTAGTATTTACTTAATTGGGCTCATTAGGTTGCTATTATTTAGGATTTTGGGCTGTTAGATTTGTTGAACATTTGAACTAGGCTTATTATTTTGTAAAAAAAATTTTGAGGGGTGTCCTATGTATAAAAATTGAAAAAAAAAATTTACACTTCTAGTAAAAAGTTGAGCCGTAGCCCGGGCTACGCCCGACAAACCTTCAGGTCCGCCCCTGGTGGGGAGAATGCACAAATTGCGGATAGTTAGTTATACTAGTTAATTTCTAATTTAAAATGGGGATGACAAGCTTGATAGAGACACTTAGCTAATTTTGGCATACACACACACTCGTAACAGCTCTCAGTCAGCTCTCAAGCAATACTTGGCGATTTCATACACTTTTTTGCACTTTACACACTAGTGATCCTTGTAACAAGCTTGTTATCATCCCGAGTTGTAAACTTACTTTTGTTTAATCTTAGTTGGTGATCGGTAGTTTCCATCACCTGAGGTTTTTTGTGCCGGAGATCAACTCTTGATCAAGGGCTTTTTCCTCGTATAAATCTCTGTGTCATTCGTTCATTACATTACTGAGTGATCCTTAATATTGTTCATTGATTCAAGCATCACACCTCACAACAGAAAGTTTGGTTGCATTATCTTTGCTTGATTTTTGACCAAAACACTAACTTTTGTGACAGCTGGGGGATTAAGATGATAACATCAACACCAGTCCACCCACAAGCTAATTCATCATCAACAATTTAAAGAAAAAGCTTGGATCCAAGAAAGGAAAATGGGCAGAAGAGCTACCTTATGTGTTATGGGCTGATAGGACAACTCCCAAGAATGCTACTGGCCAAACTCCATTTTCTTTAGTGTTTGGAGCAGAATCAGTGATCCCTACAGAGATGGTGGTTCCTACTGCTAGAACAAGCATCCGTGATCATGAAGGAAATGCTGGAAACTTGGGTCAAGACTTGGATACCATAGAAGAATTCAGGGATTTGGAAAGGATAAGAATGGCTAGTTATCAACAAAAGATGGCTGGAGCTTATAACAAAAATGTCAGGATCAGAAAGTTTCAAGTTGGTGATATGGTGTTGAGGAAAGCATTCCAGAACACCACAAATCCTACTAATGGCAAGATAGCACCAAAGTGGGAAGGCCCCTATCTAATTGAAGATGAGCCAGGAAAGGGGGCATATCGATTATTAACAATGGAAGGTGATCTGCTACCAAGAGCTTGGAATGTAGTCCATTTGAAGAGATATTTCATGTAGGAAGGATTTGGGATCCTTGGCTGTCTTCACGTCCGATATCCATTAAGGATCCTTAGAGGATATATGATCCTCAGTCTGGTAATGATCTGATTCTAATTTATTTAATCCTTTAATTTATTACAAGGAGAAGGATCCGGGATCCTTTATCCTTTTTTCACTTAGTTCTGAGTTTTGCAGAAGATTGATGTATCCTTGACAAAGGATCAAGTATCCACAGAAGTCTCCTAAGTTTTTTGGGCTTGTCCTTAGTTTTTTGGGTTTATCCCCAGTTATTTGGGCTTGTCCCCAGTTTTTTGGGTTTATCCCCAGTCTTTGGGCATGTCCCCAGTTTCGCCAGTAGCGCACGATGATCCTGGTGCAGTTCAAGGCAATGGGACCAGTACACGCTTTAGGGGCTGATAATTTCATTGTACTGGCTGTATTCGGGATCCTACGTATAATGGTAGACGTACCATACATCCGTTCCTAAGGTTTCTAATGTTTTCACGTTAGCTAAGGTTTTGGCATTTTCATGTCACTAAGTTTGGATAGTCGCTAGTGAGGGCCATACTCCAGTTTACACAAGATCCTTTGGGCTTGTCCCCAGTTTTTGTTTGGGCTTGTCCCCAGTTTATTGGGCTTGTCCCCAGATTGTTGGGCTTGTCCACAGTTACTAACTATTCTCTTATATTGGCTTAGTCCCAAGTTATGTTTCATTTCAGGTTTCCATAGCTAAACACTTAAGGATCTTGGATCCTAACCTTTTTCTAAGGTTTGTCTTTTGGTTATCTTGATTGTAAGTATTAAAGATTTAGGATCCTAACTTGGATTTTCAGGTATGATCCTTATTTACCTCTACTTTATTCTTGATTTATTTAAGTTACCCTTATTTCTTTGACAACAGGATACATGATCCTTAAATTACATCACTTTTTTGAACTTTTCGATTATAGGATATTTGATCTTTGATCATATCCTAAACTATTTGACATAATCTAATATATATTTTCAGTCTTAACTTATGGATTCAAAGAAACTGTATCATAACAGTTGAAAGGTAAAGATACACAAAATTCACAACACAAGATAAGCCAAAAGATTAAACTTTTATTTATTTAGCAAAAGATTAACCCTTCAAAGGTTGTCAAAATTACCTACCCTAAGCATCTACCAGCAATCCGTGGCCCGTCCGCTGGGGTAGGTAAAGGGTGTCCATGATAATAAGTTCTAAGTTATGCAGGAATAGAAAGATGGCAGGATAACAATGGCTTCATCCCCCAAACAGAGGATACCTCCACTAATTGTCATCCTACATATTGCACGAAGGATCAGTGATCCTTAAACCTGAATACTATTGTTTAAGTACAGACCAATATTGTTCACCATCAAAACACCAACAACCAAAAAACCTTAAACCATAAAAAATGGGCTCCGGCCACGTCTAGAAATGTAACAACCCGTATTCTCGTTGTAGAGAGTAGGGTATTTTAGTAATGCGTGCATTTATTATTATTATTATTATTATTATTATTATTATTATTATTACTCATTAAATAATCACAACCGCGTCGCGAGGAACGCTTCATTTAAGCAAACAAACCCAAGCCGAACATTCACTTTGCATGTATAATTCTCGTTGTAGTTAATTTTAAATTACTCGGGCTAGTTTCGTTAATTGAGAGACCCGTAATTTTATATGATCCATACGCACTTGGGCTAGGCCCAACCCAATCTCTCTACACACTAAACCCTAACATACGTAAATCCCTCATAAAACCTCACCCTCTCTAATATTCAAAATGTAAAACCCTAAAACCTCTCACACCAGCCGCACACCCCTACCCCCTGCCCCTCCTCTCTCGATCAGGCGATTTCTGGCAACCGGAGCATATTCCGGTGCCTCGTTTTCCGGCGAACACCCGCAAAAGCCCCAGCCACACCCTCTTCCTTCCTCTCTCCAACACGCAAATCCACTTCACCTTCACCTCCCCTCCTTCTCTGCTGAACCGAAGACCCGAGCACATCTCCGGCGACCACACAGTCACACACACTCACGGCCCCTTTTCCCTCCACACTCTACTCACTTAGGAGCAGCAACGAAACAGAGAGGAACAGAAGAGTCTAAGAGAGAGAAAGACGTGATCGGCTGTGGTCCGGCGGCGGTGGAGCCGTCTAGAGCAGCGACGGTGGTGGCAGTCCTCATGTCTTTCCGTCGGGCTCACCGGCTCGGGTCGGATTTACGCTCAACAGCGGATTCAGGCCAGTTTTGGTTTCTTTCGGGATTAGCTGGTCTTTCGAGTTAAGTCTCGGGTCACACCCACAAACCTTCGGTCAGTTTACTTATGTTTCGATCTTGTCAATGGTTGGCTGCTTGTTTGTTTTATGAATACATAAGGTCCTAAATGCTTGAACCTGTTGTGATTATATGTCTATTATGGATTTGGTTGAGTAATTTGCGGTTGATAACTGTTGGGAGTATATGTGATTTTGATTTGTAACTCTTGTGTCATTAGTGCTTACTTTCTATTTGATTCTGATTGTAAAATGAGAACATGTGTATGAATGTTTGGTCAGTAGGTGCTAATATGCATTTTCATAAACTTTCGGTCAGTAAATGTTCATCCAGTCTATTGTTCTGCATTTTGAACTTCATGACCTTATGTATGCGATTGATTATGATAACAGAGTTATTTTGATAAGTATAAGAACTGTGCAAACCTACCAATTTAGAATTGTGTGATTTTTGAAGAAAAATATATATAACATATGGTGATAAAATTTCCAAAAGTTAGGCTAATTAATTGAAGTCTGATTTGTCTTGAATTCTTGGTGGATGTAAACTGTGAAATAGAAAGGGGGTGTGTTTTTGTGGTATGATGAATGTAGTGCCATGCTTTAATAAAATAGAAATGATGTGAAAAACCCTACGTGATGAACTGATTGAAGATTATTGAAAATATTTGAAATTTGTTGTTTGATCTGAATTGGTAAGTGTACGGTAGAATAAAATATGATAATGAAATTTGATTGGACAGTACATGTAAATGCAATTTGATTGGATGGCACTGATCTGGATAAGGGTTCTAGAAACATCCGCACAGTTTGCGAGTCGAGACCTTGTATGTTGCGACTTGAGACCACTCATTAACCACTCGAAACCAGAAAAATAACGGGGGACTCGAGATTGGTTAGGTTGCGACTCGAGATCTCCTGATCTCGAGTCAAGCCTGACTCGAAACCTCAAAGTGGCGACTCAGAAATGCACAACCCGAGATCGTCTGGTTACGACTCGGAATCTCATGGTTGCGACTCGAGATCTCTTAGTCTCGAGTCGAGATCACCCGGTTTCGACTGGACTGCCTTGCCTAGTTATTGGGCCACACCAACTGATGTTTTGGACTGTGTGCTACTGTTAATGTTTAACTGTTGCTGTTTAACTGTTATATGCTAGGACAGGCCCAATACCGTATATGCTAGTATGACTTCCGTGCTATGTGTTAGATATGTGTAATCTATATGCGACATTACCTGCATACGAACCAAATAAATATTTATAAACCATAATAGGGTATGGTTGACCAACCTAACACAAGTAAATTGTCTGCCGAGCAAACCAAGGTGAGTTCACACACACTAAAAGCATGCGTCCCAGGGAGGGACATGAACAAACTGCCATCTTTGGGAATAATACTTTCAAACCAATATTTCCGGGGGAAAATACGAATGGGTACTTTTAAATTACTATTTTCGGGGGAGATACGTTTGGATATTATTTATAAATCACAACTAGCCAAACTAAACGAATCTCTATCATGTAAAGTCCCTGCTTACAGTACCGATTAATCACCGGGGGCGAACGGGTTATTAGTTGATAGCGCTATTAGGTTTGACAACCTCACACCGTGACCGGGGGAGATTGGGCGTGAACTAGTATACCTTGCATCTTGGTCAATGACGATAGACATTGACTCGGGGCACAAAATCTTCTCGTCAATAGTTTCGGTAACGCCAGTTTAGTAGCTTCCATATGGGGTAGCTCCCCATGACGTGATTATAAATGTTTTATCTAAACAACTTACGTTTTCAAAAACTAAAACTGGACAACTCGTGAACTCGCCAACTTTATGTTGATGCCCTATTGCATGCTTTGCAGGTTGCTCGATACAGTTTAGGACGGACATTGCAATCGGCTGGAGTGCGTGGTTTGTAAGTTCATAATTAATAAACTTGTGGTTTTAAATTACGATATGTTCTCTTTTCCCTTCCGCTGCAAACTTAAACTATGTTTTGAAAAATTTAAATTGGTCGCTAATTATACCGTTATTTGTAATAATAACTAAACCGTTCAAAATAATTAGCGGCTGGATCCTGGTCATGTCATGTCACGGCCCCCGACCCGGTTTGACCCGTTTCAGGAGCCGCGGGACAGAAATCCCGTGGTATTTAATTAATTGAGTTTAACAGCGGAAGTTTATCATCAGGATCTTTTTAAAACTGAAATATTTCCCGATTATTTTATTTCACAACTCGGGATAAAACCCGATAATTTACAATCTTGAGATTTCACGGAGAAATCTTTTATTTTACAAAACATGTTTCTTTATTTTATCCTGAGCCACTTTCTCAAGCTTGTAGTGCTTCACGGCACTTTTCCTGGATCATAATAGATCACCTGAAACATGTTTGAAAAAGGTTTTGTCAGCGGGAAATACTGAGTGAATCATTCTATTTACATAAAATGATGCATAGTTATTAATTACAGCATAAGAGCGATTACAATGGCTTCTATCTTATTTTTATATGGCGTCTTGTCACAATGGTGACAATGGTCATACCACTATTAGATCAATGAACCTAAATAGTGATGATTATCCCTGTAGGTCAATGAACCTAACAGTGATTATCCCGAGTAGGTCAATGAACCTTAACTGGGAGAAAATTAGTAATGTGCACAATACCCCACTAGCCAGTAATTCAAGATATCCACGACTTAGTCCCTGTAATTATAACCTTGAAAATAATTTGAGGTATTGTAAAATAGTTGATAAAAAGAGAATGACTCACATTGCAGATTTATAGGGGCAGAGTTTAGCCTACTGATTAGCCTTTTAACCTAAATTTAATAACAGGCACACAATACTGAGTTAATAATCAATACAGCATTTTACGATAACTCACGAGATCAACCCTCACAACGAATGACAAAGTGCTATGCTTAAACATCCATCGAATTAACGACTAATGACAAAGCATCACCCTAATGTGGGCAGCACTTAAACATCCATTGAGTACATTGATCGATCGGAAAATGAATCGTAATAGCGATCGAGTTATTACCCTGATTGCGGCGTCGATTAGTGATCCGTGTGTGTTAATTGTGGTAAACAGAACATAACTCAGTGTATATTTGGAATTTCTTCGTCGAACGAACAACATAATGCAAGTGCCAGGCCCTTCTATTTCAAAAACAATTACAATGTAGTATCAAGAATGATAACAATAGTTTCAAGAACGATAACAATAGTTTCAAGAACGATAACAATGATTTCAAGAACGATTACAATGGTTTCAAAAACAATTACAATGGTTTCAAGAACGATTTCAATAAAGTGAACGAACTTGTTGGTTGTAGTTACATAACCAATGACATTCATTAGCAATGATCAAGCCGACCAGTATTAGGTTATGGTACCATAGGATCTGACAAATCCCGTTGTTATCTATACCCATGGTTATGTGTGGGTATTTTGGGTAACGACTGAATCTGTAATTATTAATTTACCCTTTGGTAAGGGTTTGTTAAGAACGAGAACGAGAGCGAGATGGAACGATGAACGAGTCAAGAAGGTTTGAATGTTATTAGAGAAATCGACCATTAAGTAGTTTCACAATTAAAACAACAAGAACGATTTGAACGATTTCACAAACTGTTTTAACGATTGGGTAAACATTTGGACATGATTTACATTTGATCATGCATTTCCACGAAACATAGTATTGATTTAAACCAAGTTTTACTTCAATACTTTGTTTTGTGCGTTTCACCTATGGTTTAGTTGATGCATTTCACTAGCCATACATATCATTTTGGTTATACATTACATGGTTTACATTTGACACAAACACTTTTGACAATTGGTTATACATAACATGATTTACATCTTGACATGAACGTTTTGACATATTATTTCAATACGTTTGACAATTTGTTTAAACATAGACATCTTACATTGGTGGTTTGTTTGGGTAAGTGATTTGAGTAACGGTGCGTGTGTGATATGATACAAGCATGGTGGATACGCCGCTGGTACTTCCTATATATAAGTGTTTGTATGGTATTACGTATTGTAGCGTTATTTGGATCATTTCAGTTTGAGACATAGAACATTTTATACAAGTAACATACTTTTCACAAGACATTGATTTACAAACAACTTATCTTATACAAACTCATTTTACATGGTTATTCATTTAATCATGCATTATTCTCTTATTTATACATATCATCTGAACTTATTATTTTTCAAATGATTTATAAAGACAAAGCAAATTACAAGGTTCATGACTAAACATTTTCTTAAACAGAAGTCATGAATCTTATTTTCACAAAACTTATGTACTCGCCAGCATTTCTTTGCTGACCTCGTTTTCACATGTGTTTCAGGTATTGTTGAAAGATATCGATTGATAGGATGCATGCTCACATAGGACTGGACAAGGCCTTAGTAACTCAATAACAATGATAGACTATGTTTAAATTGTGTATTTAGATTTCCAGACGATGTAATTATTCAATGTTTAATAAAACGAAACACTTTTTGGTATCCATGGTTATGAAACATTAATTCTGTTACAACACTCCCCGACGTTTCCGCCACATTTTGTATGTTACACGTGGTCGGGGTGTGACAGAAAAGATGGTATCAGAGCCAATGGTTATAGGGAATTAGGTTATTAGTAATGCTTTGACCTAGTCTATAACCTTCTTAGGACCCGAACGCAAGTTTACTTGCGTTTAGTCATAAAACAATACCGTCACCTATCCTTAGGCGATGACCACAACAAGAACATAAATTTCAGAACCGCTTTGAAAACTAATCATCTGTTCTAGGATGATTGATTACAAGGTTTTGAACCCTCTATTGTAAGGTTTTGAACCCTCTGTTATATGGTTTTGAACCCCTTTGATTTTCAAAATCTCGGCAAGGTTTTGGGTTTTAAATAATGTGAACACGTGCAAACTGGAAGGGTGAATGCCTGTATTCTGGGTTTTCTGTCTAGGCAAGCACTTCGTATACATCTCATCAGACGCGAGACCGGTTGTGCTTACCTGGGAATTCTTGGGATGAGTGTTCACTTATAGGCGAGCATGTCTTCGCGATACATTATTTTTGACCCATTTACTTTGATTAGTCACTGTGTGTCGTTTGTTGCTTTGTAGTAACAAATAAATGACCACCATCCTTGCTTTCATCAGATTTGTTTCATCTCATTCTTTTCGTCTAATTCTCTCACTCGTTTCCTTTCATGTTTCCTCTTTTAGAATGCCTCCTCGACGCGAAAACCAGCTAGCGACTGCCGAATTGGCAGAAATCATTGCGCAGCAAATGGCTGCTCAATTCCCAAACCTCTTTGCTCAATGGAACCAAGCCAACAACAACAACAATGTTCTATGCAAATACAAGGATTTTAACCTGGCTAAACCACTCAAGTTTAGTGGTTCTGAAGGAGCGACTGGGCTTCTTCAATGGTTCGAGAGCATTGAGAATACTTTCCGCCACGTGCAGTGTCCTGACAATCGCAAGGTCGAGTTTTCTTCAAGTGTGTTTCAGAAGAGGGCTCTCACATGGTGGAACGGGGTTACGAGGGATCGTGGTGCAGAAGTTGCTCTAGCACAGACATGGGCTGAACTTAGGGCTCTTATGATGAGGGAATTCTGTCCTCGTCATGAGCAGCGAGCTTTGGAGAAGGAATTTGATGAGTTGAAGCAAGATAGTGGTGAGCACAGGGCGTATACTGATAGGTTTGAGGAGTTGAGTCTGCTTTGCCCGACAATGGTTACCCCACTCGACAAGGCTATCGAAAGGTACATTGACGGCCTACCTGACTCGGTACAAGACATCCTTACTGGTAGTAGCCCTACCACACTCCGTCAGGCGATCGAGTTAGCTGCGACACTGACTGAGTCGCAGATTCGGAAGAATAAGTTACACAGAAAGGGTGACAAGGGTAAGAAGCAGGGGTCTGACAAGGAGGATAGCAAGAAAGGTCAAAACAAGAAGGGTAAGGAAGGCGAGACGTCAAAGAAATCAAGAAAGCGAAAGGGTGTTCAGAACTTTGCTGTTACAGCACAGACTACTCAGAACCCGCGGAACCCACCAGCTCAGCCACCTGCAAAGAAAGCATATGCCGGTACCGCACCTCATTGTGCACGCTGCAACGGTCATCACGCGGTACAACAAGCTTGCTGGCAATGCATGACGTGTGGTAAACTTGGGCATTTGGCCAACGTTTGTCGTTTGGGACAAAATCAGGCTGCTCAGGTTCAAGCTCCGGTTCAAGGGAATGCTGTGAGATTTCCACTGGGGTCATGTTTCAACTGCGGAGAGATTGGTCACTTCCGCCACAACTGCCCAAGACTGGTGAATGCAAATGCTAACGCAAACCCAAATGCGAACGTCAATGTCAATGTGAATCCAGCACGTGGTCGAGTGTTTAACATCAATGAGACACTCAATGATGAAGGAGTGAACAATTAGCATTTTGTATTTCCTCTGGTTGTTATCTTGTAACATTTAAAGACAATGCGGTTGTTATATAAATAAAAATTTGTGGTTTTATTTTGTAACTAATGCAATTGTATGAATGTTTGATCCAACCTTATGATGTTAACACAAAGACAAACTACTCATGTGGTTCTGTCATTTTCATGGTCACTTGTGATCTCCCTAAGAACCTCAAACACTTGTTTCTTTTAAATCTGAAGTATCTTATCGTCTTGCACCGTTCTAGATGCAAGAATTATCAAAACAGCTTCAAGAGTTGTCTGATAAAGGATGCATCCGTCCGAAATTTTCACCTTGGAGAAACTCCTGTCATCTTTGTGAAAAGAAAAATGGATCTTTTCGAAGGTATATCGATTAACGTAAGCCTAGTAAGCTTACCATCAGGAATCGATATCCCCTACCTTAAATCAACGATTTCTCCGATCAACTGCATAGCGTTTCATGCTTTTCCAAGATCGATTTGCTTTTTTGGGTATCATCAACTTTGTATTCTCGAAGAAGATATTCCCAAAACGGTTTTCTGCATGAAGTATGGCCATTACGAGTTTACAGACATGCCTTTTGGGTTGACAAATACTCCAGCCATCTTCAAAGACTTAATAAATAGAGTCTGCAAGCCTTATTTGGATCAGTTCGTCATTGTTGTTAATGACACCTTGATCTATTCATATCCCGAGCCGATCACGATCAACACCTTCGTTGACATTAGAACCCCGAAAGAAGGAACAAACTTTTCGCTAAATCCTCCAAGAGGAAATGTTGGCTTAAAGAAGTTCAGTTTTTGGGTCATGTAGTCAACAAGCAGGGTATGCTTGTGGATCCATCCAAATTGCTGCAATTAAGGATTTGATTCCTAGTATGCTTTAAATACCCGTGTCCAAACATAACAAATTTAAAGGTCAAATTAAACAATTATGCGATTATGTGATATATGTTTATAGGGCCGTTCAAATCGCTCGCCGCTCGCTCGACGCTCGTTCGAAAATTGCTCGAAAAATGCTCGTTCGATTTAACGCTCGGTTGTAAATGAGCCGCTCTGCTCGGTTCGATTTGTAAACGAGCCCAGCATGAGCAAAGGTCCGCTCGGCTCGGTTCGGCTCGAATTATTATTTTTAATTAGTATATATATATATATATATATATACATACATATACATATGCACATACATATATAAACATGTATATACACATATATACACAAATATAAATTATACAACACACACACCTATATATACACACACATTACACATACAAATATACTTAAATATAAATGAAATTTATAATTTTATATATACCACTCTATTAGATTTTGGTATCCTATATACAAATTTACAACTATTTCTATACGTACTAGCCTAACCATGTTAATAAAAAAATTATATCAAATCTAAAAGTTAAACCCTAAACCGATAAACAACAGGCTGCTTATCGCCTCAATGTTTCATGTCGTTACCCTAAGTCGATCGTCTCCCGCTCTCAACATAATTGTTCGTGCAATATGATCATTGCCTCGTCGGCCACAACATTGTTATTTATAAGAAAAATATTATGTCATGAAATGTGCATGTTTTTAAAGACATAAAAACTTGATACCAAACATTGTCACTATCTCTCTCAGCAAATTTAAATCGGGCGACACGGTTAAAATGGCTAGAACTTTGCTCGACGCTCGCTCGGAATATTTACTGCTCGAACAATGCTCGCTTGATTTGAGGCTCGGTTTTAAATGAGCCGCTCCGCTCGGTTCAGTTTGTAAACGAGCCAAGCACGAGCAAAGGTTCGCTCGGTTCGGCTCGGCTCGTGAACAGCCCTATATGTTTATGTGTTCTCCTCTATGTTTTTGTGTGATCCGATTTTCAAATCCTCATAGAATCTTTCATATTTTAATATGAGGGATTCATAGTAGGATATTCAAAAGGTACTACCTTAAATCCTTATGGGCTTCTACGTGGTAGTTAAGACCCTTGGATTTTATAGTATCGCTCCATGATTCATAAGAGACCCTTTTAGTGGTCTAGTCAAAAAGATTGTTTCACAATCTGGTTAAGAATGACATCTAGTGATGTAGCTGAACAGACTCCTTAAAAGTCTATTTAGATCATTTATTGATTTAATTAAAAGGACTCTATGGCGGTCTAGTCACACTCATCACAGGATTGTTCATTTGGTTTTACCCTACACATTATAAAATAGACTGTGTGAACTGTGCAAGGAATTGTCTAATTATGGACGCGTACATAATTATGAAATTTAGTGCATAGAAACCCAGTAGGATTTATTATGTGTAAGAACCGATAGTGACAACAATAACAAAATGAGAACGATGTAATGGAGGTACGGTGGACGCACCAATGACGCTTCATATACTTGTATATAAGTGTCCCTCTTACATTGCAAGCATAATGTTATTAAGGTTACTAGAAGTTCAGAACCCTAACCAATGTTGTTCGATCTTTTCAACTTCATGTTTTAAACTCGCACAAGTTTCCTCTAAATAAATTTCGGGACGAAATTTCCTAAAGTAGGGGAGACTGTAACACCTGTGCCTCCACGGCCATCAAACAAATACCAAACCAATGAAATATTGTATTTCATACTTGGGATTTGTAAAAATATGTGTATCATTAGCACATATCAATTTTTGTTCAATTTCAAACTCTAAATCGCTTTCTGGAAGGTTATACGCGCACCAATGCGTAAATATAACCAGTTTAATGCAACAAACACTCCGGAATAGTGAAATTGGTTTAACATACCTTAAATAACCCTTACATAACTTAGAAATAAGTTTTGAAGGCTTTGGTATGGCAAAAACAAGTTAATTCGCCTACAGGGACTAAACTTGACAAAACTGCGAAAGTATGTCAATTTGAACTGTAACAGACATTCCGGAACATGACCATAAGTTAAACACACCTTAAATATCCTTTACATAGCTTAGAAATAGGCTTTGAGGGGTTTGGTGTGCTAAAATAAACTTTTGGCTCATTCAGGGACTAAAAGTGTCAAAAAGTGCACAAGTTTGCATTTTCGCGCATAACTTACGTTCTGAATACATCCGGACATCCAAAAATTTATGTAAGCACTAAAATATTTTATTTTAGTGTTTGGCATAAGAAAAATCCATTTGTTTCGTCATTTGGATCGTTTTTCGCGCTTATGCGCATTCCGTCGTAATTAAGCGAACATCGCGTTCGTACGACCAAACGAACCAACATCCGACATATTTCTGAGCATGTTTCATGTCCACAATGTTTAGGCAACATTTTAGGGCCTTAAAGTTGGCTTGACGGGCCTTAGAAGTGTCGGAAATAGCCTTAAACACGTGCAGGGACTGAAACTGTCACTTTTGAAACATGTTTCTGATCTGACAAGGCCAGGCGGCCCGCCTACACATCTGGTAATCCTGAAGCGGGCCGCGTCCGCCTTCTGGACCAGATTAACTTCATTTAACAGCAGTTTCCAGCTGTTTGATCCACAACCACACACTCACACATGCTTAGTCAGCTGATAAGAACCATTTTTAGCCACCATAAGGTTCCGACACTTGTACGGATGCGTTTAAGGCATGATATTCGACAAACGATCTTAACGGTTCTCCGAATACTATAAATACCCCATCACCCCAACCTCATTTCTCACAAGAATCTGGATTTGAGAGCTCTAAGTTGAAACCATTGTTTCATACCTGAGTTCTTGGATCGAGATTAGCATTCGGGGACCTTTCGTAAGTATTCTTTCGTTCTTTTATTTCTTTTCGAGTCTTTTCGAGTCTGAAAGTCAAACTTTGTTTGACTTTCTGCGTTGACCAGTTTATGGTCAATGCGAAGTTCGTTTGAACTTCGCAACGTGAGTGTAATCACGTTGGTTATAGTCCCTTGGGACTATGCCTACTGATTACCACGTTGTCTAGGGTCGTAGGGTAAGCGATCTAATAAATCGCTTATACCTTCGAACCCGACCCAGTTTGGTCGATCATTAGGATCCGACCAAATACATTAGGTGACCATAGTGTATAGGGAATAACCTTCCGAGGTTATACCCTATGGTCGCTTCGTTTAAGTAGTTGTATGATAGGTAGTTTATATGCCTTAGGTAAATTACCAGAATACCCTTTTCATGTATAATTGGTAATTAAGCATATGTAACCTAAACTTTTGTCACATAACTGATTATGTAACATGTTTAGGCATATAACACTTGTCATAGGACTAGTTAGACGGTCCGAACGCGTTTCACGCGCACGACGCGTTAAAGTAGCGTAAGCTACCTTAATGGGTCGGGATGGGTCGAAAGCACTTAGGTTAGGTTTCATGTAGTATGTAGGCCTTGTTAAACCATATCATATGAGTTCCAATACTCATTTGGGTTACCAAGCCTCATCATATCCGATCTCCCGATTTAAGTCCGGTTTATTTATATAATTTTAGATTTGCCGACTGATTCCGTGCTCCCTCTAGCTTTGTTTGGTTGTTGTTCAAGACCTCTAAGCATTCTCAGGCGAGTACATTATTCCCCTCTTTTACTGTTTTCAACTGTTTTGGGGTGACTCATATGTGCTAAATATCTTAACAATGATTTCAAGAACGATTACAATGGTTTCAAAAACAATTACAATGTAGTATCAAGAACGATAACAATAGTTTCAAGAACGATAACAATGATTTCAAGAACGATTACAATGGTTTCAAAAACAATTACAATGGTTTCAAGAACGATTTCAATAAAGTGAACGAACTTGTTGGTTGTGGTTACATAACCAATGACATTCATTAGCAATGATCAAGCCGACCAGTATTAGGTTATGGTACCATAGGATCTGACAAATCCCGTTGTTCTCTATACCCATGGTTATGTGTGGGTATTTTGGGTAACGACTGAATCTGTAATTATTAATTTACCCTTTGGTAAGGGTTTGTTAAGAACGAGAACGAGAGCGAGATGGAACGATGAACGAGTCAAGAAGGTTTGAATGTTATTAGAGAAATCGACCATTAAGTAGTTTCACAATTAAAACAACAAGAACGATTTGAACGATTTCACAAACTGTTTTAACGATTGGGTAAACATTTGGACATGATTTACATTTGATCATGCATTTCCACGAAACATAGTATTGATTTAAACCAAGTTTTACTTCAATACTTTGTTTTGTGCGTTTCACCTATGGTTTAGTTGATGCATTTCACTAGCCATACATATCATTTTGGTTATACATTACATGGTTTACATTTGACACAAACACTTTTGACAATTGGTTATACATAACATGATTTACATCTTGACATGAACGTTTTGACATATTATTTCAATACGTTTGACAATTTGTTTAAACATAGACATCTTACATTGGTGGTTTGTTTGGGTAAGTGATTTGAGTAACGGTGCGTGTGTGATATGATACAAGCATGGTGGATACGCCGCTGGTACTTCCTATATATAAGTGTTTGTATGGTATTACGTATTGTAGCGTTATTTGGATCATTTCAGTTTGAGACATAGAACATTTTATACAAGTAACATACTTTTCACAAGTCATTGATTTACAAACAACTTATCTTATACAAACTCATTTTACATGGTTATTCATTTAATCATGCATTATTCTCTTATTTATACATATCATCTGAACTTATTATTTTTCAAATGATTTATAAAGACAAAGCAAATTACAAGGTTCATGACTAAACATTTTCTTAAACAGAAGTCATGAATCTTATTTTCACAAAACTTATGTACTCGCCAGCATTTCTTTGCTGACCTCGTTTTCACATGTGTTTCAGGTATTGTTGAAAGATATCGATTGATAGGATGCATGCTCACATAGGACTGGACAAGGCCTTAGTGACTCAATAACAATGATAGACTATGTTTAAATTATGTATTTAGATTTCCAGACGATGTAATTATTCAATGTTTAATAAAACGAAACACTTTTTGGTATCCATGGTTATGAAACATTAATTCTGTTACAACACTCCCCGACGTTTCCGCCACATTTTGTATGTTACACGTGGTCGGGGTGTGACAGAAAAGATGGTATCAGAGCCAATGGTTATAGGGAATTAGGTTATTAGTAATGCTTTAACCTAGTCTATAACCTTCTTAGGACCCGAACGCAAGTTTACTTGCGTTTAGTCATAAAACAATACCGTCACCTATCCTTAGGCGACGACCACAACAAGAACATAAATTTCAAAACCGCTTTGAAAACTAATCATCTGTTCTAGGATGATTGATTACAAGGTTTTGAACCCTCTATTGTAAGGTTTTGAACCCTCTGTTATATGGTTTTGAACCCCTTTGAATTTTCAAAATCTCGGCAAGGTTTTGGGTTTTAAATAATGTGAACACGTGCAAACTGGAAGGGTGAATGCCTGTATTCTGGGTTTTCTGTCTAGGCAAGCACTTCGTATACATCTCATCAGACGCGAGACCAGTTGTGCTTACCTGGGAATTCTTGGGATGAGTGTTCACTTATAGGCGAGCATGTCTTCGTGATACATTATTTTTGACCCATTTACTTTGATTAGTCACTGTGTGTCGTTTGTTGCTTTGTAGTAACAAATAAATGACCACCATCCTTGCTTTCATCAGATTTGTTTCATCTCATTCTTTTCGTCTAATTCTCTCACTCGTTTCCTTTCATGTTTCCTCTTTTAGAATGCCTCCTCGACGCGAAAACCAGATAGCGACTGCCGAATTGGCAGAAATCATTGCGCAGCAAATGGCTGCTCAATTCCCAAACCTCTTTGCTCAATGGAACCAAGCCAACAACAACAACAATGTTCTATGCAAATACAAGGATTTTAACCAGGCTAAACCACTCAAGTTTAGTGGTTCTGAAGGAGCGACTGGGCTTCTTCAATGGTTCGAGAGCATTGAGAATACTTTCCGCCACGTGCAGTGTCCTGACAATCGCAAGGTCGAGTTTTCTTCAAGTGTGTTTCAGAAGAGGGCTCTCACATGGTGGAACGGGGTTATGAGGGATCGTGGTGCAGAAGTTGCTCTAGCACAGACATGGGCTGAACTTAGGGCTCTTATGATGAGGGAATTCTGTCCTCGTCATGAGCAGCGAGCTTTGGAGAAGGAATTTGATGAGTTGAAGCAAGATAGTGGTGAGCACAGGGCGTATACTGATAGGTTTGAGGAGTTGAGTCTGCTTTGCCCGACAATGGTTACCCCACTCGACAAGGCTATCGAAAGGTACATCGACGGCCTACCTGACTCGGTACAAGACATCCTTACTGGTAGTAGACCTACCGCACTCCGTCAGGCGGTCGAGTTAGCTGCGACACTGACTGAGTCGCAGATTCGGAAGAATAAGTTACACAGAAAGGGTGACAAGGGTAAGAAGCAGGGGTCTGACAAGGAGGATAGCAAGAAAGGTCAAAACAAGAAGGGTAAGGAAGGCGAGACGTCAAAGAAATCAAGAAAGCGAAAGGGTGTTCAGAACTTTGCTGTTACAGCACAGACTACTCAGAACCCGCGGAACCCACCAGCTCAGCCACCTGCAAAGAAAGCATATGCCGGTACCGCACCTCATTGTGCACGCTGCAACGGTCATCACGCGGTACAACAAGCTTGCTGGCAATGCATGACGTGTGGTAAACTTGGGCATTTGGCCAACGTTTGTCGTTTGGGACAAAATCAGGCTGCTCAGGTTCAAGCTCCGGTTCAAGGGAATGCTGTGAGATTTCCACTGGGGTCATATTTCAACTGCGGAGAGATTGGTCACTTCCGCCACAACTGCCCAAGACTGGTGAATGCAAATGCTAACGCAAACCCAAATGCGAACGTCAATGTCAATGTGAATCCAGCACGTGGTCGAGTGTTTAACATCAATGAGACACTCAATGATGAAGGAGTGAACAATTAGCATTTTGTATTTCCTCTGGTTGTTATCTTGTAACATTTAAAGACAATGCGGTTGTTATATAAATAAAAATTTGTGGTTTTATTTTGTAACTAATGCAATTGTATGAATGTTTGATCCAACCTTATGATGTTAACACAAAGACAAACTACTCATGTGGTTCTGTCATTTTCATGGTCACTTGTGATCTCCCTAAGAACCTCAAACACTTGTTTCTTTTAAATCTGAAGTATCTTATCGTCTTGCACCGTTCTAGATGCAAGAATTATCAAAACAACTTCAAGAGTTGTCTGATAAAGGATGCATCCGTTCGAAATTTTCACCTTGGAGAAACTCCTGTCCTCTTTGTGAAAAGAAAAATGGATCTTTTCGAAGGTATATCGATTAACGTAAGCCTAGTAAGCTTACCATCAGGAATCGATATCCCCTACCTTAAATCAACGATTTCTCCGATCAACTGCATAGCGTTTCATGCTTTTCCAAGATCGATTTGCGTTTTGGGTATCATCAACTTTGTATTCTCGAAGAAGATATTCCCAAAACGGTTTTCTGCATGAAGTATGGCCATTACGAGTTTACGGACATGCCTTTTGGGTTGACAAATACTCCAGCCATCTTCAAAGACTTAATAAATAGAGTCTGCAAGCCTTATTTGGATCAGTTCGTCATTGTTGTTAATGACACCTTGATCTATTCATATCCCGAGCCGATCACGATCAACACCTTCGTTGACATTGGAACCCCTAAAGAAGGAACAAACTTTTCGCTAAATCCTCCAAGATGAAATGTTGGCTTAAAGAAGTTCAGTTTTTAGGTCATGTAGTCAACAAGCAGGGTATGCTTGTGGATCCATCCAAATTGCTGCAATTAAGGATTTGATTCCTAGTATGCTTTAAATACCCGTGTCCAAAGATAACAAATTTAAAGGTCAAATTAAACAATTATGCGATTATGTGATATATGTTTATGTGTTCTCCTCTATGTTTTTGTGTGATCCGATTTTCAAATCCTCATAGAATCTTTCATATTTTAATATGAGGGATTCATAGTAGGATATTCAAAAGGTACTACCTTAAATCCTTATGGGCTTCTACGTGGTAGTTAAGACCCTTGGATTTTATAGTATCGCTCCATGATCCATAAGAGACCCTTTTAGTGGTCTAGTCAAAAAGATTGTTTCACAATCTGGTTAAGAATGACATCTAGTGATGTAGCTGAACAGACTCCTTAAAAGTCTATTTAGATCATTTATTGATTTAATTAAAAGGACTCTATGGCGGTCTAGTCACACTCATCACAGGATTGTTCATTTGGTTTTACCCTACACATTATAAAATAGACTGTGTGAACTGTGCAAGGAATTGTCTAATTATGGACGCGTACATAATTATGAAATTTAGTGCATAGAAACCCAGTAGGATTTATTATGTGTAAGAACCGATAGTGACAACAATAACAAAATGAGAACGATGTAATGGAGGTCAATGGTGACGATGGTCATACCACTATTAGATCAATGAACCTAAATAGTGATGATTATCCTTGTAGGTCAATGAACCTAACAGTGATTATCCCGAGTAGGTCAATGAACCTTAACTGGGAGAAAATTAGTAATGTGCACAATACCCCACTAGCCAGTAATTCAAGATATCCACGACTTAGTCCCTGTAATTATAACCTTGAAAATAATTTGAGGTATTGTAAAATAGTTGATAAAAAGATAATGACTCACATTGCAGATTTATACGGGCAGAGTTTAGCCTACTGATTAGCCTTTTAACCTAAATTTAATAACAGGCACACAATACTGAGTTAATAATCAATACAGCATTTTACGATAACTCACGAGATCAACCCTCACAACGAATGACAAAGTGCTATGCTTAAACATCCATCGAATTAACGACTAATGACAAAGCATCACCCTAATGTGGGCAGCACTTAAACATCCATTGAGTACATTGATCGATCGGAAAATGAATCGTAATAGCGATCGAGTTATTACCCTGATTGCGGCGTCGATTAGTGATCCGTGTGTGTTAATTGTGGTAAACAGAACATAACTCAGTGTATATTTGGAATTTCTTCGTCGAACGAACAACAGAATGCAAGTGCCAGGCCCTTCTATTTATACCCAAAATTTGCACCTCCCGCTAGTCGCGGAAGAATCCGTGTCACGTGCCGCGTGTCGCCTGAGGTGACATTTTTAGGGTAGGGTAGGTACGTGTCTAACTAGCTCAGGTGAGTCGACAATTCGTTAAAATTCAATTTCCACGTAAATCTGTAAAGATAATATCAACTAGGTTTTACCCCCCCCCCCCTGAGTTTTAGGGGCCCTAATCCTGATTCCAATTATTCTGAAAATTTTAGGGATTATGCAGAATCACTTGGGTTTCTCAATTAGGGTTTCCTATTGGTCAATTAAAGTAATAATTAGTACTTTTTAATGAGAGTTGTTACATGTCACACGCCTCGCGGTGGTACTCCGCATGTGGATTTTGAGGGTGTGACAAATTGGTATCAGAGCCATTGGTTATAGTGAACTAGGTTTAAGATATAAAATATTTTAAGATGAAAAATGTTTTATATGAAAAACCAGACTATAACCGTTCTTTAATGAAAACCACAACGACACCACACTCCGGATTGCAAGGTTCGTCAGATTCAGGTACTCACATGGTAATTATAGTCATCGGCATTTACTTGTGCGCACATATATGTGTAAATGTGTATATATATATTCAGCATATGTGCGTAAATATGTAGCTGTATTCAATACTGTGAATCATACGAAAACTATACAAACCTGATGTGCGCTAAGCAGGAGTGGGTTCTCCTAACCTTGATTCAAAACCATGACACTCTTAGGGCAAGGAACTAGTTATTCCAAGTCCTCGCCCACATATTTCTTGACGTCACCCCTGGGCTATGACGAATCGACGCGGGAAACGTTCACACGATGTACATGCTTACAGGAAAGGCCTGCTACGAAGTACATAGAGAAGTTACGAGAACGAATCGACGAAGGGGAGCCACCCCTACATCATGGGATATTAGAAGGAACGACGATGTCATTCGCATCCTTTTTACTTACGTATTTCTTTTCCCGACTTAAGTGGTGAGACTCATTCCCTCATCCGACCGATCACCGGGATTCTTGAAGCGTTCTAGTAAGTCTACACTTTTCGGGTTTCTGTTTGCACGTCTCGAACACGAAAAGCATGCGTGGTGTATGTTTCTCACTGTAGTGCCAGCAATCGTATCACCTTTCCATCGACCACGAAGTTATTTCCCCTAATTCCTCGTTACATGGTTAATCCTTATTCAAGTTGATCCTTATACCTTAGCACGCCCCAAAACCCAGCAAATTGATATATTTCTTACAAACCGGCGTAATTGGAAGCGTGACGCGACGAAGACATAAACCAGTCAACCCACCGACGAGCATGGTGATCTAGGTACTTACCTTATCCTTCATTTGGCAGAGTCGTTATTCTTTGACGACTTTTCAGATTCTATGAGTAATTTCGCTAGCTTTCGTACGAACCAACAATTATTGCTTAGGGGCAGTATCCTCGCTTCCGGCGTTCCTTTATCACGACGCCCACGTTTTTTTTCGTATAGAAACCTTGACTAGATCTCTCTTCAGTTTGGTGAATTCAACAAACTCGACCTTTAGTCAACAAACTTTTTAGCCCTTGAAATTCAACAACGTGTTACTTCAATCGTACTTTCTCGAAAACCTGTTTTCGCAGTTTCACACCGAAACCCCCTCCCTCGACGACGCAAGCGCTACTCCGAACTCATTCGCACGACTTTGAACCATCCACTCGAGCTTGATTCCCCACCCGTTTGAGGAATCACATCCTTCCATACATCTTAGTAGATCCTAAAACCTACAAACCCGCACGACGACCGACCCTCTCTAGTTGCTTCTTATGGTGCTAACCACATCGACGAAACACTCCTTATCGATAAGCGACGTTATTTAATTCTAACTGCATACAACGTGTGTACGACCAGCTACCTCGCCGACATCAGATGAATCCTTAATTGGCGATCCTAAAGCCCTCATGTTTTGCCTCAAGTTTGAACGCATCAATCGCGACTTTCCTTCTTGCAAATTCTCGTTACTTGCGTTATGTTTCACGGATTCCATGATCCTTTTCCTACCCTACCCTACCCTACACAAATCTCCGTTTGAACGGATTACTTCCTACGAATGATACTCGTTGGAGCGACGAGCCAAGGATACCCCGGGGGTAACGGGAATCGCAAGCACTGTTCTTCGAACTCGATATGATCAACACTTAGTCACGACATTTGAATTTATCCCGTCCTGTCAAACCCGACGCTTGTTCCTTTCGACGACACCTGAACCTACTCTGAAAACCTGTGGGAATCAGGATGACTCCTACGCTTTACCCTGGTACTTCTGCGACCCAAACCGCTTTGCGCTAAGTTTTCAACGCATGACTTTTGACGTAACAAGGCCCGCTTTTCTCGATCGCTTGCACCTCTTGACAACTCAAAGTTCCCGAAAGGGGCTACTCTATGCATGGTTCAGGATTGAGATCCGTAGTCCTTGCGCTAAAAATGTGGAGACGTTACTCGTATGGTACCAACTGCACTACTCACACCGATCACGAGAGTCTCCAGTACAGACTGGATCAAATGGAGTTGAACATGCGGCAACACCGATGGGGTCGAACTCCTAAACTATCAAGGATCCGCGATCAGGCATCATCCGGACCGGGATAACAAGAGACTAAACCTAAGCGTGTAAGTGTGTTACAGTTTACCATTCCTTAGAACCTCCTGATTAAACCTGAAACGCTCTAGTTGAAACTCTGGAAGCGGAAAATTCTTTGGCTGAGTCCATGCGGGGCATGGAAAAGCCACTCGAACTCAAGGGCAACTGCGCTCACTACTCTATGGAACATATCTGGGTTCCATCTTACTCTATAAATCGTTTAACCAAGTTTGCGCACTCCCTTGTGAACAAGGAAAATGGCAGGTTTTCGAAACTTGCAGCCGTCTACTTATAAGAAGCAGTTGCTAGGCACGGGGTGCCAACCTCTATTATCTTTGATCGAGATCCGCGTTTTACTTCCGAGTTGTGGCAGGCTGTGCATAATTTCTTTGGCTCTCAGTTAAATGTAAGCACTGCTTAACACCCGAATACGGATGGGCAAATGAACTGTTATTCCCGGGGGGGAATACTTTTCGAACTACTGTTCCTGGGGGGGGGGGATGCCTTTTAGACTACTATTCCCGCGAGGAATACCTCTTCATGTCTTGGTGTGATTTCCAATGATAGTTAATAGACTCGACTCTACCACCTTATTGCGGAACCGGTTGAGACCATGACCCTCGAGCGTAACAAGGTGTCAATAGACCGAGTTCGTTGGAACTCGTGCCATGGCCCATAGTATACTTGGGAAGGGGAAGACCAGATGATGCGCAGGTATCCCCAGTGTTTCACGAGAAAAACTTCTAGCACTGAGGCTACAATAGAATTTCGGGACGAAATTCCAACCAACGGGGGGAATGATGTGACACCCCGTGAAAACATTTGAACATACTAGCTGGTCAGTCGCACGCTAAATTTCATGATGAAATTTATTCGAACTTGGGGATAATGTGGCCCTTCGGGTTTCCCTGCACGTTTTTTTTTTTTGAAGTCATAACTAACTTCATGGAAACCTGTACTACGTGAGATACGTACTAACTTTGTGAACCTTATGATACGTGACCTTGCGTTCTGTGTGATCTTATGTGCTATATGGCTTACATGTTCATTTTGTGAACTTTCGTGAACTACGTGTATGTAGGTATAACAATAAGGTTATTAACGAATCATATATCTTAGCTTAAATTTCGAGGACAAAATTCCGGTAACATAGGGAGAATGTAACAACCCGTATTCTCGTTGTAGAGAGTAGGGTATTTTAGTAATGCGTGCATTTATTATTATTATTATTATTATTATTATTATTATTATTATTATTATTATTATTATTATTATTATTATTACTCATTAAATAATCACAACCGCGTCGCGAGGAACGCTTCATTTAAGCAAACAAACCCAAGCCGAACATTCACTTTGCATGTATAATTCTTGTTGTAGTTAATTTTAAATTACTCGGGCTAGTTTCGTTAATTGAGAGACCCGTAATTTTATATGATCCATACGCACTTGGGCTAGGCCCAACCCAATCTCTCTACACACTAAACCCTAACATACATAAATCCCTCATAAAACCTCACCCTCTCTAATATTCAAAATGTAAAACCCTAAAACCTCTCACACCAGCCGCACACCCCTACCCCCTGCCCCTCCTCTCTCGATCAGGCGATTTCTGGCAACCGGAGCATATTCCGGTGCCTCGTTTTCCGGCGAACACCCACAAAAGCCCCAGCCACACCCTCTTCCTTCCTCTCTCCAACACGCAAATCCACTTCACCTTCACCTCCCCTCCTTCTCTGCTGAACCGATGACCGGAGCACATCTCCGGCAACCACACAGTCACACACACTCACGGCCCCTTTTCCCTCCACACTCTACTCACTTAGGAGCAGCAACGAAACAGAGAGGAACAGAAGAGTCTAAGAGAGAGAAAGACGTGATCGGCTGTGGTCCGGCGGCGGTGGAGCCGTCTAGAGCAGCGACGGTGGTGGCAGTCCTCACGTCTTTCCGTCGGGCTCACTGGCTCGGGTCGGATTTACGCTCAACAGCGGATTCAGGCCAGTTTTGGTTTCTTTCGGGATTAGCTGGTCTTTCGAGTTAAGTCTCGGGTCACACCCACAAACCTTCGGTCAGTTTACTTATGTTTCGATCTTGTCAATGGTTGGCTGCTTGTTTGTTTTATGAATACATAAGGTCCTAAATGCTTGAACCTGTTGTGATTATATGTCTATTATGGATTTGGTTGAGTAATTTGCGGTTGATAACTGTTGGGAGTATATGTGATTTTGATTTGTAACTCTTGTGTCATTAGTGCTTACTTTCTACTTGATTCTGATTGTAAAATGAGAACATGTGTATGAATGTTTGGTCAGTAGGTGCTAATATGCATTTTCATAAACTTTCGGTCAGTAAATGTTCATCCAGTCTATTGTTCTGCATTTTGAACTTCATGACCTTATGTATGCGATTGATTATGATAACAGAGTTATTTTGATAAGTATAAGAACTGTGCAAACCTACCAATTTAGAATTGTGTGATTTTTGAAGAAAAATATATATAACATATGGTGATAAAATTTCCAAAAGTTAGGGTAATTAATTGAAGTCTGATTTGTCTTGAATTCTTGGTGGATGTAAACTGTGAAATAGAAAGGGGGTGTGTTTTTGTCGTATGATGAATGTAGTGCCATGCTTTAATAAAATAGAAATGATGTGAAAAACCCTACGTGATGAACTGATTGAAGATTATTGAAAATATTTGAAATTTGTTGTTTGATCTGAATTGGTAAGTGTACGGTAGAATAAAACATGATAATGAAATTTGATTGGACAGTACATGTAAATGCAATTTGATTGGATGGCACTGATCTGGATAAGGGTTCTAGAAACATCCGCACAGTTTGCGAGTCAAGACCTTGTATGTTGCGACTCGAGACCACTCATTGACCACTCGAAACCAGACAAATATCGGGGGACTCGAGATTGGTTAGGTTGCGACTCGAGATATCCTGATCTCGAGTCAAGCCTGACTCGAGACCTCAAAGTGGTGACTCAGAAATGCACAACCCGAGATCGTCTGGTTACGACTCAGAATCTCATGGTTGCGACTCGAGATCTCTTAGTCTCGAGTCGAGATCACCCGGTTTCGACTGGACTGCCTTGCCTAGTTATTGGGCCACACCAACTGATGTTTTGGACTGTGTGCTACTGTTAATGTTTAACTGTTGCTGTTTAACTGTTATATGCTAGGACAGGCCCAATACCGTATATGCTAGTATGACTTCTGTGCTATGTGTTAGATATGTGTAATCTATATGCGACATTACCTGCATACGAACCTAATAAATATTTATAAACCATAATAGGGTATGGTTGACCAACCTAACACAAGTAAATTGTCTGCCGAGCAAACCAAGGTGAGTTCACACACACTAAAAGCATGCGTCCCAGGGAGGGACACGAACAAACTGCCATCTTTGGGAAGAATACTTTCAAACCAATATTTCCGGGGGAAAATACGAATGGGTACTTTTAAATTACT
The DNA here is from genome assembly GCA_030545235.1 of Helianthus tuberosus. Taxonomy (NCBI): domain Eukaryota; kingdom Viridiplantae; phylum Streptophyta; class Magnoliopsida; order Asterales; family Asteraceae; genus Helianthus; species Helianthus tuberosus. The sequence goes on from CM060450.1 coordinate 163,041,166, forward strand.
ATTTCCGGGGGAGATACGTTTGGATATTATTTATAAATCACAACTAGCCAAACTAAACGAATCTCTATCATGTAAAGTCCCTGCTTACAGTACCGATTAATCGCCGGGGGCGAACGGGTTATTAGTTGATAGCGCTATTAGGTTTGACAACCTCACACCGTGACCGGGGGAGATCGGGCGTGAACTAGTATACCTTGCATCTTGGTCAATGACGATAGACATTGACTCGGGGCACAAAATCCTCTCGTCAATGGTTTCGGTAACGCCAGTTTAGTAGCTTCCATATGGGGTAGCTCCCCATGACGTGATTATAAATGTTTTATCTAAACAACTTACGTTTTCAAAAACTAAAACTAGACAACTCGTGAACTCGCCAACTTTATGTTGATGCCCTACTGCATGCTTTGCAGGTTGCTCGATACAGTTTAGGACGGACATTGCAATCGGCTGGAGTGCGTGGCTTGTAAGTTCATAATTAATAAACGTGTGGTTTTAAATTACGATATGTTCTCTTTTCCCTTCCATTGCAAACTTAAACTATGTTTTGAAAAATTTAAATTGGTCGCTAATTATACCGTTATTTGTAATAATAACTAAACCGTTCAAAATAATTAGTGGCTGGATCCTGGTCATGTCACACGCCTCGCGGTGGTACTCCGCATGTGGATTTTGAGGGTGTGACAAGAAATTTCCATCATTGCCCATTGCTGCAGCCTACACCTTCGCTGCATCACCACCAGCCGCTGATCCCTCTGCTTGATCCTTCAACCCGTTGCCACCAGCTTCAATCATCAGAACCTCTTCAGCCTCTTCCTCATCATCTAGCTCAGCCAGCTTGATCTTCCAGCCTTCTTGGTCCCAGGCGGTCCTGTCAAAGTTAGGATCCTCAGCCTCTTTTGCCATTTGAAGCTTGATCTTGAGCATGGCGATTGTTGCAGAAAGCTTGGCACCCTCCATCACTTCCGTCTTCTCCTGATCAGCTGTAATTTGGGCCAGGACCATCTCCCTCTTCGCAAGGTTGACATCATTCTTGAGAGAGGCAATCTTCTGATCCTTTGCCAGGTACATCTTCTGGAAGTCCAAGTGCTTTTGTTCAGCCTCTTCAGCATATGAATCCAGGAGCATCTAGATCTCAGCAAATTTCTGCAAAAGAGAAACACATGTCAGGATCCGTTATCCACAGTAGGGGAAGATCAGATTTAAGGATCCGGGATCCTTACCTCAGAGACGTATTCTTCAAACTGGTGTTGGATGAGAGGCAGACCATCAAGAGTCTCAGTAGTCTTCCTTTTCTTTCCACCCTTGCCCTTTGTTCTGGCACCCCTAGGATTTGGGATGCTGGGACTGGAAGCAGGATGTTTCTTGGCAGACTTGGAAGAAGCTAATGCGTCAAGATCACTGACACTGAACCGAGTACCTGATTTTGAAGATTTTCCAGCCTTACAAATGTCAAACAACAAATAAGTGTTCATATTTTTCATTCAAGTTAACATTCATTCATTTATACATAAACTCAAATACTTACTAGACATTGTGAAGGAACCGGAAGATACTTCTTCTGAATCCTTGGTTTTAGCTTGAAATGTCCTCACCGCAGGGTCAAGCCTCCAGAAGGCAGCGATTCTTTCTTTTGTTTCAGGGGATTCTAGAAGATGAGAAACTGAGATAGCTGCACAATAGAAACAGAAAAAAGGATCAGTTATCCTTAAAAGAGACAGAGCCCTCCTATGATCCTTGTATAAGGATCCTATATCCTACCATGGGTGGTCCACTTTTTGGGAAGGTCTTTCCCGTCCGGAATAGAGTCCCTCCTTACAAAAAAGAAATGGTTTTTCCAGTGGGTATCATTTTTTGTGGTCTTAAGAATTGGATGGGGCTGACCAGGTTTATGCTTGAACAAAAAACGGTGTGATCCATGGCTAACAAGGTTGTATAACTCAGCCAACTCCGACATTCCTATCTCTACACCTTCCTGCTCAACGATGTTTTCCAGGGTATACAAAACTTTCCACATCATCGGCATGGCCTGTATGTAGCACATGCCGGTGAGTGCAAAAAAGGATTGGGTGAAAGTGGGGAAAGGATAAGAGAATCCTATCAAGAAGGGAGTGGCCGGAAAAGCAACCCAGGTGTCAGAAATACAGTCACTCTTCATAGAAGAGTCGAAAGGTTTGAAGACAGCATTCGCCGGGAAGCAATGGCGGATTCGATCGATTTCCGGGTCAGTGAAGCGGCAGAGTTCAGATGAAGGATTTTTGATAATGCCTTGACTCCTCAAAGGACTATCCTTCTTGGGATCCTTGGCCGGTGAGGATCCGAGAACCATTTTCGCCATGGATGCTAAGAGTAAAGGAAAATCAGAATAAGAAAACGAAGAGATAAGGAAGAAGAGAGATACCTGTTTCGATCTCCGGATGAGGATTTAAAGGGAGAGTAACGCACGAATTTAAATGCCTCTTAATCCTTATCTCTAATTTTGAATTTATAATGATGATTTGCAGGTAGTCATGTCGCTGACGTCAGGATTACAACGGCTAGTCAGATGATAACGGCTATATTTACGTTACTCAGTTTGTTAGCGATAAGGCAGAAAATATGACTCATCAAGTTGTATTTTATTCCTCATATTTTGGGGGCAACTGTTAGGGATAGATTTTCTAAACCTAAGGATCAAGGATTCTCAAGTGCAGCCAGGATCACGGATCCTCAATTCTGTTTGAATTAAGGATCCTCAGAAGACGTTGCAGGTTTAAGGATCCAGGATCCTCATTGTTATCCTTACACTAACGGTTGTTTCCACTATGTTTGAATTCGTTTTACAGGAGTATTCGAATAGGACTTGGTCTTGCCGAGATTCTAGGGGAATATGCTCCATTATTCTACACGTGCACAGCTTGTATGACCGTTATGGAAGTCGTGGGAAGCTAGGATGATTTGCGGATTGTTAGTTAGTTAGATTATTTCCATTTTTAAAAGGGGATAACAAGCTTGATAGTTAGAACAATTAGCAACACACACACTCTCGAAAACTCTCTGCAACTTATTGGCGATTACACACATTTTGCACACTAGTGATCCTTGTAACAAGCTTGTTATCATCCCGATTTGTAACCTTTATTTGTTTAATATAGTTGGTGATCGGTAGTTTCCATCACCCGAGGTTTTTTGTGCCGGAGATGATATCTTGATCAAAGGTTTTTTCCTCGTATAAATCCTTGTGTCTCTTGTTCATACATTCGTTCATTCATTCAAGCATCACACCTCACAAAATAAGATTTGGTTGCATTATCCTAGTCTGATTTTTGACCAAAACATCAGTGGTATCAGATACATATATATAAACAATACATATAGATCCGCCCCTGCCGCATACGAAGTTGAGCCATAATCTGTGCTACGACTAATATTGTGGTGGTTCCGCCCCTGATGTCAAGGGAAAAAATAACGAATCTAAGTTATTAATAAAATATCTAATTAACTAAAAAAGAAAATATGATTTAGAAAAGGAAAAAATAATTATTAAAAATAGAAAATAAGTAAAAGAGGAAATATGGTTTAAGAAAAGAAAAAAAAACGAAAATATGTTAAAAAGTGAAAAGCAAATATAATAATTAAGTATTACACTGTTAAAATAATAAATAATTAAAAAACTATATATTATTATAAAATTAAAATTATTATTCATGGATTTCGTCAACAATATATACTTGTTTTTTTACGGCGCGCGTCGCGACGAAACCGAGCAAATAATAATATAAAACAAACGTGATTTAAAAATAAAGCATGTTGTTTAGAAGTCAAACTATTAAAACGGTTTAGTTTATTATCGTATCATTTTATGATACCAAACAAAGACGTGATTCACATTAAGCATCATGTTAACGTTTCGACTTTTAAGAATCACTTCAAATCCACTAGTTTAAAGTTTAAATTGAATGGGTTACTATTTTTTTCCTCCTCATGTGCATCATGATGTAGCATGGATATATATGGCTTTAGTATGAAGGGGTTCAAGTCAATTCCTGGTCGAACATGCTGGGTTGTAAACGAATCAGACGTTCTGCGAACACTCCGTGAACCGTTTGACGGGAAGTTCATTTATGTTGATTTGTCTAATTAATAAGCGAGCACGAACAAGATATTCCGTTCGATTAACTAAATCAACAAACACGAACAAATGTCCCGTTCGTTCGACTGCGTTCGTGAACGTTTGGTAATATGTTTGAACACGAAAATAAACTTTTGTTTGACATGCGTTCACGAACATCTACATTTCCTTAACGAATGAACAAGAACAATAGAACATGGCTTCGTTCGTGTTCATTCGATTCGTTTACTGCCCCGCAAACATATAAACAAGTTTAACTACATTAGTTATGTTCGGGTTGATCTGACATGCTCACGAGTTGACTAATTAAATTTTATACCTTTTCATTAAAAACGTATTTTACATCATAACTTAAACATGTCAGGTATTGTGTGCCAACGTTTAAAAGAGAAACGAGTATAAAACTTTATTGTTTAAACGTAATCTTCTTATATATGTTTATATTTTATGTTGTAAATTTGTAATTTTAGAGTATTAATATAAAAAAAATATTAAAAAAAACTATAAAATAAAATTCTCGGCTTCAACGGATTGTCTCTCTATGTCAACCTTCGCAAACATGTGTCATTATGCAAGGTTTGATGTATCAGACATTCGTATTAACAATTGTTTAAAGAAATTTAATAAGTTTTTAACTATTATTATGTTGTTGAGCCTATCTTTTTAGTGTAGCGAAGTTCGACCCTTGGTAATTTGAGGTTTTTTTATTAGCCCAAGGAGTAAAGAATCGCGTACGGTCTAACTTCTACGGATACACATCTACAATCAACATAAATCTTAAAATTTAATCATTATTAGTGCGAAAGTTTTAGAGAAAAACTTCATTTCACATCATTTCAAGACATATTTTCGATAGAGTAAACTGCAATTTTATCTCCTGGGGTTTAAGCCAATTGGCACTCTGATCCCTTCCCAGAGAAATTTCGCACTCTGACCCCTCAACTTATGAAAAGGCCTGCAAAATGACCCCATGCTGTCAACTTCTTTATAAAGTCAACATAATTTATTAATGGTCAAAGGGTATAAAGGTCATTTCTACTCTACTTTGGTATCTTACTCAAGACACCACCCTATACATATGACATTCCTGGCATTCTTACCCCCCCCCCCCACTTCCCCCACCTTATAAGCTCTCATCCTGTTTCTTCTTCTCCGGCGATCTTCTCCTCTCCGATCAACTACCCTCATCTCCGATCAACTGCGATCTTCTCCGTCAATCTTCACAGCTCCGACGAAATGCCGCTAGTATGTTGGCTGATCCGATACCTGATCAGCCACACGTCAGGTACAAGCATCCATTGTTAGTTAATCAGGGTTCGACATTAGATATTACAGATTGGGTATAACCCCATTAGGGTCGGATTTGTGTCAGTTTTAGTTAATCTCATGTTATAAACAGGGTTAGGGTCGGATTTGTGTCAGTGTTAGTTAATCTCATGTTATAAACAGGGTATTAACAGTTAGTCTGATTTCCATGTTAATTTTGTGTTGTTTGGTGTTTTTTTTACAGTTGACCTGACGATGAGCCTATCAAGCTCATCACTGGTGGTCCACTTGGTGGTCTCCATGTTTGGTAGGCCTGTTCGCAACTTCCATTATCCACCGGAGAGTTGAGCTGATGTTAACTTAGTAGTTATGTAGGTTTTGTGTAATATGTAGGTTAACTTAACTTAAAGTAGATGTTAATGATGATGATGATGATCAGCAGCAGGTTTTGTGTGGATGATGATGACTGTGTAGATTTTGAGTGTTAATGATGATCAGCAGCAGGTTTTATGGTCAAAATTTACATGCATTACAGTCTACTTGTTTATATGAGTGTTAAATGATGATGATGATTGATGATCAGTTAGATGATTGATGATTGATGACTGATGATGATGATTGTTAGGGGAGGATTTTCCAATCCTAAGGATCACGGATCCTCAAGTGCTACCAGGATCATGGATCCTCAATTCTGTTTGAATTAAGGATCCTCAGTAGGCGTTGCAGGATCAGGATTCAGGATCCTTATTGTTATCCTTATACTAACAATTGTCTATCTTGTACGTAAGCTTGTTTTGCAGGAGCAAAGGCATGGACCAAGTCTTACCGAAATTCCTGGAGCATATTCCCTCAATATTCCGCACGTGCTTGGTTCTTGTGGACGTTGTGGAGATCATGGAAGACTTGCACAATTAGCGGACAGTTAGTTAGTTTTAGTTATTTCTAATTTAAAATGGGGATAACAAGCTTGAGTGAGAACACTTAGCTAATTTTGGCATACACACACTCTCGCAACAGCTCTCAATCAGCTCTCGGACACTACTTGGCGATTTCATACATTTTTGCACATTGCACATTAGTGATCCTTGTAACAAGCTTGTTATCATCCCGAGTTGTAAACTTCTTTTGTTTAATCTTAGTTGGTGATCGGTAGTTTCCATCACCCGAGGTTTTTTGTGCCGGAGATCAACTCTTGATCAAGGGCTTTTTCCTCGTATAAAACCTTGTGTCATTTGTTCATTACATTTCCGAGTTATCCTTAACATTGTTTGTTGATTCAAGCATCATTCCTCACAACAAAGATTTGGTTACATTATCTTAGCCTGATTTTTGACCAAAACAGTTTGGCGCCCACCGTGGGGCAATTGGTGCTTCATTCCTAAGAAACTCTTGTTTTTGTGATCATTTCGGTTCATTACAACCAAGCGGATGGCTTCTTCAGCAAAGAGCACTTCAAGTTCAATGTCGGCAATCAGTTCTTCACAGGGCGTTCCTACTTTGCCTCCACCACCTTCTGGATCCCAGAAGAATGCTGAAAATGCTGCAAATAGACAAAGCCCCATTTTTCCAAAACCACCAACTTCTTCTGTTTCTTCTAATCCTACTACTAGTGATCTTTTTACTTTGATTTTGCAGATGAGGGATCACCTACAAGAGCAGGACAAAACCAATGAAAGGATCCTCCGGGAGATCAGCGACATCAAGAAACAGAAGAGATCAGGGGAGGATCACTCTCCTCTGATACCAAGATCACAGGATTTCGACACTCCAGCTATAACTGCCCAGCAATCTGCAGCCTTAGACATCCAGTACCAAACTGAACCATTGGGAAGGCGTTATGGAGTCAGGCTTTTGGCTCTCACTTCCAGCCTCAAGGATCCTGTTTTCAGTCTTCGGGATCCTCTTTTCAGCATCAGGGATCTTCGTCAGCTCAGGAGGATATTTGGGAATGCACACAGTCCAAGGATCCTCTCAGGTTCATGGATCCTCTGGGGTTCAAGGATCCTCCATGGTTCAAGGATCCTCTCAGGTTCAAGGATCCTCCTTTCAGGTTCAAGGATCCTCTCAGCCTCAGGGATCCTTTCAGGTTCAAGGATCCTCTCAGCCTCAGAGATCCTCTCAGGTTCAAGGATCCAACATCTTTCAGGATCAAGGATTCTTGAGAAGTATACAACCCCCAAGCACAGATGTTCATCAAGGAGACTTCATTCCAATGCAGACCATTGCCTCTTCTGGTCCTTCAATCATACCAGAATCCCGTCAATATGGATTCACATCTGCAATTCCTAACTCAAATCCTATGGGAGGTAATACTTTCAATAATTCTTATAACACTAACCATGGCTCTATGCAGGATACAGGTATCAATCAAGCTATGGCTAGGGAATTATAGAAGCTGAAGGATATGATATCCAGCGTTCCAGGAGTGGTTAAGCCCATTCCTGAAATTGCAGATGGAAGCCATAGGATATCTCGTTTTGCACCACCCATTTGTGATGCTGAGATACCCAAAAGGTTCCAAATACCAACTATGAAGTTGTATGATGGTTCAACGGATCCAGAGGAACATGTAGCTCAATATAGAGAGAGGATGGAGATCAACCCCATCCCGAAGAGGTTAAAAGAAGCATGTATATGCAAGGGTTTCGGATCCACACGCACAGGATCAGCTCTTAAATGGCTGCTAAGTCTTCCCCCTTACTCTATTACTTCATTTGCTAATCTAGTTAATCTGTTTAATAGTCAGTTCTCATGTAGCAGAAAATTTGAACGTTTAACTAGTGACCTATATAGGGTAACACAAGGTCAAAATGAATCACTTAGAGATTACATCACTAAGTTTAGTAAAGAATCCTTAGACATCCCTAATCTGGATATAGCTACGGCTGTGGAAGCCTTTAAAATGGGTTTGCTTAGGGATTCATTATTCTATGATGATCTTGTTATGACCCCATGCAGGAATCTTGATGAAGTAAGAACCAGGGCCCTTAGATTCATCCGATTGGAGGATGATAAAAGGATCCAGGAGAGATTGGTAGGATCCTCAAAACAGGAAAAGCAAGGATCCTACTTCAAGAATAACAAATTTAAATCCTACAACAAGTCTGATAACCAGAATGTGCATGCAGTAGAACAAGAAGAGGATGATGAGGATTATCCTCCAATTTCTGAATACTGTTTTTCTGTTGATAACAGTGAACTAATTCTTGCAATTCAGAATCTAGGTGAGAAAGCAAGATGGCCAAGGAAAAGTGATAAACCAGCCGCAACAAAAGACAAGTCCAAATGGTGTGCATATCATGAGGATTTCGGACATCTCACTGAAGAGTGTATTGCACTTAGAAAAGAAATTGGTTACTTGTTAAGCAAGGGGAACTTGAAAGAGCTTTTGGGAAGAAAGAATTCAAGGATCCAGGATCCTGAAAGGATCCCAGAAAAGGCTCCTGCTCCTCCAGCAGATGCACAAGTTATAAACTTCATATCCGGTGGATCAGACATTTATGGTACTTCCTTTTCAGCAGCCAAAAGACATGCCAAGGAAACCAAGATGGATAATGGAGACAGACCCATCCGAACCTCCACTGTTACCAAGGATAAAATTATAACTTTTGATGAGGATGATCGTGTTGATGTTCAGGATCCTCATCATGATGGTCTTGTTATTACCCTGTTTATTTCTAACCATTTTGTTCGCAGGATCCTTATAGATGGAGGAAGCTCAGTAAACATCATCCAGCTTGATGTCCTCAAGAAGATGAACATCCCTGAATCAGACATTGTCCCAAGATCCTCAGTTCTTGTGGGATTCAGCGGAGAAACCAAGAATACATTGGGGGACATCAAACTCCCCATCTATATTGAAGGACTTCATTCTTATCAAAAATTTTGTGTTATAGATTGCTTATCTTGTTGTAATGTTATCCTTGGCAGGCCATGGATACATGACATGAAGGCAGTCCCATCTACCTATCATCAATGTGTAAAGCTTCCTAGTCCATGGGGAGTGGTGAAAATTGAGAGTGATCAACAAGAAGCTAAGAATTGCTACACGTCGTCAATGAAGCCAGCCTCAAGACCAAGGGAGCAATAGCAATTAAAGCATCCTCCAAGAGATGTCTTGGAGGCAAGAGAACAGGATGTGAAAGAAATCCTTATGGATCCTCATGATCCTGAATCCATAGTCTTCATAGGATCAGGGATCCTCAGCAACATTGAACAGGACCTAGTATCCTTCCTAAAGAGGAGGAAAACTACCTTTGCCTGGAATCATGAGGATATGACAGGTATATCTAAAGATATAATTACTTATAAACTTGGCATTGACAGGTCATTCAAGCCAATTCATCAAAAAAGGAGGAAGTTTGTGTTGGGATTGAACCCTATTAGAGGAACAGATAATAAGAGCCAAAACCGGATCACAACAGTGGATTCACAATAAGCAGCTGTTTACATTAGACTTTCCCCTTGAAAGTGATCATAACATCTGATGGTCCTCTATCCACTGTCCGTATACAACAGCTGTTGTCCTTCAAACTACTGATGAAGCCCTGAAGACTGCTAAGAAGTAAACACTGCTGGATCAATCTACTGATGACAAAGCACTGCCCAATCAAGGACTAATCAACCTTGAGGAAAGCACTGATGTAAAGAGAAAGCAGTAGTTTAGTGTGTCATCTGTTTTGTATAAAGTCAGTGGTTAAGATTAGCAGTGTCTGTATAGGAACAGTGGTTACAGGTTGTTAGTTTGTTAGATGTCGCTTTCATGGTGACGTCAGCTGAGATGCCTCAGTGGTTTGGATTGTCTATAAATGGAGCAGTACCCTGTACTGTTACATTTGATCATTTTGAGTGAGTTCTTCTCCTCAATTCAATCATTTAATCTTGTGCAACCAACCATGGAGTATCAGGCTGAGGGGGAGTTTAGTTTGTAAGCATGCTTGAAATCTTTTGGTTTGTATTGTAAATCTTTCGACTTAATGAAAAGCAAATGTTCATCAAAACTATCTTTCTCTTTGACTGTGTTTGCAAAGTTTGTGTTCATTTCCGCTGCACTTTCATTGTTTCATATTCATTAAATGTTTAAGTCACACAAACAAACACAATCATGAGAGCCTCCGATCCTAACAATTGGTATCAGAGCTCGGACAGTCAAATTCGATCTAACAATCAATTTGACATAACAGTTCAGCTCAAAAATTCATTGATACTAAGGTTGGTTGTACTCAGTTGAAAAATAGAGTAACGAGTAATTAGTTCAAAATTGCTATTCAAAAATTCTGTAAAACAACTAAGATGTCATAAGATACACAAATTTCACACAACAAGTGATGTCATGCACAAGTCACTCATAGTTTTCAGATCTGAAAACATGTCTGGTAACTATGGTATAATCATTTCCTTGACAAAATTGATTTCAAGTGTTGATATGAATTTTTGTGTTATCTCCATCATGTTTAACACTAAGGCATGAACCTCTGGTCAAACAAAAACCTAGTTTCATAAAAACACTAGTGTTTTTGTTAACACAAAAGGAGGGAAACTAAAACCTAAGTTATTAGATCTTGTGTGTTGAAAAACAGGTTGAGAATCCTCAAAAGGACCAAGTCAACCCTGTTATAAATACATTAAGAAAATCAAATGTCAAAAATGACCGGATCATGGGTAATGTGAAATTTGGCATAAGCATGTGCAGAAATGACCAAATCTCTCAAAACATTGCTGCAAAATGATTCTGGAATAAGTATTCCTTCAATAAAGACCTCCCAGTAAGTATTTCAGTACTTATGAATGGGAAGGGTAAAAAGGGAAGAAGAAAATTTTCAAAAACTCAAAAGTGTGTTTATCTCAAAACTTTTGAAGTCAAAAGAAAAGAGTATAAATGTAAAACACTTTATAGTCTGAATTTGGGTAAACAGTGGTCATCAAGCAGCTGTGTGTGTTCATTGATTCAGGAAAGTTCAGGTAAAAATTGTATCACCAGTGGTGAAACTTAAAAGAGGACTAGACAAGTTTTTCAGTGTCATCACATGGTAAAGTCTATGTCAGGACTCTTAAAACCTATGTGTACATGTCTCCTCATTTTTGCAATCAATTGACAAGGAAATGGTCCCAAACAGTGGTTATTACAATGTAGTTCAAATCATTGATCATATTCCTAAAACTTGAGAATGATGTGACTATGAGTTTTAATTGAAAAAATACCAGATCCTTTTTGATGTTGTTTTCAGAATAACCTTTAATTATTTTTTCTTGAAAAGGTTTTTCTCAATAAAACAGGATATATTGTTCTTCATTTTTCATTAGAATGATATATTTTGTACTTTTACTTGTTTTTTTGTAAAAGTTTCAATCTCCTGTCAGGATGTAGAACCTTATTTTTGTTGGCGATATTATCCTTTAAAACAGATCAAAAGGAAATGGTACATGTGTCAAGATTATGTCAAACTCAAGTTTGTTTTAAAAACAGATCAAAGATTGATTGCTAATAAGACCTTAAAAATACATGGGTACTCATGTTTTAATTCAAATATTATAACGAAAATGAGTAATCATAGTAAAAAGTTTCCATCATCTGGAGTATTAAACCACTGTCAGGAATCTATAAAAGGTTCAAATTGTGTAATTGACATGTGGCAAAACCTTGAATGAAAATTTCCTGTAAAGACTGCTGACATAATGAGCTTGACAAATTGCATCTAAAATGTATTTTGTTGATATATTTATCAAACTGGTGCACTAACAGTTGTCTGATGAAATAGCTTTACAAAACCTCACCATTTCCCTACCACTGTTTTGCTCAAACATCTGTTTCCTAAACACTGTCCATTGCTGAAAGTCATCATCTGTTCTCTCATTACCTTGGTAAACACTGTTGTTCAAAATCAGTGTTTTTATCCACTGATATGCCATCCACTGATAGTGAAAATCATCCACTGCTTCCATTCTCACTGTTGTAACCACTGATATTTGTTTCATTAGTGGCTCTCTAAAACAACTGTCCTCCATTATTCATCCTTTCATCAGAGGTTGACACTTGGTCAGGTTTTAGCCTTCAGATCTTTGTAACCGCTGCCACATCAGCATTCACTTTTTCCCTAAATAAAACCCTGATCAAAACCCCAAACAGGGGTTTACACTGTCGAATTGAATTCCAAAATTCTCTTCTCAAAGCAGTTTCCAACCTTTCATCCCAAATCATTCTTCGCTCCCCTTCATCAAAATGACGAAATCAAAATCAAAATTAAAATCAAAATCATCCTCATCTTCCAAAGAGGACACTCAAATGGATGCTGAACCCATTGAAATCCCATACAAATCCCCTCACAACTACTTGGGTCTACTCACAAAACCCACAAACAACCATACCTTCGATTCCATCATCGACACCTTATATGTATCAAAGTACAAAACTTTGCTAATGGCAGATGCTCCCATTTACCAACAAACCCAGAGAGAGTTCTGGAAAAATGCTACTCTTGAAAAACAAGAGGACATCGTCATAGCCATCAACTCCTCTATACAGGGTAAAGCGATTCAAATTACTCCACAATCAATCTCAGAAGTCTTTAAACTCGATGATCAGAAAGGTAAAACTTCTTTTTCTAAAACCGAGTTGAAAACTGATTTCTTAAAAAGGGGGTATGCAGAACAACCAAAGAGAGATACCTTACAAAAGGGTTTCTTTCCTTCTGCACCTAGGTTTTTATTTCACACTCTTTTAATGTGTGTTTCAAATAAAACAACTGCTTTTAACGAAATACCATTAAAGATCCAATGTCTGGGTTATGTTATTTTAAATAATGAAAATTATAACTATTCCCAGGAGATCTTTGATGACTTGGTAAAAAATGTTGATAGCAAATCATTTTTACTTTTTCCAAGGTTTCTAAGCTACTATTTTGAACAAAAATTTGGAAAAGAAAATGAAAATCTGCTCAAACAAGGTGTTTATTTTCAAATAAAAGGTTTAACACCTGAAACATTCTCTAGAATGTTAACACCTTCAAAAACAAAAGCAGAGGTGCCTGAGCAGAATTTAGCAGATAACACTGCTCCTCAGGTATCGGCTACTGAGCCCACTGCTCCAGGTGATCATAGCAGCACAACCACTGCTTTGAAACCCACACCTGCTATCACCAAAAAGACCAAAAAGAAAATATCCAGAAAACCCACCAAACCCAAAACAAAGGCAACTCTGGAAGATGAGATCCCAGAGCCACTGCCAGTGACAACACAAATGTCACCAGAAACCACTGTTGCTACTTCCTCACAGCAGTTGGAAGAAAGATCTCCACCATTGCCTCAAACTCCTCCTGCATCCTCACAAAAGGATCAGGTTGTAAGCACAGGGACCCCACATTATGAAGCTCTGGATTCAATTGGATCCATCTTCCTCAGTCCTGATCCCAAGGACATGTCTCTTTCAACACCAATAGCTTCACCTCTCACATTACCTCAATCAATAAAACCCTTGTTGCATGCAGTTGCTATAGCTCAGACACAAACCAGTTCCTCTCTATCACCTATCACTGAGAGTACACTGCAACAAGTGACTGGGTCTGATGCTTATACCTCTGTTAGCCCAGCAAAAACTGAGGAGGTTACACTACATGAGTTACCAGTAATTCCTGTTAGTAGTTCAAGTGGAGCAGCAACTACAAATGTTGAATCTACAGGTCTACATTTGGACAGTTGTTTCATCAGTCAGACTCCCTTGAAGGCAATTTCTTCCATAGCACCACTGATAACCACTAGTGAGGCTGTTTTGTCCACTGGTACCATAAAAAGGTTGTCAAGTGCTGAAGAAAGAAGACCCCAGAACCAAGAACAAGGGGTATCAATGAATGATTTTTGGGACTCAGTTCCTAAGTCATACATTGATACAACCACTGCTGGTGGGGAACCAGATGATTCCATTAATTTGGATGATGATTCAAAATATCAGGAATTGACTGGCAGAGTTGAAAATCTTGAAGCATCAGTTGCTGAAATAAAGGATATGGTGCAACAGCTGTTAAAAGCTCAAAAAGCACAATCCACTGTTGTTCCAGCTCAAGCACCTGCACAACCTGCACCTGCTGCAAATGAGCTATGGAATATATTCCAACCCCTACTTGAAAAACAAAAACAAATGGCTGATCAGCAGCATGCAATGCATGTACAAATGCTGACAAACATGGTGGAGTCAAGGTTCAAAGATACTCAAGCAGACATCAAGGCTATAAAGGCCAGCATCCTAAACACCACTGGCAAAGCTCCTTCAACAATACTATTCATTGATAACCCCCTGCAGATAATGCCAAAAAGGGGGAGAAAATCAAGCAGTTGAAGATGAAGGGGATAGAACATGATCTGTATGTTGAACCTGAACAAGAAAAACAGACATCTAAACCACCTCCAAAAGGCTCCAAACCTCAAACCACAAAATCTCAAACTTCCACCCAAACAGTTGTTGTAACACCTGCTGTATCAACATCTGCTGGTACTTCAGTTGTTTCAACAACTGTCAGCCAAACACCTGCCATCTCTTCAACACACACCACTACTTCACACACCACAACCACTGCTCTACCACCACCCAATACTTCATCAGCCTCTCCTACAATAACAAGGAGAAGGATATTCATACCTAATGATTCTCCATCACCACCACCAAAAATAACTTCAACCCCTGCTCAAAAGCAGAAGACATCTACTGACATATCAGTAGTAGTAATGACAACAGATGTTGAAACACCAGTTGTTTCAACAGCTGTTTGTCAGCCATCCACCACTGCTCTCATCAATGTCACATCACCACCATCACCTCCTGCGAAAAAGCAGAAGACATCAGATGTTACAACATCTGTTGTAATGACAACAGTGGTTGAAACACCAGTGGTTTCAACAACTGTTTGCCAAACATCCACCACTGCTCTCTCCATACAACCAAAATTCCCTTCACCCATAAAGCTTTACACTAGAAAAAGGAAAACAACCCAGGCAGGTGATGACAAATTTGATCCTAATGCTGCAAAATGTCCACTGGAACTGGAAGCTGTTAAAAATGAGATGAGACAATTCTACACCGAGGATGATCCTTCAAAAAGAAGATTTCCTTCTCTCATAGGCTTTATAGTCCCAGAAGATTTGGATGAATATCTTGAGATCAAAGCAAGGCAAGCTAAGATAAGAGCCAAACTTGAATGCAAAGACCAAGGTGACGAAGCCATTTCAGAAAAAATGGAATTTCTGCTCACTAAAGTCAAACAGATGGAAGATTATGCAAGAGATCTGAGCAAAGAAATGTCAAACTTACCACCCAAAGCAGATCTACGAAAAGAAATGAGAAAAGAATATCTTGCATACATTATGAAAGAGAAATTCTATCCAGCTGGAGAAAAACAATTCGAATAATGGCCAATAGTTGCATTAAAGCATGAGGCAAACAGAATTGAAAGAATCAAAAATGATCCAAGCAAGAAGAAGACAGCTCCAAACTGGAACAAATACAAAAAGTTCATTGCTGATCTTACTTCTGAATACAAAAGAAAGAAAGAAAGAAAAGCTGGTAGATGCAAATGTTGGAGATGCTAAAGCCATAGCAAAATGGACGAAGCAATATACAGATGAGGCTTATGAAAGGCTTCAGAAAAGGAGGATAACAGTCTCTGACACTCCAAAGAAGCCTGACTACAAAAAGCCAGAGCAGCAGATCAAAACCTCTGAACCACTGTTCACATCAGAGGAAGAAAAAGAAAAAGAAGCTGAGTACTTTAAAGAAGCCATCAATAAAATGGCTTTGAATGAAGACAGATCAACAAAGCTTCAAGATCTTGCCAAAAAGGTTCTGAACCAATCATCATCACCAAACACATCAGTAGATATCTCAGACATGGAGCTAGATCAACAAAAGAAACAAGAGCAGATTGACAAAGAAGTTGCAGAAGACATAGCTGCAGCAAATGAAGTCATAGAAAAGGCTTTCAAACAAATGTCTAAAGCTCAGGATACTACTCTACAAATCTTTACAAGGCCAAAATCTCCCAACTCATCAGTAAATAAATCTCTCCCAAGAAACCCATTGGGTTCAAAAATACTAAAGTGGATGTCTGATCAAAAGACCCATGTATTGACCCTGTTCAGATCCAATGGAGAAGTGAAGTACATATCAAGGAAACAAGCAATAAGCCTTGGTGTTGAAGATCTACAGGATCTCCTTGAACTTACACTGTGCAGGGATGAGGATGACTCAAGTTCCAAGGACTTTGAAGCAGAATTTAAAAGACAAGCTGAGGAACTTCTGATGAGACAATAAAAATCAAGAATAATGAAGGGTTTTGGCATTATCTGTTCCAGGGGGAGATTGTTGGGATTGAACCCTATCAGAGGAACAGATAATAAGAGCCAAAACCGGATCACAACAGTGGATTCACAATAAGCAGCTGTTTACATTAGACTTTCCCCTTGAAAGTGATCATAAAATCTGATGGTCCTCTATCCACTGTCCGTATACAACAGCTGCTGTCCTTCAAACTACTGATGAAGCCCTGAAGACTGCTAAGAAGTAAACACTGCTGGATCAATCTACTGATGACAAAGCACTGCCCAATCAAGGACTAATCAACCTTGAGGAAAGCACTGATGTAAAGAGAAAGCAGTAGTTTAGTGTGTCATCTGTTTTATATAAAGTCAGTGGTTAAGATTAGCAGTGTCTGTATAGGAACAGTGGTTACAGGTTGTTAGTTTGTTAGATGTCGCTTTCATGGTGACGTCAGCTGAGATGCCTCAGTGGTTTGGATTATCTATAAATGGAGCAGTACCCTGTACTGTTACATTTGATCGTTTTGAGTGAGTTCTTCTCCTCAATTCAATCCTTTCATCTTGTGCAACCAACTATGGAGTATCAGGCTAAGGGGGAGTTTAGTTTGTAAGCATGCTTGCAATCTTTTGGTTTGTATTGTAAATCTTTTGACTTAATGAAAAGCAAATGTTCATCAAAACTATCTTTCTCTTTGACTGTGTTTGCAAAGTTTGTGTTCATTTCCGCTACACTTTCATTGTTTCATATTCATTAAATGTTTAAGTCACACAAACAAACACAATCATGAGAGCCTCCGATCCTAACAGTTTGCACCTGAAAGGAATGCTATTATCCAGGAAGAAGTAGATAAACTAGTCCGGGCAGGTATGATAAGAGAGGTTAAGTATCCAAGGTGGTTAGCAAATGTGGTTGTTGTTCAAAAGAAAAATGGAAAGTGGAGGGTATGTGTCGATTTCACTGATTTAAACAAGGCATGTCCCAAGGATCCTTTCCCATTACCCCACATTGACTCCATGGTGGATGCTACCGCGGGTCATGAGTTGTTGACTTTTATGGATGCTTTATCTGGATTTCAACAGATTCAGATGGAACCATCTGATCAAGAGGATACAGCCTTTATGACCCCAACTGGTATATATTGTTATACTGCTATGCCATTTGGACTAAGGAATGCAGGTGCTACTTATCAAAGGCTAGTCAATATGATGTTCAAGGAAGAAATTGGACACACTATGGAAGTCTATATAGATGACATGGTGGTTAAGTCCAAGAAAGCTGAGGATCACCTTAGAGACTTGGAGGAAGCATTCAATATCCTTGATAAATTTAATATGAAACTAAATCCTTCCAAGTGTCACTTTGGTGTTAAAGCAGGTAAATTCCTAGGCTATATGGTGACAAAAAGAGGCATTGAAGCAAGTCCAGAGCAAATTAAGGCTATTGGGAATATCAAATCTCCTGCCAATGCCAAGGATCTGCAAAGATTGACAGGCAGGATCGCAGCCTTGAACAGGTTCATATCCAAATCCTCAGAAAAATGCAAGGAATTCTATGACATTTTGTGGAAGAACAAGAAATTTGAGTGGACTGAAAAGCATGAAAATGCTCTCAAAGTTCTTAAGGATTACCTATCCTCAGCCCTTGCCTTGATGAAACCAGAAAAAGGGGATATATTATCCTTGTATTTGGCGGTATCCTCTAAAGCAGTAAGTGCGGTCCTTGTTAAGGATCACGAAGGTATACAACATCCTGTCTATTATGTAAGTAAGAGTTTGCTTGATGCTGAATCCAGGTATTCACATTTAGAAAAACTTATCCTTGCACTAATTATGGCATCTACCAAATTAAGACATTATTTTGAAACTCATGCCATAATTGTCAAGACTAATTTTCCAATTAAGAATGTTCTCAGGAAACCTGAAATGTCAGGAAGGATGGCTAAGTGGGCAGTGAAGCTTAGTGCTTATGATATAAGATATGAACCAAGGACTGCCATTAAATCCCAAGCCTTAGCTGACTTTGTGGCAGATTTCAGTAGTGACTTGCAAAGGGAAGCTGAGTTAGAAGTCCAACAGCTCGAAGAAACTAAGGATCCTTGGATACTCTTCACTGATGGAGCTTCTAATGTCAAAGGAACTGGACTTGGAATACTACTAAAATCGCCACCGGGGGACATAATACCCCACTCCATAGCTTGTGAGTTTCAAACTACTAATAATGAGGCTGAATATGAAGCCTTGATAGCTGGTTTGCAAATTGCCAAGCATATGAGGATCAGGTATCTTGAGTTTGACACAGGTACCCAGAGAAGAGAATGCAGAAGCTGATGCATTGTCCAACCTAGGATCATCCTTGAAGATTCCAGAGGATATCAAGATCCCTATTATCCATATCATAAGCCCTGCTATTGAGGATCATGTAGCCATGGAGATAGGAGAAGACTCTGCAGTCATCCCTAGTGATGATACACAATCCCATTCAGGATCATGGATCCTTCCAATCAAAAGATATATCCAACATAGAGAGATTCCTACAGGAGAAAACCCAGGGCTTTCAAAATTAAGGTATCTCAGTTTACAATATTGGATAATATGTTATATAAACGATCTCTTGCAGGACCATATCTAAGATGCATTGAGGATCCTGAAATCCAAGAAGTCCTAAAGGATTTTCATGAAGGAGATTGTGGAAACCACACTGGGGGCAGGGCATTATTCTTAAGGATCCTGAGGACAGGATACTATTGGCCTACTATGAAGAAGGATGTTGTGAATTATGCCAAGAAGTGTGATCCTTGTCAGAGACATAGTAATATCCTTCATTAACCAGCAGAGCTTTTGCATCCTATATCCTCTTCTTGGCCATTTATGAGATGGGGAATGGATATAGTTGGTAAACTTCCCAAGGCACCTGGTGGAAAAGTGTTCATGCTTGCTATGACTGATTACTTCTCCAAGTGGATAGAGGCTGAAGCCTTTGCTCAAGTCAGAGAAAGGGAAGTGATATCCTTTATTAAAAGAAACATTATTACTAGATTTGGTATTCCTTCTGAAATTGTTTGTGAAAATGGATCCCAATTTATTAGGAGTAGAACTACTAACTTTTGTGACAGCTGGGGGATTAAGATGATAACATCAACACCAGTCCACCCACAAGCTAATGGTCAAGCAGAATCATCCAACAAGATCATCATCAACAACTTGAAGAAAAAGCTTGGGTCCAAGAAAGGAAAATGGGCAGAAGAACTACCTTATGTATTATGGGCTGACAGGACAACTCCCAAGAATGCTACTGGCCAAACTCCATTCTCTTTGGTATTTGGAGCAGAATCAGTGATCCCTACAGAGATGGTGGTTCCTACTGCAAGAACAAGCATCCGTGATCCTGAAGGAAATGCTGAAAACTTGGTTCAAGACTTGGATACTATAGAAGAACTCAGGAATTTGGCAAGGATAAGGATGGCTAGTTATCAACAAAGGATGGCTGGAGCCTACAATAAAAATGCCAGGATCAGGAAATTCCAAGTTGGTGATATGGTATTAAGGAAAGCATTTCAAAATACCACAAATCCTGCTGATGGAAAGTTGGCACCAAAGTGGGAAGGCCCCTACCTAATTGAAGCTGAGGCAGCAAAGGGGGCAAATAGATTGCTAACAATGGAAGGTGATTTGCTACCAAAAGCTTGGAATGCTGTTCACTTGAAGAAATACTTCATGTGATAAGGATCCATGATCCTTAGCCACTTTCATAACAAGTATCCTTGAAGGATCCTTAGAAGATAGGTGATCCTCATCCTGGTAATGATCTAATCTCAATCTATTTCATTCTTTAATTATCCTATATACAAGGATAAGGATCCATGATCCTTTATCCTCCTTTCACTTGATTCTGAGTTTTGCAGAAGGTTTAGGTATCCTTAAAAAAGGATTGATTATCCACAGAAGTATCCAGTTATATGGGCTTGACCCCAGTTATTTGGGCTTGACCCCAGTTGTTTGGGCTTGACCCCAGTTATTTGGGCCTGTCCCCAGTATCACCAGTAGCGCACGATGATCCTGGTACAGTTCATGGCAATGGGACCAGTACTCGCTTTAGGGACTGACAATTTCATTTTACTGGCTGTATCCGGGATCCTACATATAATGGTAGACGTACCATACATCCGTTCCTAAGGTTTCTAACGTTTTCACGTTAGCTAAGGTTTTGGCATTTTCATGTCACTAAGTTTGGATAGTCTCCAGTGAGGGCCATACTCCAGTTTACACAAGATCCTTTGGGCTTGTCCCCAGTTATCCTTTGGGCTTGTCCCCAGTTATCCTCTGGGCTTGTCCCCAGTTATCCTCTGGGCTTGTCCCCAGTTATCCTTTGGGCTTGTCCCCAGTTATCCTTTGAGCTTGTCCCCAGTATATTGGGCTTGTCCCCAGAATTGTTGGGCTTGTCCCCAGTTACTAACTCTTCTTTTATATTGGCTTAGTCCCAAGTTATGTTCTGTTTCAGGATTTTGAAGTTAAATAGCTAAGGATTCCTGATCCTTACCTTTTACTAAGGTTTGTCTTTTGGTTATCCTGATTATAAATGTTAAAGGGTTAGGATCCTAACTTGGATTCTCAGGTATGATCCTTAATCACTTTGATTTTATTCATTCTTCATATAAGTGACCCTTATCCTTTGACAACAGAACTAATGATCCTTAAGTTACATAACTTTTCTGAATTTGTCGACTATAGGATATTTGATCCTTGATCACATCCTAAAACTTTTAAACATGATGTATTAAATCTTTATTCTTTACTAACAAGTTCAAAGAAAGTGAATAACAACAATAGAAAAATAAAGAATTCACAGGGATAACAACACGGGAAATAGCCAAAAAGTTGAAGTTTTATTTATTCACAAAAGTTAAACCCTTTTAAGGTTGTCAAAATTGCCAACCCAAGTTTCTACCAGCAATACGTGGCTCGTCCATTTGGGTTGGCAAAGGGTGTCCATTGTTAACAGGTCTTGAAAGTGCAGGAAATATAAGATGGCAGGATAACAAGTGGTTTCATCCCCCAAACAGAGGATCCCTCCACCACCTATTATCCTACCTATTGTCTAAGGATCCATGATCCACAACCCTAGAAACTATTGTTCAAAGTACAACCCAACATTGTTTCAAAACATCACAACCAAAAAACTTTCAAATCCTAAAAAACTGGGCTCCGGCCGCGTCTAGAAATATCCATCATTGCCCATTTCTGCAGCTCACACCTTGGCTGCATCACCACCAGCTTCATCACCACCAGCTTGATCCTTCCCGCTGCCACTTGCCTCAATCGCCAAGACCTCGGTAGCATCCTCCTCATCCTCTAGCTCGGCTAGCTTTGCCTTCCAGCCCTCCTTGTCCCAAGTGGTCCTGTCAAAATCAGGATCCTCAGCCTCCTGAGCCATTTGCAGCTTGATCTTATACATGGTGATGGCAGCAGAGACTTTAGCATCCTCCAGCAGGTCGTGCCTCTCATGATCAGCATTTATCTGGGCCATGACCACCTGCTGCTTTGCCAGAGCGAGATCCTTTTCAAGGAGAGAGATGGTTTAATCCTTGGCCAAGAAGATCTTCTGGAACTCCACATGCTTCTGCTCCGCCTCCTCAACATATGCATCAAACAGCATTTCGACCTCAGCGAATTTCTGCAAAAAAAAAAAAGACAAGGTAAAGTTCAGGATCAATGATCCTCAAGTGGGCAGGATAATCAAGCAGAGCCCGTGATCCTTACATCAGCAAAGTATTCTTGGAACTGGTCGCGGATAAGAGGCAAGCCTTCAAGATTTTCAGCTTCAGTGGCCTTCCTCTTCTTTCCCCCCTTGGAGATGACAGGCTTGGGGACTATGGTACTTGGGCTAGCAGCAGTTTTCTTTTTTCCAGAATGGGGAGCCACGGCGCTGAGATCACTGACACTAAAGCGGGAGGCTGACCTTGAGGATTTTCCAGCACCTATCAATCCAAAACAACAGATAAGTATTCTTGTTTTATTTGCATTTCAACATTTAATCATATATAAACTCGGATACTTACTTGACATTGTGACTGATCCTGAGGATACTTCTTGAGAATCCTTGGTGTCTGCTTGAAATGTTCTTACTGCAGGATCAAGATTCCAGAAGGTGTCGATCCTTTCTTTGGTTGCAGGTGATGGAATGATGTGTGAAACAGAAATAGCTGCAAAATAGAAACAAAGGGGTTAGTGATCCTCAGTAGAAACAGGGTATCCTCTGATCCTTCTATAAGGATCCTCTATCCTACCATGAGTGGCCCATTTTCTGGGGAGATCCTTCCCGTCTGGGATAGAATCCCTCCTAATGAAGAAAAAATGTTTCTTCCACTTGGTATCATTCTTGGTGGTTTTCAGGATTGGATGAGGTTCACCGGGTTTGTGTTTGAATAGAAAGCGATGTGAACCATGGCTCACAAGGTTGTACAATTCAGCAAGTTCAGACATTCCTAACTCTATATCCTCTTGCTCAATGATCCTTTCTAGGGTATACAAAACCCTCCACATGTAACACCTCGAAAATTCACGTCCTATAATGTATTGACACGTGTCATAAGCTTGAACGTGTGAAAGAATACTCTAGAGGGACTAAAGTTGACAAACATGAAAAGTATGTGAATATAAGGGTTCAAATTGTCAACAATGGATAAATATACTTTACAATAACCCTACATAATGTTTATACCTTCAAACGAATAAATCATGGATCATACGAAGCTAAATATGAAAGAAAGTGAGAGATTACAAACTATAGGGGTTAAATGTGTCAACATGTTTAAATTTTACCTCTGAGTGACCTTTTAGCAAACCTGAAGCTTTGTAACGGTAAATTATGCTCACTAGAATACATGATAAAAATTTCATAAAGTTTCGTTATCGTATGAGAAAGTTATGATCAAATTCGTATACGAGGGGTTAAAGCGTCAACGTTGAAAATTATGACTTGTCGGGTAAACATAAAGTGACCAAGGACTTAACAAAAGGGGTATAAGTCTTGGAGCCCTTATATGTCAATTTGGAGGGCTCAAATTGCAAGAAATAAGGGGTGGGTGACCTTTCGAAGAGCCAAGAGCCAAAATGTGAAAACTAGAAAATGTTTAACCTGACCTCCACTCTCAAGCGGGCCGCGTAAGCCCAGGAAGACACTTACGCGGGCCGCGTCCGATCCCCAGATGCAGAAAGTTGGGACAGCAGCCTGTTTTCATGCAATAACCGACTTAAATCAGATATTTTCACTCCATGGGCGACCCCTACATGCTTTTTAGACCTAGGGGACATCTGTGGATGATCCATGGCCAATGATAGACTTGGGTGTCAATGATCTATGAGATCAAAAGCACTATAAAAGGCCCCTTTATGTTGCAACAATTGATCACACCTTCCATCTGCATTCTTGAAGACTTCTGGAGCTCCAAAACAGACCCAAGTCATCCCTAGTCGTGCATAGGACTTTGGTAAGTACCCTTGACCTTTCTTAATTGAGTTTTTACTTAGTTTTAGCTTAAAAGTCAAACCGTCGTAATTAACGTTTGACTTAGCAATTAATCATAAATGGTCCAGTGATTAGTCGAATTGAAAGTAGTTATAAGTTGGTAATTATGTGAGCATTAAACCCTTAAAAGGGCACCCTCTGATTCCCGCTCTAACTAGATCAAATGTCGGGTCAAAGTTGTTTAGAAAAAGTCAACAGAATGCTAATTTTCGAATTAACGCATCATTAGCAATGCAGAAGGCGTGTAACCTATTTTATCACTCATATAACTTGGTAATAAGTATAAGGATTGGTCTAAGCTTGTTTGATCCGACAATTTTCTGTTTAGACCCGGTTCGGAACCGAAAGTCGCAAAACTTTGACTTTTGCTTTGACTTCAGTTCTGACCCGAGTTAATATGATTTAGAAATGCCTTAGAGCTTCCTTAGGACCAGGCTACATGTTGGTATAACCCTCTGTGGTTGGTTCTTAGAATACCCGACCCGTTTACGCGTTTCCGTTAAATGCTTAAAGTTGACCATAATGCCCTTTTGACCATAAAACGAGAAATTTGGATATGTGAAAGGACAATAATCTTTGCTACTGATTTATAAACATGCCCCTAAATTTTCCCATCAGTTGGAGGTCTAGATTAGGAGTTATGCTCATTAGCGTAATTAGGCCGCCTTTAAGTAATTAAACGGCACCATTAGCATAACGCCTATCTAAACCCAATTTTTGACACCAAACCTTTTACCCACTGATGTAATATAATATTTTAATATTTTTAAAGATTTTTAATTATTTTTAACCTGATCATAACCTAAGGTTATCGCCTTAATTCGGTAAATACCGATTATACCCTTTTCGATCATAAAATGAGTTCTACATAGTATTTTGACACCAAACCAATTGCTACTGATTTTAAATAATAAATAAAGTATTTTGAACTTTATAACCTGATCAGAAAACTCAGATTTCCGTTATAACCCGGAAATCGCTTAAAACGGCTTTTTAAGCGTATTAAACGCATAGTTTGGGTTTAAAACCATTTTGCCACAAAAGACTTATTACCAACTGATATGACCTGTTAAAATAAGTTATTTTACTGATGTATTCGGACCCGAATCTCAAAATTTCAAACCTCTTTTATAATCTTTAAAATGACCAAAATACCCCTACGGGGCTTAAATTGAGATTAAACTCGTTTTGGGCATAACGGAAGATATCCTACTGATATCACAACATATTTAAGGCATATTAACTTAGGAAACCTGTAAATGACTCTCATGGTTACCCGTTACGCTTCTTACGCGTTCGGTTCGGTTTATGAAACTAGTTTGCATAAATTAGCCGAAACGGGTCAAACATTATCATTTTTATCTCAAAATCCAGAAGGTGATTAGATTACCCATATTAAACAAGTATTCAAACTTTTCGGGTCTAAAACACATTCTATTCCGGTTTTCGCTTAATCGTGCGTTTGAACCGTATCTTTCCTTAAAACTAACCGGTCTAAGTTTAGACTTAATTAAAGACCCGTTAGGATTCTAATAGGTTATTATAAACCTTCGTTCCAGAATAGGAGACCCGGTAAAAGCTACACGCACTTGCTTATTGTGATTATTACTTTGCTCAGGTAGGTAAAAGCTACACGCACTTGCTTATTGTGATTATTACTTTGCTCAGGTAAATACTTTTAACTTATTTTCCCTTATACGGGCTTGGGGTACGGTATATAAAATACCGCTTGGTCTGGCATTCGACCTTAATCGATTGGTGGTTAAGTATTATCGAGATGACCCGTTTAAAAATATGTTTTGTTTGCTTAACGCCTTTGGGGGGTTAATGACCATGTCCCGGATATCCTTGGCATCATTTTACGAAATGGCCACGACCTAAGCGCGGGGTGTAGGCGTACACCCGTCAGTGCCAAAATAAATAATGTGGTGTGTCTATTGATCTTTAACCTGGCACGAACCGGGCTACTGAACGCATAATGAACATGTAATTATTTTACAAGTTTATATTTAAATAATTATCCCAAGTTATAAAAAGTTTGTGCCACGTGCATTCAAATCAATTTTATTAAACCTTTTCAAAATGAGTTAGTTAAATTGTATTTACCAGTGTAAACGGACGTATTTTCCCAAAAAGATTAAGTGCAGGTACTACTCGTAATAGGCTGGCTTTCTCCTATCATCCACAATAAGTCTCGCAAGCTTGGATGACAAAAGACTGTTGAACATTGTTTCCATTTTATTTTGATCCACCCGTGGATTTAAATTTCAACTATTGTGACACTTGATATTACAATTTATTAAAGTTGAAATATATCTATCTTTGCTTCCGTTGTGCATTTAAATATTGTGTTATTTGACTGTAATGTTACCAACCACGTCACGTTACTCCCCCACCGGGCCCACCGGTAATACGTGGAAATAACGGGGTGTGACAGGTTGGTATCAGAGCCAACATTGAGTGAATTAAACACTAGCCTTTTGTGTTTAATCTCAATGACACAATTGCACATTCCAAAATTTTCGAGTCTAGACAAATAACATAGGACAAATTCTGCTTTATTTTATTTTTGTCTTTTATTATACATATTCTTGTTGTTATCTTTGTTTATTTTGACAGGAAATATGCCGCCAAGATTTAGACGAGGAGGACGAGGCAAAGGGCCAATCACCGCCCCTAACGATCACGAGGCCGGGCCTTCCTACCGGCGAGCTCCCTCTACTACTGCGAGTGCCAAACCGCAAGGAGTTTGGAGGAACTATACGGAGCCCACTAGACGGTCTGTTTCGCACAGTTCAACGCCTCCCTATCGTAACTCCTATGAGCCACAGTCAGAAAATGAGCCCGATAATCCACAACCTTCATATATACCTCTCCAGCGATCCCTTTCGCACAATTCCTTTGGGAACCCCACTCCTGTTTTTCAGGGTCAGTTCAACCCGGTGGACTATATTCAAGAACCAGTGGGTTTTAACCCATTGGGACCAGAGGACCACT
The DNA here is from genome assembly GCA_030545235.1 of Helianthus tuberosus. Lineage (NCBI taxonomy): Eukaryota > Viridiplantae > Streptophyta > Magnoliopsida > Asterales > Asteraceae > Helianthus > Helianthus tuberosus. The sequence continues at coordinate 163,068,363 of CM060450.1, forward strand.
TCTCAGAAGACAATGCAATGGACATGGACGAGGACTCGGATCCCGTCGAGCCTGCATCAGGGACGCCCAACCATCCTATTGAGATTTCTGATGGATCTTATTTCCACGGATAACCCTACGGTGGTCCAGACAATTATCAAACGAGGTTTAACCAACATGAATGGTACTTCACACCTTCTCACCATTCATCACCTCACCAGCAGCAGCAGCAGCAGGATTCCTCTGGGGATTCACGATTCGTGGCTGTCACGCCACCGCCTCCACCACTGCCAGTTTATCAAGCACCTCCAGAACCACCAAGGCGTAGGAGAACGGGCGCACGTATGTCTGCGCGAGCAGGGGATTTCCACCTTAGCACTCCTCGACACTCCAGTGGCAGGCACTACCCGCCACTGCAGGAAGACCCACAAATGGGTGGGCCCTCAAATCCAATTCCAGAGGTGAGCTCAGTACCAGTTGCACCGCAGCCGCCACCAATGGGTTTTGGTAACCCGATTCCTACGTACGCTGGGTCAACAGCGTACAATCCATTTGAGCAGCCGGCTCACACCCATTATAACTATGCTGAAGCCGACCCGTACCTAGTCGCGGCAAACTACAACGCCCTTCATCCGGAAGGACCATATGGAGCTCCTGGGGGAGTGGAATATCCAGCTCATGGGTATCAAATACATGCTCGACCTCCGATTCGACAGCAGTCGCTGCCACCATGATTTTCCCCACCGGAACAGGAGGAAACCCTCCAAAGACTAAGTCGGGTGGAACATGAATTCCAAGAAGAACGCAGGAACAACAGAGGATTCCTTAAGGGCCTAGCGAGATTATTGAAGGGGAAGAAGAAGAGGGATCATTAAATCCCTATATGTAATGTTGTATTTCCTATTTCAATCAAGTCCCTGCGTGGACATTTATATGTGTATTTAGTCCCTACGTGGACTTATCTTTTTAGCCCCTGCGTGGGCAAGTCTTTGTTAAGCCCCTGCGTGGGCAAGTCTTTGTTTAGACCCCTGCGTGGGTATGTTGTTTGTTAAGCCCCTGCGCGGGCATGTTATTTTATTAAGAAGTCCCGTTTAGGGCAAGCTTGTATTCATTCAGAACTTTGTGTGAAATGGTTGAATTGAAATTTTCATTTTTATTGTATGCATAAACATAGAATGTGAAATAAATAAATAACATTTTTAATCAATCATTATATTAAAATGATAAAATCTAAAAGGACAAGACCCAGCCTTATGTCATTTTAAAGACAGGGCCAAGACGGTAGTTTCCCAGTTAGATTCGGATCCATATTAACCATTTCAATATAGGATTGTTCTGCGTTGAATATTAACTAAGGATCTTAAAGGTATAACCTAGCCTGCATGTCATAATAAGACTTGGCCAAGATGGTAAAACTTGTTTAAAAGATTCAGATCCCTGTTAACATCTGCAAACATGTTAACACTCCTGGCAGAAGTGATTCGTTAAAAATCACACACGTCACTTATATACGGATTCTTCAAAAGATTCCTAACCTAACTTAATGATCTATAAATCATGGGTTTAAATCATCAATTAAGATGATCATATGTTAGACATCCATTAGTGATGCGGTGCCTACGGGCCATAACCATTGTCACATAAGACAAAAGACAGTAGTAGTCCACAACTCCCTGTCAGAAAAAAGGGTACAGACTATGTTCAAACCTTCATGCCTTGATTCTCTGAAATCATGACTTATAATTTAAAAATGTCCCTGTGACTAGGCCTTATGTGCCACTAATAATACTGTTATTGTTTATAATTAGGATAAATTATAATAGAAATCCTAAATAAATGTGATTAACAAATTAACCAAATATGGTCTATGTTTACCATGGTTAATGAATTACCATAAAAGACAATTCCATAATAAACTCCCAAATAAATTATTGTTAATATCTTATGTAACAGTTCAAACAATGGTCGACTCGGATGAAATCAACAGTCAACCAAGGGAGAATAATGACGCCACAAGAATCAATGTGACTGGCGCAAAGTTTAAAGCATTAATTGATGATGCTGTTACCAAAGCCTTGGATAGGCAGTATAGTGAGTCAAGCGGTATTCGAAGCAGAGCCCAATCAGTACCCCATTCAAAGCCTAAGACTCATTCTGAGGCTCACAGCAAGCCACCTTCCAAGAAGGAAGAACCAAAGAAAGATGATGACGATCGTCACTCTTCTAATCAGCAAAGTGTCCCATCTCAAAGGGTCGTACTGAATCAAGGACCCCGTGATAAAGGTTTCTCCTACAAGTATTTTTGTTTCCTGTAAACCCAGGGATTTCACTGGGGAGAAAGGAGCTAAAGACTGCATGACCTGGTTGGATGAGATGGACACCGTGGTTGATATCAGCGGGTGCGCTGAGAAGGATGTGGTAAAGTTTGTGTCTCAATTGTTCAAAGGTGAGGCCTTAGCCTGGTGGAGATTGTTAATTCAAGCTACGGGGAAGATTCCATTGTACAACATGACATGGGAACAATTTGTTGCCCTCATCAGGGAAAACTACTGCCCTCAGCATGAGGTTGAAAAGATTGAGTCTGATTTTCTGTCGTTGGTTATGAAGAACCTTGACTGCCAAGCTTACCTTACAAGCTTTAATACAATGTCAAGATTGGTTCCGTATCTGGTGACACCGGAACCCAAAAGAATAGCTCGTTTCATTGGGGGTTTAGCCCCAGAAATTAAGGCAAGCGTGAAGGCCTCTCGGCCAGCTACTTTCAGATCTGTAGCGGATATATCCTTGTCCCTCACACTGGACGCGGTCAGACAGAGATCGCTGAGGAACACGGATGCCGAGAAAAGAAAGCGTGAGGATGATAACTCATGACGTTCGGATAAGAAGCACAGGGGAAACAATGACCACATGAAGGGGTCAGGATCTAAGAAGGGTGGGCATCAATCTGGAGATAAGCCCAAGTGTAAGATCTGCAAGAAACAGCACTTCGGGAAGTGCAGATACGAATCGAACTCGCAGACACGGGCAAGAAATTTTTCACGTGGGATATGCAAGTCCAAGGAACACAAGACCTTGGATTGAAAAAAGTTGAAAGACGCAACGTGCTACAGTTGCAATGAAAAAGGGCATATCAAGTCCAACTGCCCAAAACTTGCAAAGAAGAATGAGGATGGGAAAAAGACCAATGCTAGGGTCTTCAGGATGGATGCAAAGGAAGCCGTCCAGGACGACAATGTGATCACAGGTACCTTCCTTATAAATGATGTTTATGCAAGAGTACTTTTTGATTCAGGCGCTGATAAGTCTTTCGTAGACAATAAGTTTTGCAATTTGCTGAATTTACCTGTTAAAACCCTAAGTGTAAAGTATGAGGTGGAATTAGCAGATGGAACCTTAGAAACCGCCTCAACCATATTAGATGGATGTTTCATATCCATTAAGAACCACTCTTTTCCTTTGTCCCTACTTCCTTTGAAGTTAGCCGGTTTTGATATTGTTCTAGGCATGGACTGGTTATCCCATAACCAGGCCCAGATTGTCTGCAATAAGAAGCAAGTGGTGATCAAGACTCCTTCCGGTGAATCACTTACCATTCAGGGAGATACTCAGTATGGACTGCCTGAGCAAGTGACTATGCTCAAGGCCTCTAGGTGTTTGAAGAAGGGCTGTGTCATCTACATGGCACAAGTGACTATTGATGAGCCGAAACCTAAGATGGAAGACATCCCCGTCATTTCTGAATATCCCGATGTTTTTCCTGAAGAACTACCTGGTTTACCACCAGATAGGCAAGTGGAATTCAGAATTGACATCATCCCTGGAGCAGCACCAGTTGCTAGAGCACCTTATAGGTTGGCACCAACAGAGATGAAGGAATTGAGGACACAACTAGATGAATTGCTAGCCAAAGGTTTCATTAGACCTAGTTCATCTCCTTGGGGAGCACCAATCTTATTTGTCAAGAAGAAGGATGGATCGATGCATCTGTGCATCGATTACCGTGAGCTTAATAAGGTCACTATCAAGAATAGGTATCCATTGCCCAGGATCGACGATCTGTTCGATCGACTTCAAGGGGCAAGTTACTTCTCTAAGATTGACTTAAGGTCAGGCTATCATCAACTGAAGGTTAGAGATGAAGACGTCCATAAAACTGCATTTAGGACTCGATACGGTCACTACGAGTTCCTAGTGATGCCTTTTGGGCTCACTAATGCACCAGCCACATTCATGGATCTCATGAATCGCGTTTGCAAACCATACTTGGACAAATTTGTTATCGTCTTCATTGACGACATTCTGATTTATTCAAAGAATCAGGCCGACCATGAGAAACATCTTCGATGTATTCTTTCACTACTTCAGTAAGAGAAGCTCTACGCCAAATTCTCTAAGTGTGAATTTTGGCTTCGTGAAGTCCAATTTCTTGGACATATGGTTAGTGAACGTGGAATCCAAGTAGATCCCGCTAAGGTTGAAGTTGTCATGAATTGGCAAGAGCCGAAGACGCCCACAGAAATTCGCAGTTTCTTGGGATTAGCAGGATACTACAGGCGCTTTATTGAAAATTTTTCAAGGATTGCTGCACCCCTAACTTCCTTGACTAGGAAGGATATTAAGTTCAACTGGGGAGCCAAGCAGCAAGAATCCTTCGATATTTTGAAGCAGAAGTTGAGCAATGCTCCCGTACTGACATTGCCTGAAGGTACCGATGAATTCGTGGTTTACTACGACGCATCACACATTGGCATGGGGTGTGTGCTTATGCAGAAGGGCAAGGTTATTGCCTATGCTTCACGTCAGATAAAAGTGCATGAAAAGAATTACACCACCCATGACTTGGAGTTGGGTGCCGTTGTATTTGCACTGAAGCTATGGAGGCACTATTTATATGGTATCAAGTGTGTGATCTATTCTGATCACAAGAGCCTCCAGCACCTGTTTAACCAAAAGGAATTAAACATGAGGCAACGATGTTGGATGGAAACTTTGAATGATTATGACTGTGAGATAAGATACCATCCTGGCAAGGCGAATGTAGTCGCCGATGCCTTGAGTCGAAAGGAAAGGGTGAAGCCCATCCGAATCAATGCCAAGAGCATTGAGATAAAGAATAGTTTGAATGAAAGGTTGTTAGCTGCACAGAAGGAAGCTGTGTTGGAAGCTAACTATCCTAATGAAAAGCTAGGGGTAACTGAGGAGCAGTTATCTCTTGGCAAGGACGGAATTCTGAGATTGAATGGACGAATATGGGTTCCAGTATATGGAGGACTTCGAGATGTTATCCTCCAGGAAGCCCACGGTTCTAAATACTCCGTTCATCCTGGAGCTGACAAGATGTACCAGGATTTGAAAGCAAACTTTTGGTGGATAGGCTTGAAGAAGTCTATAGCTACCTATGTAGCTAAGTGTTTGACGTGTGCGCAAGTAAAAGCTGAACATCAGAAGCCGTCAGGTTTGCTGCAACAGCCTGAACTCCCCAAGTGGAAGTGGGAAATGGTGACGATGGATTTCATCACCAAGTTACCAAAGACAAGGAAAGGAAATGATACAATATGGGTAATAGTAGATAGACTGACTAAGTCAGCACATTTCCTACCTATTAAGGAGACCTATAGCTCCGACATGTTAGCCCAGTTGTACGTAGACAAGATTGTGTCTCTACATGGCGTGCCTGTGTCTATTATCTCTGACAGAGATACTAGGTACACGTCACATTTTTGGAAGAGCTTCCAACAATCTTTGGGCACGCGCTTAAATTTTAGTACGGCTTACCATCCTCAGACGGACGGCCAGAGTGAGCGTACTATCCAAACTTTGGAACACATGCTTCGGGCATGTGTGATCGACTTAGGTGGTAGTTGGGATAACCACCTGCCCTTAATCGAGTTCTCATACAACAATAGCTACCATACCAGCATCAAGGTTGCGCCTTTCGAGGCCTTGTATGGTAGAAAGTGCAGAACACCCGTTTGTTGGGCGGAAGTTGGAGATGTCCAACTGACAGGACCGGAAATAGTCTTTGAAACGACGGACAAGATTTTCCAGATTCGTGACCGTCTGAAAGCTGCCCGAGATAGGCTGAAAAGCTACGCAGATTTAAAGCGTAAACCTTTTAACTTCGAGGTAGGTGACAAAGTGTTGCTTAAAGTATCACCCTGGAAGGGAGTGATGCGATTTGGTAAGAAAGGCAAGTTAAGCCCGAGACACATAGGACCATTCGAGGTCATCGAACGTGTTGGATCAGTTGCCTATAAGTTAAACTTACCTGAAGAGCTCAGTGGTATTCACAATGTATTCCACATCTGCAATCTGAAGAAGTGCTTCGTTGATGAATCACTAGTCATACCTCGTACAGATGTGCACATAGAAGAGAGCTTAAAGTTTGTTGAAAAACCTGTGTCGATCGAGGATCGACAGGTTAAGAAGCTTCGAAGGAAGCATGTACCGATCGTAAAGGTTAAATGGGATGCTCGTAGAGGTCCCGAGTATACGTGGGAGGTAGAGTCCACAATGAAAGAAAAGTACCCTCATTTGTTTGGATAAATCTCGAGGTCGAGATTTCTTTTAAGGGGGTGAGGATGTAACACCTCGAAAATTCACGTCCTATAATGTATTGACACGTGTCATAAGCTTGAACGTGTGAAAGAATACTCTAGAGGGACTAAAGTTGACAAACATGAAAGTATGTGAATATAAGGGTTCAAATTGTCAATAATGGATAAATATACTTTACAATAACCCTACATAATGTTTATACCTTCAAACGAATAAATCATGGATCATACGAAGCTAAATATGAAAGAAAGTGAGAGATTACAAACTACAGGGGTTAAATGTGTCAACATGTTTAAATTTTACCTCTGAGTGACCTTTTAGCAAACCCGAAGCTTTGTAACAGTAAATTATGCTCACTAGAATACATGATAAAAATTTCATAAAGTTTCGTTATCGTATGAGAAAGTTATGATCAAATTCGTATACGAGGGGTTAAAGCGTCAACGTTGAAAATTATGACTTTTCGGGTAAACATAAAGAGACCAAGGACTTAACAAAAGGGGTATAAGTCTTGGAGCCCTTATATGTCAATTTGGAGGGCTCAAATTGCAAGAAATAAGGAATGGGTGACCTTTCGAAGAGCCAAGAGCCAAAATGTGAAAACTATAAAATGTTTAACCTGACCTCCACTCTCAAGCGGGCCGCGTAAGCCCAGGAAGACACTTACGCGGGCCGCGTCCGATCCCCAGATGCAGAAAGTTGGGACAGCGGCCTGTTTTCACGCAATAACCGACTTAAATCAGATATTTTCACTCCATGGGCGACCCCTACATGCTTTTTAGACCTAGGGGATATCTGCGGATGATCCATGGCCAATGATAGACTTGGGTGTCAATGATCTATGAGATCAAAAGCACTATAAAAGGCCCCTTATGTTGCAACAATTGATCACACCTTCCATCTGCATTCTTGAAGACTTCTGGAGCTCCAAAGCAGACCCAAGTCATCCCTAGTCGTGCATAGGACTTTGGTAAGTACCCTTGACCTTTCTTAATTGAGTTTTTACTAAGTTTTAGCTTAAAAGTCAAACCGTCGTAATTAACGTTTGACTTAGCGATTAATCATAAATGGTCCAGTGATTAGTCGAATTGAAAGTAGTTATAAGTTGGTAATTATGTGGGCATTAAACCCTTAAAAGGGCACCCTCTGATTCCCGCTCTAACTAGATCAAATGTCAGGTCAAAGTTGTTTAGAAAAAGTCAACAGAATGCTAATTTTCGAATTAACGCATCATTAGCAATGCAGAAGGCGTGTAACCTATTTTATCACTCATATAACTTGGTAATAAGTATAAGGATTGGTCTAAGCTTGTTTGATCCGACAATTTTCTGTTTAGACCCGGTTCGGAACCGAAAGTCGCAAAACTTTGACTTTTGCTTTGACTTCAGTTCTGACCCGAGTTAATATGATTTAGAAATGCCTTAGAGCTTCCTTAGGACCAGGCTACATGTTGGTATAACCCTCTGTGGTTGGTTCTTAGAATACCCGACCCGTTTACGCGTTTCCGTTAAATGCTTAAAGTTGACCATAATGCCCTTTTGACCATAAAACGAGAATTTTGGATATGTGAAAGGACAATAATCTTTGCTACTGATTTATAAACATGTCCCTAAATTTTCACATCAGTTGGAGGTCTAGATTAGGAGTTATGCTCATTAGCGTAATTAGGCCACCTTTAAGTAATTAAACGGCGCCATTAGCATAACGCCTATCTAAACCCAATTTTTGACACCAAACCTTTTACCCACTGATGTAATATAATATTTTTAAAGATTTTTAATTATTTTTAACCTGATCATAACCTAAGGTTATCGCCTTAATTCGGTAAATACCGATTATACCCTTTTCGATCATAAAATGAGTTCTACATAGTATTTTGACACCAAACCAATTGCTACTGATTTTAAATAATAAATAAAGTATTTTGAACTTTATAACCTGATCAGAAAACTCAGATTTCCATTATAACCCGGAAATCGCTTAAAACGGCTTTTTAAGCGTATTAAACGCATAGTTTGGGTTTAAAACCATTTTGCCACAAAAGACTTATTACCAACTGATATGACCTGTTAAAATAAGTTATTTTACTGATGTATTCAGACCCGAATCTCAAAATTTCAAACCTCTTTTTTAATCTTTAAAATGACCAAAATACCCCTACGGGGCTTAAATTGAGATTAAACTCGTTTTGGGCATAACGGAAGATATCCTACTGATATCACAACATATTTAAGGCATATTAACTTAGGAAACCTGTAAATGACTCTCATGGTTACCCGTTACGCTTCTTACGCGTTCGGTTCGGTTTATGAAACTAGTTTGCATAAATTAGCCGAAACGGGTCAAACATTATCATTTTTATCTCAAAATACAGAAGGTGATTAGATTACCCATATTAAACAAGTATTCAAACTTTTCGGGTCTAAAACACATTCTATTCTGGTTTTCGCTTAATCGTGCGTTTGAACCGTATCTTTCCTTAAAACTAACCGGTCTAAGTTTAGACTTAATTAAAGACCCGTTAGGATTCTAATAGGTTATTATAAACCTTCGTTCCAGAATAGGAGACCCGGTAAAAGCTACACGCACTTGCTTATTGTGATTATTACTTTGCTCAGGTAAATACTTTTAACTTATTTTCCCTTATACGGGCTTGGGGTACGGTATATAAAATACCGCTTGGTCGGGCATTCGACCTTAATCGATTGGTGGTTAAGTATTATCGAGATGACCCGTTTAAAAATATGTTTTGTTTGCTTAACGTCTTTAGGGGGTTAATGACCATGTCCCGGATATCCTTGGCATCATTTTACGAAATGGCCACGACCTAAGCGTGGGGTGTAGGCGTACACCCGTCAGTGCCAAAATAAATAATGTGGTGTGTCTATTGATCTTTAACCCGGCACGAACCGGGCTACTGAACGCATAATGAACATGTAATTCTTTTACAAGTTTATATTTAAATAATTATCCCAAGTTATAAAAAGTTTGTGCCACGTGCATTCAAATCAATTTTATTAAACCTTTTCAAAATGAGTCAGTTAAATTGTATTTACCAGTGTAAACTGACTTATTTTCCCAAAAAGATTAAGTGCAGGTACTACTCGTAATAGGCTGGCTTTCTCCTATCATCCACAATAAGTCTCGCAAGCTTGGATGACAAAAGACTGTTGAACAATGTTTCCATTTTATTTTGATCCACCTGTGGATTTAAATTTCAACTATTGTGACACTTGATATTACAATTTATTAAAGTTGAAATATATCTATCTTTGCTTCCACTGTGCATTTAAATATTGTGTTGTTTGACTGTAATGTTACCAACCACGTCACGTTACTCCCCCACCGGGCCCACCGGTAATACGTGGAAATATCGGGGTGTGACACCACATCATTGGCATAGCCTGGATATAGGATATGCCGGTAAGGGAGAAGAAAGACTGGGTAAAAGCAGGAAAAGGATAGGAGAATCCTATCAGAAATGGGGTGACTGGAAATGCAACCCAGGTTTCAGAGATAAAGTCGCTCAAGGCGGTAGGGTCAAAAGGTTTGAAAACAATGTTCGCCGGAAAGCAATGACGAATCCTGTCGATCTCAGGATCAGTAAAGCAGCAGCGTTCCTTCAAAGAATCTTTGATGATTCCTTGGCTCTTTAGAGGGCTATCCTTTCGATGATCCTTAGCCAGAGAAGATCTTAACATCATCTTGGTCATGGATGATGGTGAAGAAAGAAGAAGAACAGAGTAAGAAAGAAAAGAGAGAAAGGGGGGAGAAGTACCTGCTTGATCTTCGAATGAGGATTTAAAGGGTGTAACGCACGAATTTAAATGCTTCCTAACCCTTATCTCTAACTTGAATTTATAATGATGATTCTGCAGGGATGTCGCTTCAATGACGTATGATCGGTAACGGCTAGTTCGATCCTAACGGCTATATATCCGTTAGTTTGTTGCAGATAAGATCAAGAAAATATGACTCGCTAATTTACACTTTACTCCTTATATTTTGGGGGCAATTGTTAGGGGAGGATTTTCCAATCCTAAGGATCACGGATCCTCAAGTGCTACTAGGATCATGGATCCTCAATTCTGTTTGAATTAAGGATCCTCAGTAGGCGTTGCAGGATCAGGATTCAGGATCCTTATTGTTATCCTTATACTAACAATTATCTATCTTGTACGTAAGCTTGTTTTGCAGGAGCAAAGGCATGGACCAAGTCTTACCGAAATTCCTGGAGCATATTCCCTCAATATTCCGCACGTGCTTGGTTCTTGTGGACGTTGTGGAGATCGTGGAAGACTTGCACAATTAGCGGACGATTAGTTAGTTTTAGTTATTTCTAATTTAAAATGGGGATAACAAGCTTGAGTGAGAACACTTAGCTAATTTTGGCATACACACACTCTCGCAACAGCTCTCAATCAGCTCTCGGACACTACTTGGCGATTTCATACATTTTTGCACATTGCATATTAGTGATCCTTGTAACAAGCTTGTTATCATCCCGAGTTGTAAACTTCTTTTGTTTAATCTTAGTTGGTGATCGGTAGTTTCCATCACCCGAGATTTTTTGTGCCGGAGATCAACTCTTGATCAAGGGCTTTTTCCTCGTATAAAACCTTGTGTCATTTGTTCATTACATTTCCGAGTTATCCTTAACATTGTTTGTTGATTCAACCATCATTCCTCACAACAAAGATTTGGTTACATTATCTTAGCCTCATTTTTTACCAAAACAATGATGATGATCAGCAACAGGTTTTGTGTGGATGATGATGAGTGTTAAAGATTATGATTGATGATCAGTTAGGCTTAGTTATAATGTGCATTTGCATTTGCAGCAGTTAGATGATCATGTTAGATTGATGAAGTACAGTCAATTACACTGCAGATTATGAGTGTTAGATAACACTCGCGTTAGGTTTGAGTTGTTTGTTTACGTGCATTTGCAGTAGTTAGATGATCATGTTAGATAACACTGCAGTTGTTTGTTAAATGACCATTTTGACCATGTTAGATAACACTGCACTGCAGTTAGGTTTGGTTTGGTCTGTTTGTTTATGTGCATTTGCAGCAGTTAGATGATCATGTTAGATAACCACCAGTGATGATGAGTATTAAGATTAAATGACCATGTGGATTTGCAACCATTTTGTCATCTGCAGTTAAGTGTGGTTTGTTTATGTGCATTTGCAGCAGTTAGATGACCCATTCACATCAATTAAGCAGTTTGAGTCCATTTGCAGCAGGTTAGATGATCCATTAGGACTTGTTTATCAGATTCAGTTGAGCATTTAGTTTGTTTATGTGCATTATCAGATTCAATTACAAAGTTTTACACTTAGTTTCTGCATCCTTTAACTTTGGCTGGTCAACCATTTTTTGCGGGAATGGTTTTATTTATTGCAGGGGGTAAGGAAGCAATGAAATACTTAAAACGGGGGGGTAATACTGTTTCTTACAACAAAGTATAAGAGGTAATAAGAAAGGACAATATAGTCATTTAACACTGCGGGGCAATACGTTTGCTTACAACAAACCATAGAGGGTAATATGAAAGGGTAACATAGTCATTTTACATACTATTTAACAGATCTGTTAGCTTATTTGACAGCAGGGGGTCATTTTGCAGGCCTTTTCATAAGTTGGAGGGTCAGAGTGCGAAATTTCCCTGGGATGAGGTCAGAGTGTCAATTGGCTTAAACCCCAGGAGGTAAAATTGCAGTTTACTCTTTTCGATATATTGGTTCACCTAAACTAGTTACCCTTATACAAAGTACACTTTTAATATACTTGTTTTTACAAAAGATAAAATAGGAAAATTTTGATCAAATCTTATGAAAACCAAGTTATATAATATTACATCATGATGGATACTTCATTTATAAAACATGATATGTTCTTCATATATTAGCCTTATACAGAGCAATGTATTAAAAACTGATTTTTAAATCAAACCGGATTAGGCTAAAAAATGGTTCAATCGGTTGAACCAGGTTGTACCGAGCGGTTCAACCGGGTTAACTAGCTAACTCTATAATTTCATAAATTACAACATCAACTCAAAAATTTATCAAAAAATGCATGATTACATATTAAAAGATAATTCAAAAGTAAATCCATAATAAAAAATAATTCAAAAGATAACCGAAAATCATTCAATTTTCCAATAAGTTCTTTTGAATGAAGTGTACGATATGTTTAAGCCATTTGAGTGTTGAATACATCAATTTCACGATCGCATAAAAGATGAAATTCAATATTATCGCCATCCTCATCAACTAGAGGATAACTATTTTCGTTTCATACAATATTAAATAAGAACTTTTAGTTACGAATAATCATAATATATAAAAATTACATAAGATAAGAAACATATATAATAAAAATAAGTAACAACCCAAACTAAAATAACCATGGGCCGGTACCGGTATTACGTTTCAAACCGGTATACCAGATTTTACCGCCGATACAAACTTTATGCCGTTTCACTTATTTACCGGGGTGTTTACTACCGGATTTACATCTGGAAACGGTAATACCGGTATAACCGGCCGATATTTACCGGTTTTTAAAACATTGATACATAGCATTCTGGCAAAAATAGATCACTTAAAATATACGATACGTATCCTCTTATTTTATTATTTAAAGGATTTTAGGCTATTATACATTATACATTATAAATAACCAACAACTTTAAGCATAAGGTAGTTGTATCTTTGTCTTTGGGTGAGTTTCAAAAAAAAAATTAGAATTTTACTTTTTAACCCAAGTTTTTCTATTTGTTGCAAATTTGACTTACAAGATTATTTTTGTTCACCTTAAAACCAAAACTTTTCTTCTTTTACAATTTAACCTCACAACTTTTCTACTTTTCATCTTTCGCAAATTTTTGATTTACGTTTCGTACTAAAATTTACGAGTTACCACGGAGCAAGGTGCTTGTGTGGTTCAACGTTTTTATGTTTCGTTCATAATTTTGCAAGTTAACATGCCAACGTCCATATGTAGTTCAAGGTTTTTACGTCTATTGTTATTCATCTTACAGCTTCGTCACAACCCGTGGGTCATTAATCAACTTAGTTATTTTTTTTATATGTTCTATGTTTCGGTTTCTTGCAATTTTAACCTCACAAAATTGAATTTTTAATTTTAACCCCAAAACTTATCATCTTTTGCAATTTAACCACACTACTTTTTTACTTTTAACTTTGATCTCCTATATTTTTCATCTTTCACAAATTTTCGTTTTACGTTGCGTACTAAATTTGTGAGTTAACACAGCGCACCGTGCGTGAGTGGTTCAACGTTTTTTACGTTTCGTTCATAATTTTGTGAGTTAACACGGGGCAACGTCTATGTGTGGTTCAAAGTTTTTACGTCTATTTTTTCTCATTTGACAGGTTCGTCACAACGCGTGGGTCCTCGATCGACTTAGTTATTTTTTTTATCTATGTTCTACGTTTCGGTCTATTTCTTCGCTTTAAAACGCAACAACTTTAAAGTTGGTTGTCGCTGACGGTTGTATGGCATTTATGGTATTTGACATGGTTTTACACCCTGTCGCAACGCGAGGTGCTTAATTCTAGTTTTTATGAAGATACAACAATTCATTTCTCGTGTTACAAGTACAATCATTAGGTTTTAAGTTACATCATTAGGTATGGGCTCGTGTTACAAGTTACATCATTAGGTATAAGTTACATCACTAGGTATGGGAAAGAAGTATGATGGTCAGGGACGTAGCTTTGTGGGGGCCATGGGCGTCCGACCCCTCAAACTTTTAGCTCATTAGTGTCTAATATGTAGTTTTTCGTATAATTGTTTTTAGGTATATACGTTTTTTATCCCCCGATTTTATAATTTTTTAGGTATATAGGTTTTCGACCCCCGGTCGAAAATCTCAAGCTTCGGAGATGGTGACAACCATAAACATTTTTATTTTGAAAAAACTATTTATCATGACAATCATCATGTAATAACTTGTTTTATGTTCACGGTTCATTCAGTCGGTTTTAACAAAAACCATGTCAAACTGTTAACTCCGACTTTGAGATAGGACAAACCAAACAAGCCGAGTTGGGTGTCGTTGGACGGATGGTGGTTGAACTTTTTTAGCTTCTTTTTGAAAAAAGTAGTTGTCATTGAAAATTTCTAACTTATAAAATTATTCATGATTATAATAGATGTAAATATAACATAACTACGTATATAAACATCGAAAGAAATATATAAATAATACTGCTAAACGTATGGTTTGTTTTACACGGTTGGTTTCAGTTTTAGAACCGGACAGTTAAAACAATCAAACCGGCTTACTTGCTTCGCTTCCGATGATTAGATCGGTTTTACATTTTTTAAACACCCATGTATAAGGACGCACACTAACGTAGTAACGCCGCATTTCTTTCAATAACCTCACTTTAACCCCACCTCTCGTCTTTTTCACATGATGTTAATAACAGAGGATTCATAACTTGTCATGCTTAAACCTTATATTCTTAAATCTTAATGTTATATCATGCGTGCATAATTTGTCGGTACGAATAAATAATACTAAACATTTTGAACAATAAACACACATATATTTAAAATGATTTTCATAGGACCAGTTGTATGATTCTTTTTTATTTCCAACCACATGTGAGTGCACACCATGTGATTCTTTGCTTGCAAAATATCGCAAACCCTTAATTAGAATAATAATAGTTGTTCCCCGAAACGCACCCTACATTTGAGAAAAACAAAATCGTTTAAGCAACCGGTCAGATTAAAAACTCTCAAATTGAACGAACTAATTTATAATAAGGAGAATTAGATTTTAATAATTTTAAACGTTCACCTATTGGCCAGCAATAATTCCAACTTAGGAAATTTCCTTCGACGGTCTCAACTTACGAATACGGGTGTAAACGAGCCGGGCTGGCCGAGCCCGAGCTCGAGCTCGGCTCGTTATGTTTTATGAAGCTCGAGCTCGAGCCTGGCTCGGTTCGAGCCTACTTCTTTGAGCTCGAGCTCGGCTCGCTAGTAAAACCTAAAGCTCGAGCTCGGCTCGAACTATTTTGAGAACAACCTTAAACGAGCTAAAAGCTCGGCTCGAGCTCACTTCAACATCTCTTAAACGGGCCAAAGCTTGGCTCGAGCTCGGCTCATCAATATTATCATCATTATTAATATATTACACATAAAAAAAACTAAAATTTTGCATGGGCTCGTTTAGGCTCGCGAGCCTGAAAGAGCTTTGTATTTGAGGCTCGAGCTCGGGATCGATAACAAAACGAAATCTATTTTAGGCTCGAGCTCGGGCTCGAGCTCGATAAGACTCGACTCGTTCGAGCTTTTAACCGAGCCGATCACGAGTAGCTCTCGAGCCTCTAGGCTTGTTTACACCGCTACTTACGAACATTTTTTCTCCACCAAGTATTTTCTAAATAAGGTCTAACATAATTAGTTATTTGCTAACGTGACAGCTTATATGGCAAAAAAACTTGATTATTTTGCTGACGTGGCTGTTATGTGGCACCATCACCAACACCAACCGCCACCATCAACCACCCCGCCTGCTACCACCACCACCTTCAGCCAACACCTCCCACCCACCATCATCAGCCACCCCACCTGCTACCACCGCCAACATCTATCTTCTTCCACCACCATTTTGAACCTGAACCTAAGCCGCCAGGCATTATGCTACCATGACCATACTTACCGAATCATAAGATCATAACCTTGCGCTTTGAGCTCCGATTTGACATCATACCCGTTTTCAAAACCCGAATCGAATGGAAAATTATTATCGGGCAAATATTACAGGGGTAAACAAGGGTGGTGGAATGGTCAATGGTGGATGTTGGTGGTGTTAGCACGTGGGGTGCTTGATGGTGGTGGGTGGTGTTGACGGTTTGTTTAGATACTTTTGCTGAGTATGCGGTCCATTGCAAGGAATTATCTGGATTTAAATACAAACATGATTTGGCCAAGGATGTTCTGAAGCAGGCAAGGATTTCAGCGAAAAAGGAGGCTCAAGTAAACTTTCTAACGGATCCGCTCTATGGGAGGTCTATGGTTCAGTCAGTTGATTTTGTCTTTAGGTACGCAGGGGAAAACACGCTTGTGTGGACCTTAATGTTGTGTCCCCTCTTGTTGGGCTCCGGGACATAGGTTTGTTGCTAGTTAGGCAGCGTTAAAGGTTGCATCAAGTAAAGTGGCTAAACACGAAAAAGTTTGTTTGGTGACTCAGCGGGTGTTAATCCCCTTGCTTTTGATATGTTAGGTTCTCTAACCCCAGAGGCCCGTGAATATCCCGAATAGGGTCCAGCAGGTTGTCGATAGTAATTTCTCGAGCCCTAAGACCCATAGTTTTATCTTTAGTTTGATCGTGTTTGCTATTCAGATGGAGGCTGCGGCACAGCTTGTTGCCTGTTTACCTGCCACATGTTTGTAATTGATTGTTTTGGCCTACTAATAAAATATAACAAAAATATATACTATTTAGATACAGACTCCATATTTTGTAAGAATGTGATGTTTTATAATTTTGAAACCTCGTCTGTCGGCCTGACTAGTAAACTAGTAAGATGCTGTTTCGATTACTGGCCAGGTTATAAAAATATACATAACTTACTAACTTTCCCATCTTAGGCTAAACGTAGTGCATCCCGGAAGAGAGGGCAAGAAGAAGGGGCGAAGGCCTCAACACGCACCACAAGGACTAGGGATGGCAAAAAAGCCCAAGCCCGACGAGTATACCCGAAACCCGAAACATACGGGCCGGGTATACCCGAAGCCCAATGGGTATGGGTTGGGTACGGGCTTAAAAATAGGAAAAATTTGGGTATGGGTACGGGTATGGGATTAGAGATACCTGCCCGATACCCGACCCTTTTACCTGAATAATACCCGAAAGTATCATATTATAGATTTCCATATATATAAACTTAGTACATGTACTTATTACCTTCTCTATAGTCATATGTGGATATGTATATGGCAAGTGTTTAGTGAACATATAACTTAGTTTTGAGCATGTATATTGGATATGGAAGCTATCACCCTTTATTATGTGGATGTTTTATGCAATTAGGTGGTCCTGATACAATTACTTAATTAAGTAATCGTTTTAATTTAGTTTAGTATATGTGGTCTGAATATGATATGTAAGTTGTTAATTATATTTTCATTTGTTATAGTCATTAAAATAGTAAATTATATAAACATCAAAGTAAAAATTGCACATTTGTCCCAACGGGTATTTTTAAGAAATTAACGGGTATACCCGATACCCGCAGGTATGCCCGATACCCGACGGGTAATTACCCGAAAAATACCTGACGGGTAACGGGCCGGGTATGGGACAAAGAATTACAACCGGGTACGGGCTTGGGATTACCAATACCCAGCCCATTGCCATTCCTAACAAGGACCTGGCTACCGTGCGACGTGCGTGGACTTCAGTGTGTGAGAGGGCGGGGGGAAATCTGATTGGGGGGGGGGGGGGGTTGTGGGAACATCCCCCTAACACATGATGGCTGCATCTGGATCTTCTCTGAAGAGAACTTTCCGTAGTCACTCTTTTTACTATAAATAGCTAAATTTGAGTTTATAATATCTAAATTTCCCATTTCAGATCAAATTCTTCACCACACTAAGACCATGCGTAGTGGTTAGCTCAATAATGCCCCCACCATAGGGCGTTTTCTGCCATGTGGCAGTCCAGTCAGCATGGGGGCATTATTGGGCGTTATTGCAAAAGTGCCGTAGTGGGAATAATGCCCAATAACGCCCCTTCCAATCATAATTAATTTTTTTTAATTAAAAACTTAAAATACTTCATTAAATAAAAAAAATACAATACTAGAAATAAAAAAAAACCGGAAAAAGGTATTTTTGAAACTTTATGGACTGATTTAGCATTTTTGAAACTTGAAATATTAAAGTTTTGAAGTTTAAATCTTTTTTTACAACCTGCAACTTTCTTCTTCCTTTTGTAATTAAAACTTCAAAAAAACCTTTGCCAAAATCACACAAATATTATACACACACAAATATTATACACACATGGCAAGATTTTATTGGGCAAACAAATGAAGTTTTGGGGGGCTTCAGCGTGATTTGAAAAACGCCAAAACAATTTTTGGCTCGGAAAACGCCCGAAAACGCCGGGCCGTAATGGGCTGAGGGCGTGTTTCGGCGTTTTTTTTGAATTTTTTTTTTATAAAAAACGCCCCACTACGAGCGGTCTAATGCTATTCTTGATAACATGTCAAAACTCCTGTCAATAGTATTTATTTATAATTAGTAATGGATCCATGATTTTTATTGATGTAATTGTGTAACTCGGGTTCCAGTTACTTGCTGGTCCAACTTTCTGTATTTTTTATAGAAATTTTGTCGTTAAAAAAATAAACCAACATAAAACGGCTAAGGTTAAACAACTCCCATATGAAATGAAATAAAAATATATCTTTTTGCATACTTAAAAACTATATAAACCTATAACATATTCAACAACTTTTTTGTTTTTGAACTACTAATGTTACTTTTTTAGAGTATGGGTTGTGGAGGGTTTGGGTTGGGTGCATTGCTCGACATGCGGTAAGGGTGAGACCCACAAGGTAATACTAAAAACTAGCGGTGTGTGTTGGCGTGGCCAGCTATGTGGATTTTTTTTGGTTTGCCAACGGCTACCCCAACGGCTAGATCGAACCAGCCAACCAAAACCAGCCATGTCACTCATCCCCCGTCCCAGGCCAGGCTCAATCCCTAAGCCAAAAGGGCAACGCCATGCCCAACGCTTGTCCGGAGTGGAGCAGCCTGCGTTGAACCCAAACCGCTACCCCAACCCACACCCCACAATCTTACACCAATTATCTTACAAATACAAAAAGGAGTTGGGGGAATAGTGCCAAGCACTTCACTATTGGACCAACTCATTTTTTATTTAATTTAATTCCCAGCCTAAAATTACGGTTTCGTCCTTAGTTTAAAATTACGTTTTTGCCCCTAATTCAAAATAAAATTATATTTTTGCCCTGGCTCAAAATTTACGCTTTTGCTCTCAGTTCAAAAACCCATTTCTAATTCTACTCCCAGTTTAAATTTACGGTTTCGCCCTCCGTCTAAAATTACGCTTTTGCCCCACGTTCAAAATAATAATATGTTTTTACCCCTAGCTTGAAATTACGATTTTGCCCCAACTCAAAATTACGTTTTTGCCCACAGTTCAAAATAAAATTATGTTTTCCCCCATAGCTCAAAATTATGATTTTGCCATCAGTTTAAAATTATGATTTTGCCCCGGTTCAAAATTAGGATTTTGCTCCCATTTCAAAAATTACGATTTCTCCCACAGTTAAAAATTATGATCTTCCCATCGTTTTACTTTTTTTTTTTTTTTTGCAAAACTATAGTACTATTTTATTTTGCTTGGTTGACTCAATGTAACTTTTATTGTGTCAAGCAGTTGTCTAACACTCGCTCATTAGTCCTGACAAATTAGTATTTTACCCTAGCTCAAAATTGTAGATCTGTTATTGTTTTATTTTTTTTTGCAAAACTATGGTAGTGTTTTCGTTTAATTGGTTGTCTCGATTTATTTTTTTAGATCGTGTTATAAGTAGTATGTACAAGTAACCTAAATACATGCATACATGTTATGAAACAAAGGAATATTTGATTTAACGCCCTACAACGCAAGCGGGCATAGGTGTAATTTTTATAGTCTTTTCATCGTTTTAGTTTTTTTTAGTAAAAGTATGGTAGTGTTTTTGTTTTAATTGGTTGACTCGATGTAATTTTTTTTGAGATCGTGTTATGAGTAGTATATAAAAGTAACCGAAACACAGACATACGTGTTATGAGAGAGAAATATTCGGCTTATTGCCTCGCAACGTGGGCAGGGCAAAAACTAGTTATTAGGCTACACGGTATGGGGGTCGTCCCCCTACCGTCTTGGATCGGCGACGGTAGCTACACCGTGCCCCCCCCCCCCACGTCCCGTCCCGTCCCGTCCTCTTCGTCCTTTTCTCGCCGTTTGCGACGGTCCAAAAAGTGGGGCCCAATCCAAAAGTTACCGTTAATAAAAAAAAAATTTAATTTCCATTTTACAAACGGTCAAAATTTCAAAATATATATATTTCCATTCCATTTTCACTTCCATTCACAAATTTAACCCAAAAATTTCATCTCTCTCACATAATTTTTATAAATTTTCTTCCACATTTATAAACCTTATACTCTATAATGGATCCCTTCAACAACCCGAACATCATGAAAAAACATCAAATTATTTAACTCTATGTTTTTTTTATTAAGTTTATGTTTTTTTTATTAAGTGTATGTTTTTTTTTATGTAATGTCTTTTAATATTAATGATAATTTTTTTGTTAGTTTATTTGTTAAATGTTAAAAAAAGGTAGAAGATTAAAAAAAAAAGTAGAAGATTAAAAAAATAAAAAAACATAAAAGTGGTGGGGAGGACTATGACTAGGACCATCCTCCCATGCCCTCTAGTTTTAGAGGATGCACCATCCTTGGGAGGACTATGACGTGGCGCCTACGTGGCGGATCATCCTCCAAGGATGGACCATCACCATACCCACTATCCTTAACAACTGAGGAACACTAATAATAAAAATAACCACTTCATATATTGTTACATCAAATTCTCAAGAAATCTTTCAATTAACAATAGCTAATCGGACATAGAACTGGACGCCGGATCAGCATTAAGATCAAACCTGAAAACGACCTCGTTTCGTAGCACATCTCCGGCACTATTTTTCCGGCCACCGTCATGAAACTGGACAAAATCCTCCACCTCAAAACCCATATCCACCAAACCGGAATCCATCGCCGGCACCGACTTACCGACACAATATCCGGCTTCTTTCTTCTGAAAATGATCAAACCCTTCTTTTAACCGGTTTATTATAGCCAAGAATTCCTCAAGCTCAGCATCTTTCGCCGTTACTCCAGCGTTATAACGTTCCTTTTTTGCCCTGATTTTCTTGCCGGTACTTCTGCCGTCACCGTTAACCTCCGGCAGCTTTTTGTTTACATTTTCCATTGGATTTTAATGTAATACGACGTCGTAGAAGGCGGTAAAGAAAAATTTTAAGGAATGAGGAGGATATTTGTCGGAGGTTTTGGGGAGTAGTTTATATTATAATAACCGGTACAATGATGACGTCATGAAGTTAGGAATTTGTGACGTTTGGTTCTTAATCGTGTCGGGAATCCAATGTGATGACGTCGTCATTCAGCTGGAACTTTCTATGAGATTTTTAAATTATGACTTTTTCTTTTTCGTTTTTTTATGTGAACATGTGATTTATTTTTTAATATAATATAGGGTCATGCTATTTACACACGGAGAAAATTATTTTCACACCCCAAAGCGTCGCGCTATGGCCAAAGCGCCCCGCTATGGCCAAAGCGGGGCGCTTTGAGGTTTTTTTTTTTTTTTTTTTTTTAATTTTCAGGTAAAGAAATGGACCTTTATTGTTGTGAGAAGGGTAAAGAAATGGAAATTACAAAAGAAATGGACCTTTATTGACTTCTGACAACTTTTGAAAACTTTTGAAAATGGTCAAAAGTTTTGAGCTACCCACCAATCAATTTGAGTTACCCACATGTTGTTGTCAGACAACTTTTGAAAATGTCACTTTTGAATGTATTTCGTTTTTTTTTTTTCATTAAATATATGCGTTACATCACGTTAAAAACCGAATGTCACCGACACGACCCAATCAGATTCAATACGCACTTGTACGACCCAAAATGACAATATACATCATAATACTACAATTAATGAAAAAATACGTCATGTACATGTACGGTAGGCGGCTGATACACATAACACTACTCACAGGAGTACTTGTGCTTTCAAACCAAAATGATACGATATAATGGAATCTGAATGACATTAAGATGCTACATCTTAATGAAATCATTTAAGAGTTTAACAAAGATAATGTAGAAGAATGTGACATGTGATGGTTTACCATTCAGATGTTACCTCTTATCCAGTCAGACATAAGGTTACCTCTTATTCATTCAGACATAAGGGCCACAAATGATTTCATTAAGAGACAGCCTCTGAATGGATCAAGAGGCTACCAAACAACCCCTAACTTTCCACTATTCAATTAATTCCCGCCCAAAACAAAATTGTTTGTTTGTGTATTATAGTCTTCACTTTTTACTTTTTTTTCATTAATGTTAGAGGGTGTTTGTAATTCCCGCCTCGGAAATCAACGTAAGATTTCTTGTGTCATTGAAAAAGATAAGGCTTGTGTCAGACATAAAGACATAAGATAAAAATTATTTTTTACCAGTGCTTCTGTTCATAGATATTTTGTCAACAGTGGCCCACTACGAAGTGTCAGACCCATGCTTTCTATATCAGAAAAGCAATGATTTGGACATAAGATAAGGCTTTTTTTTATTTTTTTTTATTTTTTATATTTGAACTATTTTTGTAAGTGTACTCAAGTGTTTATTTATTTTGACCAAAGGTTACTTAAATGTCACACAACTTTAAACGTAGACCAGTCGCCAGTCAAAAATACGCCCAAAATGTAAAAAAAAAAAAAAAAAACCAAAGCGCCGAGCTTAGGCCAAAGCGGGGCGCTTTGGAAAAAAAAAAAACCAAAGCGCCCCGCTATGGCCAAAGCGCCCCGCTTTGGCCATAGCGGGGCGCTTTGGAGTGTTTAAATAGACTAAGGGCGTGTGCGAATAGACCCGGCCATAATATATTACTATACTATTTTTTTTTTTAAGACATGAATTATTTGCGAATGTCGCGAGCTCTAGCATACGTTGTTTTAACTGGTTCTGTGCTAGAGAGCCTCCTCGCACAATAGATCCTTAATTTAAATCCCTCAATGAGAAACCCCTATCACTTAGAGCACCCGTAGTGGGGCGTGATTTTTAAAAAAAATTGAAAAATAACGCCCCCACTACCATTACATAGGGCGTTATTTTTTAAAATTTTTGAAACAAAAATGCTTCCGGCGTTTTATTAAAAACGCCCAACATACACCACTTTATGAGTTCTCTGACACCACTTTATGTGTAGTGGCCAATGGCGGCATTCCAAGTGGGCTGACATATTTGACCAAAAAGCTTTTTAAATGTTTTTTTTTTTAATCCTTTGTAATGATTGGAATGGGCATTATAGGAATAATGCCCCACTACGCCACTTTTGCTATAATGCCCCATTGCTGACTAGGACGCCACGTGTCGGATAATGCCCCATGGTGGGGGCATTATAACCCACTACCACTACACATGGTCTTAGACTCGAACTTGAGACCTGGAGGAGAAAACTCACCCGAACCCACCATAGGTGAAACTTAAATACACGTGGCCACCACTAGAGCACTAGTGATGGTTATTACTATACTATTAGTTAAAGTTAATTGATCTTAAATCTAAGTCACATGTAATCATTGGTATAAAGTATAAACAATAAAAGAAGCAAGCTCTAGTAGTTTCCATAAAGGAGCCTTTTCATTTTTTTAACAATTTCTTTTATGGAAATCACCAAAAAAGCCAACATTTGGTCAAAATTTCAAAAATAGCATGTTGACACCTCATAAAATGCCGTTTCACGAATTCCAACCCGGCTTAAGACATAAGCTAAGAACTTTCCTCAAAGGCCAATCATCTTTTGCCACGTGTTAACAGTCAACAAAAACCACGCCATTTACTGTCAACAAAAGCTGTCACCTTTTGGTAGATCCCTTTCTCTCTCCTCTTTCTCTCTCATCTTCTTCTTCTTCTTCTTCTTCCTCCTGTCTTCATCTTCTTCACCGTGCATCACCACCCTCACCTCCCACCACCACCCTGCAACCTCCCACCACCCTCACCTCCCACTCCCACCACCACCCTGCAACCTCCCACCACCCTCACCGAGCACCACCACCCTGCAACCAACCACCACCATCACCGAGCACCACCACCCTCCACCCACCACAACCCTCACCGACTCCCTGTCTTCATCTTCCTGCCAAGAGTTGGCAAAAAGACGCGGATTTTGATGGCCATGTTTTCCCATTTTCCTGCAACCAACCACCACCCTCACCGAGCACCACTCCCCTCTGTTGGGATTGAACCCTACCAGAGGAACAGATAATGAAAGCCAAAACCGGTTCACAACAGTGGATTCACAATAAACAGCTGTTTACACTAAGTCTCCTCCCTTGAAAGTAATTATAACATCTGATGGTCTTGCATCCACTGCTCGGATACAACTGCTGCTGTTCTTCTAACTACTGTTGAAGCCAGAAGACTGCTGAGAACTAAGCACTGCTGGTACAATCTACTGATGACAAAGCACTGCCCAATCAAGGACTGATCAACCTTGAGGAAAGCACTGACATAAAGAGAGAGCAGTAGTTTAGTATATCATCTGTTTCATGTATAGTAAGTAGTTAAGGTTTAGCAGTGTTTGTATGAGACCAGTAGATACAGGTTGTTAGACTGTTAGACGTCGCTTTCATGGTGACGTCAGCTGAGATACATCAGTGGTTTGGTTTGCCTATAAATATAACAGTACCCTGTACTGTTATATTTGATTCGTCTTGAGTGAGTTCTTCTCCTCAATTCAATCCTTTCATCTTGTACAACCAACCACTGTAGTATCAGGCTGAGGGGGAGCTTAGTCTGTAAGCATGCTTTGTAATCTTTTGATTGACTTTGTAATCTTTCGACTAATGCAAATCATGTGTTTATCAAAGCTATTTTCTTCCTTGATTGTGTTTACAAAGTTTGTTGTTCATTTCCGCTGCACTTAAACTCTGTTCATTTCTATTAATTATTATGTTTACACAAACAAACACAATCATGAGAGCCTCCGATCCCAACAATTGGTATCAGAGCCTGGACAGTCAAATTCGATCTAACAATCAATTTGACATAACAGTTCGGCTCAAAATTCATTGATACTAAGGTTGGTTGTATTCAGTTGAAAAACAGAGTAACGAGTAAACCATGATCAAAATGGTTATTCAAAAACTCTGTAAATCAATCAAGATGTCATATGACACACAAATCTCACACAACAAGTGATATCATGCACATGCCACTCATAGTTTTCAGATCTGTAAACATATCTGATAAATTATGGGATTGTTTTATATTTTCAAAATTGATTTCAACGGTTGATATGAAACGAGTGATGTCACTATATTAGATGCTAAAGTATGAACCTCAGATTAACAAAAGCCTATGTTCATAAAACATTAGTGTATTTGATAACGTAAAAAGAGGGAAATTAAAACTTTAGTCATTCAGATCTCATGTATTGAAAACAGGTTGAGATCCTCAAAAGGACAAAATCAACCATGTTAAAATACATTCAGAAAATCAGGGGTCAACATAATCCGTATCATATGTAATGTGAGATTGGTTGAAAACTTGTGCAAATATGACCAATTCTCTCAAAATATTACTGCAAAATGATATTGGATTAAGATTTCTCTCAAAGACCTCCCAGTAAGTAATTCATTACTTATAAATGGGAAGGGTAAAAGGGGAAGAAGAAAATTCGCAAAAACTCATAAGTGTGTTTATCTCAAAGCTTTTGAAGTCAAAAGAAAAGAGTATAAACATAAAACACTTAAGAGTCAAAGCTTAGGGTAATAATGATCATTAAGCAACTGTGTACATTCATCTGTTCAGGAAAAGGTTCATGGAA
Source organism: Helianthus tuberosus (assembly GCA_030545235.1). Classification (NCBI taxonomy): domain Eukaryota; kingdom Viridiplantae; phylum Streptophyta; class Magnoliopsida; order Asterales; family Asteraceae; genus Helianthus; species Helianthus tuberosus. Next base: position 163,094,605 of record CM060450.1, read on the forward strand.
AAATGGAAACTCCGATGAATGAACTTCAAGAGGAATAGACAAATCATCAAAATCATCACATGTGTCCTCAATTCTGTTGTCAATCAATCAACAAGAAAATGGTACTAAACAGTGGTCAAATTGTATTTACAATTTCATACGACTGTTGTCAAACCACTGACCATTTTCATAAACTTGAGAATGATGTGATTACGTATTTTATTGAAAATATACCAGATCCTTTTTGATGCTATTCTCAGAAAATCCTTTATCCATTTTTATACAAAGGATTTTCTCTAATAACCAGGATATATTATTCGTTTTTTTTAAGAACAATATATTTTGAACTTTTGCCTGTTTTTGTTGGCAATAGTTTGTGTTTTCTGTCAGGATATAGTACCTTATTTTTGTTGGTATTATTGTCCTCATAAATGGGTCAAAAGGAAATGGTACATATATCAAGGTCATGTCATACTCAGGTTTGTTTTAAACACTAATCAAAGGTTGATTGCTAAACAGTGCTCAAACTACTGGGGCACTCATGTTTTAATTTGGATATTAAACTAAAATGAGTTGCCTTAGCAAAAAGTTCTTACCATCTGGGGTACTAAACCACTGTCAAAAATTCGTAAAAGCTTCGAATTGTGAAAATGACATGTGGCAAAACCTTGAATGAAAATTTCTTTAAAAAGTTGCTGACATAATGGGCTTTCAAATCGTTATCATTGTCTCACCCCTAAACACTGCTTTATTCAAACATCTGCCCTCTAACTACTGTCCACTGCTGAAAGTCAACCACTGTTCTTCCATCTTCATTGTAAGCACTGATATTCAAAATCTGTGTTACAACCACTGATATGCTATCCACTGATAGTAAAAATCACCCACTGTCCTCATTTTGACCGTTGTAACCACTGATACTTGCTTCATCAGTGGTTTCCAAAACAACTGTCCTCCATAATTCATCTCTTCATCATTTGTTGACACGTGGTCAGTTTTTAGCCTTCAGATCATAATAACCGCTGCCACATCAGCGATCATTTTTCCCTTAATAAAACCCTGATCAAAACCCCAAACAGGGTTTTACACTGTCGAATTGAATTCCAAAATTCTCTTCTCAAAGCAGTTTCCAACCCTTCTTCCCAAAATCAGTCTTCGTTCTTCTCCGCAAACATGACAAAATCAAAATCAAAATCTAAACCAAAATCAACATCATCTTCCAAAGAGGTCGCTCAAACGGCAGAAGAATCCATCGAGATACCATACAAATCTCCTCATAATTATCTGGGTTTGCTCACAAAACCTACCGATAACCACACCTTCGACTCCATCATTGATACATTATCTGCATCAAAGTACAAAACTTTGTTGACAGCAGACGCTCCCATTTATCTACAAACCCAGAGAGAGTTTTGGAAAAAGGCGACACTTGAAAAACAAGATGATAAAGCCATAGCCATTAACTCCTCGATACAGGGTAAAGTGATTCAAATCACTCCACAATCAATCTCTGAAGTCTTTAAACTCGACGATCAGAAAGGTAAACCTTCTTTTGATAAAACCGAGTTGAAAAAGGATTTCTTAAAAAGAGGGTATGCAGAACAATCAAAGGTAGATACCTTACAAAAAGGTTATTTTCCTTCTGCACCTAGGTTTTTATTTCACACACTTTTGAGTTGTGTTTCAAATAAATCAACAGCGTTTAACGAAATACCATTGAAGATTCAATGTCTGGGTTATGCTATTTTTAATAATGAAAATTACAACTATTCCCAGGAGATCTTTAATGATTTGGTAAAAAAATGTTGATAGCAAAGCATTTCTTCTTTTTCCAAGATTTCTGAGCTATTACTTTAAACAAAAATTTGAAAAAGAGAATGGAAATTTGCTCAAACAAGGTGTCCATTTTCAAATAAAAGGCTTAACAAAAGAAACATTTTCCAGAATGATGGCACCTATAAAAATAAAAGCAGAGGTGCCTGAGCAGAATTTAGCAGCTACCACTGCTCCTCAGGCATCTACTGTTGAGCCCACTGCTCCAGGTGATCAGAGCAGCACAACCACTGCTTTGAAACCCACACCTGACATCACCAAAAAGACCAAAAGAAAATCTTACAAAAAGCCCACCAAACCCAAGAAAAGGCAACTCTGGAAGATGAGATCCCAGAGCAACTGCCTGTGACAACACAAATGTCACCACAAACCACTGCTGCTACTTCCTCACAGTAGTTGGTAGAAAGATCTCCACCATTGCCAAAAACTCCTCCTGCATCCTCACAAAAGGATCAGGTTGTAATCACAGGGACTCCACAATATGAAGTTCTGGACCCAATCGGATCCATCTTCCTCAGTCCTGATCCCAAGGACATGTCTCTTTCAACTCCCATACCCTCACCAATAATATTACCACAATCCATGCTACCCTTGTTGCATGCAGTTGTTATAGCTCAGACACAAACCAATTCCTCTCAATCACTCATCAAAGAGAGTACACTCCAACAAGTGACTGGGTCTGATGCTTATACCTCTGCTATCCCAGCAACAACTGAGGAGGCTACACCCCCTGAGTTACACGTAACTCTCGGTGGTAGTTCAAGTGGAGCAGCAACTACAACTGATGGATCAACAGATCTTCAGTTGGACAGTTGTTTCATTAGTAAGACTCCCTTGAAGGCAATTTCTTCTATAGCACCTTCGATAACCACCAGCGAGTTAGTTTCAACCACTGGTATCATCAAAGGATTATCAAGTGCTGAAGAAAGAAATCCCCAGTACCAAGAACAAGGGGCATTAATGGGTGATTTTTGGGACTCAGTTCCTAAGTCACACATTGATACAACCACTGCTGGTGGGGATTCAGATGATCCTACTAACGTAGGTGATGATTCAAAATATCAGGAATTGACGGACAGAGTTGAAAAACTGGAAACCTCAGTTGCTGAAATAAAGGATATGGTGCAAGAGATTTTGAAAGCTCAAAAAGCACAATCCACTGCTGTTCCACCTCAAGCACCTGCTCCACCACAAGCATTTGCTGCAAATGAGCTCTGGAATCTCTTCCAACCCATGCTTGAAAAACAGAAACAAATGGCTGATCAGCAGCATGCTATACATGTACAAATGCTGACAAACATGGTGGAATCAAGGTTCAAGGATACCCAAGCAGATATCAAGGCTATAAAGGCCAGCATACAAAAGACTGCCCATGGTGAAAAAGTTCCTTCAACCATCTTCTTCATGGATAAACCCCTTCCAGATAATGCCAAAAAGGGGGAGAAAATCCAGTTGAAGAACAAGGGAATTGAAGATGGCCTGTATATTGAACCAGAACAAGAAAAACAGCCATCTAAATCCTCAACAGGGTCAAAATCTCATATTTCCATCCAAACAGCTGATACACCAGTAGTTACAAAACCTGCTAGCAGTAGCCAAACAGCTGTCATCTCATCAACACACACCACCAAAACCACTGCCCTACCACCATCATCATCTAAAATCACATCATCCTCATTACCTCCTGTCATAAAACAGAAGACATCAGATGTTACAACATCTGCTGTAATGACAACAGAGGTTGAAGTAGGGGTGTGCAAAAAACCGAATTAACCGAACCATAACCGAATTAACCGACAAAACCGAACCGAAAAAACCGAACCAAATAAAAAACCGGTGGGTCGGTTAATGGTTTTTTTGAAAACCGAATGTAGCAGGTCGGTTGTGGTTATCATTTTTTCCATACCCACCATAACCGAACCGAACCGACATGTAATAAATCTTTGTAGGATTTAGGACTTTCACCATATTTTTAATATTTGATATTTTTTACTGAAGATTTTTAGTACTTATTGGTTTTTCATATCATTCTGTGGTTTTGGTTGAATGTTTATTTGAATTTATGGAATGTATCATATAACTTTATTTGAATATTTGATAATAATTGGTATTAATATTATAGATTATATGTATTTTTTTAATACTATGTAATATACTCTACTAATATATACAAATATGCAATAACAATTTATTCCACGTTAAAAAAATGAAGCTATTTTTAGCTAAGCTAAATACACGGTTAACCACCCATAACCGACCCGCTATAACCATCAAAACCGAATAACCATAACCACCATAACCGATCGGTTATGGTTATGGTTATCCAATAACCGACATCGCGGTTATGGTTATGGTTTTTGGTCAAAACCGACCCAAACCGACCCATGCACACCCCTAGGTTGAAGCACCAGTTGTTTCAACAGCTGTTTGTCAATCACAAACCACTGTCACTCAATCTCAAACCACTGAGCCACCCAAAACATCATATGCCTCTCCTACAATAAAAAGGAGAAGGATCTTCATACCCTATGACTCACCACCATCATCACCACCATCAAAAACTACCTCACCACCTTCAATCCCTGCTCAAAAGCAGAAGACAACTACTGATACATCAGAAGTTGTAATGACAACAGATGTTGAGACACCAGTTGTTTCAACAGCTGTTAGTCAGCCATCCACCACTACTTTCACCAGTCTCACATCACAACCAGCAAAGCTCTACACCAGAAAAAGAAAACTTACTCAGCCAGATGAGGACAAATATGATCCCACTGCTGCAAAATATCCGTTGGAACTAGAAGCTATAAAAAATGAGATGAGGCAATTCTACACTGATGATGATCCTTCAAACAGAATATTTCCTTCACTCGTTGGCTTCATGGTTCCAGAAGACATGGATGAATATCTTGAGCTCAAAGCAAGACAGACTAAGATAAGAGCCAAGGTTGAATGTGAAGGTCAAGGTGATGAAGTCATTGCTGAAAAATTGGAACTTCTGCTCACAAAAGTCAAACAAATAAAAGATTTTGCACAAGAGCTGAGCAAAGAAAAGGCAGATCAACGAAAAGAGATGAGAAGAAAACTTCTTGCATACATCATGCAAGAAAAATTTTATCCTGCTGAAGAAAACCAATTTGAAGAATGGCCAATAGTAGCTTTAAAGCATGAAGCTGATAGGATTGATAGAATCAAGAACGATCCTAAAAAGAAGAAAAATGCTCCAAATTGGAGCAAATACAAAAAGTTCATCACTGACCTAAAAGCTGAGTACAAAAGAAAGAAACAGGAGTTGGTGGATGCAAAAGTGGACACTGCCAATGCCATATCAAAATGGTCAAAGCAGCATACTGATGAAGCCTATGAAAGGCTGAAGAAAAGGAAGATAACTGTTTCAGGCACTTCAAAGAAGCAGGAACAAATGATGAAGCTTGAACAACAGATTGAAAACCTCAAAACACTGTTCAGGTCAACAGGAAATCCTACTCTTGTGTCAAACCGAGAAGAAGGAGATCAGCTGACTAGTGAAGAGGTAAAGGAAAAGGAAGTTGAGTACTTCACAGAAACCATCACGAAAATGGGTCTAAAAGAAGAGAGCTCAGAAAAACTTCAAAACCTTTTTAAGAAGGTGTTAACTAAGCCTGCATCACCAAATACTTCAGAAGTTTCAGACATTGAGCCAGATCAACAAAAGAGACAGGAGCAGATAGAAAAGGAGACTGCAGAAGACATAGCTGCAGCAAACAATGTTAGTGAAATGGCCTTCAAACGAATGTCTGAAAGTCTGCAAGTTTTCACAAGGCCAACATCTCCCAACTCATCTTTGAATAAATCTCTCCCAAGAAACCCATTGGGTTTAAAAGTACTAAAGTGGATGTCTGATCAAAAGACCCACGTATTGACTCTAGTCAGATCCAATGGCGAAGTGAAGTACATATCAAGGAAAGAAGCACTAGGCCTTAGTGTTGAAGATTTGCAGGATCTCCTTGAACTTACAATGTGCCGGGATGAAGATGATACAAGTTCTCAGGAATTTGAGCTGAAATTTAAAGAACAAGTCAAAGAACTTCTGATGAGGAATAAAGATCCAGAATAATGAAGGGTTTTGGCACTATCTGTTCCAGGGGGATATTGTTGGGATTGAACCCTACCAGAGGAACAGATAATGAAAGCCAAAACCGGTTCACAACAGTGGATTCACAATAAACAGCTGTTTACACTAAGTCTCCTCCCTTGAGAGTAATTATAACATCTGATGGTCTTGCATCCACTGCCCGGATACAACTGCTGCTGTTCTTCTAACTACTGATGAAGCCAGAAGACTGCTGAGAACTAAGCACTGCTGGTACAATCTACTGATAACAAAGCACTGCCCAATCAAGGACTGATCAACCTTGAGGAAAGCACTGACATAAAGAGAGAGCAGTAGTTTAGTATATCATCTGTTTCATGTATAGTCAGTAGTTAAGGTTTAGCAGTGTTTGTATGAGACCAGTAGATACAGGTTGTTAGACTGTTAGACGTCGCTTTCATGGTGACGTCAGCTGAGATACATTAGTGGTTTGGTTTGCCTATAAATATAACAGTACCCTGTACTGTTATATTTGATTCGTCTTGAGTGAGTTCTTCTCCTCAATTCAATCCTTTCATCTTGTACAACCAACCACTGTAGTATCAGGCTGAGGGGGAGCTTAGTCTGTAAGCATGCTTTGTAATCTTTTGATTGACTTTGTAATCTTTCGACTAATGCAAATCATGTGTTTATCAAAGCTATTTTCTTCCTTGATTGTGTTTACAAAGTTTGTTGTTCATTTCCACTGCACTTAAACTCTGTTCATTTCTATTGATTATTATGTTTACACAAACAAACACAATCATGAGAGCCTCCGATCCCAACACCCTCCGATCGACCACCATACCAACCGTCACCCACAATAGACTAACCTCCACCATCATCGAGCCGTTTTCGGCAAGTGCTCAAGCCGTCACAGGCACTGTTCGAGACGTCTGAGGTGACCCGAGCCGTTTCCGGCAAGTGCTCAAGCCGTCACGGAAGTTTGTCGGACACGTGTCGTGTTCCAATTGGTTTGCATTGAAAGAACTCCTTAAGCCGTGTCAGTGAACGGTACCGGCTCATGGAGAGGTGTCAGTTGGCTAGTCTTGAAATAACAGCGTGGTCGTGGCTATTTTGGTGATTTTCTCTTTCTTTTACTATAATGATGTTTTATGTATTTATTTATAAAAGTGGTGGTAATAAGAACAATCGTGGACCCCACCCTTTGGTTAAAATGTTTTGGTTCTGTCATTGCTCACGGGTGAGGCAGAGCAATAAAAGAATTATCTAATTGGAGCTTGTGGATGTAGGTAAACCGACCCATGTTAATCTCGCTTGTCATCTTCATTTCTTATTTTCTCCCAGATTTGTGTGTGTTTTACAATACCTGAATGCTTAACAATTGGCATGACGTAATAGGTTATGGTTTTTTTTTTGAATGGCCAACATAAAATTCATTCACCAAACTAGCAAGGGGCTAGCACCACACTTACAGTCCACCAAAATACTATAAAAACAACATAAAACAACTAAGAACCAAACTGGAGCAAACATACAGAACTGAAATTAAACATTAAAAAACATTGAACCTTCTCCAGCTCTCCCAGTTTACAAGCCTCTTTCGAGCGATACTTAACCCACTGGAAGCTCATCCTTTTGATTTCCTCGACAACCTTTTGAACCGATACTGTAGCATTTTGGAAAATTACTTCATTCCGCATACGCCACACACTCCAAAGGTAAACGAGCGAAATAGCATGTATGGCTTTCTTCCGCTTTGCCGACCCATCCACATACTCGCCGACCGGCAGAACATCTTTGAGGCTGAAAGCATAAAAGGCTGAAACTTTACACCATTGAGCGATAGCGGTCCACACGGTCTGAGCGAATTGGCAATTGACGAAAATATGTTCACTTGTCTCTGGGTGTTCATTACAGAAAATGCAGGTCACCGTTTCTGGATGAATACCTTTCGAGAGAAGTGCCACCTTAGTTGGAAGTCGTTCCACCATCGCCCCCCACCCGACTACCCCAACCTTTTTAGGTGTCCAATTATTCCATTTAAAACCGATTGCGGCGCCACCCTATTTTGATTTTGAACATGGCTCTTTATACTTCGAACCGAAAACAAGCCGTTAGGGTCTAGATCCCAGACCCAACAGTCCCTTCTATCTTCACATTGTACCCCTGATGTATATTGAATAAGTTGTTGTAATTCTGCTATCTCGGCTGAAGAGGAGGGGCCCCGATTCCAGTTCCAATTCCATTGTGGCCAGTGATTTTCATTCCACAATCGATCCGCTACTGTGCACATCTTATCCATCTCCAAATTAAACAAAGCTGGAAAAGAGTATGCAAGCAGCGATTCGCTTACCCAGGTATCAACCCAAAAAAGAATATCTGCTCCATTGCCAAGTACTCCTTTGATCCGTTTTGTAAGATTCAATTCAGCCCTTTCCAGTTCTCCCGAAATTTGCCATATTTGCTTCCATGGTCCTGGAATCGAAATCTTAGCCGGAATAAAGTTCCAAGATCTGGATTTGTTATGAATTGAACAAATCACTTTCCGCCATAATCCTTCTTTCTCGACCTTGAATCTCCACCACCATTTCGCTAGGATGGCGAGATTGGTGTCTTTGAGTGAGCCGAAACCAACCCCACCATATTCAACTGAAGAGATAACTTTTTCCCACGCTATCCAATTTGCCTTTGATTTATCTTCCGTACCACCCCAAAAGAATGTTCTCCGAATGCTTTCTAGATTTTTAATTACTTCTGCCGGGGCCCTATACAAGGAGAAATAATATGTAGGAAGTGAACTAAGAACCGACTTGATTAATGTAATTCTACCCCCATAAGAAAGCGTTTTACCCTTCCATATCGACAACCTATTCTTGAATACTTCCATAACGGGCTTCCAGTTTTTCACCAAATTCATGTTTCCACCCACTTGTAGTCCCAAGTATTTGAACGGGAAGGCACCCGCTTTACAATACAAGGTATTGGCCATTTCATCCACTTCGCTAGAACCCACTCCCACACCAAATAGTTTGCTTTTGCAAAGATTGACCTTTAACCCCGACGCCAAGTGGAAACATCTAAGTATTCATCTTAAATTGAGTACATTTGACAAAGACCAAGTGCCAATAAAGACGACATCATCGGCATAAAGCAAATGTGTCAAAGTAGGTCCATTTGTCGCGCACTTTATCCCTTGGAAAAGACCAACCGAAGAAGCCTTTTTCATTATTCCGGAAAGAGCTTCCATGGCCAAGAGAAAAAGGAATGGAGACAACGGATCCCCTTGGCGAAGTCCACGAGTACAATTGAATTCCATTGTAGGCGAACCGTTGACTAGCACGGAACCATGTGAAGAGTGCAATGTAGCCATTATCCAAGTTATCCATTTTGCCGGAAAGTTCATTTGCATCATAATGGATTGAAGGAAATTCCAATTGAGCGAATCATATGCTTTATGGATGTCGACTTTAAAAAACATACCCGACTTTTTTGCCGTTTTCATCCAAGCGAGGAGTTCGTTAAGCATCAGGGGCCCATCGGTAATATTTCTACCACATATAAATGCGGATTGTTCCTCCGAGATTAGCTTTCCAATCACTCCTTTTAACCTATTCACCAGAACTTTGGAAATTACTTTGTTTATGCAACCTATTAGGCTTATAGGCCGAAAATCCGCCGGGCTTAACGGGTCCTTTATTTTTTGTATAAGGGTGATAAATGAAGAGGTACAACTCTTATTTATACTCCCGTTAAAAAAGAACTCGTCAAATAGTTTCAGAAAATCATATTGCAGCCCATCCCAACATCGTTTGATAAACTTGAAGTTGAATCCATCTGGCTCGGGTGCACGGTCGCCATCACATTCCCATATCGCATTTTTAATCTCCGCCAATGAAAACGAGGCCTCCAACGATTCAGCTTCGGTTGCTGATAAAGACTTTAGATTAGGACACACAATGGGAGGGCGGGACGACACGGGTTCCGAAAACATGTTAGAATAAAACTCATAGAAATGTTGTTTTATCGTCACCGGGTTCGTTACCCATTTCCCCTCAACTAGTACCCCATTTATCCTGTTCGTGTTCGTATTTGATTTAACCACTACGTGGAAAAACCTGGAATTTTCGTCCCCCTCTAGGGCCCACCTGGCTCTAGATTTTTGACGCGTATCAAGGTCTTTTAACCGATCTTGCTCCCAAATAAATTGTTTGTATTCAGTTCTTAGCTCCTGCTCGGTTGCCGAGAGCTCTCGTTCTTCCGCTACTAATTCGAGGGCTGCAATCAGGTTTCTTTTCTCCACATAAAGCTCATTACCCCGACTCTTCTCCGCTTTTACCCAATCTTATATCCTGTTTTTCAACCATCTCAACTTTGTGGTCAGCCGAAGGTCCGCTGGACCGACAAAATAAAACGACCTGCACAAGAACATGACGTATTCCACAAAACCAGGAAATTCGAGCCATGAATTAAAAAACCTGAACGGAATGTGACCAAAATCTGAGGGGATAGCGTTCATCAAAAGTGGCCGGTGGTCAGTGATGTGTCTATCCAGTGCAGTCAAGGCCGTGGTCGGCCAATTTTCAATGAAGCCGAGGCACACTAACACCCTGTCCAACCTGCTCAGTTTGTCACCATTATCTGAGATGTAAGTAAACTGAGCTCCGCCAAGAGGCAAGTCATGAAGAGCCACAGAGAGTATAAAGTCATTGAATGCCTCTGCATTAGTTGCATTGAATTCTGAATTGACCCTCTCCGACTCATCACGAACCTCATTAAAGTCCCCCAAAAAAATCCATAAGCCTTGCTTCGAGTTTTTGAGATGCAACAGATCCAGCCATAGTAATTTGCGTGTTGATGGGTCATTTGAGGCGTAGACGTTAACGATATTCAGGCGCATCCCTGTGGGAATCAGAAGACCGCAAACACACAGAAATAAGCGAGACGAAATTACCTCTGTACATGTGAACACAGTTGGATCCCACATAGACGCCAAACCCCCTGACGCCCCTATCGCGTCTACCGTTGCCATCCGAAACATCGTGCGGCCCCAAAAATTATGAAACTGAAAACTTTTGGAATCCTCCAATTTCGTTTCTTGTATTGCTAAAAATTGAACCCGGTTGCTTGTCTTTAACCCTCTAATCCATTCTACCTTCCGGTAATTCCGGACACCACGTAGATTGATTGTTAAACAATTCATTGATAACACTTTGCAACGCCTTCACCAAGAATAACTTCGACCGTATCTTTCTCAAACCCAGCTAAATTGACTCCTATTGCGTCGCCTACCTGAACCGTGGCAGTTGTTTCCATGGTTGCGTCCATCTCCTGTTCCGGTGAACCACTTCGGTTCTGACCGACGACTTCTGTTTCCATACCCTTCTCCCCACCCGTTACCGCAGGAGGGGTAGTTGATACTACAGTATTGTGTTCAAAATCATCTGAAACTGATTGACTACGAGACTGGAAAGTGACATTAAGATCTATGTGGGCCGCTGGAGGGGTGTCGCCATAGAAAGCCTTCGTAAGTGGACCTTGGGTGGAACCCAACGAAGGTGGGCTGCGTTGATTCCTGTTTCTTTTACCCAGTGCAACTATTGGGGTTGGGCATGGAGTACTTGATAGGCCACCAGCATTAGGGCAATTCATGTTAAAAAAATTATGGTGGGGGCCACTGATTTTCCCAACTGACGTGTTATTTTCATTTACTCCTCCATCATGTTGTTGTCTCGGAATTCCAACAGGCGAATTAGAGTTCCCATGCAAGACGTTTTCCAAGACTGGAGGGGCGCTTGGAGTCTGTTGGTTTTCCGGTACCGACTCACCGACCTCCTTCCGGCCATCGGATTTACCCTCCTCACCGAAACATCGTTGCTCACCTTCTTCCAACTCCGCCTCCTCCGCGGTCGAATCGATAATGTTCTCTTTCCATTCTGAGACTTTCACAGATTGTAACTCCCCAAAGCTTGGTTTCCAAGCTGGTGTTTCTTCAGAGACCCAGACTCGATGAGACTGACCTTTCCACTGCACTACGACTTCCTCTTCAATCCGGCCCCCAGACTTGGTGAGAATAAAGCATGAACCTTCAGCAACATCCATGTTCTCCCAGGAGAAATCTGATCTTTGAACTATTTCTCCAAACAGCGCCCCAACACTTTCGTATACAGAGTTGTCCCGAATCAGAAGAGGCACCCCATGGATCACTAGCTTGGCTATACGACCAAAATCCATATCTTCCCCATTCCAAATCTTCGCTTTTGAGAAAAAGCTTGACCAGAATTGTCGCCCTTCTTCCAAAAACTTAGTGGCCGTGCCCCGATCTTTAAAAGTGACCATCACCGTCATACCCCCCACGTAAGACAAACTCACATTCATAAAAACCCCACTTTGAAATACTTGGTCAATACTGTCGAGAGTCCTAAGACTCCTTACTACTCCTAGAACCGATCTGCCCATACAATGGTTGGGATAGCACGGCCCTAATCCTTCCACCTGGACAACCTTAACCTGACCCTTGAGTGCATCTGAATACATACGGCCCTCCTTAACCCCAGTTGATGCTGGAGGAATGGTTGCTTTCGGAACCCAAGTCTGCCGGCCTATAGGTGGCTCCTGATGATTGAACTTCTGATGGTCTTTATTGTATTTTGCGAGAGAAACTGAGAGCTTTGCTTCGTAGATTTTCACTGTATTCATGCTTCTCAACACCTCCTGAATATCATTTACACCAACATATCTGACAAAACCAAAACAATTTCCTCTTGAGTCTCTTTTTTTGCCACATATGCGTCCGTTAACGTGCCAAACGGTTGGAAGGCTCTTCCTAAAAGGGTGTTGGATGTTCTATCTGGCAAGTTTGCCACATAAAACGTGATCTCCTTTTCATTTGTTCGCCGTTGTTTCCGGTAGTGGTCTTCATGCCATGCTCCACGCCCCATACTCTCCTCCCGTTGAAACTGTAATAGGTTATGGTTATATTAAAAAAAAACATCTACCATTTTAAAAACATGTCAATAACTCGGAATTTAGACTACAAACATTTCGAAATAAGCAAGAAGTACCAAATTAAAGTAAATATGTTAGTGAGCATAAAGTAATCGAATATTATGTTGAACATGAAGATGAGGTAACAAATGAGGAACTCCTGTGACAACTCGTACGTTTGACCCTAAAGATCGGAAAGGGTTACGTATCTTAAAATATTTTATTATTATAATAAAGACTTACGACGAGCAAAATGCGTTGTTTTTCTGATAATTCTTGATGATCGAAGCGTCAGCTTTAACTTACGGCTTGGGTGTGTGTTAGGACTAAATTTATACATATAATATTTATTTTATGTGTGTATTAACTATTTAATTCAAACTATTAATCTATTAGTAATTAGTGATGTAATTGTACACAAATCTTTAACAACCGTTTAACGTTATTAAGTAAATACGGGGTAGTTCCTACACACACTACTAAAGCACCTACATTTTTTAAAAGCCACTTAACCCTACCTATATATTTATCACTTTCTCTTAGACTGCCTTCAATGCTTCAAGTGTAGGGGATGCATTTACTGATGTGGAGGCAGCATGTGAGAAGGATGCAATGGAGTAGGTGATGAAGGGGAAGGCTTGTAGGTGGGGAATTGCAACCAAATGCAAGAGAATGGTGGGCTCATGTGAGAGAGGTGATGTGGAAGAGAGAGGATGCATGTGAGAATGATGGGTTGGAGTTAAAAAGAGGAGAGAGAGTGCATATGAGAAGAATGAGTAAAAAGCTGATATAGCAGTGATGACTAGGATGCATGTAGTAAATGCAGACCGTTGCATTGAAGACAGTCTTATCATCACAATACTCAAAACCCTGGCCCCACACCACTCTCACATATTCAGATCTAGAAAGAGATCAGGAGAAGGAGAGAGAGCAAGGAAGAGAGGCAAGAGAGAGTGGGTCAGACGGTGGTCATCGGCTGGCAACCCACCAACTGCAGACCAAACAGCAGCGACGCACAACCACGAGGAGGCGGCCCTCCCTTCCTTTTCCCTGCGATCGGTGGCGGCGTGTGTGGTGTGATGGGGCTATGTTCAGGCAACAGAAGAGAGAAACGAGAGGTGGTTATGTTAGTGGGAGACGATAAGGGAGACGAGGGATGTGGTTGTGTGCGGCGGTGTGTTTCCCAACGGACTAGTGGTTCCAAAGAAACTCCGGTGAGTCCTTTCGAGACCCTAATGTGCAGGTCTCATTTTGTACCTTTTCAATTTTCTTAGATCTATAACATTCGAGGTTAATTTCGACGTGCTAGGTGGATTGGTGGTAGTCCGGTAGGACTGCTGGTGACGGTGGTGATGTCCGGCCGCCGGACCAACGGCGGATAGTGGTGTGGTGGTGGTTGTGCCCTTCAGACGGCAGTGGTTGTAACACCCCGTGTTTCAAAAGTCGAAGTCAAACTCAAGTTTGACTGTTTTGACTTCTTTGACTAGTAGATGATCTATTTATTTTATTACGTTAGCTGTATTATGTGGAGTACTTATTAATAATCGAGGTTTAATCGCTATTTATCGCTTATCGCTTCGCACTCGCAACTCGAATTTACACGCTTTGGTTATTATTTTATGTGTGTGTGCCATTTATGTGTTACTTGTGCATGTTTATTTATGTTATGAATGGTGTGGTAATCAATCGCAATCGAATCGCAAACACTAAATGTAAACTAATTAGGACGATTGTATGTTAGATATAGTAGTTGGGATTAAAAGTAATTTGAATAGGAAACTCTATCGCATCACTCACTCGAATCGCATCGCAACACCCTACACGCGAACTAAAACGACAAAACTCATCGCGCCGAGCACTCGAACCAACTGACCAGCCGACCGAGCTGCCACCCGACCGGGTTGCCACCCGATCGAGGTGCCACTCGACCGAGCTGTCACCCGGGCGGGTTACCACCCGGCCGACCAGCCTCTTTTCCTTCCCTTTCTACTTTGGGAAACCCTATAAATACCCCCCCCCCCCCATTACCATTTTGGGAAAGTAGCAGCTCTCTCTTTCTCTCCACTCGTTCCAGCCACCATTTCTTCAGATTTCTCGCGATTCTTGTAAGTATTCAACCTAAATCTTGTACTTTCTTGATCTACACGCACTCCTACACCTTTCTATCTTTTGAATCTTAACTTTTAACCGTGAAATCATCAAGATTCAAGGTGTTCTAAGATGATGTCATCATGGTGTTCTTGAGAACTTCATGTTTTGGCTTCAAACCACCAAGAACAACCTAGATCTAACCGATTTCCACATAAATAAACAAGGATCTTTCATAGATCTGAACATATTCATGGTGAAAAGGATTGAAAGATAGTTTCTAACTTTCTTTCAACTCTTTTACACTCAATGCACTCAAAACCGATAGAATCGGACCTTGTTCTAACCTTCTACTCCTTCTAGGTGATGTGTTGGTTCAAGATCTGGATTCTATCCACGAGACCACCGATTTCGGGCTAACCAAGAACGACCGTCTTGAACCGGTTAGCTGGTTGAACTTGGGTGATTCCTGTTCGACCAGGTCACTAGGGTTAAGATGGGGTTCTGTTGATTGGCATGTTGTCACACCGTCTCGATAAAACTACAAAACTACCAAAACAACCAAGGAAGAAGACGATCAGGTCGACCGGGTCAGAGTGTTGTCCGATCGGACTACTCTCCGAACGTATTACCATCTGATCGGGTTGCCACCTGATCGGACTGCACCTTGGGTCCCACATCTAATTTTTCATTTCAAACAACTGAGGTTTGAACATTGAACGAACTGCTGACCGATAGGATAGCCATCCGATCAGGTTACCACTCGACCATGAGATGTTCTAACTTCAACACTTAAACAATTTTCAACATGTTCAATGCACAAGGGTTGCCACCCGATCGGATTGCTATCCGATCGAGTGACCGTCCTGCGGTGAACTTGTTCTCAACCTGAGAAGCCTCGCCAATCGGATTGTTGTCCGATCGAACTGTCGTTCGATCGACCGACCTGAAAGGTAGAGATACTTCGCTGTTTTCAAAATGCTACAACGAAAACTTCAAAAGTCAAACCATCATACACAAACACATCCAACCCAAACGAGGTAACAATCCAATCGAATGGTCACCCGATCGGATGACCATTCGAACGGATTGCCACCCGTTCGACCGGCCACCCGGTCGGATGGTACCCGATCGGACTACCATCCGACCGGATTGCTGTCCGGCCCTTTGACATATGTTCCAGATTACGCACCGCTTATCTTTTGTGCTATAGTTAACTGTTCAGGCTAAACTCGTTCTAAGTGCTCCCTTCAATCCATCATCGCTGTGAGTATACTCGAACCCTTTTTGCCTTACGCACTTTTGGGTGTTACATACGTTACTTATTCTAAATCACATCGAACACACTACTCAATACTTTAACGCTAACCGTTACCGCATTTATTACGTGACTAAATGAATGCTTGTTTGTTATGTTTACACATGGAATGCTGTCTACCTGCCTTAGCAACGGTAGTACTATTAGTTTGGACTCAACACCTGTTTACTCAGGGGTTGTTAAGGACAATTAGTTACATGGCTCACAGTGGTGAGTATGTATCGCGAACTGCCTTAGGCAGTCAACCCGCAGTCATTGGTATCGATAGGTTCATGTCGATAACTAACGTGCTTCGTTTCACACTGTGTACGTGCTGGTTATGCGTAAACGATTTTCGAACTCTATTATATCTATTAAACTTGTATGCTCACCTTTACACTATGTGTATTAACTTTTACTTTAACGTATGTGGCGGGTGCATAAGTTGCTAGGATGCTTTTTGCTGTGTGATGAAATCAAAGCTAGGAAAGAGTCCTAGATACAAATAAATAAACAATTGTCTGTATTTGAAAATCTGAGTTGTCGGAACAGAACAATTTGACTAGACTTTATCTGTAATAATTATGTTATCTTTTATGACATGGTATGGGACATGTTGCTTAAAATAATTGGTAATTATAGTTGTTATGGAAACTTCTGGACAATCTGTTTCGCTCAGTGCCACGCCCCGATGTTTTCGCCATCGGTTGGGGTGTGACAGGTTGGTATCAGAGCCATAACTATAGGGAATTAGGCAAGACTCGACCTAGTCCGGGTCGATGTCTTAGAAACGACCTAGTCTATAGTTAGGTACCAACAGACCGACTTGTGCATACCATGTGAAGGTTATGCACGAGCTTACCTGCTATTTCTCACCATTTATCGCGCACGCTACACTATCACTGCACTCTATTATTTCAAAATGAACAAGTGATTAGGTCGAGACTAGGTGTGAAAACCGCACACTCTCGACTAAATAGCCTGTTCGACTCGCATTTTTATCTATAAACACGAGAATTTGCGTTAAATCAGGAGTGAAATCCGTACTTTAACACAGATTTTCGTCTCTATTTATCAAAAATAGGAACAAAGTTGTTAAGTCAGGGGTGAAACCCGGACCTTGACGACTTATTCCGCCTCATTTCGGTTTTAACAAAACTCCCACCAAGGTCTCGACGGACTCCAACGACCTGAGGTCGCACTATAACTGGAAGGATGCGTGCCGATCGCCCAGATTCGAGGCGAGAGTACAGTCCCAAAGGTCGAAGTGTGTGCCAATGGTCCTTGAGAATAGTCGAACCACCTTGGATAGTCGACGTCTAATAGCCGCAGACAATCTATTTCTCGATCTTGTGTGTTTTGATTCTGAGCTCGCTACTGCCGACTCTGATATTTGTCAATTTTATGTGCATTTTACGTGTTTATGTGATTTACCTACTTATGTATTGCGATTTTTGGTGTTTATTCTCTTTTTTCTATCGCTTGATCGACACACACAACCCGCACTGCACATCTATCTCAATACGCCAACAAATCGCTACTTATGGATGATTGCATATTACGTTATGTCACGGCCCCCGACCCCACCCTTGGAGCGAGAGCCGTGAACCAGCCAGATGGTATCAGTGTTTATTCATTACGCAGCGGAAAATTTTTCATCAGAATCGTAGTTAGGAAATGATTTCAGAGTTTGTAAAACACCGAACTTTTAATATTAAACAAGTGGGCTAAAACCCATTTTCAATTCAATTGTTTTTATAGGGATAAACCCAAATAAATAAAACATAAATTTCTTCTTTTATTCAGGTATTTATAGCCACTTTATTTAAGCCTTCAGTGCTCCATAGCTGGCTTCTAGCAAATTACCTGAAACATGTTTTGAAAATATTTTATCAGTAATAAATACTGGCGAGTTCATTCCATTTTTATAAAATATATTGTTATACTTTACAGAATCAAGGTTTTTATATTTATTTATATTTACACAACTCAATCAGCATTTATCACATGGTGGCATTTCCGATGTGACAGTGGTCATATCACTCATTGGCTCACTTTCGTCCAATAGTGAATTTATCAAGTAATAGATATAGTATATCTTACTATTATATTGGTCACTAGGCGATTCCCGTGAAGACGGTCAAATCACTGTTGATCATTCTTTCAACTAGTGACTCTGGTCATATCACTGTTGATCATTCTTTCAACTAGTGACTCTGGTCATATCACTGTTGATCATTCTTTCAACTAGTGACTCTAGACTTAGTGGTGTCCCGTGACATTACTTTGTCAATTATATTTTCTATGATACAAAACCACTTAACCCAGAAAATGAAATATATATCATTTTCTGTCAAACTAATAGCTATAACTTATCAAATATAATATATTAATTAAATAATTGTAATATTATTATTTAATATATTACCGTGACTCAGACTAATAATATAATCTTAGTATAGTAGAATATATTATTTTTGACTATTTTATTATGGTATACATTTATGGACTAAACATTATTTTATAATGTAAATGGTAATTTAGGTTTATTAAATATATTTTCTTTAATATATATTGTAATAATGATTAATAAAGCTTTATTTTATATATACCCCATTTAGATTTATCTCGATCATATATTAAATTTATGTTTTAATGTTTACAATTAAGTCAAGTGAACGTAATTTACATATTTAATGAGACAATAATTAAATTGTTTTTGTTGATTCTTACGTGGGTGCTTTGAATAAATTTGAGAAATGAGTCTACATTAATTCCAAAATTTGGAGTGTGAGAATACAAAGTCAAAATATAGGTTGCTGTTGCTACCAACGAAAATGAATATTAGTTATAGGCTATGGCTACTGGGGCACAATTCTCTCTGTGATTGTGGTCATGTTACTATTAGATAACTTTTTGGCCAATAGTAACGAGGGTCAAGTAATGTATAAAACCTCTCATACCGGCAGTTATTACAGAATATAAAAATTTAATCACTGTAAGTATAACTGGTAAACATTTAGGATTTTGGAAAACATTTTTAAATATAACTGTATCACAAAAAATGTGATAAAACTGTGAGAAAAGAGAATGGACTCACCTTGTAACTTTAAGATTCAACTAGAAAGCCTCCTGGTAGAATCTTGGGTATAACTGCTGAGATATTTTAATAAATATGTAATGCACTCGTGTTAAGTATAGTAACCCTAATTCAACCTTATCCCTATGTCACGAGACCGAACCCCAACGAACTTAGTCGGGCAGAGCCTTGACATGCGTTATGGGGCTCCAGATCAATCGGAAAGGGTAGCGGTGATCGGGAGTTAAAACACTTAAAACGGGGCAGGGCTTTGAAATATTATTATGAGGTAAATAAAAATAAATAAATATATATATATATATATATATATATATATATATATATATATATATATATATGTAGAGAGTGAGATCGAGAGGAAGAAAGAAATAATCTAAATACTTGTTGGAATACCTATATAGGCTATATATACAATGCAAGGTAACTTAGGAATCTAAATACTTGTTGGAATACCTATATAGGCTATATATACAATGCAAGGTAACTTAGGGATTACGAAAATCTGGGACACGTAAGGTTCCTTCAAAATGTGGAATTTCATTTAGTGTACACGTAGCCATTTAGAATCCATTTGTTTGGTTTTATTATTATTATATTATTATTATTATTATTAATTTAACTACTTCATTCATTTGGCGCGTATAACTTCTAAAATATGACGTTTTATAAAATAAGGAATATGTCATTAGAACGAGAATATTTATGTCTACATTTTGAACCAAGTTTCATTAAAAACGGAGTAAGTTCAAATATAATGTATTTTATAATTTAATTATTAAACGGTTCCTAGTCCCGTCTAGGTACTTTATATTTCTAACAGTCAACTTACCCGTAATCTACATGTATAAGTTTTTGTACACTTTTATTTTAATAGAAAGGTCACCCATATACAAGCCAATTAATTAGTATAACATTCCAACCAACTATATATAAAATAGTTTTAAAACTATTTGGGTTGAATAATTATATTAAAAATAAAACTAGTTACTAGTGGTTAATAAATTTAAACAACCCTATAATTCTTATATGATAAAAATGGGAATGTTACACGTTACTCGCTTATGACTATACTATGTATCGCTATTCTCGGAAGCACGCGAAACTTGAATGATGAAGGAACACGTTCACGGATGTGGGCAAATATTTGCAATATAGGAAGATGAATACGTGCAAATATGTGCTTACATGAACTACGTGCTTATGTGCTTTACGTGCTTATGTGCTTCTGTGTCTATGTGAATCCTTGATTATGTGACTATGTTCATGAGCTTTAGTAGTATTAGGCTTGTGAGGTGAGATTCGATTATGTTATGTTGAGTCCTATGGCGATGTCTGTTGCAGACAATGTCGTCATCTGGATCTCGCGCTACTCAAGAAGCTCGCCGAAAGCAAGCAGATAAACGCCTCGCTACCATGCTTACTAAACAGATGGCAAAGGTTGTTCCTCAGATCGTGAGTGAATTGTACGAGAATATGAGCAAATCGTCTAAAAAATCAAGGACAGACTCGCCAAAGTCTGGGTTTAGCTTCAAGCAGTTTAAGGCATGCGGACCGAAAGAGTTTACTGGCGAAGATGGCCCTACGACACTATTTCAATGGTTCGACTCAATCGAGGTCACCCTGCGTCAGAGTGGATGTCCTGACAATCTCCGCACTCTGAATGCTACCGACGTCTTCCAGTCCCGTGCTTTAGACTGGTGGACGGCCGAGAGGAACAAACACGGAAACGACGTAGCTTATGGTCTGTCGTGGGATGAGTTGAAGAACGTCATGCTCGAAGAGTTCTGCCCTCCCCATGAGCACCAAAAGTTGGAGGACGAATTCTGGCACATCAAGCAGAAAGATGGTGACAACGCTGCTCTCACTGCTCGCTTCAAGCAGCTCAGCATTATCTGTCCTGATCAAGTGAAGACTCCTGACATGACGATCAAGAAGTATATCCGCGCTCTGCCGGATTGTGTTGCAGATTTTGTGCATGCTTCAAAGCCAGCAACGATCAAAGAAACTTACTTGCTTGCCGCTGAAATCAACGACAAGCGAGTAAAAGCTGGTTTTTGGGATAAAGCTTCGAAGAGCCTTCACCAAGCTACCACCGGTGCACCAACCGCTGAAGCCGCCACCGCAACTCCCCAGTCTTCAAGGCGCTCACGTCGCAAGAGGAAGAACAACAACAACAACTCCAGCAATAAGAACTGTGCTGTCACTACCGCTGCTCCGCTCCAAGCGGTACCAGCTCAGCAACAACAACAACAACACCGACCGGTTGCAGCACCAGTTTCCTATGCGCCGCCTGCAAAGCGTGCATACACAGGTCCCCACCCTGCTTGCCCGACATGTACTTATCATCACCCGGTGGGTATCGCCTGTCGGTTAACGTGTACATTGCAATATGTATGGCCATTTCACCACAAATTGTCGAACCGACCCTCGCAACACCGCAGCTCCAGCTCCTGCTCAGCAAGCTCTTCTCACCGCCCCTCAGGGTTAACAAGCTCCTCCGGCACCCGCGGTCAACGCCAGAGTCTGCTTCGCATGTGGCAACAGCCTCAGCAGCAGCAACAACCTCAGCAGCAGCAACAACCTCAACAGCAGCAACAGCAAGCAGCACGCGCCATAACTTTCAACATCAATGTGCGCCAAGCCCAAGCCGACAACAATGTGGTTAATGGTACGTTTCTCGTAAACGGTATTTATGCTTCGTGTTTGTTTGATACTGGAGCCGATAACTGTTTTGTATCGTTTGAATTCGAGAAGCTCCTTAATCGTAAGCGCTCACATCTCCCCTCAACATTCGATGTCGAGGTCGCCACCGGAAGAACTGTCGTCGTCAATTCTATTATCCGTGATTGTACTCTCGAACTCAACAATCACATTTTCCCTATTGATCTCATTCCAATGCAACTCGGAAGTTTTGACGTCATAGTAGGCATGAACTTTCTTCGTGAAAACCATGTTGAAGTTGTTTTCTTTGATAAGATGATTCGATTCTCGCTGGCTAATGGTGATCAATTGTGTGTCTACGGAGAAGTTGCGTCGAAGAAACTCCAACTCATGTCGTGTGTCCAAGCTAGCAAGTATCTCCGCAAGGAATACCAAGCTTTCTTGGCTCACATTGTAGTAGCAGAGAAAAAGGAAGTTAAGGGAGTGAAGGATGTCCCCGTTGTGCGAGAATTTCCAAACGTATTTCCTGACGATCTCCCTGGATTGCCTCCGAGTTGTGATATCGACTTTCGGATCGACCTCATTCCTGGAGCCAATCCTGTTGCTAGAGCTCCCTGTCGACTCGCACCGTCCGAAATGTGCGAATTGTCGAGTCAGCTCCAGGAATTGCTCGACAAAGGCTTCATTCGCCCTAGCACCTCTCCTTGGGGCGCACCAGTCCTTTTTGTCAAAAAGAAGGATGGATCGTTCTGGATGTGCATCGACTATAGGGAGTTGAATAAGCTAACAATCAAGAATCGCTATTCCCTGCCCCGCATTGATGATTTGTTTGACCAACTATAAGGTGCTACATGTTTCTCCAAGATCAACCTACTTTCAGACTACCACCAACTACGCATTCAAGAGGAGGATATACCCAAAACCGCATTCCGAACTCGCTATGGCCATTATGAATTCGTTGTCATGCCTTTTGGTCTAACCAACGCACCCGCGGTTTTCATGGATCTGATGTGTAAACCTTTTCTCGACCGCTTCGTCATCGTGTTCATCGATGATATCCTGATCTATTCCAAGTCGAAAACCGAACACGCGCAACATCTACGTTTGGTTCTCGAGCTACTCCAAGGGAATCGACTCTATGCCAAGTTCTCCAAGTGCGAATTCTGGCAGGAGGAGGTTCAATTCCTCGGTCACATTGTAAATAGTCAAGGTATTCACGTCGACCCCGCGAAGATCGAAGCTGTCAAGAGTTGGGTCACACCTAAGAACCCGACTGAAGTCCGTTCTTTTCTCGGACTGGCGGGCTATAATCGCCGATTTATCGAAGGATTCTCAAAGATCGCCGTGCCGCTCACTTCTCTCACGCACAAAGACAAGCCTTTTGTTTGGGGAACTAAACAAGAGACTGTTTTTCAAACCCTCAAGCATATGCTTTGCAATGCTCCCGTTCTCACTATACCCGACAGAAACGATGACTTTATAGTCTATTGTGATGCCTCGAACCTTGGCCGTGGTTGTGTTCTCATGCAGCGAGACAAGGTTATCGCTTACACGTCTCGTCAGCTCAAGATCCACGAGAAGAACTACACAACCCACGATCTCGAGCTAGGTGCAGTTGTTTTTGCGCTGAAGATTTGGCGACACTACCTGTATGGTACCAAGTGTACGATCTTCACAGATCATAGGAGCCTACAACACATCCTCAGCCAGAAAGAACTTAATATGCGCCAGCGCCGATGGGTTGAACTTCTTACTGATTACGACTGTGAGATTCGTTATCACCCAGGCTGTCGCAACCCCGGATCCCAAATCCCCGGGAACGGGCGGCCGCGAGCCAGTTTCGATGGTATCGCTTATTGTCTAATTTGGCAGCGGAAATTTTTCATCAGGATCATAGTTAGGAAATATTTGATCAGAGTAAAATACCACATTTCCATAATATTAAACACATGGGATAAAACCTAAGTTTGTATTACACACATTTTCATAGGAATAAATCCTATTTTATTTAATAAAAACATCTATTTTAATTTAGGTAACTTTATTGCCACTTTTTCAAGCCTTCAATGCTGTCCAGCTGGCTTCTATTTGGCTTTCACAGTTTGTTACCTGAAACGCGTTTTAAAAACATTTGTCAGTGGGAAATACTGGTGAGTGAATCCCAATTTCATCAAGTTTAAATAAAACTCATTGTACAGTATTGAGGGCGATCTCGCAATTATATTTGTTTCCAAGTTTTACCAATTAACATCCATGGTACTGTCAGACCCGACTTGTGGAAATGTTACTCCTTGACCAGGTGGTAACAAATTTTGTATACAAAACCCCAACATACTCATGATAATTGTATTCTTACAAATACTCAATAACTGCTTAATAAACATTTAATTGTATGAGGTTTTGTAAAAACAGTTAACAAAAGGTTCACAAAAAGCGGATCAACTCACATTGCTGTCTTTTATTTTCTGTAAGGGTTTCCTGAGAATTATTTATAACTTACACAAAAGCACACGTGTTAGTATAATAACCCATTTTAACATTAGTAATACCCTCCCCGAGACGACATTCCAACGACTACGTCGGGCAGAACCACGACAGCCGTTACGGAACCCTAGATCAATCGGGCAGCGTATCTAATACGTATCCAGGGGTTATAATACTTACAACGGAGCAGAACTTCACTATTTAGGGGGTATTAAACCCGAGTATAATGCCAACTATGAGAGAATCACGTTTAGAAAGAAAGATTTGAGCGAGTCGACTTAAGATCCGAAGCATTCTATATATAGGTGTTGAGTTTGGGTTCTACGCGGCCCGCGTAAATGTAGCCAAGGGGCTACGCGGCCCGCGTCAAAGCTGGTCAACGGACTAGCTTGTCCGGGTCAGCAACTAGCTTCGCCGTGTGTTGGGCCACGTGGCAGCCCATGGTTTCGCCAGGTTTTAAGTTAACGCGCCCCGCGTAAGGGTTGGGGTGGGATTTACGTGGCCCGCCTCAATCCAAAAATCAGATTTTTAATTAATTTTAATAGTATTTAGGGTATTCGGGCCTGTTTTCACGTATGGGGTGTATTTTGGGACATATTGGGGTATTTTAAAATATATTAGGGTGTCGGAAAATATTCGGGGGGTGTCGGTTTTCTTGAGGGTTGTTATACAGGCAAAGCAAATGTTGTTGCCGACGCCCTCAGCAGACGAAGCTATTTGCATAGCGCCCGTAATATCCAAGTCCAATACGACCTCGAAACCCTCATTCGCGAAGCCCAACATGCCTGTTTTAATAAACGCACTTTGAATAAGGAACGAATCTACCACGATGGAGCCCAGCTAGTGAATAAGTCGAATGGGATATTCCATTATCTGGACCAAATCTGGATCCCTAAGCGGACCGATTTACGACAGACCTTGATGGACGAAGCCCACAAATCTCGGTATTCTATTCATCCCGGTGCCGATAAAATGTACCAGGACCTTCGCTACAAGTACTGGTGGCCGGGCATGAAGAGGGATATCATTCTCTACGTTGGGAAATGCCTGACTTGCTCGAAAGTCAAGGCTGAGCATCAAAGACCCTCTGGCTTGCTTGAGCAACCCCCAATCCCTATGTGGAAGTGGGAAAGCATAGCTATGGACTTCATAACGAAACTCCCGCGAATATCATCAGGCCATGACAGCATCTGGGTTGTCGTTGACCGTTTGACCAAATCTGCTCACTTTTTACCGATACGGGAAGACTACAAGGTAGAACGAGTAGCTCGAATCTACATCGATGAGATCATTTGTCGACATGGGACGCCTCGCGACATCATCTCTGACCGTGATGCGCGGTTTACCTCGCGTCTTTGGGAAACGTTTCAAACTGCACTCGGTACTACGCTTAATCTAAGTACCGCTTTTCATCCCCAGACCGACGGTCAGACTGAGAGAACGATCCGCACCCTTGAAGACATGCTCCGTTCGTGTGTCATATATTTCGGTGGTAATTGGGACGCATACTTACCTTTAGTCGAATTCTCGTACAATAATAGTTATCATTCCAACATTTAAATGGCACCATTTGTGGCATTATATGGAAGAAGATGTCGATCGCCTATTGTATGGCACGAGATCGGGCATTCGCAATTAACCGGTCCTGAGCTTTTGCAAGAAACGACTGACAAAATCCTCCAAATTCGAGATAACCTACTGAAAGCTCGGAGTCGTCAGAAAAGTTACGCCGATAGACGACGCAAGCCCCTTGAATTTGGCGTTGGTGACTACGTACTCCTAAAGGTTTCACCTTGGAAGGGTGTAGTCCGATTCGGCAAGAAAGGAAAGCTCGCGCCTCGATACGTTGGACCCTTTAAGATTTTGGAAAGAATTGGCAAAGTGGCCTACAGACTCGAACTACCGGAGGAACTTAGCAACGTTCATCCGACTTTCCACGTTTCGAACCTCAGAAAATGCCTGGCTGAGCATGATTTACACGTTCCATTAGAGGATCTACAAGTGAACGAAACACTACATTTCATGGAAAAGCCTGTCGAAATCATGGACCGACAAACCAAGCAGCTCAGGCTAGAATCCTACTTGTTAATAATAAAGGACTATCTAGGTTAGAATCCTACTTGTTAATAACATGCTTTCTACCGGGTAATTATGTGATATGAAACCGGGATCTTTAGATATTAAACCTTTAAAGACGACGTAGGATTCCCAATCATTCTCGGGAAGTCAACTATGTGACTTGAAAGGTTTATTTTGATTACCGATTTACTAGACTTCTTTACAGTTATCTAGTGTTCTAGAAAAGTACTTGGAAAGATTGACTTCCTCTCGGTTGTAAGTCTAAAGCAATTTAAGAAAACTTGATTTGGTTTAATAGACAAGTTAGCGACAATTTAACTAAAAGCTGGTTTCTCACAAAACACAATCTTAGCAATACACTAAACTCGATCTATTAATATTTTTATACCTTACAGCATTAAAAATAGTAGAACATTAAAACCGGATTAATTCTTGATCATTAGTTCTATGGTTTATTTCACAATCCACCATAAGATTACCCAACCTGTTTAGGACTTGAATATCGACATAATTCTTTTTATGAAAATACATTCACCGGAATTTATGTGAAACAAATGATCAAAGTGTAAACCAAGTTAAAATATGCATAAACACCAAAACATATAACTTAAATTATTTACTTAACAAGAACAACCATAATCACACAATACCCGGTAAAAATTACATGTTAACAAGTGTTCATCATAACCTAGATAGTTTCAAAGTTTAGCTACACATAATATTAAACATTACAACTGGACAAAATCTGAAAGTAATTAAAAACATGGTACAAGACGAGATAAAAACTAAAAAGCGAATAATTACCGAACCCGGATCGCTTAGGACTCGAACCGAAAGCTTCCACGACTCCCGAGAGCTCCGAGGGACTTCAACTTCACTCCTAGCTACTTAAATTCGACTGATAGCAGTCTTAGAAGTGTGTTTTCGAGGTATCAGAGGTGTATTTTCGAAGTTGCAAGTGAGGCCCTTTTATAGGGTCAAAAATTAGGCCAGATTGCTAGCTTACGGACCTCAACATTGTGAGTGTTGAGGTCCGTAAGGGTCTCCAACTAATCTTCTTCAACTGCTCCATTTCGCGACCAGAAAGTCTTTGCCGACAGGTCCTTACGGACCGTAAGGATGGGAGCCTTACGTTCCGTAAGGCATCTTCAAAAGCAAACTTTATTTTTGGATTCCTCTCGTCGAGCTACCCCAAAAGCATATATTATGGCTCCCGTAACTCTTTTTCTAGCTTCGGATATGTCCAGATGAAGTTCTGACTGTTTCTGGCGCGTATTTATGTTCTTTTCTTCATTTCTTCTTCATTCGGACTCCGTTTTATTCGCCGTTTTTGCTCCCTTTACACCAGGACCTGGCAAAACACAAAATAAAATAAAACAAACTTAAAACTAAATAAAAACAAACAAAAACCATACAATAATTATACATTTCACACAGGACAAATATGTGTATTTTACTACACATCAGCTGTATTATGTGGAGTACTTATTAATAATCGAGGTTTAATCGCTATTTATCGCATGTTTATCGCTTATCGCTTCGCACTCGCAACTCGAATTTACGCGCTTTGGTTATTATTTTATGTGTGTGTGCCATTTATGTGTTACTTGTGCATGTTTATTTATGTTATGAATGGTGTGGTAATCAATCGCAAACACTAAATGTAAGCTAATTAGGACGATTGTATGTTAGATATAGTAGTTAGGATTAAAAGTAATTTGAATAGGAAACTCTATCGCATCGCTCGCTCGAATCGCATTGCAACACCCTACACGCAAACCGAAACGACAAAACTCATCGCGCCGAGCACTCGAACCAAGTGACCAGTCGACCGAGTTGGCACCCGACCGGGTTGCCACCCGATCGAGGTGCCACTCGACCGAGCTGTCACCCGGGCGGGTTACCACCCGACCGACCAGCCTCTTTTCCTTCCCTTTCTACTTTGGGAAACCCTATAAATACCCCCTCATTACCATTTTGGGAAAGTAGCAGCTCTCTCTTTCTCTCCACTCGTTCCCGCCACCATTTCTTCAGATTTCTCGCAATTCTTGTAATTATTCAACCTAAATCTTGTACTTTCTTGATCTACACGCACTCCTACACCTTTCTATCTTTTGAATCTTAACTTTTAACCGTGAAATCATCAAGATTCAAGGTGTTCTAAGATGATGTCATCATGGTGTTCTTGAGAACTTCATGTTTTGGCTTCAAACCACCAAGAACAACCTAGATCTAACCGATTTCCACATAAATAAACAAGGATCTTTCATAGATCTGAACATATTCATGGTGAAAAGGATTGAAAGACGGTTTCTAACTTTCTTTCAACTCTTTTACACTCAATGCACTCAAAACCTATAGAATCGGACCTTGTTCTAACCTTCTACTCCTTCTTGGTGATGTGTTGGTTCAAGATCTGGATTCTATCCACGAGACCACCGATTTCGGGCTAACCAAGAACGACCGTCTTGAACCGGTTAGCTGGTTGAACTTAGGTGATTCCTGTTCGACCAGGTCACTAGGGTTAAGATGGGGTTCTATTGATTGGCACGTTGTCACACCGTCTCGATAAAACTACAAAACTACCAAAACAATCAAGGAAGAAGACGATCAGGTCGACCGGGTTGGAGTGTTGTCCGATCGGACTGCACCTTGGGTCCCACATCTATTTTTTCATTTCAAACAACTGAGGTTTGAACATTGAACGAACTGCTGACCGATCGGATAACCATCCGATCGGGTTACCACACGACCATAAGTTGTTCTAACTTCAACACTTAAACAATTTTCAACATGTTCAATGCACAAGGGTTGCCACCCGATCGGATTGCCATCCGATCGAGTGACCGTCCTGCGGTGAACTTGTTCTCAACCTGAGAAGCCTCGCCAATCGGATTGCTGTCCGATCGAACTGTCGTTCGATCGACCGACCTGAAAGGTAGAGATACTTCACTGTTTTCAAAATGCTACAACGAAAACTTCAAAAGTCAAACCATCATACACAAACACATCCAACCCAAACGAGGTAACAATCCAATCGAATGGTCACCCGATCGAATGACCATTCGAACGGATTGCCACCCGTTCGACCGGCCACCCGATCGGACTACCATCCGACCGGATTGCTGTCCGGCCCTTTGACACATGTTCCAGATTACGCGCCGCTTATCTTTTGTGCTATCGTTAACTGTTCAGGCTAAACTCGTTCTAAGCGCTCCCTTCAATCCATCATCGATGTGAGTATACTCGAACCCTTTTTGCCTTACGCACTTTTGGGTGTTACATACGTTACTTATTCTAAATCACATCGAACACACTACTCAATACTTTAACGCTAAATGAATGCTTGTTTGTTATGTTTACACATGGAATGATGTCTACCTGCCTTAGCAACGGTAGTACTATTAGTTTGGACTCAGCACCTGTTTACTCAGGGGTTGTTAAGGACAATTAGTTACATGGCTCACAGTGGTGAGTATGTATCGCGAACTGCCTTGGGCAGTCAACCCGCTCTCATTGGTATCGATAGGTTCATGTCGATAACTAATGTGCTTTGTTTCACACTGTGTACGTGCTGGTTATGCGTAAACGATTTTCGAACTCTATTATATCTATTAAACTTGTATGCTCACCTTTACACTATGTGTATTGACTTTTACTTTAACGTATGTGGCAGGTGCATAAGTTGCTAGGATGCTTTTTGTTGTGTGATGAAATCGAAGCTAGGAAAGAGTCCTAGATACAAATAAATAAACAATTGTCTGTATTTGAAAATCTGAGTTGCCGGAACAGAACAATTTGACTAGACTTTATCTGTAATAATTATGTTATCTTTTATGACATGGTATGGGACATGTTGCTTAAAATAATTGGTAATTATAGTTGTTTTGGAAACTTCTGGACAATCTGTTTCGCTCAGGGCCACGCTCCGATGTTTCCGCCATCGGTTGGGGTGTGACAGTGGTGGTTCGGAGTCGGGGTTTTGTTTGGATACAAGTTACATGTCGGGTCCACTGGTCAAAGCCTTGGGTCAAAGATGGTCAAATGTCAGTCAAGGCTCGAGTCAACGGTCGACGGGTCAGGCTTGGTTAGCGCGTAGTTCGAATCATTTGTGTGTCGGTTTTGATGTTATCTCGGTTCACTAACGAAGCTTTGAAAGGTAGAAACACATTGAGTTTTGTATATTTGTATAAGTGTGTATAATTGTAATAATAGAACCCAACCCGACAAGTAGGATTTGTAAAACAAAAATATATTAATTATACAGATCGAATTGGACTTGTACGAGTTTATGTGTAAATATATGCGTAATTATGAATAGGTGATATTGATTGGACACTTGGTTATAGGGATTGGATGACAACTTGTGTTGTCGGGCTGTTACAAAAACAGAGGAAGCTCTGCCCGATTTTCGTAAGAGTCTATAATATAACTTATGTATTTTAAAAAACAAACGAAAACATGTCGGGATTCAAATAATTTTGTAAGGATAAATATAAAGTATATATTTATTTTGGATGACTCCTACGACCCACGAAACAAGTTTCTAATACTAAAATTGGTATTTAATTCTTATTGTGGGTGTTTTATCAAAATAAATATAAACCTCTATATATAAGTTTCGAACGTCTAAACGAGATATGAAACATAACAAATGGTTATATTGAACGAGCATAAGCATTCGTAACATTATAGTATCGAATGGACAGCTTAAAATAAGTATGTGTGTATATTTATTTTGACAAATATAAAAACAAGATACGAGTATATCCCGTGAGGTATCACCTCAACTACATATATTCATACTAAAAGTTATAAAGATATATTTTGGTATAAACATATATATACTTACCCATACACATTAAGTTATATACATATCTACGTATAATATGTGTATATCTGCGTATACACTTATGAGGGTATCTTAACCTACTCGTGGTAACGAGTATACCATTGGGTCATAGACTTAGCATACCAATAGAGCTCGATCACCCATGAAACAACTTCATTCGAGTATTGGTTACTTATAATGTACTACAATTATTATGGATGTCTTGGTGAATATTGATATGCTATGCCAGTTCGTGTCGTTGACACATACTACGATATAACATGCACCCTAAGGTGAGTTCACGGCCCCTATATTTTAAGGTTTTTAACGCACAGGGGGAGAAAAACATGTACGCTTACGGTAAACTTTCGCTTTAACGTTATTGTAATATAACGTCGTTAAAACCGATAATTTAGTTTATGTTGTATACGGTTATGGTCACTAAGTAGCAATTTTATCACGGGAAGTTCTCAGCACCTCACGGACCGTTAGTATGGTATTTATAGTGGGGAAATTTTGGGTAGTACTACTGGGCCCTACAAGCCCCACCCGAGCTAGTTGCGCTAGCTGATCGGTTATGGTCAACGGGTGTAGAATTTGGCCTAACACACGTTATGGTCGGTGATAGACCTGACACTCAGAGGCAACAACAGTCAGCTTCGGTCGCGAACTCTTATGTGACATAGCTTAGGTTCGCTACCTATATTATAACATGAAACTTTTTATCATCACAACCTTATTATTCCTGGTTAGGAATAATGGGTAAAATATTAAATTGGTTAAACTGTTAAACTTAACAAACCTGTGAACTCACTCTTCTTTATGTTGACACTTGTTTCTTACATGTTTTTCTCAGAAACTTAGCTCAGGAGTAGGTGCATGCATGGATACGAAAACTATTTTTATCGAGTCTTACATTTGAACATTTTATTACTTATGGGCGTTTGTTTTGGTGCTCGGTTACATTTGTTTACTTTACACTTCCGCATTTCTTTCGTACTTTGATTACTTGTGTTGGTTTAAGTTTTTATTAAACGTATCTTTTTCATATAGAGGTCGTTCTATATGACTAGTGTCTGTGATCCTGATTTGTCACGTGCCTTGCGGTAAAACCTCGCTAGTTGAAATTGAGGGTGTGACACCTCCTATACTAAGGATATTTTATGTAAAAGTTGAGGCATGTTGTTCAAGGAGAGTAATGGCTATGCGAGTGTTAAGGTTATTTAAAAGCTAGAAATCTTTTGATATAAAATTGCACGACAATCTTTTGATGTATATTATGAGTAAATGATATTTTAGTTAGGGACTGGCTGACAACTTCTGAATGGGTATGTGCTAAATCAGTAAGAAGTCTGAACCATTAAGAGTCAATATAATGTTTAACCATTTAGAGGCAAATGTCTGACCAATTTAGATAAGAGGTCTTAACCATTCAGACTCAGTATAATGCTTAACCATTCAGAGACAAATGTCTAAACCATTCAGACATCTACTCGCGAAACAAACAGTCAGAACCATTAAGTGTTAAACCAGTAAGATGTCTGAACCATTAATAGCTGAAACGAACAACCCCTTAGTTTTATAAAGGTCCTTAAGGGACATGATGTGGTGGTAAAGTGTTTTTCTTTTATACAAGAGGTGGATGGTTGAAATCTTTCTTCTTTCTATACTAATAAATAAAAATCTTTTTGTACACATGTCACTCTCTGATGCCTCCTCACTTTTAATAATAATATAATATAGTATAATATTAATTAATATAGTTAGAGATAAACGTAAAAATTCAAATTTAATTAATAATTATCTACAACTAATATAAATGTATCAAATAATATAATATAATATAATATAGTATAATATCTAACTATTAATAAAAGATTCTAAATAATAAATTTATTATTATTGTTATTATTATTAATTTATATGTTTTTTTTTTGCTTTTTTATATTTAAAAGTTCCAAGATCACATTAATTTATTTATTTTTCCTTTTTAGAACAACTTTTACAAAATTCTGAAAGTGTTGCAACGTATTTATTTTAATCTATGTTCGATATAAGTTTTATTAAAATTTTTACTGTTAATTACACGGATTATTACTTGTGTATTACACGGGTTTGAGGATTAAAATTATATAGTTTAATAATGTATGCACAATTTTACATAACTAAATTATTTTCAACCATGCAACTTGAGTGACAATGGAGGTAGCAAATCATGGAACTTTATTTCTGGTTGTGACATCATCTAAATCTTAATAAATGGTCAATGCAATTTCATAATTGACCACTTTGATGTTATGGTTTTTATATCTGAGAAAAACTAAAATATACTTATAAAAAGTTACAATAATATGTAAAAGTTATATATAACGAAAATATAACCAGAATCAAATCAAATCAAGTCATAACAAAACCAAGCTATGTGACAAAAAAGAGTAGTAGTAGCATAAAGCAAACGTGTATCTACATTGGTTTAACAACTTCATAATAGACATAACTTTAAATTAAAAGGTCGGTGACCACATTTCTCATTTTAACAAAATTCATCCCTACTTTTCTAAATTGACAAAAGTCACCCCTTCAATTTCTAACTTGATAAAAACTAACTTTCTAGCTTGACAAAAATGACCCTCCTACCTTCTAACTTTTCATAAAAGACTCTTATACTTTCTAACTTCTTATTTACTCTTAAACTTTTGATATGTAAACCATTCTACCCCCAAACTTTGCTATAATATTGAAGGTAACCCTCTAACTTTATAGATATCACTTTGACCCCATCAAGTTTCTAAAGTTTCGAACTTACCCTAAAACTAATTTCTACGTTTTTATCAAAGGTAACCCTCTAACTTTATAAATATCACTTTGACCCCCCCCCCCCATCAAGTTTCTAAAGTTTTGAACTTACCCTAAAACTAATTTCTACGTTTTTATTGTTATGACATGTCGGTATAAATTCGAGTTCGTTTACGCTTTAACACAATCTTTGTTAGGAAACGAGTCAGGTCAATTATAAAATGTTTTCTATGTTCGTTTTGAGTTGGACTACGTTTTCATGTAAATTTTATTTGAAACACATTGGGCCAAATTTAGAACATTTTGATTTGGCGGTATAAATTTGAGTTATCATACGTTTTGACGTAAATTTGTTCGGAAACAAGTTTGATCGATTATAGTCTATATGTTATCATTTCGTGTACCACGCCACCGCAACGCGCGGCGGGTAAAAAGCTAGTTCTGTAATATACAATCATAGAAGTATTTAAAAGTATCTTAGTTTGTTGGAGATAAAAACAGTTGGTTTATAAAGTATATATATATGTTAGTTTGTTGCAGATAAAAACAGTTAGTTTATAAAGTATATATTAATCTACTATTAAATTATGGTAGTTTTTGTTTGTGTATTATGTTCAAGTTTACTAAATGGATAAAATCATGGTAAATCTGGTAGGTGTGGTAGTTTTTGTGGTAAGTGTATGTTGTGGTTTGATAGCCGATAGGCATGCATTTTGTTCTTAAAGTAATGCCAACAAAAAACATGTTTTGCACAAGTTTTGCTAAATATCAATCTTATCGTAAAAGTTTGGAAGGTTTTCCTATTTTTTATTGTTATATTTTGGTAATTTACATGGAAATATATGCTTTTAAATTATTTATCTTATTTCTGTATGTACTTTATATTCAAGATAATACAGTCATAAAAATAAGAAAGTATGGATAACATGTGTTGTACAATTGCATTTGTAATCTGAACGGTGAAAGTTACTCTAGTCATGTATCTAAATTTACATCAAATTAATCATAATATATGTCATGTCAGGAATTGAACCCCGATCTTCTTCTCAAAACATAAAAGCTCCTACCACCTAACCAATGCTGGAATAGCTTATACAATTGCATTTAGTTTCAACATTTTATGAGTTGACAGATTTGGTTTTGAACAAGTTTATTAGTCATAGTGAGTTTAGTATGTATTAAGAACTTCCTACTTACCTTAAAAGAAAAACTCTTGGAGTGTAAAGATATTTAACAACGAATACGCTGATGCGTTTCTACGGGAGCCATCGCCTATTGTTTATAGTACACAAGGTTCAAAGCGGTAAAGATTTCGCTGGGAACAAGAAGCAGTCAATCGGGTAGTGTTGCTCTTGTTACGGAAACTCCTAATGTATCAACCAAATTGTAAAAGCATGCAAATAAATGATGGGATATTTGTCGAACACCAACGATAATCAGTTACTTTAAATTTGTAGATCATTTTTCTTGCAACTTAAACCAGTTTAGGGGCTTTTCACCGCCTAAAACCACTGGGGTTTCAAAGGTGCTCGAAATCATAATAGTCTTGATCAAGTGTGTACTGTACACCTCCTAAATCGAACCAATGTAGGGGACCGCTACCTTGACATCAAATAAATAAATTCTCGACTGCGTAGGAGGCTCTTGAACCGAACCATTGTGAAATTTAGCAAAAGTAATCAATAAAACTCATAATAACCCATTGTAGATATGTTGGGGACCATCATCTTGAAATCAAATAAATTGAACGTATTTAAATTTGGCCTGACAAAATTGTAAATTGTACATTTGTTGTGACTTTGTAAACGATAGTCATCTTCTATGCAAGTCCATAGGCCCAAAGCCCAAATTAGGTATTAAAAAGTTAATGGACCATCACGTCTGTCGAAATGTATTCTAACAAACTACCTGGAAAATGAAATGGTGTGGGATGGGGAAAGGATTCCACATAGGCCCAACAGCGGCGCACAAATTCACGATATCTTAGCACGGTATTCGTCGAGTACCGTACGCTCATAAGCATTCGCACTCCGAACTTTTCGCTCAGTAGTGTAATATATGTGGTTTTCGTATAGAATTTTTTTGGTATATACGTTTTCGACCCCCTTGGTTCTATAGAAATTTTTGGGTATATACGTTTTCGTCCCCCACGTCAGAAATCTCAAGCTTCGCCATTGCTCATAAGTTTAATAGAGGTATTAGGTTCTAATTCAACTTTCACTTGTTTTTAACTCTTTAATCCGCGAATGCCACATGTAAAACACAATATATTTTTTATTTAATCACATTGATTAACAACATACTAGTGAGACTCGTGAGTTTACTAGTAACAAATTCTCGTGGTCACAACAAAGAATAACTATTATCTTACACGATTTTTTGTAAAAATTGTGCTAAAGGATCTTAGTAATTATAAGGCGGATCGGATCATCTTTCTTGTAAAATAAAATTGTAAGGCGGCATGTTAACATGGGCGAAACCAGAGGGGGGGTCAAGAGGGTCCGTTGACCCTCCATCACCGGAACTTTTTGAATTTTTATATATAAATTTTGAGTTTTTGAAGAACAAATTTAGAGATGGACCCCCCAATTTGAACAAGTATAGAATATAAACTTATTACTAGGTTAGAACCCCGTGTATTACACGGGTTGAATATATTTAATTTTATATACTAAATTAAAACAGTTATTCTTTAAAAATCTTGTTTATTACACGAGTTGAACAAATGTAATTTTATATATTAAATAATAAAAAAAATTATATCTCTAAGAACCCCATGTATTGTACTGAATAAATGTAATTTTATATACCAAATAATAAAAATCCGTGTATTGTACGGGTTGAATAAATCTAATTATATATACTAAATAATAAAAAATTATATCTTTAAAAACACTGTATATTACACGGGTTAAATAAATGTAATTTTGTATAGTAAATAATATGCTATTGGATTCGTTTAAAAAATCATAAATTTGGTTCGGTTTAATTCGAAACAATTCACAAACTTGGTTAAGTTTAATTCGAATTGATTAGAACCCCAATTTGAAAAATAAAAAACATAATTATATTATTAGCTTTTCTTCCTAATTAGTGTTTTTTTTTTAAGTTTGATCTAATGTCTAATAAGTTATTTTGTATATTTTGTTTGTACTTTAAATTTTTTATATGAGCGTATTATTGTTTTTTAAGTTTAAGATTATTGTTTTGTGTTATTATTTAAAAAATATCTTTAATTTATAACTTAAATTTGAAGATAATATATTATTAGAAAAAATAGAATGATTCTATCCGAAATTCAAAGTAAGATAAGATTTAATATTAATTGATTATTTATTATTTAATTAATTGATATAAGATAAATATGAAAAGGCAGGAAATTACAAATGTAGACGTCTTCAATGAATGACACGTGTCACTTATTGGTTTCTTTTATTATAGTAGATAGATGTTGACCCCCTAAGAGTATCCGTAGTGGGGCGTTATGCTCGGATATGGCGCCGGAAAAACGCCCCAAACACCAAAACTCTCGGCGCTATGAATGAAAAATGGGGGTGTGGCGCGAGAATTATAGCGGCGCCATGTGTGTGTTTGTTTGAATTTTTTTATTTTTATTTTTATTTTTTCAGTTTGTTTGTTTGTTTGTTTGGAATGCTTTGTTTTTGACATTTTGTGTTGCAGGTATACGAAGAAGAAGAAGGAAGACAAGAAAGAAGGAATAATTTTAGGGTTTTGTTTTTTATGGGCTTTGGGCTGGGCTCAAAAGGTTTTGTGGTTTTATTGAGCCAAGGTTTTGTGGTTTTATCTTTGAAGTGTTGTTTTTTTTATTTTTTTAGTGGAACCGTTTTTTTTTTTTATGTTACTGTAATGTTTTTTTTTATGTGTAATGTTTTTTTTTAATTTAATGAATGAATTTTAATTTTATAAAGTTAGAAAATAATTATAAAAAATTAGAAATTAATAATTGAGTAATGATTAGGCAGGGGCTTTATGACTACGGGCTTAAATGCATAACGCCCCATAACGCTCACCCGCACACGTGGCGCGCCACGTGTCGCATAACGCCCCCAAAGGGGGGTTATGACTACACATGGCCTAAGGGTGTAAGGGGCACTCACCTAAGAGGTGAGTCCCCTCTCTTACGCCCAACCAACCAACTAGTGCCACGTCAACTCCCCTCTTAAACTCCCCTAACACCCCATTTTGATGGCGGCACTCCCCTCTGAGGGGAGTTGGATTTTTTTTTTTTTTTTAAATTATGCATGTTTATAAATTAAAAAAATATTAATAAAAATAAAAATTAAATAAAAGACATTTCATTAAATAAAAGACATTTCATTAAATTAAAAAAAAATAAAAATTACATTCAAACTAGAAAAATATAAAAACAAACTACTCGTCGTCCGAATCAACTTCAAGGTGAGGCAGATCTAAACGTCCGAGATGCTCAACGAGATCGTGTTTTAGTCTCCAATGCGTTTCGTCGTCAATGAGCTCGCTATAAGCTGTTTCAGCGAAGACGGGTTCGACTGGAGGATCTTGAATGTGTACCGGTGCTATCGCCCTTCCGTCGTCTTTTAAAATCATGTTATGTAAAATAATGCACGTATACACGATGTACCTTATCTTTTTCACCGTTTTCGAACGCATTGGACGATTTAGTATTCCCCACTTCGCCTTTAACACACCAAACGCCCGTTCCACATCTTTTCTTGCGGCCTCGTGTTGCCTCTTGAACTTTTTTTCATTCGGGATGTGAGGATATGGAAAAGACTTCACAAACACGGACCAGGTAGGGTAGATCCCATCAGTAAGATAATACCCGCGTTTGTATAAGTGGTCGTTCACCTGAAATGGACAATATGGCGCCGTTCCGTTTCGTTGAGCAAGAAATAACGGAGATTGTTGGAGCACGTTGATGTCGTTTTGTGAACCCGCCGGGCCACAAAAAGCATGTCAAATCCACAAATCTTGAGACGCCACCGCCTCTAACATAACCGTCGGGTATTGATGATCGCCTCTCATATATTGTCCACGCAATTCTGTGGGGCACATTCTCCAGACGAAGTGTGTACAATCCAGACTACCCAACATACCAGGTAGATGATGTCTCTCCTCATGAGCCTGATACAATAGCGCAACGTCGTGACTCGTTGGTCTACGTAAGAATTCACCGGCATACATTGCACAGACCGTCTGGTAGAAATATTCAAGGCACTCACGAGAGGTCCTGTCAGACATCTTTAAATACTCGTCGTTTTCGTCTGGTGTGTTACCGGTTGCAAGTTGTTTAATCGCCGAAGTAACCTTTTGCAACGGCGTGAAACTTTTCTTCATTCTCCCGTCTAAGCCTTCTTTAAACCACTCGTCATACGCTTCCACGTCACTAACAATTTTTAGGAACAAAGACTTGGACATACGAAATCTGTGACGAAAAGTATCGTCATTAAATTTTGGATTTTCATCAAAATAATCGGCCATGAGTGTCTCATGGCCTCCCTCACGATCTCGACGGATAAATTTTTTTTTACTAGACGATGCCGTGTCTAGTAGCTCCGCTTGTTGGATGAGATTTTGGAAGAAAATTAAGCTAGTATCGCTTGACGATGCATCTCCATCGTCGGGAAAGTCGGGTAGGGTAGAAAGAAACGGAAGCCTGGGATCCATTTTGTATTTGAAAGATTTGAATTTGAGAGTTTTGGTGTGAGTTTGAGAGTGGTGAGTGTGGTAAAAAAATTGATTTAGGTAGGTTAGATATATATTGTTTAAAAAAGTTGAATTTTTTTTTTTTTTTTTATAAAAGTGACCGTTTGACAACGGTCTTATTCCGAAAATCGTGCCAAAGCAAGCGGTAAGTCCACACCGATCGATCCCCCCGATTCGGGTCCCCGCTTTGATGGCGGCGGTGTTCCCGATCGGGGACAAGGGTCACCGCTCCCCGCCCCGCGAACGCCCCGTACACCCTAAGTAAATCGTTCTGCTTCCGCCACTAGGTATGTATGATATAGTTTATGATGCATGTATTGTGTATGGATGACGTGTGAAAGCACATGTTCTGGTGCAGACATGTTTCTGTGTTAAATAAAGGGTTCACTTGTTAAACAAATACAAAATTCCCAAATAATCTTTGGGAACTTTTAAGTCCTGTATATGGGTGCATTATAATTACTTTTTTACTTTATATAATATTCAATAATATTTTAAGAAAATATTATATGTAACACAGGGGAAAAAAGAAAAAAATCTAACACGAAAAACAAATATATTAAGCAAATAAAAAACTTGTTCCACATAGATATCAAATTTCTAAACTAGATGGCCTTACTTTTAAATCAAGTTTTTAGTTAAATTTAAAATTTTATTGCACACAACCAACATATGTGAGTACACACGAAATTTTTTTATTTTTCTTTTTAAATAAACACCAATTATATAAGTCAAACTTGTTACAAACATCAATTTTCATCCCATTGCCATTACTAATCTCGTATTAGTTTTAGAAAAGAAGGATGTTAATCAAATACTTTCAACTTGTTTTAGACACATTTATTTTTATAAAAGAATTCAAACAACTAAGCATGTAAAGAGAGCAATTATAGAATGAGTGATCTACTGAATGTCTTCGTAAAGACAAAAAAAAATTTATACATATATGTGAAAAATATCAGTGAAATGCTCACTCAACACATAATAAAAATTTAATTTGTACGAGTTATCAACGTATCATATGTATCAATATAAATATGTTGGCTTATATATTATGGTCTTTCTTTATTAATTTTTTTTTTAAACAATGAATTAACCAACTACGTACAACAAACACAACACTACAGTATTTTTTATTAAAACGATTTAATTTAATATTTATTCATGTTGAGACGCTCTGAAAAAAGGTGGTGAATATTATATTGAGGGAGCAAAAGATTTGAGATATGAAAGAGTGAATAGACATATTAATTAGAAGCATGAAAGTCACGTGGCATCCCTGACAACAGTACAAGACCCACATTTACAAATTTAATTTATATAAAATATTACAAAAAATTCTTTTGCTTGGGGGACAAGTTGCTTTGCTGGGGTCACCCTCACCAACAATATCACAAGCTCTCCATCCATCCCCATTATTTTTCTATATACATATATCTATATTTTAGGTAAGTTTTTATTTATACAACAAAAATGTATATTATTAGGTTAATGTAATCACACTTGAGTAAATTGCCATTTAGTTCCCGCGGTTTGGTCTAAATTGCAATTTTAATCCAAATATTTTTTTTTCTTTCTTCGGGTTCCTGACTTTTCCATTTTCTTGCCATTTTGATCATATTACCTAACTCAGTCTAAAAATCTGGTTATAACCAGGGATATTTTTGGCGTAACTGTTGTGTAGCGATAACTAGGGGTAGTTTATAACATAATTTATAAACCTCAAAATAATTTACTGTAAAAAATATCCCTGATTATAACCTGATTTTTAGACTAAATTAGGCAATGTGATCAAAATGACAAGAAAAAGAAAAAGTTAGGG
Organism: Helianthus tuberosus; assembly: GCA_030545235.1. Lineage (NCBI taxonomy): Eukaryota > Viridiplantae > Streptophyta > Magnoliopsida > Asterales > Asteraceae > Helianthus > Helianthus tuberosus. Next base: position 163,136,340 of record CM060450.1, read on the forward strand.
ACCCAGAGGAAAAAAAACTATTTGGACTAAAATGAAAATTTAAACAAAAACTCAGGCACTAAAATGACAATTTACTCCTTGACACTTATATGTAAGACTATTTAGCAGGTAACTACATATTTTATAAACCTATGTTTTGCATTTCACAGGTGGCTCGATTTGTTTATATTTCGGTTTCGGTTTTAGTTTTACCCAAAACCAAACCGAACTAAACCATACACACCCCTAATGTATGACCAACAACCGAGATTAGATGATTGTTTTCGTGTCCTCGTTTATAGTTTTGATCGTGTATATGCGATTTATTTAATTATTTTTTTATTAAGATCGCTCAAATATCTTTAAACAATAGGTTTTAGTATCACACATTTAATATTTTTTTACAACCTCTTTTAATTTTTTTTTTCTATTTTTCTGTTTCTCTCTGACTTTATGTTTTAGTATCACACATTTAATATTTTTTTTACAACCTCTGTTAATTTTTTTTTTTTCTCTTTTTCTGTTTTTCTCTGACTTTATTCAACAATGATTTACAATGGTTATTGGCATAGTTCAAAGTGGTTATCGAGTACACATGATAATTTATGATTGTGTATGATAATTTGTGTTTATCATACGAATCTAAGCAACGATCAAAGTATGACAAATTTAGTTGCTAAAATCAACTTAAAGGTTAAACACTAGAGCACGAAAATATCTATGGCTGGCAAGTGGCAACACAACTTGGAGATATTATGTGTAGCAGTTGCGGTTTGGAAGATGAGGATGTTGTATTGTTGTTCACATTTTGTTTTCTTGTACGTGGGCTAAAGCAATCTGGTGGAATGTGTGGAATTGGTTAAAATTAAACGAGCCAGACACCCTGACGACTAGAGGAGTTGAAGCCTCACGTAGTTAAAAATCTAAATGGGTCAAACGAGTGGAAACGTATGATTGAAGATTTGAAGCTGTGTCATTTTCAACGATGTGGGAAATATGGAAGTATAGAAATGCTAAGATTTTCAAAGGGATGTGGGAGGCAGTCCCAAAATGGTAGATGGAATTAAAGAAGACTCTTTTGTGTGGATTGAAAACATGTCTAAGTTCGAGAATCTTGATCGGTATCGTTGGTGTGACTTTAATATTAGAGACTTGGTTATAATGATTTTTCTTTTTTCTTGTATTTTGGGACTTCTCTTGGCAATAAAATATTGTCGTCGGTTGTTCAAAAAAAAAAGTTGAATAACCTGAATTTACATAACATTTGTTTGTAGTTGTGTTACACGCAAACTATTTCTGTGATTTCACTTGGATCTTAAAACTCCTAAGCCTAATTTCATCTATAACCGCTTTTGACATCATGATCATATTCTTGTTCTAGTCTGTTTGATATTGTTGGAATGGATCCAGTGTATCTTCATCAATGATGGAATAAAGTTTGGATACTAAACTGCCTTGGTATTTAGATATTAAGAGCAACAATGTTTGAATGTTTAAGCTTGAATAAATCTCTGTCTTGATAAGATATGTTGGATTTAGATTTCAAGTTATATAGTTAGCTTGTGACTTGAGTGAAAACAAACTTTGATTAGCTTGGCCAATTCCAAATATTTTGCCAAACTCTTGAATTTTATTAGAGATCAAGATATCAACTACTATATGTTCTGCTTGAACATAATAGAATCGTTTTATTTTTAGAGATACATTATAGTTTCTTAATTATAGGAATAGAATATTTGTTTGATCTCAATTTTTATTTCCTCTTTATAAACGTTTGTACCTCATTCAAAGGAAATAAGAAAACTCTTACCAACTTGTTTGTGGTATCAGAGCAGGAAAACCATTAAACCCTGAACATACCCGCCGCCACCATCCTCTATGACCGGCGACAACGATACCAAGAAGGCCAAAAGCAGTTTCGGAAGCCCATCGAGCATGATCCCCTTACTACCTCCATCCTTCAGATTACCCAAGGCAAATGCAAGTTAACGATCTCTTAACGGATAACAACTACATAGATTGGTCTCAAGAGATGACCAATTTTCTTTTTGCCAAAACGAAAATTGGTTTTGTTGATGGTATCATTAATAAACCAGATAAATATTTGACCCACTACATGTCGTAGATGAGATGTGACACCATGATCAAAGGATGGCTCAACACCGCCATGGATAAAGAAATCAGAAATAGTGTTAAATATGCTAACATAGCAGAGGACATACGAAATGATCTCAAGGAGAGGTTCTCAAAAGAAAGTGCTCTAAGAGCCTATGAACTTAAGCAATCCCTTAGTTTCATTTGGCGAGATCGGCATTTGGTCTCAACATATTACACAAGGCTTTGTGTGTTGTGGGATGAACTCTAACACGTCCTAACAACACCAAGATGTTCTTGTAAACTATACGCTTGTATGGTCGGAAAAAGGATGAGTGAGATGAAACAAAAGTAAAGACTATATGAGTTCCTTTCTAGGGTTGGATAGTGATTTTAATACCACTAGAACCCAAACCCTAGCTATGAGGCCCATGACACCCACTCCGACTCTTGTGTCAGCCTACCATTTAGTCTTCGAAGACGAACAACAACGATGTATTGCATCAAGAAAGAAAACAAGTAGTGAAACAACAGCCTTCAAGGTCATAGCTCCTCCCAAACGTGACACAAACTAACGCCCCAAGCCTACGTTGAAATAGAACAAAAGAGCCCTTATCGAATAGGTGGAACAATGTACCTTCTTCGATAGAGATAGTTTGGTGACCGGGAAAAAGGGAGAGAAAGGTAAACCTAGAGCTGTTGCTTGTATGGAGTCAGCTGTGAGTCCTCTACCCAATCAGATTTATAGGGCAATAATCATTCAAACTTGTTTTTTCACCGGGAAAAAGGGAGAGAAAGGTTTACCGGATCCAGCCAGTTTTTTCACTGGGTTCCTTTTTCCAAATCATACAAGGTTTACACTACAAAAAAAACATTCTTTTCCAAATCATACAAGGTTTACACTACAAAAAAAACGTTTTTTTTTTCCAAATCGACTGGGTTCCTGGGAACCCGGTAAACCCCTCTAAATCCGCCCCTGTCTACCAGGGTTGACGAGCGAGCAATACAAACAATTTATCCACATGTTCTCATGTGGATCCAAGCCCAACATTGGAGCAGTTGCTAAAATGGTTCATTCACCTCCCATTGCCAATGCAACAGTTAACTTTAAAGAAAGTTGGGTTGTTGATTTAGGGGCCATGGAGCATATTACCCTCATTGCTCATATCCTTGAAAGTAAAATAAAAAGCCCACATGAACTCCCGGTTACTATACCTAATGGGGAACGTGTATCCGTTGAAAGGAAATGAGAACACCTCCTGCCAAATGAGAGAAATTGGAGGAGTCCTTTATGTGCCAAATTTTAATTGCAATTTACTGTCTATCATAAGATTATGCAATGATCTCAAATGCGCAGTAACATTTTTCCCTGATTTCTTTGTTTTATAAGACTTATGTTCGAGGACATTGATTGGATCGGGTAATTGCAAAGATGGTATGTACTAAATGCTTTAGCCTTGGACTTTTTAATCCAAGAAAGAACTTTATTTCTAATAAGAATACCATAAAAAATGTACTTGTTTCTAAGAAAAGCATATTGAGACTCGGAAATTACCGACCCCACCACCCTTTTCAGAGAGTTAGCAAGAACCTCATAAATAACCTTGTTAATCACCCAATCAGATTTATAGGGCAATAATCATTCAAACTTAGAGGATATTTTGACTTTGGAACTAAGGAAATAAAAGACGAGGTATTAATCCTCCCATTCTCATGGAACTGAAGAAGAATGTTATAAAAGTCAACCTCAAAAAACATCTAAGAAGCATTTGATAAACCTTAAACTAAATCGTTTTAGCCCGATCATCACCATGATCGAACATTGCCTCCTTTATCTCTGTCATAGAGAATGGCGAAACCAGAGAACTGACATAAGCATCGAATAAGTTCATAATATTATAACACACTAAAGACAGCTGAAAGGCAAGAGATTCAATAAATCGAGTTTTAAAACCGATAAACCTCCTTAATATTAGTTGGTTTCGAGCACTAAACTACATCAACCTGTAAACCTGGAATAGAAATTCTCGTTCTCTTATTATTAATAATACCATGAAAAAAATTGTATTTGTCGTCCCCATGAGTGGTCCATACCCTAGACCTTTGTCTAATATCTTTCACTCTACGATCTTTTGATTCCCATAACCCTCTTTTACATTCCATCCTCACTCAAGCCTCTTCTTCAATATGATTTCTCGATTCCATATTGATGTCTAGGTGCTCCAACTCTTTTTTTTTTCAAATTAGCTTCCTTCCCCTCCTTTTTTTTGGGTTTTATCCCGGTGTTGGTTTATCACCTACCTTAACTACTTAAATTTTTTTAACAAAATTAAACCCGGATGACCGCAAAACTCTGTAGTTTCAAAAGCCTTAAATGCTCAGTAATAAGAATAATAGAACAGTGATCCGAATGGGCTATTGTAACACTCTAACCCATTTTAAGTAATAATCTTAATAAATAGAGATAATTATGTCCCAGATTTTTTTTACAGTAAATAAACATAGAACTTATACGTCTGGGTTAACCAACAACCTAGAAGATCGGCATAACAAGTTATTACATTTGATTTGTATTTTACGATAGTCAAGTTTTTAAGTATGAAAACTTCGGCACACATGATCGTGCTTTAACCATCTCTTGGGTCGTCTCAAAAGATATAAATTGGTTTAGTAGTGTTCGTTTCTTCTCGTGCTTGGTCTTCCATCCGATCCCCGCAAATGAGATATCACCTATAACATGTTGAGTATACCGAGTATTAGAAAATAAATTGGGTAAATGTGTTCAACAAACTCACATGACAAAACTAATAAAAATAAAAATTTTCGCAGATTATACTCATCGTCGCGCAACGCGACAAGCCCTAGTTGATCGGAGGCTTTGACCTCCCTTCTTTGCGTCACGCGAGGGATAACATGCTTGCCTTTCGTGCGACGCGACAAGCCTATTTTCAAAGAAAGTTTAGTTTGTAGAGCTGGGCATTCCCAGCTCAACCATTTTTTGCCATTTTGCAGCCTAACTCGGCTGAAAGCCTGAAACCCATTTGTATCATTCCAAACTCGTTTTTAATTACTTGTAAACCGTACATTAGCATATCCAACCCATAATCCCTCACCCGGATTCCATAATTTCTATGTTTTACACTCCCGTTATCCTGTTCGCGTTTATGTTTTTTTGACCCGTTATGAGATTTAAGCGCTTAAGCTTAAATCATCCGTATTCTTCTCATATATACTATTTTCACACTAAGATCTTCCTTTTATCTTCCACCACAACTTCATTTTTGGTGGGTTATTTTAAGTAAAACCTTTACATTCCAATTTTACCCTTCGATATAACGTTTTACAAAACGACCCGTTAAGAGACATTAACCAAAAAGTCTACGCCTCCCACTTTTATCTTACCAAAAGACCAACCCAATTATGGGACTCGTTTTTTTATCTACCCTTAGGGTTTGTTTACCTGATCCATCACCTAGGGGCATTCTAGTCAATTTAGCCCATTTTCACATAACGGGCATGCCCTTGGCACGAATTGCCATTTTACCTAAGATGCTAAATGTAATTCACTTGGGTTAATCTTTTACCCAAATTTTACCCAACCCTCTTTAGTCGGGTCATAAGCCCCTGCCGGAAGCATAACCTTTTGTACATACCTGGCGCGAGTCAATACCATTGACTCGTTATCCATACCTTGTGATTTTTATTTCTTTCCAATTCGTGGCAATGCATGCCCATACATTATTTTTACCTATAAGCATGAAACTTGACAAAAGAAAGCATTAAATACCTGGTTCAAATGGCGATTACCATTTGACCCGCATGACCAGTTTGTCCCTTTGACCATTCTTCGTTCGCCCCTTTTTTCTTCTTTTTTCATGTAAATAAATATTTTTAATGTTTATCACCAAAATTCATTTTTACTTGTTTGACCCGTTTGGTTCGCGTTAGCAAGGGTTTATCACCAAAATTAATTTTCACTTGTTTGACTCGTTTGGTTCGCGTCAACAAGTGCTTATCATCAAAACTCAGTTTTTACTTGTTCGATCCGTTTGGTTCGTGTCAGCAAGTGCTTATCACCAAAATTCACTTTTTTACTTGTTTGACCCGCGTCAGGAAGTGTTTATCATCAAAATTCATTTTTAGTTGTTTGACACGTTTGGTTCGCGTCAGCAAGTGTTTATCATCAAAATTCATTTTATACTTGTTTGACACGTTTGGTTTACACCATAGGGTCCTAACTCTAAATTTTTTTATTTGACCACAAAGTGTGATCTTACATAATCTTACCCATTTTGACCCATTTGATCTACACAATGGTTCTCGAATTTAACAAGTTGTTGTTTATTTACAGCTACTTCACATTTCTTATATAATGATCATATTATAAGAGGTATGAGTTTTACTTACATTACGTCTGATCATGCTTTCTCACGTCTTTAACCCGCTTGACCCATTCCAATGCAAACTTCCACCTAGCTTGTTAAGAGTCAAACTATAATACAATATCCACAAGATGGTTAGATTAGTCATCAATACCATGACCCTTGTGGACTTTTCTACCATATTTCGCTTTTGATTCAATTATAGGTTAAAAGTCAAACTGCCAGTTGACATATATATGCACTAACAAGTTCAATAAAACTCATTTAGGCACTTTATCTAACATTTGGCTGGCATCATTTTGAGGCCACCATTTTAGCTAATTTCCTTAACCAAATTCACCTTATTTCTTTCAATTCGACAAGTTTATACAACTATTAACATCAAGTAACAAGACTTTCAATCATCATATGCTAATCCATCAAATTATCATACTAGGATTTGGGGTCCTCATCTCTTATGCAAAAACACTCATTTCATCATATAATTAGACATTGATCTTAACATCCAAACTATTCAAGTTTCTCACATAAACTAGTAAACATGATGATCATATCACTATCATAACATCAATTCATCATAACATCAAAACTTATTTCATGACATATATGAACACTTACTCGAATCTCTAATTTGTTCAAGTAGCTTACACATACATGCAAGTATGATGATAATGAACATCCATACATCATCAATTTCATCATATCATCAAAAACCCACTTAACATAATACTCATCATACATAAACTCATCACATACCTTGTGATTTGTAGGTTTAAATGATTGAAAACCCTTGATCGTGCAAGGATTTAGCTTCAGTTTCAATCTTCAATTTGATGATTTTGTGATTGAATGTTAGAGAAGTTTTTATCCCCCTTTCTCTAGAACACGTGTCTCACACACACATCTTATGTTTGCGTTTTATTTTCTTAAACTTTTATATTTCTAGCTTTCAAGGATGTGCACTTTTAGTCCCTCCATGTCTTGTTGTTTATAAGTCAATTAATCTTCATTAATAAGCAACCATGTTAACTAGGTTAATATTCCTAGTTATACTCCTCATTTCAATTGTCAAATGAATATGGTAATTCAACTTTACTAAGCTCGGGAATGCTACAACCGACTTAATTTAAGTCTCGATAGCTCGGACATTTTATAAACTTTATTTTTCAAAAAACATTCATTCATCTTTTTATTTAACATTAGGTTTATTTATTTAAATCCTAATGTTTACCGGGTTAACTTTTTACAACTAATGGTATTTTACCCGCTCATCACAATTAACTTGGTTTAATTACTAAATTTATTTTTGGGGTGTTACAGCTCTAGGTTAAGCTCTGAAGCACGCATCCGACCATTTATTGACAAATTCTTGACTAACCAAAATTCTATCAGTTTTGCTAAACGTGTTCCCCGCCATAAAAGTAAACCTCTTCCCCTTCATAGCGTACTCAGACAACTTAGCCCAAAAAAATAAAAGAATTGAAATCTCCAACTCCAGCCGAGTTACGTTTTCATTCGTAAACCTAACTGTATAGATGTCTCTAAGTAAAATCCGCATACTGTAACGCTTCGCATTTTAGTACTTTCCTTATTTAGAAAATATGTTTGTATTTCTATTTTTGGAAACTTGTAATCTTATTGTATTCGTATTTCTCTTCCAAACATTGTAATCCGAGGCTTTGATCATAATAAAACTTGATTGCTAATACATTATTTTATACATACTTGTTATACGTTGCAAACATGGATACATGCTCATACTCGTAAATTCATACTTGGAATACTTGAAACACTCATTTTACATGCATTATACATATACACTACACTTGCTTGAAATACTTAAAAACCGGCTAAAATACGCGTAACCGGCCAAACTTGAACCCTTCAAGTGACTGGACTCCCTTCGTGTGAATGGACTTTCCATTCGTGCGAAGAGGCCCAATCCATCCGCACCAAACCTTCACTTGCTCTATAAATACCAGGCCATTTGCACACCTGACACTTTCCAGCCACTCTAAACTCTCTCAAACGCTCTGAACGCACACATTTCGGACAAGGTATTTCAGTAGCTGCTAAGTGAGTCTGAACTCACTTTCTTAGTCATTTCTTCCAACTTTTCTTCTATTTTCATCCATTTTCTTCAAACATTCTTGTTTGGACAACCTCTTAGATGGATTTCACGAGCTTGCATTGGCAGCTAAGATGAATCCTCACCACTTATGAGGCCCAAACAAAGACTTTGAAGATCTGTTTTGTTTAATATTCTTGTACAAACATTCTGACTTTAAAACTTGGTGAAATCTGGAACCCACCGAGCTCACAGCTAAGTCCATAATTGTGGGTTAGTTTTGAGGTTGATTTCAGCCAAGAAACGAGTATGTTCGCACAAAACAGAACCCACTCGTCCCAAAACAGGGCCATTCGCACGAAACAGTCTGTTCGCACGACTGAGTCTCTTCGCGCGAATGGACTTTTTGTTGCTTTTCGTTCATGCAAATTTCCAATTGTTAACACCATCCAGGATTTGTCATCTTCAATATGGACGAACCTGTGTTTTGGTAGAAGTGTGAACCATGGGAGCTCTGGCTTTCCAAACTAGTTCCACTACCTCACTTGTACCTTGCAAACGAACACCCAATCAGTCTCCTAGACTCAAAATAAGTTAACCCTGCCTCGCCTCCAACACTTGCCATGTTGGGAATGACACGCCCGGGTTGTCCTTATTCGACTGCTTGAATGTGTGTATTTATTTATTTATGTTATTCATGACCAACCGGGTTGTCGACTATGTCGATAAACTTTGAGCTTTGGTGAATCATACAATGAAGTGTTCGCACTTCCATGCTTAACATTCATGAACCCTGTGAGGATACTAGACTAATAAGACTATATAATATAATATCTAAATCCTAGCCGAAATCAGAACGTTAACCGATTTATGGTTAAGAGTCTCAAACAAGCCCATTCGCACGAATGGAATTCTTTCATTCGCACAAACTGGCATTCTGCCGCACAAATTGGTTCCTTTCGCACGAACAAACCCCTGTTCGCACGAATGGATCTTCCATTCGCACGAACAGTGTTGTGAGCTTTGGTTATCTTTTATCTTAGTTCTCTGTTCCTTGTTTCTGATTCTAATTGGCAAACCAGGACCCATGAAATCACATAAACTCAGTGTCAAAGCCAGTGCATGGATGAGATATACTTTCGTGTTAATACGTATACTTTTATACTTTAGTTCCAATCTGAATCCTTCGTTCAACTCCAAGCAACTCACACACCTTCGTTTACCGCTTATAGGGTAACCTCGTTGTTCCAACTCTCCTCATCGCAAACTCACGGATTAACAAAGGAAGCTTTGCAAAACCGTGAGTATACTCGACCCCTTTTTACTTTTTACACTTTTGGGTGGAACACATTCATGCTATCAAACTCACACAAACACACATACTTTATGCTTAATCACAAACAAACAATCATTCATACATGCTTAATACGTCATGCTTTAATTCATACGTGCAGGAACATTCTTATGTGGTATACTTGTCATTAACTTCGTACAAGCCTCCCTTAACATGTATAATGCTATAGGAGTAACGCACCGCTCGTATTCTTGAGGTCATGTTAAGTTAAAACAGAACAGTTCTATCGTTGCTATGATAGGATTACACTAGCGGTAATCTTTGGGTTGACATTTATAGTTGCATGCTAGTCATACGTTAATTTTAGATAACAAATTTTGCCATGTGGATTGTTTAAACGTTTATACTATGCTATTACTTAAAACTTGTATACTAGCCAATACTTTTTGTATTGGACTATACTTTCAAATGTGTTGCAAGAAGTTGAGTACAATAATGATGAAATCTAGTAGGGCTGAATAGATACACACCTTAGAAATCTAGTTTTGTTGTTGTATTTGTTTCGAGTATCATATAACGACCCTAAAATAAATCGACACCCTCGGAATATTTTCCAACACCCTAAAAATATTTAAAATATCCTAATATGTCTTAAAATACACACCGTATGTGAAAACCGAGCCCAAAATATGAAATATCATTAAAAATAATTAAAAAACAAGAAAAATAAAGTTTACGCGGTGCGCGTAAGCCATCTCTTGAGCTTACGCGGGCCGCGACAGCGCTAGGGTCAGGCGAGCCCCGGTGTTGACACGTGTCAGCAACGTGTTGAACCTAGTTCTTGACCCGGATCACCTACGGCCTAACACCCCTATTACGCGGGCCGCGTAAGCCTAAGCTTACTTTTACGCGGGCCGCGAGAGAACCAGATTTCAGCCCTATATAAGAAGGCATCGGGCCTTCATTCGAAATTCGCTCACAAACGTTTTCTTTCTCTAAATTCTGAAGATTTAATATAATCTCCGGGTATAATACCCCCTTAAATAACGAGGTTCTGCTCCGTTGTAAGTATCATAACCCCTGGATACGTATTAGATACTCTGCCCGATTGATCTAGGGTTCCGTAACGGCTGTCGTGGTTCTGCCCGACGTAGTCGTTGGAATGCCGTCTCGGGAGGGGGGGGGGGGGTATTACTAATGTTAAAATGGGTTATTATACTAATACGCATGAATTTGTGTAATTTATAGATTATTCCCAGGAAATCCTTACTGAAAACCTAAGACAGCAATGTGAGTAATCTCTTTTTGCAAATTGTTTTTACAAAACCTCACACGATTAATTATATATTAAGCAGTTATTGAGTATTTGTAAGGATACAATTGTCGTCGGTATGTTGGGGTTTTGTATACAAAATTTGTCACTGCCTTGCGAGGGGTAACATTTAAACAAGTCGGGTTTGACAGTACCGTGGGTGGTAATTAGTATGACTTGGAAACAAATGTAATTGCGAGACCGCCCTCAATACTGTACAATGGGTTTTATTTAAACTTGATTAAACTGGGATTCACTCACCAGTATTTCCCACTGACAAAATGTTTTAACCGCGTTTCAGGTAATAAAATGTAAAAGCCAAATAGAAGCCAGCTGGACAGCACCGAAGGCTTGAAAAAGTGGCAATAAAGTTACCTAAAATAAATAGATGTTTTTATTAAATAAAAATAGGATTTATTCCTATGAAAATGTGTGTACTGAAAACTTGGGTTTTACCCCCCATGTGTTTAATATTATGAAAGTGTGGTATTTTACTCTGATAAAATATTTCGTAACTACGGTCCTGATGTAATTTCCGCTGCCAAAATTGATAAAACACCAGATACCACCGAAACTGGCTGCGGCCGCCCGTTCCCGGGTTATTAGGGGACGGGGGTTACGACAGAAGGTGGTATCAGAGCTAAGCGACTGATTCAGCCACAGAAGTGTTCTGCTGACACCAAAATTCAAATTGTTAGGAAATAAATTACGGGAATACGTGCACAATTGTATTTTCTTGTTATGTGTTATTTGACTATTTGTTAGTTTACAGTATGAGCGACCAAGGACCATCTGACGCGTACCGTCAATTGTCTGGTTCGCCTAGAAGCGAAGGTGCCTCTTCTCAGCCTGCCCTCTCGGGGTACCCTGCTGATACGGAAGAAGGAATATTCGTATTTAAGGCTCAATCTGAAGAGCCATTTCCTCAGAAAAAGAGGGGATGGTTCAGTAGGGGAGCACATGAGCGTAGAAAGCGTATGAAAAAGTTACAAGAACAGAGAGTACTAGCCACAGCCAAAAGAGAAACCGATGCCTATGCCCAGGACATGCTTAATAGGGGTATAGCCAACATTCACATCTTAGCAACCACTGCAGCTGACCCTAACCTGGAGCAAATGTTAGCACCCCAACCACAACCACCAATTCCTGTCCAACCGATGGAGATAGAAAACCTTGAAAATCAAGTAGAAATGCATGATTTTAATCCGGAGGAAATACCTAGGGTACCCGCACCAAATCCCTTAGATCCAAATTACGACCCATGGTGGGAGGACAATAGGGACTATGTGCAACGTTACCCAATACACGAAGACATGCCCATGCAGAACCTAGGAGCCTACCCAGGGTTGGACCCTCTAGATCCCTATTACGATAATGATGTATTCATTAGGGAGATTCTAGAAAATCCTTACCCATACCAGGCCCCTATACCTCCATACCAGAAACCCGCACCCTAGATTCCGAACCCAGTCCTAGAACCTGCACCCCCAATGAGTGCAGAAAACGTACAAGAACTTAGGACATTTGGTGAGGAAATTTTATAGAGTAGTGAAAGGATGAGACAGGTGGGAGAGCGACTCGTCTGGAAGTACGACGAGCGCAATATGGATTTCTGGATGAATCCATATACGTAGAAGTGATGATGGAGAAGGTTATAATAATAATAATAATATATAATAATAAAATATGTGTGTATGTGTATGAAAAAAAAACTACGGATGCCTATTACTAGTAGTGTAGCTTTAAATTTTAGTCGGTATTGTAATTTTAATTTCAGTACTGGTTTGTAATAGATGCATATTATATGAATAGAGTAAAGTCGCAATGATCGACGCTTTTGACCAAAGTGCGTGTCATGTGATTTGCTATATTAAATACTATTTCGTGATATTAATGCGTGGTAAATGTTTAAAATTCAGATGGACAACGAAGTGAACCAGGAAAACCTGAACAATGAAAACTAGAGTGATAACCACCCGAATAACGATAATCTGAATAATGAGAATCCGAACAACAATAACAATGGAAACCAAGTGGATAATAGTGCCATCCAACACATAGTGGCACAAGGAATCATAGATGCAATGCCATTTATTATTCAAACTGTTAAGGAAGCTGATAATAAAAGTAAGCATAGCAGTAGGCGACCAACTGAACCAGAACACAGCGTAAACAATGGACCCGTACTTCAAGTGCCCATTCCCAAAAGAAGAAGAACCATGCCTTATGGTTGTTCTTATAAAGAATTCGGGTCCTGCAAACCAATAGAATTCTCGAGCAATGAATGACCCATTGCAGCTCTACGCTGGATAGAAAAGACTGAGGTTGTTTTAAAGATAAGCAATTGTGCTGAAGAAGACAAGATAATGTTTGCTTCTAATCTATTTAAAAACTCAGCCTTAGAATGGTGGAACACTATCCTCCAGTCAAGAGGAAGTGATAGGGTTTACAACATGGAATTGGAGGAATTTAAAAATATGGTAGAAAGGAAATTATGCCCTCCCAATGAAAAGGAACAGATAGCAAATAAATTTTTGAACCTTAGGATGACCGGGGTAGATAGTAAGGGTTATACTACCACATTCTTTGAATATGCTAGAATAGTACCAACCCTTGCATCACCTGAACCGGTATTAATCTCCCGATACATCTGGGGATTAATTGGAGAAATTAGGCATGTAGTCAAGGCAGCTAGACCTCAAACCATAGAAGAAGCTATAGAACTAGCCAATACCTTGACTGATGAATTAGTACGTACACGAGAAGAAGACCAGAGGAGAAACCTAGCCCAAAGACTTACCGAAGAATTCCGTTCTGGGAATTCCAACTGTAGGAATGTAGGTTCTACCTCTGCACCATACTGCAAGGTCTGCAAGAAGAAGCATTCAGGAAAATGCTCCACTCACTGCAACTTCTGCAAGATGCCAGGACACAAGGAAAAAGATTGTAGGAGGAAATCCAGTAATGGACTGTGCTTCAACTGTGGAGAAAAAGGTCACATAAAGCCAAACTGTCCGAAATTGGCTCCAGCTGCGAACAACAAGAACACTAAAAATGCTAGAGCATTTGTTCTAACGGAATATGAAGCCAAAATGATTCCAGACGTCATAGCCGGTACGTTTTTAGTTAATGATGTTTTTGCTAAAGTATTATTTGACTCTGGTGCAAACCAAAGTTTTATTAATACTTCATTTTGCAAACTTCTCAATCAACCATTAACTAAACTCTCACAAGAATGTCTAGTCGAGACAGTGAATGGAGAAACGGTTAGGATTTCTGAAATCTTGCAGGGAGCAAGAATAGAATTTTTAAATCAAAATTTTATTGCAAACCTTTACCCAATGAATCTGGCAGGATTTGATATTGTATTAGGAATGGATTGGTTAATAACCAATAAAGCCAGTATTTTATGTGATCAAAAGTCAATCCAAGTAAATTCACCAAGGGGTGAAAAGATCACAATTAAAGGAGATAAGCCATCTAGATCCACGAAATTCATCCCTGCGATGAAAACTGCAAGTTGTATAAGAAAAGGATCTATAGTATATTTGATTTCTATAATCACTAACACTAAAGGAAAAGAACTAAAAGACATTCCAGTAGTGTCTCAGTTTTCAGATGTCTTTCCAGAAGAATTACCAGGACTACCACCAGACAGAGAAGTTGAATTCAGAATTCACCTATTGCCAGGAATAGCACCAATCGCCAAAGCACCTTACCGTTTGGCACCCGCCGAAATGTAGGAACTAAAGAAACAGTTAGACGAATTATTGGAGAAGGGATTCATACAGCCAAGCTCATCGCCATGGGGAGCACTGATTTTATTCGTCAAAAAGAAAGACAGATCAATGCGTATGTGCATTGACTACCGTGAATTGAACAAGGTCACAATTAAGAACCGGTACCCATTACCAAGAATCGATGATCTGTTCGATCAATTGTAAAGAGCTCGATTTTTCTCAAAAATCGATTTAAGGTCAGGATATCATCAATTAAAGGTACATGAAGAGGACATTCCTAAAACCGCATTTAGAACAAGGTATGGTCATTATGAATTTACTGTCATGCCATTTGGTTTAACCAATGCCCCAGCCGCATTTATGGACATGATGAACCGAATATGTAAGCCATATTTGGATAAATTCATAATTGTTTTTATTGATGATATTCTCATCTATTCTAAAAGTAAAGAGGAACATGCAAAGCATTTGCACGTACTTTTAAGTTTATTAAGAAAGGAAAAGCTTTATGCTAAATTTTCAAAGTGCGAATTTTGGTTAGAACAGGTACAATTTCTTGGACACTTAGTCAACCATGAAGGAATTCATGTAGATCCAACTAAGATCGAGGAAATTACCAAATGGAAAACCCCTGAGTCACCAACCGAGGTTAGAAGTTTCTTAGGATTGGCTGGTTATTATAGAAGATTTATTAAGGATTTTTTCTAGAATAGTCATTCCCTTAACTAAGTTAGCCAGTAAATCCATTAAGTTTGAATGGGGACCAAAACAAGAAGAAGCATTTAGAATTCTTAAGCAAAGATTAACCCATGCACCCATACTAGCATTACCAGAGGGAACTGAAGACTTTGTAGTCTATTGTGACGCTTCTAAGTTAGGTTATGGATGTGTGTTAATGCAACGTAAAAAGGTTATAGCTTACGTGTCTAGACAACTTAAGAATCATGAAGAGAATTATTAAACCCATGATTTGGAATTAGGAGCCATAATTTTTTCCCTGAAGATTTGGAGACATTACCTTTATGGTAGTAAGTTTACCATATTCACTGATCATAAAAGTTTAAGGTATGTTTTCGGGCAAAAAGAGTTAAATATGAGACAAAGACGCTGGATGGAGATTCTTAGTGATTATGATTGTAATATCCAGTATCATGCAGGAAAGGCAAATATAGTGGCTGATGCTTTAAGCCGAAAGTATCACGAAAAGCCAAAAAGGGTACGTTCTCTTAAATTAAATCTACAAGTAGATTTAAATGATCAAATTAGAAAAGCACAAGAATCAGTAATCAAGGATGATACTGAAAAATTAAAAGGAATGATTAAAGAATTAGAGCAAGGAACATATGGAATTTGAAGGTTTCATAAAAAGAGAATGTGGATACCTAAATTAGGGAACCTACGTCATCGTATATTAGAAGAAGGCCATAAGTCCAAATATACGATGCATCCGGGAAATGATAAGATGTATCAAGATTTAAGAAAGAATTTTTGGTGGATAGGAATGAAAAAAGATATAGCAGCCTATGTTTCTAAATGTTTAACCTGCTCACAAGTTAAATCTGAACACCAGAAACCCTCAGGATTGCTGCAACAACTAGAGATGCCAGTTTGGAAATGGGAATTGATAACAATGGATTTTGTTACCAAATTACCCAAAACAAGAAAAGGTAATGATACAATCTGGGTGATTGTAGATAGGCTAACCAAGTCAGCTCATTTTCTACCAATGAAAGAAACTTTCAGTATGGAACAGTTAGCTAAATTATATGTAAATGAAATAGTTTCATTACATGGAATTCCTTTATCAATTGTTTTTGTTAGGGACAGTCGTTTTACCTCTCATTTTTGGGCAAGTTTCCAAAAAGCTATGGGAACCAAGTTGAATCTAAGCACAACTTATCATCCTCAAACAGACGGACAAAGCGAAAGGACAATTCAGACAATGAAGGACATGCTTAGAGCTTGTGTAATTGATTTCGGAGGTAATTGGGACGATCACTTACCTTTAATAGAATTTTCTTATAATAACGGTTATCACATAAGTATTAATGTTGCACCATTCGAAGCACTTTATGGACGAAAGTGCCGAACCCCAGTCTGTTGGGCAGAAATTGGGGAAAAGAAACTATCCGGACCTGAGATAGTGCAAGAAACAACTGACAAGATTATTCAAGTCAAGGAACGACTGAAAGCAGTACGTGATCGACAGAAGAACTATGATGATAACTGACGCAAACCGTTGGAATTTCAGATAGGAGATAAAGTATTGTTAAAAGTCTCTCCTTGGAAAAGAGTGGTAAGATTCATCAAACGGGGAAAGCTAAGTCGCATGTATGTTGGACCTTTCGAGATTATTAGAATAATAGAACCTGTAGTGCCTAGCTGTATTTCATGTATCTAATCTCAAGAAATGCCTAGCTGACGAATCACTCGTAGTGCCTCTAAAGGATATAGAGGTAAATGAGCAATTAAAGTTCATAGAGAGACCTCTGCAGATTGAAGACAGGAAAGTCAAGAACCTCAAGCACAAGAGATTAGTTTTGGTCAAAGTAAAGTGGGACTCCAAAAGAGGACCAGAATACACATGGGAACTTGAATCAGAAATGCAAAGGAAATATCCATACCTATTCCAGTAGATCTCGAGGACGAGCTCTAAAATAAGGTGGGGAGGATATAACGACCCTAAAATAAACCAACACCCTCGGAATATTTTTCGACACCCTAAAAATATTTAAAATATCCCAATATGTCTTAAAATACACCCCGTATGTGAAAACCGAGCCCAAAATATGAAATATCATTAAAAATAATTAAAAAACAAGAAAAATAAAGTTTACGCGGGGCGCGTAAGCCATCTCTTGAGCTTACGCGGGCCGCGACAACTCTAGGGTCAGGCGAGCCCCGGTGTTGACACGTGTCAGCAACGTGTTGAACCTAGTTCGTGACCCGGATCACCTACGGCCTAACCCCCCTATTACGTAGGCCGCGTAAGCCTAAGCTTACTTTTACGCGGGCCGCGAGAGAACTAGATTTCAGCCCTATATAAGAAGGCATCGGGCCTTCAGTCGAAATTCGCTCACAAACGTTTTCTTTCTCTAAATTCTGAAGATTTAATATAATCTCCGGGTATAATACCCCCTAAATAACGAGGTTCTGCTCCGTTGTAAGTATCATAACCCCTGGATACGTATTAGATACTCTGCCCGATTGATCTAGGGTTCCGTAACGGCTGTCGTGGTTCTGCCCGACGTAGTCATTGGAATGCCGTCTCGGGGAGGGTATTACTAATGTTAAAATGGGTTATTATACTAACACACGTGCATTTGTGTAATTTATAGATTACTCCCAGGAAATCCTTACTGAAAACCTAAGACAGCAATGTGAGTAATCTCCTTTTTGCAAATTGGTTTTACAAAACCTCACACGATTAATTATATATTAAGCAGTTATTGAGTATTTGTATGGATACAATTATCGTCGGTATGTTGGGGTTTTGTATACAAAATTTGTTACTGCCTTGCGAGGGGTAACATTTCCACAAGTCGGGTTTGACAGTACCGTGAGTGGTAATTAGTATGACTTGGAAACAAATGTAATTGCGAGACCGCCCTCAATACTGTACAATGGGTTTTATTTAAACTTGATTAAACTGGGATTCACTCACCAGTATTTCCCACTTACAAAATGTTTTAAACGCGTTTCAGGTAACAAAATGTGAAATCCAAATAGAAGCCAGCTAGACAGCACTGAAGGCTTGGAAAAGTGGCATTAAAATTACCTAAAATAAATAGATGTTTTTATTAAATAAAAAATATGATTTATTCCTATGAAAATGTGTGTACTGAAAACTTGGGTTTTACCCCATGTGTTTAATATTATGAAAGTGTGGTATTTTACTCTGATAAAATATTTTTTAACTACGGTCCTGATGTAATTTCCGCTGCCAAAATTGATAAAACACCAGATACCACCGAAACTGGCCGCGGCCGCCCGTTCCCGGGTTATTAGGGGACGGGGGTTGCGACATATCATGTTGTATTTGTTTTATGAACTTTCTTGTATTTTTGTTTCCAATGTTGTACTAAGAATATTTTCAATGAAATGAAATTCGGTTTTGGTAAATATTGTCGCAAAATAGTGTTTTGAAGTCTCTAGCAATCTCGTTTTCGTCTCACTCCGATGTTTCTGCCATCGGTTGGGGTGTGACACATACCTTTGGTATTGGTTCTTAGGGACTCGATATTAGACCACAATGCCCTTTTGTCCATTACACCCCCTAGAGCGTAGTTGTTCAAAATATTCCTCTAGTTATTACTCCCCTTTATTTTACATTTAATCAACAAATAGTTCTGATGCTTTAAAAGAATGTTGATGAGAGAATCAATTAGGATCCAACATACATAATAGTTTGTGAAGAAACCTTCGCATTCATGTAATCAATAACGAAACTCCGTTTATCCCAGTATTTCGAGACATCAAACTTCGATGGATCTGGGAACCAAATCTCTTGGAAAACAATAAAATAAATACCCTCCTCATCTTAAGTTATCCTGATTCATTTGGCTTTAGCTGCGAGCCCTATCCATCAGATACTAATAGACATGTAGTTTATTGATAACCAAGTCCAATCCCTTTCCCCATAATTGTATCACACACTTGATGTTTAAAGTTAAGAAGATCAGCTCCAACGACTAAACCAAAATCAATCGTGTATTGCACATCCTTTTCTATACCATCTACCGAATTTCCTTGTTAAAAGAAATATGTGTTCCATTCATGCTATTCCATTGCTTCTCTGTTCCGATCGCTCATCCTTGAACCATTACCTTACCAATAGAATCTAGATACTTTGGTATGGTATGTTCGGTTAAGCAGCGATATATGTACTCATAAGAAAAAGGGCTCCCATTCCAGGCCTTTAATGCTTCTGTACCCCAAAAAAAAAATTATAACCCTCAATATTTACAATCACCCTTCATTGATTTACAAACTCAATTTATGTTCATGATGAGTGAGTTATCTGATTTAGGTTGAAAGCCATCGTAATTTGTTACCCACCATGTTAGTTGACGATGATGGACCTCGTGTCTTTAGGCCAAATGGAACCTTATTCGTGGTCCTTTTTTTTGGTCCAAGCTGAGAGAGAGTTGGGGACTTAACAACCTGGGCTCATTGTTTTTTATTTACTTCAACTTTCCTACTTTTTCGTCACTAATAAACATTCCAAGTTCTCTACCATCCCGTGCTCATTTTTTCACGCCCTAATCCCTGAATGATCTTAAATAAAAAATGTTTTATAAAACAGAAAAGAATAACTTAATCCTATTTCAATATTATTAATTGCTTTTTAATCCACTTGTGACAAAATAATATCATTATTAATTATTTATTCGTCATATATAAACCGTTAACTTTGATCATAATTTTATAATAATTAAATATTAATCAAATCTGCATAACAGTTATTAACAAGAATAGCAAATTTAATTTATGACATACCAATAAAATTATTTTATTTACTTTAAATACAAATTATACATAAAAGATACACAATAATTATAATAATATTGTTTATAGAAATTAATATATGTAATGTAATACGTAATTTAAGTCGTATGAAGTATGTGTGTGTGTATATATATATATTTCAATTTTCACCCCGTATAATACATGAACTATTATTGTATTTTGGAACATGTGCCGGTTGTTGTGATAATTCAAGTTAGTAGTGTAAATTGTTATTTTTTAAACGGTGACTTTCTTGTGTTAGGCCTCCTCACTCCCCAAATTACAGAGCCTTGTTGTCCCATTCCGGCCAGACTGTGTTGTCTTAACGAGGTCTACGCTGGTTTCAAAGTTTGGCTTGGACGTTCCACCAGGAAATCATACTGCCGACTAGCAGTTGACATAATTCAAATACGTCAGTTATATGATTTTTTTACAGATTATATGATTATATCATTCATATTATATAACCATGTATAATCTTCGAGTTTATAATTAGCCTATAATAGTTTATAGAGTAAACTTCCGTTTTGCTCCCTGTGGTTTGGTCACTTTAACGGTTTTACCCCAAACCTTTAAAAATAGGCAGTTTACTCCCTGATCTATGAAGCCTTTCATGATTTCACTCCCCGCATCTAACTCTATCCAAATTATTTGTTAACTGAAAGGGCATTTTGGTAACTTCAAATATAAAACTAAGGGTATTTTAGTAAACTACAAATAAAAGATTATATTATATATTATATATAATAATAAAATATAACAAACCCATCATCTCTTCATTCTCTTCTACCCTCTCTGCACTCTCTTCTCTCTCAAGTCTCAACCCTACCCAGCCACCATCAGCCCCATCATCACCGCCGGCGACCGCCCACCACCATCAACCACCACCTTGAAATCAGAACAACCACCTATCTTCTCTCTCTATATACCAATCACACTATTCTTCTTGAAATCAATCCCACGCTGCCTTAACATCTCGATCGAATCATTAGCAAAGATATCTTCATTGACATTAAACATGCGAAAATTAAACTGTCAAATGCAAGGCTTATCAGTCCCATAAGTGGGTAAATTCCCATCTTCATCAGAAAAAGTAAGACCCAATTGAATCAATTTCAACATATCAACATTATCCTTCAAACATAATTATAATCATTAATATTCTTAAACTGTGCCAATGGACGAAGAACAACACCAGGAAACTCAGTATCCATTGCAATATAAGGGTAATCATCAACAATTTCTCGAATCAAAGCAAACTCTTCTTCAAGATTATCATTCCATACTACTATGATATGAATAGACTCACTTTTCAGAACATCAGACATCTTAAAGATTCAATTTTTTCTTGATGGATATTTCACCTTTTCGCTAAAACTGAACCAGATCTGCAATAATTCAACAAACCCAAAAAAAAATCAATCTTTAACAAAACCCACAAAGGAAAACACAAAAAGATTCAATCTTTATCATCATATTGAACAACTCTTGAAGATCAAGAACAGGGGTGATTAAAAATCTTTAAAAGAATAATAAAAATCTTACCTTTTTGGAACAGGGTGAGATCTGAGGGTGTAATCAAACAAATCTTGAAGCTCTAAATCAAAATCGGTGTGAAATTGTTTGTTTGTTTGAAGATTTGAGATTTTTAGGGTTTGATTTGGGTTGGGAAGTTCAGTGATGGAGGATGGTGGGGGACTGGTGATGATGGCAGGTGGCGGCGGCAGGATGGTGGTGGTGTCCGATTAGAAGATGGAGAAAATCAGGGATGGTGATTGTTGGCAACTGTACTAATATATGTATGTATATTAGAGAGAGCAAGAGATTGGTAATTGATAACTTGGTAAGGGTGGATGGTGATTGTGGTTGTTGTTACAGCATAAAGATATATTTTATATTAACAAATTACTTATATATAATTAAATCATTATTTATTAAATTACTATAATACCCTTATCTTTAACATACATTTTAGACAGAGTTAGGGACGGAGAGTGAAATGGAGAAATGCTTCATAGATCAGGGAGTAAACTGGTTATTTTTAAAGGTTTGGGGCAAAACCGTTAAAGTAACCAAACCACAGGGAGCAAAACGGAAGTTTACTCTAGTTTATAATTAGCCTATAATAGTTTACAATATTCGAATACCAAAATAGGTATAAAATCAGCATTCATTATCGTATAAATATAGAATCTCTAACTTATATTATACTAGAATTAGATTTACGAAAAAAAGGAATGAAATTTATTGTGAAAAAAGCCATTCTTAAAATAAATAAAAAATAATAATTCTTTTTATACCATAGTGGTATTCTCGTAATATGAAGCAATTACCAGTCCCAAAACCGTCCTAAAACTCTCAGCTGTCTCCGTTTCGCAGCGTTACCTCTTTTTTTTTTTTGAAAGGTGTGGATCAGCTGGTTTGGAAGAGTCCCCAAGGCCGCAAGACGCGCGCCCACCCGAGTTCGAATCGCCGGCCAGCAATGCCGTACCTCCCGGTTCGACCGGAACTCGAGCCCCCGTGCGGGAACCCCACAAGCCATTCTCAAGACGAGAGCCGGGATCGAACCCGTGACCTATGGGTAAACCCTCACACCTCCGACCAGCTGGGCTGGCCATCATTGGCCGCAGCGTTACCTCTAACCTCCTATAAAAAAACAAATAAAAATGCACAAACAGACACCCACTTTCACTCGTCGCGCGTGTAGCTCACCATCAAGATATCACTTAACACCAGACAACGTGCTCACCAAGTTTCCCATTAACGCGCGTGAAGCATATCCGACTAATGGCGGCCAAATTGTGGCATGATATGCATGACCATGGATGGTGAAGATCATGCATCATGGATGCCCATGACAGCTCATCAAACATTCACACATAAAAAAAAAACATTTACATTACAATTACTGATAAAATTAAAACTTATTAATTATTTCCAAGCGTTATTTACCTCCCTAATAAATTTAAAATATACAAAATTTATTATTATTATATATATAGAACTCATTCGGTGTAGAGTAAATTGCCAAAATCGTCTATGAGGTTTGGCATGCTTGTCAATTTTATCCAAAACAACGTTTTTGTATCATATTGTTTTTAACTTTTGGGATTTTTCATCTAAACGTCTATTTTTTTTTTTTTTTTTACCAAAATTGTCCTTGAGATTTAGGATTTTTTTTTGCCATTTTCATTAATGTATGACAGAAAAAATAAAACAAAATAGATGTTTGGATAAAAATGACAAAAAATCACAAAAGCGAAGGTTAAGATAATAAATTTTTTTTTTGAATAAAACTAAAAAAACATGTCCAAACCTTAGGGACGGATTTTGTAATTTACTCTTCCATATAAATGTAAAGTAAGTTTATTATTTACTTTCCAAATAAAACTCTTCCATATAAATATAAAGTAAGTTTATTATTTACTTTCCAAATAAATTTAAAACACACAATTTTTTCAAATATTCACATGCCCCATATAGAATTACAGACAATATTAAAACTAATTAATTAATAGTTATTTCCAAGCGTTATTTACTTTCCAAAATAAATTTAAAATATACAAAATTAATTATATATATACACACATATCTCCAACAATATTTGCGTTTTGAATACTAGAAAAACGGAGTCAATTAACAGAGCAACAAACAACAACAAGAGCAAGAAGTTGAACAATCAAATCACCATTAATCCTCAAAAGGGGTTTCAATTTTCTACAAAAAAAAACCTAAAATTGATCATCGGTACGTCATTTTCTCCATCATTTTGTTACAATTTTGCTTCAATTTCAGTTAATTTTGCCTCAAATCGGTTGAATTAAACCCTTTTCTTTTCAATTTATTTTCAGTTTTATACCAAAAATTGGTGGAATTAAGCTAAAATTTACTGTTTTTGTAGCTGCAAAAAGGGGTTTTAGGGTCAGAAAAAGCAGAAAAGAAGTGATTTTATGTCGGCAAGCTTATTGAAGCTCTGGATTTCTTTTGCTCTGTTTTTCTGCTGGTTTATTCAGCAGAGTTTGATGCGTTTGAAGCCGAAAAGGTAAACAAATATTATGATTATTTCATCATAATCTGTTTTATGTTATGTTTTGTTGTTCAGATCTTTAAGATTTGTGTTTATTTCACAGGAATTGTTCTGGATTTGGGTTTTTTTGGCCGTTTGGTTACAGAGCATCCCCTGTTTTCCCCTGTTTCTAAATATTTTATAACTTTTTCCGGTGAAATATGCCGGAAAATCAAGAAACTGTTTCCGGCAAGAAACCCAGAAGGAGGAGAAAGATAACAAACAAAACAAATAACATTATGAGAACTGTTAGGATCATCTGTCATGATCCAGATATGACAGATTCATCAGATGATGATGGGCCTAATGGGCCCGTTAGGCCCAATAGGCCCAAGAGTAAGACGATTGTTCGGGAAATCAAGATTCCGATGATCACTCCGGGGACCGGTTCATGTCAAGATAGCAGCATTAGTCAGAAGAATTCGTTAAAACCGAAAAAGGGTTTGAGGCGACCCGCGAGTCAACCCCGGATAACATCCGGGTCGAAGTACCGTGGTGTCCGGCTCAGGGAGTCGGGGAACTGGGCTGCGGAGATCCGCGACCCGTTTAAGAAAATGCGGGTTTGGCTCGGGACGTTTAGGACTCCGGAAGAGGCTTCTCAAGCTTATGAAGTAAAGAAACTCGAGTTTGAAAGAATGGCGGAGTCGTTAGGGATTCCGCCTAACAAAATGAAAAAACCAGCTTCTGATGAGAAGAAGCCTGTTGTTTCGGAGGAATCTGTCGGGTTAATCGCGCACGCGTCACCATCGTCTGTTCTTGAAAGGGAATCAAGAATCTTTATCAATGATAACAAAAAGATGGAACCTTTTATCGACGAGTCGTTAGATGTTTTGTCGGATATCGGGGTTCTTGAACCGGTGGACGAGGGTTTGTCACTAGCCGAAATGAGTAATGATTTGGACCTCGGGTTGGAACTCGGGGCGCAGTTTCTCGACAGTTTAGTGCTACCATTAGACGGGTTCGGGTGCATTGATGATTTCCCGCTTTGTGGGCTCGGTGATGGGCCGAGCGATTTGCCCGATTGGGATTTTGGCGAGTTGAACAACGAAGAACTTACTTGGATCAACACATTAAGATTTGACGACCCGTTAAACTGCGATCAGCCTCCGCAGTTGTCGATGAGTTTTGCAGCTAGTAATTAACTATTTAATTGGTAATTAATATTATAATTAATTATTAATTTATATTAAGCAGTTTTAGCATCTAATAGTTTTGGAGAGGATTCTAATTTAAGGACAGAAAATGGTTAATTTATTTGTTTAAATTAGAGAGATTTCTAGTGACTTTGATTAAAAATTGATGTTCTGGTTGCTTGTTTTTGTGGTGTTGTGTTTTGTTTGAAAGTGTACTGTTTTTGATGCACAAGGTACAAGTGTTTGGTTGGTGTGAAAGCAACTCAAAAGATGTTGCTGGGAATCCCAACTGTCTAGTCATAGTAAGTAGTATAGTGTGCTATAAATTCTATTCCTAGTGCAATAAAGTGGGGAGACTAAATGTCAACAATTTAATTAAAAAAAGTTTAAATAGTCAAATCATTTATTTTTTTTTTTGAACGGTTGCAGACCAGTTGGTCGAGCACGGCTGGCGAGTTGCCAGCCTACCTGGGTTCGAGTCCTGCACGGCCCGCAGTTAAGCGCCTTCCGTACCGGTCGAAACTCCAGCCCCCCCGAGCGGGAACCCCACCGAAGCGGGTAAACCCTCTCACCTCCTCTTTGCTTGGAGTGGGGATCGAACTTGAGACCTCTCACAAGGCCTAAGTCTTTTCCACCACTCCACCAAAGGATCATTGGCGTCAAATCATTTATTTATAAAATGAATGTAGTTTCATAAAAAAAAAAATTATAAGAGTAGAGGGTATGGAGAGCCCCATCCTCAAGAGGATGGGCCGTCACGTAGGAAGGGCTTGAGGTTGATGGACCTAGGGGGTGGGGGACGAACCTCTTTATATATATATATATGTATGTATAGGTATATTTGAGAGGAGAGAGGAGAATGGCCCGTCGACTTCGTCTGTGGGGAGCCGGTTACGCCGGGACGGGATGAGGGGGGCGGTGTGGGGGACCGGCGCCGGGCCTAAGCCGGCCCCCATACCGCTTAGTCTAATTGGCATGTTTTATAGTCATCAAGGGACAAGATTTGTTGCGGTGTTGGTAAGGTGCTTTTTAAGAGGTTCAGGGTTTAAATCTGGTAGAGTTGAATGTCATTTTAATCTTTGTGGTTTGGGTTATTTTGCAAGTTTAGTTCAAAAGTTTTAATTTTCGTCTGTGGGTCAAAAAAGGTTTCACTGTTGCCATTTTAGTCAATTGGGCTAACTTCATTCATTTTTTCTGATAACGAGAAGGGCAATTTTCGGCCATATAAAATGACTGAATTGCCCTTCTCGTTAACAGAAAAAAATGAATGAAGTTAACCTAGTGGACTAAAATGGAAACAGTGAAACGTTTTTGTACCCACAGGCGAAAAATGAAACATTTGAACTAAACTACCAAAATGACTTAAACCACTGGGACTAAAATGACATTTAACTCAATCTGGTAAGACGAACATGTAACATTAGTTAGTTGGTTTGGCGTTCAAAAAACAATAAATTGGTATATTCTATAAAAGACACAAGGAGTAATAACTTTGAAACAGTTGTGGTAAAGTATACTATTTTGGCTGGTTGGTTTTATTTTAAAAGTTTAAGTTATTTTTAGTAGTTTATGTTTTAAAGCTTAGATTTTAAAATCAAGGCTAAAATTCAGATGTTTTCTGGTGGTTGGAGTTAAAAACATTTTTTATAAACTTTTCTGTAGTTAAAATATTTTTATAAATATTTTTAAAACATATACATAATCTCGTTAAGATCTTATTTTTCTAAAATCGTAACTACCCTTTTCATCCTAAACAGTTTACCTTGATTGTTCACATTCGCAAATTAATGAGCATCATTAGTAAAGTAAACTTTGTGCTAACAATTTCGTCTCCATTAGGCCACCCGTAGTGGGGCGCCATATGACGGCAAAACTGGGCATAGTGCTCCCATAGCGCCGCTAACACCACTACGGCGGGCACTATGGGGTGGGTTTTTTCTTTTGGCGTTATTCTCTTCGCGGCGTCATCTTCTCCAGAATGTTTCCCCCCATTCACACACATATATATACATACATATGTATGTATAATTGAAGGGGTTATATAACCCCCCTTACCACTACACCCTCTTGATATAATGCCCCATAAAGCTCATCTGTTACACATTTCGCCACTTGTCTCATAACGCCCGCAAAGAAGCTTTATGACTACTACACATAGTCTTACAAAAGTAAGGTAAAATTTATAATTCGGTTATGACTGACACACAAGGCTATACGTTTAAGACAAATGTGAATCATGAAAATTACATAATGTATAACAAAAAGTAGTGAGAGAGGAAAACATTGACAACTACATAGCAATTTTACTCATGACATTAAAAACAATAGATTTTTAATGGCATTTTTGACATTTTTACAATCCACAAGTATTATTACATGTTATATATAGAAATTTTTATTGGTAGACAATAAAGGAAAACAGAGGCCCCTCTTGAGTGTGGTATCTACCATGAAATGTGTATGGTAGCTGTGATGCAATTGGTGAAAAACCTAAATCACATGGTTAATGAGGTATCTCAGTCAAATTTGTTTGCTTCCCCACATGGCAAATAACTAAATATCATTCTCCTTCATGTTTATATTTCTTTCAAATTTTATAGATTTTCTAGTTTGATTTATATACAGTGATAGACCGAGAAATTTTTTCATGAGAGCGGAATTTTTTTAGGGTGGTTTATCTATAGCTAAATATTAAAAGAAATGGTCAACTTCGGGTCAAGTTGAGTCAAGCCAGGTCACATACTAAAAAGATTAAACCTAATTAATTTCTAAATATATAATAAAAATTCGTCGATCTTCACTAGAAATACATAAGGGAATTACAATATATTTACAATTGCTCTTTATGGATTTTTATTTTTGAAATCCAATCATAACGTAATAAAATTAATAAAACTAGAAAACCCTCTAAACAAATATTTTGAATGATATTATATAAAGTAAAAAAACTAAAAAAATGTATGGAAATCTTAAAGAATATCCCAAGCTATTAACCAAACATCTCAAACAAACATTTTCTTCCCTTTTAACCTAACATGCTATTATTAAAAAGTAGTCTTTAATAAATAGTGGCAGAATAGAACTTTAAACATGAGAATCACAATAAAAAAGTTTACTCTCTAACAAATATATTCATGAACCAAACTATATACCTATTGTGAAGGAAGTGAGTTGTTTAATACATAATTAATTATAAGTAGATGTGTGTGAAAACTACTACTTGTAAAAGTGATAAATCAGTATTTAGACGACTATTGTTCTCTTTCTCACTACATCTGATACAAGTATTTATACGATTTTACATCAGCTATTTAAGATTATTTATGTATAGAAACCGGCTAAGAAATTATTATAAAATAAAATGCAATAAAGTGCTTTTTTATGTAACTAGTTTGGAGGATGAATAGGTCCTGAGTTCGATTCCTAAAAGGGAGATTTTACCATATTTATTTGGTTTACTCCTGAATTGGTGTATAGACATTATGTCTGCTGGAGATGAATATGATCGGGTGGTTCCGCTGATAACACGATGATACTCTTGTCGTTCGTCAGTGATCCAAATTTCACGTTAAAAAAAGTTTGGAGGATGATAAAATGTTCGATTCTCTGGCAATTTTAGTGGGGAATGAGATGATGGATAGTAAAACATAAGTGGTCGGTTTAGGGTATTCTATGAATATAGTATAGTTGATTGATCCCACACTCCAGCCTTTGACTTTTTAATTCTGAATTCTCTCGGTTACATTTTTTATGCTTGGAACTTGGATATTCTTAAAGGGAACACACCTATTTCTTACATGGTCACTCAGGTTGTAATGAGTATAAACCATTTAATTAATTAATTTTATAAAAAAACTATTCAAATAGGTTTTTAGACCCATGTGAGTTTTAATCAAATTGTAAATATGCAAAATGGATTAAAATGTTGTAATAAATGGGCTAAAAACCAATCACAAACGACTCTAATAAATAGGTTAAACCAGTTTAAACTTGCTAGCCATGTCAACCAAACATTAATTATTTAATTAAAATAGGTCCATACGAACATAACCAGTTTATACAAATCTTATTATTTTTGTGCCTTGTCAGGAGTTACCTCCACTACTTAAAATCATTATGAGTGACATAAAACACATTAAACACCCTTTGATAGTTTGATTATGTAAATGTTATAAAAAAACATATCAGTGGTTATTACAAAAGTTTTAGTTTCTCTCTATCTTAAATTTTCAAATTCAAACAGATGTTGGGTTTAGAGGTGTACAAAAACCGTACCCGGAACCCGGTTTTTTTAATACCCGGGTATTCTATACCTAAAACCGGAACCGACCCTACATGTAGGGTATAGATAGGGTATGCATTTTGATCTCAATACCTGGAACCGGAACCGATCATACCCGATTAATACCCAAAACTGGACAAGAACCGGAACCAATTATACCCGATAGATGATTCTAATACCTTTCTTTTAAATTTATGTTAGTGCATTTATTCTAATTTTCTTACATTATACAATGCATATTTAATAATAATAAACAAAAAAAAAAAAGAGAAATTAGGGTAATAAAAACGCAATAGAGTATTAAAAAATACGAAAATATAGAACTTAAAAACTTGGAAATAGGGTATAAACACCCGAAAATAGGGTATTTTAATACCTGGTTTCTTAAGAACCGGAACCGAACCCTACCCGGAACCGGGCACATACGGTACGGTTTTTCGGTCAAATGAGTTATTATTCGTTTAGCCACTCGCTTGAATATTCATCTAGAGATGAAAGAAAAAGAAGTTACAATGAATTAAAGTATGTTGTTCGATCATGAATACATTCACTTGGATATGTTTTGAAATCTATTTATTAATTTTTCTCGTTCGCAAATGAGTTATTTTTAATTGGGCATTCTTTACATGGGCTACCGAAAACTTGTGGGCCGAAGGTGATGCATTCTTTGATTTGGGATGAAGTTCATTAATGCATTACCTAGTATTTAGGCTTCTCTTATTTCTGAATCGGTCCGGGCTTCACTGTACCATGTGAGGGTGAGCATGAGTTGGTTTGATTTGATTATGGGCTAAAACCAAATTTATAACCAATATTACAGTTTTTAAATTTTCATCACCGATTGGTTTCGGTTAATTGTTGAAAAGATTGATTGGTTAATTTGATTAACCTTAGGATGGACGGAATCATTGCGGTAAACACATGCGGGGAGGGGTTTTACCGATCGGTGATGGAGTGCCGGGTGTTGGATCGGTGAGCGGGGAGAGCTTCAGCAGTGACTACTCACCGATGTGGGAAGAGAAGGGGTAGAGGAGAGTGAGGGGGTTAATAGTGGGCCCCACCCTTTTTCAACCAATCGCATTTTTTTTTAAATTCTTTACCACTCTTCATGTGTTTGAACCATTGCCAGTGATTGAGTGCAAAATGGGAAGTGGAATGGGGACTTGACATGACATGATATTATTGGCTAGATAATAACTCAAACACCCTAAGTGATTGAACGACTCCCTCCACCCTTAAGTCAACCACTGGTTTTAAACGTGGGTAGATTCAAGCTATTTTCAATTAGTAAATTCGATTGTATCTCGGGTCAAATAAATTTAGACGTTAAACATGGGTGCGCCATGCACACATCAAATACCAAAGACTTTAAATACCACTCAATGGGGGCGTGAAGGGGAGGGGCTTTGGTAGAATAACGAGGGAATGGGAGATGAGAGATGGGTCCACCAAGTGCAAAAATCACTTCATTTTTTTCTTCTTCTTCTAAATATATTATTAGTTAAGCTACTACATACTTGTGAATGTTTAGTTTAGTTAAAGCCTCATTGTCTATTTGTCAGTATAAATGACGTGACAAAAATTTGTGCATTTTTAGTTAAACCACAACATATAGTTTATGCCTATGTTATGGTCTCACCCATCCTTTTGTTTATTTTTTTATACAATTAGTAATTTTTATTTTAAAAGAATAACTTACTAATTAAAAAGAAATATAAACAGATTATTAATGTTAATTAATTTTTGTAAAATTTACATAATAAAAAAAGTACATCACTTCAAACTGAAAAAAAAACATAAATATATTTTATTATGAAAAAAAAAATAGAAAACTAGGTTTTTGTCATCATGCATTGGAATGTTGAGAAAGAAACTGAACAAAGCCTAAGAGCATTCACATCCAAACCATCAAATTATACATACATTCCACTAAAAAACAACTCCTATATCAATATATTTCCACTAAAAACAAATACTTTTTCTCTCTCCTTTTCAATTAAATAATATTATCATCACATTTTTCTCTCTCCTTCACTCACAACCACTTTCCATATATATTAAAAAAAATTATACTGGGTGAACAGTGTCCCCCCAAATATACAGATGAACAGTAACATTTTCTCTCTCCTCCACTCACAACCACTTTTTATACCCTTTATAATATAAAAACTCCTACTCACATATTTTGATGGATAGAATGTGAATGCTCTAAGCTGCTTACGAGACCATATATTATATCTTGAAAACAATTCTATTTTTAATAAAGTTATACTGAAATGTTGATAGAAAAAAACAACAGTGTATTTTTTTTTTTGAAGTTAAATAATACAAGTATTGAAGTTCAGTACTTTACAATCTCTCCTTGTTTTCTTATAATATAAAAACTCCCACTCACATATTTTGATGGATAGAATGTGAATGCTCTAAGCTGCTTACGAGACCATATATTATATCTTGAAAACAATTCTATTTTTAATAAAGTTATACTGAAATGTTGATAGAAAAAAACAACAGTGTATTTTTTTTTTGAAGTTAAATAATACAAGTATTGAAGTTCAGTACTTTACAATCTCTCCTTGAATTAAACCATCCTCTTTCCAAATCAATTGTTTTCTTCTAATGATAATACTTGTTCATAGAGTTGGGCATAATAACCGGTTCTAAACCCAACCTGGCAGACTCGATCTGGAACCGGTTCCAGTCCCTACCCGCCTTATAGAAGAACCGGTTCCGGGTTGAAAAAACCCGTAGTTTCCTACCCGGTTCCACTATTTATAAAAATAATGATACGTACCCGATTCCTACTCGGAACTGGTTCCTCCGTACCCAACTCAGACCCGATGCATTAACTTGTAGACAATGTTACGGTGGAATCGATTCCTAGCCGTTTCATTTTAACCAAACATTACATTACATTAAATTACAACCGGTTACATAAGTTAAAACCAAACATTACCAAACACTAAATATTACATTAACATAAAACACACTAAATCAAACATTACATAACATAAAACACACTAAACCCAACATTACCTAAACACACTAAACCTTTGAAGAACCGGTTCCGGATGATTCACCAACTTCACTGTTCTTCGTCGTAGCCTTTGTAACCGAACAATGACGGTTGGTGTGTTTTTTAAGCGTCGAGTTCGCCGTAGCCTTCATGAACTTCCCGCAACCTTTACACTGTGCCATCTCATGGCTATCGGACATCAAGCACAAATCAAAGTGCTTCCAAACTTGGGGGTTTCTTTTGGTTTCCAAAACCATGACCACTTCCTCGTTGCACGCCATAACGAACTTTGAAAGCGATTAGAATGTGTAAACTTGAAACCGATTTTAGTTGTTTTGGAACTCCTACACTTTTGATTGATGTTGATGGGTATATATATACTTGAAACCGATTTTAAATGGCCATAAATAGATTCCTAACGGCATTATAGCCGTTGGAATCGATTCCTACAGGTTTGCAGGCTTTTTCAGTAAGTTATCTGGAGGAACCGGTTACAATCTACCCGGAATCGGTTAGAATCAGTTCTGGTATTTTTGGTTTAAAACCGGGGAGAAACTTGAACCGGTTCCAACAAGAATCGGTTCCATTGAACCTTATTCAAGAACCGGGTACGGTTAGTAACCGATTCCGGGTTGAAAAAAAAACCCGATTTGGCCATCTCTAATTGACCATGATTTACACTTAGTTATAGAAAAGCATTTTTATTGGATAGTTTTATGTGTTACACGTAATGCCGGTTTATTGGTTGTTATTCTGAATTGGTGTATAGACATTATAGCCTACTGGAGATGGATATGATTGGGTGGTTCCACTGATGACACGAAGATAATCTAGCGATTCGTCAGTGATCTAAATTTACCGTTAAAAAAATATATGAATCCATATGGGCTTAAGCTAATTGTAAGTTGGTCCTAACACCATTGTTTAACATTTTGTGTTGTACTCGATCAATAGTACATAATACTATTGGGTTAAGTTATTATACAAAAGCTCTTAATTGTAAGAAGTGTAAGAAGACTTTATATAGTGACAAGCGTCCAATAACCTAAAATCTAAACTTACTACACCACCACCTAAAACCTAAACACCCACCCCACCCAAAAACCTAACCCCCCCCCCCCCCCTCCAAAAAAAAAAAAACCTATCCCCCCACCCTTAAAAACCTAAAAAAAACCTAAACACCAAAAAAAAAAAATTGGGGTGGGTGATTGGGGGGGGGGGGGGGGTTAGGTTTTTGGGTGAGGTGGGTGTTTAGGTTTTTTTTTTTTTTTTTTTTTTTTTTTTTGTAGTGGGTTTATTTTTTGGAGCCTTTGTACACTTCTTATTTTTAAGAGTCTTTGTATTTGATCCTAACCCTAATACTATTTACTCGATCAAGAGTACATAATACTATTAAATTTTCTTTCGCCTATAAATAAATAAATAGGGGTAAATTACTTTTTGAGTCCCTGTGTTTTAGTGGTTTTAACCACCTGAGTCCAAAATCAAAATGTTTAACGCCCTGTTTTCCTATAACCATTTTTCTTAACCATTTGAGTACAAATTTCTAACTCCATCCACCAAATCTGTTAACTAAGAGGGTAATTTGATCATTCATATACAAAGTACAAGTCTTATATGCACATAAGTATAAGGAAAAAGTTTTTAATGCATAAACTTTTAATATTATATATATATATATATAGGGGACCGCTAAAATGAGAACCACCTCCAGTTGTAAGAACCGCGCGAACCACTTTCTAGCCATTAGATCAAGATGATTGATGGATGAGATTAAAAGTATTTAAAAATAATATTAAGTATTTTTTGTCTTATTATGTTTTTAATATTTTAATTCAAAAGGGTATATAACTAAGATTATTTTTTTGTCTTTTTATATATATTATATTTAATTGCCTTTTTGTCCTATTCATTAATTACTTTTTATTAAAAAACAGAATTTTTTGTTAAAGAATATTTTTAAAATCAGATTTTTATGATAAATTTTTTTAAGATTTTCAAAATGGATGGATGAGATTAAAACATTTTTAAGAGCCGTTCTTTACGAGCGTTTTTTACATTTTACGCGCCGGTTTTTTTACGTTTTACGCGCCGGTTTTTTTACGTTAACGTTTTTTACGTTTTACGAGCCGGTTTTTCACGTTTTGCGTGCCGGTTTTTTACGTTTTACACGCCGGTTTTTTACGTTTTGCGCGCTGGTTTTTTACGTTTTGCGCGCCGGTTTTTTACATTTTACGCGCCGGTTTTTTTACGTTAACGTTTTTTATGTTTTACGCGCCGGTTTTGAATTCAATCGTCGTTTTACGTTTTACGTAAAACTTTTTACGTTTTACGTATTTTTACGTTTTACGTTTTTACGTTAAAAAGTTTACGGTTTAATTTTTGTTTTTACAAAAACTTTTTTACGCAAAAACGAACGCACCCAGAAATCGCAAACTCGGGAGGTGTCTCAGATATATTGTTATCATGATCGACTAGGGGGGGACCAACAACATCAAAACAAAGTGTATCTCGAAAAAAAAGGGTTTGGCTCAGATTATCCGATAATAAAAAAGGCTGCAAAAGTGGGGTTGCAGGTTCAAAAAACCTACCCTCCGCCATCCTTGTCGCGCCATCGTCATCTAAATTTACGTTTTTTTTTCATCATCGCCGCCCAAAAATCGACCGTATCAAAACCCACAGATTCAAAGAACACAAATCAAATCCAGCAACAATAACAACCAAACATGTTGTACATAACCAAAATTCCAAAATCAAAGAAAACCCAGCAACAATAACAACCATACATGCTGTACATACCCAAAATCAAATCAAATGAATCCCCAGCAACAATAACAACCAAACATCAATTTTGCAAGTTCTAAGAGATCAAATAAACATCATAACCCCAGATGGAACATCAAACCACACAAAAGATCCAGAAATCAAACAACCGGTCACCCACCTCTGCCACACACCACCAAAAAACCCCCACCGCCACCAACCCTAACGCCACCACCACCAACACCGATGCCTCCCTCTACCCCACACCCCCACCATCGCCGATCTCTGCCTACTACCACCACCAGATTTCTGGTGGTGAACAAGGAGAGAGAGATCTGAGAAAATCTTACCGACAACGTCTAACAGGAAGGAGAGAGAGGTATTCCATCAAAGGTTTAGCACCGGCGAAACACCGGCGAATATGCAGATCTTTGTGATGATTGCGGCGGCGGAGGGGTAGCTGTGGGGTGGCGGCGACGGCGGAGAGGAAGGGAGGCCGGAGAGAGAGAAGCAGGGATGAACGAGGGTGGGAGAGAGAGAAACCGTGGTGGGCGGGGGTTTCACCCTCACCATCAATCATCACCATGGAGGTGGTTTCTTTTGAAGGAGAACCAGGGGAGAGAAACAGGGATGAAGGAGAACCGGAGGGGGGAGGGTTTTTCTTTTGAAGTTAGGAAGTGAAAGTATGTTGAGGAGAGAGGAGATTGAGTTTTAAAAAGCTGGAGAGAGAAACTTCTGACATTTTATAAATGAGGAGAGAGGGTGGGGAAATGACCATAATACCCTTTGGGTTGTCATATTCTGATTGGTTGAGAGTGGTTCTCGCGGTTCTTACAACTGGAGGCGGTTCTTATTTTAGCGGCTCCATATATATATATATACATATATACATATATATATATAATAAAACACACACAGAGCCACGATCCCCACCACTGCCCCACCATCATCCCCACCACTGCCACCACCATCGCACTACCGCCACCTCCAAACACCCACCACCACCGTCTCAACCCCACCACCATCTCACCTCCACCACTAGTGCCGCCACACTGCCACCACCGTCGGCGACGCAACATCTGTCGCTGAGACGGCAACCTTCGCCATCGTCACCGCAACCACCACCCATAGTCTTCTCCGGTACCACTATTGGCACCACCGCTTCAGTCACCATCATTGACGTTTTTAGAGTGTGTTCCTGTCTACGAATGAGTCGCAGACAAGTTTGCTGCCCCTTTTGGAATTTAGAAAACCGAATTTCCTCTTTATAAATATTCAAACAACGCTTTTTTTTCTGGGGTGGTGGTATTTAGAAAAGCAAAATGCATTGTGACTCCTATTACGGATCATACCAAATCAAACAATTAAAATTCAATATTCATTTGGTTGATATGTAAGAGGCAATAGAAATACATAAAGCGTTCTGGCTCATGGTAATAAAATTCGATTCTGGTGAGATATTTCGGCTGATATGTTAGAGGAAATAGAAATACATAATCGATTGTCAACATTTTACCTGAAGACTGTCGAAACTCAAGACTTACCGTGGTCGAAATCAAACCCTAGCCGCTGACCGAAACGTGGAGCTCAGAACGGTCTCCGCCCATGTCTGCCGCCGCTAACAACCATCTCTCATCTCTCTCTCGCTCCCGATCTGGTGTGGTGGTGTTGATGGAGGTGCAGTGGTGATGGTGGTGACGGTGGAGGTGTAGCGGTTGATGAGGATACGTCCCTGACCGGACCGAATCACCGCCATAAATAGAACCGAATCATGGCACACTAAGGTCGGACCGGACCTTGCACCATAAGACGAATCGGACAGATACGCTGGTGCGGCATAACTAACTAAGTCCCACCTCCATAACTGCCATGATAGCGACTGGTCCGACCCTAACTAACTTGCCACGTCAGCACACCCAAAAGCTATAAATACCCCGCCAAGACTTCCAGCAAGGGGTAATCGCTACTTTCTCTCTCTAAACTCTCCTCTCTCTCTCCCTGACCTATTTCCTCCTCACAAATACTTATTCTCACGCCCGAGCTTGGTCACAGAGAGGCCCCCCTCCCTGTGACGAGGCTAACGGTGTGTTTGTTCTCTTGTGATCTTGCAGGTTTCTTGCTAGGTCATCTGAAGCTCTACTCTGACCAGGTCGCACCAACTGGTTTTGAGTCTTCCGTGGCGCCATCCCCTCGAATTCACATAATTCGTTTCTTTGTTCTCGTTCATTTGAAGTCATGGCAGAATTGACGACAGCAGTCTCCACCAGCACTTTCCCATCTTACAATGATATAGGGGAAGGAAACGCTAACTCCACAACTGCTTCAGCAGCAGTTGTCGCCTCAGCAGCTTCGATAGGATCTGCGTCGGCTCCTCCAGCTGCAAATCCTGTAGGCGGAAGTTCTGTCACCACGCTGTCTGTTACTGCCCCGGTTGCCACGCCATTACCTACCTTCGACAACGCTTTCCTTTTAAGGAATGCCGATCAGTTGCGTCAGTTACAGCAGCAGCAACAGCGAGATGAGATGCTGCAAAGTCTCCGAGCAAACTTGTTTAACAACGTCCATCCAGGGGGAAATCCCGTCTCTGTTGGAACCTTCGCTCCTGGATCTATGGTAAGTTCTATGATCTCCACTCCTATAACACATGTTACACAATTTTCTTCAGTTACAAGTGCTCCGATGAATAACGGTCTAAACGACCTGTTTCTCCAGGGATCTATGGGTTTAAACCCCCAAGATCAAGAGTTGCTCATGCCATACCACCCCACGTCTATGACTTCCCAATCAAAGTTTACGTTACGGATCGTCAATGCCCCACTCCCAGCTAAGCTGAAGATGCCTCCCACGTTGAAGTTTTACGATGGTACGT
Source organism: Helianthus tuberosus (assembly GCA_030545235.1). Lineage (NCBI taxonomy): Eukaryota > Viridiplantae > Streptophyta > Magnoliopsida > Asterales > Asteraceae > Helianthus > Helianthus tuberosus. The sequence goes on from CM060450.1 coordinate 163,174,846, forward strand.
CTGATCCGGACGACCATATGTTCGCGTTTGCCGGAGCGGCTAAGGTCGAGCAGTGGCCTATGCCGGCTTGGTGTCTTATGTTCGCCCAAACTCTCACCGGATCGGCAAGGGTTTGGTTTGATGGGTTGCCAGAGGGGTCGATCGACCACTTTGAGGATTTTCGACGTATTTTCTTGCTAAATTTCTGTCAGCAGCGACGCTGCAAGAAAGATATTACTGAGGTTCACCATATAAAACGCCGCGACGGAGAGTCTGTAGAAGATTTTATTGATCGCTTCAATCGAGAAAGTATGCAGATAAGTGGAGCGGTTGACCAGCTCCGAGTCTCTGGGTTCTGCCACGGAGTTCGGAACAATCAGCTTGTGGAGAAACTCCATGAAGATCTCCCAAAAACTATGGAGACGCTTTTTGAGAGAGCTCGGGCATTCGTTCGGGGAAAGAGTGCCTGCGGTCAGCCGAATGAAACTACAGCAAGAAACGCCAAGGCTCGGACCACTTCGTGGAAACGCAATGCGTCGCCACCAAAAGATAGAAGCAGCGGTTGGAACAGAAATCGTGGTCCGTATCAGAAGTCGGATCGAAGCAGCTTCCGAACAGGAAATGTGCGTTTCAACACCTTTTCCGAGCTCACCAAGTCACCAAGCGAAATTCTCAGTACGGAGACTACTCGGTTCCCTACGCCGTCAAAGCAACGACCCACCTCGGACAGGCATTCCAATAAATATTGTGAATATCACCGAGACAAGGGTCATACAACTGATGAATGTTGGGCTCTGAAGCAAGAAATCGAAAAAGCTGTACGATCCGGTAAACTCTCGCACCTTGTGAAAGAAGTGAAAGATGGGAAGAAGTCAGCAACAACAATTGATAATCCGAACACCGAGCCCGGAATCAACATGATCCGGTCAACCGAATCAAGAGGGGTTAAGCGGTCGAACCAGCATATGGCAGCATGGATGCATCAACCAACCTACTTCCCTCCGATCGATCCCGATGATGCTCGGGACGGACCAATTACAATCTCGGCTGTCATTGCCGGACACATGGTCCGACGAATTTACGTGGACGGAGGCAGCGCCTTTGAGATCATGTATTTACAGTGTTTCCAGCAGTTGAACCCCCAAGTAAAGAAGAGGTTGATTGAAGTCTCCACCCCTCTGATCAGTTTCTCCGGGGAGGTGGTCCGTCCGATAGGACAAATTACCCTTCCGACTACATTCAAAGAGGGTGATAAAAGCAGGACTGTCCAACTAACCTTCCTGGTTGTTGGCACTCATTCATCGCATAACATAATACTCGGACGACCTGGTTTAAGAGCTCTTGGGGCGATCAGTTCGACAATACATGGAGCTATTAAATTCCCTACCGAGGCCGGAGTTGCTACTATTTTCTCAGAGTCAAATTCGTTTGTCGCCGAATTGAGACATGCAGCAGAAACGAGCTCCAAAAAGTCCGAAAATCAACCCGGATTTTCCCGAACAACAAGTAGCTATTGGTGCTCAGCTCCCAAAACGAACAAAGAAGCTCCTGTGGGAATTGTTAAGCAACTCGATAGACGTCTTCGCGTGGAAGCACTCCGATATGCAAGGAGTCCCCAGATCTATGGCACAACATCACCTGAATGTAAAAGAATCAATCAAACCAATAGCGCAAAGGAAAAGGCACATGGCGCCGGATCGAGCCAAAGCCATTGCAAAAGATGTTAAGAGTCTCTTAGACGCAGGAATCATTCGAGAAGTCTGGTATCAAACATGGGTGTCAAATCTTGTTTTGGTGCGAAAAAAAGATAATTCATGGAGAATGTGCATTGATTTCACCGATTTAAATGATGTGTGCCCGAAAGATTGTTTTCCTCTACCGGAGATTGATGAGAAGATTGACTCCGTCGCCACGTTCAGGTTGAAATGTTTTTTGGATGCCTACAAGGGATATCATCAGATACAAATGGCGGTCGAAGATGAGGATAAGACAGCCTTTGTCACCAATGAAGGAGTGTATTGCTTTACTAAGATGCCGTTCGGTTTAAAAAACGCCGGTGCTACATACCAGCGTTTGATGAGCAAAGCCTTTAAAGATCAGATCGGGCGAAATGTAGAGGTATATGTTGATGATATCGTGATCAAAAGTCACAATGAGGCCACCATGCTAAAAGACATACTTGAAACATTTACCCGACTCCGAAGCATCAACATGAAGCTTAACCCCAAGAAATGTACGTTCGGGGTAGAAGAAGGTAAGTTTCTGGGAGTCATGGTTGGGTCAAAAGGCTTGCGGGCCAACCCGGACAAGATTGATGCTGTTCTCACAATGAAGCCTCCGACGTCGGTTAAAGAAATTCAGTCCTTAAATGGACGGTTGGCTGTTCTCCATCAGTTCTTGTCAAAAGCAGCAGACCGATCGCTCCCGTTCATGGATGTTCTCAGAAAAAGCTTTAGGTCGGAGTTTAAATGGACGGAAGAAGCCGCACGAGCTTTTGAAGAGCTTAAAACCTGTCTGGGTACTTTGCCAACTCTCACCGTACCGGAAGAAGATGAAGTACTAACGGTGTACTTAGCCGCGTCGTTCGGAGCTATCAGCGCAGTATTAGTTGCTCACCGTACTGGGAAGCAAATTCCCATTTATTATGTAAGCCGAACGTTAAAAGATTACGAAACAAGATACTCAAATTTGGAAAAATTGGCTCTGGCACTAGTCCATGCTTCGAGAAGACTTCGCCGATACTTTCAAGCCCACCCAATCGAGGTACGAACAGATCAGAGAATCCAGCACGTTCTCCGACGACCTGAAGTTTCGGGTCGAATGGCAAAATGGGCGATAGAATTGGGCGCATTCAACATCACCTTCCGAACTAAAGGTCCATTGAAAGGGCAGGTAATAGCAGATTTCCTAGTTGAAATTCCGGAAGATAAGGGAATGGAAGAAGTTGAAAAAGCTCCAGAGAAGCCGTGGTCCCTGTATACCGACGGAGCTTCTAGTGCCGAAGGAGCAGGGGCGGGCCTAATTCTCACCGATCCAGGCGGAACGGATATGACGTATGCGCTTCGGCTAGAATTCAAGAGTTCAAACAATGAGGCGGAATACGAGGCCCTCTTAGCCGGCCTACGCCTAGCGCTGAGAGTCGGAGCAAAAAATGTCATAGCCCATGTGGATTCATTGCTCGTAGCAAATCAGGTAAACGGAGAATATGAGGCAAGGGAAGCGAACATGGTCGAGTATCTCGAACAGGTAAAGCAAGCTATGGCATCATTTGAAGCATGTAAGGTCGAGCATATTCCCCGTAGTAAGAACAAGAAGGCTGATACTTTGAGCAAGTTGGCATCGGTATCATTCAGTCACCTAGCCAAAGAAGTGAGAGTGGAAGTTTTAACTACACCTTCAATTGCAGCTCCGCAGGTTATGCAGGTCGAAGCACCGTCGCAAACATGGATGACGCCAATAATTAACTACTTGGTGCATGACATTTTGCCGATCGACAAAGCGGAAGCAAGAAAGGTCCAAATCAACTCTCTTCAATACCAGATGCAAGAAGGAGGCTTATACTGAAAGACTTTTCTCGGACCACTACTAAAGTGTCTGGACCCGGAGCAAGCCAGTTATATCATCAGGGAAATACACTATGGCATCTGTGGCATTCATGCCGGACCTAAGATGATTGTGACGCAAGTAAAAAACGCAGGGTATTACTGGCCCGGGATGCATGAAAGTGCAGTAAAAGAGCTCCAACAGTGTGACGAGTGCCAAAAGCACGCATCAATCAGCCTCCGAGCCAAGAATGAAATGATACCGGTAACTGCTGCATGGCCCTTCCAAAAGTGGGGCGTTGATATCGTCGGGCCTTTTCCAAGATCAAGCGGAAGCGCTCAGTACTTGCCAGTCGCGGTGGATTATTTCACCAAATGGGTGGAAGCTCGACCGTTTACAGTCATCTCCAGCTACAACGTAACGCGTTTCTTTTGGGAACAAATAGTATGCCGATTCGGTCTTCCACTCTACATCATAAGCGACAATGCAAAGCAGTTTGCAGAAAACCCATTCAAGCGCTGGTGTGAAAATCTAAAAATTAACCAAGTCTTTTCCTCGGTTGCCCACCCCCAGGGTAACGGGCAGGTCGAACAGATAAATCGACGAATCGTCGATGGGATAAAGAGGAGGCTTGGTTACGAGGGAAAAGGCTGGGCGGATGAGTTGCCGAACGTTTTATGGGCGCACCGAACACTGCACAAGACTAGCAACGGAGAAACGCCGTTTAGTCTTACTTACGGTACCGAGGCAGTGATTCCCGCTGAGATCGGACTCCCAAACCAGAGGTGCAAGAATTGGGAGGAAAATGAGCATGAACTCCGGTCCAACCTTGACTTGTTAGAAGAGCGCCGGAACATCGCGGCAATCAAAGAAGCCCGATACAAGAAGAAGATTGAGAAGTACTATAACGCCCGGGCTAAACTCTACAAGTTCAAGGTCGGAGATTACGTGCTCCGAAACAACGATGCGAGCCGCATTGAAGCTCCCGGCAAGCTAACCCCTAAGTGGGAGGGACCGTACCGAGTCAAAGAAGCTAGCGATAAGGGCTCGTATGTGTTGGAGAAGATTGATGGAACTCCTGTGCCCCGGACGTGGAACGGGGTGCATTTAAAGAAATGCTTCATGTGAATAGCCTGCTACGGCTAAGAAAGATCGCTATTTTTTGTTTCTTATTTCCAATTTCCACATGTAATTCGGGAGGGTAATGCCCCGATATTCTTTTTTCCATTTTCTTTGTAACCGGGAGGGTTTTTCCCCGGACCAATGATCAGCAAGTCAATGAATAAAGCGATCTATACTTTTATAAGTATAAAACAACATATGTATAAGTTCGAACAAATTTTTTAAACGTGCACAAACGGGCCTCGACCCATGCCTCGCGCCGATCGAGAAGGCTTAAATAGTTCAAAAAAATAACAAAATCTATTAAGCAAAACGGTCCGTACTTAAAACGGTCCGATTACAATCAATCAGTTAAGAAAAAAGAAGTCAAAGGATTTTCTATTAGGCTTCGGTCACCTAAGATGACCGAACCAAAAACCTGGTCGAACAGTGAAGTTTGGACGCAAACTGAAAACTAAGTAGCCAGGAATGAGTAACCAAATAACAAGGTCTGATTCCGCATAAAACATGTCAGTTGAATATTTCAAGCAAAAGTTGTACTGGTTACATGCCAAAGGAATTAGATGTTTAAAATTGTACGGTTACAGTAACGAATAAAAGCTAAAAGTTATATGGCGAGAAAGATCGAGTTTCAAGCTTCAAAGTCTTCTTTCACTATGGGAAGTTCACTTTGTTGCTTGATAACAGATAAAGGTTCGTCCACCAAATCAGCAACTTTCCCAAGTACAGAGATGTTGAAATCTTCAAAAGCTTTTACCGCAGCATTTAATTTGTCTTGAGCATCTCCATCATACCCTTGAACTTCCTCGAAGGATCGAGCAGGGCCCTTAGCGGCCTCAAAGCCGTACTTAATACCTTCGTTCGCTCCAACCGCATTAACACTGTTCACCAAATCCGCAACAACTTTCTCCAGTTCCGGGCTTTGATGCACCAGTTTGACAACCCACGCGATCCCATCTGTTAAGAACCATTGCTTGGTGAGCTTAAGCTCCGACAGCTGGGCATACGATTCAACCATATCACGCTCACAGCGAATCAACATCCCTTTTGCCTCATCGATTGTTGTTTTATGTGACTCAATCTCCCTGTCACGAGCTCTCTCTAATTCGTCTTTAACTACAGAGAAACAAGATTCAATGAGCAAGAAGGGGAAGCAATAAAAGATAAATGGATTATGAACATACCATCAACTAGGCGGTGGTAATCAGCCAGAAGTTGATCGTGAGATGTCTGCATTTCCTTCAGTTCGGCCGCATGCTTCTTCTCCGCTCCAGATAATTTTTTCTCCAAGTCAGTAAATTTTGACTTAAAATTTTCCAAATCTTGAAGAGCTTTGTCTCGAGCCTCATAAGCGGCCGCAGCCGAAGCTTGGGTCGATTTGTTAACCTCTTTTGCCTCTAAGTTTTGCTCCTTTAAACGATTAATCTGAGATCGAAGAGAGCTCAGTTCTTGCTTCGTCTTCGATCGAACATTATCTTCATTTTTTAAGTTGGCGATTTCGCGTCGGAGCTTGTTACAAGTTGACTCCGATTCGATCCAACGTTTGTACGACTCCACCACCAATGAATTAGATTGAGCTTGATTTATCATAAGTGCATTCCCAAGCTCCGTGCCGCTCATCTTCCGATAATGAGAGTGCTCAGCTGGAGTCCCCAAATGAAATAATGCCATTTTCGCCGACAGAGCATCCACTATCTGGTCCTTGTTCGTCAGCGACCACTCCGGAACATACTTCTCCAATGCTCGAGTTGAATCCATATCCTCAATGCCGCCCGAACCTAACTCCCGTGATAAGAAAACAGCTTCAGTGTTAAACCATAAAGGGGACGAAGAGGCACTGTCCCCACCGTCAACGGGCTTGGGGCTCGGCCTTGACACATTAGAAGCAACCCCCGTGGTGAACTTACCCGAAGGAGAAGGTTCGGTCTTCTTGGGATCGGACATGAGAACATCAGCAACAACCTTGGTAGCCCCTCCCCCAAAGGATAATGGGCTTGACGGAATGTTTAACGGGTGGTCCCTTGGGGTGCGACCCCCATGAAGATGAGCGTCTAAATTCGCTAACACGCCTCCAGCAGCAGAAAATTCAGTAACTTGGTCATCATCGTCATCTAGGGTAATAGTCTTAAGATCCATCTTCGTCTTCTTTTGCCTAGGTTTGGGACCAGACTTAGACGGAGCTTTTTTCCTCTTCAAGCTAATCTGAGGTTGCTCCTCTTCGTTTTCCTCTTCCTCATCATCATCGTCACCACCCTCCTTTAAACTTTCAGCACGTTCTTCTTCATCCCCGACAGACAGATGGACACCTTCATCTTCGATCACAAACTTGGAACCGGACCCTTTCGACCCGATCGAACCAATTTCCTTACCCTTACCACTGCCGGTCACCATCACAGTCTGAGCCGGAGCAACATCCGCTGCTTGTGCCGCATGAATTGAGCCTGAACCTCCTTGACCGGCTAAACCTCCTTGGTCATCCGGAACTTTCGGCTCTCGGATCTGATAAAGATTTTCCTGCACCACGTTTAGATACGGAGGGTCACCTTTCGGTGTCCTTGTGGCTCGGATCTCAAGCTCCTTGGAGTCGAAGGACTTCAATCTTAAAGCTTCTCTCAAACCCATAGCTGCAAAAAAGTAAGCAAGTAGTATCCGAAGTCCGGTATTATGAAAGAAAAGATAAAAGTAAAAATAAAATAATTATACGAGCGACACGACGAGCACCGTATCAAAAGTAAAAGGCATGACTAACCCTCTCCGTTCCACCTAAGGGTAGGATACCACTCCGGTTCGGCCCAAATCGTGCTGATCCGTCCCATAACAAGAATGTGTTCCGGATAACTTTGTATGCGGCCTGCCTCCTTAATCAAGTTTGCGTATAAGTCCCTATTAAATTCAAAGTCTTCAGGTAGAGAAGACGGGAGCTTCATCTTTTTGGTCCTCCATACCATAAACTCCGGAACGCACCGGTCATCAACATAGAAAAATCGTTCTTTCCAGTCCTTTATGCTAGTAGTAATCCATGTATAGCAGCAGGAATTTTTATCTCTGACCTCAAAGGTGTACCAGTTGCCGGACCGATTCAATTTGTAAAAATCCCGGAACACATCCAAGTCCGGGTCGGATCCCAAACTACGACAAGCCAACTCAAAATGACACACCTTGGCAAGGCCGAAGGGGTTCATTTGAGAAATGTGAACCTCGTGAAACGTAAGAACTCCGATCAAGAACTTCGTCAGAGGAAGACGATAGTTACAATAATCGAATAAACGAGTGTAAACCCCTATCTTCCCCGAAGGAAACGGATAAACAGGCGTGTTCTTTTTGGGGAGAACGGGGTGCAGAGATGCAGGGATTGCATATCTTTCAACGTACCAGGCTAAACCGTTTTTATTCAAAACGTTAAAACAACCGGACAAGTTGTTTTTCGCCATTATATAAGGAAGAAACTAACCTGTTTTGCAGATCGTTTGTTTTCAGAGAAAAAGGAGTGAAGAAGATGAAAAGTGAAATCGAAAGATTGTTTTTTCTCCTTTTTTATAGGGATATGGAACCGCCTTAAAACCGCCAATCAGATGGTGACACGTCATGACAGCTGACGCACACCAACCGTCACATCAGGTGGGAAACATAAAGTGACTGTCGGTTACCCAACTAAGGTCACCGCCTAGAAATTTAAAATTCAAAAAACTTCACAAAACGACAAATCAGAGATTTAGACCGCCAAAGTTGCGCCGTCATAGTTCGAAGCTGTTATCTAAGAAACGCTACGAACTAGGGGGACTTGATGAGGATACGTCCCTGACCGGACCGAATCACCTCCATAAATAGAACCGAATCATGGCACACTAAGGTCGGACCGGACCTTGCACCATAAGACGAATCGGACAGATACGCTGGTGCGGCATAACTAACTAGGTCTCACCTCCATAACTGCCATGATAGCGACTGATCCGACCCTAACTAACTTGCCACGTCAGCACACCCAAAAGCTATAAATACCCCGCCAAGACTTCCAGCAAGGGGTAATCGCTACTTTCTCTCTCTAAACTCTCCTCTCTCTCTCCCTGACCTATTTCCTCCTCACAAATACTTATTCTCACGCCCGAGCTTGGTCACAGAGAGGCCCCCCTCCCTGTGACGAGGCTAACGGTGTGTTTGTTCTCTTGTGATCTTGCAGGTTTCTTGCTAGGTCATCTGAAGCTCTACTCTGACCAGGTCGCACCAACTGGTTTTGAGTCTTCAGCGGTGGTGGGTGTTGTGGTGTGACGGCGGAGTGCAAGCGACGGTGGAGGTGTGGTGGTGGGATGGAGGTGGTTTAGGTTTAGAGAGGGAGAATGAAAGATGAGAGAGAGAAATGCATATGGTGTTTAGAGAGAAACATAAGAGCATCCCCAATAAGGGATTTTTTCATGTTTTTTCTAGTGCCTAGTTGGCACTTGCCCAACCAATACCCATCTTTCTCTCTCTTGCCCTACTCACACAACACAAAAACATATATTATCTCTTCTCTTTCCTCTCTCCTACATCACACTCACATAACCTTCTTCCCTCCATTTTTTCTCATTTTTCCTCACATACATCACCACACCCTCTCTCCTCCACCTCACATCCTCTCCCCTCCACATCACTTTCTCTCTCTTTAAAAACATCAAAAAACTTCTCTATTGTGGATGCTTTAAATGAAAGAGATAGTATAAAGACAGAGAGAAAGAGAGAGAAAACTAAAAATAAATTAGTTTTTTTATTTATTTTTTAATTATAGGGTAATTTGGTCATTTAACAAATTTTAACAAATAATTCTAACCGTGCTAGAAAATTGGACTCAAATGGTTAAGAAAAGTGGATATAAGAACTCAGAGCGTTAAACATTTTAATTTTGAACTCAAGTGGTTAAAACCCAAAAAACACAGAGACTTAAAAAGTAATTTACCCAATAAATAAATATATGTGTATATAAGCACAGATAGTGTGATGCAAAAATACCATTACTACTACTAGTCTACGGTCCTAGGCACTGCACTTATAATGGCTTTTTGTGTAGGCTTTAAAATTTCATGCCACATCCTTTTTATTTAAAACATTTATTTTTTAACGATAAATTTGGATCACTGACGGAGTACTAGAGTATCATCATGGCATCAGCGGAATCACCCGATCATATCCATCTCCACTAGGCATAATGTCTATACACCAATTTAGGAAGAAACTCAATAAATATGGGAAAACCCCTCTTATAGGAATCGAACGCAAGACCTATAGGTCCCAAAATCTTATTCCACCCCCCCCCCCTCCCCTCCCGGGTAAGATGTCACTAGACTGGGGGCAAAATTATAATTTTTTTATGACAAATGAACATGTATTAAGCAGCCGCTATAAAGCCATGAACATTTAAAACATTTATGAAGTTGGTTTTTGTATAGTAAATAATAATAAATTTATGAAGTTGGTTTTTTGTATAATTAATTATAAATATCAGACTCCTCTAATGTATTTTACTAGTTTTTGACCCGCTCGTGTTACGGGGCATTAATCTGAATATTTCTCTCTTATATACGTCACTAGACTATAAAGCCATGAACATTTAAAACATTTATGAAGTTGGTTTTTGTATAGTTAATAATAATAATAAATTTATGAAGTTGGTTTTTTGTATAATTAATAATAAATATCGGACTCCTCTAATGTATTTTACTAGTTTTTGCCCCGCTCGTGTTGCGGGGCATTAATCTGAATATTTCTCTCTTATACACGTCTATATTTAGGTTACTTGTACATATTACTTATAAAATGATCTAAAAATTTACATCGAGTCAATTAATTAAAACAAAAACTACCATATTTTTGCTAAAAAAACTAAAACGATGAAAAGACTATAATTTTAAACTAGGGGCAAAATTATAATTTTTTTATGACAAATGAACGTGTATTAAGCAGCCGCTTGACACGAATAAAAATCACCGACTCGACAATTAAAACAAAACACTACAATCGTTTTGTAAAAAAAAAAAAAACTAAAACAATCGCATGGCTGTAATTTTACACTAGGACAAAATCGTAATTTGACAGGAAAAAAAAAAAACAATAACAATGGCAAAACCGTAAATTTGAACCGAGGGTAAAATCGTAATTTGGCTGAAAGGAAAAAAAAAAACCAATTGCAAATTGTAAATTTAAACAGGGTAAAATCGTAATTTAGCTGGGTCAATGAGGACTGCCAGGCAGCTTGGCACGATTCCCCTCTATACCTTTTGTACGTATATAAAATATCAAACATCAAAACCACATGTACTTTTGATAATGAAATCCGCGCTCAATTATAGCTATACTAACTTTGAAAATGGTAAAAGCAACTATTGCCGCCCATCATTTTTGTATATGTAGGTATATGCTAAAAGCAAATAATGATAATGATAAGGCTAGAGGGTGTGGAATAACCCCCCTTGGGCTTTATAAGGACACCTCAGCGCCACGTAGGCGCCACGTCAGCTAGGGGGCTTTATAACGCCCCCTTTAACTTGCACGGTGTGAGATGGAGCCCTCTATTAAACAAAAAAAAAAAAAATTGATTGGATGACACTCGAGTGGGCCCCACCTGAACATCCCCTTCTTCTCGTTAACATGATGGCGAGCTCACCTATAGCGCCCCTCTTGATTGGCTGGGTGTGGGGGTATAGCGCCGGCGGCGCCATAGGTGGTGACGAGGTGGTGGTGGCGCCCCCCACACCCTCCGGCCTAATAATAACGATAATAATAATAAAGGGCAGCTGCTCTTTTCCACCTGTAGAATGGTGAAATTATTGCAGCCCATCATTTTTTATATCTAGGTAAATTTGGTTTATTTAGTTTATTTTTTATTTTTAGAGTTTACATATATTTTTAGACATGTATCGTATAAAATGTACTATAAAATCAGTAAATACTATTTTATCACACACATTTGAAACGAAAATACTGTTAAAAAGTTGTAATATAAAGTTTAACTAGTAATAAGACCCGCGCGTATTGCGGCGCAAGTACTTCGCAAATATCGAACGAATTAGTCCAATCATTATGTGATGTGTTAGCCATATGAAAACGCACGTTTTAACGTATCCGATTGAACTCAGTGTATCCTATAGTTGCATTGCGATTGGATCAAAATGTAACGTAAATCGAATATATTTTGTACATTCATAACGTATTATACGCGACCCGACTAACTCGAATTTATATTGTCAAGGCAAAAACTCTCGAGGGGGTCAAAATAGCATTTACAAAGTTCATAAAAAGTTAAGTTGTTAAAAATTGCATTTTGTAAACTTAAGGGCTAATAAATGTTAAAGATAAAATTTGATAAAGTTTTTGGATAAGAAGGAAACTATAATAAAGTTGGGGCTGAAAAGGAAACTACCACAGAGTTAGGGGGTCAAAAGCAAAGTATTTGTAAAATGGAGTCGTATTTTAGGGACTAAATTTACAATTTTATGCAACTTTGAAGATATCAAAACCAAGAGACTAAAATTGCAACATCGTGAAAGTATGGGGGAGGGGGAGGCAAAGCCGATGGAATTTCCACCGACTTTATTTTTAAGAGTATATAGAATGTGTTGATTTTTTTCTTCTCTTTTGGTTATATTATTATTCCATATATAACTTTGCAACTTTTTTGTGCATCATCACTTGTAAATTGTGTTTTGGGTGTTTTTTAAAAAAAAGTTTAGCTTTTACTTTTAACCCAAAGGTTTTTACCTTTTACAATTTTAACCCTATATGATTTGTTTTTTTAACTTTAATCCAAAACTTTTCATTATTTGCAATTTAACTTCACAACTTTTGTCACTTATACTTTTCATCTTTCGCAAATTTTTGTTTTACGTATAGTTCTAAATTTTTCGAGTTAATACGACGCAATATGCATGTGTGGTTCAACGTTTATACCTCTATTTTTCCATGTTTGACAGGTTCGTCGCAACACGCATATCCTAGGTCGAATCAGTGTTGGTGGTCGATGACGGTTGTGTGACATTAGTACTATTTGACACCGTTTTACGCCCCGCCGCAACACGGGGTGTGCTTTGGGGGGTTTTAAAGAAAAAATTGGTTATGCATTTGGTTGTCGTAACGTTGGCTTTGAGGGGTTTTCCAAAAAAAAATGATTGTTTTTTACTTTTCACCCAAAAGTATTTCATAAATTACTTTTAACTCAAAACTATTTGTTTTTTCAACTTTTAACCCAAAACTTTTTATCTTTTGCAATCTATTCTCGTAATTTTTTTTATTTTCAACTTTGGTTATTTATAGTTTTCATTTTCTGCAAATTTTTCGCTTTATGCTTGGTTCTAAATTTTGTGACTTAACACAACGTAACATGCGTCTTTGGTTTAACGTTTTTACGTTTCGTTCTAAATTTTGAGAGTTAACACGACGTAACGTGCGTGTGTGGGTGAACGTTTTTACATCGTCTATTTTTTCCCCGTTTGACAGGTTTAACATAATGTACGGGTCGTAGATTGACTTAGTTATAACTAAAAAAATACCCGCCGTATTACAACGGGTCGCAATCCTAGTTATATTTATTTTCGGTTGGATTCACCAACTTTTTCCTTCGTAATTAATTGTGTCCAACCTTCGATATTGTATGTGGACCAAATATTGGACACTAGACACGGACATTGGTACTGTATATTTAAAATATTAAATATTTAAAATAGTACATATATATTTTTTTTTTCAAGTTGTTGTTATTATTATTGTTATTATTATTATTATTATTACTAGGTTAAAACCCGGTGTATTACACGGGTTGTATAAGTGTAAATTTATATAATAAATAATAAAAATGATCTATCTTTAAAAAAAGCCCGTGTATTAAACGTATTTAACAAAATATAATGTCATATATTAATACAAACAATCATCAAAATTTACACCACAACGAACTCTTTCGGGGCAAACCATTTGTTTTACATGAAACGCTGCTCCAAAACACTCATTAACAAAAAACCGGTTCCTTCTAGTAAGGGGTTAGTATAAACAACACATACACAAAATAATAATAATAATAATAAATAAATAATAAAATAAAGAAATAAAAACCAACATGCGTGCAACTTCAATTATGTTAATTATCACAATCTTTCATTTGGAGCATACAACATAAAAAACCCGTAAATGCATTACCACTATGTTGAATACATTGTTAATGATAAGCCGTAAAAAGTTTTTTAGTATTATTTACTTTTTAATAATAATATTATTATTATTATTATTTTATCTTTTATTTATATAGTAAATGAAAATCTTTTATAAAAAAGGTGTATCCTTATCTAAATTTTTGTTTAAAATTATTTATAGAAAAACAAATATTTATTCTTATCTAATTTTTAGTTTAAAATTATTATTGTTATTTAACATAGATAAATAGGAAAATAAGTTGAGAAAACATGAGGAAGTGACACGTGTCAAAAAAGATTTTTGTTTATTAGTATAGGAAGATATTATTATTATTGTTATTATTATTATTATTATTATTTGATATTTGATATCCTGATATGCTTCGATCATTTTGAAAAATTGCTCAACATGCTTGGATCATTTTATAAGTTATAGAAACTGGTCGAGCTTGGCCAATTTTTTTTTTTTTTTTTGGGGGGGGGGGGGGGGGGGGGGGGAGAAAGTTATTGGACCCAATTTATATATTGTATAAATATTTAGGCAAAATAATTGAGGGGCGATTTTTATACTTTTAATATTTTTAGACGAAAAATTGAAAATTTTGCACTTTTAACCGAAACATTCGGGGGAGGGGGGTTCCCACTAAGCTCCGCCCCTGGTTACAGAGAAACAACCCAACAGTCGTTGATCACATGAGGAATAGATAACTCGGAAAAGTGATCACATCCGAATTCCACATACCTCAATGAAAAAAAAAGGTTATTAGATTTTATCACTTCAAACTATTGGCTATTGGCCACTGCCACCCCCAACTATCACTTTGATGTTCGTCACCCCCAACTTAACACTTAGTGTGTTCTATCACCACGTCGTTAACTGATCACTAACTTTTGATCATGTTACTACACTTTTTGGGGTGTCATAGGGATCTTGGGAAAGTTTTAGGGATCTTAGGACACCCCAAAAAGTATAGTAACAAGATCAAAAGTTAGTAATCCGGTGACAGAACACACTAAATATTAAGTTGGGGGGTGACGGACGTCAAAGTGATAGTTGGAAGTGGCAGCGGCCAATGACCAATAGTTAAGGGTGATAAAATCCAATAACAAAAAAAAAAAAACTATCTACAGCTTAGCCGAGACAATTTCTAACACGATATAAACACGACATAAAAGTAATCATCATACACTAGAAAATAAAGGAGTATAGCAAATGGTCAAATCTATCGCTAATTAGCGGTACCGATAAGAAATCATCGTCGGAAAAATATGGCGGTAAGTAATCTCATTTATGATAGACTACCAGAGGAAATTTCCTGTAATAACCACCACTACAAAAATAGGTATTTGCTACGGTCAAATCCGTAACTAACTCCCATTTTGCTACGGATTTGATTCGTAGCTACAAGTCTCGTCGCGAATATATTTGCTATGAACTTTAGCTACGAAAATTAAATTTATATATTGTATAAATATTTAGGCAAAATAATTGTGGGGGGGGGGGGATCCTATATAATTTTAAAATTTTTGGACGAAAAATTGAAAATTTACACTTCTAAACGAAACATTTGGGGGGGGGGGGTGCACCCCCCGGTTCCCATTAAGTTCCGCCATGGGTTATAGAGAAACAACCCGAGAGTCGTTGATCACATGAGGAATAGATAACTCAGAAAAGTGATCACATCTAGGGATGACAATGGGTCGAGTTCGGGTCGGGTATTGGTAATCCCATACCCATACCCGGTTGTAAAATCGTGTCACATACCCAACCCAATACCCGTCGGGTATTTGTCAGGTAATTACCCGTTGGGTACCGGGTATACCCGCGGGTATCGGGTATACCCATTAGTTTGTTAAAAGATATACATTGGGATTTACAAATACATTTTTTACTATTATAATTATTATATAATTTTATTTATGCAACAACTATTATAAATTAAAAATCTACATTACATACATATAAGTTTTATCATAAATTAATATTAACTTTATAATATTTATGCACTTATATGTATGCACTTCACAACATACAAAATATAAATACTATTATCAAATACATATGCTAAAAGAAAATTTATTTTTTTCGCGTTATGAACGTACTAAAATAAATCACTAATAGATAAGGGTTAATGGGAATTAAAAATATAAATTAAAAACTTCGGGTATCTGATCGGGTAAACGGGTATGTGGTTTCGGGTAATCGGGTCGGGTATCACCTAATCCCATACCCGACCCATACCCGCGAAAATTTTTAAAATTATTCCCATACCCGGCCCAATACCCGTCGGGTATCGGGTATACCCGTCCCATTTGTGTCGGGTTTCGGATATACCCGTCGGGCTCGGGTATTTTTGCCATCCCTTCACATCCGAATTCCACATGCCTCAATGAAAAAAAAATATATCAATAGCTTAGCCGAGACAATTTCTAACACGATATAAGCACAACATAAAAGTAATCATACACTAGAAAATAAATAAGCATCGCAAATGGTCAAATTTGTCGCTAATTAGCGGTACCGATAAGAAACCATCGTCGGAAAGTATGGCGGTAAGTAATCTCATTTATGATAGACTACCTGAGGAAATTTCCTGCAATAACCACCACTACAAAAATAGGTATTTGCTACGGTCAAATTCGTAGGAAATCCGTAGCTAACTCCCATTTTGCTACGGATTTGGTTCGTAGCTACAAGTCTCGTCGCGAATATATTTGCTACGAACTTTAGCTACGAAAATTAAATTTGTATATTGTATGAATATTTAGGCAATATAATTGGGTGGCGATCCTATAGAATTTTAAAATTTTCGAACGAAAAATTGAAAATTTTACACACATGGGTACATCGATTGAAAAAACGTCATCCATGACGATTGATTAAGGGCTATAATGGTCTTTTGTAAAATTCACTTCTACTATATAAAGAAGTTGAATTCTTTTAGTTTAGGCAATCCAATCCCCATCCCCTTCTCTCGTATCATTTTCGTTTTCCTACTTTTCCTTTGTAACAACTATGTGTGTTAGTGAGTAATCTCCTTGCTAAAGGAGAATATTATGTAAATATCAAGAAGTTCTTTCTTAGGGAAGAACAGTTATGAATAAATATCAGTTTCCTTTTTATCCATTAGTTCATCTTTAAAAATTTTTGCAGACCCTGGAGCCACAAAAAGTACCGTTTAGGCAGGAAGCCGTAAGGAAGAATTGGTTGGGTTGGTCACTTGAAAAATCAATTTAAAGATTTACTTAGCAGGATAAGAAGGAAAGGTATGTTCTAACTGTTAAATTACTTCGAAATATTTATGTTAATATCTCCTTAAGCATTTTAAAAAAACAACTGTTTTTATAAACATACACAAACAAAATCAATTAATTATTATTGAAATTAAATGATTTACTCAATCAAAAATGTTGGTAGTAACTACAAATAAATGAATTTTTGTAAATTCAAAATCATGAATTCTTTATTCAAAAAAATGATTAAATTCGATATCATGATATCTACGACAAATTTTGGAATCAAATTCCAAGATAATAAAACATTAGCACATGGGGAAGGTTGTAATCTTTGTCATGTTACAATGATTTTCATTCAAAATAATAGTCAATAAGTGACTACTAAAATGAATATCATATTCAAGAAATTGAATTTCCAAATTCAACATATCGACAATTTTAGTCGACAATTGTTTGTTCAAACCTACTACTACAAAAGTTTTCTATACTTTTGTCATGACATCTTTGTCATTGGCATCTATGCCTTTGTCAATTATCTAACGACATATTTTTTGTTGTTCAATGATTCCATGAGTTTTGTCATGTTATCATCAATTTATTATTTGTCTAGTAAGCAAAAATTTACTAGAACCATTCCGCAAGTGGTATCAGAGCCTTGTTGCTCTTTTTAAAAAAAATAAGATGTTATTTCTCAAAAATTAATGGAAAATAACAATCTATTTAAAAACGATTCAGATGAGTCTGAAGAAATAAACTTTAGTGAAAACGAAAAGGGTTTTGTATCAGATTACATGATTAATTCTGATCAACTAACAAAAATTAGCAAGCTTAAATTCAATATTGACACAAAACTAGTTTTTAATCAACAAAAAACTTTACAAAGTTTAGTTTCTAGAGCCTTTTCTAGAAAAAAATAAAATATTTTATTGTTTTAACACTGAAGAACTTTCAGTTGACATAAAAAATACATCGGGAAAAGTTTATTTGCCACTCCTAACAAAGGGAGAAATAGCAAAAAAACTTTTACATATTAAACCAGAGTTGAGAAAATCTCTCAATATGGTACATATAGGAGCAGTCAAAATTCTCCTAAAAGCACAGTTTAGAGATGGAATTAATTTTCCTATAAAAATGGCCCTCGTTGATAACAGAATTATCAATAGCCAAGACGCTCTTCTAGGAGCAATTCAAGGAAATTTAGCATATGGTAAATTTATGTTTACTGTCTATCCTAAATTTGCTTTACATCGAGATTCTAAGGATTTCGACAAAACTCTAAGTTTTATACATCAGTGTGAAAGAACTGATCTTATGGAACCAGGTAATAAAGTATTTACGATTAATTATTTAATATCATATGCTTTAACTAATAGCACTCATTCAATTGAGTACAAAGAAAAAGAAAGCATAACAATTGAGGATATATTCTCAGATATTGAAATTATTGAAGGCAGTAAATTCGCTGAGCCATCACAATTACAAGAAAATTGGGCAATAGATATTGCACGAAATAAGCAAATTCTAGTATCAAAACCTAGACACAGTTATGCTGGAAACTCTTTACAAATAAGAGAATCAAGTAACACTGAACAATTAATACGTTCTATGTCAGAAAGAATAGACGGGTATGGAAGAATTTTAAAGGAAGTTATTGGAGAATAATGTCTTCAAAACCAATTTTAGAATATCTACAATATCTTGATCAACAAATCACCTATGAAGAGGCTGATATACAAATTTGGTTTATTAGAATAAATCAAATTAAAGAAAATTTTATGTTGAGTCATAAAACAAGATCTCTTAATATAAAGATTATTAAGAAAAACATTATTGCTTCTAAGCAAAAAATTATTGAGCTTAAAATTAAAAAAAAACAATTATATCTATAACATGACTAGTTTTGAATATTTAAAACTCTCTTTTCAAAAGCTAGATATGGAAATCTTGAGATGTATTTTGCTACGTCAAAATGCCATCAATTTGCTTTTTGAAAACTACAATGATTGGGGCATGCTTCCAAAGGATAAAATGAATGACATGTTTTGTCACAAAAGTCAAATAAAAAGGCTTGATTAAAAAAATTAAAAATCTTAAAGACGAAAAGATTATTTTATCCTGCGGGTAAAAATGAATTCTATCCACTCTTTTACTTGGGGGGAAGAAGAGATTCATAAAACACATGATTTTGAATTAGCTTATTCAAATATAACTAATCAAAATTCAATTTATATCAAAGGAAAAGTCTTTTTCAAAGGATATAAAACAATCGCCCTACATTGTTATGTAGACACAGGGGCAAGTATTTGTTTAGCAAGCAAACACATAATTCCTAATGACCTATGGGAAAACACTCCCAAAGATATTAAGGTAATAATTGCTAACAAAGAAGTCATTAAGTTAGATAAGGTTTGTAGGAATCTTATCATCTATTTTTCTGGAGAACCATTTACCATTCATACTATCTACCAACAAGATTCAGGTATGGATTTACTTTTTGGAAATAATTTCTGTCAACTTTATGGACCTTTCACTCAATGGTTAGACAACGTATCTTTTCATCTTAAACAAGAAATGATTTTGATCAAAAAGGTTACAAAGGCTTTTCAAATTGGAAAACCAAATCTTCTTGAATCCATGAAAAAAGATTCAAAGATAAAACAAATTCCTGGAACTAATATAGCTCAAGAGGTTATAAAAGCAGAAATGATATTTTTAATTGAAATACAAAAATTTCAAAAAATTGAAGAACTACTTGAAAAGGTTTGTTCAGAAAATCCTATTGATCCTGAAAAATCCAACAAATGGATGAAAGCATCAATAGAGCTTATAGATCCTAAAACTGTTATCAGGGTAAAACCTATGAAGTACAGTCCACAAGATAGATAAGAATTTAATAAACAAATTAAGGAATTACTTGATTTAAAATTAATTATTCCAAGTAAATCACCTCACATGTCTCCAGCATTCTTAGTTGAAAATGAAGCTGAAAAAAGAAGAGGGAAAAAACGCATGGTTGTAGATTATAAAGCAATCAATGCAGCTACTAAAGGCGACAGCCATAATCTTCCTTGTATGCAGGAACTACTAACTCTTTTAAGAGGAAAAACCCATTTTTCCAGTTTTGATTGCAAAAATGGTTTTTGGCAGGTACTGTTAGATGAAGAATCTCAGTTACTAACCGCATTCACATGTCCAAATGGTCATTATCAATGGAAGGTAGTCCCTTTTGGATTAAAGCAAGCACCAAGCATATTTCAAAGGCATATGCAAAATGTTTTAAGAGGTCTAGAAAATTACTGTACCGTCTATGTCGACGATATTATAGTTTTCTCAAACTCAGAAAATAAACATTATTTTCATGTTTTATCAGTTTTAAAAACAATTGAAAAATATGGAATCATTTTATCAAAAAAGAAAGCTAATCTTTTTAAAACAAAGATAAACTTTTTGGGTCTTGAAATAGATCAAGGGACTCATTGTCCACAAAAACATATCTTGGAAAACTTACACAAATTCCCAGATACTTTAGAAGATAAAAAACATCTTCAAAGATTTTTAGGCATTTTAACCTATGCTGAAGGTTACATTCCTAAACTCACAGAACTTAGGAAACCTTTACAGGTAAAATTAAAAAAAGATTACATATGGGAATGGAAACAATCCGATGTAGACTATATCAGAAAGATAAAGAAAAACCTAACCAATTTTCCTAAACTTTATCTTCCAAAAGAAAATGAATATTTAATCATAGAAACAGACGCTTCTCATGATTATCCTACACACCTAGTAATTTGTCCTACACACATAAAAAGTCACCCTACACATTTCAAAATTTATCCTACACATATTTAAATTTATCATACACAACTCGTAATTTATCCTACACACCTAGTAATTTGTCATACACTCTAAATTAATTTTTTTATTTTTTGAAAAAATATATATTTTGAAAATAAGTTACAAATTTAATGTAGTTAGCTATTAAAGAGCAAAATTAAAAATTAATAATCTATGTAAGTTTACAAATATAACCTTATATTAAAATTAAATGTAAATATTAAATGAAGTAAAATGAAACATTTTTATTGGTTGAAACTTCTTCTTTTTTTCTTCTTACAAAAAATTTCTTCTCATTTGAACCCTCCACTATATATATATATAGTGGAGAGTTCAAATGAGAAGATTTTTTTTGTAAGAAGAAAAAAGAACAAATTTTAACCAATAAGATTGTTTTATTTTACTTCATTTAATATAAGTATTTAATGTTACTATAAGGGTACATTGGTAAATTTACATGGGTCATTAATTTGTAGTCTTTCTCTTTAATAGCTAATACATTAATTTTTTTTGTAATTTATCTTCAAAATATATATTAAAAAAAAAATAAAAAAAAATAATTTAAAGTGTAGGATAAATTAGAAGTTGTGTAGGATAAATTATGAGTTGTGTAGGATAAATTTCAACGTATAGGATGAATTTCGAAATGTGTAGGACAACTTTTGATGTGTGTAGACAAAAAAAAGTTAATGTGGAGGATAATAATCTTTATGACTAATTAATTAGTCAAAAATGATAATAAATGAGATAAGTGAAAAAACTATTGAATGTTTTACAAAATTACCCTTTGTTCTTTTTCTTCTCAATTAAATTTTTTTCTCAAATGAACCTTCCCCTATATATATATATATATATAGGGTCAGGATTTAGAGAAAACGGAGGAAAATGTGAGAACGATGATAACGGTTATGGATTGTCAGATCAAAACAATCCATGGACTAGATTGCGCGGTGGCGTTTTCGTAAATAACATCAATTTTTGTTATGTGGGACGCGCTTCATTAAGGGTAAAAGGGTCTTTTACCGCTCAAATTCAAAACACCAACAAAAATGATAACACGCCATTCAAAAAATAAAGCGCCATTAAATACAAAAACGCCAAAAATTAGTGATAAAACGCGTTGGAGATTACAGGAAGAGGAAACAACACAATAACTGAAAATTTAGTTATTAACATTTATTAGAAGAAATTCCCTCATAAATTATACGCCAAAAACATCATTATATAAACGACGTAAAACATCGCTTCCATAATCACTTCAATCTATCATTTCTGCAAAAAACATCTTTAACAAAAAACGCCAATTTAACCAAAACGCCAAAAATGGCAACCATCGTTTGGTGGAGATACACTCTGGCAATCAGGCGATTCGTCCTGCGTTTTGACAACAGAAGGAGGGTGTATGTTAGGACGATCAAGGCAATTTTGAATAGGAAGAAGAGGTACAGAGGGGTATCCTATCTCTTGGCATCGCTCTGGATAACGAATGTCATGAAACACATATGCTTATGAAAGCATTAACAAGGAAATTTGGACCAATCAAAGCAGATGTAAAGCCGGAGCCTGTCATGACATCATGGCGTTTTGATGATGAAACAGACATGGTGACCGTTATATACGACAGCGGAGAGCAGGAAGACTACTGGGTTGAAAACTCGTAGTGAATTATTATACAATGCCACAAAAACGCCAAAAAAAATGACCAGAGAAACGCTATAACGCCAAAAAAATATCTATATGACACAAAAACAATTAATTCAACGCCAATTAGTTAGTGAATACAACTAACGCCAAAATAATCTTAGACGCAAAAAATAAAGCAGCATAAATTGGGAAAATAAAAGAAGATTGAAAAAACGAAAAAACCCCTCACGCCCTGATCATATCCCGCGCCACGTGTTGGGCCAGGATGCGTTCTCACCGTTCTCACACTTTTGAGCGTTTTCTCCTGATCCCGTATATATATATATATAAGAATGATCCGTTAGGAACCACCCTTTATTACGAGAACCATATATATATATATATATATATAGGAGAAGGATCCGTTAGAAACCACCCTTTATTGCGAGAACCGCGAGAACCAGTGTGAACACAACCAAAAACTACCTAAAAAATAAAAAAAACACTAAAAGAATTTATTTTTTTAATATTTAAAAAAATTGCTATATTTCGTCACTAAAAAAAAAAAAAAATTTCGAGTAACAATTATCCATGCACATGTGCATATGTATAATTTCATTGACAAATTTCGTAATACATTACTAATATCAGACAATTACACTTTCATTTACACTACCATTCATAATACACTATTTTTTTATATTAACAATATTAGAAATGCACATGTGCATCTATATGTATGAACTTGTTATAACATAAACAACATTAAATATGCACATGTGCATCTATATGTATAAACATGTTATAACGTGTTTTTGGTACAACACTTTGAATACACTTTCCCTTTCATCTATCATGCCATCCATAATACACTACCATTACTCCATACCATCTGTGATACAATACCATTACCTCCTACCATCCATAATACAATACCATTACCAATATTCCATTTTATCACATGTATATCAACACCCATTATACCATCCAAACAACATACTATATCATCAAGTGACAAATATAATCAAACCATCAACCACTATATATAACTAACCAAAAAACATGTATATAGGCCTACTTCATCATTTAAAATCACAAACTTTTTGTACCAAAACACGTTATATCATGTTATACATAATGATGCACATGTGCATTTTTAATATTGGTAATGTAAAAAGTAGTGTATTGCATACGGTAATGTAAATGAAAATGCATTTGTCTACTACTTGTAATATATTACGGAATTTGTCCAAGAAAATAATACATATGCATATGTGCATCCATAATTGTTACTCGAAAAAACAAGTTTTTTTTTTGTAACAAAATATAGCGATTTTTTTAAAACAATATTAAAATTTTTTTTGAGTGTTTTTTTAGATTTTTTAGGTATTTTTTGTGTTCACACTGGTTCTCGCAATAAAGGTGGTTCTTGCATGAACCCTACCATATATATATATAGGTACGGGATCAAGAGAAAACGCCAAAAAGTGTGAGAACGGTGAGAACGGATCCTGGCGTAACACGTGTCACATGACATAGTGAAGGGCGGAGGGGCTTTTTTGTCCTTTTATATTCTTTTCTTAAACGCGTCTCACATTACCTCTCCATTTTTTGGTGTTTAACAAATACGCGACGTTTTTATTGTTTTTTAGATCAAGAGCATAGTAAATATTTTGGCGTTTTAACTAAGTATGTCTTTGATTGTTTTGACTTTCACCCTTCTCATGTCAGAGAACTTAATGACGAAACATCCTCTGACCTCACAAACCTCCATGCAATAACATGTACCATTTTTTTAAAATTAAATGACGTTTTAGACAAGATGCGGCGTTTTTAGTGAATGTGTGGAGTGTGAAGCTTTTGTTTAGCTGTTCTACTTATATAATGAACTTTTTTTTGGGGGGGGGGGGGGGCAGGTAGATATTTGTTTTTGGCGGTAAAAAACCGCAGTAATTTTCTTGATGTTTATTTTTTTATCAGTTGTTGTGCCATGTAGGATGCAGGCCTATAATGTGACAGACAATTATAACGTTTTGAAAAGATAAATAAATTCAATTTCTCATGTAGTGGCTTTTAATATAATAAATGTTTAGCAATAATGTTATCGTCTCTTCATTTACTCTTTTTGCAATTACTGTTTCGTTCAGTTTCATCTGTCAATTAGTGTTGCTTTCCAGTAATACTTTGTTTGACATTTTTTTGGCGTTTTATATAGCAACAACGTGCTTTGCTAGCATCCGTTCTCACAGTTTTCATACTATCAGGCGTTTTGGTGTTTGTAGTTTTTGGCGTTTTATACTCAATTTTTTTATTAGTAGAGAATTAGATAATAAACAACAGAGAATTAGATAACAAACAATAGAAAATGAAAAAAAAAGTCTAATCTAATCATCCAAATCTTCACTGTCATCAGCCTCTTTTTCTTTAACATTTTTGGCGTTTTGTACCTCTTTGAATACCTTACCTAGATGCTAATTTTCCTACATAATCCCGTCTTTAGAAGAAGCTTATTTTTAGTGGCATCCTGTATTTTGGTTTGATATATACTTGTTTGGTGAGATGTTGAAGATCAACGCCTGCTCGAATGTATTGATCCCTTCATGCCATCAATATATCAATCAAGAACAAAGTGACATGATGACATATCAGTGTTATCAGTATCTTTTTTCATGAATATTTATCCATCTCATTCAGCAAAAGTTTATAGAGATACCCACCTCAGAGAAGAATCCATTCAGCGAAACTTCATTCAGAACAATACTAAATATAGAAGAAACGAGGTTTCCCATCTGTGGTTTTTAACTATTTTTTTGGCGTTTTTAAAGTGAGTGGTTTCTAGGAAACATGGCGTTGTTTTTGGGTGTGATCAATTGATTGTGCAGAGACGTCTCTCTTATAGGATGTTTTTGGCGCGTAGCTTAGGCGGGATTTTATTATAATAAAGGGTTAATGGATTTAAACTCCCCCAACTATTGCCATTTGGCCGCTGGCACTCTCAACTTTGACTTTGGCTCCCACCACTCCCAACTTAACACATTGTTTGTCATGGCACCCCGTCGTTAAATAAACACTATCTGGGTTAGGAAAATTAGCCTACGTGTCATATTAATCTGACGTGGCATGTATGACGTGTAATGTAAACCTGATTCAGATCTGTAACATGAAGCAATGAGAAAGTGGCTCATATCTCTAACATGAAGATCAGACAAGAGGGACGATCACCGCCATGGCTGCATGTAACGCCCTAACACGTTTTAACCAAAAATCGCAGCGGAAATACGAACTTAAAAATTTTCTTTCATTGTATTCATTCTAACATACTTAGAAATACATTAAATCACTCTTTTACATTAAATACATTAATGCTTTCTATAAATTTATAAAATCTGGCCTACTTATATTAAATTACGTGACCACATACACACCCACGTACAATCCATGTCTTGACTCGATCTTCAACCGCGTACACTTCTTGATGAAACATCCATAAACCTGTACAGCCTGCAGTCACCACATTCAATCACATCATTAGTAACCGGTAACATAATACAAAATCTTATCACATGCATAATAAGGCGTTAACATATCATGCTTTCTCTTATACTAGCCCCTTCATCCATCCATTCGATCACTCGCATCAGATTGCGGAGCCAACCTTCACTTCCATTGTTAACATGCCTATACTTCACATTAATTCTCAATAGAAAAATGGTTAGTATCATTAGGTTTTCTTTATATGAACATATCCTCGAATACACATAACTCATCTTATTCACCTTCGCATATAATTAAATACTCACTCAAGCATGTATTCACTTTCTATTCATACACGTACTTACAATTTACATCCTGCATGTATAACTCCTTAATTCATCTTTATGCATAATTCGTTATGTAAGTTCCCTTTCTTACCCAAACTTAATCGAATCTCTTTCTTAACCACCTCCGACCCATTTCCACTAAAACTTAACTTAGTAATCACATTGATCCATATCTTCTTACATTACATTCAATAATTACCATATATCATAAATACATTACCAAACAAAAGGGTAAGTTCGGAGTTCACTTACCTCGTGCGTCCGAGTTCGAGCATAGCTTCCGTGTTTATCCTTGGCCCGTTGCCCTTCCATGCTTGTGTCCATGTTGACATGACTCCTATCCGTACATGTCATCACATTCATCATAACATGATTAGCATACATGAGCATACATACCTTTTAATGAAGGTTTCTTGCCATATCATCTTATCAACTAATTTCTCACTTGTAATACATTCAAAACACATTCCTTATACAAATCTATTATTTAATTCATCATCATCATCACATTCTACATACATTTATTCATTATTAGCATACAATCTCACTTATCATTTTCTCCTAAGCATTTCATCAAACACTTGGTGCGCATATCACTTTCTAAGCATAATGTACAAGTGCTTTAAGCATGTTCTTCCCTATTTCATCTTATGAACCATCACATTCAAGCAAAATCTCATAATCATAAATTCCACATCAAGTTTATCTATCTAAGTCTATCATATAACACCTTATACATCACAAGATCACACTATAACATCTACAAGTTCATCATGATCATCATCTTCACACTCATGCAATGGGTTTTCATTCTAAATCACCCAATTACTTGAAATTATTCATAACACAAGTTCTATTTGGTGTTTCTAACACCTCTACAAGCTTAATTGCATACAATTTCATGTATTGATCATAACCCACTTCAAACAAGATCATCAAATCTAGGTTTTAAGACATACCTTACGATCCCCTTGTGAAGGTGATCGTTAATTCATGTTCGGTTGTGAATTTGGGCTTCGTTTAGCCTTTCAATTTGGAGAATTTGTGAAGTTTAGGGTTTTGGCTCCATGGGAGCCTTCCCTGCTCGTTGATGAACACACACACGATGTGTGTGTATGTGTGTGTTGTTTTCTTTTTAATAAAACAACTTTCAAGTTGTTCACTTTGGTCCCTCATGTTTCGTTTTAATTAAATAAGGCTACAACCCTTCGTTTAATACCAACGATACTAATATTCAACTAGGTTAATTATTCCTAGTTAATAATTATTTACGGGTTCACTTTTACCCCTAACGGTATTTTTACCCGTTCCTCTATATTAACCGGGTTTAAATTACCAATCCCATTTTTGGGGTGTTACACTGCAACATCGGTTGCACCGTAAGAGCAAATAAAAAGCCCTTGTTGGAGCTCTCACATACCATCCGGGTTGCCCCGCCAAGATACGGGTCGATGTTGACCCCATGACTGATTACGATGCTCGGATATGAATCCGTACACAAATCATTATCATCATCGCCTTCTCATTTTCATCTTTCAACAGCGATTTCACACTGCAAGTGGAGGTGAAACGGCGGATTTCACCGACGACGGCACCACTGTTCCCATCCTCAACATCACACCACCCCCTGAAATAGCTCTAGAATAGTGAACAGCGAGTGTTTAACTGTTAATCTAAACAAATTACCTCATGATGATCGGAAACAACACGCCATTCTTTCCGAGAGGACTGAGATTGGGACGACGGCACCGACATCGGAGCAACACTAGCGGCCGCGTCCATCGGAGATCGAAAAAACGGCCAGCGGTGGTTCCGATTAGGTGGCGGAAACCCTAACGGTGAGATGAGATGGAGTGGGGATGATGAAACCCTAGGTAGAAGAGTGTGAATTGAGGGGGATCTGTGACGGCACCACTGTTCCCCTCCTCAACATCACCTGATCATCATCATAACCCCGTTTTCCCCTAAAATCAAAACCCATCGTCGTTTGTTTTCGATATCATCTCAAGCAGGCTTCTAGATCCAGATTAAGCGGTGTTTGGTGGTGTGGGGTAGGTGGTCGCAGTGGGTGGTGGCCAATGGTTCTTGAACAGGGGATTATGGTGGTAGGGTGGATGGCAGCGTAGGGTTATGGTGGGGTGGAAGGCAGGACAGTGGTGTGGGTGGATGGTGGTGGTGTTAAGTGAGAGAGAGAGGGGTGAATATAAACTGATTTATATATATATATAATATATAAGTTTTCATCAGCATGCCACCTCATTAAAAAACGCCACATCATCTAAAATTAGCCACGTAGGACAACAAAACTAACCACATTAGTGTTTGGTTAACGACGGGGTGACACAGCAACCCAAGTGTTAAGTTGGGAGTGGTGGGAGCCAAAGTCAAAGTTGAGAGTGCCATCGACCAAATGGCAATAGTTGGGGGTGTTTAAATCCATTAACCCTATAATAAATGATATTAATAAAGTAACCGTCTTTCCAGTTACTGTGTGTATTTTTACTGTTTTTGTTCAGCTTTTTATGAGTTTAGGGTGATAGACGTGCCATCTTACAAGTTTGGCATTTTTAATGGCTTTAAGTATTTTTTCGCGTTTTTTTTGAGCTTTTAATAATACTTGTCCAAATTACTTTTATTATAGTTTGGGAGTTTTTGGCGTTTTATGAAATGATGGCGTTTCACAAGCATTTTGTCTGTTTGGCGTTTTTATTACAATAATGTATTTTTGTTCTTAGCTAAAAAATACATAACAAACAACATAAAAATAAAATTAAAAAAAATAAAAACAGGAACAATTCATTTTCCAAATCTTCACTGTCATCAAATCTGTCACACCCCCAAAATCCACAAGCGGAGTATCACCGCAGGGAGCGTGACTGACCAGGATCCAGCCACCAATCATATTGAACGTTATAATTTAATAAATAAAAGTCCAAACCAAACAATATAATTGGTGTCCAAAACAATTCAACAAAACTTAAGTTATCAGCGGAAGCATTAAGTTCAAAACCATAATAAAGTATAAAAGTTTATAAGTTTAACATGGAACTCAACAGTCCATGTCCCACAACGACCTCTTCCTTCTGTGCAAGCTCCATATAGCACCTAACGACCTGCAAGGCATATAATAACGAATCAACAACAAAGTTGAGCGAGTTCACAGTTGGTTGTCCATTTTAACGTTGTTCCAAAAACCATAGTTATGTTTCGAAAACCACGAGTTAACCAGTTCCTTGTTTCCCAAACCATACTCAGTGGGGGCTTCCCCATGTATCCCACTAGACCCGTTACCATATCGACTACTGACTGTAGTTATGTTTATGTGCCCTGCGTCAATGTCTATCATCATTGACTAGTGCCCAAGTCCATTAGTCCACGTCCGTCCTCTGCGGCACGGTGTGAGGCTTGTCAAACCTAATAGCGCTATTTAACTAATGACCCGTTCGCCATTGGCCCGGCGATTAAGTCAATATAAAATGAGGGACTTAATGATAGAGTTTTTGTCTAGTGTCAATGTTGTCACCCTTCAGTTAAGAGGGTGGGAGTACGTGTCAAGATGAACACGCGGGTTTCAATGTTGTCACCCTTCACCGTAGGGGGTGGGAGTACGTATTCTACCCAAGGAGAATACGCAGGTTTCCTTATTAAACATTAATCCATTCCCAAACCACCGGGAATCCCATGCCTCGTAGAAAGTGTGAATTCACCTTTGGTTGCTCGGTTGGACTCTTAAAAATAGCTAACTGTCAGGGTTGGTCAATCACGTCCTAACATGATTACCGTTTAAGGGTTAGTGGGTGTGCTCACGCGGAAAAAACGAATCCTACACGTATCTAGCACGTAGCACCTTTTATCATACAATGCTAGTTATCACGGCACAGCTTAGCAACAACACAAGTGTCACAAAAGGTTTAAAATACTCTTCAATAAAATTCAACAATATAGTGCATTTTCGGACAGTTTTCGGAGTGTTATCCGGAATAGTTCGTGTACAGAAAAATTCCCAAAATTTTACATAATATTCTAAACGGTCCACATCACATTGTGTAAAAATCTCGGGACTCAATTCATTACCAATTATTTTATAAAAATCATTTACCGGGCTGCAATCAGATTCGTCACTTTCTGACTACAGTCCACGAAAAAATTCATTTAAAATTCATTGTAAGTCCGATCGACGAACTTCCAGTTGGAGAATTATAACGACATCAGTGGCCATCTACAGTATCAATTTCGTGACCTAACTCTATCCAGGTTTCAAGTTATGCCGAAAAACATAACACGCATTTTCTGCAGAAAAAAAACACAGCTTTTGCTGCTGTACAAAACGGACCTTTAAAAATAGCAAACGACCTCAAAAAATTATGATTCCAGTGCCATTTGATTCGTTTTTCAAAAACGTACGTTTTAGATTTTATAAAATCAGCTTTTCGATAAATAACGACCTGTTTACAGCCAACTGAAGTTGGCTGTAAATGTTTGGACAGAAGCTGTTTTCACAGGTCTTTTAATAAAACGAGTTTTCGGGTTTCGTTATCATGTTTCCGCAATTACACGAACATATTCAATCATTCACAGCAGGTTATAAGTTGTTTTATATTAGAAAGCATGCATGAACTTATAGTAATATCGCAAGCAACTCATATAACATCATATCATCATACGTATCAACACTCGTAGAAAACGCAGCCATGTATAACAACTTATATATCAGACCCTGTGGATCTCATATGCAGCGGATCACACTATCTATATCGGACTTTACAAAAAAATCATGTGTAATGACTATAATACAGTTTCATGCATCTTATTACTATCAATACAGTTTCATCAAGAAGCATCAATCATCATCACAAAAACCGAAAGCATAGCAAGACACTTAACATCATATAGCGATGCACTCATGAACGAATTTAGATACGAAATATGATACCTAGTTAACATATATAGGCCTATGCATATCTAACCGGTAAAACGAACGCCATACGCGATTCTCATGGATCTTATTCTTTAAGTTAACACTATAATCAATATAATCGTCAAAGATATAACAAAACGCAGCCAAGTATTTGCAGAATTTAACAATAGAAAGAAACACGAAACGCACTAACCGAAAGAAGATGCGTAAGAGAGTTCGATTAGGAGGGGGCTAGTGCGAGAGAGAGACAGCGATGTGAGGTGAGGGGGCTGCTACCTTGCTGCCGTCGACCACCAAGAGGGAAGTAGGGTTTCTTTTGTCTCTTGTTCTCATGCAACAAATAATCATACGTATTTTAAACAGATGAAGGTTTGGCGAGTTGGGCTGCATGGGCCAAATGGAACAAGGGTGGGTTGGGCTGGTTTGTTTCGCAAGGGGAAAGGGGGTGGGGCGGTTTGGGTTTGATACATGTTCACTGGCGGTTTGACTTTGGTATGCTTCATTTTGTTTTTTTGTTGTTAAAGTATTTTTTTTGTGGCCGTTTGGAAGGACAAAATGACGTGAGTTTTTTGTTTGAAGTTCATCTTTATCTTCATGTTTATCTTCAAACCACTCATCAGTGTCATCCGTCTCTTCATGCCATTCAAAAATTCATCAACAACAAAACACAAAAAATGACAAAAGTCTGACACCATCATCTTTTTGTTGAAGATTTGTCCATCTCATGCAGCAAAATGTTATTGAGTTACACCCCCTCAGCTAAGATTGCATTCTGCAAAACTTCGCGTAGAACAATATTGAATATACAAGAAACGATGTTTGTCATTTTGGCGTTTCACCGAGGAAATAGTATATCTAAAAGAAACGTCGATTTGGAATCTTTGATGTTTGAGTTTTTTGGCGTTTTCTAAGATGATTGGTATATAGTAAAATATGACGTTTTGAGTTTGGTGTGTTTGATGTTTTGGGGTTTTTGGCGTTTCTAAGATGAATGGTATATAGTAGTAAATATGGCGTTTGCGGTTCGGGGTGTGTTTAATGAATGTCTGAGATGTTTTGTTTATATAGGATGTGTTTTGGCCCGTAATGACGTTTTATTCATGAGTTTGGCGTTTTTGGTAGAGAAGTCTAAAGACCCTTTTACCCTTAATGAAGCGTGTCCACTTAATAGAATTGGTGTTATTTACGAAAACGTCACCGCGCCAATCTAGTCCATAGATTGTTTTGATCGAACGATCTATAACCATTCTTACCGTTCTCTCACTTTTCATCGTTTTCTCTAAATTTTGACCATATATATATATATATATATGATGATGATGATGATTGTTGATACATAATTTGTGGACGCGACTCGGTTCGGTTCAACTCGGTTCGGTTCGACCCGGTTAGCTTCGGCTTAAGCCCTACGTCACGACATTCCTCCGTCGTGCGTCCCAGAGTTCGACACGCGAAGCACAGTGAGCCGCGAACCGTTCCCGTTGACACATCAGCATGACATCACCATGATGATGTCATGGTGATGTCACACATGCATGACAACAACAAAATTCTATCTGCATGTTTTACGTAAAGTAGCTTGGGCCATTATCACTTTCATGTGGGCTGCTTCTTCACTTGGGCCGAACCCAAGTCCAATCGCACAACATATATATATGCCGAAATCATTTGTGATTTCGGTAGAACACAAGACAGACAAGAGACAGAACAACAGTGGTGTGTGTGACAGACAAAGAAGAACCGCACAAGGAAGACACACCCGAGAGATTCAAGAGAGAGTTTGCAAAGATTGTTTTTATAAACATTGAGCTTGTAACTGACTTTTCTTACGTATTAATACATTGGTGTTAATCGTTGAGTCTCGGTCTTGTATCTCGTGTTCTTGTCGTGTTCGTTCTCGGTTTGCCATTTCCGGTTGGATTCCGCACAACCGGGTTGGTTCGTACACAAGGATTAGGCGACTAGATCCTCCCCTAGCCGGACCTACAAGTGGTATCAGAGCCTTGGCTCTTCTCCTTGTTAAAACCGAGTTGTTTTCGGGTTTGTTTCAGATTTTTGAAGTTCATGTTTTTCTAAAAAAATCAGTCTAAAACTTCGAAATTTCTGGTGTTTTGCTGAAAGTTCTTACAAAAACCATCTTATTTTTCATTTTCACATGTTAAACCTTGGTTTTTAGTGAAGTTTCGGGCAAAAACGGGTTTCGAAAAGTTGTCGATTTGCCGGAAAATTCATATTTCTGGGTTGTGTTCTTCACATATTCAAGAAACCTTCAAAGTGTTCTTTGGTATTTTTCACTTTTTAATCTTTGAAATTTGAATATTAAAGTTGTTTGTGTTTTGAATTTGTTAAAGGATTATAATAGTACAAAGGACATCATCATTATCATGGTTGGTAAATTGGGAAATTGTGTTTCCAAAAGTTGGTGAGCCGAAAGTTTCTGCTTTGTGTCAGGTGATTGAAAGTCAACATATGACAATCGCACAAGATTCACAGTTTCAGTTGAACAATAGTTACAATCGCACAACAGTTCATCAGTCGCACAAGACTCATTAGTGGCACAAGAATTGGGCTTCAAGAATTGGGCCTCATATTGAACTGGGCTGTTTGTCTACTCTACTCGCACAAGATTTGAGTAACAATCGTACAAGTCTCTACTCGCACAAGAATTGAATCGTACAAGGCTAATCAGTCGCACAAGACACACATCAGATTTCAGTCGCACAACAGTTCATTCAGTTACTCGCACAAGACATCAGGCCCAATCGTACAAGTGTTGGGCTCACACAACAAGAATTGGGCCTTATCAACTAATTCACATCTGGGCCGAAAATACTTGTTACCCTTTACCAGCCCAAAATCCATGCATGCATTCATATAGTCGCACAAGATTTACTTATCGTACAAGAAGGAGGCTCGCACAAGATCTGATAGTCGCACAAGGAGTTGGGTCTTTCGATCAAGGATCTTTCGGCTGGTTGTTATCATTCGAGATATTAACATAGTTTGTGAAAATTAAATTTTTAAAAAGGGAAAACTTGTTTTTCAAATTTCAAAATCAATTTTCACTTAATATATTAATTTTTATAAAATGGGAACAAACGGTCAGTGGGATCCAACCGCGTGGACTCAAACAACTTTGACTCCACAATCATCAGCTACGCAATCTGCGTCAGATTTCAACAAAACTGCATGGATGCAGGCTATTGCCCCACCTCAAGCTGCAATGATAACTGCAAATCAATGGGCATTGGTCACAAATCAAAGCAGCAGGATTCAATCTATGATGCAGAACGACAGTGAAACTGGTACAAGCACAAAACCGCCAAAGCTAAATCACATCAATGATTGGGGATGGTGGAAAGAAAGGCTGAGAACTTATGTTCAGGGGCAAGGTCAAGATCTATGGATGTGCTTCTTCACCGCATTTGACAATGATTTGGAAGTTGCAGGATCTAATCCACAAACTTACAGCACTATGTCTGAGGATGATAAGAAGAAATTTGAGTTAGAAAAGAAAGCATTCATGATTCTCACACAAGCTCTTCACAGAGACATTTACCACCAGTTTGTTTACTGCACGACTACTAAAAGCTTGTGGGATATGCTCACGTTACGATGTGAAGGAAATGCTCAATCTAGAAAGATCAAGCAAGAATTACTGAAGAAAGAGTTTGAAGGATTCACGTGTATGGAGAATGAGACTTTGGCAGATTTATCTTCAAGGTTCCATCACTTGTTGAGCGAGATGTTTGCTTTTAGAGTCACTGCCACTCCACTAGAAATGGTGAAGAGATTCGCTGATAGCTTACCAGCAAAGTGGAGCAGTTATCTTGAAATTCTCAAAGAAAATGGTGTTCTAGACACAATCACCGTTTATGAGTTAATTCAAAAATTGGAGAACAAGGATGTAGAAGAAAAGCTTAAGGCAAAAAGAACACTAACTCCTCAAAATCCAGAGATGTACTATGGGATTGCAGGAGGTATCAGTGGAGAAAAACCAGCCTCTCAACATGCGAAGCTTCAAACAGCCTTCATCTCAAACACCGGACCTTCCACAACAAATCAGTTTGATCCTTCAGCATACACGATGATGTATTCAAGACCGGATTCTTCTTCTCTACAACAGAATGTGCAACCGACAGCTCAGCAATTCACACCACCGCCTTTCTTAGAACCAAGCAGAGCTCAGCAGCAACAACCGCAACAGCAAGGGTTTTATGGAAGCTCTTCAAACTTTCAAGCCACTTCCAATCCGAACACAGTCAGATTAGACACTTCCAACTTTTCCAAAGTCAGTGTCGAAATAGCCAAGGAGCATATGGAGATGTTGAACACCTTGGTTAGTGCTTATTGTGGATTGATCGCAGGTCAGATTGGGAATATCAATCTAACCAATGAAGATTATCAGCAAGTGGATAAAGAAGAGTTTGAAATGATGGATATCAAATGGGCTCTTGCTAGTGCAATTCGAAGAGCAAAGGAGTTTATGGAAAGGACGGGGAGAACCAACTTGGAAAGCAAGAAAGACACCAAGTATGGGTTCGACAAGCAAGCTGTAAAGTGCTTTAACTGTGGTGAACGGGGTCATTTCAAAAGGGAATGCACAAGACCAGCTCAGCATGGAAACCAAAATCCTTTCAGAAATCAAGGCAACCAGCAGAACCAGAACAGGAACAATGTTCGTACGTTGATACCTGTCAACAACCAAAGCCAAGCAGGGCCATCAAATGCCAACCAGGCACTTGTGGTTCAAGTAGATGAAGGTTGTGATTGGTCGCTTCAGTTGGGAAATGATGCTCCAGATGGAACAGCATGTTTTGCTGAAGTCGTAAAGGATTTAAAGCACGCCAGTGGTGGAGAATCTTCCACCAATGGTGATGAATCTTCTGAAGATGAAGACAGTTCTGGTTATAGTGGAAGCTCAGATGAAGAATCCTCCACTTCAGGCAATGATCATGTGGATGAGACATCAAGTGCGTCAGTCGATGCAGATATTGATGAGCCTTTGGAAGAAGCTGCAGCAGGAACTGAAAGAAGATCTATTTTGGTGGATCAAGCTGCTTACTCTTCGTCTTTTCTCCATTCAGCCTTTATGGCTAATGTCGACAGTTCATCAAGTCAGGTATGTGTCGATGAACCCACTGTAGTTAGTTGTGAAAATTGTGATAGTTTAAATGTTAAATATGCTGAAAAGGAAAGTCAGTTTGAAATCACACACAAACACAATCAAGAATTGATTGTAGATCTTTCTAAAGCAACTGAAGCTAACTTGTTTTTAACCAGAAATGAAAAGGAATTTAAAGCAACAATTGCGTCATTAAGACACGATGTTTCAGAATTACAAAAGGCTGTTTTGCGAAAACAACATGCTAACAATAATCTTATTGACACAATTGAAAAGCAAATGGTAGAGTTGGCAACAGCTCGATGTGAATGTGAGACAATTAAGCAGAAACTGGAAAGCTATTCCAATTCCAGCTATGTATTGGATCACATCATTGACGTTCAAAAGAAAAAGGGGGATAAAATATGTATTGGATTCAAATCATGTCCTCCCCCAATGAATCACAATTACTCCAAATTGCCTGATGACGAGGATATGCCCCCTTTTGAACCTACTGTGCCACTCGGTCTAGATGACTTTGCAGCAGGCCTCGGGTTCACAACTGGTACATCATCCTCGGGTCAATCAGAATCTGAGAATGTGACAGATTCATCGTGTGTTAAGGAACAGAGTCCTCCCATTGTTGAGGATGCTGATTCTTCGGATGATGAATCTGAAGAAATTGTGAAACAACAGTCTAACTCGGTTACAACAGATATTCCAATCGAGAATCACATCCTGTGTGATCCACCAGTGAAACCGAGTAAGACTGAAATGTCAAAAGCAATGGAGTCCCTTGTATCTAGCAGTGAAGAGAATAACTTGTTGTACACGCTCAAAGGAGATAGCAAAATCTACTCTAACAAAGATTTTCCAATTAAAAATGTAAATCAAGATTTAATTGAGCAAATTTTTGAAGGATGCACTGATAAGTTTTTGGGGAACAAAAGTGGCAAAGTTACCGTCACTCAATGTGATCCAATTCCGTGTGAACAAATTAGAAAACAATACGGAAACCAAAAACTACCAATTGAGCGAAAACAACAAGTCAACTCCGGAAAGGGTAAGGTACAGGGAAAGAAGGCTCAGAACAAGAATGTTCATGCACCTAAAGTTCAGCAGCCTAAGACTGAACAACCAAAGGTTCAACAACAAAAGGTGCAAAACAAAAGAGCTCCTGTTAAGAAACGAGAACCGAAAATGAACTTTGTTGGATCCACGGGTTCAGACAAACTTGAAACATTTCAGGATAAATCTAACGTTGATTTTATAAAACAAGTTAGAATTTTAAAACGAAATGATCAGAATAATTACACCCAACACACCAACGGATGTGATTTAGGTCCAAGCACATCTAGATCACAAAGTTCATTGTCTGGTTCTCCGTCTGGTCATCAACATGTTTCTCCGAAGTTTGTAGAGCGGAGAACATGTTTTGAATGTGGGACAGTTGGGCATATTGTAAGATATTGCCCACACGTGCAAAAGCTGAAGTAAAAAACGAGTGCTCCCCAAGAAATCGATTACCGAAAACGATCAGTTTCCCCGAAACAAGACCCACGTGTCTTGAAAGAAAGGGAAAAGAAGTTAAAGCAAAAGAATCAAAAGGTAATTGAAAAGGCCTTAAAATCAGAGGTCAAAGAAGAAAAACCTGTACAAGCAAAATCTGAAACTGTAAAACCAGTAAATGCTAAAACAATGAATTCAAATACTGGTAAAGGACAAACAGCTTGGAAGCAAAAGCAGGTAATTCAATCAGGGGGAGCACCACAGGTTCTTTTTCCTAATCATCAAGTGATTGAAATCACTTTCCTTGATGATCAAGGAAGACCCAAGTCCACAAAGGCTTGGGTCCCTCTCTCCAACTAATCTCTAAGTGAGTGTGTAGGATATTCCAGGAGGAACTTTCGATAGTCGTAAGATTGTTGATAGTGGAGCGTCCTTGCACAAGATAGGCGACAGAAGAAATTGTTGCCTTTGATGGAGAGAGGAGAAAAGAAGACAAAAATGTCTGATGATAGAATGTTGTTGAATGAAGTTGCAAAATTCGGCCAGATGAAAAATGTGCCAAAATTTGGTTGTTATGGTTTTTGATCGGGTCCTCAGGAAAGATTCCAATGAAAAGTACGCGCCTGTAGCACGTCTGAAGCTTTTCGAAGATTCATGGATTTTTCTTCCACAAGAAGTTCAAAGTCCACAAGATGAACGTGTAGGGTACTTTTCTCTACGGTGTGATTGAAGAAAATGTGTTTGTTGAACAAACCAACCGGGTGTGCGGATGCCTTGGCGTGGATTGAACAACCGCACACTACTTCTCAAAGAGGAAGACAAAGACCTTCGCTGGTACAATGTGGAAGACCAGCCGGACACAGAGGTTTCTGATCTTGTTGCTGTGAAGAGATTTCTAAGTAGCTACAAAATCGACTTTGAAATCCACACCGGGTGGATATCCAGTTTGGGAGAGCACTCAGATTCCTTGCAATGCACGAAGCAGTTGCAGGATACGGTTTTTAAATTTCTAATCTCTCCTATACTTGTTGATATTTAAGCTGCTTTATGAATTATTATCATCTCGTACAGCACTCCTTGACCTGACACATTGATCTCGAATATCACCTCACACGTGATTGTTTCATTATGAAACTCATCAATGTTGTCATGGTCCACACCGATGACCAACGTGCCGACCTTTTTACCAAATCATTTGACAAATCAAGATTTGACTTTTTATTGATGGTAAACGGCATTAAGGTCAAGCAAGCGTAAAACCAACATCGGAAAATCATTTTTGTAAATACCTTTGTGTTTTAAATTTGTCTTAGTTTATTGATTTTAGGGGGAGTAAATCCAAATCCAAAATTTGAAAATCCAAAAACATCGAAAAACTTCAAAAACTCAAAAACAATAGAAAAACAAAAATGAGTTTCCTGGCGAGCAAAAGAGAAAATGATAGTACATCAGTGGTCTGTCTAAACTTCTTTAAACTTAAACTGCAAAATGATAAGCAGCTCTATATAAGATGTATCGGTAGGCTCACAATCATTTTAAAGTGTGCAGGGTGATATAAACTTAAATCGACTGAAGACCAGGTGGGAACCATACATTGGCATATGGTCTTGGTACCGAAATTTCGTTTGAGAGATTGCCGAGGTTCTGAGATATTCGGTCTTTATGCTGCTTATCATCTGGGTATCATGGTTGTATCTTTTACCGAAAAATAACGGGGACGCAAGTCTAGATCTTCCATGATACCATACATACGTGTACATATTGCATTCGACCTCAATAAGTGATCAACAATCACATGTCCAAACAAATAAGTGATAATATATCACAGATTCTTTGCGGGAGTCAAGTTCGTCTCTTTGCTGTACGAAAGTACTGACCTGTTCACGGACTTGCTCCTGTGCCCTCATGCATATGAAAATCAAGTTCCTCATCAATAAGTGATTCTATCACATAGGGCTTGTTTTCAATCAAAATAAGTGAGAATCTCACATCATATACGGTCAAACAGATGATAATCGGTATACTCACCGGTAAGATGAACCCTCGTGCATACCTTGATACGGGAATGTGTCGTGATGTGGATGAACACCGGTCGGTAAGTATAAATCATACCTTAACGTATCCCCTCGCCATAATTACATCTGATAAGTTGAGCTTAAGTGGACAACAATACCGATAATTGTTATAGGATGCTTATCTTAATGTTAATTAACTGAACAACAAGAGCGTTTTGGCATGACCGTACACTGATATGATTCTCTTACCCTCGAAACTCGCAAAAAGAATGTCTGTAAATATTTATTTACTGCTTTCTGTCTTTACATTCGAAATATTCAAAAATACCAAAAAGATTTTAGGTGTGTTTTAATATAAAATTTCTAAAAGCCAAAAAGATTTTATTTCTATTTTATTTTCGATCGTACGATGTTGGATCTCGAGTCTTCGTTACCTGAAACCTGATTGAAAACCGAAACGACTATATCTTCATAAACGGTCGAAATTTGCAAAGTTTTTGAAAGTTAAAATTTAAAATGGATAAAATTTGTTGAACTTTCAAACTGTCGGACGGTAGTTGATTGAAATATGGTCATACGTGTGTCGCTTGTTTATACTAACTATATTCCAAGCAGTTGTTCTCATTACGTGTTTAGATTTCTTGCATGTGCAGATTCTAAAGGCAAGGAGAACATGGTCGATGACAAGCTTCGGAATGAAGACACGACGGGAAGGCACTCAAAAGACAAAGATGATCGAGTTGCCGCTGACCACCATCAACACCACAAGGATCTCAAGTTGTAAAGATCAAGACATTCACGAGCATAACTCAAGGGGGAGCTTATGTTAAGGGGGAGTTTGTCAACACACTTCCTACATGAAACGGGGAGTTTGTTGATACACTTTCTGCTTTGAAGACGTGAAGACTTTGAAGATCCGCCGACTTAGAAGACATGGAAGATGAATCTCACGAGTAGCGTCCAAGGGGGAGTTTGTTGATACATAATTTGTGGACGCGACTCGGTTCGGTTCAACTCGGTTCGGTTCGACCCGGTTAGCTTCGGCTCAAGCCCTACGTCACGACATTCCTCCGTCGTGCGTCCCAGAGTTCGACACGCGAAGCACAGTGAGCCGCGAACCGTTCCCGTTGACACATCAGCATGACATCACCATGATGATGTCATGGTGATGTCACACATGCATGACAACAACAAAATTCTATCTGCATGTTTTACGTAAAGTAGCTTGGGCCATTATCACTTTCATGTGGGCTGCTTCTTCACTTGGGCCGAACCCAAGTCCAATCGCACAACATATATATATGCCGAAATCATTTGTGATTTCGGTAGAACACAAGACAGACAAGAGACAGAACAACAGTGGTGTGTGTGACAGACAAAGAAGAACCGCACAAGGAAGACACACCCGAGAGATTCAAGAGAGAGTTTGCAAAGATTGTTTTTGTAAACATTGAGCTTGTAACTGACTTTTCTTACGTATTAATACATTGGTGTTAATCGTTGAGTCTCGGTCTTGTATCTCGTGTTCTTGTCGTGTTCGTTCTCGGTTTGCCATTTCCGGTTGGATTCCGCACAACCGGGTTGGTTCGTACACAAGGATTAGGCGACTAGATCCTCCCCTAGCCGGACCTACAAGATGATGATGATTAAAAACTAAAATAAACAAAAATCAAAATATATGGAACACATGAATAAAGATAATTCTTTATAAACATACATAGAGAGATAGAGTAGAAAAAAGTGTATAAATAAGATTAGTGTATAAATAAGATTTAGAGGTATACCAATAAGATAATCTTTACTTTATATTAAATTAACATCCCACCATATAAAATATTTACAGAATTATTTCATTGTTCTTAGCTATTTATAAGTTTTCTATTTATATATAAACAATAATAAGACTATAATCAGTTAATTACACCAGTAATCTTTTTTTATTAAAAGTTTCTCCAAATCGTATAAATCATATAATCATCCTTCTCTTAAAGCTTCACAATTCTGGCTCATTTACAGGGTACCTGTGAATGCAATCAGCCCATGCACCATTTTTGGTAGCTTCAATTTCCCGGTTACATTCCCACACTGCACTGTTACACTTAAACCCACTCCCAAACCCTATTTGCCAAACCCTATCTCCTTTCTTCATCCTCCCTTTTGCTTCCATATATCCTAACTCATACCACAATGAAGAGGAAGACGTGTTTCCAAACCGGTGAAGCGTCATCCGTGACGCTTCAACGTGTTCTGACGACAGCTTCAGACGCTTCTGAAGCTCGTCGATAACCGCACGTCCACCCGCGTGAATACAAAAATGATCAAACGCCTTTTTGAAGTTAGGAATGTAGGGTTTCAAGTCAAGTTTAAACATCTTTCTTCCCAAAAGATTAAAAAGAAACAAGAGTTGCTCGGTTACCGGAAGAACCAAAGGTCCGATGGTGCTTATGTTCGATTTCAAAGAGTTGGCCGCGATCGCCATGAGATCTAGGTTTAAAGCTATCCCAACATGTCCTTCACTGTCTTCTTCTTGGCTAACACAACGGTAAGATTTATCTTCTGACCCTTTGTGGGTTCGTATCACATGCAAAAGACTGTATTTTGCATGCGTACTCTGTGACCTTTTATTGGTCAAAAGAATCGCTGCTCCTCCCATTCTGAAAAGACAATTTGAGAGGAGCATCGATCTTTCCATACCCCTATAAGAATTAGGGGTAAGAATTTCAGTACTTATTACAACTGCATAGGATTCGGGGTGGACTTGAAGTAGACGTTTTGCAAGATCTATCGATATTAACCCCGCACTACACCCCATTCCGGACAAGTTATAACTTTTTACATTGCTTCTCATCTTATACTTGTTAACCACCATGGCTGAAAGAGAAGGAGTTGGTGCGAAAAGACTACAGTTTACGATCAAGATATCTATATCTTTAGGGTTGATTCCAGTTTGTTGTAACAAAGAGTCCATGGCTGAGAAAATGACCGATTCTGACTCGTCTCTAGCATCCATCATGCTAGGGTTTGGTGGAAGATAGTGTAACGTATGTGGTAAAACTGTTTCTTCACCCAAGCCAGATCTCTCAAAGATCTTGACCAGAAAAGCAATGCTCTTGGGCTGTGAGGCTAAGATAATCTGACCGTGTTCAATCGCGGTTGCATATGATACACGGAAGGTGGAAGGTGGCTTGAAACAAGCGAAATCAATGAGGTAGACGGTTCGTGGTTTGTTTATAATGTAGAATGTGAGAAGGGAGATGTTTAGCAAAGTGAAATTGAGCATGTGTATTAAAGTGAGATGGTTAAGAAGGTGATGTAAGGATTGGTTGAATTTTTGCATGAAGAATGCCAAGATCAGGGTCATGATGAGATAGTTGTAAAATTGTTTTGAAGACTTCAACATTGTGAAGAAGACAATGGGAAATATGTGTGGGGAGGGATGAGATAAGAATGAATTGAATGGGGGTATATATACGATGGGGAGAGGAAGTTGAAGATAAGAATAAGAATGAATTGAATGGGGTATATATAAGATGAGAAGATTAAATGAACTTTTCATATTTCTTTTATTATTTATTAGAAAAAAATTACAAAAAAGTTCGACTTTTAAATGCGGGCTAAGCCAACAAATTTTGGGAGCTTAGCTGGCAAAACTGAGCGCTAAGTCGGCATAAGATGACGGGTAAACTGTAGCCGACAATAAATGTCTAATTTAATAAAAAGCTCGGCAAAGATGTTTATAAAAGTAATTATTCATGCTATTAGAGCATCCACGACGCTAGAGGGTGTTCCAAATCCAGACTAGCTTAGTTAGCAAGCCACATTATTTCAAACCATCAGTCATTCCAAACTCCACTTTTTCCACAACACTAAACCATTTTAAACCACCACCTCATTATCCCTCATCACCTACTTTCCTTTTATTTAAACTATTTATAATCTATTTTTAATTTATTTCCTTATTTGTATTATTTAATTTTTAAATAAAATATAAAAGGCTATACAAAATCAAAACAAGGTAGTTAATTTATTATTTGTGTTATATTTTTTTTATTTCGTAATCTAGTATTTTTCAAACGACTACTTTTGCAATGGCTAGTTTTCAAATTGTTACTTTTGCGACAACTAGTTTTTACTGGTTAGTTAACTTCCGTTTTGCTTCCTGTGTTTTGGTCACTTTAACGGTTTTGCCCCAATCATTTAAAAACGACCATTTTCCTCCTTGATGTTTCGATTTTGTCGCCAGTTTGCTCCTCGTCTCTAACTCCATCCATATTGTATGTTAACTGAAAGGGTATTTTTACAAGATCCAAGTACCCTTACGTTATACTTAAAATTACCAAAATACCCTTTCAGATAACATACAATATGGATGAAGTTAAAGCCGGAGAGCAAACACTACGTGAAAAAGAGGCTACGGCCACACTTTTGTCAAAAACGCCCTTCCACACATTTGTAAAAATGTGTGGCTAAAGGTTATTCATAACATTTTAAAATATATTTAACCACACATTTTATTATTAATGTGACCATTTATACCAGTTCAGAACCTTTGGCCACGCTTTTAGAAAATAATGTGACATTTATTAGCCACAAATTGAAATGAGTGGCCAAATGTGATCTATGGCCACATATTTTTGTTTCATGTGACGAAAAAACATGTAATTTACACTTTTAGCCATACTTTAAGAAAAAAACCTGTGACATATATTTGTTACACAAGAAAAGTGTGGCTAAATGTTATCCATGATCACGATATATATTTTCATGTGACCAATAACATGCGTATTCAAAATCTTTAGCCATACTTTAAGAAAAAAACTATGATATTTATTAGTCACTAAAAAAATGTGGCCAAATTTGATATACGGTTACTA
This sequence comes from Helianthus tuberosus, assembly GCA_030545235.1. Taxonomy (NCBI): domain Eukaryota; kingdom Viridiplantae; phylum Streptophyta; class Magnoliopsida; order Asterales; family Asteraceae; genus Helianthus; species Helianthus tuberosus. The sequence goes on from CM060450.1 coordinate 163,219,580, forward strand.
TTTGTTTCGCGTGACTAAACACAAAACTATTTCAAACCTTTAGACACACGTTAAGATAAACTATCCACATTAGAAAAGTGTAACCAAATGTGTTCTACAACCACATTATATGTTTAATAATATGGCTAAAATCTAATACATATAGCCACATCTATTATTTTATGTAACCAAATGTTAGATAATAGTCACCCTTAAAATTACAAAAATTAATGTGGTTTTACATTAACATTCGTCACACAATCATCATTTTGTTTATTTTGTGTGACGACATGTTATCAAATGTCATTAAAAAAATGTATGACCAAATGTTAAACTTACTACAACTCTAAAAATTTCCCTCAAAAATATTTAATTCAAAAACTTAAACTTCTACCTAAAATATTTCATCCTAAAACTTCCCATTAAAATATTTCATTCTAAAACTTAAACTCACTCCAAAATATTTCATCTTAAAACTTAAACTTCCCGCCAAAATAGTTTATCCTAAAACTTAAATTTCCCCCAAAATATTTCATCATAAAACTTAAACTCTTCCCCCCCCCCCCCCCCAAATATTTGATTCGAAACTTTCCTCTCAGATAACATTCTTATTTAAAAATTACATTATTTAATATTAAAAACAAAAAAATCTTACTATATATTTAATAATTCAAACTATTATTAAATATTATATATTTTAATTCGTATTTGTTTTCTTCTAAATAATATATTAATGTATGCATATTAATAATGGTACCGAATTTCTCGTAGTTAATTGTTTTCAGTACTAGTACTTTCAGTTCGATACGGTACCAGTTGTTTACATAATTATACTTTCAAATTGCGTTGCGTTATGAGTATTGTACAGTACCATACCGAACATTTTTAGTACCGGTACGTGTACCCATATTCGATGATTTCCGATATCGGCATTTTCGGTACCGGTATGTGCGGTACTAGTACCGGTACCGAACTCATCTCTAATCATATATGTGTTAATAGACATATTGGGCTTTACTGGATCACAATGGCCAATAGTGGTCATAGATATGTTATTGAACTATATTGGGCCTTAATGGATCACAATGGACAATAGTAGATCACACATGTCTTAATGGACCATCTTGCGCCTAAATGATAGTGGATCATACATATCTTACCGATACCGAGCTCATCCGTAATCATATATGTGTTAATCGACCATATTAGGTCTTAATAGATCACAATGGCCAATGGTAGATAATGTATGTATTAATGAACCATATTAGGACATACACTACAAGAATTAACCTCTTTTAGCGGCGACACCATTAGCGGCGACAGGCCAAATGTCGCCGCTATTGGTCGATCCGCGTCCCGGAGTCTGAAACCAAACCCCAGCCGTTGATCCTTATCCTGATCTAACGGTTGGGGATTTAAAGGGCATTAGCGGCGACAAGACAATAGGCATTAGCGGCGACAACTGTCTCCGCTAAAAGTCAATCCGTGTGAAGCTTTAAAAGAGCTGATCTCTACCCTTGATGAGAGTATGATCCAACGGTTTGGGCTCCTTCCTGCTTTCTCTTCCTTCAACAAACACACTCACCCACAAACACAATCACCAAAGTCCATCATCTTCACAGCAACAACAACCTGCTACCACCACCACCGGATCGCCACCACCGGATCGCCACCACCATGAAGCTACCACCGCCACCCTGAAGCTCCACCCACCACCGTTGGACCGCCATCATTAAGCTCCACCACCACCACCACTGGAACCACCGTTGAACCACCATCATCAAGCTCCACCACCACCATTATCAAGCTCCAACACCACCATTATCAAGTTGCACCACCAACACCGTGAATCTATCCCAGGCGCCGTTGAACCACCGTTAACCGCCATCATCAAGCTCAAGTTCCGGCCAGTTTCGTTTTATTGTTTAGAAAATGTATAGTTCCGACAAGTTCCGGCTAGTTTCATTTTATCGTTTTATTGTTTAGAAAATGTATAGTTCCGACAAGTTTTTGATAGTACCGTTGAATCCATTTTTTGAGATGAGAATTTGAATGAAAAGTTATGTAATCTTTAAATTTATTAGTTCCGACAAGTTTTTGATAAACGATTTGTTATGTAATCTCCGACAATCTATCTCAGGCGATCTTTCCTTTGAATTCTCCGGCAAGAGCATTAGCGGCGACGGTATCAATAGCGGCGACAACCAGGCCAATAGCGACCCATCAATACCGGCGACCCTTTAGCGGCGACATGTCGCCGCTAAAAGGTAATAGCGGCGACACATATGGGCAATAGCGGCGACAGCTGTCGCCGCTAAAGGTGCCAGTTTCTTGTAGTGATAATGGATCACAATGACCAATAGTGAATTATACATGTCTTAATGGACTATATTGTGTCTTAATGGACCATAATTGCCAATAGTAGATCATAGATGTCTTAATCGACAATATTAGGCCTAAATGGGTCATAATAGTCAATAGTGGATCATACATATCATAATGGACTATATTAGACCTCAATGGATCACAATGGTCAATAGTAGCTCAATTATGTCTGAAATGACCGTATTGGGCCTAAATGGATTACAATGGACAATAGTAGATAATACATGTCTTACTGGATCATATTGGCCAAAATGGATCACAATGGACAATAGCAGATCTTAAATGTCTTAATGGATCGTATTAGGCCTAAAAGGATCACAATAGTCGATAGTGAATCATACATGTCTTAATTGACCATATTGGGACTTAACAGATCACGATGGATAATAATAGATCGTAAAAGGTTTATCGTCACATCTTAATGTTTATAATTTAATAAAATTGAATAATAGTAATTTGATTTCATACGGCTATGTGTATGATTCAACTAAAAAGTGTAAAAATTGATCTTTAATGGGTCTCATCTCTTTTCTCTCTCACTCCTGTCATGGACTTAGTGAAGGTGCCCATGGTGCCTCATGTTAACGCATGAGACCCTGTGTGTTGGTGTTTGGAGCCCAAAAAGAGTGAGGTAGCGATGGGTTAACTGTTAACATCCAGTCTAAGATTTTTTTAGCCGTATGTCTATTATATTACATAATATATAAGTCAAATGGCTTTGTTTGATAAACACATCAATGAGTATTTAGAAGGAAAGTGGTCTAGAGATATTTCATGTATATGTTATGTTATATGATAAGTTTAATTATGAAATAGACTTAAGAAATATTCCATGTGTAATTAATTGTACTTTTTTTTTCTGTTATATGTATCCCTCGTAGATATTTTAATTTGATTGGGAGTGGGACAATGGAGCATTTAATCTGGAAAAGTATGAGAACCAAACTATTTTTTGTTTGGTTTTAGAACCAAGCAATTAATCCTCTTTCTTTTTAACTATAAACCTTAGTAAATATCAAGAGGACTTTGTGGAAGGGTTAGGCTTGGGTTAAAGGTAGGTGGTTTTGGTTAGTGGTTAGTAAAAAGGCCTAAAAACGTAAAAAACGCCGGTCGTCGTAAAACTTTTTGTTTTTGTGACTTTTATTCAATCTAAGCACTTTCAAACAAAGTTTCTTTGAGGAACTTGTTTGTTTATTGCTAGACTTCATTTTTTTTTCATAAGGAACGTCACACGACAACCGAGCTTTCTACTAAAATAAAGGGTTTAAAAGAAAAAGGGTTTGGTGGGTAAAGGGTGTTTGTTTTGTGGGTTTAGAAATGAAAAGGTTTAGGCTCAAAGGGGTTAACTAGGGGGATTTTGGGTAGGTGAAAAAGTAAATGAAAAATAATGGTGTTGAAAAGAAAAAGGGGTTAGTCCTAATGCCTCCATCATTTACTTACTTGGGTTTAAGTTGGTAAGGACCAGAAATGTATCGTCGTGGCAAGTTCTAGAGTCGTAAGAAACCAAGCGGCTATTCACACAAGAAACGAAAAATGAGCATTTAGTTTAAAGATGTATGCTTGTATGCTCAATAAAGGCTCAAAACTCACTTTTTGTGGGAATGGGTTTATAATGTGATTAAGTATATATAATCAAATTTTAACTAGAACTGTCATGCCGTTTCATAATTTTCTTATGTTGGTTCTTTTTATCACGACGCTATCGGTTGTAAATTTGTAAAAATATAACCTTTTTAGAACTTGTTATTTCCAAATTAAACCAAGACAAGTAAAAAAAAATGAAAATTTTTTGAAAAAATTTGGGGTGATTAGCGGTTACAATAGAGTTTTGTGTAAGGCTTGTTATTAGGACTTGCAAAAATTCAAGGTTTAGCATCCCCCCAACACTTAAATTACACATTGTCATCCATGTATCCCAAAAATAAGTTTTTAGATTGATTAAATGTGTAAAAAAGTGTTTAAAAACAAAATTTTATGTTACTGGGCGTCTAGACACGGGCCCATGTTGGTCCGGGCACGGCCCCATGTTCAGATCACCAGTATCATAATTAACAGAAGGCTGGGCACGGGGGCATGTTCAGTGAGCACGGCCCCGTGTCCAGTTACCTGAATTGGGCGTTTTCTGCAGATCCTTGGGCACAGGGGCGTGTTGGGGTGAGCAGGGCCCCGGGCTGAACTTGTTGTAATGAAGAAAAATTGTCGGGAGGCTCTGTTTTCGTGCATGGGGTGTGGGTTCAAGTTTCCCTAAGTAACCTCCACCATTTCTAGTGTGTTTTAACCATTACAACATCATCCAAACACCATTTAATACTTAAAAACCATCATTCATTAAAAATAACAATTACAAAGCGTCCTAGAAAATGAAAATAAAGCTAGAAAAGAAACACTACAAGTTCCTAAGATAGATAGGTCAAGTAACGCAGGAAATCATTCTAAGGAGTTCTACCCTTATTGTAGGAATGCCAAAAACCCAGAAATTGCTTTCCGGTACTTAAGGATGTTGTAGAACTCGAAACCGAGGGATGTTTCTTTAAATGTTGTTGAGCCATTCCTCTATCTCCCTAGGGAGGAAGAAGGCGGGCTCATTCTCCATAATGTCTTGTGGAGGAGGTGCGACGGCAACCAGGATCCCGTGTAATATGTCTTGAGGGGGTTCCGTGGGTAGGACATACCACTCGGCCGGAATAATGACCTCCGGTACAACATTCCACTCCCTTTGTGCAATGATTGGCATCATAGGAGGAGAAGCAAGAATATTCAACCTTTGGTGCAAAAGGTTGACTTCTCGAAGACATCCCTCTAATCCCACTGTCAACTGATTTATACTGTCAACCAAGGCTTCCTCTATTCCTGTTATTTCATCAATTGCCTCTGTCAAGGCATACACATAGTTGACTAGAGAGTCTTCCACTGTTGATCTTCTTCCCCGTCGGTCGTTCCTTGAGTGGTTTGAGGATGTTCCGCTATTTCTACTCGACATTCTAAGAAGACAACCCAAAATATTTCAAATTAATAAAACAGTACTCCGGCCACGGCCCCGTGCTCGCTGAGCACGGCCCCGTGGCCACCTCTCTGCAGATTTTTGAAACAGGAATCTTATAGCTTTAAATTATTTTTCTGACTTTTGAAGCATTTTTAAGAAGAAATAACTTAAAACAGTGTTGTAAAACTTATTTTTGATAAGACTCCTTGAATAAAAACCTAACAATTATAACAATAAAACTTGAAATCATGGAGATTTCAAGTTTTAATGGAGGTTTTGAGGAGAGAATGAAGAAGAAGGCAATAGACAAAAGTAGTAAAGACAAGATGGTTGTTGAGAACCTTCTTTAGAATATATCTTGTAGGGTATATGTGAAGATCCCACCAGATCTTTGTCTTTGGAATGAGTCTAAGTGTGCAGGAATCTTGATGTATTTATAGAAAACGACAGCACGCTAGACACGGCCCCTTGTTGGCTGGACACGGCCCCGTGTGCAGACAAGATTCTGACACTTTTTGTCCGTATTCTAACCCAAAGTCAGACAAGAATCTTCAGGTGGGCACGGGGGCGTGTTGACCTGGACACGGCCCCGTGGCTAGAGGTTTTTATGAAGTTTCGTTTATTTTTAAGGAATTTATCCGGATCGGGTGGTTCCTTACTGGACGGAACAACACCGAAGTGCCTGAGATACCTAAGTTGACCTAGTTTTAGACAAGAACGCAAGAGGTTATCGGAAAGGGTGAATCCTAAGCTAAATACCGGTGGGCGAGACCAACCTTTATTTCCCTTACCCGGGCTCTCGTTAAAGAAGGTATATGCCGAATCGCTCAGGTCTATGTATGCATCGGCGGAGACCGATGGGGAGTCCTTCACGACACAATCGACACAGCCTGTACAGAAGCCCGGACACGGCCCCGTGGCCATCCACTTTCTCTTTCTTCAATAATTACAATTGTCTGCATTAGGCTCCACATGCCCCCGTGTCCGCTGGGCACGGCCCCGTGTGCAGAAGCGTATCGGTACTATCAATATTTGCAAGATTTTACGAATCTTAGCGTTGACCACGGCCCGTGTTGAGTTGGGCACGCCCCCGTGCTAGGAATAGAAGCTTCTATTACTTTGTCTTTTCTGCAGACACTAGGCCACGCCCCCGTGTCCGTTGGGCACGGGGCCTTGGTCAGCCTTCTGATCTCTTGTTTTTGCTTGGGAAGATGCTGTCGAGGGGTCGGGTGTAACACCCCGAAAACAGGTTTGGTAATCAAACCACGTTAATATTTATTAACGGGTAAAATACCGTTAGTGGTAAAAATTAACCCGGTAAATATTAGAATTCAAATAATTCAACCTAATATTAAATAAAAAGAGAATAAAAGCTTTGAGAAAAACAAAGCTTATGACAGGCCGACTTAGCGGGACTTAAATAAGTGAAACACCCCAAAAATATAAAACTATATATATATATATATTGAAATTGTGACGCATTAAACAAACGAGAACAAACTAACCAGGATTAAATTAAACCCAGTTGGTTACGGGTCTTGTGATATCAAATAAATGGATGGAAACTCCTAAATTATAAATAAAACAATAATTGAGGGACCTAAGTTGTAAAGTGGGGAAACTTGAAAGATTAAAACAAAAATAAACTCCACCAAACACACACTTAGGTGTGTTTGGTCGATCAAAAAACGCAGGGAGCGAACATGAGCTCCTCACAAACCCTAGCTCTCACTAAATTGATCAATTGAAAGCTCTAATCTGGTCTAAATCGATTTTCAAGCACGAATTAGTGATCACCTTGTTGAGGGGATCATAAGGTATGCAAAATCTTGAGGTTTTGATTCATCTTGAATTTTAGGTTAATTGTGAAAAAATGAAATTTAGCTTGATTATGTGTTGTATAGATGAAATTAGAAGTGATATGATGTCTAGGGATAAACCCTAGATGATTTCTTGTTTAAATCTTGCATGATACTTGTGGGGTTTATAATCACCATTGTAGGTGATTAATCGGTTTGTAGAAACTTGATAAACACTAGGATTTTGATAGTTATTCTCGTGTAATTTGAGTTCCATGAAGTAAATTCAAATTTGTTGACGCTAAATTCGTGCATGTGATGTTTTTAGGGTTTTTGATTGCTAAAAATAGTGTTATAATGTCATAAACATGTTTTAATTGAAAGCTGAATTCAAACAGCTTCTGATCAGAATTTACAGCCGACTTGTATTGGCTGTAACGTGGACAAAATTGACAAAAACATGTGTTTCTTGAGTCTAAAATGTAATTCTAGGAAATATCTTTAAAACCCCACTGGAATTGCATTTTTTCGACGAAAATTGAATGTTTTATGAATTTTTCGGTATCGAAGGTTCAGGCTGCATTTTCTGGTAGAATTTGCAGCCCATTACGAATGTCATAACTCAATTTAAGAATTGATTTATGATCTCAAATTTTTACTGTAGGTAGCTTCATGTAATTCCAAAAACCTCCAATTCTAATTTCGTCAATCGGATAAACGGTAATTTTAAATAAATTTTTTTGTAAGCTGCAGTCAGAAGTGACGAATCTGATTGCAGCTTAGTAAATGAATTTTTACAAAATTTTGGTAAAGAGTTAGATCTTGAAATTTTAACACAAGGGCTAACCCTCTGAGAGGTACATTAAATAAAAAAATCATAATTTTTAAAGACTTGTAAACAGGTTAAACAGGTCACCAAAAACAGCCTATTTTCAGTGATATGAACTTGCCTAATTAATGTTAAAACTTGGCTAAACAACTAGTTATGAAACTTGATTATAATAGGTATTCGGATGAATGCTAAATAGTATGATGAAACGGGTCTCGCGTATGGTGTGCGTGTGGTGTGATATATATTTAAGTATATTTTTATCCCTTTTTACACGTTAGTTAAGTTTTAAATTTATAAAACACGATATTTCACTAACACCAAGCACACATATGGGCAAGTGCACCCATCGTGAGCGTAGTATAGTGTTGGTAAGATACCGAGGTCGTCCAAGGACACAAGAGCTTTTAATACCGGTTTATCCTCAATGTCTAATCAAATCAAAAGCTTAGAAAAAAGTTTTTTTTAAACTAGAAAAATAAAACTAACTAAAATGCTGAAAATTAAAATAAAAAGAAAAACAGATAGACAAGATGAATCACTTGGATCCGACTCGTGTTTAGTGTAACCTTTGATTATTTCCGCACTTTTGCACTTTTTAAGAGATTATCTTAGTTATTGTAGTAGTCCCCTCTTTTGAAGGTGACGTTACCCTCAACCCAGTAGTTTGAGTCAGCAAGGATACAATCCTAAAGGGTTGGATTATTGAAAGATAATTAATTAAGTTATTAATGCATAATGTGGTAGGCCCCTCTTTTGAAGGTGACGTTACCCTCGGCTAAGTAGTCTGAGTCAGCAGCGATACAGTCCTAAGTAGCCGGGTTAAAGTTTTAATAGTAGCTTACATATGAGGGGATCAAAGAGTTTGGACCCCCACCATCCAATACCGGTGGGTATTGAAGGAGGTCCTACTAAATTTGACCCAGGTCCTTGCAGGATCTATACACTGAACATGGCAAGACTCTTACCAAACTGTTCCCTTAACCCCCGACCAGGTAGCCAACATATCTCCATATAGACCGTGGAGATATGAATGGTGAAATCTTTTATTTTATATAGACAGAAAAAGAATGCCAAGACACCACGGACAAACGATAAGGAAGAATCACCTTCAACATAAGAAACTAGTTATTAAAGTCATTAATACATAACCAAATAAAAAGTGCGAAAAGATTAAAAATAAAAAGTATTACACTAGACACTTGTCTTCACCAAGTGATGTAAGAGACTTAGGAAAACATGGCCTTTGATTGTCAAGAACTCTTACGATCAATCTTGGATCCCGAGACTACTCACACACTCTATGATGGATGATGGATGATGGTGGTGGATGATGGTGTTGTGATGGTGGTGGGTGAAGTGTGAGAGAGGTGGTTTTGCCAAGGGATGGTTTGCAAATGAGCCAAGCACCCCTATTTATAGGCTGAAAAGAAGGACGGGCACGTCCCCGTGTCCATTGGGCACGACCCCGTGTCCACCTTCCTTCTCTTTCTTCATTAATTGCAGTTTGTCTGCATTAGTTGACCACGCCCCCGTGTCCACTAGGCACGACCCCGTGTGAAGAAGCGTATCTGTACTATCAAGATTTCCCCAGATTCTGCGAATCTTAGAGTTTACCACGACCCCGTGTCCGGTGGGCACGCCCCCGTGGTGGGTGATAGAAGCTTCTACAGCTTTGTCTTTTCTGCAGACACTTGGGCACGCCCCCGTGCTCATTGAGCATGGGGCGTGTTCAGCCTTCTGTCTTCTTGTTTTTGCTTGGGAAGATGCTGTCGGGGGGTCGGGCATGCCACGTTTGTTCCTTTTCTTGTATTTGTGTTAGATTTAGCTGCCTTTTTGCTTCTTTTGTTCATTTGAGCTCATTTAATCCTGAAAATACAAAAGGAAGACACAAACACACTTTTTCCAACATTAGTACTAAAAATGGTTAGTTTTATGCCACATTTGATGTAATTTATATGTTGCATTTTGCGCACATCAAATACCCCCACACTTGAATCTTTGCTTGTCCTCAAGCAAAACTCTTTATAATGTGGCTTTACACTCCCAAATGGAATGGGTAGAAGAGAAGGTTTTTGGGCTTGTCATAGAGTGTCGGGATTTCCAAGATTCTTTATTAAGTTTTATTTTTATTTATTTACAATCCTATTCGTCAAGATTTATTTAAAACATTACACAAGATAAATTACTTATTAGGGCATAACATGCCTTTTTAAAATTCCATTTATATACAAGTTCACATACCTCATGGGGGATCACTCAACACTCGGCCGAAGATGTTTTTTTTAGTGAATCACTCGAGAGCGGCATGGAACTTACTCCTACCATAAGCTTGCCAAGCAATCAATCCTCATCCTTTTTAACTATATACCTTTGTAAATATCAAGAGAACTTTTTGGGTGAAGGGTTAGGTTTGGGTTAAAGGTAGGTGGTTGGGTTAGTGGTTAGTAAAAGGGCGATAGGTGTAAAAAGCGTCGGTTTTCGTAAGACTTTTTATTTTTGCAATTTTTATTTTGATGAAGCCATTATTCAAACAAAGTTATTTTTGATAAACTTGTTTGTTTATTTCTTTTTGCTTCATCACCATCATTTTTTTGATAAGGAAGTCATAAGCAAAACCGAGCTCGTTACTAAAACAAAAGGGTTAAAAATAAAAAAAAAGGTTTTGGTGGGTAAAAGGGTGTTTTGTTTTGGGTTATGAAATGAAAAGGTTTAGGCTCAAAAGGGGTTAACTAGGGGGATTTTGGGTAGGTGGTAAAAAAAATAATAATAATGGTGTAGAAATAAAAAGGGTTAGTCCTAATGCCTCCATCATTTACTTACTCGGGTTTAAGTTGGTAAGGACCGAGAATGTATCGTCGTGGCAAGTTCTAGAGTCGTAAGAACAATGCGGCTATTCACACAAGAAACGAAAAATGAGCATTTAGTTTAAAGATATGTATTTGTATGCTCAATAAATGCCCAAAACTCACTTTTTGTGGGAATGAGTTTTTTTATGTGATCAAGTATATATAATCAAATTTTAACTAAACTTGTCATGCCATTTCATAATTTTCTTATGTTGGTTCTTTTTATCACGACGCTATCGGTTGTAAATTTGTAAAAATATAACCTTTTTAGAACTTGAAATTCCCAAATTAAATCTAGACAAGTAAACAAAATTAAAAAAAAAATTGAAAAAAATTTGGGGTGATTAGCGGTTCCAATAGAGTTTTGTGTAAGGCTTGTAATTAGAACTTACAAGATTCAAGGTTTTAGCATCCCCCCACACTTAAATTACACATTGTCCTCAATGTGTCCCAAAAGTAAGTTTTCAGGTTGATTGAATGCGTAAAAAGGTGTGAAAAAGCAAAAAAATATGTTACTGGGCTACTGGACACGACCCCGTGGTGTCCGGGCACGGCCCCGTGTTCAGATCGCCAGTAACAGAAATTAGTAAAAAGAAACAGAAGCCTGGGCACGGGGGCGTGTTCATCGAGCATGCCCCATGTCAAGTTACCTGAACTGGGCATTTTCTGCAGATGGTTGGGCATGGGGCGTGTTGGGCGAGCACGACCCCGTGCTGAACTTGCTGTAATGAAGAAAAAATTGTCGGGTGGCCCTGTTTTTGTGCATGGGGTGCTGGTTCAAGTTTCCCTTGGTATCCTTCACCATTCCGAGTGTGTTTTACAACATCATCCAAACACCAAAATTAATTAAGACCATCATTCCATTAAAATAGAGAAAATTACATAATATTCCTAACAAAGTTAAAATTCTAAATAGGTCAAGAAGCACAAGAAGTCTAAACCAAGAAGTTCTAGCCTAAAGTTTATTCTATTAGCAAAATTTCCGAAAAGATAATTCTCTCGGTTGGATGCGGCTCAAAGAACTTCTCTCTCCGGACATGGGTCCCTCACACGTCGGCGAGCCATTCCTCTATCTCCCTTGGGAGAAGAAAGGTGGGCTCGTTGGCATCGGTTTGATGGGGTGCAACTTCCACCGGGACTTCTTGCAGATCTTCAAGAGGAGGCTCCGCTGGAATGTCATCCCATCCGGTAGGATTGTTGACTCCAAGTGCTAGGTTCCAATCCTCTTGAGGGAGGATTGGTTCCATGGGAGGTGTCACAAGAATATTCAACCTCTGGTGCAAGAGGTTAATTTCTTGAAAACTGTTTTCCAACCCCACCGTAAGATAATTTATACGGTCTATGAGGACCTCCTCTACCGACGTCATCTCATCAAGAGCCTCATGTAATGCCATCACGTAACGTACGAGAGTTGCTTCAATTGAAGACCTTCTTTCCCTTCGACTATTTCTAGAGTGCGCAGAAGAGGTTCCACTGTTTTGGCTTGACATTCTACGAAAATAAATGAAAAAGAGTTTATTTTAATGAAACAGTAACCTCGGACACGGCCCCGTGCTTAATGAGCACGTCCCCGTGTTCACCTTTCTGCAGATTTTTGGAACAGGGAATCTTGGAGTTTTAAATTATTTTTCCAACTTTCAGAGCATTTTTGAGCAGAAATAACTTAAAACAATGTTGCAAAACTTATTTTTAACAAGATTCCTTGAACAAAAACCTAACAAACATCACAATAAAGTTTGGAATCATGGAGATTTCAAGCTCTAATGGAGGTGTTGAGGTAGAAGAAATGGAGAAGAAGGTAATGGACAAGAGAGGAAAGGACAAGATGGTTGTTGAGAACCTTCTTTTAGAAAATACATAGGATGGTATGTGTGAAGATCCCACCAAATCTCTGTCCCTGGAATGGTCCAAATGCGCAGGATCCTTGGCTGCATTTATAGAAAACGACAGCACGCTGGACACGGCCCCGTGTGCAGCCAACGTCCTGACACATTTTGTCTGTATTCTGACAAAAAGTCAGAAAGGAATCTTTTGGTGGACACGGGGGCGTGTTGACCTGGACACGGCCCCGTGTCTAGAGGCTGTTTATGAAGTTTCGACTATTTCTAAGAAATTCATCCGAATCGGGCGGTTCCTTACTGGATGGAACAACCCCAAAGTGCCTGAGATACCTTAATTGCTCTAGATTAAGACGAGAACGCAAGAGGTTGTCAGTGAGGGTGATTCCTATGCTAAATGTAGGTGGACAAGTCCAACCCTTTTCCGGGCTCTCGTTAAAGAAGGTGTATGCCGAATCGCTCAGGTCTATGTATGCACCGAACGAAGTCAATGGAGAGTCCTTCACGGCACAATCGACACAGGGACGACTATCGCTCAAGTCCTCGCTCGAGTTAGAGGTAACATAGGGAACAACAAAGTTGTTTTAATTCGAATGTGATCCCAACAATTCTTCTTGGGTATTGTCTTGAGATGAATTAGTGTTATCCATCTTATGTTCTTTTAACCAATTAAGAATTAGATCTTCCAATTGAAATAGTTCATCAAGAAGCATTTCTCCTAGAAGGTCTGGTTGAGAGCATTCGAGGGAGAGATAGGGATTATTTTTTACTTTCGCCCCTCTTAAGGCTACAGGAAAACAATGGGTCTATATAATGGGGCTTATAATTTAGAAAATAACATTCTAAATCTTTAAGGGAACCACCACATATTTGACACCACGTACCATAAGAGTGCCGAAAGTAAAAAATATCAGTATCACTCATGTTTGTGTCAGAAATTACCAACCGTCGGGATCTTACGGTTCTGTTTTTAGTAACTGAAACTTGAGCACGGGTCGTGCTGAGTGAGCACGGCACCGTGTTCAGCTTACTGTCTGACTTAAAACGGGATTGCCAGTTCAAAAGATTGGGCACGGGGCGTGTTCAGCGGGCACGACCCATGCTGAGTTCTGCAGAAGCTGAAAAATTAAGAAAATCCTAGAAAACAAAACAGAAAAATTAGAAAAAACGATTAGGCCGTTGATTCCTAACTTTCTTAAAATCCTTGTGTCCCCGGCAGCGGCGCCAAACACTTGGCGTGCGTGTGTTGTGATATATATATTTAAGTATATTTTTAGCCATTTTTACACGTTAGTCAAGTTTTAAATTTATAAAACACGATATTTCACTAACACCAAACACACATATGGGCAAGTGCACCCATCGTGAGCGTGTATAGTGTTGGTAAGATACCGAGGTCGTCCAAGGACACAAGAGCTTTTAATACCGGTTTATCCTCAACGTCTAATCAAATCAAAAGCTTAGAAAAAGGTTTTTTTTTTAAACTAGAAAAATAAAACTAACTAAAATGCTGAAAATTAAAATAAAAAGAAAAACAGATAGACAAGATGAATCACTTAGATCCGACTCGTGTTTAGTGTAACCTTTGATTATTTCCGCACTTTTGCACTTTTTAAGAGATTATCTTAGTTATTGTAGTAGGCCCCTCTTTTGAAGGTGACGTTACCCTCAACCCAGTAGTTTGAGTCAGCAAGGATACAATCCTAAAGGGTTGGATTATTGAAAGATAATTAATTAAGTTATTAATGCATAATGTGGTAGGCCCCTCTTTTGAAGGTGACGTTACCCTCGGCTAAGTAGTCTGAGTCAGCAGGGATACAGTCCTAAGTAGCCGGGTTAAAGAGTTTGGACCCCCGCCATCCAATACCGGTGGGTATTGAATGAGGTCCTACTAAATTTGACCCAGGTCCTTGCAGGATCTATACATTGAACAAGGCAAGACTCTTACCAAACCGTTCCCTTAACCCCCGACCAGGTAGCCAACATATCTCCATATAGACCGTGGAGATACGAATGGTGAAAATCTTTTATTTTATATAGACAGTAAAATAATGCCAAGACACCACGGACAAACGATAAGGAAGAATCACCTTCAACATAAGAAACTAGTTATTAAAGTCATTAATACCTAACCAAATAAAAAGTGCGAAAAGATTAAAAATAAAAAGTATTTCACTAGACATTTGTCTTCACCAAGTGATGTAAGAGACTTAGGCAAACATGGCCTTTGATTGTCAAGAACTCTTACGATCAATCTTGGATCCCGAGACTACTCACACACTCTATGATGGATGATGGTGGTGGATGATGGTGTTGTGATGGTGGTAGGTGGTGGGTGAAGTGTGAGATAGGTGGTTTGCCAAGGGATGGTTTGCAAATGAGCCAAGCACCCCTATTTATAGGCTGAACAGAAGCTCGGGCACGGCCCCGTGTCCATTGGGCACAGCCCCGTGTCCACCTTCCTTCTCTTTCTTCATTAATTGCAGTTTGTCTGCATTAGTTGACCACGCCCCCGTGTCCGCTGGGCACGACCCCGTGTGAAGAAGTGTATCTGTACTATCAAGATTTCCCCAGATTCTGCGAATCTTAGAGTTGACCACGGCCCCGTGTCCGGTGGGCACACCCCCATGGTGGGTGATAGAAGCTTCTACAACTTTGTCTTTTCTGCAGACACTTGGGCACGCCCCCGTGCTCATTGAGCACCGGGAGTGTTCAGCCTTCTGTCTTCTTGTTTTTGCTTGGGAAGATGCTGTCGGGGGGTCGGGCATGCCACGTTTGTTCCTTTTCTTGTATTTGTGTTAGATTTAGCTGCCTTTTTGCTTCTTTTGTTCATTGGAGCTCATTTAATCCTGAAAATACAAAAGGAAGACAAAAACACACTTTTTCCAACATTAGTACTAAAAAAAGGTTAGTTTTATGCCACATTTGATGTAATTTATATGTTGCATTTTGCGCACATCACTTATAAAAGGGAACCCTTGGTTCTTGCGAAAATGAATAAAGAAACTAGTCACAATAATCGTTTGAACTAGTTAAAGAAATTAGAAGTATAATGAATTTGATGAGAAAACTAGTTAAAACGGTAGTGTAAGAATAATGCCTGTCGGATATTTGACAAATTGCTTAAATGAATTGTTGAACTTGATTGTGTAACTGCTTGTGTTATAGGCCGTTTGACTTTTAAAAGTCAAACTGACCAATAATGAAATCAGTTGGTGATTTTGATATAAAGTCCGTAAGGTGAGATAGTCTTGATAATAATGACTAATCTAATCACCTTGCGAGTGATAAAAGGTAGATTGACGCTCGAAAAACTAGGTGGAAGCTTGGGTAGAAGTGGGTCAAACGGAACTTATACGCGTGGAAAAACATAATCGGAATTCAAGCTAAGTAAAGCTTACGCCCCTCCTATTATTTACAAAATGCTTATAGTGAGTATGGAATATATGAATAGTAGTATGTAAATGAAATGAGATGTTCCGGCACGAAACAATGCGGGTCAGAATAAGTGAGAATGACAAAAACCATAAGTTATGGTAAAAGGGTAAATAAGGAAAACTAGATGTGAAATGATGAACAAATATAAATTATCGAAACACTATGTTTTGGTGTAAACCGTGGTGGATAAAATAGTAAAGTAGTAATCCGGGTATGGATTATCGAATAAATAAAGGGTTTCGAAGGGACACCACATGGCGAAAGTCTTAACGGGTCAATTAAAATAAGAAAAATGATTTTTCAAATGAGACATAATCATGGGAAAATCCAGAATAGGTTAAAGGATGAAACGGTAATTAAATACCATCTCATAATGGTAATATGTCATTTCGACTAAACAGGTCAAATGGTGTTGTTGACACCATTTGATAATAATGTTTGATGATCGCTTGTTGAGTTTAGTGATCACAGGAATTAGCACATGGTACGCGTTGCTATTAACTAGAAATTAATAGCGAAAGGTATTTAAACGAGTCAATCCTATGACCCGAGCCAGGTACGCATTTTTAGAATTATAGTTAAAATGATATTTTGGTCAAAAGTGTTAAAAAGGGACTTCAGGCTGAGAGCCTGAAATCTGAATTTTCGAACTAGTTGAATATCAGGTTTTAACTCCATAAGATGAAGAATTAAATTTCGAACGCATAGGAAAAAGAATCGCGTAAAACGGACATCTTGATCAAAAGTTATGAAACTTTAAAGTTAGAATTCCGATAAAAAAATCGGAGCTAGGCAAATGCAGCAACTAGCTGCAACATTCTGGAAAAAGGGAGGCATCGCGCCGCGCGACAGGGTGCCAGTTGCGCGAAAATCGTTTGTTTAATCTATTATGCATTGCGAACCAATTTAAATACGTTTTAAGCTACGTATGACTAATCTAACTCATGTTTTATGAGTTGCAGGTAAAATCCTAGTACCGGAGGACGATCAAGTTCAACAAAGAACCGAACACGTTCAAGATACAAGCTTCCGCACGACGTTTTGTAGTCATTTTAACGACGAACTTATTTATATTATGTTGTAAACTTTTAAGTTGTAAAAGTTTTAAAATTACTCGTATTTTCTAAGGATCCTTAATCGTAATTACATGTTTATTTTCGTTATATATACGAAAACCTTTAAAATAATAACAAGGGTGTTACATCGGGCAAGCCACATTTATTCCTTTTCTTTGTATTTATGTTATATTTTGCTGCAAATTTGTTCCTTTTGTTTATTTAAGCTCATTTGGTCCTGAAAATACAAAAGGAAAACAAAAGCACACTTTTTCCAACATTAGTACTAAAAAAGGGTTAGTTTTATGCCTCATTTGATGTAATTTATATGTTGCATTTTACACATATCATCCGTATTCGAGCTCAGCTTTGATGGGGATGGCAACCGTTGAATGCTTGATAATTGGTGTGATCATAGTGCCACATAAACAAGAATGGTCTTTGTTTCCTTCAATCCGATTTGTGGCATGTATATATGGGGTATGTTATAATTATATAATATATACATGAGTCGTTTTGAATGCATGATGAAAATTGGGTTGTTTGTTGGTTGGATTTCTAAATCTAGGTTAGTGGTCATCTAGGATTGTGACTTTAGAGTCGAAATCTTTATCTAAGATCGCCACTTTACTTCGCAGAATCTAATCGAGGTTCCAATTTTTTGGCCCTTTTGTTGTTGAAGCAACCATCTCACATGGCGACCGCTTTGCAAGAATGAAGAAAGTGAAGTCGTCTTCTAAGATAGCGACCTCAACACCAAAAGATAAATATTCTAGCTAGACACTTACGTGATCTAGTCAGATTTGCATACTTCAAAAATAACAGGAACTAACCCATATTTCAAGTACAAATGAAAAACCCATCCAACTATCATTAACACAAATATATGTAAAGATAAGTTAGAAAAGAACTAATTAAATATCATGATTGTAGGGAGTTGTTTGTTCGGGGATCTGGGTTTGCATGATGTCATGGTGTATCCAGAGAAAAGGAGTGTTGTTTGTTTCAGTGTTTAGCCTGTTATTGTTGGTCATCGTTGCGGTACTGAGCTGGGCATTTCTACGCGAGCTAGAAATTATATCTTCGAACGTAAGTGTGCATAATGTCATGACCCACTTAAGCTGAATTATTAATTATTAATGAACAAGTTTATTGATTTGTTTATGCATGCAGGGTATTAGGTTCAGTGTTAATTGTGATTGGATTATATGCTGTGCTATGGGGAAAGAGCAAAGAAATGGAACCCCATAAAGTCGACACACCAGAAGATATTGAAATGCTCAATTAAAACCAAACAAGAAATGGAACCCAATAAAATATATTTTTTGGGTGTGAAAACAAATGGTGGGCAATTCTCAATTAATTACACTTTTTAGTCATGCGGTCCAAATTTATAAAAGGTGCGGGTTTCCTAACCACAGCTTCAAACAAAGTGATTTAATGGTGCCTAATGTGTTGGTGCGGGCTCACACCGCATCTCTAAAAGAATATCACCGCAACTTCGGTTGAATTCTGTACTAGTGGGAAATCTTTTGTAAGTAAACCTACTTCATTTGGAATACATTTACGTGTCAGCTAAGAGCCACCATATTATTAGTGTAGTTATTGAAGTCATTTGTTTGTTACATCTCATCTCACTCTTAGATAGTATGTGTTTTGGTCAAAAATTACCTAAGCAATTAAGTGATCAAATTAGTTAAGTGAGGTAGTGTGCTAGGAATATGTATGAAAAATGTGTTAACAAAATTAAATATGAAAACAGTTTCAGGATACGGCTCAGGATATAGAGCTGTATTTATGATCAAACAATGAGCGAAAATGTAAAGGTGGACACGTGATGTACGAGGAAAGCCCTTGATCAATCTAGATCGCCGGCATAAAACCTCGGGAGCTGACAATCGCAGCTGCCTTGTTCTTCTATTGCTTCAAATATCAGGATACAGTGCAGGATGTGGTGCGGATCGACTAGGTGTTACAATGTAATTCGAATACAAGTGTTGTGTGTAGTGTTTGCGATGAGCTAGAGAGAAAGTGTTCGAAAATGTGTGTGTTGAGTGACTTAATCTGATCCGCCCCCATCTATTTATAGTAAAACAAACGTAACTAACTATCCTTCATAACCGGGATCTACCGAATATTCCTTAGTTGAACGTTGTAGACCTGGTCTTTCGGGCTCAACGTCTCTCCTTTAACTAATACGTCTGAGTCTTGAGGAGATGGAGTCCACTTGACCGTTGGCAAGTCCCAGTCTTTCACCTGCACGTGATTAATTCAATGTACCTCAGGATATCACCCAGGATGTTAGCAATGTCCTCGTCCAGTATCCTGATCACAGATAAACAATTAAAAGCAGGATGCCGAGAACTTCAGGTAATTCTCCATTTCTCATTTACTTTCTATCAACTTTCATCGCCTTACTCGTAATGGATGCCGAGAACTTCACCCAGCAAAATCTCCTCAAAAATCCCGAAAAGGAGATCTGTGCTTTTGACAACGCAGACATTGCGGCTTTGAGAGCTTCCGGCGCCTTCCCAGATAACACGGTCTTTAGACCGTTCGATCGGTCAATTCGATCGGATGTTTCTTCCACTGATTGGGTTTGCTTTCCAGCATATCCCTTTTCGCTAGGTCTTCGAAACCCTTTTCCCGAATTCATGATGCAATTCTTCCGAACCACCGTCATCTCTTTTGCTCAAACCATGCCCATGGTTTGGAGAGTATTAATTGTACTTAACCAAATCAAAAACCTCCATTGCCCCGATCTTTGCATCGAGGATTTGCCTATTGCTTATCGCCTCCGATCCCATGGCTCTAGCCGATTCTTGCTTTTCTCGACCTCTAGCAAACCCCTTATTCTTAAAGCCACCAAAAACGAAGACGGATGGCAACGCAAGTTTTTCTTTGTCAAACGAGACTCCATTGCTGAGGGTGCCAACCTTCCGGTGGAGTGGTTAACCACCGGTAGGGTCATAAATATTCTCATGGACCGTTTGGTTTTCATCTCCTACTAATATCCATCTTTTTGATCCTTATGCAGTGAACTTCAAGGAAGTAGCTCCCCCTACCGCTGTTTACCGATTACCTGTAAACATTCTCATGCCAACCTTCCGGTGGAGTGGTTAACCCCCTACCGCTGTTTGGTTTTCATCTCCTACTAATATCCCTCATAAATATTCTCATGGACCTTATGCAGTGAACTTCAAAGAATCAACACTGTTTACCGATTACCTGCAATAGACAGGACTTTCACCACACACGTCCCGAGTTCCAGTCAATACTCGTCATCTGAAATGTCTGGTAAGGATTACTTTCAAAATAATTAGTCACAACAGTATAATAAAATAAAGAGTAATAATGATGTGAAACTTTTCCCTTTATGCAGCACCGGCCAAGATCCCTGAAGTCTTTGACCTCGACGAATTGGACAGTTACTCTGATCAGATTCAAGTCAAGAAGGAACCTAGTCCCAAGGCCACAGCCTCATCCAGACCCAGCAGTTCCAAAGCCATCATTATTCCCAAACCTTCACCGGCTACCAAGCCCCGGAGTTCAAGTTCTCGCAAAAGGAAAGAGCCTGATTCCCCTGTCATTTCTGACACATTTCCTTATGAGAAGCACGGGTTCATTGAAGCTAGCGGGTTTATGACTTCCTTTCTTAACCAGGTTAGTATTCTCATATCACATCCTGCGGCTTACATTATTTACAAAGATTTATCAATATTAATACCTGTCCTCTTACCTTTGTAGGGTCTTGAGCGTCTGGTTCACCTATATCAAGAATCCTGCAAGCTTAACAAGACGCTTGAAACCAAGCTAAAGGAAGCTGAAATCACAATCTCCGATCAAGGCATGATTGCAGCCGCCAAATCTCGTCATTACGAACAGAAATTTAAAGCTATGATTCAAGAACACCAAACTGCTCTCAACAAAGCTACTCTTCAAGCCCAGGCCGATCTTGAAGCTGCCCATGTGCAACATGAACGGGATATGGTCAGCTACCGGGAAAGCCTCAAGAGTTCCGTCGTCATTTCTCTCCTCCAAGCCAGATTGAAGATGGCCCATGAAGCCAAAACATTAGGTTTTGAATGCCCTTCTTGGGCTGTTGGTGCTTGGGAGACCAAGCTAAAGAACCTCGGCGACAGCTCTTCCAAATCAGCTGTCGAAGAATCTTCCAAAGCAGTTGAAAAAGCAACCGATGCTGAGAGGATGCTGAGGCGGATCCCAAGACGGATGCTGCTGAAATCACTATGGACGAAGAAGGCACTACCCCCTAGAGCTTATTTCCTTTAAATCGTTTGAACAATTTTATGTCCTATGAACAATTTTTATTTCTGCATCAAAACAATTTGATATCCGAAGGTGGATGGGTCCTGGGTTTTAGGATGAAACCTTCGGTTATCAACTAGTACTGATTGTTTCAAGTAATTTTATTTTTCATATTTCTCGCTATTATCTTCCGTCTTTCTTAGTACAGATCTTAGTTTTACAAAATTTCGTACAATTATCTTTCAAAAATATCCTGATCAATATGCTCGACGACATATAATAAAAACTGTTATTAGATTTTTTCAACTTCGCAGAAAGCTTCTTAAAGAGTAAAAACAATCTACCTTTCCAAAACCTGTTCTGATAATACCTAAATGGTCAACGTTTCAAACTAGTATTAACTTCAAATATTTTAATCAAATATTCTGAGAAGTATTTTGAAAACATATTTTGAGAATATATCAGGATATTTAACCTTTTACCAAACATAGTATTATTAAAAACTTAAACGATGTTTACAAAGGAAAGATCATACCAGGAATAGGGTATAAACCTATTACCAAACTTCAATCCCTTTGCAACTCTTCCAATGAAGATGTCCCATGTCTGAGACACTTAGTGCATTAGTTCCGAGCCTTATCCTTTTAGCTTTACACCATTGCCTCGATAGGAATGTCCCCTGTGTACAATGTCTTCAAATACTTAGAAATCTTCTGAATGTCAGTTTCCATTGTATAGGCAATTTTTCATGTCACAGGGGTAAAACCCAAGAATGTACTGGAGATAAATTCCTTGTATCCTGGGGATAATCCCAAATTTTCATGCGCTACAGGCGGGAGTGTATAAACTCCAAGACTTAGAAAGGTGAAAACCTTTAAACCTTAGAGAGTATGAAAATACCCTTTCGTGAGAGAGGGTGATCAATCCTCATATACCTTTAGGATTCAGGATATAGCCAACAGTAACGAAATTGTCAGCCACTTTCACATGGACTGGTCCCGCCACCTTGAACTATCCCTGAATAACTTGCGCTCCAGGCGGGGTGTTTAAACCCAATTCGGAAGAAAGGTGAATACCTTTAAACCTGTGAAGGGATCTGGATCCCTTATACGTGAGAGAGGGGGCCAGTCCTCTAATCTTCCGAAGTATCTTGAGTGAGCATCCTGGAGCTATATCCTGGAGCATATACTGCAAAACATCCTTAAACTAAGGTGGGTGTTAGCTTGGCTAACACCCCTCCGATGCTTAAGTTAGTATTGGGTTTCAAAGAATAAATTAAACCAAAACATATTTAAAAAAGATAGAATTCATACCATCCTGAGTTAGAAATTAAATTCTAAACTCACTTGAAATAAAGCTTAAGGTGTATAGCATTCCAAGATCTCGGTAGCATATCCCCTTCCATATTCTTGAGTCTATATGCTCCTTTCCCTGCTTCTGATTCAACTTCATATGGTCCTTCCCATTTTGGAGCTAACTTGCCATCGGCAGGATTAGTAGTATTCTGAAAAGCCTTTCTCAACACCCAATCTTCAACCTTAAATCTTCTGGTCCTAATATTCTTGTTATATGCTCTGGATATTCTTTGTTGATATGCTGCCATTCTTAGCCTTGCTGCATCCCTTTTTTCATCTATAGTATCCAAATCCTGACACAAGGCTTCAGGATTCTGTTCAGGATCTCGTAGGATAGATCTTGCAGTAGGTATTGCCATTTTCGTTGGAATCATTGCTTCTGCTCCAAATACCAAGGAAAATGGGGTTTGGCCTGTTGCATTCTTGACCGTTGTCCTATCAGCCCACAAAACAAAGGGTAATTCTTCTGCCCATCTTCCTTTTTTGGCTCCAAGTCTCTTCTTTAAGTTATTGACAATTATCTTGTTTGAGGATTCTGCTTGTCCATTCGCTTGAGGATGTACCGGAGTAGATGTGATCATTTTGATTCCCCAACTCTTGCAAAAGTCAGTAGTTCTCTTGCTTATAAACTGAGAACCATTGTCACAGATTATCTCGGCTGGTACTCCGAATCTGGTCAGGATCTTTCTCTTTATGAAGGATACTACTTCTTGATCTCTAACTTGAACAAATGCTTCTGCTTCAACCCACTTGGAGAAATAATCCGTCATTGCCAACATGAAAACCTTTCCTCCTGGAGCTTTCGGAAGCTTTCCCACTATATCCATACCCCACTTCATAATCGGCTAAGGGGAAACAATAGGATACAGCGGTTCAGCAGGCTGATGTAATATGTTACTATGTCTTTGACATGCGTCACATCTTCGAGCATATTCTGCGGCATCTTTTCTCATTGTCGGCCAATAATATCCTGTCCTTAATACTTTTGAGAATAATGACCTGCCCCCAGTATGGTTACCACAATCCCCTTCATGTACATCCTGAAGTACTTCTTTGGCTTCAGAATCCTCCAAGCACCTCAAATACGGTCCTGCAAGAGATTTCTTGTATAAAACATTATTTATAATAGTGAATCGTGATACCTTCATCCTAAATGCCTTAGGATTTTCATTTTCGGGGATGTATCCTTCCTTGAGATATCTCATGATTGGAGCCGTCCAAGATTCAGGATCCTCTTCAGGATACTCTGCTCCAGGATCCTGAATACCCGCTACTTCTTTATCCCGAGGATTCGTTGCAGGATACAAGACATGTATTATTGGTATTTGGGTTCCTTCTGGTATCCTGATCGATGATCCCAGATTTGCTAAGGCATCTGCTTCAGCGTTATCCTCTCTTGGTACCTGTTCAAGTGTAAAAACATCGAAATATTCTGCTAATTTTTTGAGAATATCGAGGTATTCGATTAATTTCTCACCCTTAACTGCATAGGATCCATTAAAATGGTTAGTAATTAACAAGGAGTCAACATATACTCGCAAATTCTTGATACTCATACTCTTAGCCAATTCTAATCCTGCAATTAAAGCTTCATATTCTGCCTCATTATTAGTAGCAGGAAATTCACACCTAATGGCCTGGGGTAATGTGTCCCCCTGTGACGATTTTAGTAGTATACCTAAACCTACACCTCTTATATTGGATGCACCATCAGTATATAATGTCCAGGATCCTGAAGATTCTCCTAACTGTTGAACTTCTAGGTCTACCTCATCCTGAATATCACTACTGAAATCAGCCACAAAGTCAGCTAAAGCCTGAGATTTTATGGCATTTCTAGGTTCATATACTAGATCATAAGCACTTAATTTTACTGACCACTTAGCCATTCTACCTGACATCTCGGGTTTCCTAAGCACATTTTTAACAGGATAGTTGGTTTTAACATGAATCCTATGTGTCTCAAAATAATGTCTAAGCTTTGTCGATGCCATGACTAGAGCTAATATCAATTTTTCTAAATGAGAATACCTAGTTTCAGCATCTAACAAACTTTTACTAACATAATATACAGGATATTGCTGACCTTCATGGTCTTTTATAAGAACGACACTTACAACGTTCCCTGATACAGCGAGGTATAGGGATAGTGGTTCACCATTTTCAGGCTTCATCAATAGAGGTGCGGTTGAGAGATATCGCTTCAAATCCTGCAAGGCTGCTTCATGCTTTGCTCCCCATTCAAATTTCTTATTCTTCTTGAGGATATCATAGAATTCCTTGCATTTTTCTGAGGATCTTGAAATAAATCTATTCAAAGTTGCTACTCGGCCTGTCAACCTTTGTACGTCCTTCATATTTGAGGGTGATTTTATATCCAGGATAGCTTTGATCTGCTCTGGGCTTGCTTCTATCCCCCTTTTTGTCACCATATATCCAAGAAACTTTCCTGCCCCCACTCCGAAATGGCACTTAGCAGGATTCAGCTTCATGTTGTATTGATCCAGGATATCAAATGCTCCCTTGATATCCTGGAGGTGATCCTCAGCTCTTTTAGATTTTACCACCATATCGTCAATATATACCTCCATGGTGTCCCCCAGCTTATCTTTGAACATCATGTTTACCAATCTCTGGTATGTTGCACCTGCATTTTTCAAACCGAAAGGCATAGCAGTATAGCAATATATACCTGTTGGTGTCATGAAAGCAGTATCCTCCTGATCCGAAGGCTCCATTTGAATCTGCTGAAATCCTGAGGATGCGTCCATGAATGTTAACATTTCATGTCCAGCAGTAGCATCTACCATTGCATCGATATGAGGGAGAGGAAATGGATCTTTAGGACAAGCCTTGTTCAAGTCCGTGTAATCTACACAGACTCTCCATTTCCCGTTTTTCTTCTGTACCACAACTACGTTTGCTAGCCACTTTGGAAACTTGACTTCTATGATCATTCTGGACTTCAACAATCTTTCAACTTCCTCTTGGATAATCGCATTCCGCTCAGGAGAGAATTTTCTTCTTTTTTGCTGAACATGCTTGAATGATTTGTCAATTCCAAGCTTGTGAGTGATAATGTCTTTGGATATGCCTGTCATATCCTCATGCTTCCATGCAAACATTGACATCCTGCATTTCAAAAAGTTAGTTAACTGTTCTTCAATATCTTGAGGGATATTGGTTCCTACGAGCACCGAGATATCAGGATTATCCTGCTCCAGGATAATTTTCTTCACATCCTGCTCCGAATCCTCCACGATATCCTGGGCCCGCATCTTTAATTGCTATGCTGTACTAGGCTTAGTTGAGGATTTCATCGAGGATGAGTTGCATTCTTTCGCTTCCTGTTGATCGCTTTCCACCTTGACAACCCCCCAAGGGGTAGGGACCTTGATGCATTGGTGATATGTTGATGGCACAGCCTTCATATCGTGAATCCATGGTCTTCCCAGTATGATGTTATAGCAGGATAAGGAGTCCATCACACAGAAGCGTTGTATTGAGTTGACCCCTTCAACATATACTGGTAACTTTATCTCCCCTACGGTATTCCTAGCTTCTCCACTGAAACCAACGAGCACAGTGGACTTCGAAGTGATATCCATCGGAGATACATTCATCCTCTTCAATGTTTCCAGCTGAATTATATTGACAGAACTACCGTTGTCTACTAGTATCCTGCGTACAAAATGGTTAGCCACATATAATGTTATTACTAAAGCATCATGGTGAGGATCCTGAACAGTATCCCTGTCTTCACTATCGAAAGTGATCACTTTATCAGTTGTGAGGGTAGTCATTCTGACTGGTCTGTCTCCCCTCTCGCTCTTAGCTTCTTTTGCATGTTTATTGGCCGCCGAATACGAAGTCCCACAAATGTCGGATCCTCCTGAAATAAAGTTAATTATCTTGGCATCTGCTGGGGGTGATGCTGCTCGTTCAGGATCCTTCTTGGGATCCTGCCCTTTATTCTTCTTTTTTCCCAGCAAGTCCTTCAGATACCCCTTGCTTAACAGGTAACTTATCTCTTTCCTTAAAGCAATGCAATCCTCGGTCATATGTCCGAAGTCTTCGTGGAAGGCACACCATTTGGATTTATCCTTCCAATCAGCTTTCTGCTGGTTCTTTCGAGGCCACCTAGCTTTGTCCCCTAAGCCCTGCATAGCATACATTAATCCAGGTATATTAACAGAAAAGCAGTATTCAGATAAATCAGGATATTCTTCAGGATCCTCGTCTTCAACAGCGTTCACTTTCTTGTTATCATTTCTGCCATATGGCCTGGAGCGATATGGCTTATATGAGGTTTCTGATTTCCTGTTAGTTGATTCATAGGTTGAGGTAGAATTCATCCTCTCCTGCATCTTCTTGTCATCTTCCAGACGGATATATCTCAAAGCCCTGTTACGAGCTTCGTCGAGATTCCTGCAGGGATTCATTACAAGATCCTGATAAAACAGAGAATCCTTTTGCAACCCCATCTTAAAAGCTTGCACAGCTGTTGCAACATCAAGATGTGGGATATCCAAGGATTCTCGACTGAATTTGTTCACATAATCCCTCAAGGATTCCTGAGGCCCTTGAGTTATCCTGTAAAGATCACTGGTTAGTTTCTCAAAACTCCGACTACAAGAAAATTGACTGTTAAATAAATTAACCAAATGAGCAAACGAAGTAATTGAGTGAGGAGGGACGTTTAACAACCATTTTAGGGCTGATCCTATCAGGGTAGAACCAAATCCCTTGCACAAGCATGCTTCCTTGAGCTCCGGAGGGATAGGGTTAATCTCCATTCTTTCCCTATACTGGGCAATATGCTCTTCAGGATCCGTAGTCCCATCATACAGCTTCATGTTGGGAGTCTGAAATCTTTTTGGGATTTCAGCATCACAGATGGGATATGCAAAGCGGGATATCCTGTGGCTGTCTTGGGATACTTCCGGAATTGGCTGGACCACTCCAGGTACACTGGATATCATGTCCTTCAATTTCTGGAGCTCCCTGGTAAATGTTGACGTCATACCTGCATCCTGCAAAGAGCCATTGTTGTTAGTAGCAAGAATATTATTATTTGACACGTTACCGTTCTGAGGATTTTGGCCATATCCTGAAGCATATCCTGAGCCTCTCACAGTCGATATCCTGACCGAAGAGGGTATCTCAGGGGTATGATTCTGAGAATGGCTTGGGACGATATTCCCCCTATTATCCTCAGTGTAAACTGCGGAACTGAAGTTCAAAGCCCTGGGCTGTATAGGAGTGACAGTTTCTTCAGCGGGTCTACTCGAGCTAGCTTTTAAGAGTTGTATTTCTCTTAACAGCATTTGGTTAGTCTCCTGTTGCTGCCTCATTTGTTCCTGCACACTTCCAAATAAAGTCAAAATTTCATCGTTAGAGGCTAAAACGGGAGCAGATCCCTGGACACTCCGAGTAGGGATAACATCTTGAGATTGTGAAGAAAACGACATCCTTGGAGGAGGTGGTGGAAGCACCGAACTAGTAGTAGCAGAGGTTGTAGCAGACATAGTGGAAGAGCTCATGTTTGATCTTGAGGCCATTGTAAACAATGTGGCAAAAAGTTTTGAAAATAGAAAACCGATTAATGATTTTGCAAAGATTTTTAGTAAAAGTAGCACCACTTGCCCCACGGTGGGCGCCAAATTGTTTTGGTCAAAAATTACCTAAGCAATTAAGTGATCAAATTAGTTAAGTGAGGTAGTGTGCTAGGAATATGTATGAAAAATGTGTTAACAAAATTAAATATGAAAACAGTTTCAGGATACGGCTCAGGATATAGAGCTGTATTTATGATCAAACAATGAGCGAAAATGTAAAGGTGGACACGTGATGTACGAGGAAAGCCCTTGATCAATCTAGATCGCCGGCATAAAACCTCGGGAGCTGACAATCGCAGCTGCCTTGTTCTTCTATTGCTTCAAATATCAGGATACAGTGCAGGATGTGGTGCGGATCGACTAGGTGTTACAATGTAATTCGAATACAAGTGTTGTGTGTAGTGTTTGCGATGAGCTAGAGAGAAAGTGTTCGAAAATGTGTGTGTTGAGTGACTTAATCTGATCCGCCCCCATCTATTTATAGTAAAACAAACGTAACTAACTATCCTACATAACCGGGATCTACCGAATATTCCTTAGTTGAACGTTGTAGACCTGGTCTTTCGGGCTCAACGTCTCTCCTTTAACTAATACGTCCGAGTCTTGAGGAGATGGAGTCCACTTGACCGTTGGCAAGTCCCAGTCTTTCACCTGCACGTGATTAATTCAATGTACCTCAGGATATCACCCAGGATGTTAGCAATGTCCTCGTCCAGTATCCTGATCACAGATAAACAATTAAAAGCAGGATATTAGTCAGCATGCATACTCAGAAAATGAGCCATAACAGTATGGTGTTCCTGTGTGGCTGGCATCGTATTCTCGTGCACAAGTTATACCTTTGAGTTTTGTTTGGCACATTAAAAGTTGAAGTTATACTAAACTACTTTATATCTTTACCAAAATGGATCTATATCCATAACATACCAACACATTCTTTTATGATGACATGGAAGTTTTTGTTTTTTATATTCCTTAGGTTTCTCCATATCAAATTTGTTCATTGATTCCATGGATTGTTTTTAATGTTT
Source organism: Helianthus tuberosus (assembly GCA_030545235.1). Lineage (NCBI taxonomy): Eukaryota > Viridiplantae > Streptophyta > Magnoliopsida > Asterales > Asteraceae > Helianthus > Helianthus tuberosus. The sequence continues at coordinate 163,249,005 of CM060450.1, forward strand.
TCTACTGTTTGAATTTTTAATATGTTAACGATTTTCAATTTGTAGGTACTTGATGGACATAATAAGGTAACAATAGTTAGTTATATATACCAAGGGGAATCTTTTGAACAATGATTGAGATCATGTGAACAAGATGTAAGTGTAATCTAATCACTTTCAGTTTGTTTGTACTTGGTATATCTTATAACTTTACTTTAACTGCAACTAAACATAGCATGCAGACAAAACATAATGAACTGCGTGACGTTTTGCAAAGGAGTTTTGATTGGCTGAGACAAAAGGACTAACTAAGGGCCGAAATGAAAGTGGGGAGACTTTTTTAGGGAATGAGAGGAGGTTATGTTGTTACAAGTGCTGCTAGGAGGTTATGTTGCTGCAAGTCCTGCTAGGAGTGATCTAGGCTTTTAGACGAAAATTGCTAGGATGATATGTTGTTGCAAGTCCTGCAAGGAGTGATCTAGGCTTTCAGACGAAAATGCTGCTGTTGCAAGTGCTGCAGGTTATGTTGCAGCTGCTGCATCATTTGTAGATAACTTTTGATTAGGAGTTTATGCATTTAGTGTGAAAATTGAAAACTTATGTATGGATTTTGGTTTATTATTGTTATATCATTAATTTGGTTTTTAGCTTTGTTCATGTTTCCTAGTTTAATTTTACAAAAAATTAAAATTAAAATTGCTATTTACATGAAAATGGCAACATAAAACTATACCAAATATGTGTGACTAAAGGTTAGATAATAGTCACACTTAAATTTACATTTTTTTATGTGTCTATATAGAGTTTTTAGCCATGCATACAATAAATTATTGTGACTATATAATAGTTACGGCCACACTTACAGTGAATTTATGTAACTGTTGATACCATTTTGCCACACTTACAGTGAATTTATGTAGCCGTTGATACCATTTAGCCACACGTAATGGACCGTTTGTTTGATTATAACAATTTTTTGCCACATCTTTTTTAAATGAGTAAACTGCCATTTTGGTCCCTGTGGTTTAGGCACTTTTGCCATTTTAGTCCAAATCTCAAACTTTTTAAATCTGGGTCCCTGTGGTTTCACTTTTATTGCCATTTTAGTCCAAAATTAAGAGTAAACTGCCATTTTGGTCCCTGTGGTTTCACTTTTATTGCCATTTTAGTCCAAATCTCAAACTTTTTGGAACAGTCAAAAAAAGGAGGATTTTGAATTTTGGACTAAAATGGCAATAAAGATGAAACCACAGGGACCCAGATTTAAAAAGTTTGAGATTTGGACTAAAATGGCAAAAATGCCCAAACCACAGGGACCAAAATGGCAGTTTACTCTTTTTAAATTGATGCGACAAAAACAAACTTTTAGTGACTATATAATATAAATGACCACATTTATAGTAAACTATGTGGCCACTGATACCATTTAGCCACACTTAATGGGTCATTTGCCTAATTACAACAACCATTTTGCCACAATTTTTTTAAATTGATGTAGCTGAATTAAACTTTTTAGTGACTATGTAATAGAAACGACCACACTTACAGTAAAATCATGTGACTATATAATAGAAACGCTGACATTTACACTAAACTCATGTGGCTGTTGATACTGTTTAGCCACATTTAATTGATAATTTGCTTGATTACAAAACCTTTTTGCCACATTTTTTAAAAATTGATGTGGCTAAAACAAATTTATTAGTGACAATTGTTTTGGTAAAAAAATCAAGCTAAGATAATGCAACCAAACTTTCTGTTGTGAGGTGTGATGCTTGAATCAATGAACGATATTAAGGATCACTAAAAAATGTAATGAATAAGTGACACAAAGATTTATACGAGGAAAAAGCCCTTGATCAAGAGTTGATCTCCGGCATAAAAAACCTCGAGTGATGGAAACTACCGATCACCAACTAAGATTAATCAAAATAAGATTACAACTCGGGATGATAACAAGCTTGTTACAAGGATCACTAGTGTGTAATGTGTAAAAAAGTGTATGAAATCGCCAAGTATTGCTTGAGAGCTGACTGAAAGCTGTTACGAGTGTGTGTGTATGCCAAAATTAGCTAAGTGTTTCTATCAAGCTTGTCATCCCCATTTTTAAATTAGAAAACAACTAGTATAACTAACTATCCGCAATTTGTGCACTCTCCCCACGATCTCCATAACGTTCACAATGGTCAAGCACGTGCGGAATATTGAGGGAATATACTCCAGGAACTTCAGTAAGACTTGGTCCTTGCTCTCGTTCCTGCAAGACAAGTTTACGTACAAGGAAGACAATTATTAGTAGTAGGATAACAACAGTGATCCTGAATCTTGATCCTGCGACACCTGCTGAGGATCCTTAATTCAAATAGAATTGAGGATCCATGATCCTGGTAGCACTTGAGGATCCGTGATCCTTAGGATTCAGAAATCCTCCCCTAACAATTGCCCCCAAAATATAAGGAGTAAATTGTCATTTAACGAGTTATATTTTCTTGATCCTATCCGCAACAAACTAACGGATATATAGCCGTTACATCCTGACTAGCCGTTGCAGATCTTACGTCATCTGAAGCGACATCCCTGCAAATCATGATTATAAATTGAAGTTAGAGATAAGGATCAATGTGCATTTAAATTCGAGCAAGACCCCCTTTAAATCCACATTCGAAGATCAATTAGGTATCTCTCTCTTCTCTTTTTCTCTTCATCTTCTTCTTGCTCTGTTCTTCTTCCGTTTCTGAATCACAATGAAGCTAAGATCATCCCCTACTAAGGATCATCGAAAAGACAGTCCTTTAAAAAGCCAAGGGATCATTGAAGACTCTCCGAAGGAACGTTGCTGCTTTACCGATCCTGAAATCGATAGAATTCGACATTGCTTTCCGGCGAGCACTGTTTTCAAACCCTTTGACCCTACCGTCCGGAGTGACTTTATCTCTGAAACATGGGTTGCATTTCCAGTTACCCCTTTCTCGATAGGATACTCCTATCCTTTTCCCGATTTTACCCAATCCTTCTTCTCCCTTACCGACATATCCTATATCCAGGCTATGCCAATGATGTGGAGGATTCTGTTTACCCTTGAGAGGATCATTGAGCAGGAGGACATCGAGTTGGGAATATCGGAGTTGTCTGGACTATACAACCTTGTGAGCCATGGTTCATATCGCTTTCTATTCAAACATAAACCCGGTGAACCTCATCCAATCTTGAAAACCACCAAGAACGATAACAAGTGGAAGAAACGCTTTTTCTTCGTCAGGAGGGATTCTATCCCTGATGGGAAGGACCTTCCAAGAAAATGGGTCACTCATGGTAGGATAGAGGATCCTTATAGAAGGATCATAGGACACCCCTGTTTGTATTGTGGATCACTAACCCCTTTGTTTTTCTTTTGCAGCTATTTCTGTTTCACACATCATTACATCACCTGAAACAAACGAGAGGATCAAAGCCTTCCGGAATCTTGATCCTGCAGTAAGAACATTCCAGGCAAGTACCAAGGATTCTCAGGAAGTATCCTCAGGCTCTGTCACCATGTCAAGTAAGTATCCATGTTTGTATATAATTAAATGTTAAAACGTAAATATAACAAGAATACTTATCTTTTGTGTTGGATGGATAGGTGCTGGAAAATCTTCAAGGCCTGCCACCCGTTTCAGTGTCACCGATCTCACCACTGTTGGTCCCAGGTCTGGGAAGAAGAAGACGGCTGCTAGCCCAAGTGCTGTGGTTCCAAAGCCTACCACCTCCAAGGGGGGAAAGAGAAGAAAGGCCTCTGAGACTGAAAATCTTGAAGGCTTGCCTCTCATCCGCCACCAGTTCCTAGAATACTTTGCTGATGTAAGGATCACTGACTCAGCTTAATTATCCTGCCCACTTGAGGATCATGTGATCCTAAACTTTTCCTTGTCTTCTTTGCAGAAATTTGCTGAGGTTGAAATGCTGCTGGATGCTTATACTGAGGAAGCCGACCAAAAGCAGAGGGACTTCCAAAAGATCTTCATAGCTAAGGATCAGACCATCTCCCGTCTTGAGAAGGATCTTGCTCTCGTAAAGCAGGAAGTGGTCATGGCCCAGATAAATGCTGATAACGAGAAGCACGACCTGCTGGAGGATGCTAAAGTTTCTGCTACCATCACCATGTACAAAATCAGGCTTCAAATGGCTCAGGAGGCGGAGGATCTTGACTTCGACAGGACCACTTGGGACAAGGAGGCCTGGAAGGCAAAGCTGGATGAGCTCGAAGACGAGGAGGAGGCTACTGAGGTGTTGGCGATTGAAGCAAGTGGCAGCGGGAAGAATCAGGCTGGTGATGATGCTGGTGGTGATGCTGGTGGTGATGCAGGAGGTGATGCACCCAAGGTGTGAGCTGCTGAAATGGGCGATGATGGATATTTCTAGACGTGGCCGGAGCCCATTTTTTTAGGATTTGGTAGTGGTTTTTTGGTTATGGTGTTTTAAACAATGTTGGGTTGTATTTTGAACAATAGTTTCTAGGGTAATGGATCATGGATCCTAAGACAATAGGTAGGATAATAGGTGGTGGAGGGATCCTCTGTTTGGGGGATGAAGCCACTTGTTATCCTGCCATCTGTTATTTCCTGCACTTGAAAGACCTATTAACAATGGACACCCTTTACCTACCCCAGCGGATGGGCCACGTATTGCTGGTAGATGCTTGGGGTAGGTAATTTTGACAACCTTCGAAGGGTTAACTTTTGTGAATAAAAATAACTTCAACTTTTTGGCTATTTCCCGTGTTGCTATCCTTGTGCATTCTTTATTTTCTTATTATAGTTATCCACTTTGTTTGAATTTGTAAGTAAAGGATAAAAGTTTAGTAAATCATGTTTAAAATTTTTAGGATATAATCAAGGATCAAATATCCCATAGTCAGTAAATTCAGAAAAGTTATGCAACTTAAGGATCATTAGTTCTGTTGTCAAAGGATAAGGGTCACTTATATGAATAATGAATAAAATCAAAGTGATTAAGGATCATACATGAGAATCCAAGTTAGGATCCTAATCCCTTAACATTTACAATCAGGATAACCAAAAGACAAACCTTAGTAGAAGGTGAGGATCAAGGATCATTGGCTGTTTAACTTCAAAACCCTGAAATAGAATATAACTTGGGACTAAGCCAAATATAAGAAAAGAGTTAGTAACTGGGGACAAGCCCAACAATTCTGGGACAAGCCCAATATACTGGGGACAAGCCCAAAGGATAACTGGGGCAAGCCCAAAGGATAACTGGGGCAAGCCCAAAGGATAACTGGGGCAAGCCCAAAGGATAACTGGGGACAAGCCCAAAGGATAACTGGGGACAAGCCCAAAGGATAACTGGGGACAAGCCCAAAGGATAACTGGGGACAAGCCCAAAGGATAACTGAGGACAAGCCCAAAGGATCTTGTGTAAACTGGAGTATGGCCCTCACTGACGACTATCCAAACTTAGTGACATGAAAATGCCAAAACCTTAGCTAACGTGAAAACGTTAGAAACCTTAGGAACGGATGTATGGTACGTCTACCATTATACGTAGGATCCCGGAAACAGCCATTACAATGAAATTGTCAGCCCCTAAAGCGAGTACTGGTCCCATTGCCATGAACTGCACCAGGATCATCGTGCGCTGCTGGCGATACTGGGGACAGGCCCAAAGACTGGGGACTAGCCCAAATAACTGGGGTCAAGCCCAAATAACTGGATACTTCTGTGGATACTCAATCCTTTGTTAAGGATACCTAAACCTTCTGCAAAACTCAGATTCAAGTGAAATGAGGAAAAAGGATCCAGGATCCTTATCCTTATATATAGGATAATTAAAGAATGAAAAAGTTTGAGATTAGATCATTACCAGAATGAGGATCCTCTGTCCTGTAAGGATCCTTCAAGGATACTTGTTAGCTAAGGATCATGAATCCTTATTACATGAAGTATTTCTTCAAGTGGACAACATTCCAAGCTCTTGGTAGCAAATCACCTTCCATTGTTAGCAAACGATATGCCCCCTTTCCTGCTTCAGCTTCAATCAAATAGGGGCCTTCCCACTTTGGTGCTAACTTCCCTTCAGCAGGATTGGTGGTATTCTGAAATGCTTTCCTTAATACCACATCACCAACTTGGAATTTCCTGATCCTGACATTCTTGTTGTAAGCTCCAGCCATCCTTTGTTGATAACTGGCCATCCTTATCCTTGCCAAATCCCTGAGTTCTTCTATAGTATCCAAGTCTTGAACCAAGTTTTTAGCATTTTCTTCAGGATCACGAATGCTCGTTCTTGCAGTAGGAACCACCATCTATGTAGGGATCACTGATTCTGCTCCAAATACCAAAGAGAATGGAGTTTGGCCAGTAGCATTCTTGGGAGTTGTCCTATCAGCCCAAAGTACATAAGGTAGTTCTTCTGCCCATTTTCCTTTCTTGGATCCAAGCTTTTTCTTCAAATTGTTGATGATGATCTTGTTGGATGATTCTGCCTGACCATTAGCTTGTGGGTGGACTGGTGTTGATGTTATCATCTTAATCCCCCAGCTGTCACAAAAGTTAGTAGTTCTATTCCCAATAAATTGGGATCCATTATCACAAACAATTTCAGAAGGGATACCAAATCTAGTAATAATGTTTCCCTTAATAAAGGATATCACTTCTTTTTCTCTGACTTGAGCAAAGGCTTCAGCCTCTATCCACTTGGAGAAGTATTCAGTCATAGCAAGCATGAATACTTTTCCACCAGGTGCCATAGGAAGCTTACCGACTATATCCATTCCCCATCTCATGAATGGCCAAGAAGAGGATATAGGATGCAAAAGCTCTGCTGGTTGGTGAAGGATATTACCATGTCTCTGACAAGGATCACACTTCTTGGCATATTCCCCAGCATCCTTCTTCATAGTAGGCCAATAGTATCCTGTCCTTAGGATCCTTGAAAATAATGCTCTGCCGCCAGTGTGGTTTCCATAATCTCCTTCATGGAAATCCTTTAGGACTTCTTGGATTTCAGGATTCTCAATACATCTTAGATATAGTCCTGCAAGAGATCGTTTATACAACATATTATTCAATATTGTAAATTGAGATACCTTGATTTTGAAAGCCCTAGGGTTTTCTCCTGTAGGAATCTCTCCATGTTGTATGTATCTCATGATTGGAAGGATGCATGATCCTGAATGAGATTGAGTATCATCACTAGGGATGATTGCAGAATCCTCTCCTATCTCCATGGCTACATGATCCTCGATAGCAGGGGTCAGGATGTGGATAATAGGGATCCTGATATCCTCCGAGATCTTCAATGATGATCCTAGATTGGCTAATGCATCGGCCTCTGCATTTTCTTCCCTTGGTACCTGTGTCAAACTAAAGGAAACAAAAGAGAGTGCCAATTCTTTGACTATCTCTAAATATTTGATTAGCTTTTCACCTTTAACAGCATAGGATCCATTAAAGTGATTAGTAATTAACAACGAATCTACATGTACCTCAAGATACCTGATCCTCATATGCTTAGCAATTTGCAAACCAGCTATCAAGGCTTCATACTCAGCCTCATTGTTGGTAGTTTGAAATTTACAAGCTATGGAGTGGGGTATTATGTCCCCCTGTGGCGATTTTAGTAGTATTCCAAGCCCTGTTCCTTTGACATTAGAAGCACCATCACTGAAGAGTATCCAAGGATCCTTAGTATCTTCTAGCTGTTGGACTTCTAACACAGCTTCCTTTTGCAAGTCACTGCTAAAATCTGCCACAAAGTCAGCTAAGGCTTGGGATTTGATGGCAGTCCTTGGTTCATATCTTATATCATAATCACTGAGCTTCACTACCCACTTAGCCATCCTTCCTTTGTGATCCTTAACAAGGACTGCACTTACTGCTTTAGAGGATACCGCTAAATACAAGGATAATATATCCCCTTTCTCTGGTTTCATCAAGGCAGGGGCTGAGGATAGGTAATCCTTAAGAGCTTTGAGAGCATTTTCATGCTTTTCAGTCCAATCAAATTTCTTGTTCTTCCTCAAAATGTCATAGAATTCCTTGCATTTTCTGAGGATTTGGATATGAACCTGTTCAAGGCTGCAATCCTGCCTGTCAATCTTTGCACATCCTTAGCATTGGCAGGAGATTTGATATTCACAATAGCCTTGATTTGCACTGGACTTGCTTCAATGCCTCTTTTTGTCACCATATAGCCTAGGAATTTACCTGCTTTAACACCAAAGTGACACTTGGAAGGATTTAGTTTCATATTAAATTTATCAAGGATATTGAATGCTTCCTCCAGGTCTCTAAGGTGATCCTCAGCTTTCTTGGACTTAACCACCATGTCATCTATATAAACCTCCATAGTGTGTCCAATTTGTTCCTTGAACATCATATTGACTAGCCTTTGATAAGTAGCACCTGCATTCCTTAGTCCAAATGGCATAGCAATATAACAATATATACCAGTTGGGGTCATAAAGCTGTGTCCTCTTGATCAGATGGTTCCATCTGAATTTGTTGAAATCCAGATGATGCATCCATAAAAGTCAACAACTCATGACCCGCGGTAGCATCCACCATGGAGTCAATGTGGGGTAATGGGAAAGGATCCTTGGGACATGCCTTGTTTAAATCAGTAAAATCGACACATACCCTCCACTTTCCATTTTTATTTTGAGCAACAACCACATTGGCTAACCACCTTGGATACTTAACCTCTCTTATCATACCTGCCTTATGTAGTTTATCTACCTCTTCCTGGATAATGGCATTCCTTTCAGGTGCAAACTTTCTCCTTTTCTGATGAATTGGCTTGAATGACCTGTCAATGCCAAGTTTATGAGTAATTATATCTTTAGATATACCTGTCATGTCCTCATGCTTCCAGGCAAAGGTAGTTTTCCTCCTCTTAAGGAAGGATACTAGATCCTGTTCAATGTTGCTGAGGATCCCTGATCCTATGAACACTATGGATTCAGGATCATGAGGATCCATTAGGATTTCCTTCACATCCTGTTCTGCTGCCTCCAAGACATCTCTTGGAGGATGCTTTAATTGCTATTGCTCCCTTGGTCTCAAGGCCGACTTCATTGATGATGTGTAGCAGTTCTTAGCTTCTTGCTGGTCACTCTCAATTTTCACCACCCCCGATGGACTAGGAAGCTTCACGCACTGATGATAAGTAGATGGGACTGCCTTCATGTCATGTATCCATGGCCTGCCAAGGATAACATTACAACAAGATAAGCAATCTATAACACAAAATTTTTGATAAGAATGGGGTCCTTCAATATAGATAGGGAGTTTGATGTCCCCCAATGTATTCTTGGTTTCTCCACTGAATCCCACAAGTACTGAGGATCTTGGGACAATGTCTGATTCAGGGATGTTCATCTTCTTGAGGACATCAAGTTGGATGATGTTTACTGAGCTTCCTCCATCTATTAGGATCCTGCGGACAAAATGGTTAGAAATAAACAGAGTAATAACAAGGCCATCATGATGAGGATCCTCAACATCAAGACGATCATCCTCATCAAAAGTTATAATTTTATCTTTGGTGACAGTGGAGGTCCGGATGGGTCTGTCTCCATTATCCATCTTGGTTTCCTTGGCATGTCTTTTGGCTGTTGAAAAGGAAGTACCACAAATGTCTGATCCACCGGATATAAAGTTTATAACTTGTGCATCTGCTGGAGGAGCAGGAGCCTTTTCTGCGATCCTTTCAGGATCCTAGATCCTTGACTTCTTTCTTCCCAAAAGCTCCTTCAAGTGCCCCTTGCTTAACAAGTAACCAATTTCTTTTCTAAGTGCAATACACTCTTCAGTGAGATGCCCGAAATCCTCGTGATATGCACACCATTTGGATTTGTCTTTTGTAGCAGCTGGTTTATCACTTTTCCTTGGCCATCTTGCTTTCTCACCTAGATTCTGCATTGCAAGAATTAGTTCATTGTTATCAACAGAAAAACAATATTCAGAAATTGGAGGATAATCCTCATCATCCTCTTCTTGCTCTACTGCATGCACATTCTGGTTGTCAGACTTGTTGTAGGACTTGAACTTGTTATTCTTAAAGTAGGATCCTTGCTTTTCCTGTTTTGAGGATCCTGTCAATCTCTCCTGGATCCTTTTGTCATCCTCTAGACGGATGAACCTAAGGGCCCTGGTTCTTACTTCATCAAGATTCCTGCATGGGGTCATAACAAGATCATTATAGAACAATGAATCCCTAAGCAAACCCATTTTAAAGGCTTCTACAGCCGTAGCTATATCCAGGTTAGGGATATCTAAGGATTCTTTACTAAACTTAGTGATGTAATATCTAAGTGATTCATTTTGACCTTGTGTTACCCTATATAGATCACTAGTTAATCGTTCAAATTTTCTACTACAAGAGAATTGACTATTAAACAAATTAACTAGATTAGCAAATGAAGTAATAGAGTAAGGGGGAAGACTTAGCAGCCATTTAAGAGCAGATCCTGTGAGTGTGGATCCAAAACCCTTGCATAGACATGCTTCTTTTAACCTCTCAGGAATCGGATTGATCTCCATCCTCTCCCTGTATTGGGCTACATGTTCCTCTGGATCCGTTGAACCATCATATAGCTTCATAGTTGGTATCTGGAATCTTTTGGGTATCTCAGCATCACAAATAGGTGGTGCAAATTGAGATATCCTATGGCTACCATCTGCAATTTCAGGAATGGGTTTAACCACTCCTGGTACACTGGATATCATATCCTTAAGCTTCTGTAACTCCCTAGCCATAGCCTGATTGATACTTGTATCCTGCATAGAGCCATGGTTAGTGTTATATGAATTATTAAAAGTGTTACCTCCCATGGGATTCATGTTTGGAATTGAAGATGTGAATCCATATTGACGGGGTTCCGGTATGATTGAAGGACCAGAGGAAGCAATGGTCTGCATTGGTATGAAGTCTCCTCGATGAACATCCGAGCTTGGAGGTTGCATACTTCTTAAGAATCCTTGATCCTGAAAGATGTTGGATCCTTGAAGCTGAGAGGATCTTTGAACCTGAAAGGATCCTTGGGGCTGAGAGGATCCTTGGACCTGGGAGGATCCTTGGACCTGGGAGGATCCTTGGATTGTGTGCATTCCCAAATATCCTCCTGAGCTGACGAAGGATCCCTGATGCTGAAAAGAGGATCCCGATGGCTGAAAGCAGGATCCTTGAGGCTGGAAGTGAGAGCCAAATGCATGACTCATAGTTGCTGTTCCATAACGCCTTTCTGATGGACCACTCTGATACTGGATGCCGGAAACTGCCGATTATAGGGTAGTTACAACTGGAGTGTCAAAATTCAATGACCTTGGTATCAGAGGAGAATGATCCTCCACTGATTTCTTCTGTTTCTTGATATCACCAATCTCCTGGAGGATTCTTTCATTGGTTTTGTCCTGCTCTTGCATGCGATCTCTCATCTGCAAAATCAGAGTAAAAAGATCATTAGTAGTAGGATTAGAGGAAACAGAAGAAGTTGGTGGTTTTGGGAAAATGCGGGTTTGTCTCTTCGCAGCATTTTCAGTGTTCTTCTGGGATCCAGAAGGTGGTGGAGGCAAAGGAGGAACACCCTGTGAAGAACTCATTGCCGGCATGGAGCTTGATGTGTTCTTTGCTGAAGAAGCCATTTGCTTGGTTGTAATGAACCGAAATGATCACAAGAACAATAATTTCTCAAGAACGAAGCACCAATCGCCCCACGGTGGGCGCCAAACTGTTTTGGTCAAAAATCAAGCTAAGATAATGCAACCAAACTTTCTGTTGTGAGGTGTGATGCTTGAATCAATGAACGATATTAAGGATCACTCAGAAATGTAATGAATAAGTGACACAAAGATTTATACGAGGAAAAAGCCCTTGATCAAGAGTTGATCTCCGGCATAAAAAACCTCGGGTGATGAAAACTACCGATCACCAACTAAGATTAATCAAAATAAGATTACAAATCGGGATGATAACAAGCTTGTTACAAGGATCACTAGTGTGTAATGTGTAAAAAAGTGTATGAAATCGCCAAGTATTGCTTGAGAGCTGACTGAAAGCTGTTACGAGTGTGTGTGTATGCCAAAATTAGCTAAGTGTTTCTATCAAGCTTGTCATCCCCATTTTTAAATTAGAAAACAACTAGTATAACTAACTATCGGCAATTTGTGCACTCTCCCCATGATCTCCGTAACATTCACAATGGTCAAGCACGTGCGGAATATTGAGGGAATATACTCCAGGAACTTCGGTAAGACTTGGTCCATGCTCTCGTTCCTGCAAAACAAGTTTACGTACAAGGAAGACAATTATTAGTAGTAGGATAACAACAGTGATCCTGAATCTTGATCCTGTGACACTTGCTGAGGATCCTTAATTCAAATAGAAATGAGGATCCATGATCCTGGTAGCACTTGAGGATCCGTGATCCTTAGGATTCAGAAATCCTCCCCTAACAACTATATAATAGAATTGGCCACACTCATAGTAAATTCATGTGGCTATTGCTACCCTTTAAGCACACTTTTGGACAAAATGATTAATTTTCAACAACACCTTTTAGCCACGGTTTAAGTTGCTACGGCCACACATAAGTGAATGTGGCCGTATGATACCTACGATGACTTGGCCTTTGGTCACGCTTGAGCTGGAAAAAAAGTGTGATAAAAGGCGTATGGTCACACGTTTTTTATGTGGCCGTAAGCCTTTTTTGACATAGTGAAACTGCCGACAAGATCAAAACATCAAGGAGGAAAATGGCTGCTTTTAAATGATTGGTGTCACACCCCAACCGATGGCGGAAACATCGGAGTGAGACGAAAACGAGATTGCAAAGACTTCATAACACTATTTGTGACAATATTTAAATCAACCATTTTCATTTCATAACTTCAAATTGTCAACATTACATAATAATTCAAATAACAACAAGTTCAATGAAAATACATAACATGAACACATTGATACAACATATTAAACCTAAGATATCTAAATGTGTATCTAGGCATCATTGCTACTTCATTTCATAGCATCGCCATCCTCAACCTGTAACATGTTTAAAATAAAGTTCAATGCAAAAGCAAAGGCGAGTACTCAAGGTTTGAATAAATATAGCATAAGTATAAAAGCATTTTCTCGAATCCATATTGCAATTTGTAAACAAGGTAACTAGCATGCATTACAATATGTGAAACCCAAGTGTCTACTAGTATTTAGCATCCCTCACCACAAACGTAACTAGACCGTTTTAGAATAAAGACTTAACAAGACCCCGACGGGTGGTGTGCTACTCCTATAGCGCTATATATGTTAAGTTGGGGCTTAGCAAAGTTAATGACATAAAGCATGTATAATCTAGCATGAACCTAAGTAAACAAGTAGCATGTATATAGGATTGGGAATATAAAGCATGTTTAAGTGTGTGATAGTGAAGTTTGTATATTAACATGTTACAAACCGAAGTGTTTTAAAAGTAAAACGGGTCAAGTGTACTCACGGTTTTGCAAGCTTCCACTTGATAAATGCACGAGGGCTGTTGGTTGATTAGGATGGAACACCGAGTCCTTCTACACGAAGAAACATAGGCGTATGAGTTTTGGACGATAACAGGAGATTTAGGATTTGGAGATTTAAATGAATATGAAAATAACATATGCAAAAGTAATCATCTAGTCATATAATACTTGTTTGACACTATGAAACCCCAAGGGTTAGAATGTTTTCATGGGTAAAATACCCATTAGAATCATAACAAGCTATTAAGTCTTAGATGATGTAATCTAATACCTTGACAAATGAACACAAACTCATCATCAAAGGTTCGATTATTTGAATAATATCTAAGTATTATATAATGTTCATATTGTCATATAGGTCAAGCATGAGGTAGAAGGATGAATCCTCCATTTAGGAACCTCTTTGTTTATCATAGAAGTCATGTAGGAGGTAGGAAGAACAAGTCTTCCATTTAGGTACCTCTAGGGGTTCACCACTACACTTGATGTTATGAACATTCAAGGAGGGTCATGAACATACAATAGGAAAGGAAATAATTACAACTAATCTAAGAAATCATCAAGTAACGCGTGGATTTTTATTAGGATAACCCAAGCTTGTCCTATAATCACACTAACATCAAGCTTCAAGCTTGAACATTACTTGTGGGTAAAACCCTAAACAAAACAGAAAGTTTGTGAGGTTTACACCTTTGATTTTACATGTCTCAACCTTATTTTTTAGCCCAACTAACCATAGATGTGGTTATGAGCAAAAGGACATAGGTTTGAGAGGAGATAACTCAAGTTTAATCAAGTTTAACAAACATTGAATCAAAAACAGAAAGATCAGTCAACTTTGGAGCCTTTTTGGTGACATTCCAGACCTTGGTTTTCCATGGAAAACCTGTGGAAATGTTCCTAAGGTCAATCCAAGCAAGTAGGAAAAAGAATCAAAGCAAAAGGTTAAGAAACGAGTGAGATATGCTCACTTTTGTAAGATGTGATGAATCTGTCTTGTTTTCTGAATTCAGCTACGATTTTGAGAGCTTGAGAGTGAATGGAGAGTGTTTAGAATGTGAAAAATGCTTGGAGGAGGCTTGGGTTTTACAGGGGATGGATTAGGGTTGGGTTGGTGAGCATTTAAGACAAGAAACACACCTTAAACCAATCAAAAACCCAAGAAAATGACAAATTGTCTCACTGATAAGGGCTGATCACGGATTCACTGGGCTCGCAGCCTGCGAAGATGGTTAAGGGGCGGGTCGCGGCCCGCCAGGCCGATCCTGGTTCGAGTTTAAGTTTTAAAAATTGGCATCTTGGCTCATTGAGTTTATATTTTAGGGTTTTAAAGTATTTTAAGGGTTGTTTATGATAATAAAGCATATTATAAGGAACAAACATGAACATAAAATAAGTATAATGAAGTATGTTTAAGCGTATGTACATCGTATTTAAGTATCACATGCATTCAAAAGATGCATTATTCGTAACTTTCATGTCTTTGCAAGATGAACACATAGTTTCCAAAAATTACAAATATGCATCAAATGTTTCACGAAACTAAACGTATGAACATGTTTGAAGTATGTATAACACGAATAAGAAACACGAATTTTATTTATGATTCAAGTCTCGAATTTTACAACATGTCTACAACGAAAGAACGATTACAAGAACACAAGACTTCCAAAAATAGAAATACAAGCAAAACCTTCTAATTATGGAAAATACTGTGACACTTGTGCCTCCGCGACCATCAAACAAATGCCAAACTAATGAAATATTGTGTTTCATACTTGGGATTTGTATAAATATGTGTATCATTTGCACATAACAATTCTCGTTCGATTTCGAGCTCTAAATCGCTTTCTGGAAAGTTATACGCGAACTGATGCGTAAATGTAATCAGTTTAACACGACAAACACTCCTGAATAGTGACATAGGCTTAACATACCTTAAATAACCTTTACATAACTTAGAAATAATTTTTGGAGGGTTTGGTGTGTCGATTCGTACTGTAATGAACCTTCTGGAATATGATCATAAGTTAAACATGCCCTAAATATACTTTACATTGCTTTGAAATAGGCTTTGAGGTGTTTTGGTGCGCAAAAATAAACTTTATTGATCAAAAAGTGCATAAGCTTGCATTTTCGCGCATATCTTACGTTATGAATATATCCGGACATCCAAAAATTTATGTAATCATTAAAATATTTTATTTTAGTGATTGGCATGATAAAATTCCACTCGTCGCGTAATTTGGATCGTTTTTGCGTTCGTTACGATTTCCGTCGTAATTAACCGAACAACGCAACCGTACGACCAAACGAACCGACATCCGAGATATTTTTGAGCACATTTCAAGTTCCCTATACTTTAACTTTATTTTAGAGCCTTGAAATGGGGTTAACGGGGCTTAAAAGTGCCAAAAAAAAATCAAGTTTTACAGGTGCAGGGACCATTTTTGAAATTTCTGGCAGATACATTGAACTTGGTCCATTTTTGAGGTTTTGATGGTTTTAACCCAAGGTTTTTGCACTCTATGGGATGGAATTTGATGGTTTTAAGTATTCCCATGGTTTTGAAAACCATGTGCCCACTTATAAGGTCAAGATCAAAGCACGATTTGCGAGAAAGGATCCTAACGGTTCTCCGAAATCTATAAATACCCAAGCTCTCATTCCATTTTCCTCACACCTTGATCTAATTTTATGCTCTAAGTTGAAGCTTTATGCTTCATACCTGAGTATTTAGATCAAGTTCTTCTAGCTTGGACCCTTTGTAAGTATTCTTTCTTGTTTTTATGCGTTTTAAGCGTAAAAGTCAAACATTGTTTGACTTTCTGCTTTGACAAGTCTATGGTCAACACGAAGTTCGTTTGAACTTCGTAATGTGAACGTAATCACGATGGTTATAGTCTCTTGTGACTATACCTACTGATTACCACATTGATTAGGTGTAGTGACTAGTCATAGTTTCGGTCAAAATGCGTATTCTTGCGTATTTTGCAACCAAACTATTCTTGGGTATCAAGACCCTTTGTCTTGATATCAAACTTGTTTTCTAACCTCGTTAAACATGTTTTAACATGTTTAGCTCGTCACTTTAGGTTTAGTGCTTATATAGGGTCGTAAGATAAGCGGTCTAAACAACCGCTTAGACTTTCGAACCCGACCCATTTGGTCGATCATTAGGATTCGACCAAGCATTTATTGTGACCATAGTTGTATAGGGAATAACCTTCCGAGGTTATACCTTATGGTCACTTTGTTTAGTTAGTTGTATGATAGGTAATTTATATGCCTTAGGAAAATGACCAAAATGCCCTGTTTACGCATAAATTCATTTTAAGCATATGAAACATAAATTTTGGCATCTAAACTGATTAGGTAACATTACTAGACATGTTAAGGCATATAATACTTGTCATAGGACTAGTTAGGCGGTCCGAACGCATTTTACGCGAACGACGCGTTAAAGTGGCGTAAGCTACCTTAACGAGTCATAATGGGTAGTAAGCACTTAGGTTAGGTTTCGTTTTAGAATGTAGGCTTTGTTAAACCATATTACATGAGTCCCTACACTCATTTGGTTTACGAAACCTCATTTTATCCGATCCTCCGATTTAGGTCCGTTTATTAACATAGTTACCTATACTAGGTGCCGTTTGATTTCCGTGGTCCCTCTAGCTTTGCTTGGTTGTTAGTCAAGACTTCTAAGCATCCTCAAGTGAGTACATAGCCCCCTCTTTTACTATTTTCAAATGTTTTGGGGTGATACACATGTGCCTACTTGTTACTTTCGTGCTTTTCATGTTTTTATATCATATGCTTGTTATGTTCATTAGTACATATATAGTACATGATTTCATTAAGTTTTGCTATGTATGTTCCCTTAGCATGCTAGCACATTGTTTTACATTGGTTTGAACCGTTTGTAACCGTTTGATTTGTGTGAACCGTTTGTAACTGTTTGATTTGTGTGAACCGCTTGTAACCGTTTGAATTGTGTAAACCGTTTGTAACCGTTTGATTTGTGTGAACCATTTGTAACTGTTTGATTTATGTGAACCGTTTGAATCTGTTTGAACCGTTGGGTTAGGGAAGTGATTAGGTAACGGGGCGGGGGTAATGTGTTAAAAGCATGGTGGATACGCCACTGGTACTTCCTATATATAAGTGCTTTTAACACATTATATATCGTTGCGTTATTTAGATCACTTGGGCAACGTTATTCAAAACAAAGTTATATTACAAGGTTTTTTCTAACAATATAAACATTCGAGTTTTATTTCAAAAACGATTTACAATTTGGGTTTACTTAAACAAATGTTTTGGAGTTAAGATTCATGGTATCGAGGTTTTATAAAACAAATCTGTTTTGACATAGTTATTTCAATTTACATTACAAACATTTTACAAAACTTGGTTTTCTAATTATCAATTTACAAAGGTGTTTAAGTTATATTTTCAAAACATAAACAAGCCATGAATCTGACACTCTCATAAAATCCTATGTACTCGCCGACATTTTATGCTGACATATTTTCACATGTGTTTCAGGTACCATAGTTGGTGATATTTGATGATGATATTGATGCATGCTCACATAGGAACGGACGAGGCCTTAGTGACTTAATAACAATGAAAGTATATTTGTTCATGTTTTGTTTCTAATTTCAATGTAATGTAAAACATTTAATTCAATAAAACAAGAACTTCAATCCATGTGTTATGAAACAATGATTCTGTTGCAACACTCCTAGACGTTTCTACCACGATTTGTTGTTTTTCGTGGTCGAGGTGTGACAGAAAAAGTTGGTATCAGAGCTCATGGTTATAGGGAATTAGGTTATTAGTAATGCTTTGACCTAGTCTATAACCTTCCTAGGACCCAAACGCGAGTGTACTTGCGTTTTGTCATAAAACAATACCGTCGCCTATCTTTAGGTGACAACCACAATGAGAACATAAATTTTGAATCCGCTTTGAAAACTAATCATCTGTTCTAGGATGATTTATTATAAGGTATTGAACCTTCAAAGTTTTCAAATTCTCGTCAAAGTTTGGGGCTAAATAATGTAAACATGTGCAAACTGGAAGGGTGGGTGCCTGTACCCTGAATTTTCTGTCTAAGGCTAGAGTGTTCATACAAATCCGCAGTATCAGACCAGTCACTCTTACCTGGGAACTCTTGGGGTGAGTGTCCACTTATAGGCGAGCATGTCTTCGCGATACATTATGAGGACCTATTTACTTTGATTCAACCTTTGTGTGTCGTTTGTTTGTTTCGTGGTTCGAACAAATGACCATCACCCATGCTTTTTGGTCAGTAATTGTAACATCCTTACCCAATGCATTTCATTTGTTTTCTCTCTTGTTTCCCCTTTTAGAATGCCTCTACGACGCGACAATCAGGTACCTAATGAAGAACTGCCAGCTATCATTACGCAGCAAATGGCTGCTGCAATCCCAAACATCATTGTTCAATGTAACCTGGCCTTCAACAACAATAATGCTCCCTGCAACTTCAAGACATTCAACTCTGCCAAGCCATTAAAGTTTTCTGGGTCCCAAGGAGCAACTACACTTCTGCAATGGTTTGAGAGTCTAGAGAGCACCTTCAGACATGTTCAGTGTCCAAACGAGCGAAAGGTTGAATTCACATCTAGTGTTTTTGAGAAATGAGCTTTAACATGGTGGAATTGTGTGATGAGAGATAGGGGTACCGAGGTAGCACTGGCTCAAACCTGGGAAGAGCTTCGAGCTCTAATGATGAGGGAATTCTGTCCTCGTCACGAGATTAGAGCATTGAAAAGGGAATTCGATGATCTTAAGCAAGATAGCAGTGAGCATCGAGCCTACACAGACCGTTATGAGGAGTTAAGTCTGCTATGCCCGAACATGGTTACGCCTTTGGATAAGGCAATCAAAAAGTACATTGATGGTCTCCCTGACTCAGTACAAGACATTGTGACTGGTAGCAATCCTACTACAGTTAGGCAGGCCATTGAGCTATCCGCTACCTTGACTGAATCTCAGATCAGTAAAGGTAAACTTTTTCGAAAGGGTGATAAGAAACCGATCGAGGAATCGAAACCAAAGGAAGAGCAGACTGAATCCTCCAAGAAGTCAAAGAAGCGAAAGGTTTCTCAGAACTTCGCCATGGTCGCTCACAACGATCAAGCTGTCCCCAACCAACCAGCTCAACCCCCTGCATAGGAAGCCATACAATGGAACTGCA
Organism: Helianthus tuberosus; assembly: GCA_030545235.1. Taxonomy (NCBI): domain Eukaryota; kingdom Viridiplantae; phylum Streptophyta; class Magnoliopsida; order Asterales; family Asteraceae; genus Helianthus; species Helianthus tuberosus. The sequence continues at coordinate 163,268,727 of CM060450.1, forward strand.
CCCTTGTGCAACCAATGTAGTCTTCACCATCATTCCAATATAAAGTTCCGCAAATGCCAGAATTGTGGACTTATAGGCCATACGGCAAGAGTTTGCCCCGCTGCAGCTGCACCAAATCAAGCTGCAAACAATCTTGCTCAAGGTCGCTTTCTACTGGGTTCTTGCTTCAACTGTGGCGAGATGGGCCATTTCCAAAGAAATTGCCCAAAGCTTGCTAATGCGAATCCAGCGCAAGGATGAACGTCTGACCGATTAGAAGACAACACTGTTAAATAATCAAGCTTTATGTATTATTTTATTTTGTTGTCAAGGTCTATGAAACAGTTGTCGATGTTGTTTATAAATAAATCTTTTATTTACATTGCAATGTATTTATGTGGTTGCATGTATAAACAACATATCCCCTATAATACCGACAATCAAGGAATCGTATTCCTTGAAGAACAGACTACCCCCAAAATTCTTCCATTTTATGATCTCTTGCGTTTTCCACGAAAATCCTAAGTACCAGTTTCTTCTAAGGAAAACGAAGTACAAGGCGCAAGTTACAACTCTGGATGAATACCCAATCCTTAATAGGGTACCTAAGGGTATTTCCGTAAGTCCTTAATTGTTGAGTACCTTAATTCGAATGTTACATTTCCTTGTAAATAAAATCAAACTTTGGAAAATCATCCTATCTTTCAGAAAGATTCTTGAGGACGTTGAAGTCCATTAACTAGGTTCCTGGTATACTTTGAATACCCATGTTCAAATTAGCGTCAAGTTAATATAACAAAATAATAACAAATTAATAACCAAGAAAACAATTATGTGCTTATGTGTTGACCCAATCAAAGTTGTCTCAAGCTTGTTCAAATTCTATCCCTTTCACATTATAAAACAAACTGTGCGAACTGTGCAAGAAATTACGTAATTATGGATGCCTACATAATTATGGAATTTAGTGCAGAGAAACCACATCAAGTTTTGTCATATGTCTAGAGTTAATTCTATTCATTTCCATTTATGATGAAGCACTTGTTGAAAATGACTCCGTCCGTTCATTTTCGTTTCTGAAGAATGTCCGTTGAGGGAAATGAATATCCTTTTGAGTTAATTCTATTCATTTCTGTTTCAGATGAAGCACCCGTCGAAAATGACTCCGTCCGTTCATTTTCGTTTCTGAAGAATGTCCGTTGAAGGAAATTATAACACCTTTGCTATTATTTTAGGGTTTTTGTATTATTTACGTAATTAAACATGTAATTATAATTACATATACATTGAAAAATACGGTTAAATTAAAACATTTTCGGATTTGAAACAATACAATACAATATGTATAAATTCGTCGTTTTTAAATGACGACGAAACCATGTGCGGAAGCTTGTATCTTGATCGTGTTCGGTTCTTCAATGAGCTTGATCTTCATCCGGGACATCTTCGCATTTATCTATGATCAAAACCAACTTAAAAGTTAGTTTCGATATCTTAAATATTAGTATAATCAAGTTCTAGTATCGAACAATCAAAAACAAAATAAAAATTCGGAATTTATTCTGTCGCGCCACGCGACAGACTCCTCTTGATCTTTCGCGTGCCGCGAGTGCCCTCGCGTGTCACGCCAGGATTACTGCTCCCTGTCGCGTGTCGCGGGGGAGATGATTTTCCAGCAGTCTTGTTGCTGAAACCTGCATTTTTCGCAGCTATGGTTTTAATCGTAAAACGATCTTTAAAGGGTCATAACTTTTTATCTACAAGTCCGTTTTAGGTGATTCTTTTTCCTACGCGTCCGTAATTAAATTACAGACCCGTTTATCACCTTGGTTTGCATAAAATCTGATTTATCCAATGTTGGCTCATAAATCCTTTAGGTGATTATTTGACCCGTTTGACATTATTATTTCACTACATGCTCTAAAAAGAAAATAGTTAATTCCTATCATTTTACCAATCCCAAGCTTGTCAAACCTTAACGTTTTCACTCCCATCCTAGAGTTTACGTAGGCGTTTACATTCACCGATTCATTTGTATCTATCTAAGCATTTAACCACAATTTACTTCTTAGTCTATTTTGACCCGCAAACGTTTTTGCCTATACTTTTTATATGTATCTTAGGGTTTCAAAATCAATAAACAAGTTTCTAAACAAACTCTAACGGTCGTTTACCCGGTTCGCCCGTTAAGGGCTTTTTGGTCAATTCTAGTCTCTTATTTTACGACGAAAGACTCTCACCAATTATTGACCAAATTAGCACTTTTAACTATAACATAATTATGCGTACCTGGCTCGGATCAATACATTGACCCGTTTTAATACCTTGTCTCGAAAATTTGTTAATTCATCGCAACGCTAATTCATAAGCCGCTTTATCCTGTAAGCATAAAACTCGACAAGTGCTTATTAGTCGATATTTGTCAAATGGTATCCACATTACCATTTGACCCGTTTTACTCTTTTTATTAATTAGGCTTACTTATAGTAACCGTTCAAAAAAAACCCATTTTTATAATTAGCTTTTCATGGCTAATTTACTGTTCTATCTCTTTTACCATTAAACATGGTTTTTATCATTTATAATTGTTCCGACCTGTATTATTTCGCGTCGGGAATCATATCTTAAATATTATCCTTATTGTATTTGAAACTTATAGGATGAACATTTATTTTACTAAGAGGTTTAAGTTTCACTTACCTTGCATCCGGTTATGTCCTTTTTCCGCGTACTCGATCCGTTTGACCCGCTTCTTTCCCAAGTCTTCATCTAGCTTGTCTAGAGTCAAACTATCATCATCACAATTCGTAAGACGGCTAGATTAGTCATAATCGTTTACGACTATTCCATCCTACGGGTTTTATGTCGAATTTATCATTCGACCATATCAAAATTATCATTCGATCTAATCATTTGGTCGGTTTGACTTTTTAAAAGTCAATTGACATTCTAAAAGTCAATTGACTTATCAACATATTCAAATGCACATTTGGTTCATTGAACTCATTTAGGCATATTTCATCCGACTCTTAATGAAATCAAATTTTCACACAACCAAGTAGACCGCGATTTCATTCAGGCATTTCATATCACTGAAAAATGGGCTGTTTTTGGTGACTTGTTTAACCTGTTTACAAGTCTTCAAAAATTATGATTTTTTTATGTGGCGTACCTCTCGGAGGGTTAGAACTTGTGTTAAAATTTCAAGACCTAACTCTTTACCAAAAATTCGTAAAAATTCATTTACTAAGCTGCAATCAGATTCGTCACTTCTGAGTGCAGCTTACGGAAAAATTCATTTAAAATTCCTCGTTTATCCGATTGCCGAAATTCCAACTGGCGATTCTTTTAATCTCTTAAAACTTTCTGCAGTAAGAATTTGAGATCATAAATCAATTCCTAAATTGAGTTATGATATTCGTAATGGGCTGCAAATTCTGCCAGAAAACGCAGCTTGAACCTTCGATACCGAAAAATTCTTAAAACGCTCAATTTTCGTCGAAAAAATGCGATTCCAGTGGGGTTTTAAAGATATTTCCTGAAATTACATTTTAGACTCAAGAAACACATGTTTTTGTCACGTTTTGTCCAGGTTACAGCCAATACAAGTCGGCTGTAAATTCTGATCAGAAGCTGTTTGAATTCAGCTTTCAATTTGAACATGTTTATGACATTATAACACTTGTTCTTAGCAATCAAAACCCCTAAAAGCATCACATACACGAATTTAGTCAAAACCCACTTAGCACATGCAAGAGTAATCATCAAATCCCTAGTCTTTAATACTAATTCATCAAGTTTTTCAACTTGGGTTTGTTTCTAAACATGAATTCATCCTAGTTTCACCCAAACATCAATCATTCAAGCTTGAATTTCGATTTTCATAAGTTCATCAAAAATAAAAACTTCATAAATATCAAAAATTGACATACCTTACGATCCCCATGACTAGGTGATCGTTTCTGTGTGTTCATGCATTTGATTCGAGCTAATCTTGGCCTTCAATTTGATGAATTTGGGTGAGCTAGGGGTTCACCCCTCTTTCTCCTGCTCCTGGTCGATCGACCACACACCCATGTGTGTTTTGTATTATATTTTTTTTAAAACCTTTAAATTAAACATCATTCCTATTGCCCACTTTTTGTCCCTCAAAGTTTGAGGGTTTTATAAATGGGTTAGTTACTACAAGCTCCTCATTTGTTTTACCAACCATAAATAACTAGGCTAATTATTCATAGTAAATTTAGTGGGTTTCGGGAGTTATTAACCAAGTTTATTCTAAGTCCCGTTAACTCGGGCATTTCATAACTTTATTTTCTCAAGCATTTATTTTCCTTTTTAATTAATATTTGGATTATTTGTTTAAGTCCTAATATTCACCGGGTTAATTTTACCATTAACGGTATTTTATCCGTCTTTTAGTATTAAGGTGGTTTGATTACCAAACCCGTTTTCGGGGTGTTACAAGTCTACCCCCCTTAAAGAGGTTTCATCCCCGAAACCTTTCTTACATATTTCCTTAGGTTCAACTCTACGTACTTAGTTTCCGCAACTGCTTGAGCATTGCTCGCATATAATAATCTTACCAAAAGTATGGTAATGTGTTCTTGGTTTTAAGGCGTATGTGCTTCTCACGTGTAAGGCCATTACTTTCAGCTTGTATTTCTTGTTCTGGTCACTTGTTTGGCCGAGTTGTCATCAGATCACTCGGTTATATTTATTTTCAACATGCTTACTTCAAGCTAGTCTTATATCGACAAGTGCTTTGTATAAGTCGTAACACTAACCTGACTTTAAAAGGTTTTTACCGGCTAGACTGATTAGTTGCCGTCATCCCTTTTATTTTTTTTAGTTTAACGTTTTCTTTTTAGCTCATGTCAATTCCAAGGAATTTACGTTCAAGGATTTATCCCCTTCCGTTGTCATTTCGGTAATGACTTTACCCACTTTTGTGACGTAACACAATTTATATAATTGTGAAATCTTTTGTCATTTAAGTCCGTTTAAATGTTTTAGTGAAATTCCTCACTTTTGTTAACCAGACTCTTCGTGATCTCTTCGCTTTAACCTGTTCGATTCACTTAGCGAAACCCATCGCTTTTATGCTAACGTTACTTTTCGTTATTATTTTACGCGGGAAATTGCAACTAGTTTCCTCGCTTTACAATATTGACCCGTAGGTTTCTTCACTTAGCCTCATAGGCTTTTTCTTTATATGTTTCACCTTTTTAAGGCGAGACCCAACAGTTCGTTTCTTTCTATTTATGACCCAACGGTCTCCTTGGTCCCGTAGACCTTATCACGTAGGTTATCATGATCCCATAGATCATCTTTTATTCACGTCTATATTCAAATGTCTATTTATACATATATAGCTTTAAAGCATCCTTTGTTATGTTTGGAATCATTTAATTTTGCTTTTGAACTTTAGTTGACCTTGACCGTAGTCTAAGGTTTCATTTGTTTACTTTCGGACTATCTTTCCGACTTTACGACTTCTAACGTCATTTACACGTCGGTTTGTCCTACGCTTACCGTTACCCGGTTCATACTTATACTCCTTTACAACCCATTACCCGGGTCCTTCTATCTTATTGTTTTTAGCTTTCCGGTTTCACCGGTTTGCGTTTTCCTATTATATTAAGCGTTATTCCTTAATTGACTCGTTTGACTCATTTTGGGTGAATTTTCATCACTTATGAATGTCAAACTTCATTCTTTATTTGACCCGTCCAACTTTGAAATGGTTGAACGTAATTACCAAAATTTATGTTTGCGAAAATTCTTGTCATCTTTTAGTCATGACTCATATTCCGAGTCTTTTGACTTTCTATTTCGCGTTCCCGTCTCTCGGTTTACGCATTCACCCACAATCCTACCCGTCCATCGGGTATCTTTACCGTAATCATTATCAAGTAACCATTCTTATATGGTTTTAGACGTCATTTTAATTTATTTGGCCGTCTTAGCGAAATCCATCGGTTTTATTCAATTAAGTCCTTTATTCATTATTTAATTTGTTTGACTTGTCCACGTGAATTTCATCACTTATGTCAGTAAAACCTTTATCCCCATGCCTTAGCATTCTCATTAGTTGGTTTGTATTTTCATTTACTTCGATCTTTGTCCCTTCTCTCGGGTTCGTCATTTTAACATAATACGCTTCCGTCGTCCGACTTGCGTTTACGTTTACTATCAAACATCTTATTTATTTGATTCATTTGGGTACCATTTAAGTTAGTCCCATTCACCCCGCCCTTACTACATCGGACGTAAATGTGTCCGCTACAAGAAGCTCATGGTATCATATGCCACTACTTACTTGGCCAGAGTATGCGATCAGCACATGATACACATGACCTTTTTATAGCTTTCACATCACACCCTATGTGAGTAATGCCTCTATTTATTTCATATCTCTGATTTCATTTAGTAAAACTTTATTTAATTGCAAACAACAATCATTAGTTTTACTAGTTTTACATTTGAACATATAAAATGTTTTTCTTTTCTATCGAACTATTATATAATCACATTTGTTAATGTGATCACTACTTTTCTCAATAGCATTTTATTGAGAGTTTTCCACTTGGATAATTACCCCCCGTCCAAGTTTCCATATGAACTAATCCTATTATTTCTTTGTTATTCATCATCGTGAATAACACATATTTCTATTAAACTTCTCTTAGAAACATCATCCTGAATAGATATCCTATTCAAGTTTTATCAGATATATGCAACCGTTATCCCCTACGTGTTTGTTGCATATTACTACTTATGCGATTAAATTTAAAAGCGTGCACCTGGTAATGCTTGCCCTAACGGGCTTCTCTTGCCGTGAACTTTGTTCGCGATCATCACGCGATTTAGGTCCTCAATGAGTGTGCTCAGCTTGTCATACCTCGAACCGTTCCACCGTCATATCCACAATTCGTTCAACTATCGTCATCTTCAGATGCGAGTGTCCTTCAACTAAACATTTACAAAAATTAGTAATTTCGACACTTATAAACGCCCGTATTGTAATACAAGGCTTTTTACTATACGTGTCAAAGCACGTAAGTATCAATCATTTTAATTGGGGTAGCGTGTATTACGCGATAACCCTATGTGTTGTTTACAATACTTTAACATGTTAAACCATTAACATACATGTACTTACCGGATTTGCGATCAAGCCTCGAACCGAACACTTTATTCTTTTAACCGTGAGCTCGGATACCAACTTGTAACACCCTTGCTATTATTTTAGGGTTTTCGTATTATTTATGTAAATAAACATGTAATTATAATTACATATACATTGAAAAATACGGTTAAATTAAAACATTTTCGGATTTGAATCAATATAGTACAATATGTATAAATTCGTCGTTTTTAAATGACGACGAAACCATGTGCGGAAGCTTGTATCTTGATCGTGTTCGGTTCTTCAATGAGCTTGATCTTCATCCGGGACATCTTCGCATTTACCTATGATCAAAACCAACTTAAAAGTTAGTTTCGATATCTTAAATATTAGTATAATCAAGTTCTAGTATCGAACAATCAAAAACAAAATAAAATTTCGGAATTTAGTCTGTCGCGCCACGCGACAGACTCCTCTTGATCTTTCGCGTGCCGCGAGCGCCCTCGCGTGTCACGCCAGGATTAGTGCTCCCTGTCGCGTGTCACGGGGGAGATGATTTTCCAGCAGTCTTGTTGCTGAAACCTGCATTTTTCGCAGCTATGGTTTTAATCGTAAAACGATCTTTAAAGGGTCATAACTTTTTATCTACAAGTCCGTTTTAGGTGATTCTTTTTCCTACGCGTCCGTAATTAAATTACGGACCCGTTTATCAACTTGGTTTGCATAAAATCTGATTTATCCAAGGTTGGCTCATAAATCCTTTAGGTGATTATTTGACCCGTTTGACATTATTATTTCATTACATGCTCTAAAAAGAAAATATTTAGTTCCTATCATTTTACCCATCTCGGGCTTGTCAAACCTTAACGTTTTCACTCCCATCCTAGAGTTTACGTAGGCGTTTACATTCACTGATTCATTTATATCTATCTAAGCATTTAACCACAATTTACTTCTTAGTCTATTTTGACCCGCAAACGTTTTTGCCTATACTTTTTATATGTATCTTAGGGTTTCAAAATCAATAAACAAGTTTCTAAATAAACTATAACGGTCGTTTACCCGGTTTGCCCGTTAAGGGCTTTTTGGTCAATTCTAGTATCTTATTTTACGACGAAAGACTCTCACCAATTATTGACCAAATTAGCACTTTTAACTATAACATAATTATGCGTACCTGGCTCGGATCAATACATTGACCCGTTTTAATACCTTGTCTCGAAAATTTGCTAATTCATAGAAACGCTAATTCATAAGCCGCTTTATCCTGTAAGCATAAAACTCGACAAGTGCTTATTAGTCGATATTTGTCAAATGGTATCCACATTACCATTTGACCCGTTTTACTCTTTTTATTCATTAGGCTTACTTATAGTAACCGTTCAAAAAAACCCATTTTTATAATTAGCTTTTCATAGCTAATTTACTGTTCTATCTCTTTTACCATTAAACATGGTTTTTATCATTTATAATAGTTCCAACCCGTATTATTTCGCGTCGGGAACCATATCTTAAATATTATCCTTATTGTATTTGAAACTTGTAGGATGAACATTTATTTTACTAAGAGGTGTAAGTTTCACTTACCTTGCATCCGATTATGTCCTTTTTCCGCGTACTCGATCCGTTTGACCCGCTTCTTTCCCAAGTCTTCATCTAGCTTGTCTAGAGTCAAACTATCATCATCACAATTCGTAAGACGGTTAGATTAGTCATAATCATTTACGACTATTCCATCCTACGGGTTTTATGTCGAATTTATCATTCGACCATATCAAAATTATCATTCGATCTAATCCTTTGGTCGGTTTGACTTTTTAAAAGTCAATTGACTTATCAACATATTCAAATGCACATTTGGTTCATTGAACTCACTTAGGCATATTTCATCCGACTCTTAATGAAATCAAATTTTACACACAACCAAGTAGACCGCGATTTCATTCAGGCATTTCATATGACTGAAAAATGGGCTGTTTTTGGTGACTTGTTTAACCTGTTTACATGTCTTAAAAAATTATGATTTTTTTATGTGGCGTACCCCTCGGAGGGTTAGACCTTTTGTTAAAATTTCAAGATCTAACTCTTTATCAAAAATTCGTAAAAATTCATTTACTAAGCTGCAATCAAATTCGTCACTTCTGAGTGCACTTTACAGAAAAAATCATTTAAAATTCCTCCTTTATCCGATTGACGAAATTCCAATTGGAGATTCTTTTAATCACTTAAAAATTTCTACAGTAAGAATTTGAGATCATAAATCAATTCCTAAATTGAGTTATGACATTCGTAATGGGCTGCAAATTCTGCCAGAAAACGCAGCTTGAACCTTCGATACGGAAAAATTCATAAAACGCTCAATTTTCGTCGAAAAAATGCGATTCCAGTGGGGTTTTAAAGATATTTCTGGAATTACATTTTAGACTCAAGAAACCCATGTTTTTTCACGTTTTGTCCAGGTTACAGCCAATACAAGTCGGCTGTAAAATCTGATTAGAAGCTGTTTGAATTCAGCTTTCAATTTGAACATGTTTATGACATTATAACACTTATTATTAGCAATCAATACCCCTAAAAGCATCACATACACGAATTTAGTCAAAACCCACTTAGCACATGCAAGAGTAATCATCAAATCCCTAGCCTTAATACTAATTCATCAAGTTTTTCAACTAGGGTTTGCTTCTAAACATGAATTCATCCTAGTTTCACCAAAAAATCAATCATTCAAGCTTGAATTTCGATTTTTCATAAGTTCATCAAAAATCTCAACTTCATAAATATCAAAAATTTGACATACCTTACGATCCCCACGACTAGGTGATCGTTTCTATGTGTTCATGCATTTGATTCGAGCTAATCTTGGCCTTCAATTTGATGAATTTGGGTGAGCTAGGGTTTCACCCCTCTTTCTCCTGCTCCTGGTCGATCGACCACACACCCATGTGTGTTTTGTATTATATTTTTTTTTAAAACCTTTAAATTAAACATCATTCCTATTGCCCACTTTTAGTCCCTCAAAGTTTGAGGGTTTTATAATTGGGTTAGTTACTACAAGCTCCTCCTTTGTTTTACCAACCATAAATAACTAGGCTAATTAGTCATAGTAAATTTAGCGGGTTTCGGGAGTTATTAACCAAGTTTATTCTAAGTCCCGTTAACTCTGGCCTTTCATAACTTTATTTTCTCAAGCATTTATTTTCCTTTTTAATTAATATTAGGATTATTTGTTTAAGTCCTAATATTCATCGGGTTAATTTTACCATTAACGGTATTTTATCCGTCTTTTAGTATTAAGGTGGTTTGATTACCAAACCCGTTTTCGGGGTGTTACAGAAATGAATGTCCTTTTGTTTATTCTTTCATTTTCATTTCTGAAGAATACCCGTCGAAGAAAATGATTGTCCGTTCATTTTCATTTTTGTTTCTGAAGAATGTCCGTTGAGGAAATGAATATCCGTTTGATTATTCCTTCATTTCCGTTTCTGAAGAATACCCGCCGAAGAAAATGATTATCCGTTCATTTTCATTTTCGTTTTCGTTTTTGAAGAATGTACGTTGAGGAAATGAATATCCGTTTGATTATTTCTTCATTTCCATTTCTGAAGAATACCCGTCAAAGAAAATGATTATCCGTTCATTTTCATTTTCATTTCTGAAGAATGTCCGTTGAGGGAAATGAATATCCTTTTGGTTATTCCTTCATTTCCATTTCTGAAGAATGCCCGTTGAGGAAAATGACTCTGTCTGTTCATTTTCGCTTTTAAAGAATGTTCGTTGAAGGAAATGATAGGATTATGCCTTATCTTTGATGGTTATTTAACACAAAGTCACAGACAGGCTCCTACGAATAAATTTCGGGATGAAATTTCCTTAAGTAGGGGAGACTGTGACACATGTGCCTCCGCGACCATCAAACAAATACCAAACCAATGAAATATTGTGTTTCATACTTGGGATTTATATAAATATGTGTATCATTTTCACATAACAATTCTCGTTCGATTTCGAGCTCTAAATCACTTTCTGGAAAGTTATACGCGAACTGATGCGTTTTAAGCGTAAAAGTCAAACAGTGTTTGACTTTCTGCTTTGATAAGTCTATGGTCAACACGAAGTTCGTTTGAACTTTGTAACGTGAGCGTAATCACGATGGTTATAGTCTCTTGTGACTATACCTACTGATTACCACATTGATTAGGTGTAGTGACGAGTCATAGTTTCGGTCAAAATGCGTATTCTTGCGTATTTTGCAACCAAACTATTCTTGGGTATCAAGACCCTTTTCTTGATATAAAAATTGTTTTCTAACTTCGTTAAACATGTTTTTAACATGTTTAGCTCGTCACTTTAGGTTTAGTGCTTATAAAGGGTCGTAAGATAAGCGGTCTAAACAACCGCTTAGACTTTCGAACCCGACCCATTTGGTCGATCATTAGGATTCGACCAAGTATTTATTGTGACCATAGTTGTATAGGGAATAACCTTCTGAGGTTATACCTTATGGTCACTTCATTTAGTTAGTTGTATGATAGGTAATTTATATGCCTTAGGAAAATGACCAAAATGCCCTTTTTACGCATAAATTCATTTTGAGCATATGAAACATAAATTTTGGCATCTAAACTGATTAGGAAACATTATTAGACATGTTAAGGCATATAATACTTCTCATTGGACTAGTTAGGCGGTCCGAACGCGTTTTACGCGAACGACGCGTTAAAGTGGCGTAAGCTACCTTAACGAGTTGTAATGGGTAGTAAGCACTTAGGTTAGGTTTAGTTTTAGAATGTAGGCTTTGTTAAACCATATTACATGAGTCCCTACACTCATTTGGTTTACGAAACCTCATTTTATCCGATCCTCCAATTTAGGTTCGTTTATTAACATAGTTACCTATACTAGGTGCCGTTTGATTTCCGTGGTCCCTCTAGCTTTGCTTGGTTGTTAGTCAAGACTTCTAAGCATCCTCAAGTGAGTACATAGCCCCCTCTTTTACTGTTTTCAAATGTTTTGGGATGATACACATGTGCCTACTTGTTACTTTCGTGCTTTTCATGTTTTTATATCATATGCTTGTTATGTTCATTAGTACATATATAGTACATGATTTCATTAAGTTTTGCTATGTATGTTCCCTTAGCATGCTAGCACATTGTTTTACATTGGTTTGAACCGTTTGTAACCGTTTGATTTGTGTGAACCGTTTGTAACCGTTTGATTTGTGTGAACCGCTTGTAACCGCTTGAATTGTGTAAACCGTTTGTAACCGTTTGATTTGTGTGAACCGTTTGTAACTGTTTGATTTATGTGAACCGTTTGAATCTGTTTGAACCATTGGGTTAGGGAAGTGATTAGGTAACGGGGAAGGGGTAATGTGTTAAAAGCATGGTGGATACGCCGCTGGTACTTCCTATATATAAGTGCTTTTAACACATTATATATCGTTGCGTTATTTAGATCACTTGGGCAACGTTATTCAAAACAAAGTTATATTACAAGGTTTTTCTTACAACATAAACATTCGAGTTTTATTTCAAAAACGATTTACAATTTGGGTTTACTTAAACAAATGTTTTGGAGTTAAGATTCATGGTATCGAGGTTTTATAAAACAAATCTGTTTTGACATAGTTATTTCAATTTACATTACAAACATTTTACAAAACTTGGTTTTCTAATTATCAATTTACAAAGGTGTTTAAGTTATATTTTCAAAACATAAACAAGCCATGAATCTGACACTCTCATAAAATCCTATGTACTCGCCGACATTTTATGCTGACATATTTTCACATGTGTTTCAGGTACCATAGTTGGTGATATTTGATGATGATATTGATGCATGCTCACATAGGAACGGACGAGGCCTTAGTGACTTAATAACAATGAAAGTATATTTGTTCATGTTTTGTTTCTAATTTCAATGTAATGTAAAACATTTAATTCAATAAAACAAGAACTTCAATCCATGTGTTATGAAACAATGATTCTGTTGCAACACTCCTAGGCGTTTCTACCACGATTTGTTGTTTTTCGTGGTTGGGGTGTGACAAGTACGAAGAAGCAGGGCGTTACAGTCTCATCTCCTTTAGGAAATTTCGTCCCGAAATTTAGGAAGAAGTAACGAAAAGGTGTGGATACTTAGTCTTCATATCACTCCCGAGTTCACAAGTGAATTCAGCGCCACGTTTTCCTTCCAATCGAACCTTGACAATAGGAATTTGACTGTGCCTCAATTTCTTGACTCCTCGGTCCATGATTTTGACGGGTTTTTCCACAAAATGTAAAGTCTCGTTGATTTGAATATCTTCGAGTGGAACTTGAAGTCCTTCGTCAGCTAAACACTTCTTTAAGTTTGAAACATGGAAGACAGGATGAACATTGTTGAGTTCTTCAGGTAGGTCCAGTCTATACGCAACCTTGCCAATCCTTTCAAGAATTTTGAAAAGACCAACGTAGCAAGGTGCGAGTTTTCCTTTCTTACCAAATCGAACCACACCCTTCCAAGGGGATACCTTGAGAAGTACGAAGTCACCTATCTCGAATTCCAAAGGCTTGCGACGCTTGTCGGCGTAACTCTTTTGTCGGCTCCTGGCTTTTAGTAAGTTGTCTCGAACCTATAAAATCTTGTCCGTTGTCTCTTGTATGAGCTCGGGACCAGGGATTTGAACTTCACCAATCTCGTGCCAACAAATAGGCGAATGACACTTGCGACCATACAATGCTTCGAAGGGTGCCATTTGAATGCTCTCGTGATAACTATTGTTATACGAGAATTCGATCAAAGGCAAGTGTGAATCCCAGTTGCCACCAAAATCGATTGCGCAGGAAGAAAGCATGTCCTCTAATGTTTGGATAGCACGCTCGGTTTGACCGTCTGACTGAGGATGAAAAGCGGTGCTAAGGTTCAAAACTGTACCCATAGCAGATTGAAAGGTTTGCCAAAGACGGGACGTAAAGCGACCATCACGATCGGAAATTATGTCAATGTGGATACCATGACGACAAATGATCTCATCAGTGTAGATTCTAGCCAATTTCTCGACTTTGAAATCTTCACGAATGGGAAGAAAATGAGCTGATTTGGTCAATCGATAACGATCACCCAAATACTATCATGACCAGAAGAAGTACGGGGGAGTTTGGTGATAAAATCCATAGCGATGCTCTCCCATTTCCAGACAGGAATTTCTGGCTGTTCGAGCAAGCCAGAGGGACGTTGGTGTTCAGCTTTCACCTTCGAACAAGTAAGACATTTCGCAATGAAGATGGAGATATTCTTCTTCATTCCAGGCCACCAATAGGACATACGCATATCTTGGTACATCTTACCAACACCAGGATGAATGGAATATCTCGATTTATGTGCCTCATTCATCAGAAAGTCTCGAAGGTTGTCACGATTTGGAATCCAGATACGATTGAGATAGTATAGAATACCATCGGATTTAGACACAAGATCTTTTTCAACACCACCTCGTATCTCAACGGAGTGACTACCTTCGTTAATAGAGGCGTATTAAGCTTCACGAATACGGTTTTGAGGATCATTAACTAGTTGAAGACAACGAATACCCTTTACATGAGTTTTACGACTAAGCACATCGGCTACTACATTTGCTTTACCTGGATGGTAGCGAATTTCGCAGTCGTAGTCGTTTAACAATTCCACCTAACGACGTTGACGCATGTCCAGTTCCTTTTGGTTGAAGATACTTTGAAGGCTCTTATGGTCGGTGAAGACCACACACATGGTACCATAAAGGTAGTGTCGCCAAATCTTCAACGCAAAAACAACTGCGCCTAGTTCAAGGTCGTGAGTAGTGTAGTTCTTCTCATGTATCTTGAGTTGTCTTGATGCGTCAGCGATAACCTTGTCTCGTTGCATAAGGACACAACAAAGACCAAGGTTTGAGGCGTCACAATACACGATGAAGTCATCGTTACCATCGGGAAGCACGTGGATAGGAGCATTACAAAGCATGTGTCACACCCCAACCGATGGCGGAAACATCAGGATGAGACGAAAACGAGATTGCAAGAGACTTCATAACACTATCTGACAATATAATTTAAATCCAATTTCATTTCAAGACTAAAATGTCATAGAAGGTTCAAACAAAAGACAACAATTGTTTCATAACATAACATCTAAGTAACAAAATAATCTAGGTGTGTATCTAAGTCCAACTAAATTGCATTTCTTCTTGTAACATCATTTCATCAATCAACCTGCTACATGTATTATAATAGAGTTCAATGCAAAAGCAAAGGCGAGTATACAAGTTTTGTTACATAGCATAATATAGTATAAAAAAGTGCTCATATCCAACATGATTCATAATATGCAATACTAGTATGCTAAAATGGTGTACAATATGTTCAAACCCAAGTATACAATGCGTTAAAAGAGCCTAATCCCAAATAGAGTAGTGGGAGGTAACAAGTTTAACTTAACAATACCCCAAGACTAATGGGCGGTGCGTTAATCCTATAGCGCTATAATTGTTAAGGTAGGCTAGCAAAGTTAATGAGCATATATCGACCAAGTAGTTTACTAAGCATACGAGAATAACAAGTATCACATATAATTTCATGTTAAGCATGGATAGAGTTAAAAAAATAGTTTCATGTGCTTGTGATTTCGTATAGAATACATGTTGCATCCCAAAGTGTTTAAAGAGTAAAAATGGGATCGAGTATACTCACGGTTTTGCAAGCTTTCCTACTTGAAATCCCGCGAGTGGTGTTTGGTTGATGGATTAGTTTGGAGCACCTTGTCCTTCTACATGAAGAAAGCATAGGTGTGTGAGTTTGGGGGATAATGGAAGATTATGGATTCGGAATTTAAAATACAAGAACATAGACATATGAAAATAATCATCCATCACATATGATGCTTAGATGATGTACTTACTAACTTGAAAATGTCCACTTGTTCATCATTAAGAGTTCGGTTTGTTTGAATGTTACATAAGTATTACATAGAGTATACTATATCATATATGTCAAGCATGAGGTAGAAGATTAAAGTCTTCATTTAGGCACCTCTAAGTATCATAGAAATCATGCACGAGGTAGGAAGAACAGAGCTTCCATTTAGGTACCTCCATTGTTCACCACTACACTTGTTGTTATAAACAACAAGGAGGGTTATGAACTTACAAGAAATAATGAAATAACAACAACTAATCTATGGAAAACATCAAGAAGTGAGTGGATTTCTATGAAAGATAGCCCAAACTAGTCTAACAATCACACATTCATCAAGCTTCAAGCTTGAACACTTATTGTGGGTAAAAACCCTAACTAAAACAGAATGTTTGTGAGGTTTTAACCTCTGATTTAACATTTCTCAGCCTTTTTTTAAGGCTAACTAACCATAGATGAGGTTATATGCATTAGGAAATAGGTTTGAGATGAGTTAGACTCAAGTTCAACTAAGATTAATAAGTTTAGATGAAAACAGAAATGAACAGTCCACTTTCGAGCCTTTTTGGTGACATTCCAGAGCTTGGTTTTCCATGGAAAACCTCTGGAAATGTTCCTAAGGTTGTTCCAAGCAAGTGGGAAAAAGAATCAAGTGAAAAGGTTAAGAAATGAGAGAGTTATGCATACTTTTGTAACTTGGTATGAATCTGCACGAATTCGTGATTAACAGCGGATTAGAGGAGGATTTGAGAGTGTTTTTGATGATTTGCAAAGTATAAAATGCTTGGATTATGTTTGGGTTTTATAGGGAAAAGTTAGGTTAGGTTATGGTTGGGTAATAAATGTTAAACTTGGTTTAAACTCAAAAAAATCACCAAAATCGCGCCTAAAACAGACCTGAATCAGCCTGTTTGCGCGCTGGGCTTGCTGGCGGGCTGAGAGTTTAAAGATTTTCTGTGCTTGGTTTGTTTAATGTAAAGACATAGCTCAGCTGGTTGTGTTGTACGTGCCTTATCATCTAACCGGATAAGCACGCGGGTTCGAATCCTGCTGCCACCCTTTTTTGTTATTTTTAGCATTTAATGAGTTTCCTTGTTACATAAATGGCCCTTGTACTTTAGTTTCTTTTGGAAACATACCAAACTAGTTTATACCTATAAATCAATTAAGTTAGTTAAATAATTAGCTAGATAAGTTAACTTGGTTTACTAACTAGGTTAGCTTGGTTTAACTTTAAGCTAACCTTAAAACCTAACGGGGCTAACTAGAGTGTTTTTATAAATAAAAGAATGAAACTCTTAGATTGAAAATGAATGAATTAATTAGATAAAATAAATAATCATTTAAGGATAGGAACCTTTCTACGATTATTTGAAAGTTTCGAGTTAAAAGATTAGTATACAAATTTCGCTATTTCACAAGCTTAAATTAGTTTAGCGAGCATAGAACATCAAAGTATAATATAGGACCGAGGATCTTAAATAATATTTCATTCTAACGTGAATCGTTCATCGGTTGCACAAAAAACTAATTATGAATACACGAACATGATTAAAATAGCTTCGTTTTCATTACGATCAATAGTCTTGAATTACAATTGAAACGAAAGTAGATTACAAAGGGAGTACAAGTGTCTAAATATGGAAAGTACAACACGACTTACTAAAATAAGAAAGTGCGGAAATGCGGAGCGTTATAGCATGTCCTTAAGAGTTTGAAAAGATTCCTCTTGTTCGGGACCCCAAACAAAAGGTTTCTCCTTTTGAGTCAAAGACGTTAAAGGAACAACGATCTTTGAAAAGTTGGTGTTGGACCGTGTTGTGACTCTAAATAATCAGTCAAGGCAGTTCATCATCACGTATAAAGGCGGAATCAGTATACGCAACGTAACAACAGCTTTCCTATTCAATTCCTTCACTTTATTGCTTTTCTGAGATCAATTTGACAGAGTTTGGCTCCAAATTACATGACCTGATTTCACTCCAATATCCTAACTAATGAACACATGAGTGATATATATAGATGAGCTGATTTCGCTCATATGGCATGCCATATAAGCGAAATCACATGTAATTGATTTCGCTTTTATGTTATGACCACATAAGCGAAATCCCATGTGTAAGTATAAACGAAATCACCTAGACCTTAAAAGCGAAATCACCTATAACTAATGTTCATTTAAGAGAAATTAACATTAAAAACCCTAATCTTGACTTTCTTGGCTTTCTTGACTTAATACTTGATGTAGATGAAGTCAACAGACATTCTCATGCACCAACAGACTCCCCCTTGGATGTTGACGTAGTCTTCAGCTCCTGAGTCTTCAGTCTTAGTCTTTTCACTAACTCTCTGTCTACTCAATCTTCAGAAACACAACCTGTCTCTAACTTCCATCTTCCCTTTGACTGTTGATCCAGACTCCCCCTTTCACAGACTCCGCCTCTCGATATGCTAGAATCTGAGGTATCTGGTTCAAGCTTTGACAAATAGCTTCCATTGGGAATAATGAAGTCCAAACCTGTTACTCAACCAATAAACATTACAATTCTATCTTTCAAACATAACTCATAAACTTAATCAGTTTTAACAATCCACTCAAGTATTCAGGTCCAAGTTAATGACCCTGATCACTTGATTAATCTACCAAGTCCAAATTAATGACCTTGGTTGATCTTTTGACGAATCAATACTGATTTTGAAAACATCAATTTCAAACATTTTCTGAAAATAACAAGTATCAAATTAATGAACTTGTTTTTGACTTTTCAAACAATCAAACTTCTTCAAAAATAAGCTCTCCACATTATTCAGTCCAGAATCTCCTGCATCTGCTTCAAACATCTGAGAATCCAACAATCAACTTTCCACTTTGGTTTGTCGGAAAATAAAGCAGAAAATAAAATCTTTTTGGATTTTATAAAGTGTTCTAAACTAAAAAATGAAATACAGAAAACTTAAATTGCAGAAAGTAAACTAATTAAACTATTTACAAACATATTTTTGGCAAGCGTGTCAGGGAATCATATCAGCTTTTCAGACAAATTACAAGTACCGTTAAGCTTCATTTCATACTCAGACTTAAACAATTCACCTCGATTGTCGATATACTGATCCATCTTAAATTCTCACACAAATTTCAATCTACTCAGGATACGATTTAGATGAATTAAGAACTTAGATCATTCATGTGTCCCACCTCTTGAATATACTCCCGTATCCAGAATCCCAATAATCAGTCTTACAGGTGAGTATACTACAATGATATCTGTATATAAATTAGGTATGTGAGGGCCGAGGGATCTCAGGTCGATACTTCCGTATACGCAGAGAGATATCAGCTTCGACTTTTCGGTGTGTCCCCTTTAGAGGATCTTTTTGCATACAACAGCAGCGTTTATCAATTTTATTGTTTCAGCATGCTGAGGGTTTAATGCTATGTTTCAAGCATTGCAGCAAGCATTATCCAGGGACTAGGTCAGAACCACCGTTCAGCAGAAGTCCCGGAATAATACCCCAGACATCATTGAGTATAAAGACCTAGTATATCAGATTAAGAGACCTTTCAAACGAGATTTCAGGGGTTACCTATATATCCAAGTAGTGTTCCCCACGAATTCACAAGTTTGAATTTAGGTTTATATCCCGAATAAATCTACTAAATGTGTGAAAACCTATCGACACATCATCAGTGAGACTGTTTAACTCTTTTATTCTTTACAAATCTTTAGCATACTGTAATAGTCTAGCCGATGTACTATCATTTTCCCTATATACACAAGCTCTTTTTCATTTTATCATGTTTTTGTATTTTTGCATTTTTTACTGTTTTTGTATTTTCTGAAAATATAACTATGTACAAACATCTACTCCCCCTAAATACCAAAACAAGTAAAAAATCGACAAACCATTGCAGATTGTTTCTCGTCTTCATCCGCAACAGTACTCTCATCAACGCCAATTATGCCATCCGACACCGACAGAAGCTTCATACCATTCAGTTTTAACAAATATTTAAACCGATTTTTATCAAAAGCTTTGGTATGTAAATCAGCTTTCTGTTCGTCAGTGTGGATTTTCTTAATTCGTATCAACTTTTTCTCAAAGCAATCACGAATAAAGTGATGACGAATTTCTATATGTTTAGTTTTAGCATGATGTACTGGATTTTTTGTTATATTTATTGCGGCCTCATTATCAACAAAAAGAGGTGTGTTAAGAAACTGCAAACCGTAGTCGCGCATCTGTTGCTGTATCCACAAGATCTGAGAGCAGCAACTGCTAGCAGAAACATACTCCGCTTCACATGTAGATAACGCCACAGACGTTTGTTTCTTACACTGCCAGGTAACCAATCTAGGACCAAAGAACTGGCATCCTGCAGTTGTTGATTTTGAATTGACTTTGCAGCATCCGAAATCCGAATCGGAATACCCTTCGAGCGTAAAGTCGCCTTTTCTAGGATACCACAACCCCAATGAAGGAGTTCCTTTCAGGTAGCGCAATATCCTCTTCACAATGATCATATGCGATGCTCTCGGGTTAGACTGAAATCTTGCTGCGAGGCACGTTGGGTACATGATATCAGGACGTGAAGCAGTTAGGTACATTAAAGAACCTATCATGGATCGGTAAAACGTTTCATCAGCCCTGTCTCCGGTGAGATCTGGGTGAATCCCATGATTTGTTGCAAGTGGGGTAGCAGCTGGAGTAGAACTTGACATCCCAAATTTCTCTAGAATATCATGAACGTACTTTGACTGATGAATGAAAATTCTCTCAGGAAGTTGTTCAACTTGTAAACCCAGAAAGAATTTCATCTCCCCCATTGATGACATTTCAAACTTTTGCTTCATCACTGATTCAAAATCTTTGCATAGATTTTCATTTGTCGACCCAAAGATTATATCGTCCACATAAATCTGAACTATCAGAAGATAACCATCGACCTCTTTAGTGAAGAGAGTGGCATCCACTTTTCCACGAATGAACTTGTTGGCTAGTAGGTGTTGAGACAAAGTCTCGTACCAAGCTCTCGGGGCCTGGTGTAAACCATACAGCGCTTTGTCCAATAAGTAGACCTTGTTTTTGTGGATTGGATCGGTAAAGCCCGGCGGCTGACCGACATAAACCTCCTCTTTAACCTTCCCGTAGAGAAAAGCCGATTTAACATCTAACTGATATACTTTGAAGTTCTTCCAAGACGCAAATGCTAGGAAAATTCTGATTGCCTCTAGTCGTGCTACAGGAGCATAGACTTCTGTAAAATCAATTCCCTCCTGTTGACTAAATCCCTGAACAAAGAGTCGAGCTTTGTTCCTTACAACAATTCCTCTATCGTCCCTCTTACACTTGAACACCCACTTAGTGTTAATCTTTCTCTGACCATCCGGCAAATCAACTAACTTCCACACTCCTAATTTCTTGAATTGACTAAGTTCCTCCTGCATTGCATTGACCCAAGAGTCTTCAGTAAGCGCCTCTTTGTAAGTTCTTGGCTCAACCTGCGAAATAAAACAACTTAATGAGAATTCAGTTTGCAAAGGAGCAACTTTTGTATAAAAACATGTAAGCCCTTTATCAATCTGATTTCGAGTGCGAACGCCTGTCTGCAATTCTCCTATGATCAACTCCTCTGGATGATATGAAAAAGTTCGCAGCATCACTTCGCTTGGAACATCTACATTTCCCTCCAGATTAGTAACATTCTGTTCTGCATCTTGTTCACCAACTTGGTTTGTTTGACTTGAAATCTGAATTTGCTCCCCCTCAGAATCTGAATCTGAATCACCATGATCAAATACTGGCATGTTTTCAGCTTCTAGATTATCATTCTGAACCGACTGATTATCTTGAGCAACTTCATTCTGTTGGACATCATCATGTTCACCAGTATTACTTGGACCTGCTTCATCATCATTGGAAGTTTCCCGTGGTCTCTTTGAATACTCAGCTGGGAACCTTAGCTGCGACTCATATTCACGCAAAATATCCAACTCATCAAAGAAATCTTCATCATCCTCTGATTCTTCTCTCATGTCAAACGAATCCCAAAGTTTGTCATAATGATAACGCCATGAATCACCAGGATTCTGCGGCAGCATAGTATAACCTTGACATTCAACATTTGCAGCTTCAATAATCCGCTTCTCACTTGGAACGAAGACACGTCGCAATGGATTTGCATATCCAACAAATATTCCCTCAATGCACTTCGGACCAAACTTTCCAAAAGGCTCTATAACCGTACATGGTGACCCGAACGGTTCTAGATACTTCAAATTCGGTTTGCGGTTATTGATTAGCTCAAAGCATGTTTTGTTGAACTTCTTGACAGTGAGAACCCTGTTGAGCGTATAGCATGCGGCGGAAATAGCTTCAGCCCAAAAATTAATTGGTAACTTTGAATCTGCGAGCATAGTTCTAGCCGTCTCGATTAGTGTCCGGTTTTTACGTTCTGCGACTCCATTCTGCTGCGGAGTGTACGGAGCACTAAACTCATGAAAAATACCTCTTTCATCACAAAATTCTTCCATCTTGCTGTTCTTGAATTCAGTACCATTGCCACTTCGAATTCTCTTGATACGCCTTTGGTACAAATTCTCAATCTTCTTGAACAGCCCCATCAAACTGTCAAATGCTTCATCTTTCTTCTTCAAGAAAGAAACCCACGAAAATCTGGAATAATCATCAGTAACGACCAAACAATATTTATCTCCTGTAATACTTTTGACATTCACAGGACCAAACAAATCCATGTGAAGTCTTTCCAGAGGTCTCGAAACTGAATTGACTTGCTTTGTAGGATGTGACTTTTTCTTCTGCTTGCCTTTGATACAGCTAATGCACTCCCCTTCCAAATGAAAACCTTTGATATTTACACCCAATACCAAATCATTGTGCACCAAGTGATTCATCTTCCTTAGGTGAATATGCCCCATCTATCGGTGCCACAATCTTGATTCTTTCTCAGTTGCTCTAGACACAAAACAATGTGCTTGACCAGTAGTTGTAGTTGCTACAGACATATCTAACACATATAAATCATTCACTCTAGGTGCCCTCATGATAATCCATTCTTCAGGGATAACAAAACCAGGTTTCAAAATCAAACATTCTTTATCAGTGAAGTGAGTAGTATACTGATTGTCACAAATCTGCGAGATACTAAGCAGATTGTTCTCCAGCTCCGTGATGTAGTTAACTCTCTCAAACGTCACAATCCCATTGGATAACGTTCCTTCACCAACAATTCTACCACCTTCATGACCAGCAAATCCCACATACCCACCATTAATATTTCTCACATCATATAGTAATGCGGGTTTTCCTGTCATATGTCGAGATGCGCAACTATCCATGATCCATCTTGAAATGGCTCTTGGAAGATCCTGCATAAAACAAACTTCAATTTAACCAACTACAATAAAGATGCCGATTCATGCTTCGCGATCAAGGAAGCTCCGACAATTCAAACTGCTTATTCGAACATGGTGTCCACCCAGGCCTCATCAGCCTTAGGTGTAACCTTGACTCTCGCAATTTGAATTTTGAATTTTTCAGCCTTCAAAGGTGGAAAATTTACATCATAATCAACCGAAATTGATTCTTCAGCCCTTTTCACTTCAGAAGTTGAAATTTTCATTTCAGTTTTTGGTTTCCAAACTTGTTGAGATAATGCAACCCTTTTATAAAACTTGTCACTTTTAGTTACCACTTTCTTTATGGGTTCATTTTTCATTTTGATGTTGTCATTTTTCACTTTCTTTTTCTCAACAATGATTGGTGCTTTACCCTTCACATCAACTTTCTTCTTTTGTCTCTCAACAACTTCAGTCTTAGGCTTGGAGTTGGTGCAAATTCTTGCAATATGACCAACTTTGTTACATCTAAAACATGTACGAGTATCAACAACTCGACTTGTGCCTTCAGACTGAGGTTGTGAAACCTTCTTCTCAAAGAACTCTTTATTTGATTTTGAAAAAATTTCATTTTCTTCATCAGCAAGTGAACTTGAACTGTTCACAAACACCTTCTTTTTAGCAAACCTCTTGTTTTGAAAACGTTTCTTCTGATAACTATTACCACCCCGATAACCACCCGACCAACTGTTTCGATTGTTATTATAAAAACGCGGTGGAACAACAGGCTTTTTGTAATACGATTTATCTTTCTCTAAATTCATTTGCCTTTTTGTTTGTTTCAAACTGTTCACTTCTGACAAATCAACTTCAACCAACTTGAAAACATTTGTCAACTTTTTCACATTAACATTCTCAATGGGAAACTCAGAATCCGAATACAACTTATCAGATCCAACCATCTTGTACATCACAAGACCCGGTTCATCACTTAAGTTGTTTTTGGACTTTGATTTCTGAATGTATTTGTCTAAGAAACACCCATCATCTTCAGCTGAATCACTATTCAAAACACTTTCAGCTGTGCTCTTAACAATCTCTGTCTGAACACTATCATCAGATGATGTAGAAAAAGTAACATCAATGTTCTCTGGAAGTTTAACTTCACTTTCTTCCTCAATTTCAACCAACCCAGACTGCTTTTTAGTGTAATTATCAAGAACAGGTGGTGGAACTTGATGAAACCCCACCCCAGTTCCATCACAATACACATCTTTGCCCGCTTTGTCTTTCCCGATGGGTTTGGGAATGATATGTTGCAAAAAAAAACTTGCGGAGCTGTAATTGTTAAGCTTCAACTGGATTCGCTCGTTTTTGATAACAGCCTCTTGAACTTTAAGTTTCAATTTAGCGATTTCATCCAGTTGTTGATTGATTGATTCTTCTTTGACTCTAAGTACTGCTTTCAAATGTTCATTTTCTTTAAAAGTTTTACCATTTCGATCATCACAATCTTTCATTGTGCTTTTGAGTTTTTCAAATTTTTCAGAAATCTGACGGTTTTCAAGAATCAACTTTTCATTTTCTTGTTTAATTTTGTCATGATCAATTTTATCAGTTTCAATTTGAGCAGTTAATTCTTTTATCCGTTCAGTTGAAGCTTTAACTGTTTTGTCACGACCAAGAATCTGATTCTCAACGCTTCTGACCTTTGCTGTCAGATCTTTATTTTTCTCACCGTTGAGATACGTGACAGTATTACAAAATTTGCACTCTTTGTTGCAATTTTTGCAATCAGCATTTCCTTCGATCTTTTTACCTGACGCATTTGTTGACACATCTGAACTGACCTGGCTTTTTGACTCAGACACGGAGTTAGAGTCTACCTCAAGTGCTTTAGCAGCCAGCACTTTGTCAGCCATTTTTCCCAGGTTTTCTGCAGTCAACTCCTGCGTTGTATCGATAACTCCAGTATCAATCTTCTTTGATTTTTCGATCTCTTCTTTCTCTTTTTCTTCTTTTTCTTTCTTCGCTTCCTCTTTCATTTTCTCTGTTGGAGTTCCCCACCATTTGTGTTGCCAATACTCATCATTTTCTTTCATTTCCTTGATTAAGACTTCCAGATCAAGAGTTTTGTGATCAATCGCAATATTTCCATACTCATCAAGATAACACTCTCTGTCTGGATCCCAACTTTTGGCTCTCTTTGCTTCCAAATAGATACCAGAAAGTCTAGTAATTTTGTTTTTCGAAATCATCTTTCTGTATCTATACTTCTGCTCTTCAGTTCTATCATCTTTCCATGGAATAGGTTCATTTTTTGCCATGAATGCATAACCAACCGCATCTTCTTCTGGTAGAACCTCTTGACTCCAATCATACCCCTCATCATCGTAAATCACTGCAAGAGCTCTAGATTTCTCTCTATTGTCTTCAACCTGCTTCAATCTAGGCGGCTCGGATTTATTTTGGTGATAAATCACCTTCTTGTAGTAATCATCTCTGAAAGGATTCTCCGACTCATCAACATAAGCATTTCGGCATTCTCGTTTGAAGTGACCCTTCTGCTTACACTTGAAACAAGTCACCTTCGATTTATCGAACCCCAACTTAGTAGATGCACCACCAATTGTTTTTCTGCCGGTAATTTCCATGAATCTTTGTGCACGATGAACAGCACTTGCCATAGCCCAACGAATATCGATCAGTTCCATTTCCTCCGGATCAATCTGATCGTAATCTTCTTTCGTCAGATTTGTGTTGCCTATCTTCCCAGCTACCAACCCTTCATACGATTCCAACACCGATGCTAGGAAGATCATCTGCTGCTTTGCCGACTCCTCATCAAAATTTTGAGCATTCTTCAAGTCTATTGCAATGTTGCATTGAAAACGATTCTTTGCATCTGGATGATTTCCAGAAGATGAAGATCCACTGTGATAACCACTGTGACTTCCACTGCTTTGACCACTTTGACTTTCTTTGCCGGCTCACGCAGTTTTTGGAGAAGTTGCTTTTGGCATCATGCTTTTTGGATCGTACAAATCCAAATTCTGCTGGTAAGATGAATGATTAACTTTGTACGTCTTCTTCAATTCCAGTTCATGACTTTCAAGTCTCTCAATCACCAAATCTGGTTTCAACATTTCAGGAACAATAGTATTCTTCAACATCAGTGCATAATATCTCCAATCCATCTCGTCTGGTAATGAATCGAACAGTTTGTCAACAAGTTCTTCATCAGAATATCTGATATCATGTCTTGCTAATTCCAGCTTCAGATGACCGAACCTTTCTATCATTTTACAAACTGACTCATTCTTAAGACAACCAAACATATCAAACTCTTTTCTAAGAAGTTTCTTTTTGTTTTTCATGATTTCTGTACTTCCTAAACATTTCTTTTCTAACTTTTCCCAAAGATCTTTAGCATTTGAATAGTCTATCAATGAGATGATATCCTCCCGAACAGACTGAAATAACAACGCCACACACTTTTGTTCAGCTACGAATGATTCAATCTCATCAGTAGCTGTTAAGACTTCACCATTCTTTTTGCCTTGATCATAACCGTTCTTCAGACTTTTCCAACTTGGAAATGCAAATGCCATCATCCAATCTTCAAACTTTCTGGACCACCGACTGTACTCCTCAATAGCCATAAGTTTTGGAGGATTATTGAACGTTCCGAAAGCACTTTCCTATTCCTAAGCTTCCTTTTTCTTCTCTTTTCGCGAGTTATCATTCACATTGCTTGACGAAGTATCATCGTTTCCGGAATCTCCAGCAAACGCGTACATGTCGCTAAACGGGTTCATGAAAAGATCATCCATCGTGAATGTACCTGCAAGATTATCAAACACTTAGACAAGTTTTCGAAATTTTAACAAACACTGACACTGAAGCGAAATCAGTCAGATTGACTGATAAGCGAAATCACTCAATGTGACACAAAGGCGAAATCACTTTTGTCCGTATAAGCGAAATCAGGATGTCCCTTTGAGCGAAATCACAATGTCTGAATAAGCGAAATCAGACTTTGTCCGTATGAGCGAAATCAGTTATGTTCGTATGAGCGAAATCAGATTGTTAATGTTCGTAAAAGCGAAATCAGTTGATTAACTTTTGATGTTCACAAAAGCGGAATCACGTTCTAACCAAATTTCACCATGTTTTAATTCGAATTTCAGTCTGATACTTTCAAGGAATGATCTACACTTAATTCCGAACACAATGATATGATTATTGTTCAATTTCGACCACTAATTTGTTATAGATCTGATATTAAAATTCCGGTTCGAATAGACAAACAAACTGAACTGATTTTGAAAAAATTGATTAAGTATTCCTTTGATTTATGATCTAAAACTTTCTAGGGTTTATCAATACTGACTTTTACACGTTATGTATGAATTTCAGCTCATTTTAACCAAAGAAATCGGTTCAATTTTAAAAAATAAAAGAGAAAGTGAGTAGAAATGAGATAATAGTGTCGAATCAGCTGATGTAGTATGAACTCCTCGTCCTGAAGCTCTGATACCACTTGTTGGACCGTGTTGTGACTCTAAATAATCAGTCAAGGCAGTTCATCATCACGTATAAAGGCGGAATCAGTATACGCAACGTAACAACAGCTTTCCTATTCAATTCCTTCACTTTATTGCTTTTCTGAGATCAATTTGATAGAGTTTGGCTCCAAATTACATGACCTGATTTCGCTCCAATATCCTAACTAATGAACACATGAGTGATATATATAGATGAGCTGATTTCGCTCATATGGCATGCCATATAAGCGAAATCACATGTAACTGATTTCGCTTTTATGTCATGACCACATAAGCGAAATCCCATGTGTAAGTATAAACGAAATCACCTAGACCTTAAAAGCGAAATCACCTATAACTAATGTTCATTTAAGTGAAATTAACATTAAAAACCCTAATCTTGACTTTCTTGGCTTTCTTGACTTAATACTTGATGTAGATGAAGTCAACAGACATTCTCATGCACCAACAGTTGGAGATAAAACGACGATAAAAACCAGCAAGACCAATAAACGAACGAATTTCAGATGGAGACTTAGGTGCGATCCAATTCTTCACAGCTTTGATTTTAGCAGGGTCAACGTGAATACCACATTCGTTGACAGTATGACAAAGGAATTGAACCTCTTTTAACCAAAATTCACACTTGGAGAATTTGGCGGACGTTCAGTATGGAGAAGTTGAAGGATAAGACGCAAGTCTCACTCATGCTCTTCTTGTGTCTTGGAATAGATAAGAATATCATTGATGAAAACGATTACAAAATGGTCCAAGTACGCTTTGCACACGCGGTTCATCAAATCCATGAAAACAGCAGGTGCGTTGGTCAAACCAATGGGCATGACCACGAACTCGTAGTGACCATAACGCGTTTGAAAGGCGGTCTTAGGTATATCTTCTTCGAGGACTCGAAGTTGATGATACCCAGAACAAAGATCGATCTTTGAAAAGCAGGTCACGCCTTGCAATTGGTCGAAAAGATCGTCAATGCTAGGAAGAGGGTATCAGTTCTTGACAGTAAGCTTGTTGAGCTCACGATAGTCAATACACATATGGAATGACCCATCTTTCTTCTTGACGAAAAAAACGGGAGCACCGCAAGGAGATATGCTAGGGCGTATAAAGCCTTTATTAAGAAGCTCTTGAAGTTGGCTCGAAAGCTCTTGCATCTCAGAGGGCGCTAAGTGGTAGGGAGACTTAGCGACAGGCGTAGCATCAGGCACTAAATCGATGCGAAAGTCGACAGAACGAGCAGGAGGTGGACCAGGAAGATCATCGGGAAACACATCGGGAAAATCAGATACAACGGGAACGTCACTCATGCTTGGGCATTTGTCATTCTTTTCCATAATATGGGCAAGAAAGGCAAAGGTACCCTTGCGCAAGCACTTGTTCGCTTGGATACACGACATCAACTTGAGACTTTGAGAAGGTTTGTCGCCATAGACATGCTGGGAATCACCATTTGGAAGAGGAAGACGTACAAACTTTTCAGAATAAAAACTTCAACACGAACTTGCCTAAGCCAGTCCATGCCTACTATGATGTCAAAGCTACCCATTTGCATAGGTATAAGATTGATTAAGAATGTATGATCGTTGAGAATTAAGGAACACTTAGAAAGAACGGAATCGACAGCGACGGATTTACCATCAGCGACTTCGACAGCGAAAGATCTTGGCAACTTAGAGCGTTTACACTTGAGCAAAGGTTCGAATTCTAACGATACAAACTTTTATCGATGCCAGTATCAAATAAACACGAAGCATAAACACGGTTCACAAGAAACGTACCAGTAATGACGTCGTTTGCATTTCACGCTTAAGCGGTGGTAAGGAGAAAAGCTCGGCCTCGAGCTGGTTGTTGAGGCTGCTGTTATGGTTGCTGTTGCTGCTGTTGTGGTTGATTACGCTGAGGACACACGTTGGCGAGATGATTAAGGTCACCACACTTGAAACATGCTCGCACAGGAGCAGCTTGTGGTTGAACCTGGTTAGGAGTAGGGTTGGAAATAATGGCTTGATCTTGAACAGGCTTTTGGTTAAAACGACAGCGATCAGTGAAATGCCCAAGCCTGTTATAGGTTTCGCATTTGAGATATGGGGTGCCATTAGGGTGATGGTAAGAGCATTGGTTACACTTGAGCCATGTCCCAGTGTAGTTTCTTCCTTGAGGTTCGAGGGTTATGGGGATTATGGTAGCTACTGATTGTAAAAGCTGAGGGTTTGGCGAAGTGACGACCACACAGTTTTGGCTTAAAGCCTTCTGCTTCTTGCCTCGGTTTTTCTAGGGTGGTTAAGACGATGAAGGTTCAACAATGGTGGTATCGGTTGTGGCTTGGTGCGCACTCTTCATTGAAACCTTGTCATAGGTTCCATGAAGAACGCAGTTGTTGTTAAGCTCAGTAGCGATGCGGAAAGCATCTTTAGTGGTTTTGGGGCAAGTGGAGGCAACATGGTTCATCAAGGAGGGTGAAAGACAACGGATGAATTTGGCTACAGGCTTAGGTACGGTGTCGACCTGACCAGGGTAGAGGATACTAAGTTGCTTAAAATGGGTAATCAAACCATCGATGTCACTCCCCTTTTGTGTTAGGTTCCAAAACTCGTTCTCCAAATTTTGGAGCTCGTGAGGAGGACAAAATTGGTCCTTCATAAGTTGCTTAAGCTTGTCCCAAGGTAAGGCGCATGCAGCATCATTTCCACTTTTGTTGCGTTCGGTGGTCCACCATTCGAGTGCCCTCGAACGGAAAATTCCAGTTGCATTCAAGGTTCGTAGGTCATCAGGACACCCACTTTGCAGGAAGGTGAGTTCAATTGCGTCGAGCCAATTCATCATGGCGGTAGCGCCATCTTTGCCAGTAAACTCCAGGGGTTTACAAGCCATGAATTGCTTGAATTGGAATGTCAGTTTGGAGGTTTCCGCTTTCGAATCAACAGAACCATGTGGAGAGTCGGCGTTGGTATGAATTCTACTGACAATGTCTGGTATGACCTTAGCCTTCTGTTTGGCCATGAACTTCATGCAATCCTTTTTCGACATTGAGTCAAAGTTGGCATTGGAGGTCGAACCTTTCTTGGACTTGGTTTTCTTTGACACCTCATTGGTCGACATCTAAGAATCGAAAGAGAAGGAATGGATGACACCTGATCATAAATTCAAAATGAGTTTCGCATGTATAAGCATGTAAGCATGGTGTATCACGTATGGTTCACATAATTAGCATGAATTCAACAAGCATTTACAAAACATAATCACGTATGAATGCGTAAAAAGAGTATAAATTTAGTTTGTTCACGAGAATTATTATTGTTTTTGATTGCGCGAGACGTGCGAATTGTGTAACGGTTTTGAAATGAACAAGGTAACAAGTATAAAAATCACATATAAATTGAATCACATAAAATAGAGGCTCATACAAAACATAGGATTGTTTCAGGTAGAGAAACATCAACGATTCCAAAGTGAATCGAAAATCCTTTCAAATTAGAGAAACGTGCTTTGGCCTATAGGTAAGACACTCTCGTCGAGAAGCGATTAACAGTATCTTACCCTTCCAGTTACTACACGTCTCTAATCGATTGAAACAATCGAAACTTTGGCGAGAATGACAATCAAGGAATGGGACTTAATCGACAAGATGCAGGTTTCACCCCTAACTTGACGATTTCGTACCCTAATGTGGTCGGTACTCGTCGGGTAAAAATTAACTTTTGGCACTTTGATGAGGGTCCACTTGAGTTTGAATTGGAAATTTACCATTAAGGTGTGGATTTTACTCCTAACTTAATGATGTAATTTTGTGCAAAATAAAGAATAAGCGGAATGAGAGTCGTTCGCCAAATTGTGGGTTTCACTCCTATTTTGGTAAACTTGTCTCTTTTGTATAAAGAGTGTCTTCAAGTCTTTAAGTGTATTGTGTAAAATCTCTTAGGAAAGACATTATGTAAGCAACCGATGGCGGAAACATCGGAGTGAGACGAAAACGAGATTGCAAGAGACTTCATAACACTATTTGTGATAATATTTAAATCAACCATTTTCATTTCATAACTTCAAATTGCCAACATTACATAATAATTCAAATAACAACAAGTTCAATCAAAATACATAACAACATGGACAAAATTGATACAACATATTAAACCTAAGACGTCTAAATGTGTATCTAGGCATCATTGCTACTTCATTTCATAGCATCGTCATCCTCAACCTGTAACATGTTTAAAATAAAGTTCATTGAAAAAGCAAAGACGAGTACACAAGGTTTGAATAAATATAGCATAAGTATAAAAGCATTTTCTCGAATCCACATGGCAATTTGTAAACAAGGTAACTAGCATGCATCACAATATGTTAAACCAAGTGTCCACTAGTATTTAGCATCCCTCGCCACAAACGTAACAAGACCGTTTTAGAATAAAGACTTAACAAGACCTCGACGGGTGGTGTGCTACTCCTATAGCACTATATATGTTAAGTTGGGGCTTAGCAAAGTTAATGACATAAAACATTTATAATCTAGCATGAACCTAAGTAAACAAGTTGCATGTATATAGGATTGAGAATATATAGCATGTTTAAGTGTGTGATAGTGAAGTTTGTATATTAACATGTTACAACCCAAAGTGTTTTGTTAGGATCTAACTTTCTTATGATTGTGCTTATTTGATTATAATGAAGATGAAATAAGGTTAGGTGCAGCGGAAACTAAATGGAACAAACTTTCAACACACAATCAAAGAGAGAATTGTTTTTAACAAACATGTTTGACATGAAATTGAATGATTATATTTATTACAATCTTCAATTACAATGCATGCATGCATACAATCTCCCCCTCAGCCTGAGCTCACAGTGAATGTTCGTACAGAATGACTTTGTGATGAAGAGAGCTAATAGAGCAGTACAGAGTACTGTTCTATTTATAGTACAGAAGAAACCACTGTGTTGCTCACGTCACCATGAAAGTGACATCTAACCTCGTAACAACCTCTAACCACTGACTATTACAAACACTGTTATCTAACAACTGATTACAATAAATGAATACAAATACTAGTCTAACTGTTGCTTCTTCATTCCACTGCTTTAGCCCCAACAGTGCTTTGTGTCTTCAGCAGTACTTGAAATATAACAGCAGATTGACTCATCAGTGTTTAGTCTTTAACAGTCTTTGAATGAACAGCAGTTGATGTAGGTCAGAAGTTGTTGTAGAAGGCAGTACTTAGAGGGCATCAGGTGTTAGGCCACATTCAAGGGGAAAGACTGATGCAAACAACTGCTTATTGTGAATCCACTGATCTGATCCAGTTTTGGCTTTATCAACTGTTCCTTTATAGGGTTCAATCCCAACAATCTCCCCCTGGAACAGATGATGCCAAAACTCTTCATTATTCTGGATTTTTATTGTCTCATCAAGAGTTCCATAATTTGACCTTTGAATTGTAATTCAAAGTTCATAGAGTCCTCATCATCCTCATCCCTGAACTGGGGAAGCTCAAGGAGATCTTGCATATCTTCAACACCCAGGCCAAATGCTGCTTCCCTTGATATTTGCTTCACCACACCATTAGATCTGAGCAGAGTTAATACGTGGGTCTGTTTATCAGACTTCCTCTTTAGTATCTTTGAATCCAATGGGTTTCTTGGGAGAGTTTTTATTGCTGATGAGTTTGGAGATTGGGGCCTGGTGATGACAACTTTGGCAGGGATTTGAGATTGTGCTGAGTCTTGTTTCTCTGCCATAAGTGTCTGAAGAACCATCTTCATAATAAGCTCTTCTTGATCCTTGTCTTCTTTGGTTGCTGCATCCATCTGCTTTTGTTTCCTTCTTTGATAAAGGATAGCAGCAGGTGGAGCAGTGAATCTTCTGATTGGTAACTTTTGTTTTCTGACTGGAACCACTACTTCTGGATAATCAGGCTTTTGAGGAGCAGTGGGATCTCTCTTCCAAACTTTTGTATGTAGCTAACACTTTATCCTCTGACCATCTTGTAACCTGGTTCCTTGACCCATAATCAGCAGCTATCAGCTCTTCTTTCATTCTTTTCAGTTTTAAGGTCATTTCTGGTACATTTTTCTTGTACTTGGCCCATACTAGAGGAGTTTGTTTGACCTTTTCTTTAAGCATCTTTTGAATTCTGGCTATCTCTTCTTGTAATTCACTGATAGTCCATTCTTTGTATTGATGCTTTTCTGCCCTGTACTTCTTGTATGCCATGATATAATCAAGGTAGTCTTGCCTCATACTTTCATCATCCTTTTTAGACAATTTTTGGCAAAGATCTTTTGAGAACTGTTCTAAAGTTCTGACCTTGGTGAGCAGGTATTGCAGATTTCTCTGAATCTCTTTGTCAGACTTTCCCTCTGTATCTCTTTAAGATATATCTTCTGCTTGTTGGGCCTTTATCTTGAGATAGTCTTCTAAGTTTCTAGGGAAAGGATAACCTTGAATGGAAGGAAGATTCCTTTTTGCAGGGTCATCTTTGTTATGGGTGAAATTCTGAGCCCATATCCTGGATAATATCTTTAATTATATCTTGGCTATATGATAAATGTTCATTCTCAGGATGCTGACTCAGGATATTGGTAACATCCTGGATGGTATCCTGAGGATCACTAACGAATTATGTGCAGGAGTACGAGTCCAAGCTTGCAACGTTCATGAAGACCTTTTCCCCTGAAGACTCGGTCCAAGAAGTTCGAAGAAAGACGTTGGGGCCGCTTTACTTGGTCTCCAACGTTAACTAAAGAATATTCGATGGCATCCCCCATTTATAGGAGATTTTGTTTTCATTTCTTAGCTATAAATAGACGGATATATCAGATCAAATAGGACACAACACTCACTGCTCTCAATCACTTCTACTCTCTCGCAACTCTCACTTTCTGAAAAAGCATTGTAACACTTAGTAGCGATCTGATCAATATCCTGCACTGTATCCTGACATTTGAAGCAATAAGAAGAACAAGGCAGCTGCGATTGTCAGCTCCCGAGGTTTTATGCCGGCGATCTAGATTGATCAAGGGCTTTCCTCGCACATCTCGCGTCACCCTTTACTTTTTGCTCATTGTTTGATTGTCAATATAGCTCAATATCCTGAGCTATATCCTGAATACTGTCTTTGCAAACAACCAACTCAACATATTTTCGATATACATTCTTAGCACACTACCTCAATTAACTAATTTGATCACTAAATTGCTTAGGTAATTTTTGACCAAAACAATTTGGCGCCCACCATGGGGCAAGTGGTGCTATTTTTACTAGATGCCTTTGCAAAATCATTACTTGGTTTTTTATTTTCAAAATTTTTTGCCACATTATTTTCAATGGCCTCAAGATCAAACATGAGTTCCTCCACCGTGTTTGCTACAACCTCTGCAACAATTGGTTCGGTGCTTCCACCATCTCCTCCAAGGACGCAAGCCTCCTTACAGCCTCAGGATATTATACCTACTTGGAGTGTTTAGGGATTTGCTCCTGTTTTAGCCTCTAATGATGAAATTCTAACTTTATTTGGTAGTATACATGAACAGATGAAGCAACATCAGGAGACCAACCAAATGCTGATGAGAGAGATACAACTCTTGAAATCCAGCTCAAGCAGGCCCGCTGAGGATACTGTTACTCCCTTGTAACCCAGGGATTTGAACTTCAGTTCTGCAGTATATACTGAGGATAATAGGGAGAATATTGTGCCTAGCCATTCCCAAAGTCATATTCCTGAGATACCCTCTTCGGTTAGGGTGTCAACTTTGAGAAGCTCATGATATGCTTCAGGCTATGGCCAGAATCCTCAGACTGGTAACATATCTAATAATATTAATACTCTTGCTACTAATGGTATTGGGTCTTTGCAGGATGCAGGTATGACATCAGCACTCTCCAGGGAGCTTCAAAAGTTGAAGGACATGATATCTAGTGTACCTGGAGTAGTCCAGCCGATCCCAGAAGTATCCCAGGATAGCCACAAGATATCTCGGTTTGCATATCCTATCTATGATGCTGAAATCCCAAAAAGATTTCGAACCCCCAACATGAAGCTCTATGACGGAACTACGGATCCTGAGGAGCATATTGCCCAGTATAGGGAAAGGATGGAGATCAACCCTATTCCTCCAGATCTCAAGGAAGCATGCCTATGCAAGGGTTTTGGTTCTACCTTAACAGGATCAGCCTTAAAATGACTCTTAAAGGTTCCTCCTCATTCGATTACATCATTTTCTCACTTAGTCAATTTATTTAATAGTCAATTTTCTTGCAGTCGAAGTTTTGAAAAACTAACAAGTGATCTCTACAGGATAACTCAAGGACCTTAGGAATCCTTAAGAGATTATGTGAACAAGTTTAGCCAGGAATCCTTTGATATTCCACATCTTGATGTTGCAACAGCTGTGCAGGCTTTCAAGATGGGGTTGCAAAAAGATTCTCAATTTTACCAGGATCTTGTAATGAACCCATACAGGAACCTTGATGAAGCTCGGAACAGGGCTTTAAGATATATTCGACTAGAGGATGACAAAAAGATGCAAGAGAGGATGAATTCATCCACAACCTATGAGTCAACCAATAGGAAATCAGAATCCTCGTACAAACCATATCGCTCCAAGCCATATGGCAGAAATAACAGCAAGAAAGTGAATGTTGTTGAAGACGAGGATCCTGAGGAGTATCCTGAGCTATCTGAATATTGTTTTTCTATTAACATACCTGAACTAATGTATGCTATGCAGGGTTTAGGAGATAAAGCAAGGTGGCCCCGGAAGAATCAACAAAAAGTTGATTGGAAGGATAAGTCCAAATGGTGTGCCTTCCATGAGGATTTCAGACATGTTACTGAGTATTGCATTGCTCTAAGGAAAGAGATAAGCTATCTCCTGAGAAAGGGATATCTGAAGGATCTCCTGGGAAGAAAGAAGAATAAGGGCCAGGATACTGAGAAGGATCCTGAACGAGCAGCATCACCTCCTGTGGATGCCAAGATAATTAACTTCATTTCAGGAGGATCCGACATTTGTGGGACTTCGTATTCTGCAACCAAGAGACATGCAAAGGAGGCTA
This sequence comes from Helianthus tuberosus, assembly GCA_030545235.1. Taxonomy (NCBI): domain Eukaryota; kingdom Viridiplantae; phylum Streptophyta; class Magnoliopsida; order Asterales; family Asteraceae; genus Helianthus; species Helianthus tuberosus. The sequence goes on from CM060450.1 coordinate 163,305,743, forward strand.
AGGCCGAGAGAGGAGATAAGCCAACCAGGATGACGACCCTCACAACTGATAAAGTGGTCACCTTCGACAGTGATGACAGGGATACTGTCCAGGATCCTCACCATGATGCTCTGGTAATAACGTTATATGTGGCTAACCATTTTGTACGCAGGATACTGGTGGATAATGGCAGCTCCGTCAACATAATCCAACTAGAGACGTTGAAGAGGATGAATGTATCTCTAATGGATATCACTTCGAAGTCCACTGTACTTGTTGGGTTTAGTGGAGAGGCTAGAAATACAGTGGGAGGGATAAAGTTACCATTATATGTTGAAGGGGCCAACTCAATGCAACGCTTTTGTGTGATGGACTCCTTATCCTGCTATAATATTATATTGGGTAGGCCATGGATCCATGATATGAAAGTCGTGCCGTCAACCTATCATCAATGCATCAAGATTCCTACTCCTTGGGGGATTGTCAAGGTGGATAGTGATTAGCAGGAAGCAAAGGAGTGTTACTCATCCTCGATGAAATCCTCATCCAAGCCTAGTGCAGCATAGCAATTAAAGATGCGAGCCTAAGATATCATGGAGGCTTCGGAGCAGGATGTAAAAAAATTATCCTGGATCAGGATAATCCAGATATCTCGGTGCTCGTAGGAACCAATATACCTCAAGATATTGAGGATCAATTGACTAACTTTTTGAAATGCAGGATGTCAACATTCGCATGGAAGCACGAGGATATGACAGGTATTTCCAAGGATATTATAACTCATAAGCTCGGTATTGATAGGTCATTCAAGCCTGTCCAACAAAAGAGAAGGAAGTTTGCTCCGGAATGAAATATGATTATTCAGGAAGAAGTAGAGAGGTTGTTGAAATCCGAAATGATCAGGGAGGTCAAATTTCCAAGATGGCTAGCAAATGTAGTTGTGGTACAGAAGATAAATAGGAAATGGAGAGTTTGTGTAGATTACACAAACTTGAACAAAGCTTGTCCCAAAGACCCATTTCCTCTTCCTCATATTGACTCAATGGTGGATGCCACTGCCGGCCATGAGATGTTAACCTTCATGGATGCATCCTCAGGATTTCAGCAGATCTAAATGGAACCTTCAGACCAGGAGGATACTGCTTTCATGACACCAACAGATATTTATTGTTACACTGCTATTCCCTTTGGTTGGAAAAATGCAGGTGCAACATACCAAAGATTGGTAAACATGATGTTTAAAGACAAGCTGGGGGACACCATCGAGGTGTACATCGATGACATGGTAGTGAAATCTAAGAAGGCTGAGGATCACCTCCAGGATATTAAGGGAGCATTTGATATCCTGGATCAATATATCATGAAGCTAAATCCTGCCAAGTGCCATTTTGGAGTTGGGGCAGGAAAGTTTTTAGGATATATGGTGACTAAAAGAGGGATAGAAGCGAGCCCAGAACAGATCAAAGCCATCTTGGATATCAAGTCACCTTCCAATATGAAGGATGTTCAAAGACTGACTGGACGAGTAGCAGAATTAAACAGATTTATTTCAAGATCCTCAGAAAAATGCAAGGAATTTTATGATATCCTAAAGAAGAATAAGAAGTTCGAATGGGGAGAGAAGCATGAAGCAGCCTTGCAGGATTTGAAGAAGTATCTTTCAACTGCACCTCTATTGATGAAGCCTGAGGATGGTGAACCATTATCCCTATACCTCGCAGTATCAGGGAATGCTGTAAGTGCTGTTTTTATAAAGGATTATGAAGGTCAGCAGTATCCTGTCTATTATGTTAGCAAAAGTTTATTAGATGCTGAAACTAGATATTCTGATTTAGAAAAATTAATATTAGCCCTAGTTATGGCATCAACAAAGCTTAGACATTACTTTGAAACACATAGGATTCATGTTAAAACCAATTATCCTGTTAAAAATGTGCTTAGAAAACCTGAGATTTCAGGTAGAATGGCTAAATGGTCAGTAAAATTAAGTGCCTATGATCTGGTATATGAACCTAGAAATGCCATAAATTCTCAGGCTCTAGCTGACTTTGTGGCTGATTTCAGTAGTGATATTCAAAATGAAGTAGACCTAGAAGTTCAACAACTAGGAGAAACCTCAGAATCCTGGACATTATATACTGATGGTGCATCTAATGTTAGAGGTGTAAGATTGGGTATACTACTAAAATCTCCATAGGGGGACATATTACCCCAGGCTATTAGATGTGAATTTCCTGCCACTAATAATGAAACATAATATGAAGCCTTGATCGCAGGATTATAGTTGGCTAGAAACATGAATATTAAGAGTTTGCAAGTGTATGTTGATTCCTTGTTAATTACTAATCATTTTAATGGATCCTATGCAGTCAAAGGTGAGAAGTTAATCGAGTATCTCGATATTCTCAAAAAAATTAGCAGGATATTTCGATATTTTTAAACTTGAACAGGTACCGAGAGAGGATAATGCTGAAGCAGATGCCTTGGCGAACCTAGGATCATCAGTCAGGATACCTGAAGGAACTCAAATACCAATACTTCACATCCTATATCCTGCGGTGGATCTTTTCAAGTCACAGGATAAGGAGGTAGCTAATATTCAGGATCCTGGACGACCCCAATCATAAGATACCTAAAGGATGGACACATCCCTAAAAATGAGAATCCTAAGGCCTTTAGAATGAAGGTATCACGATTCACTATTATAAATGATGATTTGTACAAGAAGTCTCTTGCAGGACCATACCTGAGGTGCTTGGAGGATCCTAAAACTAAAGAAGTGCTTCAGGATATACATGAAGGGAATTGTGGTAACCATACTGGGGACAAATCATTATTTTCAAAGGTATTGAGAACAGGATATTGTTGGCCGACGATGAAGAAATATGCTGCAGAATATGCTCTAAGATGTGATGCATGTCAAAGGCACAACAACATATTACATCAACCTGCTGAACCACTTTATCCTATTGCTTCCCCTTGGCCATTCATGAAGTGGGGGATGGACATAGTAGGAAAATTGCCAAAAGCTCCAGGAGGAAAAGTCTTTATGCTAGCAATGACTGACTATTTTTCTAAATGGGTTGAAGCTGAAGCATTTGTTCAAGTTAGAGACCAAGAAGTAGTATCCTTCATAAAAAGGAATATCCTGACCAGGTTTGGGGTACCAGCCTAGATAATTTATGACAATGGTTCTCAGTTTATAAGTAAGAGGACTACAGATTTTTGAAAGAGTTGGGGAATCAAAATGATCGCATCTACTCCAGTACATCCTCAAGCAAATGGACAAGCAGAATCCTCGAACAAGATAATTGTCAACAACTTGAAGAAGAGACTGGGAGCTAAGAAAGGAAGATGGGCGGAAGAATTACCCTTTGTTTTGTGGGCTGATAGAACAACAATAAAGAGTGCAACTGGCCAGACTCCATTCTCCTTAGTATTTGGAGCAGAAGTAGTGATCCCAACAGAAATGGTGATACCGACAGCAAGATCTAACCTCTGGGATCCTGAGCAGAATCCTGACGCTTTGTGCCAAGAATTGGATACTGTGGATGAAACAAGAGATGCAGCAAAGCTGAGGATGGCAGCATACCAACAGAGGATATCCAGAGCATATAACAAGAATATAAGGACTAGAAGATTTCAAGTTGGGGATTGGGTGTTAAGAAAGGCTTTTCAGAATACTATTAATCCCGCCGATGGAAAGTTAGCTCCAAAGTGGGAAGGACCATATGAGGTTGAATCAGAATCTGGGAAAGGAGCATACCGACTCAAGAATATGGAGGGGATATGCTGCCGAGATACTGGAATGCTATACACTTAAAGCTCTATTTCAAGTGAGTTTAGAATTTAATGTCTAACTCAGGATGGTATGGATTCTATCTCTTTTAAATATATTCAAATTTACTTATTATTTTGAACCCAATACTGACTTAAGCATCGGAGGGGTGTTAGCCAAGCTAACACCCACCTTAGTTTAAGGTTATTTTGCAGAATTTGTCTCAGGATATAGTTCTAGGATACACACTCAGGATATTTCGAAAGATTAGAGGATCGGCCCCCTCTCTCACGTTTAAGGGATCCTGATCCCTTCACAGGTTTAAAGGTATTCACCTTTCTTACGAATTGGGTTCAAACACCCCGCCTGGAGTGCAAGTTATCCAAGGATAGTTCAAGGTAGCGGGACCAGTTCATCTAAAAGTGGCTGACAATTTCGTTACTATTGGCTATATCCTGGATCCTAAAGGTATGTGAGGATTGATCACCCTCTCTCACGAAAGGGTATTTTCATACTCTCTAAGGTTTAAAGGTTTTCACCTTTCTAAGTCTTGGAGTTTATACACTCCCGCCTGCAGCGCATGAAAATCAGGGTTTATCCCTAGGATATTAAGGGTTTATCCCCAGGATATTGAGGGTTTACCCCAGGATATTCAGGGTTTGTCCACCGAAAAAATAAAGTATGACTATGTTTGCATTCCTAAGTCTTCAAATTTGTTGAACACAGGGGACATACGCCATACAATTCAAAGGATGGGTTCAAGTATCTAAATGTGCACTAGGGACATTCCTAGAATAGGAAATTGGAGTTGACTCTCTAAGAGTCCTTGGTATGATCTCTCCTTTTTATTTAGATAACCTAAGTTTTCTAAGTTATGTAACAGTATCCTGCCCAGGATATCTCTTAGGATACTCTCAGAATATGTTCCCAAGAATGTTCAAACAAAACTATTTTAAGAATAAAATTATGCACTAAAAATATAACAACAAAGATAAGGTCAAAGGAAAGTTATATTATTAACGTGGCAAAAGTTTGTGCTTTTATTTTCACCTCAAACTGAGATCCATCCGCCAAAAGCACAATAAGTTCCTAGTTATATTTACATAACAGTTGAAGGTTTCATCTCAAACTGAGACCCATCCACCTCCAACTGTTATATTGTTCAAAAAGCATGCAGGAAATATAAATTGTTCAAGTGCAGGAAAAGTAAAATGCAGGGAAAGTAAATTGTTTTGGGACTACAAACCAACATTCAAATTTAAAAAGTGGGCTCCGGCCTAGGCATCAACATCCATCATCACCCACTTGAATGCCCTCACACAGTGGCATCTTCACCAGCCTTCTCCGTCTTCTCAGCCTCAGCATCCTGAGCAGCATCCTCGCCACCATCCTCTCCAGCATCCTTCTTTTCTCCAGCCTTGTCCACCACCTCTGCTGATTTAGAGGATTCACCAACCCCAGCAGGATACGGCACAGCTTTGCCTCCAAGCTCCTTCAGCTTTGCCACCCAGGAGTCAACCAGCCAGGATGGGCAATCAAGACCTGTCTCCTTGGCTACACAGCTGAATTTTTGATCCCTTCCTGGAAGGAGACCATGGCCTGCTCATGCTCCACTTGGACGGATGCCAGCTTTATTTCAGCATCCTGAGTGACCTTCTTCAGCTTATCCTCATAGTGCCGGCTCTTGGCTTCAGCAATGGTGCCTTGATCAGCAACAGTGGTCTCGAGCTGCTTGATCCTGGCTTCTTGAAGTTTGGTTGTACTGCAGGCATCGGTGTAGAGGTGGAGTAGATGCTGGAGACCCTGTAAATCAAAATTCAGGTATGAATTAAAATTTACTAACCAGGATGTTTTGTCAGGATATTCTGTCAGGATATTATGTCAGGATATTCTATTAGGATATGTACGCAGGATATAGTACTAGGATATTACCTTGTTAAGGAATGACGTCATCGGCTCCAAGGAGTCAGTAAAGCTGAGTTCTTCATAAGAGAACCCTTCGGAGCCTGGGGTGCTGACCTCGAAACCCTTCATCTTCTTGGAAGTAGAAGCCCTGGTTCTTTGGGTGGGCTTAGGGAACTGGTGGAAGCAGGAGTTTCCTTCTTGACATTAACTGGAGTAAGGTAGCTGTCAAGCTCATCAAGGTCTAGGAGGATTGGAACTTTGTTGGAATCTGCATACAGGGAGTAAACTTAAAATTCTTTCCTAAAACATATCAGATAAAGACATATATGCAGAATATTGTGCAGGATCCTTACCAGACATGTTTGAACTAGAGGGTTGACTTGAAGATGCTGGAAGTGGATTAAAGCTCCTTTCAATTTCTGGAAGAAGTCTGATGGTGTCGATTCTCTTCTTTGAGTCAACTAAAGCAGGTACAAGCTTTCTAAAATCAGCTGCATACAAGAAAGAAAAAGAAAACCAGTATAGGATATAAGACAGGATCATCCTTAAACCCTAAATCCTACCCTTTCTCAACCACTTCACCGGATAATCCGCTCCACCAGGGATTGAATCTCTTTTTACAAAGAAAAACTTGGATTTCCATTCCTCTTCGTTCCTGGTGGCTCGGAGTATCAGTGGATCGCTGGAAGTGGAATAGAAAAAGAATCGGCAAGAGGCATGGCATCTAAGCCGGTATGCTAGGGGAAGGTCGTGAACAGAGAGATCAGGAATGTGCTTGTTCTTGATTTGATCAAGAACAAACAGAACTCGCCAAAACATTGGCATTGTTTGACTGAAACAGATTTTTGTGATGTTAAAGAACTCGGTGATGAACTCAGGAAATGGAAATTGCAACCCTAAGGTAAAGGGAAAAGCGTTAAAACACAACCACTCATCGGAAACCATGTCCGACCGGATTTCCCGATCGAACGGCCGGAACACCGTCCCTTTCGGAAAGATGCCAGAGGTTTTGAGAGCCGACAAGTGAGCACTATCAAAGGAGCATATTTCTTTCTCCAGATCTTGGAGAATATTCTGGTGGATAAACGTAGGAGCGGAGTTACCTGAGCTGGATCTGGTTTATCTCGCCATATGGTTACCGGAATAATGTGCAGGATAAAGGAGGAAGAAGTTGGAAATGAGAGAGAAGATTTTACCTTTTACTCTTTGGTGAGGGTTAAATGAAGATAAGGATGAGAAGTTATAGGGGAGTAATGAGTAAATATAGGCAGCGGTTGCAAGCAATCACATCAAAGGTCTTATCTCTTAATTGCCTCGTTAATCGTGAAAAATGTAACCGTTAGTCTCAGGATGCTTAACGGTAACATTTTTGGGGACAATTGTTATGGGTGAAATTCTGAGCCCATATCCTGGATAATATCTTGAATTATATCTTGGCTATATGATAAATGTGCATTCCCAGGATGGTATCCTGAGGATCACTAACGAATTATGTGCAGGAGTACGAGTCCAAGCTTGCAACGTTCATGAAGACCTTTTCCCCTGAAGACTCGGTCCAAGTAGTTCGAAGAAAGACGTTGAGGCCGCTTTACTTGGTCTCCAACATTAACTAAAGAATATTCGATGGCATCCCCCATTTATAGGAGATTTTGTTTTCATTTCTTAGCTATAAATAGATGGATATATCAGATCAAATAGGACACAACACTCACTACTCTCAATCACTTCTACTCTCTCGCAACTCTCACTTTCTGAAAAACCATTGTAACACTTAGTAGCGATCTGATCAATATCCTGCACTATATCCTGACATTTGAAGCAATAAGAAGAACAAGGCAGCTGCGATTTTCAGCTCCCGAGGTTTTATTCCGGCGATCTAGATTGATCAAGGGCTTTCCTCGTACATCTCGCGTCACTCTTTACTTTTTGCTCATTATTTGATTGTTAATATAGCTCAATATGCTGAGCTATATCCTGAATACTGTTTTTGTAAACAACCAACTCAACATATTTTCGATATACATTCTTAGCACATACCTCACTTAACTAATTTAATCACTAAATTGCTTAGGTAATTTTTTACCAAAACAATCTTCAGAGTAAAAAGATTTGATCTCCTCCCTGACTGCTGGAAGATCCAATGGGTATTGTAATCCCACAGGAACAATAGCAGTGTTTGAATTCAGAACTTAAGCTGAAGATAATGGAACAGGGTTTGGAATGGTGAAAAGAGACAGTGGTTGTGTAGATGTTTGAGTTGGGGAAGTGTCATCTTCCAGTACAATGTTGGTTACCCTTCTCCTTTTGTGCTTAGGAGAGGTTGGTGGTGTTTTGTGAGTTAGGTGACAGTGATTGAGGTGGTAGGTGTCTGACTAACAGCTGCTGAAACAACTGGTGTTTCAACCACTGTTGTCAATACAACAATTGATGTGTCAACTGTTGTCTTCTGCTTTTTGGCAGGTGGTGTTGCTGGTGGTGAGGTTGTTTTTTGTATGGCAGTGGATTGAATGTAAGTTGATGTAGTAGTGATGGCAGTTGTTGGGGTAGCATCTGTTGAAACAACTGAAGCACCAACAACTGTTGATACAACAGGTGTCTCAACATCTGTTGGTTTGGAGGTTTGATGAGAGGAACTTTTGGGGATTTGAGGAGTATGTTTTGTGGTTTTGGAAAGTGTGGTTTTGGGTTGCCTTACTTTTCTAGTAGGCTGTCTTCTTTAGGTTTAGAACTTTCCTGCTCTTCCTTGGGTTTAGAAGTACCCTGCTCTTCCTTTTCCATCAAAACTTTCTTCTCTTGAGCAAACCTTTTAGACCCTTTTATTTTCATTGACTCTTTCATGTTTGCTTTTAATGCAGCAAAGGCATTTTGATTCTCATCAACCTTTTTGGCACCATCTGGCCTTAGGATTTCCACAACCAGTTTAGACAATGGATCTGGTTTAATGTATAGACCATCTTCATATCCCTTCTTCTTTTTCTCCCCCTTTTTGGCATCATCAGAAGGATTGTCAACAAAGATGATTGAAGGAGGAGCAGTGGCAGTGGTTTGTAGTAAATGGGCCTTAATTGCCTTGATATCTGCTTGTGTATCCTTGAACCTAGCTTCCATCAGATTTCTGATCTTTTGAATTTGAACTTCCTGTTGTTGATCAGCATACTGTCTTTGTTGATGAAGCATAGGTTGAAATAAATTCCAGAGCTCAGCAGAGGATGTTGCAGATGTTGTAGCAGTGGGTGTAGCCTTTTGAGCTTGTAACAACTGTTGCAGCATGGTTTTGATTTCTGTAACAGCTGTGTCAAGTTTATCAACCCTCTCCGTCAATTCTTTGTATTTTAAACCATCACCCAAGTTAATGGGATCATCTAATTTCCCACCAGTGGTGGTTGTATCAGTTGTTGACTTAGGGAAAATTTCCCAAAAATCATCCATTGATGCCCCTTTTTCTTGGTACTGGGGACTTCTTTCTTCAGTAGAGGTTACAATTTTAAGTGTACCAATGTATAATGGAAACACACCAGTGGACACTATGTTTCCCAAAAAAGAAATTGCCTTCAAGGGAGTCTGACTTATGAAACTACTGTCAAAGTGTAAACTAGTGGGTTCAACACTTGTAGTAGCTCTCCACTTGAACTACTGACAGGAATTACTTGTAATTCCTGCAGTGTAGCCTCCTCAACTGTTTGTGGGTTAGCAATGAGAGAAACAACAGACTCAGTCACTTGTTGGGGTATATTCTCATTGACAGGTGATTGAGAAGAACTGATTTGTGTCTGGGCTATATCAAGAGCATCCAACAGAGGTATCATGGATGGTGGAAGTTGTGCAGTGAGGATAGGGGTAGAAAGAGAATTTGCCCCGGGAGCTGGGCTGTTGAACATAGATTTAAGTGAATCAAATGTTTCATATTGTGGTGTCCCTGTGGATACAACCTGATCCTTTTGAGAGGATGCAGGAGGAGTTTTAGGCTCAGGTTGAGATCTTTCATCCAACTGTTGTGAGGAAGTAGCACCAGTGGTTATTGGTGACTTTTGTGTTCTCACACGTATAATCTCTGGGATCTCATCTTCCAGAGTTACCTTTTTAGTGGGTTTGGGGGGCTTTTGGACATTTTTCTTTTTTGGTCTTTTGGTGATTTTAGGTGTGGGTTTCACAACAGTGGTTGTGCTGCTGTGATCACCTTGAGCAGTGGGCTCAACAACAGGAACCTAAGGAGCAGTGGTTGATGCTAAATTCTGCTCAGGAGCCTCTGTTTGTGTTTTTGAAGGTTTTGACAGCCTTGTAAATGTTTCAGAAGATAGGCTGGATATTTGACAAGGATTTCCTTGGATTAGCACATGTGCATTATCCTTGGAAAATTTCTTTTGTAAATAAAAACTTAATGTCACACCCCGATTTCCACGTGTCACCGGTGGGCCCGGTGGGGAGTATCGTGACGTGGTTGGCAACATAATAGTCAAACAACACAATATTTAATATGCACAGCGGAAGCAATTTAAAAGATATAATACAACCGAATTTAATATTGTAATATCAAATGTCACAATATTCGGAAGTTTATCCACAGAAGGATCGAAAATAAAATATAAAACAATAGTTCAACAGACTTCAGGCATCTTAAGCTTGCGAGACTTCTAATGATGCTAAGGAGAAATCCCAGCCAATTACGCATAGTACCTGCATTTAATCTTTTCGGGAAAATACGTCAGTTTACACTGGTAAATACAATCAACTGACTCATTTTGGAAAATGATTGAAAATTGGTTTGAATGCACATGGCATAAACATTTTATTTAACTTGGGAGAATTATTTTAAATACATAATCTTGTGAACGAATTACATGTTCCTTGTGCGTTCAGTAGCCCGGATCAAGTCCGGGTTAAAGATCAATAGACACACCACAATATTCTTTTGTGCACTGACGGGTGTACGCCTACACCCCGCGCTTAAGTCGTGGCCATTTCGTAAAATGATGCCAAGGATATCCGGGACATGGTCATTAACCCCCTAAAGGCTTTAAGTAACAAGACTGCTTAAACGAGCCGATCAAATTATTCAATTAACCACCCAACGATGGAAGATTTGATGCCCGATCAAGCGGTATGCTATATACCGTAACCCAAGCCCGTATAGGGAAAATAAGTTAAAAGTATTTACCTGAGCAATGTATAAATCACAATAAGCAAACGCACGTAGCTTTTACTGGTACTCCTAATCTGGAACGAAGGTTTATAATAACCTATTAGAATCCTAACGGGTCTTTAGTTAAGCTTAAGCTTAGACCGGTTAGTTTCAAAGACATGGTTCGTACGCACGATTAAGCGAAGACCGGATAGAATGTGATTTAGACCCGACAAGTTCGAAGACTTGTTTAATATGGGTAATTCATACACATTCTGGATTTTGAGGTAAAACCGATAAGGTTTGACCCGTTTAGGCTAGTTTATGTAAACTTGTTACATAAACCGAACCGAACGCGTAATATGCGTAACGGGAAATAATGAGAGCCATTTACAGGTTTCCTAAGTTAATATGCTTCATATATGTTGTGACATCAGTAAGATGTCTTTTATTATGCCCGAAATGAATTTAATCACAAACTATGCCCCGTAGGGGTAGTTTGGTCATTTTTAAAGGTTGTAAAAGAGTTTAAGTATCAACCTGAGTTACAGGCCTGATGTAATCAGAAAATATACTCAATTTGCTAAGTTATATCAGTAGGTTAAAGTATATAAGTGAAATTTATCAATTATAACCAAACTATGCCCCGTAGGGGTATTTTGGTAATTTCACATAAGCCGAGAAGCTCAAAACTGAAGTCTGAGTTAAACAACTTTTGCTTAATGTTAAAATATTATAATTTTCCTCAAATATCAGTAGGTATCAACCCTTGTATGTTTAATATAGTTATAGCGCATACTATGCGTTAAAAACGCTTAAAAAGACGATTAGAGGCCATTTCCGGGTTTGATACAGAAATCTGATATTTTAATATTTCCAGAAGGCTTAAAATAATTTATTTATCATATGTGATCAGTAGAAAAAGGTTTGGAGTCATTTAGATATGTAAAACTCATTTTATAGCTCGTAAGGGTAAAACCGACAATTACCGGATTAAGCCTACGACTATAAGTTATGCTCAGCCTAAAATTAATTAAAAATCTTTAAAAAATCCCAAAATAATATATTACATCAGTGGATAAAAGATTTGATATCAAAAAGTAGGCTTAACTAGGCTATACGCTAATTACGCCGTTTTATTAACATAAAGCTTAAATTTTACGCTAACGAGCATAACTCTTAACCTACACCTCAAACTGATCTCAATTTTTGAATGCAAGTTTATATATCAGTAAATAAGGTTTCTACTCTTTTACATTTCCAAAAATCACGTTTTAAGGTGAAAAGGGCATAATGGTCAACATATGAGCAATTAACGGAATCATGCATTTTAATTGGATAACAAATGATCCGAGGTGTATAATCACAGAGGGTTATACTAGCATGTAACCTGGTCCAAATAAAGCTCTAAGGCATTTCTAAAACATACCATAACGGGTCAGAACTGAAAGTCAAAGTGTAAGTCAAACTATGCGACTTTCGGTTCCGAACCGGGTCTAAACAGGAAATTGTCGGGTTGAACATGTTTGGACATGTTCTTACACTAATTACCAAGTTATATTAATGATCAAACAGGTTGTATGTGTTCTACATTGCTAATTATGCATAAATTGAAATTTAAACATTCTGTTGACTTTTTAAATACAAGTTTGACCCGACATTTGACCTAGTTAGAGTGGGAATCAGGGGGAACCCTTTTGAGGGTTTATTACCCACATAATTACCAACTTATAACTACTTTTGATTCGACTAATCACTGGTCCATTAGTGATTAATCTTAAAGTCAACCGTTAATTACGACGGTTTGACTTTTAAGCTAAAAATAAGCTAAAACTTAATTAAGAAAGGTTTAGCAAACTTACCAAGGTCCTAAGCTTGATTAGTGATCACTTGAGAGTAGGCTTGAGCTCCAGAAATGATCAGATTGCAAGAGGAAGGTGTGAAGAACAATGTTGCAACTTAGGTCCTTTATTTAGTAGATTTCTTGTCACACCCCCAAAATCCACACGCGGAGTATCACCGCTTGGAGGCGTGACTGACCAGGATCAAGCCACCAATCATATAGAACAATGTATAAAGTAAAAGTAATTGCAATTTAATTCCAAACCATCCATATGAGAGGTGTTCCAAAACATAAGTATGTTATCACTGTATAGCGGAAGCGTATAATTAAACCCATCATAATAAAGTATGAAATGTCATAAAGTCTAAACAAGTATTCAAGATCCTCGCCCACAACGACTACGCCTCCCGTGCAAGCTCCAAAAGTACCTAAGGTCCTGCAAGGCATGTAACAGAGGATCAACAACTAGTTGAGCGAGTTCACAGAAAGTAAATGCGTAATAATAAGTTCGTATGTAACATGTGGCTCTACTGGGCCGATAGTACGTTCTATTGGTGGGGGCTTCCCATGTTATATATCCCCTAGACTATTCGTAATCATAAGTATCCTTCCCAATCCGAGGATAGTAGTAAGTATAGGTTTACGCAGGTTTTATGTAAGTGCCCTTCCCAATCCGAGGACAGTACGTAGCGAGTACGTAGGTTTAGCGCTGGCGTCCTTCCCAATCCGAGGACGGTAGTACGTAGGTTTAGCACTGGCGTCCTTCCCAATCCGAGGACGGTAGTACGTAGGTTTAGCACTGGCGTCCTTCCCAATCCGAGGACGGTAGTACGTAGGTTTAGCACTGGCGTCCTTCCCAATCCGAGGACGGTAGTACGTAGGTTTAGCACTGGCGTCCTTCCCAATCCGAGGACGGTAGTACGTAGGTTTAGCACTGGCGTCCTTCCCAATCCGAGGACGGTAGTACGTAGGTTTAGCACTGGCGTCCTTCCCAATCCGAGGACGGTAGTACGTAGGTTTAGCACTGGCGTCCTTCCCAATCCGAGGACGGTAGTACGTATGTTTTACGTAGGTTTAGTGCTGGTGTCCTTCCCAATCCGAGGACAGTACGTAGGCTTTGCGTAGAATTTGGCACAGGCATCCTTCCCAATCCGAGGACCGTGGTAAATAGTCTAGTGTAATGCAAGTACAGGTAATCATTCAATCCCATTCCCAACCCAACTGGGGAATCCCATGCCTTGGTAAGAGTGTGAACTCACCTTGGTTTGCTCGGTATGCTAAGTATATGCTCGCAAGTAATCAATCACGTCCTGCCAAGATAATGTTACGAGGGGGGGGGGCTCCTGTTGCCGTCGCACAAAGGTAGAGGAAAAGAAAGTGAGAGGTGTTCTAGGGTTTACTCATTCATCAAATTTCAATGTAAAAAAAAAAGGTTAATATCTAACATGTAATTTGTTCACTACTGGGCCGAAGTCCAGTTCTGTTTTCGCTGGCCCATTTCGAGAGGAGGGTGATTTCGGGTGGGGTTTATTTCGAGTGGGGGATGTTTTCAGCTAGCAGGTGTTTGGTCAAAGTTCCCCTTTAATAACATCATGAAACATATTATCAACATGCATTTGATGCACACCATATATATATATAACATACAACTCTATATTAACAAGCATACACACGTATCAACAATACACTTATGTTGTGTATCAAATTTAACATACGAATCACGATACGATTTGTCATAATACCAACGTGTACAGTTGCAAAACAAATAAGTCGTGTAAACAAGCAATCTAAACAATCAACTTGCAATAAATGCAAGGATGGAAGCCTTGGAAACTCGAGTTGTCACATTATCCCCAACTTGAAAGAAATTTCGTCCCGAAATTTAGTATGCGGTTACTGAGGAAGCTAGATGAGTTGTGTCGCTCACTGGTTTTCCTGGGGTGTCACATTATCCCCCCGTTGATTTGGAATTTCGTCCCGAAATTCTGTATTGGTAGCTTCAGCCTCAGTAGTAGTTGTTTGGTTTCCGAATAACTGGGGATATTTGAGTTCCATTTGATTTTCACGCTCCCAGGTGAACTCTGGGCCGCGGCGGGAGTTCCAACGAACTCGTACAAGAGGGATTCTCGTGTTCTTGAGGACCTTAACATCCCGGTCCGTGATTTCAACAGGTTCCTCGACGAAGTGCAACCGCTCGTCGATAGTGAGTTCCTTTAAGGGAACTATGTGGGTCTCATCTGACGGACACTTCTTCAGATTCGACACGTGAAAGACGTTGTGAACTGCACTGAGTTCAGGTGGTAAGTTCAGTCTGTAGGCCACTTTGCCTATTTTCTCTGTAACTTCGAAAGGTCCGACGTATCGTGGATTTAGTTTGCCGCGTTTGCCAAAACGAACCACACCCTTCCAGGGTGAAACTTTGAGTAGCACTCGATCCCCAACTTGGAACTCGAGTGGTTTCCTGTCTAAACCAGCGTATGCTTTCTGACGGTCGCTTGCTGCCGCCATGCGTTGTCGTATTTGTGCAATCTTTTCTGTAGTATCGACTACCATTTCTGGACCCGTGATCTGACTATCTCCCACCTCTGCCCAACAGAGAGGTGACCGGCATTTACGTCCGTACAATGCCTCGAATGGAGCAGCTTTAATGCTGGTGTGGTAGCTGTTATTGTATGAAAATTCCACGAGTGGCAGATGTTTCTCCCAACCATTGCCAAAGTCAATTACGCACGCCCGAAGCATGTCTTCTAGAGTTTGAATAGTGCGCTCAGACTGCCCATCTGTCTGAGGGTGATAAGCTGTGCTCATGCCTAAACGAGAGCCAAAAGATTTATGCATTGCTTGCCACAGTTCTTTTAAGTAGATGTCTGCTAGCGTAGAGAACTTGTCTGTTTTCTTTAATAGCCCAGAAGTGAGCAGACTTTGTGAGTCGATCCACGATCACCCAAATAGTATCATTTCCGCGCTGAGATCTAGGTAGGCCAGTAACAAAATCCACGGAAATTTACTCCCATTTCCATTGTGGTATCTCAGGTTGTTGGAGTGGTCCTGTCGGTTTCTGATATTCTGCCTTGACTCTCGCACAAGTCAAGCATTTGCTAACGTATGTGGCTATGTGGGCCTTCATGCTAGGCCACCAGTATGTAGTCTTAATATCGTGGTACATTTTATCCGAACCAGGGTGTACCGAGTAGCGAGACTTGTGAGCTTCATCCATTACCAGCTCGCGTAAGTTGCCGTACAGTGGGACCCAAATGCGTCCTGTGACGTAGTAAGCACCATCTTCCTTCTGTTCTAATCGTTGTCTTGAGCCGCGTAGGGCTTCAGCCCTGACATTATCTGGTTTCAATGCTTCTATCTGAGCATCTCGTATCTGGGAAAGAAGGCTAGACTGTATGGTGAGTTGTAAAGCTCGCACGCGCTTAGGCGCGGTGTCTTTTCGACTGAGGGCGTCAGCCACAACATTGGCTTTGCCTGGGTGGTACCTGATTGAGCATTCGTAATCGTTTAGCAGTTCGACCCATCGTCGCTGTCGCATATTCAGTTCCTTCTGTTTGAATATATGTTCGAGGCTCCTGTGGTCCGTGTAGATAGCACATTTAGTGCCGTACAAGTAGTGTCGCCATATCTTAAGTGCAAAAACGACCGCTCCCAACTATAGGTCGTGTGCTGTGTAATTCCGTTCGTGAATCTTAAGTTGGCGCGAAGCATAAGCAATGACTTTATCCCTTTGCATCAATACACATCCAAGACCTTGGATAGATGTGTCGCAGTAGACTACGAAATCATCCGTGCCTTCAGGAAATGAGAGGATAGGTGCGCTACAGAGTCTATCCTTTAAGTGTTGGAACGCTGTTTCCTGTGCATTACCCCAACGGTAAACAACACCTTTCTGCGTCAGTAGTGTAAGTGGCTGAGCAATTTTTGAGAAGTCTTTGATGAAACGTCTGTAATAACCCGCCAAGCCCAAGAATTGGCGTATTTCTGTTGGTGTACGAGGCGCAGGCCAGTTCTTAACTGAATCTACCTTGGATGGATCTACATGAATCCCATCCTTGTTCACCACGTGGCCTAAGAAGTGGACTTCACGAAGCCAAAAGTCACATTTAGAAAACTTAGCGTATAGCTGTTCCGTTCGCAGAAGTTCCAGTATAAGTCGTAAGTGCTGCTCGTGTTCCTCCTGACTTTTCGAATAAATTAGGATGTCGTCGATGAAAACAATGACGAACTTGTCGAGATAGGGTTTGCACACCCTGTTCATAAGATCCATAAATACGGCAGGCGCGTTCGTTAGCCCGAATGGCATGACCATAAACTCGTAGTGGCCGTAGCGTGTTCTGAACGCTGTCTTGGAGATGTCCTCATCCCGGACTCTCAGCTGATGGTATCCTGACCTTAAGTCTATCTTGGAGTAGTAGCTCGACCCTTGCAGCTGGTCGAATAAATCGTCAATGCGTGGAAGAGGATAACGATTCTTGATCGTCACCTTGTTGAGTTCACGGTAGTCTATACACATCCTGAACGTACCGTCTTTCTTCTTTACGAATAACACTGGAGCTCCCCAAGGCGAAGAGCTAGGACGTATAAAACCCTTTTCCAAGAGTTCTTGTAGCTTCTTTGACAGTTCTTCCAATTCAGTTGGAGCCAAACGATAAGGCGCTCGAGCTATGGGTGCTGCTCCTGGAGCGAGCTCGATCTAGTATCACCCTGACCAATCACGAACGCTCGACCCCTGGCACCATTGCCGTCGTTATTACCCCCATTGTTGCCTCCATTATTGTTCCTGTTTCCTTGGTTGTGGTTCTAATTCTGGTTCTGGTTCAACTGTGGGCAGTGTATTTTGAAGTGGCCTTCAACATCGTCTGATAATATCCCTTGTTACCCTGCTGTTGCCGCCGATTCTATAGATCTTGTGGCTGTTGTTGTTGGTTCTGGTTTGCAGGACGTGAGTTTCTACCATCTTTGGTTCCATGACCAAGCTTGTTGCATTATTGACAATGATTGCGTTTGCCCTGCCCGCTGTGGTGCAGGTTACATCGTTTGCGCTTAGGGTGGTTTCCCTTGTATCCACCCTGCCCTTGAATACTAAATGTTGCTGATCAGGACTTTAGTTGTCATCGACCTTTCACTGCTGTGCCTGGGACGGAATTGTAGTCGAACCCTTGCTAGAGGTTCCATCCCACTTTCATCCATTGTTACTGAGGGTAGCAGAAGTAGTTGAAGTAGTAGTGGTAGTAGTATCGCTGATACGTTGAGGCAGCTTGTTCTGTCCCACTGCCTGGTCTGTGAGATGATGAGCAAGATGAGTAACATCTTGAATAGTAGCAAGTTTAGCCGTCTTCACATGGTTTTGAATTCCTGGTACTAAGCCTTTGAGGTACAGCTCAAAGCTCTTTATGGGAGGATCCACCATAGTTGGACACAAAATTGTCAGTTTGTTGGATCGTTATCGTGCACGCTTCTATCTCTGACCCCGTTATCTTCATGTTAAAGGACTCCACTTCCAACTTGTGGATGGCATCAAAACTACTGTATTCACGTTTGATAGATTCCTAAAAAAAAAAAATCATTCCATGGGGTGGCATTAGCAGCCGCCAGCTCCAACATCGTAATCTTGTGCGTTCCACCAAGTTTGCGCAGTGCCTTCGAGAATATCAGTGGCATATTTCACCTTACGAGCCTCAGGTCATTCGCACATTTGAAGGCCGATTCGAGTTCCTCGAACTAATGGAGGAGTCCAACAGCTCCTTCAGTGTCGCTGAAAGTAGTAGGACGACAGTCCATAAAAGTCGTGTATGTGCACACGGGTGGCTGAGCGTGTTGACTTGTCGTGTGCGTAAGAGTAGTCAAAATTAAGCACCATTGTTGAGTTACAAGAGTAGGATCTAAAAATCCTAGAGTAAGTGGTGATGGCAGGTTACACCTCCTGCCTGGGCAGCTGCGAGTGCTGCAGTAACTTGTTCAGTGATCGAAGCCGCCAACTGGGCTTGAGTTAGGTTAACGCGTCCACACATGATCTTGACATCAAGGAGAACATGTGGGTGAGAGGTTCGCGAATAGTGCGAAGAGAGCGAGCACACAAGTATTCTCAAGCAATAACGTATAGTAGGTTCTGTAATCTGAGCATACCACGAGCAAAGTTCTATGTAATTCTAGCAAGTAGGTAAAGTAACATGAATAGTAGTACCTATGATGTTGAGCCTTGCACGTGGAGCGAAGCGTCGTTGTGGATCGTTGAGAGCACTGTTCTGGTTATAGTCTGGTTTTAACAAAAATCGTTTTCCCTTTATTAAAACCAAGTTCTCTATAACCAATGGCTCTGATACCAATCTGTCACACCCCCAAAATCCACACGCGGAGTATCACCGCTTGGAGGCGTGACTGACCAGGATCAAGCCACCAATCATATAGAACAATGTATAAAGTAAAAGTAATTGCAATTTAATTCCAAACCATCCATATGAGAGGTGTTCCAAAACATAAGTATGTTATCACTGTATAGCGGAAGCGTATAATTAAACCCATCATAATAAAGTATGAAATGTCATAAAGTCTAAACAAGTATTCAAGATCCTCGCCCACAACGACTACGCCTCCCGTGCAAGCTCCAAAAGTACCTAAGGTCCTGCAAGGCATGTAACAGAGGATCAACAACTAGTTGAGCGAGTTCACAGAAAGTAAATGCGTAATAATAAGTTCGTATGTAACATGTGGCTCTACTGGGCTGATAGTACGTTCTATTGGTGGGGGCTTCCCATGTTATATATCCCCTAGACTATTCGTAATCATAAGTATTCTTCCCAATCCGAGGATAGTAGTAAGTATAGGTTTACGCAGGTTTTATGTAAGTGCCCTTCCCAATCCGAGGACAGTACGTAGCGAGTACGTAGGTTTAGCGCTGGCGTCCTTCCCAATCCGAGGACGGTAGTACGTAGGTTTAGCACTGGCGTCCTTCCCAATCCGAGGACGGTAGTACGTAGGTTTAGCACTGGCGTCCTTCCCAATCCGAGGACGGTAGTACGTAGGTTTAGCACTGGCGTCCTTCCCAATCCGAGGACGGTAGTACGTAGGTTTAGCACTGGCGTCCTTCCCAATCCGAGGACGGTAGTACGTAGGTTTAGCACTGGCGTCCTTCCCAATCCGAGGACGGTAGTACGTAGGTTTAGCACTGGCGTCCTTCCCAATCCGAGGACGGTAGTACGTATGTTTTACGTAGGTTTAGTGCTGGTGTCCTTCCCAATCCGAGGACAGTACGTAGGCTTTGCGTAGAATTTGGCACAGGCATCCTTCCCAATCCGAGGACCGTGGTAAATAGTCTAGTGTAATGCAAGTACAGGTAATCATTCAATCCCATTCCCAACCCAACTGGGGAATCCCATGCCTTGGTAAGAGTGTGAACTCACCTTGGTTTGCTCGGTATGCTAAGTATATGCTCGCAAGTAATCAATCACGTCCTGCCAAGATAATGTTACGAGGGGGGGGGGGGCTCCTGTTGCCGTCGCACAAAGGTAGAGGAAAAGAAAGTGAGAGGTGTTCTAGGGTTTACTCATTCATCAAATTTCAATGTAAAAAAAAAGGTTAATATCTAACATGTAATTTGTTCACTACTGGGCCGAAGTCCAGTTCTGTTTTCGCTGGCCCATTTCGAGAGGAGGGTGATTTCGGGTGGGGTTTATTTCGAGTGGGGGATGTTTTCAGCTAGCAGGTGTTTGGTCAAAGTTCCCCTTTAATAACATCATGAAACATATTATCAACATGCATTTGATGCACACCATATATATATATAACATACAACTCTATATTAACAAGCATACACACGTATCAACAATACACTTATGTTGTGTATCAAATTTAACATACGAATCACGATACGATTTGTCATAATACCAACGTGTACAGTTGCAAAACAAATAAGTCGTGTAAACAAGCAATCTAAACAATCAACTTGCAATAAATGCAAGGATGGAAGCCTTGGAAACTCGAGTTGTCACATTATCCCCAACTTGAAAGAAATTTCGTCCCGAAATTTAGTATGCGGTTACTGAGGAAGCTAGATGAGTTGTGTCGCTCACTGGTTTTCCTGGGGTGTCACATTTCTCACCACAATTTGTTGACAAGTAAGTCTAGCACTGACCATAAGCTGCCCACAAGTGTCCCTAGTGCTCTAAGATTGTTTAGGGGTCGCCCACAATGCAATAATATCAGTTTTTGGTCGATTGAGCGCGTTTACAGGCTGCTGTCTTCTTTTTCTGCATCTGATGGTCTGACGCGGCCCGCGTAAAGGTAGGTTAACCTTTACGCGGCCCCCCTTAACCTTGTTAATCAGAATTCTCATTTTCAAGTTTCCGCATATTGTCCCTTGGCCTTTCGAAAGGGCAACTGAGCTAAATACTTGCAATTTGATCCCTTATTATTTACCCACAAGGGCTTTAGGACTTATACCCGCTTTGCCAAGTCCCTGGACATTTCTGGTTAACCCGAAAAGTCATAACTTCCAATGTTAACGCTTTAACCCCTCGCACACGAATTTGATCATAACTTTCTCATACGATAACGAAACTTTATGAAATTTATATCGCGCATTCTAGTGAGCATAATTAACAGTTACAAAGCTTCGGGTTTGTCAAAAGGTCACTCAGAGGTATAACTTAAACATGTTGAGACATTTAACCCCTGTAGTTTGTAATCTCTCACTTTTAGCTTCGCATGATCCATGATTTATTCGTTTGATGCTACAAACATCATGTAGGGTTATTGTACTATATATTTATTCACTGTTGACATTTAGAATACGTATATTCACATACTTTCCATGATTGTCAACTTTAGTCCTTTCAGAACATTCTTTCACACGTTCAAACATATGACATGTGTCTACACATTATAGGACGTGAATTTTCGAGGTGTTACATCCTCACCCCCTTAAAATAAATCTCGACCCGAGATTTACTGGAATAAATAAGGGTACTTTTCTTTCATCGTGGATTCAACTTCCCACATGTATTCGGGACCTCTACGGGCATCCCATTTGACCTTTACAATAGGTACATGCTTCCTTCGAAGCTTCTTTACCTGTCGATCTTCAATCGACAAAGGTTTTTCCACAAATTTTAAGCTCTCATCTATATGCACATCTGAATGCGGTATTACCAGTGATTCATCAGCGAAGCACTTCTTCAGATTGCAGATGTGGAACACATTGTGAATTCCACTGAGCTCTTCTGGTAAGTTTAACTTATAGGCAACTGACCCGACACGTTCGATAACCTCGAAAGGTCCTATGTATCTCGGGCTTAGCTTGCCTTTCTTACCAAATCGCATCACCCCCTTCCAGGGTGATACCGTAAGCAACACTTTATCACCTACTTCGAAGTGAAAAGCTTTACGCTTCGGATCTGCGTAGCTCTTCTGCCTATCTCGGGCAGCTTTGAGACGGTCACGAATTTGGACAATCTTGTCCGTCGTTTCAAAAACTATCTCTGGTCCTGATAATTGGACATCTCCAACTTCCGCCCAACGAACGGGCGATCTACACTTCCTACCGTATAATGCCTCGAAGGGCGCAGCCTTAATGCTGGTATGGTAGCTATTGTTGTAGGAGAATTCGATTAACGGTAGGTTCTTATCCCAACTACCACCCAAATCGATCGCACATGCACGTAGCATGTCTTCCAACGTTTGAATAGTACGCTCACTCTGACCGTCAGTCTGAGGATGATAAGCCGTACTAAAATTCAAACGTGTGCCCAAAGATTGTTGGAAACTCTTCCAAAAATGTGACGTGTACCTAGTATCTCTGTCAGAGATAATAGACACAGGTATGCCATGTAAGGCTACAATCTTATCGACGTACAACTGGGCTAACATGTCGGAGCTATAAGTCTCCTTGATGGGTAAGAAATGTGCTGACTTAGTCAGTCTATCAACTATAACCCATATTGTATCATTTCCTTTCCTTGTCTTGGGTAACTTGGTAATAAAATCCATAGTTACCATTTCCCATTTCCAAGTAGGAAGTTCAGGCTGTTGTAGCAAACCTGACGGTTTCTGATGTTCGGCTTTGACTTGCGCACATGTCAAGCATTTAGCTACATGAGTGGCTACAGACTTCTTCAAGCCTATCCACCAATAATTTGCCCTTAGATCCTGGTACATCTTATCAGCTCCAGGATGAACGGAGTATTTGGAACTATGGGCTTCCTGGAGGATGACATCTCGAAGTCCTCCATAAATTGGAACCCATATTTGTCCATTTAATCTTAGAATTCCGTCCTTGCTAAGAGTTAACTGCTCCTCAGTTACTCCTAACTTTTCTTTAGGATAGTTAGCTTCCAACACAACTTCCTTCTGTGCAGCTAACAACCTTTCAATCAAATTATTATTTATCTCCATGCGCTTGGCATTGATTCGGATGGGTTTCACCCTCTCCTTTCGACTCAAGGCATCGGCGACTACATTCGCCTTGCCGGGATGGTATCTTATTTCACAATCATAATCATTTAAAGTTTCCATCCAACTACGTTGCCTCATGTTTAATTCCTTCTGATTAAACAGATGCTGGAGGCTCTTGTGATCAGAATAGATCACACACTTGATTCCATAAAGATAATGCCTCCACAGTTTTAGTGCGAATACAACGGCACCCAACTCCAAGTCATGGGTGGTGTAATTCTTTTCGTGCACCTTTAACTGTCGTGATGCATAGGCAATAACCTTGCATTTCTGCATAAGCACACACCCCATGCCAGTGTGCGATGCATCGCAGTAAACCACAAAATCTTCTATTCCATCTGGCAATGTTAGTACTGGGGCGTTGCTCAACTTCTGCTTCAGAATATCGAAGGATTCTTGCTGCTTAGGGCCCCATATGAACTTTACTTTCTTCTTGGTCAAGGAAGTTAGGGGTGCAACAATCCTTGAAAAATTTTCAATGAAACGCCGGTAATATCCTGCCAATCCCAGGAAGCTACGAATCTCTGTAGGCGTCTTTGGCTCTTTCCAGTTCATAACTGCTTCAACCTTAGCGGGATCCACTTGGATACCACGCTCACTAACCACGTGTCCAAGGAATTGGACCTCTCGAAGCCAAAATCACACTTGGAGAATTTGGCATAGAGCTTCTCCTGATGCAGGAGCTTGAGAATACATCGAAGGTGTTTCTCATGGTCTGCTTGATTCTTCGAATAGATAAGAATGTCGTCGATGAAAACGATGACAAATTTATCTAAGTACGACTTGCAAACGCGATTCATGAGATCCATGAACGCGGCAGGTGCATTAGCGAGCCCAAAAGGCATCACTGGGAACTCGTAATGACCATAACGAGTCCTAAATGATGTTTTATGCACGTCTTCATCTCTGACCTTCAGTTGATGGTAGCCTGACCTCAAATCAATCTTCGAGAAATAACTTGCCCCTTGTAACTGATCGAACAAATCGTCGATCCTAGGCAAAGGATACCTATTCTTGATCGTGACCTTATTAAGCTCACGATAATCGATGCACAGACGCATCGATCCATCCTTCTTCTTGACAAACAGGACTGGCGCTCCCCAAGGAGACGAACTAGGTTTAATGAAACCCTTGGCTAGCAATTCGTCTAGCTGTGTCCTCAATTCTTTCATCTCCATTGGAGCCAACCTATAGGGTGCTCTGGCAACTGGTGCTGCTCTGGGGATGATATCAATCATGAATTCCACTTGCCTATCTGGTGGCAAACCAGGTAGTTCTTCCGGAAAAACTTCTGGGTACTCAGAGATGATAGGGATGTCTTCAATCTTCGGTTTAGGCTCATCAATAATCACTTGTGCCATGTAGATGACACAACCCTTTTTTAAACATTTTGAAGCCTTGAGCATAGTCACTTGCTCAGGCAGCCCATACTGGGTATCTCCCCGAATGGTAAGTGATTCACCAGACGGAGTCTTTATCACCACTTGTTTCTTGTTACAGACAATTTGGGCCTGGTTATGAGATAACCAGTCCATACCCAGAACTATGTCAAAACCGGCCAACTTAAAGGGAAGCAGAGATAGAGGAAAAGAATGGTTCTTAATGGATATAACACATCCATCTAACATAGTTGAGACGGTTTCTAGGGTGCTGTCTGCTAGCTCCACCTCATAATTCACATTTAAGGTTTTGACAGGTAATTTTCACAATTCACAAAACTTATTATCAACGAAAGACTTATCAGCGCCTGAATAAAAAAGTACTCTAGCATAGACGTCATTTACAAGGAAAGTACCTGTAATAACGTTGTCGTCTAGAACCGCTTCCTTTGCGTCCATTCTGAAGACTCTAGCATTAGTCTTCTTGGCCTCTTCAGGCTTCTTGTTGTATTTAGGGCAGTTGGTTTTAATGTGCCCCTTTTCATTGCAACGGTAGCACGTCGCGTCTTTCATCTTCTTGCAATCCAAGGTTTTGTGATCCGTGGACTTGCATATACCACAAGCATAGGTTTTTGACTGAGTCTGTGAGTTCGACTCAAGTCTGCACTTTCCAAAGTGCTGTTTCTTGCATATCTTGCATTTGGGCTTCTCTCCAGAATGATGCCCCTCTTTCCTTGACTCAGATCCTTTCTTGCTATCACCGTTCCCACGGTGCTTCTTGTTCGATCTCCGTGAACCATCATCTTCACGTTTTCTCTTCTCAGCCTCCTTGTTCCTCAGCGATCTCTACCTGACCGCATCCAAAGTGAGGGACAAGGATATGTCAGCTACAGATCTAAAAGTAGCTGGCCGAGAAGCCTTCACGCTTGCCTTGATTTCCGGGGCTAAACCACCGATAAAACGAGCTATTCTTTTTGGTTCCGGGGTTAACAGATAAGGAACCAACCGGGACATCGTGTTGAAGCTCGTTAGGTAAGCTTGACAGTCAAGGTTTGTCATCACCAATGATAGAAAATCAGACTCTATCTTCTCCACCTCATGCTGAGGGCAGTAATTTTCCCTGATAAGGGAAACAAATTGATCCCACGACATGTTGTACAATGGGATTTTTCCGGTGGCTTGAATCAGAGATCTCCACCATGCTAAAGCTTCACCCTTAAAAGACTGCGACACAAACTTCACCCTTAAAAGCTCCACAACCGTATCCATCTCATCCAGCCACGTCATACAGTCAATGGCTCCTTTCTCCCCAGTGAAATCACAGGGTTTGCAGGAGACGAAATATTTATAAGAGCAACCCTTGTCACGGGGTCCCTGGTTTAGTATAACCTGCTGAGATGGAGCACTGTGGTTCGAGGAGTGTCGATCATCATCTTTCTTCGAGTCGTCCTTCTTGGACGGTGGCTTTGAAGGCTGTGTAGTTAGGGTCCTACTACGAGTCCCACTATACTCTTTGTACTGCCTTTCCAAGGCTTGTGTAACTGCGCCGTCTATTATTGCTTTCAATTCAGCACCCGTTAAATTAATTCAGGCGTTCTCGTTATTCTCCACTGGATGACTATTACCCTCGTCCGAGTTAGCCATTTTAATTGAATTGTTGCAGAAAACAAGGACAATAGTTTATTTGGGAGTTTATTATGGAATTGCCCCTTAGGGAAATTCATTAACCATGGTAAACAGAGACCATATTTGGTTAATTTATTAATCATATTTATTTAGGATTTCTATAATAATTTATCCTAATTATAAAACAATAACAGTTTTATTTGTGGCACAAAAGGCCTAGTCACGAGGACGTTTATAAATTATAAGCTATAATTTCTGAGAATTAAAGCATGAAGGTTTGAACCTAGTTCATTACCTTTATCTGACAGGGAGTCATCGCTACCACTGTCTTTTGGCTCATATGGAAATGAGCAGGGCCCGTAGGCACTATATTACCACGTATGGTTAAATTATGATCATCTTAATTGATGACCTAAACCCATGATTCAGAGATCATAAAATTGGGTTAGGAATCTTTAGAAAGATCCTTTTATATAAAAATGACGTGTGTGATTTTAACGAATCACTTCTGCCAGGAGTGTTAACATGTTTTCAGATGTTAACAGGGATACGAATCTTTTAAACAGGTCTTACCATCTTGGCCCGGCCTTATTATGACCTGAAGGCTAGGTTTCACACTTTAAGATTCTTATTTAAAAATTTACATAGGCAGATATTATTTCAAAAGGAATGATTTTAATTTAATTTATTTCATATATAATTTATATATGCACATAATGGCAAACATGAAATTTATAAAACAAACATTCCATTAATTTATTATAATATTACACGCTGCCCTAAACGGGTCTTTTCAACAACAATTACCCACGCAGGGGTCAATCAACATCCTAGTCCACGCAGGGACTTTAAAAAAACATACTAGTCCACGCAGGGACCTTAAACAAACAAACATCATACCCACGCAGGGGTTAACGGAAAATAGACCCGCGCAGGGGTCAAAACAAACACACATACATACCCACGTAGGGGCTAATACAGCAAATACAGGCCCACGCAGGGGCTTAACTGATACAAGGAAAAACAACAGTGGAAGGATTCAATGATCCTTCTTGCTCTTCCCTTTGATCAAGCTTGTTAATCCTTGGAAGAAGGTCAGTCTCTCCCTGCGGTCCCTGTGAACTTCCCGTTCAACTTGATTCAACCTCTGAAGGAGTTCTTCATGCTCAGGTGGGGAGAACCTAGGCGGCTGCGATTGAGTCCGAATAATAGGCCTAGGAGGTATCTGGTACCCATGTGTTGGGTACCCTACTCCCCATGGATCTCCATAGGGTCCTTGGGTGTTGTAGTTAGCCGCTACCATGTAAGGATCGGCTTCGGCGTAGTTGTAGTTGGTGTGCACTGGCTATTCAAACGGGTTATACGCCATGGAACCCGTGAATGCTGGAATTGGGTTATCAAAACCCATAGGCGGTGGTTCCGGTGCAACTGGGTGTGAGGGTCCACCCATTTGTGGGTCCTCCTGATGTGGCGGGTAGTGGCTGCCACTTGATTGCCGAGGAGAGCTGAAATGGAAGTCTCCTCCCCGCATATACATACGCGGCCAAGATCTCCTACGCCTTGGTGGTTGCGGAGCTGCCGGTTGAACTGGTGGCGGTGGAGGTGGTGGCGTAACTGCCACGAACCGCGAATCCACAGTGGGATCCTGTTCCTGTTGCTGCTGGTGGGGCGACGAATGGTAAGGAGGTGTATAGTACCATTCGTGCCGGGTAAACATAGCTTGAAAGCTATCTGGACCAACATAGGGTGATCCGTGGAAAGAAGATCCGTCAGAGATCTCTATCGGGTGGTTTGGTGTACCACAGGCAGGCTCGACGGGGTCTGTATCCTCGTCCATGTCGTCCGCATGATCGCATGAGAAATGATCCTCTGGTCCCAATGGGTTAAAACCCACTGGTTCTTGTATATAATTCGCCGGGTTAAACCGGCCCCTAAAAACTGGTGTAGGGTCACCAAAAGAATGATGCGATAAGGATCGCTGTAACGGTATGTATGAGGGTTGGGGGTTGTTGGGCTCGTACTCCGGCTGCGGCCTATAAGGGTTTGGAGGTGTTGAACTGTGTGAGACCGACCGTCTAGCCGGCTCAAAGAGGTTTCTCCGGTTCTGCCGGGGATCGTCACTCTCCGTGGTAGATGGAGCTCGCACATTCGAAGGTCCAGCTTCATTATCATTGGGGGCGGTGATTGGCCCCTTGCCTCTTCCTCTTCTCCTGAAGAATCTTGGCGGCATTTTGTTAATCCTGTCAATATGGCATGAGATAACAAAACAAAAAATATACGCAAAATAAAGGACAACACAAACAAAGTGGAATTTGTCCTATGTTATATGTCTAGACTCGAAAGTTTAGAATTGTGCAATTGTGTAACTGAGATTAAACACAAAAGGCTAGTGTTTAATTCACTCAGTGTTGGCTCTGATACCAACCTGTCACACCCCGATTTCCACGTGTCACCGGTGGGCCCGGTGGGGAGTATCGTGACTTGGTTGGCAACATAATAGTCAAACAACACAATATTTAATATGCACAGCGGAAGCAATTTAAAAGATATAATACAACCGAATTTAATATTGTAATATCAAATGTCACAATATTCGGAAGTTTATCCACAGAAGGATCGAAAATAAAATATAAAACAACAGTTCAACAGACTTCAGGCATCTTAAGCTTGCGAGACTTATAATGATGCTAAGGAGAAATCCCAGCCAATTACGCATAGTACCTGCATTTAATCTTTTCAGGAAAATACGTCAGTTTACACTGGTAAATACAATCAACTGACTCATTTTGGAAAATGATGGAAAATTGGTTTGAATGCACATGGCATAAACATTTTATTTAACTTGGGAGAATTATTTTAAATACATAATCTTGTGAACGAATTACATGTTCCTTGTGCGGTTAAAGATCAATAGACACACCACAATATTCTTTTGTGCACTGACGGGTGTACGCCTACACCCCGCGCTTAAGTCGTGGCCATTTCGTAAAATGATGCCAAGGATATCCGGGACATGGTCATTAACCCCCCAAAGGCTTTAAGTAACAAGACTGTTTAAACGAGCCGATCAAATTATTCAATTAACCACCCAACGATGGAAGATTTGATGCCCGATCAAGCGGTATGCTATATACCCTAACCCAAGCCCGTATAGGGAAAATAAGTTAAAAGTATTTACCTGAGCAATGTATAAATCACAATAAGCAAACGCACGTAGCTTTTACTGGTACTCCTAATCTGGAACGAAGGTTTATAATAACCTATTAGAATCCTAACGGGTCTTTAGTTAAGCTTAAGCTTAGACCGGTTAGTTTCAAAGACACGGTTCGGAGACTTGTTTAATATGGGTAATTCATACACATTCTGGATTTTGAGGTAAAACCGATAAGGTTTGACCCGTTTAGGCTAGTTTATGTAAACTTGTTACATAAACCGAACCGAACGCGTAATATGCGTAACGGGTAATAATGAGAGCCATTTACAGGTTTTCTAAGTTAATATGCTTCATATATGTTGTGACATCAGTAAGATGTCTTTTATTTTGCCCGAAATGAATTTAATCACAAACTATGCCCCGTAGGGGTAGTTTGGTCATTTTTAAAGGTTGTAAAAGAGTTTAAGTGTCAACCTGAGTTACAGGCCTGATGTAATCAGCAAATATACTCAATTTTCTAAGTTATATCAGTAGGTTAAAGTATATAAGTGAAATTTATCAATTATAACCAAACTATGCCCCGTAGGGGTATTTTGGTAATTTCACATAAGCCGAGAAGCTCAAAACTGAAGTCTGAGTTAAACAACTTTTTCTTACTGTTAAAATATTTTAATTTGCCTCAAATATCAGTAGGTATCAACCCTTGTATGTTTAATATAGTTATAGCACATACTATGCGTTAAAAACGCTTAAAAAGACGATTAGAGGCCATTTCCGGGTTTGATACAGAAATCTGATATTTTTATATTTCCAGAAGGCTTAAAATAATTTATTTATCATATGTGATCAGTAGCAAAAGGTTTGGAGTCGTTTAGATATGTAAAACTCATTTTATAGCTCGTAAGGGTAAAACCGACAATTACCGGATTAAGCCTACGACTGACTATAAGTTATGCTCAGACTAAAATTAATTAAAAATCTTTAAAAAATCCCAAAATAATATATTACATCAGTGGGTAAAAGATTTGATATCAAAAAGTAGGCTTAACTAGGCTATACGCTAATTACGCCGTTTTATTAACATAAAGCTTAAATTTTACGCTAACGAGCATAACTCTTAACCTACACCTCAAACTGATGTCAATTTTTGTATGCAAGTTTATATATATATCAGTAAATAAGGTTTCTACTCTTTTACATTTCCAAAAATCACGTTTTAAGGTGAAAAGGGCATAATGGTCAACATATGAGCAATTAACGGAATCATGCATTTTAATTGGATAACAAATGATCCGAGGTGTATAATCACAGAGGGTTATACTAGCATGTAACCTGGTCCAAATAAATCTCTAAGGCATTTCTAAAACATACCATAACGGGTCAGAACTGAAAGTCAAAGTGTAAGTCAAACTATGCGACTTTCGGTTCCGAACCGGGTCTAAACAGGAAATTGTCGGGTTGAACATGTTTGGACATGTTCTTACACTAATTACCAAGTTATATTAATGATCAAACAGGTTGTATGTGTTCTACATTGCTAATTATGCATAAATTGAAATTTAAAAATTCTGTTGACTTTTTAAATACAAGTTTGACCCGACATTTGACCTAGTTAGAGTGGGAATCAGGGGGAACCCTTTTGAGGGTTTATTACCCACATAATTACCAACTTATAACTACTTTTGATTCGACTAATCACTGGACCATTAGTGATTAATCTTAAAGTCAACCGTTAATTACGACGGTTTGACTTTTAAGCTAAAACTAAGCTAAAACTTAATTAAGAAAGGTTTAGCAAACTTACCAAGGTCCTAAGCTTGATTAGTGAGCACTTGAGAGTAGGCTTGAGCTCCAGAAATGATCAGATTGCAAGAGGAAGGTGTGAAGAACAATGTTGCAACTTAGGTCCTTTATTTAGTAGATTTCTCACCACAATTTGTTGACAAGTAAGTCTAGCACTGACCATAAGCTGCCCACAAGTGTCCCTAGTGCTCTAAGATTGTTTAGGGGTCGCCCACAATGCAATAATATCAGTTTTTGGTCGATTGAGCGCGTTTACAGGCTGCTGTCTTCTTTTTCTGCATCTGATGGTCTGACGCGGCCCGCGTAAAGGTAGGTTAACCTTTACGCGGCCCGCCTTAACCTTGTTAATCAGAATTCTCATTTTCAAGTTTCCGCATGTTGTCCCTTGGCCTTTCGAAAGGGCAACTGAGCTAAATACTTGCAATTTGATCCCTTATTATTTACCCACAAGGGCTTTAGGACTTATACCCGCTTTGCCAAGTCCCTGGACATTTCTGGTTAACCCGAAAAGTCATAACTTCCAATGTTAACGCTTTAACCCCTCGCACACGAATTTGATCATAACTTTCTCATACGATAACGAAACTTTATGAAATTTATATCGCGCATTCTAGTGAGCATAATTAACAGTTACAAAGCTTCGGGTTTGTCAAAAGGTCACTCAGAGGTATAACTTAAACATGTTGACACATTTAACCCCTGTAGTTTGTAATATCTCACTTTTACCTCCGCATGATCCATGATTTATTCGTTTGATGCTACAAACATCATGTAGAGTTATTGTACAATATATTTATTCACTGTTGACATTTAGAATACGTATATTCACATACTTTCTATGATTGTCAACTTTAGTCCTTTCAGAACATTCTTTCACACGTTCAAACATATGACATGTGTCTACACATTATAGGACGTGAATTTTCGAGGTGTTACACTTAAAAACCTTGGAAACAAAAGAAATGGTTTCTTATTATCTTTAATATTATTAATATTATTAATATTTTTGACCATGTCATTGAAAATTTCCTGGGAGTAGTTAAAATTTTCTTCATTCATTATAGCATAGCCCAGATATTGAATTTTCAATGGTATCTCATTGAAAGCAGTACTTTTATTTGACACACACATGAGGAGGGTATGGAATAAAAACCTCATGGCAGGTGGAAAACTGCCCTTTTGTAAAGTATCTTTTTTCATTTCCTCTTCATACCCTCTCTCAAGAAAACCAGTTTGGTACTCTGTTTTTGGAAAAGAGCTTTTACCTGTAAGATCATTGATTTTAAAGACCTCGGAAATAGTTTGAGGTGTGACGGTAACTGGAATACCCCGGATGGATGAATTTATTGCTAAGGGCTTTTTGTCCTTAACATCAAGTTTGGCATTTTTCCAGAATTCTCTTTGCGAATCAAGGTAGATAGGAGCATTACAAGTCAACAAAGTTTTGTACTTTGTGGTCGAAAGAGTATCAATGACGGAGTTAAAAGTTGTGCTTTGACTTGGTTTTTCAAGTATGCACAGGTAATTATGAGGGGTTTTGAATGGAAGGGCCATGGTGATTTGAGTGTGAATGCGAGAGGAAGAAAACAATGAAAGATTTTGAGAGAAATTGATGGTAACTGCTTTGAGAAGGGAATTTTGAATTCGATTCGACAGTGAAAACCCTGTTTGGGGTTTTAATCAGGATTTTATAAGGTGGAAAAGTGAATGCTGATGTGGTAGCGGTTACAAAAGATCTGACGGCTAAGTACTGTTCACGTGCCAACCTCTGATGAGTAATCGAAGACAGTAGTTTAGGAAACCACTGATGGATCAATTATCAGTGGTTTACATTGGTGAAAATGAAACAGTGGCTGACTTTAAGCTATCAGTGGATAGCCATCAGTGGGTTAAAACACTGATTTTGGACAACAGTATTTAACAATGAAATGAAGGAACAGAGGTTGACTTTGAGCAGTGGACAACATTCAGCAGAACAGATGTTTGAACCAAAACAGTGGTTATGGCAGACTTTTAAGCATTTAATGAAAATTTTCATTTTTTAGCTATTTTTAAGGACGAATTTTTGATTTCTGAAAACATTTTAATGCTTTTATTCATAGAAAAACAGGATTTTGCCTGTTATTCCATGTTCAGCATGCCAATCCTAGAGATCAAGCTTTCAAAGGTGGATGTGTCTAATGCTTTTGTTAGCACATCTGCGAGCTGATCTTTAGTTGGAACATGGTGCAGAGAAATCAAACATTTTTCATAGCAATCCCTCACAAAGTGATGTCTGATATCAATGTGCTTGGTGGTTGAATGGGAGACTGGATTTTTGATGATATTTTCTGCTGCCTAACTGTCCAACATGAGAGGTGTCTTTAAGGCAGTGATACCAAAATCCAGCAATTGATTTTGAAGCCATAACAGTTGGGCTGTAGAGCTTACAGCAAATATATATTCTGCCTCAGTAGTGGATGTTGAAACAACTGCTTGTTTTTTGCTTTGCCAAGACACTAAGCAACTGCCTAGGAATTGGCACCCGCCTGAAGTGGACTTCCTTCTTGTATTACATCCAGCAAAGTCACTATCTGAGAAACCTTAAAGCTTGATATTTCCATCAGCTGGATACCAGATACCAAGTGTGGGAGCACCTTTTAGGTATCTGAATATCCTTTTTACAGCAATAAGATTTGACTTTCTAGGGGCTGATTGTGATCTTGCACAAACACATGTTGCAAACATGATGTCTGGCCTAGATGCAGTCAGGTACAATAAAGACCCAATCATGCTTCTATAAAGAGTTTGATCAACCAAATCATCATTTTCATCAGACATGACTATTTTTGTGGTTGCTATGGGTGTACTACATGGCTTGCAATCATCCATCTCAAATTTATTTAAAAGTTCTTTGGCATATTTGCCTTGATGGATGAAAGTACCATTTTTGCAGTTGCCTTACTTGGAGACCAAGAAAGCACTGGAGTTCACCCATTGCACTCATCTCAAACTCAACTGTCATGAGTTGTCTGAACTCTTCACACATTTTAGAACATGTGCTTCCAAAAATGATGTCATCCACATAAATCTGGATAATCATCAAGTCTCCCCCTCTCCATTTTAAAAACAGTGTTTTGTGTATTTTACCTCTTGTGAAACCAATGGAAAGAAAAAAGGTGGAAAGAGTTTCATACCTGGCTCTAGGTGCTTGTTTCAGGCCATACAAAGCTTTATTTTGCTTGTAAACATGATTTGGATTAAATGGATCCTCAAAACCTGGAGGTTGACAAACATATACCTCTTCTTGTATTTTACCATAGAGGAATGCACATTTAATGTCCATTTGATACACCTTTATAGGAATAATTTGATAGCTTCCAATCTTGCTACAGGGGCAAAAGTTTCATCATAATCTATGCCCTCTTCCTGTCTGAACCCTTGAACCACTAGCCTTGCTTTATTCTTGACAACAATACTCCTTTCATTAGTTTTATTTTTAAAGACCCACTTTGTGCCAATAGGACTCACACCCTCTGGCAGTGGTACAAGCTCCCATACTTGTTGTCTTTTAAACTGTTGGAGCTCCTCTTGCATGGCGTCTACCCAGCTGTTGTCTTTCGGTGCCTCTTGGTACTTGACTGGCTGATGAAGTGATTGGAAACCAGCAAAAAGACAGATGTTTTGGGATTGACTTCTTGTGAGCACCCCTTCACTGATGTTGCCAATGATTTGGTCAGGTGGATGAGACTTCAAGAATATTAGATCTTCTTGTGAAGGATGCAGATGTGAATCATCTGAGCTAACCATTGTTGGTGACTTTGAGGATCCAACAGGGTCTTGAAATGGAGGTGGAGGAATAGGAGGAAGTGGTGTGGAAACATGTTGATTTTTATCCACTATTTGGGGATTTTTATCAATAGTGCTTGAGGATGTGGAAGCAGGGGTTAAGGGGCTACTTTGGTCAACAATTGTTGAGGTAGCAGTGGTTGAGCTTTGACAGCTGTTTTGAACATCTATTGCTCTACCAATTGATGCAGACTTTTGTTGTGGAATGATGACTTCATATCCATAGTCTGATGGGGGACTTTGAGATGGACCTGCACTGTTAGTCTTGACAGAAACATTTTCAAAAGTAAACTTATCAAGATCAAATAATTCTACAGGATTTGCAGGGATTTTCATTGAAGAGAGTTCATTGAACTTCACATTCAAAGTCTCTTCCACTGTCTTAGTCCTAGTGTTGAACACTTTGTAGGCCTTAGCAGTGGTTGAGTATCCCAAATGATAACCACAATCAATTTTGGCTGCAAACTTTGAGATGGAATCTTTTTAGTTTAAAATGAAGCACGGGCAGCCAAATACTTTAAAGTATGAGATCAGTGGTTTAATTTTATACAGAAGTTCACAGGCAGTCTTTTGATGCCCGTGGTTGATTAAAACTCCGTTCTGGACATAGCAAGCAGTGTTTACTGCCTCTGCCCAGAAAGTTAATGGCAAACGTGAATTAGCAAGCATGGTTCTGGCAGCCCCAATCAGTGTCCTGTTCTTTCTCTCAACAACCTCATTTTGCTCTGGTGTCCTTGGAATGTTGTACTGCCTTACAATTCCTTTTGACACACAAAACTCATCCAACTCCCTATTTCTGAACTCTGTGCCATTGTCACTCCTGAAGACTTTTACTGGCAAGTCAAACTACTTTTTAACCTGTTTGACAAAATCTTGCAGAATGCCTGCAGTCTCATCTTTGGAATGTAAGAAATAAGTCCATGTAAACCTAGAAAAGTCATCTACAATTACCAAACAATATCTTTTCTTTCTAAGACTCATGACTTTAACTGGGCCAAACAAATCCATGTGAAGCATTTGCAAGCACTTGGTTGTTTTGGACTCTTCAATGGACTTACATGAGCTTTTATGTTGTTTTCCTTTTAGGCAGGAAACACAATGCTCAGGACAGGTGAACAGTTTTTGAGGAAGGCCTCTTACTAACCCCTGTTTTGACAAAGCAGTGATTGTCTTGAGATTTGTGTGCCCCAATCTCCTGTGCCAAAGTTCTGTCTCTTTGTTAGAGGCAGCTGAGAACAGACAGGCATCAGTTCTTGGGTTCTCTTTTAACAAATCAACTACATAAACATTGCCACTTCTTTGAGCAACAAGTTGGGTTTTTCCATTTTTTATTATTTCATCAATCTTTTTAACCATTTCTGGTCCAACAATCCTACAACACTCCTTAGTAAAGAAAGAACCATAACCTTTGTCACTCATTTGAGAGACACTAAGGAGGTTGAATTTTAGATTGTCTATCAGATTGACATTTTCAAACTTAACATTTCCAGACTGTACTATACCAGAACCCATCACCTTCCCTTTACTATTATTACCAAAAGATATATCACCCCCTCCATGAGTTTTGAATTCTTTGAGTAGGGCTCTACATCTAGTCATGTGCCTGGAGCCTCCACTATCTACATACCAAAGACTATCTAAGCATGCAGAAGCTCCCTGCATATCAAGTAAATAATTAGTTCAGGAGGGTCTCCAAAGCCAATAAGGCTTTAGATGGGGTCTCAAAAGTGTCTATGTTAAGGTTAGGAAGATGGACAGTGGTTAGATCAGGGGATTGATTAATTTTTGCAGCTTGTTTCTCTAACCACTGTTGGGGGCCATTTCCAATCAATTCTTGATATCCATAGGGATGCCTGTTCACTCTTGGTTTAGAAGGCCTTTTGTAGGCTTCATAAACATGTGGGACCCTAGGATATGGTGGTTGACCTTTACCTCTATGGTATTGGTTAGCAGGGGGTGCATCAGTTACCTGAACATCTCTTTTGACAGAGGTTTGGTTCAGCTGTTTTGTAACAACTGTTTGAACTGGCACAAACAATGGTTGTTTCTTGACTTGTGGTTTTGATGAACTCATGGATGTTTTTGAAGTGTACTCATTCTTTTTTACATCAAAGGATTTAAGATACACACATTCCTGAGTGAGGTGATTTGTTTTACCACAGATGGTGCAGCTCTGAGAAGGCACAATTATGCTTGTTTTGTTGATATCATATGCTTTAAGATGAAAACAATCTTTGGTCAAATGATTTTTCTTTTCACAGAAATCACAAAACAAGTTTTTAATCTTTTCTTTTCTTTTCTTCTTTTCAGACTCCTTTGCAACAGAGTTTTGAACTACTGTTGGGATGTCCTTAAGAGGAATGACCTTGGCCTTAGGAGCTTTGACACCATCCACAGTTGTGAAGTCCATTGGTTTGAAATTTTCAAGAATGTCACACTCATCATACCATGTGGGTTTGAATTGGTATTTCTCAATCTCCTCAAAAGTTGAGGACCCCACAGATCTTTCCAGAGTGATTTTGTTACCAAGTTTATCAGTTATTTTAACTTCTTGGCCATTCTTGTTTGTGGGTATGATTTCAACAGAACCAGTTTGATTTGCAGCAGTGTTTTCAATTTGGTCATTTTTTTCTAAACCATATGCCAAATTTTACATTGCTTTCAAGCTGTTTTTCAAGCATAATCTCATAACCTTTGCAGGATTCCACCCATTTTTCACAAATGATTTGGGTGGTTTCCAACTCCTTTTTGCAGACTTGATATTTTTCTATCATTGTCTGGAGTTGGTCCTTGGTTATGCTATGCTCTTGTTTGATGCTGCAAATTTCATTTTCTTTTTTCAGACAATTTGATTTTCAGTTCTTTTAAAGACTTTTCAAATTGTATTTCACCAGTTAATAACCTATCTCTAAGGGTTTCATTCACCACCTTAATGTTTGCAAATGCTATGATGCATTTGTCTGAACAAAGGTTTTTAAGAACCTGGGGCGATACCTTAGTTGCAGACATCATGGCACAATCACAGGTTTGATCACTTTCTTCTTGAGCGTTCTCTTCTTTTTCACCTTGTTTCTTCTTTTCTTCTTCTTCAGACCACGGGTCAGACAGTGGTTCCAACATAGGTTCTGAAGTTACTCCCAGTAGTAATTCATCAGCAACAGCAGTAACCACCGCTTCAACAATTTTATCCACTATTTCATCACTTGACTGTCCTTCTTCAGTTTCCAGCCCTTCTGGTATAGACTCAAATCCTACAAAACAAACATCATCTCTAGAAACATTATTTTGAGCATAGAGTGCAAAATTTTCATCTCATAACTCTTCAGGTAAGTTGCTCCAGTCAACAAGGCCTTGGGTGAAAAAGCTTTGCTGATCTGGTTGAACCACTGCTGGTGCAGCTTTTCGAGGTGCAACTTGTTGCACCTGGACCTGAGGAGCAGGGGCCTGGACATATTGTATCTGAGGAACAATGGCTTGAACAAAGTGCACAGGAACAGGAGTTGCAGGGTGTGCATAGTGAGCAGTGTTTACATGAGCAGCAGGGGTATATTGGGCATAATGGACAGTGTTTTGGTTATTTTGTGGTCTAGGGTTTGAGCCAGGATGTGTGATAATTGGTCCATTTGTTTAACTCCTGCTGGTTCTAACACTCAGTGTTTTGGTTATTTTCACTACTAGCTGTGAAGGCATAGTTGTTTGAGTAAGAATCAGAGTTGTTAAAGGCTCCACCAGCAGTTATGTCAATATAATGATAATAACTCTGATCCTTACTACTACTTCCAGATTCTTCCTGACCCAAAAGAGCTGTGCAGCCAAATGAATAATCATCTGCAACTTTTCCAGACTCTTGTAACTTCTTTTTCTGGTTCAACTCCCTTTCATAGGTCAGGAGTCTACCATGAAGTTAGGTCAGGGTCAGATCTTTGAACTCAACAAAGTTTCTAGTTACAAAAGCAATTGTGTCCCATTTTTCAGGAAGTGACCTTAAAAACCTGTTGTTTACAGTTGATTTAGGAAATTCAGTTTTAACAAGGTTAAGTTCACTTATGAGACAACTAAATCGCTCAAACTGTTGTGTTAATGTTTCACCCTTAATGTGACAAAAGGTTTCATACTGTTCGTTCAAAATTTCCCTGTTGTTTTCAATTACTTCTTCAGTCCCCCAAAATTGTTCCTTAAGTGCATCCCACAATTCCTTGGCACTGTTACAGTGTAACAGTCTAGCATAAATCTTATTTGGTAGGGCAGATGCAACGATGCTAAATGCCTTGGCATCTAGTTCAATTTTCTGAAAATCTTGGTCAGTATAGTTCTCAATTTTCTTAGGAACAAAAACCTTTAGATCCTCAGCACTTGGCACCATTGGAACATGTGGTCCAAAGATAACCGACTTCCAACATCCAGTATTCTGTTGAGCTAAGATGTGACTCATCCTTCGCTCCCAGATGTTGTATTCATTTCTCTTCAACATAGGTGGTTTGAAGAGAGAACCAATGTTATTATTGATATCCTGTGGTTGTGACATCATCCTGGTTATTTTACAGGCACTGATTAATCAACTTTGCTCGTGATTAACCGTTACTTTGTTTTTCAACAAAACGAACAATTAAAAGTATCAACGATTTTGAGCTGAACTTTTACATCAAAATGATTGTTAGATCAAATTTCACTGTCCAAGCTCTGATACCAATTGTTAGGATCTGAGTTTCTTATGATTGTGCTTGTTTGAATATAATGAAGATGAAACAAGGTTAAGTGCAGCGGAAACTAAATGGAACAAACTTCAACACACAATCAAAGAGAGAATTGTTTTTAACAAACATGTTTAACATGAAATCGAATGATTATATTTATTACAATCTTTAATTACAATGCATGCATGCATACAATCTCCCCCTCAGCCTGAGCTCACAGTGAATGTTCGTACAGAATGACTTTGTGATGAAAAGAGCTAATAGAGCAGTACAGAGTACCTTTTTATTTATAGTACAGATTAAACCACTGTGGCATCTTTGCTGACGTCACCATGAAAGTGAAATCTAACCTCCTAACAACCTCTAACCACTGACTATTACAAACACTGTTATCTGACAACTGATTACAATAAATGAATACAAATACTAGTCTAACGCTGCTTCTTCATTCCACTGCT
This sequence comes from Helianthus tuberosus, assembly GCA_030545235.1. Taxonomy (NCBI): domain Eukaryota; kingdom Viridiplantae; phylum Streptophyta; class Magnoliopsida; order Asterales; family Asteraceae; genus Helianthus; species Helianthus tuberosus. The sequence continues at coordinate 163,345,761 of CM060450.1, forward strand.
TTAGCCCCAGCCGTGCTTTGTGTCTTCAGCAGTACTTGAACTATAACAGCAGATTGACTCATCAGTGTTTAGTCTTCAACAGTCTTTGAATGAACAACAGTTGATGTAGGTCAGCAGTTGTTGTAGAAGGCAGCACTTAGAGGGCATCAGGTGTTAGGACACATTCAAGGGGAAAGACTGATGCAAACAACTGCTTATTGTGAATCCACTGATCTGATCCAGTTTTGGCTTTATCAACTGTTCCTTTGTAGGGTTCAATCCCAACATGTTTTAAAAGTAAAACAGGTCAAGTGTACTCACGGTTTTGCAAACTTCCACTTGATAAATCCGCGAGGGTCGTTGGTTGATTAGGATGGAACACCGAGTCCTTCTACACGAAGAAACATAGGCATATGAGTTTTGGATGATAACGGGAGATTTAGGATTTGGAGATTTAAATGTATATGAAAATAACATATGCAAAAGTAATCATATAGTCATATAATACTTGTTTCACACTATGAAACCCCAAGGGTTAGAATGTTTTCAAGGGTAAAATACCCATTAGAATCATAACAAGCTATTAAGTCTTAGATGATGTAATTTAATACCTTGACAAATGAACACAAACTCATCATCAAAGGTTTGATTATTTGGATAATATATAAGTATTATATGTTCATATTGTCATATAGGTCAAGCATGAGGTAGGAGGATGAATCCCCCATTTAGGAACCTCTTTGTTTATCATAGAAGTCATGTAGGAGGTAGGAAGAACAAGTCTTCCTTTTAGGTACCTCTAGGGGTCCACCACTACACTTGATGTTGTGAACATTCAAGTAGGGTCATGAACATACAATAGGAAAGGAAATAATTATAACTAATCTAAGAAATCATCAAGTAATGCGTAGATTTTTAGTAGGATAGCCCAAGCTTGTCTTATAATTACACAAACATCAAGCTTCAAGCTTGAGCATTACTTGTGGGTAAAACCCTAAACAAAACAGAAATTTTGTGAGGATTACACCTCTGATATTACATGTCTCAACCTTGTTTTTAAGCCCAACTAACCATAGATGTTGTTATGAGCATAAGGACATAGGTTTGAGATGAGATAACTTAAGTTTAATCAAGTTTAACAAAGATTGAAGCAAAAACAAAAAGATCAGTCAACTTTGGAGCCTTTTTGGTGACATTCCAGACCTTGGTTTTCCATGGAAAACCTGTGGAAATGTTCCTAAGGTCAATCCAAGCAAGTAGAAAAAAGAATCAAAGCAAAAGGTTAAGAAATGAGTGAGATATGCTCACTTTTGTAAGATGTGATGAATCTGTCTTGTTTCCTGAATCCAGCTACGATTTTGAGAGATTGAGAGTGAATGGAGAGTGTTTAGAAAGTGAAAAATGCTTGGAGAAGGCTTGGGTTTTATAGGGGATGAATTAGGGTTGGGTTGGTGAGCATTTAAAACAAGAAACACAACTTAAACCAATCAAAAACCCAAGAAAATGACCAATTGTCGCGCTGATAAGGGCTGATCACGGATTCACTGGGCTCGCGGTCTGCGAAGATGGTTGAGGGGCGGTTCGCGGCCCGCCAGGCCGAGCCTGGTTCGAGTTTAAGTTTTAAAATTGACATTTTGGCCCCTTGTGTTTATATTTTAGGGTTTTTAAGTATTTTAAGGGTTGTTTATGATAATAAAGCATATTATAAGGAACAAACATGAACATAAAGTAAGTATAATGAAGTATGTTTAAGCGTATGAACGTCGTATTTAAGTATCACATGCATTCAAAAGACGTATTATTCGTAAGTTTCACGTATTTGCAAGATTAACACATAGTTTCTAAGAATTACGAATATGTATCAAATGTTTCACGAAATTAAACGTATGAACACGTTTGAAGTATGTATAACACGAATTTGAAGACACACGAATTTTATTAATGATTCAAGTCACGAATTTTACAACGTTTACAACAAAAGAACGATTACAAGAACACAAGTCCTCCAAAAATAGAAATACAAGCAAGACCTTCTAATTATGGAAAGTACAAAGAAGTAGGGCGTTACAATTTGGGCAAAACAGTTAAAGTGACCAAATCACAGGGAGCAAAACGGAGGTTAACTCTAAATTCAATTCATATTTCAAGCAACATGTGCATTTCTTAACTGATAATTCACTATAAAGATTAATAAAAAATGGCAAGAAACCCTTGGACCGAAGAAGAAGAGATGGCTCTTGTCAACTCTTGGATGGACTTATGCGACAACATATGAGTAGCCGGGTCAATTAAAGAACACTTATTTGAAGGATTCCGTAAACGTGTAGGAGAAAGCAATCGCTCTTCGTACACAAATTTGTCAAGGTTTCATATTCTGTTAGCGGAGGTTCACAGACTTCATGCGTTCTTCGACCATATGATGGCTCAAGGTGACGGCATAACGGAGGCACAAGCGATTGGTTGGGCCCGTGGAGAATACGAAAACATATAGAATGGAAGATATTTAACATGGCGGCCTGGCAATTAATAAGTAACCATCCCTGTATGCAACCTGCTCCCCCTCTGGATGCCGACTTCGACGGTTCAGGGGTTGATCATTAGGTTTAATTATGTGTCTATGTATTCACACACCTTCTTACCTATTTGTACACTGACCTATACGCATCGTATAGGTCCATAACGTATAAGGTTTATGTTTCAGACAAAATGGCCAAACCTCATATAATGTCAAATCAATCACGTATACGATGTGTATATTATCATTATAATACATATACCATATTATTCTTATTGTTGTTGCATACAATATAGAATGTGGATCACTCTTCTTTCCGAAAAATAGAACGTGGTAACCTTGCGCATCCGCCCAGGAGAAAATCCACAACTTGGAAAACCTCTTGGCTCAACCTGAAATAAATTGCTCCCAGCAAGACTCTAATCCACAACCTCCCATTAGGAAAGACATGTGCCTACCACTAGACTAGATGGTCTTTGGTATAAAGAGTTCTATACATCAAATCTATAGCTACCAATAAAAATGAAAAGATGGGAAATCTACCAGTTATCTAGAATTCTAGATATGTGTATGGCAATTGTAGTGTCGTTAGTCGTTATCAGGAGTCCATGTTTGACAATTATAATTAAGCTCTATACCATTCCTCACCAATAATTAGTTGCATTTATAACATCAACTATATAAACAATATTATTTTTTGTTTCATAGAAACGTAAGACCTCCAAGCGCACTTCGGTTCAGTATTGTACCTTTAACTCATTCAGTATTTTAATTGATTAAATCTCAACTTTGATTTTGTTTTCAAAGCTTTTTCTTACTTTAAGAGCCATATTGTATAAATAATTACATATATTTACTAAATTACGTGTTAAGTTAGATCATGTGTTAAGGGACTCCAAAGGGTGTCGAAAGTGCCAAGTCGGCTGAGCGCCACTCGTGAACACCGTTACACAGGGACACGGGGGATTCACGGGTGTTGGTGAAGATGCTTGTGGTGGTGCGTGGGGAATCCCCCAACCTTTGCATATATACAAACAATTAATTTTCACCTAATTAATTCATTTTCATTCAAACAAAAAATCCACACTACACATTTTTCATTCCATTATAAAAAATCTACTCTCCACTTCTTTCAATCATACTCTAAATAATGTCCAATTTTTTTTTAATGTGGATATCTCATTGTCGTCGTTTGATGCGGAGGAAGATAGACATTCCATGGAGACATACGTGAAAATTATCAATCGAGTTTTTAGATAATATAGCCGAAAGTAGTTTTAGTTCGCAACATTAACAAGATAACCATATCATGAACGAGATCAAGAGACCGCTAGTGAACGTGTAGCACGTGACTATTTCTCTAAAAACCCCATCTATGATGCTCCTACTTTTTAGCATGGTTGTAAAAGTCCCGACTAGGCTCCGAGTACTCTCCGAGTACTCGCTCCAAGGTAGGTTGCCGAGGCACGAGTACTGGTCTCCCAGGCCAATTACTCCCCGAGTAATCTCTGCCTAAGCCGAGTACTTCCCGAGTACTCCCGAATCCGACTAGGGAGCGCCTAGCAACTTTTGCAACCATGCTTTTTAGGCGAGGTTTTTGCATGAGTGGGAAACTTTTTGTATGAAAAGTTGGAGATTTAGAGCTATGCGTGACACTAGAGGGAAAGTCGGTTTCATGGCATTACAAAAGTGTACGTGCGCTATTCATCAACTTGCGTATGGCATTACACATGACGCGTGGAATAAATAAGTGAAGACGTCGGAAACAATTTCATGAGACAATGTTGAATATTTTTGCCGCTACCACCAGTGGCGGATCTAGAAAATCCGCAAAGCCGTAACGTTTTATAAATAAGCGGTAACGAAATCGAAAAAACGTCAAATTTTTCCAAAATTTACACTAATTTTACACTACCGCCGGAGCGCCAAGGCGTAGCGGAGGTTGCCCCTACTTACACTGTATGTCCGCCACTGGCTACCACCACCACCACCACCACCACAGCTACCGCTACTACTACTATTATTATTTGTGATTATTTTTAATATTATTATTTAACATTTAAAAGTGCGATTCGACTCTATGGGAAGAGATACATGAGGAGGCTTACGTTTATTGACATTCAACAAATATATGAGGTGCATGATGAAGTACACAACTTTCTCGTGATACTTGATAGCATCGATTGCACGCATTGGCCATGAGTAAGCTTTCGAACTGCTTGGCTAGGCAACATCATCAAGGTAACCATTGAGGCCCAAACATTATGCTTGAAGATGGGCATCATATGATCTTTGGAGTTGGCATGCATTCTTTGGTGTCGTTAGATCCAACAATGACATCATCGTGTTTTAGTTAATCATCCGTTTTTAATGATATTGTAGATGGAATTGCAACCGGGCAAACCTTTTATACGAATGATCAAGAGTACCGGCATGGGTACTATCGTGCAAATGGTGCAAATGGTATGTATCTAGAGTGGGTCACGATTGTCAATGCGTTTTCTTTCCCACATGACACAGGGTCGTGCCCCACTGGACATGGCCCGTGCTCAGGCTCTTGGACGACCTATAATTTGAATTTCAAGTTCCCATTCAAGAGACACCTCTTTAGACATCACCATAAATTCGATTTTTAGTAGTTTAATAAGTAGTTAGTAGTTAGATTATCTTCCTTTGATCCAACTTGTAAGAAACATTATTTACATTCAAGTCTTGCAAACTTTCTTCATGAATATGTCAAGTTTTTTTATCCAACTTGTAAGAAACATTATTTACATTCAAGTCAAGCAAACTTTCTTCATGAATATGTCAAGTTTTAGTATGTTTAATCTATTTGCTATGATTGGCTAAGTTCTTGATACACTAAGGAGGATTAATTTGATTTGATCTTTTGAATTTGGTTTTGGATTTCTTAATTGGTTTGTGTTAGTGACTTTAAATGATGAACTTTCTTAATTGGTTTGTGTTAGTGACTATAAATGATTGGCTAAGTTACCTTTGAAACTAGTTAGTAGTCACTAAATTTGTGTGTAACAACCCGCACTTTCACGCTCGTTACTATCGTTACGCCTAGCACCGAGATTCGGATCATAATGTAAACTATATCGCTTACTACGCTACATCGCATATTTTCGCACTACATCGCTATATCGCACTTCATAAAGCTTACGCTTATAATGCTTACGATTACACTACTACATCACGTGAGTATCTAAACTACTCGCTCGCTCTCGCAAACTCAATGCAAACTCAAAATGCGGTTACTTATATATATATATATATATTAGTGATATATATGGTACTTCCTATCCCTCCCGACGCTTTAACGCTTTATCACATCTATCATCTTACCGCTTCGATACTCTCATCACTTTCCCTTTTGATGCCTAAACGCGTAACACACCTAGCATTTACGCCGCTTCGATAATGGTGTGTGTCGGGTGTGATATGTTTTTATTAATATTTTTAGCCCATTTTACACAATAGTCAAATTTTAAATTTATAAAACACGATATTCTACTAACACTAAACACATACATGGGCAAGTGCACCCATCGTGAGTGTAGTATAGCGTTGGTAAGATACCGAGGTCGTCCAAGGACACAAGAGCTTTTAATACCGGTTTATCCTCAACGTCTAATCAATCTAGAATTTTTGGAAAAGGTTTTAAACATAAAAAATATAAACTAAAAATGCTGAAAATAAAAATAAAATAAAAACAGATAGACAAGATGAATCACTTGGATCCGACTCGCCTTTAATGTATCCTTTGATGATTTCTGCACTTTTGCACTTTTTAAGAGATTATCTTAGTTATAGTAGTAGGCCCCTCTTTTGAAGGTCATGTTACCCTCAACCCAATGGTTTGAGTCAGCAAGGATACAATTCCAAAGGGTCAGAATATTGGAAGATAATTAATTAAGTTATTAATGCGAAAAGTGGTAGACCCTCTTTTGAAGGCGATGTTACCCTCGGCTAAGTGGTTTGAGTCAGTAGGGATACAATCCCAAGAGCCGGTTTAATGTATTAAGAGTAGTTTACATATGAGGGGATCATGCCATTCGCACCCCCGCCATCCAATACGAGTGGGTATTGAAGGAGGTGCTAGTAGGCTTGACCCAGGTCCTTGCAGGATCTATACACTGAACAAGGCAAGAACCTTACTAAACCATTCCCTTAACCCCTGACCAGGTAACCAACATATCTCTATATAGACCGTAGAGATATGAATGGTGAAAATCTTTTACTTTATATCATGGTTGCAAAAGTCGCTAGGCGCCCCCTAGTCGGTCGACCAGGGAGTTGAGAGTACTCGGCATAGGCGGAGAGTGCTCGGAGAGTACTCGGACATGTTAAATTATAAAGAAATTAGTTTTCGGAAATTAAATATATGTCTAATAACATAAATTTACTAATATTTATAACAAAATACGTGAAAATGATATTCATTATTTAATATGATAGTCATATAAATTATGTTTTATTATTTTTTAAGTCAAATTTGGCCCGAATTGACCTACTAGATCCGATTTTGACCGAGTTAGACCGCGTTTGATCGATTTCGAGTAATTAGGCGGAGTTAGAAAAAGGAGCCTCAGCAGCCTACCTTATAGCGACTACTCGGGGAGTACTCGGCCTTGGAAACCTTGTTTTACAACCATGCTTTATATAGACAGTAAAGTAATGCCAAGACACCACGGACAAATGATAAAGAAGTTTCACCTTCAACATAAGAAACTAGTTATTAAAGTCATTAATACAAAACCAAATAAAAAGTGCAAAAAGATTAAAAATCAAAAGTAATACATTAAATGATTGTCTTCACCAAGTGATGTAAAAGACTTAGCCAAACATTGCCTTTGATTGACAAGAACTCTTACGATCAATCTTGGATCCAGAGACTACTACACACACTCTAAGGTGGATGATGGATGATGGTGGTGGATGTGGGGGTTGTAGTGGTGGTGGAGTGGTGGCAAAGTAGGAGAGAGGTGGTTTACCAAGGGATGCGTTTGAAGTGAGCCAAGCACCCCTATTTATAGCCTGAACAGAAGCCCGGCCACGGCCCCGTGTCCGCTGGACACGCCCCAGTGGCCAACCCTTTTCTCTTCCTTCATTAATTGCAGTTGTCTGTATTAGGCTCCACACGGCCCCGTGTTTGCTGGGCACGGCCCCGTGTACAGAAGCGTGTCTGTACTACCAAGATTTACTAGATTCTGCGAATCTTAGCGTTGACCACGCCCCGTGCTGAGCTGTGCACGCCCCCGTGGTGGGCAATGGAAGCTTCTACAACTTTGATCTTTCTGCAGACAGCTTACCACGCCCCTGTGCTCAGTGGGCACGGGCCGTGGTCAGCCTTCTGTCTCTTGTTTTTGCTTGTGGAGATGTTGTCTATAGGTTGGGCATGCCACGTTTATTCCTTTTCTTTGTATTTATGTTAGTTTTTGCTGTATATTTGTTCCTTTTGTTCATTTAAGCTCATTTGGTCCTGAAAATACAAAATGAAGACAAAAGCACATTTTTTCCAACATTAGTACTAAAAAGGGTTAGTTTTATGTCTCATTTGATGTAGTTTATATGTTGCATTTTACACAGATCAAATACCCCCACACTTGAATCTTTTCTTGTCCTCGAGCAAAACTGTTGATTTTGTGGATTACACACCCAAATGGAATGGGTAGAAGAGAAGTTTTGGGCTTGTCTTGAGTGTCGGGAATCCAAGATCTTTATTAGGTTTTATTTTTATACTATTTACAATCCTATTCGTTATGATTTATTTAAAATGTTTCATAAGAAAAATTACTTATTTGGGCAAAACATGCCTCTTTAAAATTCCAATTATATACAAGTTCACATACCTCACGGGAGATTACTCAACACTCGGCCGAAGATGTATTTTTTTGAAACACTCGAGACCGGCATAGAACTTATTTCTACCATAAGCTTGCCAAGCAATCAATCCTCCTCCTTTTTAACTATAAACCTTTGTAAATATCAAGAGGACTTGGGGAAGGGTTAGCCTTGGGTTAAAGGTGGGTGGTTTTGGGTTAGTGGTTAGTAATAAGGGCTAAAAGCGTAAAAAGCGTCGTCGTCGTAAAACTTTTTGTTTTTGTGACTTTTATTCAAACTAAGAATTTTCAAACAAAGTTTCTTCGAGGACTTTGTTTGTTTATTGCTAGACTTTCATTTTTTTAAATAAAGAAACGTCACAAGAAGACCAAGCTTTTTACTAAAATAAAGGGTCGAAAAGAAAAAGGTTTTGGTGGATAAAGGGTGTTTGTTTTGGGGGTTTAGAAATAAAAAGGTTTAGGCTCAAAGGGGTTAACTAGGGGGATTTTGGGCAAGTGATAAAGAAAATGAAAAATAATGGTGTTGAAAGGAAAATGGTTAGTCCTAATGCCTCCATCATTTACTTAATTGGGTTTAAGTCGGTAAGGACCAGGAATGTATCGTTGTGGCAAGTTCTAGAGTTGTAAGAACCAAGCGGCTCAAAACTCACTTATTGTGGGAATGGGTTTATAATGTGATCAAGTATGTATAATCAAATTTTAACAAGATTTGTCATGTCGTTTCATAATTTTCTTATGTTGGTTCTTTTTATCACGACACTGTCGGTTGTAAATTTGTAAAAATATAACCTTTTTAGAACTTGTTGTTCCTAAATTAAACCAAGACAAATAAAAAAAATGAAAAGTTTTTGAAAAAAAATTGAGGTGATTAGCGGTTCCAATAGAGTTTTGTGTAAGGCTTATTATTAGGACTTGGAAAATTCAAGGTTTTATCATCCCCCCACACTTAAATTACACATTCTCCTCAATGTGTCCCAAAAAATAAGTTTTTAGGTTGATTGAATGTGTTTAAAAACAAAATTTTATGTTACTGGGCGTCTGGCCACGGGCCCGTGTTGGTCCCCGACACAAAATTTTATGTGTCCCCGGCAACGGCGTCAAAAACTTGCTGTGTGTCGGGTGTGATATGTTTTTATTAATATTTTTAGCCCATTTTACACATTAGTCAAGTTTTAAATTTGTAAAACACGATATTCTACTAACACTAAACACACACATGGGCAAGTGCACCCATCGTGAGCGTAGTATAGCGTTGGTAAGATACCGAGGTCGTCCAAGGACACTAGAGCTTTTAATACCGGTTATCCTCAACTTCTAATCAATCTAAAATTTTTGGAAAAGGTTTTAAACATGAAAAATAAAAACTAAAAATGCTGAAAATAAAAATAAAAATAAAAATAAAATAAAGACATATATACAAGATGAATCACTTGGATCCGACTCGACTTTATGTATCCTTTGATGATTTCTGCATTTTTACACTTTTTAAGAGATTATCTTAGTTATAGTAGTAGGCCCCTCTTTTGAAGGTGACGTTACCCTCAACCCAGTGGTTTGAGTCAGCAATGATACAATCCCAAAGGGTCGGAATATTGGAAGATAATTAATTAAGTTATTAATGCGAAAAGTGGTAGACCCCTCTTTTGAAGGCGACGTTACCCTCGGATAAGTGGTTTGAGTCAGTAGGGATACAATCCCAAGAGCCGGTTTAATGTATTAATAGTAGTTTACATATGAGGGGATCATGCCATTCGCACCCCCGCCATCCAATACGAGTGGGTATTGAAGGAGGTGCTAGTAGGCTTGACCCAGGTCCTTGCAGGATCTATACACTGAACAAGGCAAGAACCTTACTAAACCATTCCCTTAACCCCTGACCAGGTAACCAACATATCTCTATATAGACCGTAGAGATATGAATGGTGAAAATCTTTTACTTTATATCATGGTTGCAAAAGTCGCTAGGCGCCCCCTAGTCGGTCGACCAGGGAGTTGAGAGTACTCGGCATAGGCGGAGAGTGCTCGGAGAGTACTCGGGCATGTTAAATTATAAAGAAATTAGTTTTCGGAAATTAAATATATGTCTAATAACATAAATTTACTAATATTTATAACAAAATACGTGAAAATGATATTCATTATTTAATATGATAGTCATATAAATTATGTTTTATTATTTTTTAAGTCAAATTTGGCCCGAATTGACCTACTAGATCCGATTTTGGCCGAGTTAGACCGCGTTTGATCTATTTCGAGTAATTAGTCGGAGTTAGAGAAAGTCGCCTCGGCAGCCTACCTTATAGCGACTACTCGGGGAGTACTCGGCCTTGGAAACCTTGTTTTACAACCATGCTTTATATAGACAGTAAAGTAATGCTAAGACACCACGGACAAATGATAAAGAAGTTTCACCTTCAACATAAGAAACTAGTTATTAAAGTCATTAATACAATACCAAATAAAAAGTGCGAAAAGATTAAAAATCAAAAGTAATACATTAAATGATTGTCTTCACCAAGTGATGTAAAAGACTTAGCCTAACATGGCCTTTGATTGACAAGAACTCTTATGATCAATCTTGGATCCAGAGACTACTACACACACTCTAAGGTGGATGATGGATGATGGTGGTGGATGTGGGGGTTGTAGTGGTGGTGGTGTGGTGGCAAAGTGGGAGAGATGTGGTTTACCAAGGGATGCCTTTGAAGTGAGCCAAGCACCCCTATTTATAGCCTGAACAGAAGCCCGGCCACGGCCCTATGTCCGCTGGACACGCCCCAGTGGCCAACCCTTTTCTCTTCCTTCATTAATTGCAGTTGTCTGTATTAGGCTCCACACGGCCCCGTGTTTGCTGGGCACGACCCCGTGTACAGAAGCGTGTCTGTACTACCAAGATTTACTAGATTCTGCGAATCTTAGCGTTGACCACGCCCCGTGCTGAGCTGTGCACGCCCCCATGGTGGGCAATGGAAGCTTCTACAACTTTGATCTTTCTGCATACAGCTGACCACGCCCCTGTGCTCAGTGGGCACGGGCCGTGGTCAGCCTTCTGTCTCTTGTTTTTGCTTGTGGAGATGTTGTCTATAGGTTGGGCACGCCACATTTATTCCTTTTCTTTGTATTTATGTTAGTTTTTGCTGCATATTTGTTCCTTTTGTTCATTTAAGCTCATTTGGTCCTGAAAATACAAAAGGAAGACAAAAGCACATTTTTTCCAACATTAGTACTAAAAAGGGTTAGTTTTATGTCTCATTTGATGTAGTTTATATGTTGCATTTTACACAGATCAAATACCCCCACACTTGAATCTTTTCTTGTCCTCGAGCAAAACTGTTGATTTTGTGGATTACACACCCAAATGGAATGGGTAGAAGAGAAGTTTTGGGCTTGTCTTGAGTGTCGGGAATCCAAGATCTTTATTAGGTTTTATTTTTATACTATTTACAATCCTATTCGTTATGATTTATTTAAAATGTTTCATAAGAAAAATTACTTATTTGGGCAAAACATGCCTCTTTAAAATTCCAATTATATACAAGTTCACATACCTCACGGGAGATTACTCAACACTCGGCCGAAGATGTATTTTTTTAAACACTCGAGACCGGCATGGAACTTATTTCTACCATAAGCTTGCCAAGCAATCAATCCTCCTCCTTTTTAACTATAAACCTTTGTAAATATCAAGAGGACTTGGGGAAGGGTTAGCCTTGGGTTAAAGGTGGGTGGTTTTGGGTTAGTGGTTAGTAATAAGGGCTAAAACCGTAAAAAGCGTCGGTCGTCGTAAAACTTTTTGTTTTTGTGACTTTTATTCAAACTAAGAATTTTCAAACAAAGTTTCTTCGAGGACTTTGTTTGTTTATTGCTAGACTTTCATTTTTTTAAATAAAGAAACGTCACAAGAAGACCGAGCTTTTTACTAAAATAAAGGGTCGAAAAGAAAAAGGTTTTGGTGGGTAAAGGGTGTTTGTTTTGGGGGTTTAGAAATAAAAAAGGTTTAGGCTCAAAGGGGTTAACTAGGGGGATTTTGGGTAAGTGATAAAGAAAATGAAAAATAATGGTGTTGAAAGGGAAATGGTTAGTCCTAATGCCTCCATCATTTACTTAATTGGGTTTAAGTCGGTAAGGACCGGGAATGTATCGTTGTGCCAAGTTCTAGAGTTGTAAGAACCAAGCGGCTATTCACACAAGAATTGAAAAATGAGCATTTAGTTTTTAAGATGTATGCTTATATGCTCAATAGAGGCTCAAAACTCACTTAATGTGGGAATGGGTTTATAATGTGATCAAGTATGTATAATCAAATTTTAACTAGATTTGTCATGTCGTTTTATAATTTTCTTATGTTGGTTCTTTTTATCACGACGCTGTCGGTTGTAAATTTGTAAAAATATAACCTTTTTAGAACTTGTTGTTCCTAAATTAAACCAAGACAAATAAAAAAAATGAAAAGTTTTTGAAAAAAATTTGAGGTGATTAGCGGTTCCAATAGAGTTTTGTGTAAGGCTTGTTATTAGGACTTGCAAAATTCAAGCTTTTATCATCCCCCCACACTTAAATTACACATTCTCCTCAATGTGTCCCAAAAAATAAGTTTTTAGGTTGATTGAATGTGTTTAAAAATAAAATTTTATGTTACTGGGCGTCTGGCCACGGGCCCGTGTTGGTCCCCGACACAAAATTTTATGTGTCCCCGGCAACGGCGCCAAAAACTTGGTGTGTGTCGGGTGTGATATGTTTATATTAATATTTTTAGCCCATTTTACACATTAGTCAAGTTTTAAATTTGTAAAACACGATATTCTACTAACACTAAACACACACATGGGCAAGTGCACCCATCGTAAGCGTAGTATAGCGTTTGTAAGATACCGAGGTCGTCCAAGGACACAAGATTTAATAACGGTTTATCCTCAACTTCTAATCAATCTAAAATTTTTGGAAAAGGTTTTAAACATGAAAAATAAAAACTAAAAATGCTGAAAATAAAAATAAAATAAAGACAGATATACAAGATGAATCACTTGGATCCGACTCGACTTTATGTATCCTTTGATGATTTCCGCACTTTTACACTTTTTAAGAGATATCTTAATTATAGTAGTAGGCCCCTCTTTTGAAGGTGACGTTACCCTCAACCCAGTGGTTTGAGTCAACAATGATACAATCCCAAAGGGTCGGAATATTGGAAGATAATTAATTAAGTTATTAATGCGAAAAGTGGTAGGCCCCTCTTTTGAAGGCGACGTTGCCCTCGGCTAAGTGGTTTGAGTCAGCAGAGATACAATCCCAAGTAGCCGGTTTAATGTATTAATAGTAGTTTATATATGAGGGGATCAAGCCATTCGCACCCCCGCCATCCAATACCAATGGGTATTGAAGGAGGTCCTAGTAGGCTTGACCCAGGTCCTTGTAGGATCTATACACTGAACAAGGCAAGAACCTTACTAAACCATTCCCTTAACCCCCGACCAGGTAGCCAACATATCTCTATATAGACCGTAGAGATATGAATGGTGAAAATCTTTTACTTTATATAGACAGTAAAGTAATGCCAAGACACCACGGACAAATGATAAAGAAGTTTCACCTTCAACATAAGAAACTAGTTATTAAAGTCATTAATACAAAACCAAATAAAAAGTGCAAAAAGATTAAAAATCAAAAGTAATACATTAAATGCTTGTCTTCACCAAGTGATGTAAGAGACTTAGCCAAACATCGCCTTTGATTGACAAGAACTCTTATGATCAATCTTGGATCCCGAGACTACTACACACACTCTAAGGTGGATGATGGTGGTGGATGTGGGTGTTGTAGTGGTGCTGGAGTGGTGGCAAAGTGGGAGAGAGGTGGTTTGCCAAGGGATGCCTTTGAAGTGAGCCAAACACCCCTATTTATAGCCTGAACAGAAGCCCGGCCACGGCCCGTGTCCGATGGACACGACCCCGTGGCGAACCCTTTTCTCTTCCTTCATTAATTGCAGATGTCTGTATTAGGCTCCACACGGCCCCGTGTTCGCTGGGCACGACCCCGTGTGCAGAAACGTATCTGTACTACAAAGATTTGCTAGATTCTATGAATCTTAGCGTTGACCACGCCCCGTGCTGAGTTGGGCACGCCCCCGTGGTGGGCAATGGAAGCTTCTACAACTTTGTCCTTTCTGCAGACACCTGACCACACCCCCGTGCTCAGTGGGCACAGGCTGTGGTCAGCCTTCTGTCTCTTGTTTTTGCTTGTGGAGATGCTGTCTAGGGGTCGGACATGCCACATTTATTCCTTTTCTTTGTATTTATGTTAGTTTTTGCTGCATATTTGTTCCTTTTGTTCATTTAAGCTCATTTGGTCCTGAAAATTCAAAAGGAAGACAAAAGCACACTTTTTCCAACATTAGTACTAAAAAGGGTTAGTTTTATGCCTCATTTGATGTAATTTATATGTTGCATTTTACGCACATCAATATCTCAAATCGCTGAACCATTTGCGCACGCTCTTATCGCTAACTAAGTTTGCAATCAACTTCACCGCTTAGTCTACTCGATCTTTCTTTGGAACTTGGTCAAACCATTTACCATTTGGACCGAGGATACTAAAACCTATCCATATCATGTCGACACAGATGACATCGCTCCACGGGACGGAGTCAATATGGCTAAAACATGGTGGATACGCCGCTGGTACTTCCTATATATAAGTGTTTTAGCCATATTAACAAACTTTCACGGAAAGATGTCATGTGGGGTTCGATGCCAATTGAACTTTTGATACTGTTAAAACCTATTTGTTACCGTATGTTTTGAAAATAAATGAAACTTATTTGTTTACCGAATGTTTTGGAAATAAATGGAAAATTTTCTGAAAATTTTTAGTTTAGATTAAAACCTTTGGACAAACGAAACTTTTCTTACAATGCTGGTTTAAACATCGACTCAGTTTAACACCACGTCATAAAAATATTCTCATAAAACAGGTTTTTCCTTAAAAATCTTTTCATAATAACTTCACAAAACTTTTCAAGAACTTATAACATTTATGGATCGTCAACTCGTGACTATCCCCTAGTCAAGCAAGTCGCTTTTTCTCAATCGATTTCCCATGCCACCGAGACGCTCTCACTCGTCAATCCTCGATCGATCGCTCGTTCATCCTCAGCTTACCCTAACGCTTGTATCGCTACTTATTCGTGTCAATTCTCACAGTCTTCCTTTCGAATAAATTTGGGACGAAATTTCCTAAAGCAAGGGAGACTGTAACAACCCGCACTTTCGCGCTCGTTACTCTCGTTACGCCTATCACCGAGATTTGGATCATAATGTAAACTATATCGCTTACTACGCTACATCGCATATTTTCGCACTACATCGCTATATCGCACTTCATAATGCTTACGCTTATAACACTTACGCTTACACTTCTACATCAAGTGAGTATCTAAACTACTCGCTCGCTCTCGCAAACTCAATGCAAACTCAAAACACGGTTACTTATATATATATATATATATTATTAGTTATATATATTGTTATCTATGTATTAAAACTCGCTTAAACGCTCACTCGCAAAACTCGATTTATCGCTCTAAGACGCAACGTAACGCGACACTTAATACCTTGCTAAAATACTTAAAGTACTTGAACTAACTAACACAACAAAACGCACCTAACGAGCATGCTATATGCGAAACGAAGAACTTGTACACCAGACTAGCTCCTTCGAACGAAGCCAGCAGCTTCGTACGAAGGCAGCCAGCTTCGAACAAGGCTGCCAGCCCTCCTCTATAAATACCCAACCACTCTTCTCTCATTCTAACTTGCTGCCATTCTCTCCAAAACGCTATTGAATTGCTGTCCAACTATTTTCAAGTAAGATCTACTGATTTTACGTGTTACACAACGATTTCCACTACGATTTTTCACAAGATTCACTCCGATTTCATCCAAACTTCTTTCTTTTTACAAAAACCTTCAATGTTTATGAATATCTACATCTCTTTCATCTAAACTCTTCTATTTTCTACAAAAATATTCATCTTTTTCATCTAAACTTCGTCCTTTTCATGAAAACTTCATCTTTTTATCAAAACTTCTCGTTTTACAACAGATCTACGCTTAACCGAGTGTATTGGGCCTAGCTTCGGCTTCCCAAGTTAGAAATCTACATATTTCACACTCACCAAGTGTTAGATCTAGGTAAAAACCCTTTAAAACTCTCCTAAACTTGATTTTTACACAAAAATGGACCAAAACCGACCCGTATTTCATTCACTGGAAAGTGGGACAAAGTGGTATCAAAACCGTCTTGAATAGGACTCGAAAACACATCCGATTCAGACGAAAACACAGCTCCAAACGTAAGAAACAGCCACGTATGCGAGCTGGACTGTTCTGTGCGAAGCCCGGCTTCATACGAAGGCACTGACTTTGCACAACCCAACCCAATTTCTCACCCGTGACTCGAACAAAGACCTCTCTGGCTCTAAGTTTAATCGGTAGCTTAAGGTTGGAGGGATGAACACTCGATTTTTCGAAGACGACGCGAAGAACACTCGATTTTGAACACAAAACAAGCCACTTGTATGAAGTCGCCACCTTCGTACGAAGGCACAACTTCGTACAAGGAGCTTGTTCACCACTCGACACTCCGATTCAACCGTTTCAGCACTTTGTAAGACTTACGCACTTCTGTCCCCGTACGCAGGCTGATCCAGCGCTCCCTCCACTCCATTCCAGATGGTGTTTCCTTGCTAAGCACGCATTATGAGTATACTTGACCCCCTTTTTGCTTTAAAACGCACCTTTTGGGGTGTAACGTACGTTCATACATCAACACACTTATCAAAACACGCTACATGCTTAAACTGATTATCACACGCGAATGACCAATATACATATTTACACGTGGTGCTTGATACATATGTGCTAGGACTTTAACTCATTGATGTTCCACCTTAGCAAGTATGGTACTATAGTTCGACTCAAACCCGACGGGGTCTAGTTAAGGAACTTCACACCTCTCCTTCGCAGTCGTCTCGGGACTTAGCTTGAGTGATTGTCTAGTTAGTATATATGTTGTGTTGTATCTCATTTATGTATGTGGAAATTCGCAACGCTTTTATCTACATTACTATTATATCGAACCTGTATACTCGCCAATACATTTTTGTATTGACGCTATTTTAACGTATGTTGCAGGTTGATCGCATGTTATCTCGAATCAAGATTAGGCTACTTTAGAAACCTACCTAAAATATAAGTTGTCAGATTTGTATTGTTTGAGAGACGTGAAATCTGTTATGAATTTTGTGAAATGTTTGTTTATTAGTATGGGATAATGAACTTGTTAAATATTTTCACTGAATTAGTCGTTATGGATTCTCTTGAGTAATCTGATTCCCTTAGTGCCGCGCTCCGATGATTCCGCCATCGGTTGGGGTGTGACGTTGTGTTTGTTGATTTAAAATTTTATCTTGTCTATGTAGAATAAAACATGTTAACTACTTGGAAGAGGGTTGGAAGTTATGATTTGTGGATTTGGTTTCTAAAGTTCTTGCTTTACAAGGAGAAGTTGTATACTTGAATTCTAGGGACTTGGTTTAATTCACTGTGACCACCCTTGGGGAGATAGCAACAAACCAAGGGGTTGTAGTGATTATGGATTGAACCTCTTAGGCATCATTTGATATTATGATTTCAATATGGTGGTGGTTGTCATATGACATAACGTGGTAACTTTCCAATATTGTTGTAAGGACTAATGCCCGTAACCGGGGTCGTCTCGTTTTATTGCATTAACGTACATATTATCACTTGCTTCATAGAATGGATTTAGGTGGTTGTCATGTAATATGGCTGTGGAAACTTTCTGGAGAGGCGTATGATATGGTAACCTTAAGCAGGGTCTTTTCTACTTTTGGATAGTGATCTTTTGGGAATCCATAAGCTAAGGTAGACTATGTCATTGATGGGGAGTCCAACCGAAGTGACTCTTTCTTGTGATTTGAGTATCTTTCATTTCTATTTGCTTTGTTTATTTCTTTCAAAATCATTTCAAAAACCCCCTATTTCTATTTGACTAGACGATGACCAACTTTTGATATTAAGAGCATTTGTGTTTTTAGATGATACCCTGTATCTTAGCGAAGCTATATTACTCACACGGCGGGTGCACATGCCATGTATTATATCATGTTTTATAAATTTAAAGCTTGTTTTGGTGTTAAAATGTTATCATTTTTATACCATATATGAGACACTTTAACAATCGAAGTTAATGAAACTTGCAGGTTGGTTGAGCTACTCGACGGAAAAATATAGTACGGTCTGAAATGTGTATTCAAGACAAGGTTAGGGCCTGATTGGAATGTCTTGATACACAAGGCTCAATCTGGTATTGAATTTCAAAAGGCTCAATCAATTTAGACACCCAGGTGTCTAATTTGAAACCCAATTGCTTCGTATACGACTCCTATAGACCTATACGAGTATTACAACGCTTACCTAAGGTGCAAACGATGACAGTGATGTACGCCCCACCATACAAAGATGAACGCTCCCGTCGGTGATACGCTGACGGGAACTACTCTGCGAGACAGCTGGCCAAGGTGCCCATCTGTCTATATAATAAACAATGCAAATAAAATAAGTCGCCCTGGTTGCATTACTCGTGAGTCATCTCGCGTAGTGCAATGGATGTATCGATTAGTCTGTGCAAATATCGATACATGGGGGTCTCTAAGGGTGGTCACCGTTCCTTTGGTCTTGCCAAAGGCGGAATTTACGATCATCCTCTAGAAATTGACGAGAGTGGATTGTTCCACAATCCCGATCACGTCAGTGTAAAGTGGGGTGACCTTCGCTAGCTCGGTATATAAGCCGAAGACCCAGGAAAAATGCCAAAAAGATATCTAAATGTCTATGAGCCAAAGGAAAGCTGACCTCGATAAAGGGTGGTCTGGGTCATCTGCCTTGTCTGGGTGAGGTGTGAACCTGAATAATGAACTCAAGAATTCAATAACTAGCTCACGCATGTCAGCTTAAATGCAATAGCGAACAACCGCTCCCGCGGGGTATTATCTCTAATGATCTCCTGGGCTCTCACAGCCTAGCCGAGCTCCTTTGATGCAACCTAATTGATCACGACATGTCAGGCAACATGCATCTGACATAGCTTCTGACAATGGTCAAAAGCATTTGTAAGTTCCTCAAACTCTAAGTACAAGTGCCCATTCAGCAAGTCAACCAGAGGTCTCTAGCGCCTACGCCCCACCCTCGCGCTGCTGTCCCATATCAACTTCCATATCGACATGTAAAATTGTATCGATATACGTATTTTAATTTTATATTTAATAAATTTTTTTAATTTAATAAAAAACTTTAATTAAAAAACATTTTATTTATTAAACACTTTAATTAAAAAAATAAAAAAATAATTCATAAAAAAGAAATTTAGTATCTAATATTTAAGGTTTAAAAAGGTAATTTAATTTAATAAACATTTTTGTTTATAAACATATAAAAAATTTTATGCCTCGAATACGCATTGTATAGGCTTAATACGATGCTTATACGAGGACCTGGACATAATAATAATAATAATAATAATAATAATAATAATAATAATAATCATAATCATCATCATCATCATTTGAATGCATACGATATGTACAAAATTTAAATTTTTTCAACCAAGATTCAAATGATTTAACGGATAAAATTTAAAACAAAATACGTATTCATAAACACGGGTGAAAATAACCAACTTTATCATGAAAAAAGGAGAACATACCAGTTGATTTTTCGGGTCTTAAGTGTGTGTAAATGTAAATGTGTGTGTGTATATACCTATACGAGTCGTATAGGGGTGTGTATAAGGCTGATACATATCAGCCTCCCCTCATATGAAGCTCCTATATGACTCGTTTAGTGCTATACGAGTTTTATAGGGGTGCAACTATTTATTTAATTACATTCTAGCTATACTATCATGTCGATCGTGTCGTATCATGTCATATCGTTTCATATTGTGTAGTACTTTATCATCATGTGTCGTATCATTACGTGTAGTATCGTATTGTATGATTATGTGTCGTAGCGTATTGTATTATTATTTATCGTATTGTATCATTACGTGTCGTTTCATATGTTACCATTACTTGTCGTAATCTATCATTATGCATTCAAAATACATGTAAAATTACAAATTAACCTAGCTAATACACAATGGGATCTGGATTAGTATTTATTAACCCCTACACACGGTATGCGATGCTCGTTGGTATCATACCAAAGTGGTGCGGCGTCGCTTCGGTGTCAATCCCAAAGATAGTCCGATATAGGTGTTGGATATTCTCCTTCCAGTTTAACATGATTGAAATGATTCTCGTTAACAAATACAAGGGATACCACTTGACGAGGGTATTGTATTCGGACAGGATCGATCATTAGGGGGAAGACAATTTGACAACCTCTTGTGCTTAAAAGGTGAACAATCACACCAAATCTTTAAGCAAGCAGGAGTCCAACCTAAGGCACCTCCATCCAATGACCACGGGTTTCAAATCTCACTCCTTTATGATCTATGCTGTGAAGTAGGCGGTCATAGTCTCCTGCTATCTCCGTGTTAAAAATTTCCATCCAGTTTATTATGTTAACCTTCAACTCCTCTAACAGTTCATCCCAAATAAAACTAAAATGGTTTTGATTCATACATAGGCCCATAGTTGCCGACCTAAATCCACAACGACCATCCAACTTGATATCCTTTATTCTTGAAATGTAGGGGTGAAATAGTTCTGGAATTTGATCTTTGAAACGGACAATATTGTTCACCGATTCATCCCCTGGATTAACTAAAACCAATGGTTATCGCATGGTCTGCTTTTTCTGGAAGCCGTTGATCGATTGCGTCATATTATGGGCTTTTGAGACTTTACAACTGTACTTGGTATTAGAGACTCTTGTGACGAAATGTAAGAGCTGTGTTGGGGAGGGTCACACCTGCTTTGTTTGGAATGCGCAAATGCGCTATGC
Source organism: Helianthus tuberosus (assembly GCA_030545235.1). Lineage (NCBI taxonomy): Eukaryota > Viridiplantae > Streptophyta > Magnoliopsida > Asterales > Asteraceae > Helianthus > Helianthus tuberosus. The sequence continues at coordinate 163,367,132 of CM060450.1, forward strand.
TTCGTAGTGCCATCTCTCCTTTGTTCTTGGACCTTTAAGTTTGGACGCTGATGTGCGTGTTTTAGGTGTGTTAGTTTTAGTAACTTTTAGCATGATTAGCTGCATTAAATTAATAACTTTTAACATGATTATATAGTTTTAAATTATAAGAAATGATTATTTGTTAAACTAAACACAGTCGGAAACTGTACCTATCGTTTGTAGTAAAGTTTATGTTAGAACCAATATCGAACCCAAAGGACACACCTTTTACTACTCAACTTTTGATTGCCAACTATTTAATTAATTCTCTTTTGTTTGTCTCTTAATTTACATTTAAAACAAGAAATTAAATGCAAGTAATAGAGAATTCATAGAGAATATCAAGAACACCATGAGTGTTGCTTTGAGTTTTCAACTCCGCTTAGGAATGAATTATAGTTAAGTTATTGGCAAACGATTTGGCAAATTTAAGTAAAAAGACCCGAATAAAGGCTTTTTTTTATTTACAATTTATGTTGTCTTGAGGTTCAAATAGAATTAGGTCTAGTTAAAGTTAATTTATTTCCCTTGCCTAGAAGAAGACTCATTTTGAAGAATAATATACTAGGTTTGGGATAAAGACATCCAACTCTTCTTCTTCTTCTTCTTCTTCTTCTTCTTCTGCAACACTATACTTTGCGATCCTTATAGTCGTGATCCCTCTTATGGATCCATCAGAGATACGTGTGGTGTGCCATATAGGTGTTAATGACACTTGTGATTGGTTAGGGTGATTGATCTTTATTTAACGGGTGGCATCATAATAATAAGATATACATATATAAAGACGTATATATTTTAACATGAGTTTACCAACTCTTGGTTGGCACCAAGCCTAATATGTAGACCGTGTTAGATAAGTCACTTAACCAAGTTTTGGCTTATCATTGAAGCCTAACATATAGACCGTGCAAGGCCAACAATGATATCCTTGATAAGTGAGGGTTGATTACAAGATGTGTTTCACCACAAATGGATCAACCTTTACCAAAATGAGATCCCTTTACTAGAATATGGGTTGTCACACACCATGAGTGTACTAATAGGCTTCACACCATTAAGTTTACCAAGAACACTCAAAATATCAAAGACCAAAACCGAAACACAAGCCCCATTAACGAAGAAGAATGGTAGAAAGAATTATAAAAAAACATAACACACCACTTTGCCAAAGTTTAAACATTTAATTCATACCAAGTTTCATTTATAACCCAAGCATAACAAGGAGTTTAGCCAAGAATGGCCATATAAACTTGTCCACAAACAATGATCATGGGAAATACCATGGTGAATTTAGTGTAAGAATCAAATAACTAATTGATGGTTGTTGATTACAAGTTCTCTCTCTCTCTCTCTCACTCTTTCTTTCTCTCTCTCTCTCTCTCACTCTGTCTCTCGCTCTCTTTCTATCTCACTCAAACTAAGCTATTACATGTGTTTTTTTGGAGTGATCCTAAACTCCTAGTGACCTCTCAATACTAGAGAGTATGTGTCTGAAAAACGGGAGAGGAATGAGTGGAATGGGTGTCACACCCTGCTAGTTGCGGAAGCGTGTTGCGTGTGACGTAAGAAAGGTAATCATTGCATCCAATCGTGTAAACAAATATAAGTTAACAGCGATGCCATATGTATTGATTTGAAACAAAAGTTCACAATGTTATCCAAAATATAGCGATTGCGTTTCATTACACTTCGAACAAAAGATTGTTATTGTCATAAAAGGCATTCGTTGTCATGTCATTCCCGTTTCCCGTGGTCTATAACCGGCTCATGTCTTGTTTCCTGAAATACATGTAGTTTTAAAAAGTTAAAAAAAGTTGAGTGAGTGCATGCAGTTATTGTTATCGTATGAAATCTCATAAGTGTTATCTTGTAATGAAATCATGGTATGTAATTAGCATTCATGGATTTTAAGGATCTATAAGTGTGTAGCTTGCACCCTGACATATGTGCCATAAGTAAGTAACCAAAGCGAGATAGCTTTGACATCATAGGGATCACAAAAGCACTCCTAAGGGTATACAAACCTAGAGTGGAGCGCACCTCAAGCTCGATAGATCTATACCTTTTGCACCTTGGTCACTAAGTGATTAATGGTTACTAATGCCACCATCCTACTTACGCACATTGATCATGCTATCATCTAAATCCATAGCTAACATACCGTTTACTTAACATGTATTTCCCCTCGATTGTTTTAAAACAAAACATTGAAATCAGTGAAAGGAGGGACATGAACTCACAAGTTTGCGTTCTGTGTATTGTAATACGGTAAGTGAGCATCCATACGCGTGAGTAACCTACATGTGTACTAGCTTTATTAGACACTAGGTCTTATCGGACCTCGTACAAGTTGTTCAACTTGAATTCTTTTTATGTTTTCAGTTGTCATATTTGGAACAACTTTGTATTTTAGAGTGTTGGTAGTTTATTCGTTCGATTGTTATATATATATATATTTCCTTCACAATGGTATATATATTTTGTTTGCATTGAATCATATGTGAACGAGCCTCACCCTTCACATGTCCTCGTGCCTTACACACATGTCATTGGGCCTCGCCCATGTCATTGGGTCTTGCCCATGTCTTTGGGCCTAGCCCATGTCATTGGGCCTAGCCCACATTTTATGTCATTGGGCCTAGCCTATGTCTTTTATGTCATTGGGCCTTGCCCATGTTTTAATGTCATTGGGCCTAGCCCATGTCTTTATGTTATTGAGCCTAACCCATGTTTTTATGTCATTAGGCCTAGCCCATGTCTTTTATGTCATTGGGCCTTGCCCATGTTTTAATGTCATTGGGCCTAGCCCATGTCTTTAATGCTATTGGGCCTAACCCATGTTTTTATGTGATTGGCCGTAGCCCATATCTTTTATGTCATTGGGCCTTGCCCATGTTTTTATGTCATTAGGCTTTGCCCATGTTTTAATGTTATTGGGCCCTTGCCCATGATTAAATGTTATTGGGCCCTTGCCCATAATTTATTGTTATTGGCCCATTCCTATGTATTCAAGTAATTTGGGCCTAGCCCAACTTGAGTCTTAGGAGTCCACATAGTTATATTTCTTGCATTTTTTTTTTTTTTGTAAAATTACTAAGTATGGAAATCATATTGTGTTCATCCTTTTATAAAGAATACTTAGTAATTTTTTATAAGTTTTCAACTTTCCGGATTTTTTTATCGGTAATATATATATATATATATGTATTCGTTAAGCGTCTAAAAATATATTATTTTTAGACTCGTCGTCGTAGCAGTTCCTCGCGATGACGATACGCCCATTTTGTTGTCGTCGGTTGTTATGTATTACTTTTTCGACCGATTTGTTTATATGTCATTATTTGGTCGATTGAAATATACTTTATTTCTTAGGTATATTTTCTTGTAATTTTTGGTTCTGCCGTCCGTATTGTCCGCTCACCCGTTTAACTCGTTTAAGGATGTGATATATATGAGTTCATATACATCCGTTAACTTAGCATTTCTTGGTAGATTGGGGATATTGTGTATATCTATTTATGTGTATTTATACTTGTTATCTTTCAAGTATTTTCTTGGTATCCTTTCTGTATTATTTAGATCACCCTAACATATCTAAATATATACACTTAGCACATAATATATATACACATTGATGAGTTTTCTCAATATATATATATATATATATATATATATTTCTCTAAAAAATATATATATTTATAAGTTTCATTTCTAACTTATAAAAAATCCTATAAGTGTTTAGAAACTTATTTAGGGGTTTTATTACTTAAACTTTTCACCAAAAAGTTCGTTTAACCATGATTAAAATCCTTTAGTGCGACTAACCATTTTAATCACACTTTAACCCCCGTTTAATCATGATTATGATTTTAGAAAATTTTTGCCATAGTTTCCCCTAAACTATGACATTTCTCACGTTTTCAAAACGCGTTTAATTCATCAATCAATTTTCCAAAAATCACCACAATTTTCAAATATCACAAAAATCATGTTTACATCACCAATCATACTTATTCCTTCAAAGATTCTCATGAACATTACTTTGCTTAAAGTTTCAAGTCTTCAAAGTTAACCATTTATTAAGTTAATTACTTACATAAACTTGATTATACTTGTTTTTCACTTTGAAAAATTCCCACATCTTTATGTAAAAATCTCCAAGACTTTTACATAACACTTTTGATAAATAATATCACAAAAACTTGTTTTATGTTAAAAATCAAGTTCATTAGTGTTTTAAAAACCTTGATTCATGATCATTCTAAGTTTAGTCTTTCAAGAATCACAAATCAAAGTTTACATACATAATACTCATAATCTTTGAAGTTGATGATCTTGTGTGATTTAAACATATATGTGTTTAACTCACATTTTTAAGTGTATCATGGCTAGATTAACACTAATCTAATTTACTACATGATATAAACCACAAGATCATCATAAATCTAGACTTTAAACCACTAATCTTAACAAAAACAACATAATCATCAAGATTACACTAACTAACTACACTAATCTACACAAATAATCACATAATAAGTCATGATTAGTATATTATTAAGTTTGAGATTAGGGTTTTTGATTATATTTTTCTTAATCTTCAAGATAATCAACTTGTACTTCTTAAATCTACACATAATAAGAAGCTTAAAAATGTTTAGAAGAAGCTTACAACTTTGCACAAGGTGATTAAGAAGTGATTTAGGCTCCAAGAACTCCCTAAATATTCCTCATGCCTAAACCATGCTTATATGTTCTTGAAATGACTAGATTATGTGTGATTTAAGGTGTTTTAGTGGAGTTTTATGGTGGGTTTGTGTTGTGCTTGTTGGCTGCCGAAAATGAAGGAGAACAAGGTGGGTTTGCTTGTTGAATGTTGGGTGAAAAGATGATGAGAATGAGACTTGTAATTTGGTTAAAATAATGAGATATGCAAGACTTTCAACAACAACTACAATCACAACCATACCCTATATCTTCCAAACATTCAAGCAAGATCAAGTGGGTGTGGGACCCATCTTGACCGTCCACCATTGGGGGGGGGGAATTATTATGTCTTTTTTTTTATAAAAAAAAGTATATATTTTGGTAAATATATAAAGTATGGTGATTAGTTGTTTAATTACACCATTAAGGGGTAATTAAGGGTTTGGATTGTTAATCGACCTTAACTAGTTCACTAAACTAGTAGAATTGTATTTCGACACTTTAGATGCCTTCCGTTTGGTCGTCGGCTAGTTTACGGCACTTTTGCGTCGTACCGACGAAGTTTTGTCGCAAGTTGTTATTCCACCGTCAAGCGATGCATGAAGTGATTTCGAGTCCCGAAACAAGCTTAACTAGTTCGCCATGTCTTCCGTTTAGTTGTTTTGGCGTCGGAAATATTATTTATTAGCTTGTCGGTTCAAAACGACAAGTTGTGGTGGTTGCAACGCAGCGCCGAAAGCTAATGTTTCGGACACCCCATTAATATCCTCATATTGTTTTCATGTATTTGTTATCATTTGTCATAATTTCGGAGTCCTGGAAATGCTAAATTAATAGTTCGGACGAGTTAAAATTGTTATATTTTAAACCGAACGGACGATTTTGTATTTAGGGCGTTGTAGCAGAAAGTTATGTATTTTGCAAGATGTGTTTTCACATTAGTGTTTTCATATATATATGGACTCAGTTATGTCATTCATGTGTCTTTTTTTTTCACCGTTTCGTTTTGTTTCAGCAACTTTGCTGGCATGAATAGTGTAACAGTGAATAGTGTGCGCAACACTTTCTACCAACACTTTTAGGACATGGTTTAATTGGTTTCGCGACACGACGAAAACCAACATATGTTATAGTGTTGTTCTCTTGTCCTATCACTGTTATCTAATGTACGATCCAGTTACGTAATTAAATTACGCTAATTGCATGAGATTATATACTAAAAATAGTGAATAGATTGTACGGAATCACCGGTTAATTGGCATTTGTCATAGTGGGATTCTAAGGCTTCTATTTATAGGCTAATTGGGTGTACGTGTGCACGACTATGCATGCTTAGGCACGGTCGTGCTTCATCCTTTTGCTTTACATCTCGTAGTCCTTGTTGTCCTTTATGTCTGATTCAACTTTAGGCACGAGCGTGCCTAGGGCAATGCACGGTCGTTCATGGACATGTGTCCTTATAGGGCTTCAAAAGGTGTCAGTCTTGTCAGATCTCGAAGCCTTTTTGTCTTCATCATGCATGACTGTACCTAGTGGTGCATGTCATACCTCCACGTATCGTGGACTTTTGTTTACCAATCTTGGGTTGACTTGTTGACTTGTATAGATGGGTTGATATGTACAACCGTGCCTATCTGGCAGTTTGCTGATTTCCTTGGAATCTTGGATTTTTCCGTCGTTTTCGCTTCTTTTTATCCTAGGCTGCAATTACCAAGTAGGAACGATTTAGATTATATTTTCAATGATAAAGTCATAAAATTTCCCATAAATTGGGGGTAATTATTGTAGGATCGTTGTCGGACCCGAAATGAGTCGATCAGAGGTGTTCTACTCAGAATGAAAGGCGGAAACAGACATAATGAGATGAATTCAGCAAGATATCACTTTTAACTGTCGTTTATATTAATCTGGAACAGTTTTACAACAAGACGACACTTCGACAGAGCTTCGCCGTCGGAAACACACATACAAGAACTTACTCAAGCGAAATCAGACAATACTATTTATAGGCCAGGTGATTCCGCTTGAACACGCTTCAAGCGGAATAACATTCAAGCGGGATAAGGCACTCAAGCGAGATAAGCAGTTTCAAGCGGAATAAGCATAAGTGATTTCGCTTGAAATAATGTGTCATTCTCAAGCGAAATTATATCATGTGATTTCGCTTGAACTTGCCTTATGACCTATTTTCTTGTTTTCCGTGCCCTGTGTAGTGCAAGACTCGATACAAGACGAAGTCTACAGATGCATGCACTAACAGACTCCCCCTCGAATGTTGACGAGTCTTAAGTGTCGAGTCTTCACATCTTTAGTCTTTATCAGTCTTTACATGTAAGCATCCTCAAACTTTATCTCTTTCTTCTCTTCATTATCAACAAACTCCTCTCGAACAATCTCTCCTCGGATGTCTTCAGACTCCCCCTTTCGATATGCTGGGATCGCAGTCTGGCATTTTGAAATCACAGAGTCCTCAGGTATCGGAACCTGACTCTCTATCACTTAGAACAACTAACCTGCACATTCTCTACCCAACAGTAAATTTCACAAATTTAACATTTGACAAATTTATCTATTCAAACTTCCTCAAAATAAACCAGAATCATTTATTAATGATAAAAACCTCAGATGACCACTTGTACTGAAAGATATTCAAAAACTTCTCATGCTCATCATGTTTAGCACTTGGAATTTTGAAAATCAGCTCTCCAACATCAGTTGTCGAAAACCTTTTTGAATTTTTCAAAATTTAAACTAAAACACACTGAAATCTTTTTGGATTTTTGAATGAAAAAAATGCAGTAAAGAAATATTTACAGACAATATTTTTGTGAGTTTGTGTAAGAGGATCAAATCAGTTCTTGACAAGTCACAAGTACCGTTGAGCTTCGTTACACATTAAGAATTAAACAATTCACTTAGATTGCCGATATACTGATCCACATAAATTCTCACACAAATTTCAACTGATTCAGGATATGAGTTAGGTGTTTTAAGGACTTAGACTCATTCATGTGTTCCACCTCTTGAATATACTCCCGTATCCAGATCCCAATATTCAGTCTTACAGGTGAGTATACCACAGATGATATCTGTAAAGGGTAAGATGCGAAACCGTGAGAGCTCAGGTCAGAACTTCCGTTCAGCAGAGAGATGACGGCTCGACTTTTGGTGGGTCCCCTTTAGAGGATCTTTTTTACAACAGCAATGATTATCAATTTTATTGTTTCATCATTTTTGCTGAGGGTGGCGCTATATTTCAAGCAAGCAGTAAAGTATTCTCCGGGGACTAGGCCATTGCTTCCGCAAAATCATAAGTCCCGGGATAATACCCCAGATATCACTGAGCATAAAGACCTAGTATCTCAGAAAGAGGGATCCTTCAAACGAAATTTCAGGGGTTACCTATATATCCAAGTAGTGTTCCCCACGAAATAAGCAAGTTTGAATTTAAGTTTATATCCCGAAAAAGTTTACTAAATGTGTAAAAACCTATCGGCATATCATCAGTGAGACTGTTTAACGCTATATAATCATTACATTTCTTTAGCATACTGTAACTGTCTACTGATGTACTATCATTTCCTCTTTTTAGACACCAAAACTCATTTTGAATTTTATCATGTTTTTGCCTTTTTCAAGTTTTCTAATGTTTTTGGATTTTCTGAAATAATACTCCCCCTAAAATGCAAACACATTAAAGAAAATTTGAAAACAAACTATACAAGAAAATTGACAACTGATATCGAATCGCTTCAATTCGCCATTCACTTGGCATAAACAATCAGAACTCCCCCTTACTCAAAACTATTTTCTCATTATGATTTCAAAACACTTAAGTTTGTTTTAACCAAAATGATTTTTCTGGAAAATAAGTTTTGTTGATTTTATCACTTGTAAAGTTCGGGGTTCATCATATTGTTTTCCAAACAATCACTTGTATGGTCAAATCAAGTTCAACTTAATAACCCTGATTTACCACTTGCAGTTGAAAATTTCTTCAACCACTTGAAAAATATAACAGTTTAAGAAAATACCACCTGTATCTTTACCAACTGTACCACTTGTAAGATTATCAACCAAGAAAGATGCTGATACCTGCTCCACGCTTACAAACCTGGGAGCTCCGGCAAGTCATACTTATCACTTATGAAAAACATACATCCAAGCTTCACCAAACTTGGATGTTTCCTCCTCAACTTCTCTTGGGTAAAATGTTGCTTTCTTTGTTTCATAAAAATCTTTTACCCCTTTGGCCTTTCCCTCGACCATTTTCCCAAACATCTTTTTAACATTTCCATTAAAAGCTTTTTCAATATCAAATTCATTCTTTTCAGAATAAAATTGATTTGAGATTTCAACTTTTCCAACTTTTGATTTAAAATTCTCAGCCCTCAATGGTGGAAAATGAACATCATCCATTGGCGGTACTGATTTTTCTTCTTTAACCTCCACATGTGGCTCATCTGACTTTGTGGAATCAGATTCATCACCAAGTTTCTCATAAAACTTCTTAACAACCCACATTTGGTTGTCATGTTTAGCTCTCTTTTGATAAAAATGAGTCTTTGAACATTCACCAACTTCATATGTTGAATTTTCAAAAATTTTGAATTTTTCAGTTGGTGGTTCATTTTTCTCAACAACTTTTTCTTTGAGTTTTTTAGAAACTCCCTGTTTTTTCTTTGTATCCAACGGACAATTCCATGCAATGTGACCAGCTTCATTGCATTTAAAACAGGTTCTAGTATCCTTTCTATGAAAAACTCCAGTTCCTATTCTCTTCTTTTCAGCAAGAAACTCTTGGTTTGATTGTCTCCAGAAAGTTTTCTTCTGTTCTTCCTCAGCACTTCCTCCTGAAACAAATTTAGTATTTGATTGAGAAATTTTTCCATTTTTATAATTTTCAGGTGGAATATAACCAAGGCCTTTCTTTTTGAAATTACCATTATGATTTGGTTTCTTTTGAAAACCAGAACCAGAACCGTAACCTTTTTTCTTGTTCAATCTTTGTTGAACTCTTGAAGTGTACTTTTTAGGTTTTTTAGAAAGATTTACATCTTTTATTTCAGAAATATTGATTTCTGTTAGTTTGAAAATCTTTTTGATCTTTTCAAATTTAACACTTCTTATTGGAAATTCCTCATCAGAATATAATTTGTCTGAATCAATCAATGTATATGCCACTTTGATTGCTTCGTCATTCAAATTAGATTTTTATAACAGAAATTCTTTATTGTACACCCGTTTAACCGACGTCTTTGAACTGTTGACCGACGAACTCGAACTTTTGACGGACGAACTTGAACACCCAGACTCGGACTTTGACTCAGACTTTAACTCCGACTCCTCATCTGTATCCAACACCTGATCGACCACCTTTTTAAATAACTCGGACTCATGATCAGTGTCAGACGATGTAAAAACAACGTCAATATTTTTTGGTAATTCATCGGTTATATCGGACTTTAACTTTATATTGACTGCTTTTTCGACTTGCTCCTCATTCGGTTTTCTAGGAGAATACCCTTCCCAAATCGGAGGCGGACACTTGTTTTAACTAGCACTTTGTTTCTTACCAGTATCCTTCTTCTTTGGCTTCTCATCTTTAAATGCTTCAAAACCTGCAATAGTTGGATAAATTCGGTCAATGAGATAATCAGAACTAGAATAACTCTGTAATAAACGTCTAATTCTCTCATTTTCAATCTTTTCTGTCTCAAACTCTTGCTGTAACTTGGCACATTCTTCAATATAATGATTTATCGCCTTCTGCTTTGTCATCATCACAACATTCATCATGGTTAATGCATCTTCTCTTTCAGAATTAGTCTTTTGCAGGCCAGTTACTGTTTTATTTAGCACATCGTAAGATTCTTTCACGTAGTTAAGATTGAACAATAATTGTTCTTTCATCTTTTCTTGCTCACTCAGTTTCTCATATTTTTCTGCACATTGCTTGCAAGATTCCAAACACTTCGAGCAAGGCTTGATGACTTCTACAATCTTTTCTACTTCGATTATTTTCTCCACCCCAATCACTATTTCAGCTTCAACACCTTCTCAGCTTTAACTTCTTCATTTTGAACAGTCTCTTCTTTTTTATCAACACTTTCACTCTTCATTTTCTTTTGTTCTTTTGCTGCACGTCTCTGACGTGCTGTCGTAGGTACACGCAAATTTAATCCCAATAACAACTATAGATAGTGGTAAGAGGGTATCGAACTCAGGGAGTATGTGGAAAGTGTGTTGATTTTATAGCTTTGCAATTAAACTACAATTAACCTAATTTGCAGAAAATAAAGATCAATGAATTAGATTGTTGTTTTAGAAAACTAAATTAAAAACTAATTGCAAATCAAATGTTGGTTGTAAAACAGATTAGGAGAAAACAATGACCATTTTAGGATTCAGTTTCTTTAAACAATTGTGTGAAATTCCAACTAGAAAGAGTTACATAGACATAACTCGTGCATAAATAATCGAAGTGATAAAAGGGAACAAAGTACTCGGATTTATAAACGCGAGGTTGTTTCCCGATGATCAATTAATCAATAACCAACCCTAACCCTTCCCGTGATATCTCGATTGCCAACGGCACCAAGAACGTACAATTGAGACTAGAAATTGCACTATCGATTAACAAGCTACAAACAATTATGCATACACCATGATATTCAAGCAACGCAAGTTATCATTCTAGAAATTCAGAAATAAACACACAAAAGTTCAAGAGAAACCTTCACCTAAGATGATCACCGAAAGTTTTAGCCACACATAGCTTGGTGAATCATCATAGCAATCAATTCAATGTTCATACAAATCGAAATCACAAACCGAATGTTAGCAATTGTTCAAAACCAAGCCAAGATAGCCAAAATCGCCCCTAGTGTCTCCAATAACCGACCAATCATCAGAATCACCATAAAACTGCATAAATGATGGCAGTTACAAGTTGTTCGCTGACTCCACCGTAACTTACGGTGACACCGTAAGTTACGGTGCACATAATAGTGTTACGGTGGCTGTTGTCTGAGTTACGGTAGGATCCAGGTAGAATTCAGGTCCACCTCTTTTCTTTGTGCCTCACCAATGCTGCCGCCAATAGCCCCTAATGCAGCCCACTATGTGTCCCCACTTCACATGTGTGTGGATTCAATAGTCATGTGATGTTGTCAGCCCAAAAGTAACGTGAATGAGAGCTGCCAATATTGTCATAATGATGTTTCTGTTGATCAAAGTCAAAACCCTCTCAAGAGCCCCTCAATGTTGACGTGTTCACGTGAACTTTAAATGATGATGATGTGTTTCCAAGAAGTCAATTTCACGTGTGATGAGCCCCCTTGCCATCAAAACCCTTTGCTGCGTGTATGACGGCTGCTTCCTTTCTTCAAGAATTAATATCATTCGGCCCACTATCTCCAATCCATGTGATGTTTGATGATGATTGTTACCAACACACAAAACCTTCCCCAGGTCCACGTGATTGTTCGCTGCCCAAGCCCACATGTGCAGCCCATTATCATCGAGAGTTGCCTCCACTTTCAATTGTTCCCCTTGTGATGAATGATATTGTTATAAATTATAATAATCACCAAAAGTCCTTGTATCCAACTTGTGATTTACGTGACCCAAAAACAAAGAATATTGGAGAGGTGTTGACTTTGTGTGATGGCTCCAATTAATGATTCTGATAAGGATTGCTATATTCAAACTAAAGCCCCTCACGTGAAGTCCTTTTAATTCTTTGAACCACAAAGTCACGATGCTATTTAATTTCCAACCGTAGCCTACGCGTTCCAATTTAACCGAATTAAGCGATTTACCTGTAAAACACACGAACACTCGTAGTTATCACATTCACGATACATAACCGTGTAAATTATGGGATATGCACGTATTTAGCTCATTTAAGGGTTGTCCTACGGACCACCCGTCACATCCCCACACTTAACCGTTGCTTGTCCCAAGCAACTCATCAAATCAATTTCTCAACAAGTGATCAATGTAAACCAAGCAAAAACAAGCAATCCTTTTACTAACCCCTTTTTAACACCCAACTAATGCACCCCTCACTATGTCTCTCCTCTCGGTTACAATTAAGCACTAGCAATATGAGCTAGACACACAAAGGCTAACGGGCGGTTGCACAACTATAGGCTTGTACCTAAATCGATCCTTCTCCTAAAACATGTCAAACATGAATGCAAATCAAAGGGACTTTCAAGGTTGTAACGTGGCTAGGTGTATGGGTAGGAAATGGAATATATATGAAGTAGCGAAAATTTAACCCGGTCTTTTTATTACACCATAAAACAAACTAACAACTACCAAAGTAAACTACTACATACAAGATAACTAAACATCATTTTTTTTCATTTTCCATTGCTTTTTCTCTTTTTTTTCTGATTTTTTTTAAACAACAAATATACAATGAAGCATCAAACATATCTACATCATACTACTCAAACCCTTACTTCTAACACTATAAGACCGGGTTAAATTGGGTAAATTTTTAGGTAAGTAGCTAGGGGTAACAAATGATAGGCTTTTAGGCACAAAATTGGGCAACTAAATGTCCAAACCCCCACCCCTCTCGCAACCATGCTCATATATATAACTTATGAGGTCCAACCCCCCAAATCCCACACTCACACACACTAAAGATGAGGCTACCTAGATGCCCTTATCCTTTTCGCATTAACGTTCAACTAAGGCCTCGAACCGCATTCAAGCACAAGTTCTAATGCACCCCCACCCGTTTCCACTCTCATCAAAGACAATCTTTATTTATGTACAAGTGTGGCTACAACTCTCACCAAGAATGAAAGGGTATCAAGGGTTGCCGGTGCACCATTTGGGGTTAATCTAGGGTGTTCAAATTCTCACAATGTTTTGCTTGACTAAAAATTTTTCAAAATCTTCAAAAATTCCCCCCATCCCCACACTTGGGATACATTGACCCCAATGTATGGTTTTAGGAGGCTTTGATCACTAAAATTCATTCAACATCAACAAACACTTAAACACTCAAACCCCAAATTTCTTTTTGAATTTTTCATTTTATATAATTTTTTTATGTTTTTCTTCTTTTTAAAACATGACACCACCAACTCGCACCAACCCAACATAACATCACAAACTAACACCACCCAACCGCCCAACCATAAACAAAACAAGCTAAATAACTACTACCAATATTTCAAAGCTAAAGAACACAACAAGACTAAGGAAAGAGTACATTGACCTGGTGAAGTTTTCCACAACAGCTGTTGTAGATAATCCGACTTCCTATCACCACCTTCACACAAATATCCGTACATCCTCCCCACACTTGAATGTTGCCATGGCCCTGAAACATAGAAAGATAAAAACAACAAGATCAATATAAAATCCCGGGTTGCCTCCCGAGCAGCGCTAAGTTTCGAGTCTTCAGCTAGACCGTGCCACCACCATTTATGGTGGCTCAAAGAATCGGTTCCTATCACCTCCCCCACTGTAGCTTGTCATTGGGCAAAATGCATCCGTCTCATTTTGACTCGGTGGGTAATCAAATACACTCCTGCTTGAACCCATATGTGTTTCTTCACGGTCCGGTGGGTGCTTTTTTCTCAATCTTTGAAACACATTTTTCATACAATCACTAGACTCACCACCCTTCCTCTCAATGGGCTCATAACTAATCACTCTAGTTTGAACATCAAAGTACAACTTACGGTTCTTTTCGGTCATGGTAATAATCTCGTCTCTACAATTAATTTGAGCATTTGCTGTGTATAGAAACGGACGACCTAAGATTACCCTTTGTTGTGCTGCCATGTTGGTAGAAGCATAGTCCAGAACTAGAAAATCCACCGGGTATTCAAATTCTCCCAACTGAATCTTAACATTCCTAACCATTCCCCGTGGACTCCTCCAACTTCCATCCGCCAAGCTCACCATGGTGTCTATACCTTCAAGTGGACCAAAATCGTACATATCGTATAGATCGCTTGGTAGTACACTCATGCTTGCCCCGTAGTCCAATAATGCGTGAGGGATTTTTAATTTTACCACACGGATAGGCACGATTGGCACTTCATACTCTTTATCATTCTCGACTTCGGCATCTTTTTTCAAAACCTGCATTCACTTGATACGAAGAAGTTAGCAATGTTTCATTAAATTTAGTATTTGGAACGGTGCTTACCACATTGATGTTAATGCTTTTTGTGTTCTTGGGATTTGTCACCGTGTCACTTGGTAATTGACCTTTTGCTTTCTTCAATATCGCCACGTCACTTGCAAGTTGACCCATTTGAGTGGTCAACGATTGGATGCTTTTGTCACGAACCTCGTCCTTTTGCATCCGAACCTCATCACGTTGGTTCATTCGTTGCATTTCACTTTGCATCGCCTTCAACATCTCCATCATCTCATTTCCACCCGAAGAGCTTTGACCCGTTTGATATTGCCTTTGAAATCCTTGGTTTCCTTGGAAATTCGGGTTAGCTTGATTTGAAGGGTTCCCATACCGAAAATTTGGGTGGTTCCTCAACCCGGGGTGGTAGGTATTAGAATTCATGTTGTTGTAGTTTCTACCACCCCCTCCTTGACCTTGACCTTGAACCGCATGAACCTCTTCATATTGCCCTTCCACCATTCCTTGGCAATTTTCAGCCGCATGACCTATTTCATTACACAAAGCACAAACGTCATAAATTTGATTAGTGGTTTGAACATTACCATCATCTATTGCATGCACTTGAGGTCGGGCAATGGCCGGTCGGGCTCTCCTTGATGCTTGAGCCTTTCTCTTTGATGTAATTGCCATATTCTCTAAGAACTCCCAATCATCATTTTCATAATTTGTGCCAAAAGTCCCACAGGTAATGGACATTAAATCGCGAGCATCTTCAGCACTCAACCCCTCGTGGAAGGCATTCATCAACTCCCAAAGTTCAATCCCATGGTGAGGGCA
Source organism: Helianthus tuberosus (assembly GCA_030545235.1). Classification (NCBI taxonomy): domain Eukaryota; kingdom Viridiplantae; phylum Streptophyta; class Magnoliopsida; order Asterales; family Asteraceae; genus Helianthus; species Helianthus tuberosus. The sequence continues at coordinate 163,382,820 of CM060450.1, forward strand.
ATTTTTAATCATCATATTAAAACGTTCAAATACCTCATGGAACATCTCACCATGTTGTTGTTGGAAGCTCCTCAATCCTTTTCTAGCATCGTTGGTCTTTTGGGCGGTGTAAAATTCATCTAAGAAAATTTGTTGCATCTCCTCCCAAGTATATATAGATGCTGAAGGCAAAGTGTAGAACCACTTCTTTGCCTTATCCTCCAAAGAAAATTGAAATAATACCAACTTGATATCATCGGCCGAAAAACCTTGACTCCCAAGAGTATTGCAAATTGAGTCATAGGCCTCTAAGTGGAAATACGGCTCCTCCGTTGCTAGCCCTTTGTATTTCGGCAAACTTTGTAAAGAATTAGTCCTTACTTCAAAAGTTCTTCCTTCATTGTTGTGAGGGATAACTACCGGTGAAGGGTTTTGAGTAATTATCGGCCTGAAATGTGCTTCTATTCCCCGTGCATGTTCCCTAAGATGCCTTCTTGGAACACCCAATCGACCCCTTGGACGAATAGGACCCATAGGTCTTGGTATATGCCCTTGTGGTGCGAACGGTGGTTGAAATTGTTGTTGTGGCATTGGTTGGTGTTGAATCGGCCTTTGGAATTGAGGTTGTACGTTTTGCGGCCGAACTTGTTGCAATGGAATAGGGCGTTGCACTTGTAGCCCTTGTGGTCTTGGCCGAATATGTTGCGGTAGGAGTTGTTGTTGTTGTGGCACTCCACCTACATTTGCCATTCCTTGAGATTGACTTTGCACATAACCAAACTCTCCTTGATCACCATCACCCCCATAAGCATAAGCATACCCATCTTCATCATAACCCTCAAAATCTTCGTATCCTTCCTCATATCCATCTCCCCCTATACCCGAAGTTTTCCCAAATGGAATGGTCGAGTATTGAAAACCCGACTGGTTTGATGGTTTAAATGTTGAAGTTGCATGAACGACCGTTGAACCTTGGGGTATTGAATAATGTGAAGATGACTGACCCGAAACTGGGAAGAAATGAGTGAGTGGTGGAATCGTAGTAGATGGGCTAAAAGTAAGACTAGGTTCGACTTGAGTAGTGTTTGGTGGTGTGGTGTTAGTTGGTGTAGTGTCATGAGGTGGAGTAGGATTTGTAGTGGTATTAGGTATTGTTGTGTTTGGTGATGGTTGTGTGGAAGTAGGTATAAATGATGAGGTCGTTTGACCCGTTGTGGGTGGTACTTGTGTTTCTTCCATGATGTTTCTTGGTGTAATGGGTGAAGTGGGCGAACCAATGATTCTGTTTTCGCTTAGTAAAACTCTGTTTTGCCTTAGCGTTCGTTCGATTTCCGGATCAAATGAAAATGGTGACGCTTTGTGAGAGCCTCTAGTATGCATGCACCTGTAGAACCTGCACACTAAACACACCAGTGTAAACCCGAAAATAACAAAGCAAAACTAACAAACTGACACACGTTGCGCACTACTCCCCGGCAACGGCGCCAAAATTTGACGTGTTGTCGTAGGTACACGCAAATTTAATCCCAATAACAACTATAGATAGTGGTAAGAGGGTATCGAACTCAGGGAGTATGTGGAAAGTGTGTTGATTTTATAGCTTTGCAATTAAACTACAATTAACCTAACTTGCAGAAAATAAAGATCAATGAATTGGATTGTTGTTTTAGAAAACTAAATTAAAAACTAATTGCAAATCAAATGTTGGTTGTAAAACAGATTAGGAGAAAACAATGACCATCTTAGGATTCAGTTTCTTTAAACAATTGTGTGAAATTCCAACTAGAAAGAGTTACATAGACATAACTCGTGCATAAATAATCGAAGTGATAAAAGGGAACAAAGTACTCGGATTTATAAACGCGAGGTTGTTTCCCGATGATCAATTAATCAATTACCAACCCTAACCCTTCCCGTGATATCTCGATTGCCAACGGCACCAAGAAAGTACGATTGAGACTAGAAATTGCACTATCGATTAACAAGCTACAAACAATTATGCATACACCATGATATTCAAGCAACGCAAGTTATCATTCTAGAAATTCAGAAATAAACACACAAAAGTTCAAGAGAAACCTTCACCTAAGATGATCACCGAAAGTTTTAGCCACACATAGCTTGGTGAATCATCATAGCAATCAATTCAATGTTCATACAAATCAAAATCACAAACCGAATGTTAGCAATTGTTCAAAACCAAGCCAAGATAGCCAAAATCGCCCCTAGTGTCTCCAATAACCGACCAATCATCAGAATCACCCAAAAGACACCATAAAACTGCATAAATGATGGCAGTTACAAGTTGTTCGCTGACTCCACCGTAACTTACGGTGACACCATAAGTTACGGTGCACATAATAGTGTTACGGTGGCTGTTGTCTGAGTTACGGTAGGATCCAGGTAGAATTCAGGTCCACCTCTTTTCTTTGTGCCTCACCAATGCTGCCGCCAATAGCCCCTAATGCAGCCCACTATGTGTCCCTACTTCACATGTGTGTGGATTCAATAGTCATGTGATGTTGTCAGCCCAAAAGTAGCGTGAATGAGAGCTGCCAATATTGTCATAATGATGTTTCTGTTGATCAAAGTCTAAACCCTCTCAAGAGCCCCTCAATGTTGACGTGTTCACGTGAACTTTAAATGATGATGATGTGTTTCCAAGAAGTCAATTTCACGTGTGATGAGCCCCCTTGCCATCAAAACCCTTTGCTGCGTGTATGACGGCTGCTTCCTTTCTTCAAGAATTAATTTCATTCGGCCCACTATCTCCAATCCATGTGATATTTGATGATGATTGTTACCAACACACAAAACCTTCCCCAGGTCCACGTGATTGTTCGCTGCCCAAGCCCACATGTGCAGCCCATTATCATCGAGAGTTGCCTCCACTTTCAATTGTTCCCCTTGTGATGAATGATATTGTTATAAATTATAATAATCACCAAAAGTCCTTGTATCCAACTTGTGATTTACGTGACCCAAAAACAAAGAATATTGGAGAGGTGTTGACTTTGTGTGATGGCTCCAATTAATGATTCTGATAAGGATTGATATATTTAAACTAAAGCCCCTCACGTGAAGTCCTTTTAATTCTTTGAACCACAAAGTCACGATGCCATTTAATTCCAACCGTAGCCTACGCGTTCCAATTTAACCGAATTAAGCGATTTACCTGTAAAACACACGAACACTCGTAGTTATCACATTCACGATACATAACCGTGTAAATTATGGGATATGCACGTATTTAGCTCATTTAAGGGTTGTCCTACGGACCACCCGTCAGTCTCTCCTTCAGCTTCTCCAAGCGATCTGCAAAATAAAAATGAAAACTTTCAGGAGTTAGATGAGTTTTTGCAACATTAATATGTCTTTTTTCTTCATCATCACCACTGTCATCAGTTGGTGATTTATCAAAATCTATTATCTTCTCAGAACTATCATCTGAAGAACTAGAATCAGAAGGTGTTTGATCAAAATCTATTGTCTTATCAGAACTATCATCTGAAGTAACAGAAACAGATGATGTTTGATCAAGAACATTTGCTTCTTCTGAACTTTCATCGGATGAAACAGATTCTTCTTCTTGATTCTTCACATGAACACCAATCGCTTTCATCCACTCTGTAAACAATTCAGGCTCTTGAACTAACTTTGCAATGAAAGCTTTAAAATTCCCATTTTCATCAACAAACTGATCCCAGCTGAACCCTTCAAGTAATTTTTCATCATCTTGATTTATTAGACATGCTTTACTATTATCTGAAATATATTTGTTCCAACTGAATCCTGGAGCCATTTTCTCATCATCTTGATCAATGATACCAAAATAGGCTTTCTTGTTTACGTCTTCGATCATTTTCCCATGAGCAGTTGATGTTTCTTTTTGTTGATATGGTATAAATAATCGAAGTGATAAAAGGGAACAAAGTACTCGGATTTATAAACGCGAGGTTGTTTCCCGATGATCAATTAATCAATAACCAACCCTAACCCTTCCCGTGATATCTCGATTGCCAACGGCACCAAGAACGTACGATTGAGACTAGAAATTGCACTATCGATTAACAAGCTACAAACAATTATGCATACACCATGATATTCAAACAACGCAAGTTATCATTCTAGAAATTCAGAAATAAACACACAAAAGTTCAAGAGAAACCTTCACCTAAGATGATCACCGAAAGTTTTAGCCACACATAGCTTGGTGAATCATCATAGCAATCAATTCAATGTTCATACAAATCGAAATCACAAACCGAATGTTAGCAATTGTTCAAAACCAAGCCAAGATAGCCAAAATCGCCCCTAGTGTCTCCAATAACCGACCAATCATCAGAATCACCATAAAACTGCATAAATGATGGCAGTTACAAGTTGTTCGCTGACTCCACCGTAACTTACGGTGACACCGTAAGTTACGGTGCACATAATAGTGTTACGGTGGCTGTTGTCTGAGTTACGGTAGGATCCAGGTAGAATTCAGGTCCACCTCTTTTCTTTGTGCCTCACCAATGCTGCCGCCAATAGCCCCTAATGCAGCCCACTATGTGTCCCCACTTCACATGTGTGTGGATTCAATAGTCGTGTGATGTTGTCAGCCCAAAAGTAACGTGAATGAGAGCTGCCAATATTGTCATAATGATGTTTCTGTTGATCAAAGTCAAAACCCTCTCAAGAGCCCCTCAATGTTGACGTGTTCACGTGAACTTTAAATGATGATGATGTGTTTCCAAGAAGTCAATTTCACGTGTGATGAGCCCCCTTGCCATCAAAACCCTTTGCTGCGTGTATGACGGCTGCTTCCTTTCTTCAAGAATTAATATCATTCGGCCCACTATCTCCAATCCATGTGATGTTTGATGATGATTGTTACCAACACACAAAACCTTCCCCAGGTCCACGTGATTGTTCGCTGCCCAAGCCCACATGTGCAGCCCATTATCATCGAGAGTTGCCTCCACTTTCAATTGTTCCCCTTGTGATGAATGATATTGTTATAAATTATAATAATCACCAAAAGTCCTTGTATCCAACTTGTGATTTACGTGACCCAAAAACAAAGAATATTGGAGAGGTGTTGACTTTGTGTGATGGCTCCAATTAATGATTCTGATAAGGATTGCTATATTCAAACTAAAGCCCCTCACGTGAAGTCCTTTTAATTCTTTGAACCACAAAGTCACGATGCTATTTAATTTCCAACCGTAGCCTACGCGTTCCAATTTAACCGAATTTAGCGATTTACCTGTAAAACACACGAACACTCGTAGTTATCACATTCACGATACATAACCGTGTAAATTATGGGATATGCAAGTATTTAGCTCATTTAAGGGTTGTCCTACGGACCACCCGTCAGTCTCTCCTTCAGCTTCTCCAAGCGATCTGCAAAATAAAAATGAAAACTTTCAGGAGTTAGATGAGTTTTTGCAACATTAATATGTCTTTCTTCTTCATCATCACCACTGTCATCAGTTGGTGATTTATCAAAATCTATTATCTTCTCAGAACTATCATCTGAAGAACTAGAATCAGAAGGTGTTTGATCAAAATCTATTGTCTTATCAGAACTATCATCTGAAGTAACAGAAACAGATGATGTTTGATCAAGAACATTTGCTTCTTCTGAACTTTCATCGGATGAAACAGATTCTTCTTCTTGATTCTTCACATGAACACCAATCGCTTTCATCCACTCTGTAAACAATTCAGGCTCTTGAACTAACTTTGCAATGAAAGCTTTAAAATTCCCATTTTCATCAACAAACTGATCCCAGCTGAACCCTTCAAGTAATTTTTCATCATCTTGATTTATTAGACATACTTTACTATTATCTGAAATATATTTGTTCCAACTGAATCCTGGAGCCATTTTCTCATCATCTTGATCAATGATACCAAAATAGGCTTTCTTGTTTGCGTCTTCGATCATTTTCCCATGAGCAGTTGATGTTTCTTTTTGTTGATATGGTTGATGAGCAACTTGTTGATATATGGCTTTCCGATAATAATCATCTTTTCCAAAAGGATTCTTTGCTCCACTAGCCTCTTGGTTTTTGCATTCTCTCTTGAAATGACCTTTCTCCCTGCATCGAAAACAAGTAACTTTAGATTTATCAAAACCTAAAGTAGACACATGTGCATCCAAAAAATCATTTCTTCCTGTGATAATTTTAAACTTTTCTGCTCTTCTCAAAACACTAGCTAGACACCATTTGATATCCATGAGCTCCATCTCTTCAGCGTCTATCTGATCGTAATCCTCTTTTGTCAACATAGGATTTCCGATCCTCCCTGCAACCAAACCTTCATAGGATTGTAGCACAATTGCAAGTAATGCCATGTGATCTTTTGCAATTTCTTCAGAAAAACTTTGACCATCTGGAAGATTCAATGCAATGTTGCACTGTATCACACAACCATTTCCATTTTTTGAACTTTGAGAATGAAAGCTTGAATTTGAACTCTTCGGATTAACATTTGGATACGAAGAAAATCCACTGGTACTGTTTGGACTTGGATCAGCATTTCCAGATGACTCTCCAGCACTAAAAGCAGTTTGAATTTTTGGACTCTTTTCAGCCTCTTGAACACTGCCTTTGTAATACATCTTCACATCTTGTTGACCACTTGGATTATTCATCCTCGCAGTCTTTTGTTGTTCAAGATCTTGACCCTCAATCTTCTCGATGAACTGAGAAATTGTCAAACCATCATATACTCCAGTATTCTTCAAAATCATCAAAAATGTACCCCATTCTTTTTGAGGTAAAGCATCAGCTAATTTGTCAACCCATTCCTCTCGATCTTTGGTTATGCTTAACAGTGACATAGAACGCACTAAGTGGCAGTATCTTTCAATCAACTTCTTTGTATCTTCCCCTGGCAGACTTGTGAATAGATCAAATTCTTTCTTAAGCAATGACTTTTTACTTTTTATCATCTTATCACTTCCCTCAAACTTGATTTTAAGAGCATCCCAAATTGATTTTGAAGTTTTGTCATGTTGAAGCAATACAAAGATGTCTTCTTTAATAGCTTGCTGAAGTAGACTAATCATCATCTTTTCAGCTCTGTACATGTCTCATTCTTTATCATTGAATTCAGAAATTTCTTTTTCAACTTGCAGATCAGTACGTGGTAGTACATATTTTTACAAAATACACTCCCAAGATCTCAAGTGATTAGCTTGAACCCAGTTTTCAAACCGATCTTTCCAACCGTAATACTCTTCAATGCTCATTAGCTTCGGGGGTTTTTGCGTAGTTCCAGTTTCGTTTTCCAAGTTCATGTTTTGAGCAATAGTGGCCGGAGTAGTCGGAGATGTTGCAAATGCGTTGTAAAATTCTTCGCTCATGATTCGGAAACTTTTTGACAAACACAGTCACTTTCAAGCGAGATTAAGCTTCAAGCGAGATTACCTGCACACATCTTCAAAAGAAATAAGGATTCAAGCGGGATTAGTATTTCAAGCGAAATCACCTGATTTCGTTTGAATTTCAAGCGGAATATCAGGTTGAAGCGGAATCACTGATTCCGTTTCAAACTTTCAAGCGGAATAACCTTTTTCAAGCGGAATCAGGTATTCCGTTTGAAATGACAACAACTTTTCAAGCGGAATTAAAAGATTTTTTCAAGCGAAATTAGAACTTTTGTCCATTTTTGTCATTTTTAAGCTGAATTTTGGTCTGAATTTCTCAAGGGTTTGTTAAAACATTGTTTCGCTTATGTTGTGAAAAAATTAGGCCATTTTATCCGTGAAAAGTTGTTCAATTGATAAAAGAAGGTGTAGATGTTAGAGAATGAGATGAAATCAAGCTGAAAACTGCAGAACTCCTCCTCCTGAGCTCTGATACCACTTGTAGGATCGTTGTTGGACCCGAAATGAGTCGATCAGAGGTGTTCTACTCAGAATGAAAGGCGGAAACAGACATAATGAGTTGACTTCAGCAAGATATCACTTTTAACTGTCGTTTATATTAATCTGGAACAGTTTTACAACAAGACGACACTTCGACAGAGCTTCCCCGTCGGAAACACACATACATGAACTTACTCAAGCGAAATCAGACAATACTATTTATAGGCCAGGTGATTCCGCTTGAACACGCTTCAAGCGGAATAAGGCACTCAAGCGAGATAAGCAGTTTTAAGCGGAATAAGCATAAGTGATTTCGCTTGAAATAATGTGTCATTCTCAAGCGAAATTATATCATGTGATTTCGCTTGAACTTGCCTGATGACCTATTTTCTTGTTCTCCGTGCCTTGTGTAGTGCAAGACTCGATACAAGACGAAGTCTACAGATGCATGCACTAACAATTATGCACTAAAAACAAGTATAATTCATGGCATATCAAACGCTCACGGGTGTTTTGCAATATAACATGCGGTTTTTGTCGCTTTTCAGTGGGTTCAATAATGCCTTGATCTTCGACATCATACTTTATTTCACTTGTTGGGGTTGTGACAACATTTGTTGTTTCACATGATCTAATTCTTTTTTCGGTTCAAGCTCTTCATTCTTAAGTTTTGATGGTTTAAGGTCAAGCTTTCTCCAGAATATGTCTACTGAACCAAGCATGACACATTCTATCATAAGAGAGTCTCGTAGACCAAAAGATCGTACCATCTTGGTTAGGACAATACCTAAACTTTACTCTTATTTTCTTTAAAGTTTACAAGCTTAATGAAGTACTAACAATCCCCAAACCTAGCCTTGATTAAAATTATGACTTAAGAGTTGAAATCTTCAAAATCTTATGGGTCCTATCAAAATCCAAATATCAAGACAGTATATACACAAACAATGTCTCTATGGGATAATTGTCCTTACCCTAAACAACCCCAAATGTTTGTACATGCGTGATTATCAAACGTTCTCACAAGTGTCATTCTTTACATCAGGGGCACGACCTATTATGGGTTGTGAATTTATGTATAACACGCGTTGTATGTCTCACATCTCTGATACATAGTGTTATATTCCTACTTATTATGTGTTGGGAGGCAATTTTGCTTATATTTTTACATCCAAGTCTCGTTTATACAAATCCTGAAGTGGTTTACCTCATGCAACTTTTTGTTGGTGGTGTTGTGGGTGATTGGAATTGAAATAGGGATGAGAGAGTGCGTTCAAACTTCTTAATTTTAAGGTGCGTTAGGTTCATAGATTTTTTATAAATGAATCGAAAGTGGAAATTTAACATGATGTTTGGTTGCTAAAGTTACTAATGAAATTCGAAATTGAAAGAAAAGGGAGAGGGTGTTTTTCTTTAATTTTTTAATGGTAATCTCAAACATTCCAATGGAATGTTTAGAATTCCATCACAAGTATAAAGGAATGTAAATTTCTTTAATTGTGGGAAGACTTTCCAATTACAATTTCCTCGATTGGCCTACTAAACACAGTTTTGATGGTTTGATGGTTATGTTCCAGGTTCCTCACATTAAACCTCCAAGCACGACGCGTTCCGTCGTAAAATCCTATCAGCAAAAAATGGTTTTCAATTTTTTTGCTGCTAGTTTTCCTAAGCGTGGCTATACTTTTGTGTTCGCCGCTACGGCTGCATTAAAGCCATACCCTCACGTCCTTATCTCCCTGTTTCTTCGATCGTCTAGTAACAATGACGTAACCAATTTTAATTCCCCTTTTTGGCCCACGACTTCGAGTCATCTTGGGCATAAAATCCACAGGTAGGGGGCTTGCTCGTCATCCACTGACTCCTGCTTGATTTATTCTACATAGTCGGGTTCGCCTGCATATACATTCTGTGGATAGTTTTGCTAGGCGTAAGAAGGTTCACCGTCGTATTCGTTGTAGGGATAGTTTTGTTGTGCGTACGCAACGTTACACCTGTATTCGTAACCTAGATAGTCGTATTCGCATTCACCGTCAAGGGTAGAAAACTGAAACAAGTTAATGGTTAAAAGGTGACCATAAATCTAACGACTAATGTAAATAAGTAATTAAATGCTTACCTCATTTAGGTCTGGGAATAAGGATTCCTTGGGATAAGAACAAACGACGGACACGACTTCCTTATACCAGAGTGTTCTCTAGAACAAACGTGCTTGTGTTAGAAATATAGAAGATGATTGTGGTTTGAACTATTGGATCGTTTGAATCGAATAATTTTTTGTATCCAATTAAAAGAATCGAATAAATTTTTGTGGAGCCTTTGATGTGTGTAAAATGCAACATATAAATTACATCAAATGAGGCATAAAACTAACCCTTTTTTAGTACTAATGTTGGAAAAAGTGTGCTTTTGTCTTCCTTTTGTATTTTCAGGACCGAATGAGCATAAATACAAAGAAAAGGAATAAACGTGGCATGCTCGACCCCTCGACAGCATCTTCCCAAGCAAAAACAAAGAAACAGAAGGCTGACCACGACCCCATGCCCAGCGGACAACGGGGCCTGGCCAGATACCTCCAGAAAATACAAAGCAATAGAAGCTTCTATTCCCAGCACGGGGGCATGCCCAGCTCAACACGGGCCGTGGTCAACGCTAAGATTCGTAGAATCCAACAAATCTTGATAGTATAGATACGCTTCTGCACACGGGGCCGTGCCCAGCGAACACAGGGGCGTGTGGAGCTAATGCAGAAAAATTGTAATTAATGAAGAAAGAGAAAGAGGATGGACACGGGGCCGTGCCCAATGGACACGGGGCCGTGTCCGGGCTTCTGTGCAGGCTATAAATAGGGGTGCTTGGTTCACTTCAAGGGCATCCCTTGGAAAACCACCTCTCTCTCACTTCACCCACACTCCACCACCATCACAACACCCACATCCACCACCATCATCCATCATCCACCTTAGAGTGTGTGTAGTAGTCTCGTGATCCAAGATTGATAGTAAGAGTTCTTAACAATCAAAGGCCATGTTTGCGTAAGTCTCTTACATCACTTGGTGAAGACAAGCATTTAGTGTAATACTTTTGATTTTTAATCTTTTCGCACTTTTTATTTGGTTTTGTATTAATGACTTTAATAACTAGTTTCTTATGTTGAAGGTGAAACTTCCTTATCATTTGTCCGTGGTGTCTTGGCATTATTTTACTGTCTATATAAAATAAAAGATTTACACCATTCGTATCTCTACGGTCTATATAGAGATATGTTGGCTACCTGGTCGGGGGTTAAGGAATGGTTTGGTAAGGTTCTTTCCTTGTTCAATGTATAGATCCTGCAAGGACCTGGGTCAAGCTTACTAGGACCTCCTTCAATACCCACTGGTATTGGATGGCGGGGGTGCGAATGGCTTGATCCCCTCATATGTAAACTACTATTAATACATTAACCCGGCTACTTGAGATTGTATCCCTGCTGACTCAAACCACTTAGCCGAGGGTAACGTCGCCTTCAAAAGAGGGGCCTACCACATTACGCATTAATAACTTAATTAATTATCTTTCAATATTCTGACCCTTTAGGATTGTATCCTTGCTGACTCAAACTACTGGGTTGAGGGTAACGTCACCTTCAAAAGAGGGGCCTACTACTATAACTAAGATAATCTCTTAAAATGTGCAAAAGTGCGGAAATCATCAAAGGTTACATTAAAGGCGAATCGGATCCAAGTGATTCATCTTGTCTATCTGTTTTATTTTTATTTTATTTTTCAGCATTTTAGTTTTTATTTTTCATGTTTAAAACCTTTTCTAAAACTTTTGATTTGATTAGACGTCGAGGATAAACCGGTACTAAAAGCTCTTGTGTCCTTGGACGAACTCGGTATCTTACCGTGTGTTTACTGTTGGTAGAATATCGTGTTTTATAAATTTAAAACTTGACTAAAGTGTAAAAAGGGCTTAAAAAATCAACAAAAACATATTACACCTAACGCACATCAAGTTTTTGGCGCCGTTGCTGGGGACACATGGATTTTAAGAAAGCTTAAAATCGACGGCCTAATCAGTTTTTCAAAAAACCTTTTTAAAACCGCGCACATTTTTACATTTTTAGTTAGTTTTTGCATTAGAGTTGCCTTAACACGGGGCCGTGTTCACTGAACACGGGGCCGTGCTGCATTATTTTTACAAAACTCCCAGATACAGAGTCTGAACATGGGGTCGTGTTCGCTGAACACGCCCCCGTGCTGCACAAAACCAGTCACATTTTTCTAAACTACCAGATACAGAACCTGAACACGGGGCCGTGCTCACTGAACACAGGGCCGTGTCCAGCCTCTGTTTCCGTTTTTAGTTTTGTTCTCTGGTCCCGAGACTCTGTTGTGATCTGCTGAGTGATTCTTATGGATCAATACTCAAGAGGTTACAACTACCACTATGAGGAGGATGATTATAGGGAAGACTATTGCACCATATGTGGTAATCCTCATTCGGTACAATATTGTAACACCTCGTAAAATCACGTCCAATGAAGTATTGACACGTGTAATAAACCCTAATGAAGTCGAACATTGAATTTAAGGGACTAATTTCTCAAAAAATCAAAAACTTTGATTGTGAAAGGACTGGAAGTGTTAACATACCTAAAATAAGTCTCTGAATAACCTCATACGGTATTTATATTCACAAATGAGCCGCTTGTCGATCGAGGGTAGCCGTTTGCGGAATTAATTGAAAGTTTGCGCAATGAAGGGTTAAAAGCGTCAACATGTTAATCCTTACCTCTGAATGACCTTTTGACAAACCGAGAGCTTCATGGTATTTGATTATACTCTCAGTAATGCCAATTATTGGCCAACCAAGGTTTTTATGCCAATAAGTAAAGTTACGCGCAACTTTGCAAGTTAGAGGGGTTAAAAGTGTCAATATGTTTAATTATACCTCTGAATGACCTTTTAGCAAACCTGAAGCATCGTGATGTTTGATAATACTTTCAAGAATGCCTAATATGGATTAGATGAGGCTTCAATGCTATTAAATGATGAGATGCGCAAGTTTGCGCAATAGAGGGACCTAAAGCGTCAACTTTTGAATCTACGCCTTTCGGTGACCCTTTAAGCAAACTGGGGTATAGTAATATTTAATTATATGCTTGGTAATGCCCATTATGGGCCATGGAAGGCTTGGATGTCAGTAAACGACATTTCGTGCTACTTTGTGCGATTAAAGGACTAATCGCGTCAAACTACAAAAGTATGTCGATTCGTCTGGTAACGGACCTTCTGGAATATGACCATGAGTTAATCATGCCCTAATTATCCTTTATATAGCTTAGTTATAGGCTTAGAGGTGTTTGGTGCGCAAAAATAAACTTTTAAGTCATGCAGGGACTAAAAGTGTCAAAAGGTGCACAAGTTTGCATTTTCGCGCATATCTCACCATCTGAATATATCCGGACACCCAAAATTTATGTAAGAACTAAAATATTTTATTTTCGTGTTTGGCTTGATAAAATTCCATTCGTCGCGTAGTTTGGTTCGTTTTTCGCGTCCGTCCGTGTTTCGTCGTAATTAGCCGAACAACGTGACCGTATGACCAAACGAACCGACATCCGGCATATTTTTGAGCATGTTTCATGTTCCCTATGTTTGGGTATCATGGTAGAGCCTTAAAAATGGGTTAACGGGCCTTAGACGTGTCAGAAATGACATTTGGAAGTGCAGGGGCCAAAACTGTCAATATATGAAAGTTCACATGTGCAGACCTGGTCCTTACGGACCGTATACAAGGAACCATACGGTCCGTATATGTGTCTGATCACATAAATTCTGGACAGCTACCCTTCTTCTTCCTTGCAGCCCACACAAACCACTTAGGCACTTGTTTTCGAAACCATGAGCTGGTTAATGGTATTATACAGCTGTCCTAACACCTGGAGTGATCTTAGAACCCCTATTAACACTTGTCATGATCTAATTCACATCCAAAACCTATAAATAGAAGTGTTCCCTTCATTCAAAAATTGCTCATTTCATCCCATCTTGCTATCTTCTCATTTCTGGAGAAATCCTGAGCTTTTGGAACTTCCTTGGAGTTCATTTCATCCACATTCTAAACCGGTCTTCGCCTTATCGTGCGTTTGAACCGTATCTTCCTTTTGAAAACTAACCGGTCTAAGTCTAAACTTAATTAAAGACCCGTTAGGATTCTAATAGGTTATTAAAAACCTTCGTTCCAGATTTAGGAGCCTAGTAAAAGCTATCTGTATTTGCTGATTTGATATACGGCTGGGATTGAATTTATATTTAGCTCAGGTAAATACTTTCAACTTATTTTCCCTATACGGGCTTGGGGTACGGTATATAAAATACCGCTTGGTCGGACATTGCATCTTTAATTGTATGAAGGTTAAATCATTGAAATGTCCTGTTTGAAAATGTTTTGTCTACTTAAAGCCTTTGGGGGGTTAATGACCATGTCCCGGATATCCTTGGCATCATTTTACGAAATGGCCACGACCTAAGCACGAGATGTAGGCGTACACCCGTCAGTGCCTAAATAAATAATGTGGTGTGTCTATTGATCTTTAACCCGGCGTGAACCGGGCTACTGAACGCATAAGAAACATGTAATTCTTTTACAAGTATTATATTCAAATAATTATCCCAAGTTATAAAAAGTTTTGTGCCACGTGCATTCAAATCAATTTTCTTAAACATTTTCAAAATGAGTCAGTTAAATTATATTTACCAGTGTAAACTGACGTATTTTTCCAAAAAGGCTAAGTGCAGGTACTAATCGGAATAGGCTGGCTACTCCTAGCATCAATAAAGAGTCTCGCAAGCTTAGATGCCTAAAGTCTGTTGAACAATGTTTCATTTTAATTTCGATCCGCCTGTGGATCCTTTACTTTCCGTTTGTAATACTTTGTTATTACTTTATATCGGATTGTAATATATTTATCCTTTGCTTCCGCTGTACATTTAAATTGTGTTGTTTGACTATGATGATATCAACTACGTCACGATACTCCCCACCGGGCCCACCGGCAATACGTGGAAATATCGGGGTGTGACAAATATTGTGACCTATTTCAACCATCCCCTTCGTACATATACTATGAGGAGCCCAGGTACGAACCATCAACTTCATACACATCCTATGAAGAGCCAAGGTATGAACCTTCTCCCTCATACTCATATTTTGATGAACCAAGGTATGAGCTTTCATACTCATACTTTGAGGAACCAAGATATGAGCCTCCACCTTCATTTGCTTACTATGAGGAGCCATGGTGTGAACAACCCACCTCATATGAGTATTATGAAGAACCAAGTTATGACCCTTATTCATCATATACTTACAATGAGATACAATGGTGTGAACCATCTACTTTGTAGGAGTATTATGAGGAACCAAGGATCGAACTTCTGAATTCAAGCTTTGAGGATGAAGATCCTTATTCTATCACCCACATAACCGATAAGATAATAAAACACATTAAAACTATCGAGCGCTGCATAAAAGATGCCCGCTCAAGGGTAAAGGAGTCCTGCGCAAGGGAAGAATTAACTTGTAATAAAGAAGAGATAGTTGAAAATGTAAAAATTGAAGAACAAGTAAGTGAAAAACCGACACATGAGGTAAACAATGAAAAAGGTGAGTTTGATAACGTTAAAATTTAAAAAGGGTCTAATTTTCAAGAAATTAATCTCTTGCCACCTTCTTTCGAAAGTCATAGTTTAGTACCCACTGATGTTAAGTTTTTAAAAGAGTTAAACACTAACACTAAAATTGACAAAACGGTAAGCGTTAAGTTAACAAATGATCAAACTACGCTAATAAAAGATGATCCATTTGAAATTAACATTACACCAGTTCCATGTTTCTTTCAAAACTCCTTTATTAGTAATATCACAATTGATAAAGATCTTTGTGTTAATATAATGCCAAATAACATTTTCGAAAAATTAAGTATTGGTGATTTTTCTCCACTTCAAATACCCATTTTTCTATCTTATCGGAAAACAATAAAATCAATGGGAATAGTTGAGGATATATTAGTGCAAACAAATCAAATGGTAATCCCAACCGACTTCGTCATCCTTAATGACACTCCGTTAGTATTGGGATGACCTTTTGTAAAAACATATGAAGCTTTGAAAAATCGGAAGAAAAACAATCTACCCATTCAACTAGGGGCATTTAAGAAAAGTGTCGACCTTGAGCGTTCAATGAAATATCCATTCGGCAATAATGACCCCCTAATTGAAGATGAAGATGAGCCACCCGATACAAGAGAAGAAATCGACCACTTTGTTGAAGAAGAGGTCACCATAGAACAAACCTTTTTTGTTCTTGATAAAAATGAGCAACCAAATAAGGAGTCTCCTAAAGACCCACCACTTAAGCTCAAAGAACTTGCACAAGGTTTGGAATATGATTTTCTCGACAAAGATGGTAAGTTACCTGTAATTATTTCGTCAAAGTTAACTAGTGTAGAAAAAATAAACTAATCTCGCTTTTGAAAAAACATAAAAACGCAATCGCTTGGAAGCTTGTAGATATTAAAGGAATAAGCCCTTCCATGTGCACGCACAAAATTTTAACGAACGATGAGTATAAATCGGTAATATAACCACAACGTAGAGTAAATCCAAACGTCCAAGAGGTGGTTAAAAATGAAGTCATCAAATTACTTGACGCCGGACTCATATACCCAATTTCCGATAGTCCTTGGGTAAGTCCCGTTCAAGTAGTTCCTAAGAAAGGAGGTATGACGGTGGTCACTAATGAGAAAAATGAATTAATACCAATAAGAACCGTCACAGGATGGAGAGTTTGTATAGATTATCTTCGATTAAATGAGGCAACAAGGAATTATCACTTTCCTTTACCTTTTATTGATCAAATGTTACAAAGATTATCCGGTCATAAATTTTATTGTTTCTTAGATGGTTTTTCAGGTTATTTTCAAATACCGATAACACCCGAAGACCAAGAAAAGACAACATTCACATGTCCCTACGGAACTTTTGCTTATCGACGCATGCCTTTTTGGTCTATGTAATGCGCCCGCAACTTTTCAACGTTGCATGGTGGCCATCTTCCATGATATGATAGAAAAGACTATGGAAATCTTCATGGATGACTCTTCTATCTTTGGAGATTCATATGACCAATGCCTCGATAACCTTGAACGAATGCTATCCCGATGTGAGGAAACTAACCTCGCCCTTAATTGGGAAAAATGCCATTTCATGGTAACGGTGGGAATAGTACTCGGTCACAAAATCTCAAGCGAAGGAATGGAGGTTGATCGAGCAAAAATATACACTATTTCTCGATTACCACCCCCATCCTCCGTTAGAGCCATCAGAAGTTTCCTAGGACATGCCGGATTTTATAGACGATTTATCAAAGACTTTTCAAAAATCTCAAGGCCTCTAACAAAATTACTTGAAAAAGATGCTCCTTTCATCTTTGACAAGGATTGCTGTTACTGCATTACGTCTATTGACTTCGTCTTGTATCATGTAATAGAATAGGATAGATTAGAATAATCAGTGCACGAGGTTCGAGAATCGAAGTTTAGAAGTTAAGGAGCTGATTTCGCTCATATGGACACTGTCCGTAAAAGCGAAATCATCACATCTATATAAGGTGCACTTGTTGTTTCATTTGGCACGGATCCAAAACTTGTAACGAAGTGCTGCCAAACTTTGTCAAGGTTATAATCATTGTTAAATGCAATCAAAGTGACAGATTATATAGTATCAAGCTGTTTTCGCGTCCAGTTCTCTGATTCCGCCTTTGAACCGGATATAAAACTCTTCTGATCTACTCACTCGGGTCAAACAACGATCCTACAAGTGGTATCAGAGCTCAGGAAGAAGAGTTTAGCTTGATATCATCCTCATTCTGACTTCTACACCTTCTTTCATTATTTCAGAGAGATTTACTGGTCAAAACCGGATCAAAATTTCACAGATAATAGATAATTGGTCATAGATAAACCCTGGAAAGTTTCATACTGAAATTCGGATTAAAAATGGACTAAAATTGGTTCGGACTAGGTTTCGCTTATTTGAACACTTTGTTTCGCTCTTGTGTCATATTATTGAGAGGTTTCGCTCCAAATTGTATCCTGTAGTTCCGCTCTTGTGTACATCATCAAGGTTTCGCTCCAAAATACCTAGAGGTTTTGCTTATTTGTCAACCTGGTTTCGCTTATATGACATACTTTGAGGTTTCGCTCAAAAGGCAACTGATTTCGCTTTTGAGACACAAAGAAACATGATTTCGCTTATATGAACATTCTGATTTCGCTCCAGTGACACATAATCTGCTATTTCGCTCCAAGAGTCCAAACTGATTTCGCTGATTAGGTCTTAGGGATTTCGCTCATAAGGTTCTAGGGTGATTTCGCTTATCCAGACACCTGATTTTGCTCAAAGGGACACCCAAAATCCTGATTTCGATCAAGAGTGTCATATTCGGCTCGAAAGTGAACTTTTTCGTGTCGGGATCATTTCACGTCGATCGAGTGTCAGTCTGTTACAATTTATTTGATATTGATTGTACTGATTGTGTTTGTTTGATTTTTTGTCCAGGTTTACATCATGGCTGAGGAATTCTACAACACGTTTTTCAACGCGTTCACAACCGAATCGTCTGAGCTTACAAATGTTACACCAAAAACCATCACGAAGGCGATCAACGAAAACATCAAACATGATAACTTTTACGGAACTCACTCAAAACCACCAACTCTTGATAGCATTGAGGATTACACATGGTGGAAAGAAAGGTTCATCAACTGGGCAAAAGCATATGCACATGAAAGCTGGTTCTGTTTAGAGTTTGGATACGAAAGGCCAAAAGAAGATAAAGGCGAAGAACTTCCATTCAAGAGGTTACCGAGAGAAGACAAAGCAGAATACGCAGCTGAACAGAGAATGATCGCTTTGATTCAGACAGCAATCAGAAATGATATATTTGCTCTGCTTACTCATGATGGATCGTCAAAATCAGTTTGGGAAGCTTTACGAGTTAAAGCTGAGGGGGGAAAATAGATTAGAAAGAATAAAATTGTCTTACTTAAAAAAGAATTTGATCTGTTTGATAATATAAAAGGAGAGACAGTGAGACAAATGATAAAGAGATTCTGTCACCTTAAAATCGAACTTGAACGTTTTAAAATTGATAAAACAAGAGAGGAACTTATTGATAAAGTCATTGAAGCGTTACCACGAGCTGATCAATGGCAAACATTTGTTTTTATCCTAAAAAATGATGCTTCATATGACAATATTGCTCTTGATGCTTTGTTTGAAAAGATTGAAAGTCATGATTTGGAATTGCAGAAACAGAACAAGATGACGGGTTCTTCACATCAACAGAATGTAGGCTTGTACTACAAAGGTAGTGTACCTTCTGATAAAGGCGTTGGTTCACCAAAAACAGCATTTAGTGGTGAGAAGATGATAAAACCTCCAACAACGTCAACAAGTCATCATTATGGATATCATTCATCTTCAAAGTCAAATTCTGATGAAACTGAAGAGATTCTGTGCAACATTGCTCTCAAATTGAAGAATTCTCCTGCAATGAGCATCAATGCAGCGAAGCAGCAAATGAGTTTTCTTGCATCTGTTCTGGAGTCATATGAAGGTCTAGTAGCTTGCAAAATTGGAAACTCTGAATTGACCAAAGAAGACTACGACCAGATTGATCCGGAAGAAATGGAGCTCATTGACATTCGTTGGTGTTTAGCTAGTTGTATTCGAAGAGCTCAGAGGTATATGGAGATTACCGGGAAACAATCGCTTGGAGGTGCTTCAACAAAGCTTGGATTCGACAAATCCAAAGTGACCTGCTTCAAATGCAAGAAAAAGGGTCATTTCAAAAGAGAATGCAAAAACTCTGAAGGTGCTGAAGGAAATGAACGTCCTTTCAACGATGACTATTATCGAAAGGCGATCTACCATCGAAGCAGAGAAGAGCCAAAGTTGATTGAAGATAAACCGAAGGAGAAATCAAGAGCTTATGCTGTTATTTACGAGGATGAAGGTTATGGTTGGTCTGAAGTTTGTCCAGAAGAAGATCGTTTAGAGAATGTTCGTAAAACAGCTCATGGGAGAGCTATGACAGAAGAAAGAAAGTTTGTTTTTGTTGCTGAGATTCAAGATGAAAACAAAGACAAAGACACTGCTGAAATCCGTGAAGAAAAAGTTGAGATCAAAGAGAAAACTCGAGAAGAGATCTTGAGTGAAAAGACTTACAGAGAAAGAAATGTGGTCTACAACAGAATGGATGAGATGCAGGAAGAGTATGAAAGTGCTGTCAGCAACAGAAGATGGGATATGAAGAGAGAGTGTTACTACAACAGAGAAGGAGAACCGGTTGTTCCAAAGAAAGACATAATCTTTGATGATGTTCTTCCCATAGTCCCTTTGAGAGCTGAGTATTATAGTAAGGTGATGAAAGATGACACATATGCTAAAAGGCATGAAAAGGAGATCAGATATGCCATGTTATCGTGTCTGAGAAAAAGGGATGAAGAGAGAATGAAGAAGAGTGTTGAAGAGATGGTGAACAACCTGAAGAAGAATGCTGAAGAGGTTAACACAGAAGCTGTTGAAGTTGAAGAAGCTGTTACTGAAAAACAGCAGATTGAAGAAGAGGTGAAGAAAGAAGAAAAGAATGAGAATTTGGAAGCTGGTGATGCTGGTGATGAAGTAAGTATTGAAGAAATGTTGAATGATGCTGATCAGATGCAGACAAAAGTTGCTGAAAACACCGAAGTGCCAATCACTGAGGTAAATTCTGATTCTAATAACTTGGAACTGATTGATCAGTGCAAGAAATGCATGGAACCATGCAGATCTTGTACTGAAAAAGATGAGCAATTCAAAACAAGAGATCTTGAATTCACAAAAATTGAAAACATTTTCAAAGAAAAATGCAAAGAAATGCTAGAAAAAGATAAAGTTTTTAAAGAAAATGATGAAAAACTTTCAGAAAAATGTAATAAATTAGAAAAGGACAATGAAGTTTTGAAAGAAAATTTTTTGAAAATGACAAATGAATGTGAACAAAAAGAAATTGCTTGTCAAGAAATGAAAAAGGAATATGACTCAATGAAATTATCATATCACATTACAAAAGAGTCATATGAAAAAGTGAAAGACGAAATGAAATATGCTCAATCAAGAATGAATTATCTATCTGAAACAACCAAAGAGCTTAAACGAATGTATTCTATAAAACAAGATGTTGTTAATTCCTATATTGAGGATGTTGCTAAGTTAAAACGACAGATTGCTGATTTAGAACAGGAAAACAACAAGTTAAAGAGTTACCACGTGTCGTCATATGTGCTTGAACGAATTTTCAATATAAAACCGGGTGATGGTGAGTCTGAGCAGAACAAGAAAGGCATTGGCTCAGAGTTTCATCAAGTTCCACCACCGGTAAAGTTTGCATTTTATGATGAGGAAAAGGTCGAAAAAGCTTTCAACATGGTAGATCAATTGCCAGACAACATTGACATAACCTATTCCAAATCTGATGATTCTCATGATTCAGAGGTGGTAGGTAAAGTCGTTGAAAGTGTGTTGAAAGAAGAGTCGGTTGATACAGGTAAATCTGAATCATAGGATGGAGATGAAGGAAATCTTCATGATGGATATCTGAAGAACATAAAATCCGAGAAAAATTTGAATGATGATTCAAAGGGATTGGTTTATACCATGATTGGATCAGACAAATTGTTCTTAGATGTTGTATTCCCGATTCAGAATGTGATTTCAGAAAAAGTTGACAAAGTTTTCAAAATGGTTGAGATTGAGAAGTCTGAGATTTCAAAGTTTGTTAGTAAGAGTTGTAAAGGTTCGTATAACAAACCTGGTTTCAAAAAGAAGAACATGAAGGCTGGGTTGGGTTATAAGAAGAAACAGAATCGAAACAAAAATCAGACGCCAAATTATCAGGCAAAAATGAGTTTTGTTTAGGGAAACAGTTTAGCTGAAGAGAAAGAACTTAAAATTGGACGACAGTCTAATGCTGAGTTTGATGCACAAAAGAGAAAGCAACAACCACAGGTCAAAGATGTGTCCATGAGAACATGTTTCAAATGTGATCAAAAAGGACATCTTGCACGCAAGTGTCCTAATCTAAAACCTGTGGATGTTGACAAAAAGAAGATTGATGCTGAGAAACAAAAATCTGAGAATGTGAGACAAAGGTCAACCAGATTTGACTCAAAGCAAACTTGGAGGTACAACACAAACAAGTTTGTTTTGAATCAAAACTGGAAATCAAACCTGAACAGGTTCCATTCAAGACAGACCTGGAATTCTCACACACCCAGATTCAGAACAACACAGAGTTGGAAAACAATAGTTGATATGACAAAACCTCAAGAGTTTTGGAAACCAAGAGTTGTTGTTCAAAATCAAAATGTTCAAAAAGATTCACATTTTTACAAACGAGGTACACCAAAAGGTCAGACATGGTTTGTTAAGAAACATGTTGATTTGGTAAAAGATGAGAAAGTTGAAGTTAAAATTGAGAAAGTTTTTGTGAAAAATGACAAAGAATTTCCAGCATTGAATGAAAATTATTGTGTTGAAATGCCTAAGGTTCAACAGACCTGGGCTAAGTTGTTCAAGTAATCAAGTAGTCTAAATGTGCAGGTGCTCAAGAATACAAAAGATTGTGAGATTGGAAGTTGGAGCAGCCTGGCACATGGAGAGGAAGAAGAGGCTGCTGCTGGACCCTGTTTTGGTTGAACAGGGAGTTTGTTTGTTTTCTGTACATAAATAAACAATATTTAAAAAATCCTAAAAATTGAAAAATTTGAAAAACCAAAAATATGTTTGTTTTTAATTTTTGTCAAAAATAGAAAATTACAAAACTATGTGTTGATTGAATACGCCGAAACCCTCACGGCTGAACAAACATGATTACTTTCATCAGATTGAAAAACGGTTTTCAAACTGTAAAAATCAATGTGTTGTAAATCATGGGGGTACTTTACGTTAGTTTTTCTGCTAACTGTGCTACATAGAATGTTATATTTTTTTTTGTAATTCGGTACACGATAAGCAGAAAATGGATGGCGAGACAAAGCTATCAGTATTGGTTGTCAAATCTTCTTTAAATGGTTTTGCATTTTAGGGGGAGTAATAGTGTCAGAAAATACAAAAACATTTGAAAATTTGAAAAAGACAAAAACATGATAAAATTCAAAAATTGAGTTTTTGCGTAAAAAGAGGAAATGATAGTACATCAGTAGACAGTTACAGTATGCTAAAGAAATGAAATGATTAAATAGTGTTAAACAGTCTCACTGATGATGTGCCGATAGGTTTTTGCACATTTAGTAGGTTTGTTCGGGATATAAACTTAAATCTTTACTTACTTATTTCGTGGGGAACACTACTTGGATATATAGATAACCCCTGAAATCTCGTTTGAAAGATTTCTTTTTCTGATATACTAGGTCTTTATACTCAGTGATATCTGGGGTATTATTCCGGGACTTCTGCTGAACGGAAGTTCTGACCTAGTCCTCGAATAATACTTTCCACAATGCTTGAAACATAGCATCACTCTCAGCATATATGATAAGACAATAAAATTGCTTAGCAATGCTGTTGTAAAAAGATCCTCTAAAGGGGACACACCCACAAGTTGAGTCATGATCTCTCTGCTGAACGATGGTTCTAACCTGAGCTCTCATGTTTCTTCATAATTTATTAACCCCTTACAGATATCATTTGTGTTATAATTACCTGTAAGACTGAATATTGGGATCTGGATACGGGAGTATATTCAAGAGGTGGGACACATGTATAAGTTTAAGTCTCTAAAATACTTAATTCGTATCCTGGACAGATTGAAAATTGTGTGAGAATTTAAAGTGGACCAGTATATCGACAATCTAAGTGAATTGTTTAATACTTACTGTGTAACTAAGCTCAACGGTACTTGTGACTTGCCAGAAACTGATATGATCCTCTAACGCATACTCAAACAAAAATAGTGTCTGTAAATATGTTTGTACATATTTCTTTACTGATTTACATTTCAGAAGATTCAAAAAGATTTTGATTTTTGCTTTATTTTCGACAACTGATATTTGAGATGCTGAGTTTCAAAATCTAAGTAAGCTGATTGTGTTTCTGAAAATAAAACAAGTTCATTAATTTGAAACTTGAATTAAAATAAAAAATTTCAAAAACAGTTTGTGACATCTTCAAGGTCATTAACTTGAACTTGGATGATTAACTGTGAGGGAGTTGGATTCTTTAACACTGCCAAATCTGTAAAGTGTGTTGATAGGGGGAGTGGATTAGAGAAGTTGATTAATAATACGAAAACATTGTATTTATGAATGTTTGAGTGGTTGCAGATGATAGTCCAGACTACGATCCCGAGAGCAGAGTTTAAGGGGGAGTCTGAAGACAAGCTTGAGGAAAAGAGAAGCTTGTAGATGGAAAGCTAGGTGTCGATCCCAAAGCACGGAAGCTTGACGAAAGGGGGAGCCTGAAGCTGATAAGAAGAAGAGAAAGAGTGTTGGATGCTTACATTGTTACAACTTGAAAGAATAGGCAGAATGATCAAGACTGAAGATGTGTCATATTGAAGATTAGTCGCTGAAGACTTCGTCAATATCCGAGGGGGAGTTTGTTAGTGCATTACATCTATTGACTTCGTCTTGTATCATGTAATAGAATAGGATAGATTAGAATAATCAGTGCACGAGGTTCGAGAATCGAAGCTTAGAAGTTAAGGAGCTGATTTCGCTCATATGGACACTGTCCGTA
Source organism: Helianthus tuberosus (assembly GCA_030545235.1). Taxonomy (NCBI): domain Eukaryota; kingdom Viridiplantae; phylum Streptophyta; class Magnoliopsida; order Asterales; family Asteraceae; genus Helianthus; species Helianthus tuberosus. The sequence continues at coordinate 163,407,501 of CM060450.1, forward strand.
AAACTGAAATCATAAGTTGCTGATTTCGCTCATATGGCATGTACATATAAGAGAAATCATCACATCTATATAAGGTGCACTTGTTGTTTCATTTGGCACGGATCCAGAACTTGTAACGAAGTGCTGCCGAACTTTGTCAAGGTTGTAATCATTGTTAAATGCAATCAAAGTGACAGATTATATAGTATCAAGCTGTTTTCGCGTCCAGTTCTCTGATTCCGCCTTTGAACCGGATATAAAACTCTTCTGATCGACTCAGTTGGGTCAAACAACGATCCTACAATTGCAACCAAGCATTTCTCACACTAAAAGAAATGTTAGTCAATGCACCTATCATGATAGCGCCTGATCGGAAATTACCTTTTGAAATCAAGTGTGATGCAAGTGACTTTGCAGTTGGAGCCGTCCTGGGACAAAGAAAAGATAAGCATTTTCACCCAATATATTACACTAGTAAAACCCTTAACGATGCACAAGAAAATTACACAACAACAGAAAAAGAATTACTAGCTGTAGTATTTGCTTTTGATAAATTTCGTTCTTATCTTGTTCTTTCTAAAACGATAGTTTATACAGACCATGCAGCCATCCGTCAACTCTTTAAGAAATAGGATGCTAAACCACGTTTAATCAGATGGATTCTACTCCTCCAAGAATTCGACATTGAAATAAAAGACAAAAGAGGAGCAGAAAACACCGTTGCATATCATCTTTCCCTCTTGGAAGATCCAGCTTTGGAGGCAACTAGGGACGAGCTAATCAATGAAAAGTTCCCAACGGAGTCCCTAGAAATGGTGGAATACCGAGAAGAGCCATGGTACGCCGACTATGCTAACTACTTAGCCAACGGAATAGTCGCAAAAGGATGGCCACATCCTAAAAGAATTTTTTTTTGCCAATGTAAAGCATTATTTTTGGGAAGATCCTTATCTTTTCAAAATGTGTGCCGACCAACTCATCCGCCGATGCGTACATTGTAGTGAAGCAAGTAGAATTCTCCGCCATTGTCATGAAGGTCCATACGGAGGACATCATGGTGCCGCTAGTACCGCATGAAAGGTATATGATTCATGATTTTATTGGCCAACCATTTACAAAGACGCCCAAAGTCTTATCAAGACATGTGACTCATGCCAACGATCAGGTAATATTTCTTCCAAAAACGAAATGCCACAAAATGGCATTCTTGTTTGTGAAATTTTTTATTCGTAGGGACTCGACTTTATGGGACCTTTCCCACCGTCAAAAGGAAACAAATATATACTTGTGACAGTAGATTACTTGTCTAAATGGGCCGAGGGCGAAGCCCTTCCAACAAATGATGGAAGAGTTGTGGTAAGATTCCTTAAATGATTATTCTCACATTTTGGAACACCAAAAGCATTAATAAGTGATAGAGGTACCCATTTTTGTAACCATCAACTTGAAATTTTTTTAACAAGGTATGGGGTCTATCACCGGGTCTCAACAGCATATCACCCTTAAACAAACGGAAAGGCCGGAGTGACTAATCGAGGTTTAAAAAGAATACTTGGCAAAACCGTAGGGTTAAATAAAAAAGAATTGGCCGATAAATTAGACGATGTTTTATGGGCTTTTCGAACTGCATATAAAACAACAATAGGTAACACCCCATATAAGATTGTCTATGGGAAAAGTTGTCATTTGCCGGTAGAGATAGCACACAAAGCCTACTGGGCAATTAAAAACGTAAACTTAGACATAGAAATTGCAGGTAAAAATCGATTTTGTCAATTAAATGAATTAGACGAATTAAGAAATCACGCATACTCTAACTCTGAAATTTTTAAGGAAAGAATGAAAAATTTGCATGATAAACACATTAAACCTAATGAATTTCAGGTAGGAGATCAAGTTCTATTGTTTAATTCACGACTTCGATTATTTCCTGGTAAATTAAAGTCTAGGTGGACGGGTCATTTTTCTGCAGTGGAAGCTTCTACAATTTTGTCCTTTCTGCAGACACCTGACCACGCCCCCGTGCTCAGTGGGCACGGGCTGTGGTCAGCCTTTTGTCTCTTGTTTTTGCTTGTGGAGATGCTGTCTAGGGGTCGGACATGCCACTCTTATCGCTAACTAAGTTTGCAATCAACTTCACCGCTCAGTCTACTCGATCTTTCTTTCGAACTTGGTCAAACCATTTACCATTTGGACCGAGGATACTAAAACCTATCCATATCATGTCGACACAGATGACATCGCTCCACGGGATGGAGGCAATATGGCTAAAACATGGTGGATACGCCGCTGGTACTTCCTATATATAAGTGTTTTAGCCATCTTAACAAACTTTCACGGAAAGATGTCATGTGGGGTTCGATGCCAATTGAACTTTTGATACTGTTAAAACCTATTTGTTACCGTATGTTTTGAAAATAAATGAAACTTATTTGTTTACCGAATGTTTTGGAAATAAAAGGAAAATTTTCTGAAAATTTTTAGTTTAGATTAAAACCTTTGGACAAACGAAACTTTTCTTACAATGCTGGTTTAAACATCGACTCAGTTTAACACCACGTCATAAAAATATTCTCATAAAACAGGTTTTTCCTTAAAAATCTTTTCGTAATAACTTCACAAAACTTTTCGAGAACTTATAACATTTATGGATCGTCAACTCGTGACTATCCCCTAGTCAAGCAAGTCGCTTTTTCTCAATCGATTTCCCATGCCACCGAGATGCTCTCACTCGTCAATCCTCGATCGATCGCTCGTTCATCCTCAGCTTACCCTAACGCTTGTATCGCTACTTATTCGTGTCAATTCTCACAGTCTTCCTTTCGAATAAATTTGGGATGAAATTTCCTAAAGCAAGGGAGACTGTAACAACCCGCACTTTCGCGCTCGTTACTCTCGTTACGCCTATCACCGAGATTCGGATCATAATGTAAACTATATCGCTTACTACGCTACATCGCATATTTTTGCACTACATCGCTATATCGCACTTCATAATGCTTACGCTTATAACACTTACGCTTACACTTCTACATCAAGTGAGTATCTAAACTACTCGCTCGCTCTAGCAAACTCAATGCAAACTCAAAACACGGTTACTTATATATATATATATATATTATATTATTAGTTATATATATTGTTATCTATGTATTAAAACTCGCTTAAACGCTCATTCGCACAACTCGATTTATCGCTCTAAGACGCAACGTAACGCGACACTTAATACCTTGCTAAAATACTTAAAGTACTTGAACTAACTAACACAACAAAACGCACCTAACGAGCATCCTATATGCGAAACGAAGAACTTGTACACCAGACTAGCTCCTTCGAACGAAGCCAGCAGCTTCGTACGAAGGCAGCCAGCTTCGAACAAGGCTGCCAGCCCTCCTCTATAAATACCCAACCACTCTTCTCTCATTCTAACTTGCTGCCATTCTCTCCAAAACGCTATCGAATTGATGTCCAACTATTTTCAAGTAAGATCTACTGAATTTACGTGTTACACAACGATTTCCACTATGATTTTTCACAAGATTCACTCCGATTTCATCTAAACTTCTTTCTTTTTACAAAAACCTTCAATTTTCATGAATATCTACATCTCTTTCATCTAAACTCTTCTATTTTCTACAAAAATATTCATCTTTTTCATCTAAACTTCGTCCTTTTCATGAAAACCTTCATCTTTTTATCAAAACTTCTCGTTTTACAACAGATCTATGCTTAACCAAGTGTATTGGGCCTAGCTTCGGCTTCCCAAGTTAGAAATATACATATTTCACACTCACCAAGTGTTAGATCTAGGTAAAAACCCTTTAAAACTCTCCTAAACTTGATTTTTACACAAAAATGGACCAAAACCGACCCGTATTTCATTCACTGGAAAGTGGGACAAAGTGGTATCCAAACCGTCTTGAATAGGACTCGAAAACACATCCGATTCAGACGAAAACACAGCTCCAAACGCAAGAAACAGCCACGTATGCGAGCTGGACTGTTCTGTGCGAAGCCCGGCTTCATACGAAGGCACTGACTTTGCACAACCCAACCCAATTTCTCACCCGTGACTCGAACAAAGACCTCTCTGGTTCTAAGTTTAATCGGTAGCTTAAGGTTGGAGGGATGAACACTCGATTTTTTGAAGACGACGCGAAGAACACTTGATTTTGAACACAAAACAAGCCACTTGTATGAAGTCGCCACCTTCGTACGAAGACACAACTTCGTACAAGGAGCTTGTTCACCACTCGACACTCCGATTCGACCGTTTCAGCACTTTGTAAGACTTACGCACTTCTGTCCCCGTACGCAGGCTGATCCAGCGCTCCCTCCACTCCATTCCAGATGGTGTTTACTTGCTAAGCACGCATTGTGAGTATACTTGACCCCCTTTTTGCTTTAAAACGCACCTTTTGGGGTGTAACATACGTTCATACATCAACACACTTATCAAAACACGCTACATGCTTAAACTGATTATCACACGCGAATGACCAATATACATATTTACACGTGGTGCTTGATACATATGTGCTAGGACTTTAACTCATTGATGTTCCACCTTAGCTAGTATGGTATTATAGTTCGACTCACACCCGACGGGGTCTAGTTAAGGAACTTCACCCCTCTCCTTCGCAGTCGTCTCGAGACTTAGCTTGAGTGATTATCTAGTTAGTATATATGTTGTGTTGTATCTCATTTATGTATGTGGAAATTCGCAATGCTTTTATCTACATTACTATTATATCGAACCTGTATACTCGCCAATACATTTTTGTATTGACGCTATTTTAACGTATGTTGCAGGTTGATCGCATGTTATCTCGAATCAAGATTAGGCTACTTTAGAAACCTACCTAAAATATAAGTTGTCAGATTTGTATTGTTTGAGAGACGTGAAATCTGTTATGAATTTTGTGAAATGTTTGTTTATTAGTATGGGATAATGAACTTGATAAATATTTTCACTGAATTAGTCGTTATGGATTCTCTTGAGTAATCTGATTTGCTTAGTGCCGAGCCCCGATGATTCCGCCATCGGTTGGGGTGTGACGTTGTGTTTGTTTATTTAAAAATTTATCTTGTCTATGTAGAATAAAACATGTTAACTACTTGGAAGAGGGTTGGAAGTTATGATTTGTTGATTTGGTTTCTAAAGTTCTTGCTTTACAAGGAGAAGTTGTATACTTGAATTCTAGGGACTTGGTTTAATTCACTGTGACCACCCTTGGGGAGATAGCAACAAACCAAGGGGTTGTAGTGATTATGGATTGAACCTCTTAGGCATCATTTGATATTATGATTTCAATATGGTGGTGGTTGTCATGTGACATAAACGTGGTAACTTTCCAATATTGTTGTAAGGACTAATGCCCGTAACCGGGGTCGTCTCGTTTTATTGCATTAACGTACATATTATCACTTGCTTCATAGAATGGATTTAGGTGGTTGTCAAGTAATATGGTTGTGGAAACTTTCTGGAGAGGCGTATGATATGGTAACCTTAAGCAGGGTCTTTTCTACTTTTGGATAGTGATCTTTTGGGAATCCATAAGCTAAGGTAGACTATGCCATTGTTGGGGAGTCCAACCGAAGTGACTCTTTCTTATGATTTGAGTATCTTTCATTTCTATTTGCTTTGTTTATTTCTTTCAAAATCATTTCAAAAACCCCTATTTCTATTTGACTAGACGATGACCAACTTTTGATATTAAGAGCGTTTGTGTTTTTGGATGATACCCTGTATCTTAGCGAAGCTATATTACTCACACGGCGGGTGCACATGCCATGTATTATATCATGTTTTATAAATTTAAAGCTTGTTTTGGTGTTAAAATATTATCATTTTTATACCATATATGAGACACTTTAACAATCGAAGTTAATGAAACTTGCAGGTTGGTTGAGCTACTCGACTGAAAAATATAGTACGGTCTGAAATGTGTATTCAAGACAAGGTTAGGGCCTGATTGGAATGTCTTGATACACAAGGCTCAATCTGGTATTGAATTTCAAAAGGCTCAATCAATTTAGACACCCAAGTGTCTAATTTGAAACCCAATTGCATCGTATACGACTCCTATAGACCTATACGAGTATTACAACGCTTACCTAAGGTGCAAACGATGACAGTGATGTACGCCCCACGATACAAAGATGAACGCTCCCGTCGGTGATACGCTGACGGGAACTACTCTACGAGACAGCTGGCCAGGGTGTTCATCTGTCTATATAATAAACAATACAAATAAAATAAGTCGCCCTGGTTGCATTACTCGCGAGTCATCTCATGTAGTGCAATGGATGTATCGATAAGTCTGTGCAAATATCGATACATGGGGGTCTCTAAGGGTGGTCACCGTTCCTTTGGTCTTGCCAAAGGCGGAATTTGCGATCATCCTCTAGAAATTGACAAGAGTGGATTGTTCCACAATCCTGATCACGTTAGTGTAAAGTGGGGTGACCTTCGCTAGCTCGGTATATAAGCCGAAGACCCAGGAAAAACGCCAAAAAGATATCTTAATGTCTATGAGCCAAAGGAAAGCTGACCCTGATAAAGGGTGGTCTGGGTCATCTGCCTTGTTTGGGTGAGGTGTGAACCTGAATAATGAACTCAAGAATTCAATAACTAGCTCACGCATGTCAGCTTAAATGCAATAGCGAACAACCGCTCCCGCGGGGTATTATCTCTAATGATCTCCTAGGCTCTCACAGCCTAGCTGAGCTCCTTTGATGCAACCTAATTGATCATGACATGTCAGGCAACATGCATCTGACGTAGCTTCTGACAATGGTCAAAAGCATTTGTAAGTTCCTCAAACTCTAAGTACAAGTGCCCATTCAGCAAGTCAACCAGAGGTCTCTAGTGCCTACGCCCCACCCTCGCGCTGTTGTCCCATATCAACATCCATATCGACATGTAAAATTGTATCGATATACGTATTTTAATTTTATATTTAATAAAAAAATTTTAATTTAATAAAAAACTTTAATTAAAAAACATTTTATTTATTAAACACTTTAATTAAAAAATAAAAAAACAATTCATAAAAAAGAAATTTAGTATCTAATATTTAAGGTTTAAAAAGGTAATTTAATTTAATAAACATTTTTGTTTATAAACATATAAAAAATTTTATGCCTCGAATACGCATTGTATAGGCTTAATACGATGCTTATACGAGGACCAGGACATAATAATAAGAATAATAATAATAATAAACATAACACACACTCAAAATATCAAAGACCAAAACCGAATCACAAGCCCCAAGAAGAATGGTAGAAAGAATTATAAAAAAACATAACACACCACTTTGCCAAAGTTTAAACATTTAATTCATACCAAGTTTCATTTATAACCCAAGCATAACAAGGAGTTTAGCCAAGAATGGCCATATAAACTTGTCCACAAACAATGATCATGGGAAATACCATGGTGAATTTAGTGTAAGAATCAAATAACTAATTGATGGTTGTTGATTACAAGTTCTCTCTCTCACTCACTCTTTCTTTCTCTCTCTCTCTCTCTCTCTCTCTCTCTCTCTCTCTGTCTCTCGCTCTCTTTCTATCTCTCTCAAACTAAGTTATTACATGTGTTTTTTGGAGTGATCCTAAACTCCTAGTGACCTCTCAATACTAGAGAGTATGTGTCTGAAAAACGGGAGAGGAATGAGTGGAATGGGTGTCACACCCTGCTAGTTGCGGAAGCGTGTTGCGTGTGACGTAAGAAAGGTAATCATTGCATCCAATCGTGTAAACAAATATAAGTTAACAGCGATGCCATATGTATTGATTTGAAACAAAAGTTCACAATGTTATCCAAAATATAGTTATTGCGTTTCATTAAACTTCGAACAAAAGATTGTTATTGTCATAAAAGGCATTCGTTGTCATGTCATTCCCGTTTCCCGTGGTCTATAACCGGCTCATGTCTTGTTTCCTGAAATACATGTAGTTTTAAAAAGTTAAAAAAAGTTGAGCGAGTGCATGCAGTTATTGTTATCATATGAAATCTCATAAGTGTTATCTTGTAATGAAATCATGGTATGCAATTAGCATTCATGGATTTTAAGGATCTATAAGTGTGTAGCTTGCACCCTGACATATGTGCCATAAGTAAGTAACTAAAGCGAGATAGCTTTGACATCATAGGGATCACAAAAGCACTCCTAAGGGTATACAAACCTAGAGTGGAGCGCGCCTCAAGCTCGATAGATCTATACCTTTTGCACCTTGGTCACTAAGTGATTAACGGTTACTAATGCCATCATCCTACTTACGCACATTGATCATGTTATCATCTAAATCCATAGCTAACATACCGTTTACTTAACATGTATTTCCCCTCGATTGTTTTAAAACAAAACATTGAAATCAGTGAAAGGAGGGATATGAACTCACAAGTTTGCGTTCTGTGTATTGTAATACGGTAAGTGAGCATCCATACGCGTGAGTAACCTACATGTGTACTAACTTTATTAGACACTAGGTCTTATCGGACCTCGTACAAGTTGTTCAACTTGAATTCTTTTTATGTTTTCAGTTGTCATATTTGGAACAACTTTGTATTTTAGAGTGTTGGTAGTTTGTTCGTTCGATTGCTATATATATATATATATATATATTTCCTTCACAAGGGTATATATATTTTGTTTGCATTGAATCATATGTGAACGAGCCTCACCCTTCACATGTCCTCGTGCCTTACACACATGTCGTTGGGCCTCGCCCATGTCATTGGGTCTTGCCCATGTCTTTGGGCCTAGCCCATGTCATTGGGCCTAGCCCATGCCTTTGGGCCTAGCCCACGTTTAATGTCATTGGGCCTAGCCTATGTGTAGGTCCCCTTGATGTATGGATCTTTAACAGAATTGTTTTTCCAATCAAGAGTGCGGAATCCTCTTGATCAGAATATAGCAGAATGAGTAGAAACAGAAATCACTTTCAAACGGGGTTTCTATTGATTATCAATCACGAGAATTACAATCAATCAAAACCCTAACCCACTCCAAATTCGTCCAAGCCTAGAGACTCTCACAAAATTCCTTACACAAACTGTTTTGGCTGATTAACCTAAACCCTAAAGCCTAACCTTGTTTATATAACACAAGGTTGCAACATTAGGTTGGGTTTGCTACATGGGCTAGGCCCAAATCGTCCCCCATCACCCAATGTGGGTTTTGTTTAGCCAAACTCTATTAACTCACTAATATGAAGCTAAACCCGCTAACTGTTTATCGTTTATCTAATTACAAGATATCCAAAGACCAAATCTAAGCTGTTGTCACAAACATGCACCAACAAACTCCCCCTTGACAATAGCTTCACAAAATAACTTTGTCTTCAGTCGTCTTGCAATCTTCATGTATTCTTGCACTGTCTTTGGTCTTTGGATAGCTTCAGCTTTAATAGCTTCTGTCAGCAACAGACTCCCCCTAAGCTGATGCATCCAATCACCAAATCTTCAAAACTTTAGCGTTTGAGTAAACTCCAGTTCAGCATTTGAATAGCAATCTTCAAACTCTTCATCTTGTCTGTAATGTAGAAAGGAGGTTCTACCACGCATCCAATCAAACTCTCATCTTCACAGCAACTTCTCAGCAACACACTGCTTCAATCTGTATACTATAAAACAAACATCTCGAGAAACCATAAGAATTTTTCAACAAAGTTAAATAAATTATTATTTTTCAAGAGATAGTTAAACTGTATCACAGATTAAGCATTTTCAAATTATCACCAACACGCAAAACTTTTTTAATCACACACCCTATAACCCGCATGATTTAAAATTTTGAACTCACTTTCCAACACCGTCTCCCCCTATCAGTAATAATTCCTCCAAGAATAACAGTTTTCCGTACGTTAAGAATTTCAAACAGAAAAAGACACTATTTTTGGATTTTTGTATTTTCTAAAAGCAAGTAAATAACAAAAGCAATAAACACTCTATTTTTGTGAGAATCACTGGTAAGAAGATCATATCAGCACAATCAAACTGTTTCACACCATTAGTTAATTCTTTATGTAATTTTTCGTGAAAAGCAGTCCAAGACGATTACCAGTATGTTTGTCTTCTTAAACAAAATGCATGAACATTTCAAGTACCATTACCGTATGATACGTTAAGGTAATTTTAATTACTGATATACTAGCGTGTCCCACTTCAGGATGTACCCCCGCGATCAAGGTATGCACAAAGATTCATCGTAGTAGGTGAGTATACTGAAATCATCTGTTTATTTTTCAATGATAGATAATTGGTGAACAGGTCAGTACTTCCGTACAGCAGAGAGACCAAAATATCTTATCGAGGGCTAAGACAAATACCATTTTTGGTATGATTTGTGCTTTTTGCACTTTTTGAATGACTCTCTTTAAGAGCTTCTTCATTTAAGGGTTTTGGCATTTTTAGCTCTTTTAAGATATCCTGGGTGTGTCTAGGTCAGTATGTATCTGGATGCAGCAGAAGGACACCCCTGATATCCCCAGATGAAATAACAGTATAAAGACCCAAAACTTCAGATTTTGGCAATCTATCAACGCAAGATTTAAGGTCATTAAACCATACACCACTGATGTGTTCCCCACTCATATTCAGTTGTATTTAGGTTTATATCACATTGGTAAGTTGATTATTTCATGCTTTTTGCCTACTGGTACATCATATGATGAAGCTGCTATCACACTTAAGCAATTTAATTCATTTTCAGTGTGACAGTCTAACTTGCTGATGTACTATCATTTCTCCTTTTTCACACAGTGATAACTCATTTTTTATTTTCTATTTTTTTATGTTTTTTATTTTTCAATTTTTTTTACTTTTGATTTTTAAGAAAACAATAAACTATTTACAAAAATTCTTATGAAAAACCAGTTATTCAGGATTCCTCATCCCGTTGAGTTCGACTAAATGTTCAAAGCGAGCCCTGTCAAATGCTTTAGTATAAAGATCTGCCAGGTTATCTTCTGTGTCAACTCGATGTAATTCAATTAGTCTCTTTTCAGCATAATCCCGTATAAAATGATGGCGTATGTCAATATGTTTTGTGCGACTGTGTTTCACGGGATTATTTGTTATTGAAATTGTGGAATTATTGTCTATCATAATAGGAGTACGAGTGAAATCCAAACCGTAATCGCGCATCTGCTATTGTTTCTAGAGAACCTGAGAGCAGCAGCTATCCGCAGCAATATATTCAGCTTCACACGTAGACGTAGACACACAGGATTGCTTCTTGCATTGCCAAGAGACGATCCTGCCTCCCAAGAACTGACAACCACCTGTTGTAGACTTTCTGTTCGACTTGCATCCCCCAAAGTCCGAGTCAGTGTAAGCGACGAAATTCATATCACTATCAGCTGGATACCACAACCCAAGTTTAGGTTTCCCCTTCAAGTAACGAAGAATACGCTTCACCGCCTTCATGTGTGACTCCTTTGGATTAGCCTGATATCTAGCACACAAGCATACGGCAAACATGATGTTAGGTCTTGAAGCAGTCAAGTACATTAGAGAACCAATCATCGCCCTGTATTGAGTAGGATCAACGTCTTCAGTACTTTCATGATCTGGGCCAAGATTGTGATTTTCACAAATGGGTGTGTTGAAAGTAGAGCAATCATTCATTTTGAACCGACTCAAAATGTCATACACATACTTTGTTTGATGAACAAACATCCCATCTTCCTTCTGTTCAACTTGTAATCCCAGAAAGTAAGACAGCTCACCCATAGCGCTCATTTCGAACTTACTCTTCATCACCTGCTCGAACTCTTTACACATGCTCTCATCTGATGACCCAAAGATGATGTCATCCACATACACCTGTACTAGCAGAAAATCTTCCTTCTTCCTCTTGATGAACAGTGTACTGTCAATCTGACCTCTTTCAAAACCATTCTTGATCAGATGTGTAGACAGTGTCTCGTATCACGCCCTGGGAGCTTGATGTAATCCATACAAAGCCTTATCAAGTTTGTACACTCGATCTGGATAATCTGGATCAACGAACCCATCTGGTTGTGAGACATACACCACTTCTTGAACTTTCCAGTAAAGAAATGCACTCTTCACGTCTAGTTGGTAAACTTTGAAGCCCTTGAATGTTGCGAAGGCTAAAAACAAACGAATTGCCTCCAACCTTGCCACTGGTGCAAACACTTCATTGTAATCAATCCCTTCCTGCTGATTGAAACCTTTTACCACCAATCGAGCCTTGTTTCGCGTCACTATCCCTCTGTCATCCTTCTTGCACTTAAACACCCATTTAGTTCCTATCTCTCTTTCACCTTTAGGAAGGTCAACCAACTCCCAAACCTTTAACTTAGCAAACTGGGCCAATTCCTCTTGCATAGCTTCAACCCATGAATTGTCTTTAAGAGCCATATGAATGTTCTTCGGCTCCTCTTGGGAAATAAAACAGCTATACAAGCACTCGTTCACAATCCCAGTCTTCTCAATCGATACAAATAAACCAGAATTCGCTGCTATGCTTCTTCTCGTCTGAACACCTGCATTAGGATCCCCAAGTATCATGTCAACTGGATGATCTCTATTTGCTCGTGTAGTAGCAACAGTATCCACTTCTAAGTTATCACCCAGGTTTGATCCAATCTCCCCCTGAATGTTCTGATCTGCAAATGGATTAATGAAATCCTCCCCCTCAATGGGTTCAGAGTCACTATCGCTTGAATCAGGATCAACAAAACCTTTGGAAGTTTCCCCAGCATCTGTCATATCAACATTCGATCTAGGCATGAACTCACCTTCATCGTCTCCACCAATCATTGTCTGAATCAACTGAGAATCATCTGCATTTGGAAACTCAGGAATATTAAATGATTTAAAAGTGCTTTCATAATCATATAATATAGCAGGACCACTCGTTGATTGTTGAGGTTTGTATGAAGTAATTTCCACATTAAACACAACCTCAATTTTACTAGTTTTTAGATTAAAAACCCTTTTATTCGGTGCGCCAGGTACGTAACCTAGAAAGTAGCCTTCGTCAGCCACCTCACCGAATTTTTGTTTATCCTTATTACGCACAATGGTGCAGGGTAATCCAAATGGTTCAAAGCCTTCTAAGTTTGGTTTCTTGTTAAACATCAATTCGTGACAAGTTTTATTAAAACATTTAACAGTCAAAACTTTGTTTAGGACGTAGCAAGCTGTTTTCACAGCTTCTCCCCAGAAAAGAACTGGTAGCTTTGAATCTGAAAGCATTGTCCTAGCGGCTTCAATCAACGTCTTGTTTTTCCTCTCAGCAACTCCATTTTGTTGAGGTGTATAAGGAGCAGAATATTGATGTTCAATTCCCTTTCGAAGACAGTAGAGATCCAGAATTCGATTCTTGAACTCCGTGCCATTATCACTCCTTATCTTCTTTATCCTTGCATCATGGACGTTTTCCAATTTCGTAAAAAGATCTATCAGCATCTCCGCTGTCTCATCTTTTGTACCTAAAAAGAAAACCCATGAATATCGTGAGTAATCATCAGTAACAACAAGGCAATAGTACTTTCCACCTATGCTCCTCACGTTCACTGGACCGAATAAATCCATGTGAAGTAATTCATAAGGGGCATCTATGGAATTTACTGTTTTAGACTTATGAGGTTTCTTGTGTTGTTTTCCCTTTTGACATGGAAGACATTTATCTTCCACTTGAAACCTCTGCATTGGAACCCCTTTCACTAGCTCATTTTTAACAAGGTAATTCATTTTTCGATAGTGAATATGGGCCATGCGTCTGTGCCACAACATCGATTCAGCTTCAGATGCTTTTGATAGTAAACACGCCACCACCGCATTTGGATCCTTAGCACCCATGTCCATGACATAAGTGTCATTTCTCCTTGGCGCTCGCATCACTATCCAGTCGTCTGGAATCTTCAAACCTGGTTTCAACACTAATGCTTCATTCTTGGTAAAATGGACCGAGTGACCCTTGTCGCAGACTTGTGACACGCTCATCAGATTGTGTTTAAGCTGCTCCACATAGTTCACTTTGTCCAGTGTGATCTTCCCATTGGTCACTTTTCCTCGTCCTGTAATTCTACCACCTTTAGCACCCGCAAAATTCACCTTTCCACCATCATAATCTTCAAATTTAGTTAACAATCTCGCATCCCCCGTCATGTGCCTGGAGCAGCCACTATCAACATACCATAAGTTGATAATCCCCCTTAGCAGCTCCTGCACACACCAACCAAGAAATTAGTTAGATTGGGGGACCCAAGCCTTAATGGTCTTGGGTCGTCCAAATTCACCAACCACTGGAACATCCATCCAATATCCATTACTCCTAACTAGAGTCTTGGATCTTATACCTGTTGATGGAATTTGATTTTGATTTCCACTAGGTCTATGGTCCTGAGGGTTCCTATACGTGTTTGGACTATTTGACCTTTGAAAATTTTGAATTTGATATCTTGAATTTTGATTCCAAGAAGCATTATTGTTGTAATTTCTAAAGCCATTGTTATAAAAAGTTCGACCACCATCATTTTGGTATCGATTTTGATATTGACCTTGACTTCTGAAATTATTAGCATTATAATTGTTCATTCTTGGTGAACTGCTTCTAGGTCTCTCAAATCTGCCTGGTGGAGATCTAGGCTGAAATCTTGGTTGATTTCTTTGAAAACGAGGAACTTGTGGAGTTCCTTTTTCAGCCTTATCTACACCAACAGCAACATTTTCTGGTTGCTTAGGAGCAGATTTCTTTGGAGAATTTGCAGCTTTCTCCTGTTTATCACCACTATTCTCTGGTGACTTCTCTCTCTTCCTGTCACTCACTTGTGCTTCACTCTTTTTGTTAGGACAGCAGCTAGCTACATGTCCCTTGGTGTGACATTTGAAGCACGATCTCTTTTTCGAAGACTTCTTTTCTGAAGCCTTAGAACTAGATTCGGGTTTTTCTTCTGATGATGCCTTAGAAGGATTTGGTTCAGTTTGCTTAGTTTCAGAATTTTCTATGTTCTTGTTTTTAGCAAACTCTATATTAGATTCATTTTCAATAACAGCTGTTTCGTTTTTCATGTCACTTCCTTGAACAAAATTAACCTTTTTAACAAAAGTTGGATTGTTATTTTTAGGATGTGATGTATTCTTTTTCAAAACAGGTTTGCTGTTATTATCCTTCTTAGCATCAGCATTCTCAAAAACATTTCCTTGACGTGACGTGGAACTACTTGGTGATGTTGACCCAAAGTTCATGAGCTCATCTTCATCAGGCAAGAAAGAATAGTCATGACTAACAGGAGGTGGAACTTCATTGAACCCATGAAATCCCACACTGGTTTTGTCATTACTCTTCTTCAAGCCACCCATCATATGTTTCATAACAAAAGTAGAGTCCCTGAATTGACCTAATTTCTTTTCAAGTTCAACAATTTTGAGTTGTGCATCTGACAACTCTTTGCATTTTTCAGAAATCTCTTTTGTTTTCTCTGCCATCATTTCATGAGCTAAGTCTATAACTTGAAGTTTTTCATTTAGTTTGCAGGTTAATGAGTCAATTTTACTTTCATAACCTTTTATCTTCTTCAAGTATGACGATTCGTTTCTTTTAGCAAAAAAGTTTGCTTCTTTTATGTTAGACATCTCGCTCACCAGACTTTGGTTTTGTGTTGACAACCTGTCAACCTCACCCTGTAGTTCACGACATTTTAAACACACAGATTTAGACTTTACCTCTCCTGTTTGTTTGTCAAGGTTGGCCATTAGAGCCGCAAGCTGAGCTTCCATTCTTTTATACTTAGCATCCTTTTCTTCAACTTCCCGTTCCTGGTCAGACTTTTGCTTTTCCTCTTCAGCAACTGTTGTCTGATCAACCTTCTTTTCTTCAGCTTTATTCTCTATCTTCACCTCAGCTTCAGCATCTACTTTTGCTTCCGCATCTCCCACAGTAGCTTCACCATCCTCAACTGGAGTTATCTCTGCCATGAATGCCTGTGTGACATTGTCATCATTTTCCAAGTGAATACTCCAGTCATATGAACCTTCTCTAGCAGTGGAGATCAGCGCTCTTGAGTTAGAGTTGTTTGATGCATTCCTATTGTTTGAACTCTGACTCGAATTCTCCTGCTTTTGTTTTTGACATTCCCTAGCAAAATGCCCATAACTTTGACAGTTGAAGCATCTCACTTTGGTCTTATCAAAACCAACAGTCTTTCCAATAAACTTCCTTCCCGTTCGGTTCATAAACCTTTTCACTCGTCTTGTAATCATGGCCATTTGCCACTGCAAATCCATATCTTGAAGATCATCAGGGTCAATCTGATCGTAATCTTCATCTAAAGTGGCAGGATCAGATATCTTCCCCTGAATGTAGTTCTCATAAGAAGCAACAAATGAAGCAAGTAGAGCAAGATGCTCTTCAGCAGACTTCACACTCATTGGCATCGACTTAACACCACTGCTCTGCTTAGAACCTGATGTTCTCTTGGCTCCTGATGATCCTCCTGAAGCAGCTACAAAACACACATCACCATCTTCATTCACTGTGACTTGCTCATTATCACACGAAAGAAACGCAGTAGCAGAGTCGCTAGAAGCGTTGTGAGATGAAGAAGATGTAAGCCCATTGTAAATCGTTGGATCTTGGACCTGATCATATCCAGTGTCTTTCTTCTTCATACTGAGCTCATAAGCTCTCAGCTTGCCAACTACTTCTTCCAGCTCCTTTGTCTCATAATCAGCCTCTCCCTTAATCATGAGAGTGTAAATATCCCATTTAGTAGGTAAGGCATCGAGCAGCTTGTCATTCTTTTCAACGTCAGTACAGCACTCTATCTCATAATTATCCATTTCTGACATCAGATGGTAGTAACGCGTGATGATGTCTTCAAGTGACTCATGCTTCATGTACTTGAAAACAGCAAACTGCTTCTTCAGTAGATCAACTTTGTTTTTCTTAACATCTTCATTTCCCGCATATCTTTTCTCTAATGCATCCCACATATCCTTTGAGTTTGTGTACTTCTTGAAAGTATGCTTAATGCTATCAGGTAAGGACATTTTAATTGCAGCCAAGGCTCTCTTTTCAGCCTCATACATCTTTTTATCAGCATCTTCCATGTTCACATAAGCAGTTCTACGAGGTCTGCCCTCAAAGTCATGTGTTGGGTTTATGTACCCATCTTCAATGCATATCCACATGCGAGTGTCCTGATATTCAATGAAAGATTGAAAACGATCCTTCCATGTCAAGTAATTTTCCACCTTCATCATCTTAGGTGGTTTGTTGGTAGTGCCAACCTCATGCTCCATCTTCAAAAGCTCATTCAAAGTAGACATGTTCGACATTTTAAACGTTGCAGACTGAGAAAACCGTACAAAATATCTCCGAAAATAGTGGTTACCAAATTACACCGTTAGAATCGTCTCGAAAAGACGAATCCAATGATATCTAATGACGAAAACCGAATTCGGGATATTTTCTTCCTAAAAATCCAAGTAATTCAACGGTCCAAACGGTTCTGTCTAACGGGCTACGGATCAATTTCTATTTGCAAAACACTGAAATTTTATCGACGCTTGCCAACAAAGATTCCACCCTGTTAAATTCGCTGGTTTTAAGTCCTTAGTTAATTTCGCTGGAAAATCTGATTAATTTCGCTGGTCAATAAATTGTCCAATTTCGCTGCTCTAGTTCATTGAAAGGTTAAGTTCGCATGTCAAATTCACTGTATATTTCGCTATTACGATGACCAGTAAATTCGCCGAAAAGCGTAATAATTTCGCTGTGGAAAATTATACGGTTACCAAAGTCGCCTTTGGATTTAACTTCGCCGGTCACCGAGGTATCAAGTGTCAAATTCGCTGATCAGTCTGCGAATTAGTTAAAATCGCCTGTTAACTTTGGAAATTCAATCTGATCAAAATTCTGAAGATTTTTCTGATTCTCCTAACAACTTCCTGCAAAATCGAAACAACAAACTATCAGTAAATTTCGAAAATCAATGAAGAACAGTACGAAGAACGTGAAGAACACGAAGAACAGTCTTCGAATCTTCAAGTCTATCAACCGAAAACTTTTCCAGAATCAACAAAATCTTTCCAGAAATCCTGTAAAACACCAAACAAACAAACCAGAAGATCAAAACGGCCAAAAATTTTCGAAAATTATATCAAAAACAGCCAAAAATTCGAAACCCTAATTTGCAAAAATTTCGAAAATCCTTCCTGTTTCTGCAGCCAACAATTCTGAACCGAGCCTTCAAGAGCCTAATGCTCTGATACCAATTGTAGGTCCCCTTGATGTATGGATCTTTAACAGAATTGTCTTTCCAATAAAGAGTGCGGAATCCTCTTCATCAGAATATAGCAGAATGAGTAGAAACAAAAATTACTTTCAAACGGGGTTTCTATTGATTATCAATCACGAGAATTACAATCAATCAAAACCCTAACCCACTCATGTCTTGTTTCCTGAAATACATGTAGTTTTAAAAGGTTAAAAAAAGTTGAGCGAGTGCATGCAGTTATTCTTATCATATGAAATCTCATAAGTGTTATCTTGTAATGAAATCATGGTATGCAATTAGCATTCATGGATTTTAAGGATCTATAAGTGTGTAGCTTACACCCTGACATATGTGTCATAAGTAGTAACCAAAGCGAGATAGCTTTGACATCATAGGGATCACAAAAACACTCCTAAGGGTATACAAACCTAGAGTGGAGCGCGCCTCAAGCTCGATAGATCTATACCTTTTGCACCTTGGTCACTAAGTGATTAATGGTTACTAATGCCATCATCCTACTTACGCTCATTGATCATGTTATCATCTAAATCCATAGCTAACATACCGTTTACTTAACATGTATTTCCCCTCGATTGTTTTAAAACAAAACATTGAAATCAGTGAAAGGAGGGACATGAACTCACAAGTTTGCGTTCTGTGTATTGTAATACGGTAAGTGAGCATCCATACGCGTGAGTAACCTACATGTGTACTAACTTTATTAGACACTAGGTCTTATCGGACCTCGTACAAGTTGTTCAACTTGAATTCTTTTTATGTTTTCAGTTGTCATATTTGGAACAACTTTGTATTTTAGAGTGTTGGTAGTTTGTTCGTTCGATTGCTATATATATATATATATATATATATATATATTTCCTTCACAAGGGTATATATATTTTGTTTGCATTGAATCATATGTGAACGAGCCTCACCCTTCACATGTCCTCGTGCCTTACACACATGTCGTTGGGCCTCGCCCATGTCATTGGGTCTTGCCCATGTCTTTGGGCCTAGCCCATATCATTGGGCCTATCCCATGCCTTTGGGCCTAGCCCACGTTTAATGTCATTGGGCCTAGCCTATGTGTAGGTCCCCTTGATGTATGGATCTTTAACAGAATTGTCTTTCCAATCAAGAGTGCGGAATCCTCTTGATCAGAATATAGCAGAATGAGTAGAAACAGAAATCACTTTCAAACTGGGTTTCTATTGATTATCAATCACGAGAATTACAATCAATCAAAACCCTAACCCACTCCAAATTCGTCCAAGCCTAGAGACTCTCACAAAATTCCTTACACAAACTGTTTTGGCTTATTAACCTAAACCCTAAAGCCTAACCTTGTTTATATAACACAAGGTTGCAACATTAGGCTGGGTTTGCTACATGGGCTAGGCCCAAATCGTCCCCCATCACCCAATGTGGGTTTTGTTTAGCCCAAACTCTATTAACTCACTAATACAAAGCTAAACCCGCTAACTGTTTATCGTTTATCTAATTACAAGATATCCAAAGACCAAATCTAAGCTGTTGTCACAAACATGCACCAACACTATGTCTTTTATGACATTGGGCCTTGCCCATGTTTTAATGTCATTGGGCCTAGCCCATGTCTTTATGTTATTGAGCCTAACCCATGTTTTTATGTCATTAGGCCTAGCCCATGTCTTTTATGTCATTGGGCCTTGCCCATGTTTTAATGTCATTGGGCCTAGCCCATGTCTTTTATGTTATTGGGCCTAACCCATGTTTTTATGTCATTGGCCCTAGCCCATATCTTTTATGTCATTGGGCCTTGCCCATGTTTTTATGTCATTAGGCTTTGCCCATGTTTTAATGTTATTGGGCCCTTGCCCATGATTAAATGTTATTGGGCCCTTGCCCATGATTTTTTGGTATTGGCCCATTCCTATGTATTCAAGTTATTTGGGCCTAGCCCAACTTGAGTCTTAGGAGTCCACATAGTTATATTTCTTGCATTTTTTATTTTGTAAAATTACTAAGTATGGAATTCATATTGTGTTCATCCTTTTATAAAGAATACTTAGTAATTTTTTATACGTTTTCAACTTTCCGGATTTTGTTATCGGTAATATATATATATATATATATATATGTGTGTGTGTGTGTGTGTGTGTGTATGTATGTATTCGTTAAGCGTCTAAAAATATATTATTTTTAGACTCGTCGTCGTAGCAGTTCCTCACAATGACGATACGCCCATTTTGTTGTCGTCGGTTGTTATGTATTACTTTTTCGACCGATTTGTTTATATGTCATTATTTGGTCGATTGAAATATACTTTATTTCTTAGGAATATTTTCTTGTAATTTTTGGTTCCGCAGTCCGTATTGTCCGCTTGCCCGTTTAACTCGTTTAAGGATGTGATATATATGAGTTCATATACATCCGTTAACTTAGCATTTCTTGGTAGATTGGGGATATTGTGTATATCTATTTATGTGTATTTATACTTGTTATCTTTCAAGTATTTTCTTGGTATCCTTTCTGTATTATTTAGATCACCCTAACATATCTAAATATATACACTTAGCACATAATATATATACACATTGATGAGTTTTCTCAATATATATATATATATATATATATATATTTCTCTAAAAAATATATATATTTATAAGTTTCATTTCTAACTTATAAAAATTCTTATAAGTATTTGGAAACTTATTTAGGGGTTTTATTACTTAAACTTTTCACCAAAAAGTTCGTTTAACCATGATTAAAATCCTTAAGTGCGACTAACCATTTTAATCACACTTTAACCCCCATTTAATCATGATTATGATTTTAGAAAATTTTGCTATAGTTTTCCCTAAACTATGACATTTCTCACGTTTTCAAAACGCGTTTAATTCATCAATCAATTTTCCAAAAATCACCACAATTTTCAAATATCACAAAAATCATGTTTACATCACCAATCATACTTATTCCTTCAAAGATTCTCATGAACATTACTTTGCTTAAAGTTTCAAGTCTTCAAAGTTAACCATTTATTAAGTTAATTACTTACATAAACTTGATTATACTTGTTTTTCACTTTGAAAAAATCCCACATCTTTATGTAAAAATTTCCAAGACTTTTACATAACACTTTTGATAAATAATATCACATAAACTTGTTTTATGTTAAAAATCAAGTTCATTAGTGTTTTAAAAACCTTGATTCATGATCATTCTAAGTTTAGTCTTTCAAGAATCACAAATCAAAGTTTACATACATAATACTCATAATCTTTGAAGTTGATGATCTTGTGTGATTTAAACATATATGTGTTTAAATCACATTTTTAAGTGTATCATGGCAAGATTAACACTAATCTAATTTACTACATGATATAAACCCCAAGATCATCATAAATCTAGACTTTAAACCACTAATCTTAACAAAAACAACATAATCATCTAGATTACACTAACTAACTACACTAATCTACACAAATAATCACATAATAAGTCATGATTAGTAGATTATTAAGTTTGAGATTAGGGTTTTTGATTATATTTTTCTTAATCTTCAAGATAATCAACTTGTACTTCTTAAATCTACACATAATAAGAAGCTTAAAAATGGTTAGAAGAAGCTTACAACTTTGCACAAGGTGATTAAGAAGTGATTTAGGCTCCAAGAACTCCCTAAATGTTCCTCATGCTTAAACCGTGCTTATATGTTCTTGAAATGACTAGATTATGTGTGATTTAAGGTGTTTTAGTGGAGTTTTATGGTGGGTTTGTGGGGTGCTTGTTGGCTGCCGAAAATGAAGGAGAACAAGGTGGGTTTGCTTGTTGAATGTTGGGTGAAAAGATGATGAGAATGAGACTTGTAATTTGGTTAAAATAATGAGATATGCAAGACTTTCAACAACAACTACAATCACAACCATACCCTATATCTTCCAAACATTCAAGCAAGATCAAGTGGGTGTGGGACCCATCTTGACCGTCCACCATGGGGGGGGGGAATTATTATGTCTTTTTTTTATAAAAATTGTTAAAAAGTATATATTTTGGTAAATATATAAAGTATGGTGATTAGTTGTTTAATTATTCCATTAAGGGGTAATTAAGGGTTTGGATTGTTAATTGACCTTAACTAGTTCACTAAACTAGTAGAATTGTATTTCGACACTTTAGATGCCTTCCGTTTGGTCGTCGGCTAGTTTACGGCACTTTTGCGTCGTACCGACGAAGTTTTGTCGCAAGTTGTTATTCCACCGTGCCTATCTGGCAGTTTGCAGACTTGTATGGATGGGTTGATATGCACGACCGTGCCTATCTGGCAGTTTGCTGATTTCCTTGGAATCTTGGATTTTTTCGTCGTTTTCGATTCTTTTTATCCTAGGCTGCAATTACCAAGTAGGAACGATTTAGATTATTTTTTCAATGATAAAGTCATAAAAGTTCCGATAAATTGGGGGTAATTATGCACTAAAAACAAGTATAATTCATGGCATATCAAACGCTCACGAGCGTTTTGCAATATAACATGCGGTTTTTGTCGCTTTTCAGTGGGTTCAATAATGCCTTGATCTTCGACATCATACTTTGTTTCACTTGTTGGGGTTGTGACAACATTTGTTGTTTCACATGATCTAATTCTTTTTTCGGTTCAAGCTCTTCATTCTTAAGTTTTGATGGTTTAAGGTCAAGCTTTCTCCAGAATATGTCTACTGAACCGAGCATGACACATCCTATCATAAGAGAGTCTCGTAGTCCAAAAGATCATACCATCTTGGTTAGGACAATACCTAAACTTTACTCTTATTTTCTTTAAAGTTTACAAGCTTAATGAAGTACTAACAATCCCCAAACCTAGCCTTGATTAAAATTATGACTTAAGAGTTGAAATCTTCAAAAGCTTATAGGTCCTATCAAAATCCAAATATCAAGACAGTATATACACAAACAATGTCTCTATGGGATAATTGTCCTTACCCTAAACAACCCCAAATGTTTGTACATGCGTGATTATCAAACGTTCTCACAAGTGTCATTCTTTACATCAGGGGCACGACCTATTATGGATTGTGAATTTATGTATAACACGCGTTGTATGTCTCACATCTCTGATACATAGTGTTATATTCCTACTTATTATGTGTTGGGAGGCAGTTTTGCTTATATCTTTACATCCAAGTCTCGTTTATACAAATCCTGAAGTGGTTTACCTCATGCAACTTTTTGTTGGTGGTGTTGTGGGTGATTGGAATTGAAATAGGGATGAGAGAGTGCGTTCAAACTTCTTAATTTTAAGGTGCGTTAGGTTCATAGATTTTTTATAAATGAATCGAAAGTGGAAATTTAACATGATGTTTGGTTGCTAAAGTTACTAATGAAATTCGAAATTGAAAGAAAAGGAAGAGGGTGTTTTTCTTTAATTTTTTTAATGGTAATCTCAAACATTCCAATGGAATGTTTAGAATTCCATCAGAAGTATAAAGGAATGTAAATTTCTTTAATTGTGGGAAGACTTTCCAATTACAATTTCTTCGATTGGCCTACCAAACACAGTTTTGATGGTTTGATGGTTATGTTCCAGGTTCCTCACATTAAACCTCCAAGCACGACGCGTTCCGTCGTAAAATCCTATCAGCAAAAAATGGTTTACAATTTTTTTGCTGCTAGTTTTCCTAAGCGTGGCTATACTTTTGTGTTTGCCGCTACGACTGCAATAAAGCCATACCCTCACGTCCTTATCTCCTTGTTTCTTGGATCGTCTAGTAAAAATGACGTAACCAATTTTAATTCCCCTTTTTGGCCCACGACTTCGAGTCATCTTGGGCATAAAATCCACAGGTAGGGGGCTTGCTTGTCATCCACTGACTCCTGCTTGATTTGTTCTACATAGTCGGGTTCGCCTGCATATACATTCTGTGGATAGTTTTGCTAGGCGTAAGAAGGTTCACCGTCGTATTCGTTGTAGGGATAGTTTTGTTGTGCGTACGCAACGTTACACCTGTATTCGTAACCTAGACAGTCGTATTCGCATTCACCGTCAAGGGTAGAAAACTGAAACAAGTTAATGGTTAAAAGGTGACCATAAATCTAACGACTAATGTAAATAAGTAATTAAATGCTTACCTCATTTAGGTCTGGGAATAAGGATTCCTTGGGATAAGAACAAACGACGAACACGACTTCCTTATACCAGAGTGTTCTCTAGAACAAACGTGCTTGTGTTAGAAATATAGAAGATGATTGTGGTTTGAACTATTGGATCGTTTGAATCGAATGATTTTTTTTATCCAATTAAAAGAATCGAATAAATTGTTGTGGAGCCTTTGATGTGTGTAAAATGCAACATATAAATTACATCAAATGAGGCATAAAACTAACCCTTTTTTAGTACTAATGTTGGAAAAAGTGTGCTTTTGTCTTCCTTTTGTATTTTCAGGACCGAATGAGCTTAATTGAACAAAAGGAACAAATATGCAGCCAAATCTAACATAAATACAAAGAAAAGGAATAAACGTGGCATACTCGACCCCTCGACAGTATCTTCCCAAGCAAAAACAAAGAAACAGAAGGCTGACCACGGCCCCGTGCCCATCGGACACGGGGGCGGGGCCAGATACCTCCAGAAAAGACAAAGCAATAGAAGCTTCTATTCCCAGCACGGGGGCGTGCCGAGCTCAACACGGGCCGTGGTCAACGCTAAGATTCGTAGAATCCAACAAATCTTGATAGTATAGATACGCTTCTGCACATAGGGCCGTACCCAGCGAACACAGGGGCGTGTGGAGCTAATGTAGAAAAATTGTAATTAATGAAGAAAGAGAAAGAGGATGGACACGGGGCCGTGTCCAGGCTTCTGTGCAGGCTATAAATAGGGGTGCTTGGTTCACTTCAAGGGCATCCCTTGGCAAACCACCTCTCTCTCACTTCACCCACACTCCACCACCATCACAACACCTACACCCACATCCACCACCATCATCCATCATCCACCTTAGAGTGTGTGTAGTAGTCTCGGGATCCAAGATTGATAGTAAGAGTTCTTGACAATCAAAGGGCATGTTTGCCTAAGTCTCTTACATCACTTGGTGAAGACAGGCATTTAGTGTAATACTTTTGATTTTTAATCTTTTCGCACTTTTTATTTGGTTTTATATGAATGACTTTAATAACTAGTTTCTTATGTTGAAGGTGAAACTTCCTTATCATTTGTCCGTGGTGTCTTGGCGTTATTTTACTGTCTATATAAAATAAAAGATTTACACCATTCGTATCTCTACGGTCTATATAGAGATATGTTGGCTACCTGGTCGGGGGTTAAGGGAATGGTTTGGTAAGGTTCTTGCCTTGTTCAATGTATAGATCCTGCAAGGACCTGGGTCAAGCTTACTAGGACCTCCTTCAATACCCATTGGTATTGGATGGCGGGGGTGCGAATGGCTTGATCCCCTCATATGTAAACTACTATTAATACATTAACCCGGCTACTTGGGATTGTATCCCTGCTGACTCAAACCACTTAGCCGAGGGTAACGTCGCCTTCAAAAGAGGGGCCTACCACATTACGCATTAATAACTTAATTAATTATCTTTCAATATTCCGACCCTTTAGGATTGTATCCTTGCTGACTCAAACTACTGGGTTGAGGGTAACGTCACCTTCAAAAGAGGGGCCTACTACTATAACTAAGATAATCTCTTAAAATGTGCAAAAGTGCAGAAATCATCAAAGGTTACATTAAAGGCGAATCGGATCCAAGTGATTCATCTTGTCTATCTGTTTTATTTTTCAGCATTTTAGTTTTTATTTTTCATGTTTAAAACCTTTTCTAAAACTTTTGATTTGATTAGACGTCGAGGATAAACCGGTACTAAAAGCTCTTGTGTCCTTGGACGAACTCGATATCTTACCAACGCTATACTACGCTCACGATGGGTGCACTTGCCCATATGTGTGTTTAGTGTTAGTAGAATATCGTGTTTTATAAATTTAAAACTTGACTAAAGTGTAAAAAGGGCTTAAAATATCAACAAAAACATATTACACCTAACGCACATCAAGTTTTTGGCACCGTTGCTGGGGACACAAGGATTTTAAGAAAGCTTAAAATCGACGGCCTAATCAGTTTTTCAAAAAACCTTTTTAAAACCGCGCGCATTTTTACATTTTTAGTTAGTTTTTGCATTACAGTTGCCTTAACACAGGGCCGTGTTCACTGAACACGGGGCCGTGCTGCATTATTATTACAAAACTCCCAGATACAGAGTCTGAACATGGGGTCGTGTTCGCTGAACACTCCCCCGTGCTGCACAAAACCAGTCACATTTTTCTAAACGACCAGATACAGAACCTGAACACGGGGTCGTGCTCACTGAACACGGGGCCGTGTCCAGCCTTTGTTTCCGTTTTTATTTTTGTTCTCTGGTCCCGAGACTCTGTTGTGATCTGCTGAGTGATTCTTATGGATCAATACTCAAGAGGTTACAACTACCACTATGAGGAGGATGATTATAGGGAAGACTATTGCACCATATGTGGTAATCCTCATTCGGTACAATATTGTGACCTATTTCAACCATCCCCTTCGTACATATACTATGAGGAGCCCAGGTACGAGCCATCAACTTCATACACATCCTATGAAGAACCAAGGTATGAACCTTCTCCCTCATACTCATATTTTGATGAACCAAGGTATGAGCCTTCATACTCATACTTTGAGGAACCAAGATATGAGCCTCCACCTTCATATGCTTACTATAAGGAGCCATGGTGTGAACAACCCACCTCATATGAGTATTATGAAGAACCAAGTTACGACCCTTATTCATCATATACTTACAATGAGGAACAATGGTGTGAACCATCTACTTTGTATGAGTATTATGAGGAACCAAGGATCGAACTTCTGAATTCAAGCTTTGAGGATGAAGATCCTTATTCTATCACCCACATAACCGATAAGATAATAGAACACATTAAAACTATCATAAAAGAAGCCCGCTCAAGGGTAAAGGAGTCCTGCGCAAGGGAAGAATTAACTTGTAATAAAGAAGAGATAGTTGAAAATGTAAAAATTGAAGAACAAGTAAGTGAAAAACCGACACATGAGGTAAACAATGAAAAAGGTGAGTCTGATAACGTTAAAATTTAAAAAGAGTCTAATTTTCAAGAAATTAATCTCTTGTCACCTTCTTTCGAAAGTCATAGTTTAGTATCCACTCATGTTAAGTTTTTAAAAGAGTTAAACACTAACACTAAAATTGACAAAACGGTAAGCGTTAAGTTAACAAATGATCAAACTACGCTAATAAAAGATGATCCATTTGAAATTAACATTACACCGGTTCCATGTTTCTTTCAAAACTCCTTTATTAGTAATATCACAATTGATAAAGATCTTTGTGTTAATATAATGCCAAATTACATTTTCGAAAAATTAAGTATTGGTGATTTTTCTCCACTTCAAATACCCATTTTTCTATCTAATCGGAAAACAATAAAATCAATGGGAATAGTTGAGGATATATTAGTGCAAACAAATCAAATGGTAATCCCAACCGACTTCGTCATCCATGATTACACTCCGTTAGTATTGGGACGACCTTTTGTAAAAACATATGAAGCTTTGAAAAATCGGAAGAAAAACAATCTACCCATTCAATTAGGGGCATTTAAGAAAAGTGTCGACCTTGAGCATTCAATGAAATATCCATTCGGCAATAATGACCCCCTAATTGAAGATGAAGATGAGCCACCCGATACAAGAGAAGAAATCGACCACTTTATTGAAGAAGAGGTCACCATAGAACAAACCTTTTTTGTTCTTGATAAAAATGAGCAACCAAATAAGGAGTCTCCTAAAGACCCACCACTTAAGCTCAAAGAACTTCCACAAGGTTTGGAATATGCTTTTCTCGACAAAGATGGTAAGTTACCTGTAATTATTTCGCCAAAGTTAATTAGTGTAGAAAAAATAAACTAATCTCGCTTTTGAAAAAAACATAAAAACGCGATCGCTTGGAAGCTTGTAGATATTAAAGGAATAAGCCCTTCCATGTGCACGCACAAAATTTTAATGAACGATGAGTATAAATCGGTAATATAACCACAACGTAGAATAAATCCAAACGTCCAAGAGGTGGTTAAAAATGAAGTCATCAAATTACTTGACGCCGGACTCATTTACCCAATTTCCGATAGTCCTTGGGTAAGTCCCGTTCAAGTAGTTCCTAAGAAAGGAGGTATGACGGTGGTCACTAACGAGAAAAATGAATTAATACCAACAAGAACCGTCACAGGATGGAGAGTTTGTATAGACTATCTTCGATTAAATGAGGCAACAAGGAAAGATCACTTTCCTTTACCTTTTATTGATCAAATGTTACAAAGATTATCCGGTCATAAATTTTATTGTTTCTTAGATGGTTTTTCAGGTTATTTTCAAATACCGATAACACCCGAAGACCAAGAAAAGACAACATTCACATGTCCCTACGGAACTTTTGCTTATCGACGCATGCCTTTTGGTCTATGTAATGCCCCCGCAACTTTTCAACGTTGCATGGTGGCCATCTTCCATGATATGATTGAAAAGACTATGGAAATCTTCATGGATGACTTTTCTATCTTTGGAGATTCATATGACCAATGCCTCGTTAACCTTGAACGAATGCTATCCCGATGTGAGGAAACTAACCTCGCCCTTAATTGGGAAAAATGCCATTTCATGGTAACGGAGGGAATAGTACTCGGTCACAAAATCTCAAGCGAAGGAATGGAGGTTGATCGAGCAAAAATATACACTATTTCTCGATTACCACCCCCATCCTCAGTTAGAGCCATCAGAAGTTTCCTAGGACATGCCGGATTTTATAGACGATTTATCAAAGACTTTTCAAAAATCTCAAGGCCTCTAACAAAATTACTTGAAAAAGATGCTCCTTTCATCTTTTTGACAAGGATTGCAACCTAAAAGAAATGTTAGTCAATGCACCTATCATGATAGCGCCTGATCGGAAATTACCTTTCGAAATCATGTGTGATTCAAGTGACTTTGCAGTTGGAGCCGTCCTGGGAAAAGAAAAGATAAGCATTTTCACGCAATATATTACACTAATAAAACCCTTAACGATGCACAAGAAAATTACACAACAACAGAAAAAGAATTAGTAGTTGTAGTATTTGCTTTTGATAAATTTCGTTCTTATCTTATTCTTTCTAAAACGATAGTTTATACAGACCATGCAGCCATTCGTCATCTCTTTAAGAAACAGGATGCTAAACCACGTTTAATCAGATGGATTCTACTCCTCCAAGAATTCGACATTGAAATAAAAGACAAATGAGGAGCAGAAAACACCGCTGCATATCATCTTTCCCTCTTGGAAGATCCAGCTTTGGAGGCAACTAGGGACGAGCTAATCAATGAAAAGTTCCCAACGGAGTCTCTAGAAATGGTGGAATACCGAGAAGAGCCATGGTACGCCGAATATGCTAACTACTTAGCCAACGGAATAGTCGCAAAAGGATGGCCACATCCTAAAAGAAAAAAATTCTTTGCCAATGTAAAGCATTATTTTTGGGAAGATCCTTATCTTTTCAAAATGTGTGCCGACCAACTCATCCGCCGATGCGTACATTATAGTGAAGCAAGTAGAATTCTCCGCCATTGTCATGAAGGTCCATACGGAGGACATCATGGTGCCGCTAGTACCACACGAAAGGTATTTGATTCATGATTTTATTGGCCACCCATTTACAAAGACGCCCAAAGTCTTATCAAGACATGTGACGCATGCCAACGATCAGGTAATATTTCTTCCAAAAACGAAATGCCACAAAATGGCATTCTTGTTTGTGAAATTTTTTATGTGTAGGGACTCGACTTTATGGGACCTTTCCCACCGTCAAAAGGAAACAAATATATACTTGTGGCAGTAGATTACTTGTCTAAATGGGCCGAGGCCGAAGCCCTTCCAACAAATGATGGAAGAGTTGTGGTAAGATTCCTTAAACGATTATTCTCTCGTTTTGGAACACCAAAAGCATTAATAAGTGATAGAGGTGCCCATTTTTGTAACCATCAACTTGAAAATTTTTTAACAAGGTATGGGGTCTATCACCGGGTCTCAATAGCATATCACCCTCAAACAAACGGAAAAGCCGGAGTGACTAATCGAGGTTTAAAAAGAATACTTGACAAAACCGTAGGGTTAAATAAAAAGGAATTGGCCAATAAATTAGACGATGTTTTATGGGCTTTTCGAACTGCATATAAAACAACAATAGGTACCACCCCATATAAGATTGTCTATGGGAAAAGTTGTCATTTGCCGGTAGAGATAACACACAAAGCCTGCTGGGCAATTAAAAACGTAAACTTAGACATAGAAATTGCCGGTAAAAATTAAATTTGTCAATTAAATGAATTAGACGAATTAAGAAATCACGCATACTCTAACTCTGAAATTTTTAAGGAAAGAATGAAAAATTTGCATGATAAACACATAAAACCTAATGAATTTCAGGTAGGAGATCAAGTTCTATTGTTTAATTCACGACTTCGATTATTTCCTGGTAATTAAAGTCTAGGTGGACAGGTCCATTTTCTATCACCCATATTTTTCCACATGGTGCAATTGAAATTAAATCTCGGAATGGGATTTCATTCAAAGTCAACAGCCAACGGCTAAAACTTTATCAAGGATTTATTGAGGATGAAGAGGAGGAAATCTCGCTACAAGCGGCCAACGAATAAACGAAGGTTTGAAGCATCAACATCATATCTTGTAAATAACGAACAATGGAAAAGCTTCTAAATCGGTAAGATTTCTAAAACCAAGTTTTGGGAAACGGGTCACTCACACGTGCACTTAAAAAAAATCAAAATTGCCCGCCCACGGGGCCGTGTCCAGCTGGACACGGGGACGTGTTCACGCAACTGTCGGGGATAAAACCCCTTTTTCCTTCATTTCTTCATTTCAACATGCCTCGTTTCCCCAAGAACTCTCTAGTTCCACCGGAAATTTCTGCAGATTTACACGTTCTTTCGACTTCCAACAACATCAAGGTATGATTCTATCATCATAGTTAGTTAGATTAATCACTTGCATGTAGTTTAACATCAAAAATTTGGGGAAAATCTAGGGTTCTTCAACTTGAACCGAATCAAACCTCAAATTTTTGCTTAGATCTGTTAGTATTAGTATAGATGCATTTTATAGGAAGTAAATCAACTTGAATTGTTTGAAGATTTGCCCGATTTCTCACAAAAACCTCAAACCCTTGTTTTTTAACCGAAAAAGATGAAATTGAAGGTAAACGATTTGTTTTGAGAAAAACGGCACTTGGGGTTTCATTTCTGGGGAAAACTGCCCCTACTGGACCAAAATTTTTCAAGTTTTCGGAACAGGGTCGAAAAATTGGGTTTTTGGGAAACTGACGCCTGAGCACGGGGTCATGCTCAGCCGACACGGGGGCGTGTCCAGCTAATTTCCGGCGAACATGGGGCGTGTCCAGTGGACACGGGGCCATGTTCAGCTCGCTGTTTTCAGTTTTCTTCGAAAAATTTACTGTTTCATGCTAATTGTTTTGTGTTTTCTTTCAGATGGCCAAGAAATTTACGAGATTCAGCCAGAAGGAGTGGGCTGCTCAAGCTCGGTTTGAAATCCTTAAGACAAGGCCCGAACAAAACCCGTGACAAGTCTGCCTAGAAACCTTAGAAGCAGTAGGGCAGCTCGACCGCTTCAACAATCTAGTTACTGGCCCCCAAGGGCAGCTCTTTGCACTAGGCTCCACTCAGTTCACGAGTACAATATGGAGTTCTATAGCACGCTTGCCTTCAAGGGAAAAGCGGAGCCGTTTGATAATGAGGGGGTGGAATTTCGTTGGGCGGGGAATATGCTCTCGATATCAATTGCACAATTTGGGGCAATCATTGGGTTATATTCTGAAGAGGATGCTGGAGATGAGGAGAACACAGGTGGTCTCCGTGAACTCCCACCAGACCAACGTCAAGCAGCATGGGCTCAAATTGGGGAAGGACACTATAACCCAAGCCAGACCAAGAGCACACAGTTGCGGGACCCTCTCTACCGGTACATTCATAGGGTCCTCAGCTACTCCCTCTGCCAAAGACATGATAGTGCTGGTGTTGTAGGCTTGTGTGATCTGACTGTCCTCTACTGCATTCACAACCATGTACTCCTCGATGTTCCACACCTGCTCCTTCGCAACATGCACTTGAACCAACTAGCCAATCCCCCGACCCCTATCTTCTATGGAGGGTGGATCAACCGCCTCTTCAAGCATTTCGTGTAAGGATGCCAAGGTCCTTCCATAGGGGCCTGTAGTCGGGAAAGGTAGACCTCGTCATATGCCGCTCAATGGGGATTATCAATGAAGCGGATGACGGAACAATCAGATTTCAGACGGTTCAAGGGCATGTGTGGAACCCTCAAGAAGCTCTCGTCCTTCACGCTCCACAAATCCGTCCTCCTCCCCAGTTCCAGTATCAGCATCATGGTGATCCGGGTCAATCCTCCTCTCAAGGAGGTGGTTTTCTTAATTTCCAAAGTTTACATAATCTCTTGCACAGGAAAACCTCATGTGCACCCGCAACACCTACAATATGGTAAGCAACATGTACACCCGGGTCGTAGTTATAGAGAGGAACATCTCCGACATGCAGGTTGACATCAGCAACATCCAGGAGTACATGGCGGGCCAAGGAGGAGATGACGAGGACGAGGATATGGATTGAGATGGAGGCATTGGTGGTGGCATGACATGATTGAAGGTCGTAACAGGTTAACCCCCTGATCTTACAAACAATTTATCTGGCCTGCGTGCCATTGTTGAACAATTTACTTTCCGTAACTCTTTTACTTTCCTGCATTTTTCTTTTTTAGTTTGTGTTGTGGATGGTTGAACTTATGGTAAGGTAGGATGTTTGTTATTTTGTGTGATATGGCATTTCTAAGTAAAACAGGTACCTAGGAGGCTTGGAAGCACTAAGTATTAGTGCTACACAAGCCTGTAAACCAGAACCGGAGGCAAAAACCTGTTTTCAAACATTACAGATTGTCAACACGGGGCCGTGCCCAGCCAGCACGCCCCCGTGTCCATCGCCAAGACCTGCTGTTTGTTTAAAATCTGCCCAGCACGGGGTCGTGTCCACCTGGCACGCCCCCGTGTCCACCTTCTGTAAGTTTTCATTACTGGCAGTCTAACCACGGGGTCGTGCTCACCCAGCACGGGGCCGTGTCCAGATGCCCAGTAACACCAAAACCTTGTTTTAAACACCTTTTTACACATTCAATCAACCTAAAAACTTATTTTTGAGACACATTGAGGACAATGTGTAATTTAAGTGGGGGGGATGCTAAAACCTTGAATTTTGCAAGTCCTAATAACAAGCCTTACACAAAACTCTATTGTAACTGCTAATCACCCCCAAATTTTTTCAAAAACTTTTCGTTTTTTTTACTTATCTTGGCTTAATTTGGGAATAACAAGTTCTAAAAATGTTATATTTTTACAAATTTACAACCGATAGCGTCGTGATAAAAAGAACCAACATAAGAAAATTACGAAACGGCATGATAAATCTAGTTAAAATTTGATTATATATACTTGATCACATTATAAACCCATTCCCACAAAAAAAAGTGAGTTTTGAGCCTTTATTGAGCATACAAGCATACGTCTTTAAACTAAATGCTCATTTTTCGTTTCTTGTGTGAATAGCTGCTTGGTTCTTACGACTCTAGAACTTGCCACGACGATACATTCTCGGTCCTTACCAACTTAAACCCAAGTAAGTAAATGATGGAGGCATTAGGACTAACCCATTTTCCTTACAACACCATTATTTTTCTTTTTCTTTTACCCTACCAAAAAATCCCCCTAGTTAACCCCTTTGAGCCTAAACGTTTTCATTTCTAAACCCACAAAACAAACACCCTTCACCCATCAAAACCTTTTTCTTTTAAACCCTTTGTTTTAGTAAAAAGCTCGGTTTTCTTGTGACGTTCCTTATCAAAAAAAGTCTAGCAATAAACAAACAAGTTCCTCAAAGAAACTTTGTTTGAAAATATTAGTTTGAATAAAAGTCACAAAAACAAAAAGTTTTACGACGACCGATGCTTTTTATGCTTTTAGCCCTTTCTTTTTACTAACCACTAACCCAAAACCACCTACCTTTAACCCAAGCCTAACCCTTCTCCAAGTCCTCTTGATATTTACAAAGGTTTATAGTTAAAAAGGAGGAGGATTGATTGCTTGGCAAACTTATGGTAGAAGTAAGTTCCATGCCGGTCTCGAGTGTTTCACAAAAATACATTTTCGGCCGAGTGTTGAGTCTGTGAGGTATGTGAACTTGTATATAAATGGAATTTTAAAGAGGCATGTTATGCCCAAATAAGTAATTGCTCTTATGAAACGTTCGAAATAAATCATGACGAATAGGATTGTAAATAACATAAAAATAAAACACAATAAAGATCTTGGATTCCCGACACTCAAGACAAGCCCAAAACTTCTCTTCTACCCATTCCATTTGGGTGTGTAAGCCACATTATAAAGAGTTTTGCTTGAGGATAAACAAAGATTCAAGTGTGGGGGTATTTGATGTGTGTAAAATGCAACATATAAATTACATCAAATGAGGCATAAAACAAACCCTTTTTAGTACTAATGTTGGAAAATGTGTGCTTTTGTCTTCCTTTTTGTATTTTCAGGACCAAATGAGCTTACTTGAACAAAAGGAACAAATATGCAGCCAAATCTAACATAAATACAAAGAAAAGGAATAAACGTGGCATGCCCGACCCCTTGACAACATCTTCCCAAGCAAAAACAAAGAAACAGAACGCTGACCACGGCCCCGTGCCCAGCGGACACGGGGGCGTGGCCAGATACCTGCAGAAAAGACAAAGAAATAGAAGCTTCTATTCCCAACACAGGGGCGTGCCCAGCTCAACACGGGCCGTGGTCAACGCTAAGATTCGTAGAATCCAGCAAATCTTGATAGTACAGATACGCTTCTGCACACGAGGCCGTGCCCAGCGAACACGGGGGCGTGTGGAGCTAATGCAGACAAATTGTAATTAATGAAGAAATAGAAAGAGGATGGACACGGGGCCGTGTCCGGGCTTCTGTGCAGGCTATAAATAGGGGTGCTTGGTTCACTTCAAGGGCATCCCTTGGCAAACCACCTCTCTCTCACTTCACCCACACTCCACCACCATCACAACACCCACATCCACTACCATCATCCATCATCCACCTTAGAGTGTGTGTAGTAGTCTCGGGATCCAAGATTGATAGTAAGAGTTCTTGACAATCAAATGCCATGTTTGCCTAAGTCTCTTACATCACTTGGTGAAGACAAGCATTTAGTGTAATACTTTTGATTTTTAATCTTTTCGAACTTTTTATTTGGTTTTGTATTAATGACTTTAATAACTAGTTTCTTATGTTGAAGGTGAAACTTCCTTATCATTTGTCCGTGGTGTCTTGACGTTATTTTACTGTCTATATAAAATAAAAGATTTACACCATTCATATATCTACGGTCTATATAGATATATGTTGGCTACCTGGTCGGGGGTTAAGGGAATGCTTTGGTAAGGTTCTTGCCTTGTTCAGTGCATAGATCCAGCAAGGACCTGGGTCAAGCTTACTAGGAACTCCTTCAATACCCACTGGTATTGGATAGCGGGGGTGCGAATGGCTTGATCCCATCATATGTAAACTACTATTAATACATTAACCCGACTACATGGGATTGTATCCCTGCTGACTCAAACCACTTAGCCGAGGGTAATGTCGCCTTCAAAAGAGGGGCCTACCACATTACGCATTAATAACTTAATTAATTATCTTTCAATATTCCGACCCTTTAGGATTGTTTCCTTGCTGACTCAAACTACTGGGTTGAGGGTAACGTCACCTTCAAAAGAGGGGCCTACTACTATAACTAAGATAATCTCTTAAAAAGTGCAAAAGTGCGGAAATCATCAAAGGTTACATTAAAGGTGAATCGGATCCAAGTGATTCATCTTGTCTATCTGTTTTATTTTTATTTTATTTTTCAACATTTTAGTTTTTATTTTTCATGTTTAAAACCTTTTCTAAAACTTTTGATTTGATTAGACGTTGAGGATAAACCGGTACTAAAAGCTCTTGTGTTCTTGGACGACCTCGGTATCTTACCAACGCTATACTATGCTCACGATGGGTGCACTTGCCCATATGTGTCTTTAGTGTTAGTAGAATATCGTATTTTATAAATTTAAAACTTGAATAAAGTGTAAAAAGGGCTTAAAATATCAACAAAAACATATTACACCTAACGCATATCACCTTCGTGGTTATAAAGCAGAAAGAATGGCAAACCAATCATACACCTAACCCCTATACAATTCGTATAGCTCTATACGAGTCTTATAGCACTATGAACACGCATCACATCCGTTAGCTTTGTGTGTCTGTAGACCTCGTACATAGGGCTGTAAACGAACCGAACGTTTAACAAACAGTTCGTGAATGTTTCGGCGAGGTATTGTTTACATTCGCTCGTCTAATAAATGAAAGAACATGAACAAGAAAATTCGTTCGATTAGTTGAATGAACGAACATGAACAGAGGTCTTGTTCATTCAACTATGTTCGTAAACGTTCGGAAACGTGTTTGTGAATGTTCGTTTAGGTTCGTTTATTTATGTTGTTAGTTAAAAAGTTTTGTACTTTTATTTACTTCATCTAAACTTTTAATATTATATAATTTTTATTTATTTTATTACCCTAACAACTAAACTAGGAAACCTTATTCCCACCTTGTTTATGCATCGCTCCCTATTCCATTCTTATTATTCACATTGACGAATACTATCCACATTCATTACATGATTAGGGCTTCAAGTTCTATTGCCGCTCCCTCCGCCATCCACCTCTAGGCGTTGCATTCTCCGAATTTATCTGTTTTCCTTTTGTTCGTGAACACATTCAATAACTTAATGAATAGACACAAACATAAAATCTCGTTCGTTAAGTGTTCATGATCCGTTTGTGAACACATTAATTTTCTTAACGAACGAACATGAACAAGACCTAGTTCATATTCGTTCGGTTCTTTTACATTCCTACTCGTACAATATACGCATCGTATAGAGATACATGATGCGTATAGGGTTTTCATGTGACACCATTTGGTAGGGCTTATCTTAATTTGGGATTTGTATTAACCCTATACGACTTGTATAAGGCTATACGAGTCGTATATAGGATATCAAAATAAGAATCATCGGTGTTTCAGATTCTTTAAAAAAACATTTGCTCATGTGGCGAGATTTAAAATTGTATGACTTGTACATTCTATGATTTCTCAAAAATTACTACTAATTTCTCAGAAATTAATTAATATTTGTAGGAAAATAATAAAACTACCATATCCGTAGACATTCTATAATTTACTCACAAATTTATTAATATTTGTAGGAAAATAATAAAATTTATTGTGACAAAATGATGGGTGAGAATAGACAAGTACGTGTTGAATAATGTAGTGTGGTTGCCAACTTAATGCACCGCATATTAGTTTACATCTGCTAGGGACCCCCAGCTTAACTTCGAATATCTTTCGTTTCAATACAGTTTTCTATCAATACCTTTAATTCTAGACATGGAGTGGTTTTGGGTCGAATCAATAATTTTGCTAAATTCAATTTATTTCAACTTAAAAAAGAATTTAACATAAAAAATATCTTGCTTTCAAAAACTTACCTGTGGTAAATAGAGTTGTCATGGGGAAAATAGTTTAAGTATGGTTGATAGAACTTTCAAAAACATATCTAACTGGGTTTTTACTTTTGTGGGCTTGGGGTAATACGATCACTATGGGTCAGACTACTTTAAAAGTTTTTTTAGGCAAAGTGATCAAACACGAGAAAGCGAGTTGCGTCAGAGGTTGTGGAGCTGCTTAGTCGAGTCCAAATGGTCATGCAGAGTAATGTTATAAGGCTAGAGGGTATGGTGATTGTCCTCCCTTGGATGATGATCCGCCATGTAGGCGGCACATCATAATCCTCCCAAGGATGGTATGGAGGATGGTCCTAGATGATCCTACCCCACCACTTTTATATTTTTTTTATTTTTTTTAATCTTCTACTTTTTTTAACATTTAACAAATAAATTAACTAAATATTTTCATTAATATTAAAAACACATTACATAAACTTAAAAAAGAAAAGATAAACTTAAAAAATAAAAAAAGATAGACTAAAAAAAACATAAACTTAATAAAAAAAACATAAACTTAATAAAAAAAACATAGACTTAAATAATTTGATGCTTCTTCATGATGTCGTTTTGTAGTTTTTTCAACATCGAACATTTCATCTCGGGATACTCATCGACATCCATCGTTATTATTTCTCATTCCTTGAGCCGAATCTTTTCATCGGAAATTCGGATTTTTTCATTGGACAATCGGACCTTTTCGCGTAACTTTTCTTCCGCCACACGAGTCTTTTCTTCGATGGCCCGCTCCTTCGCCTTCGCCTTTTGGGCCGAGACGTCCGTGTACGTTTTAAAGTGTTCCATAAACTCGTCCATCATCGGGTCCACTTTTTCCTTTTCTTTCCCCTTCGCCCGCTCCTTCTTTGATTTGTCCCGGCCCGGTGGACGCTCCGCTTCATGTACGGCGTATTCCTTTTCGTCAAACTCGGCGTCATCGTTTAAGTTTATGTGACACCTCGCGTCCGATCCACCTGCGCTAAAACTACCCGATTCCGATGTCCTTTGCCGCTTCGCCATCTCCACCTCGTTGGGAATCGGCGCCCATTTTGGGTGCACTCGCAAAACTTCCAGCGCGAACGTGTGCGAACGAGATATTACCATTGTTTTTCTTGTACTTCTCCAACTCCTTTTTAAACACATCCTCGTCGCTCATGCCGCTACGACGCCCACTTGAATATATTTTATTATATTCTTCGCAAAACTTATTGACGAACCCGTTCATTTTTCGCCACTTTGATGACACCGAGTCGATATCTCGATACGGGCCTTGGTCCATTAGCTCAAGGAACTTCGCCAAAACCTTGGTCCAAAACCCGTCACCCGTTTGGTTATTACCTATAAAATATGTTAAAAAAAATATGTTACAAAAAAATAAAAAAATATAAACTTTAAAAAAAAAGTTAGTTTTACGAACCTTTTGTCGGGTGTGTAGACGTGCCTATGTAAGCCTTAGCTAAGGCTTCTTCTTCGATTGGCGTCCACGGTTTCGCCTTTGGTTTTAACGGTTGCTCACCCACCACTTGCTTGCCTTTTCTTTGTTTGCCTTTTTCTTTTGGCGGTTGGGTTTCGGGAACAACTTTCACATCGTCGTCGGGTTCAGATTGTTGAACGGGTTGCGTCAAGATCGGTTGGGGTTGAACGGGTGGCGTCGGGTTCGGTTGGAGATTAAAAGCACCCCGCATCATCATTTGTTGAAGGGCTTGATTTTGAGAGAATTGAGCGAATTGGTTCGGTGAGTGTTGGAATGAGGCAAAGGCGTTTAACGAATATTGAGAGAATTGGTTCGGTTCGAGCGTCGGATAATATCCCGGAACCGAGAAAACATTCGGTTGGGTCGGGTTGTTGGGACTGTTCGGGTTGTTGGGGACGTTCGGGTTGTTGAAGGGATCCATGGTAGAATATAAGTTTATAAAAGTGGAAGATGATTTATAAAAAAATAAAGGGATAGAGATGAGAAAAAGGGGTTAAAATGGTGAATGGAAGTGAAAAAATGGTTGAAATTTATATATTTGGGATTTTTGACCGTTGCTTTTTGAACTTTATTTGGTAATTTAATTTTTTTTATTTTAACGGTAACTTTTGAAGGAGGGGGCCTACTTGTTCGGATCGTCGCCAACGTCTTATGCAGGATGGAGAGGACGGGACAGGGGGCGGGATGGTGTTCCGCCGGCGCCGAACCTCGACGGGGATGGGGAAGGACCCCATACCCTATAGCCTAACCCCAAGATCTATGATTGTAGTTTTTAAATGACTTGCCTTTGCTATTTAAGAAGAAGTTAGTTTTTAAAAGACTTGGCTTTCCTGTTTAAAAAGGGTACTTGCACAACTTGTTGCTCGTTTACCTTCCATATTGATATAATTTCGTTTTGAAGAGTTAAAAATAGTATGATTTTATTAAATAGTAAAGGGTAAATGTCATATAAAATAGTAGCTAATCTTTATTATTATTTCGATATGATATGAGTATACGAATGTAGATTTTCTATATTATTATAAGAGTAAATTACAACTTTTGTGTTGGTGCATATATTTGTCGACTTCGTCTTGTATTAGATTAGAAAGATCAGGGCACGAAATACGAGAAATGTGTGACTGTGACCATTTCGCACGAAATGGAACAAGGGAATTTCGTACGAAATGGACATTGTCCATTTCGCACGAAATGAGTCTTGGCCATTTCGTACGGAATGAGTTGCCTATATATAGTGGTCCTGTTCATTCCGTTTGTAACTTTGTGATTCGGGTACCGAGGTGCTGCCGAAGTGTCTCCAGGCTGTAAAACGTTGTTAAATCAATAAACAAGACAATTAGAGTGTATATCAAGCTGTTTCTAAGTCGATACGTTAGTTTCCGCCTCTCGTATTGACAAGAACTCTTCTGAACGACTCGTTTTGGTCGTGCAAACGATCCTACAATTGGTATCAGAGCTCAGGAGGAGGAGTTCTTACCAAATCAGCTTGATTTCATCATAACTTCTGATTTCTACACCTTCTTTTTCAAAATTAACAAGATTTCATGGATAAAATGGCTTAATTTTCACACATTATAAGCGAAACACTGTTTTAACAAAGCCTTGAAAGAATCAGACTTAAAATCAACCTAAAACCTATTCAATTTGACCAAAATCAGACCGATAGTGTGACATCAGCATTTCATTTCGCACGAAATGAATTATTGAGACATCATTTGGTACGAAATAGCTCATTTCGTTTGAAAGCATCTCCATTTCGCACGAAATCACCCATTTCGTTTGAAATCATCCATTTCGTACGAAATCATCTATTTCGTTTGAAATTTTTCATTCCGCATGAAATCATCCATTTCGTGTGTGTCATTTCGTACCAAGTTGTACAGCAGGTCATTTCGCTTGAAAGAGCCATTTCGCATCAGATTGTCATTTCGTTTGAGATTGCCATTTCGTTTGAAGACTGATTTTGTTAAATTTTTGAAACCGAAACATGGAAGAAGAATTTTATAACGCGTTTTCTACTGCCCCGAGTACTCCTGTTACCATTACTCAGAGCGTGAACATGGAAAATGAAACAGGAACTTTGCAAAAACCCCCGAAGCTAATGGGCATTGAAGAGTACTATGGTTGGAAAGACCGATTTGAAAATTGGGTTCAAGCAAATCATTTGAGGTCTTGGGAGTGTATTGAGAAAAAGTATGTTAAACCTCGTACAGATGTGGGAGTTATCAAAACTATTTCTGAATTGTCGGATAAAGAGAGAGATATGTATAAGGCTGAAAAGATGATGATTAGCTTACTTCAGCAAGCTGTGAAAGAAGACATTTTCATATTACTTCAACACGACAATACTTCACGTTCGATTTGGGAAACTCTTCGAATTAAGTTTGAGGGAAGTACGGAGATGATCAGGAGTAAGAAATCATTGTTAAAGAAAGAATTTGATTTGTTTACTAGCTTGCCGGGTGACACTACAAAGAAACTGATTGAGAGATATTGTCATTTAGTGCGATCAATGTCACTGTTAGATATAAACAAAGATCGAGAAGAATGGGT
This sequence comes from Helianthus tuberosus, assembly GCA_030545235.1. Classification (NCBI taxonomy): domain Eukaryota; kingdom Viridiplantae; phylum Streptophyta; class Magnoliopsida; order Asterales; family Asteraceae; genus Helianthus; species Helianthus tuberosus. The sequence goes on from CM060450.1 coordinate 163,449,553, forward strand.
TGACAAATTAGCTGATGCTTTACCTCAGAAAGAATGGGGTACATATCTGATGATCTTAAATAACACTGGAGAATATGATAAATTGACAATTTCTCAGTTCATTGAAAAGCTTGAAGGACAAGATCTTGAACAACAAAAGATGGCTAGAATGAACAATCCAAGTGGTCAACAAGACATCAAGATGTATTACAAAGGAAATGTTCAGAGTGTTGAAGCAAGTCCGAAGGTCCAAACCGCTTTCAGTGCAGAAAACTCATCTGGATCAGTTAATCAAAGTCCAATCAGCAACAGTGGATTTTCTTCATACTCAAGTGTTAATCCGAATGTTTCAACTCCAAATCATCAATTCCAAAGTTCAAACAGCAGTAATGGTCATGTATTACACTGCAACATCGCGTTGCATCTTCAGAACGGTCAAAATTTCTCTGAAGAGGTCGCTAAAGGTCATATGGCATTACTAGCTACAGTGTTAGAATCATATGAGGGTTTGGTTGCAGGAAGGATCAGAAATCCTATGTTGACAAAAGAGGATTATGATCAGATTGATGCTGAGGAAATGGAGCTTATGGATATTAAGTGGTGTTTAGCGAGTGTGTTGAGGAGAGCTGAGAAATTTAAGCTGATTACAGGAAGAGATGATTTCCGTGATGCTAATGTTTCTACTTTAGGTTTTGATAAATCTAAAGTTACTTGTTTTCGATGCAGGGAAAAAGGACATTTCAAGAGGGAATGTACCAACCGTGAAGCAGGAGGAGCTCAGAATCCATTCAGGAATAATGATTATTATCGGAAAGCTATATATCAACAAGTTGCTCAACAACCGTCATCATCCCATGCTATTGAAGAAGGAAAGAAGAAAGCTTATCTAGTTAATTAAGATGATGAAAAAATGGCAGAAGGTTTTAGCTGGGACAAATACATTCCGGCTGATTCAAAGCTTGGAGCTTTCATTGCACAAATAGTTCAAGAACCAGATTTGATGAAAGAGTGGATGGATATGATAATCAATAATGAGAAATGTCAAGATGAAGAGTCTATTTCTTCAGAAGAAAGCTCAGAAAAGACAACAGTCTTTGATCAATCATCAACTGATAACAGTGATGATGAAGAAGAAATACAAATAAACATTGGAAAAACTCAATCATCTCCTGAAAGTTTTAAATTTTATTTTGCAGATAGACTGGAGAAGCTAAAGGAGAAGCGAGCAGCAAAAGAACAGAAAAAGGTAAAATGTAAGAATGTTGCTCAAGAAGAGAAGTCTGAACAAAGTGAAGAAGTTGAAGTTGAGAAGGTGGTTGAAGTTGAAAAGACAGTTGAAATTGAAAAGATTATCGAAGTTGAAAAAATTGTTGAGATCACGAAACCGTGTTTAAAATGTTTGGAACCATGCAAACATTGTGAAGAAAAAGATGAGAAGTATAGTGAGCTTGACAAGATGAAAGAAAAATTATTGTTCGATGTTAAGTATGTGAAAGAATCATATGATGTGTTGAACAGAACGGTGAATAGTTTGCAAAAGACAAACTCAGAAAGAGAAGATGCTTTAACCATGATGAATGCAGTGATGATGTCAAAGCAGAAGGCTATCAATCACTATATTGAAGAATGTGCGAAGTTGAAGCAGGAGTTGGAGATAGAAAAGATAAAGAATGAAAGAATCAGACGATTGCTGCAAAGTTATTCAAGTTCTGATTATTTGATTGATAGAATTTATCCAACTGTTGCAGGTTTTGAAGCCTTTCAGGACAAGAAGTCTGAAGAGAAGGATACTGGTAAGAAACAAAGTGCAAATTATAACAAGTGTCCGCCTCCGATCTGGGAAGGTTATTCTCCCAGAAAACCAAATGAGGAACAAGTCAAAAAGGCAGTCAATATAAAGTTAAAGTCCGAAACAACTGATGATTTACCAGACAACATTGACGTCATATTCACATCGTCTGACACTGATCATGAGTCTGAGTTAATAAAGAAAGTGGTTGATCAGGTGTTGGATAAGGATGAGGAGTCAGAGTCAGAGTCTGAGTCAGAAACTTCGAGTTCATCAGTCAACAGTTCCAAATCGTCGGTCAAAAGGGTTTATAATAAAGAATTTCTCTTATCAAAATATAATTTGAATGACGAACCAATCAAAGTGGCATATACTTTGAATGATTCAGACAAATTATATTCTGATAAGGAATTTCCAATAAGAGGTGTGAAAACTGATATGATCAAAAGGGTTTTCAAACTAACAGAAATTAATATTTCTGAAATAAAAGATGTAAATCTTTCTGAAAAACCTAAAAATTACACCTCAAGAGTTCAACAAAGGTTAAACAAGAAAAAGGGTTACAGTTTCGGTTCAGGTTATCGAAAAAAACCAAACCATAACGGTAATTTCAAAAGGAAAGGATTGGGCTTTATTCCACTGAAAAATCATAAAAATGAGAAAATTTATAAATCAAAAACTGTATTTGTTTCAGGAGCAAGTTCGAAGGAAGAAGAAAAAAGCTCATTCTGGAAGCAATCAAACAAAGAATTCCTTGCTAAGAAGCAAGAGGGAATGAAGAATGGAGTTCATCAGAGAAAGGAGAAAAGAACCTGTTACCGATGTCAAGAAGTTGGTCACATCGCCTAGAACTGTCCAAAGGCAACCAACACAAAGCAGGGAATTTCTTCTAAACTGAAAGAAAAAGTTGTTGATAAAACTGAACCACCAACTGATAAATTCAAAGTGTTTAAAAACTCGACATATGAAGTTGGTGAATGTTCGAAAAGGTTTTACAAAAGAAGGGCGAATCTTAACAACCAAACATAGGTTGTTAAGAAAATAGATGTGAAACCTGGCGATGAATCTGACTCATCAAAGTCAGAGGAGCCACAAGTTGAGGTAAAAGGAGGAAATTCAGTACCGCCGATGGATGATGTAAACTTTCCACCATTGCGGGCTAAAAATTTAAAATCAAAAGTTGGTAAAGTGGAAATTTCGAATCAATTCTATTCTGAAAAGAAAGAATTTGATGTCGAAAAAGCTTTTAATGGAAAAGTGAAACATATTTTTGGGAAAATGGTCGAGGGTAAGGCCAAAGGGGTAAAAGATTTTTATGAATCAAAGAGAAATGTTGAAACCCCAAGTGAAACTGAAAAGATTACACCTAAAGCTAGTCAGGCTTGGGTGTCTGTATTTCATATGTAAAAATCCTGACTTGCCGGAACTCCCAAGTTGGTAATTGTGGAGTAGGAATCGGCATCTTTCTCAAAATCTTTAAATGTCATATTTCAAATTACTAGTGGTATTGATTGATGAGAACATACAAGTGTATGTAGCTACAAGTGGTTGAAAAAAAGGTTTTCACCTACAAGTGGTTAATCAAGGTCATTAAGTTGAACTTGATTTAACTTTCATTCAAGTGTTTGAAAAACAATGTGATGAAACCCCTAACCTACAAGTGGTTTGGTAAAATCAACAAAACTAATTTTCCGGAAAAACCATTTTGATTAAAACAAACTTAAGTGTTTTGAAATCTTAATGGAAAATAGTTTGTTGTAAGGGGGAGTTCTGATTGTTTATGCCAAGTGGATGGCGAATTGAAGCAATTCACAACAGTTGTCATGTTACTTGTATAGTTTGTTTTCAAATTTTTCTTGAAAATCAAAAATTGAAACATATTTTTGATTTTAGGGGGAGTAAATATTTTAGAAATTTCAAAAATTTGAAAATTCCAAAAACATGATAAATTTGAAAAAGACTTTTGTTGTGAAAAAGAGGAAATGATAGTACAACAGTGGACTATCACAACACGCTAAAGAATTGGAAAGTCAAATGTGATAAACGGTCTCACTGATGATATGCCAGTAGGTTTTTACACGCTTAGTAGATTGTTGTTGAGATATAAACCTAAAATCAAACTTACTTATTTCGTGGGGAACATCTCTCGGATATATAGGTAACCCCTGAAATCTTGTTTGAAGGGCTTTCTATTTCTGACATACTAGGTCTTTGTGCGTGGTGATATCTGGGATATTATACCTGGACTTCTGATTTTGCGGGAGCAATAGCCTAGTCCTCGTATAATACTTTACATTGCTTTAATCTTAAAGCCCGCCTTCAGCATAAAAAATGATGAAACATTGAAAAATGCTAATCATGTGCTGTTGAAGAAAAGATTCTCTAAAGGGAACACACCTAAAGTCGAACCATCATCTCTCTGATTTTGCGGAAGCAATAGCCTGAGCTCTCATGGTCATGCATTTACCCCTTACAGATATCACTAGTGTACATTCACCTGTAAGACTGAATATAGGAGTCTGGATACGGGAGTATATTCTGAGGTGGGACACGCGAATAAGTCCAAGTGCTTAAAACACTAATCTAGTATCTCGAAACAGTTGAACTATGTGTGAAAATTTAAGTGGATCAGTATACTGACAATCTACGTGAATCGTTTAGAACTTAAAAATGTTTAAAGCTTAATGGTGTTGGTGATTTGTGTAAAGACCTTCAAAAATTTCCTAAAACGACCCATAGGTGAAAACCCGGACCCCTGAAACCCTAATCCATATCAAAAACCAAGAAAACAAGAAATCTGGTCTTCAGGCGGGCCGCGTAAGGGTTAAGAATAGCCTCATGCGGGCCGTGTCAACTTATGTTTGACCGGATAAGCGTTCCCAGGCCACGTGGCATACACGTGGCAGCGCTACTGATGACACGCTAGCCCTAGTCTACGACTAGGGTTCCTCACGGGCCGCGTAAAGATCAAAAGGGGGGCTTACACGGGCCGCGTAAACCCCAAATTTCTGCTATAAATTGTTCAGTTCACGAGCAGTTTATCTGTGTCGAAATTTCAATCAAAAACACGAAGAATACTGTTCAAAAGTCGAAAGTCACATTCACAGTAGTGAAACGCTGCTACGATACAGGGTATTAACTCGATCGCTGCTACGATTCAATGTCCGATAGATTGAAACTATCCGATGGATGTTTAAGTGCTGCCCAAATTAGGGCTATACTTTGTCATTCGTCGTGAATTCAATGGATGTTTAAGTGTTGCACTTTGTCATTCATTGTGAGGGTTTTAATCTCGTGAGTTATCGTAAATGCTGTATTAGTTACTGACCTAGTTCGTGTGCATTGTTATTTAAATTAGGTTACAAGGCTAATCAGTAAGCTAAACTATGCCCGTTTAAATCTGCAATGTGGGTCATTCTCTTTTATCAAAAGTATTTTACAATACTCCAATTATTTTCAAAGGTTATAATTACAGGGATTAAGTCGTGGTTATCTTGAATCACTGGCTAGTGGGGTATTGTGCACATTACTAATTTCTCACAGTTAGGCTAATAAATCCTAACAGTGATAATCATCACTACTTGGGGAAAAAGACCCAATAGTGGTATGACCATCGTCACCAGGAGGTGACACGGCGCCAGATAAAAATAAGATAGAAGCCATTGTAATCGCTCTTATGCTGTAATTTATAACTATGTGTCATTTTATTAAATTTGAGTGACTCACCAGTATTTCCCTGCTGATAAAATATTTTCAAAACATGTTTCAGGTGACTACTGTGAACCAAGGAAAAGTGCTACGGAGCACTAACAAAGCTTAAAGTAGTGGCTCAGTTAAATAAATAAACATGTTTTGTAAATCAGGGAATTTCCTTGTGAAATTCCTCTATTGTAAATTACGGGGTTTTATCCCGAATTATGAAATAAAATAATCGGGCATTTCAAGTTTTAAAAAGATCCTGTAAAATCTTCCGTTGTCAACTAAATTAACAAATACCACGGGTTTCTGTCCCGCGGCTCCTGGACCGGGTCAAACCGGGACGGGGGCGGTGACAGAAAAAGGTGGTATCAGAGCCACTGATTTAAGCCAATTAAGTAATTAGAAATACTTAATTTTTCCTGATTACCATCTTATGATTACGCGTTTTATTAACTGACTACTTATTAGTTACAGTATGGGTAAGCAAAGACTTTCGGGCATCTATCGTCAATTAGATAGTTCACCAAAAGATAAGGGAACTTCATCTCTATCAGATTCCTCAAAATACTCAGCAGATACTGAGGAAGGAATATTTGTTCGTAAGGCACAGTTTAAGAAACCACTTACCCCTAATAAAAGAAGTTGGATTATTAGAAAAAGTCAAGAGAAAATAAAGAAGTGATAATTAATAAGGAAACTCAGGAAACAGGTAATAACCCACCATGGGAAGATGAGTTAGACGAACAATGGGCAAATCTCTATATGTTAGCCACTACCGCAGTAAATGCTAACCTATAGTTGAAGCGCCAAATTAGTACCAGCACCCATATCAGCTATACGCCAGAAACTTTGCCCATTAAATAAACAACTTAGTAAGAAAAGATAGATTAAAATAAATTATCCCCTAATATATTTTTAAATTTCAATTGTATTTTGTAATAAATATATATATATATATATATATATAAATCGCAATATTTTGTTTTAATAAATCTATTTGTATAAATATTAGATTTTGATTGTCTTTCTGTGATATACAAAATTTTAACCTAGAATTTTGTGTGTTTCTTCATATCTGTAAAACAGCATGAATGAGTTGTCTGAAGCTCTTCAGAATCTCAATCTCTATTCTGTTAATGTGGAAGTTTCCAGAGACTTTACCAGTTACTGTGCTGATGTTGAGGAACCTATGGAATTTCAAGCCCAGCCTCCGGAGAAACCTAAGCCAAAGAAGAGGAGAAGAATTGTGGGCTGGAGACGTGTGCGCAGAAGGAAACCAGTAACTCGGAAAATTTCCAAGACGGAGGACCCAATGGATAAAGGGAAAGGAATTGAGATTGGAGAAAGCTCAAAGCAAGCCTAGGAAATGCCATTGTGGGAAGAATTGGACCGCAAACTGGCAGACTGTGATATCCTTAAGCCTGTCAATGAAAACCTTTTTACTTATCCTGCTGAAACCCAACTCCCAGTAAATTTGGAACCGGCCATCCCAGATCCCCTTGTCAATACCCGACCTTTAGGAGAAATGGAAGAATGGTGGACCAACTATTGGCAATTCTAGAATCTTTTAAACAACCCTTATACCTTTCTCCCTCAGTTTGACCCCGAGTCTACACCAAACCCAGAATCTTTTGTTGGTGCATGTTTGTGACAACAGCTTAGATTTGGTCTTTGGATATCTTGTAATTAGTTAAACGATCTGTTGCTGACAGAAGCTATTGAAGCTGAAGCTATCCAAAGACCAAAGACCAAAGACAGTGCAAGACTACATGAAGATTGCAAGAAGACTGAAGACAAAGTTGTTTTATGAAGCTATTGTCAAGGGGGAGTTTGTTGGTGCATGTTTGTGACAACAACTTAGATTTGGTCTTTGGATATCTTGTAATTAGTTAAACGATCTGTTGCTGACAGAAGCTATTGAAGCTGAAGCTATCCAAAGACCAAAGACAGTGCAAGACTACATGAAGATTGCAAGATGACTGAAAACAAAGTTATTTGATGAAGCTATTGTCAAGGGGGAGTTTGTTGGTGCATGTTTGTGACAACAGCTTAGATTTGGTCTTTGGATATCTATTAATTAGTTAAATGATAAACAGTTAGCGGGTTTAGCTTTGTATTAGTGAGATAATAGAGTTTGGGCTAAACAAAACCCAGTTGGGTCAAGGGTGGACGAATTGGGCTTTGCCCATGGAGGAAACTCTAGCCCATGTAGGAACCCATGCCTAAAGTAGCAACCTTGTGTTATATAAACAAGGCTTTGCTATAGGGTTTAGGTTAATCAGCAAAAACAATATTTGAGAGAGTAATTTCGTGAGAGCATAGACTTAGACGAAATTGTGTGTTGTTAGGGTTTGATTGATTGTAAAACGTTTGTTTGGATAATCAATAGAAACCCGGTTTGAAAGTGATTTGCTGTTTTCTGTTTCTACTCATTCTGCTATATTCTGATCAAGAGGATTCCGCACTCTTGATTGGAAAGACAATTTTGTGAAGATCCATACGTCAAGGGGACCTACAATTGGTATCAGAGCATTAGGTTCTTGAAGGCTCGGTTCAGAATTGTTCTTGGAGAAACAGGGAGAATTTCAAATTTTTCTGTTAAACTTGACAATTAGGGTTTCGAATTTTCTGGCTTGTTTGATAAAATTTTCAAAATTGTTGGCTGTTTTGATCTTTTGGTTTGTTTATTTGCTGATTTGCAGGTTTTCAGGATTGTTCGGGTTGTTTGGTTGAGAAATTCGGCTGAACAGATTTGAAGATTCGAAGACTGTTCTTCGTGCTCTTCATAATTTTTGAAAAATTGGACTGATTTTGGTGTTTCGATTTTGCAGGAAATTGTTACGAAATCTTGGAAAATCTCAGAAATTTGAAACAGATTAAGTTTCCATATTTTCTGGACCAGCGAATTTGTAGTACCGGCGAATTTAACAACTTCGCAGACTCAACTAGCATATTTAACTGACCAGCGAAATTGGGACATAATATCTCGGTGACCGGCGAAATCAAATCCAAAGGCGACTTTGGTAACCGTATAATTTTCCACAGCGAAATTATCACGGTTTCAGCGATTTTACCAGTCGTTGTAATAGCAAACTGGTTACCCGGTGAAATTAATCTGAGCGAAATTGGCAGCGAATTTGACCAGCAAATTTAACATATCAGCGAAATTGACCAGCAAATTTAACTGATTTACCAGCGAAATTAACAGAAAATTTAAAAACCAGCAAATTTAAAGTGGTGGAACCTTGGTTGGCAAGCGTCGATAAAATTTCAGTGTTTTGCATTTAGAAATTGATCCGTAGCTCGTTTGACAGAACCGTCTGCACCGTTAGATTCCTTGCATTTTTAGGGTAAAAAAAAATTGAATGCATTGGATTTGTTTTTTCGAGACGATTCTAAAGGTGTAATTTGGTAACCACTGTTTTCGGAGATATTTTTTACGGTTTTACCAGTCTGTTTGCGTTAAAATGTCGAACATGACAAAATTGAATGCACCTAAGATGATGAAGGTGGAGAATTATCTTACATGGAAGGACAACTTCAAATCTTTCATTGAATCTCAGGATGCACATATGTGGATATGTATTGAAGATGGGTACATAAACCCACATGATTATGAGGGCAGACCACGTAGAACAGACTATGTGAACATGAAAGAGGATGATAAAAAGATGTATGAGGCTGAAAAGAGAGCCTTGGCTACGATAAAGATGTCCTTACCTGATAGCATCAAGCATACCTTCACAAAGTACACTAATTCAAAGGATATGTGGGATGCATTACAAAAGCGATATCAGGGAAATGAGAGTGCCACTCAGGCATTCATGGCAGAGATAGTGCCAGTTGATGAGGCTGAAACTACTGTGAGTGATGCTGAATCTGAAGTGAAAAATGCTGAAGCAAAAGTGGATGCTGAAGTAGAGAAAGAGAGTGAAACTGAACAGGTTGTTGCTGATGAAACCTCAGAAGTTCATGAGAAAGAGGTACAATCTAATTCTGTATGTTTGAGATGTCGTGAACTACAGGGTGAGGTTGACAGGTTGTCAACACAAAACCAAATTCTGGTAAGTGAGATGTCTAACATAAAAGAAGCAAACTTTTTTGCTAAAAGAAATGAACCTACATACTTGAAGAAAATAAGAGGTTATGAAAGTAAAATTGAAGCTTTAACATGCAAGTTAAATGAAAAACTTCAAGTAATAGATTTAGCTCATGACATGATGGCTGAAAAAACAAAAGAGATTTCTGAAAAATGCAAAGAGTTGTCAGATGCACAACTCAAAATTGTTGAACTTGAAAAGAAATTGAGTCAATTCAGAGATTCGTCTTTTGTTATGAAACACATGATGGGTGGGTTAAAGAAGAGTAATGACAAGACCAGTGTGGGCTTCCAGGGCTTTAATGAAGTTCCACCTCCTCTTAGTCATGACTATTCATTCCTGCCTAGTGAAGATGAGCTAGCAGACTTTATGGCATCTGCACCAAGTAGTTTTCCATCTACATCAAGTCAAGGTGATGGATCTGAGAGTGATGATGCTAAGAAGAACAATAACAGGGAACCTTTTAAAAAGAAAAATTCACCGCCTAAGAATAAAAATCAAGCTTTTGTTAAAAAGATTAATTTTGTTCAAGGTAGTGATATGAAAAACGAAACCGCTATTATTGAAAATGAATCGAATGTAGAGTTTGCAAAAAATAAGAGCATAGAAAAATCTGAAATCAAGCAAACTAAACAAGGTTCATCTAAGGGATCATCACCATCTGATAAGGGATCTACCTCAGAGACTCCAGCTAAGAAGTCTTTGAAGAGGAGATCGTGTTTCAAGTGTCACATCAAAGGACATGTAGCTAGCTGCTGTCCTAACAAAAAGAGTGAAGCACAACTTAGTGAAAAACAGAAAGGGAAATTACTAGAGAAGAAAGGTGATACTGAGGAGAAAGTTGGAAATTCTCCAAAGAAATTTGCTTATAAGCAACCAGAGGGTGTTGCTGTTGGTGTAGAAAAGGCTGAAAAAGGAACTCCACAAGTTCCTTGTTTTCAAAGAAATCAACCAAGATTTCAGCCTAGATCTCCACCAGGCAGATATGAGAGACCTAGAAGCAGTTCACCTAGAGTGAGCAATTATAATTCAAATAATTTCAGAAGTCAATGTCAATATTAAAATCGATACCAAAATAATGGTGGTCGAACTTTTTATAACAATGGCTTTAGAAATTATAACAATCAGGCTTCTTGGAATCAAAATCAAAATTTTCAAAGGTCAAATAGTCTAAACACGTATAGGAACCCTCAGGACCAGAGACCTTATGGAAATCAAAATCAAATTCCATTAACAGGTCTGAGATCCAAGACTCCAGTTAGGAGTAATGGATATTGGATGGATGTTCCAGTGGTTGGTGAATTTGGACGACCCAAGACCATTAAGGCTTGGGTCCCCCAATCTAACTAATTTCTTAGTTGGTGTGTGCAGGAGCTGCTAAGGAGGATTATCAACTTATGTTGATAGTGGCTGCTCTAGGCACATGAAGGGGGATGTGAGATTGTTGATATATATATATATATATATATATATTAAATGATTTAAGTTGAAGTTCAAAGTGCTGATTCGACACACTAGATAACCTGGTAGATATTTATACTAAAGCATTTGACAGGGCTCGCTTTGAACATTTAGTCGAACTCAACGGGATGAGGAATCCTGAATAACTGGTTTTTCATAAGAATTTTTGTAAATAGTTTACTGTTTTCTTAAAAATCAAAAATACAAAAACATTGGAAAATCAAAAACATAAAAAAAATAGAAAAACAAAAATGAGTTATCACTGTGTGAAAAAGAAGAAATGATAGTACATCAACAAGTTAGACTGTCACACTGAAAATGAAATTAAAATGCTTAAGTGTGATAGCAGTTTCATCATATGATGTACCAGTAGGCAAAAAGCATGAAATAATCAACTTACCAATGTGATATAAACCTAAATGAACTGTGTATGAGTGGGGAACACATCAGTGGTGTATGGTTTAATGACCTTAAATCTTGCGTTGATAGATTGCCAAAATCTGAAGTTTTGGGTCTTTATACTGTTATTTCATATGGGGATATCAGGGGTGTCCTTCTGCTGCATCCAGATACATGCTGACCTAGACACACCCAGGATATCTTGAAAGAGCTAAAAATGCCAAAACCCTTAAATGAAGAAGCTCTCATAGAGAGTCATTCAAAATATGCAAAATGCATAAATCGTACCAAAAATGGTATTTGTCTTAGCCCTCGTTAGATATTTTGGTCTTTCTGCTGTACGGAAGTACTGACCTGTTCACCAATTATCTATCGTTGAAAAACAAAACGGATGAATTCAGTATACTCACCTACTACGATGAATCTTTGTGCATACCTTGATCGCGGGGGTATATCCTGAAGTGGGACACACTAGTATATCAGTAATAAAATTACCTTAATGTATCATACGGTAATGGTACTTGAAATGTTCATGCATTTTGTTTAAGTGGACAAACATACTGGTAATCGTCTTGGACTGCTTTTCACGAAAAATTAAATAAAGAATTATCTAATTGTGTGAAACAGTTTGATTTTGTTGATATGATCTTCTTACCAGTGATTCTCACAAAAATAGAGTGTTTATTGCTTTTGTTATTTACTTGCTTTCAGAAAAATATAAAAATCCAAAAATAGTGTCTTTTTCTGTTTAAAATTCTTAATGTACTGAAAACTGTTATTCTTGGAGGAATTGTTACTGATAGGGGGAGACGGTGTTGGAAAGTGAGTTCAAAATTTTGAATCATGCGGGTTATAGGGTGTGATTAAAAAGTTGTGTGTTGGTGATGAAATTGAAAATGCTTAATCTGTGGTACAGTTTAACTATCTCTTGAATAATAATAATTTATTTAACTTTGTTGAAAAATTCTTATGGTTTCTCGAGATGTTTGTTTTATAGTATACAGATTGAAGCAGTGTGTTGCTGATAAGTTAAAGAGATGAGTTGCTGAGAAGATGAGAGTTTGATTGGATGCATGGTAGAACCTCCTTTCTATATTGCAGACAAAGTGAAGAGTTTGAAGATTGCTATACATATGCTGAACTCTAGTTTACTCAAACGCTAAAGTTTTTGAAGATTTGGTGATTGGATGCATCAGCTTAGGGGGAGTCTGTTGCTGACAGAGCTATTGAAGCTGAAGCTATCCAAAGACCAAAGACAGTGCAAGACTACATGAAGATTGCAAGATGATCTGTTGCTGACAGAAGCTATTGAAGCTGAAGCTATCCAAAGACCAAAGAGAGTGCAAGATTACATGAAGATTGCAAGATGACTAAAGACAAAGTTACTTTATGAAGCTATTGTCAAGGGGGAGTTTGTTGGTGCATGTTTGTGACAACAGCTTAGATTTGGTCTTTGGATATCTTGTAATTAGTTAAATGATAAACAGTTAGCGAGTTTAGCTTTGTAATAGTTAGTTGTAATGTTTGGGCTAACCAAACCCAACGAATTTGGTGTGTGGGGGCGAATTGGGCCTGTCCAATTCGCAGTTCATGAAGTTTAATCTAGCCCAAGTAGCAAACCTTGTGTTATATAAACAAGGTTAGGCTTTAGGGTTTAGGTTAATCAGCTAAAACAGTTTGTGAGAGAGAGCAATTTCGTAATAGACATAGGCTTGGACGAAATTGGTTAGGGTTTGATTAATTGTAATTCTTTGTAATTGATAATCAATAGAAACCCAGTTTGAAAGTGATTGTTGTTCTTCTACTTGTTTCTGTGATATTCTGATCAAGAGGATTCCGCACTCTTGGTTAGATAGACAATTCTGTGAAGATCCATACGTCAAGGGGACCTACAATAAATATTGTAGGTCCCCTTGACGTATGGATCTTCACATAATTGTCTTTCCAATCAAGAGTGCGGAATCCTCTTGATCAGAATATAGCAGAATGAGTAGAAACAGAAAATAGCAAATCACTTTCAAACCGGGTTTCTATTGATTGTCCAAACAAACGTTTTACAATCAATCAAACCCTAACCACACACAATTTCGTCTAAGTCTATGCTCTCACGAAATTACTCTCTCAAATATTGTTTTTGCTGATTAACCTAAACCCTATAGCAAAGCCTTGTTTATATAATACAACGTTGCTACTTTAGGCATGGGTTCCTACATGGGCTAGAGTTTCCTCCATGGGCAAAGCCCAATTCGTCCACCCTTGACCCAACTGGGTTTTGTTTAGCCCAAACTCTATTATCTCACTAATACAAAGCTAAACCCGCTAACTGTTTATCATTTAACTAATTACAAGATATCCAAAGACCAAATCTAAGTTGTTGTCACAAACATGCACCAACAAACTCCCCCTTGACAATAGCTTCATCAAATAACTTTGTCTTCAGTCATCTTGCAATCTTCATGTAGTCTTGCACTGTCTTTGGTCTTTGGATAGCTTCAGCTTCAATAGCTTCTGTCAGCAACATACTCCCCCTAAGCTGATGCATCCAATCACCAAATCTTCAAAAACTTTAGCGTTTGAATAAACTCCAGTTCAGCATATGTATAGCAATCTTCAAACTCTTCACTTTGTCTGCAATATAGAAAGGAGGTTCTACCATGCATCCAATCAAACTCTCATCTTCTCAGCAACTTCTCAGCAACATACTGCTTCAATCTGTATACTATAAAACAAACATCTCGAGAAACCATAAGAATTTTTTTCAAAACAGTTAAATAAATTATTATTATTCAAGAGATAGTTAAACTGTATCACAGATTAAGCATTTTCAATTTCATCACTAACACGCAAAACATTTTAATCACACACCCTATAACCCGCATGAATTAAAATTTTGAACTCACTTTCTAACACCGTCTCCCCCTATCAGTAACAATTCCTCCAAGAATAACAGTTTTTCGTAAGTTAAGAATTTTAAACAGAAAAAGACACTATTTTTGGATTTTTAAATTTTCTGAAAGCAAGTAAATACAAAATCAATAAACACTCTATTTTTGTGAGAATCACTGGTAAGAAGATCATATCAACAAAATCAAACTGTTTCACACTATTAGATAATTCTTTATTTAATTTTTCGTGAAAAGCAGTCCAAGACGATTACCAGTATGTTTGTCCACTTAAACAAAATGCATGAACATTTCAAGTACCATTACCATATGATACGTTAAGGTAATATTATTATACTGAAATACTAGTGTGTCCCACTTCAGGATATACCCCCGCGATCAAGGTATGCACAAAGATTCATCATAGTAGGTGAGTATACTGAATTCATCCGGTTTGTTTTTGCATATTTTGAAGCTGCTATCACACTTATGCATTGGTGAACAGGTCAGTACTTCCGTACAGCAGAGAGACCAAAATATCTAACGAGGGCTAAGACAAATACCATTTTTGGTACGATTTATGCATTTTGCATATTTTGAATAACTCTCTTTGAGAGCTTCTTCATTTTTGGGTTTTGGCATTTTTAGCTCTTTTAAGATATCCTGGGTGTGTCTAGGTCAGCATGTATCTGGATGCAGCAGAAGGACACCCCTGATATCCCCAGATGAAATAACAGTATAAAGACCCAAAACTTCAGATTTTGGCAATCTATCAACGCAAGATTTAAGGTCATTAAACCATACACCACTGATGTGTTCCCCACTCATATTCAGTTTATTTAGGTTTATATCACATTGGTAAGTTGATTATTTCATGTTTTTTGCCTACTGGTACATCATATGATGAAGCTGCTATCACACTTATGCATTTTAAGTTCAATTTCAGTGTGACAGTCTAACTTGCTGATGTACTATCATTTCTCCTTTTTCACACAGTGATAACTCATTTTTTATTTTCTATTTTTTTATATTTTTCATTTTTCAATGTTTTTGTATTTTTTATTTTTAAGAAAACAGTAAACTATTTACAAAAATTCTTATGAAAAAACAGTTATTCAGGATTCCTCATCCCGTTGAGTTCGACTAAATGTTCAAAGTGAGCCCTGTCAAAAGCTTTAGTATAAAGATCTGCCAGGTTATCTAGTGTGTCGAATCAGCACTTTGAACTTCAATTTAAATCATTCAATATAAATATATCAACAATCTCACATCCCCCTTCATGTGCCTAGAGCAGCCATTATCAACATAAGTTGATAATCCTCCTTAGCAGCTCCTGCACACACCAACTTAAGAAATTAGTTAGATTGGGGGACCCAAGCCTAAATGGTCTTGGGTCGTCCAAATTCACCAACCACTGGAACATCCATCCAATATCCATTACTCCTAACTGGAGTATTGATTCTCAGACCTGTTGATGGAAATGAGACATGATTTCCATAAGGTCTCTGGTCCTGAGGGTTCCTATACGTGTTCGGACTATTTGACCTTTGGAAATTTTGATTCCAAGAAGCATTATTGTTGTAACTTCTAAAGCCATTGTTATAAAAAGTTCGACCACCATTATTTTGGTATCGATTTTGATATTGACCTTGACTTCTGAAATTATTTGAATTTCCATTAAAATTGTTCATTCTAGGTGAACTGCTTCTAGGTCTCTCGTATCTGCCTGGTGGAGATCTAGGCTGAAATCTTGGTTGATTTCTTTGAAAATGAGGAACTTGTGGAGTTCCTTTCTCAGCCTTATCTACACCAACAGCAACATTTTCTGGTTGCTTAGGAGCAGATTTCTTTGGAGAATTTGAGCCTTTCTCCTCACTATCACCTTTCTTCTCTGGTAATTTTCTCTCTGTTTTTCACTAAGTTGTGCTTCACTCTTTTTGTTAAGACAGCAACTAGCTACATGTCCCTTGGTGTGACATTTGAAGCACGATCTCCTTTTCAAAGACTTCTTAGCTGGAGTCTCTGAGGTAGATCCCTTATCAGATGGTGATGATCCCTTAGATGAACCTTGTTTAGTCTGCTTGGATTCAGATTTTTCTTTGTTCTTATTTTTAGCAAACTCTACATTTGATTCATTTTCAATAACAGTTGTTTCATTTTTCATATCACTACCTTGAACAAAATTAATCTTTTTAACAAAAGCTTGATTTTATTCTTAGGCGGTGAATTTTTCCTTTTCAAATCATCACTCTCAGATCCATCACCTTGACTTGATGTGGATGCGAAACTACTTGATGCAGATGCCATAAAGTCTGCTTGCTCATCTTCACTAGGCAGGAATGAATAGTCATGACTAAGAGGAGGTGGGACTTCATTAAAGCCCTGGAAGCCCACACTTGTCTTGTCATTACTCTTCTTTAACCCACCCATCATGTGTTTCATTACAAAAGACGAATCTCTGAATTGACTCAATTTCTTTTCAAGTTCCACAATTTTGAGTTGTGCATCTGACAACTCTTTGCATTTTTCAGAAATCTCTTTTGTTTTCTCAGCCATCATGTCATGAGCTAAATCTATGACTTGAAGTTTTTCATTTAGTTTGCAAGTTAAAGCTTCAATTTCAGCTTCATAACCTTTTATCTTCTTCAAGTATGACGATTCATTTCTTTTAGCAAAAAAATTTGACTCTTTAATGTTAGACATCTCATTTACCAAACTTTTGTTTTGTGTTGACAACCTGTCAACCTCACCCTGTAGTTCACGACATCTCAAACATACAGAATTAGATTGTACCTCTTTTTCATCAGCAACAACCTTTTCAGCTTCACTTTCTTTCTCTACTTCAGCATCCACTTTTGCTTCAGCATTTTTCACTTCAGATTCAGCATCACTCACAGTAGTTTCAGCCTCATCAACTGGCACTATCTCTGCCATGAATGCCTGAGTGGCACTCTCATTCCCCTGATATCGCTTTTGTAATGCATCCCACATATCCTTTGAATTAGTGTACTTTGTGAAGGTATGCTTGATGCTATCAGGTAAGGACATCTTTATCGCAGCCAAGGCTCTCTTTTCAGCCTCATACATCTTTTTATCATCCTCTTTCATGTTCACATAGTCTGTTCTACGTGGTCTGCCCTCATAATCCTGTGTTGGGTTTATGTACCCATCTTCAATACAGATCCACATGCGTGCATCCTGAGATTCAATGAAGGATTTGAAGTTGTCCTTCCATGTAAGATAATTCTCCACCTTCATCATCTTAGGTGCATTCAAGTTCGTCATTTTTGACATTTTAACGCAACAGACTGGTAAAACCGTACAAAAAATCTCCGAAAACAATGGTTACCAAATTAGACCGTTAGAATCGTCTCGAAAAGACAAAACCAATGATATATAATTTCACTGCTTAATTTCGCAATTACGACGACTGGTAAAGTCGCCGAAAACCGTAATAATTTCGCTGAGGAAAATTATACGGTCACCAAAGTCGCCTTTGGATTTTAACGTCGCCGGTAATTTCGCAGGTCAGTTAATTTCGCAGGTCCAGACTGCGAAATTAATCAAATTCGCCAGTAATTTTGGAAATTAAATCTGTTTGAAATTTTGAAGATTTTTCCGGATTCCTTAACAGTTTCTGCAAAATCGAGCCACCAAATCAGCAAACTTTTGACCCAATTTTGATGAACTTAATGAAGAAACCAAGAACAATCCCAAGAACAGTCTTCGAATATCAGCCCAAAATCCTTCAAAGACAGTCAACCAGAACAATCTCTAAAACCTGCAAAACAGCAAACAATTCGAAAACAGTGCAGAAGATCAAAACAGCCAAAAAATTCGAAAATTTTTATCAAATCAGCCAGAAAATTCGAAACCCTAATTGTCAAGTTTAACAGAAAATTCGAAAAACTCCATGTTTCTGCAGAATACAATTCTGAACCGAGCCTTCAAGAGCCTAATGCTCTGATACCAATTGTAGGTCCCCTTGACGTATGGATCTTCACAGAATTGTCTTTCCAATCAAGAGTGCGGAATCCTCTTGATCAGAATATAGCAGAATGAGTAGAAACAGAAAACAGCAAATCACTTTCAAACCGGGTTTCTATTGATTATCCAAACAAACGTTTTACAATCAATCAAACCCTAACCACACACAATTTCGTCTAAGTCTATGCTCTCACGAAATTACTCTCTCAAATATTGTTTTTGCTGATTAACCTAAACCCTATAGAAAAGCCTTCTTTATATAACACAAGGTTGCTACTTTAGGCATGGGTTCCTACATGGGCTAGAGTTTCCTCCATTGGCAAAGCCCAATTCGTCCACCCTTGACCCAACTGGGTTTTGTTTAGCCCAAACTCTATTATCTCACTAATACAAAGCTAAACCCTCTAACTGTTTATCAATTAACTAATTACAAGATATCCAAAGACCAAATCTAAGCTGTTGTCACAAACATGCACCAACATGGACCAACTATTGGCAATTCCAGAATCTTTTAAACAACCCTTATACCTTTCTCCCTCAGTTTGACCCCGAGTCTACACCAAACCCACCGATGAGCAATGAGAACCTGGCTGAACTCCGCCATTTTGGCGAGGAGCTGGTGGATGCAGGGAATCGAATCCGGGAGGTGGGAGAACAGATCTCCTGGATGTACGACGAGAGGGAACGTCGCTTCTGAGATGCCAGCAGATGGTGATGGTGTGGTTGTGGTTGTATAATAACAAAATAATAATATAATCATAAAAATATAATCGTGTGAAATAACTTAAAAAAATAAAACTTTTGTAAGATAACAGGTGTGTACGGAAGCATATTATAACATATAAAAATGGAAGTTGAAAAATCAACAATTTTGGGTTATACGTGTTAGTTTGATTATGTGCGATTATTTTATTATGTTTGGTTATTAATTATTTTATGCTAATCACTTATATAAATAATTACCATATGGAACATGCTGGTAATGAACCCGTTAACGAAGTTAATCAATCTGAGCAAAACAATGAAGATCAATTTCTGAATAGGCAAGATATCGAGAATATCGTTGCTCAGGGAATAGCCAATGCTATTCCAGCAATCCTTGCTGCCGCCCGAAATCCAGTTGAACCTCAACAAATTATTCCTAGCAAACGTACACATGGAGACAATTTTAGTAATAGTGTAAATGGAGGCGGCAATCATACTAATAATGATAACGATGGGATGCAAGCCCCACTCCTTAAGAAAATGAAAGCTGCAACGCCTGGTTGCACTTATAAGGAATTTCTTGCCTGTAAACCGGCTGAATTTGCAGGCAACGAAGGGACGACTGCTGCACTGCGTTGGTTAGAGAAAACCGAGACGGTAATTAAAATAAGTAAATGTGCTGAGGAAGACAAAGTCATGTACGCGTCGCATCTTTTTAAAGAAGGGGCGCTAGAATGGTGGAATACGGTACTTCAAGCCAAGGGAAGCGATATGGCCTATGCCATAAGTTGGGAAGAATTTAAGCGACTGGTGGAAAGAAAATTTTGTCCCGAATATTAGAAGGAACAGATGGCAAATAAATTCCTGAACCCCCGGATGGTGGATGTTGATTGTCGAGGATATACTTCAACATTCTTCGAATATGCTTGAGTGGTACCAACCCTGGCTTCGCCAGAACCGGTACTTATTTCTCGTTATATTTGGGGATTGATTGGAAAAATCCGTGATATCGTCAATGCTGCGAGACCTCGCACTATTGACGATGCAGTGGAATTAGCTAACACTTTGACTGACGGACTAGTGCGTACGCGAGAAGAAAATAGGAAAAAGGAAGTGGCCCAAAAGATTACCCAGGGATTCTGTATGGGTAACCGTAGTAATTTCAAGAAAAAGGGAACTAGGCAATCTTCCACTGTTCCATTTTGCAATGCCTGCAAAAGAAAGCATTTTGGAAGATGCAAAGGATATTGTAATTTCTGCAAGATTCCAGGGCATCAAGAAGAAGATTGCAGGAGAAAGAAATCCACAATCTCCTACAACTGTGGAGAAGCTGGACATTTTAGGCCAGACTGTCCCAAATTGGTCAAACCAGCTGATAACAAAGCCAAACCTGCAGAAGGAACTACCAAGAGAAACGCAAGAGCCTTCCAGTTGACTACTCAGGAAGCAGAACTAATCCCTAACGTGATAGCTGGTACGTTCCTAGTTCACGGCGTTTATGCAAAAGTATTATTTGACTCTGGTGCAAACCAAAGTTTTATAAATACTTCATTCTGCCAAGCTCTTAACTTACCCTTAACCAACCTTAGGCAGATTTTTACAGTCGAAACGGCAGATGGGAATTCTGTTAAAAAATAGATAAGGTTTTGCGAGAAGGAAAAATAGAACTCTTAGGCCATAAATTCTCTGCAAACCTGTTACCTATGAATTTAGCCGGATTCAATATAGTATTAGGAATGGATTGGTTAGTAGCCAACCATGCTCGAATTCTCTGTGATAAAAACTCCATAGAAATTCATACACCCACAGGAGAGTTAGTGGTGATTACAGGAGATAAGCCACGAAAGCCACTGAAATTCATTTCAGTAATGAAGTTGGCCAGTTATTCAAGAAAACAAGAAGTAGTGTATTTGATTTCAGTAATCATTAACACGAAAGGTAAGGAAATTGGAGAAATTCCGGTAGTATCAGAATACCCGGATGTCTTTCCGGAAGAACTACCGGGATTACCACCCAATAGGGAAATAGAATTTAGAATTCATCTAATTCCTGGAACTACACCGATAGCCAAGGCACCTTATCGGTTAGCACCCACCGAAATGCTAGAATTGAAAAAGCAATTAGACGAATTATTAAGCAAAGGATTCATATAACCTAGTTCATCCCCGAGGGGAGCTCCAGTGTTGTTTGTGAAAAAGAAAGATGGGTCAATGAGAATGTGTATCGATTATAGGGAATTAAATAAGGTTACAATTAAGAATCGATACCCATTACCTAGGATCGATGATCTTTTCGATCAACTTCAAGGAGCTAGGTACTTTTCTAAGATAGATTTACGTTCAGGATACCATCAGTTGAAGGTACAAGAAGAAGACATACCTAAAACTGCTTTCAGAACTAGGTATGGTCATTACGAGTTTACAGTCATGCCCTTCGGACTAACAAATGCTCCTGCAGCATTTATGGACATGATGAATAGAATATGTAAACCGTATTTGGATAAATTTGTAATTGTCTTCATCGACGATATACTTATTTATTCCAAAAGCCAGGATGAACACTGTCAGCACTTGCATGCACTCTTAACTTTGTTAAGAAAAGAGAAACTTTACGCCAAATTCTCGAAGTGTGAATTTTAGCTACAAGAGGTACAATTTTTAGGACACATGGTGAATCACGAAGGCATTCACGTAGATCCCTCCAAAATTGAAGCGATCACCAAATGGAAAGTCCCGCAATCAGCTATGGAAATTAGAAGCTTTCTAGGGTTAGCAGGATACTATAGACGATTCATTAAGGATTTTTCCAAGATAGCTGTACCATTAACTAAGCTAACCTGTAAAGCAGTAAAGTTTGAATGGGGACCTAGGCAAGAAGAAGCTTTTAAGGTTTTAAAGCAAAAGTTAACAAACGCCCCAATTCTAGCCTTACCAGAAGGAACAGAAGATTTCGAAGTTTACTGCGATGCTTCTAAGCTAGGAAAAGGATGTGTGCTAATGCAACGCAAGAAAGTAATTGCGTATGCCTCAAGGCAATTGAAAAGGCACGAAGAAAATTATACGACTCATGACTTAGAATTAGGAGCCATAATTTTTGCCCTTAATATTTGGAGACACTATTTGTACGGAAGTAAGTTTACTGTCTATACAGACCATAAAAGCTTAAGATACATATTTGGGCAAAAAGAATTAAACATGAGACAAAGGAGATGGATGGAGATGCTAAGTGACTACGACTGTGATATTCAATATCACAAAGGAAAAGCAAACGTAGTTGCTGATGCTTTAAGTCGTAAGTATCATGAGAAACAACGACGAGTTCGTGCTCTTAGATTAAGTCTACAACTAGACTTAATGGAACAACTGAAGAATATTCAAGAAACAGCAATCAAGGATGATGATGAAGGAATGAAAGGAAGAATAAAGGAATTAGAACAAGGATCTGATGGAATTTGGAGATTCCACAAGAAAAGGATTTGGGTACCTAAGCAAGGAGAATTAAGAAATAAGATTTTAGAGGAAGCCCATAAATCTAGGTATACCATGCATCCTGGTAACAATAAGATGTACCAAGATTTAAGGAATAATTTCTGGTGGATAGGAATGAAAAAGGACATAGCTAGATATGTTTCTAAATGTCTTACTTGTTCACAAGTTAAGGCAGAACACCAGAAACCTTCAGGCTTACTACAACAATTAGAAATGCCTGTATGGAAATGGGAACTTATAACTATGGATTTTGTGACTAAGTTGCCCAAAACCAGAAAAGGTAATGACGCGATTTGGGTGATTTTGGATCGGTTAACAAAATCATCTCATTTTCTACCCATGAAAGAAACCTTTAGCATGGAAAGGTTAGCAAAGTTGTACGTAGATGAAGTAGTATCCTTACATGGAGTTCTAGTCTCCATTGTATCGGATAGGGATAGTCGTTTCACTTCCCATTTCTGGACAAGTTTCCAGGAAGCAATGGGAACCCGACTAAATTTAAGCACTACATACCATCCTCAAACAGACGGACAAAGCGAAAGGACGATCCAAACCCTGGAAGACATGCTTAGGGCATGTGTGATAGATTTTGATGGAAATTGGGATGATCACCTACCCTTAATCGAATTCTCCTATAATAATAGTTATCATGCAAGCATAGAAGCTGCCCCATTCAAAGCACTATATGGACGAAAGTGGAGAACTCCAGTCTACTGGGCAGAAATAGGAGAAAGTCAATTATCAGGTCTTGAAATCGTGCAAGAGACCACCGACAAGATCACTCAAATCAAGGAAAGACTGAAAACGGCTCGAGATCGCCAGAAAAGTTATGCCGATAATCGACGCAAGCCACTAGAGTTTCAAGTTGGAGACAAGGTACTCTTGAAAGTTTCTCCTTGGAAAGGAGTAGTTCGGTTCGGTAAGAAAGGAAAGCTAAGTCCAAGGTACGTAGGACCATTCCCAGTAATCAAGCGAATAGGACCAGTTGCATATCGCTTACAACTAACAGAGGAGCTAGCTGGGGTACATGACGTATTTCATGTATCCAATCTCAAGAAATGTCTATCGGACGAATCTCTGGTAGTGCCTCTTCAAGAGATAGAGGTAAATGAAAAGTTAAAATTTGTTGAGAAGCCATTATAGATAGAAGACAGAAAAGTCAAGTTTCTCAAGCACAAGCGACTAGTACTGGTCAAAGTCAAGTGGGATTCAAAGAGAGGACCTGAATATACCTGGGAACTGGAATCGGAGATGAAGCGAAAGTATCCTCACTTATTTTAGTAAATCTCGAGGACGAGATTTTAAATAAGGTGGGGAGGATGTAAGGACCTTCAAAAATGTCCTAAAACGACCCATAAGTGAAAACCCGGACCCCTGAAACCCTAATCCATATCAAAAACCAAGAAAACAAGAAATCTGGTCTTCAGGCGGGTCGCGTAAGGGTTAAGAATAGCCTCACGCGGGCCGCGTCAACTTATGTTTGACCGGATAAGCGTTCCCAGGCCACGTGGCATACACGTGGTAGCACTACTGATGACACACTATCCCTAGTTAGGGCTGTGCAAACTGCTCGACGATCGAAGATCGCTCGACGATCGCTCGAAAAATGCTCGAAAAATGCTCGAAAAATGCTCGTTCGATTCCCGATCAGTTTGTAAATGAGCCGATCGGATCGGTTCGATTCAAAATCAAACCAAACATGAGCAAGGCTCCGCTCGCTCGACGATCGCTCGATTTCGCTCGAATTATTTTTATTAATAATTAATTAATATATATATGGCTCAAAAAATTTAATTAATGTATAGCCCAAAAAAATTGAAAAGCCCAAATAACAAACCCACTGCCAATGTTTATAATTAATAAGCCCAAATAAGAAATCTTATCTAACATTCTAACCTAATGTCCTAATCTCGTCTAACCTAATCTCGGTCGCCGCTCTCAACCTCAAGTCTCACTCATTCAGTCTGAACTCTGAAGTCTCAAGTATCAACTGGTGTCGCCGGTCGCCGCTCTCAATCCAGTCACCGGCGGTTAATTCGGTTTCTGCATCTTCATTCTGATTCGGTATGTTAATTCATCTGTTTCTGCGTCTTCATTAACACTAGTTTTAATGTTTCTGTTAATTCATCTGTTAATTCATCGGACTTGTTTATTAACACTGAACTCTGCATATGAACTCTGAACTCGGTATGTTTTAGCTGTTTCTGTATGTTAATTCGGTATGTTTTAGCCGTTTCTGTTAATGTTTCTGCATATGAACTCTGAACTCTGAAGTCTCAAGTATCAACAGGTCCGTAACAGGGGAATTGTTTCTGTTAATGTTTCTGTTAATGTTTCTGCATATATGCTTCTGTTAGTGCCTTTATTAGCCGTTTCTGCATAATGTTTCTGTTGTTAATTTAAACGACTTGTTTCTGCATAATGTTTCTGTTGTTAATTTAAACGACTTGTTTCTGCATAATGTTTCTGTTAATGTTTCGTTTCTGTTTTGGTAGGATGGCTTCTTGTAAAGAATCAAACGAGAATCCGGCTGCTCATGTTGACTTGACTGATGGAGAGGACGACCCAATAAATGATGAATCGGGTGTTGCCGATATGGATGATACAGCGACCGGAAGTGCTGGTTCAAAACAGAGAAAAAATTATTCGGATGTGCATCCACATTTTGAAGATGTTCAGGGTTTGTACAAAGGTTTTGTTTAACGCTTGTGTTAATAGGTTGATTTGAAGCGGAATTTTGTGGATGGAGATTGGAGATGACCAAGCTTTAAGAAGATGTTCATGGCTTTTGAGCTAGATTTCAATTTGTGTTTCGCACTATATTTTATGCTTTGGATTCGATATTGTTAAGAACATTTTTAGGATCTTGATTTCAATTATGTATTGCTTTTGATTTAGTTTAATGCAGCCTAGAAAGGTTGGACATGTTTTACTTAAGTCATGATTTCAGTTTTTGTTGTTGCTGCACATTTGTTAATTTAGGAGTTGAGATAAACCGAGCGAAACCGATCGAAATCGATCCGTTTGATTTAAATTCGAACCGATCTCGAGCACCACTTTTATGCTCGGTTTTATAAATTCGAACCGAACCGATCCGATCGGTTGTAATTCGAACCGATCTCGAGCAGACCCTCGCTCGGATCGGATCGGTTCGTGAACAGCCCTATCCCTAGTATACGACTAGGGTTCCTCGCGGGCCGCATAAAGATCAAGAGGGGGCTTACGCGGGCCGCGTAAACCCCAAATTTCAGCTATAATTTGTTCAGTTCACGAGCAGTTCATCTGTGTCGAAATTTCAATCAAAAACACGAAGAATACTGCTCAAAAGTCGAAAATCACATTCACAGTAGTGAAACGCTACTACGATACAGAGTATTAACTCGATCACTGCTACGATTCAATGTCCGATCGATTGAAACTATCCGATGGATGTTTAAGTGCTGCCCAAATTAGGGCTATACTTTGTCATTCGTCGTGAATTCGATGGATGTTTAAGTGTTGCACTTTGTCATTCATTGTGAGGGTTTTAATCTCGTGAGTTATCGTAAATGTTGTATTAGTTACTGGCCTAGTTCGTGTGCATTGTTATTTAAATTAAGTTACAAGGCTAATCAGTAGGCTAAACTCTGTCCGTTTAAATCTGCAATGTGAGTCATTCTCTTTTATCAAAAGTATTTTACAATACTCCAATTATTTTCAAAGGTTATAATTACAGTGATTAAGTCGTGGTTATCTTGAATCACTGGCTAGTGGGGTATTGTGCACATTACTAATTTCTCACAGTTAGGCTAATAAATCCTAACAGTGATAATCATCACTAATTTTGGAAAAAGACCCAATAGTGGTATGACCATCGTCACCAGGAGGTGACACGGCGCTAGATAAAAATAAGATAGAAGCCATTGTAATCGCTCTTATGCTGTAATTTATAACTATGTGTCATTTTATTAAATTTGAGTGACTCGCCAGTATTTCCCCGCTGATAAAATATTTTCAAAACATGTTTCAGGTGACTACTGTGAACCAAGGAAAAGTGCTACGGAGAACTAACAAAGCTTGAAGTAGTGGCTCACTTAAATAAATAAACATGTTTTGTAAATCAGGGAATTTCCTTGTGAAATTCCTCTATTGTAAATTACGGGGTTTTATCCCGAATTATGAAATAAAATAATCGGGCATTTCAAGTTTTAAAAAGATCCTGTAAAATCTTCCGCTGTCAACTAAATTAATAAATACCACGGGTTTCTGTCCCGCGGCTCCTGGACCGGGTCAAACCGGGACGGGGGCCGTGACAATTTGTCTCGTAAACTTATATGATCCTCTTACACAAACTCACAAAAATATTGTTTGTAAATATTTCTTTACTGTATTTCATTAAAAACAAATTTTCCAAAAAGAGTTTCTGAGTGTTTTAGCATAAAATTTTTGAAAATACAAAAAGATTTTTGACAACTGATGTTGAAAAGCTGATTTTCAAAATTCCAAGTACTAAACATGATGAACGGGTTGGGTAGTTTGTTTGAAATGGGAAAAGATTTTGTAATAAAAATGTCAAATTTGAATGTTTTTCTTACAAGTAGTCATCAGAGTATATAAATGTTAAATCATTTTGAGATGTTTTTTTTACAAGTGGTAAGCAGAGAATAAAATTGTCAAAATTGTTAAAATTGTGAAATTTATTGTTAGGGAGAGATTTGTGCAGGTCCCCGTGTTTAAACCTGAGCTGAAAGAGAGCCAAGTCACGATCTTGGAACAAGAGCTATTTCAGACTGCGATCCCAACTTATCGAAAGGGGGAGTCTGAAGACATTCAAGGGGGAGCCTGAATGGTTGAAAGCCAGGTTAAGATTCTGGTGAAAAAGGGAAAAGATTGAAGGATGCTTTACACTGTCAGATACTTTGGAGAGCACAAGAAGACTGAAGATGTGACATACCGAAGACTCGACACTGAAGACTTCGTCAACATCTAAGGGGGAGTCTGTTGGTGCATATGTTTGTCGACTTCGTCTTGTATCGAGTCTTGTATTAGATTAGAAAGATCAGGGCACGAAATACGAGAAACATGTGACTGTGACCATTTCGCACGAAATGGAACAAGGGCATTTCGTACGGAATGAGTTGCCTATATATAGTGGTCCTGTTCATTTCGTTTGTAACTTTGTGATTCCGGTACCGAGGTGCTGCCGAAGTGTCTCCAGGCTGTAAAACGTTGTTAAATCAATAAACAAGACAATTAGAGTGTATATCAAGCTGTTTCTAAGTCGATACGTTAGTTTCCGCCTCTCGTATTGACAAGAACTCTTCTGAACGACTCGTTTTGGTCGTGCAAATGATCCTACATTTTGTCCTTTATGTTTACATCAAATTGCAGGCACTGTCCTTTTGGTCAAAAGTTTACAGACGGTGTCCTTAACCTTTTAAAATCTTGCACATTTTGTCCTTTAGGCCAAACTTGGTTAAAAATCTCAGTTAAAAATTGTCATGTGCAATGCACACGAGGGTAAAATGGTAAACATTAAAAAACTATATAATACAAAATTAATAATTTCTGGCTGATTACCTCAGAAATCATTATCAAGCAACACCCACCTTTTCACCCACCTGATTACTTCGCCTTGGCTGATTGAGAGAGAGAGAGATCTGGATCTGAGGATTATCGGATAAAACTTACGCTTTGGCTGATCGATTGAGACGTGAAATTGTACATGAAAGGTTTAGATCCAGTGACGTCATACGCAGGTAATCCTTCAACTACATATGAAGAATTATATTCAGAAGTGTGTGTGTGAGAAGGAATTTGATACAGATGATATTGATGAAACTGGATACTATTGCTCTTGTTTTGTACCGGAACAACTCCGTCGTTTTGCGATTGATATCGACGAACAAACTGATTAGGTTTTTGCTCCGGCGTTTTCAGATCTATACTTAAATACCGATCAATATCGTTAAACAAGTATTCCTATTCCGATTCAGTAACTTTCAGATCATCTTCTCCAGATCCATCACCGATTTTGTTAATATTCAGATTCGAAAGCAGCCACAGCCCAGCTTTTGCTTCCTCCGCTTCAATTCTGGCGACATTCACATCCAAATCATCGTCGTCGCCCCCGATCTTAGCCGCCGCAGCGAAGTAATCAGGTGGGTGAAAAGGTGGGTTTTGCTTAATAATGATTTCTGAAGTAATCAACCAGAATTTTTTTTTTTATTATATAGTTTCTCAATGTTTACCATTTTACCCATTGCACATGACAATTTTTAACTGAGATTAAACGTGCAAGATTTTGAAAGCTTAAGGAAACCGTCTGTAAACTTTTGGTCAAAAGGACAGCTTTTGCAATTTGATGTAAACATAGAGGATAAAACTTGTAATTTACTCTTATTATAATAACATATATAGTCAATGAAGGTTTTTAAGGGGAAGGATCCACTAAAAAGTGGATTTTGCCTAAGTAGCCTAAGAAGGATTGTGATGATGACATGTGGCACTCCTAACAAGTAGGAATGAAGGGCATTTTGGTCCTTATAAATATGAGTGAAAATGACATGTGCAACCCCTTTTGTTTTTTAAAAATACAAAAAAAAAAATCTAGTACAAAAAAATCTAGCACAAAAAAAAATCTAGCACGAAAAATTTAGCAAAAAAATGTAGTACAAAAAAATCCAGCACAAAAAATTGAGAAAAAAAAAATTAAGACAAAAAAATTTAGCACAAAAAATTTAACACAAAAATATAGTACAAAAATTCAGCACAAAAAAATGTTATACAACATAGAAAAACACATTTTAGTGGGTTTTTTTAATCTTCATATTTTATATATCAATATGGTACTCAAATTAAAAGATAAAAAGACGCTCGATTTTACGGTGAAATTTTTGTGAAAAAATAGCGTCGTATAAAAAGTTATAAACGTTTAAAAAATGGGGTGAAATATGCATGTGTCTTGCATGTAGAGAGAGAAAGTCCATAAATAGGATTTTTCCCAAGATACCCTTGCACTCCTCCTTCCTCCTACACTTTCATCTTAACCATTGATTTGAAAAATGAATAGTTAAGATTCCTTCTCATACTACTTAGGCAAGATAAACTTTTTATTTGATCTTACCCCATGTTTTTAATATACGTTATTATCATTATCAGTTGGTAATATGAAAACATGTCGAAGAGGTCCTGCGGACGTTATATATTAACGTGACACACATGTTAAGAGTATATGTCTTGACCAACTTCATTACGCACTTTAAGAGTATATGTCTTGACCAACTTCATCACGCCCTTAAAGGTTCGATACGTATTTCATCGAAAATATTATCAATATTCATTGGGTTGAGTTATAATGCAAAGGATAAAATAAGAAGGAGGAATTAAATGAAAATGGTAATTTTGTCTACAAGAGGAAAGAGAATATGCACATGCAAGTCACATGCTATTTCCCCCCAATTTTTAAACGTCCGTAACTTTTTTATACATCATTTGTTTTTAAAAAAAATATACCATAAAATCGAGCGGTTTTTTATCTTTAATATGAGTACCATATTGTTATATTTTTCAAAAAAAAATCAAAAACCCAGTTATATATTACACAATGGACATGATGTAAAACACAATGTAAAGTAGATAAAAAAACACAATCAATGACACCAGATAAAGACACAATGGACAACAAACTAAAACACAATGACCATAACGTGTAACACAATGGCGATAACATATAACATAATAAATATCAGACTAAATAAAAACATAATTGGTGACAACAGATAAAAGACACAATTAATGACAGCAGATAAAATACACCATGGAGAGCAGTGAAAACACAATAGAAAACAAACTAAAAACACAATACACAACAAACTAAAACACAATGAACAAGATAATAAAAAAATTGAACAAATTATTAAAACAAAATGGAAAACATATTAAACACAATGACCTGAACTAATAACACAATTTATAGAAATCCTAAATATAACACCATCTTCATTGTGTCATATATTGTGCTATAAGTTCTTATAAAAACGCAATGGATAGAACCCAAATTAACATTGTGTTATAGATTTTGACAATAACACAATGTATAGATACTCTACTAAAACGTAATGACCAAAACCCAGTTAAAAGATACAGTGAACTGAACCTTTAACACAATGCGAAAAAAACCCAGTAAAAATGAAATTTTTTATTTTATTTTTATATGATAATATGGTACTCATATTAAAGATAAAAAACGCTCGTTATTATGGTGACTTTTTTTTTAAATGTCGTATGAAAAAGTTATGGACGTTTTAAATCGATGGGGGAATTGGCATGTGCCTTGCATGTGGAGAGAGAAAATCCATAAATATAGGATTCCCTTTATGCCCTTCTATTATCTTCTTTTCCCTACAACTAATCTCAACCTTCAAATCTAAGATCAATGGACTAGAAACCTTCTTACCCTTCTTATTTATTTTATCTTTTGTATTTGATCCTAACCTTTCATTATAAATGTAATGTGATCATAGTTATTGTTTTAGATTCAATACTTGAAAAATAGTTGTTATTATTATTATTATTATTATTAGTAGTAGTAGTAGTAGTAGTATATTATTATTATTATTATTATTATTATTATTATTATTATTATTATTTTATTATTAGCTATTTAATCTGCTATTAATAAACTTTGGAAACTATCGAAATCAAAGGTAAACGGGTAAAAGGTTGCGCCGATAGCCCATTTTGAATAGAAAAACTATAAGTCTTTTAAAAACTGCATCCATAGATCTCGGTGTCATAATATTACTATGCGTGACCCTTTAAAATCAACTAAGTAGGTCCACAGCCTCTGACACAAGGAAACAAAAGTATCAAAAGCGAATGGGATAAACACGTGTTGGTTGTCACACTTTCTCATGTTTGGTTGAGTAAATTACTTTTTGAGTCCTTGTGTTTTAGTGGTTTTAACCACTTGAGTTCAAAAATTAAAAAAGTTTAACCCCCTTCAAAGACAAACAAATCACCGATTCAATCAGAAACCTATATCTGTTCCGGCCGGTGGCGTTTGATTGATTTTATTGATTTTGAGTCTTTATGCTTTTGTTCAACATTATTAAATTTAGGATTTATTGTTTCTGTTAGTTACATATCATAACATTCATAATCATATGGTGTTTGTGGTTTATGGTGGTGGTGTTGTTAGAGAGAAGAGAGTATGGTAGTTATGGATGGAGAGGGAGAGATGGGTGGTGGCCTACTAGTGGTGTGGTTGAGAGAGATATAAGGAAGAGAGAGATGAGGGAGAGAGAGAGTGTGTGTAATTAGATTGTGTGTGTGAGAGAGAGAGAATCTATATATATATATATATATACTAGAATTACCATCCGCCGCAATGCGGCGGAGATTCGTTAGTTATATATCATGTTAGATGAAGAGGGAATGTTTTTCACAAGACCACGAGCCTGTGTGTAAAACCGAGAAAAAAATAACTAAGTCGATCTCTGACTCGCGTGTTGCGACAGACCTTTTAAACAGGGAAAAATAGACACGCTGCGACGGACCCATCAAACAGGAAAAAAATAGATGAAAAAACATTGAACCCCATACGCACGTTCCGGTGTGTTAACTCGGAAAATTTAGAACGACACGTTAAATGGTGAACTTGTGAAAGATGAAAAGTATAACGGATAAAAGTTGAAAGTAAAAAGTGTTTAGGTTAAACTGCAAAAGATGAAAAGCATTGGGTTGAAAGTAAAAAATAATTAAAGGGGTTAAATTGTAAAATATGGAAACTTTTGAATTAGAAGTGAAAAATCAAATTAATCAAAGGTGTTAAAATATCAAAGATTGAAACTTTAGACCAAAATTGCCAAAGATTGAAACTTTAGAGTTAAAAAGTAAATCAATTTCAGATTACGAAAACAAAAGAGATAAATAGATTTAGTTATATTGATGTTTAATACTATTATTATTATTATTATTATTATTATTATTTAATAAAAGAGATAAATTGAAAAATAAGAGTGAGAAATTACCAGAGAATAACACGTGTTAAAAAAAAGATTTTTATTTATTAGTATAGGAAGATATATAGGTACGGGATCAGAAGAAAACGCCCTAAAGTATGAGAACGATGAGAACGGATCCTGGCCCAACACGTGGTAGGGGGCGCTAAATGATATGCAGGGGTACGATTGTCCTTTTGTATGTTCCCTCCTTATTCGTGTTATAAATCTGTTTCAAATTAAAACCCCAAAAATTTCGTATTAGCTGTTACCTCCTTTCCAAGCTTTCTCAGATCTATGGCGTCTAACGTGGATTCTGTTCGACAAAGTAATATTTGATAACGTTTCATATTTTTGTTCCAGTAAATTATGCAACACATATACAACATATATGGGGTTTTGTTCTTTTATTCTTGTTTCTTGTTTTCTTTAAATTAGTATTTTCATAATGTTTTGTATGCTTTTCAATGGCGTTGTTCATGTATCCAATTTATTCGCGTTTTCATTGGTAGTTAAACAATTAGTAAGAACTGATAATTGGAGTTTTCATTATTAATTTTAATTGTCGTTTGGGATCTAGTATTTTTCTTATGTTTTTACGATCATTGGTGTTTTACACCTGATTTGTTAATTATTCATGTTGTTAATTGTTTATAATTATTCATCTCATGGCGTTTTGATTATCACGTTGCATTAATATTTGTTAATTCATCATATTTGTTAATCAATCAAGTTATGGTGTGTGAATTATGGCGCTTTCAAATTATGTGTGTATTATGTCTTGTTTATTATTCATTTAATGGTGTTTTCATCGATAATGTTATCAGGAGACATTTTCTATTTTTAATGGCGTTTTTTCTTAAATGTGTTCCTCGCTGTGTTTTCTCAGACGAAGGTGTTTCCTCGAATGAAAGGTTTTGCCCCCAAAACTGGTTTATCATTTATCATTCCTGACGTTAGTGAAGAAATAAAGCCTAGAATGGACATGACATTCACAAGCCTCGATAATTATTATTCAATGTATGTTACGTATGCCTAGGCTTGTGGTTTTTCAGTCAGGAAAGGGACTGAAAAGATAAACGCCAAAGGTGTAAAACATATTAAGTATTACATGTGTACGATAGCTGGGGTATATAAGGACAAGAAGGTTGATACGTTGGACCCCAATCAAAAGGAACGGTTAGTGCGATCCAACTTTTCAAAGAGGACTGATTGTGGTGCACTGTTATGTGTAATTTTTGAGGCTGGATTATAGAAGGTCTATAAGTTTGTTGAGGAACACAACCATGATCTTGTTGAACGTCCTGATAAGCATTTTCTTCCAACTGAACGACACCTCACTCAGCTCCAGAAGCATGTTATACACGGCATGTCTAAGTTGAATTTAGGTCCAGTTAAGGCGTTTAATGTTATGAAGACTTGTTTTGGCGGTTTTGAAGACGTGGGTGCAAGTAAAGTTGAATTTAAGAACTACAAGAGGCAAATTAATTTGTTTATAGGGGAATACGACGTTGAGATGGTTGTGAGACATTTGAATGAAAAAAAAAACAGTCTCAGCCTAATTTCTCGTACGATTACTTCACAGACGAAGAGAATCGTTTGAATGGACTTTTTTGGTGTGATGATCAAGCCAAACGTAATTACCACGTGTTTGGTGATGTGATTTCGTTTGACGCCACATATCGTTCCAACAAGTAATATTTTGTAATTCAATTTTTTATGGTTTTTTTTTTGGCGTTTTCACTGGTTACATGCATTGGCATTTTTCTTAGTTTACATGCAATGACGTTTTTATTATCGTTTCATTTCTCATGGCGTTTTCATATGCAGATATGCTATGGTGTTTGTATTGTTCACTGGTATAGACAATCACCACTGCAATGTTACATTTGGTGCTGCATTATTGGCGTCAGAAACTGCTGATATGTATATTTGGTTGTTGAGAGTTTTTTTAAAAGCTGTTGGTTCTCAACCAAAAGTTGTTGTCACTGACCAAGATCCAGTAATGAAGAAGGCTATTTCTGTTGTATTTGTTGACACGAGACGTCGGTTATGCATGTGGCATGTGATGCATAAACTTTCTTTGAAGGTTGATTCCTTATTTTTATGTTTAGCATTTTAAGATATATGGCGTTCTGTACCTCGTTACTGTTTTTCATGTAAGTTTGTCTTTGTGTAATATTTAAGTTTTTTTTTGCATGGCATTTTCGTGTTATACATATGTTGATGTTAGGCTATGCAATTCCACCAATTTCAAATAACATATTTGTGGTGTTGTATGGACGGATATTCTTACACCCGAAGAGTTTGAATCAGAATGGGAAGTAGTTATCGGAGAGTTCAATTTAGCAGATAATGACTGGCTCTCTGATATTTTTGCACTCAAGGCATCTTGGATCCCTGCATACTATAGAATGGAAGAGCTATCGGGCCTTATGTGAACGACATCGAGGTCGGAGAGTGAAAATCATTTTTTTGGTCAAGTGTGCAATTCAAAAGCTACTATGGTTGAGTTCACAACTCATTACGAAACTGCAATAGAAGAACAACGTCACATGATGGGCTAAAAACTTGATGTGCAGAATGCGGTCTACAAAAAACTAACCTAATCTAGACACCCTAGTTTTAAATTTATAAACTAAGACTCTCTAAATGCTAGACCACTGACAGGCAAGTGTACCTATAGTACGTAGTAAAGCCTAATGAAGTCCGAGTATCGAACCCACGAGACACTAGCGACGCTAACTAGACTCTGACTTAACTAATTACTTAACTGGTTTAATTTGTGTTTTTAGGATTTTTCTAATTCTATTAAAGCGAGTAAACAAGAGAACAGAACAAGCAAGCAAGATGGTGAAGTGACGGAAAGCAGACAATAATGAGAAAGAACTACCCAGGCTTCGAATCCCTATGACCAACCCATGACCTCTAGTCCTGACCAAAGGCTAAAGCTCCGAATCTACCTAGAAAACCTCCCGCAAAGGATGATCAACCAAAATAGAAGATGGAACAGAGTGATGAAGTGCTAAATTGGAAACGACTCGAGCTATCGACACCGAATCCCACGACTGTCAGATTAAAAACAACTATGGTGCTAAAATCCTCCAGTCATGAACCTAAACCTGTTAAATAATTGAAAACCTAGGAAACCCTAAACTCGAATAAGTAGTCGGATCCGAGCTATCAGTCACCCAAACTACCAAACAACGCCTAGCAAATAACCTAGCAATCCTGACTCGTCCCTAGAGTTGCCAGAAAAGGATGCACACTATACCTAGTTGATTTTAATTAATTTAGTTAAACTTGAATTATCTCTAATCTCAAGCTCTAGCTTGAAAACCTAATAGATTAACGAACCTAGAATAATCTAAATAGTTCCAGACCAGACTAACAAGATCACCTAACCAAACAACCAATCACAAACAAGACAAGCATACAAATTCATAAACAATCACAAAACATGAATATGTAAATCATCACAATTTGATCATTAGTCAAAACCGAATAGTCAAAACATTAAATCATAGTTAATCTAGGCCTATGTTGCATAAAAAGTTTAGCCAAGAAACATAACCACTAAAAAGAAACAAGTCTGAATTAATAAAAAATCCATAGTATCAAGTTAAAAAAACACAAAGTTCTTTAAAACTGAACACTAATAAAATTGCAAATCCGAACGAGAATCTTGATCGCAGCTTGAACCCTCTTGACCAATAACCTTTTTTTCTTTTTTTTTTCTTTCTGTTCGAACCACACTGCCTATTTTCTATAATAATAGCCAATTGCTTTTGATTGATGTCTGCTCCCTCCTTTATATTTTTTTCTTTTGATCTCCTTCTTATTCCAAGAAAGTGGGAGCCGTCAAACTCCAACAACCCAAAAAAATATGGAGCTGCCCTCTAAATCCTTGCTGCCGTCCAACGCCCCCACTGTTTTGAATTTTCGAAAACAATAATAATGGCCCAAAATGGCCAAAGCCCATTATCTCTTGCAAATAACTTCTAATTCACATCCAGCATGTAGTGTACTTTAATTTTTGAAAGGTGCTCTTCATATGGTATATGGCTGCCAACAACCTATCTAATAATAATAAACGGCCCATTTTATAATATAGAGATAGCGGGTTCGGCCCACTCTAGAAAAAATAGCGGCACTTTTACTTCGGTCCCTGACGGTCTACTCTACTCAACAAGCTGGATATTTCTTTATCACTCATTTCCGCTCCATTTGCATCAGGACCTGACCCAACACAAAATAATATAATATAATACTAAAAACTAATAAAACAAATAAAAACTATACAAAAAATATACACTTTACACGGGACAAATATGTGTATTTTACCACACATCATCACACGCACCGGAAAAATGATCATGAATCTCGATACAAACGCCCCCCAGTTGAAGAGTAATTACCAAGTGTTGGAGGGCCAAGCTGCTGACATATACACGAAAAACATTTTTTGTGACGTTCAAGCTGAGTTAATCGGAATTGCGGATTGCATAAATCAACGTTACGAAGATCAGCCCAATGGGTTTGTTAAGTTTTACATAAATGATTTTCAGCAGCCTTGTACATCCTTATTTGAGGTAAACAATGGCGTTTTTGTTTTTTTTTTTTTATATGGTATTTTCTGTATATGGTGTTTATCATATTCTATTATAACATTTAATTTGTTTTTTTTTATCCGGTTGTTGTGTTTTTTTTTGTTTTTTTTATACAAATATTCTATGCATGGTGTTATAGGGATATTGTTTTTGACATTTTTTCAGGTAATATACCGTAAGTCTGATTGTACATGCACTTGCTCATACAGGCATTTGAAGCAGTTTGGTTTGCTATGTAGACATATATTCTATGTTTTGAGAAGTTGGGACATTAGGGAATTTCCAAAACAATACATTTTGAATAGATGACGTAAAGAGGCTTCCCCAAACTGCTCTTCCGAATACTCAATTAGTCGTGAATATTATCACACTTGCTCGTTGCGGAAGCGCGAGGTGTGATCTGATCGGTTCTCATTGCATAATCAATATAAGTGAACATACTAAATGAATAAAAAAACATGCTCCCATGCCATTACATAGTTGTTTCAAAAGAACACACAAGAGTTAAGTGTATTGGTTACAAACCATTAACATGAAAAGTAAAGTGTCATAGCTTCATATATCAAAATGTAAGTTCTAAAATGTTAAGGCTTTGACCACTATATCACCGCAAAGAGGCGGTATATAACGGGCAAACCCTTCAAATGATGGCATGGAGTCTTGATAATTGCTTTCTTGTTTGAAATATTTGCATGGTCCACTAATTTCCTGAAATACATGTTAAGTTGAAAACATCAACAAAAGTTGGCGAGTTCATGCAGTTTAATTGTATAAGATGTATCTTGTAAAATGTGAGTTGTATAAAATGTATCTGTAAAATGTGAGTTGTATAAGATGAAAAACCAGTATGTAAAGATGTAGTATGTAAAGCGTCAATGAAATCGTTGATCATTAATGTTTCGCGAGGACATTAATATGTGTGACGAAATGGGAAGCAATCCAAACCTAGACGATCTTGTGTCGACTACTATCGACTGGGACACAAACGCACTCTTCTGTATGGGTCCACGACCAAGAGTGGGGCTCGCCAAAACCCATTAGATCTAACCCCTTGTACCTAGGTCCAAACTGGATTAATGGTGTTTAGTTGTATAACCCTATTCGCACATGATCTAAGGTGTTTCATTCCATGACTTAACATACAATTGAACATGTATTTTCCCCGATAGTTGTAAAACATTTAAAATGAATAGGGGACATGAACTCACTGAATTGCGTTCCATAAACTGTATATAATTGTAACCTCACTTGCAGTTGCCTTGAATTGTATCACGACCTACATAGGTCCTAGATTTGTTAGACACTTTGGTCTTTGTAATGACTCATGTACAAGTCTTTTATCTTGAATATGTGTTAAGACTTGTATGAATTTGTGATTCGTTGAACTGTGTCTTAGATGTATTAATTGATAACTGTTTAGTATATATATTTCACCAAATATATATATATATATATATATATATATATATATATTCTTGTATCTTGTGAGTTGTATCGAAATTGTATAATTGTGCTTTCACCAAGTGTTAGGTGATTTGAGTGTGTATATGGTTGTACGCATAGGAATACGTATATCCTCGTGTTCATTATACGTGATCTTGTATTCTTAGAAATAAAAATCTATACTTGGTAAAAAGAATAAAAATCATCTTAAAAATAATCTATTTTTAAGATAGTTCTAAAAATATAATTTTAGTCTTTCACCAAAATAATATATTTTTAGATGTTAGGATATATATATATCTTCATATATTTCAAAAAAAAACAATACCTTTTTTAAGATAAACCATAAGTAATATATTTTGTATACTTGTGGAAAATATATGGTTACTTGTTCGGTTTAGAAAACATAGTTTACCAAGTCTTTGATATATTACATATTATAGTCGGATATACTTATATAGTCCGTATGTCCGTATTGTCCATAAGTTGTATCTGAATACTCGGATCGTCCGTAATATGCTTTTAAGGTGTATTCATATGTAATCTTGTAAGTCTATAGTTGTTATGCATCTTGTGTTTATTTGTATCATTGTATTCAAGTCTCTAACTTTCATATATGTAACTAATACAATCAAATAACACATAACACATAAGTTGTTTAGATCACTAAATATATATTTTCTCAAAATATATATTTATATCTAGTTTTGATTTTATAAAAAAAACCATTATTTCACATCTTTTATTCTAGTAAAGATTTTGTCAAAATGATAGTTTTTATAACATGTGATTTCTAAGAAAAATTGGCAATATTTCCTTTGAAATATGGACTTTGCCATCTTTAATAAAACATATCGCTTTCTTTTCAAAATCACCAACACTTTACTCATAACATTCTTAAACAAAATCATATGAGATTTATAATATAAACCTAACAAGATGAACTCATAATCATGTAGGGTTTTGGTATGATCTTTACATATGTTTACTAGTTCAAAAATCATACTTTACTTCTAGTTTTGTTAAACTTTTATACAAAACCCATCTTGTATGTTTCTTTTTATAAATCTTGTAAAAGTATTATTTTTAGTGAAAAACTTTATTCACTTTAATAATATCAAAGATTATGATCATCCATTAAACATTATGTTTAACATAACCATTTTAACACTTTCATGTACACTTGTTAGATCATGTTTTTAAACATTATCTAACATTTTTTTCATATGATATTCATCATAACTAGATCAAATATGCAAGTAATAAGCTTTAAATCATAACATAAACAGTCTTTTATATCATGATTTTTAGTTTGCTTCTTTGTATTATCATCTTATTTTGTATGATTGTTTTAGTTAATACTTGTTCTTTAAACAATAAATACATAAATAAGTATGAAAAAGGGATTTAGAAGGCTCACTTCTAGCTCTTGTGTCTAGGGATGATCAAGATGATGATGATAAAAGCAAAGAAAAATGATGATCTTGATGCTTGAAAGCTCTTGAAAGGAAGGAAATGCTTGCTTCAACTTATGGTTGCTTTAGATCCTCCTAAGTTCCATCAAACTCCATCTTGATCATCAAGAAAAAAGGCTTGAAATGAAATGGGTTTATGAGGTGTTCTTGGCTAGAAGATGAAGAATGTTGAGAGAGTTTTAAGTGTGTGAAAGTTATGGTGAAAAGTGAGATGAAATGGTTAGTAATCTAGTTCACAAGGTGTTATCATCCACCAACTTTCATCAACTTGCAAATGTGAGTGAAATATCTAAGATATTTCAACAAGTGGGTAAGGGGGAGGGCCCACATGGGGACGGTCACACTAGGGGGGGGGGTCATGCTTGGTGAACTTTTTCAACTTGTTAAATGTGTTAGAATTTGTAGGAAGTTGTTTAAAAAGCTTTAGATGTTTAAGGGTTTTAATTGTTTCAAGGTGTTAAGTGGTAATTACTAGACTTAAATGATCCAAATAATGTTAGATGGGTACTAAAAAAGATTAGATATCGTTCGGATATTCGTTTGGTGTTGGTTCCGCTAGTCATTAATTGAATGCTAAGCTTGTGTAAGTTATGGGAATTGATGTGATTATTGGTTTAGATGATACCCCAAGGTATTCTTATATGAATTCTAGGTTAAACGACACTTTTGTACATTGCATAGAACTTACAATGCTGATTTCTGCAGAATTTCTACAGAAAAGTGTTGAATTTGTGACTTTTAGTGCTTTTCGGGCATTTTTTAGTGTTATCGGACTTCGGGAAGGTATTAAACCAAACCCTTTCATTCCTAGTTAGGGTTTAATGTATATTTGATGTTGGACTTTCGTCTTAGTCCTAAAGATGTCATTAAGATGGTTTCTGCGGATCCTGCGTTTCTGTCAACACACTAGTCTACTAGGTGCTATCTTAGTTGTTTCGATGCATTGTTTAAACTGTTTTAGATGTAACCAAAAAAATGAATCATGTGCATCATAAATATGTATTCCATGAGTATTCCAAGTGTATGTCATGAAATATGCAGTTCGGATGTTCAAAACACATAATTGTATAGCTAAAAATGGGCAATTTAGATGTACAAAAGTTACCAGAAAGTGGCAGTTGTCACAAATATATGACCGAGCTTGATCCCGATGTGCAAAGTATGATGCGAGAGATTATTTTTTAAACGGAGTATACTTTAAACCGTTTATCTGGTAATAAAGAGGAGCTATCCTTATACAAGGATCATGTTCAATCTTATATGAAGAAGGTTCAAGGTATGCAGATTGTTGCTCCTCCTGCTAGTACTAGGGATAGATTTGTGGAGATAACCGGTCAATATAAAAACTGCAAGAATCCGATAAGAGTCCCTGTTGGGTATAAGTCCAAAGGTTTTGGATCTCGAAAGCGCCTGAAATCTAAACATGAGATAGCAATCAAGAAACGAAATCGAATTCAAAACCCGGGGGCAAAGAAAGATAGTATCAGAATTGCAAAGGCTATGGACACTACGCATCGACATGTAAAAAGGTCGTAATTAAAGAAAATCGACACGGTCTTCGAGAGAAAGTGAAGTGTAGTTTGGCGTTTTTGTATTTTTCATTTTTTACAGAACACACACAGATTGGAATTTGGCATTTTATATCTCTTATATAGCATTTTATTTTTTATTTTTTTCTACTTATTGTTCATAACATGTTACTTGGAAGTTACATAACAAACAATATAAGATCGTATACGCAAACCAAACGCCTAAACAACAACGCCTTTTACTAAATAAAAGTACCTTAAGCCTCTAATTTGGTCATGCTAAACTCAATAATGTTTTGCAGAATGAGATGGACAACATTGTTAATCCTCAGTTAAGAAAGATGTCTAACAATGTTGTCCACCCCATTCAGTGAAACTTTATTGAGAACAAAACTGAATCTCCAAGAAATGACATTTTGCGATTTGTATTTTTGTATGTTTTGGCGTTTATATTGAGGATAAACTCAATAAGATTTTGCTCAATGAGATGGACAATATCCCCACATAAGGATTTTTGCCCATCATATTGAGTGAAACTTTACTGAGAAAATAGTGTATCTCAAAGAAATGTCGATTGGAATCTTTGATGTTTAGGGTTTTTTGGCGTTTCTAAGATGAATGGTATATAGTAAAATATGGTGTTTTGGGTTTGGTGTTTAATGGAAGGTCTGAGACGTTGTTTATATAGGATGTTTTTGGCACGTTTTTTTGGCGGGACTTTATTATAATAAATGCTAGTAATGAAGTTCCGTCGTTTCAATTACTATTTGTTCATCTTTATCGTTTAAAAACAAATTTTGGC
The DNA here is from genome assembly GCA_030545235.1 of Helianthus tuberosus. Lineage (NCBI taxonomy): Eukaryota > Viridiplantae > Streptophyta > Magnoliopsida > Asterales > Asteraceae > Helianthus > Helianthus tuberosus. Next base: position 163,491,884 of record CM060450.1, read on the forward strand.
GTTTTATATTTAATGGCGTTTAGATTAGGATGATGTGTGCTTTGTAGTTTAAGGCACACATTTAATGGCGTTTTATTCATGAGTTTGGCCTTTTGTGTAGAGAAGTCTAAAGACCTTTTTACCCTTAATGAAGCGCGTCCACGTAATAAAATTGATGTTATTTACGAAAACGCCACCGCGCCAATCTAGTCCATAAAATGTTTTGATATGACGATCCATAAGTGTTCTCACTGTTATCACACTTTTCACCGTTTTCCCTAAATCTTGACCCTGTGTATATATATATATATGATGAGGTTCTAGAGTTAACACTAGTGTATTTATGAACTAAGGTGGTGTTTTTTTTTAGAAAAAGTACTTCACAACCTCTTTTGTCTTCTCCACGCAGACCACGCGTAGGCGTAGAGGTCTGCAACCTGTTTGTTTTTTGGAAGAGGTTTCATTAAAAAACCTCTTTCCCATCACTACCTCGTGCAGACAAGGCCCAACATCTTAATTCCTCTTCTCCAATCCTCCCTCTTTCAAAACACTGAACCCTAGCACCCATCTCCTCCTCCAGCGCACCTCACCTCCTCCTCCTCCACCCCTTCCACCTCCGCCGCCCTGCACCTCCGCCACCCCATCCACCTTCGTCGCCCTCCTCTTCCACCCGACACCCACCTCCATCGCCCTTTCTCCTCCAGCCGACACCCACCTCCGTCGCCCTCCTCCTACAGCCGACACCCACCTCCGCCCGGAAAAAGTCCGTATCACGAACCGCCGCTGAGATCGACGATATTATAAATCATATGCATGGCTTAGATCTCGTTCGTTTTGAGCAGAGTCGCCTGGAAAATCAATTGCGAGGTAAAACTATGTTATTATTGTTCGATTTGATCGTAATGTTTGATTTCTATTCGGTTTTGGAGAATAGTTTGACTCGAAAAGCAACTGTGAGGTGAAATTAGGTTATAATTTTTCAATTTGATTTTCGATTTTTGTTCAATTTTGTAGTAGAATTTAGCTAAATTAGGTTATTAATGTTCAGTTTGATCATAATTCTTCAATTTTTGTTTGGTCTCGGAGTAGAATTTAACTCGAAAACCAAATGCAGAAGTTAAAAAACAAACAGTCTTCTTCTTGCAGACTGCAGAGGTTTGGTCCACCTCTTCTGCTATAGATGTCTGCAGATATGGTCCGCAGACTGCAGACGTTTTACCTTTGAAAAAACAAACAGCACCTAAGTGAACAAATCCTGATCATTGATTTACATCATCAAATCGTAAAATACACTAGTGTATCATCATCATCAAATCATGGTCATTAATTTACACTTGTGTATTGATAATCAAGGGCTAGGATTAGTTCACACAGTTCACTATCAAGAGGGGTGTTCACAAATGAACATATATATATATAGGGCAAGGGTAAATCAAAAACCCCATCTAGTTGGAAAAACCTTGAAAACTCAATATATAAAATTGATCCAATGGATGAACAATTGAGATCGTATTAAGTGTGTGTCTGGATTTGCTTTTGATTAAATAATGAGCAAAAAGTACAACGAGGGCAATTTTGTCTTTTGACTCAAGATATTTGTAACTTCTACTTTAACTTTATGCATCATGACCTTGACCTAGTGTACATTATTAAGCTCCCATTTCACACATCCCCATGTTAAAAGAAAATATCAGAAGCTTTTGCTTTCTTATAACACCTTTGGTGAGAGAAAAATATAAAAACAAAAGTCTCTCTTTTCTTGCTTCATCTTCTCAAACACAAAACAATCTGCCATCTCTGAAGAACAAAAGAACAATGATACAAAAATATTGCCAAAAAATAAGCATTTTGTAGAAAAAGAGGTACGGTTTCCTTCTGATCTTTCCCCGCTAAACAATCTCCTAGTTTACAACTTTTGTTCTTTGTCGCTACTCATTTTCTTGAGGTTTTTCTAGGGGGGGGGGGGGGGGGGGGGGGGGGGGGGGGCGTCACAAGTAAGACATGAGGGTGGGGGTATAGGAGGAAGAAGATGATGGTTTTAACAACAATGGAAGGAGAAGAAAGTCTTGTAAACACAATACCAGATTGTGGTTTTAACAACAATGGAAGGAGAAAAACAGACTCAATTGTTAACATTGAGGAAGAAGATGGCGGCTCACATTCTACTATTGGAAGCGAACCTTTTAAAAGATCAAGTAGTTGGTGCTGTGTTTAGCAAGAAAGGGTGGTGTAGTAAACTTATTCAAAAAAATAAAAAGACAAAACTGTATGTTTAGTGACTTATGTGTGGCCACTTGTGTATTTTGAACAAATTGCTACCTTATGACTTAACTTTATGTATGGTGATTTAGGGGTCTAGTCAGTTATTGTAACTTATTTTGGTAAACATGTAACATGTTGTGAGGCCACATATAACATGTTAAGGTAACTTATATTTTCGTGTTATATTAAAACAAATGGTGGTTGGTCTATTGCAGCTCAGGTAGCATATTGTAACTTATTTTGGTAAACATGTAACATGTTGTAAGGCCACATGTAACATGTTATGGTAACTTATATTTTTGTGTTATATTAAAACAAATTGTGGTTGGTCTATGGTATATCTGTAACATGTAACTTATTTTGGTAAACATGTAACATGTTAGGTCACATATAACATGTTACGGTAACTTATATTTTTGTGTTATATTAAAACATATGGTGGTTGGTCTATGGTATATTTGTAACATGTAACTTATTTTGGTAAACATGTACATGTTGTTAGGTCACATATAACATGTTACGGTAACTTATATTTTCGTTTTATGTTAAAACAAATGGTGGTTGGTCTATGGTAATTTTTAACATATTGTAACTTATTTTGATAAACATGCAACATGTTGTGAGGCCACATAAAACATGTTACCGTAAGTTATATTTTCGTGTTTTATTAAAACAAATGGTGGTTGGTCTATGGTAATTTGTAACATATTGTAACTTATTTTTGGTAAACATCTTACATTTGGGAGGCCACATATAACATGTTACAGAAACTTATATTTCTGTGTTATATTAAAACAAATGGTGGTTGGTCTATGGTAATTTGTAACATAATCTACGGCCTGTAATCTTTTATGTAAAAAACATAACAAAAAAAATCTGTGAAAGACCCACTTCTAACCATTAGACTAAAACATAAAAAAGCCAACCATCATGGTTCTAAAAAAGTTGTGGGATATGATGTATAGTAACGTAGGGCCCATGTGTAACAGCACAACGTAACCGTACCATGATATTATCCGCTTTGGCTGAGACAAACCACCATCACCTTACGGATTTAAAACGCGTCATGATGGTGAAGGTATCAAGCCCCTCATAAGGAAGCCTTCGTTCCCCTTCACAACCAATGTGGGATGTTACAATCCACCCTCCTTACGGGGCACAACGTCCTCGCTGGCACACCAGTTCGGTCCCTGGCTCTGATACCATCTGTAACAGCCCAGCATAATTGTACCATGATATTGTCCACTTTGGCCGGGACGAACCACCATCGCCTCACGGATTAAAAACGCAATGACAACAGGCTTAAGTGAGGGGAGGCGCAAGTGAGCAAGTTGATGACCAGGCGTCTAGTCAATGTCATGTGTCGCATATTAGAGGATAAATCTGGGTTGTCAACTGAGTGACAACATGTAGTGTTATAAGAACACGGCACAAACGCTAAACATCAAGACATGTCGATGAAAAACAATATTATTCTTTCTTGTCTACCTCTTTGGAGAAAGCGGGTAATATTAAAAGAAAATAGGTCTTGACACCAATAGGTGCAAAACGTTAAATTCGAAAATAAAATTTTTGAAAACAAAAAGTTGATATAAAGTTAAACATGATGTTATTCAATCACAACAAGAAAATAACATGGGATTTGATTTCCTTATAGCACGAGCTACGAGACTGGGGATCATAAATGCGAGCAAAGCCGGGGATGGCAATGTGGAATACCCGAATTACGGGGTATAGAGTGACCGGTGACTAATCAGTCTGACAGGCAAGACCAGTCAAGACGACCGAGTGGCCGAAGGGTGATTTGCTATGATAAAGACGAGGAATACTAGATGAAAGTAACGGCCCATGAGGCCTTACACATGATAGGCGCATACGACCTGGCCTATAATAATCCTTGACCAGAGAAACAAAGATGACAACCAAGAAAAAGATGCAAGAAAGGAGCATCAGAAGGGAGTCGGACACCACCTTGGAGCTCGAAAGACACTACCATACCTTCCTGGTAAGATTATTGAATTATTAAAATGAGAGCAATGCTCAAGTGATCACCGAAGCTAAGTTCAATTGGTCTAACCCAATGAACTACGTAAGAAAGGTTTCGGGGACGAAACCTCTTTAAGGGGGGTAGACTTGTAACACCCCAAAAATGGAATTGGTAATTAAACCACGTTAAAATTAAAGAGCGGGTAAAATACCATCAATGGTAAAAAGTTGACCAGATAAGCGTTAGGATTTTAAATAATCAAAGGTAAAGCTAATTAAAGTGAACAAATACTTTTAGTAAATAAGCGTTAGGATTTGAAGTATTTGAAATAAGTCTTGAAATATGACGTTCCGACACAAATCGATACGGGTCGAAACAAATGAAAATGGTAGGAAACCATATTTGATAATAAAATGGGTAAGATGGTAAATTAGTCACGTTTTGACGAATAAATAATGAGTTTTGAAAAGTTACCTTATTGTGTAAGCAATAATGGGTAAAAAGGGTAAAATGGTAAATTAGTCACATGTTTACGAACAAACAATGAGTTTTGAAAAGTTACCTTATTGTGTAAGGCGTAATGGGTAAAAAGGGTAAAATGGTAATTTAGTCATTTATTGACGAATAAAGGAAGAAGTTTTGAAAAGACACTCTATGGCGTAAGCCATGATGGGTCAAACGCATAAGGAAAAGACTTTTTAGAAATATGACCACTTGATGTAAACCGCAACGGGTCAAATGGGTGAGATGATAAATAAATACTTATGAACACATCTGAAGTTCAAGCTTTCGCTAAGTTTCCTTATTTTACGAACCGAAACACTTATGAACTATATAAGAGAGTTATATTTTATAAACGTATAAACGTGCTAAAGTGTTTAAGTGTTTTAACATTTATGAACTTTTATAAATACCGAAACGTCGTATGCACGTTTAATTGCATTATTTATATGTAAATGGAAAAGTTTTTTTTTATAAACTCTCAGTTTTGTAAGCTCGGGTCTTACAAGTTGGTAATCAGAGTTCAAGGTTAAAGAGTAAATGTGTGCGGTTCAAGGCTTGATCAAGACATCTGGTAAGCTATTACGAATATGAATGGTCTTGAATGGTTAAAAGTGTTGTAAACAACACTTGAGGCTATCGTGTGAACCCACGTCACCTCAAATAAATTGGTAAAAGACCGGTATAAATAGCGAATTACTTGCGTTAACAAGTATTGTAGAAAACTTTGTATTCTAGTACCGATGCTTATTAATTTCAATGTTACTAATATTTTGTGGACGTTTTAGTTGAAGGACGCTCGCATCTGAATATGGCAAGAACTATATAAGAGAGTTATATTTTATAAACGTATAAACGTGCTAAAGTGTTTAAGTGTTTTAACATTCATGAACTTTTATAAATCCTGAAACATCGTATGCACGTTTAATTGCATTATTTATATGTAAAATCAAAAGTTTTTTTTTATAAATTCTCAGTTTTGTAAGCTCGGGTCTTACTAGTTAGTAATCAGAGTTCAAGGTTAAAGAGTAAATGTGTTTGGTTCAAGGCTTGATCAAGACATCCGGTAAGCTATTACGAATATTAACGGTCTTGAATGGTTAAAAGTGTTGTAAATAACACATGGGGCTATCGTGTGAACCCACGTCACCTCAAATAAATTGATAAAAGACCGGTATAAATAGCGAATTACTTGTGTTAACAAGTATTGTAGAAAACCTTGTATTCTAGTATGGGTGCTTATTAATTTCAATGTTACTAATATTTTGTGAACGTTTTAGTTGAAGGACGCTCGCATCTGAAGATGGCGAGAGTTTAATGATTTATGGATATGACGATGGAAAAGTCCGAAGTATGACAAGTAGAGCATGCTCACCAAGGACATAAATTGTGTAATGATATCGAATAAAGTTCAAACGACAATGAAAGCCCATTAGGGTGAGTATCTACCAGGTGCACGTTTTAAGTTTATTGTACAAATAGTAATATGCAACAAATACGTAGTGAATGACTGTTGCATACGGAATATAAAACTTGGAAAACCTAGATAGGATACCTATCCAGGATGATGTTTCCAAGAGAAATTAAGTAGAAATACGTATTATTCACAATCGTGAATAACAAGACAATAAAAGAATTCAGGTTTAGAAACTTGAATAGGGGTGACCATTCAAGTAGATATTATCAAAAAAAGTTATTGAGAAAAATTAATGATCACATTAACGGATGTGATTGTATAATGGTTTTATAAAAAGGAAAACATTCTATATGTTTTGAGGATAAAACGTGTAAAACTAATAATTGTTAAATAACAATTCAACAAGATTTTACCAAATAAAATCACAAATATGGACATGAATTGAGGATTTACTTACATGGGAATAATGTGATAACAATAATAAGGTCACATGTACCATGTGTTGATTGCTTACCCTGGCCAAGTAAGTAGTAAACACATGATACCATGAACTTCTTATAATGAGCGCAGTTACGTCCAATGTAGTAAAGACGAGGCTAATGGGATGAATTAAAAAGGAGCCCAAACGGGTCAAATAAAGAATAAAGTTTGACCGTTCATAAGTGATGGATTTCATACGAACAAGTCAAACGGGTCAAGTAAAGAATAAAGTTTGACTGCTCATAAGTGATGGATTTCACACGGACAAGTCAAACGGGTCACGTAAAGAATAAAGTTTGATTGTTCATAAGTGATGGATTTCACCCGAACAAGTCAAACGGGTCAAATAAAGTATAATGCTTGATAGTAAATGTAAACGCAAGCTAGGTAACGGAAGTGTATTACATTAGAATAACGAGCCCGGGTAATGGGACATGAATTAATAAAAACGAAAACGCAAACCGGGTAACGGGAGCGTTAAAACATTTGAACAAAAGACCCGGGTGATGAGTTGTAGCAAAAATGTAAGCGCAAACCAGGTAACGGGAGCGTGATACATTAGAATAACGAGCCCAGGAAAATGGGAAGTAATGGAAGATAAACATAAACGCAAGCCATGTAACCGGAAGTGTGAAACTAACCGACGCATAAATGACGTACGAAGTCATAGAAGCGGAAGGGTTATTTGAATAGAAAACGATCTAGTCATGGACTACGATCGCGTGGGAGCACACGGATACCATCAGACGGTGTCTCATCTGTGTATGAGAATAGGTGTCGTAGGCAACACAGACAAAAGTGGTGGTTTCTACTAAAGATGGTAGTTGTGACTCGGTGGTGACGAGTGGTCAATACCATTTGACCCTTACACTAGGCATAGGAGCAAGTGACCATCACCCAATTGGGATGAAACGGTTAATAGGTCCGGGAAGTGAATGCGACACATAAATGACTCACGGGGTCATAGAAGCGGAAACATTTTCAATACGGATCAAACTTGGTCTAAGGGCCAAGGTAGTAATAGAAATAAATTAGCCTTCATGGTCAAAAGGGCCATGATTGGCAGATAAGAGAAACGACAAGGAAAATGATTTTTCTTGTAACCATGAACTAGTGTGGTAACACCAAATATATTCAAAGAACCGAACACATCTGAAGTTCAAGCTTCCACTTAGTTTCCTTATTTTACGAACCGAAACACTTATGAACTATATATGAGAGTTATATTTTATAAACGTATAAACATGCTAAAGTGTTTAAGTGTTTTAACATTTATGAACTTCTATAAATCCTGAAACATCGTATGCACGTTTAATTGCATTATTTATATGCAAATGTAAAAGTTATTTTTTATAAATTCTCAGTTTTGTAAGCTTGGGTCTTACAATCAAGCATAGTGAAGAACCGAACATAGTCAAAGATCAAGCTTCCGCATTTTGTTTAGTCGTTTTCGAAACAAAACAACGACAACATGTTCAAATTTGTAATGTCACACCCCAACCGATGGTGGAATCATCGGGGCGCGGCACTAGGCGAACCAGATTGCTCAAGAGAATCCATTACCAATATTTTTAAAGATTCATTGTCCCATACCAACGAACAAATATTCAACACATAGTTATTACAGACAGCGAGTTCTCAAAAACAAAACCAGTCCGATAACCTAGATTTTTATTAGATGAGTTTCTAGACTTCTTATCTTGATTTCAGCAGAACAATCCATCAACCTAACACATACGTTAAAATAAAAGTCGATACATAAAGTAAAGGTGAGTACACAAGTTTGCATAGATACTAGTAGTAAAAGAGTTTATGCATAACCAGCATGTAACACGTAACGGGCAAAGCATGTAACTACCAACAATGATAACACCTCACCACGAGAGTGCGATGTAGAGTATGCGCGACACAGGTTCGCCGAAGCGAACACGTGAAGTAAAGTAATGTGATCCCTAGCAACCCCTGTCACACAGGTGCCGAGTCCAAACTATAGTACTATCGTTGCTAGAGGCGGTCTAGTGTAACACTGTATAAGCATAGCAACAAGCATTCAACAAATCACGTATAGCATGCGGGAACAGTTAGCGTTTATTAGGGGTGCAAACGAGCCGAGCAGCTCGCGAGCTACCCGAGATCGGCTCGAGAAAAATCTCAAAACGAGTCGAGCCTTATCGAGCCCGAGCCGAGCTTGAGCCTCAAAACAAAGCTCGTTTATTTGTCGAGCCCGAGCTCGAGCCTCGCATGTGAAGCTCGTTAGGCTCGTCGAGCCTTATCGAGCCTTAGTGTAAACGAGCCGAGTCAAGCCGAGCTTATTTAAAGTTGTTTACAAGCCGACCTGGAACCTAAAAATAAGCTTATTTAGTAAACGAGCCCGAGCCCGAGCTTCACTTATCGAGCTCGCGAGCCTAAAAAGTTTATTATTTATATTTAATATACTAATTAATAGATAATAAACGAGCCGAGCCCAAGCCGAGCTCGAGCTTGAGAAAATACAAAAGAGTCGAGCTCGAGCTTTGAAAACAAAGCTCGAATCGAGCCGAGCTTGAGCCCGAGCTCTTATAAGTTAATCGAGCTCGAGCTCGAGTCTGGTTAAGGTCAGGCTCGGCTCGGCTCGTTTACACCCCTAGCGTTTATAAAGTGTTTGCGTTGTGTGTTGTGTTTGATATAGAACGTGTGTAACACCCAAAAGTGTGTTAAACGAAAATGGGTTCGAGTATACTCACAGTGTGTGTTTAGCAAGTAAACACAATCCGGATTGGATTGAAGGGAGCGCGTCGGGTCAGCCTGTGCACGAAAACAGAAGCATAAGTCTTCCTCGGGGCTGAATGGTCGTAAACAGAATGTCGAGCATGTTGAGTGTTCAACAGGCTATCCGACGGATGGGTCTAGTCCATCCGGGCGGATGGGTTCCATCCGGAAGGATGGTCATTCGGACGGATGGCCATTTGGGCGGATAGTCTGTGAATCGTTAGAATTTTCGAAGTTTAGATTTAAAATGTTTTAATAGTTGAGGCAACAAAATTAGATAACGGATATTACCAGTGGTCAGATCATTCAGGCAGATGGTCATCCGGATAGATAGCCATTCGGGCGGATGGTCTGTGGTTGAAGTTTTGTAAAACTTTTCTTTAAACAACGGTTTTGGTTAACGGAGATGGTGTGACGACGTGTCAAACAACGGAAAACTACCAGATCCAGTCCATTCGTCCGGATGGGCTCTGCCTATTCTGAGAAACGGGTTGTCCTTGATGACGTTTCATGTTTGACCCGTTAATCGGTCCATCTCTTTGGTGGGAATTAATTTCCGAGCTGGCTTTCGACTATAGAAAGAGTCGAGAGTCTGACGAGGTCCTGATTCATTCAGTATTGTGTAAAAATTTAAAAGGAGTTTAGAAATAAGTTGAGAAACGTTGAAATCCTTCATAACTTGATCCCATCTCAAGTGAATGATGCTCCACAACAGTTTACCTAAGAAAATTGAGTGGAAACCATCTCCGAGATGGCTAGAATCAAGGGTTTTTTAGAAAAAATTAAAGTGTGCATGTGTGTGAGTGTGATTTCATGAAGAAGATGGAGTAGAAGTGATTAGAGATGAAGATTGAGGAAGATTTAAGGGAACACGCTTACAAAAAGGCCTTGAATCGCGTCTGGAACTTGGGAGCGGATGGGGGTGTCAAAGTGTTAGAAAGAGGGTGTACGGCGGGTATTTATAGGGGGTGGCAAGGTTTAAGTCGGTGCGAGTGGCAGTGTCCAGATGACTCCATCCGGACGGATGGTCATCTAGGCGGATGGCCATTCGGACGGCCGGGTTTGCGTTTGTTAGTTTTCCAACCTTGGTTCGTTTTTTAAACGTTGCGTTGCATTAATCGAGTTGCGAGCGAGCATTTGAGCGTATAAGCATTGCGTTGATAACCACATAACATTCTAAACAAGTAATCACACAATTAATACACATAATATAAACAATCCGTGTTTCGAGTTTGCGTTGAGTTTGTGTCGCGATAGCGTTTAAGTAACAAGCGTTATAAATAGCGTTTAAAATGCGACAATCGTGATTAAGTAAGCGTTGTAATATGCGTTTAAAATGCGCTGAAAATATAGTTTAACCCATAGCGCTAATCAAATCTCGAGAGTACAAGCGGTTCGAAAGAAATGACAGTGACAGGTAATGATCCGAAACGTTGGGTTGTTACAGCCTCCTCTACTTTAGGAATTTTCGTCCCGGAATTAAGGAGCAGGTGTAACAAAGAGTTGTGGATATTTAGTTTTCATGTCACTTTCGAGTTCCCAAGTGAACTCGGCGCCGCGTTTGCCTTCCCAGCGAACCTTCACTATGGGAATGGGAGAGCATCGAAGTTTCTTGGTCTCTCGATCCATGATCTCTACCAGCTTTTCCACAAAGTGAAGAGTTTCGTTGACTTGCAAATCTTCGAGAGGTACGTGAAGATTTTCTTCAGCTAGGCACTTCTTGAGGTTTGAGACATGGAAAGTCGGGTGTACGTTGCTGAGTTCCTCCGGTAACTCGAGTCGGTAGGCCACTTTGCCAATTCTTTCAAGAATCTTAAAGGGACCCTCGCATCGTGGCGCTAGCATCCCTTTCTTGCCGAATCGGATCACCCCCTTCCAAGGTGAAACCTTTAGGAGTACGTGATCACCAACTTCGAACTCAATGGGCTTGCGGTGTTTATCGACGTAGCTCTTTTGACGACTCCGAGCTTTCAAGAGATTGTCTCTTATCTAGTGGATCTTGTCAGTCGTTTCTTGTAGTAACTCAGGACCGGTGATTTGAGCGTCTTCGATCTCGTGCCATACAATAAGCGATCGGCATTTTCTACCATATATTGCCTCAAAGAGTGCCATTTAAATACTAGCGTGATAACTATTATTGTACGAGAATTCTACTAAAGGTAAATGTGAGTCCAAATTACCACAAAAATCTGTAACGCACGAACGAAGCATGTCTTCAGGGGTGCGGATCGTGCGCTCAGTCTGACCGTCGGTCTCGGGATGGAATGCGGTACTGCGATTAAGAGTTGTACCGAAAGCCGCTTGGAATGTCTCCCAGAGATGCGAGGTAAATCGACCACCACGGTCAGAGATGATGTCACGAGGCGTCCCGTGTCGACAAATGACTTCGTCGGTATAGATTCGTGCTAATCGTTCTACCTTGAAGTCTTCTCGTATCGGTAAGAAGTGAGCGGATTTCGTAAGGCGATCAACGATAACTTAAATGCTATCGTGACCTGATGGAATAAGAGGAAGTTTTGTAATAAAGTCCATAGCTATACTCTCCCATTTCCACATCGGGATCTCGGGTTGTTCGAGTAAGCAAGAGGGTCGTTGGTGTTCGGCCTTAACTTTCGAGTAAGTTAGGCATTTCGAAACGTATAGAGCGATATCCTTCTTCATTCCCGGGCACGAATACCTGGCACAGAGGTCCTGGTACATCTTGTCGGCACCAGGGTGAATCGAATATTGGGATTTGTGGGCTTCAGTCAGCAAAATCTCTCGGAGATTATTGCGACTAGGGATCCAAATACGGCCGAGATGGTGAAAGATACCGTTCGGTTTATTCACTAACTGGTTTTCAGTTCCACATATTCTTTCTTCCTTCAGAGTGTTCTCGAGAAAACAAGCGTGTTGAGTATCGCGAATGAGGGCTTCGAGGTTGTGTTGGGCTTGGACATTACGAACACTATGCAGATAGCTTCGTCGGCTAAGAGCGTCAGCAACGACATTTACCTTGCCTACGTGGTAGCGTATCTCGCATTCATAATCGTTGAAAAGTTCAACCCATCTGCGTTGGTGCATGTTCAGTTCCTTCTGGTTCAAGATATGTTGTAGGCTCTTATGGTCGGTGAAGACCGTACACTTGGTACCGTAAAGGTAGTGTCGCCAAATCTTCAACGCAAAAACAATTGCACCTAGTTTGAGATCGTGGGTTGTGTAGTTCTTCTCGTGGACATTGAGTTGTCGAGACGCATACGCGATAACTTTATCTCGTTGCATAAGGACACAACCAAGACCTAGGTTAGAGGCATCGCAATAAACAACAAAATCGTCGTTTCCCTCGGGAAGTGCAAGGACGGGAGCGGTGCAAAGCATAAACTTAAGAGTTTCAAAGGCATCCTCTTATTCGGTTCCCCAAATAAAAGGCTCGTCTTTATGCGTTAGGGAAGTGAGAGGAACGACGATTTTAGAGAAATCAGCGATAAATCGACGGTAGTAACCCGCCAATCCGAGAAAAGAACGAACTTCGGATGAAGATTTTGGTGTAATCCAACTCTTGACAGCTTTTATCTTCAAGGGATCGACGTGAATTCCTAGACTGTTAATGATGTGACCGAGGAATTGAACCTCCTCGAGCCAAAATTCACACTTGGAGAACTGGCGCAGAGGCGATTTCCTTGGAGAAGCTCAAGAACTAAACGAAGGTGTTGCGCATGCTTGGCTCTCGACTTCGAGTAGAAAAGAATATCATCGATAAACACGATAACGAAACAATCCAAGAAGGGTTTACACACATGGTTCATCAAATCCATGAAGACTGCGGGTGCGTTTGTGAGACCAAAAGACATGAACACGAATTCGTAATCGCCATAACGGGTACGAAAAGCGATTTTCGGGATGTCTTGCTCCTGAATACGTAGTTGATGATAACCAGAACGTAGGTCGATCTTAGAGAAACAGGTAGCGCCTTGCAGTTGATCAAATAAGTCATCGATTCGGGGTAGAGGGTATTGATTCTTGATAGTAAGCTTGTTGAGTTCCATATAATCGATGCACATTTGGAACGATCCATCCTTCTTTTTCACAAAAAGGACAGGTGTGCCCCAAGGAGGTGTGCTAGGGCGTATGAAGCCTTTATCAAGTAATTCCTGGAGTTGGCTAGAGAGTTCACGCATTTCGGACGGCGCGAGGCGATAAGGGGCTTTGGCAACAGGGTTAGCTCCAGGAATGAGGTCAATACGAAAATCATGAACGAGAACGTCCTTCACAGTTTTCTTTTCCTCCTTCACTACTACAATATGGGCTAAGAAAGCCAAGTATTCCTTGAGAGATACTTGCTTGCTTGAATGCACGACATCAATCTCAGTTCTTTCGAGGATACTTCGCCATAAACACATAATTGATCACCGTTTGATAGAGAGAAACAGATCATCTTTTTGAAACAAACGACTTCGTCATGGTTTTCACGAAGAAAGTCCATGCCTACGATGACATTGAAATTACCAAGTTGCATAGGAATGAGATCGATCGGGAAAACGTGATTGTTGAGTTCGAGGGTACAATCACGGAGTACAAAACTGATGGTGACGGTTCTTCCGGTGGCAACTTCTACGTCGAAATTCGTTGGGAGGTTAGTGCCTTTACGTTTTAGGAGCTTTTCGAATTCAAACGACACAAAACAGTTATCGGCTCCAGTATCGAATAAGCGAGAAGCATAAATACCGTTAACGAGGAACGTACGATTGACAACATTGTTGTCAGTCTGAGCCAGGCGGACGTTGATGTTGAAGGTTCTTTCGCGGGATGCTTGCTGCGGTTGCTGCTGTTGCTGTTGTTGCTGCGGTGGTTGCGGTTGCAGTGGTTCTTGTTTCAAAACGCGATGCGGGCAGACGTTAGCAAAGTGAGCTAGGTCTACACAAGTGTAGCAAGTTCGAGCATTAGCAACGGGTGTTGGAACTGCTGGGTTACCCTGAAGAGCAAGGGGTTCAGCTGGGGGTGCTGGAGGAGCTTGAGCAGCTTGCTGGCGGGGGCCTGAGCGGCAGTGGGCAGTGAAATGCCCATAGATGTTGCAGTTCGCACATAAACAACAGTTGACCCCTGCTGGGTGATGATAGGTGCAAATTGGGCATAGAGGGTGAGTACCAGTATACGTACGTTTGGCAGGCGGTGCGTTGGTAACAGTAACTTGACGATTCTGGTTGTTGGGCTATAGATGGCGTTGAGCGGAGCGGCGGTAGTAGCGTAGTTCTTGTTGTTGTTGTTCGTTCGCTTGCGGCTCTTGCGGGAAGACTTTGAAGCTTGAGATGCTGCATTGTCGGTAGCGGGAGTAGTAGTAGCCTAATTGAGACTCTTGGTTGAGGTTTTGAAAGCTCCAGCCAAGACTCGTTTATCGTTGATCTCAGCTGCGAGTTGGTAGGTTTCCTCAATAGTAGCAGGTTTTGTTGCCTGAACAAAATTAGCTACACAGTCGGGGAGAGCTCGAATGTACTTCTTGATTGTCTTATCAGGCGTGTCCACCTGACTGGGACACATAATGCTCAGCTGTTTGAAACGGGCGGTGAGACCAGCGTTGTCACCTCCTTCCTGCTTGATGTGCCAGAATTCATTCTCCAGCTTCTGGACTTCGTGAGGAGGACAGAACTCCTTCATCATAAGCTCCCTGAGTTCCTCCCATGAGAGGCCATAAGCTGCATCGTTACTGCGCCTGTTGTGCTCAGCTGTTCACCAATCCAGTGCCCTGGACTGGAAGACTCTAGTAGCATTAACAGTGCGTAGGTTCTCTGGGCATCTACTTTGCCTGAAGGTGACTTCGATAGAGTCAAACCACTGAAACATAGCACTGGGTCCATCTTCACCAGTGAAGTTTGCAGGACCGCAGGCTTTGAATTGTTTAAAGCTGAAGGGAGTTATAGGCGCGTTGCTCTTTGACTCGACATAAGATTTGCTTCTGACATCATTGATTTCTCTGACAATCTGAGGTATGACCTTGGCCATTTCCTTAGCCACAAGTGATGCGATACGCTTGTCAGCATGGTTTCGCCGGGCAACGCGATGAGTGTGGGATCCAAATGACGACATTGTCGAGTGCAAATTCTGTGGTAGACGTCGTCATATGAATTAGAAGAGATTCGATTATATCGGGTTTGAAAAGTTTAGCATTCTAACATCCTCTATTATTATTATTAAGTAAAGCACAGGAACATGTCGACACATAAGCACGTAGACACATAAACCAAATAGGCATGTATACACATAGGTATGTATGAGCACATAATTCACGTCAACACATATTTTGCACGTGTTCACCTACATATTTTGCATGTATTCACCTATCTTTCAAGGTCGCGTAGCGCGTTCGAGAGTTGCAAGCGATAGCGAGTAGCATAAGCGAGGAGAGTAGCGTATGAGGTTTCTTAGTTTGTTCGCGATTAGTTAGCGTTTTAGATTAAAAGGGTTGTGCGAGTTGTGTGCGTTCTGTAAAACGGAGAGCAGAAAGCGTAAAATCTCCAAAATCGAAACATATAAACACATAAAATCGATAATTTGTAAAATCGGCGATTGCAGGCTTAAATCGAAAATAGAGTGTCTTGGGTGTTAGACATCGACTACCCAAAGTGATTCAACTATCCCCAACAAGTTCGGGTACACGTTTTGGCCTAATAGACTGTGCTCTCACCGAAACACGGTGAACGGTACTCATCCTGCCAGTTACTACGTGACTCGAGTCATTGGAACAGTCGAGACTCTGGTGAGATTTGTAAAATCAAAGTAGGGAGTGGAATGTGTTATTAAGATGCGGGTTTCACCCCTAACTTAACAACTTCGCTCCTAGTTGTGGCTAAATAACCACGAGATTGAAAGGGAGATTCCCGTTGAGATGTGGATATCACTCCTAACTCAATGGAAGTTCTCGTGCTGAGAGTAGAAATACGCGTAGAGTGAGTGATCTTATCGAGAGTTCTTGGTTTTCACACCTATCTCGACCCAATCACTTGTTTGTGTTAAGCGAGCATTTTCAAAACGTGTGTATTGTGTTAGCCTTGGGAAAGGCAAAATAGTTTTCGACCTTAGGAAAGGTCGCCTTCGTACGAAGCTGTAGTATGCGGGTTCGCACGAAGATGTAGTTTTCGCGAGTTCGAATGAGAGTATCACATCATGCGGGTTCGTATGAAGCCCCAAGTGGGCTCGTACGATGGGTCTGTTGGTACTTAGACTATAGACTAGGTCAATTCTACACGACTCGACCTAATTCCCTATAGTTATGGCTCTGATACCAATCTGTCACACCCCAACCAAAGGCGGAATCATCGGGGCGCGACACTAGGCGAACCAGATTGCTCAAGAGAATCCATAACAACTATCCATTACCAATATTTTTAAAGATTCATTGTCCCATACCAACGAGCAAATATTCAACACATAGTTATTACAGACAGCGAGTTCTAAAAAACAAAACAAGTCCGACAACTTAGATTTTTATTAGATGAGTTTCTAGACTTCTTATCTTGATTTCAGCAGAACAACCCATCAACCTGTCACATACGTTAAAATAAAAGTCAATACATAAAGTAAAGGTGGGTACACAAGTTTGCATAGATACTAGTAGTAAAAGCGTTTACGCATAACAAGCATGCAACACGTAACGGGAGAAGCATGTAACTACCAACAATGATAACACCTAACCACGAGACTGCGATATAGAGTATGCGTGACACAGGTTCGTCGAAGCGAACACGTGAAGTAAAGTAATCTGGGCGAGGTTTAAGTCGGTGCGAGTAGCAGTGTTCGGATGGCTCCATCCGAACGGATGGTCATCCGGGCGGATGGCCATTCGGACGGCTGGGTTTGTGTTTGTTAGTTTTCCAACCTAGGTTCGTTTGTTAAGCGTTGCGTTAATCGAGATGCGAGCGAGCGTTTGAGCGTATAAGCGTTGCGTTGATAACCACATAACATTCTAAACAAGCAATCACACAACTAATACAAATAATATAAACAATCCGCGTTTCGAGTTTACGTTGAGTTTGCGTCGCTATAGCGTTTAAGTAACAAGCGTTATAAATAGCGTTTAAAATGCGACAATCGTGATTAAGTAAGCGTTGTAATATGCGTTTAAAATGCATTGAAAATATAGTTTAACCCATAGCGCTAATCAAATCTCGAGAGTACAAGCGGTTACGAAAGAAATGACAATGACAGGTAACGAGCCAAAAAGTCGGGTTGTTACACCTAAGACACCATTCCTTTTCAAGCAATTCATGGCCTGTAAACCTCTGGAGTTTACTGGCAAGGATGGTGCCACCGCGTTACTAACCTAGTTCGACGCCATGGAGCTTACGTTCCGTCAAAGTGGTTGTCCCAACGACTTGCGCACCCAAAACGCTACAGGGGTGTTCCGCTCGAGAGCTCTCGAGTGGTGGACCGCTGAGCGAAGCACAAGGGGGGACGATGCCACCCCCACTTTACCATGGGCTGAACTGAAGAAACTCATGAGCGAAGAATTATATCCTCCTCGCGAACTTAGGAAGTTGGAGCACGAATCCTGGCACCTTAAGCAAATCGAGAATGACAACGATGGCCTAACCATCCGCTTCAAGAAACTCAGCGTCCTTTGCCCTAGTCAAGTTGATACCCCCAAAAAGGCCATAAAAAAGTACATCCACTGTCTACCCACCTCCTTCATGAACCTTGTTGAGTCTGCTTCTCCAACGACTATCGAGGAAACCTACCATTTAGCCGCTCGCCTTAACAACAACTGCATCCTTTATAAGAATTATGAAAAGGCTTCCCCGAAGAGCGCACACCAAGCCATCACTGAAACAAATGCTGAACCCACACCATCCCAGTGAACCAAGAAAAACCGAGGCAAGAAGCGAAAGGCTTCGAGCCAAAACTATGCGGACATCACTCCGCCGAACCGTCAACCTTTGCAATCTATCCCTACTGCACCCAATACTGAACCTCCATGCAAGGCTTACACTGGGACTCAACCTAAGTGTAACCAGTGCCAGTACCATTAACCTGCCGCCGCCCCATGCCGCAAGTGCGCTAATTGCAATCGGTATGGGCACTTTTCTCAGCACTGTCACAAACCACCCTTGACCAACCAGAACAAGGCTATTATAGCCCAAAATCCTGCTCCAAACCAAGCTCCAGTTGCTCCTGTGCAAGCATGCTTCAAATGTGGGGAGCTTAACCATCTTGCAAACGTCTGCCCTAAACGAAACCAACTTCAACATCAACCACCGCAACAACAGGAACAACAACAGTATCAGCCTCAACAACCAGCTCGAGGCAGAGCCATTCTCCTCGCCACTGCTCAGGCTCAGAACGCAAACGACGTTATTACTGGTACGTTCCTTGTCAACCATGTTTATGCTTCGTGTTTATTTGATACTAGCACCGATAAAAGTTTTGTATCGTTAGAATTCAAACCTTTTCTTAAGTGTAAACGCTCTAAGTTGCCAAGATCTTTCGTTGTCGAAGTTGCTGATGGTAAATCCGTCACTGTCGATTCCGTTCTTTCCAAGTGTTCCTTGATTCTTAACGATCATACTTTTCGTATTGACCTCATACCTATGCAAATGGATAGTTTCGACATCATAGTAGGTATGGATTGGCTTAGGCGAGTTCGTGCTGAAGTTGTTTGTTCTGAAAAGTTCATTCATCTTCCTCTTCCAAATGGTGATTCTCTGCACGTCTATGGCAAGAAACCTTTTCAAGGTCTTAAGCTTATGTCGTGTATTCAAGCGAACAAGTGCTTGCGCAAGAGTACCTTCTCCTTTCTCTCCCACATTATGGAAAAGAAGGACAAAGGCCCAAGCATGAGTGACGTTCCCGTTGTACACGATTTTCCTGATGTATTTCCCGATGATCTTCCTGGTCCGCCTCCTGCTCGTTCTGTTGACTTTCAAATATTCAAATCGATTTAATGCCTGGCGCTACGCCTGTCGCTAAATCTCCTTATCGTTTAGCACCCTCTGAGATGCAAGAGCTTTCGAGCCAACTTCAACAGCTTCTTGATAAAGGATTTATACGCCCTAGTACTTCTCCTTGGGGCGCTCCCATTTTGTTCGTCAAAAATAAAGATGGATCGTTTAGAATGTGTATTGACTATCGTGAGCTCAACAAGCTTACTGTCAAGAACCGATATCCTCTTCCTCGCATTAATGATCTCTTCGATTAATTGCAAGGTGCGACCTGCTTTTCAAAGATGGATCTTCGTTCTGGATATCATCAACTTTGAGTCCTCGAAGAAGATATACCCAAAACCGCCTTTCGTACACGTTATGGTCATTACGAGTTCGTGCTCATGCCCTTTGGTTTGACCAACGCACCTGCTGTTTTCATGGATTTGATGAACCGCGTGTGCAAAGCGTACTTGGACCGTTTTATGATCGTATTCATCGATGATATTTTCATCTATTCCAAAACCAAAGAAAAGCATGAGCTACACTTGCGTCTTATCCTTCAGCTTCCGCGCACTAAACGTCTATACGCCAAATTCTCCAAGTGTGAATTTTGGTTAAAAGAGGTTCAATTCCTTGGTCATACCGTCAACGAATTTGGTATTCACGTTGACCCCGCTAAAATCGAAGCTGTGAAGAACTGGATTGCACCTAAGTATCCGTCCGAAATTCATTCTTTCCATGGTCTTGCTGGTTACTACCGTTGTTTCATTTCTAACTTTTCAAAAATTGTCGTCCCTCTTACCTCCTTGACTAAAAAAGAGAAACCTTTTGTTTGGGGTCCTGAACAAGAGGAATCTTTCCAAACGCTCAAGGACGTGCTTTGCAATGCTCCTATTCTCGCGCTTCTTGATGGTAACGACGACTTCGTCGTGTATTGTGATGCTTCAAACCTTGGCCTTGGTTGTGTCCTTATGCAACGAGACAAGGTTATCGCTTACGCGTCGAGGCAACTCAAGATACATGAGAAAAACTACACTACGCACGACCTTGAACTTGGCACAGTTATTTTTGCCTTGAAGATATGGCGACATTACCTTTATGGTACTAAGTGTGTGGTCTTCACCGACCATAAGAGCCTTCAACACATCTTCAACTAAAAGGAACTGAACATGCCTCAACGTCATTGGGTAGAGTTGTTAAACGACTACGACTGCGAAATTCGCTACCATCTAGGAAAAGCGAATGTAGTAGCCGACACACTTAGTCGTAAAACTCATGTTAAGAGTATTCGTTGTCTCCAACTTGTTAACGACCTTCAAAGATGCATTCGTGAAGCTCAATATGCCTCTATTAACGAGGCAAGTCTCTCACTTGAGATACGAGGTGGCGTTGAAGAAGATCTTAAATCTAAATCCGATGGTATTCTGTACTATCTCAATCTCATCTGGATTCCTAATCGTGATGACCTTCGAGACTTTCTGATGAAGGAGGCACACAAACCAAGATATTCTATTCATCCTGGTGCTGATAAGATGTACCAAGATATGCGTACGTCCTATTAGTGGCCTGGAATGAAGAAAAATATCGCCACCTTCATTGCGAAATGTCTCACTTGTTCGAAGGTTAAAGCTGAACACCAACGTCCCTCTGGTTTGCTTGAACAACCAGAAATTCCTGTCTGGAAATGGGAGAGTATTGCAATGGACTTTGTCACCAAACTCCCTCGTACGTCTTCTGGTCATGACAATATTTGGGTGATCATGGGTCGATTGACCAAATCAGCTCATTTTCTCCCCATTCGTGACGATTTCAAAGTCGAGAAATTGGCTAGAATCTACACAAATGAAATCATTTGTCGTCATGGTATCCCTATTGACATCATTTCTGATTGTGATGGTCGTTTTATGTCTCGTCTTTGGCAAACTTTTCAATCTGCTATGGGTACTGTTCTAAACCTTAGCACCGCTTTCCATCCTCAGTCTGACGGTCAAATCGAGAGTACTATCCAAACTTTATAGGATATGCTTCGTTCTTGTGTAATCGATTTTGGTGGAAACTGGGACTCACACTTGCCTTTGATCAAATTCTCGTACAACAGCAGTTATCAAGCGAGTAATAAAATGGCACCTTTCAAAGCATTGTATGGTCGCAAATGCCATTCGCCTATTTGTTGGCACGAGATTGGTGAAGCTCAAATCACTGGTCTCGAGCTTATACAAGAGACAACGTACAAGATTCTACAGGTTCGACACAATTTACTAAAAGCCAGGAGCCGACAAAAGAGTTATGCCGATAAGCGTCGCTAGCCTTTGGAACTCGAGAGAGACGACTTCGTACTTCTCAAGGTATCCCCTTGGAAGGGTGTGGTTCGATTTGGTAAGAAAAGGAAAATCGCACCTCGCTACGTAGAAGAACTCAACAACGTTCATCCTGTTTTCCACGCTTCAAACTTAAAGAAGTGTCTAGCTGAAGAAGGACTTCAAGTTCCACTCGAAGATCTTCAGATCAACGAAACTCTACACTTCGTGAAGAAACCTGTTGAGATCATGGACCGAGGAGTCAAGTAATTGAGGCGCAGTCGAATTCCTATCTCCAAGGTTCGATGGGAAGGAAAACGTGGAGCTGAGTTTACTTGGGAACTCGAAAGTGAGATGAAGACTAAGTATCCGCAACTTTTCGTTACTTCTTCCTAAATTTCGGGACGAAATTTCCTAGGGGGGAGACTGTAACGCCCTGCTTCTTCGTACTTTCCATAATTAGAAAGCATCGTTCATATTTCCATTTTTAGAAGTCTTGTATTCTTGTAATCGTCTTTTCGTCGTAATCGTTGTAAAATCCGAGACTTGGATCATAAATAAAATTCGTATTTCTTTAAATTCATATTCTACATATTTCATACATGTTCATACGTTTGGAATAATCATACATGTGATACTTTATTCGTAATTCTTGCCAGCGTTAAACTTACAACTATTTGTCATAAATGCTCAATTTATGCTTACACGATACTTATTCTCGACGAATATGCTTGTTCATACTTACTTTATGTTTTAATTGCATAAATACCCTTACAATACATCATTTATGCTTAAAAGACCGTAAAACACCTTAAAACATAGTTATATGAAAGTACATGGGCTAAAAGTGTGAAAAATCAAACAAAACTCACCAGCAATACTGGCTCGCTGTCACACCCCAACCGATGGCAGAAACATCGGGGTGCGACCACTAAGCGTTCAGATTGCTCATGAGATTCCATAACACTAGAAATTTCATAATAGATTAAATAGATTCAACGTTGTCTAAAACGGGTAACCATCTCATCAAGTATCAAATTACACCAATCATCAAATATTGTTCAAAGTTTAATTAACTACGTGGGTTTCTAAGCATCACCCTAGCTTGATTCACTTGTTTCCACAGCATCCTATCAGCCTGCAACATGTATTAAAATAGAGTCAGTACAAAAATGTACCGGCGAGTATACAAGTTTGACTAATAGCATAATAGATTAAAAGCAACTCATATCCTAATGTAAGTGTAACAAAATAGTTTCAGCCATGCTAGTGTTCGCAGTCCAACAAGTGATAGCCCAAGTATCCCAATGCTTTGTTGTTTTCCCAAGTCTCAAGGAAAACTAGAATCCTCCTAACAATACCCCCGATAATAATGGGGAGGTGCATCGCCTATAGCGCTACTATTGTTAAGGCAGAACTACATACCCTGGATTAAACATTCACACAACACAAATAGAATACAAGAATCACAAGTTTCACATACACGTAGGATAGAGTTTAGTCTGCAAAAGTCTCAAGTATCATAGTTTAATAGAATATATGTTACATCCCAAAGATTAAAATAGAAAAGGGATCGAATATACTCACAATGATTGCTTAACAGTTCAACTGTTATTGGATCAAAGGGAACTCTTTAGAATTTAGCCTGATTAGATTACAACGGATAAGTGTCGGACAAAACAACAAGATTGCACAAGTGTCGGATTTGTCACTGGATCGGATGGCTGTCTGATCGGATGGCCATCTGATCGGATTGCCAGTCGATTGAGTCACAAGTGTGTGAGGGAACGGATGGCTGTCCGATTGGATGGCTGTCCGATCGGGTTGCCACTCGATTTAAAGTTGACAAAAGTGTGAAGGGAACGGATGGCCGTCCGATTGGATGGCTATCCGATCGGGTTGCCACTCGATCCAAGTTCAAGATTCAAGGTTGCCTCGATCGGATGGCTATTCGATCGGACGGCTATCCGATCGAGCTGCCAACATACGATTATGACTTCAAGTTTCAAGAATGTTTAGGATTAAGGGCAAGTGTCACTCGATCGGGTTACCTTGTCCCGTTCTAAATTTTGTAAAATTCTAAGTTTCTGATTAAGCAATGATGACGTGTTACACATTAAGACAACGGTAAACTCATCAGTGTTCAACCGACCCGATCTGGTGGGAAATCACCCCAGTCCGTTCGGTCATCAGTTTGTGATGATATTTATGTCAGAATCCGTACTCCAGTCATCTTCTCCGGTAACAATCCTTTTCCAAGCCGACTCTAGACTAATAATCAAGTCCACAGTGCGTTTAGATCCGGATCTTACCGTTTTATGTAAAAGTTCAAGAAAAGATGAAGATAAACATAGGATTTTAGCTTGAAAAGTTTAGATCTAACATAGATTTAGTGTAAAACGCATGAAATTCCTTAGATCTGAGCTAGATCTTGGCTAGAATGACATCACACAACAGTTTGGTACAAACCGCCATGGTGACATCACCTTCAAGAGCCCAAATCTGAGAGATCTCATGGTGAAAAGTGAGATTTCTAAAGAGAATCTTGTAGAGAATGTTGTGTAGATCAAGAAGGTACAAGAATCTAGTGTAAAACGTACCGAAATCGCCAAGAAATTGAGGAAAAGAGGAGTGCGTGCGTCTGGGTCGAGTGAGGCTGTCACATCAGTGAAAATGGTGATGTGACAGGCCTATTTATAGTGTCAGAGATGAGAAGAGAGGCGGTGTGCACGGATCAGATGGCGGTCCGATCGAGTGGCCATCCAATCGGGTGGTCATCCGATCGGATGCTATCCGATAGGATGGTCATCCGATCGGATTGCCACTCGGCCAATCCCATCTTTCCGTTCCACCGTCTTTGGTTCGATTTGAGAGTTAGATTAAGCGTTGCGTAGTATGGGGTAATAGTATAACTAGATTATAGTAATAGCACAAAAGTTTTCAAAGTTTCATAGTTTCCGCCAGTGACAAGACTCCAGTCCCTCGTTCAACCAAGTCTCAAGTTTCACGAGCCTCAAGAGTCAAGCACCAAAGTATATAGATTTAGACATTCCAAGTATATTAGAGTTAGGCATTCCAAGTATATTATAATTAGGCATTCCAAGTATATAGATTTAGTCATTTCAAGTATCTAGAATTTGGCATTTCAAGTATCAAGAATTTGGCATTTCAAGTATATAACATATGACATAGAATTCACCAAGTACTAAAGTATTAATGACTACATAGTTCAGGGACTAAGTTGACAATTAGGCAAGGTCCAGGGACTAAACTTGCCAATAGTCTAAAGTTTTGGGACGCAGAGCGTTACAGTCTCCCCTCCTTTAGGTGATTTCATCCCCGAAATCTTAGAGGAAGACTGCTCGAAGAGCTGCGGATACTTGGCCTTCATCTCACTTTTCAATTCCCAAGTGAATTCGGCGCCACGCTTTCCTTCCCATCGAACCTTGATAATGGGAATTTTGCTGCGCCTCAATCGCTTGACTCCTTGATCCATGATTTCGAGTGGTTTCTCCACATAATGTACAGTTTTGTTTATTTGCAAGTCTTCGAGGGGAACCTGCAGTTCCTCGTCGGCTAGGCATTTACGTAGGTTGGATACGTGGAACACTGGATGTACATTGTTTAGTTATTGTGGCAGGTCGAGTCTGTATGCTACCTTGCCAATCCTTTCAAGCATCTTGAAAGGACCCACATAGCGAGGAGCGAGCTTTCCCTGCTTACCAAAACGAACTACTCCCTTCCAGGGAGATACCTTGAGAAGAACTCGGTCATCCACATCAAATTCCAGAGGCTTACGCCTATTATCAGCATATCCCTTTTGTCTGTTCCTAGCCTTGATCAAGTTATAACGGATCTCAAGAATCTTATCCGTTGTCTCTTGAATGATTTCAGGGCCAGTAAACTACTTGTCGCCAATCTCATGCCAGCTGAGAGGAGATCGGCACTTGCGGCCATACAAAGCTTCGAAAGGAGCCATCTGAATACTGGAATGATAGCTGTTGTTGTACGAGAACTCAATCAATGGTAAATGTACATCCCAGTTACCACCAAAGTCGATGACACAAGAACGGAGCATATCCTCTAGGGTCCGAATAGTACGCTCGGTCTGTCCATCCGTTTGAGGATGAAAGGTCGTGCTAAGATTTAAATGAGTACCCATAGCGGATTGAAAGGTTTGCCAAAGACGTGAAGTAAAACGACCATCACGGTCTGAGATTATGTCAAGAGGTATGCCATGACGACATATAAGCTCATCGGTATAGATTCGAGCAAGTTTCTCCACTTTATAATCTTCACAAATAGGAAGAAAGTGGGCCGATTTGGTCAAACGATCAATTATCACCCAGATACTATCGTGACCGGAGGGTGTTCGATGTAGCTTGGTAATAAAGTCCATAGCGATGCTATCCCATTTCCAAACTGTGATTTCGGGTTGTTCTAAGAGTCCTGAAGGACGTTGATGTTCAGCCTTAACTATCGTACAAGTAAGGCATTTAGAAACACATACAGCAATTTCCCTCTTCATGCCGGGCCACCAATAAGTTACACGCAAATCATGGTACATCTTGTCAGCGCCCGGATGAATAGAGTAGCGGGATTTGTGAGCCTCATTCATAATGAGGTCACGGGGATTATCACGATCTGGAACCCAGATGCGATTGAGGTAGTATTGGACTCCACTCGGTTTAGTTTTGAGTTGATCATTCTTAGCTCCTTGGAGGTAGTATTGGACTCCACTTCTAGACTTCCTTGATTTGCTGATGAATACTGAGCATCACGAATACGCACATGGAGGTCATTAGAGATACGAATAGCAATCACATGAGTTTTACGACTAAGAGCATCGGCCACTACATTCTCCTTGCCAGGATGGTAGCGAATTTCGCAGTCGTAGTCGTTAAGCAATTCCACCCAACGCCTTTGTCGCATGTTCAGTTCTTTTTGGTCAAAGATATGTTGAAGGCTCCTATGGTCAGTGAAAACCACACACTTAGTACCATACATGTAGTGTCGCCATATCTTTAACGCAAACACAACTGCACCAAGCTCCAGATCGTGAGTAGTATAGTTTTTCTCATGTACTTTGAGTTGACGAGAGGCATAAGCAATAACCTTGTCTCGCTGCATGAGCACACAGCCCAAACCACGGTTCGAGGCATCGCAATATACCACAAAATCATCATTCCCATCAGGTAGAGTCAGAACAGGGGCATTACACAAAAGAGTCTTAAGGGTTTGAAAAGATTCCTCTTGCTCGGGACCCCAAGCAAAAGGTCTCTCCTTCTGAGTCAATGAAGTGAGGGGAACGACGATCTTAGAGAAGTCCGAAATGAATCGGCGGTAATAACCCGCCAATCCTAAGAAGGAACGAATCTCAGACGCAGACTTAGGCGTACTCCAATTCTTCACAGCTTCGATTTTAGACGGGTCAACATGAATACCTTGCTTACTAACGACATGACCAAGAAATTGTACTTCATTAATCCAAAACTCACACTTAGAAAATTTAGCATACAGACGTTCACCACGTAAGAGTTCAAGCATCAAGCGCAAATGTCGTGCATGATCAGCTTTAGTTTTAGAATAAATTAGAATATCATCAATAAAGACTATCACGAAACAATCCAAATAGCGCTTACAAACACAATTCATGAGATCCATGAACACAGCGGGTGCGTTGGTAAATCCAAAAGGCATGACCACGAACTCGTAGTGTCCATAACGGGTACGAAATGCGGTCTTGGGTACATCATCTTCGAGAACTCAAAGCTGATGGTAACCAGAACGAAGATCGATTTTCGAGAAACAGGAAACGCCTTGTAGTTGGTCAAATAAATCATCGATACGGGGAAGGGGATAACGATTCTTAATGGTAAGCTTGTTAAGTTCACGGTAGTCGATGCACATACGGAATGAACCATCTTTCTTCTTGAAGAATAGGACGGGAGCACCCCACGGGGAGGTACTTGGACGAATAAATCCCTTGTCGAGTAGTTCTTGAAGCTGACTAGATAACTTTTGCATCTCAGAAGGTGCAAGACGATACGGGGCCTTGGTGACAGGAGTCGCACCAGGTATGAGATCAATACGAAAATCGACGGATCTAGGAGGAGGAAGACCAGGTAGATCTTCAGGAAAGACATCAGGGAAATCATACACCTCTGGAACATCGCTTATGTTTTTCCCCTTGCTCTTTTGTTCCACCACGTGGGCCAAGAAAGCAAAGTTCTGTTTACGTAAGCATCTACTCGCTTGTGTGCATGACATCAACCTTAGTCCTTTCGAAGGTCGGTCTCCATAGACATGCAAGATATCACCAGACGGTAGGGGTAAACGAACAAACTTCTCGTGACAAGCAATCTCGGCATGCTTCCTACGCAACCAATCCATACCGATAATGACATCAAAACTGCCCAATTGCATGGGTGTTAGATCAATAGTAAACACGTGGTCTTTAAGAATCAAGGAGCAACCATGGATAGTAGAATAAACTAGAATAGACTTCCTATTGGCAATCTCCACCGAAAATGACTTAGGTAACATAGAGCGTGCACAGTTTAGTAAAGATTCAAATTCCACGAACACAAAACTTCTATCGGCACCAGTATCAAATAGGATCGAAACATAAAGGTTATTCACAAGAAACGTACCATTAACGACGTCATTGTCGTTACGAGCCTGGTTAGCATTGAGATTGAACGCTCGTCCACGAGCAGCTGGCTGTTGATCCTGGTTCAGCTGAGGACACTGGTTATGAAGGTGAGTAGTATATCCACATTTGTAGCATGCACGAACAGCGTTGACTGGCTTAGGATTCTGCGGAGGAGTTAGGAGAGCTGGTAGGGCTGCTTGAGCTGGGGCTTGCTGAGGTTGCTGAGCCGGGTTAGCTTGACGACAATAGGGAGTCGTGTGACCATAGCGATTGCAGTTAGTGCACAAACGACATGCAGAAGCAACAGGATGATGAAAATTACAAGTGGTACACTTGGGGTAAGACCCAGTGTACTGCTTCTTAACTTCAGGGGCAACATTGTTCTGAACGGTAGCAGCAGGAGCAGGCTTAGCAGCAGGATTCACAGTAGGAACAATAGCATTGCATCCTGAACCCTGAGACTTTCGCCTCTTGTTCTTACTGCCACTTGGCTGCTGAGTAACTTGATGTGCAGACTTGGAGGGAGCAGGGTTAGCAACTGTTTATCACGAACACGGTTGTTGTTAAGACTGGCTGCAAGACGGTAGACTTCCTCAATATTTCCGAGTTGAGCTGCTTCAATAGAATCACGCATAGCAGGAGGTAGAACATTGAGGTACTTGGTTATCATTCTCTTAGGCGTAGAAACCAAGTGAGGAACAATCAAGCTGAGCTGCTTGAAACGGGTAGTATAAGCCAGATTATCATCACCATTCTGCTTCAAGTGCCATAACTCTTCCTCAAGCTTCAGTTGTTCATGAGGAGGGCAGAATTCAAGCATCATCAATTCTCGCACCTCAGCCAATGGAAGAGCCTGTGCTTCTTCATTCGATCGGATGTTTCTCTCATTAGTCCACCACTCTAACACTCTGCCTTGAAACATTCCCATCGCACTCCTAGTCTTTAAATGTTCAAGACACTCGCTGTTGATGAAGGTAACCTCGATGCTGTCAAACCACTCAAGCATAGCAGTCACCCCATCACTGCCTGTGAAAGACTTATGGTTGCAAGAGACAAAATGTTTATAGCTGAACTTGGTAGACTTTTCTTTCTCCGTCTTAGAGTCAACAGAAGAGGGCGGAGTGTTCGATCCTTGGATCTCAGAGACGATCTTTAGCACGACTCGATCAATCTGATCGGCCATGAAGGACATCATCTTTTTCTAAGACTTTTCCCTGGATCTCTTGAGAGTGTCGGAGAGCTTTCGAGAAGACATCCTAATGATCCAACAAGAGGATCGTGTAAGTCTAGGTTCGCAAAGTCTCACAATATAGTTTCACACACGATAGATTAAAGACTTAAGATTCAACAAGATTCACATAGTTCACATTAATCTTAACACCACAACCCACGACCTTCGCATGACACGTTGTACGAAGTTTGGCAACATGTCAAAAACGCTTATATATAGGAAGTACCAGCGGCGTATCCACCACGCTTTGGGCATATCGCTTCCGCCTCGTACTCGGTGTCATGTTACGTGTCGTAAAACACACTCATCATCATAGATTCTCATAGACTATTTCAATAGTTTCACATAGATTCCAATAGATTCCATAGATTCAATAGATTCAACAGATTCAATAGATTCATAGACTCCAATAGATTCAATAGTTTCCAATAGTTTTGAAAGATTCATAGATTCCAATAGTTTCGATAGTTTCCAATAGATTCAATAGATCCTCAAAGATTCATGTTAACAACCCACAAACAATGAAATCCCGCATGGCACGTGCTACGAAAGTTCGGCAACATGAAGGAAGCACTTATATATAGGAAGTACCAGCGGCGTATCCACCATGCTTCAATCATGCCGCGTCCCCCTCGTCATCGGCGTCACGCTTCGTTAACCACAATATTAGATTCCACCACTTTTCACAACATAGATTACCTAAATAGATTCAACATAGACTAACCAAATAGATTCAATATAGATTAACCAAATAGATTCCACAACTTTAACCCGAGCCTACAAATCTACGAACTTCACTTAGCGCGTGGTACGAAGACTCGGTAACATACCAGAAACACTTATATATAGGAAGTACCAGCGGCGTATCCACCATGCTTCGGACATGTCACGTCATCCTCGTCTTCGGCGCTAGGCTACGTTTCGCATTTTGTTTCTCAAAACAACACATACTTAGATTATACATAGATTATGCTAGAGTACTCATAGATTACACATAGATTCCTCATAGATTATTCAAGTAGTTTCCCACGGATTAGATTTCAACAAACTCATCACCGGTCTGCAAAACACTAAGTTTCGCATGGCACTTGGTACGAAAGTTGGTAACATGTCTGAAACACTTATATATAGGAAGTACCAGCGGCGTATCCACCATGCTTCAGACACGTCACTTTTCCCTCGTGTTTCCATGCCATGTTACATTTAGTGTCTTACAACCACAACAATACATAGATTCATCAGATAGTTTCACATAGTGTCATAGTCGATCAAGATTCCCACATAGGCCATCATGATAGAATAAAGCTTCATAAATTTAGTTGATCCTGAGATTAGAGTTAACATTTTAGATTGCGGACATACGTGCGATTTGTGAAAAAGTCTCAAAATAAATGAAGAATCAAGTTAAACGAAGAATTAAGTCTAAAACCACATGTGAAACTCGAGATAACATAAAAGGTAGGCTCATAAAACATAGAGTGTTCCGGGTAGAGGAACGATGACTAACCAAAGTGATTCGAACCCCTTTCGAATTAAAACAACGCGTCTTGACTTACTTAGATAAATACGTCATCGATGTTAGGCCTACGATATTCGTCCTTTTGGTCATTTCACATACCCAATTGAATGGAAGTTTCGAGACTTTGGCGAGACATAAAATCATCAAAGAGTGGGACTAGTTATCAAGGTCTGAGTTTCACCTCTAACTTGACAACATCGTACCCTAACCGCGTCGGTACTTATCCGCAGACAAGACCTACTAGAATAATATGGAGATTTTCCATCAAGGTTCGGATGTCACTCCTCTCTTGAGGGTAAATCTCGTGCAAAATACAAACACTGAGAAACAATGTTTTCAAAGTATCAAGTGTATATTGTATCAGCCTTAGGAAATGCATGTATGTTTAACAGAGAAACTGCGCTGCTAGGAGGCAGATACTGTAGAATGCATAAGTCTTAAACAACATATAAGAGTCAAGATTCCTAGAACTATAGACTAGGGCAAGTATTCCTACTTATCCTAATTCCCTATAGTTATGGCTCTGATACCAATCTGTCACACCCCAACCGATGGCGGAAACATCGGGGTGCGAGCACTAATCGTTCAGATTGCTCATGAGATTCCATAACACTAGAAATTTCATAATAGATTAAATCGATTCAACATTGTCTAAAACGGGTAACTATCTCATCAAGTATCAAATTACACCAATCATCAAATATTGTTCAAAGTTTAATTAACTACGTGGGTTTCTAAGCATCACCCTAGCTTGATTCACTTGTTTCCACAGTATCCTATCAGCCTGCAACATGTATTAAAATAGAGTCAGTACAAAAATGTACCGGCGAGTATACAAGTTTGAATAATAGCATAATAGATTAAAAGCAACTCATATCCGAATGTAAGTGTAACAAATAGTTTCAGCCATGCTAGTGTTCGCAGTCCAACAAGTGATAGCCCAAGTATCCCGATGCTTTATTGTTTTCCCAAGTCTCAAGGAAAACTAGAATCCTCCTAACAATACCCCCGATAATAATGGGGAGGCGCATCTCATATAGCGCTACTATTGTTAAGGCGGAACTACACACCGTGGATTAAACGTTCACATAGCACAAATAGAATACAAGAATCACAAGTTTCACATACACGTAGGATAGAGTTTAGTTTGCAAAAGTCTCAAGTATCATAGTTTAATAGAATATATGTTACATCCCAAAGTTTAAAATAGAAAGGGATCGAGTATACTCACAGTGATTGCTTAACAGTTCAACTGTTATTGGATCAAAGGGAGCTCTTTAGAATTTAGCCTGATTAGATTACAACGGATAAGTGTCGGACAAAACAACAAGATTGCACAAGTGTCGGATTTGTCACTGGATCGGATGGCTGTCCGATCGGATGGCCGTCTGATCGGATTGCCAGTCGATTAAGTGACAAGTGTGTGAGGGAATGGATGGCTGTCCGATCGGATGGCTATCCGATCGGGTTGCCACTGGATTTAAAGTTGACAAAAGTGTGAAGGGAATGGATGGCCGTCCGATCGGATGGCTATCCGATTGGGTTGCCACTCGATCCAAGTTCAAGATTCAAGGTTGCCTCGATCAAATGGTTGTTCGATCGGATGGCTATCCGATCGAGCTACCAACCGACGATTATGACTTCAAGTTTCAAGAATGTTTAGGATTAAGGGCAAGTGTCACTCGATCGGGTGGCTGTTCGATCGGATGGCTATCCGATCGGATTGCCACTCGATCGGGTTACCTTGTCCCGTTCTAAATTTTGTAAAATTCTAAGTTTCTGATTAAGCCATGATGACGTGTTACGCATTAAAACAACGGTAAACTCATCAGTGTTCAGCCGACCCGATCGGGTGGGAAATCACCCCAGTCCGTTCGGTCGTCAGTTCGTGATGATATTTATGTCAGAATCCGTACTCCGGTCATCTTCTCCGGTAACAATCCTTTTCCAAGCCGACTCTAGACTAATAATCAAGTCCACAGTGCGTTTAGATCCGGATCTTACCGTTTTATGTAAAAGTTCAAGAAAAGATGAAGATAAACATAGGATTTTAGCTTGAAAAGTTTAGATCTAACATAGATTTAGTGTAAAACGCATGAAATTCCTTAGATCTGAGCTAGATCTTGGCTAGAATGACATCACACAACAGTTTGGTACAAACCGCCATGGTGACATCACCTTCAAGAGCCCAAATCTGAGAGATCTCATGGTGAAAAGTGAGATTTCTAAAGAGAATCTTGTAGAGAA
Source organism: Helianthus tuberosus (assembly GCA_030545235.1). Taxonomy (NCBI): domain Eukaryota; kingdom Viridiplantae; phylum Streptophyta; class Magnoliopsida; order Asterales; family Asteraceae; genus Helianthus; species Helianthus tuberosus. The sequence continues at coordinate 163,525,097 of CM060450.1, forward strand.
TGTTGTGTAGATCAAGAAGGTACAAGAATCTAGTGTAAAACGTACCGAAATCGCCAAGAAATTGAGGAAAAGAGGAGTGCGTGCGTCTGGGTCGAGTGAGGCTGTCACATCAGTGAAAATGGTGATGTGACAGGCCTATTTATAGTGTCAGAGAGGAGAAGAGAGGTGGTGTGCACGGATTGGATGGCGGTCCGATCGAGTGGCCATCCGATCGGGTGGTTATCCGATCGGATGGTTATCTGATCGGATGGTCATCCGATCGGATTGCCACTCGGTCAATCCCATCTTTCCGTTCCACCGTCTTTGGTTCGATTTGCGAGTTAGATTAAGCGTTGCGTAGTATGGGGTAATAGTATAACTAGATTATAGTAATAGCACAAAAGTTTTCAAAGTTTCATAGTTTCCGCCAGTGACAAGACTCCAGTCCCTCGTTCAACCAAGTCTCAAGTTTCACGAGCCTCAAGAGTCAAGCACCAAAGTATATAGATTTAGACATTCCAAGTATATTAGAATTAGGCATTCCAAGTATATTAGAATTAGGCATTCCAAGTATATAGATTTAGACATTTCAAGTATCTAGAATTTGGCATTTCAAGTATATAGTATATGACATAGAATTCACCAAGTACCAAAGTATTAATGACTACATAGTTCAGGGATTAAATTGACAATTAGGCAAGGTTCAGGGACTAAACTTATCAATAGTCTAAAGTTTAGGGATGCAGGGCGTTACACTCGCGCCCCGCGAGGCAGTCTGATTCGCAGATTCCCTCAACCAGCTCGCGGATTGGGCAAAAATGAGTGTGTTTTGTTGTGTTTTCTCCATTAAATGTCCACCAAACTAACCCTAATCATTCCCTATAAAACCCAACCCATTCCCACATTTTCCACTTTGCAAACACTCCACTTTCACTCTCAAACACCCTAAAATCAGCTGGAAAATCAGTAGCAAGGCATAATTGTTACAAGTTGCAAAAGTGAGCATAACTTCACTTATACTTCATCTTTTTCATTCATTCTTTCTTCTTAGCACTTGGAACAACCTTAGGTATGTTTCTACAAGTTTCCCAAGGAAAACCAAGGCTGGAACATCAACCAAATAGGGTTAAAAGTGCAAGAAAGTTTCTGTTTTGTACAAACACTTTGATAAACATACTTTAGCTTATAATTTCTTCATACATTCGTATGTCCTTATGCCACTAATCAAGACTATGATTATGTGTACTTAAAAACAAGGTTGTAACATGTAAATCCAGAGGTTGTAAGCCTCAAAACTTTCTGTTTTAAAAGGGTACAAGTGATGAACAAGTCTTGAACTTGAATATGTGTGATTATTTGGATAGCTTGGGCTATCCTACTTACAAATCCACACATAACTTGATGTTTTCTTCTTAGTTAGCTAGCTAGTATATTTAATTTCCGTAATAACCCATTCATAACCATCCTTGTTGTCTATGACAACTTGTGTGTTGGTGAATACAAAAGAGGTTCCAAAATGGAAGATTTATCTTCCTACCTCTATGTATGACTTGTATGATAATCTTGATATACTTGATGGACTAGAACTAATAATATATACTATATAGAATATATAATACCTATAGTGACCGAAATTTTGATGATAATCTAATGATTATTTGTCAAAATACTAAGTTACACCATCTAAGAACTTAGTACTCGTTACGACTCTAATGGGTAATTTAACCCATGAAAACATTCAAACCCCTATGGGTTTCATAGTGTCAAAAACGAGCATTATGTGCTAGATGGTTACTTTCTCATATGTTTACTTTCCATATACTTTCCATTCCAAACCCCTAATCTTCCATTATCATCCAATGCTCATACACCTACGTTTCTTCGTGTAGAAGGACTTGGTGTTCCATCCTCCAACAACCAACAATTCCTCGCGGATTAACAAGTGGAAGCTTGCAAAACCGTGAGTATACTTGAAACCCCCTTTTTTTTACCACCTTTGGGGTGTAACATGTTAAACTATGAAAACTTACACTTATACATATTTCTAAAATGTACAAACACTCCTTATACATGCATGCATACATGTTACTTGATACTTTAAATTTGGGTTTATACGTTTTGTGTTAGACTTATCATTAACTTCGTACGAGCCTATCCTTGACATATATAGCGCTATAGGATTAACGCACCGCCTGTGAACGTTGGGTTATGTTAAGAGCTTATTGCGTTTCATCTTGTTTTGATTAGTTATGCACATGCCAATTTATTGTTTATCTTGTTTCGACTAGCTTGCCATGTGGAATTGTTTAAACTTATTCTTATGTTATGTATAAAAACCTGTATACTATCTTTTGCTTTTGCATTGAACTTTATTTTAAACATGTTACAGGTTGAAGATGATGATCGTATGAAATCTAGTAGGGATGACTAGAAACACGCTCAAGAAATTACTACATTTGAATATTTATGTTATGTCGAACTCGTTGAACTTGTCTTTTATTTGTTGTGATTTGAATTCCATGTATTGTAATGACAGTTTAAGTTATAAAATGAAAACGGTTTTGATTTAATTATTGTCACAATTAGCGTTGTGTGATGAGCAATCTTTCTTCATCCCACTCCGATGATTCCGCCATTCATTGGGGTGTGACAGATCATTGGTGAGAATAGTATTATTCGTGCTTTGTGTTTATTCATGCTTCCGCATCTGAATAATAATAAAGTGTTATTATTATTATTAATATAAAATTGGATTTTATTAATTAAAGCAGATACCTAGATTCCCTACCATGGTATCAAAGCCACTTTACAATTATTTAGATATTAAGGTTTAAATTTATCTTTAGTTTTATTTTGTCAAAGCTTTTGTTTGACAAAAGGATCAAGCCTTTGTCAAAACTTCTGTGGTTGGGTTTTGGTTGTTTTATAATTTTTGGTTGGTTTCAATATTTATATTTTTCAGGTTATTTGGAACCTTTTTTAATAGTAAGGTTTATTTTATTGTAAATGTGTTTTATTATAAAATTATAAAAACCTGGAGAGACAAGATGTTAAAGACCGAAGATGGAAACAAAAAAGACCTAGAAGATGCACATCTTGGACTAAATGGGAGCAAGTTTAGACTTGTGGTTGTTTATCTCTTTTAGACCCGTTCAGTTTATCGTTCACTGGGTCGACTGAAACTAAACAAATTACCACTAGTGGCTCGATTCTATATTTATTGTTTTTGTGGTTGTGGTTGTGATTGTTTAGGGTAGATAATCCTTTACCAATAGATAAGTTAAAAGGACTTTTAATTTAACTTAGAAAGGTAAATAATAAAAGGGGTTTTAAGATAAAACTTTTGGTTTTTAAATTAAAGTTGTTAATTTGGCAAAATCATAAATTCATAAATGTTTATTGATTTCAAATCAAGTTCACGATTAGCGACCAACATACTTTTAAATAGGATATCTAAAATTAAACCGTGTCGATAGTTGAAAGGAGTTTCAATTTAATCATGAACATAGAGTAAAATTGGATTTTTACGATAGTTGCACGATGATGTAGCTGTCGTGGGCTAAAAAAACAACTAATTATGCAGTATATGGAAGTCGAGTCGTCTCCATAGGGAATTAGTGGTTAATCATGTTTTCTACTAATTATCTAATTATTAAATTGAAATCTGTTGGTTTGTCCATTGGTCTGGAAGAAAGCAATTAACTATGTGAGAAAAATTTATCAATTTTGGAAAAGCAACTCTCACTCGGGATTCAGATTACAGGTTTCACTCAAAACTGAGCTTAGTTACTTAATCACCACATAGACATGGCCTTGGAGTTATTTAATTAGAATAACAATTAAAGATAGTTTTTAATAAGCGTACAATCTAATTGTCCGTTCACAAATACCAACCACCCACGAACCCACCTAATTACCAACCCGCTAACAATGCAAGAAATTGTCAATATGATTGATAAAAGACAGATAATTCAAACACATTAGTCAAGATAACTAGTTTGTAATGTAATCAAACGAAGTCTAAAGTGTAACACCTAACAATCTTTCACCCGAGGGAAGTCACAATGTTGAACCTGTAAAAGAACAGATGATTGCAAAAGCCAAAATATGTTATTTTGATCAAGAATACAATAAGTTATGAAGTTCATCTCCTCCTAAAGATAGTGAATCTTGAACAATAATAGAATATTTGTTTGAAGACTTATAGATCTATCTGAAGATATAAAAGCTCTGTTGAAGAAGTATCAAAGTTTGTTCAAGGCCAAAGCTTTGTTGAAGGTTAAAGCATTGATAAATAACACTAAACATTTGTTTTGGCCTGAACAAATGTTTAGAATTAACAACAAGGGTTTAAAGAACAGATGTTACTAATAGTACAATGTCTGTAAATTAGTGTTTATGAGTCTTAGAATTAACAGTTGATATGATTTATCATACGAATGTTAGATGTCGCTATCAGGGTGATGTTAGCCCTTATTACCAACATATGTTTATACTTAGTATAAATAAATCTGTCATGTTCAGATCTACTTTATCACTTGACATTCCTTTTGTACGAATAGAGTTGAGTGATCAGGTTGAGGGGAGTGTAAAACTTTCGAAATTTGTGTTTGTGTTTAATTTTCCGCTGCATTCATATTATTCCATTATACTTCACATATTTCACCAACGCTTCACTGTTTCACACACAAAAACACACATAAATCGAAATTCGGATCCTAACATTTGGTATAAGAGCTTAGTCACATTAAATTTAATGCAACAATCAATTTAATACAAAAAGATCGCTCACATAATTGATAACCAACTGTTCATTTTATCGAATTACTTAGTCAAAGTATCAAATTCACAAAGTTTTTGAACGATACTCTGTTTTTCACAAAAATAAAAAGGATGTCTCAAAACAATCACGATCCCCACAACACTGGTTTCAATAACAAGCCTTTGATGCTTGTCATATCAGAATACAATATTTGGCAATGTCGAACGACACATATTCTAGCTCAACAGAACACTGGATGTTGGAAGTCCGTTATATTCGGACCACATGTTCCAGTGGTTCCTAGTACCAAAGATCCAAGAGTTGAAGAGCCAAAGAAACCAGAAAATTATTCCAAGCAGGATTTTCAAAAGTTTGAGTTAGATGCAAAAGCATTCAGTATAGTTGCTATGGCTATATCAAACGAAGTCTATGCTGGAAAATTACAATGTAATAGCGCAAAGGAATTGTAAGATGCTTTAAAAGAACAGTTTGGTGGAATAGAGGATGTGATTGAAATCACCCATGAAATTCTCAACCAACAGTATGAGACCTTAAGTAATGTTAAGGGACATACCTTAACTCAACAGTTTGAGAGATTTACCTGGTTGATAAGTGAATTAAAATTGGTAAACAAAGAATTTTCCAATTCCACTTTGAGTAATAGGTTTCTGATGTCACTTCCTGGAAAGTGGGATACTATTGCTATTGTGATGAGAACCACACCAGGTTTCAAGGACATGACCTTGACTCAACTTCATGGTAAGCTCTTAACCTTTGAAAGAGAGCTTATCCAAAAGAAGAAACTCCAGGAACTGGAAAAGTGTCTGATGACTATGTCCTTCGCAACGTAGTACTTTTGAGTCAAGAATCATCATCATCTAGGACAGTAAATGATCAGGGTTATGATCACTACATTGACATATCCACTTGAATTAACTCTAATCAATACTATCCAAAAGTTTGGTTTTACAGCAAATGGTGATGGTTAGAGTCCTGGTAACCTGTCATTTGTTCTTGATGATCTACAACATATTAATCCCACTAACTTAGAGGAAGTGGACATTTTGCATCAATTAGCCCTGCTCAATATCAGAACAGACAATTTTACAAAAGAACTACCAGGAAGAATCCAGGGTTACATGGCAGGTCATGGGTAGGGTTGGATAAATCCAAGATAAAATGTTATAAGGGTAATAGGTTGGGTCATTTTGTTAGGGAATGTAGAAGTCGTTCAAGTAACTCTACACCTATGATAACTTATCCAAATCAAAGACCTGAATATAACAATCAACATCATTGTTATCGAAATTCCCATAATACTCTTGGACCCAATGTTTAAAACGCTGCACATTTTGTACAATCTTTGAACGGTCCCTATGCAATATGTTCAAGCCACTGTTCCTCAAGCCTAATAAGTTCAAGTACCTGTTTCACAAGCTCAAGGCTTTGTTGACTGGATTAGTTTGCCTGAGGATCTCTCAGATGAAAATTTTGCTCTTATCACAAGACCTACTGATGAACCTGTGAATTTTTGTTTCATGGCACTTGAATATTGTAGAAGAAGTTAAATCCAAAGAAGAAATGACTAATCGTGAAGATCAGACTGCTGATGTTGAAAATGCAGTCAGTCTCGTACAAACACTTGGTTGTGAAAAGGTTGATGAGAAACATGTGAGAGATTATGATTCCTGGAAATCCACTCAATGTGATTGTGCAATGATAGCTGCTAAAGGTATCTCCTCAATTCTTGAAGAAATGTGTTCTGTCAAATGTATATTGCATTTGCTAACAATCAAGAGGTGAATGAACATCTTATAGAAAAGGCCCTAGATAGTGAAAATCACTTGGAAAAGATAACAAAAGAATTCAAATACAAAGTAACTGAAAAGGACCAAGAAATTAGCAGACTCAAACATGAAGCAACCATTTCCAAAGACTTGCTCCAGACCATGATAGAAAAATATCAATGTTGCAAAAAGGAGCTTGAGTTTACCCAAATCACTTGTGAGAAATGGGTATAATCATGTGTTGGGTTTAAGATGCTTCTTAACCAACAAGCAAAGATTAATGTGAACCAGATAACAAATGATCCATAGAGATTTCTCACATTGATTCTAAAATGATTGAGATCATACCAACAAACGCAGTTGGAAAAGAAGTCAAAATCACTGACACAAATGGTAAAAATATTCTTGAAAAAGCATCAGACCCATCACCAAATTTTGAAAAAGAAAATTATAAATCTAAACCAACCTAGTCTGAGAAGTGTGAGGTTCTTGAAAATTTAAACCAATTGACTTTACAACTACTGATAGGGTAAAAACACCAATGGTAAAGATCATTCATATTACTGATTCTCAAACAGATGCTCAAACATCTGTTGTAGAAATGAGAGACAAAAGTCAAAAAGAAAGAAATATCACCAATCTGTTTTGTGAGTTTTGTAAAAAAAAAAAACAAATCATGTGACTATAGACTGTTTTCTGTTAAAAGCTTATGATATAAACAAAGGGAACAATATTTTTGAATCAAAACAGAATGTACCATCTGTGGAAATAAGAATCATTTGACTCAATATTGTTTTTATCTTAAACCTTAAAATATCAACAGAAATGGGTTCAAAGCTAAAACATCTGTTAGACAAGAAGTTGGTCCTACAAAAAGGAAATCACAACCAACTTCTGAAAATTTTGAATTTGTTCAAACCTATGTTACCAAAGTTTTGAACCAAAACCCTATTTATAGGGAAGTTCAAGTCACTGATGCACCTCCCTCAATAAATTTCCAAGAGGCTATGGACAGCCAACTTTTCATAGAATGCCTTACAGATATGATGAGTATGCCATAATGCCTCGTAAGCCAAGGGTAAATTAGTAACCTCATGGTTATAACCTACTCATTGGAAATGGTCAAACAACTATTGGCCCAAGTGTAAACATTTAATCACTTGCAACAGGTCAATAACAACTGATGGAGATGGTTCAAAAACTAATTCTCACAAAAGACCATTCTCAAAGGATTGTATAAGAAGACGTAATAGAAGAAGACTACGATTTAAATCGATTTATTTACGTATGTTGTATTTCATGTTTTATTATCATTTAGATTTGTACACGGTACATGTAATATTACTTTCCAAATGTATAAAGTGAATACTTTTATTAATTTTGTTAATAAAGTTGTGACACATCTCCTACAATCCCCCCCCCCCCCCCCCTAAAAAAATCACCACTTCTCCAGGAATGCTTTATGCATCTACTTATGTATTTTTCTCGTATTTTTCTAGTGTATTGAATATGGCACAAAGCCTACCAACTAGTTTATACATAAAACAGATTTCGTAGGATTGTTGCTACAATCTTAAAACCTTATTTATCAGGATTTGGGTTCATTAGTCGGTGCATTTTAGGTACACGTTAGTAATTATTAATTATGGTAAATATGCATTGATATTTACTATAAAATACACTATTTTATATGTATTTGTATTTTAAGGGTTGAGGTAAAAACGATATAAAATAGTTAATTGATTAAATAAAAAAGATGATGAGATACCAGTTATTATCAATCATAACCCATCCTATTTTTATGTGATGTTCATGTTGCGCATCTTACTTACTTAACTCAATAAAATATTATTAATACAAAACAAATAAAAAAGAAACAACCAAATTAATTGTCGTTAGTTTTGCATCATAATTAAACATTTCAAAGTTAGTTGGATTATTTATTCTTTTGAGATATGAATTAATTTGTACTAAATCTATTATTGTAAATTTGTAATATCGGTTTGTTCTTTTGTAGCTAAACTAGTGTTATACGCCGCCCGCGTTGCGGTGCGCTAAACCGAATATTTCTTAGTACGCCTTTATCTCTGTTACTTATACTAAAACGATGACAAGCATGTAATTTAGAGCTGGGGGCAAAACAATAATTTGTTATGACCAATTAGTGAGTGATAGGCAGCTGTTTGGCACGAAAAAAAACTACACTGAGTCAACGAAGTAAAATAAAACACTACCATAGGTTTGTCCAAAAAAACGATGACAAGATTGCAATTTTGAACTGGGGTAAAATCGTAATTTTGAAATAGAGGCAAAATCATATTTTGAACTGAGGGCAAAACCATAATTTTATTTTGAACTAGGGGCAACATCGAAATTTTTAATTGAGGGGCAAAATCGTAATTTTAAGCTGCGGGCAAAAGCAAAATTTTATTTTGAACTGGGGTGAAATCGTAATTTTAAACTAGGGGTAAAATCGTAATTTGCAGGACCATAGCTGGGGCAAAACTGTAATTTTTTTTAGCTGGGAGCAAAGCAAAATCGTAATTTTAACTATTATATGCTAACTTAAAAAAAATTTGTTGGTTGCCGTCATCTTTGACCAATAAGAAAACAGAACAATTCCCCGTAAGGGGAAATGTAAATGTAGTAAACTAGGTGATGCCCCGCCCGCGTTGCGGGGCGATGCCCGAACAATTCTCAACAATTAAAAAAACAGTACTATAGTTTTGATAAAAATAAAAAGTAAAAAGAGTGTTAGGCAGCTTTTTGACACGATTTTTAGCTAGGAGCAAAGTCATATTTTTATTTTTACTTAGGCGAAAATCATTTTTTGCCGAGTGTAAAATCCTAATTTTTAGCTAGGGGAAAACCATATTTTTATTTTTCATGGGGGGCAAAAACGTAATTTTGAATTGAGGGTGATATCGTAATTTTGAACCGAGTGGAAATTCGTAAATTTTAGCTGGGGGCAAAAACATAAATTTATTTTGCACTGGGGGCACATACGTAATTTTAAACTGTGGGCAAAACCGTAATTTTAAAGTAAGTATAAAATAATACACTGGTGTAAATTCGTAAGTTTGAGCCGGAGGGAAAAACAAAAAGTTTTTTAACCGGGGCGAAAACGTAATTTAGGCTGAGGGTAAAAGCGTAATTTTTTTACCGAGGGCGAAATCGTATTTTTTAGCTCGGGGCAAAAGGGTAAATATATTTTGAAGCTGGGGCAAAACCGTATTTTTTAACGGGGGCAAAACTGTAACTTTAAAGTGGGTATAAAATAATAAACTGGTTGGTTCAATGGGTATTGCTCGCCGCCCATTTGAACCAATGGCAGAGAAACACTATTCCGGGACAAAACTGTAATTTTAAAGCGTGTATAAAATAATAAATTAGTTGGTCCAATAAGGGCGGCCGCCCATTTCAGCCAATGGCTGCGAAGCACTATTCACGCCCACGGGAATTGTATATTTTGAAAATGAAAATGAAAATATGGATGGTGACGTGAGGGATTAAAAAGAAATGAAATAACAAATGGAATTTTGCCAAGTAGATATGAACTATATTCAAGAGTAATTGGACTTCGATGAAAAGGAAGTTTTAGTGGGCTAGTTAATAATTTCTTTAACTTGGGCCAACATAGCAGCCCACTAAAGGAATAAATTATAAAAAGAAAGGGGCTTAAGGGTGGGACGCAAACAGGTCATATGAGGGAGACAGAATTTTTGTGACGGCTGACTTATTCTTGGGAACGCAGAATCTTTGGACGCATCACTTTTTTTGGCACGCAAATCAAAAGTGACAAAAGAGTTGAACATGATGAGTAAACTTTTTATGGCTTATCCGGGTGAAAGATTTTTAGGTTTTGACATGAATACTTTGTTTTGATTACTTGGTATATCTTGATCACCTACGATTAGAATTGAGAAACTTTTATTTATATTTGAATTACTTGTCTTTTATCAAATGACTTTGGGATTTCTTGTATTGTTAGCGGTTTGGTAATTAGGTGGGGGTAGTTGGTATCTATAAACGGGTAATTAGGTCGTACGGTTAGTATTAAAAACTTTCCTTAGTTGTTATTCAAATCTAATAATTCTAAGGCCATGTCTATACGGTGTTTAATTAATTGAATTAAGTTTGGTGTAAAACCTACAGTCTAAATCATGGGTGGGTGTTAGTTCCTTTAATCTGATAAATTTCATTTTACAAAATTAAAACCTCTTTCTTGTAACCAAACAATCAACCGATTTTGCTTTAGTACTTAGTAAATTTTTTTGAACGGCCAACTAAATCACTGGATAAGCAAGCATCCTGAGATGCCCTCAATCGAGCAAATGCATCCCCTCCTCCATAAATGTCAGAATTGGATGCATACCCGAGCCACCCGAAGGCCCACTGCGGTAAAACCCGGTTCGGCTCGGTTTCGAACTGGCGAAACTTCATTGCCACCACCAAATATTCATGAGCTTTGACAATTTGTTGCAAGTGTAAAATAGAGTAAATTGCAAGTTTTGTCCTTTATGTTTGTACCAAATTGCAGACGGTGTCCTTTACCTTTAAATTTGACGAGTTTTCTCCTTAACGTTTCAAAATCCTGCACGTTATGTCCTTTAGGCTAAACCCAGTTACATTTTTTGGTTAAGTATGATCATGTGCCTTGCACATAGTGTATTCTTGTTATTTTACCTCCCTATGGGCTATTTTATAAAGAACTCTTATTCAGGGGCTATTTTATACAAAACTAAAAAATAAAACTCTTTTATCATCTCTCTCTCACACACTCCCAGCCACAAGCTCACTCACCACACAACCACCATTCATCCCACCTGCCACCACCACTGTTGACCATCTCCACTACCATTCAACAACAACACCAGAGGAAACCTAACCCAGACCATCAGCCATCTCGAATCACTCCGCCTTCATCCACCACACCCTCAGATTCGAAAGCATAGGACTATATTTGACTGCAATCGGAACCCCACTTTGATTTGTACGACTCCTAGAATATCTAGTGATGCCATTCACCATGTCCACCTCCTTTTGGAGCTTCATATCATGAGCAATATGTTGTCCACGAATCGCATCCATGAGACGGAGCACTTGAGATAAAATTTGGAGGTGGAAGATGGGTTCTGGGTATCGATTGTTGGGGGTTAAAGGGGTATAGGAGGAATCAAAGGAGATTAGGATAGATTAAGCTGATGAAGAATTTATGAGAAGAAAGGGTCTCAATCCTGTTGTTAGAGAGAGAGATGGGAGTTCTAGATTAGAGAGAGAGAGAGAGAGTTTGATACCGTATATTTTTTTAATTTTTAAGTTTGGTACAAAATAGTCCCTGAATAAAATTTCTTTACAAAATAGCATCTTGAAAGGTGCAATGACAAAAATACCCTCATGTGCAAGGCACATGACCATACTTAACCAAAAAATCTAACTGAGGTTAGCCTAAAGGACATAACGTGCAGGATTTTGAAAAGTTAAGGACAAAACTCGTCAAATTTAAAGGTAAAGGACACCGCATGCAATTTGATACAAACATAAAGGACAAAACTTGTAATTTACTCTTTTAAATATGACTGATATCGAACTTAATCCGGAGAATATGATATTCGTGTTGGGTCAATCTCTTTAAGCAGTTCGACAATTGCGTGATCTATATTGTCTGGTTGTCCAAACATCACTTACGTTTGTTTTTTTATATTAGACTCTTATGACGAATTTGCTTATTGCTATAATTCATAAACAGATTGAGGTTCTTGTTGAATAGTATGCTATATAAGGAAAATGTGTTTTCTTGTTGCAATATATGTTTTCTCGATGCATGTTCTACTTGGGTAAAATATAGTTGCACACCTCCCATGACCAACATAGTTGCAGAATGATATATGTAAAACATTCTAATGAATCTAAACAATATTGATTATAGGGAATGGATGATCCATTTTAACTATATAAGTATATAGGTTTCATTTTTTACACCACTAAACACGGTAAACTTTAAATGTTACTTGTTAGTTTATTACCTAATTCTTAAGTTAACTTATAAGTTGAACAATGTGAAGTTATTAATTAAGTAAAAGAACTCTATATAGTGACGAACCGAGTGAAAAACCTTAAATATACACTCATTCCCAAAATGTTACGGTGACTGATTTGATCCGCGAAAAACAACTTCAATGACCCGACAATAAAACAAACAAATTATGATGATAAAAAAAATTCCTAGATCTGTCGCGTGAGAAGCATTGCCTAATATGCATGTTAAATCTTGTAAATGTTAACTAGCCATGATTGAATATATTGAGATGTCATATTTTTTTTAATCATGTTGAATTTTGAGGGATACACACAAGTTGCAAGAGTTGTATACTTATGAATATTAATTAGTTTCAGTCTTTCATATACTATATTTATACATCATGATACTTAATTATTTCCATCTTCCAACCAAAAACTAAGCATTTTTGCTTAATACACTTCCAAAATATCCACGGTTTTGCCCCTAATATTACCAAATAATATCATAAAAGTAGTGGAAAAAACGTGGGTATTTTGGCTAATTAACCAACTCAAAAAGACAAGAGAAAAAATAAATAAAGATGATATGATATAGAAAGACCTAACACTTTTTAATTATGGAGAGCATCAGGGCAACTAGGTACTTTTCTGTTGTTTTCTTGGAACCCTTTGCCCTTTGAACCAGTTGTAGTGTTCATCTTTTGTTTGGATCTGCCATTGAAATACTTTCTATAAAGATCCAATCTTTTAATCTTGTCTGAATCTTTGCTAGTTGACAATGATGTTGATGTTGATGATGGTATCCTTATAGCTCTAACCCTACAACAATCAGTGCTGAAAACCCATATTTGAAGCAATGAGAAGATGGTCAAAAGCAACAATATGGAGTACATTGTGGATCTCCTCTTTCCGCCGGAAAATGACATCACTAGTGGTGATTAAACTACATAAAGTAGTTGTGGTGGTGACACTGAGGTTATAAATTATCTCAGCATCTCTCTCTCTCTCTCTAAAACACACACACAAAACACTGAAACACACACTGGTAGGTTACTAAGGGTATGTTTGGGTAAGCTTTTTGAAACAACTTATTGACTTATTGGCTTTTTGAAAAGTCATAAGCTCTAAAATGATGTTTGGCAAAGAGGGTGTATGTGAGGGGAAAAAGCCAATAAGTCAATAAGTCACAAAATCCAGACTTTTTCAAGAAGCCAATAAGTCAATAAGTTGTTTTAAAAAGCTTACCCAAACATGCCCTAAATAGAGAGTTAAATATGATGGGATAGTAGAAAGGTGTGATGAGTTTTTGTGCAATAATATATAGGACCCACTTGGTAGAATAGCAGAAGTGATCATAGACTGCATTGAAAAATGACAAGTGACAACAAAAAGTTGAGGTTTTCCCACAAATTTGAGTTAAGTCTCGGTTAGTGGCTAAGCTAAAGATTTCCGACCGAGTGGTCGAAAACGTATATACCCAATAAAATTTCTATAAAACGGGGGGGTCAAAAACGTATATTCCCAAAAATTTCTATACGAAAACTACGTACTCTCCACTACTGAGCGAAAAGTTCGGGGGGTCGGCCGCCCCCTCCCGCCCCCACTATCCTTCGCCCATGGACTCGGTGACATAAATTCTCATGCAATTAGGGTTAGATTATCGAAAAAAATCCTTATAATTTTTTACTTTGTGTTAATGTGTAATTTAAATGTTACAGTAAATGTTTTTAAGATGTGATATAAATGATTCTGAAGGATATACTGCATTTGCTACTTTAGGGAATGTGGACTTTGTTACTTAAGGAAATGTGTGGACACATGGTAAATGTATGGAATTTGTTACTTAAGGAAATGTGTGGACACATGGTAAATATATACACAAAATATAAAATAAGTTTCAGAATAAATTATATATAGCTGGTTATAAGTTTTAGAAAAAGTTATTGAAAATACTTACAAAAAAAAAAAGATTATAATCTTATGATGTGCAATACTAAATTAAACTGATAAACATTTGAAATTGTATATGATATCACAATACTTTTGCATAGAGAAAATCATGAAAGTTTAAGTAGGCATTTTTCTTAGGGTTATGATGTTAGAGATTATTTATGCATATATAAAGATATAAGTTACGTGAAATTAGACCTGACAAACGGGTCGGATCGGGTCGGGTCGGGTCATGGGTCAAAACGGGTTCGGGTCGAAACGGGTTCGGGTCAAAACGGGTCAATTAAAAAAAGGGTTGTTTTGGTTCGGGTCGAAACGGGTTCGGGTCGAAACGGGTTCGGATCGGAACGGGTTCGGGTCGGAACGGTTTTCGGGTCGGGTCGGGCTGATAATTTACTCTGTTTTTTGAGATTTTTTGCTGCATGATTAACCGTTAACAATTAAATTTCATGATATATCCAAATTCAATCTCTGATTGTTTATTTTCACTGCAAATTTTGGATCGGTGTTTGAATAATCTTTGAATAATTGGATCTGTGTTTGAATAATTGGATCTGCAAATTATACATACAGACATACATAGCATCGCTATATATTTATATCACACAAACTTGCACATACACTTACTATAACTATATATAAAAAAGTATAATACACATTAACGCTACATAAAGTTTATTTTGCAATTGATCGGTGTTGGTTCGTATGTCACTGATGGTGGGATCGGTTCTAGTCGAAACGGTACGGGTCGAAACGGTTCGCGTCGAAACGGTACAGGTCGAAACGGTACGGGTCGAAACGGTTCGCATCGAAATGGTATCGGTCGAAACGGTACTGGTCGACTGGACGAAACGATACGGGACGAAACAGTTCGATTCGAAACGGTTCCCGTCGAAACGGTTCGCGTCGAAACGGTTTGATTCGAAACGGTACGGGTCGAAACGGTACAGGTCGAAACGGTACGGGTCGAAACGGTTCGATTCGAGACGGTACGGTTCGAGACGGTGCGGGTCGAAACGGTTCGCGTCGAAACGGTTCAATTCGAAACGGTACGGGTCGAAACGGTACCGGTCGAAACAGTTCGCGTCCAAACGGTACGAAACTCGTCCCGACCTGAAACTCGTCTCGTGCGGAAACTCATGTCGGCCCGAAATCCGACCCGAACCGACCCCGTTCCGATCCAAAACCTACGTCGTGCCAAAGCCTGTCTCGGCCCGAAACTCATTTTGAACTGAACCTGTTTCGTGCCGTAACCCGTGTCGTGCAGATACTTATGCCGGCTCGAAACCCATTCTGATCCGAAACCTTCCCCATTTCTTTAAGACAGTAACCCACATCGACCCATTTCTTTAATGTTGTCGACCCGCTTTGACCCGAAAAATAAAAAGATGAAATTTCAAGTGACCCATTGTGACCCATTTAGTTAAAATATCTAACCCAAACCAACCCATATAATTTTAAAATCAACCCAAATTGACCCACTTGGAAGGCTTTGGGTCAAGATTGCCCCCTCTACGTGAAATCATGATCATGTATCTTGCTTAAAATATCATAAAATGCATCTTATGTTCAAATAGAATTATGTAAGAGAAAATCACAATACGTGTATTACGTTTCAAGTACTATTATTTTTTTATGATGAAGTAATGAATATGCGACGTAGCGTAGTTAATAACAGAAACCTTAACATAAACATAAATAAATCTATAATATATTATAAAGGAGAAGTGATGTACAATATTGTAATTTTACCATGTTTACAAGTTATAAAGCACCATGTACAAGGATGTGTAAGCCATTTTAGAGAGGTTTCACACAAAATTTTAAGACACTATCTATAATCTATAATATATTAAAAAGGAGAAGTGATGTACAATATTATAATTTTACCATGTTTACAAGTTATAAAGCACTATGTACAAGGATGTGTAAGCCATTTTAGAGAGGTTTCACCCAAAATTTTAAGACACTAGAGGGTTAATTGTGGGATTTCAGCCTTCCTATTGAATGCATCGGTTTCTAATCCATTCAGCTCCTTCAATCATGTTTTTCAATTCATGATAGAGAGAGAATAAATCTCCAGAAAGATAATCGAGGGGAGAGGGGCTTGGAGAGAGAGTGCACAGTCGCCGGCTACATTATCCGGTGACCCTCTGTTACTCAGGACACGACGACGAGACTAGGGTTCCGAATAACGACCAGGGTGATGTGAGTGAAGTGACATCCGCATTTTCCGCCTGTTCTCCTCCTCTAATTCTCCGGCAAGGGACTCCTTGTCGCTTTTCTAGGTGCGGTTGCTCTGTTCCCTGCTATTTCTCTCACCGTCATCATCGCCGGTCTATCACGGCACCG
This sequence comes from Helianthus tuberosus, assembly GCA_030545235.1. Taxonomy (NCBI): domain Eukaryota; kingdom Viridiplantae; phylum Streptophyta; class Magnoliopsida; order Asterales; family Asteraceae; genus Helianthus; species Helianthus tuberosus. Next base: position 163,541,948 of record CM060450.1, read on the forward strand.
ATTACAAAGGGGTTTTTTCTTTCGCCGTTAGGTATCAACCCCCCACTCTGGTTTCTCTGCCTCTAATAATCTTTTCAACAAGAATTGCTTCGAGACAAAGATTGCAAATTCTGTTTTTCTGTTTAGGTATTTCGCTTTAATCTACGGTAATTGATCATATTCTCCGTATTGAATTCATGGGTCTCTCTGTTTCTATTTTGATCTGATTGGGATTTTAAAATTTTTGAAATTAACTAATTTTTTCAATTTTTCAGAGATGATTGGAAGAGTTAATGGGGAAGAAAGGGGGTGGATGGTTTTCTGCAGTGAGGAAGGCATTTGTCTATAGTAATGATTTAAAGGAAAATACATAATAAAAGGTGTTTCTTTTTTTTGATTTTATCAATTTTGTTGTTTATTTTGTGCACACCATGCGTTCGACGAAATGCCAATGTGATTATAACACTTGTTTATGTCTAATGTTTTAATATAGAAACCACCTCAGAAAACTGCTTCTAAGAAATCATGGTTTGGAAGGCAAACGAATGTCGAATCAGAATCCTCACAACCACCCGAATCTGCATTCGCCACCCTTGCGCTTCGTTCTCCTCCATCCGAACATGACGATGATGACAAACCTGCAGAATCACAGGCCGAAATGATTAAACCCACAGAGTCAGAAAGCGAGCAAACAGAACCCACAATAACACCAGAACATGAGCGAAACGAGCCCGCAAAGCCTGAAGATCAGCCGAGCAAACCCACAAAACCAGAGGTTGAGACCACAAAACCGGAGTATGAACCGAGCAAGCCTGGTTATACCTCAAGGGTAGCAGTAGCAGCAGCAGCGTTTAGACGTTTTTTTAGGTAAATCCAAGGACGATGTAGCCGCCATTAAGGTTCAGACAACTTTTCGGCGTTTCTTGGTAGTGTTTTCTATATAGCCTCCACTTAATATTGTGTTGTAAATATGCTGACACAAAGATTCTGGTTGTTATTAGGCACGAAGAAAGTTGCGGGCTTTGAAAGGGCTTGTGAGATTAAAAGTGTTGGTTCAAAGTCAATCGGTCAAACGACAAGCAATAACCACTTTAAGATGTATGCAGACTCTAGCCCGTGTGCAGTCTTAGGTTCGAGCCAGGAGGATCAGAATGTCGGAAGAAAACCAAGCCCTTCAAAGACAGCTTATGCAGAAACGCGAGCGAGAGCTTGGTAACATGAAATCCTATGTAAGTTTTTCATGTTTTGTTGGTTGGTGTTGATTATGAGGTGTGTAAAATGGTTTACTTTGATTCTATAGTGTTGTGTATAAATTCAAGAAATGCTTCTTTTTTTCGTTTTGTGTTCTTGTTTATTGATTGAAATTTTGGGACGAGACTAGGGTTCTGAAGAACGACCAGGGTGATGTGAGTGAAGTGACATCCGCATTTTCCGCCTGCTCTCCTCCTCTACTTTTCCGGATTGCTCAAGAAACTGGATTCTGAATTGAAGCATGAGGTCTGTCATTGGGCTGCATATTATGTAAGTTCATGATAATGTCTCATCAAAGACTCATAAGACTGTAATACCCTGTTTATGGCGTTCATATCCTTAGGTATGGATTAGCTTGGATCTCATTGTTCAACTGTTTATGAATTAAGGTGACCCATTTGATTCACAGTTTGTACTTGCTTCAACTTTATTTAAGTTGGCTGGTGTGCCATTTACTTACATGTAGAAAATTAGAACAGTGAAATAGTATTGTTGATTAATTGTGTTGTGTTTCTGAGCGATAGAGTTTTTTTTTACTACCACACCTCTGATTAGTTGTATTACTTTTGTTTCTGAGCGATTAATTGAGTTTCTTATTCGACCCAGTTACTTAGAATTGGCCTATATCGAGTCAAATGGGCCAAATCAAAAGTTTAGCTTAAAAGGAAACGAGTCAAACTTACACACCTGATATGGACAGTACGGAAATCTCAGTGAAAGAAGATGCACAAAGTCCTTTAACTTACATTAGCAGGGATGGGTACTGATATAAAAATAATATGAGTTATTATCAGCTTTACTGAACATACACCGCGTGGTTCTTACAGAATGCCTTACGAGTAGAGCTAGATCTGGATCCGGTATTGCCTGCGGTCTTGTTGATGGGAGGTGGTGAAGGAATCGGCCCGGTGAAGAAAACTGCAAAGGCTCTTGCAGAATCTTTACTCGATAAAGAAACTGGGAAACCGTTTGGACAAATGGTAATAATATGCGGTCGAAACAAAGCTTTAGCGTCTTCCCTCGAGTCTTTAGAGTGGAAGATTCCTGTCAAGGTAAAGAAGATTTTTGTTTTGCTAGAAGTATGTAGCAATGTTGACCCGTTTACATATGAATGGGTCGATTCCGGTTAAATTTGTTAGTAAGGGTTCAAACAAGTAAATTCCAAAGGAAACAAGTAAACAGTAAAATCGCGAAAATGCATATTTTTAATCCATAAACCCCTAACTCATTTTATTTTAATAAATTATAGAATCATTTTAAATAGTATTCATTTTGTAATTGTATTGTACCAGATACTTGACACACTTATTTTTTGTATGAACAGAGAAAAAGTTGGGCAAAAAGTGTGTCGACCAACCCAAGCTGACCCATTTCCATAAATACAAAAAGGGCAAATTTTGACCCGTTATCTGATCCGCCCATTTGCCACCTTTAAATCTTGATTTTAAAGCAAAAAACATAAGTGTGGTTTGCGGTTTTTTATTATAGGTTAGAGGATTTGAGACACAGATGCAGAAATGGATGGGTGCTTGTGACTGCATTATAACCAAGGTATGATCTACTCAAATCCTGCATTCAGCTTTATCAGTTTATGAATACCAGCTTTTAAAATATGATTTTTTGGGTTATTAAATATGCAAAAGGGCTCTCTAGAAATTTGCATCTTTTCAAGTATATCTTTGTTGGATTTTAATTTCAAAAGATTTCTAGGTATTGATTAATCTCATCGGATTTTGTAGGCGGGCATGGGACATTGCTGAGGCGTTGATTAGGGGGCTTCCGATCATCCTCAAGGACTATATTCCAGGACAAGTATGTAAATTCCACTTCTGTATGTTTTTTTACAATTTTCTATGAGCGAGTCTGGTGGGTTGGGTAACGGGTCAAAACAGTTTCTCATATAATTAATGTTTTCAATATGATTAATGTAAATAAACTTAGGAGGAGGTTTTATGCACTTTAGGTGATGTTTGACTCGCTCAACCCGTTAAACCGGTTTCCAGTTTAACCAACATTAACCTTTTACCTGACCCGTTAGTAAAAAGAATAACCTAAATTGACTTGCTTCATTTTGGACCAACAGGAAAAAGGAAACGTCCCATACGTGGTGGGCAATGGGGCGGGTGTGTTCACCCGAAGCCCAAAAGAAACATCCCAGATAGTGGCTGGATGGTTCAGCACCAACTCAGATGAGCTCAAGAAAATGTCTGAAAACAGTCTGAAGTTGGTTCAACCAGAGGCTGTTTGACATCGTGAGGGACATTCATGACTTGGCGGGTCAACGTGGGCCCCTCGCTTACGTACCGTATGTTTTAACATCATCGTTTACCAACTTAATTTAGTAAGATGTATATGTAATTTGTAGAATATGCTTTGATTACCTACCATTTTTTGAGCTTGGGAAAAGCTTTTGTGTGGCAAATTGTAAGTTATGTGGTTATGTATTAATTTAATTAGGGTGTTTTAGAACTTTAAGAAGTTGGTGTGCCACTTTTTAGTTTAATTGTGACTGTAAAAAATGTAAAAAGAATCTTGTTTAATCGATGATCATGGTTTGGTTTATCAAGTAAATTGATTCAGTATTCAAGAACTTTATAATTAAAAGTTTAAAGTAATTATTTTATGAACAAGTATCTCATAAAAGTAGTGTATCCGGAAGACGGATTTCAATCTTAATTATTTTCAAAGTTCAACCCCATGCCGTAACATGCAGGTACGTGTGCTATACTATATAAATGATTTGAGACGGGCACTATGGTAATATCACACTAATTGTTCACACCGCCGCAACGCGCGGGTCTCCCACTAGTAATAATAAAAATATAAAACATTTATGTTTATTTCAATATAATGGTTTAACAAATTGGAGTTAAATGAGGATGATACATTGTTGTAGGTTTAAGAACCACACCTATCTCGGTGGATTCTTAATATATTCGTTTATGCTATACAATAACTTGTTCGAAGTAATTGAAATCCGCATACGTAATGATGATACAATGTTAGGGGTATGAAACAAGCATTACACAAACATTATTTCCACCATAACTTATTTTTGTTATAATTACACTTTGAGGTTTAACTACTTTATAAATATACACTAACAACATTTTACACTGAACATATAAAATGCTACACATCATCTCCTTATGTTAGTTTAAAAAGGTTTAGAAGTTGTTCCTTGCTTATTAATTTAAGGACCTATTAGTTTAAAAAGTCTCATTTGTTTGTTTAAGTTATACATAGGAACACATGCAAGTCTTACTCTTGTCCGTTCAGTTTGTTTACAAGCCTACATAAAGATCAGTAAATCTTATAGATCGATGTTTTAAATTTTATTAAAATATTGTAAGAACACTCAACCTTGTAAAACCAACAATAAACTGGGCGTATTCACCTTCCTTATTTTGTTAGATTTCAACAACACTTGCGACTGTAAAGTGACACAAGTCATGCTGTTACCTTTTAATAAGTCGATAACATTGCACACCCTCGCTCACAAAATTGATCATATAAACCAACCACAAACAAAGATTGATCGTATGCTTTTTAAAGACATCTTATGATTAGATGCATACTAAAAAAATTGTTTGTATGTTTTTAGATAAGTTATGAATTAGTGCCATACATTTATAAACTCCAATCATGAAATAGTGGTACTAACAACGAATAAAACAGACACTATGTGAGTCTTATTCTCGTGTGTATTGAATTTATGTTAACGAAATATTATCAAATTTAACTTTAGTATATATTTCACTTAGAACATTAATGTTTTTGTATGAGAATATCTAGAGCATTCTACCAAATCAACATGGCGAATAATTTGTTTACACGTATAACACCTAAGGAGTTGGCTTTACGAAAAAGATAGATCTAATATACAAACAAATAAATAAACATATAATAATAATATAATTATATAACAACTAGCACCGTACTAAAACTAGTAATACGTGGTTTATAGAAGTACCCAGATTTGGTAAAGAAATTATTTAAAAAAGAATACATGTAACAACGAAAAAGGGAAACGTTTGAGGGAGAAGCCGGGAATCATGCTACGGTGTTAAGTAACCCTTAGTAATTTTTGGCTTTTTGTATATATTACTCTTCAACCCTTCTCTTTTGCCTAAAATATTATTTCACCTTTCTAGTACTATTTTCTTATGTTTTTATTAAAATTTTGTACAAGTCCATAGTCAACGCTTTAAAAGCAGTTTTCTGGTTGACAGTTCATTGCCTAATTGATGTGAGAAGCAAATGATTCCAGCCCAGCTGGTTGATGTATTGGAAATGATGGGGAATGATTCAGGTTCGACTATTGATCCCATCCGAGTTTTCTACTACAGTGCATTTACTCCAGAGGGTCGGCTCTTGTGGAGGGTGCAACTCCTGTCATGTGGCAGGAAGCTGGAAATTTTCTTGGGGACAACATAACGCCCCTCTCGACCAGACGTGAGCCCGGTTAAGACAAAATAGTCCTTGTAATGATTGGTGGCGGGCATGTGTCTTGCGGGTGTGAATTAGTCATCTGTTGTGAAGTTCACCTGTCAAAAAAAATTGATGTGAGAAAAAAAGTACCGACTGTAAAATAAGAGAGTTAATATTTATATATCTCTCCCATTCTATTTCTCTCTATACATATACAGAGAGTAAATTTCAAAAAAAAAAACATATATAGAGAGAGATAGATTGAAAAACGATGTGAAAATAAGATTTAATGGTGTGAGAATAGTGGAAGCCTAAAATAAAAGTAAAGGATAACACTGATGATATTAAAATTTAAGAAATTTAGAGTTCAGACTAGTTATACGTTATATCTTTTCTTTTTATAATATCATCAGAAACATTGTCTACTTTCATTACTCTTATTCCATGTTAGGTGTAGGTAGGTAGTTGGATGTTCGAATTCAATCTTTTATGCTTATGGTTAAAATAACTTTTGTTCGTGTAATGTTTAGAATATAAAATCAAATGAGCTATCACAAACATGTTCTTGCATAACTAATGAATTGAAATGATTATGTTTCATTTTAATTATGTTTTCTATATTTGTATCAAAATATTCATCCCTCCTTTTAAATCCAATATTATTTTGTTTATTTTCAACCCTTGTACACGTAACACACCCATCACAGTACCACTGTCACTTTTAATTGTTTTGCCTAAAGTATCTTATAGTTTCGTTTTTGTCGATTAGGCGAGGACTTACCAGAACTATCCTTGTGATACTACTCCCACCTATACATTATTTGCCATAGAGTTCTATAGGAACTTTTGTACTTGTGACCATTTTGTCCCCCGTCGATGTTGGATTCTCCTAAGATATTACACATCATGAACAAAAAATCGACTACATCATTATCAATACATCGGCACGATCTCTACGTAGGAAATTACTTACACAAAAGTTCGAGTTGTTATAATACGGCGGATAAGTAGTAAGGTGCAAAAATGTTCATAATAAAAGTGAAGGTACCATAAAAACCATATAGGCATAGTACAAGGGGCATAGAGAGGCAAAGTTATTGTTGATATGTTATGATTTCTTTCAACCCACATGCTTTACTAGTGGCACGTGTGCATGGGTGGGTGTAGTCACTGTAGTGTACGGAATAATAGTACATAAGGGTTAATTTGGTAATTAAATATCGTATATGTACGAATGATATGTTCACCTTTACAAGGTAACTGTTCGCCTGTGAACTCTGGTTTTAGTAAATTCATTAAATTTACAATACCAAAAATAATTGTTTCGTAGACTTTGAAAAATAAGACAGAATAACTTTTTTGACCTAGAACGTTAACTTTGAAAAATAAGACAGAATAACGTTTTGACCCAAAACGTTCTATTTACACTATTATAGGGACAAGTTAAAATATATATATATATATATATATATATATATATATTATTAAAATAAACAATAACTAAACTAAATTTTCCTACAAGTATTGATTTTCATTTTCACAAATAGAAGAATTACATGTGATCCACAAGATCAAATACAAAGGCTCCTAATTATAAGAAGGATACAAAGGCTTCTAAAAAAACTCACTATAAAAAAAAAAAAAAAACTAAACACCAACCACCACCCAAAAACCTAAACCCCCCACCCCCATCACCCACCCAAAATAAATAAATAAATTGTCGAGAGGGGGTGGGGGGTTAGTTTGGGGGTTTAGGTTTTTGGGTGGTGGTGGGATGGGGGTGGGGGTGGAATATCAAAGGGTAGCAAAAGTCGAACCCTTCGACAAGGTACAACGGATAGGGTGAATTGTTTTAACATCATTAGAATCTCGTGGAATATTATAGATTTATTCCGATGGTTTATATACGAAACGATATTATAACCACATGGAATATGATAAATAATAAAACTTATGATAAAGTATTATTTCATCATAAAATATCGAAAATCATAGGTTTGGCACACCATAGGGTTTAGTATGACTTCCGTGCGTCACTTTCGTAATTACCTGTGCACCCGCAATTACCGAGCTTTCGCATGGTCCTCATATGTCTACCCATTGACGTACAACTTAACCCGAAGAAAATCGTGAATAAATAAATGACTCGAGTTTTGGGGTGTTGTAAAATGATGTTTAGGATAGTATCCATGAATTAACACGGACACGTTTGAGATATCAAAGTGTTGTTAGTTCACGTGATGTTTGGTGTGGCATGCTTTGGCCTAATAGGTATCGGTACTCTCATCGTTAGTCCCCAGGTAGGCAAACTGGCCCATTAATTGGATTTATACGAACGCCAGCCTAGACAGGACGTCCCGACTACCGGTACGTAACCCTTCCAGTTACTACATGTCTGTCACAAGAACTCACTTTGACGAGAGTAAAATATCAATTGAAATTGAAACTCAAAAATGAAATGAAATCAAACTCATGAGTAATTGAAATGCATTAAAGAAAATGAATTGACTCAAGACTTTAGATATATAGGAATAAGAATTAGAATGTTGAATATGCGCATATAGTTTAAGGTGTGTGCGACGTGACATGGAAAAAGAAATAATAAACTATAGTTTAATAATAAGGTACATGTTGTCATTTAGGACATATAATACTTAGCATAAAACAATTTGATGTGCTCACATGCATATGTGTGTGACATTAGAAAATTTAAATCATGGACACTTTAAATAATTTTTTTAGCTAAGACAATCAAACAATTAAGCACATAAGGTACCTAAGGTACCAAATCGACTATAGACTAAGTCTAAGGGTCTGATAACCTATCTTAATTCCCTATAGTAATTGGCTCTGATACCAATCTGTCACACCCCGACCCGCAGCGGAATGGTACGGGGCATGATGATTGCCCATAGCTTATGACAATATTATAAGTTTAATATTTAAAGTCACCAAATTAAATTTTGTCACACGTAACATAGAATTCAAATATTAATGTCAAGTTACAAAATCAAATAAATAAAAGCAACATATCATAGCCGGTTTATTACTAAGGCAATCCTACATGTCTTCAACTCAAAATCCGCCCACCCTTGTGTACCTGTATCACGCGTAAAAGACTTTTGGGTCAACAAACATGTTGGTGAATAGATTCGGTTTTTTAATTTAAAACGTTTTTGGTTTATTAATTTTAGAAAACCTTATTTTATAACATGCATTATCAAATGTGAAACTAGGTCTTTCAATATAATAAGAATTAAACACATAACTCATAAACAACACAAACATAACAATATTAGTAACCATAGACACATAGTGTCACGACCCCCGACCCACCCTGGACGGAATCGGGAGTCGCGAACAGCCCAGCGGTACCGGTGATTATTTTGAAAACGTTGCAGCGGAAATTTCATCAGAACCGTTTTAGAAAACACCGGATTTTATTTATTAAATAGATGGGATAAACCCATGTTTTACAATGGTAGCTTTAATAAAGATAAATTTTATTTAATTTAATAAAGTAAGCCACTTCTTGATGCCTTTCAGTGCCGTATCCATCTTTTACTCCAATCTACTGTAATTACCTGAAAAGTGTTTTAAAAAGGTTTTGTCAGCGGGAAATACTGAGTGAATCATTCTATTTTGCATAATGATGCATAGTTATTAATTACAGCATAAGAGCGATTACAATGGCTTCTATCTTATTTTTATCTGGCGTCCTGTCACAATGGTGACAAGTCACAATGGTGACGATGGTCATACCACTATTAGATCAATGAACCTAAATAGTGATGATTATCCCTGTAGGTCAATGAACCTAACAGTGATTATCCCGAGTAGGTCAATGAACCTAACTGGGAGAAATTAGTAATGTGCACAATACCCCACTAACCAGTAATTCAAGATATCCACGACTTAGTCCCTGTAATTATAACCTTGAAAATAATTTGAGGTATTGTAAAATAGTTGATAAAAAGAGAATGACTCACATTATAAGCATGCAGATTCATACGGCCAAAGTTACAGATAAGCCTCAATATATTGCAGATTTATACAGGCAAAACTTAGCCTATTGATTAACCTTGTAACCTAGTGCACACGAACTAGGTAGATAACTTAATACAACATTTACGATAACTCACGAGATAAAACCCTCACAACGAATGACAAAGTGCAATACTTAGAAATTCAGCGGATTCACAACGAATGACAGAGTATAGTCCGAGTTTGAACAGCACTCAAACATTCAAGTCGAAATCACGATGAATAACAAAGTATAAACTCAATTTGAGCGGCACTTAAACATCCATTGGATAGTTTAATCGATCGGACATTGAATCGTAGCAGCGACCGAGTTAATACCCTATTCTGCAGCACCCCGCTATACTAATTAGTGATTTGTGTGTGTTAATTGTGAGTATTTGGACGATAACTTCGTGCCAGAGTCGAATTTTATCGTCGAATGAACAACAGAATGCGATTGCCAATGCCTGCTATTTATACAAGAATTTTGATTAGCTTACGGACCGTAACAAATATTCCTTACGGTCCGTAAGGGACACCTTTTCTCCATAGAGTCGCCACGTGTGGGAGTAGGCCTGCTGAGTCAACGGAATCGATAAATTAAATTTTGACAACGTTTTATAAGGATAATCGTTGAGTAGGGAATGCCCCCTTGAGTTTTAGGGGCCCTGATCCTGATTCTGATTGTTCTGAAATTTGTAAGGTTTATGCAGAATTACTTGGGTTTTTCAATTAGGGTTTCCTTTTGGTTAAATTAAAATAAGAAATAGTATTTTTAATGAGAGTTGTTATATCAGGGGTCCGGGTTTATACTTACGGAACATTTTTAGGACGTTTTTGTGTGAGTCGTTACATTCTCCCCACCTTAATAAAAATCTCGTCCTCGAGATTTACTGGAATACTTTTTCTTTATCTCAGATTCCAGCTCCCAAGTATATTTGGGTTATGATATTTCTTTTAGATTTATGTCATATTTGAGTCAACAAAATGACACAGATTAAATATCAAATTTTGTGAATAAGAGTTGTACCATAAGTAGGACTTAATGGTTTATCTGAATTAGTTCAAGAATTCAATGTTAAATGAATGGGATGAAATGATATAAATTTCCAAAGTGACTAGGTTCAAGCCAAAAGATATATGATCAATAGATATTTAAAATGGATGTGAAGAACTTTTTAGAATAATAAAAATTCTTTGTCAAAAGAAAGCTTACTTTGATGGGCAACTGAGGAAGATTTAGAATTGACAGATTCCAAATGAAATAAAAGTATGAAAAATGATTTGTCAAATATTAAATTATGATATGAGAAAATCAATGTGCTGAAATGAGTGAATTACGAATATACATCAAAAAGACAATAGAGTTAGTGTATCATTAATTAAAGTTCCAAGTTGTTTTAATTGTGAAATAATGTGATAGTACACTATTAGTGACTCTATTTTTCATACTATGTTCTAGAGATTGAAATATAGTAAGAACAGGTTGTTTTGGTATTACTAACCATTATTTTATATTTGTAAAACAAATATATATTATTTGTGTTCCTATCTGAACCGTATTTTATATATCAAATATAAATATTATGTAATATATATTATTTGTTACATATAAATGGTTACTGCTTTTAAATTTTAGTATTTTACTATACTATGTAAAATAACTTATTTGTAATATATATTACAAAATTCCGTAATGAAGTTATTATATTTACAAAATATTTTAGTATTTTTGTAAAAGAAATCACTATTATTTATAATGTTTTATTTGTCCCTTTTATTTTATGAAAATATGTCTTCTCCAAAGTATATATATTTTCATATATAATTAAAATTTACTAAATAAGTATGATGACTTAATTTATATGTATTAACTAGTCATTATCATGGTGAATATTGGTTAGTGCTGCCTTGTTTAAGCATAGGTGATCAGTCCATGCCTAACTAAGGCTAGGCTATCCAATACTTGCCTTTGATAATAATCCTAGTATTTAAAAATAATCTTAATACTACTACTATTAATATAAAATTATCAATAATAAATAACTGAACGTAAATTTAAATGAGAATATACTTCAAATTTTTTTTATATATTTATATATAAAAATATACATTCTTTACCTCAAAGGTTTAACAAGAATATAGTAATACTATTTTATAAATTAGGTAATCACTTATGTAAGTTTCCAAAATAACCTTCATATAATGTTTTTCAATTGAATATGTTAAAGCAATAATTATCATGAAAGACTTGATTGATATTGTAATAACTATTAAGTGATATACCGAAATATGAATTTGGGTATTATTATTTGAGCACATGATTATTTTAAGATTCCTTGTATAGAATAAAAACAAAGTGGATTTAATATAAATATTTAAATGATTAAATCCGAGATTAACGAAATCTTCAGATTTTGTGAAAATGTCACCTCAAAGTGATTGTGATCATAGAAATGATTTAGTGAAGTCGAGGGTCACACAAGCAGGTTATAGTTCAAGAGAATTGAAATGCTTGTTAGGATTATTCCGAATATGATGGTTTTAATTCATCATATCGAATTTTGAATTGAATATATAATACGAGCAAGTTCAAACAATTGAACTTGGTTTAAACGAAACGAGTTTAAATAAGAAAGTTCGGACATGGTCATAACAGAAACCATGGATGCCAAAGAAAATTGAGTTTTTCAAAAATTTATTGGCTTGATATTAAGAGTCATTGTTTAGCAATAATGCGGTTCATCGTGCCAAAATCAAGTTTAACTAAAGGATATTTGAGTTTGGATAAAACGATAAATTAGAATGAAGCCCTCCAGTAGAATTCAGAATTTAAACGAACCACATGCGCAACAAACGGTGCATGTGTAACATGTGGATTTACCAAGAAATGAAATGAATCAATATTCGCTATTATGAAATAAATTCTCCTGGTATGATGACCGTTAGGAAAAGTAAAAAAATGCGAAAGTCAACTTATTATATGCAGAAGTCAGAATTTTCAACAAAAGAAATATAAGAACTTCTATCTGGAATTTCGAGTGATAACCGTTATTAAATGACATTACCAGAGAATGTCAAATAAAATAAAATGAAATAGGGAATTTGCAAAAGTATATGACTCCTTTTTCAGAGATAATAATTATGATTCTGATTAGACTGTGCACTGATAGTTGTGAAATCTTGTTACAACGTACCTCAACGAGATTCAGGTTGCTTGTAGGATCGCATGATAGAGTGCTTCCTTTTAATTAGTAGTTCTTCTATTTGACGGAATTAGCATTGGTGTCATCGTGCCTAATTATATTTTCCAAAGATCTTGCTTTGGAAATCGTGTGATATACTTCAACTTCTGTGGATTTAAATTTTCATGTGTTTTCTGGTGCACTAGCACAACTTTATATGCTTCTTACTTGCGTTAATAGTTTATGATAACGTATTGGGAATTCTTATACTTTTGATGGTGTTTTAACTTAAAGGATTTCCATTGTTTATTTTATCACACGAATTCCGAAACAGATGATCAAACGAAATAATGTTTGTTATCGGAAAAGAGATTCCTGATAAAGATTTCTAGACACAGATACTTGTGTTTTATTCCAAATTAACTTTTGGAATTTCTTATAGATATATATATCTATATAATCATATATTTCACATGCTGAAATAAACATATCATCTATCAGGTCAATGTATTTAACATATTTATATTTCAAAAACTAGTCAGATATCTGGTCATGATACTATTTAGGGAAATCTTGTCACTCTTTGACATATTATATACCCCGTCTTATCCGATTCACGCCGGAGCGGTAACCTCAGTATATCCGGACAAACTGGAGAGTCTGCTACACCATACCCAGTCTTGCCGGAAAAATTTTTCTATTTCCCATAAATAGTATCTTTTTAAAAGTGCCTATCTTATTAGGGCTTTTATTCAGAATTAAGGAAATTTGTATTTCCGTAACATATCTTATTATTATATTGACCACTAGACGATTCCTGTGACAGTGTCAATTTACTATTGATCATTCTCTCAACTAGTGCTTTTGGTCATGTCACTGTTGATCATTCTCTCAACTAGTGACTCTGGACTTAGTTGTCCCGTGACATTACTTCATCAATTACTTATGGCACACCAAAATTCCATCATATTTATTTGCACAAGTACTTAGCTTATCGTGAAGCTAATACTAAGGCATTTCTTAAGTTCAAGTCTAAATGCTACCAGTTAACAGCAATCTCCTAACTCTTTTATATAAATTTAGGTATTATTATCACAACACCTAAAGGCTTAAAGCAGTGGCTCTTTGAGTTGGCTCTGATACCACCTTCTGTCACGACCCCCGACCCACCCTGGACGGAATCGGGAGTCGCGAACAGCCCAGCGGTACCGGTGATTATTTTGAAAACGTTGCAGCGGAAATTTCATCAGAACCGTGAGTTAGGAAAAATATCAGAGTTTAGAAAACACCGGATTTTATTTATTAAATAGATGGGATAAACCCATGTTTTACAATGGTAGCTTTAATAAAGATAAATTTTATTTAATTTAATAAAGTAAGCCACTTCTTGATGCCTTTCAGTGCCGTATCCATCTTTTACTCCAATCTACTGTAATTACCTGAAAAGTGTTTTAAAAAGGTTTTGTCAGCGGGAAATACTGAGTGAATCATTCTATTTTGCATAATGATGCATAGTTATTAATTACAGCATAAGAGCGATTACAATGGCTTCTATCTTATTTTTATCTGGCGTCCTGTCACAATGGTGACAAGTCACAATGGTGACGATGGTCATACCACTATTAGATCAATGAACCTAAATAGTGATGATTATCCCTGTAGGTCAATGAACCTAACAGTGATTATCCCGAGTAGGTCAATGAACCTAACTGGGAGAAATTAGTAATGTGCACAATACCCCACTAACCAGTAATTCAAGATATCCACGACTTAGTCCCTGTAATTATAACCTTGAAAATAATTTGAGGTATTGTAAAATAGTTGATAAAAAGAGAATGACTCACATTATAAGCATGCAGATTCATACGGCCAAAGTTACAGATAAGCCTCAATATATTGCAGATTTATACAGGCAGAACTTAGCCTATTGATTAACCTTGTAACCTAGTGCACACGAACTAGGTAGATAACTTAATACAGCATTTACGATAACTCACGAGATAAAACCCTCACAACGAATGACAAAGTGCAATACTTAGAAATTCAGCGGATTCACAACGAATGACAGAGTATAGTCCGAGTTCGAACAGCACTCAAACATTCAAGTCGAAATCACGATGAATAACAAAGTATAAACTCAATTTGAGCGGCACTAAAACATCCATTGGATAGTTTAATCGATCGGACATTGAATCGTAGCAGCGATCGAGTTAATACCCTATTCTGCAGCACCCCGCTATACTAATTAGTGATTTGTGTGTGTTAATAGTGAGTATTTGGACGATAACTTCGTGCCAGAGTCGAATTTTATCATCGAATGAACAACAGAATGCGATTGCCAATGCCTGCTATTTATACAAGAATTTTGATTAGCTTACGGACCGTAACAAATATTCCTTACGGTCCGTAAGGGACACCTTTTCTCCATAGAGTCGCCACGTGTGGGAGTAGGCCTGCTGAGTCAACGGAATCGATAAATTAAATTTTGACAACGTTTTATAAGGATAATCGTTGAGTAGGGAATGCCCCCCTTGAGTTTTAGGGGCCCTGATCTTGATTCTGATTGTTCTGAAATTTGTAAGGTTTATGCAGAATTACTTGGGTTTTTCAATTAGGGTGTCCTTTTGGTTAAATTAAAATAAGAAATAGTATTTTTAATGAGAGTTGTTATATCAGGGGTCCGGGTTTATACTTACGGAACGTTTTTAGGACGTTTTTGTGTGAGTCGTTACACATAGAGATTCAAGCCCCGAAAGGCGAATCTGCGAAACAATGATGGCGATACCGAGTTCGACCCATGGCCGTGGGGAACCGGTCAGCCAGGTGGATCCACGCGAAACCTGTGACACAAAGCGAGTAACACATAGATGCACGTATAGAGAAACAATAGAAATTAGCAACAAGTGACACATAGAAACACATCGAAAAGCATGTTATCAAGTTAAATAATGAATTTGAAATCGAGCACGAGATACACCCCAAAAAGAGTTAATGGCAAAAGGGGAAAAGAGTCGAATCTACTCACAGGTTGCGAAGAAACAATCCACGAGAATTACCGCACGAGCTTACGAGATGGGACAAATGACTAAATCACCCTAGAATAAATATAACCTAGATTTTAAATAATGAAACAACAACAATGGGTCTAGTGATTCGACTTCTTGGTTTGGGAACTTTTGTTTTGCAAATTTATAAATCATAATTTAAAGAAAATCAAGTTATATTACTAGTCAAAAATAAATAATTATGATTACGACGAGATTAAAACATATCTATATATTAATAACTATAATTCTCAAGATCTTATTGATTCGAAAATTTATAAATATATATAGAATTAAAATCTAATTTTTAAAATCATCGATTTATTAAAAATACCCAAACTTGTACTTTATAATTTAATTACATATTATTGGATAATCAACAAAATTTATATAATTCATAAAAATTCCATGATATCATAATCCTCCAAAATTATCAGAAATATTATTCATGAATCTTGTTCAATGAATTTCTAATTTTTATATAATTCTTATTAAATAAATAGTGCTAAAATTTCATAATGATTCCTGTAGAAGTCCAAAAATTAGATGAACTAATATAATATGATATAGAACAGTAGGGTAAATTCAATTTCACTAAAATAGGTGTATAAGATCAAAAGCCCCAATTTCAAGAACTCAAGAACCCTAGTTTCATCAAGAATTCAATTCGGATTCCTAGAGACTTAAAATACAGAAATTGACAATATGGAATTGTAGAGCATGAAAAATAAATAAGTTTAGGCTTTGGAATCACCTGATTTGGATAAGAATTGAAGAAGATATCGTCGTGTGAAGTTATGAGCCCTAGAATGATCTTTGTTCAAATTCGGGATGTAGATGCAATGAAATAAATCAGTGGGGTTTTGCATGGTTTGATCTAGATAATAAGTTATATCAGTTCTGGAGGTTAATTTTACGAAAAAGATGAAAACCAAATTTCATGTTCTTCACAAGCTTTAATGGAGGTTTTAATTTGTGTAAATGGGATTGGGTTGAAGTCCGTATGGATCGATTCGGTGATATTACGTTAATTTCTCCATAAAAACCGAGTTAAATGCGACTAGTTTGAAGGCGAATCGTCGAGGAACCAAGGAGACGGGTCGGGTCGAGTTATGTGTGTATGCATTTGAAGAGAATAAGAGAGGAAGAAGAAACAGTTCATTTCAGGTTGTATATTAATATAATTCGAACTGAGAATAACCACAATAGGTAATGTAGTCCAGTTGGTCAACTGCATGTTATGTTAAGTATGTGGTTCTGGGTGCGAACCCCGGTCCACACGTTTTTTTTCTTTCTCCATTACAAGTTTCATGTAATTATACTTCAACCCCTGTTCTTATATATTAATTGCTAACTGCACTAACTCTATTACCAACTTTGTTAACTTATTCTTTATATAAAACTAACTAATTAACCAACTTAGTTAATTAGCATTACCTAATAAATACTAACTTAACTAGGTTTACTAACCTAGTTAGTTAACTTGTTTTATAATATATAATTTCCATAAATTACAAAAACAACTTCTTAACTTGTAACTTTAATATTTTGACGGTTTTAATCCCTTTAAGTTAAAAACTTGTTTTAACCACCAATTTTAACGTAGTTAATTATTTACCTTATAACAATTAACCGAGTTAACTGAGTCTCACATATAAACCTCCACTTTTATTCCGGTTTTAATCCAGCGTGATACGTGGCGATTACTTAAAATATATATATATATATATATATATATTAACAATTCTTATTTTTATTTTATTGATAAGGGTCCGGTTTTACAATCCGGGTCGGATTTCGGAGACCCGATTTTGACGGATGTTACATTTATCTTCTTGATTCGTGAGATAGATTTGAGCCAAAATAGCAACAATCCCATTCAGCTCCGTTAATTATATATTTGATGAAGGTGCTCGATGCCATTGCCACTCAATTCTATCAGCCGAACCCGGTATTCTCAGTTTATCATTAACCAAGCATCCCTTATGTTAGGGATAGAATTTCATGGCATATGGATCACGGATCCTCAGTTCAGTTTGAATTAAGGATCCTCAGGAGACGCTGCGAGAATAAGGATCCAGGATCCTCATTGTTATTCTGAACTAACGATTGTTTCCATCACCTTTTGGCTTGTTTTGCAGATATGTTTCGAAGAGGACTTATTCCATCCGAGATTCCAGGGGAATATGCTTTCCATTTTCAACATATGCACAGGCTGATGACCGTTGGTGGTGATCGTGGGTGAAGGGCTGATTTTTCGGATAGTTAGTTAGGATATTTTTAGCTAAGATAAGAGGGGTATTGAGCTTATTTTTAGAAACAACTTGCACTTCTCGAAACACACATTATTTCTGCTGCCAACTCTCGAATACACACACACTAGAAATCATTGTATCAAGATCAATACTTCAGAAGTTGTAAACTTGTTTGTTTAAACTTCTATGATGATCTTGTCATGACCCCTTGCAGGAATCTTGATGAAGTAAGAATCAGGGCCCTCAGATTCATCCGTTTAGAGGATGATAAAAGGATCCAGGAGAGACTGTCAGGATCCTCTAAGCAGGAAAAGCAAGGATCCTACTTCAGGAACAACAAATCCAAATCATATAACAAGTCTGATAATCAAAATGTGCATGCAGTGGAGCAAGAAGAGGATGATGAAGATTATCCACCCATTTCTGAATATTGCTTTGCTGTTGATAATAATGAACTAATCCTTGCAATGCAGAACTTAGGTGAGAAAACAAGATGGCCCAGAAAGAGTGATAAGCCAGCTGCCACAAAAGACAAATCCAAATGGTGTGCATATCATGAAGATTTCGGCCATCTCACTGATGAATGCATAGCACTCAGGAAAGATATTGGTTACTTGTTAAGCAAAGGGCATTTGAAGGAGTTGTTTAGAAGAAAGAAGTCAAGGATCCAGGATCCTGAAAAGATCCCTGAAAGAGCTCCTGCTCCCCCAGCTGATGCACAAATTATCAACTTCATATCTGGTGGATCAGACATATGTGGTACTTCCTTTTCAGCAGCCAAGAGGCATGCTAAAGAGACAAAGATGGATAATGGAGATAGGCCCATTCGAACCTCGATCCTTACACAGGAGAAAGTTATATCCTTTGATGAGGATGATCGTGTGGATATTCAGGATCCTCATCATGATGGTCTTGTTTTTACATTGTTTATATCTAATCATTTTGTTCGCAAGATTTTGATAGATGGAGGAAGCTCAATGAACATCATTCAACTTGATGTCCTCAAGAAGATGAACATCCCCGAATAAGAAATTATCCCAAGATCGTCAGTTCTTGTGGGATTCAGTGGAGAAACCAAGAACACATTGGGGGAGATAAGACTTCCCATTTACATAGAGGGAGTTAATTCTTTTCAAAAATTTTGTGTTATAGATTGCTTATCATGTTGCAATGTTATCCTTGGCAGCCCATGGATACATGACATGAAAGCGGTTCCATCTACATACCATCAATGTGTGAAACTCCCTACTCCATGGGGTGTGGTGAAGATTGAAAGTGACCAACAAGAAGCCAAGAATTGTTATACTTCATCAATGAAGCCAGCCTCAAGACCTAGGGAGAAATAGCCATTAAAGTATCCTCCAAGAGATGTCATGGAGGCAAGAGAACAAGATGTGAAAGATATCCTGATGGATCCTCAGGATCCTGAATCCAAAGTCTTTATAGGATCCGGGATCCTCAATGACATCGAACAGGATCTAGTATCCTTCCTCAAGAGGAGAAAAACAACCTTTGCCTGGAAGCATGAGGACATGACAGGTATTTCTAAAGATATTATCACTCATAAACTTGGCATTGACAGGTCATTCAAACCCATACATCAAAAGAGGAGAAAGTTTGCACCTGAGAGGAATAGAGGCAAGTCCAGAGCAAATCAAGGCGATTGTGAACATTTAGAAAGGACCATGAAGGTACTGAACATCCTGTGTATTATGTAAGTAAAAGTTTGCTTGATGCTGAATCCAGGTATTCACAATTAGAAAAACTTATCCTTGCTTTAATTATGGCATCTACTAAATTACGCCATTATTTTGAAACTCATGCTATTATCGTTAACACTAACTTTCCAATTAAGAATGTTCTCAGGAAACCTGAAATGTCAGGTAGGATGGCAAAATGGGCAGTAAAGCTTAATGCTTATGATATAAGATATGAACCAAGAACTGCCATTAAATCCCAAGCCTTGGCTGACTTGGAAGTTCAACAGCTTGAAGAGACTAAGGATCCTTGGATACTCTTCACAGATGGGGCTTCAAATATCAAAGGAACTGGACTAGTCATACTACTAAAATCGCCACAGGGGACATAATACCCCACTCAATCGCTTGTGAGTTTCAAACTACTAATAATGAGGCTGATTATGAAGCCTTAATAGCTGGTTTGCAAATTGCCAAGCACATGAGGATCAGGTATCTTGAGGTAGATGCAGATTCATTGTTAATTACTAACTACTTTAATGGTTCTTATGTTGTTAAAGGTGAAAGACTAATCAAATATCTAGAGATAGTCAAGAAATTAGCAGACTCTTTTTCTTCTTTTAGTTTGACACAGGTACCCAGGGAAG
The DNA here is from genome assembly GCA_030545235.1 of Helianthus tuberosus. Lineage (NCBI taxonomy): Eukaryota > Viridiplantae > Streptophyta > Magnoliopsida > Asterales > Asteraceae > Helianthus > Helianthus tuberosus. Next base: position 163,562,460 of record CM060450.1, read on the forward strand.
AAAATGCAGAAGCTGATGCTTTAGCCAACCTTGGATCATCATTGAAGATTCCAGAGGATATTAAAATTCCCATCATCCATATCTTGACTCCTGTTATTGAGGATCACACAACTATGGAAATAGTGGAGGATTCTGCAATCATACCTAGTGATGATGCACAGTCACATTCAGGATCCTGAATCCTTCCAATCATGAGATATATACAACATGAAGAGATTCCTACAGGAGAAAACCCAGAGCTTTCAAAGTCAAGGTATCTCAATTTACAATATTAAATAACATGTTATATAAACGATCTCTTGCAAGTCCATATCTAAGGTGCATCGAGGATCCTGAAATTCAAGAAGTCCTAAAGGATTTTCATGAAGGATATTGTGGAAACCACACTGGGGGCAGAGCACTGTTCTCAAGGATCCTTACAACACAATACTATTGGCCTACTATGAAGAAGGATGCTGTGGATTATGCAAAGAAGTGTGATGCCTGTCAAAGACATAGCAATATCCTTTATCAACCAGCGGAGCTCCTGCATCCTATATCCTCTTCTTGGCCATTCATGAGATGGGGAATGGATATAGTTGGCAAACTTCCCAAAGCACCATGAGGAAAAGTGTTTATGCTTACTATGACTGATTACTTTTCCAAGTGGATAGAGGCTGAAGCATTTGCTTAAGTCAGAGAAAAAGAAGTGATATCCTTTATTAAAAGAAACATCATTACTAGATTTGGCATACCTTCTGAAATTGTTTGTGATAATGGATCCCAATTTATTGGGAGTAGAACCACTAACTTTTGTGACAACTGGGGGATTAAGATGATAACATCAACACCAGTCCACCCACAAGCTAATGGTCAAGCAGAATCTAACAAGATCATCATCAACAACATGAAGAAGAAGTTTGGATCCAAGAAGGGAAAATGGGCCGAAGAGCTACCATATGTGTTATGGGCTGATAGAACAACTCCCAAGAATGCTACTGGCCAGACTCCATTTTCTTTAGTGTTTGGAGCAGAATCAGTGATCCCTACAGAGATGGTAGTCCCTACCGCAAGAACAAGCATCCGTGATCCTGAAGGAAATGCTGAAAACTTGGTTCAAGATTTGGATACTATAGAAGAACTCAGGGATTTGGAAAGGATAATATTGGCTAGCTATCAACAAAGGATGGCTGGGGCTTATAACAAGAATGTCAGGATCAGAAAGTTTCAAGTTGGTGACATGGTTTTGAGGAAAGCATTCCAAAATACCACAAATCCTGCTGATGGCAAGTTAGCACCAAAGTGGGAAGGCCCCTATCTTATTGAAGCTGAGGCAGGAAAGGGGGTATATCGTTTATTAACAATGGAAGGCGATTTGTTACCAAGAGCTTGGAATGCTGTCCATTTGATGAGATACTTCATGTAAGAAGGATCCAGGATCCTTGGTCATCTTCATATCTGGTACACATTAAGGATCCTTAGAGGATTTATGATCCTCCTTTTGGTAATGATTTGATTTTGATTTATCTAATTCTTTAATTTACTTGATTATAAGGAGAAGCATCTAGAATCCTTTATCCTTTTTTCACTAAGTTATGAGTTTTGCAGAAGTTGGTGCATCTGTGACAAAGGATCAAGTATTCATCAAAGTCTCCTAAGTCTTTGGGTTTATCCCCAGTTTTTTGGGCTTGTCCCCAGTTTAAGGTATCTACTACCTTCTACGAATCAGGTTCTTACACCTTCGTCAGTTGCGCACTATTATCCTAATGCAGTTAAAGGCAATGGGACCAGTACCCGCTTTAGGGGCTGACAATTTCATTGTACAGGCTGTATTTAGGATCCTAAGTATAATGGTAGACGTACCATACATCCGTTCCTAAGGTTTCTAATGTTTTCACATTAGCTAAGGTTTTGGCATCTTCATGTCACTAAGTTTGGATAGTCACCAGTATGGGCCATACTCCAGTTTACACAAGATCCTTTGGGCTTGTCCCCAGTTTTTTGGGCTTGTCCCCAGTTTATTGGGCTTGTTCCCAGATTGTTGGGCTTGTCCCCAGATACTAACTCTCTCTTTTACAGTTGGCTTAGTCCCAAGTTATATCTCATTTCAGGTTTCCAGTGCTAAACAGTTAAGGATCCTGGATCCTAACTTTATACAAGGGTTTGTCTTTTAGTTATCACAATTGTAAGTGTCAAGGATATATGACCCTAACTTGGATTCTTTGGTATGATCCTCATTAACTTTAATTTTATTCTTGATTTATCAATGTTATCCTTATTCTTTGACAACAGGATATATGATCCTAAAGTTATCTTACTTTTTAAACTTTTCGACTAAAGGATATTTGATCCTTGATCATATCCTAAACTTTTTGACATAAACTGATTTTTATACTTTCACTATTACCTTGTAAATTCAAAGAATTATGCAATAACAATTGAAAATCAAACATATGAAAGGTAAACAACACAAAGATAGTCAAAAGGTTAAAGTTTTATTTATTTATCCATAGTTAACCCTTTTAGAGGTTGTCAAAATTGCCTACCCAAACATCTACCAGCAAAACGTGGCCCGTCCGCTTGGGTAGGCAAAGGGTGTCTATACTAAAAAGTTCTAAGTCATGCAGGAAATCAAAAGACGAGGGGCATCAAAGGCAAACAGAAGGAACCATCCACCTTTGCTACCCCCTATTGTTCAAGGATCAGTGATCCTTAACCCTAAAAACTATTGTTTAGTTACAGACCATAATTGTTTGAAGTAAAAACACCATAATTCAAAAACCATAAAAAATGGGCTCCGGCCGCGTCTAGAAATATCCATCATCGCCCATTGATGCAGCTTACACCTTCGCTGCCTCCACCACCTTCTCACCATCGCCACCAGCTGCCACCTCAGGATCCTTCAACCCACTACCTCCGGCTTCACCAGCTGCTGCTCCCTCAGATTCATCCTCATCATCCAGCTCAGCCAGCCTTTGCTTGCAAGCCTCTTGGTCCCATTCAGCTTTGTCAAAGGCAGGATCCTCAGCCTCCTTAGCCATTTGCAGCTTGATCTTCAGCATGGCGAAGCCCCTTCCATGACTTCTGCCTTCTCTTGATGGGCTGTGATCTGAGCCAAGACCAGTTCCTTCTGCAGCAGGTTCACCTCTTTTTCAAGGGATGATATCTTCTTATCTTTGGCAAGGAACATCTGCTGGAAGTCCAGGTTTTTCTGCTCAGCCTCTGCCAGATGTTGATCAAGGAGGATCTGAACCTCAGCAAATTTCTGCACAAAGAGAGTAAGCAGTCAGGATCCTTTGTCCTCAGAAAAGAAAGTTCAAGTTTAAGGATTTAGGATCCTTACCTCGGAGATGTATTCCTGGAGCTGATGTTCAATGAGAGGGAGGCCTTCAGTGGGCTCAGCAGTCTTTCTCTTCTTGGCACCCTTGCCCCTTGTGCTCATGCTCTTAGGGTTCAGGATGCTTGGGCTTGCAACCAGCTCCTTTTTGAGAGACCTTGAGGAGGCATACTCTTGAAGATCACTTACGCTGAACCTGGAAGCAGACTTTGAGGATTTTCCGGCGCCTACAAGCATAAGAAACATATAAGTATTCATATTTTTACCAAATATTTGTATCTATATATATATACATGTGTGGATACTTACTTGACATGGTGGATGAAACTTCTACTGGATCCTTTGATTTTGGTGGATAGGTTCTGATTGGAGGGTCAAGCTTCCAGAAAGCTTCAATTCTCTCTTGGGTGGCAGGTGATTCTTGAATATGTGACAGAGTTATTGCTGCAAAGACAAAAATAAAGGATCAGTTATGCTCAATAGAAAATAAAAATCCTTACCGCTTATCCTAATCTAAGGATCCAATATCCTACCATCGGTGTTCCACTTTTTGGGAAGTAGTTTCCCATCTGGAACAGAATCCCTCCTCATGAAGAAGAATTGATTACTTCAGTTAGTGTCGTTTTTGGTGGCATTCAAGATTGGGCGAGGCTGGTCAGGTTTAGATTTGAAAAGGTATCGGTATGAACCATGACTCATAAGATTGTATAACTGACTCAATTTAGACATCCCTATGTCGATGCCCTCTAGCTCAACTATGTGCTCAAGTGTATATAGGATCCTCCACATCATTGGCATGGCTTGTATGTAGCATAAGCCGGTAAGTGTGAAGAATCCCTGTGTTAGAGCAGGGAAAGGGTAGGTGAATCCGATCAGAAAAGGGGTTGCCGGAAAAGTGATCCATGTGTCTGAGACACAGTCACTTTTGGTAGAGGAGTCGAAGGGCCTGAATATTGTGCCATTGGGGAAACAGGGGCGTAACCGATCGATATCAGGGTCTGTGAATCGGCATAGCTCCATTGAAGGGTTTTTGGTTAAACCCTGACTCTTCAATGGGCTATTGTGATCAGGATTTTTGGCAGGTGAGGATCGAAGGGTCATCTTCGCCATCGATTTTGAAGAACAGAGGATCAGAGAAGAGAAGATCAAAGAAAAAGGAGGAGAGAATGCCTGCTTGGATCTTCGGATGAGGATTTAAATGAGAGAAGTCTCGAATTTAAATGCAATTTGGTCCTTATCTCTAATCCTATATATAATGATTGTTATTGCAGGTGGTGACTGTTGATGACTGATGTGTGTAAAATGCAACATATAAATTACATCAAATGAGGCATAAAACTAACCCTTTTTAGTACTAATGTTGAAAAAAGTGTGATTTTGTCTTTCTTTTGTATTTTTAGGATTAAATGAGCGCAAATAAACAAAAGAAGCAAAAATACAGCTAAATCTAACATAAACACAAGAAAAGGAATAAACGTGGCATGCCCAACCCCTCGACAACATCTTCCCAAGCAAAAACAAGAGATCAGAAGGCTGAACACGCCCCATGCCTAGCGGACACGGGGGCGTGCCCAAGTGTCTGCAGAAAAGACAAAGTTGTAGAAGTTTCAATTTCCCAACACGGGGGCGTGCCCAGCTCAACACGGCCGTGGTCAACGCTAAGATTCACAGAATCCAAGCAAATCTTGATAGTACAGATACGCTTCTGCACACGGTGCCGTGCCCAGCGGACACGGGGGCGTGGTCAACAAATGCAGACAAACTGCAATTAATGAAGAAAGAGAAAGTCGATGGACACGGGGCCGTGCCCAATGGACACGGGGCCGTGTCCGGGCTTCTGTGCAGGCTATAAATAGAGGTGCTTGGTTCACTTCAAAAGCATCCCTTGGCAAACCACCTCTCTCCCACTTCACCAACACTCCACCACCATCACAACACCCACATCCACCACCATCATCCATCATCCATCATAGAGTGTGTGTGGAGTAGTCTCGGGATCCAAGATTGATAAGAGTTCTTGACAATCAAAGGCCATGTTTGCCTAAGTCTCTTACATCACTTGGTGAAGACAAGCATTTAGTGTAATACTTTTGTTTTTTAATCTTTTCGCACTTTTTATTTGGTTTTGTATTAATGACTTTAATAACTAGTTTCTTATGTTGAAGGTGAAATTTCCTTATCATTTGTCCATGGTGTCTTAGCGTTATTTTACTGTCTATATAAAATAAAAGATTTACATCATTCATATCTCTACGGTCTATATAGAGATATGTTGGCTACCTGGTCGGGGGTTAAGGGAATGGTTTGGTAAGGTTCTTGCCTTGTTCAGTGTATAGATCCTACAAGGACCTGGGTCAAGCTTACTAGGACCTCCTTCAATACCCACTGGTATTGGATGGCGGGGGTGCGAATGGCTTGATCCCCTCATATGTAAACCACTATTAATACATTAACCCGGCTACTTGGGATTGTATCCCTGCTGACTCAAACCACTTAGCCGAGGGTAAGGTCACCTTCAAAAGAGGGGCCTACCACATTACGCATTAATAACTTAATTATTTATCTTTCAATAATCCAACCCTTTAGGATTGTATCCTTGCTGACTCAAACTACTGGGTTGAGGGTAACGTCACCTTCAAAAGAGGGGCCTACTACTATAACTAAGATAATCTCTTAAAAAGTGCAAAAGTGCGGAAAACATCAAAGGTTACACTAAAGGCGAGTCGGATCCAAGTGATTCATCTTGTCTTTCTGTTTTATTTTTATTTTTATTTTCAGCATTTTTAGTTTTTATTTTCATGTTAAAACCCTTTTTTCCAAAATTTTGATTTGATTAGACGTTGAGGATAAACCGATATAAAAAGCTCTTGTGTCCTTGACGACCTCGGTATCTTACCAACGCTATACTACGCTCACGATGGGTGCACTTGCCCATATGTGTGTTTAGTGTTAGTAGAACATCATGTTTTATAAATTTAAAACTTGACTAAAGTGTTAAAAAGGGCTAAAAATATATACAAAATTATATCACACCTAACGCACATCAAGTTTTTGGCGCTGTTGCCGGGGACACAAGGATTTTAAGAAAGTTAGGAATCAACGGTCTAATCGTTTTTCTTATTTTTTCTGTTTTTTTAGGATTTTTCTAGAATTTTCAGCTTCTGTAGAGCTCAGCACGGGCCATGCCCGCAGAACACGCCCCGTGCCCAATCTTTGGTACTAGCAATCCTGTTTTAAGTCAGATAGTAGCTGAACACGGGGCCATGCCCAATAAACACGCCCCGTGCCCAAGTATTAGATACTGAAAACAGAACCGTAAGATCCCGACGGTTGGTAATTTCTGACACAACCATGAGTGATACTGATTTTTTTACTTCCGCTCCTCTTATGGTATGTGGTGTCAAATATGTGGCAGAACTCATGAAGATTTAAAATGTTATTTTTTAAATTACACTCCCCACTATATAGACCCATCGTTTTCCTGTAGCCTTAAGAGGGGCGAAAGTAAAAATAATCCCTATCTCTCCCTAGAATGCTCTCAATCATCTATTCTAAATGAAATGATTCTTGAAGAATGATTTCAAATGGAAGATCTAATTCTTAATTGGATAAAAGAGCTTGAGATGGACATAACTAATTCATCTCAAGACAACGCCCAAGAAGAATTATTGAGATCGCATTCGGATAAAAACAACATCGTCACTCCCGAAATCACCTCTAACTCTTGCGAAGACTTGAGCGATAGTCGTCCCTGTGTCGATTGTGCCATGAAGGACTCCCCATCGACTTCCGTCGATGCATACATAGACCTGAGCGATTCGACATACACCTTCTTTAACGAGAGCCCGGATAAGGGTTGGACTTGTCCACCTACATTTAGCATAGGAATCACCCTTTCCGATAACCTCTTACGTTCTCGTCTAAAACTAGGGCAACTTAGGTATCTCAGGCACTTCGGTGTTGTTCCGTCCAGTAAGGAACCACCCGACCCGGATAAATTCCTTAAAAATAGACAAAACTTCATAAACAGCTTCTAGGCACGGGGCCGTGTCCAGGTCAGCACGCCCCCGTGTCCACCAAAAGATTCTCGTCTGACTTTCGGTCAGAATACGGACAAAAAGTGTCAGAATCTCGTCTGCATACGGGGCCGTGTCCAGCCGACACGGGCCGTGTCCAGCGTGCTGTCGTTTTCTATAAATGCAGCAAGACTCCTCCACATTTGGACCATTCCAAAGACAGAGATTTGGTGGATCTTCATACATACCATACTAGGTATATTCTAAAGAAGGTTCTCAACAACCATCTTGTCTTTTCTACTTTTGTCCATTGCCTTCTTCTTCAATTTTCCCTCAACACCTCCATTAGAGCTTGAAATCACCATGGTTTCAAGCTTTATTGTGATATTTGTTAGATTTTTATTCAAGGAATCTTGTTAAAAATAAGTTTTATAACACTGTTTTAAGTTATTTCTGCTTAAAAATGCCTCAAAAGTCAGAAAAATAATTTAACGCTCAAAGATTTCTTGTTCCAAAAATCTGCAGAGAGGTGAACACGGGGCCGTGCTCAGTGAGCACGGGGCCGTGTTCGAGGTACTGTTTCATTAAAAATGAACTCTTTTCGGTTTATTTTCATAGAATGTCAAGCCAAAATAGTGGAACCTCTTCAGCACATTCCAGAAATAGTCGAAGGGAATGAAGGCCTTCAATCGAAGCAACTCTTGTACACTATGTGATGGCACTACGAGAAGCTTTCGACGAAATGACATCCGTAGAAGAGGTCCTGATCGACCGTATAAATTATCTGATGGTGGGGCTGGAAAATGGTTTCCAAGAAATCAACCTCTTGCACCAGAGGTTGAACATTCTTGTGACACCTCCCATGGAACCAATCCTTCCCCAAGAAGATTGGAACTTAGCACTTGGAGTCAATAACCCCACCGGGTGGGATGACATCCCCGCGGAACCACCTCTTGACAATTTGCAAGAAGTTCTGGTAGAAGTTACACCCCCTCAAAATGATGATGCCAATGAGCCCGCCTTTCTTCTCCCTAGGGAGATAGAAGAATGGCTCAACGACGTGTGAGGGACCATACCCGGAGGAGAAGTTCTTCAAGCCTCATTCAACCGAGAAAATTATCTTTGTCGGAAATTTTGCTCTTAAAATAAACTTGTTAGGGATAGAATTTTATAGCCTATGGATCACGGATCCTCAAGTGTAGCATGGATCACGGATCCTCGGTTCAGTTTGAATTAAGGATCCTCAGGAGACGCTACGGGAATAAGGATCCAGGATCCTCATTATTATTCTAACTTAACAATTGTTTCCATCACCTTTTGGCTTGTTTTGCAGGTATGTTTCGAAGAAGACTTATTCCATGCGAGATTCCAGGGGAATATGCTCTACATTTTCAACATGTGCACGAGCTAGTTACCGTTGGTGGTGATCGTGGGTGATGGGCAGATTTTTCGGATAGTTAGTTAGGATATTTTTAGCTAAGATTAAAGGGGTATTGAGCTTATTTTTAGAAACACTTTTGTCACTCTGGCTTACGTACAACACTTCTGCTATCTCTCTATCGAACACGCACACTAGAACTCATTGTATCAAGCTCAATACTTCCGAAGTTGTAAACTTGTTTGATTAATATACTTGATAGTGATAGTTTTCACTATCCGAGGTTTTTGATGCCAGAGATCATTCATTGATCAAGGGCTTTTTCCTCGTATAAATCCTCGTGGTTCACCTTTTATTTCATTCATACATTTGATCATTTACCCAAGCATCACACCTCACAAAATCGGATTTGGTTGTTGTTAGGGGAGGATTTTCCAATCCTAAGGATCACGGGTCCTCAAGCACTGCCAGGATCACGGATCCTCAATTCTGTTTGAATTAAGGATCCTTAGAAGACATTGCAGGATCAGGATCCAAGATCCTTGTTGTTATCCTTGTACTAACGTTTTCCTTCATTACGTTTAAGTTTGTTTTGCAGGAGTATACACTTCGGACTTGGTCTTGCCGATATTCTTGGGGAATATGCCCTCAATATTCTGCACGTGCATGGCTTTGTGAACGTTATGGAGATTGTGGGAAGCTTGCACATTTAGCGGATAGTTAGTTGTTTTAGTTATTTCTAATTTTAAAAGGGGATAACAAGCTTGGATTAGAACACTTGGCGATTTTAGCAAACACACACACTCGAAACAGCTCTCAATAGCTCTCAACAGTTCATTTGGCGATTTCATACACATTACACTATAGTGATCCTTGTAACAAGCTTGTTATCATCCCGAGTTGTAACAATCATTTGTTTAATTGTAGTTGGTGATCGGTAGTTTCCATCACCCGAGGTTTTTTATGCCGGAGATCAACTCTTGATCAAGGGCTTTTTCCTCGTATAAATCCTTGTGTCATTTGTTCATTTCATTTGCAAGATATTCATACATTTGTTTAAGCATCATTCCTCACAACAAAGATTTGGTTACATTATCCTAGCCTGCTTTTTTGACCAAAACAGTTTGGCACCCACCGTGGGGCAATTGGTGCTTCATTTCTGAAAAATTTTGCTCATTGTGTTCATTTTGGTTCATCATCTTCAACCACATGGCTTCTTCAACGAAGAACACTTCAAGTTCAATGCCGGCAGTCACTTTTTCACTGGGCATTCCACCTTTGCCTCCACCACCTTTTGGATCCCAGAAGAATGCTGAAAATGCTGCAAAGAGACCAAGCCTCATTTTCCCAAAACCACCAACTTCTGCTGTTTCTTCTAACCCTACTACTAGTGATCTTTTTACTTTGATTTTGCAGATGAGGGATCGCATACAAGAGCAGGACAAGACTAACGAAAGGATCCTCCGGGAGATTGGTGACATCAAGAAACAGAAGAGATCAGGGGAGGATCACTCTCCTCTGATACCAAGGTCACTGGATTTCGACACTCCAGCTATAACTGCCCAGCAATCTGCAGCTCCGGATATCCAGTACCAGAGTGAACCATTGGGAAGGCGTTATGGAACAACAACCATGAGTCAGGCGTTAGGGTCTCACTTCCAGCCTTCAGGATCCTATTTTCAGCCTTCGGGATCCTCTTTCCAGCATCAGAGATCCTTCGTCAGCTCAAGAGGATATATGGGGACGCACACAGTTCAAGGATCCTCTGAGGTTCAAGGACCCTCTCAGGTTCAAGGATCCTCTCAGGTTCAAGGATCCTCTCACGTACAAGGATCCTCTCAGGTTCAAGGATCCTCTCAAGTTCAAGGATCCTCCTTCCAGGTTCAAGGATCCAACATCTTTCAGGATCAAGGATTCTTAAGAAGTGTACAACCCTCAAGCACAGTTGTTCATCAAGGAGACTTCATTCCAATGCAGACCATTGCTTCTTCTGGTCCTTCAGTCATACCAGAATCCCGTCAATATGGATTCACATCTGGAATTCCAAACTTGAATCCTCTGGGAGGTAACACTTTTAATAATTCTTATAACACTAACCATGGCTCTATGCAGGATACAGGTATCAATCAAGCTATGGCTAGGGAATTACAGAAACTGAAGGATATGATCCAGCGTTCCAGGGGTGGTTAAGCCCATTCCTGAAATCGCAGATGGCAGCCATAGGATATCTCGTTTTGCACCACCTATTTGTGATGTTGAGATACCCAAAAGGTTCCAGATACCAACTATGAAGCTGTATGATGGTTCGACGGATCCAGAGGAGCATGTAGCTCAATACAGAGAAAGGATGGAGATCAATCCAATCCCTAAGAGGTTAAAGGAAGCATGTCTATGCAAGGGTTTTGGATCCACACTCACAGGATCAGCTCTTAAATGGCTGCTAAGTCTTCTCCCTTACTCTATTACTTCATTTGCTAATCTAGTTAACCTGTTTAATAGCCAATTTTCATGTAGTAGAAAATTTGAACGATTAACTAGTGATCTATATAGGGTAACACAAGGTCAAAATGAATCACTTAGAGATTACATCACTAAGTTTAGTAAAGAATCCTTAGATATTCCTAACCTGGATATAGCTACGGCTGTGGAAGCCTTTAAAATGGGTTTGCTTAGGGATTCATTATTCTATGATGATCTTGTCATGACCCCATGCAGGAATCTTGATGAAGTGAGAACCAGGGCCCTTAGATTCATCCAATTAGAGGATAATAAAAGGATCCAGGAAAGATTGGCAGGATCCTCGAAGCAGGAAAAGCAAGGATCCTACTTCAGGAACAACAAGTCCAAGCCTTACAACAAGTCTGATAACCAGAACGTACATGCAATAGAACAGGAAGAGGATGATGAGGATTATCCTCCTATTTCTGAATACTGTTTTTCTGTTGATAACAATGAACTGATCCTTGCAATGCAGAATCTAGGTGAAAAGGCTAGGTGGCTAAGAAAAAGTGATAAACCATCCACAACAAAAGACAAATCCAAATGGTGTGCATATCACGAGGATTTTGGGCATCTCACTAAAGAGTGTATTGCACTGAGAAAAGAGATTGGTTATTTGTTAAGCAAGGGACACTTGAAGGAACTTTTGGGAAGAAAAAAGTCTAGGATCCAGGATCCTGAGAAGGTCCCAGAAAAAGCTCCTGCTCCTCCAGCAGATGCACAAGTTATAAACTTCATATCCGGTGGATCAGACATTTGTGGTACTTCCTTTTCAGCAGCTAAAAGACATGACAAGGAGACCAAGATGGATAATGGAGATAGACCCATCCGGACCTCTACTGTCACACAGGATAAAGTTATAACTTTTGATGAGGATGATCGTGTTGATGTTCAGGATCCTCATCATGATGGTCTTGTTATTACTTTGTTTATTTCTAACCATTTTGTTCGCAGGATCCTAATCGATGGAGGAAGCTCGGTGAACATCATTCAGCTTGATGTCCTCAAGAAAATGAACATCCTGAATCAGACATTGTCCCAAGATCCTCAGTTCTTGTGGGATTCCGCGGAGAAACCAAGAATACATTGGGGGACATTAAACTTCCCATCTACATTGAAGGACTTCATTCTTATAAAAAATTGTGTTATAGATTGCTTATCTTGTTGCAATGTTATCCTTGGCAGGCCATGGATACATGACATGAAGGCAGTTGCATCTACATATCATCAATGTGTGAAGCTTCCTAGTCCATGGGGGGTGATAAAGATTGAGAGTGACCAACAAGAAGCAAAAAATTGCTACACCTCATCAATGAAGCCAGCCTCAAGACTAAGGGAGGAATAGCAACTAAAGTATCCTCCAAGAGACGTCTTGGAGGCAAGAGAATAGGATGTGAAAGAAATCCTTATGGATCCTCATGATCCTGAATCAAAAGTCTTCATAGGATCAGGGATCCTCAGCAACATCGAACAGGATCTAGTATCCTTCCTTAAACGAAGAAAAACTACCTTTGCCTGGAAGCATGAAGACATGACAGGTATCTCTAAAGATATAATTACCCATAAACTTGGTATTGACAGGTCATTCAAGCCTATACATCAGAAGAGGAGGAAATTTGCACCTGAAAGGAATGCCATTATCCAGGAGGAGGTAGACAACTTACTCCGAGCAGGTATGATTAGAGAGGTTAAGTATCCAAGATGGTTAGCCAATGTGGTTGTTGTTCAAAAGAAAAACAGAAAGTGGAGGGTATGTGTCGATTTTACTGATTTAAACATGGCATGTCCCAAGGATCCTTTCCCATTACCCCACATTGACTCCATGGTGGATGCTACCGCGGGTCATGAGTTGTTGACTTTTATGGATGCTTCATCTGGATTTCAACAAATTCAGATGGAACCATCTGATCAAAAGGATACAACCTTTATGACCCCAACTGGTATCTATTGTTATATTGCTATGCCATTTGGACTAAGGAATGCAGGTGCTACTTATCAAAGGCTAGTCAATATGATGTTTAAGGAACAAATAGGACACACTATGAAAGTCTACATAGACGACATGGTGGTTAAGTCCAAGAGAGCTGAGGATCACCTTAGAGACCTGGAAGGAGCATTCAATATCCTTGACAAATTCAATATGAAGTTGAATCCTTCAAAGTGTCACTTTGGTGTTAAAGCAGGCAAGTTCCTAGGATACATGGTAACAAAAAGAGGCATTGAAGCAAGTCCAGAGCAAATTAAGGCTATTGTGAATATCAAATCTCCTGCCAATGCCAAGGATGTGCAAAGGTTGACAGGGAGGATCGCAGCCTTGAATAGGTTCATATCAAAATCATCAGAAAAGTGCAAGGAATTCTATGACATTTTGAGAAAGAACAAGAAATTTGAGTGGACTGAAAAGCATGAAAAATGCTCTCAAAGCCCTTAAGGATTACCTATCCTCAGCTCCTGCCTTGATGAAACCAGAAAAAGGGGATATATTATCCTTATATCTAGCGGTATCCTCTAAAGCAGTAAGTGCGGTCCTTGTTAAGGATCACGAAGGTACACAACATCCTGTTTATTATGTAAGTAAGAGTTTGCTTGATGCTGAATCCAGGTATTCACATCTAGAAAAACTTATTCTTGCTTTGATTATGGCATCTACTAAACTAAGACATTATTTTGAAACTCATGCCATTATTGTTAAGACTAATTTTCCAATTAAGAATGTTCTCAGGAAACCTGAAATGTCAGGAAGGATGGCTAAGTGGGCAGTGAAGCTTAGTGCTTATGATATAAGTTATGAACCAAGGACTGCCATCAAATCCCAAGCCTTAGCTGACTTTGTGGTAGATTTTAGTAGTGACTTGCAAAGAGAAGCCGAGTTAGAAGTTCGACAGCTTGAAGAGACTAAGGATCCTTGGATACTTTTCACTGATGGAGCTTCTAATGTCAAAGGAACATGACTTGGAATACTACTAAAATCGCCACAGGGGGACATAATACCCCACTCCATAGCTTGTGAGTTTCAAACTACTAATAATGAGGCTGAATATGAAGCCTTGATAGCTGGTTTGCAAATTGCCAAGCATATGAGGATCAGGTATCTTGAGGTACATGTAGATTCATTGTTGATTACTAATCACTTTAATGGATCCTATACTGTTAAAGGTGAAAAGCTAATCAAATACCTAGAGATAGTCAAGGAATTGGCACTCTCTTTTGTTTCTTTTAGTTTGACACAGGTACCCAGGGAGGAAAATGCAGAAGCTGATGCATTGGCCAACCTAGGATCATCCTTCAAAATTCCAGAGGATATCAAGATCCCTATCATCCATGTTTTGGCTCCTGCTATTGAGGATCACATAACTATGGAGATAGAACAGGATTCTGCAATGGTTCCTAGTGATGGTGCACAGTCTCGTTCAGGATCATGGATCCTTCCAATCATGAGATATATACAACATGGAGAGATTCCTACAGGAGAAAACCCCAGGGCTTTCAAAATCAAGGTATCTCAATTTACAATATTGAATAACATGTTATATAAATGATCTCTTGCAGGTCCATATCTAAGATGCATTGAGGATCCTGAAATCCAAGAAGTCCTAAAGGATTATCATGAAGGAGATTGTGGAAACCACACTGGGGGACAGGGCATTGTTCTCAAGGATCCTTAGGACAGGATACTATTGGCCGACAATGAAGAAGGATGCTGTGGATTATGCCAAGAAGTGTGATCCTTTTCAGAGACATAGTAATATCCTTCATCAACCAGCAGAGCTCTTGCACCCTATATCCTCTTCTTGGCCATTCATGAGATGGGGAATGGATATAGTTGGTAAACTTCCCAAAGCACCAGGAGGAAAGGTGTTCATGTTTGCCATGACTGATTACTTCTCTAAGTGGATAGAGGCTGAAGCCTTTGCTCAAGTAAGATAAAAGGAAGTGATATCCTTTATTAAAAGAAACATTATTACTAGATTTGGTATCCCTTCTGAAATTGTTTGTGATAATGGATCCCAATTTATTGGGAGTAGAACTACTAACTTTTGTGACAACTGGGGGATTAAGATGATAACATCAACACCAGTCCACCCACAAGCTAATGGTCAAGCAGAATCATCCAACAAGATCATCATCAACAACTTGAAGAAGAAGTTTGGATCCAAGAAAGGAAAATGGGCAGAAGAACTACCATATGTGCTATGGGCTGATAGGACAACCCCCAAGAATGCTACTGGCCAAACTCCATTTTCTTTGGTATTTGGAGCAGAATCAGTGATCCCTACAGAGATGGTGGTTCCTACTGCAAGAACAAGCATCCGTGATCCTGAAGGAAATGCTGAAAACTTGGTTCAAGACTTGGATACTATAGAAGAACTCAGGGATTTGGCAAGAATAAGGATGGCTAGTTATCAACAAAGGATGGCTGGAGCCTACAATAAAAATGTCAAGATCAGGAAATTCCAAGTTGGTGATATGGTATTGAGGAAAGCATTTCAGAATACCACAAATCCTGCTGATGGAAAGTTGGCACCAAAGTGGGAAGGCCCCTACCTGATTGAAGCTGAGGCAGGAAAGGGGGCATATCGATTGCTAACTATGGAAAGTGATTTGCTACCAAGAGCTTGGAATGCTGTCCACCTGAAGAAATATTTCATGTAGTAAGGATCTAGGATCCTCAACCATTTTCATGATCGATATCCTCGAAGGATCCTTACAGGACAGAGGATCCTCATTTTGGTAATGATCTAATCTCAAACTATTTCATTCTTTAATTATCCTATATACAAGGAGAAGGATCCTGGATCCTTTATCCTCCTTTCACTTGATTCTGAGTTTTGCAGAAGGTTCATATATCCTTAACGAAGGATTGAGTATCCACATAAGTCTCCAGTTATTTGGGCTTGACCCCAGTTATTTTGGCCTGCCCTAGTATCGCCAGTAGCGCACGATGATCCTGGTACAGTTCATGGCAATGGGACCAGTACTGGCTTTAGGGGCTGACAATTTCATTGTACTGGCTGTATCCGGGATCCTACGTATAATGGTTGACGTACCATTGACGGGTGATCCGTAGGACAACCCTTAAATGAGCTAATTACGTGCATATCACATCTTTTACACGGTTATGTATCGTGAATGTGATAACTACGAGTACTCATGGTTTTTCAGGTTAATAGCTTAAAATGGTGAAGTTAAGATGCTCGGTGACGAAGCATAACATCCAAAGATGATGTGCAAATAAAACATGCTGATTGAGACGTATTTCGGACTTGCGGTTAATTTGAAAACACAAGAAACATGATAGAAGAAGGTACATGGGCTTGTATGTCATTAAATGAAAGTTGAAAAGCATGTGAATATGAGCAGCAAATTAGGAACGTAAGCTACGGGTTCGAGGTGTAACCTACGGTATGCGGGATCTGAGTTTTCAGAAACTATGTACCGTAATCTACGGTCTAAGAACCGTAGGCTACGGTGGAGATACAAGGCGGCACACATGCAGAATTTTGGATGGAAATTAATTGATTTTTAATACTCTAATTTAAGAAGACATCCCGTAGACTTTGGTGAAGGGGGATTTCAAGGAGGACATGTGGGGTATTAAATATAACAATATCATCACATCATCTTACACTTTCACGTGACTTGTTGGAGGAGTTTGTAACAAGAAATTAATAAACATAATCATCATCATCAGCACATATATTGGGGGGATAACAAGAAAAAGTCAACAAGCACATCATTAATTGGGCCGAATAGACAGAAGTCCCTTTTGGATTGGGCCGCCACACAAAAGGTAGGCATAACGTGGACTTTTGGCAAGGCAGGGCTTGGCCGACTTGGAGGGAACTTTGGCAGACCTTGGGGACTTTGGTTGGCAGCTTTAATTCAAGGGGGATCACACAAAAATCACATCACAATACACAAATATACGCAGACATTGGACTGACATGACATCATGTGACTTAGTGGTTTTTTTTATCATCATACATCATCACGGCAGAACCACAAAATATGAATCACATTAATTCATTAATTCTTTTGTTGGCCTTTGTAACTTAAGCATTAATTGGTCAAGTTGATGGGTTTTGATGTCTCTAATGATGATTTTTCGGTTACATACAAGATGTAGAGACAAAAAGTGGTGTTTTTTGGGGGGCTAATCATCTTCTTTCGGTTACACTCACTTGTGAAGGAAATTGGGAGCTTCTTGGAGACTTTTTGGTGTGAAGAACAATAGTTAATCATTAGTTTTTATGTTGGTGATCCCTTTGAACATTGAAAAACTTGTTATGATGTTGATTCGAGCCATGTGTGGCTAAACACTTTATGATCATCCTGGATTGAAGGTTTGGTTGAGACATTTTATGTTTGATTTCTCTAATTTCTAGAATAACAATCCTTATCTTTATGGTTGGTTTGTTATGGTGTGTGATTGTTTGTTAGTAGCTTGTTAATTCTTATATTAATCTAGTTTGAAACCATACGTTCTTGGTGCCGTTGGCAATCGAGATATCATGGGTAGAATTAGAATTGGGTAAGGGTTGATTGATCATCGGGTAACAACCTCACGTTCTAGGAATCTGAGTACTTAGTTCCCTTTCATCACTGCAAGTAATCACACATGAGCTATGTCTATGTAGTTCTTTCTAGTAGAATGATAATATGAATGTCGAAACAAACCGGAAATCTAGGATGGTCATTTGTCACTAATTTGCTTACAAACCAAACTTACATTTTTGCAATTACATTAGTAATCTTAGTTTTAAAATCAAATCAATCAAATCAACTCTTTAATTTTATTATATTTGCAATTAGAGTAATTTTAGTCTAGCTAGATAATCTTTTAAATAACACATATTCCACAAACTCCCTGTGTTCGATACCCACTTACCGCTAGCTAATTAGTTGTAATTGGATTAAATTTGATTGTGACCGCGACATCACGTCAACCATACATCCGTTCCTAAGGTTTCTAACGTTTTCACGTTAGCTAAGGTTTTGACATTATCATGTCACTAAGTTTGGATAGTCGCCAGTGAGGGCCATACTCCAGTTTACACAAGATCCTTTGGGCTTGTCCCCAGTTTTTTGGGCTTTTCCCCAGTATATTGGGCTTGTCCCCATAATTGTTGGGCTTGTCTCCAGTTGCTAACTATTCTCTTATATTGGCTTAGTCCCAAGTTATGTTCCATTTCAAATTTTAGAAGTTAAACAGCTAAGGATCCTTGATCCTTACCTTTTACTAAGGTTTCTCTTTTGGTTATCTTGATTGTAAATGTTAAAGGTTTATGATCCTAACTTGGATTCTCAGGTATGATCCTTGATCATTTTGATTTTATTCTTTATGTATCTAAGTGACCCTTATTCTTTGACAACATGACTTATGATCCTTAAGTTATACTACTTTTTTTAATTGATCGATTATACGATATTTAATCCTTGATCATATCCTAATTTTTTTGACATAATATGTTAAACTTTTATTCTTAACTTAATGAATTCAAACAAAGTGTATAATAGCAACTGAAAAGTAAAGTGTTCACAAATGTAACAACACATGATAAGCCAAAAGATTAAAGTTTTATTTGTTTATCAATAGTTAAACCCTTAAAATGATGTCAAAATTATCAACCCAAATTTCTACCGGCAAAACGTGGCCCGTCCACTTGGGTTGGCAAAGGGTGTCCATATTTAACAAAGGTCTAAGTGCAGGTAACAAAAGGCGGAAGGATAACAAGTGGTTTCATCCCCCAAATAGAGGATCCATCCACCACCCATTATCCTACCTATTGTTAATTCTTATATTAATCTAGTTTGAAACCATACGTTCTTGGTGCCGTTGGCAATCGAGATATCATGGGTAGAATTAGAATTGGGTAAGGGTTGATTGATCATCGGGTAACAACCTTACGTTCTAGGAATCTGAGTACTTAGTTCCCTTTCATCACTGCAAGTAATCACACATGAGCTATGTCTATGTAGTTCTTTCTAGTAGAATGATAATATGAATGTCGAAACAAACCGGAAATCTAGGATGGTCATTTGTCACTAATTTGCTTACAAACCAAACTTACATTTTTGCAATTACATTAGTAATCTTAGTTTTAAAATCAAATCAATCAAATCAACTCTTTAATTTTATTATATTTGCAATTAGAGTAATTTTAGTCTAGCTAGATAATCTTTTAAATAACACATATTCCACAAACTCCCTGTGTTCGATACCCACTTACCGCTAGCTAATTAGTTGTAATTGGATTAAATTTGATTGTGACCGCGACATCACGTCAAATTTTGGCGCCGTTGCCGGGGAGTAGTGCGCAACGTGTGTTATTTTCTTTCTTTTTAAAGTTTGTTATTTTTCTGGTTTACGCTGGGTGTGTTAGTGTGCAGGTATTGACAGGTGCATGCGTACTAGAAGCTCTCACAAGTTATCACCTTTGGCATTTGATCCGGAAATGAGTTACCAAGAGGAGTACGATTACAGTGATTATTATGATGAATATTCCCAACTTTCATATGAAGGCACTCAGATGTACGATCAAGATTATTATCATGCTCAGTATACATTTGATCAGTATGGTTATGAATGTGTAACTCAACAACCTACTTTGCACTATCAGTCACATAAATCTGAAAGTCTTGACGAGATGATGAGAAAGAGACACATGGTTCATGTTGAAAAAGAATTAACAAAACCTCATTTGTCAATGGAAGAACGAGTAGAACTTTTGGAATGGAAATATGATTTGTTACCAAAAAAGGTGAAAGAGATGAGGCCAGGGACGTCGATATTGGAAAAACGTCAAGCAAAACAACACTGGATATATGTGCAGATTGAACAAATGACACCTATGGGTGATGTAGAAGAAAAGGTTGTGAGTCCTCCCGAACTTGAAACTGAATTATTAGGGCCAAATGAGGAATATACAATTGAAATTATTGTGGAGGAACCACCTATGGATAGCAAAGTTGAGGGCCTTTTACTTGATGAACCAATCAAAGTTGATTACAACTCTCCGGCTGTGGTGGTTATGGAAACCAAGAGTGTTAAGGATGCATGTTTAGAAACTAGGAAGGTGGCACTTCATGATGTGGGAGATTTCATTCATAAGTTATGTTTATGGGAGAGTTTGGATTTGTTGGGCACAGAAAACGAAGTAGTGAAGTGGAGAGTAAACTACCGAGCATTTGTTGGAAATTCGGTAGGAAAATGTGGATTTAAAGAATTTTGCAAAGAAAGATGGGACGTGACAAAGCACACACACAATAGAAGAATCAAACACCGTGCTTACATCAGCAACGAAAAAGGTAAATGTACATTGAGACCACCTTGAGACATATCAGGTACGGTCGGGCTGAAGACCTAAACTTTAGCGCTGCTTGGGAGGCAACCCAAGGTGTTTTTAGATAAGTGTGGGGAAGATGTGCGGAGAGTTGTGTGAAGGTGATGATAGGAAGTCGGATTATCTACAACATCTGTTGTGTCAAACTTCACCAGGTCAATGTACTCTTTCCTTAGTCTTGTTATGTTTTTTAGTATTAAAATATTGGTATTAGTTGTTAAAAAAAAAAAAAAAAAATTTGGGATTTGAGAGTATTAGCGAAAGCTAATGTTTTTGGTTAGAAGCGATCATTCCCTCAAAACCATACATTGGGACAATGTATCCCAAGTGTGGGGATGGGGGAAATTTTTGAGAAATTTAAAAATTTTTGTAAATCCAAGCGAAAATTGTCAAAATTTGAAAACTTGATATTGTTCCACTTGACACATCGATACCCATTCCTAGTCATTTCTTGGTGAGTGTTTGAGCCACATATGATTATTATAGATATTTCTTTGGTTTGAGTGGCAGTGTGTGTATTGTGTTAATAGAACTTGTGTATGAATTCTTGTTAAATCCTAGAGTTAGCATGCTTTTGAAAATGATAGGGGACTTTTAGGTAGCCTCGTCTAGATGTGTGAGAGTGTGGGAATTAGGGGTTGGACCTCATACTTTACATATATGAGCTTGGTATTGTGAGGGGTGGAGGTTTGGTCTTTAGAAAGCCATGTTTGAGCCTTATACCATTCGGTTGTGGCCCAAACCTACTTCCTACAAAATTTTACCTTTTGAGATGACCCGGTTTAGGAGATTTAGTATGTAGTATTGATGTTCTTGTATATATTGTTGAGTTTGATGTGTTATGAAAAAAAAATGAAAAAAAAAAAGAGAAATATGAAAAAAAAAAAAAAAGTATTTAGTTGCAATAGTAGTTGAGAATGTTGAAGAAGTTGTGTATACATTTGATGGTTGCTTTGTTAGTGGTAGAAATAAAAAACCGGGTCAAATCAATTAGCTCTCGCATATATATTCCACCATTTTCCTACCTTTGCACCTAGCCCCGTTACAACACGTAAGTCCTTTTTGATTCATAAGCATGCTAGATATTTGTTAGGAGGAGACTTGATTTGTATACAAGCTTATTGTCGCATACACACACACGCATTGAGTGGTTTAGCATTATGTGCTAATATTTCTTGTCACCGAGAGTTTTTGTGAGGGGTGTGTCTTGTGGTATGATTGAAAGTTAGTAAAAGGACGATACATTTTAGCTTGGTTTGCATGTTGATCGCTTGTGGTTTTGAAATAGTTTTTGAATCGGTTGCTTGGGACAAGCAACGGGTAAGTGTGGGGATGTGACGGGTGATCCGTAGGACAACCCTTAAATGAGCTAATTACGTGCATATCCCATCTTTTACACGGTTATGTATCGTGAATGTGATAACTACGAGTACTCATGGTTTTTCAGGTTAATAGCTTAAAATGGTGAAGTTAAGATGCTCGGTGACGAAGCATAACATCCAAAGATGATGTGCAAATAAAACATGCTGATTGAGACGTATTTCGGACTTGCGGTTAATTTGAAAACACAAGAAACATTATAGAAGAAGGTACAGGGCTTGTATGTCATTAAATGAAAGTTGAAAAGCATGTGAATATGAGCAGCAAATTAGGAACGTAAGCTACGGGTTCGAGGTGTAACCTACGGTATGCGGAATCTGAGTTTTCAGAAACTATGTACCGTAATCTACGGTCTAAGAACCGCAGGCTACGGTGGAGATACAAGGCGGCACACATGCAGAATTTTGGATGGAAATTAATTGATTTTTAATACTCTAATTCAAGAAGACATCCCGTAGACTTTGGTGAAGGGGGATTTCAAGGAGGACATGTGGGGTATTAAATATAACAATATCATCACATCATCTTACACTTTCACGTGACTTGTTGGAGGAGTTTGTAACAAGAAATTAATAAACATAATCATCATCATCAGCACATATATTGGGGGGATAACAAGAAAAGGTCAACAAGCACATCATTAATTGGGCCGAATAGACAGAAGTCCCTTTTGGATTGGGCCGCCACACAAAAGGTAGGCATAACGTGGACTTTTGGCAAGGCAGGGCTTGGCCGACTTGGAGGGAACTTTGGCAGACCTTGGGGACTTTGGTTGGCAGCTTTAATTCAAGGGGGATCACACAAAAATCACATCACAATACACATATATACGCAGACATTGGACCGACATGACATCATGTGACTTAGTGGTTTTTTTATCATCATACATCATCACGGCAGAACCACAAAATATGAATCACATTAATTCATTAATTCTTTTGTTGGCCTTTGTAACTTAAGCATTAATTGGTCAAGTTGATGGGTTTTGATGTCTCTAATGATGATTTTTCGGATACATACAAGATGTAGAGACAAAAAGTGGTGTTTTTTGGGGGGCTAATCATCTTCTTTCGGTTACACTCACTTGTGAAGGAAATTGGGAGCTTCTTGGAGACTTTTTGGTGTGAAGAACAATAGTTAATCATTAGTTTTTATGTTGGTGATCCCTTTGAACATTGAAAAACTTGTTATGATGTTGATTCGAGCCATGTGTGGCTAAACACTTTATGATCATCCTGGATTGAAGGTTTGGTTGAGACATTTTATGTTTGATTTCTCTAATTTCTAGAATAACAATCCTTATCTTTATGGTTGGTTTGTTATGGTGTGTGATTGTTTGTTAGTAGCTTGTTAATTCTTATATTAATCTAGTTTGAAACCATACGTTCTTGGTGCCGTTGGCAATCGAGATATCATGGGTAGAATTAGAATTGGGTAAGGGTTGATTGATCATCGGGTAACAACCTCACGTTCTAGGAATCTGAGTACTTAGTTCCCTTTCATCACTGCAAGTAATCACACATGAGCTATGTCTATGTAGTTCTTTCTAGTAGAATGATAATATGAATGTCGAAACAAACCGGAAATCTAGGATGGTCATTTGTCACTAATTTGCTTACAAACCAAACTTACATTTTTGCAATTACATTAGTAATCTTAGTTTTAAAATCAAATCAATCAAATCAACTCTTTAATTTTATTATATTTGCAATTAGAGTAATTTTAGTCTAGCTAGATAATCTTTTAAATAACACATATTCCACAAACTCCCTGTGTTCGATACCCACTTACCGCTAGCTAATTAGTTGTAATTGGATTAAATTTGATTGTGACCGCGACATCACGTCAACCATACATCCGTTCCTAAGGTTTCTAACGTTTTCACGTTAGCTAAGGTTTTGACATTATCATGTCACTAAGTTTGGATAGTCGTCAGTGAGGGCCATACTCCAGTTTACACAAGATCCTTTGGGCTTGTCCCCAGTTTTTTGGGCTTTTCCCCAGTATATTGGGCTTGTCTCCATAATTGTTGGGCTTGTCTCCAGTTGCTAACTATTCTCTTATATTGGCTTAGTCCCAAGTTATGTTCCATTTCAAATTTTTGAAGTTAAACAGCTAAGGATCCTTGATCCTTACCTTTTACTAAGGTTTGTCTTTTGGTTATCTTGATTGTAAATGTTAAAGGTTTATGATCCTAACTTGGATTCTCAGGTATGATCCTTGATCATTTTGATTTTATTCTTTATGTATCTAAGTGACCCTTATTCTTTGACAACAGGACTTATGATCCTTAAGTTACACTACTGTTTTGAATTGATCGATTATACGATATTTAATCCTTGATCATATCCTAATTTTTTTGACATAATATGTTAAACTTTTATTCTTAACTTAATGAATTCAAACAAAGTGTATAATAGCAACTGAAAAGTAAAGTGTTCACAAATGTAACAACACATGATAAGCCAAAAGATTAAAGTTTTATTTGTTTATCAATAGTTAAACCCTTAAAATAATGTCAAAATTATCAACCCAAATTTCTACCGGCAAAACGTGGCCCGTCCACTTGGGTTGGCAAAGGGTGTCCATATTTAACAAAGGTCTAAGTGCAGGTAACAAAAGGCGGAAGGATAACAAGTGGTTTCATCCCCCAAATAGAGGATCCATCCACCACCCATTATCCTACCTATTGTCCAAGGATCCATGACCCTCAAGCCTAAAAACTATTGTCTAAGTTATTACAAACCAACTATTGTTCGAGAAAAACATCAACAACCAAAAACACTACCAACGCATAAAAAATGGGCTCCGGCCGCGTCTAGATAAATCCATCATCACCCATTTCTGCAGCTCAAACCTTCGCTGCATCACCATCGCCTCCTGCTCCAGCATCACCCGCCTGATCCTTAGCTCCGCTGCCACCTGCCTCAATTGCCAAGACCTCTGTAGCCTCTTCCTCATCATCTAGCTCAGCCAGCTTAGCCTTACAGCCCTCCTGGTCCCACGTGGTCCTTTCAAAGTCAGGATCCTCAGCCTCCTGGGCCATCTGGAGTTTGATCTTGTACATAGTGATGGCAGCAGAGACTTTAGCATCCTCCATCACCACAGCTTTCTCATGATCAACATTAATCTGGGCCATGACCACCTGCTTCTTTGCCAGATTGAGATCTTTCTCGAGGGAGGAGATGGTTTGATCCTTGGCCAGGAAGATCTTCTGAAACTCCAAATGCTTCTGCTCAGCCTCTTCAACGTATGCATCGAAGATCATCTCGATCTCGGCGAATTTCTGCAAAAAGAAAAGGTAGGGTTCATGATCCATTATCCTCAAGTGGGCAGGGTAATCAGTCAGGATCAGTGATCCTTACATCAGCAAAGTATTCCTGAAACTGGTGGCGGATGAGGGGCAGGCCTTCAAGATTGTCAGCTTTAGTGGCCTTCCTCTTCTTTCCTCCCTTGGAGGTGACAGGCTTAGGGATTAAAGTGCTTGGGCTAGCAGCAGACTTCTTTTTTCCAGACCGGGGAGCCACAGTGCTAAGATCACTAACACTGAAGCGAGAGGCTGACTTTGAAGATTTTCCAGCGCCTACCAATCCAAAATGATAGATAAGTATTCTTGTTCTATTTTCATTTAAACATTTAATTATATACAAACTTAGATACTTACTTGACATTGTGACTGAGCCGGAGGATACTTCTTGAGAATCCTTGGTGTTTGCTTGGAATGATCTTACTGCAGGATCAAGATTCCAGAAAGCAGCAATCCTTTCTTTTGTTGCAGGTGATGGAATGATATGAGAAACAGAGATAGCTACGCAAAAGATACAAAAAGGGGTCAGTTATCCTCAATAGAAACAGGGTTATCCTATGATCCTTCTATAAGGATCCTCTATCCTACCATGGGTGGCCCACTCTCTTGGGAGATCCTTCCCATCCGGGATAGAATCCCTCCTAACGAAGAAAAAAAGCTTCTTCCAGTTGGTGCCATTCTTGGTGGTCTTGAGGATTGGGTGTGCATCACCAGGTTTATGTTTGAATAAGAAGCAGTGTGAACCATGGCTCACAAGGTTATACAATTCAGCCAGTTCCGACATCCCTAACTCTATACCTTCCTGCTGAATGATTCTCTCTAGGGTATATAAAACTCTCCACATCATTGGCATTGCCTGAACATAGCACATGCCGGTGAGAGAGAAGAAGGATTCAGTGAAGGCAGGGAAAGGATAGGAGTATCCTATCAGGAATGGAGTGGCCGGAAAAGCAACCCATGTTTCAGAAACAAAATCACTTTTGGTGGTAGGGTCAAAGGGCTTGAAGACAGTGTTCGCCGGAAAACAATGGCGAATCCGGTCGATCTCCGGATCAGTAAAACTGCAGAGTTCCTTCGGAGTGTTTTTTGTAGGATCGCGATCTGACCCTAATGAGTCGTTCAGAGGTGTTCTTCTCTGTTTCAGGTGTGGAATAACAAGAAACAAAGGTAGATACAATTGATTCTTCACTTTAACTACTGTTTGTATTGATTATAACACGAATACAAGTAGTTCTTCACACCGGCAGCACCTCGGTATGGAATTGTACAACGTTACAAATGAGTTCGTTCAAGGGCTATATATAGGGACTAGGTTTCGCTCATATGGACATGTCCACAAAAGCGAAACCCCCCATTGTACATATAAGCGAAACCATCACCTAGGTTTCCCACATACGGACATGTGGTTTCCCACATATGGACATGTCCATATATGTGAAATCAACTTTCTTGGGAAATCACCACTACTACTCTATATTCCCGTACAATGTACAATCAACCCTAAACTAAGACACGAACGAAGATGTAGTCGACAGACAACTGCACCAACAGACTCCCCCTTGAATGTTGACGGAATCTTCAGTGAGAGTCTTCAACATGACAATTCTTCAATCTTGATCGGTCTTCTTCAGGAACTCTTCCTGGAATCATGTACCCGGATATTTCTCTGGTTCTAACTTTCGTCAGACTCCCCCTATCATCGAGCTGGGATCGCTGTCTGGAATTTGTTATCACCTTTGAAATCAAATCGTGGCTTTTTCAGTTTAAGTTCTTCTCAGGTTCTGATGCATCTCCTGGCTTTCCGTAGCAACAGGATCAGAAACCTACACATCTCAATCACTCTATTACAAACAAACAATATTGTGATTCAACTTAATGAATCAACTAAACCTTTGAGAATCATTTTCATTTAAAGTTGATAAAAAATTTGAAACATTCCAAATTCTGATTCAACTTAATGAATCATTTTAAACATTTCAAACCAATTAACCAAACCATCTGTTCATCATGTTTAGCCATTGAGATTTTGAATATCAACTTTCCAACATCAGTTGTCGAAAATCTTTTTGGATTTTTCAAAACATAAATGCAATAACAGAAATTAAATGCAGAAATAACATATGTACAAATATATTTTTGTGAGTTTGCTAAAGAGGATCATATCAGTTTATGAGACACATCACAAGCACCGTTAAGCTTTAACATTTTAAGCTCTAAACGATTCACATTGATTGACGATATGTTTGTCCACTTAAACTCAAACTAAAAACTTTCAATCTGCTTATCGATACTTTAAGGTATATTAATATAGCACTAAATTCTTATGGACCCCACGATCTCAGCATATCCCCTCATCATGCAATACACTAACTCAAGTAATGCCTTTAAACTTTTATCAACTGCGATTTGTGCGAAAAACAAAGCAGAATGTTTAAACATTAACAATCAGGTCGATACTTCCGTATACGCAGAGAAAGTCCAATGTTTAAACAAAATAAGAAAAATAAAACAAGTTGAAATTGTTTAGGCTTTAACCACCAGGTTGATACTTCCGTATACGCAGAGGAGGTCCAAAGCTTAAACGAAACACCAAAGAAAATAAAGCAGAACGTTTAGGCAACAACATCCAGGTCGATACTCACGTATACGTAGAGGATGTCCGATGCTTAAACAAAATAAAGAAATAAAACAAGTTTAAGTCTTTGCAAAATGAAATGCACAATCACAGCGACTTTTTAGCAAAGTTGTGAAAGTTCACAAACTTAACCAGTTTTATGTCTTTCGACAATCAGCGATTACTGAGTAGGCACACAATCAAGAAGGACAAAACTATGTACTATGCTTTCAACCATGTTTTCCACTAGAACTAGGCTTTTTGCTTTTGGTTTGTATCGTTATCGCAAATCTACTAGTCTAGCTGAGCCTATCGTCACATCTTTAGTGAGATCGCTTATCACATTTTATCTCTCCTTTTCTTTAGCATGCTGTGACAGTCCAACTGATCTACTATCATTTCCTCTTTTTGACAACAAAACTCATTTTTTCATTTTTTTGACATTTTCAAATTTTCTAATTTTTTTAAAATTTTTACTCCCCCTAAAATCAAAATATGTCTCAATTTTGATTTTCTGGAAAAATTTGAAAACAAGTTGTACAAGAAATTTGACAACATGATGAGAATCACTTCAATTCTCCATTCACTTGGCTTGAACAATCAGAACTCCCCCTGACAACAAACTATTTTCCCATGGTGATTTCAAAACACTTAAGTTTGTTTTAATCAAAATGGTTTTTCCGGAAAATAAGTTTTGCGTGTCATTTCACAAATTCGGGGATCTTTCATCACTTTGTTTTCTTCAATCACTTGTAAAAACTAACATTTGTAAGATCAATCCACAAACATCACTTGTAGAAAATCAAGTACAATTTAATGTCCCTGATTTACCACTTTTAAATCGAAATCACTTTCGTGAATTTCTCAAGAAATATGCCGATTCCTGCTCCACTCTTACCAACCTGGGAACTCCGGCAAGTCAGGTTTTTTCATTTAAACAGATTCACCCAAGCCTGACGGTCCTTGGGTGATTTTGAATTCTTGTTCAACAATGGTGGAAAATTTGCATCATCCATTGTTAGACCAGAATTCTCAACTTTTACCTCAACACATGGCTCCTCTGGTTTTAACATGCCAGAATCATTGCCTGAATGTGGCTTGTCTGACTTTGATGAGCCAGATTCATCGCCGACATGTGGCTCCTTTGTTTCCGAAGAAACAGATTCATTGCCAGAAAGTGGCTCCTTTGTTTTCAAAGAAACAAATTCATCGCCGACCATTTTCTTCTTCTTCTTTTCTTCTTTCGTCCTCAGATTTGTATCTGATGAATTCGTCTTGCTTGACTTTGCAATCGAGGGAGTCGATTCATCAGAACTCTTATTTTTAACAGATGAACCCGAGGACAAAATCTTCTCGAGGTACTCTCTCGCCTTCTTTCTTTTCTTCCTCAGTCTGTCTTTCTGCCCCTGTGAAAGTTTAACTTTCTTTTCTTGAATTGTCTGTTCTTGAACTTTAGGTTCTTTGGGCTTGACGTTGACTGGAATCTTTGCCAATTTTTGAGACTTAGCCCTCAATCTGTCATTCGATTTCCTTGGGCAATCTCTGGCAATATGACCTCTGATGTTGCAGTGAAAGCATCTTCTCATCTCATAATTCCAACTTTGGCAGTTAACAGCAATGTGTCCTTGATAACCACATCGGTAACACACTCTGTTATCGTACCAATCACCATTGTCAGCCCAAATGCTCAAATGATAGCATTGTTTGGCTTGGTGATATTCCTTCCTCATGTTTGCTGGATTTGGCTTTTGAGCACTGTGGTCCAACCTGCACCACTTATTGCCAACTATTTTTGAGTTTTCATTTTTCAATTTGTTTAAAATTTTGTTTTGATTGGATGATTGAACTGATGAGCTTTTATTTTCTTTTTGAAAATTTTTCGGCTTTTTATCTTTTTGTTTTTGTTTCACATTCTTCTTTACAGGTTTTTGCTTTGAGCATTCACCTTTCTCAGTCGAATGTAAAACAGTTTCTTTAAACTTTTCTTTTAATTTCAAAAATGTTTTCCTTTTCTCATCATCATCAGTTTTTTCATCACAATCTTCAACTTTGACTTTGTCAAAGTTTGTGACATTGTCACTTATTGGAACTGAATTAATAGGTTTTGGACAAGGAATTGTTGAAGTATTCACAAACACCTTCAACTTTTCTTCCCATTCCTTGATTTTCTTTTGAGCACACTCAGCTTCCTTTTCAAATCGAATAATCTTTTCAAGATGAGAATTGATTGCAATTTGTTTTTCAAGATTGTTTTTACCAAACACATCTCTCTCATCTTCTAAAATTTTTATTTGACTTTGAAAATCTTTTTCAATCTTTACTTTTTCATTTTCCAAATTGTGTATTTGATTTTTCAAAACATTTTCTGATTTTTTAAGATTTTTGTTTTCTAATGACAAACTCTCAACCTCCTTCAAGAGTTTGTCATTTTCAGATGTCAACTCTTCACAATTTTTCAGCAAAACAAGAATCTGTTTATCATCAGCTTTTGTCTCAACCTTTAAAGCTGAAATATTTTCAACCTGTTTCTTTTCCTCATGAACACTTTCATCCTTACTCTCTTCTTCTGATGAATGATCAAAGATAGGTGCGTCTTCTGCAACCTCTCTCTTTAACTCTGGTTCAGGATTCACAGATATAGGTTTTTCAGATTCTCCTTTATCAATTTTGACTGATGGAACTTGTTCAATCTGCTCAGCTCTGATCTCTTCTTTAGCAATAACTGCCTTTTGATTCTTTCTTTTTGCATTTTGTTTTTCTTTCAATTTTTCAATTTTATCGGCATAAAATAACTTTCCACTACGTTGATTAGATGGAAGTTGTTGTTTAAGATTTTCAAGTTCCCTGATTTCCTCTTCATAATTGTCACTCTCTTCATCAGACGAATAATAAAAAACCGGACCTTTTCAATAACTTCTTTTGCTGAGACTCTTTCTTCTTCTTGCTTTATCGGAATATATTGCTGAGATTCATAATTCATATATGCCAATAATTCTTCAAAATCCATGTTTCGATGTCAAAAGTTCACAAAATAGACTTTTCAAATGAACTGACCCTTTTACACACTTTGAACTCCAAATCATACTAACTGAAACTAACTTTCAAGTGAATTGATAACTTTCAAACAAATTAGACCTTTTCACGCGACCTGGATCAAACAAACTCAAACCACACGATTTGAACTAAAATCCAAATAGACTGGTTCAGATATTTCGACGACCAGATGTGTCAAACGAGCTGGACTTTTTGAAACTTGATGAACTTAGAATGTTAATTCGGCCGCAGTTATAGACCAATCACATGGATCATGCAAGCTTCACTCCTATTGGGCCGTTATAAACTCAAAGTCCCATGGGCTGACTTTGCAACTCACATGTATCCATTATATGACTTGACCAACTTGATCACATGGTCTGATCTCATGCAGATGGACAATTAAAACAACTAGTCGACAATTTTAAAGCCTATCACAATTCTAATTGGACCTCAAAAACTAGTGGGCCAAATGACTTTAAAGATCCGACAATATTATCATTTCACATGCAACTTCATTGGAACTATACACATGCAGATTGTTGTTTTCAATTGACTGACAAATATTCACGTGATAACCCTGTTCAATGACCGACACAATTATTTCACAGTAACACTTATGGAGCGGAATCACGACAACCCTTAAGAGCGGAATCAGATTGTTCACAAAGGCGAAACCTTAGGTTCACAACAGCGAAATTATGGTTTTGGTGACACAAGAGCGAAACCTTATGTTCACAAAAGCGAAACCTCTGATACTTTGACAGTGGAGCGAAATCAGTTTGTTCAAATGAGCGAAACCCCTGATTTGTGCATCTATGAGAGAAATCAGAGTGTCCAAATAAGCGAAATCACAGAAATTCCGTATAAGCGAAACCTAATCCGAAGGTGATTTGGTCCATTTTTAATCCGAATTTCAGTGTCAAACTTTCAGGGATTTATCTATGTCCAATAACGCACAGTCTGTGAAATTTTGAGCGAAATTTGACCAGTAAAACTTTCTGAAATGATGAAAGAAGGTGTAGAAGATAGAAATCTCAATGAAATAAGGCTGTAATCTGTAAAACTTCTTCAACTAGCTCTGATACCAATTGTAGGATCGCGATCTGACCCGAATGAGTCGTTCAGAGGTGTTCTTCTCTGTTTCAGGTGCGGAATAACAAGAAACAAAGGTAGATACAGCTGATTCTTCACTTTAACTACTGTTTGTATTGATTATAACACGAATACAAGTAGTTCTTCACACCGGCAGCACCTCGGTATGGAATTATACAACGTTACAAATGAGTTCGTTCAAGGGCTATATATAGGGACTAGGTTTCGCTCATATGGACATGTCCACAAAAGCGAAACCCCCCATTGTACATATAAGTGAAACCATCTACTAGGTTTCCCACATACGGACATGTGGTTTCCCACATATGGACATGTGGTTTCCCACATATGGACATGTCCATATATGTGAAATCAACTTTCTTGGGAAATCACCACTACTACTCTATATTCCCGTACAATGTACAATCAGCCCTAAACTAAGACACGAACGAAGATGTAGTCGACAGACAACTGCACCAACATTTTTGATAATCCCTTGGCTTTTCGAAGGACTATCTTTCTGGTGATCCTTGGCAGGGGAGGATCGTAACTTCATTATGATCTAAAGATTTCAAAGAGGAACAGCGGAAGAAGATGAAGAGAGAAGGGAGAGAGAAGTACCTGATCAATCTTCGAATGAGGATTTAAAGGGTGTAACGCACGAATTTAAATGCCTTCTAATCCTTATCTCTAACTTGAATTTATAATGATGATTTTGCAGGATTGTCACTTCAATGACGTAAGACCAGCAATGGCTATTTCGATCCAAACGGCTATATATCCGTTAGTCAGTTGGAGATAAGATCAAAAATACAACTCGTTAAAATTACATTTTACTCCTTATATTTTGGGGGCAATTGTTAGCGGAGTATTTTCCAATCCTAAGGATCACGGTTCCTCAAGCACTGCCAGGATCACGGATCCTCAATTCTTTTTGAATTAAGGATCCTCAGAAGACATTGCAGGATCAGGATTCAGGATCCTTGTTGTTATCCTTGTACTAACGTTTGCCTTCATTATGTTTAAGTTTGTTTTGCAGGAGTATACACTCCGGACTTGGTCTTTCCGATATTCTTGGGGAATATGCCCTCAATATTCCGCACGTGCATGGCTTTGTGAACGTTATGGAGATCGTGGGAAGCTTGCACATTTAGCGGATAGTTAGTTGTTTTAGTTATTTCTAATTTTAAAAGGGGATAACAAGCTTGGATTAGAACACTTGGGGATTTTAGCAAACACACACACTTGAAACAGCTCTCAATAGCTCTCAACAGTTCATTTGGCAATTTCATACACATTACACTATAGTGATCCTTGTAACAAGCTTGTTATCATCCCGAGTTGTAACAATCATTTGTTTAATTGTAGTTGGTGATCGGTAGTTTCCATCACCCGAGGTTTTTTATGCCGGAGATCAACTCTTGATCAAGGGCTTTTTCCTCGTATAAATCCTTGTGTCATTTGTTCATTTCATTTGCAAGATATTCATACATTCGTTTAAGCATCATTCCTCACAACAAAGATTTGGTTGCATTATCCTAGCCTGATTTTTTTGACCAAAACAGTTGTATCATCCTTGTGTGATTTTTGACCAAAACAGTTTGGCGCCCACCGTGGGGCAATTGGTGCTTCAGTTCTGAGAAATTTTGCTCATTTCATCCATTTCGGTTCATTACCTTCAACCACATGGCTTCTCAAGCGAAGAACACTTCAAGCTCCATGCCGGCGATCACCTCTTCTCAGGGTATTCAACCTTTGCCACCTGTTCCTTCTGGATCCCAGAAGAATGCTGAGAATGCTGCGAAGAAACAAACCCCCGTTTTCTCAAAACCAACTTCTGCTGTTTCTTCTAGCCCTACTAACAATGATCTTTATTCTTTGATTTTGTAGATGAGGGATTACATGCAGAAGCAGGACAGAACTAATGACAGGATCCTTCGAGAGATTGACGACATCAAGAAATTGAAGAGATTAGCGGAGGATCACTCTCCTTTGATGTCGAGATCGCTGAATTTCAACACTCCAGTCACAACCGCCCAGCACTCTACAGCATCAGATGTCCAGTACTAGGGTGGATCATTGGGAATGCATTATGGATCATCGGCAATGACTCAGGCTCAAGGATCCTACTTTCAACCTTCAGGATCCTCGTTTCAGATTCAAGGATCCTCCTTCCAGCATCAAGGATCCTTCACTAGTTCAGGAGGATACATGGGGGCGCAGACAGCTCAGGGATCCTACTCTCAGTATCCAGGATCCTCATCTCAGGTTTAAGGATCCTTGTCTCAGGGTCAAGGATCCTCATCTCAAGCTCATGGATCAATGGATTATCCTCCTAGACACCCAGCTTCGGTGTATCAAGGATCCAACATCTTTCAGGATCAAGGATCCTTAAGAAGTGCAGAACCCAGGAGTTCAGAGATCCACTTGGGAGACTTCATACCTATGCAAACTATTGCTTCATCTGGTCCCTCAATTGTACCAGAATCTCGCCAATATGGATTCACATCAGGAATTCCAAACCTGAATCCTTCAGGAGGTAACATTTTAAATAATTCTTATAATGCTAACCATGGCTTTGTGCAGGATACAGGAATCAACCAAGCTATGGCTAGGGAATTGCAGAAACTCAAGGATATGATATCTAGCATTCCCGGAGTGGTTAGGCCCATTCCTGAAATTCCAGATGGAAGTCACAAGATATCTCGCTTTGCACCACCCATTTGTGATGCAGAGATACCAAAAAGGTTTTAGACACCAAACATGAAGCTGTATGATGGCTCAACTGATCCAGAAGAGCATGTAGCTAATTACAGAGAAAGAATGGAGATCAATCCCATTCTTGAGAGGTTAAAAGAAGCATGTCTATACAAGGGTTTCGGATCCACACTGACAGGATCAACTCTTAAATGGCTGCTAAGTCTTCCCCCTTACTCTATTACTTCATTTGCTAATCTAGTTAACTTGTTTAATAGCCAATTCTCATGCAGTAGGAGATTTGAACGATTAACTCGTGATCTATATTGGGTAACACAAGGTCAAAATGAATCACTTAGAGATTATATCACTAAATTCAGTAGAGAATCCTTAGAGATTCCTAATTTGGATATTGCTACGGTTGTAGAAGCTTTCAAAATGGGTTTACTTAAGGATTCACAGTTCTATGATGATCTTGTCATGACCCCTTGCAGGAATCTTGATGAAGTAAGAACCAGGGCCCTTAGATTCATCCGTCTAGAGGATGATAAAAGGATCCAAGAAAGACTGGCAGGATCCTCAAAGCAGGAAAAGCAAGGATCCTACTTCAGGAACAACAAGTCCAAATCATATAACAAGTCTGATAACCAAAACATGCGTGCAATGGAGCAAGAAGGGGATGATGAGGATTACCCTCCCATTTCTGAATATTGCTTTTCTGTTGATAATAATGAACTAATTCTTGCAATGCAGAATCTAGGTGAAAAAGCAAGATGGCCCCGAAAGAGTGATAAGCCAGCTGCAACAAAAGACAAATCCAAATGGTATGCATATCATGAAGATTTCAGTCATCTCACTGACGAATGCATAGCACTCAGAAAAGAGACTGGTTACTTATTAAGCAAAGGGCATTTGAAGGAGCTGTTGGGAAGAAAAAAGTCAAGGATCCAGGATCCTGAAAAGATTCCAGAAAGAGCTCCTGCTCCCCCAGCAGATGCACAAATTATCAACTTCATATCTGGCGGATCAGATATATGTGGCACTTCCTTTTCAGCAGCCAAGAGGCATGCCAAAGAAACAAATATGGATAATGGGGATAGGCCCATTCGAACCACGATCCTTACACAGGAGAAAGTTATAACCTTTGATGAGGATGATCGTGTGGATATTCAGGATCCTCATCATGATGGTCTTGTTATTACTTTGTTTATATCTAATCATTTTGTTTGTAGGATTCTGATAGATGGAGGAAGCTCAATGAACATCATTCAACTTGATGTCCTCAAGAAGATGAACATCCCTGAATCAGAAATTAACCCAAGATCATCAGTTCTTGTGGGATTCAGTGGAGAAACCAAGAACACTTTGGGGGACATTAAACTTCCCATTTACATAGAGGGAGTTAATTCTTTTCAAAAATTTTGTGTTATAGATTGCTTATCCTGTTGCAATGTTATCCTTGGCAGGCCATGATACATGACATGAAAGCGGTTCCATCTACATACCATCAATGTGTGAAACTCCCTACTCCATGGGGTGTGGTGAAGATTGAAAGTGACCAACAAGAAGCCAAGAATTGCTATACTTCATCAATGAAGCTAGCCTCAAGACCCAGGGAGCAATAGCAATTAAAGTATCCTCCAAGAGATGTCCTGGAGGCAAGAGAACAAGATGTGAAAGATATCCTGATGGATCCTGAATCCAAAGTCTTTATAGGATCTGGGATCCTCAATGACATCGAACAGGATCTAGTATCTTTCCTAAAGAGGAGAAAAGCTACCTTTGCCTGGAAGCATGAGGACATGATAGGTATTTCTAAAGATATTATCACTCATCATCTTGGCATTGACAGGTCATTCAAACCCATACATCAAAAGAGGAGAAAGTTTGCACCTGAAAGGAATACCATCATCCAGGAGGAGGTATATAAATTGCTAAGAGCAGGTATAATTAGAGAGGTTAAGTATCCAAGGTGGTTAGCCAATGTGGTTGTTGTTCAAAAGAAAAATGGAAAGTGGAGGGTATGTGTCGATTTTACTGATTTAAACAAGGCATGTCCCAAGGATCCTTTCCCACTACCCCACATTGACTCCATGGTGGATGCTACCGCGGGTCATGAGTTGTTGACTTTCATGGATGCTTCATCTGGATTTCAACAAATTCATATGGAACCATCTGATCAAGAGGATACAGCCTTTATGGCCGCTACTAGTATCTATTGTTATATTGCTATGCCGTTTAGACTAAGAAATGCAGGTGCTACCTACCAAAGGCTAGTCAATATGATGTTTAAAGAAAAAATTGGACACACAATGGAAGTCTATATAGATGACATGGTGGTTAAGTCTAAGAGAGTTGAGGATCACCTTAGAGATTTGGTAGAAGCATTTAATATCCTGGATAAATTCAACATGAAATTGAATCCTTCCAAGTGTCACTTTGGTGTGAAAGCAGGCAAGTTCCTAGGCTATATGGTGACAAAAAGAGGGATCGAGGCAAGTCCAGAGCAAATCAAGGCGATTGTGAATATAAAATCTCATGCCAATGCCAAGGATGTGCAAAGGTTGACAGGGAGGTTCGCAGCCTTGAACAGGTTCATCTCAAAGTCATCAGAGAAATGCAAGGAATTCTATGACATCCTGAGAAAGAACAAGAAATTTGAGTGGACTGAAAAGCATGAGAATGCTCTCAAAGCCCTTAAGGATTACCTATCCTCAGCTCCAGCCTTAGTGAAACTAGTAAGTGTAGTCCTTGTTAAGGATCATGAAGGTACACAACATCCTGTGTATTATGTAAGTAAAAGTTTGCTTGATGCTGAATCCAGGTATTCACATTTAGAAAAACTTATCCTTGCTTTAATTATGGCATATACTAAATTACGTCATTATTTTGAAACTCATGCTATTATTGTTAAGACTAACTTTCCAATTAAGAATGTGTTTTGGTAAAAAATTACCGAAGCAATTAAGTGATCAAATTAGTTAAGTGAGGTAGTGTGCTGAAAAAATGTGTTGAAAATATGTTAATCAAGTTGTTTGGAAAAACAGTTTCAGGATACGGCTCATGATATCGAGCTGTGTTTATGATCAAACAATGAGCGAAAATGTAAAGGGTGACACGAGATGTACGAGGAAAGCCCTTGATCAATCTAGATCGCCGGCACAAAACCTCGGGAGCTGACAATCGCAGCTGCCTTGTTCTTCTTATTACTTCAAAATGTCAGGATACAGTGCAGGATATGATGCTGATCAACTAAGTGTTACAATGTAAATTCAATACAAATGTAAGTGTAGTGTGAGTGTTTTGCAGCTAGAGAGAAAGAGTGTATGAGAGATTGTGTGTGTTTCTATCTGATCCGATCAATCCATTTATAGTAAAAGAAAATAACTAACTAGCCTACAATTCCGGGATTCAACGAATATTCCTCAGGTGAACGTTGTAGTCCACGTCTTCCGGCTTCAACGTCTATAATCCAACTGATTTGCTCGAGTCTTGAGGATGAGAAGTCCACTTGAACGTTAGAGACTTGCACCTTTTAATCTGCACGTGGGTTAATTAGTCATTACCAGGATATCGTGCCAAGATGTTACCAATATCCTGATCCGGTATCCTGGTCACAATAAAACAAATAAAGTCAGAATATTAATCAGGATATATGAGCATAAAATGACCCATAACAATTGTCCCCAAAATATATCTGTTGGTATTCCAATTCCAACGGATATATTTTAAAACTTATCCCTTAAATCGAGGTAATTAAGTTGAAGCGACGGTTGATGTGACTTTGTGCAACTTCCCACGCGTTATTTACTCTTTGCCCCCTATATTATGCCTCTATTTAGCTGGCTTAATCAGCATTATGACCATAACATTTCAAGCCATTTCTCAGGTATTTCCTTTCCCTCTTCTCTGTTTTTCTTTTCTTGAATTTCTTGTTTCTTGGTCGATACCTATCATGGCATCACGAACAAGGTCACGTTCAAATGAGCCGGTCCCAACCCTTGTGAGTCAAAACCTTATCCGAGAACCGGAAAAGGAGATTTGTTCTTTCAATAATGCCGATATCGCCGCCCTGAAAGATTCCGGCGCCTTTCCTGCCGGAACAATCATCCGTCCTTTTGATCGGGAGGTCCGATCAGATGCAGTATCAAACGAGTGGGTGTGCTTTTTAGCTTACCCTTTTTCTTTGGGACTCCAGTATCCATTTCCACCCTTTATCTCCCGTTTTTTCGAACTTACCGGCCTTAGTTACGCTCAGACCATGCCAATGGTGTGGCGGGTTTTAATGGTATTAAACCAAATTAAAGCTCGTCATATTCCTGACTTATGTGTCGAAGACCTCCCCGTGGCATACCGACTGAGATTGCATGGTAATAGCCATTTTCTTCTGTTCTCCACTTCCAAGAACCCCCTAATCCTCAGGGCCACTAAGAATGAAGACCAGTGGCAACGAAAGTTCTTTTTCGTAAAAAGGGATTCTATCGACAAGGGTTTTGACTTGCCAATTAAATGGTTGACCTCGGGTAAGATTTAGGGTTTAGGAATATCCCCAAATATATCTTAAAACCATATGCTTAACTGACATCCTGATTTCTTGTGCAGCAAACTTCAGAGATCTAGCACCTCCAAACGCAGAATCGGAGCTCTGGGTCAAAGAGATCTATCGTCTTCCTACTAGTGAAAGAACCTTCTCCCTGTCTCTCATAAACTCCAGTCAAAAATCAAACTCAGAAAAGTCTGGTAAGTATACGATTAGACCAATTATAGAATATGAGTGTTGAGAATTAAACATTTCTCCCTTTTTTATAGTGCCGGTCATCAACCTCGAAGGCTTCCTACTCGACGAGTTGGACAGTTACTCCAGCCTTGCACCTATCAAGCAAGAATCCAACCCAAAGCCAGCTGCCACGCCAAAGCCTACCAGTTCGAAGACTGCTACTGCTCCCAAAGCTTCCCCAGCATCCAGGACCCGGGCCTACAGCTCCCGAAAGAGGAAGGAAGCAGACCATCCTGCTACACCCCATGTATTCCCAATCGAGAACCATGGGTTTAGGGAATCCAACAAATTCATGACCGGCTTCCTCAACCAGGTTAGTATCCTTGACCTATATCCTGCACCAAATGCTGGTTACAAATGTTAATTAAGGTTAATACCTGTTTTCTTATTCTGCAGGGTCTCGAACGCCTAGTGTTCCTCTACGAAGATGCATGTGGCTTAAACACCATGCTAGAGAGCAAGCTGAAGAAGGCCGAAGCCACCATTGCAGATCAAGCAGCGATTGCCACCGCCAAATCAGAACACTATGAAGCTAAGTACAAGGAAATGGTCCAAGATCATCAGTCTGCCATCCAGAAGACCACCCACGAGGCTCAAGCCAAGTCCGATGCTGCCCAAGTTCAACACGAGCAGGATATGGCTTCATACCGGGAAAGCCTCAAGAATTCTATTGTCATCTCCCCCCTTCAGGCTAGACTAAAAATGGCCTATGAGGCTATGGCCTTTGGCTTTGAATGCCCTTCTTGGAACATCAAGGCTTGGGAGGTGAAACTGAAAGATCTTGGTGGTAATCCTGTGGAGCCTCCTATGAAGTCCGCTGTGGAGGAACCTGCCAAGGTGGCCGAGAGGGTGGACGATGCTGGTGCTTCAAAGGATGCTGGTGGTGATGCTGGGACGGATGCTGGAGAGGATGCTGCGAAGGATGCTGCTGATGAGGTCATGATGGAAGAGGGAGCTGCCCCTTAGAAGCAGCGAAGTGGGCAATGATGGATGTATGGGCCTAGGCTGGAGCCCACTTTTTTAGATTTGATGGTTATGGTTTGTGGTCCTTGAACAATTTACTTTTCCTGTCTTTGAACAATTTAAATTTCCTGCACTAAAACAATATGATGGCCAAAGGTGGATGGGTCCTGGGTTTCAGGATGAAGCCCTTGGTCATCAATTAGTATCGTTTATTTTGAACAATGTAACAGTTGAAGGCGGATGGGTCTCGGTTTGGGACGAAACCTTCAACTGTTAAGTAAATATGGTAAGGAACTAATCGTGCTTTTGGTGGAGGGATCTCGGTTTGAGATGAAACCAAAAGCACAACTTTTGACATGTTAATAATATAACCTCTTTTTAACTTATTCGCTGTTGTCTTTTAATTCTTGTTATGTATTGCTTTAGTTTAAATTTCAACGTTCCAAAAATTAGTGCAATAATTTCCAATGTCTTATAAAAATATCTTGATCAATATACTCGGCAATATTCTATTAAGACTTTCGTCTAATAGGGTTTAAAATTCAAATATTTCAAATAAAGTTTTTAAAGAAATTAGGACAGTTCACTTTCATTCTACAATGTTTGTTTTGACGACACTTGTTTAACTAGAATGTAGTTTTAGTTTTTAACCCAAGTATTATATCCCGAATATTCCAACCAAATATCCTGTACATATTCTAGAAATATACTTCGAGAATATATTCTAAGAATATATCCTAATCAGGATATATAAGTTTTTGTCAAACACAGTTCCAAAAATTCAAATAACTCAGATAGGGTTTATAAAGGAAAGATCATACCAGGAATAGGGTGTAACCCAATTCTCAAACTTCAATCCTTCTGCAACTTTTTTCCACGAAGATGTCCCCAGTCCAAGATACTCATTATACTAAGTTCAAGCTTGATCCTTTGAATTTTACACAAATGCCTCAGTAGGAATGTCCCCTATGCATAACGTCTTTGAACACTTAGAAATTTTTAAAACATTGGTTCCAATTGTTTGAACAGTTCTTGTGTTACAGGGGGTTAATCCTAAAATATACTGGAGATAAATCCTTGGTATCCTGGGGATAATCCCATAAGTATTCTGGGGAAAATCCCAAATTTTCATGCGCTACAGGCGGGAGTGTATAAACTCCAAGACTTAGAAAGGTGAAAACCTTTAAACCTTAGAGAGTATGAAAATACCCTTTCGCGAGAGAGGGTGATCAATCCTCATATACCTTTAGGATTGTTAGTGCATATGTCTGTTGACTTCGTCTTATGTCTTGTATCGAGTCATGTAATTAGAATAGATAGAGCAGGACACGTTGTACGAGAGAAACGGGAAACAGACCTGAACCAGCCACCTCGTACGAGGTGACCAGGTTCATAGGGACTGGCCAGAAAGCATGAAAGTTCATAGGGACTGGCCAGAAAGCATAAAAGTTCACAGGGTCTAGCCAGAAAGCATGAAAGTTCATAGGGTCTGGCCAGAAAGCATGAAAGTTCGTGGGGTCTGGCCAGAAAGCATGAAAGTTCATGGGGTCTGGCATTCCTATAAATAGGTGAGTCTAGGTCTTCATTTGTAACTTTTGGATTCCGGTAGCGAAGCTCTGCTGAAGTGTCGCCAGCTGTAACTGTGTCAAATCAATACAA
The DNA here is from genome assembly GCA_030545235.1 of Helianthus tuberosus. Taxonomy (NCBI): domain Eukaryota; kingdom Viridiplantae; phylum Streptophyta; class Magnoliopsida; order Asterales; family Asteraceae; genus Helianthus; species Helianthus tuberosus. The sequence goes on from CM060450.1 coordinate 163,604,538, forward strand.
ACGACATTTAATCTACTTCTAAGTGTAAATCTAGCTGCAATGAAGATCAAATCAATGAATTCCGCCCCTGATTTGGTCTAGAACTCTTTTGATCGACTCGTTTAGATCGAACCCCGATCCTACAAGTGGTATCAGAGCACATGAGGAAGAGTTCTTACCATTTCAGCTTGATTTCTTCAAAAACAATTTCTTTCTACTCATTTTCTACACCTTTTCTTCAAAATCAGAAAGTTTTCACGGTTAAAATGAGCTGAATTTCACAAATAACATGTAAAACACTGTTTTGAACAATCCGTGAACAAATCAGAACCAAATTCAACCTAAAACTTGATCAAATTTGATAAAATCATGAACGTTTGGACTTAGAATCCTCAAACGAGGTGGATATTCATTCAAATCGTTTGAATTTTGAACCAAATAGCGTGAAAATCATTCAGATCATGTGAAAGTCATTCAGGTCGCTTGAAAATTAGGTCCAGATCGTTTGAAAGTGGTTCAGATCGTTTAAAATCACTTCAGGTCATTTGAATTTATGTTCAGATCATTCGAAAATCACCAGACCGTTTGAAAGATGTTCCAGGTCGTACGGTTTGTATCAGGTCGCTTGTAATTTTGAACTCCAGGTCGCACGACCTGAATTCAAGTTGTGAAAAAAATTCTAGGTTGTTTGAACAGGTCGTTTCAGTTTGCATGTGTTGTTGAAGCCCAATACACTTCAACGGTCCAATTAAAATCAGTAGGTATTAAAGGGTGTCGGCCATTTTCAAAAGTTAAAGCACTAGTCTATTAAGTGGCCTAGTTTTTGACACTTGATGTTGTCGGCCCAAATTTGTATTGCATTTAATAGATGACAACCCACTATTACTTGAGGTCCAATAATACTTTAGTAACTTCAGTAAACCTGTGAAGCCCATGTGATAATAACATTAATTTGGTCATTCATTCAAGGTTTGCGGCCCAATCACAAAAAGCAATCAAATGTGCTTGTCAATTTTTGTCACGTGAATATCTCGGCCCATGTGATTTTATAATTGTTCAATGTTGTCAGTTTTGCATGTGAATATAGATTGAAAGTCAATTGATATTAGTTTGCATGTTAGTTTGTTATGTCGGCTGCATGTGATCATCAATGAACTACAGTTGAAGGTCCAATCATATTCAAGTTCACTAACATTTGTTTACATAAAATTGAATCCCGAGATCTCATGGTGTGAATTACCAGATCTTCCAAAAATTTCAGCTTGTGTAAAACATCAGCTCGTATGAATTGAATTACCAGATCGTTTGAACTTCAGATCGTGTGAATTACCAGAACGTTTGAAAACTCAGATCGTTTGAACAATCTGTTATTGGGAACTCTCGATACCGAATCATGGAAAACGAATTCTATAGTTCAGAAAAGACACCAGTCTTTGATCAATCTCCAATTGATAGCAGTCATGATGAAGAATAAATTAAACAAATAAACATTGGTAAAACTCATTTATCTCCTGAAAGTTTCAAATTTTATTTTGCAGATAAATTGGAGAAGCTAAAGGAGAAACAAGCAGCAAAAGAAAAGAAAAAGGTAAAATGTGAGAATGTTATTCAGGTGAAAGAGAAGTATGAACAGAGTGAAGAAGTTAAAGTTGTTGAGATTGAAAAGATTGTAGAGGTCACAAAACCTTGTCTGAAATGTTTGGAACCATGCAAACATTGTGAAGAGAAAGATAAGAAGTTTAGTGAGCTAGACAAGATGAAAGAAAAATTGTTGTTCGATGTTAAGTACGTGAAAGAATCTTATGATGTGTTGAACAGAACAATCAACCAGTTGGAAAAGACAAACTCAGAAAGGGAAGATGCTTTGACAAAGATGAATGCAGTGATGATGTCAAAGCAGAAGGCCATCAATCACTATATTGATGAGTGTGCAAAGTTGAAGCAAGAATTGGAGACTGAAAAGATTGAGAATGAAAGAATCAGACAATTGCTAATGACTTACTCAAGTTCTGATTACTTGATTGATAGAATCTATCCGACAGTAGCAGGTTTTGAAGCATTTAAAGATAAGAAGTCGTAAGATAAGGATACTGGTAAGAAACAAAGTGCAAATTATAACAAGTGTCCGCCTCCGATCTGGGAAGGTTATTCTCCCAGAAAACCAAATTCGGAACAAGTAAAAAAGGCAGTCAATATAAAGTTAAAGTCTGAAACAACTGATGAGTTACCAGACAACATTGATGTCACATTCACATCGTCTGACACTGATCATGAGTCTGAGTTAATAAAGAAAGTGGTCGATCAGGTGTTGGATAAGGATGAGGAGTCAGAGTCAAAGTCTGAATCTGAGAGCTCAAGTTCATCAGTTGACAGTTCGAAATCATCGGTCAAAAGGGTTTACAATAAAGATTTTTTGATATCAAAAAATAATTTGAATGATGAAACATTCAAAGTAGCATATACTTTGAATGATTCAGACAAATTATATTCTGATGAGGAATTTCCAATTAAAAATGTGACAATTGAAAATATTAAAACAGTTTTTAAATTGAGAAAAATAAAATTTTCAGAAATAAAAGATAAAATGGGATTTCAAAACCTAAATATACTTATAGAGTTCAACAACGTTTAAACAAGAAGAAAGGTTTCGATCCAGGTCATAAAAAGAAACCGAATCATAAAAGCAATTTCAAAAAGAAGGGGTTGGGTTTTGATGTTGAAAATAATTAAAATATTAAAGATTTTAAATCAAAAACTGTATCTGTTTCAGGGGCAAGTTCTGAAGAAGAGAAAAAGAGCTCATTCTGGAAGTAATCGAACAAAGCGTTTCTTGCAGAAAAACAGAAACATGAGAAGAATGAAGCTAATCAGAAAAAGGAGACAAGAACCTGTTACCGATGTAAAAAAGTTGGTCACATCGCCTGGAACTGTCCAATGGCAACCAACATAAAACAGGAAGTTCTTTCTAAACTTAAAGAAAAAGTTGTTGATAAAACTGAACCACCAACGGACAAATTCAAAGTGTTTAAAAATTCTACATTTGAAATTGGTGAGAGTTCAAGACGTTTTTACAAAAGAAGAGTGAATCTGAACAACCACAAGTGGGTTGTTAAGAAATCAGAGGCACTTTCTGGCGATGAATCTGACTCATCAAAGTCAGTGGAGCCACAAGTTGAGCTAAACAGAGAAAATTCAGTTCCGCCATTGGATGACGTAAACTTTCCACCATTGCGGACTAAAAATTTAAAACAAAAAGTTGGAAAAGTAGAGATTTCGAATCAATTCTATTCTGAAAAGAAAGAATTTGATGTCGAAAAAGCGTTTAATTGCAAAGTGAAACATATCTTTGGAAAGATGGTTGATGGAAGAACCAAAGGGGTAAAAGAATTCTATGAATCAAAAAGGAATGTTCAAACACCGAGTGAAAATAACTCGGATGCACCCAAAACTGGTCAGGCTTGGCTGTCAGCATTCTTTGTTTGAAATCCTGACTTGCCGGAGCTCCCAAGTTGGAAATCGTGGAGCATGAATCGGCATCATTCTTGAAAAATATTTTTGTAAAAACTATCACTTGTGAAAGAACAAAAAACTATCACTTGTGAAAAGGAAAAAAAACCATCACTTGAAAAATATTTTGTAATAGTTTTTACAAGTGGATAATCAAGGTCATTAAGTTGAACTTGATTTAACTTTCATACAAGTGGTTGAAAGAACAAAATGATGAATGAATCCCCATGATATGTGAAATCAACAAAACTAATTTTTCGGAAAAACCATTTGATTAAAACAAATTTAAGTGTTTTGAAATCATAATGGGAAAATAGTTTGTTGTCAGGGGGAGTTCTGATTGTTTACGCCAAGTGGATGGCGAATTGAAGCAATTCACATCAGTTTGTCATTTTATTTATACAGTTTATTGCTTTTACTTTCAAATTTTCCCGGAAAATCAAAAATTGAAACATATTTTTGATTTTAGGGGGAGTAAAAAAAATTTAGAAATTTTGAAAATTTGAAAAATCCAAAAACATCGAAAAATCAAAAATGAGTTTTGTTGAGAAAAAGAGGAAATGATAGTACATCAGTGGACTATCACAACATGCTAAAGAAATGGAAAGTCTAAATGTCTTTAAACGAGTCTCACTGATGATGTGCCAGTAGACTTCACACGACTAGTAGATTGAATTTGAGATATAAACTTAAATATCAATACTTGCTTATCTCGTGGGGAACATCTCTCGGATATATGGGTAACCCCCGAAATATTGTTTGAGAGATTGCCTAATTCTGAGATACTAGGTCTTTATATTGTTTGATCTCTGGGGTATTATACCTGATCTTCTGATATTGCGGAAGCAATGGCCTAGACCTCGTATAATACTTTATGCGCTTTAAAAAGCTTACCCTCTGCATAAAAATTGAAAAATATCGAAAGATATGAATCAATTGCAGTTGAAGAAAAGATTCCCTAAAGGGAACACACCTAAAGTCGAGCCTTCATCTCTTTGACTGAACGGAAGTTCATACCTGAGCTCTCAAGGTCTCGTACTAACCCAGAATATAGATGTAACAACCCGCACTTTTGTGCGTTGTTACTACTCGTAATACTCGTTACGCCTAGCACCAGAGATTCGGATCATAATGTAACTATATCGCATATATCGTTATTCGAAGGATAATCGCATATTTTCGAAATACAATATCACTATGCTACACTATTATCACACTAACACTCACGGAGGCAGTGAGTGAGGACCTATTCTACCCTCCTCAGTGGCCGTGATGTGTCGAACGTAAACAATTAACGCTAACAAGGACTCTCGGGTGAGTGTTGTAACTCCAGTCGTCATGACGATGATGACAATACGAGTAAACGGTACCCCGTCAGTCTTTGTGGAACTACACGAAATAACGTTCACGATGACATCAAGAAAGGACCTATACTACCCTCATTGATGGCCGTGAAACGTCGTTAATAATCGCATACTTGAAACGAAAACCGATTGTTAATTATCGAAACTTGGAGTTATGGATACGTAAATACGACCCCTAGTGATATATATACATATATAATAATAATATAAATTTACCATGAAAAGCGCGTACTTCGAAAACTATTAAAATGATCGAAAACGGAGAAGTCCATCGCGTCAGGATAGCCATCCGGACGGATGGGCAATCCGGGCCAGAACTCCCTCCTTCTCCTCTGTTGCCTATAAATACCATGTCACATCACTTGAACAGTGATGTGACAGCTCCTACTCGGCCAAACACGCTCAGGACCCTTTTTCCTCGATTTCCTCGCGATTCCGGTAAGATTTCAACCTAAAAACTTGTACTTCTACAATCTACACTCGATTCTACACCATTCTATCTTTCAAAACTCAAATTCTAACCATGAAATCTGCGGATTTGAGGCGTTTTTGAGGTGATGTCACCAAGAGTTCTTATGAACTTCCAGTTGTGACCTCATCCCACCATAAACGACTCAGATCTGGGTGATTTCCACATGTTTGGTAAAAAATCTCGCCTAAATCTATGTATTTACCCAAGGAACTGTGCGATTTCGAGTTAACCCTGAAGAACCATCACGAACGGCCAGATCTGATGGAACGGGGTGATTCCCGGCCGTTAGAGCGGGTCGAAATTGACGGAACTTCAAGTGTTAGTGCGAGATTACACTGCCCCGGTAACTCTACAAGTATTTCTTCCGTTAAAACACTCAGAAACAGAATTCAGAACGCGAAACAGACGTGTTGTCCGCACGGATAACATGTAATCCGCACGGATAACATGTAATCCGCACGGATAACATGTCATCCGGACATATATATGTCATCCGGACGGAATACATGTCATCCGGACGGATGACGCTTATTCGAACGGATGACAATCCGTACGAATCACCACTTATTTCGAACGGATAACAATCCGGACGAGTCACCACTTGTCCGCACGGATCACACCTTATCCGCACGTATCACACATCATCCACACGGATCACCTGTTATCCGGACGGATAACATGTCATCCGGACGGATAACTCGTCATCCGGGCGGATAACATGTTAATCCGCATGGATGAGCACCATTCGACCAAACGAGTGACTTTTCAAGACTAATCTCGCTTAACCGTACATCGTTTATTCTATTCCTCAAGGATCAACACAGACGTACTCGCAACCGACTCAATCAAGTTGTATTCTCGCTAAATACGCACTGTGAGTATACTTGAACCCTTTTTAATCGTATTTTGGGTGTAACATACGTTTCTAACAAATCGAACTTATCAAACGAATTATTCAAGCAATCAAATTATCACTTGCGAATAACTGTTATGCATAGATATACGTGATGATAGCTGCATATGTGCTAGGGCTTATACTCGCGACGTCCCACCACGACTAGTATAGTACTATTGCGCCCGACGGGGTCTAGTTATGCCATCGTACATTCGAGCATCGAGGACTTAGTTGGTAGTATCAGTTTTGTGAGTATATATGTCGTGTATTACGTTTATGCATATGGAAATTCGCTACACTTTTATCTATTATGCTATACTTATCAAACCTGTATACTCGCCAATACTTTTGTATTGATAAATATTTTAACGTATGTTGCAGGTTAGATCGCAGACTTTATCAAATCAAGCTAGGAAGTCTAGAAACTCAACTAAAATCTAGGTTGTCGGATTTGCATTGTTCGAGAGGACAATAAATCTGTGATAACTTATGTGATTGTATTATTTGTTAGTAAGGGATAACGAATGTATTAAATATTATCGCAATATAGTTGTTATGGATTCTCTTGAGCAATCTGATTCGCCTAGTGCCGCGCCCCGATGATTCCGCCATCGGTTGGGGTGTTACAACAGATATCAAATTGGTATACTCACCTGTAAGACTGAATCTAGGGAATTTTGATACAGGAGTATATTCTGAGGTGGGACACGCGAATAAGTTTAAGTCCTTAAAACAGTAATTCGTATCTCGAATCAATTGAAACTTGTGTAGAAGTTTAAGTGGACAACAATACTGACAATCAGAAGTGAATTTGTTTAAAAAATTAAAGTTTAATCAAGATCAACGGTGTTAGTGATAAGTCTCAAAAACTGATATGATCCTCTTACACAAACTCACAAAAAGATGTCTTTATATAGTATATTTCCCAAAATCCAAAAAGATTTTAAGTGTGTTTTAGCATAAAATTTTGAAAATTCAAAAAGATTTTATTTCATCTTATTTTAGACAACTGATGTTTGGAAAGCTGATTTTCAAAATTCCAAGTGCTAAACATGATGAACGACAACAGGGTTGGGAGAGTTTGTTTGAAATAAGAAATGATTTTGAAATGATTAAATGGTTCATTAATTTGAAACCAAATTTGAGTGTTACGAATACAAGTGGTTAAGCAGAGATTAAAATTGTTGTAAATGAAAAACCTTATGTTTTGGATAGAGTATGTGCAGGTAAAAAGCTTTGAACGAAGGTAGATTTCGACTCCTGAGGATTTTCCGCATAAGCATATGCAGATTAAAGCCAGGTTTCCGATTCAAAGCTTGCAGATAGTGAATTCCAAACTGCGATCCCAGCTTATCGAAAGGGGGAGTCTGAAGACGTAAGAGCTAGATACAGATCTTGGAATAGCGTTCGAGATAGAAGTTGCTAATGCTGAAGAGCTTAATGAATCAAGAGATCTGATCAAGATAATTAGAAAGATCAAAGAGTAAGGTTGAGATTCTGATTGAAGAAGTGAGAGATTGATGAGGATGCTTACAGAGAAAGATACTTTAGAAAGAGCGAGAAGATCGATCAAGACTGAAGACTCAACACACTGAAGACTCGTCATCATCCAAGGGGGAGTTTGTTAGTGCATATGTCTGTTGACTTCGTCTTATGTCTTGTATCGAGTCATGTAATTAGAATAGATAGACCAGGACACGTTGTACGAGAGAAACGGGAAACAGACCTGAACCAGCCACCTCGCACGAGGTGACCAAGTTCATAGGGATTGGCCAGAAAGCATGAAAGTTCATAGGGACTGGCCAGAAAGCATGAAAGTTCATAGGGTCTAGCCAGAAAGCATGAAAGTTCATAGGGTCTGGCCAGAAAGCATGAAAGTTCGTGGGGTCTGGCATTCCTATAAATAGGTGAGTCTAGGTCTTCATTTGTAACTTTTGGATTCCAGTAGCGAAGCTCTGCTAAAGTTTCGCCAGCTCGTGTAACTGTGTCAAATCAATACAAACGACATTTAATCTACTTCTAAGTGTAAATCTAGCTGCAATGAAGATCAAATCAATGAATTCCACCTCTGATTTGGTCTAGAACTCTTCTGATCGACTCGTTTAGATTGAACTCCGATCCTACAAGGATCCAGGATATAGCCAACAATAACGAAATTGTCAGCCACTTTTACATGGACTGGTCCCGCTATCTTGAACTATCCTTGGATAACTTGCGCTCCAGGCGGGGTGTCCAAACCCAATTCGAGAGAAAGGTGAATACTTTTAAACCTGTGAAGGGATCAGGATCCCTTAAACGTGAGAGACGGGGCCAATCCTCTAATCTTTCGAAGTATCCTGAATGTGTATCCTGGAGCTATATCCCGAAGCATATACTGCAAAACAACCATAAGCTAAGGTGGGTGTTAGCCTGGCTAACACCCCTCCGATGCTTAAGTCAGTATTGGGTTCAAAAGAATAAACAATATCAAATATACTAAAAGATATAGAATTCATACCATCCTGAGTTAGAAATTAAATTCCAAACTCACTTGAAATAGAGCTTTAGATGTATAGCATTCCAGGAACTTGGTAGCATATCCCCCTCCATATTCTTGAGTCGGTATGCTCCTTTCCCTGATTCTGATTCAATCTCATAGGGTCCTTCCCACTTTGGGGCCAACTTTCCATCAGCAGGATTCGTAGTATTCTGAAAAGCTTTTCTTAACACCCAATCTCCAACTTGGAACCTCCTAGTCCTTATATTCTTGTTATATGCTCTGGATATCCTCTGTTGATATGCTGCCATCCTTAGCTTTGCCGCATCTCTTGTTTCATCAATAGTATCCAATTCCTGGCAAAGGGCTTCAGGATTCTGCTCAGGATTTCAGAGGTTGGATCTCGCCGTTGGTATCACCATTTCTGTTGGGATTACTGCTTCTGCTCCAAATACTAAGGAAAATGGGGTTTGGCCAGTTGCACTTTTCACTGTTGTTCTATCAGCCCATAAAACAATGGGTAATTCTTCTGCCCATCTTCCCTTCTTAGCTCCAAGCCTTTTCTTCAAATTGTTGACAATTATCTTGTTTGAGGATTCTGCTTGTCCATTTGCTTGAGGATGTACCGGCGTGGATGTGATCATTTTAATTCCCCAACTCTTGCAAAAGTCAGTAGTCCTCTTACTTATAAATTGAGAACCATTGTCACAAATTATCTCGGCTGGTACTCCAAACCTGGTCAGGATATTCCTTTTTATGAAGGATACTACTTCTTGGTCCCTAACTTGAACAAATGCTTCAGCTTCAACCCATTTAGAAAAATAATCAGTCATTGCCAGCATGAAGTCCTTTCCTCCTGGAGCCTTTGGCAATTTTCCTACTATATCCATTCCCCATTTCATGAATGTCCAAGGGGAAACAATAGGATACAATGGTTCAGCAGGTTGATGTAATATATTACTATGTCTTTGACATGCATCACACCTTCGAGCATATTCTACAGCATCTTTCCTCCTCGTCGGCTGACGGGTGGTCCATAGGACAACCCTTAATGATGTTAAAAGATGAATTTATCCCTCACTTGATCGTGTAATTATCTTGAATTAGATAACTACGAATGCTTATGTTTCAGGTACAGTTCGGGAGCTACAAAGGGTTAGAACGCAGCTTTGGATGGTTTGGAGATGAACGGGTCGTGCATGGAATGAAAGAAGAAACAAAACACAACATTCAGGGCTCCATGTGCTTTACGGTGAAAACACACTGTGTTACGGTGAGGATGTTGTTCCAGGTTCCACCGTAAGTTACGGTGGTACCGTAATTTACGGTAGACCTGGAAGTCTGATGGGTCGATCCGGTTTCTGCATTTATAAAAAAAAACAACAATCAGGTCACGTGAACAACCCCAGCCACTCAATTTCCTTTCACTTTCTCCTATATCCATTCTCATCTATCACTTTCACAAGACCCACAAAATCCCCAACCTTCTTCAACCTTCAATCTTCCATATCTCTCTCAATTCTTAACCAAATCAAGTGAAATCTAGGTCTATCTTAGCTAATTTTTCACATACTTTCTGATTTTGAGAACAGATTTGCGAAAAAACGAAGCTTTCGGGTCCGAATCACAAACCCTAGGTCCGAAAAATTTTGGGGGTTTTTGAAGTTTTTGTTTCACAAGTGTTCTAGCATCTTCAAACAAAGGTATGGAAGTTTATTTGTTATGTCTTGTTGATGCATTGTGAAAAGTAAGGTTATTTGTGTAAATTGTTCATACCCACTTGCTTGTTCTTAGATTTTGTCATAAAAATGGTTACTTGAACATTGTTATGGGTTGTAGATGTAGGATTGATGGCAAAGTAGTGAACTTTTGGGAACCTCTATGTTGTAGAGGCATAATGCCCAATTTTTTGAGAAATAATTTATAAAAGTTTTGGTTCACTAGCATCTACAACCATAGTAACAAGCAAGTGTGGGGATATTTTGGATAGAAGGGTCTAATTTTTGTGTTTGGTTGTGTTGTTTGCTTTGTGGTGTGTGTAGAACAATGGTACGAACAAAGGAAAGAGCCGAAGCAAGTTCGTCTTCTTCGTCTAAAGACAAGGGCAAGCAACTGAAACAACAACCAAGAAAGAGGCAATATATGGGTCGAGTTAGTGAAAGTGAGGATAAGGAAATGGTGGAGTTGGATCCGGCTGAAAAGCCAAGATGGGAGTCGGGTCCTTTAGATGACCAACCGGAACATTGGCAACCGACACTCTTTCACGACAGTGTGAATCGATTGAAAAACAGGGCTGCCGCGTTCATTTGCGAGAGGGAAATTCGTGAAGTTGAGTTTGGGCCGTTTGGTGTGTTTGCCCAATTCCGCGCTCTAGGATGGGAGTCGTCACTTAGTTGTTATGATAAAGATAACAAGAACTTGTTCATAACCGAAATTCAAGAATGGATACTGACGTTGAAGTGTAATAAGTACGATAGGCCGTCGCAAATGAAGTTAACGGGTGTGGTGAATGGGATTCCGGTAGAGATGTCGTTTGACACGCTAAAGAAATTGGGGAAGTATGACAGTTTACACGCTCGTGATTATATGATCCCTAATCTTGATGACCTTTTGCTTAAACCGGAGAAGCACCCTCGTTGGAATGATATGCTAGCGGCGTTATTTTTGCCTGGTACTTATAGCGGAATTTTGTACCGGAGGAACTTGAAGATAGAAGCGAAGTTATTACTAGCGATTTGCATTACAAACGTCATTCCACGAAGAGGGGACAAGGAGCAAGTGAGGTACCCGGAAGTACCCGTCCTCTATTCGTTACTCAATGGGTCTCCGCGTTTTCCAATCCGATATTTGATCATGAACCATCTCTGGATTTGCCGAAACAAGTTGGGGAGAGATATTATCCCTTATTGCCGAATCATCACGGGATTGATGAAGCAGCAAAAGGAAATCACGTCCGAGGATAAAGGGGCAGCAAAAAGGCATCAGCCTTTTACTTTACAGAAGATGGGGATTGGTTGGACTTACACGCAATCGGAAAGGTACCATAAACTCAAGTCGGAGGGTCAGCGATGGAGAGCATTGAAAGTGGGTGCAAGAGATCTTCTACCGGGTGAAGCAGATGAGCCGGAAAGTGATGCGTAAGCCCCAAGTGGGGATGATGATTATGAGGATGAGCCGCATGGTGGTGAAAATGTGAATGTAGGCCAAGGGGGCCTAGGTAGGGGTTATGGTGGTGCGTTTTACGATTACACGGAGCATTCCTATGAGCCGAATTGGGCTTATGATGGCACGATGCAAGAGGTTATCGAGAACCAACGTCCTCCGGCACCCATTTTTGAGTCATGGTCGGGTTCGGAGCGGACTTTATTTGATCAACACACGATGATGAGTGCCAGCATGGAGCGGTCTTTGAAGCATAACCTCGATCGTCAAGAGGCGTGGAATCGCACACACGCGTATTCCCATGAATTGGAAATGAATAATCGATACCATGATGACCAAGCAAGAAGAATGCATGCATCAGCCAATAATATCCTGTTCTTAATACCTTTGAGAATAACGACCTGCCCCCAGTATGGTTACCGCAATCCCCTTCGTGTATATCCTGAAGCACTTCTTTGGTTTCGGGATCCTCCAAGCACCTCAGATATCGTCCTGCAAGGGATTTCTTATACAAAACATTATTTATAAGAGTGAATCACGATACCTTCATTCTAAAGGCCTTAGGATTTTCATCTTTTGGGATGTGCCCTTCCTTAAGATATCTCATGATCAGAGCCGTCCAGGACTTAGGATTCTCCTCGGGATACTCATCATTAGGATCCTGAACACTTACTACCTCCTTATCCTGAGAATCCATCGCAGGATACAGGACATGTAATATTGGTATTTGGGTTCCTTTCGGTATCCTGACTGATGATCCTAGATTTGCCAACGCATCAGCTTCAGCATTATCCTCTCTGGGTACCTGTTCAAGTGTAAAAACATCGAAATATCCTGCTAATTTTTTGAGGATTTCGAGATACTCGATTAACTTCTCACCTTTAACTGCATAGGTCCCATTAAAATGATTAGTAACTAATAAGGAATCAACAAATACTTGTAAATTCTTGATATTCATACTCTTAGCCAATTCTAATCCTGCAATTAAAGCTTCATATTCTGCTTCATTATTAGTGGCAGGAAATTCACATTTAATAGCCTGGGGTAATATGTCCCCTTGTGGCGATTCTAGTAGTATACCCAAACCTACACCTCTTACATTAGATGCACCATCAGTATATAATGTCCAAGATTCTAAGTTTTCCCCTAGTTGTTGCACTTCTAGGTCTACTTCATTTTGAATATCACTACTGAAATCAGCCACAAAGTCAGCTAAAGCCTGAGACTTTATGGCATTTCTAGGTTCATACAATAGATCATAGGCACTTAATTTTACTGACCACTTAGCCATCCTACCTGACATCTCGGGTTTCCTAAGCACATTTTTAACAGGATAGTTGGTTTTAACATGAATCCTATGTGTCTCAAAGTAATGTCTAAGCTTTGTTGATGCCATAACTAAGGCCAATATCAATTTTTCTAAAGAAGAATATCTAGTTTCAGCATCTAATAAACTTTTACTAACATAATAGACATGATACTGCTGACCTTCATGATCCTGTACATGGATAGCACTTACTGCATTCCCTGATACTGCAAGATACAGGGATAATGGTTCACCATCCTCAGGCTTCATCAATAGAGGTGCGGTCGAGAGATACTGCTTCAAATCCTGCAAGGCTGCTTCATGCTTCTCTTCCCATTCGAATTTCTTATTCTTCTTCAGGATATCATAAAACTCCTTGCACTTCTCCGAGGATCTTGAGATAAATCTGTTTAATCCCGCTACTCGCCCTGTTAACCTTTGAACATCTTTCATATTTGAAGGTGACTTAATATCCAAGATAGCTTTTATTTGCTCCGGGCTTGCTTCTATCCCCCTTTTGGTCACCATGTATCCTAGAAACTTTCCTGCTCCTACTCCAAAATGGCATTTGGCAGGATTTAGCTTCATGTTGTATTGGTCCAGGATATCAAATGCTCCCTTAATATCCTGAAGGTGATCCTCAGCCTTCTTAGATTTCACTACTATGTCATCAATGTACACCTCCATAGTGTCCCCCAACTTGTATTTGAACATCATGTTCACCAATCTTTGGTATGTTGCACCAGCATTTTTTAAACCAAAAGGCATAGCAGTATAACTATAAATACCTGTCGGTGTCATGAAAGCAGTATCCTCCTGATCCGAGGGTTCCATTTGGATCTGCTGAAATCCTGAGGAGGCATCCATGAAGGTTAACATCTCGTGGCCAGCAGTAGCATCCACCATTGAATCAATATGAGGTAGAGGAAACGGGTCTTTGGGACAAGCTTTGTTCAAGTCCGTGTAATCTACACAGACTCTCCATATCCCGTTTTTCTTTTGCACCACAACTACATTCGCCAGCCATTTGGGAAATTTCACTTCCCTAATCATCTTGCCCTTTAATAATCTTTCAACTTCCTCTTGGATGATCACATTTCGCTCCGGAGCAAATTTCCTTCTCTTTTGTTGGACAGGCTTGAATGACCTGTCAATACCGAGCTTATGAGTTATAATATCCTTGCAAATGCCTGTCATATCCTCGTGTTTCCACGCGAATGTTGACATCCTGCATTTCAAAAAGTTAGTTAATTCGTTTTCAATATCCTGAGGGATATTGCTTCCTACGAGCACCGAGATATCCGAATTATCCTGATCCAGGACAACTTTCTTCGCATCCTGTTCCGAAGCCTCCATGATATCCTGGCCTCGCATCTTTAATTGCTATGCTGCACTAGGCTTTGTCGAGGACTTCATCGAAGAAGAATAACACTCTTTTGCTTCCTGTTGATCACTTTCCACCTTTACTACTCCCCAAGGGGTAGGTATCTTGATGCATTGATGATAGGTTGACGGCACAACTTTCGTATCATGGATCCAAGGCCTACCTAATATAATATTATAGCAGGATAGGGAGTCCATGACACAAAAGCGCTGCATTGAGTTGACCCCTTCAACATATACAGGCAACTTTATCTCCCCTACAGTATTCCTGGCTTCTCCACTAAAACCAACAAGCACAGTGGATTTCGAAGTAATGTCCATCGGGATACATTCATCCTCTTCAACGTTTCTAACTGAATTATGTTGATGGAGCTGCCATTATCCATCAGTATCCTGCGCACGAAATGGTTAGCAACATATAACGTTATTACCAGAGCATCATGGTGAGGATCCTGGACGGTATCCCTGTCATCGCTATCGAATGTGATCACTTTATCAGTTGTGAGGGTTGACATCCTGGTTGGCTTATCTCCCCTCCCTGCTTTAGCTTCCTTCACGTGCCTTTTCGCCGTAGAATATGACGTGCCGCAGATGTCGGATCCTCCTGAAATAAAGTTAATTATTTTGGCATCCGCAGGAGGTGATGCCGCTCGTTCGGGATCCTTCTCAGGATCCTGACCTTTATTCTTCTTTCTTCCCAGGAGATGCTTCAAATATCCCTTGCTCAAGAGATAGCTTATTTCTTTCCTTAGAGCAATGCAATCCTCAGTAACATGTCTGAAATCCTCGTGGAAGGCACACCATTTTGACTTATCCTTCCAATCAGCTTTCTGTTGATTCTTCCAAGGCCACCTGGCTTTGTCTCCTAGACCCTGCATAGTATACATCAGTTCAGGTATATTAACGAAAAAACAATATTCAGACAACTCAGGATACTCCTCAAGATCCTCGTCTTCAACAGCATTCACTTTTTTGTTGTCATTTCTGCCATATGGCTTAGAGTGATATGGTTTATGTGAGGATTCTGATTTCCTGTTGGTTGACTCATAGGTTGTGGACGAATTCATCCTCTCTTGCATCTTTTTGTCATCCTCCAGCCGAATGTATCTTAAAGCCCTGTTACGAGCTTCGTCTAGATACCTGTAGGGATTCATTACAAGATCCTGGTAAAATTGAGAATCTTTTTGCAATCCCATCTTGAAATCCTGCATAGCTGTTGCAACATCAAGATGCGGGATGTCTAAGGATTCTCGGCTAAATTTATTCACATAATCCCTCAAGGATTCCTGAGGTCCTTGAGTTATCCTGTAAAGATCACTGGTTAGTTTCTCAAAACTTCGACTGCAAGAAAATTGACTATTAAATAAATTCACTAAATGAGCAAATGATGTAATTGAGTGAAGAGGAACATTTAAGAGCCATTTTAAGGCTGATCCTGTTAAGGTAGAACCAAAACCCTTGCACAGGCATGCTTCCTTGAGATCCGGGGGAATAGGGTTGATTTCCATCATTTCCCTATACTGGGCAATATGCTCCTAAGGATACGTGGTTCCGTCATAGAGCTTCATGTTGGGGGTCTGAAATCTTTTTGGGATTTTAGCATCACAAATAGGATGCGTAAACCGGGATATCCTGTGGCTGTCTTGGGATACTTCTAGAATTGGTTGGACCACCCCAGGTACACTGGATATCATATCCTTCAACTTCTGAAGCTCCCTGGAAAGTGCTGATGTCATACCTGCATCCTGCAAAGATCCAACACCGTTAGTAGCAAAAGTATTATTATTATTAGATACGTTACCAGTTAGAGGATTCTGGCCATATCCTGAAGCATATCCCGAGTTTCTCACAGTTGACACCCTGACCGAAGAGGGTATCTCAGGAGTATGATTCTGGGAATGGCTAGGCATGATATTCCCCCTGTTATCTTCAGTATATACTGCAGAACTGAAGTTCAAAGCTCTGGGTTGCAAGGGAGTGACAGTATCCTCAGCATGTCTGCTTGAGCTGGATTTCAAGAGTTGTATCTCTATCATCAGCATCTGGTTGGTCTCCTTCTGCTGTCTCATCTGTTCCTGTACACTACCAAATAAATTTAGAATTTCTCCATTAGAGGCCAAAACAGGACCGGATCCCTGAATATTGCGAGCGGGGATAACATCCCGAACCACATGAATTTCAGTTCCTTGAGAAGAGGCTTGCGATCTCGGAGGAGGTGGTGGAAGCACCGAACCAATCGTTGCAGAGGTTGTAGCAGACACGGTGGAAGAGCTCATGTTTGATCTCAAGGCCATTGAAAACAGTGTCATAAAAGTTTTGAAAATAGAAAACCATATAATGATTTCGCAAAAGCTTTTAGTAGAAATAGCACCACTTACCCCACGGTGGGCGCCAAATTGTTTTGGTCAAAAATTACCGAAGCAATTAAGTGATCAAATTAGTTAAGTGAGGTAGTGTGTTTGCAAAATGTGTTGAAAATATGTTAATCAAGTTGTTTGCAAATTAGTTAACTGGGTGATCCACTTTTTAGGGAGATCCTTCCCGTCTGGGATTGAGTCCCTCCTAACAAAGAAGAACTGGTTCCTCCAATGGGTATCGTTTTTGGTGGTTTTGAGTATTGGATGAGGCTAACCTGGTTTGTTTTTAAACAGAAAGCGATTAGAACCGTGGCTAACAAGGTTGTACATTTGACTCAACTCGGACATCCCTAATTTAACATCTTCTTGCTCTATAATGTTTTCAAGGGTATAAAGAACTCTCCACATCATGGGCATGGCCTGTATGTAGCACATGCCCGTGAGTGTGAAGAAGGATTGTGTAAAAGCAGGGAAAGGATAAGAAAACCATATCAGAAAAGGGGTGGCCGGAAAAGTGACCCAAGTATCAGAAATACAGTCACTCTTCATTGAAGAGTCAAAGGATCTAAAGACGGTTTCAGCCGGAAAGCAATGATGAATCCGATCAATCTCAGGATTGGTAAAACGGCAGAGTTCCAGCGAAGGGTTTTTCGTAACACCCTGGCTTTTCAAGGGGTTGTCTTTCTTAGGATCCTTAGCAGGTGAGGATCGGAGAGTCATCTTCGCCATGGATGCTCGGAGAATAGAGGATCGGAATAGAAGAATTCAGAGAGAAGGAAAGAGAGAATACCTGTTCGATCTCTGGATGAAGATTTAAAGGAGTGAAACGATCGAATTTAAATGCATCTTGATCCTTATCTCTAACTATGAATTTATAATGATGATTTTGCAGGTAGTCTTATCGCTGACGTCACGTCCACAACGGCTAGTCCGATTACAACGGCTATATTTACGATTAACCAGTTCGTTTGAGATAAGGCAGAAAATATGACTCATTTAGTTATATTTAATTCCTTATATTTTGGGGGCAATTGTTAGGGATGGATTTTCTAAGCTTATGGATCACGGACCCTCAAGTGCAGCCAGGATCACGGATTCTCAACTCAGTTTGAATTAAGGATCCTCAGAAGACGTTGCATGAATAAGGATCCAGGATCCTCAGTATTATCCTTATACTAACAATTGTTTCCTTTATATTTGAACTTGTTTTACAGGAGTATTCGAACGGGACTTGGTCTTGCCGAGATTCCAGGGGAATATACCTTACAATTCCACACGTGCATAGCCTTCGTGAACGTTATGGAGATCGTGGGAAGCTAGCATCTTTTGTGGATTGTTAGTTAGCTAGTTTATTTCTATTTTTATAAGGGGATAACAAGCTTGATTAGATAGAACAATAAGCAAACACACACTGCTCGAGAACTCTCTGCAACTTATTGGCAATTACACACTTTTTGCACACTAGTGATCCTTGTAACAAGCTTGTTGTCACCCCGATTTGTAACCTTTGTTTGTTTAATATAGTTGGTGATCGGTAATTTCCATCACCCGGGGTTTTTTGTGCCGGAGATCATACATTGATCAAGGGCTTTTTTCTCGTATAAATCCGTGTGTCCAACATTCATTTCATTCATATATTGTTCATACATTTGTCCATTTATTCAAGCATCACACCTCACAAAATCGGATTTGGTTGTATTATCCTTGTGTGATTTTTGACCAAAACACTACTAGCCAGACTCCATTTTCTTTAGTGTTTGGAGCAGAATCAGTGATCCCTACAGAGATGGTAGTTACTACTGCAAGAACAAGCATCCGAGATCCTGAAGGAAATGCTGAAAAATTGATTCAAGACTTGGATACTATAGAAGAGCTCAGGGATTTGGCAAGGATAAGATTGGCTAGTTATCAACAAAGGATGGCTGGAGCTTATAACAAGAATGTCAGGATCAGAAAGTTTCAAGTTGGTGACATGGTGTTGAGGAAAGCATTCCAATATACCACAAATCCTGCTGATGGCAAGTTAGCTCCAAAGTGGGAAGGACCTTATCTTATTGAAGCTGAGGCAGGAAAGGGGGCATACCATTTGTTAACAATGGAAGGTGATTTGCTACCAAGAGCTTGGAATGCTGTCCATTTGAAGAGATACTTCATGTAAGAAGGATCTAGAATCCTTCGTCATCCTCATATCTGGCATACATAAAGGATCCTTAGAGGATATATGATCCTCATCCTGGTAATGATTTGATTCTAATTTATTTAATCCTTTAATTTATTTGATTACAAGGAGAAGGATTCAGGATCCTTTATCCTTTTTCACTAAGTTATGAGTTTTGCAGAAGTGGGTGCATCTTTGACAAAGGATCAAGTATCCACAAAAGTCTCCTAAGTTTTATGGGCTTGTCCCCAGTTTTATGGGTTTATCCCCAGTTTTTGGGCTTGTCCCCAGTTTAAGGTATCTATTACCTCCTACAAATCAGGTTCTTACACCTTCTCCAGTAGCGCACGATTATCCTGATGCAGTTAAAGGCAATGGGACCAGTACCCGCTTTAGGGGCTGACAATTTCATTGTACTGGCTGTATTTAGGATCCTAAGTATAATGGTAGACGTACCATACATCCGTTCCTAAGGTTTCTAACATTTTCACGTTAGCTAAGGTTTTGGCATCTTCATGTCACTAAGTTTGGATAGTCGCCAGTATGGGCCATACTCCAGTTTACACAAGATCCTTTGGGCTTGTCCCCAGTTTTTGGGCTCGTCCCCAATTTTTTGGGCTTGTCCCCAGTTTATTGGGCTTGTCCCCAGATTGTTAGGCTTGTCCCCATATACTAACTCTTCCTTTTACAGTTGGCTTAGTCCCAAGTTATGTCTCATTTCAGGTTTCTAAAGCTAAACAGTTAAGGATCCTGGATCCTAACTTTATACAAGGGTTTGTTTTTTTGGTTATCACAATTGTAAGTATCAAGGATTTAGGATCCTAACTTGGATTCTCTGGTATGATGCCTAGTTACTCTAATTTTATTCTTGGTTTATCAATGTTACCCTTATTCTTTGACAACATGATGTATGATCCTAAAGTTAACTTGCTTTTTAAACTTTTTGACTAAAGGATATTTGATCCTTGATCATATCCTAAACTTTTTGACATAAACTAATTTTTATACTTTCATTATTAACTTGTAAGTTCAAAGAATTATGCAATAACAATTAAAAGACACACATATGAAAGTTAAACAACACAAAGATAGTCGAAAGGTTAAAGTTTTATTTATTTATCCAAAGTTAAAACCCTTCAAAGGTTGTCAAAATTACGTACCCCGAGCATCTACCAGCAATACGTGGCCGGTCCGCTGGGGTAGGCAAAGGGTGTCCATGCTAAACAGTTCTAAGTCATGCAGGAAATCAAAAGATGAGGGGCATCAAAGGCTTCATCCTCCACAAACAGAAGGACCCATCCACCTTTGCTACCCCCTATTGTCCCAAGTATCCGTGATCCTTAAACCTAAATACTATTGTTTAGTTACAGACCATAATTGTTCACCATCAAAACACCATCAAACAAAAACCACAAAACCAAAAAAAATGGGCTCCGGCCGCGTCTAGATATATCCATCATCGCCCATTACTGCAGCCTAAACGTTCGTTGCATCATCACCACCTTTACCAACTGCCTCCTCCACAGGATCCTTAACCCCACTGCTCCTGGCTCCATCAGCTACTGCCTCCTCGGTTTCATCCTCATCATCTAGCTCGGCCAGCCTTTGCCTCCAACCCTCTTGGTCCCATTCAGCTCTGTCAAAGGCAGGATCCTCAGCCTCCTTAGCCATTTGTAGCTTGATCTTCAGCATGGCAACAGTAGCAGAGTGCTTAGCCCCTTCCATGATTTCTGCCTTCTCTTGCTGGGCTGTGATCTGAGCCAGGACCAGTTCCTTCTGCACCAGGTTGAGATCCTTCTCAAGGGAAGAAATCTTCTTGTCTTTAGCAAGGAACATCTGCTGGAAGTCCAGGTTTTTCTGCTCAGCTTTGGCCAAATGGTGATCAAGGAGCATTTGGATCTCAGTAAATTTCTGCATAAAAAGTTAACAATCAGGATCCCATATCCTCAGAAAGAAAACTTCAGATTTAAGGATCCAGGATCCTTACCTCGAAGACGTATTCCTCAAACTGGTGTTGAATGAAAGGGAGGGCTTCAGTGGGCTCAGCAGTCTTTCTCTTCTTGGCACCCTTGCCCCTTGTGCTCATGCTCCTACGGTTCGGGATGCTTGGGCTTGCAGCCAGCTCCTTTTTGAGTGGCCTTGAGGAGGCGTATTCATTGAGATCACTTACACTGAACCTGGAAGCAGACTTTGAGGATTTTCCGGCGCCTACAACCATAATAAGCAGATAAGTATTCATATTTTTATCAAATATATATATATGTATACATGTGTGGATACTTACTTGACATGGTGGATGAAACTTCTACTGGATCCTTTGATTTTGGTGGATAGGTTCTCATTGCAGGGTCAAGGTTCCAAAAAGCTTCAATCCTCTCTTGGGTGGCAGGTGATTCTTGAATATGTGACAGAGTTATTGCTGCAAAGACAAAAATAAAGGATCAGTTATCCTCAAAAGAAAAGAAAAATCCTTACCGCATATCCTAATCTAAGGATCCTATATCCTACCATCGGTGTTCCACTTTTTGGGAAGTAGTTTCCCGTCTGGAACAGAATCCCTCCTCACAAAGAAGAATTGATTCCTCTAGTTAGTGTCGTTTTTGGTGGCTTTCAAGATCGGGTGAGGCTGACCAGGTTTGGATTTGAAGAGGTATCGGTATGAACCATGACTCACAAGATTGTACAACTGACTCAATTCAGACATCCCTATGTCGATGCCCTCTTGCTCAACTATGTGCTAAAGTGTGTATAGGATCCTCCACACCATTGGCATGGCTTGTATGTAGCATAAGCCAGTGAGTGTGAAGAATCCCTGTGTGAGAGCAGGGAAAGAGAAGGTGAATCCAATCAGAAAAGGGGTTGCTGGAAAAGTGATCCATGTGTCCGAGACACCGTCACTTTTGGTAGAGGAGTCGAAGGGCCTGAATATTGTGCCATTGGGGAAACAGGGGCGTAACCGATCGATATCAGGGTCTGTGAATCTGCATAGCTCCATTGAAAGGTTTTTGGTTAAACCTGGACTCTTCAATGGGCTGTTGTGATCTGGGTTTTTGGTAGGTGAGGATCGAAGGGTCATCTTCGCCATGAATGCTTGGAGAATAGAGGATTAGAGAAGAGAAGATCAAAGAAAAGGGAGAAGAGAATACCTGCTTGGATCTTCGAATAAGGATTTAAAGGAGAGAAGTCTTGAATTTAAATGCAACTTGGTCCTTATCTCTAATCCTATATATAATGATTGTTGTTGCAGGTGGTGACTGTTGATGACATCAGCCTGTAACGGCTATATCTTTTACTAACGGCTAGTCCGAGTTTCGTTCAAACATGACTATCTAATTCGATATCAACTAGTCATGTTTGGGGGTAATTGTTAGGGATAGAATTTTATAGCCTATGGATCATGGATCCTCAAGTGTAGCATGGATCACAGATCCTCAGTTCAGTTTGAATTAAGGATCCTCAGGAGACGCTGCGGGAATAAGGATCCAGGATCCTCATTATTATTCTAACTTAACAATTGTTTCCATCACCTTTTGGCTTGTTTTGCAGGTATGTTTCGAAGAAGACTTATTCCATGCGAGATTCCAGGGGAATATGCTCTACATTTTCAACATGTGCACGAGCTAGTTACCGTTGGTGGTGATCGTGGGTGATGGGCAGATTTTTCGGATAGTTAGTTAGGATATTTTTAGCTAAGATTAATGGGGTATTGAGCTTATTTTTAGAAACACTTTTGGCACTCTGGCTTACGTATAACACTTCTGTTATCTCTCTCTCAAACACACATACTAGAACTCATTGTATCAAGCTCAATACTTCCGAAGTTGTAAACTTGTTTGATTAATATACTTGATAGTGATAGTTTTCACTATCCGAGGTTTTTTATACCAGAGATCATTCATTGATCAAGGGTTTTTTCCTCGTATAAATCCTCGTGTTCACCTTTTATTTCATTCATACATTTGATCATTTAACCAAGCATCACACCTCATAAAATCGGATTTGGTTGAATTATCCTTGTGTTATTTTTGACCAAAACAAAAATATAGGCTAGGACTTCTTTGCGGTTTTAGATTTCTTGTGTTTCTTGACCTACTTATCTAAGTTTTAGTTTATGCTTTTATTAGGAACATATTGTAATCTTCTCTTTAATGAATGATGGTTTTTAATTATTAAATGGTGTTTGGATGATGTTGTAATGGGTAAAACACACTCGGGATGGTGAAGGATACTAAGGGAAGCTTGAACCAACACCCCATGCACAAAAACAGAGCCTCCCGACAATTTTTCTTCATTACAGCAAGTTCAGCATGGGCCGTGCTCAGCCAACACGCCCCGTGCTCAAGGCTCTGCAGAAAAACGCCCAGCTCCGGTACCTGGACACGGGGCGTGTTCACTGAACACGAACACGCCCCCGTGCCCAGCCTTTTGTTACTTTCTGTTACTGGCAATATGAACACGGGGCCATTCCTGGTCACCACGGCTCGTGTCCAGATGCCTAGTAACATAAATTTTTGTTTTAACACACCTTTTTACACATTCAATCAACCTAAAAACTTGTTTTTGGGACACATTGAGGACAATGTGTAATTTAAGTGTGGGGGGGATGCTAAAACCTTGAATTTTGCAAGTCCTAATTACAAGCCTTACACAAAACTCTATTGGAACCGCTAAACACCCCAAATTTTTTTCAAAAAACTTTTCATTTTTTTTACTTGTCTTGGTTTAAATCGGGAATAACAAGTTCTAAAAAGGTTATATTTTTACGAAGTTACAACCGATAGTGTCGTGATAAAAAGAACCAACATAAGAAAATTATGAAACGGCATGACAAATCTAGTGATCACATTATAAACCCATTCCCACAAAAAGTGAGTTTTGAGCCTTTATTGAGCATATAAAAACACATCTTTAAACTAAATGCTCATTTTTCGTTTCTTGTGTGAATAGTCGCGTGGTTTCTTACGACTCTAGAACTTGCCATGACAATACATTCCCGGTCCTTACCAACTTAAACCCGAGTAAGTAAATGATGGAGGCATTAGGAATAACCCCTTTTTCTTTCAACACCATTTTTTTTTTTTACCACCTACCCAAAATCCCCCTAGTTAACCCCTTTGAACCTAAACCTTTTTCATTTCTAAACCCACAAAACAAACACCCTTTACCCACCAAAAACCTTTTTTTCATTTTAAACCCTTTATTTTAGTAAAAAACTCGGTCTTCATGTGACATTCCTTTTCAAAAAATAAATAAATATATATATATATATATATATATATATATATATGATGAAGTCTAGCAATAAACAAACAATTTCCCCAAAAGAAACTTTGTTTGAAAAATGCTTCGATTGAATAAAAAGTTACAAAAATAAAAAGTTTTACGAAAACCGACGCTTTTTACGCCTTTCGTCCGTTTCTACTAACCACTAACCCAAAACCACCTACCTTTAACCCAAGCCTAACCCTTCCCCAAGTCATCTTGATATTTACAAAGGTTTATAGTTAAAAAGGAGGAGGATTGATTGCTTGGCAAGCATATGGTAGAAGTAAGTTCCATGCCGGTCTCGAGTGTTTCATAAAAATACATCTTCGGCCGAGTGTTGAGTGATCTCCTGTGAGGTATGTGAACTTGTATATAAATGGAATTTTAAAAAGGCATGTTATGCCCAAAGAAGTAATTTCTCTTATGAAATGTTCTAAATAAATCATAACGAATAGGATTGTAAAAAGCATAAAAATAAAGCCTAAATAAAGATCTTGGAATCCCGACACTCAAGACAAGCCCAAAACTTCTCTTCTACCCATTCCATTTGGGTGTGTAAGCCACATTAAAAAGAGTTTTGCTTGAGGACAAGCAAAGATTCAAGTGTGGGGGTATTTGATGTGTGTAAAATGCAACATATAAATTACATCAAATGAGGCATAAAACTAACCCTTTTTTAGTACTAATGTTGGAAAAAGTGTGCTTTTGTCTTCCTTTTGTATTTTCAGGATTAAATGAGCGTAAATGAACAAAAGAAGAAAAAATATAGCTAAATCTAACATAAATACAAGAAAAGGAATAAACTCGGCATGCCCGACCCCTCGACAGCATCTTCCTAAGCAAAAACAAGAGATCAGAAGGCTGAACATTCCCCGTGCCCAGCGGACACGGGGGCGTGCCCAAGTGTCTGCAGAAAAGACAAAGTTGTAGAAGCTTCTATTTCCCAACATGGGGGCATGCCCAGCTCAACACGGCCGTGGTTAACGCTAAGATTCATAGAATCCAAGCAAATCTTGATAGTACAGATAGGCTTCTGCACACGGGACCGTGCCTAGCAGACACGGGGGTGTGGTCAACTAAGGCAGATAAACTGCAATTAATGAAGAAAGAGAAAGTGGAAGGACACGGGGCCGTGCCCAATGGACACGGGGCCATGTCCGGGCTTCTGTGCAGGCTATAAATAGAGGTGCTTGGTTCACTTCAAAAGCATCCCTTGGCAAACCACCTCTCTCCCACTTCATCCACACTCCACCACCATCATAACACCCACATCCACCACCATCATCCATCATCCATCATAGAGTGTGTGTGTAGTAGTCTCGGGATCCAATATTGATAGTAAGAGTTGTTGACAATCAAAGGCCATGTTTGCCTAAGTCTCTTACATCACTTGGTGAAGACAAGCATTTAGTGTAATACTTTTGTTTTTTAATCTTTTCGCACTTTTTATTTGGTTTTGTATTAATGACTTTAATAACTAGTTTCTTATGTTGAAGGTGTGTTAGGATCTGAGTTTCTTATGATTGTGTTTTTGTTTGATTATTATGAATATGAATGAATATAAGTGCAGCGGAATTAAAATGGAAACAAACTTTCAACACAAAATTAAATGGAAGAATTGCTTTCAACACACATGTTTGTCATGAAATTAAATGATTATATTTATTACAATGATTCAATTACACTTGCATGCATGCAATACAATCTCCCCCTCAGCCTGTACTGTTCTATTTATAGTACCGAACAAACGACTGAAGCATCTTTGCTGACATCACCATGAAAGTGACATCTAACCTCCTAACAACCTACAACCACTGATCTATACAAGCACTGTTATCTAACCACTGATTACAATACAATACAAAGAAGTAAACTAAACTACTGCTTCCCATTCCACTGTTATACTCCCTGCAGTGCTTGTGTCTTCAGCAGTACTTGAACCATGACAGTAGATTGAGCATCAGTGCTTATCCTTCAACAGTCTTTAATAGTCTCTAGCAGTTGTTGAAGATCAGCAGTTGTTGTAGACGAACAGTGGATTGAGGTCATCAGATGTTAGGGCCACTTCCAAGGGGAAAGACTGGTGCAAACATCTACTTATTCTGAATCCACTGATCTTATCCAGTTTTGACTTTAATCAACTGTTCCTTTGTAGGGTTCAATCCCAACAATCTCCCCTTGGAACAGATGATGCCAAAACCCTTCATTATTCTTGGATTTTTATTGCCTCATCAAATATTCCCTGACTTGTCCTTTGAATTGTAATTCAAAGTCCATGGAACTTGTATCATCCTCATCCCTGCACAGTGGAAGCTCAAGTAGATCCTGTAGATCTTCAACACCCAGGCCAAGTGCTTGTTCCCTTGATATATGCTTCACTTCACCATTGGATTTGAGCAGAGTCAATACATGGGTCTGTTTATCAGATTTCCACTTTAGTATTTTTTTAATCCAATGGGTTTCTTGGGAGAGTCTTTATTGTTGATGAATTTGGAGATGGTGGCCTGGTTATAACACTTTGGCCAGTGTTTACAGCTTTTGCCAATTCAGGATTTTCTGCTATCATTTGCTGAAGGACCACTTTTATAATGTAATCCCCTTGTGCTTTATCTGCTTCTGTTTCTTCATCCATCTGCTTTTGTTTCCTTCTTTGATAAAGGATGACAGTAGGTGGAGCAGTAGATCTCCTGATTTGTAACTTTTGTGGTTTAACTGGAACCACTGCTTCAGGATAATCAGGCTTTTGAGGAACATTTGGATTTTTCTTTCTCAATTCTTCCAACCTTTTGTAATTGGATATGACTTTATCTTCTGACCATCTTGTGACCTGATTCCTTGACCCAAAATCAGTTGTTATCAGCTCTTCTTTCATTCTCTTCAGCTTTAAAGTTCTTTCTGGTACATTTTTCTTGTACTTGGACCAAACAGGAGGAGTGTGTTTTACTTTATCTTTGTTTATCTTTTGCACTCTCTCTAACTCCTTTTTAAGCTCACCAATGGTCCATTCTTTATATTGAGCCTTTTTTGCCTTGTATTTCTTGAATGCCATAATGTGTTCAATGAAATCTTTTCTCAGGCTTTCATCATCTCTTTCTGATAATTTCTGACAAAGATCTTTTGAAAACTGCTCCAAAGTTCTGACTTGAGTGAGCAGATATTGGTAGTTTCTTTTAATCTCTTTGTCTGATTTTCCATCTGTATTTCTTTTAGAGATATCCTCTGCTTGTTCAGCCTTTAACTTCAAATATTCTTCTATGTTATTACGCCTAGGATATCCTTGAAGAGATGGTAAATTTCTTTTTGCAGGGTCATCTTCAGAGTAGAAGGATTTTATCTTCTCTCTAACTGCTGGAAGATCTAATGGATACTGGACTCCGGCAGGAGTAATGGCAGTATATGGATTAAGAGCTTGTACTTAAGAGAGTGGAAGAGGGTTTGGAATGGTAACAAGGGTCAGTGGTTGTGAAGATGTTGGAGGTAGGGAAGTGTCATCTTCCAGTATTATCCTTCTCCTTTTGGGTTTAGGAGAGGTTGGTGGTGTTTTGGTGGGTTGAGTGGTGGTGATTTGAGTGATGGGTGGCTGACTAACAGCTGTTGAAACAACTGGTGTTTCAACCACTGTTGTCATTACAACAGATGATGTGTCATCTGAAGTCTTCTGCATTTTGGCAGGTGGTGTTTGTGATGTTGGCTTTGTTTGTAATGTGGCAGTGGGTTGTATAGTTGTTGTTCAAATGGTGAGGGCAGTGGTTGAAGTGTGTGTTGATGTAGTATTGGTGGCAGTTGTTGGGATAACATCTGTTGAAACCACTGATGTACCAACAGCTGTTGATACAATAAGTGTTTTAACATCTGTTGGTTTGGAGGTTTGATGAGAGGAGTTTTTGGGGGTTTGAGGAGTATATTTTGTGGCTTTGGAAGGTGTGGTTTTGGGTTGGCTTGCTTTTCTAGTAGGCTGTCTCCTTTTAGGCTTAGGATTTTCTTGCTCATCCTTGGGCTCAGAAGTACCATGCTCTTGCATTTCCATCAAAATTTTCTTCTCTTGCTCAAACCTTGTTCGACCCTATGTCTCCATATCCTTTTTTAGCCTTGATTTTTCATTAGCAAAAGCATTTAAGGCTACATCAACCTTTTTGGAACCATCTGGCCTTGGGATTTCTGCAACCAGACTAGATTTTGAATCTGGTTCAATGTATAGACCATCTTCATATCCCTTTTCTTCTTAACTTTCTCCCCCTTTTTGGCATCATTAGGAGGATTGTCAACAAAGATGATTGTAGGAGGAGCAGTGCCAGTGGTTTGTAGTAAATGGGCCTTAATTGCCTTGATGTCTGCTTGTGTATCCTTGAACCTAGCTTCCATCAGATTTCTGATCTTCTGAATTTGAACTTCATGTTGTTGATCAACATATTGACAGGAATTACTTGTAATTCCTGTAGTGTAACCTCCTCAGTTGTTGGTGGGTTAGCAAAGATGGAGACACCAGACTCAGTCACTTTTTGGGGTATGTTCTCATTAACAGGTGATTGAGAAGAACTGATTTGTGTCTGGGCTAAATCAAGTGCATCCAACTAAGGTTTTATTTGTGGTGGAATTTGTGAAGTGAGGATAGGGGTAGAAAGAGAATTTGTCCCGGGCGGTGGGCTGTGGATGATGGAATCAAGTGATTCCAGAGCATCATAATGTAGTGTCCCTGTGTTTACAACATGATCTTTTTTAGAAGATGCAGGAGGAGTTTTAGGCTCAGGTTGAGGTCTTTCTTCCAACTGCTGTGAGGAAGTAGCAGCAGTGGTTATTGGTGACTTTTGTGTTGTCACAGGTATATCCTCTGGGACCTCATCTTCCAGAGTTACCTTTTTGATGGGTTTGGGGGGCTTTTGGAGATTTTTCTTTTTGGGTCTTTTAGTGGTTTTAGGTGTGGGTTTCACAACAGTGGTTGTGCTGCTGTGATCACCTTGAGCAGTGGGCTCAACAGCAGGATCCTCATGAGCAGTGGTTGCTGCTAAAGTCTGCTCAGGAACCTCTGTTTGCATTTTGGAAGGTTTTGACAGCCTTGTGAAAGTTTCAGAGGTTAGGTTGTTTATTGGAAAAGGATTTCCTTGGATAAGCACATGAGCATTATCCTTTGAAAATTTCTTTTGAAAATAGTAACTTAAAAACCTTGGAAATAATAAAAATGATTTTTTATTAACATTTTTGACAAGATCATTGAAGATCTCCTGGGAATAGTTAAAATTTTCTTCATTAAGTATAGTATAACCCAGGTATTGGATCTTCAATGGGATTTCATTGAAAGCAGTGGTTTTGTTTGACACACACATTAGGAGGGTATGAAATAAAAACCTTGTGGCAGGTGGAAAACTGCCCTTTTGTAAAGTATCTTTTTTCATTTCCTCTCCATACCCTCTCTCAATGAAATCGGTTTGATACTCTGTTTGGGGGAAAGAAATTTTACCTTGAAGCTCATCGAGTTCAAATACCTCCGAAGTGGTTTGAGGTATGATGGTGACTGAAATACCCTTTATTGAAGAAGTAATGGCTAAGGGCTTTTTATCCATAGTTTCAAGTTTAGCATTTTTCCAAAATTCTTGTTGGGTTTCCAGGTAAATCGGAGTATCACAGGTCAACAAAGTTTTGCACTGTGAAGACGACAGAGCATCAATTACAGAGTTGAAGGTTGTGGTATGACTTGGTTTTTCAAGTAATCCCAAGTAATTATGAGGAGTTTTGAATGGAAGAGCCATGAGGAATCGAAGATGGTGAAGAACGAATGAAGAAGATGAGTGATTTTTGGGAGAGTTTGAGAGAAACTGCTTTGAGAAAGGAATTTTGAATTCGATTCGACAGTGAAAACCCTGTTTGGGGTTTTGATCAGGGTTTTATAGGTGGAAAAAGTGAATGCTGACGTGGCAGCGGTTACAAAAAATCAGACCGCTATGTACTGTCCACGTGCCAACCTCTGATGAATAATGGATGACAGTTGTTTAGGAAACCACTGATGGAGCAATATCAGTGGTTTGCAACGGTTAAAATGAAAACAGTGGCTGACTTTAAGCTATCAGTGGATAAAAACACTGATGTTTGATCAACAGTGATTAACAAGGGAATGAAAGAACAGAGGTTGAGTTTCAGCAGTGGATAGCATTTAACAGAACAGATGTTTGAACCAAAAACAATGGTTATGGCAGAATTTTAAGGATTAATGAAAATTTTCATTTTTAGCTATTTTTAAGGATTAAATTTTGATTTTCTGAAACCATTTTAATGCTTTTTATTCATAAAATAACAGGATTTTGCATGTTATTCCATGTTAAGCATGCCAATCCTAGAGATCAAGCTTTCAAAGGTAGATGTGTCTAATGCTTTTGTTAGCACATCTGCCAGCTGATCCTTGGTATGAACATGATGTAGAGAAATCAAACCTTTTTCATAGCAATCCCTCACAAAGTGATGTCTGATGTCGATGTGCTTGGTGGTTGAATGTGAAACTGGATTTTTGATGATATTTTATGCTGCCTGACTGTCCAACATGAGAGGTGTCTTTAAGGCAGTGATACCAAAATCCAGCAATTTATTTTGAAGCCATAACAATTGGGCTGTGCAGCTTGCATCAGCTGTATACTCTGCTTCAGCAGTGGATGTTGAAACAACTGCTTGCTTTTTGCTTTGCCAAGATACTAAGCAATCACCAAGAAATTGGCACCCTCCTGATGTGGACTTCCTTGTTGCATTGCACCCAGCAAAGTCACTATCTGTGAAACCTGAAAGCTTAATATTCCCATTAGCAGGGTACCAGATACCAAGTGTGGGAGCACTTTTTATGTATCTGAGTATCCTTTTCACAGCTATTAGGTTAGACTTTCTAGGGGCTGATTGTGATCTTGCACAAACACATGTTGCAAACATGATGTCTGGCCTAGATGCAGTTAGGTACAATAAAGACACAATCATGCTTCTATATAGTGTTTGATCCACCAAATCATCATTTTCATCAGTCATGACTAGCTTGGTGGTTGCCATGGGTGTACTACATGGTTTACAATCATTCATCTCAAATTTGTTTAAAAGTTCTTTAGCATATTTGCTTTGATGAATGAATGTTCCATTTTGCAGTTGTTTCACTTGGAGACCAAGGAAACACTGTAGTTCACCCATTGCACTCATCTCAAATTCAGCTGTCATGAGTTGTCTAAACTCTTCACACATTTTAGAACATGTGCTTCCAAAGATGATGTCATCCACATAAATCTGGACAATCATCAAGTCTTTCCCTCTCCATTTTAAAAAACAGTGTTTTGTCTCTTTTACCTCTTGTGAAGCCAATAGAGAGAAGAAAGGTGGAAAGAGTTTCATACCAGGCTCGAGGTGCTTGTTTTAAGCCATACAAAGCTTTTTTTAGCTTGTAGACATGATCTGGATTAAATGGATCCTCAAAACCAGGAGGTTGACAAACATATACCTCTTCTTGAATCTTACCATAGAGGAATGCACATTTGATATCCATGTGAAACACCTTTATGTTGTGGTTGACAGCAAAGGCCAGGAACAGTCTAATAGCTTCTAATCTTGCTACAGAGGCAAAAGTTTCATCATAATCAATGCCCTCTTCCTGTCTGAAACCTTGAACCACTAGCCTTGCTTTATTCTTGACAACAATGCCCCTTTCATCAGTTTTATTTTTGAAGACCCACTTTGTGCCAATAGGACTTACACCCTCTGGCAGTGGTACAAGCTTGATGTGTGCAAAATGCAACATATAAATTACATCAATTGTGGCATAAAACTAACCCTTTTTTAGTACTAATGTTGGAAAAAAGTGTACTTTTGTCTTCCTTTTGTATTTTCAGGATTAAATGAGCTCAAATTAACAAAAGAAGCAAAAAGACAGCAAAATCTAACATAAATACAAGAAAAGGAACAAACGTGACATGCCCGACCCCACGACAACATCTTCCCAAGCAAAACAAGAAGACAGAAGACTGAACACGCCCCGTGCTCAGCCAGCACGGGGGAGTGCCCAAGTGTCAGCAGAAAAGACAAAGTGGTAGAAGCTTCTATTGCCCACCACGGGGCCGTGCTCAGCGGGCACGGGGCCGTGGTCAACTATAAGATTCACAGAATCTAGGCAAATCTTCATAGTACAGATATGCTTCTGCACACGGGGTCATGCTCAGCGGACACGGGGGCGTGGTCAACTAATACAGACAAGCTGCAATAAATGAACAAAGAAAAGGATGTGGACACGGGGCCGTGCCCACTGGACACGGGGCCGTGCACGAGCTTCTGTTCAGCCTATAAATAGGAGTGCTTGGCTCAAGCTCAAACCATCCCTTGGCACACCACCTCTCTCACAGTTCACCCACCACCACCATAACACCATCATCCACCACCATCATCCATTGTCCATCATAGAGTGTGTGAGTCCTCTCGGGATCCAAGATTGATCGTAAGAGTTCTTGACAATCAAGGCCATGTTTGCCTAAGTCTCTTACATCACTTGGTGAAGACAAAGTGTCTAGTGTAACACTTTTTATTTTTAATCTTTTCGCACTTTTTAATTGGTTATGTATTAATGACTTTAATAACTAGTTTCTGATGTTGAAGGTGATTCTTCCTTATCGTTTGTCCGTGGTGTCTTGGCATTATTTTACTGTCTATATAAAAGAAAAGATTTTCACCATTCATATCTCCACGGTCTATATGGAGGTATGTTGGCTACCTGGTCGGGGGTTAAGGGAACGGTTTGGTAAGAGTCTTGCCGTTGTTCAGCGTTTAGAGATCCTGCAAGGGACCTGGGTCAAATTTAGTAGGACCTCCTTCAATACTTAACGGTATTGGATGGCGGGGGTCCAAATTCTTTGATCCCCTCATAAGTTAATCTACTATTAATACTATAACCCGGCTACTTACGACTGTATCCTTGCTGACTCAGACTACTTAGCCGAGGGTAACGTCACCTTCAAAAGAGGGGCCTACCATAATTTGTATTAATAACCTAATTAATTATCTTTCAATAATCCGACCCTTTAGGATTGTATCCTTACTGACTCAAACTACTGTGTTGAGGGTAACGTCACCTCCAAAAGAGGGGCCTACTACAATAACTAAGATATTCTCTTAAATAGTGCAAAAGTGCGGAAATAATCAAAGGTTACACTAAACACGAGTCGGAGCCAAGTGATTCATCTTGTCTATCTGTTTTTCTTTTATTTTTATTTTTCAGCATTTAAGTTAATTTTTATTTTCTTAGTTTAAAACATTTTTTCTAAACTTTTTGATTTGATTAGACGTTGAGGATAAACCGGTACTAAAAGCTCTTGTGTCCTTGGACGACCTCGGTATCTTACCAACACTATACTACGCTCACGATAGGTGCACTTGCCCATATGTGTGTTTAGTGTTAGTAAATATCGTGTTTTATAAATTTAAAACTTGGCTAAAAAAAGTGTAAAAGGGCTTAAAATATACTTAAACTTATATATACACTTCACACGCATCAAGTTTTTGGCGTCGTTGCCGGGGACACAAGGATTTTAAGAAAGTTAGGAATCAGCGGCCTAATCGTTTTTCTTATTTTTCTATTTTTTTAGGATTTTTCTTAGTTTTTCAGCTTCTGCAGAGCTCAGCACGGGCTGTGCCTGGTCGGACACGGGCCGTGTCCAGCCTTGTTACTGGCAGTTTTTATTTTCCTAGTTACAGAGAGCTGAACACAGGGCCGTGTCGGTGCAACACGGGGCCGTGCCCAACTCCCAGTAACAGGGATCCGGAAAACAATCACTTTACCTCCGACCACGGGCCGTGTTCGCTGAACACGGGGCCGTGGTGAACCTTCTGACCAACGTTCTTCTCTGTTTTTGTTGCAGGACTTGGAACCCAGGCGCCACATTTGAACTTCCTACATAGTGCATGAGCTCCTGTTCTAATAGAGACATAAAAGAACCTCTAGAAGAACCCAAACGCTTTCTCAGAAAAAGACTTAAAGCTAAAAACCAAGAGAAAGTTTCGGGGGACCCACTTCCAATGGCGGACCAACGTACCCTCATGGATTACCTACGACCCACTGTAGGTAATCTCGGCGCCGCTATCAATGCACCAAATGTCGAGGCCAATAACTTCGAACTTCGGCCGCATTTGATACAAATGCTTCAAAACTCCGCAACCTTCCATGGGCTTGCGGACGAGGATCCCCATCTACATATTACTAATTTCTTATAAATATGTGATACCTTTCGGATCAATGGAGCATCAAACGACGCCATTCGCCTTCGGATGTTTCCATTTTCACTAAAAGACCGAGCTAAGGCTTGGCTTAACACCCTCCCAGTTGGCTCGGTAAACACTTGGGATGAACTAGCCCAAAAGTTTCTATATAAGTATTTCCCTCCTGCTGAAACTGCTAAATTAATGATTGAAATTAATACATATTCACAAGAGGATGGGGAATCCTTATATGAAACTTGGGAAAGGTTCAAGGAGCTACTAAGAAAGTGTCCTCATCACGGTCTTGGGGTATGGCAACAAGTATCCACTTTCTACAATGGGTTGTTGCCACACACAAGACAAACACTTGATTCTAGCTCCAGGGGACTTTTAGGTAATCGTCGCCCAAATGAAATATATAATCAAATTGAGGAAATTGCTCAAACCAATTTTCAATGGCACACTCCCCGAGGCAATAAATCTATTGCCCTGGGCGCCCATAAGGTTGATGAAAGCACTTCTTTACAAGCCCAAATCAAAGCCCTTTCTTCAAAAATCAAAAAATTAGAAATGACAAAAACGGTCTCGGTTATGGCTTGTGATGGGTGTGGTGGGCCACATGAAAATTGTAGTTGTATGAAAGAATTAGATGAACAAACGGAAACGGTAAACTACATTGATAACAGACCTAGGCCGTCGGGTCCTCCAACGGGTACCTACAACCAAGGATGGCGTAACCACCCAAACCTTGGTTGGAGAGATCCCGGAAATAGTAGTAACCAACAAAACCAACGAACTAACTTTCAACAACCACAAAACTTTTCTCAACAACGAGGTGGACGAAAAAGGCTTGAAGATACTGTATCTCGCCTCATCTCCGACACCGAAAAGAAAAACTCGGATCGATTTCAGCAATTGGAATCGAATTTTAGAAATCATCAAGCTAGCATTCAAAACATTGAAAAACAATTAAATCAAGTAGCTCAAAATTTCTCCGAGAGACCACAAGGCGCGTTACCTAGCAATACCGAAACCAACCCAAAAGCACAAGTACATCTCATCACATTGAGAAATCAAACCATGGGTCCCGAGGAGGCTCCATTACCGCCAGATGAAAGAAGCCAGTCCAGCCAAACCACGACTCCACCCGCACCCCAACCAGAAAAGGCTTCTTTACTGAATCAAGAGCCCACCAAGACTCCTCCGATTCCGTACCCCGGTAGGTTAAATCGTCAAAAGACCGATGAGCAATTCGCAAAGTTCGAAAATTTACTAAAACAATTGCATGTTTATATTCCTTTTATTGAGGTTCTTACCCAAATGCCTAAATATGCAAAATTTATGAGGGACTTCCTCAATCATAAAAGGAAAATTGAATCATTGAAGTTAGTTAACTTAGGCGAAGAATGCTCCGCCTTAGTACTCAACAAACTCCCACAAAAGAAAATTGATCCCGGAAGCTTCACGATTCCTTGCTCGATTGGGGAATCCCCCGTTCGTAATGCATTAGCCAATCTTGGGGCTAGCATTAACCTCATGCCCACATCGATGTTCAAACGACTCGGCCTAGGAACAACGAGCCCTACAAAGATGAGCATACAACTCGCCGACAGATCCGTCAAATTTCCACAAGGTGTCGCTGAAAACCTATTGGTCAAAGTTGACAATTTCGTTTTCCCGACCGACTTTGTCATCCTAGACATGGAAGAAGACGCCGATGTTCCTCTAGTAGGATGGTTGTTGGACCCAAACGAGTCGTTCAGAAGTGCTTGTAATCCGATTCAAAGGCAGAATCAGTGAAACGGACGTGGAAACAGCTTGATACTCTTTAATTTGTCACTAATATTGATAATAACACTGATTACAACCTGGACAAACTTTGGCAGTACTTCGTTACAATTTCAGAAGTCGTACCAAATGAAAATGTCAAGTGCCCTATATATAGGTGTGGAGGTTCGCTTGAAATGGACCAGGACAAGTTCAAGCGAACTCAGCTCTTGTTGGTTTCGCTTGAGTGTGACTAAGACTGTTTCAAGCGAACTCTGTTAATGTGGTTTCGCTTGAAATGGTCTCTGGTACTTTCAAGCGAACTCATATGTAAACTCAGTTTCTCGCACCTCGAACACTAGATAATTCTATCCTATCCTATTACATGATACAAGATGAAGTCAATAGACGTAATGCACTAACAGACTCCCCCTCAGATATTGACAAAGTCTTCAGTGTCTAGTCTTCAGCATGACACATCTTCGGTCTTAATCATTCTGCCTTCTCATCCAAATTGTAACATTATAAACATCTATCATTCCTTCTCTTCTTCTATCAGCTTCAGGCTCCCCCTTTCGTCAAGCTTCCGTGCTTTGGGATCAACACCTAGCTATCCATCTACAAGCTCCCTCTTGCTTCAAGCTTGTCGTCAGACTTCCCCTTAGACTCTGCTCTTGGGATCGTAATCTGGGCTATTTGCAAACACTCAAACATCTATAAATACAATGTTTTGAACATTCAATTTTCGAGAAATCATAACTTGACTCTATACACCTTTCTAAATCACTCCCCCTATCAACGATCTTTACAGATATGGCAATGATAAAAATCCAACTCCCTCACAGTTAATCATCCAAGTCCAAATTAATGACCTTGGAGATATCACAAACTGTTTTTGAAATTTTTTATTTTAATTCAAGTTTCAAATTAATGAACTTGTTTTATTTTCAGAAACACAATCAACTTACATAGATTTTAAAACTCAGCATCTCAGACATCGGTTGTCGAAAATAAAGCAGAATCAAAAATCTTTTTGTATTTTTCTGAAAATATAAAGCAGTAAAGAAATATGTACAAACATATTTACAGACAATATTTTTGTTTGAGTATGCGTCAGAGGATCATATCAGTTTTTGACAAGTCACAAGTACCGTTGAGCTTAGTTACACATTCAGAATTAAACAATTCACTTAGATTGTCGATATATTGATCCACTTAAATTTTCATACAAATTTCAACTGATTCAGGATACGAATTAGGTGTATTAAAGACTTAAACTTATTCATGTGTCCCACCTCTTGAATATACTCCCATATCCAGATCCCAATATTCAGTCTTACAGGTGAGTATACCACAGATGATATCTGTAAGGGGTTAGATGCGAGGGCCGTGAGAGCTCAGGTCGATACTTCCGTATACGCAGAGAGATGACGGCTTCGTCTTTTCGGTGTGTCCCCTTTAGAGGATCTTTTTTACAACAGCAATGACTATCAATTTTATTGTTTCATCATTTTTGCTGAGGGTGGCGATATATTTCAAGCAATGCGAAAAGTATTATACGGGGACTAGGCCATTGCTTCCGCAAAATCAGAAGTCCCGGGATAATACCCCAGATATCACTGAGCATAAAGACCTAGTATCTCAGAAAGAGGGATCTTTCAAACGAGATTTCAGGGGTTACCTATATATCCAAGTAGTGTTCCCCACGAAATAAGTAAGTTTGAATTTAGGTTTATATCCCGAAAAAGTTTACTAAATGTATAAAAATCTACCGACACATTCACCGTGAGATCGTTTAACACATTTTAACTTTCCAATTCTTTAGCGTACTGTAACTGTCTACTGATGTACTATCATTTCCTCTTC
Organism: Helianthus tuberosus; assembly: GCA_030545235.1. Taxonomy (NCBI): domain Eukaryota; kingdom Viridiplantae; phylum Streptophyta; class Magnoliopsida; order Asterales; family Asteraceae; genus Helianthus; species Helianthus tuberosus. The sequence goes on from CM060450.1 coordinate 163,642,695, forward strand.
TTACGCAAAAACTCAATTTTTGAATTTTATCATGTTTTTTACTTTTTCAAATTTTCAAATGTTTTTGAATTTTCTAACAACAATATATCTCCCCCTAAAATGCAAAATCATTTAAAAAAAATTTGACAACACGATGCTGATAACTTTGTCTCGCCATCCATTTTCTGCTATCTATGCTCTGTTTTGCAGAAAAACTAATATAAAGTACCCCCATGATTTACAACCCATTGATTTTCGACAGTTTGAAAACCGATTTTCAATCTTGTGAAAGTAATCATGTTTGTTCAGCCGTGAGGGTTTCGGCGTATTCAATCAACACATATTTTTGTAATTTTCTATTTTTTGACAAAAATTAAAAAACAAACATATTTTTGGTTTTTCAAATTTTTCAATTTTTAGGGTTTTAAAAATATTATTTATTTATGTACAGAATGAAAATAAACTTCCTGTTTCAACCAACACAGAATCCAGCAGCCTCTTCCTCCTCTCCATGTGCCAGGCTGCTCCAATTTTCATTCTCACAATCTTGATTTTTCTTGAGCACCTGCACATTCAACTAAATCAATCACTTGAACAATTTAGCCCAGGTCTGTTGGACCTTAGGCATTTCAACACAATAATTTTCATTCAATAATGGAAACTCTTTGTCATCTTTCACAAAAATCTTTTCAACTTTTACTTCAACTTTTTCATCTTTTTCAAGAATCACATGTTTCTTTGCACTCCATGTTTTACCTTTAGGAGTACCACGTTTGTAAAAATGAGACTCTTTTTGAACATTTTGTTTTTGAACAACTTTTGGTTTCCAAAACTCTTGTGGTTTTGTCATATCAACAGATGTTTTCCTGCTTTGTGTTGTTTTAAATCTGGGTGTATGAGAATTCCAGGTCTGTCTAGTATCAAATCTACACGGGGTTGACTTCCAATTTTGATTCGAAGCAAACTTGTTTGTGTTGTACCTCCAAGTTTGTTTTGAGTCAAATCTGGTTGACCTTTGTCTCACAATCTCAAATTTTTGTTTCTCGGCATCAATCTTCTTTATGTCAACATCCACAGGTTTTAGATTTGGACACTTGCGAGCAAGATGTCCTTTTTTATCACATTTAAAACATGTTCTCATGGACACATATTTGACATGTGGTTGTTGCTTTTTCTTTTGAGCTAGGAACTCTTCAATAGACTGTTGTCCAATTTTAAGTTCTTTTTCTTTTTCTAAACTGTTTCCTTGAACAAAACTCATTTTTGTCTTTAAATTCGGAGTTTCATTTCTTTTCCAACTTTGTTTCTTCTTATAACCCAACCCAGCCTTCATGTTTTTCTTCTTGAAACTAGGTTTGTTATACGAACCTCTATGACTCTTACCAGCAAACTTTGAAATTTCAGATTTCTCTATCTCAACCATTTTGAAAACTTTATCAACCTTTTCTGAAATCACATTCTGAATCGGGAATACAACATCTAAGAACAATTTGTCCGATCCAATCATGGTATAAACCAATCCTTTTGAATCATCATTCAAAATTTTCTCAGATTTTGTGTTTTTCAAATATTCGTCATGAAAATTACCTTCATCTTCATCCTGTGATTCAGATTTATCTGTATCAACTAACTCTTCTTTCAACACACTTTCAACAACTTTACCTACCACCTCTGAATCATGAGAATCATCAGATTTGGAATAGGTTATGTCAATGTTGTCTGGCAATTGGTCTACTATGCTGAAAGCTTTTTCGACCTTTTCATCATCATAAAATGCAAATTTTCCCGGTGGTGGAACTTGATGAAACTCTGAGCCAATGCCTTTCTTATTTTGCTCAGACTCACCATCCCCCGGTTTTATATTGAAAATTCATTCAAGCACATATGATGACACGTGATAACTCTTTAACTTGTTGTTATCCTGTTCTAGATCAGCAATCTGTCGCTTTAGCTTAGCAACATCCTCAATATAGGAATTAACAACATCTTGTTTTATTGAATACATTCGTTTAAGTTCTTTAGTTGTTTCAGAAAGATAATTCATTCTTGATTGAGCATATTTTATTTCATCTTTCACTTTTTCGTATGACTCTTTCGTAATATGATATGCTAATTTCATTGAATCATATTCTTTCTTCATTTCTTGACAAGCAGTTTCTTTTTGTGAACATTCTTCTGTCATTTTAGAAATCTTTTCTTTCAAAACTTCATTTTCTGTTTCTAATTTTTTACATTTTTCTGAAAATTTTTCATCATTTTCTTTCAAAACTTTTTCTTTTTCTAGCATTTCTTTGCATTTTTCTTTAAAAATGTTTTCAATTTTAGTGAATTCAAGATCTCTTGTTCTGAATTGCTCATCTTTTTTAGTACAAGCTCTGCACGGTTCCATACATTTCTTGCACTGATCAATCGTTTTTAAGATTTCAGAATCAGAATGTACCTCAGTGATTGGCACTTCGGTGTTTGATGCAGTTGCCTCAGTTTGCTTCTAATCAGCATCATCTTGCTTTTCTTCAACACCGACTTCATCACCAACATTATCAGCTTCCAAAATCTCATTCTTTACTTCTTCTTCTTCTTTCCTCATCTCTTCTCCAATTTGTTGTTCTTCAGTAACAGCTTTCTTAACCTCTTCATTCATCTCAACTTCTTCACTTTTGATTTCCTTCACAACCTCAGCTTCAAAAGCTTCTGCTTTAATCTCTTTAGCAACCTTCTTCAGATTGTTCACCATTTCTTCAACATTCTTCTTCATTCTCTCTTCATCCCTTTTTCTTAGACAGGATGTCATGGCATATCTGATCTCCTTTTCATGCCTTTTAGCATATGTGTCATCTTTCATCACATTTCTATAATATTCGGCTCTCAAATGAATTATGAGAAGAACATCATCAAAGATTGTGTCTTTCTTTGGAACAACTAGTTCTCCTTCTCTGTTGAAGTAACACTCTATCTTTTTATCCCATCTTATGTTGCTCACTGCACTCTCATACTCTTCTTGCATTTCATCCATTCTGTTCAACACAATGTTTCTTTCTTTGTAGGTCTTTTCTTTCAGAATCTCTTCTCTGGTTTTCACTTTGATCTCAGCTGTATCTTTTTCTTCATTGTTTTCTTCACGGATTTCAGCAACAAAAACAAACTTTCTTTCCTCTGTTATAGCTTTGCCATGAGCTGTTTTTCGAACATTCTCCAAACGATCTTCTTCTGGACATATCTCGGACCAATCAAAACCTTTATCATCTTGAATTACAAAACAAGCTCTCGATTTGGGTTTATCTTCAATCAATTTCGGCTCTTCTTTGCTTCGGTGGTAGATCACTTTACGATAATAATCATCGTTGAAAGGACGTTCATTTCCTTCAGCAACTTCATAATTTCTGCATTCTCTTTTGAAATGACCCTTTTGCTTGCATCTGAAGCATGTCACTTTAGATTTGTCAAATCCAAGCTTCGTTGACGGACCACCCAATGATTGTTTCCCGGTAATCTCCATGTATCTCTGGGCTCTTCGGATGCAGCTTGCTAAATACCAGCGAATGTCAATGAGCTCCATTTCTTCTGGATCAATTTGGTCGTAGTCTTCTTTGGTCAATTCGGAGTTTCCAATTTTACCAGCTACAAGACCTTCATACGATTCCAGAACAGATGCAAGGAAACTCATTTGCTGCGTTGATGCTCATCGATGGAGAATTCTTCAGTTTGAGAGCAATGTTGCACAGAATTTCCTCAGTTTCATCAGAAGTTGATTTTGAAGATGAATGATATCCAGAATGATAACTTGATGAAGTTGTTTGAGGTTCTTTCATTTTCTCTCCACTGAATGCTGTCTTTGGTGAACCAACACCTTTCTCTGAAGGTACACTGCCTTTGTAGTATAGACCAACATTCTGTTGATGTGAAGAACCAGTCATCTTGCTTTGCTTTTGTAGCTCCAGATCATGACTCTCAACTTTTCAAACAACGCATCAAGATTAATTTCATCATACAAAACATCATTTTTTAAGATAAAAACAAACGTCTGCCACTGATCAGCTCGTGGTAACGCTTGAATGACTTTATCAATAATTTCCTCTCTTGTTTTCTCAATTTTGAAACGTTCAAGTTCAATTTTTAAATGACAGAATCTCTCTATCATTTGCCTCACCGACTCTCCTTTAATGTTATCAAATAAATCGAATTCTTTTTTAAGCAATGCAATTTTGTTCTTTTTAATCTGTTTACCCCCCTCAGCTTTAGCTTGTAAAGCTTTCCAAACAGATTTTGACGACCCGTCATGATTAAGCAGTGCAAAAATATCATTTCTAATTGTCGTCTGAATCAAAGCAATCATCCTCTGTTCGGCTGCATATTCTGCTTTGTCGTCTTTAGGTAATTTCTTGAATGGAATTTCTTCACCTTTATCATCCTTCGGTCTTTCATATCCAAACTCTAAACAAAACCAGCTTTCATGCGCATATGCTTTCGCCGAGTTAAGAAACCGTTCCTTCCACCATGTATAATCCTCAATGCTCTCCAAGGTTGGTGGCTTTGAGTGTGTTCCGTAGAAATTATCATGCTTGATGTTTTCATTGATAGCTTTCGTGATGGTTTTTGGTGTAACCGTGGTAATCTCGGACGATTCGGATGTGAACGCGTTGAAAAACGTATTGTAGAATTCTTCAGCCATGATGTAATCCTGGACAAATACAATCAAACAAACACAATCAGAATCAATAATATCAAATATTCCAACGCAGACTAACACTAGGTTGGTGTGAAATGATATTGACTCGGAATTTCCACTTTCAAGCGAAATGAGACTTCAAGCGAAAAAAAAAAACACTTCAATCGAAATGCCTAGATAACCATTCAAGCGAGATAGCACTTCAAGCGAACTCTGATGAACTTTCAAGCGAAAACACTAATTCAAGCGAGATAGGTCTAATTTCAAGCGAACATCAGTTTGAAGCGAACTCAGCAATGTTTTTCAAGCGAACCACTGAATTCAAGAGAGAACAGGTCTGATTTCAAGCGAAATGTCAAGTTGAAGCGAACTCAAATACTAATTTCAAGCGAAATGTCGATATCCGTTCAAGCGAACTCAAGTGTTAGGCCAGTTTTTGTCATTTTTAGTCCGAATTTGAGTCTGAAATTCTCAAGGCTTTGTTAAAACACTGTTTTGCATGTTCGGTGAAAAATTCATGCCATTTTGACCGTGAAATCTTGTTCAGGTTGAAAAAGAAGATATAGAAGTCAGAAAATAGATGATATCAAGCTAAACTCTTCTTCCTGAGCTCTGATACCACTTGTAGGATCGTTGTTGGACCCAAACGAGTCGTTCAGAAGAGCTTGTAATCCGATTCAAAGGCGGAATCAGTGAAACGGACGTGGAAACAGCTTGATACTCTTTAATTTGTCACTAATATTGATAATAACACTGATTACAACCTGGACAAACTTTGGCAGTACTTCGTTACAATTTCAGAAGCCGTACCAAATGAAAATGTCAAGTGCCCTATATATAGGTGTGGAGGTTCGCTTGAAATGGACCAGGACAAGTTCAAGCGAACTCAGCTCTTGTTGGTTTCGCTTGAGTGCGACCAGGACTGTTTCAAGCGAACTCTGTTAATGTGGTTTCACTTGAAATGGTCTCTGGTACTTTCAAGCGAACTCATATGTAAACTCAGTTTCTCGCACCTCAAACACTAGATAATTCTATCCTATCCTATTACATGATACAAGACGAAGTCAATAGACGTAATGCACTAACACCTCTCATCCTCGGGAGGCCATTTCTAGCCACCGCCCAAGCAGTGGTTGATATGAATGACGGAACACTAACATTGAAGTTTGGGGACGAGGAAGTGAAGTTTGGAGTTGGAAAGAGAGTAGAAGACGAAGACCCGGTCGACTACATGAAGGTCATAGACTCAAGCTTGGATGACGCTCTCCGACGGTGTAACATGGGATGCGAAACATCCCACTTGAGTGACATATGACCAGGCTTTAGGTCTAGCCAAGGACCCTTATAAACGTGGCGCACCACGGAGGCATTCCGCGGAACTATCCTTAGTTTAATTTAGATTAGTTTTTATGTTTTCTAGTTGAGTTTTAATTTTCAGGAATAAAACACACTCGGGATGGCAAAGGATACAAGGGAAAACTTGAACCAGCACCCCATGCAGGAAAACAGGGCCATCCGACGATTTTCTTCATTAACAGTACGCTCAGCACGGGCCGTGTCCGCCCAACACGGCCCCGTGCTGCACAGTCTGCAGAAATACCCAGTTCAGGAAATCTAGACACGGGCCGTGCTCACCCAACACGCCCCCGTGCCCAGACTTATGTTTCTCTTGATTTAATTTTGTTACTGGCACTTGAACACGGGGCCGTGCCCGGACACCACGGGGCCGTGCCCGGACACCACGGGGCAGTGTTCAGCGCCCAGTAACACAAAATTTTTGCTTTTTCACCCTTTTTACACATTCAATCAACATAAAAACTTATTTTTGGGACACATTGAGGACAATGTGTAATTTAAGTGTGGGGGGATGCTAAAACCTTGAATCTTGCAAGTCCTAAATACAAGCCTTACACAAAACTCTATTGAAACCGCTAATCACCCCAAATTTTTAAAAAACTTTCATTTTTTTACTTGTCTAGGTTTAACTTGGGAATTTCAAAGTTCTAAAAAGGTTATATTTTTACAAATTTACATCCGATAGCGTCGTGATAAAAAGAACCAACATAAGAAAATTATGAAAAGGCATGGCAAACTTAGTTAAAATTTGATTATATATACTTGATCACATAAAAACCCATTCCCACAAAAGTGAGTTTTGAGCCTTTATTGAGCATACAAATACATATCTTTAAATTAAATACTCATTTTTCGTTTCTTGTGTGAATAGCCGCTTAGTTCTTACGACTCTGGAACTTGCCATGACGATACATTCCCGGTCCTTACCAACTTAAACCCGAGTAAGTAAATGATGGAGGCATTAGGACTAACCCTTTTTATTTCTACACGATTATTTTTCTTTTTTTTTACCACCTACCCAAAATCCCCCTAGTTAGCCCCTTTGAGCCTAAACCTTTTCATTTCATAACCCAAACCAAACACCCTTTCACCCACCAAAACCTTTTTTTTATTTTTTACCCTTTGTTTTAGTAACTAGCTCGGTTCTTCGTATGACTTTTCAAAATATATATATATATATATATATATTTAGTGTTGTTGATGAAGCAAAAGAAAAAAATAAACAAACAAGTTCATCAAAAATAACTTTGTTTGAATAATAGCTTCATCAAAATAAAAGTTACAAAAATAAAAAGTCTTACGAAAACCGACGCTTGTTACGTTTTTTCGCCCTTTCTACTAACCACTAACCCAACCACCTACCTTTAACCCAAGCCTAACCCTTCACCCAAAAAGTCCTCTTGATATTTACAAAGGTATATAGTTAAAAAGGAGGAGGATTGATTGCTTGGCAAGCTTATGGTAGGAGTAAGTTCCATGCCGCTCTCGAGTGATCCACTAAAATACATTTTCGGCCGAGTGTAGAGAGATCCCCCGTGAGGTATGTGAACATGTATATAAAGAGAATTTTAAAGAGGCATGTTATGCCCTAATAAGTAATTTATCTTATGAAAAGTTTTAAATAAATCATGACGAATAGGATTGTAAATAAATAAAAATAAAACTTAATAAAAAATCTTGGAAATCCCGACACTCTATGACAAGCCCAAAAAACTTTCTCTTCTACCCATTCCATTTGGGAGTGTAAAGCCACATTATAAAGAGTTTTGCTTGAGGACAAGCAAAGATTCAAGTGTGGGGGTATTTGATGTGTGCAAAATGCAACATATAAATTACATCAATTGTGGCATAAAACTAACCCTTTTTTAGTACTAATGTTGGAAAATATGTGCTTTTGTCTTCCTTTTGTATTTTCAGGATTAAATGAGCTCAAATTAACAAAAGAAGCAAAAAGACAGCAAAATCTAACATAAATACAAGAAAAGGAACAAATGTGACATGCCCGACCCCACGACAGCATCTTCCCAAGCAAAACAAGAAGACAGAAGACTGAACACGCCCCGTGCTCAGCCAGCACGGGGGCGTGCCCAAGTGTCAGCAGAAAAGACAAAGTGGTAGAAGCTTCTATTGCCCACCACGGGGCCGTGCTCAGCGGGCACGGGGCTGTGGTCAACTATAAGATTCGCATAATCCAGGCAAATCTTCATAGTACAGATATGCTTCTGCACACGGGGTCGTGCTCAGCGGACACGGGGGCGTGGTCAACTAATACAGACAAGCTGCAATAAATGAAGAAAGAGAAGGATGTGGACACGGGGCCGTGCCCACTGGACACGGGGCCGTGCCCAAGCTTCTGTTCAGCCTATAAATAGGAGTGCTTGGCTCAAGCTCAACCCATCCCTTGGCACACCACCTCTCTCACACTTCACCCACCACCCACCACCACCATAACACCATCATCCACCACCATCATCCATTGTCCATCATAGAGTGTGTGAGTCATCTCGGGATCCAAGATTGATCGTAAGAGTTCTTGACAATCAAGGCCATGTTTGCCTAAGTCTCTTACATCACTTGGTGAAGACAAAGTGTCTAGTGTAATACTTTTTATTTTTAATCTTTTCGCACTTTTTAATTGGTTATGTATTAATGACTTTAATAACTAGTTTCTTATGTTGAAGGTGATTCTTCCTTATCGTTTGTCCGTGGTGTCTTGACATTATTTTACTGTCCATATAAAATAAAAGATTTTCACCATTCATATCTCCACGGTCTATATGGAGGTATGTTGGCTACCTGGTCGGGGGTTAAGGGAACGGTTTGGTAAGAGTCTTGTCGTTGTTCAGCGTTTAGAGATCCTGCAAGGGACCTGGGTCAAATTTAGTAGGACCTCCTTCAATACTTAACGGTATTGGATGGCGGGGGTCCAAACTCTTTGATCCCCTCATAAGTTAAACTACTATTAATACTATAACCCGGCTACTTAGGACTGTATCCTTGCTGACTCAGACTACTTAGCCGAGGGTAACGTCACCTTCAAAAGAGGCTACCATAATTTGCATTAATAACTTAATTAATTATCTTTCAATAATCCGACCCTTTAGGATTGTATCCTTGCTGACTCAAACTACTGGGTTGAGGGTAACGTCACCTCCAAAAGAGGGGCCTACTACAATAACTAAGATAATCTCTTAAATAGTGCAAAAGTGCGGAAATAATCAAAGGTTACACTAAACACGAGTCGGAGCCAAGTGATTCATCTTGTCTATTTGTTTTTCTTTTATTTTTATTTTTCAGCATTTTAGTTAATTTTTATTTTCTTAGTTTAAAACATATTTTTCTAAACTTTTTGATTTGATTAGACGTTGAGGATAAACCGGTACTAAAAGCTCTTGTGTCCTTGGACGACCTCGGTATCTTACCAACACTATACTACGCTCACGATGGGTGCACTTTCCCATATGTGTGTTTAGTTTTAGTAAATATCGTGTTTTAGAAGTTTAAAACTTGGCTAAAAAAGTGTAAAAGGGCTTAAAATATACTTGAACTTATATATACACTTCACACGCATCAAAGCTCCCATACTTGTTGTCTTCTAAACTGTTGGAGCTCCTCATGCATGGCCTCTACCCAACTGTTGTCTTTCAGTGCCTCATGGTACTTGACTGGCTGATGGAGAGATAGAAAACCAGCAAAAACATAGATGTTTTGGGATTGACTTCTTGTGAGCACCCCATCACTGATGTTGCCAATGATTTGGTCTGGTGGATGAGTCTTCAAGAAGATTAGATCTCCTTTGTATGGAACAATGGCATTTAATGGTGAAGGCTGCAGATGTGAATCATCTGAGCAAACAACTATTGGTGACTTTGATGATCTAACAGTGTCTTGAAATGGAGGTGGGGGAATAGGTGGAATTGGTGTGGAGACATGTTGACTTTTATCCACTGTATGAGGACTTTTATCAACAGTGTTTGATGATGTGGAAGCAGGGGTTAATGGGCTACTTTGGTCAACAACTGTTGAGGTAGCTGTGGTTGAGCTTTGACAGCTGTTTTGAACATCTGCTGCTCTTGCAATGGATTTGAAGGAGTGGAAGAATCACTTCATACCCATTGTCTGATGGAGGATTTTTCAGATGAACCTGCACTGTTAGTCTTGACAGAAACATTTTCAAAAGTAAATTTATCAAGATCAAACAATTCTGTAGGGTTTGCAGGGATTTTCATTGAAGAAAGTTCATTGAACTTCACATTCAAAGTCTTTTCCACTGTTTTGGTCCTTGTGTTAAACACTTTGTAGGCCTTAGCAGTGGTTGAGTATCCCAAATGATATCCACTGTCTACTTTGGCTGCAAATTTTGAAATTGAGTCTTTTAAATTCAAAATAAAGCATGGGTAGCCAAATACTTTAAAGTATAAGATCAGTGGTTTGATTTTAAACAACAGTTCATAGGCAGTCTTTTGATGCCTGGGGTTGATTAAAACTCTGTTCTGGACATAGCAAGCAGTGTTTACTGTCTCTGCCCAGAAAGTTAATGGCAAACCTGAATCAGCAAGCATGGTTCTGGCAGCCTCAATCAGTGTCCTGTTCTTTCTCTCAACAACCCCATTTTGTTCTGGTGTCCTTGGAATGCTGTACTGCCTTACAATTCCTTTTGACACACAAAACTCATCCAACTCCCTATTTCTGAACTCTGTGCCATTGTCACTCCTGAAGACTTTTACTGGCAAGTCAAACTGCTTTTCAACCTGTTTGACAAAGTCTTGCAGAATGCCTGTAGCCTCATCTTTGGAATGTAAGAAATAAGTCCATGTAAACCTAGAAAAGTCATCTACAATTACCAGACAATATTTTTTCTTTTTAAGGCTCATGACTTAAACTGGGCCAAACAGATCCATGTGCAGCATTTGCAAGCACTTGGTTGTTTTGGACTCTTCAATGGACTTGAATGAGCTTTTATGTTGTTTTCCTTTTAAGCAGGAGACACAATGCTCAGAACAGGTGAATAGTTTTTTAGGAAGACCTCTTACTAAACTCTGTTTTGACAAAGCAGTGATTGTCTTGAGATTTGTGTGCCATAATTTTGTCTCTTTGTTAGAGGCAGCTGAGAACAGACAGGCATCAGTCCTGGGGCTCTGTTTTGACAAATCAACTACATAAACATTGCCACTCCTTTGAGCAACAAGTTGAGTTTTTCCATTTTTTATTATTTCTTCAATCTTTTTAACCATTTCTGGTCTAACAATCCTACAACAATCCTTAGTGAAGAATAAGCCATAGCCCTTATCACTCATTTGTGAAACACAAAGAAGGTTGAATTTTAGATTGTCTATTAGATTGACATTTTCAAACTTAACATTTCCAGACTGTACTGTACCAGATCCCATAACCTTCCCTTTACTATTATTTCCAAAGGATATATCACCCCCTCCATGAGTTTTGAAATCTTTGAGTAGGGCTCTATATCCAGTCATGTGCCTGGAGCCTCCACTATCTACATACCAAAGACTATCTAAGCATGCAGAAGTTCCCTGCACATCAAGTAAAAGGTTAGTTCATGAGGGTCTCCAAAGCCAATAAGGCTTTGGATGGGGTCTCAACAGTGTCTGTGTTAAGTTCAGGTGGATGGACAGTGGTTAGCTCAGGGGTTTGGACAATTTTGGAACTGTTTTTCTCTAACCACTGTTGGGGGTCCTGCCCTATCATCTGCTGGTACCCAAAAGGATTCCTGTTTACTCTTGGTTTAGAAGGCTTTTTGTAAGCCTCATAAACATGTGGGACCCTAGGGTATGGTGGTTGACCTTTACCTCTTCGGTATTGGTTTGTAGGGGGTGCATCAGTCACCTGAACTTCTCTTTTAACAGAGGTTTGGTTCAGCTGTTTTATAACAGCTGTTTGAACTGGCACAAACAGTGGTTGGTTCTTAACAGATGGTTTTGATGAACTCATTGGTATTTTTGAAATGTACTCTTCCTTTTTGACCTCAAAGGATTTCAAGTACACACACTACTGAGTAGAATGGTTTGTTTTACCATAGATGGTGCAGCTGCCTGAAGGCACAACAGTACTTGTTTTGTTAAGATCATAAGCTTTTAAATGAAAACAATCTTTGGTCAAGTGATTTTTCTTTTCACAAAAGTCACAAAACAAGTTTTTAATCTTTTCTCTTTTCTTCCTCTTTTCAGACTCCTTTGCAACAGAGTTTTGAACCACTGTTGGGATGTCCTTAAGAGGAATGACCTTGGCCTTAGGAGCTTTGACACAATCTATAGTTGTGAAGTCCATTGGTTTGAAGTTTTCAAGGATGTCAGGCTCATCAGACCATGTGGGTTTGAATTGGTATTTCTCAATCTCCTCAAAGGTTGAGGACCCCACAGATCTTTCCAAAGTGATCTTGTTACCAAGTTTATCAGTTATTTTAACCTCTTGGCCATCCTTGTTTGTGGGTATGATTTCAACAGAGGTTTGAACAGATTCATTTGTAGCAATGTTTTCAATTTGATCTTGTTTTCTAAAACCTATACCAAATTTTACATTGCTTTTGATCTATTTTTTAAGCATAACTTCATAACCTTTGCAGGATTCCACTCATTTTTCACAAGTGATTTGGGTGGATTCCAACTCCTTTTTGCAGGCTTGATATTTTTCTATCATAGTCTGGAGTTGGTCCTTGGTTATGCTATGCTCTTGTTTGAGACTGCAGATTTCATTATCTTTTTCAGCCAATTTGATTTTTAGTTCTTTTAAAGACTTTTCAAAATGAACTTCCTCATTTAACACTCTATCCCTAAGGTTTTCATTCACCTCTTTAATGTTAGCCAATGCTATGATGTATTTGTCTGAACACAGGTTTTTAAGTAGGGGTGTTCAAGATCGGATAATCCGGTTTTCGGATATCCGAAAATCGGATATACGAAATTTCGGATAGTGAAATATTGACATCAGAACCCAAATCCGAAATTTCGGATATCCGATTTTCGGATATCCGAAATTTCGGATTCGGGTTCGGATATCTAATCGGATATCCGAATATACAATTTTTTATTTAATTTTTAATTTTTATTATTTTCTAATATTTGGAACCAGATTTTTCGAATAGTTTCGGTTATCCGAATATAAATTTCAGATATTTTTCGGATATTTTGGATATTTTTTCGGATATCTCGGATATTTTTCGGATACTTCGGATATTTCGGATATTTCGGATATTTTTCGGATACGTCGGATATTTTTCGGATACTTCGGATATTTTCGGATATTCGGATATCCGAAAAAAATAAAAATTAAATTTTCGGATATTTTCGGATAATCCGATTATCCGAAAATTCTCAAAATCACTATCCGAATCCGAGTTTTCGGACTCTCCGATTTTCGGACTATCCGATTTTCGGATATCCGAAAATTCGTATATTTCGGATACGGGTTTTCGGATATTTCGGATTCGGTTTCGGATTCGGATTTTTTTGAACACCCCTATTTTTAAGAACCTGAGGTGATACCTTAGCTGCAGCCATCATGGCACAATCACAAACATGCTCTTTCTCATCAGTCACCTTCTCTTCCTTTTCACCATGTTTCTTCTCTTCTTCTTCAGACCAGGGGTCAGACAGTGGTTCCAACAGGGGTTCTGAATTTTCTCCCAACAATATTTCACCAGCAACAGCAGTAACCACTGCTTCAGCAATTTGATCCACTGTTTCAGCACTTGACTGTCCTTCTTCAGCTTCCAGCCCTTCTAGTATTGACTCCAATGCTACAAAAAAAATTCATCACTAGGAACAACATCATTAGCATATAGAGCAAAATTTTCATCTCCTAGTTCATCAGGTAAGCTGCTCCAGTTAACAAAGCCTTGGGTGAATAAGCTTTGCTGATCTGGTTGTACTACTGTTGGTGCAGCTTGTTGAGGTGCAACTGGTTGCACCTGAACCTGAGGGACATGGGCTTGGACATACTGAATTTGAGGAACAGTGGTTTGGACATACTGCACAGGAACAGGGGTTCTAGGGTTTGCATAGTGAGCAGTGTTCACATGGGCAGCAGGGGTATAATGGGAATACTGCACAGTGCTTTGGTTATTTTGTGGTCTTGGACTAGGGTGAGTGATAATGAGTCCATTGGTTTGACTCCTACATTCCCTAGCAAAGTGACCTAACCTGTTGCACTTGTAGCATTTGATTTTTGACTTATCCAACCCTACTTTTAGATTCCCATGCAACCCTAGGAATTTTCTCCCTGTCCTTTTGTAAAACTTGCTGGTTCTAACACTCAGCAGTGCAAGTTGGTGTAATATGTCCATTTCCTCTAAGTCAGTTAGATCAAAATGCTGAAGATCATTGAGTTCAAAGCATAGATTGTCAGAGTTCTGGCTTTCTCCATTTGCTATGAAAGCATAATTGGATGAGTGAGGATCAGAGTTGAAGTTTCCACCAGCAGTTATGTCAATAAAGTGATCATAACTCTGATCCTTACTACTGCCAGACCTTTCCTAACCCAAAAGAGCTGTGTTGCCAAATGAATAATCATCTGCAACTTTCCTAGACTCTTGCAACTTCTTTTTCTGGTTCAACTCCCTTTCATAGGCCAGGATTCTACCATGAAGCTGGGTCAGTGTCAGATCTTTGAACCCAACAGAATTCTTGGTTACAAAAGCAATCGTATCCCATTTATCTGGAAGTGACCTAAGAAACCTGCTATTTTGTGTTGCATTAGTAAATTCAACTTTAACAATTTTTAGTTCACTTATGAGACAACTAAATCGCTCAAACTGTTGTGTTAATGATTCACCCTTAATGTGACAAAAGGTTTCATACTGTTGATTCAAAATTTCCCTGTTATTTTCAATCACTTCTTCAGTCCCCCCAAACTGTTCCTTCAGTGCATCCCAGAATTCCTTGGCACTGTTACAGTGTAACAGGCCAGCATAGATTTCATTTGGTAGTGCGGATGAAACGATGCTGAATGCCTTGGCATCTAGTTCAACTTTCTGAAAATCCTGGTCCGTATAGTTCTCAATTTTCTTAGGAACAAAGAACTTTAGATCCTCAGCACTCGTCACCATTGGAACATTTGGTCCAAAGATAACCGACTTCCAACATCTGGTATTCTGTTGAGCAAGGATGTGACGCATCCTTCCCTGCCAGATGTTGTATTCATTTCACTTCAACATGGGTGGTTTGAAGAGTGAGCCGATGCTATTATTAACATCTTGTGATTGTGACGTCATCATGGTTGTTTTACAGGTACTGATTAATCAACTTTGCTCGTGATTAATCCTTACTTTGTTTTTCAACAAAACGAACAATTAAAAGTATCAACGATTTTGAGCTGAACTTTTACGTCAAAATGATTGTTAGATCAAATTTGACTGTCCAAGCTCTGATACCAATTGTTAGGATCTGAGTTTCTTATGATTGTGTTTTTGTTTGATAATTATGAATATGAATGAGTATAAGTGCAGCAGAATTAAAATGGAAAAAAACTTTCAACACACAATCAAATGGAAGAATTGCTTTCAACACACATGTTTGTCATGAAACTGAATGATTATATTTATTACAATGATTCAATTACACTTGCATGCATGCAATACAATATCCCCCTCAGCCTGAGCTCACAGATGGTTTGTTCGTACAGAATGACTTGTGAAGAAAGAGCTAATAGAACAGTACAGGGTACTATTCTATTTATAGTACCGAACAAACCACTGAAGCATCTTTGCTGACATCACCATGAAAGTGACATCTAACCTCCTAACAACCTACAACCACTGATCTATACAAGCACTGTTATCTAACCACTGATTACAATACAATACAAAGAAGTAAACTAAACTACTGCTTCTCATTCCACTGTTATACTCCCAGCAGTGCTTGTGTCTTCAGCAGTACTTGAACCATGACAGTAGATTGAGCATCAGTGCTTATCCTTCAACAGTCTTTAATAGTCTCTAGCAGTTGTTGAAGATCAGCAGTTGTTGTAGACGAACAGTGGATGGAGGTCATCAGATGTTAGGGCCACTTCCAAGGGGAAAGACTGATGCAAACATCAGCTTATTCTGAATCCACTGATCTGATCCAGTTTTGGCTTTAAACAACTGTTCCTTTGTAGGGCTCAATCCCAACAAGGTGAAACTTCCTTATCATTTGTCCGTGGTGTCTTGGCGTTATTTTACTTCCTATATAAAATAAAATATTTACACCATTCATATCTCTACGGTCTATATAGAGATATGTTGGCTACCTGGTCGGGGGTTAAGGGAATGGTTTGGTAAGGTTCTTGCCTTGTTCAGTGTATAGATCCTGCAAGGACCTGGGTCAAGCTTACTAGGACCTCCTTCAATACCCACTGGTATTGGATGGCAGGGGTGCGAATGGCTTGATCCCCTCATATGTAAACTACTATTAATACATTAAACCGGCTACTTGGGATTGTATCCCTGCTGACTCAAACCACTTAGCCGAGGGTAACGTCACCTTCAAAAGAGGGGCCTACCGTATTACGCATTAATAACTTAATTAATTATCTTTCAATAATCCAACCCTTTAGGATTGTATCCTTGCTGACTCAAACTACTGGGTTGAGGGTAACGTCACCTTCAAAAGAGGGGCCTACTACTATAACTAAGATAATCTCTTAAAAACTGCGGAAAACATCAAAGGTTACACTAAAGGCGAGTCGGATCCAAGTGATTCATCTTGTCTATCTGTTTTATTTTTATTTTTATTTTCAGCATTTTTAGTTTTTATTTTCATGTTAAAACCCTTTTTCCAAAATTTTGATTTGATTAGTCGTTGAGGATAAACCGGTATTAAAAGCTCTTGTGTCCTTGTACAACCTCGGTATCTTACCAACGCTATACTACGCTCACGATGGGTGCACTTGCCCATATGTGTGTTTAGTGTTAGTAGAATACCGTGCTTTATAAATTTAAAACTTGACTAAAGTGTTAAAAAGGGCTAAAAATATATACAAAATTATATCACACCTAACGCACATCAAGTTTTTGGCGCCGTTGCCGGAGACACAAGGATTTTAAGAAAGTTAGGAATCAACAGCCTAATCGTTTTTCTTATTTTTCTGTTTTTTTTTAGGACTCTTCTAGAATTTTCAGCTTCTACAGAGCTCAGCACAGGCCGTGCCCGCTGAACACGCCCCGTGCCCAATCTTTGGTACTGGCAATCCTGTTTTAAGTCAGACAGTAGCTGAACACGGGGCCGTGCCCAATAAACACGCCCCGTGCCCAAGTATCAGATACTGAAAACAGAACTGTAAAATCCCGACGGTTGGTAATTTCTGACACAACCATGAGCGATACTGATTTTTTTTACTTCCGCTTCTCTTATGGTACGTGGTGTCAAATATGTGATGGAACTCATGAAAATTTAAAATGTTATTTTTTAAATTACACTTCCCACTATATAGACCCATCGTTTTCCTGTAGCCTTAAGAGGGGCGAGAGTAAAAATAATCCCTATCTCTCCCTAGAATGCTCTCAATCATCTATTCTAAATGAAATGATTCTTGAAGAATCATTTCAAATGGAAGATCTAATTCTTAATTGGATAAAAGAGCTTGAGATGGACATAACTAATTCATCTCAAGACAACGCCCAAGAAGAATTATTGAGATCGCATTCGGATAAAAACAACATCGTCACTCCCGAAATCACCTCTAACTCTTGCGAAGACTTGAGCGTTAGTCGTCCCTGTGTCGATTGTGCCGTGAAGGACTCTCCATCGACTTTCGTCATGCATACATAGGCCTGGGCGATTCGACAAACACCTTGTTTAACGAGAGCCCGGATAAGGGTTGGACTTCTCCACCTACATTTAACATAGGAATCACCCTTTCCGATAACCTCTTGCGTTCTCGTCTAAACTAGGGCAACTTAGGTATCTCAGGCACTTCGGTGTTGTTCCGTCCAGTAAGGAACCACCTGATCCGGATAAATTCCTTAAAAATAGACAAAACTTCATAAACAGCTTCTAGGCACGGGCCGTGTCCAGGTCAGCACGCCCCCGTGTCCACCAAAAGATTCTCGTCTGACTTTCGGTCAGAATACGGACAAAAAGTGTTAGAATCTCGTCTGCACACGGGGCCGTGTCCAGCCGACACGGGGCCGTGTCCAGTCGACACGGGGCCGTGTCCAGCGTTCTGTCGTTTTCTATAAATGCAGCAAGATTCCTGCACATTTGGACCATTCCAAAGACAGAGATTTGGTGGATCTTCACACATACCATACTAGGTATATTCTAAAGAAGGTTCTCAACAACCATCTTGTCTTTTCTACTTTTGTCCATTTCCTTATTCTTCAATTTCCACTCAACACCTCCATTAGAGCTTGAAATCACCATGGTTTCAAGCTTTATTGTGATATTTGTTAGATTTTTATTCAAGGAATCTTGTTAAAAATAAGTTTTATAACACTGTTTTAAGTTATTTCTACTTAAAAATGCCTCAAAAGTCAGAAAAATAATTTAAAGCTCCAAGATTCCTTGTTCCAAAAATCTGCAGAGATGTGAACACGGGGCCGTGTTCGAGGTACTGTTTCATTAAAAATGAACACTTTTCAGTTTATTTTCATAGAATGTCAAGCCAAAACAGTGGAACCTCTTCAGCACATTCTGGAAATAGTCGAAGGGAACGAAGGCCTTCAATCGAAGCAACTCTTGTACGCTATGTGATGGCACTATGAGAAGCTCTCGACGAAATGACATCCGTAGAAGAGGTCCTGATCGACCGTATAAATTATCTGACGGTGGGGCTGGAAAATAGTTTCCAAGAAATCAACCTCTTGCACCAGAGGTTGAACATTCTTGACACCTCCCATAGAACCAATCCTTTCCCAAGAAGATTGGAACTTAGCACTTGGAGTCAATAACCCCACCGGGAAACTATAGGCTAGGACTTCTTTGCGGTTTTAGATTTCTTGTGTTTCTTGACCTACTTATCTAAGTTTTAGTTTATGCTTTTATTAGGAACTTATTGTAATCTTCTCTTTAATGAATGATGGTTTTTAATTATTAAATGTGTAGGATCGTGAAACGACCTAACGAGTCGATCAGAAGAGTGCTCAGACAAAATCAGAGGCGGAATTCATTGATTCTGTCTTTGTTTAGCTTGTATAACACTAGAATCACTATTAACTGTCTCTTATATTAATCAAAACACAATTACAAGGCTGGAGACACTTCGACGGAGCTTCGCCGTCGGAAATCAGAACTCCCTAACTGATTACGCTTGAAGGCTATATAAAGGGTTAGGGTTTCGCTTGAGAGTGACCATGTGCATTTCAAGCGCAATATCACATGTTGATTTCGCTTGAAATGACTCATGACACTTTCAAGCGGAATCTCTATCTTCAAGCGAAATCACAACTTAAACACCCTAAAATCTGATATTTTCTCGTATTACAAACCCTGATCTATCAGTTCTAATCTAAGACTCGAACGAAGATGAAGTCGACAGACAACTACACCAACAGACTCCCCCTTGAATGTTGACGGAACCTTCAGTGAGAGTCTTTAACATGACGACTCTTCAATCTTGATCGGTCTTCTTCAGGAATTTCTCCTGGAATCATATACCCAGATCTTTTCTCAAGCTCTAACCTCGTCAGACTCCCCCTTTCAGCAAGCTGGGATTTTCAGTCTGGAATTAGCTATCGCCTTTGAAATTAAATCTTGGCTTTAACTCTGTTTAAGCTCATCACCTACACAATTCCCACTAAAACATAAATTTTTACTTAAATCAATAAGAAAAACTTACTAGTAATAGTTACATCAAGTTCAACTTAATGACCCTGATTAACTAAACTCAACTTCTTTTCTTAAATCAAAAATTTTCAATTCAATACACACACTCCTAAACCAGTTCATCATGTTTAGCACTTGGAATTTTGAATATTAGCTCTTCAACATCAGTTGTCGAAAATCTTTTTGACTTTTTCCAAATATGTAAACTAAACAAAAATTTAAATGCAGAAATAAAATATTTACAAACAATATTTTTGTGAGCTTGTGTAAGAGGATCATATCAGTTCATGTGACCAATCACTAGCACCGTTAAGCTTTAAACATTTTAAGTTCTAAACGATTCACATAGATTGACGATATTGTTATCCACTTAAACTCAATCTAAAAACTTTCGAAATGCTTACCGATACGTTTATATATATTAATTTGCACTAAATTCTTATGGACCCCACGATCTCAGCATATCCCCTCATCATGCAATACACTGACTCAAGTAATGCCTTTAAACTTTTATCAATTGTGATTTGTGCGAAAACAAAGCAGAATGTTTAAACATTAACAATCAGGTCGGTACTTCCGTATACGCAGAGAATGTCCAATGTTTAAACAAAATAAGAAAAATAAAACAGGTTGAAGTTGTTTAGGCTTTAACCACCAGGTCGATACTTCCGTATACGCAGAGGTGATCCAAAGCTTAAGCGAAACACCAAAGAAAATAAAGCAGAACGTTTAGGCAATAACATCCAGGTCGATACTCACGTATACGCAGAGGATGTCCAATGCTTAAACAAAATAAAGAAATAAAACAAGTTTAAATCTTTGCAAAATGAAATGTGCACAATCACAGCGAATTTTCAGCAAAGTTGTGAAAGTTCACAAACTTAACCTGTTTTATGTCTTTCGACAATCAGCGACTACTGAGTAGGCACACAATCAAGAAGGACAAAACTAAGTACTATGCTTTCAACCGTGTTTCCCACTAGAACTAAGCTTTTTCATTTAAGTTTGTATCGTTATCGCAAATCTACTAGCCTAGCTGAGCCTACCGTCACATCTTTAGTAAGATCGTTTATCACATTTTATCTCTCCATTTCTTTAGCATGTTGTGACAGTCCAACTGATCTACTATCATTTCCTCCTTTTTACAACAAAACTCATTTTTGCATTTTTCAATGTTTTTGGAATTTTCAAATTTTCTAATAATTTTTTTTTTAAATTTTTACTCCCCCTAAAATCAAAATATGTCTCAATTTTGATTTTCTGGGAAAATTTGAAAATAAACTGTACAAGATAACGTGACAACATGATGAGAATTACATCAATTCTCCATTCACTTGGCTTGAACAATCAGAACTTCCCTTGACGACAAAACATTTTCTCATAGTGATTTCAAAACACTTAAGTTTGTTTTAATCAAAATGGTTTTTCTGGAAAATTCATTTTGTGAGTCACCTATCAAACATGGGGATCTCATTCATCACCTTGTTCTCTTTAACCACTTGTATGATTTAGCTTTTCCAGTTTTTTCAACACAATCACTTGTAGAAAATCAAGTACAACTTAATGTCCCTGATTTACCACTTATAAGTCGAAATATCACTTTCATGAATTTCTCAAAAAATGTGCCGATTCCTGCTCCACTATTACCAACCTAGAAGCTCTGGCAAGTCAGGTTTTTCATTTAAACAGTTTCACCCAAGCCTGACGGTCCTTGGGTGTTTTTGAATTCTTGCTCAACAATGGTGGAAAATTTGCATCATCCATTATTAGACCAGAATTCTCAAATTTTACCTCAACACATGGCTCTTCTGGCTTTACCACACCAGATTCATCGCCTGTAAGTGGCTTGTCTGACTTTGAAGAGTCAGATTCATTGCCAACACGTGGTTCCTTTGTTTCCGAAGAAACAAATTCATCACCACCAACTTTCTTCTTCTTCTTTCCCTCTTTCGTCCTCAGATTTGTATCTGATGAATTTGTTTTGCTAGATTTTTCATTCTTTGGAGAGCAAGACGATTTATCAGAACTTTTATCTGTTTTACCAGTTGTATCCGAGGACAAAATCCTTTCAAGATACTCTCGTGCTTTCTTTCTCTTCTTCCTCAGTCTGTCTTTTTGCCCTTGTGAAAGCTTAACTTTCTTTTCTTGAACTTTCTGTTCTTTGGGCTTTTCTTCGACTTTGACTGATTTCATTGCCTTTTTCTGAGATATAGCCCTCGATCTTCCCTTTGATCTCATTAGGCAATCTCTGGCAATGTGACCTATGATTTGGCAGTTATAGCATCTCCTCCGTTCATAACTCCAACTTTGGCAGTTAACAATAATGTGTCCTTGATAACCGCATCTGAAACACACTCTGTTATCGTACCAATCACCATCTTTAGTCCAAACATTCAGATCATAGCACTGTTTGGCTTGGTGATAATCCTTGCTCCTCTTGCTTTCTGGATTTGGCTTTTGAGCACTGTGGTCAAACCTGCACCACTTATTACCAACAATTTTTTAGTTTTGTTTTTCAACTTTTTGTGATTTTTTATCACGATTGGATGATTGAACTGATGAGCTTTTATTTTCTTTTTCAAGATTTTTTTGGCTTTTTATCTTTTTGTTTTTGTTCTACATTCTTCTTTACAGGTTTTTGCGTTGAGCATTCACCTTTTTCAGTAGAATGTAGAACAGTTTCTTGAAACATTTCATTTAATTTCAAAAATATTTTTCTTTTCTCATCATCATCAGTTTTCTCATCACAATCTTCAACTTTGACTTTGTCAAAGTTTATGACATTGTCACTTATTGGAACAAAATTGATCGGTTTTGGACATGGATAATCTGGTGTTAATGACGAAGTCTCAAAACCTTTCAATTTCTTCTTAAGCTCATCAATTGTATTCTGAGCAATTTCAGATTCTTTTTCAAGCCGAATGATTTTCTGAAGATGAGAATTAATTTCAATCTGTTTTTGAAGATTATTTTTAAAAATAACAGATTTTTCATCTTCTAAAACCTTCATTTGGCTTTGAAAATCTTTTTCTTTTTCTTTCAAAATTTTGTTTTCAAATGTCAAACTGATCAAATTACTTAACAGTTTGTCATTTTCAGATTTCAACTTCTCACAATTTTCCTTCATTTCAAGAATCTGTTTAACATCTGATTTCATCTCATTCTTCAAATTTTTTATCTCCAATGCCAAACTTTCCGCATCTTTCAAGAGTTTGTCATTATCAGATTTAAATTTGTCACATTTAGTGCATACTGATTCTGAATTCGAAGATCCAATCTTCACAGATTCTTCATTCTTTGGAACTTGCTCTGTCTCTGTTCTTGTCAAAAATATGCCTGCACAAAAAATTTTAACAAAATCAAGAGGATTCAAATTATTATCAATATAACATCCTCTCTTATTGTCATATCTCATGATTCTTTGAGCAGCAAAACATATACAAATTCTTTTATCTATTTCAGTAAGTACATCCAAATTAATTTTATCTAGATTTCCCAAATTCAATTCATCTAGATTCCCTTTCATTTTATTCATCAAAGTTTTCTTCTTTTCATAATTTTCATAACTATGAGTTTGAAGTTTATCGATGAAATCAGATGGATGTAATTTTGAAAATTTGGACTCTTGTTTTATCTTTTTCAATACATCATTCCATTCAGCGGGTAATGCATCTGCAAGCTTTGATACTTTTTCAGCATCTGTCAACTTTATCTCAAACCTTTTCAATTTGTCCATTAAGTAATCAAATCTGCTTTTCATCTCTTTCACAGTCTCATTCCTTTACACACAAAGTCTTTAAGTCTGAGACTCCAAATATGTTTATCATCTTGTTCATACATGCTTACTTTACACCAACCATATCCACTATTTATTCTTTCAACATACTCGTTTTCTTTTTCATCAAACATCATTGCCATTTTTCAAACAGTCCCGACAAATTTCACTCAAAACACACTTTCAAGCGAAATACCTTGAAGTGAAATAAGATCCTAAAGCAAAAGCAACTAATTTCGCTTGAATCAGCTCAAGCGAAATCTCACCTTGAAGCGAAATCACAATTGAACCAAAACCAACTCAAGCGAAAACACCCCTAGAAGCGAAATCAACACCCTGAAGCGAAATCAGGTATAATTTCAAGCGAAACCTATGTTTCAAGCGAAATCTGATCAAATTTCAAGCGAAACCACGTTTTCAAGCGAAATCAACCTTCTGATTTCCCTTGAAATACTGTTGATGTCATTTTTGCTATCTGTTTTCAAGCGAAATGAAGTATTTTTATCAGTTTTAAGTTGAATTAATGTCCAATTCTTTCAAGGATTACTTAAAACACAGTTTCGACCACAATATGTGAAAATCAAGACTTTTTGACCGTGAAAACTAGTTCAATTTCAAAAAGAAGGTGTAGAAGTCAAAATTTTCCAGCGAAAACGAGCTAAACGGTAAGAACTCTTCCTCCTGAGCTCTGATACCACATGTAGGATCGTGAAACGACCTAACGAGTCGATCAGAAGAGTGCTCAGACAAAATCAGAGGCGGAATTCATTGATTCTGTCTTTGTTTAGCTTGTATAACACTAGAATCACTATTAACTGTCTCTTATATTGCTCAAAACACAATTACAAGGCTGGAGACACTTCGACGGAGCTTCGCCGTCGGAAATCAGAACTCCCTAACTGATTACGCTTGAAGGCTATATAAAGGGTTAGGGTTTCGCTTGAGAGTGACCATGTGCATTTCAAGCGAAATATCACATGTTGATTTCGCTTGAAATGACTCATGACACTTTCAAGCGGAATCCCTATCTTCAAGCGAAATCACAACTTAAACACCCTAAAATATGATATTTTCTCGTATTACAAACCCTGATCTATCAGTTCTAGTCTAAGACTCGAATGAAGATGAAGTCGACAGACAACTGCACCAACAAAATGGTGTTTGGATGATGTTGTAATGGGTAAAACACACTCGGGATGGTGAAGGATACTAAGGGAAGCTTGAACCAACACCCCATGCACAAAAACAGAGCCTCCCGATAATTTTTCTTCATTACAGCAAGTTCAGCACGAGCCGTGCTCAGCCAACACGCCCCGTGCTCAAGGGTCTGCAGAAAAACGCCCAGTTCAGGTACCTGGACGCGGGGCGTGTTACTGAATAGGCGCCCGTGCCCAGCCTTCTGTTACTTTCTGTTACTGGCAATATGAACACGGGGCCGTGCCCGGTCACCACGGCCCGTGTCCATATGCCCAGTAACATAAATTTTTGTTAGCACACCTTTTTACACATTCAATCAACCTAAAAACTTGTTTTTGAGACACATTGAGGACAATGTGTAATTTAAGTGTGGGGGGGGGGGATGCTAAAACCTTGAATTTTGCAAGTCCTAATTAGAAGCCTTACACAAAACTCTATTGGAACCGCTAAACACCCCAATTTTTTTTCAAAAAACTTTTCATTTTTTTTACTTGTCTTGGTTTAAATCGGGAATAACAAGTTCTAAAGAGATTATATTTTTACGAATTTACAACCAATAGCATCGTGATAAAAAGAACCAACATAAGAAAATTATGAAACGGCATGACAAATCTAGTTAAAATTTGATTATATATACTTGATCACATTATAAACTCATTCCCACAAAAAGTGAGTTTTGAGCCTTTATTGAGCATATAAAAACACATCTTTAAACTAAATGCTCATTTTTCGTTTCTTATGTGAATAGCCGCGTGGTTTCTTACGACTCTAGAACTTGCAATGACAATACATTCCCGGTCCTTACCAACTTAAACTCAAGTAAGTAAATGATGGAGGCATTAGGACTAACCCCTTTTTCTTTCAACACAATTATTTTTTTTACCACCTACCCAAAATCCCCATAGTTAACCCCTTTGAACCCAAACCTTTTCATTTCTAAACCCACAAAACAAACACCCTTTACCCACCAAAAACCTTTTTTTCATTTTAAACCCTTTATTTTAGTAAAAAGCTCAGTCTTCATGAGACATTCCTTATAAAAAAAAATATAAAAAATATATATAAAAAGTTTTACGAAAACCGACGCTTTTTACGCCTTTCGCCCTTTTCTACTAACCACTAACCCAAAACCACATACCTTTAACCCAAGCCTAACCCTTCCCCAAGTCCTCTTGATATTTACAAAGGTTTATAGTTAAAAAGGAGGAGGATTGATTTCTTGGCAAGCATATGGTAGAAGTAAGTTCCATGCCGGTCTCAAGTGTTTCACAAAAATACATCTTCGGCCGAGTGTTGAGTGATCTCCCGTGAGGTATGTGAACTTGTATATAAATGGAATTTTAAAGAGGCATGTTATGCCCAAATAAGTAATTTCTCTTATGAAACGTTCTAAATAAATCATAACGAATAGGATTGTAAATAGCATAAAAATAAAGCCTAAATAAAGATCTTGGAATCCCGACACTCAAGACAAGCCCAAAACTTCTATTCTACCCATTCCATTTGGGTGTGTAAGCCACTTTAAAAAGAGTTTTGCTTAAGGACAAGCAAAGATTCAAGTGTAGGGGTATTTGATGTGTGTAAAATGCAACATATAAATTACATCAAATGAGACATAAAACTAACCCTTTTTTAGTACTAATGTTGGAAAAAGTGTTCTTTTGTCTTCCTTTTGTATTTTTAGGATTAAATGAGCGCAAATGAACAAAAGAAACAAAAATACAGCTAAATCTAACATAAATACAAGAAAAGGAATAAACGTGGCATGCCTGACCCCTCGACAGCATCTTCCCAAGCAAAACCAAGAGATCAGAAGGCTGAACACGCCCCGTGTCCAGCGGACACGGGGGCGTGCCCAAGTGTCTGCAGAAACGACAAAGTTGTAGAAGCTTCTATTTCCCAACACAGGGGCGTGCCCAGCTCAACACGGAGGTGGTCAACGCTAAGATTCATAGAATCCAAGCAAATCTTCATAGTACAGATACGCTTCTGCACACAGGGCCGTACCCAGCGGACACGGGGGCGTGGTCAACTAATGCAGACAAACTGCAATTAATTATGAAAGAGAAAGTGGATGGACACGGGGTCGTGCCCAATGGACACGGAGCCGTGTCCGGGCTTCTGTGCACGCTATAAATATAGGTGCTTGATTCACTTAAAAAGCATCCCTTGGCAAACCACCTCTCTCCCACTTCACCCACACTCCACCACCATCACAACACCCACATCCACCACCATCATCCATCATCCATCATAGAGTGTGTGTGTAGTAGTCTCGGGATCCAAGATTGATAGCAAGAGTGCTTGACAATCAAAGGCCATGTTTGCCTAAGTCTCTTACGTCACTTGGTGAAGACAAGCATTTAGTGTAATACTTTTGTTTTTTAATCTTTTCGCACTTTTTATTTGGTTTTGTATTAATGACTTTAATAACTAGTTTCTTATGTTGAAGGTGAAACTTCCTTATCATTTGTCCATGGTGTCTTGGCATTATTTTACTGTCTATATAAAATAAAAGATTTACACCATTCATATCTCTACGGTCTATATAGAGATATGTTGGCTACCTAGTCGGGGGTTAAGGGAATGGTTTGGTAAGGTTCTTGCCTTGTTCAGTGTATAGATCCTGCAAGGACCTGGGTCAAGCTTACTAGGACCTCCTTCAATACCCACTGGTATTGGATGGCGGGGGTGCGAATGGCTTGATCCCCGCATATGTAAACTACTATTAATACATTAACCCGGCTACTTGGGATTGTATCCCTGCTGACTCAAACCACTTAGCCAAGGGTAACGTCACCTTCAAAAGAGGGGCCTACCTCATTATGCGTTAATAACTTAATTAATTATCTTTCAATAATCCAACCCTTTAGGATTGTATCCTTGCTGACTCAAACTACTGGGTTAACGGTAACGTAACCTTCAAAAGAGGGCCCTACTACTATAACTAAGATAATCTCTTAAAAAGTGCAAAAGTGCGGAAAACATCAAAGGTTACACTAAAGGCGAGTCGGATCCAAGTGATTCATCTTGTCTATCTGTTTTATTTTTATTTTTATTTTCAGCATTTTTAGTTTTTATTTTCATGTTAAAACCCTTTTTCCAAAATTTTGATTTGATTAGACGTTGAGGATAAACCGGTATTAAAAGCTCTTGTGTCCTTGGACGACCTCGGTATCTTACCAACGCTATACTACGCTCACGATGGGAGCACTTGCCCATATGTGTGTTTAGTGTTAGTAGAATATCGTGTTTTATAAATTTAAAACTTGACTAAATTGTTAAAAAGGGCTAAAAATATATACAAAATTATAACACACCTAACGCACATCAATGATATCAGCCTGTAACGGCTATATCTCTTACTAACGGCTAGTCCGAGAAATGTTGAAACATGACTATCTAATTTGATATCAACTAATCATGTTTGGGGGCAATTGTTAGGGATAGAATTTCATGGCATATGGATCACGGATCCTCGGTTCAGTTTGAATTAAGGATCCTCAGGAAACGCTGCGCGAATAAGGATCCAGGATCCACATTGTTATTCTGAACTAACGATTGTTTCCATCACCTTTTGGCTTGATTCGCAAGTATGTTTCGAAGAGGACTTATTCCATCCGAGATTCCAGGGGAATATGCTTTCCATTTTCAACATGTGCACAGGCTGATGACCGTTGGTGGTGATCGTGGGTGAAGGGCTGATTTTTCGGATAGTTAGTTAAGATATTTTTAGCTAAGATAAGAGGGGTATTGAGCTTATTTTTATAAACAACTTGCACTTCTCGAAACACACATCATTTCTGCTGCCAACTCTCGAATACACACACACTAGAAATCATTGTATCAAGCTCAATACTTCCGAAGTTGTAAATTTGTTTGTTTAATATACTTGATAGTGATAGTTTTCATTATCCGAGGTATTTTATGCCGGAGATCATTTATTGATCAAGGGCTTTTTCCTCGTATAAATCCTCGTGTTCAACGTTTATTTTATTCATACATTGTTCATACATTTGATCATTTAACCAAGCATCCTACCTCACAAAATTGGATTTGATTGCATTATCCTTGTGTGATTTTTGACCAAAACACCTTGTATTTCTCCAAGGAGAATAAAGCTGGAAACCAATTAGGCAATACGATTTTTTACTTAAACAACACTAATAATTTGTGGTTAACTAATATCTTTTTTTAAAAAATTTGAGTAACTATAAGGCTAAATAGAAAAGAATTGTGAAATGCGATGGTTGACTTCTTATTAAGAGCATTTCTAACGCTCACAAAAGTGCTACATCATAAAACGCTTTAAACTTGAGGGTCTCATTTGTTCAATAAGAGAGTAGATTAAAAAATCTCAAAGGCACCTTTATTTCATACTTTGATTGCATTATACTATAAACCCTTTGGTAGTTTGATTATGCTAAACAACCAAATATATTAGATGTTGAGTCAAACTATATTTAGTATTTATTTCGATTAGCAACCATTAATGAGGACGGGGGTAGCTCAAGACTAAATAAAATGACGTAGACACATTAAAGCTCAAAGGGTTAAAAGTTTCAAAGGTTAAAACCCCGGGAGTTAAGATAAAGCAATACATGAACAGTAAATGGTCACATCTCTGATTGCTTCACCAACTTTCCCAGCCGCAAAAGTAACACAAGTCCACAGAATACAGTCTTTTATCCGCAGGTCAAAAGGCTTTAACCCCCAAAAGGGTAAGTCCCCCACTGCAAGCATGTTCACTAGTCAATAGCTTCCTCTTTGAGCGATGACTTTCCCTATAAATGTGACACTTCATTTAGTGCTCAGGACATTCTCCGATCAGCCCTGATTCCATTAGGATCTCTGGTCATTGTTCTTGAGTACTTGTTCCATGCAAGTCACTTCTCTTCACATTCAACACACACATTCCTTTTGCTCCCACATCCGAAGCTGAACACATTTCAGTGGAGGATCTCGTGCAAACAACAAAATCTAACTAGTGAACCTATCTCCACGTCTTGCAAACGTGGGGGGACCCCACGACCTGCGTTAGGAAAAATTAAACCCTTCAACCCTTTTGCCTAACCAGCCCAGCTACTATCCTTGGTCTAATATTTGTTGCATCAACAAGTTGGCGCCCACCGTGGGGCTACGCCACTAATTTTCTTCAAAAGACCTAGTAGTGTAGCTCCATTTCTGATTCAAGAACCAGCATGTCGGAAAGTGAGTCTCCGGGGGAGGTTAACCAAGTTCCTCATACCTCTACCCCGAATACTAGCCAAACTCCTATGGCTATACCAACTTCCATCTCCAGGAAGCACTCCAACTGGAGAAACATACCCCGAGTTCCTCACTTTCCAAACGCCAACACCGTCTCGTTCCGGAGTACCATCTCCCAACGTTGGTGCCTCTAACACCCCCTCACGTATCGATCTCACACCCGAAGGAGTTGCTAACAACTTCCTCGAGTTAAGGTCTCTCCTTAACCAACATGTGAGTAGGGAACGAGACAAGGGAGTGAGGATCCGTCTGGATTATGACGAGCCTGACCATTACTATCTCATGGGCCTCCCCCTCTTCCTTTTGCAAGTTCACAACCAACCACGTCCAGGAATGAGGCCGGTCCCAGTAATCCTCCTCCAAATCCTAACCCATGTTTGTACACGAGGCCAGATCCAACGTCTTTTCCTCTCTTTTCTTCCCAGTCGATCGCCACCGGTGCTCCCTTGGGGTACGAGCTGACTTTGGACCAGCTCCTGCAATCTCCAGTAGCAAGCCTTCCACCCTCAGCAACAACCACATGGTAACAAGCTTTGTCAGTGCTTCTCTTGGCACGGAGTGCCGTTATGAGCACTCCCTTGGGGGTAAACTGCACAGTAGCACCTGGAAGCCTTCAAGGCTTCAACCTTATGCCTCAGATGATGGCGAGCTTCCCGTGGCAACACTTTATCAATCAAGTGTTGACCACCCAAGGGAACAACAATAACAACAACAACACAGGTGCAAGAGTGGAAGAAGATTTGGCCAAGCCATATAAACCAAGCAGCTTGTCATGCTTCTCTCAGCAAATCGCTGACTATGATTTCCAAACAAAGATTAAAATGTCATCCCATATCAAAACATATGATGGGACTGAAGATCCTGAGGACCATCTTCAGATCTTTACTGGTGCAGCTAGGATTGAGAAATGGCCGAATGCTGAATGTTGTCTAATGTTCATGCAAACCCTTGTCAGATCAGCCATGATCTGGTTCAATCATTTACCTGCTCGAAGCGTTCGAAGCTTCGATGAACTTAGCAAGGGGTTCTTGGCCAACTTCTCCCAACAAAGGCGATACGTTAAAGATGCTACTGTAATCTTCCAGATAAAACAAAGGGATGACGAGAGCCTTCGAGAGTTCATAGAAAGGTACAAAAAGGAAGGTCTAACATATGTAGGGGCAGATGAAAAGATGAGAGTAGCAAGTTTCATGAATGCCATTACCTCCAAGTACCTTACCAGGGATTTCAATAAATCCCTGCCAAAAACCTTGGAAGAAGCTCTCGAAAGGGCCGAAGCCCACATCAGAGGAGAGGAGGCTGTAGACATAAAAGAGCAAAGAAAAAGGGGATCTAATTGGCGTGGTAACAGTCCCGCTAGGAAAAGGGGAAAATTTAACTCCTACGACAGACGTCAAAGGGGTTCAGAGCAACAAAGGTCTGAAGGCAGAAACCCTCCAAGCAGGGAGAGGGCCACAAACTTCACACCCCTTACCAAGACCCCTCAAGAGATTCTTGCCACAGAGGAAGTGAAGCAAAGCTTTCGACCTCCCAGACCTCTCCTTAAAAGCAAGAAGAAAGAAAATTCCACCCAATACTGTGAATTTCATGAAGAAAAGGGCCACCATACTAATGATTGCTTCCAGCTTAAAAAGAGGATTGAAGAGGCCGTCAAGTCTGGGGATATTGCTCACTTGGTGAAGGGAGTAAGGGACAAGATGGCCGAAGGAAAGGGCAAGGAAGTTAACATGGTGGACTTTGATGGAAAGGTTCCTCACAAGAGGCAACGGTTGGAAGCTTGGGAGCTTTAGTGTGTTTGTTTCCCTCCAACAGAAAAAGATCCACTTTCAAACCCTCTTGTGGTTGAGGCTACTGTGGGAACATTACAAACAAGCAGAGCATACATAGACACTAGTGCTACCACCAAAATCATGTTTGAGAAGTTCTTCAACCGTTTAAGCAATGAGGAACCTTCAAGGCTTCAACCCTCAGGAACCTCCATAAAAGGTATTGCCGATATACCCCTTAAGCCTTTGGGGCAACTGACCCTTAATGTCTGTTTCAGCGAAGGCCAGAAGGAGATAATCCAAACTCTCACTTTTGTGGTCATCAATATACCTTCAAACTATGATGTGATCATAGGAAGGCCAGGGCAGTGTGCATTCTACATGGTTGTTTCTGTTGGTTATGGAACATTCAAGTTTCCTACCGAGAGAGGGATTGCAACCCTTCAACCTACTCAAGAGGCCTACATGGTTGAAGGTGAAAGTTCTAAGAGTGAAGAAGACAAGCAAAGGCTAATCATAAACCCTAAGTATCCTGAGCAAAGGATAAGGGTCAACCCAAGCCTTTCACAAGAAACTCTCTCATACCTCGAAAAGCTGCTAGTACACTATAGTGATGTCTTCGCTTGGTGCCCGGAAGATATGACGGGTATCCGTCGAAGCATTGCTAAACACGAGCCGAAAATACCACCCGATGTCAAGCCTGTTATCCAAAAGAAGCGAAGTTTAGCACCCGAAAGAAGCTTGGCTGCATGCTAAGAGGTTGAAAAGCTTGTGTCAGCTGGGATTCTCCGAGAAGTTAAGTATCAATCCTGGGTTGCAAACCCAGTCATGGTTCGAAAACCGGATAACTCTTGGAGAATGTGTATAGACTTCAAGGATTTGAACAAGGCTTGTCCCAAAGATTGTTACCCGTTGGCAGAAATTGATCTCAAGGTTGACTCCCTCACTGGTTACCCTTTCAAGTGTTTTCTCGATGCTTACAAGGGTTACCATCAAATTCTCATGAAGGAAGAGGATGAAGAGAAAACCGCCTTTCACACGGACAAAGGAATCTATTGCTACCAAAAGATGACTTTTGGCCTCAAAAACGCGGGAGCAACCTACCAACGCCTAATGGATAAGGCTTTTGCCAGTCAAATTGGTAGAAACATGGAAGCATATGTCGACGATTTGGTAATCAAAAGCAAAACAGAATACCAAATGCTCGATGACATCCAAGAGACCTTCAAGAACCTAAGGAAGGTCAACATGAAACTCAACCCCGAGAAATGTTCGTTTGGGTTTGAAGAAGGAAAGTTCCTAGGGCATATTGTGAGAAAACAAAGTATAAAGGCTAATCCAAACAAAGTCAAGGCTGTTCTCGAAACCAAACCACCACGAAGCAAAAAGGAGGTTGAAAGCTTGAACGGGAAGGGATGCTCTGACAAGAAGGATTTCAAATGGACTGAAGAAGCTGAGGAAGCCTTCAAGCAGATGAAGCAACACCTAGCTTCACTCCCAGACATTGCAGCCCTAGAAACGGGAGAATTGATCTCTGTATACCTTTCGGTTGCTGAAGAAGCAATAAGTGCAGTCCTCACCATTGAACGAGAAAAATTTCAGGTACCCGTCTATTTCTTCAGTAAAACTCTAAAACTAGCAGAGATCAAGTATCCTCCCTTGGAGAAACTTGCTCTAGCCCTAGTCCAAACGGCTAAAAGGCTTCGAAGGTATTTCCAAGCACACCCTATACAAGTGGTCACTGACCAACCCATTAAGAGTGTGCTTGAAAAACCAGAAAATTTAGGACGATTAGCCAAATGGGCAGTGGAACTAGGTGAACACAACATCACCTATGTTCCAAGAAAGGCCATCAAAGCCCAAGTCTTGGCTGATTTCATTGTAGAAGTCCCAAAGCAAACAATCACTGAAGTAAACACAGCTGCCACTAAACCCTCAGACCCTGAAGCCTGGAAGCTTTTTACCGATGGGGCTTCAAGCGTTGAAGGGTCAGGGGCCGGGCTCATTCTGATCGACTCGGAAGGGTTAGAATTCACGTATGCTCTTCGATTTGACTTTCAGACCACCAACAACGAAGCTGAATATGAAGTGTTGATAGCCGGATTAAGGTTGGCTAAGGAAATGAAGGTTGAAAAGCTTGAAGTCTTCACCGACTCGTTGCTGGTTTCAAGCCAAGTGAATGATAGTTATGTTGCAAAGGAGCCCAATATGAAGAGATACAAAGAAAAATCCAAAGAACTGATGAACACATTCCAAACGTGTACCATCAAGCAAATTCCCAGGTCTCAAAATGAGGGAAGGCTGATGCCTTGAGCAAACTCGCTTCTCTCACTTTTGCCCACCTCACCAAAAAGGTACTGGTAGAAGTGTTGAAAACTCCATCAATTGAAGAATTGGAAGTCCAAGACGTAATCACCGAAGAAGGCACCAATTGGATGACTCTAATTAAAAAATTCCTTAAAAATGGGGAGTTACCTGCTGATCAAACAGAAGCTGAAAGGGTTAAAGTCAAGTCTAGACAGTACGTGTTGCAAGGTGAAATCCTCTACAAAAAGGGTTACCTCGCACCCTTGCTGAGATGTGTGAGTCCCGAGCAAAGCCAATATTTGATCAAAGAGGTTCATGAAGGTATATGCGGAGCTCATTTTGGAGCTAGATCGGTGGTTGCTAAACTAATGAACCTTGGGTATTTTTGGCTCTCCATGCACCGAGACACCGCTGAACAACTGAGAAAATATGATTCATGTCAAATTCATGCACCAGTCCCAAAAATCCCAAAGCATGATCTTGTCCCGATAACCTCAGCATGGCCATTTCATAAGTGGGGAATGGACATTGTCGGCCCATTCCCACCAGCCAAAGGTGGAGTGAAGTTCTTACTAGTTGCCATAGATTACTTCACCAAATGGCCTGAGGTTAAACCACTTGCAAAAATTACGGGCAAACTGGTCATTGATTTCGTTTGGGAAAACATCATTTGTCGTTATGGATTGCCGGGAGTGCTTGTCACCGACAATGGAAACCAATTTGCCGAGAAGCCTTTCAGCGTTTGGTGCAAAGAATACAGAATAGCTCAGGTTTTCAGCTCAGTGACATATCCACAGTCAAACGGTCAAGTTGAAAGGATGAATCGAAGCATAGTTGAAGGAATCAAAACCATATTGGGAAGGTATGAAAGCAATTGGCTTGAAGAGTTGCCAAGTGTTCTATGGGCCATAAGAACAACCGAAAAAACAAGCCACAAAAGAACACCTTACAGCTTGGTATTTGGATCTGAAGCCGTGATTCCAGCTGAAGTAGGAGTTGTAACACAAAGAACGGTCAACATGGATCCCGAAGCAAACCAAAAAGAGACCATGTTGAACTTACAACTCCTAGAGGAAGCACGAGACCAAGCTGCAATCCAAGAAGCCAAGTACAAACAACGGATGGAAGCTTACTACAACAAAAGAGTCAAGAATGAGTGCTTCAAACCAGGAGACCTGGTGCTTAGAAACAATGAGGCTAGTAAAAAAGAGAACCAAGGAAAACTCGGCCCAAAATGGGAAGGGCCATATACAATCCTTGAGGCACATAAGGGCGGGTCCTATAAGTTAGCCGACTCAGAAGGTAAAAAGCTTCCAAGACATTGGAATGGGAGGACCCTCAAGAGGTTTCACGTCCAATTAAGAAAGATTGGTTTGCATTTCACAAGTTGTATTTCAAGAGTTGTCTCATGATCACCTTTTGTAACACAATATCTCTTGAAGGAATGAATATGTTTTATCAAATTTGTCTTTCTATCCTAAAATCAGGTTGAGAACCTAGCAAAAAACTCCATGGCAAGGGCCATGTAAGGGGATGAGCTCCCAGGCCATATCGCTCAATAGGTTCAAGGGTTGAATGAACCTATATAAGGGGTGAGTTCCTAAATCAATACAACTCCATGAGACTTATAATTGAAAACAAAGTTGTCTCATAGACGGGTCCGAACAGCCTACACCAAATGTTCCTTAAGCCTTAGAAAAATTATCAAAAAAACAGGCTTACGAAATAAAATCAAACTAAGGAAAGTAATGAATCGGATAGGTGTTATGTCTTCTTGTTAAAAATACCAAGGCTAAGTGACTGCAGCACTGAACCCTTTAAGGTATGAAAAACATAAAGACAACACAAACCCAACAAAGACAATACAATAAAGATAAGAATAATCCAAGGAACAATGCAACAACACAAGTAAAAAAGTTGCACACAACCCAAAACTCAGAAATACAAACCAAGACATTAAGTCATAAAACTAAAGTAGTAACCGGAAGCCTCGAAGGCTTCAAGCTATAAACATTCAAACAGCCAGAAACCTTGAAGGCTTGAAGCCAACCAAGCTGCCTTACCAAACAGGCAAAAGCAAAAAAATATAACACAAGGCAAGTAATGGAAACTTAGTAACATAATAAAAAAAGTCTTAACAGACTTCCAAACATACAAGCAAAGTTAAAGCAAGCCTTAGTGGCTTGTAAACCTAAGAAATTGTTCAAACAGCCACCAAGGCCAAACCACAACCACAAAACAGGAACCTTAGGGGTTCCTGCAAAACCTAAAATTGTTTAAGATAGCATATAAACCATTAAATTGTTTTTGGGTGCTAAGAAAGCTATGAATGTTTTTCAAGCATCAGCAGGAGGCTTGGAAGCCCCGGAACCATCACCTTTAGCCTTCTTGGCTTTCTTTGACTTCTTAGCTTTCGAGCCACCATCACCACCAACTGCTGAACCTTCTAAGTTCACATCCTTGGAAACATCAGGTCCTCCTAAAAAGGTATCCTCACTATCTCCTGAGTAAGATCGCTTTCTTGAAAGGGAGCCGGGGACTTCAGTACAAACTTTCTCGTTAAGACCATCCGGTTTTAGCTCCTGCAAGACAGAAAGGGGCTTACCAAAACAAGCGGCAACTTGACTAACATACGGATAGGTCAGGCTCTCCATATGCTCAACAGAACCCTTGAAGACCTCAGAAGCTTCAGGACGGTATAAGGGAGACTTTTCTAAAGGATGACCAGATTCATGAAGCTTGTAACCGGCAATGAGACCTTAATGTTTCCCCAAGTTGAGCAATTTGGTATAAACTTCTCCAAGAGCCAAATTAAACTCCTTAGAGTGAAGAAGGTAGGTAACAACTTGGTGGAAACCTTGCTCAATAAGCCGTTGGTTATCACCGGTGGCTTGAGCGACTAAAGCCTTCAGACCTTCTTTCTCTTCATCAAAGGCTCTCTGTTGAACAGTCAAGGCCTCCCTATCAGCTTTTATCTTCAACCGATCAGCTTCGAAACTTTTCTTGAGATCATTTACCTCAATCTCGTGCCTCCTTGTCAATTCACCCACCTTCTTGACCCAAGCTTCTTCCTTCTTTGCAAACCCATCAATTTCTTTCTTCATCGCAGCCATGGAAGACTTCATCTTCTCCTTCTTCTTGGAAAACTCCTCATACTCCTTCATTCCCTTCTGAAAGCGGGTAACACCCTCAGCAACCAAGGCAGAAAGGTTGCAGGAGCTAAGCATCAATCTTGATATGAAATGGTCACTTTCCATTTCAGAGATGGCAACTCGAACGCCAGGAGGAGCAAAGTGGGCTAAAACATTAGCACAAACATTTGGGTCTTTGAAACTGTCACCAACCTTTACAGTCCAATCGGGAACATAAACCTCATCCTCATTCAACCCTTCAACGTCTCTGCCTGATGAACCCTGAACAGGAGTAGTCACAACCTTTTAGCTGAAGCCTTCTTCTTACCATGAACAACCAACTTTTTCTCCTTCTCAACATCCACATCAACATCTTGACCTTCGGAAGCCTCAATATCATCACTCAATTCCACTGGTTCAGAAGAAGTGGATTGAGGTGCACCCTTTAGCAAACGGCGATTAGATCGACGGGTTGAAGCCTTGGGAGCAGCAGGCTTAGAAAAACCCTTGACATTGGAAACACTAACATAGCCAGCATCTTCAAACCTCTGTTCTATACCCCTAGCAACATCATCATCCCCTTCAGCGGCTTGGGCATCCGTAAAAGCAACGTCAGATGTATCATCACTCTTGATAAAGTCCAAAGCAGACATGACTGCAAAATGTTTCATAAACAAAAAACAAATAAGTCACAAAATAAAGATATCCCAAAAAGGCAAAACAAAGAAAAAGCATACCCTGGCCATTCCTCATAAGAACCGGATCCCGATTGGCCCTATCCCACAATTTGCTAACCCCCAACAGAACTAGCTAATGTTCAGGGAAAGGACGAACCCTTGAAGGGTACTCTCGGATGGCTTTAAGAAAAACTTCATTCAAATCAGATTTGGAAGGTTCCGGTTCATTGAGAACGGCATCCGGGTGCCTCCACACCATTTTAAAGGGGATAATAGAATCAGAAACCCAGAAAAAAACGATCTTTCCAAGTACAAAGTGTGGTAACCATGGAAGAAATTAGGCAAGTATCAACCTTGGATGTCTCAAAGGTGAACCAATCACCGTTTTTTGCCAAACGAAAAAACCGACGGAATAACAACTATGAAGGATCATAACCACAGGCACGACATAAAACCTCGAAGTGTAAAACCCTAGCCATACCCTTCGGATGAATTTGACCAAAGGAAACACGATAATACTCCAAAAAATTCAATACAAAAAGCAAGAAAGGATGATGAAGGTTGGATAATTCAAAGTGACGACAATACAAAGCAATCGAACCAGGGGGACATTGATCAATAGATTTATCACAAGTCGGTGCAACCGGATTAAACTTAAGGCCAATGCCCGAATCCATACAAAAATTCTCTACTTCCTCTTGAGTGAGGCGTGAAAAACTAAGGGAAAGATCCTTCCGTGCACCCATGATCAAAATAAAGAGCAAGTAAAGCACACAAAGAAAGCGGAACTAACCTAGAAAACGGAAGAGGGAATATGGAAGAAACTTGGGAGAAAATGGAGAAATATTGTTGATTGCCTTGAATAATAAATGAAAAATAAAACCCAATAGAGGTTATGATTACACGGCAGTTAATTAACCTGCCCTCTGCAGAAACCGCCGTCAGTCATATCACCTGTCTTTTCAAAATTCAAATTTCAAAAAACTCAACTGCCACGAACCCTTTAAGCCTTCAAGCCTTGAAGCCTTTAAGAAATACAATTAAATGTCTAAAAGTCAGAAGTCTTTGAACTTATTTCCCAAAAACCTCTGACTTGGGGGGCTGATGACGGGGGTAGCCCAAGACTAAATAAAATGACTTAGACACATTAAAGCTCAAAGGGTTAAAAGGTTCAAAGGTTAAAAACCCGGGAGTTAAGATAAAGCAATATATGAACAGTAAATGGTCACATCTCTGATTGCTTCACCAACTTTCCCAGCCGCAAAAGTAACACAAGTCCACATAATACGGTCTTTTATCCGCAGGTCAAAAGGCTTTAACCCCCAAAAGGGTAAGTCCCCCACTGCAAGCATGTTCACTAGTCAATAGCTTCCTCTTTAAGCAATGACTTTCCCTATAAATGTGACACTTTATTTAGTGCTCAGGACATTCTCCATCAGCCCTGATTCCATTGGGACCTCTGGTCATTTTTCTTGAGTACTTGTTCCATGCAAGTCACTTCTCTTCACATTCAACACACACATTCCTTTTGCTCCCACATCCGAAGCTGAACACATTTCAGTGGAGGATCTCGAGCAAACAACAAAATCTAACTAGTGAACCTCTCTCCACGTCTTGCAAACGTGGGGGGACCCCACGACCTGCGTTAGGCAAAATTAAACCCTTCAACCCTTTTGCCTAACCAGCCCAACTACTATCCTTGGTCTAATATTTGTTGCATCAACAATTAATATTATTTATGTTACATCTAAAAGGCCTTCATTTTAATAAAATCTCAAAAACAGATTTGTATATGTGCATATCTTTATCGGGGCAACAAACAAGTCGGTTTTTATCAAGTTTTTTTATATGTTAAAATTAATCAACACCGAGAAAAAATAACATGTTACAAAGAATAACTACTTGAGCTTGAGATTATAAATCTTTGGGGTTTTAACAATCCAAATATTTGGACAAATGTTTGGTGCTGGTGACTGATGAATTCGAAATTTGTTAGAACCATTTGAATTCGAGCTCAGCTTGTTTCAAATATAGCTATAGCTCTTGAACATTCCTTGAATCCAGCATATTAGTGGTGCGTAAAAAGCCCGAACTTGGAAAAATTCCTGGACCAGTTACTTTAAAAACCAGGTATTGCAAACCCGAAACCTACCCGAACCCGGGTTTTTTTCAACTCGTTTTGTGGGTTTTATCAATACCCGGGTTTTAGCCATACACGTACACGGGTTTTATAATACCCATACCCTGGTTTTTTGCCTACCCGACACCGGGTTTAAACTCGGTACTACCGTTGAAGCAAATGTTGTTGTTTCTAGACCTTTTTTTTCAGGTATGCATTTTATGATATGTAATGTTAAATTTCTATGTTTCTAATATATTGGAAGTTTTATGCTATTAATGTTATAGTTTATAAACCAAAAATGGAGTTGCAAACATAAAACTACAAAATATGAAGAAAAAAAAAGAAACAATCAACACAGAAGCGAAATCAGGTTTTTTGGATACATGCTTGGGTTTTTTTTCTATATTCGTATAGGGTTTTCCTATTACCCGACTGTTGACCAGGGTCGGCCTCCGGCCGCACTTGCCGAACCCCGGAAGAAGGAATGCCACAGTAAAGGCGAAGGAAAAGATAAACACCATTTAAGCGGTCTAAGTAATCAATCGGGCTAGAGGTAATCTAGACAAACAAGGGAGGTCTGGTACGGTGCCAGGAGGATACATTGGGAAATTAAGTACAAGTTAGTTAGGCATTAAATGCGATAAGCAGGCAGTAGCAAACTGACAAAGCACAGAGCTTGCTGGTTCATAACCAAACAAGGATAACTAAGTGACAGATGTCACACCCCAACCGATGGTTGAAAAATCGAGGTGGGACGAAATAGATTGCTCGAGACATCATAACTTGCTAAATGTGACAATAATTTAAATAACAATATTTCATTTCATACTTAACGGAAATACATTGTCTTGAAAGAAAGAAAATACAATATTTTGTCTAGAACATAACAAACAAAAGAAATGCAAAACATGGAATTTAAGCGTGTTTCTAATCCACCCTAAGTAGATTTCTTCCAGCATCATCATACATTTCCTGCAACATGTATTAAAGTATACATCAACACAAAAGGTTGGCGAGCATACAAGTTTGGTGTACATAGCATACGTATAAAAGAATTCTCGAATCCAACATGGCAATTCATATACTAAGTTAAATAACAAAGTAGCATGCACAACCTAAGTGTCAAACCAAAGATTCCATGTGCGTGATCTTGTCAACAAGTTAACAAGACCGTTTATGATTGAATACTTAACATAGACCAGGAAAACGGGCGGCGTGCTACTCCTATATCGCTATACATGTTAAGGTTGGCTAGCAAAGTTAATGACAAGTAGTTGCATGATTGAAGATCTAGCATGAATAACCTAAGTGTAACAATTAGCATGTTTGACAGATTGAGTGATTGCATAAGTTTGATTGTGTGCATGAGTGTGTTTGTCTGTGTCATACATATTGCACCCTAAAAAGTGATTAAAGCAAAAAGGGGATCGAGTATACTCACGATTTGCAAAGCTTCCAAAAACATGAGTTGATGAGCTTTAGGATTTGGAAACAGGAGTTCCCCAACAATGGGGAAGCGAAGGTGTTAAGTTCATGGATTTTGATTGCTGGATTAGGTTCGAAACTTTAATGGTAGAAAATACACATATGAGAAACTACATCTTGTTTTAGACACTCGTTTGGACACTATGTATTAGTATGTTTTCATGGATACTAACTCTTCCATTGGAATCCAAACTTTAAGGAATCAAGAACTAAGATGGTGAGCACTGTAATTCATAATACTCAACCATGATTTGGTTGGCACTATGGTTCGGTTTAAAATATCTCTCTCTATATATATATATATATATATATATATATACACACACACACACACACTTATATTTAGTTATTTTAGTCCAAGTCATATATTGTCATGCAAGGAGGTAGGATGATTCCATCCATTTAACCTCATTATAAGGATTCACCAAAGCATAAAATCATCAACTTAGTTGATGATTTCGGTTGGTAATGAATATGATAAAAATGTACAAATAACTAGATTTGCTTAGTGGCCAAATGAAAGAAACCAAGATGTGTACATACCCAACATGGCAAATTTTGGAGACGAGGTGTGGTTGATTCACTGTGGTTTCTTGGAAACCACTTAGATGAATGCCTAACTAATGAAATAAACAAGTGAAGTAGGTGGAATCATAGTTGGAAAGCCAAGGCTCCCATTGTTCACACCTAATCAAAACTCAAGACTTTCAACGTTGAGGGTTGAAAGCTTGGTTAATCTCATCAATTAGTTGGTCACTTGGGACCTTTAGGGCAGTAAATAAGGGAGGTTTTAAACCTCTATTTTCGCAACCCCCTTCCCCTAACAGTCCCGGGAACGGGCAGCCGCGGCCAGTTTCGTGGTATCTTGTTTTTGTCTAGTTTAGCAACGGAATTTACATCAGGACCGTAGTTAGGAAATATTTTATCAGAGTAAAATACCACATTTTCATAAATTAAACACATGGGATAAAACCCAAGTTTTCAGTACACACATTTTCATAGGAATGAATCCTATTTTTATTTAGTAAAAACATCTATTTCTGTTAGGTAACTTTATTGCCACTTTTCCAAGCC
This sequence comes from Helianthus tuberosus, assembly GCA_030545235.1. Classification (NCBI taxonomy): domain Eukaryota; kingdom Viridiplantae; phylum Streptophyta; class Magnoliopsida; order Asterales; family Asteraceae; genus Helianthus; species Helianthus tuberosus. Next base: position 163,685,258 of record CM060450.1, read on the forward strand.
TTCAGTGTTGTCCAGCTGGCTTCTAGTTGGCTTTCACATTTTGTTACCTGAAATGCGTTTAAAAACATTTTGTCAGTGGGAAATACTGGTGAGTGAATCCCAGTTCAATCAAGTTTTAAATAAAACCATTGTACAGTATTGAGGGCGATCTCGCAATTACATTTGTTTCCAAGTCATATCAATTACCACCCACGATACTGTCGTTCCGACTTATGGTCATGTTACTCCTCGCAAGGCAGTAACAAATTTTGTATACAAAACCCCAAATTTACCGACTGTAATTTTATCCTTACAAATACTCAATAACTGTTTAATATATAATTAATTAAGTGAGGTTTTGTAAAAACAATTTGCAAAAAGGAGATTACTCACATTGCTGTCTTAGGTTTTCAGAAAGGACTTCTTGGGAATAATCTATAATTTACACAAATGCACACGTGTTAGTATAATAACCCATTTTAACATTAGTAATACCCTCCCCGAGATGGCATTCCAACGACTACATCGGGCAGAACCACGAGAGCCGTTACGGAACCCTAGATCAATCGGGCAGAGTATCTAATACGTATCCAGGGGTTATGATACTTACAACAGAGTAGAACTTCGTTATTTAGGGGGTATTATGCCCGAGTATAGTGTATACTACGTAGAAATTGAGAGAGAATTGAAAAGTTTGAGCGAATTCGACTGAAAGCCCGAGCTCCAGCTTTATAGAGGCTGAGCTTGGGTTTCTCGCGGCCCGCGTAAAACAAAACAAGGGCCTACGCGGCCCACGTCAAAGGGAGTCAACGGCATAGCTTGTTCGGGTCATTGCATAGGGTTGCCGTGTGTTGGGCCACGTGGCGGCCTAGGGTCATGCCAGCCATTACCTTGTCGCGGCCCGCGTAAGGGTTGAGGGGTGGCTTACGCAGCCCGCCTCAAACCCAAAATTCCATAATTTTATTAATTTTAATAATAATTAAGGTATTCAAGGCCCGTTTTCTCGTATGGGGGGTATTTTGAGACATATTAGAATATTTTAAATATTTTTAGGGTGTCGGAAAATATTACGAGGGTGTTGGTTTAGGGTCGTTATATCCTCCCCACCTTGTTTTAGAGCTCGTCCTCGAGGTCTACTAGAACAAGTGTGGATATTTCCTTTGCATTTCTGATTCAAGCTCCCATGTGTATTTTGGTCCTCTTTTGGAGTTCCACTTTACTTTGACCAAAACTAATCTCTTATGCTTGAGGTTCTTGACTTTCCTGTCTTCAATTTGTAGAGGCCTTTCTACAAATTTGAGTTGTTCATTTACCTCTATATCCTTAAGAGGTACCATCAATGATTCAACAGCTAAGCATTTCTTGAGATTTGATACATGAAATACATCATGTATTCCTGCCATTTCCTCTGGCAGTTGTAGCTGATAGGCTACAGGTCCTATTCTTCTAATAATCTCAAAAGGTCCAACATACCTGGGACTTAACTTTCCCTTCTTGATGAATCTTACTACTCCTTTCCAGGGAGAGACTTTCAATAATACTTTATCTCCTACTTGAAATTCCAATGGTTTGCGTCTGTTATCAGCATAGCTCTTTTGTTGATCACGTGCTGCTTTCAGTCATTCCTTGACTTGAATGATCTTGTCGGTTGTTTCCTGCACTATCTCAGGTCCAGATAGTTGTTTTTCCCTAATTTATGCCCAACAGACTGGGGTTCGGCACTTTCGTCCATAAAGTGCTTCGAATGGTGCAGCATTGATACTAGTGTGATAACTGTTATTATAGGAAAATTCTATTAAAGGTAAGTGATCGTCCCAATTACCTCCGTAATCAATTACACAAGCTCTAAGCATATCTTCCATTTTCTGAATTGTCCTTTCACTTTGTCCGTCTGTTTGAGGATGATAAGTTGTGCTTAGATTTAACTTGGTTCCCATTGCTTTTTGGAAACTTGACCAAAAATGAAAAGTAAAACGGCTATCTCTGTCAGAAACAATTGATAAAGGTATTCCATGTAATGAAACAATTTCATTTACATATAATTTGGCTAATTGTTCCATACTGAAAGTTTCCTTCATTGGTAGGAAATGAGCTGACTTGGTTAGCCTGTCTACAATCACCCAGATTGTATTATTACTTTTTCTTGTTTTAGGTAATTTGGTAACAAAATCCATTGTTATCAATTCCCATTTCCAAACTGGCATTTCTAGATGTTGTAACAAACCTGAGGGTTTCTGATGTTCAGCTTTGACTTGCGAACAAGTTAAACATTTAGAAACGTAAGTTGCTATATCTTTTTTCATTCCTATCCACCAGAAATTCTTTCTTAAATCTTGATACATCTTATCACTTCTTGGATGCATCATATACTTAGACTTATGGGCTTCTTCTAATATACGGTGACGTAGGTTTCCTAATTTAGGTATCCACATTCTTTTCTTATGGAATCTCCAAATTCCATCTGTTCCTTGTTCTAATTCCTTAATCATTCCTTTTAATTTTTCAGTATCTTCCTTGATTACTGATTCTTGTGCTTTTCTAATCTGATCATTTAAATCTACTTGTAGATTTAATTTAAGAGAACGTACCCTTTTTGGTTTTTCGTGATATTTCCGGCTTAAAGCATCAGCCACTACATTGGCTTTTCCTGCATGATACTAGATATTACAATCATAATCACTAAGAATCTCCATCCAGCGTCTTTGTCTCGTATTCAATTCTTTTTGCCCAAAAGCATACCTTAAACTCTTATGATCTGTGAATATGGTAAACTTACTACCATAAAGGTAATGTCTCCAAATCTTAAGAGCAAAAATTATGGCTCCTAATCCCAAATCATGGGTTGAATAATTTTCTTCGTGATTCTTAAGTTGTCTAGAGGTGTAAGCTATAACTTTTTGACGTTGCATCAATACACATCCATAACCTAACTTAGAAGCGGCACAATAGACTACAAAATCTCCAGTTCCTTCTGGTAACGCTAATATGGGTGCATGGGTTAGTCTTTGCTTAAGGATTCTAAAGGTTTCTTCCTGTTTTGGTCCCCATTCAAACTTAATGGATTTACAGGTTAACTTAGTTAAGGGAATGGCTATTCTAGAAAAATCTCGAATAAATCTTCTATAATAACCAGCCAATCCTAAGAAACTTCTAACCTCGGTTGGTGACTCAGGGGTTTTTCGTTTGGTAATCGCCTCGATTTTTGTTGGATCCACATGAATTCCTTCATGATCGACTAAGTGTCCAAGAAATTGTACCTGTTCTAACCAAAACTCGCACTTTGAAAATTTAGCGTAAAGCTTTTCCTTTCTTAATAAACTTAGAAGTGCGTGCAAATGCTTTGCATGATCCTCTTTACTTTTAGAATAAATGAGAATATCATCAATAAAAACAATTATGAATTTATCCAAATATGGCTTACATATTCGGTTCATCATGTCCATAAATGCGGTTGGGGCATTGGTTAAACCAAATGGCATGACAGTAAATTCATAATGGCCATACCTTGTTCTGAATGCGGTTTTAGGAATGTCCTCTTCCTGTACCTTTAATTGATGATATCCTGATCTTAGATCGATTTTAGAGAAAAATCGAGCTCCTTGAAGTTGATCGAACAGATCATCGATCCTTGGTAATGGGTACCGATTCTTAATCGTGACCTTGTTCAATTCACGGTAGTCAATGCACATACGCATTGATCCGTCCTTCTTTTTGACAAACAGTATCGGTGCTCCCCATGGCGATAAGCTTGGCTGTATGAATCCCTTTTCCAATAATTCGTCTAACTGTTTCTTCAGTTCCTGCATTTCTGCTGGTGCCAAACGGTAAGGTCTTTAGCAATTGGTGCCGTTCCTGGTAGCAGATGGATTCTAAATTCAACTTCGCTGTCTGGTGGTAACCCTGGCAACTCTTCTGCAAATACATCTGAAAACTGAGAAACTACTGGAATGTCTTTTAGTTCTTTTCCTTTAGTGTTAGTGATTATAGAAATCAAATACACTATAGATCATTTTCTTATACAATTTGCAGTTTTCATCACAGAGATGAATTTTGTGGATCTAGACGGCTTATCTCCTTTAATTGTGATCTTTGCACCCCTTGGTGAATTTACTTGAATTGACTTTTGATCACATAAAATACTGGCTTTATTGGCTATTAACCAATCCATTCCTAATACAATGTCAAATCCTGCCAGATTCATTGGGTAAAGGTTTGCAATAAATTTTTTATTTATAATTTCTATTCTTGCCCCCTGCAAGATTTCAGAAATCCTAACGGTTTCTCCATTTGCTGTCTCTACTAGACATTCTTGTGGGAGTTTAGTTAATGATTGATTAAGAAGTTTGCAAAACGAAGTATTAATAAAACTTTGGTTTGCACCAGAGTCAAATAATAGTTTAGCAAAAATATCATTAACTAAAAACGTACCGGCTATCACGTCCGGAATCATCTTGGCTTCATCTGCAGTCAGAACAAATGCTCTAGCATTTTTAGTGTTCTTGTTGTTTTCAGCTGGAGCCAATTTCGGATAATTTGGCTTGATATGGCCTTTTTCTTCACAATTGAAGCACAGTCCATTAGTAGGTTTCCTTCTGCAGTTTTCTTCCTTGTGCCCTGGTACTTTGCAGAAATTGCAGTAAGTGGAGCATGTTCCTGAATGCTTCTTTTTGCAGGTCTTGCAGTATGGTGTAGAGGTAGAACCTATATTCCTACGGTTTGAATTCCCAGAACGGAATTCTTGGGTAAGCCTTTGAGCTAGGTTTCTCCTCTGGTCTTCTTCTCTAGTATGGATTAATTCATCTGTCAAGGTATTTGCTAGTTCTACCGCTTCTTCTATGGTTTGAGGTCTAGATGCCTTGACTACATGCCTAATCTCCCTGGTTAGTCCCCAGATATAACGGGAGATTAATACTGGCTCAGGTGATGCAAGGGTTGGTACTATTCTAGCATATTCAAAGAATGTGGTAGTATAACCCTTACTATCTACCCCGGTCATCCTAAGGTTCAGAAACTTATTCGCTATCTGTTCCTTTTCATTGGGAGGGCAGAATTTCCTTTCTACCATATTTTTAAATTCCTCCCATTCCATGTTGTATACCTTATCACTTCCCTTTGAATGGATGATAGTGTTCCACCATTCTAAGGCTGAGTTCTTAAACAGATTTGAGGCAAACATTATTTTTTCTTCTTCAGCACACTTGCTTATTTTTAAAACAGCCTCAGTCTTTTCTATCCAGCGTAGAGTTGCAATGGGTCCTTCATTGCCCAAGAATTCTATTGGTTTACAAGACCAGAATTCTTTGTAAGAACAACCATGAGGTATGGTTCTTCTTCATTTGGGAATGGGCGCTTGAAGTATGGGTCCATTGTTCACGCTGTGTTCAGGTTCGGTTGGTCGCTTACTGCTATGCTTACTTTTATTATCGGCTTCCTTAACAGTTTGAATAATAAACGGCATTGCATCTATGATTCCTTGTGCCACTATGTGTTGGATAGCACTATTATCCACTTGGTTTCCATTGTTATTGTTGTTTGGATTCTCATTATTCGGGTTATTGTCATTCTGGATATTATCGTTCTGGTTTTCCTGGTTCACTTCGTTGTCCATCTGAATTTTAAACATTTACCACATATTAATATCACAAAATAATATTTAATACAACCAATCACACAACACACAGGTTGATCAAAAACGTCGAGCATTGCGACTTTTACTCTTTCTTATAATATAATATGCATCTAGTACAAACCAACGCTGGAAATAAAAATTACAGTACCAACTGGAATAAAATCACACTAATAGTAGTAGGCATCCATAGTTTTTTTTTTCAAACACACATATTATATATTATTATAGTATATTATTATTATAACCTTTTCCACCATAACTTTTACGGATATGGATTCATCTAGAAATCCATATTGCGCTCGTCGTACTTCCAGACGAGTCGCTCTCCCACCTGTCTCATCCTTTCACTATTCTCTAAAATTTCCTCGCCAAATGTCCTAAGCTCTTGTACGTTTTCTGCACTCATTGGGGGTGCAGGTTCTAGGACTGGGTTCGGAATATGGGGTGCGGGTTCCTGGTATGGGGCCTGGTATGGGTAAGGATTTTCCAGAATCTCCCTAATGAATACATCATTTTCGTAATAGGGATCTAGAGGATCTAACCCTGGGTAGGCTCCTAGGTTCGGCATGGGCATGTCTTCGTGGATTAGGTAACGTTGCACATAGTCCCTATTGTCGTCCCACCATGGGTCGTAATTTGGGTCTAAGGGATTTGGTGCCGGTACCCTAGGTATTTCTTCCGGATTGAAATCATGCATTTCTACTTGATTTTCAGGATTTTCTATCTCCATTGGTTGGTCAGGAATTGGTGGTTGTGGTTGTGGTGCTAACATTTGCTCCAGGTTAGGGTCAGCTGCAGTGGTTGCTAAGATATGGATGTTAGCTATACCCCTATTAAGCATATCCTGGGCATAAGCATCGGTCTCTCTTTTGGCTGCGGCTAGTGCTCTCTGGTCTTGTAACTTTTTCATACGCTTTCTACGCTCATGTGCTCCCCTACTAAACCATCCCCTCTTTTTCTGAGGAAATGGCTCTTCAGATTGAGTCTTAAATACGAATATTCCTTCTTCCGTATCAGCAGAGTACCCCGAGAGGGCAGGCTGAGAAGAGGCACCTTCGCTTCTAGGCGAACCAGACAATTAACGCTACGCGTCAGATGGTCCTAGGTCGCTCATACTGTAAACTAACAAATAGTCAAATAACACATGACAAGAAAATACAATTATGCACGTATTTCCGTAATTTATTTCCTAACACTTTGAATTTTTGTGTCAGCAGAACACTTCTGTAGCTGAATCAGTGGCTTAGCTCTGATACCACCTTCTGTCGCAACCCCCTTCCCCTAACAGTCCCGGGAACGGGTGGCCGTGGCCAGTTTCGTGGTATCTTGTTTATGTCTAATTTGGCAGCGGAATTTACATCAGGACCGTAGTTAGGAAATATTTTATCAGAGTAAAATACCACATTTTCATAATATTAAACACATAGGATAAAACCCAAGTTTTCAGTACACACATTTTCATAGGAATGAATCCTATTTTTATTTAGTAAAAACATCTATTTCTGTTAGGTAACTTTATTGCCACTTTTCCAAGCCTTCAGTGTTGTCCAGCTGGCTTCTATTTGGCTTTCACATTTTGTTACCTGAAACGCGTTTAAAAACATTTTGTCAGTGGGAAATACTGGTGAGTGAATCCCAGTTCAATCAAGTTTTAAATAAAAACATTGTACAGTATTAAGGGCAATCTCGCAATTACATTTGTTTCCAAGTCATATCAATTACCACCCACGGTGCTGTCGTTCCGACTTATGGTCATGTTACTCCTCGCAAGGCAGTAACAAATTTTGTATACAAAACCCCAAATTTACCGACTGTAATTGTATACTTACAAATACTCAATAACTGTTTAATATATAATTAATTAAGTGGGGTTTTGTAAAAACAATTTGCAAAAAGGAGATTACTCACATTGTTGTCTTAGGTTTTCAGTAAGGACTTCCTGGGAATAATCTATAATTTACACAAATGCACACGTGTTAGTATAATAATCCATTTTAACATTAGTAATACCCTCCCCGAGACGGCATTCCAACGACTACGTCGGGCAGAACCACGACAGCCGTTACGGAACCCTGGATCAATCGGGCAGAGTATCTAATACGTATCCAGAGGTTATGATACTTACAACGGAGCAGAACTTCGTTATTTAGGGGGTATTATGTCGAGTATAGTGTATACTACGTAGAAATTGAGAGAGAATTGAAAAGTTTGAGCGAATTCGACTGAAAGCCCGAGCTCCAGCTTTATAGGGGCTGAGCTTGGGTGTCTCGCGGCCCGTGTAAAACAAAACAAGGGGTCAAAGGGAGTCAACGACATAGCTTGTCCGGGTCATTGCATAGGGTAGACGTGTGTTGGGCCACATGGCGTTCTAGGGTCATGCCAGCCATTACCTTGTCGCGGCCCGCGTAAGGGTTGAGGGGTGGCTTATGCGGCCCGCCTCAAACCCAAAATTCCATTTTTTATTAATTTTAATAATAATTAAGGTATTCAGGGCCCGTTTTCGCGTATGGGGGGTATTTTGAGACATATTAGAATATATTAAATATTTTTAGGGTGTCGGAAAATATTACGAGGGTGTCGGTTTAGGGTCGTTATATCTATCTTCTAGAAATAAATCATAACATAAGCCCCACAACATGAGTTTAGTTGGGGACCAAGTATGGTACAAGATTCCATAAAATGAACAATGAACAATGTAAGTTTGTAAAATTTTTATAAAAATAGAATTTAAATCTGACTTTGGACCTCAAGTTTGGTGATGTACCACCTTGTTACACCTTGGTGAACATTATGTAACATCTCTAGAGGTTTTCCAACTCACTAATTTGAACACAAGTGTAATCTGCAAAGAACTTGAAGAATTTGAGATAATTTGATGCTTTGGAAGTGTTTAGAGTGTTTAGAAAGTGTTTAGGAGTGTATAGAGACTTCTATTTATAATTGGGTTGATTAGGGTTAGTGTTAAATGAGTTAGGAGTTTATTGGAGGAGAAAAGAAGTGGAAATTCGGACCAACCCGTAGGATAGAAACAACCAGCTGCAAATCGAGCACTGTCACGCCACGGGACGGGAACATGTGTGACTGTCGCGTGGTGTGAGGGAGTGGGTTTTCAAAAATTGTTTATTTTGTTCACTTTTGGCCCCTGTACTTGGTTTTTAGGTTATTTCATGCCATAAACTTGTTTTTAACTGGTTTTTAGGTATGGGAAGTGTATGCAGTATGTAAGTATGGAATAAGTATGATGCATGTATGGTTGATGTTTTGATAGTATTACAAGTCTCGGTTTCATGCATAAACATGTATTTGTTGATTGATTGAATAACAATTAAGTATGAATGTAACGTCTATATAAAAGCATGAATTTCCATTATGATCGATGCCTCGGATTACAAATGTGGAAATGAAATACGAATTACAAGTTTCCAAAATTAGAAAGTACAAAAGTACGGAATGTTACAACAGACGCATAAGCCTCTTGATGAGTCATAGAAGAACGGACACCTCCAATCACTCGGTTTGGCTCAGAGAAGGATAACAAGGCTGAACGATGAATGAAGGAGGATCAGCTCGATAAGACTTCTACAATGTCAGAACGTCAATCATAAGAAATATAACTAATCACGCCAGCTCTGAGAATCAATCATATATACCTCATAATTATATGCTCATACAGATAAGGATTAGTATAAATAGCACCATAAATTATGGTGGTTGGCAATCTATCCATATTCATTACTTTAACAATTCATACATTAAAACATGAAAGACTTACTCTCACGCCAGAGTTAGGTCACGGGAACCTCCCCCTCCCTGTGACGAGACCAACGGTGCGTTCAATGTGCAGGTCTTGTTCGAAACAAAGCCAAGTTTCCCAGCTAATCCCCTAGGAGGAATGTCTACAAGAAGCATGTCCGGTTCTTGGATCCAAATCCTCAACATTTTGGTGCCCACCGTGGGGTCATGGTGTCTTGAAATATAATATGGATGATCCGACTCGAACCGCTACCTTCGGGACAACTCCACAACCTGCTTCGCTACTAGTCGAGTTAACCCCTGAGTTAGTAAGAACCAATTTTCTATACCTACGAGAATGGATGAATGAGTACGTCCAGGCAGAATGAGCTAAGGGGCTTCGGTTGCAACTGTATTATGATAAAGAACCATGGGTGGTCTCGCCAATTTCCAGCGCATCCCTCATGGATCAGACTTCATCATACACCCTACCGGAACACTCATCATATTTTACCCCTTGTTGGTGCATATTCTGTGACAACAACTTGATAGTTAGGTCTTTGGATATCTTGTAAATGTTAACCAATGTTTGAAGATTTAGCAGAAGTCAAAGTTCTGAAAAAGATTCGCTTCCGGGCTACATGGACTTGTGAGGTTCCGAGGAAAAGTGTTATGAAAAAAACACGGGTTATGGAGTTCCGGACTATATGATCTTGAAGGTTCAGGAGTACAGTGCTTGTTATTTAAGTTCCGGAAAAGACAAAGTTGGAAGTTTTGAGAAAGACTGTTCTGAGTTATACAGAAGTTCTGAGAAATAATGCTTTGGGGGTTTCCGGGTTTCATGTCTTCTAGGTTTTGTGTTTTCTGAGTTATATGTGTAAGTCCGAGTTTTGATGTTAAATGTATTTAGGCTTGGCTCGGTATGCATTCATGTGTATTATATAAACACGGTTATGCATTAGGGTAGAGGTTAGACATTACAGAGAGTTTGAGAGTGATTACACAGAGAGAGGCTGTGAGATTGAGAGTTTGTGTGTCTTGAGTTGATTACAAAATATTTTTTGATAGTCAATAGAAGAAAGGTTTAAAGCGATTGTGTGTTTGCCATCTCTAATACATGTTTTTTGTGTTTGTCTGATCTACCAAGAGGATTCCGCACTCTTAGTAGGTTATCAATCTCGTTATCAATCCGTGTGATAGGGACATGCAATTGGTATTAGAGCAATCGGCTCTATATCGTTTGGTTCGAGATTGATTTTGCAGAAAACCAAGTATTTCCAGATTTGTTGGAAGTTTTCAGTCGTCACATAAGTTGGGATTAGAACTAGGGTTTCCTAAATTTGTGGTTCTTTGAGCATTAGTGTGTTAATCATATTTTTGCTGAATTATCAAAACATGAATTTTAGGAGTTCATGGTTTCTCAAAAGTTTTGTATTACTCAAGTTCTGAATTACTTGAGTTCCGAATTACTCAAGTTCCAGATTACCCAAGTTTCGGATTACTCAAGTTCCAAATTACTTGAGTTCTGAATTACTCAAGTTTCGGATTACCCAAGTTCAGAATTACTCAAGTTTCGGATTATCAAAGTTTCGAGTTACTCAGGTTCCGGATTATCAAAGTTCTGAATTATCCAAGTTTTGAAGTACTCATTTGTTCAGGATTACAAGGTGTTCTGGATTATTAATTTGTTCTCATAACTACTAATTTGCTCCAAATTATTCAAGTGTTCAGAACTACTAATCTGTTCAAAATTATTTAAGTGTTCTGAAGTTTTTATTTTTTTCCAAATTATTCAAGTGTTATGGGGAACTCAAGGTTCCGAGTTACTAGAAAGTTAACATTTGCTTGTGGATTGTTGACTATTAAAGATGACTTCAATGACAAATTTAAATGAGTTATTGAAAATGGATCATGAAGTTGGAACGACAAACAAACCACTTGAATTGCTTAAAGTCTCACAGTATATGGGATGGAAGGATAAGTTTGAATCATTTGAAGAAAATTAAGATACCGAGATGTGGATGTGTATCAATGATGGGTATGTAAATCCTACTCACGAGTTTCAAGGAAGACAATGAGTGACTATCTATGCTGATATGACAGATCAAGAGAATAAGATGTATCAAGTTGAAAAGAGAGCATTTGCTGCAATCAAAATGGCTCTACCTCATGAAATTAATCAATACCTTTCAAAGGCATACTACCTCAAATGAGCTATGGGATGCATCAGAAAAAAAAAGATATAAAGGTAATGATGAAGTCAAGAAGAGTAAGGTTGATTTGCTAAAAAATCAGCTTGTTGTCTTCAAGTGCCTGAAGAACGAGACTCGAGAGGAGATTATAACCAAATTTTATCATCTATTTACTGACATATAGAAATATAGAATAGATGGATACACAGATGGTGAAATTATTGACAAGCTTTTAGATGCACTTCCAGAAAAATGGGACATTTACACTCTTATGATCAAAGGTGATCAAGGGTATGAAACGATGGAGCTAGAGGGGCTGTAGGAAAGTTGAGATCTTATGAACTCAACATGAAGAAGAAGGAGACAGGGTATGATCAGGTCCAAGATCCAGGAATGTATTATGTCGTCTTCATCTTCTACTAATGCCTTAAGTGACAGTGCTACAACAATTTTGTCTGATGAGAATGCAACTAATAAGATTGTGATTGATGCTGATGGTGAAGTATGTTTTGTTGTTTCTTCAGGAGGATCAATAGTTGGGAAGAGACAACAAGGTGTGGAATGGAAAATAACAGAATACCTAAATCCATGCCTATGAGTGTGAAATCGGCAGAAGGTCATTTATCTTTGCTTGCCTCGCTTGTTGCATCCTATCAAAACTACATTCAGGGATAGATTACTAATCCAGCAGCACTGGATGAAGATGATGAACAAATTGACCCTAATGATCTAGATGAAATGGATATTCAATGGCAGATGGCCATGATCTCGATAAGAGCTAGGAGATTTATGAATAGAAAATGTCGTAAGTTTATTGGGAAGAAGGTTGGATTTGAAAAATCTAAGGTGAGATGCTACAACTGTCAGGGTCTTGGACATTTTGCTAGAGAATGTTAAAGACAAAAGGGAGAATCTCATCAAACTTCCACATTTCGTAACTCACCTACTCAATGGTCTAGAAATGTAGCTAGCAGTAATGGATCAAATGCGTTGGTTTCTACTACCACTAAGGATGGTTCTTATGATTGGAGTCTTCATCTGGAAGATGCTGGAACCGTCACACAAGCGTTCATGTCAGAGATCTCGGATGTGATAAATGAGGGTCAAGAGGAAAAAGTGGAAGCTCAACAGGAGGTAAAGGTCGAAACTGAAGAAGTTAAGGAAGGGACTGGTCAGACAAAGCCTGCATAAATAACAGAGGATGAGAATGAGAAGAAAACTGCAGAGGATGAGAAGTGATCTGCAGAAGAAAAAAGATTGTTGCAGATGTTGCTGCTTTCATGGCGGACTTAAGCAACGCTACAGGAGAGGCAAGTTCTAAACCAATTAGCTCTATTAAGTTGTGGTGAATTAAGAGGTACTGTCGACAGGTTGTCCACTCATAACCAAAGTCTGTTAGATGAATTTAATAACCTAAAAGAATCAAAATTTTTGCTAAAGAGAAAGGAGTCTCAATATTTAAAGAATATAAAATCATGTGAAGCTGAGATTAGTACTTTAACCAGTAACCTAAAACAAAAGCTCCGGGTGATAGATTTAGCACATGAGACGATGAGTGATAAAACAAAAGAACGTTCTAACAAGTGCAAAGAGTTATCTGATGCACAAGTTAAGACTGTTGAACTTGAAAGAAATATGGATCAATTCAAAAACTCATCTTTTGTTATGAAACACATGAGGATGAACTAACATGTCAATTTGAAGAAGAGTAGTGATAGTATGTGTGTGGGATTTAATGAACTTCCACCGCCTACGATTCATGACTATTAATTTTTGCCACATGAGGATGAACTAACAGACTTTGTATCCACTACACAAGCTGTGGTGGATCCGATAACTGTCGAAGTACCTGATAATCCTGCATCAGACTTTGTGTCAACTACACCAGCTGTGGTGGATCCGATAACTGTCGAATTACCTGATAATTCCGCATCGGAAAGTGACAATTTGTCTGATTATTAAGTGGTTGATATTAAGAACGACACAATGAGAGACATTGTTTTGAAAACTAAAAATGCACCACCTAACAACAAAAGGCAAAAATATGTTAAAAATGTGTCTTTTGTAAATGGAGGTAGCATGAACGATGAGACAAAAGTAATTGAAACAGAGTTAAATGACAAAGTAAAAGTTAGTTATGCATTAAATGCGATAAACAGGCAGTAGCAGACAGACAAAGCCCAGAGCTTGTCGATTCATAACCAGACAAGGATAATTAAGTAACAGACTCATAAGCCTCTTGATGAGTTGATGTGCACAAAATGCAACATATAAATTACATCAATTGTGGCATAAAACTAACCCTTTTTTAGTACTAATGTTGGAAAAAGTGTGTTTTTGTCTTCCTTTTGTATTTTCAGGATTAAATGAGCTCAAATTAATAAAAGAAGCAAAAAGGCAGCTAAATCTAACATAAATACAAGAAAAGGAACAAACGTGGCATGCCCGACCCCCCGACAGCATCTTCCCAAGCAAAATCAAGAAGACAGAAGACTGAACACACCCCGTACTCAGTGAACACGGGGGCGTGCCCAAGTGCCAGCATAAAAGACAAAGTTGTAGAAGCTTCTATCACCCACCACGGGGGTGTGCCCAGTGGACACGGGGCCGTGGTCAACTCTAAGATTCGCAGAATCTGAGGAAATCTTGATAGTACAGATATGCTTCTGCACACAGGGGCGTGCCAAGCGAACATGGGGGTGTGGTCAACTAATGCAGACAAACTGCAATTAATGAAGAAAGAGAAGAGGATGGACACGGGGCCGTGCCCGAGCTGCTGTTTAGGCTATAAATAGGGGTGCTTGGATCATTTGCAAACCATCCCTTGGCACACCACCTCTCTCACACTTCACCCACCACCATCACAACACCATCATCCACCACCATCATCCATTGTCCATCATAGAGTGTGTGAGTCGTCTCGGGATCCAAGATTGATCGTAAGAGTTCTTGACAATCAAAGGCCATGTTTGCCTAAGTCTCTTACATCATTTGGTGAAGACAAGTGTCTAGTGTAATACTTTTTATTTTTTATCTTTTCGCACTTTTTACTTGGTTATGTATTAATGACTTTAATAACTAGTTTCTTATGTTGAAGGTGATTCTTCCTTATCGTTTGTCCGTGGTGTCTTGGCATTATTTTACTGTCTATATAAAATAAAAGATTTTCACCATTCATATCTCCACGGTCTACATGGAGATATGTTGGCTACCTGGTCGGAGGTTAAGGGAACGGTTTGGTAAGAGTCTTGCCTTGTTCAGTGTATAGATCCTGCAAGGACCTGGGTCAAATTTAGTAGGACCTCCTTCAATACCTACCGGTATTGGATGGCGGGGGTCCAAACTCTTTGATCCCCTCATATGTAAGCTACTATTAATACTTTAACCCGGCTACTTAGGACTGTATCCCTGCTGACTCAGACTACTTAGCCGAGGGTAACGTCACCTTCAAAAGAGGGGCCTACCATAATATGCATTAATAACTTAATTAATTATCTTTCAATAATCCGACCCTTTAGGATTGTATCCTTGCTGACTCAAACTACTGGGTTGAGGGTAACGTCACCTTCAAAAGAGGGGCCTACTACAATAACTAAGATAATCTCTTAAAAAGTGCAAAAGTGCAGAAATAATCAAAGGTTACACTATACACGAGTCGGAGCCAAGTGATTCATCTTGTCTATCTGTTTTTATTTTTATTTTATTTTTCAGCATTTTAGTTAGTTTTTATTTTTCTAGTTTAAAACTTTTTTCTAAACTTTTGATTTGATTAGACGTTGAGGATAAACCGGTATTAAAAGCTCTTGTGTCCTTGGACGACCTCGGTATCTTGCCAACACTATACTACGCTCACGATGGGTGCACTTGCCCATATGTGTGTTTGGTGTTAGTAAAATATCGTGTTTTATAAATTTAAAACTTGACTAACGTGTAAAAAAGGGCTTAAAATATACCTAAACTTATATATACACCACACACGCATCAAGTTTTTTGGCGCCGTTGCCGGGGACACAAGGATTTTAAGAAAGTAAGGAATCAACTGCCTAATCGTTTTTCTAATTTTTCTGTTTTTTTTTAGGATTTTCTTAATTTTTTAGTTTCTACAGAGCTCAGCACGGGCCGTGCCTGGTCGGACACGGGCCGTGCCCAGCATTGTCACTGGCAGTTTTTATTTTACGAGTTACAGAGAGTTGAGCACGGGGCCGTGTCCAGCTCCCCAGTAACAGGGATCCGGAAAACAATCACTGTATTTCCGACCACGGGCCGTGTTCACCTGAGCACGGGGCCGTGGTGAAACTTCTGACCAATGTTCTTCTCTATTTCTATTGCAAGACTTGGAACCCAGGCACCACATCTGAACTTTCTACGTAGTGTATGAGCTCCAGTTCTAGTAGAGACATAAAAGAACCTTTTGAAGAACCCGAACGCTTTCTCAGAAAAAGACTTAAAGCTAAAAACCAAGAGAAAGTTTCGGGGGACCCACTTCCAATGGCGGACCAACGTACCCTCATGGATTACCTACGCCCCACCGTAGGTAATCTCGGCACCGCTATCAATGCACCGAATTTCGAAGCCAACAACTTCGAACTTCGGCCACATTTGATACAAATGCTTCAAAACTCCGCAACCTTCCATGGGCTTGCGGACGAGGATCCTCATCTACATATTACTAATTTCTTAGAAATATGTGATACTTTTCGGATCAATGGAGCATCAAACGACGCCATCCGCCTTCGTATGTTTCCATTTTCACTGAAAGACCGAGCTAAGGCTTGGCTTAACACCCTCCCAGTTGGTTCGGTAAACACCTGGGATGAACTAGCCCAAAAGTTTCTACATAAGTATTTCCCTCCTGCTAAAACGGCTAAATTAATGACTGAAATTAATACATATTCACAAGAGGATGGGGAATCCTTATATGAAAGTTAGGAAAGGTTCAAGGAGCTACTAAGAAAGTGTCCACATCACGGTCTTTCGGTATGGCAACAAGTATCCACTTTCTACAATGGGTTGTTGCTACACACAAGACAAACACTTGATTCTAGCTCCGGGGGACTTCTAGGTAATCGTCGCCCAAATGAAATATATAATCAAAATGAGGAAATTGCTCAAACCAATTTTCAGTGGCACACTCCCCGAGGTAATAAATCTATTGCCCTGGGCGCCCATAAGGTTGATGAAAGCACTTCTTTACAAGCCCAAATCGAGGCCCTTTCTTCAAAAATCAAAAAGTTAGAAATGGCAAAAATGGTCTCGGTTATGGCTTGTGAGGGGTGTGGTGTGGTTGGACACATGAAAATTGGAGTTGTATGAAAGAATTAGATGATCAAACGGAAACGGTAAACTACATTGATAATAGACCTAGGCCGCCGGGTCCTCCAACGGGTACCTACAACCAAGGATGACGTAACCACCCTAACCTTGGTTGGAGAGATCCCGGCAATAGTAGTAACCAACAAACTAACTTTCAACAACCACAAAATTTTTCTCAACAACAAGGTGGACGAGAAAGGCTTGAAGATACTGTATCTCGCCTCATCTCCGACACCGAAAATAAAAACTCGGATCGATTTCAGCAATTGGAATCGAATTTCAGAAATCAACAAGCTAGCATTCAAAACATTGAAAAACAATTAAATCAAAAAGCTCAAAATTTCTCCGAGAGACCACAAGGCGCGTTACCAAATAATACCGAAACCAACCCAAAAGCACAAGTACATCTCATCACATTGAGAAACCGAACCGTGGGTCCCGAGGAGGCTCCATTACCGCCAGCTGAAAGAAGCCAAACCAGCCACACCACAACTCCACCCATGCCCCAACCATTGAAGGCTTCTCCGCCAAACAAAGAGCATACTAAGACTCCTCCGGTTCCATACCCCGGTCGGTTAATTCGTCAAAAGAACGATGAGCAATTCGCAAAGTTCGAAAATTTACTAAAACAATTGCATGTTAATATTCCATTTATCGAAGTCCTAACCCAAATGCCTAAATATTCAAAATTTATGAGGGACTTCCTCACTCATAAAAGGAAAATTGAATCATTGCAATTAGTTAACTTAGGCGAAGAATGCTCCGCCTTACTACTCAACAAACTCCCGCAAAAGAAGATTGATCCTGGAAGCTTCACGATTCCTTGCTCAATTGGGGGACCCCACATTATCAATGCACTAGCCGATCTTGGGGCTAGCATCAACCTCATGCCCGCCTCAATGTTCAAACGACTCGGCCTAGGAAAAACGAGCCCTACAAAGATGAGCATACAACTTGCCGACAGATCCGTCAAATATCCGCAAGGTGTCGTCGAAAATCTATTGGTCAAAGTAGACAATTTCGTCTTCCCAGCCGACTTTGTCATACTAGACATGGAAGAAGACACTGAAGTCCCTCTCATCTTAGGGAGGCCATTTCTAGCCACAGCCAAAGCAGTGGTAGACATGAATGACGGAACACTAACATTGAAGTTTGGGGACGAGGAAGTGAAGTTTGGAGTTAGAAAAAGAGTAGAAGACGAAGACCCAGTCAACTACATGAAGGTCATAGACTCAAGCTTGGATGACGCTCTCCGACGGTGTAGCATGGGATGCAAAACATCCCACTTGGGTGACATATGACCAGGCTTTGGGTCTAGCCAAGGACCCTTATAAACGTGGCGCACCACGGAGGCATTCCGCGGAACTATCCTTAGTTTAGTTTAGATTAACTTTTATGTTTTCTAGTTTAGTTTTAATTTTCAGGAATAAAACACACTCGGGATGGTGAAGGATAACAAGGGAACTTGAACCAGCACCCCTTGCACGAAAACAGGGCCATCTGACAAAATTTTCTTCATTACAGCAAGTTCAGCACAGGCCGTGCCCGCCCAACACGACCACGTGCTGCATAATCTGCAGAAAATGCCCAGTTCAGGTAACTGGACACGGGGCGTGCTCACTGAACACGCCCCCGTGCCCAGGCTTCTGTTTCTCTTTATTCATTTCTGTTACTGGCGATCTGAACACGGGGCCGTGCCCGGACACCACGGGGCCGTGTCCAGACGCCCAGTAACATAAATTTTGCTTTTTCACACCATTTTACACATTCAATCAACCTAAAAACTTAATTTTGGGACACATTGAGGACAATGTGTAATTTAAGTGTGGGGGGATGCTAAAATCTTGAATCTTGCAAGTCCTAATTACAAGCCTTACACAAAATTCTATTGGAACCGCTAATCACCCCAAATTTTTTTCAAAAATTTTTCATTTTTCTTACTTGTCTAGGTTTAACTTGGGAATTTCAAATTCTATAAAAAGGTTATATTTTTACGAATTTACAACCGATAGTGTCGTGATAAAAAGAACCAACATAAGATAATTATGAAAAGGCATGACAAGTTTAGTTAAAATTTGATTATATATACTTGTTGGGATTGAACCCTATCAGACGAACAGATAATTAAAGCCAAAACTGGATCATAACAGTGGATCCAGAATAAGCAGATGTTGTGTTACAAGTCTCTCCCCTTGAAAGTGGTTTTAAGATCTGCTGACCTCCTATCTACTGATCGTTACAACTGCTAACCTACAACCGCTGATCAAGTCAAAGACTAAAGACCTGTTGTTCAATCTACTGCTTTTGGTCAAGCACTGCTGGCAATTATCAAGTACTGCTGAAGTAACAACAGTGGAAGGACCAGCAGTAGTTTAGTTTAATTATGTAATGTATTGTATAGCAGTTGTTAGCTTAAGCAGTGTTTGTATAGATCAGTTGTTAGAAGTTGTTAGGAGGTTAGATGTCACTTTCATGGTAATGTCAGCATTGATGCCTCAGTGGTTTGTCCGTGCCTATAAATAGAACAGTACCATGCACTGTTCTATTTAGCTCTTTACAAAATCTTCTTCGTGCACGAACAAACACTGTGAGCTCAGGCTGAGGGGGAGTTTGTATTCATACATGCATTGTAATCGTTATTGAAATAAATTCAATCTTTCGGTTCTTTATTGAAAATGTTTGATTAAAGCAATTCTCCCGTTTGATTGTGTGCAAAGTTTGTTTCCATCTTAAATACCGCTGCACTACTCATCCATCTTCATCTTATTTCAAACGTAAAACACAATCAAAACCAAACTCAGATCCTAACAATTGGTATCAGAGCCTAGACCGTCAAATTTGATTTAACAATCATTTTGACATAAATAGTTCAGCTCATAATAGTTGATATCGATAGTTTATTCGTTTTGTTGAAAACAGAGCAAGGTTTAATCACTATCAAAGTTGATTAATCAGTGCCTGTAAAACAACCAGGATGACGTCACAATCACAAGATGATAAGAATAACATTGGCTCTCTTTTCAAACCACCTATGCTTAAACGTAATGAATACAACATCTGGCAGAGAAGGATGGGTCACATCCTTGCTCAACAGAACACTAGATGTTGGAGGTCTGTTGTTTTTGGACCCCATGTTCCTATGGTGCCAAGTGCTGAGGATGCAAAGAAGTTCGTACCTAAACCATCTGAAAACTATACTGAAACTGATTTTCAAAAGTTCGAACTCGATGCCAAAGCATTTAGCATCATAGCATCTGCATTACCCAATGAGATCTATACTGGACTGTTACATTGTAACAGTGCCAAAGAGCTATGGGATGCACTGAAGGAACAGTTTAGGGAAACAGAAGAAGTTATTGAAAACAATAGGGAAATTCTGAATCAGCAGTATGAAACATTTTGTCACATCAAGGGTGAATCATTGACTCAGCAGTTTGAACGATTCAGTTGTCTCATTAGTGAACTAAGGCTTGTTAAAGTAACATTTCCAAATTCAACTTAAAATAGCAGGTTCCTTAGATCACTACCAGAAAAATGGGATACCATTGCATTTGTCACTAGAAACTCTACTGAGTTCAAAGATCTGACCCTGGCCCAACTTCATGGTAGACTCCTGACCTATGAAAGGGAGTTAAACCAGAAAAAGAAGTTGCAGGAGTCTGGCAAAGTTGCTGATGATTATTCATTTGGCGGCACAGCTTTTTTTGGTCAGGAAGAATCAGGTAGCAGTAGTAAGGATCAGGGTTATGATCACTTTATTGATATAACTGCTGGGGGAAATTTCAACAACCCTGATTCTCACTCTGTAAATTATGCTTTTACTGCAAATTGTGAAAACCAGATGTCAGATAACTTGTGTTTTGAACTCAATGATTTGCAACACTTTGATCCCACTGACTTAGAAGAGATGGACATTTTGCATCAATTGGTTTTGCTTAGTGTAAGAACAAGCAAATTCTACAAAAGAACAAGGAGAAAATTCCCAGGGTTAGATGGGAATTTAAAAGTAGGGTTGGATAAGTCAAAAATTAAGTGCTATAAGTGCAATAGGCTAGGTCATTTTCCTAGGGAATGCAGGAGTCAAACCACTGGTTCCATAATCACTCACCCCAGCTCAAACCCTAGACCACAACATCAGAGCACTATGCACTATACCCATTATACCCCTGCTGCCCATGTTAAGACTGCTTACTATGCTGTAACCCCTGTGCCTGTGCATTATGTTCAAACCATTGTTCCACAAATTCAGTATGTTCAAACCCCTGTCCCTCAGGCACAGGTGCAACCTGTTGCACCTCAATCAGCTGCTCCAACAGTAACACAACCAGATCAGCAAAGCTTTTTCACTCAAGGCTTTGTTGACTGGAGCAGTATGCCTGATGAGCTTAGTGATGAAAATTTTGCACTCAATGCCTTTAATGATCCTACTAATGATGAATTTTGTTTGATGGCATTAGAGTCAATACCAGAAGGGGTAGAAACTGAAAGTGAATAGCTAAGTGATGAAACAGTGGATGAAGTGACTGAAGCAGTGGTTACTGCTGTTGCTGGTGAACTACTGCTGGGAGAAAATTCAGAAACCCTGATTGAACCACTGATTGATCCTTGGTCCAAAGAAGACAAGGAAGAAAAAGAAGAGGAGAAAGAGGGTGAGAAAGAAGAAAGAGCTGATGAAGAAAATCATCAATGTGATTGTGCTATGATGGTTGCTGCTAAGGTAACACCTCAAGTTCTTGAAAACTAAGTTCAGAAAAATGCATTATTGCATTTGCTAACATCAAAGAGGTAAATGAAAACCTTAGGGATAAGGTCTTAACTGATGAAGTCAAATTTGAAAAGTCATTAAAAGAACTTAGAAACAAATTGGCTAAAAAAGACAAACAAATCAGCAGTCTCAAAGAAGAGCAGAGAATAACCAAAACTCAACTCCAAACTATGGTAGAAAAATACCAAGTTTGCAAAAAGGAGTTAGAGTCCACCTAGATCACTTGTGAAAGATGGGTGGAATCCTGCAAAGGGTATGAGGTAATGCTTGAAAAAACATATTAAAAGCAATGTGAAATTTGGTGTTGGTTATAGAAAATATGATGATGAAAACACTGCTTTTGAAAAATCTGTTCAAACCACTGATGTAACCACTGAATTCATTCCCACAAACAAGAATTGCCAAGAAGTGAAAATCACTGATAAACTTGGTAACAAAATCACACTTGAAAGACCAGTGGGATCCTCTACTTTTGAGGAAATTGAGAAATACCAATTTAAACCCTCATGGTCTGACGAGTGTGACATTCTTGAAAATTTTAAACCCATGGATTTCACAACCACTGATAGTGTTAAAGCTCCAAAAGCAAAAGTCATCCCTCTCAAGGACATCCCAACAGAGGTTAAAAACTCTGTTGCAAAGGAGTCTGAAAAGAGAAAGAAGAGAGAAAAGATCAAAAGCCTGTTTTGTGAATTTTGTGAAAAAAGGAATCATCTAACAAAAGACTGTTTCCATTTAAAAGCATATGATTTAAACAAAACAAGTATCATTGTACCTACTGAAAGCTGCACCATCTGTGGTAAACCAAACCACAAAACTCAAGAATGTGTGTATCTTAAAAACTTTGATGTAAAAAGGAATGAGTACACTGCTAAAACATCCTTGAGTCCATCAACATCATCTGTCAAATTCACCAAGAATCAACCACTATTTGTGCCAGTCCAAACAGCTGTTACAAAACAACTGAATCAAACATCTGTCCAAAGAGATGTTCAAGTGACTGATGCACCCCCTGCCAACCAATTCAGAAAAGGCAAGGGACAATCATCTTACCAAAGGATTCCACACGTTTATGAGACCTACAAAAGGCCTCCTAAACCAAGAGTGAATAGGAATCCCTTTGGTTATCAGCAGGTGATTTGTCAAAACCCACAACAGCGGTTAGAGAGAAACAGTCCTAAAACTGTCCAAACCCCTGACCTAACCACTGCCCATGCATCTGAACTCATCCCAGACACTGTTGAGACCCCATCCAAAGCCTTATTGGCTTTGGAGACCCTAATGAACTAATCCTTTTACTTCATGTGCAGGGAGCTTCTGCATGCTTAGATAGTCTTTGGTATGTACATAGTGGAGGCTCGAGGCACATGACAGGATGTAAAGCCCTTCTCAAAAATTTCAAAATTCATGGAGGGGGTGATATATCCTTTGGTAATAATAGTAAAGGGAAAGTTCTGGGGTCCGGGTCATTCTTCACAAAGGAGTGTTGTAGGATTGTTGGACCAGAAATGGTTGAAAAGATTGAAGCAATAATAAAAAACTGGAAAAACAAAACTTGTTGCTCAAGGAAGTGGCAATGTTTATGTTGTTGATATGTCAAAAGAGTGTCCCAGAACTGATGCCTAACTGTTCTCAGCTGCCTCTAACAAAGAGACAGAACTTTGGCACAGAAGATTGGGGCACACAAATCTCAAGACAATCACTGAAATTTCAAAAAATGGTTTGGTAAGAGGCTTACCACAAAAATTGTTTTCATGTTCTGAGCATTGTGTTTCCTGTTTAAAAGGTAAACAGCATAAAAGCTCCTTTAAGTCCATTGAAGAGTCCAAAACAACCCAGTGTTTGCAAATGCTGCACATGGATTTGTTTGGCCCAGTTCAAGTCATGAGTCTCAAAAAGAAGAAATATTGTTTGGTTATTATTGATGACTTTTCTAGGTTTACATGGACTTTCTTTTTACACTCAAAAGATGAGACTGCGGGCATTTTGCAAGACTTTGTGACACAGGTTGAAAAGCAATTTGACCTTCCAGTAAAAGTCTTCAGGAGTAACAATGGCACAGAATTCAAAAATAAGGAGTTGGATGCCTTCTGTGTGAAGAAAGGGATTGTAAGGCAGTACAGCATCCCTAGAACACCAGAGCAAAATGGGGTAGTTGAAAGAAAGAACAGGACACTGATTGAAGCAGCTAGGACCATGTTTGCTGACTCAGGTTTGCCTTTAACTTTCTGGGCAGAGGCAGTAAACACTACTTGCTATGTCCAAAACAGAGTTTTAATAAACCCCAGGCACAAAAAGACTGCTTATGAAATTCTGTATAAAATCAAACCATTGATCTCATACTTTAAAGTATTTGGCTGCCCATGCTTTATTTTGAATTTAAAAGATTCCATCTCAAAATTTGCAGCC
This sequence comes from Helianthus tuberosus, assembly GCA_030545235.1. Lineage (NCBI taxonomy): Eukaryota > Viridiplantae > Streptophyta > Magnoliopsida > Asterales > Asteraceae > Helianthus > Helianthus tuberosus. The sequence goes on from CM060450.1 coordinate 163,709,277, forward strand.
AAAGTAGACAGTGGTTATCTTTTGGGATACTCTACCACTGCTAAGGCCTACAAAGTGTTTAATACACGGACTAAAACAGTGGAAGAGACTTTGAATGTGAAGTTCAATGAACTTTCATCAATGAAAATCCCAGCAAATCCTGTTGATTTATTTGATCTTGATAAATTCACATTTGAAAGTGTTGCTGTCAAGACTAACAGTGCAGGTCCATCAGAGGATTCATCACCAGACTATGGGTATGAGATCATCATGCCTCAACAAAAGTCTGTTTCAATGGGAAAAGTAGCTTTTGTACAAAACAACTGTCAAAGCTCAACCACTGCTACCTCAACAGTTGTTGACCAAAGTAGCCCATCTACCACTGCTTCCACATCATCAAACACTGCTGACAAAAGTCCCCAAACAGTGGATAAAAGTCAGCATGTGTCCACACCATTACCTCCTATTCCACCACCTTTTGAAGCCACTGCTGGATCATCAAAGTCACCAGCAGTGGTTAGCTCAGATGATACACATCTGCAACCTTCACCAACAAATGCCATCATACCATACCAAGGAGATTTAATCTTCTTGAGATCTCATCCACCTGACCAAATCATTGGCAAAGTCAATGAAGGGGTGCTCATAAGAAGCCAAACCCAAAACATTTGTCTTTTTGCTGGTTTTCTATCACTCCATCAGCCAGTCAAGTACCAAGAGGCACTGAAAGACAACAGCTGGGTAGAAGCCATGCAAGAAGAGCTCCAACAGTTTAAAAGACAACAACTATGGGAGCTTGTACCACTGCCAAAAGATGTAAGCCCCATCGGCACAAAGTGGGTCTTCAAAAATAAAACTGATGAAAGGGGCATTGTTGTCGAGAATAAAGCCAGGCTTGTGGTTCAAGGTTACAGATAGGAAGAGGGGATAGACTATGATGAAACTTTTGCCCCTGTAGCAAGATTGGAAGCTATAAGACTGTTCCTGGCCTTTACTGTCAACCACAAAATGAAGGTGTTCCAAATGGATATAAAAAGTGCTTTCCTCTATGGTACAATTCAAGAAGAGGTGTATGGTTGTCAACCTCCAGGTTTTGAGGATCCATATTATCCAGATCATGTCTACAGGCTAAACAAAGCCTTGTATGGCTTGAAACAAGCACCTGGGGCCAGGTATGAAACTTTTTCCACATTTCTACTCTCAAATGGTTTCAAAGAGGTACCATTGATAAAACACTGTTTCTAAAATGGAGAGGAAAGGATTTAATGATTGTCCAAATTTATGTGGATGACATTATTTTTGGAAGCACATGTAATAAAATGTGTGAAGAGTTTAGGCAACTCATGATAGCTGAGTTTGAAATGAGTGCAATGGATGAGCTGCAATGCTTTCTTGGTCTCCAAGTTCAGCAAATGCAAAATGGAACCTTCATTCATCAAAGCAAATATGCTAAAGAACTTTTAAATAAATTTAATATGAATGATTGTAAACCATGCAGCACACCCATGGCAACCAATAAGCTAGTCATGTCTGATGAAAAGGATGAGTTGATTGACCAAACACTTTATAGAAGCATGATTGGGTCTTTACTGTACCAAACTGCATCTAGACTAGACATCATGTTTGCAACATGTGTCTGTGCAAGAAGTCAATCAGCTCCCAGAAAATCTAATCTCATTGCTGTAAAAAGGATTTTCAGATACATAAAAGGTGCTCCCACACTTGGTATCTGGTATCCAGCTAATGGGAATATCAAGCTTTCAGGATTTTCAGACAGGGACTTTGCTGGATGTAACACCACAAGGAAGTCCACTTCAGGAGGGTGCCAGTTTCTAGGTGATTGCTTGGTTTCATGGCAAAGCAAAAAAGCAAGCAGTTGTTTCAACATCCACTGCTGAAGCTGAATACATTGCTGCTGCAAGCTGTACAGCCCAACTCGTGTGGCTTTAAAATCAGTTGCTGGATTTTGGTATCACTGCCTTAAAGACACCATTCATGTTGGATAGCCAGTCAGCAGAAAATATCATCAAAAATCCAGTTTCCCATTCAACCACCAAGCACATCGACATCAGACATCACTTTGTGAGGGATTGCTATGAAAAAGGTTTGATTTCTCTGCATCATGTTCCAACTAAAGACCAGCTAGCAGATGTGCTCATAAAAGCTTTAGATACATCTACCTTTGAAAGCTTGGTCTCTAGGATTGGCATGCTAAACATGGAATAACAAGCAAAATCTTGTTTTTCTATGAATAAAAGCATTAAAATGTTTTCAGAAAATCAAAAATCCATCCTTAAAAATAACTAAAAATGAATTTTTCATTAAATCCTTAAAAGTCTGCCATAACCACCGATTGGTGCAAACATCTGTATGTTATTTGCTATCCACTGTTGAAAGTCAACCTCTGTTCACTCATTTCTCCTGGTAAATCACTGTTGACAAACTTCCGTGCTGTAAAACCACTGACACGAGTTATCCACTGATAGTAAAAGTCACCCACTATTTTCATTTCCTTTGTGAACCACTGGTATTGCTTCATCAGTGGTTTCTCAAACAACTGTCCTCCATTATATCATCCTTTCATCAGAGGTTGACATGTGGTCAGTATTTATCCGTCAGATCTTTGTAACCGCTGCCACGTCAGCATTCACTTTTTCATCATATAAAACCCTGCCCTAAACCCCCAAACATGGTTTTCACTATCGAATCGAATTCAAAATTCTTTTCTCAAAACAGTTTTCCACAAAATTCTCCCACAATCTTCTTCATCCTCACTTCATTTCCTCATTCTCTGTTTCAATCATGGTGAAAAAGGCAAGCAAATCCAAAACAAATGAGCCTACCGAGATTGAAATTCCATACAAATGGTCTCATAATTACTTGGGTATTCTTGAAAAACCCAGTGACACAAAGACCTTCGATTCCATCATAGACACATTATCCTCCACAAAGTACAAAACTTTGCTCACCTACAATGCAACCGTCTATCTTGATACTCAACGAGAATTTTGGAAAAATGCTACTCTTGAGAAGATGGACAAAAAGGTTGTTGCCACCAATTCCACAATAAAAGGTGTAAAAATCTCAATCACACCTCAAGCCATATCTGAACTATTTGAGCTCAATGATCTGGAAGGTAAAAATTCTTTTCCGAAAACAGAGTACCAAGGAGATTTCATTAAAAGAGGGTATGGAGAAGAAATGAAAATAGATACTTTACAAAAGGGCAGTTTTCCATCTGCTTTAAGGTTTTTATTTCATACCCTCCTTATGTGTGTTTCTAACAAAACCACTGCTTTCAATGAAATCCCGTTGAAGATACAATACCTGGGTTATGCTATACTTAAAAGTGAAAATTTTAATTATTCCCAGGTAATCTTCAAAAATTTGCTCAAAAATGTTGAGAAAAAGGCTTTTCTATTATTTCCAAGATTTTTTAGTCACTATTTTAATAAAAAAAAAATCAGAAAATAATGCCCATGTACTTGTACAGGGTCCTCCTTTTAAAATAAACAGTTTAACACCTGAAACATTCACAAGAATGTTAAAATCTACAAAAACACAAGCAGAGGTGCCTGAGCAGAATTTAGCAGCTACCACTGCTCCTCAGGTATCTGCTGCTAAGCCCACTGCTCCAGGTGATCAAGGCAGCATAACCACTGTTTTGAAACCCACACCTGCCCTTACCAAAAAGACCAAAAAGAAATCATCCAGAAAACCCCCCAAACCCATCAAAAAGGCAACTCTGGAAGATGAGATCCCAGAGCAACTGCCAGCGACAACACAAAAGTCACCTATAACCACTGCTGCTACTTCCTCACAGCAGTTGGTAGAAAGATCTCCACCTTTGCCTAAAACTCCTCCTGCATCCTCACAAAAGGATCAGGTTGTAAGCACAGGGACCCCACATTATGAAGCTTTGGGTCCAATTGGATCCATCTTCCTCAGTCCTGATCCCAAGGACATGTCTCTTTCTACACCAATACCTTCACCCCTCATATTACCACAATCCATGCTACCTTTGTTGCATGCAGTTGATATAGCTCAGACACAAACCAGTTCCTCTCAACCACATGTAAATGAGAGTATACTCCCACAAGTGACTGGGTCTGTTGCATATACTTCTGCTATCCCAGCAACAATTGAGGAGGTTACACTACAGGGGTTACAAGTAACTCCAGTCAGTAGTTCAAGTGGAGCAGCAACTACTAGTGTTGGACCCACCGGTCTACATTAGGTCAGTTGTTCTATCAATAAGACTCCCTTGAAGGCAATTTCTTCAGAGACAACTAGGGCAACCACTGGTGAGTTTCCTTTAACCACTGGTGAGCTGTTCAAAGTGTCCACAAATGAGGAAAGAAGTCCCCAGTACCAAGAACAAGGGGTATCAATGGATGATTTTTGGGCTTCATGTCCTAAGTCACACATTGATACAACCACTGCTGGTGGGAAATCAGATGATCCCATTCATTTGGGTGATGGTTTAAAATTTAAAGAATTGACGAAGAGAGTGGACAGCATTGAATCATCTGTTGCAGACATCAAAACAATGCTGCAACAGGTGTTAAATTTGCCAAAGTCTGCATCCACTGCTGCACCACCTCCAACAACTGCTTCATTATCCAGTGAGCTGTGGAGTCTATTTCAACCTATGCTTCATCATCAAAGAGAACTAGCTGATCAGCAACATGAATTACAGGTTCAAAAGATCAAAAATCTCACTGAAGCAAGGTTTAAAGATGCTCAAGCTGACATCAAGGCACTAAAGGCCCATTTATTCAACACCACTGGCACTGTTCCTCCCTCAGTTATTTTTGTGGATAAACCACCACTAGATAATGCCAAAAAGGGGGAGAAAATAAAGCAGTGGAATAAGAAGGGAATTGAAGATGGTATTTATATTGAACCAGAAAAGGAAAACATGACTAAAAACATTCCCTTGCCAGATGGTAGTAAAAAGCTTGATGTTACTGAAAATGCACTAGCTGAAGCAAAAGCAAGTATAAAAAGGGATAGAGAGGCTAAGGATAAAGCAAGGTGGGAACAGGAGAAGAGAGCTTTCATGAAGCTAAATGCACAAGGTCCTTCTGAACCTATGGATGATAAAAATCCCAAGGAAGAAAAGAAGAAGCCCACTAGACAAGTGAGGCAACCTAAAAAGCATGCTCCCAAACCACCTACTAAAGGCTCCAAACCTCAAACTACCACTTCAACGCACACCACTTCTACACACATCACAACCACTGCCTTACCACCACTACCAAAAATCACTCCACCAATAAAACCACCAAAAACAACCTCACCACCATCACCTCCTGCCAAAAAGCAGAAGACACCAGATGTCACAACATCTGTTGTAATGGCAACAGTGGTTGAAACACCAGTTGTTTCAACAACTGTAAGTCAGCCACCATCCACCACTCAAAATACCACCACTGATCTATCCAAGACATCATCAGCCTCTCCTTCAATAAAAAGGAGAAGGATTTTCATACCTGATGATGATTCTCCATCACCACCAACATCTTCACAATCACTTGCACTTATTCCAAGACCTGTTCCTCTCTCATCAGCTCCAGTACAACAACCAATCCCTGTCATTACTCCTGCAGGTGTCCAATTTCCTCTAGAACTTGAAGCAGTTAGAGAATAGATCAAATCCTTCTACTATGAGGATGACCCTGCTAAAAGGAAGTTGCCATCAGTTGAAGGATATCCAAGGCCAAACAACATTGAAGAATATTTGAAAGTTAAGGCTAAACAGGCAGAGTATATTTCCAAAAGAAACTCTCAAGGAAAATCTGACAAAGAAATTCAAAGGCATTACCAGTTTCTATTTACTCAAGTCAGATCCTTAGAGCAATTTACAAAAAATGTTTGTCAACAAATCTCAGAAAGAGCATATGAAAGTTTGAGAAAAGACTACATTGAAAGCATCATGGCAACCAAGAAGTACAAGGGAGAAAAGCATATGTACAAGGAGTGGACCATTCCTGAGCTTGAACAAGAAGCAGCCAGGATTCAAGAAATGATAAAGAATAAGGTCAAACACACTCCTCCAAATTGGTCAAAGTACAAAAAGAATGCGCCTGATAAGGAATTAGAGCTGAAGAGAATGAAAGAGGAATTAGTTGCTGCTGACTATGGGTCCAAAAATCAAGTGGCAAGATGGAAAGAAGACATAGTCAGGTCCACCTACAAAAGGTTGGAGGAATTAAGGAAGAAAGATCCTAAAGTTCCACAAAACCTGATTACCCTGAAGCAGTGGTTTCAAAAAGACCACCAAAACTGCAAATCAGGAGATCCATTGCTCCAGCTGGTGCAGCCATCTTTAAAAGAAGGCAACAAAAACAGTTGGATACTGAAACAGTGGAAGAATTAATGGCAGGAGATGAGCTTGTAAAGGAAGGTATTAAAGAGATGATAGTTGAAACTCTTGGCCTGAATCAACCTGTAAGTACTGCTCAAACAGTCATCACAAGGCCTGCATCACCAAACACCTCATCCAATAAAAATCTCCCAAGAAACCCACCAGGATCTAAAGTACTAAAGTGGAAAACTGACAAACAGGCCCACGTACTGACTGTGTTCAGGTCTAGTGGAGAAGTGAAGAAAATAACAAGGGAACAAGCACTTGGCCTAAGTCTTGAAGATATGCAGGATCTCCTTGATCTTCCACTTTGTAGGGATGAAGATGACACAGATGCCCTAGACTTTGAGTTACAACTTAAAGGTCAGATAAGGGAACTGTTGATGAGGCAATAAAGATCTACCAATAATGAAGAGTTTTGGCATTATCTGTTCCAGGGGGAGATTGTTGGGATTGAACCCTATCAGAGGAACAGATAATTAAAGCCAAAACTGGATCAGGACAGTGGATCCAGAATAAGCAGATGTTGTGTTACAAGTCTCTCCCCTTGAAAGTGGTTTTAACATCTGCTGACCTACAACCGCTGATCAAGTCAAAGACTAAAGACCTGCTGTTCAATCTACTGCTTTTGGTCAAGCACTGCTGGTAGTTATCAAGTACTACTGAAGTCACAACAGTGGAAGGACCAGCAGTAGTTTAGTTTAATTATGTAATGTATTGTATAGCAGTTGTTAGCTTAAGCAGTGTTTGTATAGATCAGTTGCTAGAAGTTGTTAGGAGGTTAGATGTCACTTTCATGGTGACGTCAGCATTGATGCCTCAGTGGTTTGTCCGTGCCTATAAATAGAACAGTACCATGCACTGTTTTATTTAGCTCTTTACAAAATCTTCTTCCTGCACGAACAAACACTGTGAGCTCAAGCTGAGGGGGAGTTTGTATTCATACATGCATTGTAATCGTTATTGAAATAAATTCAATCTTTCAGTTCTTTGTTGAAAATGTTTGATTAAAGCAATTCTCCCGTTTAATTGTGTGCAAAGTTTGTTTGCATCTTAAATTCCGCTGCACTACTCATCCATCTTCATCTTATTTCAAACGTAAAACACAATCAAAACCAAACTCAGATCCTAACAATACTTGATCACATAAAAACCCATTCCCACAAAAGTGAGTTTTGATCCTTTATTGAGCATACAAATACATATCCTTAAACTAAATGCTCATTTTTCGTTTCTTGTGTGAATAGCCGCTTGGTTCTTACGACTCTAGAACTTGTCACAACGATACATTCCTGGTCCTTACCAACTTAAACCCGAGTAAGTAAATGATGGAGGCATTAGGACTAACCCTTTTTCATTTCTACACCATTATTTTTCTTTTTTTTTTTACCACCTACCCAAAATCCCCCTAGTTAACCCCTTTGAGCGTAAACCTTTTCATTTCTTAACCCAAAAACAAACACCCTTTCACCCACCAAAACCCTTTTTATTTTTAACCCTTTGTTTTAGTAACAAGCTCGGTTTTTCGTATGACTTTTCAAAAAAAAATATGTTGAGGATGAAGCAAAAGAAATAAACAAACAAGTTCATCAAAAATAACTATGTTTGAATAATGGCTTCATCAAAAATAACTATGTTTGAATAATGGCTTCATCAAAAATAACTATGTTTGAATAATTGCAAAAATAAGTCTTATGAAAACCGACGCTTTTACGCCTATCGCCCTTTTCTACTAACCATTAACCCAACCACCTACCTTTAACCCTAGCCTAACCCATCACCCAAAAGTCCTCTTGATATTTACAAAGGTATATAGTTAAAAAAGGAGGAGGATTGATTGCTTGGCAAGCCTATGGTATGAGTAAGTTCCATGCCGCTCTCGAGTGATTCACTAAAATACATCTTCGGTCGAGTGTTGAGTGATCCCCGTGAGGTATGTGAACTTGTATATAAATGGAATTTTAAAAAGGCATGTTATGCCCTAATAAGTAATTTATCTTATGTAATGTTTTAAATAAATCATGACGAATAGGATTGTAAATAAATACAAATAAAACTTAATAAAGAATCTTGGAAATCCCGACACTCTATGACAAGCCCAAAAACCTTCTCTTCTACCCATTCCATTTGGAAGTGTAAAGCCACATTATAAAGAGTTTTGCTTGAGGACAAGCAAAGATTCAAGTGTGGGGGTATTTGATGTGCACAAAATACAACATATAAATTACATCAATTGTGGCATAAAACTAACCCTTTTTTATTACTAATGTTGGAAAAAGTGTGTTTTTGTCTTCCTTTTGTATTTTCAGGATTAAATGAGCTCAAATTAACAAAAGAAGCAAAAAGGCAGCTAAATCTAACATAAATACAAGAAAAGGAACAAACGTGGCATGCCCGACCCCCCGACAGCATCTTCCCAAGCAAAATCAAGAAGACAGAAGACTGAACACGCCCCGTGCTCAGTGAACACGGGGGCGTGCCCAAGTGCCAGCATAAAAGACAAAGCTGTAGAAGCTTCTATCACCCACCACGGGGGCGTGCCCAGCGGACACGGGGCCGTGGTCAACTCTAAGATTCGCAGAATCTGAGGAAATCTTGATAGTACAGATATGCTTCTGCACACGGGGGCGTGCCCAGCGAACACGGGGGCGTGGTCAACTAATGCAGACAAACTGCAATTAATGAAGGAAGAGAAGAGGATGGACACGGGGCCATGCCCAATGGACACGGGGCCGTTCCCGAGCTGCTGTTTAGGCTATAAATAGGGGTGCTTGGCTCATTTGCAAACCATCCCTTGGCACACTACCTCTCTCTCACTTCACCCACCACCCACCACCATCACAACACCATCATCCACCACCATCATCCATTGTCCATCATAGAGTGTATGAGTCGTCTCGGGATCCAAGCTTGATCGTAAGAGTTCTTAACAATCAAAGGCCATGTTTGCCTAAGTCTCTTACATCACTTGGTGAAGACAAGTGTCTAGTGTAATACTTTTTATTTTTAATCTTTTCGCACTTTTTACTTCGTTATGTATTAATGACTTTAATAACTAGTTTCTTATGTTGAAGGTGATTATTCCTTATCGTTTGTCCGTGGTGTCTTGGCATTATTTTACTGTCTATATAAAATAAAAGATTTTCACCATTCATATCTCCATGGTCTATATGGAGATATGTTGGCTACCTGGTCGGGGGTTAAGGGAACGGTTTGGTAAGAGTCTTGCCTTGTTCAGTGTATAGATCCTGCAAGGACCTGGGTCAAATTTAGTAGGACCTCCTTCAATACCCACCGGTATTAGATGGCGGGGGTCCAAACTCTTTGATCCCCTCATATGTAAGCTACTATTAATACTTTAACCCGGCTACTTAGGACTGTATCCCTGCTGACTCAGACTACTTAGCCGAGGGTAACGTCACCTTCAAAAGAGGGGCCTACCATAATATGCATTAATAACTTAATTAATTATCTTTCAATAATCCGACCCTTTAGGATTGTATCCTTGCTGACTCAAACTACTGGGTTGAGGGTAACGTCACCTTCAAAAGAGGGGCCTACTACAATAACTAAGATAATCTCTTAAAAAGTGCAAAAGTGCGGAAATAATCAAAGGTTACACAATACACGAGTCGGAGGCAAGTGATTCATCTTGTCTATCTGATTTTATTTTTATTTTATTTTTCAGCATTTTAGTTAGTTTTTATTTTTCTAGTTTAAAACCTTTTTCTAAACTTTTGATTTGATTAGACGTTGAGGATAAACCGGTATTAAAAGCTCTTGTGTCCTTGGACGACCTCGGTATCTTGCCAACACTATACTACGCTCACGATGGGTGCACTTGCCCATATGTGTGTTTGGTGTTAGTAAAATATCGTGTTTTATAAATTTAAAACTTGACTAACGTGTAAAAAAGGGCTTAAAATATACCTAAACATATATACACACCACACACGCATCATGAGTCATAGAAGAACGGATATATACCACCATCCACTCGAGCTGGATCAGAGAAGGATAACAAGGCCAAACGATGAATGAAGGAGGATCGACTCGATATCACTTCTGCAATGTCAGAACATCAATCACAAGAATTACATCTAATCACACCGGCTTTAAGAATCAGTCCTATATACCTCAGAATTAAATGCTCCTGCAGGTAAGGATTAATATAAGTAACATCATAAATTATGGTGGTTGTCAATCGAACCACATTCATTACTTTAACAAACATACATTAAAACATGAAAGACTTACTCTCCGCCGGAGTCGAGTCACATGTACTTCCCCCTCCCTGTGACGAGACTAATGGTGCATTCAGTGTGCAGGTCTTGTATGAAACAAAGCCAAGTTTCCCAGCTAATCCCCCAGGAGGAGTGTCTACAAGAAGCCTGTTCGGTTCCCGGATCCAGAACCTCAACACCGACCCGACCTATACCTGAAACCGAATTTTTCTATACCCGCAAATAGGGTATTTTAATACTCGGGTATACAAAACCTGAACCCAAACCAAACCCTACCCGAACCCTTGTACAACAGGTATGATTTTCCTGGCTACTACCCGGACCAGAACCCAACCTAGGTATTACCAATACCCAGTGATACCCATACCCAGGTTGTATATACCCGAACTCGGGTATTTAAAAAAACCGGTTATGTGCACCTCTAGAGCACATATCTTATAAAAATGTTTTGTTGGATCAGTTCTGTTTAATCATAATAGAAAACATTAAAACATACCTGTTACAGCAGACAGTGCAGTGGAGAATCCACTCAGAAAAGATGACATCTCGTTCGACATAATTGTCAGTGTGATCTGGTTCCTCCTTAGGGTGCTAACTGATGATGGGAACTAAGAAAACCGACAAGGGAATCGATTATGGGAGAGGGAGGTCGATGATGATGATGTTACGGTTATTAGGTTATCTATCTCAGTGTGTAACCTTATGACCTCTACATAATTCTCCTTATATAAGCACCCAGGAGGAAACCTAATTAGTTAATAAGGGTAATATGGTCCATCAACAATTACCAACTAATTATTTAATAGGTTATTATATATTTTGATCTATATTATGTAAATGATTATAATGGCTATAGATTAAATATTAAAACATAATATATTTAATCTTACATTCTCCCACTTAGCCGAGTAATCATTTACCATGAGTATTAGATAAGCCTGATCAGGAGTTAACACTCATTTTAGCCTTAAACAAGTACTATAGCAGAGAAATACAGCCGTTGAATCATTATGCGACTCAGGACCCCCATTAGTCATACTATAGCCTTAATTTAAAACCTAATCGGTATGATCAAAATACGCATAAGCCCTTTGTTTGATTTGTAACTTTATTTGTCTATATGCCATTATACCGGTTGAACATATTCTAAGAGACATACAAAATCAAACTGGGGAAATTTCATTAATCATAAAACATAAGCTAGTATAATATGCTTAAATAAGGTCTTTCCTAAATCCCATATTCCGAACATGTTCTTCGTAAACCTTAGGAGGGAGACCTTTAGTCATCGGATCCGCAAGCATATCTTTAGTACTAATATACTCGATACAAATATTATTTTCCTCAACTCGTTCACGTACGAACAGATATTTTGTATCGATATATAAACCAGCTCCAGCCGAACTGTTATTGTTCGAGAAACTAACGGCAGCTGAATTATCACAGTAAAGCTTCAATGGTCTAGAAATGGAATTAACGATTTTGAGTCCAGTGATTAGATTTCTAAGCAACATTCCATGACAGGTTGCGTTATAAACAGCAATGTACTCTTCCATCATTGTGGAAGTTGTGGTCAACTGTTGTTTATGACTCTTCCATGAGATAGGGCCGCCTGCTAACATAAAGATATAGCCCGAAGTGGATTTCTTGTCATCTTTGCACTTGGCAAAGTCAGAATCAGAATAGCCCACCACTTCTAAATGATAACTTCTTCTATAAGTCAGTTTATAGTCTTTCGTCCCTTGCAGATATCGAAGTACCTTCTTAGCTGCTTTCCAGTGATCTAGGCCAGGATTAGTCTGATAACGGCCAAGCATTCCAGCAATATAAGCGATATCTGGGCGAGTACAGACTTGAGCATACATCAGGCTCCCGACTACTGACGCGTAAGGTATCTGGCTCATTTGCTCCTTCTCAACCTCTGTTGTCGGACACTGGAATGAACCGAAAACATCTCCTTTAACTACTGGAGCGACGGAGGGTTTGCACTGTTGTATGTTGTAACGTGTAAGGACACGGTCTATGTAAGCCTTTTGGGACAATCCTAAGATCCCTTTGTGTCTATCTCGGTGAATTTTGATGCCAATGACGTAAGAAGCATCTCCGAGATCCTTCATGTCGAAGTTATGCGAGAGTAACCGCTTCGACTCATGCAACATGTCTAAACTATTACTTGCCAATAGAATATCATCTACGTAAAGGAAAATTATAGTAAAGTTGTTCCCACTCATCTTGAGGTAGGTGCATTGATCCACTTGATTCTTCATAAAACCTTGTTTCTTCATGACTTCATCAAACTTGAGGTACCATTGACATGATGCTTGTTTTAACCCGTAAATGGATTTATTCAACTTACAGACTAGATGCTCCTGACCTTCAGGTTTAAAGCCTTCAGGTTGTTTCATGTAAACATCTTCGTCCAAATCTCCGTTAAGGAAAGCGGTTTTAACGTCCATCTGATGCAGCTCTAAATCAAAATGAGCTACAAGGGCCATGACGATCCTTAATGAATCTTTACGAGAGACAGATGAAAACGTCTCTTGATAATCAATTCCCTCTTTCTGAGTGTAGCCCTTTGCAACCAGTCTCGCTTTGTAGCGTTCAATGTTCCCATTCGGATCCAGTTTTGTTTTGAACACCCATTTACATCCTACTGGTTTGACACCGTTGGGCAATTCTACCAAATCCCAAACGTCATTTTTCTTCATGGATTCAAGCTCTTCAATCATTGCTTTATTCCATTCAAGCTCTTAAATTTGCAGTTGGTGCAGTAGCTTCAGGTACAGTATTTGCATTGGGTACAAGAGGAGTAATCGGAGTAATGGTAAGCGACGAGTCTCTCCCCCCAGCGTCTTGTACTTCTTGCAATTCTTCGTAAGGGTTGGTACTGCTCCCACTGACCTTGAAATCCTCCAGGAACGCAGCACGCTAGGTTTCAACAATACGGGTGACATGGGAAGGACAATAGAAACGATAACCCTTTGAATTCTCAGGATACCCAATAAAGAAATAGGTAACTGTTTTAGGGTCAAGTTTCCTTAGGAAAGGATTGTAAAGTTTCGCTTCAGCAATGCAACCCCATACTTTCATATATTTAAGACTCGGTTTCCTTCCTGTCCAAAGTTCATAAGGAGTTTTAGGGACAGACTTAGAAGGAACTCTATTGAGTATATGAACAGTTGCTTTTAACGCTTCAGTCCAGAGAAATAATGGTAAATTAGTATTGGCTAACATACTGCGCACCATGTTCATAAGGGTACGGTTTCTTCTTTCAGCAACACCATTCTGCTGAGGTGTACCAGGCATGGTGTATTGGTTCACAATCCCCTCACCCTTACAAAACTCATAAAATGGACCAGGAGCTTGTCCCACATCAGTATGTCTTCCATAATATTCACTGCCTCTATCTGATCTCATAACTTTAATCTGACGATCTAATTGCTTTTCAACTTCAGCCTTGTAATCTTTAAAACTTGTAAGAGATTCAGATTTCTCCTTAATTAGATACAAGTACATGTAACGAGAATAATCATCAATGAAAGTGATAAATGAAGTATGTCCTGTTATGCCAGCGATTTGGTAGGGACCACTAATGTCAGTGTGAATGAGTTCTAATAAATTAGAACTCCTAGTGGTACCTTTCTTATTCGCTAATGTCATTTTACCTTTAAGACATTTTACACATGTTCCAAAATCAGAGAAATCGAGAGGAGGTAAGACTTCATCCTTTACAAGATGATTTAATCGTTCTTTTGAAATGTGGCCTAAACGCTGATGCCACAACATGGATGAAGTCTCTAAGTCTCGTTTCTCTTTCATCTTTGTGAGTGATTCATTAATGTTATATGACAACAAAGATTTGGAAAAGCCATCATCTAGTTCTAATCTATAGAGACCACCATCCAGAATACCAGTACCATAAAGAACAGAATTATAGAGGATAGAGAGTTTGCGATGACCATGGGAAACAATAAAACCGTCCATGTCTAACTTTGGTCCTGATACAAGGTTCCAAGTTACCTCAGGAACATATAAGGTATCATAAAGTTTAATACATAAACCAGTTTTCATAACTAATTGTAATGTTCCAATGGCCTTCACTTCTAATTCTCGATCATCCCCAACCTTAAGCGTTCTTTGGTTTCTTTCCAGCTTCCGGATTGAAAGGAATCCCTGAGTTGAATTGGTAACATGAACCATAGAACCAGAATCAAACCACCAAGAATTAGCAGGAACACTTAAATTATAGGACTCAAGTATCATAAAATAATCGTTACCTTTCTTAGCCAGCCACTCCTTAAAGTCAGGGCATTCCTTCTGCATATGTCCTGTTTTTTTACAGAACTTGCAGCGGATTCTGCCTAAGGAGTTTTTAGAGCTTAAGGGTGCACTTGTATTAGGATTAGGCCTTTGGACTTTTGAAGCATCCTTTCTCTGATGATTGTTCTTCCTTTTCTTAGAGTTGGAGGTGCTGAAGTTTGCAACATCAATAGGGCGATCCATCCTCATACGCTCTTCCTCCTGTACGCACATAGCGACCAGCTCACTCATCGTCCATTTGTCCTTCTGAGTGTTGTAATTGATCTTCAATACTTCAAAGGATGAAGGAAGCGAAGTGATGATAAAATGAACAAGGAAACCATCACTGATCTCCATTTCCAGCCCCTTCAGCTTATTGGCCATGTCATTCATCATCATGATGTGCTCGCGAATGCCGCTCCTCCCATCATACTTAGTTGTCACCAGCTTGAGGATAAGGGTACTAGCATGTGCTTTAGACGTCCCTTTGAACTGCGCCTCCACATGTTCCAAGTAGGTTTTAGCCTCTTCAGAATCAGGAATGGCTCCTCTGATTGCATTACTGATGGACTGCTTCATGAACATGAGAGACATGCGGTTACACCTAGTCCATTTTTCATGAACTATCTGCTCAGCAGCAGTACTTTGAGTGGTAAAGTCCGCTGGCTTATTCTCTCTTAGAGCATAATCAAAGTCCAGCAATCCAAGTGTAAGCATGAGGGCATCCTTCCATGCAGCAAAGTTATCACCAGTCAAAGGTGGAATCTCCTGATTTGGTGTTGATAGTGGAAATAAGATGAGCAAGTTATGATACTTAGGAAGAAGTTCTAATGTGATCTAAGGGCATGTTAAACTAAGGCAGGCATAAATAATGACCATTTTACATTATGAAGCTGTGATATTGTCTATTACTAACATCAAAATAATAGACTTAGTTAAAATTCTACTTAAACGAAGACAAATCAGCTTTGGCCAGAAGTGTAATCATTTAAGCATATGTGCAAAGTGGTTGTAACAAATCAGCTTTGGCCAGAAATTGAGACAATCACTTTAGTTATGCACTTATTAAGTATGCCATCTATGAAAGAATTAAATCAGCTTTGGCCAGATATTAAGACATTCATGTTTATGATGCACACTTAACATAGCTTTCGTAATACTTGAATGATAAGTAGATGTATCAAGTCAGCTTTGGCCAGAAATGATACATCAAAAAACTCATTCAAGTTAAGCCATCTTGATTTTGTAAAACATTATTTGATTCTGATTAACTAATTAAGTAATTACAAAAAAAAAAACCAATTTTAGTTCACATTAACTGCCAAATTTTATGAACACTCGTGATTTCGGATGAATCATGTCTTGGATTCATCCGAAATGACTAATTTCGAATCATTTCGGACTATCCGAAATGGATGATTTCGAATGATTTCGGATGTGTCCAAGACGCGTAAGTCGAGCCATTTCGGATGATTTCGGATGATGATACTTAGTCCGAGATTCATTCGAAATGGTCGGTTCTTGATGATCCATGATGGATTTCAGATGATTTCGGATGGTAATGCTTAGTCCGAGATTCATCCGAAATGGTCAGTTGCTGATCCGTAATGGGCGAACAATGTTCATCCGGAATGATCAGACGGTTGCTGATCCATAATGGGCGAACAATGTTCATCCGGAATGATCATCCGTAATGATCATCCGTAATGTGTTCTTCAAGCTGTTACAGCTGTTAATGTGAAAACATAACAGAAAATTCGAAATCTTAGGAATTGTGATAGAGTTTCCTATTTTATCATTGATCTAATTTTATCAGAAAATTTCGAAAATCATAATCTGTTTATCCTATTAACAGATTTCGAAAACCTTATTAGATAAAATTAGATCAAAATTAGGAAAACATTCCACAATTCAAATCATATTCCAAAACATAAAGGAAATTTCGAATTTTAACTAAGAATATGATGAACCCTAATTAAAATTAACCTTAATACTATATCCGAAATCTGGGAATTTATCAATCATTTAAACAATACTTGAACATTATGATTTCGGACAGTAACATAAGAATGAACATGTCATCCGAGATACCATTCCGGATGACAGAAATCGAACAGTTAATGATTTCGGATGACAGAAAAACAAATTTAATTATCGTTTTAAAACCTGTTTTCCAGTTTTAATCCAGATTTACGGATAGAAAACAGAACTGACTAATCAACATATGCTCTGATACCACATGTTGGATCAGTTCTGTTTAATCATAATAGAAAACATTAAAACATACCTGTTACAGCAGACAGTGCAGTGGAGAATCCAGTCAGAGAAGATGACATCCCGTTCGACATAATTGTCAGTGTGATCTGGTTCCTCCTTAGGGTGCTAACTGATGATGGGAACTAAGAAAACCGACAAGGGAATCGATTATGGGAGAGGGAGGTCGATGATGATGATGATGTTACGGTTATTAGGTTATCTATCTCAGTGTGTAACCTTATGACCTCTACATAATTCTCCTTATATAAGCACCCAGGAGGAAACCTAATTAGTTAATAAGGGTAATATGGTCCATGGTCCATCAACAATTACCAACTAATTATTTAATAGGTTATTATATATTTTGATCTATATTATGTAAATAATTATAATGGCTATAGATTAATATTAAAACATAATATATTTAATCTTACATGTTTGAACTACTTAAGCTCTTGAATCAAGCTACAATGTTCCTTAAGACCGTCTAAACAATCTCGACTAGAATAACATCTTCAACCGATACTCTACGGATGAAGCCACGGTAGCACTCTCTAGACAAACTACACCCCGTTTTTCCTTCCTCTCTCTCCTCTACTTCTCACTCTTAACAAATGTGATCTTTTCTAGTCAAATCATGCTCCACAAGATGTTTAAAAAGGACTGCAAAGACTAACTTGAGATAGAAAAACAAGAGCGGTCATGTCATTGTACAGTCATAAAACTCGTGGGGGAAAACCATGAGAGTCTCAATTGCATCACTCACTCAGAAGTTATATTATGGGTGTACCTATTGGCACACCCCATTTGTCTATCTACACACCTTAAAAGATGTTTTTTGTCCTTATATGCACACCCTGCAGTGTCGAACTGTGGCCAAAACGCGACGTTTTGGTCCGGTTAACCTAACAAAGACTGACGGGTTTCTGACGAGTCTGTTGACCGGACCAAAACGCCGAGCTTTGGCCGTGTTTTGGTCCTGTCAACCAGACAAAAGACTGACACCCGGTCTGGTTGACAGGACCAAAACGCGGCCAAAGCTCGGCGCGTTTTGGTCCGGTCAACAGACCCGTCAGTCTTTGTCTGGTTAACCGGACCAAAACGCCGCGTTTTGGCCACAGTTCGACACTGCAGGGTGTGCACATAAGGACAAAAAACATCTTTTTGGGGTGACTATCTACACACCAAGTGTGTAGATAGTTTGGGCCTATATTATACGACAAAAATTTGGGGTTCAGTTATTACTATGAACCTATCAACATTAAAAAGGACAAAAGTAATGTTTTTTTGCTTTTTTTATATACTATACTAATGTCAAAAAAAGGGATAATCAACTTGAGTCCTTGACGAACATATATGTTGATCATTTGTTTTTATCTAAACAGTTTATTTTAGAAAATAAAAAATGACACAATATTCAAAAATTAAAAACCAGTAATGTCTATATGTGATGGAGATTGGAGGATGAGCACAGGCCCATCAGAGAGACCGTATTTTCATGCCTAAAAATCTAAAAGGTGTACTTGTTTTAAATGTATTTTGGCCCATGGGCTATTTCATTTGGTCTTGGCTGGGCCACTGCAATTTAAACTTTCAACCTATTTTTTTTACATGCACAATCCTACAATTCACATAATAACTATATGTACATTTTTTTGTTGGGGGAAATTACATCTATCACCTAATTACTTGCCATCACCATTTGGTGGGGTGGTCAGGAGATTTCCCTAAGGGGTTTCTTCGGTGAGAGGTGCAGGGTTCGACTACCACCCAGAGTAGTTTGTTCGAAATGGGGGGCTGGACCTTAGGGGGGGCCCGGGGATCGAACCCGGGAGGTGGAGGTATTTCGTTAAAAGTGTGTTCCGCTGAGCCTTAAAAAAAAACCTAATTACTTTTTTTTGTTCATTTATGTTATTTTTTATAATGTTTGTTTGATTATGCTAACTTTTTTGTTATTAATGTTAATTGTTTGTTTATGAAATTAGTTAAATTGAGTGCAATTAAATGAAATTAGTTGAATAATAATTACACAGCAAGGTAAAACCACCACCTTTTCCGGCCTATTTGCACTTTCTCGGTGATTTTTTTTTTCTCTGGCGTGTTTAAATCTTGAACGCGAGTTCAAGTTCTCCGGCGTATTTGGTAAATACGCCGGTAAGTCACGTTTTCCGGCGTCGTTATTCTGCCGGTTTTAGGTCCGGCAAGGGTTTTTTCTATCCGGCTGATTATCATAGAAGGAGAGAGTGAGAGATGAGGGTGGCGGCTGCTTATTTTCTTTAGGGTTTGGGAGTTGTTCATCATAGAAAGAGAGAGAGACAAAGATAGGAGTTGGTGGCTGCATAATTCAAAAGTTAGGGTTGTTGATTAGTGTTTTCATTAGGAGTCTATATTCAAGATTAAAAAAACAAAAATAAAAAATAATAATAATAATAAATATATCTAGTCGCACCTTTTGTCCATGGTTTAAAGCGTGGGGTCCTAACCCCGTAAGGGGGGCAGGCAACTCGTGGTTGCTCCCCCTCCTTCCTCCCTGGCAGGGAGTTTTAGTTTTTGGCACATTCCCCTACACCACTCGAGTTGGGTTTTTGTTCTTAGGTGTATGATGAAAGGTGTTGTGCAGGGGGGAGGCCCTGAGGGTGTTAGGCCTTGCCCCTTCAGGAATTTCCACTCTTGCAAAGATGGTTTTGTAGGGTCCAAAGGATACGCGAGACTGCTCTCTCACTTCCAACGGGACCACCTCAAGTCAGATAACAGGAAAGATGCTTTACGGGATGCGATTGCTAAGGATCCCGACTTATATGAGGACGTAGGAGAAACTTTGAAAACGCTTAACAACTGGCTGTGCGGGGAGTGCATGGTTGTGCATGCTCTTAGCCGGGGGTGTCATCATGTTGATGACCTTGTTAAATTCGTCCCTAGCTCGAGGGGGACCGAGGACTTTATTGTGGGGATTCCCAAACCACAAGTTTCGGGAGGGGGGGCTTCAGGGGAAGGCATTGCCTCTGTCGGTGTGGATGGCTCCCTTCTGGAGCGGGTTTTTTCTCTTCCCATCACGACAGTCAAGAGCATTCCTCCTAGTTGTCGAATGGCGTTCGCGCAAGCTTTAACATCGGCTATGCGGAAGGTGGTTGCTACCCCGGGGTCGGTTGAATATTGGGTTAAGCTACTCTTGTTGCCTCGCTGTACTTTAAAAGTTGTGCGCCCTGCCAATAGGCAGGAACGTCGGTCCGGGAACAGGAAAACGTTACAGTGCTTTAGCATCCAACGGGCTCTTTCTATCTGGAAAGACGGGGAAGGGATTAGCGAGCTAGTTGCTTCCCTCTTTCAGGATGTAAAGGAGAAAGGGGCGGTAACTGGGTCCGACCGTCGGGAGGGCCGTACCAATGTTAAGCAGTGCCTTCGTAAAGTGGCAGATGGTCATTTCACAGCTGCGGTCAAGGTGTTGTCCTCTTCTGGCGTTGCCCCCCTTGGGCCCTCCACTTTGGAGGCCCTCGCGGAGAAACACCCGGTTACACCCCCTCCGGTTGTGCCAGCAGACACCATCCCTCAGGCACCCTTAACTGTTGTTGCAGAGTGCGTTTTGGGGTGCATTAAGTCTTTCCCCAAAGGAACTTCGTGCGGGAGAGATGGGCTCAGGGCGCAACACTTATTGGATAGCTTTTGTGGAGAGGGGTCCTCAACTTCCTCGGGTTTAGTTTTAGCCATCACTGGGGTAGTCAATGTCTTCTTGGGGGGGTTATGCCCCAGGTCTCTTGCTGAGTTCGTTGCCTCCGCTCCTCTGACCCCCTTGCTGAAACCTGATGGGGGGATCCGTCCTATTGCGGTTGGGGCCATTTGGCGTAGGCTGGTCTCCAAGATAGCAATGAAAAAGGTAGGGAAAAAGATGGTCAGGTACCTGGGGGACCATCAATTCGGGGTTGGGACACCAGATGGGGCTGAAGCTATCCTCCATAGCGCGAACAGGTTCCTTAACGCCTTTCACGATGATGGGGCCTTCGCCATGCTTACCGTTGACTTCTCCAATGCTTTCAACCTAGTGGATCGCACAGCTCTTCTGCGGGAGGTTGGGATTCGATGCCCATCTATATTTCTGTGGGTACATTTTCTTTATGGGCAAACCGCTAGGCTTTATGTGGGTAATGACTGTATTGGGTCGTCCACGGGGGTCCAGCAGGGGGATCCTTTGGGGCCTCTTTTGTTCGCCCTTGTCTTGCACCCCCTCACACAACGTATACGAGACAGTTGCACCCTCCCCTTCCACGCGTGGTATTTGGATGATGGTACTATTATGGAAAAAACATCTGAGGTAGCAAAGCCTCTGGCTATCATTCAATCTGAGGGGCCACCTTTGGGGCTTCGGCTTAATATAAAAAAAACAGAGGTATATTGGTCGTCTTGCAATGGAGAAAAATTGGAGGCTAGTTTATTCCCGAAGGAGATTGGAAGACCATCGGGGGGCGTGAGACTCCTCGGGGGAGCTGTGAGCCGGGACCCCAGTTTCATTAGTGCTTTGGCTGCGCGGCGAGCTTCCCGGGCAGTGGACCTTATGAGTAGCCTTTCGCAACTCCGAGACCCGCAAAGTGAGCTTCTCCTGCTGCGCTCTTGCATGGGTGTCGCCAAGCTCCTTTTTGGTCTGCGAACTTGTCAACCTGTGTTTGTAAAGGAGGCGGTATCCTTATTCGATAAAGGGCTTCGGGGGGCTATAGAGGACATTGTGGTGTGTGGGGGTCCGTTTTTTGGGGATTTTCAGTGGCGGGTTGTTTCTCTGCCCTGTAAGATGGGGGGCTGGGGCTTCTATCGGCCATGGATGTCTCCATTTACGGTTTTGTTGCCTCGCGAGCTCAATCATGGGGGCTGCAAGATCACATCTTGCGCGAGAGTGGAGTTGTTGGAATGGATGGGGATTATGACATGGCTCTGGGGGAGTTGCATAAACACCTCCCGGATTTGGATATTGGCGGTTTCGCTAACAGGGACACCGCCCCACCGAAGACCCAGAAGACTTTGGCGAGTGCTCTGTTTTGTCGTATCGCTCAGAATATTGGATCAGATTTCTGTACGACCCCTCGTCGGAACGCCGTCCTAGAATGCTTGCGGGGCCCCCACGCCCAAGATTTTCTATCGGTCATCCCCATCAAGGGCTTAGGCCAAAAGATGTCAGCCGTTGAATATCGTGCTATCTTAAAATATCGGCTCATGATTCCTATGTTCCCTGATGATGAGCAATGCCCGATTTGCCGGAAAGCTTGCTTAGACCAATTTGGGGAGCATGCTCTGCACTGTAAAGAACTGCCAGGTTTTAAGTATAGGCACGACTGGGTGCGGGATGTCTTGGGGGACATCCTCAAACGGGCGGGGATCTCGGTGAAGAAAGAAGCCCCCGTAAACTTTTTGACAGATCCGAGGGAAGGAAGATCCACATTGCGCCCCGCGGACGTCTTAGTTTTCGGGTGGGATGCAGGTAAACACGCTTGTGTTGATCTTACCGGGGTTTCCCCCTTGTAGGCTTTCGGGATACAGGTTTTGTCCCTGGTCAGGCGATTGCAAGGGCGGCAGCAAAGAAAATGGACAAACACGCAAAAGCCTGCGAGGATAATCAACATTCCTTTATCCCTTTTGCCTTTGATACCTTTGGCTCGCTGGCCCCAGAAGCCATCCGATTTCTTGAACGGGTCCAACGGGTTGTTCACAGCAACATTTCGTCTCCTAGAGATCGGGGTTTCGTTTTTACTAGGTTAGGTTTCGCTATTCAAAAGGGGGTAGCGGCGCAGCTTGTTGCCCGCTTACCAGCCGGCTATCTTGGTGTAATTTGTTTGACCTTATATATCAACACAACCACCACAAGTGGCCTAGTGGTGGAGTGACTTGGGTTCTCCAATGGAGACCCAAGTTCAATTCCCATTAGTGCCACTTTGGTGGCCACCGACACCCGCTTTAAGCCGGACCGAGGACACTCGAGGTCTCGGGTTTGAAACATGTTTCTTACCCCTCTTTGATGGCTATGGGTATTTGCCGCCAGGGATCCTTGTCGGGTGGTGAACTGGGAAGGGAGATCCCTTCCGCGGTCAGGGGTACCGTGCAACTACCCTTTATATATCAACACCTCTTTTTATAGGACATAAGAATAGATAAATTTACATAAACAAACATTATAACAAATAACATACACAAACAAAAAAAGTAATTAGGGAATATATGTAGTTGTTATGTACATGTAATGTAGTTGTTATGTAAATTCTAAGATTGTACGTACGGGTAAAAGAATAGATTGAAAGTTTAAATTGTAGTGGGCCAACAAGACCAGATATTGGTGCCCCAAGACCAAATGAAATAGCCCTTACTTGGGCCAAAACACATCAAAAAATACACATTTAGATTTTTAGGCATAAAAGTAGGGCCCTACGGTGGGGCCTTGCCTATGCCCACCCTCCATCACATGAAGTGGGTTTATATTGAATGTTTGTATTTTGTCATTGTTTGTTTTTCTTATTTTTTAATCTGAATTATATATTTAGGGATCACTTAATCTTAACAATTTAATTACTTAATTAATGGTCAAAACTCTCTCCTACACTTTGTACGAATAAACTCTCTTGCACATAATCCTTTGCCATAATAATATTCTTCGATTAATTTGTACGATTAGATTTTGTTTTATCTTTATTTGTTTTTCTACTCGACCTGTTTTTTTCTAGGCCGATTTTTTTTCCATGCTACTGAAAAATCTTGTATTCGTCACTGCAAACGTAGGGTGTTCCTATCTGTACCAGAGGATAGGGGTGTAAACGAGCCGAGCTGCGCCAGAGCTCTCCTAGGCTTGAGCTTGTATAACTTATCAGAGCTCGAGCTCAGCTTGGTTCGAGCTTTGTTTCTAAAGCTCGAGCTCGACTCGTTTATTATTTATTAATTAATATAAATTATTTTTTTATTTTGTTATAAATTTTATATATCTATACTATATATAATGCATAAGATAAGGACATTTTAAGATACCTAAAAGCTAAGAACTTTTTTAATGCATAAGGTACAACCTAAAATGAGAATAAATTAATCTTAAAATAATAATTACAATTTAATTTGCTCATCTTAATTACACTTTAATTCCTCATCTTTAACAAAATCATAGATAATTAGTTCGGAGTTACATTTTATCTCCTATATAAAAAAACTAATTACCCCCTTGATTTTTAAACGGTCATAATTTTTTGTATATTAATATTTTTCAAAGCAATTACACCATGAAAACGAGTATTTTATTCTTTTTAATTTGAGTATAGTATTGTTATATATTGTTTATTTAAAAAAATGATATATTACGTGATTAATAGTGTCTAAGGGTGAACAATAACTGAATTGTTATCGAAACCAAACAACAAAAGACTAAATCGAACCGAAGTCAAACAAAACCGAATTAACTGAAAACCGATTAACCAAGACCCGAATTAACCAAAATTGGTTATTGATTTTCTGGTTTAACTAAAATTAACCGACCGAACCATTCATAGTTTTATATATATCTAGCTTTTATACCTCTAGGTCATATATTTCATCTTTTATACCTCTATTTTATGTATTTATACTTCAATTTCATGCATTTATAAATCCATTTCATGTATCTATACCTCAATTTCATGTATTTCTAATCAAAAGTTTTAGCCCAAGCTTGGTTTAATTCATAAACCAAAATTAAAAGAATCAAACCAAACCATCAATCTAACTGAATAAACCGAACCGATTAACCGAAAACCGATTGATTAATATAACAGACTAACCAATAACTTCGATTTCGGTTGAGGATAATTACTGAACCAACTAACAATGCCCACCCGTGCATCTGGAATGTA
This sequence comes from Helianthus tuberosus, assembly GCA_030545235.1. NCBI lineage: Eukaryota > Viridiplantae > Streptophyta > Magnoliopsida > Asterales > Asteraceae > Helianthus > Helianthus tuberosus. The sequence continues at coordinate 163,734,269 of CM060450.1, forward strand.
TGTGTTTTCCGCCGCTTCGCATGGGCACCTAGTAACATAATATGTATGTGTATATATATTATTAATTATTATCATTATTTTATAAATAAAAAAGTATATTTGTAGAATATATATATTAAATAAAATTGAAGTAAATAATAGGCTCATTAAAGCTTACAAGCCAGCTCGAGCTCGATAAGTGAAGCTCGGCTGATTTACTAAACAAGCATATTTTTAAGGACTGGGCTCGTTTAAGCTCGGTTCATTTGAGCTTTTTTTTTTTCAAATTGATCTCTAGTAGCTCGGCTCCTTTATACCCCTACGAGAGGCACAATCTTAGCAATCCCTCATATTCTACGCATTGCCACTTGCACTAACTCCACGCGTAAACTTTCTCACTTTTCAAAACTTTGCCAATAAAAGTGTACCTTGTGTTGTTAATAAATCGTAAAAAAAAAAAAGATGACATGACATGTTTTACAAGGTAACTTATTGAAAAAAATTGGAGTTGCCTGATTTTCACCATATGGTTGTAATGAGAAAAGAGAAAAGGCTATAAGTGACGAGTAAGCCGGGAGGATTAAGTGACGAGTCAGAATGAGATCGAGTCATACATGTTTTCAGCAAAATGAGTTTTAATCAAAACGGGCCAATTTAAAAATATATAGATACCAATTTGGTTCGGGTCACAACTACTCCTGACCAAGATGGACCATGGTTGAAATGAAACTTTTAGGTTCACCCACTATATATTTTAATGGCGGCTAGTAACGACGGGTTGAGGTGGCGCCTATTGAGGTGGCAACAATAGCGGTAGAAACAAATGTGACACTGGTGAGTGTGACAATGACAAGTAGTGATGTCATCGGTGGCAGTAGTGGTAGAGATGGTGGTAGTGGTTTCAATGGAGGTGGTGGTGGTGGTGGTGTGATGTACGTGTTTTAGTGTGTTGGTCTAGTTAATTTAATAACTCTTAGCACGGATTAGGTGAGTTAACTTATTAACTTTTAAAACACGTTTATCTAGTTTTAAATTTATAAGAAATTATTATTATTTAGACTAAACACACACAATAGGAAAGCGTACCTATTGTTTGTAGTAGTGTTTATGTAAGAACCAAGTATCGAACCCAAAAGATAAGATTATTAATAGTTAACTTTAAATTCCAAACTAGTTCATTAATTATGTTTTGTTATTTTTATATTACAACCAAATTTTAAAAGCAAGTAATAGAGAATCAGTAGAAAATATTAAGAGCACAAAGTTCGACTTCGATGGGAGGCAAGGTTTTACCGATTATTTCACTATCGTGAATTCGGGCGGGTGGAGGTCGGGTTTCCACGCATCTGGGGAGAGCCAAAGGGCTGGCGGCGGTCGAGTAGTCAACCTTGGCCACAGCGCCCGATGTCACGGTGGTTGGCACGTCGTTCCTTGCCGTTCAAAAAGAATTAATTTAAAAGCCCGACTCCTAACTAAGTTTACTGACGAGTTCTTATTATATTTACAAATTGTGACTTTAAGATTAAAATAGAATTAGAGCCGATAAACGATAATTCATTTCCCAACCTTAGAAGAAGACTCATTTTAAGGAGCAATCCCCTAGTTTTGGGTTAGTAACATCCAACTACACTTCTTTCCTCTACAATTTCTCATGGGTTACGATCCTCTAAAGGGCATATCTCCGTCTCATTTCAAAGATCGCTAAGGATGTATCAAAGTGCTCCCCATGGGTGGCTAACGACACTTGTGATTAATTGAGGTGATTGATCTTTATTTAACGGGAGGCGTTATAATGATAATATATATATAAAGACGTATAGTATTTTAACATGGGTTCACCAACTATTGGTTTGTGCCAAGCCTAATGTCAGGTGACCTAATCAAGCACTAGTAGGATTGATAATGAACAAACAGACACAATATGATGTGCGGAATCCTTCATATGAACACTATAAGAAGTAGAATGAGTAGAAACAGAGAAATCTGTCATAAATTGCACTTGTATTATAACACCTTGGAAAACACACAGATACCAAGTACAAATGATCAAAAGTATTACTAATCCACCCATACACACGTATATGTATAAGATATATGATCATTTCCTGACACAACAATTTATCCAGAAATAATCACTAAGTATGGACACCATCAGGGATAAACGTATTCCCTGGTAATTTACAAAACACATACACATTAACATTTCCGAACATAATCAGAGAAAACGTCATTCCCTCATGTTACATGGTGTCTAGAAATACTCTATTTCTTGACATACCTAACACTTAGACATAATACACAAAACATATACTAAGTATTAATCTTCGATGTGTTCATCACTGGTTAGTGCATTTACAAACTCCCCCTTGATGAATGCCTGGAGATGTCTTCAAAAACTTGTTACATAACTTTGTCAACACTTGGCATATAAGCTCCCTGCACAAACTCCTTTCTTCACACAAAGCTGAACTATTCGTTGATATTGCAAAACAATCCTTCTCATATATGGATGATAATGAATAACATGCCTTTGTAGCTGCTTCAAGTCTTCCATTTTAAAATTCACCAAACACATTGGATCTAAAATTCTGACAATCTCATCCATGACATTCTTCCTTGAAATGACAGCTTAACCTATCTTTGTATCAACATACCAACTTCGAATACCCTTCAAACAATCAGCTCAAACTCTTTCAAAGTAATCTCTCTCAAACAATTAGTTGGTTTGTACACCATACGATATATATTTTCTTACCCGTAACTGGATCCTTGCTTCTAACTGTGCGACCAACGCGTGGTGTAAATAATTGCCATTTGCTATCTCGACTTTCTCACACAAAGTTTACTATCAGACCATTAATATGCCCAACAGATGTTCTTGTCTTCAAATCTCATTGAGCCAACTGATGTAACTCACGTGTTAGCAAAGTACTCAACCTTTTGGCACTACACTTGAAATACTTAACACCATCTATTCTTTTAATGAGTATTAATTTGTTTTCTTCATCATAATCCCAACTTATTATCTGACTAGCATATTCACCATGAGTATTCACATACTTCTTCTTTTGAGTTAAAGCAGGTAGTGATTCCTTAAACCACTTTTAGAATTCTGCAACTATTTCTTTAGGAAGCTCTTAAGGATGAGGAATTTCCTCAACTACTTTACCAGTGTAAATTTCAGACCTAAATGATTCATAGCCTACGTTTGCATCCACTGATGTATACATAATTTCCCCCTTTCCCTTTTTGACTTCAGTCTCTACAATATCATCATCCGACTTCTAATCCTCAACCACTCCTTCAACTATCTCACCTTACTCAAAATCATTGTTATCAAAATAATTTTCCTCTTCAAGATTTTCTTTATTACCCGACTCCTCAGACATTAGATCATCCAAACCAGACAAAGCACCAATTTGTTGATCCTGTTCCTCAATCATAACACCTTTTCCTTTATCAACCACCACAGTTTTAGTTTCCACAGCCTCACTTAGACCTTTTCACCACCATCACTAGTTCCAACGCCCGACTCCCCCTCAGCTGTAGCCTCGGTAACCACCACAGTAGCTTGTACACTACATGGATACTCCCTAGATCTAAATGTTTTGGGATTATTGTCACGATCAAACTCATCTTGTAACTTCTTTAACTGCTCTTGCTTGCATTTAGTCTATTCACTCTCCCCCTGAGTAGCTAGTAGAGTAACAAGCTTATCTATTTTCTTTCTAATCTTCTCATTTAAGCCAGTCATCTTTTTGTGCCAAGCTATATAAACATTATCATTGTCGCAACCCACGATCCCTTATCTGTCCCGGGAACGGGCGGACGTGAACTCAGAGTTTCGGTGGTATCCGTTTGTTAATTTAGCAGCGGAAATTACATCAGGACCGTAGTTCGGAAATGTTTATCAGAGTAAAACCACCATATTTAATATTAATAATCACATGGATAAAACCCAAGTTTCTTATTACAATACTTTTATAGGGATAAACCCTATTTTATTGAATTTAAAACATCGTCTTTTTAGGTAACTTTTATAGCCACATTTTTCCCAAGCCTTCAGCGCTCTCCAGCTGGCTTTTTACTAATTGGCTGTCACCTTGTGTTACCTGAAATGCGTTTTAAAAACATTTGTCAGTGGGAAATACTGGTGAGTGAATCCTAGTTTAATCAAGAAACATTTTATCAATTAAAACAGTATTGAGAGTGATCATATTGTTTATTTCTACATAATTACTCATTCAGTACTGTCAATCCTGACTTGTGGGTCATATTACACATTGGCTAACTCGTTGTCCAATGGTAACGTACTGTCATCCCGACTTACTACTCGCAGTAGTAAATTTTGTATACAAAACCCCAACATACCGGCAGTAATTCAAGAAGTAGAAAGACTCAATCACCGCTTAATCACATTGTAAAACATTTAAGGTTTTGTAAAATATTACAAAAAGGTTAACAAAAAGAGGATAAACTCACATTGCTATTTTAGACTTCGCGTAAGGGTTTCCTGGGATTAATCTATAATTTTCACAAATGTACATAGGTTAGTATCATAACCCTTTGAAAATATTAATGATACCCTCCCCGAGACGGTATTCCAACAACTACGTCGGGCAGAACCACGACAGTTATTACGGAACCCTAAATCAATCGGGCAGCATGTCTATTACGAAACCGGGGTTATAATACTTACAACGGAGCAGAACCTCGCTAATTAGGGGGTATTTGTAACACCCTAGTTACTATTTAACAGTTTTACATGTAAATACCAAAAATTAGATATATAGTTAAGACTACACATACTATAAAAAATACGGGTTTATTAAAACTTTTACAAATCAAAAGTTTTTTTTAACATAACGTGATCGGATTCGTCGTTTAAATTTACGACGAGGCAATGTGCGGAAGCATGAATCTTTATCGTGTTCGGTTCTTCGTTGAGCTTGATCGTCTTCCGGCATCCCAAAATGTACCTACATTTCATAAACATGAAATGCTTTAGTCATACAGAATTTAAAACATGTCTAAACGAGTCCGGGAAGCGAAACTGATTAAAATACATTTTGTTACAGGGTCTACCGTAAATTACGGTGGCTACCGTAATTTACGGTAGCCCCTGAATGTTGATATTTCCACCGTAAAGCAGTGGGTGTCTGGCGTAAAGCTTTTAAGGCTACCGTAAGTTACGGTGACTACCGTAACTTACGGTGGCCTCTGCAGGATTTTACAAGTTTGTCGTTTTCTAAAACGAAAACCTTCATAACTTTTGATCCGCTTGTCCGATTGACCTACCGTTTCTTCCTACATGATTGTAATTTGATCCTTCATCATATGGAGTTAAAATCCAACTTTCAGATTAACAAAATTTAACACTTTTAAGTCTTCGGCTTATTACCCTTTTTACCAATTTTGAGCCGTTCGCGATTTTATCAAACAAACATGTTGTTTGATTCTAATTTCTTATCATTTCCATATTGCTTATCATATTAGATTCAAATCACGGTTTATATACATTCTTAAGCCCGTTTTTACTTAAATGTTTAATTGACCCGTTAAGGGCATTTAAGCACTTTTACGCATAATTCACACTCATTTATTTCTAGCATTTTATTTCCACATTATTATTTAAATGATCTTCCATCACAACTATATTTGTGATGGGTTTAATGTGGTGATCTATATAATCCGAGTTTTAACCCTCGGATTATCATTTTTCGGCAAAGACTCATATAGAGTCTTTTGACCAAGACTTTACATCTTTCGCTTTTATACTTATTCTAAGTATTGACTTGATTATAAAACTCGTTTTCAAGTGACTTCTAAGGGTCGTTTGCTTAATTACGCATACAAGGGCGTTTTAGTCAACGCTAGCCCCTCACTTGTTACGAAGGGCTTTCACTACAAATTTGGCCATGAAGTATGTTATCCACAACCATATTTACACGTACCTGGCTCGGGTCAACTTATTACCCGGTTTTAATACCTTGCTTTATAATCGCTAATTAAGAACGATGCGAGTATCCATTGGATATCTATTCCTGTAAGTATATAACTCGACAAAAGAATTATTAGTCGATATTGTCAAAAGGTGATGTCTACACCTTTTGACCTGGTTGGCCGAATTGACCGTTTATCTATGCGAGATGATATTTATCATCATCTCATATACAAGACTCGTTCCGTTTAATACTGTACGGTCATTTTACTTATAAACCGTTTATTACCACTTTCGACTCTTTATGTCTTACGCGGAAAAGCGTCTTTTTGAAACTAACGGTTATTGTCAACGTGTGACTAAATTACTGTTTTGCCCTTATTATTTGTTTTGGCTTACCAAAAGAAGGTAACCATTAAAAGTTCATTTTTCCTTTTGTTATAATATGACCGAATTATCGATTTACTTTATTTTAACCATTATTATGGTTTCTTTCATCTTTGATTATCTTGTTCCGTACGACTACACGACGGAACATCATATTTCAATTGTTTAGTTATCTCATTCGTAATTTATATAATAAGAGAATATTCCACAATTTAGGACTAGTGTAAGGTATACTTACCTTGCATCCGAATTATGCTTTTCCTCCATTCTTGATTTGTTTGACCCGCTTCCTTTCCCAAGCCTCCACCTAGCTCGTTAGGCGTCAAACTTGTGATCCCCACGACTAGGTGATAATTTATATGTGTTCATGCATTGATTTGGGGCTTGAATTGAGCTTCAATTTGTTGATTTTGTTGGTTTTAGGGTTAGAGCTCTTGGAGCTCATCTCCTGGTCGAACTCCACGCACACACACACCCCCTTTTTGTGTGTGTTTTGTGTTAATTTTTATTTTTATAAAACCATTTTCAATTTATCCAACTTTGGTCCCTCATAGTTTGGCTAGTTATTAAGTTAGCCACAACCTAGTTCTTTCTAATAATATTCCCACTTGTTAACTAGGTTTGGTATTCCTAGTTATCTTAGTGGGTTCGGGGAAATTATGACTAAGTTTATTTTAAGTCCCGTTAACTCGGACCTCTTATAAACTTTACTTCCTTAAAAGCTTTTATTCACGTTGTATTTAATATTAGGATTATTTGGTTAAATCCTAATATTTATCGGGTTACTCTTACCACTAATGGTACTTTACCCGTCTTTTTGTATTAACGGGGTTTGATTACCAAACCCGTTTTCGGGGTGTTACGGTATTATACTCGAATATTATGCTTATATCTTCAGAAAGTCGAGACACATAAAAGAAATGAATGATTTGGTTTGAAAGCCGATGCGTTCTATTTATAGGTGCTGATCTTGACTCTCATGCGGCCCGCGTAAAAGATAAGCGGGGCTTACGCGGCCCGCCTCAGTCCAAAAATTCATTTTTTATTTATTTTTAATACTATTTAATATAATTGAGGCTTGTTTTTGCGTACGGGGTGTATTTTGGGACATATTGGGATATTTTAAAATATATAAGGGTGTCGGAAAAATAATCGAGAGTGTCGATTTATTGAGGGTTGTTACAATCATGATCTACTTTTAACTGTTGATCCTGATTTTCAACAAATTTAGTTAACTCAGCAATCCTCTTTTCATTATCTTCATGAAGAACACGATGAGCTTCAATCGTCATTTTTTGTTCATTAATCAAATCATCATGTTCTTTCAACGTCTTTCCTTGAGACTCAATCATACTAGAAAGCATGATGAAGTTTCTTTAACACGAATTTAGTAAACACGTGTTTCTTTGTAGATCCACTAGCACCAGCACCTTGTGTTGAACCTTCCGGTCTTTGAACACTAGGCCTTCAACCTACAGGTCTATTAACATCGAGTCTTGTACCCACTTGTCACACCCCAACTGATGGCGGAAACATCGGAGTGAGACTAAATAGATTGCTCGAGACTTCATAACACTAATATTTGTGACAAGTATTTAAATAACGAATTTCATTTCATTTCTAAAGAGTCAATTACATAGATTGAAATCAAATACAACAACTTGAAATAAAAGAATTACATTAAATTAAGTATACAAAATTTAAAATGTGTTTCTAGGCATCCTACTAAGTTCCATGCATCATCATCACATTATCAATAACCTGCAACATGTTTTAAAAGAAGAGTTCAATACAAACCTATTGGCGAGTACACTTGTTTTAGACACATGGCATAAGTATAAAGTATTTCTCAATCCAACATAGCAATTTGGTATACAAGGTCAAACTAGCATGCATAACTAAAAGTTAAACCCAAGTGTCCATAAGAATTATAAGTGTCCCTCACCACAAAAGTGAACGAGACTGTTTATGTATAAGAATGATGACTTAACAATACCCCGACGGCGGCGTGCTACTCCTATAGCGCTATAATTGTTAAGGTGAGCTAGCTAAGTTAATGACAAGTAGCATGTATGAATCTAGCATGAACCTAAGCATAACAAAAGCAGGTATAATGGTTTGAGAGATTAAAATATGTTTGTGTGAATTGTGCATTTTGGACAAGTTAAACATGTTACACCAAAAGTGTGTTAAAGCGAAAAAGGGTCAAGTGTACTCACAAAATTGCTAAGTCTTCCGATTATCCATGTATTGACGAGTTAATGAGAATAGGAGAATGAATGTGTTCGGTGATGGAGTTTATGGGGGTGTTTAGAATCGGAATTAGGAATTTAAAGTAATGAAAGTATGTATGTATGAAAGTAATATCTAGTTCTAAGAGTTTGTTTATGACACCATAATTAGTGGTTTCATGGGTCCCAAATTGCCCATTGGAACCATAATCAAAACTCTAGAATCTTTGATATGATAGCTTAGGTTTATGATGGTTAATCATGGTTTGATTAACACCACAAACTCAGCCATGTTTTCATATAATTATACATAGGTTATATAATAATAATAACATCATATATGTCAAGTATGGAGGTTTAACCTCTTGTAAATTCACCACTACACAAACCATAACAAGGATGATTCGGAGGGTCATGAACATCAAGGATTCGCCACTACACAAATCACCACAAGGGTGATTCGGGGATTCATGAATAGTAAGGATTCACCACTATACAAATCATCAAAGTGATGATTCAGAAGGTCATGAATGTTAAGGGAATGAAACTAACTAATTCAAGCTTAATTTAACAAGTGTAAACATAATTTAAATGGGTGTTTGAACCCAAAACTTTGATGGAAATCCCCTAAACACAAACCCAACCCATAACCATAGACTAAGTTGTGAGCTTGGTGGGAACAAGATTCCATCAAGTTTTCTACCAAAACATGAAGATTTAAAAAGATGAAAATGAGCAGAATTTATATGCACTTTGGACCTCAAAAATAGTGAGGTTTCACCTTAGTTTGCCCAAGAAAACTTGTGAAAACCTTCCTAGAGGTTATCCAAGTGTTTAAAAGAAAGAACAAGGAAGAAGTGAATTAAACTCACTTGAAAAGGGCTGAAAGTTTCTGATGTTGTTGCTGAAACTCAGTTGTGTTTAGGGAGTGTTTGAGAGTGTTTAAGTGTTGCAAAAAGTGGGAAAAGGATTGGGAAGTGTTCCTTATATAGGGAAGGTATTAGGGTTTTAATGGGTTGGTCTTTGGATGTGTTTAGTGGGCAGTTTGAGCATTAAAAAAAGATTTAAGGCTGATGCAAGGCTGTTAACAGCCCTAAACTTTTTATTTTTATTTTTTTACATTATAAGACATGTGCTTGTTGTTATTTAATGTGTTACAAGATGTTTATTAATTATCTAACTTGTAACAAGGTCCAAAATGTATAAATAACATGTTCTAATTAAGCAAAAAGTGTGATAAAGTATGTATGTATAACACATCAAATGTAACAAGTATGTATGAATTATAGTTAAGTATAACCAAGTGAAAAACATATAACTTAGTCTTGTAATTGGATAATCAAGCGTGGGAATGTATGGAAATTCAAGTATTACGAATATATGATAATTGTTTACGAGTTAAACTTACGTTTATGAGAATTATGAATCATGTATCAAACGAATGCATGTATCAATGTATAAGGATGTATAAACGATGTACATTTCATATAAAAGATTCATTTCATTACGATCAAAGTCTCGAATTTACAATGGCTTGAAATGAAGTACGATTACAAAGGAAACGAGTTTCCAAAAATAGAAATACGATACATTTTTTCTAAAAATGGAAAGCTACGAAAAGCGAGGCGTTACACCACCGGTCTATGAACTTGTGGTCGTGTACCAAAAACTTGTGAAGGTGAAGGTCTTTATTGAAAAGCAAAAGACCTGGAGTTCTAGCTGTAAGTGCACCTGCGAGTGATGAGTGCATCGAAGATAAACATTTAGAGGTTTTGGGTTAGAAATGTTAAAATGTAAGTGTTAGTCAGGAAATGTAACATTTCGGACATCTTGTAACCATTAGGAACTGTTTGTTTCCCCGATGTAGTCCGGAAATAATAGATATGTGTGTGTTGTGTTTATCTCCAGGGAATGTGTTATTCCCTTAACACTTTTGTCTCCGTATTAGTGAAAACATTTCCAGAGAAGACGTGTCTGTCCGAAAATGACATCTAGGCTATAAATATAGGTTTGTAGCTAGATTGTATAAAATGTTGAGCATTTGCAACTGATTGTACTGTGTGTTATCGTCAGTGAAATACAAGTGCAGATTTTATTGTGAGTTCTCTTGTTTCCACCCTTTCTACTATTTATGGTGCATGTATGATGGATTCATACACGATTTCGTGTTCATGATTGATCCTTTTGTTGAGAGATTAAAAAAGAAAAAGGATAGGTGCAAGGTATCCTTAACCGCGGAAGGGATCTCCCTTCCCAGTTCACGACCCGACAACGATCCCTGGCGGTAAATACCCTTGCCAACTTAATTTGCCAAAAGACCAATGAGCAATTCACAAAGTTCGTAAATTTACTAAAACAATTGCATGTTAATATTCCATTTGTTAAAGTCCTAACCCAAATGCCTAAATATTCAAAATTTATGAGGGACTTCCTCATTCACAAAAGGAAAATTGAATCATTGCAATTAGTTAATTTGAGCAAAGAATGCTCCGCCTTGCTACTCAACAAACTCCCGCAAAAGAAGATCGATCCTGGAAGCTTCACCATCCCTTGTTCAATTGGGAATCTCCCATTCGCAATGCACTAGCCGACCTCGGGGCTAGCATCAACCTCATGCCCGCATCAATGTTCGACCGACTCGGCCTAGGGAAAACAAGCCCTACAAAAATGAGCATACAACTCGCCGATAGGTCCGTCAAATATCCACAAGGTGTCGCTGAAAATCTGTTGGTTAAAGTCGGCGAATTTGTCTTCCCAGCCGACTTTGTCATACTAGATATGGAGGAGGACACCGAAATACCACTCATCTTAGGAAGGCCATTCCTAGCTACGGCCCACGCAGTGGTGGATATGAATGGAGGGACACTAACATTGAGGGATGGGGACAAGGAAATGAAGTTCGAAGTTGGTAAGAGAGTAGAAGACGATGACCCGGTCAATTACATGAAAGTCATAGACTCAAGTTTGGATGATGCTCTCCGATGATGAAACATGGGATGCAAAACATCCCACTTGGGTAACATATGACTGGCTTTGGGTCTAGCCAAGGACCCTTATAAACGTGGCGCACCACGGAGGCATTCCGCGGAACTATCATTAGTTTAGTTTAGATTAATCTTTATGCTTTCTAGTTAAGTTTTAATTTGCAGGATAAAACACACTCGGGATGGTGAAGGATACTAAGGGAAACTTGAACCAACACCCCCATGCACAAAAACAGAGCCTCCCGACAATTTTTCTTCGTTACAGCAAGTTCAGCACGGGCTGTGCCCAGCCAACACGGCCCCGTGCTGAACAATCTGCAGAAAATGCCCAGTTCAAGTAACTGGACACGGGGCGTGTTCTCTGTTACTTTTTGTTACTTTTTGTTACTTTCTGTTACTGGCAATCTGAACACGGGGCCCTGTCCAGATGCCCAGTAACATTAAATTTTGTTTTTAACACACCTTTTACACATTTAATCAACCTAAAAACTTATTTTTGGGACACATTGAGGACAATGTGTAATTTAAGTGGGGGGGGGGGGATGCTAAAACCTTGAATTTTGCAAGTCCTAATTACAAGCCTTACACAAAACTCTATTGGAACCGCTAAACACCGCAATTTTTTTCAAAAACTTTTCATTTTTTTACTTGTCTTTGTTTAATTTGGGAATTACAAGTTTTAAAAAGGTTATATTTTTACGAATTTACAACCGATAGCGTCGTGATAAAAAGAACCAACACAAGAAAATTATGAAACGGCATGACAAATCTAGTTAAAATTTGATTATATATACTTGATCACATAAAAATCCATTCCCACAAAAAGTGAGTTTTGAGCCTTTATTGAGCATACAAATACACATCTTTAAACTAAATGCTCATTTTTCGTATCTTGTGTGAATAGCCGCTTGGTTTCTTACGACTCTAGAACTTGTCATGACGATACATTCCCGGTCCTAACCAACTTAAAACCAAGTAAGTAAATGATAGAGGCATTAGGACTAACGCATTTTTCGTTCAACACCATTATTTTTCTTTTTTTTTTACCACCTACCCAAAATCCCCCTAGTTAACCCCTTTAAGCCTAAACCTTTTCATTTGTTAACCCACAAAACAAACACCCTTTACCCACCAAAACCCTTTTTTTTTATTTTAAACCCTTTATTTTAGTAACAAGCTCGGTTTTTCAGGTGACATCCCTTATCAAAAAAAAACTTTGATGATGAAGCCAAAAAAATAAACAAACAAGTTCATAAAAAGTCTTACGAAAACCGATGTTTTTTACGCCTTTCGCCCTTTTCTACTAACCACTAACCCAACCACCTACCTTTAACCCAAGCCTAACCCTTCCCCCAAAAGTCCTCTTGATATTTACAAAGGTTTATAGTTAAAAAGAATGAGGATTGATTGCTTGGCAAACATATGGTAGAAGTAAGTTCCATGCCGGTCTCGAGTGTTTCACAAAAATACATCTTCGGCCGAGTGTTGAGTGATCTCCCGTGAGGTATGTGAACTTGTATATAAATGGAATTTTAAAGAGGCATGTTATGCCCAAATAAGTAATTTATCTTATGTAATGTTCTAAATAAATCATGCCGAATAGGATTGTAAATAACATAAAAATAAAACTTAATAAAAATCTTGGAATCCCGACACTCAAGACAAGACCAAAACCTTCTCTTCTACCCATTCCATTTGGGAGTGTAAGCCACATTATAAAGAGTTTTGCTTGAGGACAAGCAAAGATTCAAGTGTGGGGGTATTTGATGTATGTAAAATGCAACATATAAATTACATCAAATGTGCCATAAAACTAATATTTTTTTAGTACTAATGTTGGAAAAAGTGTGCTTTTGTCTTCCTTTTGTATTTTCAGGATTAAAAGAGCTTAAATGAACAAAAGAAGCAAAAATGCAGCCAAATCCAACAATAATACAAGAAAAGGAATAAACGTGACATGCCCGACCCCTCGACAGCATCTTCCCAAGCAAAAACAAGAGAACAGAAGGCTGAACACGCCCCGTGCTCAATGAGCACGGGAGCGTGCCCAAGTGTCTGCAGAAAAGACAAAGTTTTAGAAGCTTCTATCACCCAACACGAGGGCGTGTCCAGCGGACACGGGGCCGTGGTCAACGCTAAGATTCGCAAAATCCAGGCAAATCTTGATAGTACAGATACGTTTCTGCACACGGGGTCGTGCCCAGCGGACACGGGGGCGTGGTCAACTAATGCAGACAAACTGCAATTAATGAAGAAAGAGAAGATGGGTGGACACAGGGCCGTGTCCGGGCTTCTGTGCAGGCTATAAATAGGGGTGCTTGGCTCACTTGCAACTCATCTCTTGGCAAACCACCTCTCTCACACTTCACCCACCCACCACCACCATCACATACAACATCCACCACCATCATCCATCATCCATCATAGAGTGTGTGTAGTAGTCTCGGGATCCAAGATTGATAGTAAGAGTTCTTGACAATCAAAGGCCATGTTTGCCTAAGTCTCTTACATCACTTGGTGAAGATAAGCATGTAATACTTGTTATTTTTAATCTTTTCGCACTTTTTATTTGGTTATGTATTAATGACTTTAATAACTAGTTTCTTATGTTGAAGGTGAATCTTCCTTATCATTTGTCAGTGGTGTCTTGGCGTTATTTTACTGTCTATATAAAATAAAAGATTTACACCATTCATATCTCCACGGTCTATATGGAGATATGTTGGCTACCTGGCCGGGGGTTAAGGGAATGGTTTGGTAAAAGTCATGCCTTGTTCAGTGTATAGATCCTGCAAGGACCTGGGTCAAGCTTAGTAGGACCTCCTTCAATACCCACTGGTAATGGATGGCGGGGGTCCGAATTTCTTGATCCCCTCATATGTGAACTACTATTAAAACATTAACCCGGCTACTTAGGATTGTATCCCTGCTGACTCAAACTACTTAGCCGAGGGTAACGTCACCTTCAAAATAGGGGCCTACCACATTACGCATTAATAACTTAATTAATTATCTTTCAATAATCCAATTCTTTAGGATTGTATCCTTGCTGACTCAAATTACTGGGTTGAGGGTAACGTCACCTTCAAAAGAGGGGCATACTACTATAACTAAGATAATCTCTTAAAAAGTGCAAAAGTGCGGAAATAATCAAAGGTTACACTAAAGGCGAGTCGGATCCAAGTGATTCATCTTGTCTATCTGTTTTTATTTTTATTTTTATTTTCAGCATTTTTAGTTTTTATTTTCATGTTTAAACCTTTTTCTAAAATGTTGATTTGATTAGACATTGAGGATAAACCGGTATTACAAGCTCTTGTGTCCTTGGACAACCTCAGTATCTTACCAACGCTATACTACGCTCACGATGGGTTCACTTGCCCATATGTGTGTTTAGTGTTAATAAATATCGTGTTTTATAAATTTAAAACTTGACTAAAGTGTAAAAGGGGCTAAAAATATACATAAAAACCTATCACGCACTACGCACATCAATACATTTTTCAGTGTGGATTTAATCTCTCAAGGGTTAAATAGAGCTATCAGGAAAGCCGAGTCAGCAGTTGAAAGAGTCTTCAAATTCAGACAAACAATATGCAGCCTGTTGTATTTAGGCTCAACGAATATCTCTGTAAAAATCTAGATACTTCTCTTTTAACTTTGGAAGGTTTTGAGACCCATTCACCATTGACAAGCAACCCATGAAAAGGGTTCCTAGAAATTCTGCCCCTTTTTTTGAACAACAAATGTTACTCCTACTACACTCAACTCCAATAATTATAAAATACTCTCTTCACTTAGGTTTAAGCTTGGGACCTCTTATTAAGAGGCATGTGCCTCTACCATTCTGCCTTTAAATTAACTATAAAAATAGGAAGTGTTATCATCTTCGTGAGTAACCCATTTGATTCTAGAACGTTGTTTAAGATCTTTCGTTGTATGACTCCAGTCACAATAATCCTTTCTTACATTCTAGCCTTGATAAAACCGCGTCCTCTTTAAGAGCTATTTGTTCCAAAATCTCGTCAAGAACCTCAAGGAGTTACATCAACCTAATGGTTAACTCGCCTTAGTATACCAGATATCCTCAACCAACTTTTGCAAACCTGTCTAAGATGAAATGATATATATAATTTCTTAACATATTTGTTCCTCAAAAGCAACAATAAGTCATGGTTAGACACACAAGCTTACGACCACAGTCTTACAGTTTGGGACTTCGGGGTAGCTTTAAAGTTTTTAAGAAACGACATATTCGGATTAAGATGAATAACGCATTTCCTAAAATGCTAAGGGTGTGTTTCGTTTGCAGAATTCAATGGAACTGAAATTTGTATTCTATCTCATAACGTGTCTTGTTTGAAGAATTTGTTGGAATTGTAATCCAAATTCCAAATTTACCATGTTTGGTTACGAAAGGAATTGGAATTCAAATTTCATTACCTTAAATTCCTTCATTTAAAGAAATACATAATGCTTCCAAATTGTGAAGGAATTCAACCAAAGTCATTGGAATCTTCAATCGTTCACCGTCGACGCATGTGCCACCCCGCATCACTACTACCCCGACCAGGCCATCGACACCCACCCCTACACCACTCACCGCCCTTACCCCATCCAAACCCGAACATCGTTGCCGCTACCCATCGTATAACCCCAACCCTCTTCCCCTACCTCTAGTTGCTGCCAACGTTAATCTTTCTCCCATCACTAACCAACATAGTCCCCACCAACCCGGACAACTGCCATTACCCCAACACACCTACCCTGAGCCATCCACCGTTGATGACAAGGATCTCGGCTACCCACCATGTTTGCGCCGCCACCACTACTTCTACACACCGACTGCTCCTTACCTACCAACCACCACCGCCCCAACTCCCCACCCCAAGATAACCGGTCTGACCCCTACTGCAACCAACCCCACTCATCCCCCTTCACAACCATCAAAATCACGCACCGACCACCCACTTTGACCATCGCCCCATCCACCCCTACCCCTACCCCACCAACACCTAACCATCCAACTGGTGGTGGGGGTTGATGGGGCGACGACAACGTGGTGGGTGGTCGAGGCTCGTTTTTTGGCGGTGGTGGGAGTGAGGAACACCTTGTGATGTTGGGGGTGGGGTGTTGGTAGCGATTGGGCTCATGTAGGGTAGGGTAGCAGATTGGTGTGAAGGTGTTGGGGGGGAGGGGACTGGGTCGGGTTGGTAGGGGTGGCAAGGTGAGTTGCCTGGGCGCGTCTTCCATTCTGTTGCGACCGACATGTGACAACCCGAGTTTCTCAAGGTCTCTACTCGACTTAACCAATCACTTATTTGCAAAAGTGTGTTTTTATATATTGATGTGTTAATAATATGCTTTGTGTTAATAATGTGTTTGTGAAATTAAAAACAACAAAATGAACCATAGCCGAAAACACCCCACCCCGACGAAAACCCCACCTCGACGAAAACTCCATGTTTTCGTCGTCTGCACCGATTTCGTCAAAGGATGGGCTTTGGGCCCAAGGATGTTCGGCTGGCCCAGTTGTGTTTACGTATAACTCTTAGATTAGTTACGATAGAACACTTTGAGAACCCTAGAGCCTTTTTCCCTGTGCGACGGCAACTGCAAGTCTTCAAGCTTTTCCTTTCGATCAATCTAGCGACCTTTCATCTCGGTTAGTTGCATTGTCGCTCGAGTTATGCATGATTACATGTCTGTATGTATATGTCTGATTGAATACCGATGTTATGTGATTATGTTATGCCTTTCCATGAATGATCTGATGATTGTATGACGATCTTGATTTCACAATGATTTGGTAATTCATATGATTTCATGAATTGGTTTGATTGAATTGATGTGTATGTTAGGGGTCCTTATAATCTTGTTAACGTTGATGATCTTGTTATGATAGTAGGATGTTAGATAATTAGCAGATTAGGGTTCTATTGTATGCATATGTTGACTACTAAATGATCATAACAACTTGCTAATATTGAGTAATGATTGAATGACTGTATAATGTAGGAGATGTAACTGTTAGATTATTATTGAGATTCTGAGATGTTGCGTAACTGTTGTGATGAAGGGAACCAGACGAAAACACTTTAGTGTTTTCGCCATTCAACAACTCGACGAAAACCCTTGGATTTCGTCGCCTAGGGTTTTCGTCCAAAGGTGATTTCGTCACATATGATTTCGTGTGTATTATGGCACAGTAACCTGTTAGTTTATTAACTCTGTTAAATTATGTAACTCTGTTAAGTATGTAACTCTAATGGTTTGTTAACTCTGTTAGTTAATTAACTCTGTTAGTGTATTATGCCTGTTAAGTATGTTAATTCTGCCTTGTCTGTTAACTTGTTAAGTATGTTAACTTTGTTAAGCCAGTTAACCATGTCAAGTATGTTAATGAATAACCATGTTAGAGCAAACTGTGAAAGACATTTATGTAAAGCTTGAATTGGATGAATTTGATTAACTGCTTATGTGATACATGATGATTGCTTAGGCACACTTTGTGACATGGATTGTATGTGAAACATTTCTAACGAAAACTGATTGTGTATACGTGCATACTATAGGACTTGACTGATTATTTGTGAGCACATAGTTTAGCATACCGAACAAACCAAGGTGAGTTCACACTTTCTACAAGGCATGGGATTCCCAAGGGTTGGGAATGGGTTAAAGAACTAAAAGGGAACCTACATATCCTCCTTGGGTAGGATATGTACGGCCATCCTCCTTGGGTAGGATGCCACCATAAATCCTGCGTATTCTCCTTGGGTAGAACTACGTACGTTCGTCCTCCTTGGGTAGGACAACAACCTTAAACTTACTAGACAAAACTCTATCATGAAGTCACTCATTCTTATATCGACTTAATCGCCGAGGCCGATGGCGAGCGGGTCATTAGTTAATAGCGCTATTAGGTTTAACAAACCTCACACCGTGTCGTTCGAACGGGCGTGTACTAATGGACTAAAGGCAAAGGGTCAATGATGATAGACATTGACTTAGGGCACAACTTATTTTCGTAGTAGTCGATATGGTACGGTCTGGTAACGCACATGGGAAGCCCCCACTAAATATCGTAAAGGTTTGGGAAACAAGGATACTGGTTAAAACATGGTTATGAAACAAACTTACGATTTCTGAAACGAACTCAATAACTGAACAATCAACTGTGAACTCGCTCAACTTTGTTGTTGACTCGTTGTTACATGCCTTGCAGGTCGTTAGGTACTTCTGGAGCTTGCATGGGGAGGCGTGATCGTTGTGGGATATGGATTGCTATGTCCTACACTTAACATTTGAACGTTAAACTAGGTTTTGGTTATTTACACATTACTATGCTTCCCTCTAATTTCTTAAACATGTTTGGTTTATTTTGAAACACCAATTACATTGGGTTTGGTTTATTTACTTAATGGTATTGTTCAATATGATTGGTGGCTTGATCCGGGTCAGTCGCGCCTCTAAGCGGTGATACTCCGCGAGTGGATTTTGGGGGTGTGACACGACAGATGGTGGTCGTTGTGTTAAATTCCATTTCCTTATGTTTGTTTCGTCACTCGTAAAATCAAACTCCTTTTTATAGATCCCAATTCTTTACGTTTCAATTACTTTTGAAATTTTTTCACAAACTAAACTTACCCAAGATGTCTGTTGTGAATCAATCTCACACAAAGTTCAACTCGAACTTTCAATGGGTTAAAGTTTTTTTTTTTTTTTTTTCCAAATTACAAGTCAAATTAAATATGTGAAAAATAGAGTTTTCTAGAAGACAATATATCTTTTTAAGTAAAATCACTTTGATCGGGAAAAAATATATAACGACAGTATTTAATTATCTTATTTTAAGAGTGAATTGTAAGTTTTGTTCTTTATCTTTATATCACTTTGCAGGCGTTGTCCTTTATGTTTAAAATTGACAAGTTTTGTACTTTATGTTTTCAAATCATACACGTTTTGTCCTTTAAGCCAAACTCAGTTAATTTTTTCTGTTAAATCTAATCACTCAAGGGCAATTTGGTCTTTTTACCAATTACTTTAACAATAAGTTAATAATTAAAACAAATTTAAAAAATATATATATTTATATATAAAGAAACACCTCTCTCTAGCTCTCCTCAGCCACCACCAACAACCACCTCTGGCCACCACTGCACAACCAACAATCACCTCCGACCACCACCCTCAACCACCTCCGGCCATCACTACACCGTTGTGAAACCCCACAGCCACCAATGATACTTGATTAGTATGCAGTTGTAATTGGCCTATCAGTTTTTTTTTTTTTGATTAAGAGGCGGGTACTACAACAAACGATAGGGCCGCAACTATCAGTCGACATGATAGTCCCTTAACCCCACTCCGGCCAGTGTGGTGTCTTAACCGTGCCCACGGCCTGGCATCAGAGTTTGGCATGGCTCTCCACGAGAAATTTCCAGCCCCCAGTGCCCCCGTTACCGGGACTGGTAGTTGCACCCTCCACAAGAGCCGAGGCTCTCTGGAGTAAATGCACTGTACTAGAAACTCGTGTTGGGATCAGGAGTCGAACCGGTGACCCGGCCCTTTCCCCATCATTTCCTCTTCCCCCAAATGTAGTAGGTGGGGATCGAACCCTTGGTCTCTAAGGAGACCTTAAGTTGTTTCCACCACTCTACTACAAGTGAGGGATAATTGGCCTATCAGTTACACAATGATAATTGATTAAACTGAAACCGACAATGATACTTGATTAAACCGACAATGAAGTACAAACATTTATGCAGCTGTAAGTGATTTAAAATTAAACAAAACCAAAAGTATCCCAAAAAGCTGCAAGTGATTTAAAATCAATGATACTTGATTATTATAGTCATAACTCACTTTAATTGGCCTAACTGGTAACGGACAAAAACAAAAGTATCCTAAAAACCTGAGCTTTCAATAACCATCATCAACAGAAACGACAATTTTTGACATTAAATTGGCAAAGCTTCTCCATTTCATTTGTAACCGGCCTGCAACACAACCACAACCACCTACAGCACAACCATCGCTACACCGTCGTGAAACCCTAACATTCGTGAAACCCCACTGATAAATACTTTGAATGGCGAAACCGTAACTGTTGCCCGGTTTTGCATCTACAATCGTCTAAACATTGAACGATTCACCCTCGTTACTTGTAGCCGCTATGATGATTTGGTCTGAAAACCCCTAATCGCCGTCTCACCACCATCGACTGGGTGGTGGTTGGAGTGTTGCGATGGCTGGGGGGTTGTTTGGCAGGTGGAGAGCAGTGGGTGGTGGTTGTACTCGATAGGGTGGTGGTGTGGGGTGGATGGTGGTGGTGGTGGTGGGGGGTGGATAATGGTGGTTGTGTGAGAGAGAGATGTGGTGTGACTTGTGAGAGAGATGTGAGAAATCAGAGGGAGAGATAGTGAATTAGAGAGAGAGAACGCCTTATTTACTGAAACTTTTTTTAAAGTATTTTTTTATTTTTAAAAAATGTTGGCTATTTTTATTATCTACACAATTAGTCCCTATAAATATGAATTGACAAAAATGTCCTCATGTGCAAAGCACATGACCAAATTTAACTGAAAAAACTAACTGGGTTAGGCCTAAAGGACAAAACGTGTATGATTTGAAAACATAAAGTACAAAACTCGTCAATTTTAAACATAAAGGACAGCGCCTGCAAAGTGATATAAAGATAAAGGACAAAACTTGCAATTCACTCCTTATTTTAATGATTGACAACAATTTTTAGTGGCTAAAAGTGATGGAAACTTTATACCTTCTTTTGAATTTGACCTAGCTAGCATGGAATTTTGTATGAACTCGAAGATCACGGCAGCGGCGAAGCTTGAGATTTCCGACAGTGGGTCGAAAGTCACCGTACCTAAAATTATACTAAAAATTTATAAAACCGAGGGGTCGAAAACGTATATACCTAAAACGTTCTATACGAAAATTACATACCGGACACTACTGAGCGAAAAGTTCGGGGGTCGGACGCCCCCCGGCCCCAACTATGCTACGCCCATGGTTCACGGAATTTGGATGGTTTGGACTCAACACGACCCTTTTTACTGGACTCGACACGACCCTTTTTACCAAAATAACACAATCTTGGGCACGCTTTGAGATGTTGGGAGGTTTTGCGATCTGAGGACAACAACAATGCTGTAGTGTTGTATATGGTCGTGACCTTTCTTTTAATTTAAACTAGTATGATTCTCCCTGCGCGATGCGGCAGGTATTCGATCTGTATCGGTTCGCTAGGCGGTGGGAACTTGGTCGGTATTGGTTGGGTTCCTTTGGTATCGATGCAATTCATTGCGTTTTCGGTCAATATCTATTAAGTGTGTTACGGTACCGAAAAACGGTATAGCAACTGAAAGAGATATATATCAACACGTGTTTTATATCCATAAAAAACTATTAAAAATGAATACCGGTTCATGTACCAATGTTATATCGTTACACCGTTTGTGTCTCCACAGCACATGGAGTTTCTTCGTCACCACCACTATTTACTTAAATCACCATTGTCGATTCACCATCACTTTACCCCTATAAACTTAATGCTTTAAGTTATATTAGATATATATTTGGTTCCAAAATCTAATTATTTTTGTAGAGTTTAAAAATAATAATTTAAGTATATATAATAAAAATCATAGAAATCAATTAAGTAATAAAATAATAAAATAATTAAAAGTCTTAATAATATTATAAAATATTTGAGTACTATTCATGAGAAGTTTGTTTTAATATGTATAAAATAATGACTAAGGACCTTTATTGGGCATATATGTAGAAGTGTGGTCTTACTATACAGGCATGGGCAAAGCTTAGTAAGGGCGGGGTTTCCAACCAACCCTGTCTTTTCGCTTCATAATACCTCACTCTTTGACTAGCGCCTAGCGATCTTTACAACATTGTCGGAAACCATAAAAGCAAAGATCGATAAAAGCTAATATCAATACCGGTTCTAATAATACAATGGAAAAAAAATTGTTACATACCAAACGAGAGAACTCAACCCAAAAGACTAGTCTGGTGGGTGAGAGAGCCCATTTGGTATATAAACCCCACAACAGTTGCCCATACAACCGATGTGGGACAAGTCTCATACCTTGCAATGGTATTAGTCCATAACAATCGACCCTCCTTAAGGGCCAACGTCCTCGTTGGTCACGGCCATGTTGGTCACGGCTGGCTCTTTCCAGGCCACCACTCCATGGGTCACCACTCCGAGCCTCGTTGGTCACGGCTGACTCTCTCCAGGCCACCACTCCGAGTTCTGGCTCTGATACCAATGTTACATACCAAACAAGAGAACTCAACCCAAAAGACTAGTCTGGTGGGTGAGAGAGCTCATTTGGTATATAAACCCCACATCAGTTGCCCATACAATCGATGTGGGACAAGTCTCATACCTTGCAATGGTATTAGACCATAACAAAAATAACTAAAAGTCAAAAAGCAAAAAAAAAAGATAAAAAATAAAACAAACACTATTCATAACAACTTTCAAGATTTGTTATTATATAAAATTTGGATTTTTCATAGTTTTACTCGAGTTTAATTTACGACGCAACTTTATCGTGATTTACGAATATACTATCACAGTCACAGGTGTTTATATTTTTATAGCTTTACTCCAGTATAATTAATGGCGTGACTACCACCACAACACCTGAGATGTTTTACTATTATATATAAAATATATAATTGCCAGATAAAATAAACTTTTTTGACACATCACACTTCCTATTTAACTAAGCCGGCCTACACAGACCAGACCATTGACCAGCCCAGACTACTCTTAAGGGCTAAGGCCCGTCTATATCAATGTTTTTATTTTTGTTTTTGTTTTTGTTTAGACAAGTTAAGAAAAAATAAAAAAAGTATAAACACTAGCGACCCATGATTTTTTTCACTGCTCCTCTCTTAATCCGATGCCCAAATTTTTGGTTTAGTTCAAGTCCGGTCACGCAGATAATAACTTACATTTACTACAGGTAGAAAACTAAGGTAGTGGTTGGTATGCAAGAGTGAGTGGCGAAATGGAACTGACTATTGCGAGAGAACGAAAAAAAATGTGTTTTGTTGGTCAAAGTAATGGACTCACCCATTACATATGGCATTACATTCCTCAAATTCATTTCATCCACCCCCATGCTTTTTTCATTCCACTACATGGGTCATCGCCGATTTCATTCCTTCGTCTTTTCTTGTCTACCAAATAACACAAGGTAATGATTTATTTCATTCCCACATGGTAACCAAACAAGGCTATGGAATGATAAGATCCATTCCATTCCTTTGTTCATTCTATTACTTTTTCCATTTCTTAAGATATGATATTATAGTTTTTAGGTAATCATGACCAAAAAATGTAAGATACCATTCAACAACCATTTAAAAAGAATAAATGAAGCACTTTTTGTTTGCTTTTTACTTGTTCTTAATATAAATTGATCTTTGTTTGCATTTTACTTGTTTTTAAAAAGAATAAATGTGAGGTAACAAAAAATGTAAGGTACTCAAATTTGTTTGCATTTTACTTATTTTTAATACAAATTGATCTTTTTTAAATGAGTTAAAGAAATTTGAAGGTTCTTGACATTCAAAAATCTCAGGAGTCAATTGAAAACGTCATATACACAAATGTCGTCAGTTAACCTCGTACTTTATATAGCAGTTAGTCCATACACCTATTTATAGTTGTTTTGTAATCCAATGATGGAAATGTTACTAAAGTTTACTATATTTAATTTCAAAAGAATATGCATTAAAAGTAATAACGGTATACTAGTTGATTCTGGAAAACCAAAGGTATTAACCCTTAAGTATAAAGTATTACAAGTCTTCACTTTTTTATTTCTAAAGAGTTGATTTTAATTTCTAAAGAATATGAATAAACCCTTAAGTATTACAACTCTTCACTTTTTTATATATCTTTCAAATAAATTCTTTTTATACATGTTAATAAACAAACAAAATCACAATTTTGGATCTTCTTGATGGTGGTGGTAGGGGTATGGGTGGAGGCATCGGAGTTTGTGCAAGTGTAGATGAAGAACATAATGAGGGGTATTTTAGCTATTTAACAAAAAAAATTAACAGTAAATTAGGCGGGGTTAATGGAGGTGGACTGTAATTGTTACAAAAGTAAAAATACTAGTATTGTTTTGACAATTTTTAAACTAAGAGACTCTAACGATTATTTTCAACAAACCACATGGATGAAATATGTAAGTAACTCTATTTATAAAGTCGTCGATAGTTTGTTGATGGAATAGTTTACTAGTATTTATTCAAATATTAGATAGTGATGATCAAGCCCAATTTTATTAAACCAAGCCCAGCCCAACCCAACCCAACCCAACCCAAAAAAATTAAACTAATTAAACCTAGGGCTGTAAACGAACCGAACGTTCAGCGAACAGTTAGTGAACCGTTCGGCGGGAAGTTCGTTTATGTTCGTTCGATTAGCTTAACGAACGAACACAAACAAAAAATTTCGTTTGGTTAGCTTAGCGAATGAACACGAACACAGGTCTCGTTCGTTCGACTGCGTTCGTGAACGTTCGGTAATATGTTCGTTTACATTCGTTCGTGTTCGTTTGATTATATAAAAAATAATAAATAATAAACCTTTTATCTAAACATATTGAAAACTTGAAACCCTATTTTTTCGAAGTTAGCTAAAATTTGGATATTCTAAGACATTTTTGGGGATAATTATGTCTAAATTAGTTAAACTTGATTCATCGTTTGGTGGTCTAGTGATTTATCATTTGATGTGGTTGTATTTAACTACTTATATCCAATGTTTAAGGATAACAATTTTTTTTTCAAGTTAAATGTTCGTTTGCGTTTGTTTTTATTTGGTTGCGTTCGTTTGTGTTCGAGACTAGTGTTCACGAACTGTTCGTGAACAACTGAATTTTCTTAACGAACGAATACGAACATAAACTTATGTTCGGCATGCGTTCGTGAACAGTTCATGAACATGTTAATTTCCTTAACGAACGAACACGAACATGGCCTTGTTCGTGTTCGTTCGGTTCGTTTACAGCCCTAATTAAACCCAATCAATCATTGTCTGGCTACTACAATCCCCCCCCCCCCAACCCCCAACCCAAAAAAAACCAGATACGCATGCACGACCCACTGACCAGTTCGACGACATCTTTTTTTCGTCGGAAATCCTGAATTCCGACCACCACCGGCCCGTTTTTCTCCGGAATTCTCCTATCAAACAAGTAAGGTATATTTTGTGATGGTTTTTATATTGTCTTATTGAATGTTTAGGAGAAATAGAGAGATGAGGAACTAGATAAGGGTTGATGTTTTTTTTTTTTATATTGTCTTATTGAATGTTTAGGAGAAATAGAGAGATGAGGAACTAGATAAGGGTTGATTTTTTTTTTAATTAGTGATTATGTAGTTTTATTTGAATATTTGTTTATTTGTGTTATTAGAATCAAGTAAAACCAGAGTTTGATTGTTTAGGAATTTCTCTCCCGATAATGTTTTGAATAGATTTAAAAAAAATGAAAACCCATAAAACACAACTTTAAATATGTTCGTAATGACGCTTAACTTGTTTTTGATGATTATATGAATTTTAATTTGATTTTGTTTTGTTTTACATGACCCGACCCGATCCAACCCGTTACGAATTGAATTTTTTTATATATAGTAGAGGCCTAAAATCCTAAAAAAAATTCGCACCCCTCGAAAAAATTTCCAAATCCATCCATCATTGTACTACTGATACGATAAAATTAGTCAAGATTCTAGAGCCATTTTATTCAAATATTATCAGGTATCAATACTGATCCGATCCAAATTAGTCAAGATTCTAAAGCCATGGAAATACACATTTCTTTTTCTTCACACGTTGATGCTCATTTTTTTTCATTTTTTGAAATGCAAATCGAAAGCAAGCCGCATGAGATTTTTTTTCCCTCGTAGAACAGGTTGCGTCACATAATTGAAAACCATTTACAAGAAACGAGGTTGACCCCACCTCGTAATCATTTGCAAGAACAATTGTTTTGACTCGATCACTAAAATCGGACCAAGGTATTGTATTTAACTACATATATATTTAACTTTACAACATATTGTAGAAAACCGCGTTGTGATGGAGTCGATAATTTATAGTGTTATACTCGTTTACTTTTTTTTTGAATGGCTAACATTGCACACCATGGGGATTGAACCGCTGACCTCTCCTATCCTAAGCTCTATCTAAACTCACCAACACCACTGGGCTATTCCCAAGTGGATTATATAAAACAATTAGTAATTGTTTATGTTTTTGTTAGGTTCTAAATTACATAAAACAATTAGTAATAACATGATATGATGTATGTAAGACCTGTTTTTTTAGAGTTAATTGCTTTTTTTCGTCATTACGGTTTGCTAAAAATAACCATTTCAGTTCAATAGTTAAAAAATTGTCAAAACAGAACCAATGGTTACATTTCGTATTAATTAGACCCATCCCTATTAACCACATCCATTTATTTTGTTAATAATTTGTGAAATTACCATAATACCATAATGCCCCATATTAGTATGAGTTATTTTATATATATATATATATATAGTGTGTGTGTGAGATTCAATGGAAAACACTAAAAAAGTGGGAAAATGTTAAATATATTATAAAATTAAATTTAAAATACTAAAAAATATTTATTTTTTCAAAATTTTTTTGGAGCTTTAACATATAAAGATGTATAGATGAGGTTCATTGGGGAACACTAAAAAAGTGGGGAACCAAGGAACACTGCATTTAACATGTTAAATATATCTTATAAAATCAACTTAACATGCTAAAAATCATTTTTCTAAATTTTTTTCGACGCTTTTCCTTATAAAAATGGGTAGAAGCTATTACAATAAAAAAACATTTTTGTTAAAAATAGCCTTTTTTAACTGTTTTCTAAACATTTTTATTTATATTTTTAGTTTTTGAATTTTTATTAAAAATGCTCTACATGTATTTATAAGGAAAAATGAGTTTTACCCCCATTTTTTTCACACCCCTAGATTAAGATATTAGAAAAGACTGTCGTAAAAAAATTCGAAGTGGTGTTTTTCAGCCCCTTACAACAGCAGTCGTAAAAAGCTGATGACATAAGCATAACGTCATTTTTTATAGCATTTACGACTGCCGTAAATGAAAAAAAAACTAGTTTTTATATTTTTTTTTTGGAAAAGTTGATTTCTTTTAGGATTTTTGGTAAAAAGAGTTTTTGAAAAAACCTTTCGTAAGGACGAGTTCTCTAAGTTCTCACAACTTCTATAAGTTTTCATTTTACCCTAACCCCCCCCCCCCACACACACATATATATATATATATATATATATATAGAGAGAGAGAGAGAAAGAAAGTGTACTGTGCAATTAGCCTTAACGTGCGATCATACGCGATGTGAATTTTGCATGTTATAATCCTCAAAAATGAAAACCCGCATGTACAACAGACATACAAATCACCCAAATCCGCATGTTATAAACATACCAAATCCACATGTTATAAACATACCAAATCCACATGTTATTAAATCCCAAATCCGCATGTTATAAACATGCGAAATCCGCGTGTTATATTGAGCATGTATGAACAAGAGCCGCATGTTGTAACCTAAATCCGCATGTTTTTCGGCCCCTTACGATATGAGCATGAAATGCGTATGGTGTAAATATTACGGCCTACCATATTAAGATAGATACATGTTCATAAGTTGAAAGTATGTAAGTAGGATAGTTGACTTTCTGAAAGTCAACAATATACGAATAACATGGTTAGGCTTTTGGACACAATTGTAAGAGTAGAGAAGTAATGTGTTATGTACTAGATGATTTATGTGATGTGTATGATGATAATTGAGTTGCGTGAATTTGAAACAAGATAACTTTTAGTCTATGATTATATATGTGGTATTTGGTTAATAAAAAGTCAAGCAATGTATGAATTGAAAGAAATGAATGTTAGTATGAATAAACATGTGTGCTAACCATAATGCGATTGTGAAGACATGAAAGGATAGAAATCACATTAGCATGGACTCAAGCACGAAAGGCTAACGGGTCAAGAGGATGCGAGGAAGCAAGGATGAATACGGACACTTAAAGTAAGTGATTCCCAAGCTCACTTCTTGTTATTTAAATGAAGTTATGTATACTTGTTTATTAGGAATCATATAATGATGGGTATGTAATGGTAGTATCAAGGTAAGTATGATGGAAATTGATTATATGTAGTAGATTACGTTTGAAACCATATGAAATAAGTAAACGGGTCACAAATACGAAAGTAATTAACCAAGTTGTGTAAATTGGATGTTGGGAAACGAGAATTAGAATAGGAATGATTTAGGGGCTTGGGAAAATGTCAATTCATGTTTCAGGACCCCAGGGTGCGCGAAAAGGGGTCAAAACGCTAAAAAGAACGAAATTCAGCGTCGGACCTGCAGGTCGCGTCGCTGAAGCCCCTGTAGGCTGTCGCCGACGCCATGCCCCTTTTCAGCTGACGCCTTAAGTTGTTGTCTAAGCGGGTACGACGCTGGAAACTAGTTTTTCATGTTTTTCTTTGTTTCCAAGGCCCCGTTAAGCTTCCTAAGGGTACCCCAAGCCTACTATAAAGTTCTGTGGGGTACAAGTAAGGACGGCACCCGTACGGGAGCTTGCACGAAGATGTATCATGTATGTTGATGCGTGTAAATATAGATTTCATTATGTATGTGACTGATTCTCATAGGAATGATTGTACTTGGATGTAACACACGTGTTAATGGACGAAACTAGTACATAAACATGTTTATATACGGAAAATGGTGTGCCTGACAAAGTATGGTGTTTGAAAGAAATTAATGAATTTGATTGTATGTGTGTATATAAATAAGAATTTATAGTGAGTGTATGTAGTACGAACTTATAAGTGTATACGTGTGTATGGGAAACGTAAGTATGTGCCCTGATATATGAACGTGTACGCATGCGATGTAATCTGATGGATGTAGATTAATAGAATTTGTTTATGTGAAGTTGTGGCTTTTCAATATGTTTAAGGGTACAAGTTGCTAATCATGCTATCATTGAGAATGAAATGAAAAAGTGCAGATATGATAACGTTGGGTCCAAGTGAGTTGATGTCGGGAAGTAGCGGATGAGTTTGGAAGGATGATCCAACAAGATATATTGCGTCGTTAGAATGCAATATGGTCCTTTACCTATATGTTTATAATATAAGTATGATGTCAAAGTATGATGTCACCATATACTAATGTGTTGGTTGTTTATGGTGACAACAGGTTACATGGATCATTACCATTTATCAAGAAGAACAAGCGGGCGAAGATCGAGTTATAGTATATGGATTGTACAGAAGGGTGGTCACTTAGTTTGTTTTCACATGTTATATTTGGTATATTAATTAAAGATGAATGATGTAATTCTTTTAAAGGATTCGTTTTAAATGGTTTTCAAGTATGTTAGAACATTTATAATGAAAGAAATTTTGAGGTCCGTATTTCTGCTACGACTTTTGGTTAAAACGTATTAGGGTCTAACATGTATGCTACATGAAAGTACTTCAATGATATTATATTATATTATACTATCTATTAAAGATTGAACGATTGAACAATTTAAATAGTTATTATACGCCGTTAACGTTGTTGAGACGCGTTTTCTAGGTTTTTGTTCTAAGCCATGGAGATACACTGTTATAGGGCTAGCTTTCAGACGTGTTGGTGGGTTTTTATTGGGGTGTTCTATTTCCACACCCCTATAATCTTATTTTCACATCCCTATATCTATACGGGCCGTATAAACTGATACGGGCCGTATAGAATATTTATGCGCAGAATTTAATGCGGTGGAATGTTTTTTTTGTTTTTATATGTATACGGGACGTATAGTTATATACTGGCCGTATACATATTTGCATAATTTTGTTTCGAAGGTTTGCCAAGGGTTTTTAGTTTTGAAAACGGTATACGGGCCGTATAATGTTATACGGCCCGTATAGCCCGTATAGAAAAGTTAACTTTTTTGTTGCAATCAGGAAACCGTTTAATAAATTTTGTAATTTAAAATAGTGTTGTATATATCGTATTATGTTACGAGTTTGTAGTTAAACGTATTTATTTTGTTTAATAAGTTTCCTCTTTGTAAAACGATAAATATGTATAGAAAAGTTAATTTTTTGTTGCAATCGGAAAACCGTTTAATAAGTTTTGTAAATTTTAAAATAGTGTTGTATATATCAGATTATGTTGCGAGTTTGTAGTTAAACATATTTCTTATTTTTAATAGGTTTCCACTTTGTAAAACGATAAATATGTATGTATAGAAAAGTTAATTTTTTGTTGCAATCGGGAAACCGTTTAATAAGTTTTGTAAATTTTAAAATAGTATTGTATATATCGGATTATGTTACGAGTTTGTAGTTAAACGCACTTATAATGTTTAGTAAGTTTCCACTTTGAAAAACAATAAATATGTGATATGATTATGATAAACTACGACAACAATTATCAAACAAACAACATAACATCTAAACATAAGATTAATATTTAGAATGTTTTACATCTAAAACAAACAAAAAGATAAAGTTTTAAAATGTTTCAAACGTAAACTAACAAAAAAAAATACAATAAGCAGCTACGGCAGTGGTGGTGGTGGTGCAGCGCCAGCTCGTGGAGGTAGGGACACGCCAGAATGCATAGCCACAATCGCCTCGACCATCCACTGTACATCCCCTCTCACTGCAGCTAAATCCCGTCTGACTGCAGCTAAATCCCCTCTGACTGCAGCTACATCCGACTCGATCTGAACGAGTCTCTCCTCCACCTGAACGACTCTCTGCTCCACCCCCGGTGGAGGCATCACACGATGTCTCACGCTCCGTCGCACGTACGGGCGATCACCCTGTAAATCCGCCGAAGCTACCTGTGATCGATCGTCAGTATGATCGCCTCCCTCGCCCTCGCCTCGCTATCCCTCTCCCTCGCCCTCGCCTCCCTCTCCATCGCCTCCCTCCCCCTCGCCTCCCTCTCCACGGGGTCCCTCACCCACACCATACGCCCAAACCAGCCGCCCACCATCTTCCTCGCGAGCCAAACCCATCGATTGGGTTGTGTCCCTCCCAACCCTGTCAAGTTGGAGTGTCAGAGTCATATCACTTGCCACCTGCGGGGACAAGAGGCGACAGAAATACTTCGCCAGACGGGTGACGAAGGCCCCACAACTGATGTGGCTAGAGGTACGCTTAAAAGCGTACTCGGCGAGATATGCGGCCAACTTGTACGCCAAGTTGGCCCCCCCGCCGGTAAGTAAGTCGTGCAAGTAGAATAGGTCAGTTTGGGTGACCCATTCCCTGCTATCATGACGACCGGCGATTGTCACGGCGATACACCGATGTAGGTATCGGTGTAACGGGTCGTAAAGATCAGTCGCCCGTGCCTTCGGGGATCGCTGGTGCGGTTTCGCGAACTCCCCGAACCCAATAGTGCCCCACTAAGGCCACAACACGTCACTGGACGTGGTGACGTGCACATCATAAAATGCCTGGGACACTGAGTACCCCTGTGAGTACAGACCCAAGGCAACGGCGAACTGAGGAAGTGTCGTCCTCTTAGGGCTGCCGCAAATAGTAAAAGCTACGGCGTCTGTCGTCAAAAAATGCTGAAAACCCCCACCCTGGGTGTCCGTAAATGAAAACGCAGATAAAAACTCTAAAGAAATCTCCCTGTGGGCCCGCTCTGCGGCGACATGAAAAAAGTGGTCCCACGGGGAGTTAACTGCCATGAACTCCCGAACCCGACCGATCGCTCCAATATCGGTCAAAAACTGAATATCAATGGTCCGAGGTGCATCCAGCACCATCTCTCGTAATCTGCCCAAAACCCTATAGGCAACCGTACCTCGGGGGATATCTCTAATAAACTGCCCCGTCTCAATAAAATCGGGCACAATCTCCTCCTCCTGTCCACGTCCACGTCCTCATCCGCGTCCACGGCCACGACCCTGACCTCGACCTCTACGGGCCGCACCAGCTGCAGATGACTCAGCCATATCGTCTGTAAAAATAACAATTACCACTTAGCAATCACGATTAGCGTTAACGTAAAAAATACGATTAGAGTTAACGTATTATACGACTACTGTTCTTGTATACGCTCATTTACGCACTGTACATATCATATACGCTCTGTACACATCAAGTATAGGTTTCGTATACTCACGTGTTATACATGTCGTACACGATCCGTATACATGAAGTATACGATCGTACGTGCAAGTATTATACGCACGTATACGCTACGTACACCTCATATATACGTTTCCTATACGCACGTATTATACGTCGCGGGTACGCAAAAAATATAACAAATTGGGAATATAATATAAGTTCATACGATCGTATACAGCTTGAATATTCAACAAGTATACGATCGTATATAGGTTGAATATTCAAACTTTATACGAGCGTATATAGTGTATACGATCGTATACCGTTTGAATATTCATCTGATATACGAGTGTATATAGTGTATACGCTCGTATAACATTTGAATGTTCAAGTGTATACGATCGTATAAATTATATACGACCGTATACACTTAAATAATCAGTTACAAATTTCAGTTTCAATTTTTTTTTTCAAATTCAATTATACAATCGTAATCGTTACGCCTATCTACGCTATTCGATCCTTTACTATACAAGACCATAATCTAACATGTTACGGAATTTGAAAGTTTACTTTACGAAAACATACCGTATAGGAAGAACGAGAAGAAAACGCCAAAAACGCCGAAGAACGCTATCCAAGAACGTTCCGAGAGAAAACCGAGATAATTTTTGGCGGAATGTTGAGGCCGTATGGTGGAAATGAGGTCGTATAAAGCTTATACGATGTTTTTTCCTTTGTATACGGGCCGTATAAAAGTATACGACCCGTATATAATAATTTAATTTTTTAAATTCAGTCGTATACTTAATATACGATCAATGTATACGAGGCGTATACTTTTATACGGCCCGTATACAATTAAGTATTTTTCATTTTTTTTTCAATTACTATATGCGGAACTGACGAAGATACGGTCGGTATGCATTAACGTTGATTCGTTTAAACGTTTTTTCAAGTTCAATTTCAACAAGTTGCCAAAACATTTATATAACGTGTATGTTTATCATTACAAATTGTCAAAACATGCAAATTGATTCGTTTAAACGTTTTTTCATGTTCAATTTCAACAAGTTGCCAAAACATTTATATAACGTGTATGTTTATCATTACAAATTGTCAAAACATGCAAATAACATTTTATATTCATAGGGCACCTAAATCCACGTAATCCCTGGTCCTGTATTCATCAACGATCGTATTATATTGGTCAATACGTTCCTTGTAATAGTGATACCAACTTTCTGCTGGCGTATTCCGTGTCGCTTGTCGCCAGTATCCTGATGGGGTTGGCATTGTATATTCCCCTTCTAATCTGACGTGAATAAAATGGTTCCTGTGTACATGTACAAGCGCGACTGTTCGATGAGGAATACTTTCTTCGGCTGTTCTGAACATGGGAAAAAATGAATCACAACCAAGGTCACTTAATAAGAGACAAATGACATTCCACCGGTTTGCTATCAGAAGCCCTGTGAATGGCATTTATAGCCACTTGTGTTCAGGTGCTCCGTCTATACGGTTGGACCAAACTAATGAGTCCAGAAATTGTTGATACTGAGGTCCATTTATCTTTTTCCATAATTCGTGGAACCGGTTGCACTCATCATGAAGCTGCTCCCGTATGAACGACCACTGCCACTCTTTAAGCGATAAGCCGACCGCTATAGACCGAAACCCACAATTACCATCACCCTGCACATTTTGTATGTGACTGAGGTGTGGATAGAAGCAAGGTGGAATGAACTTTTTGAAGTGCATGAACATATTAACTTGTCCGACAGGCAGCAAAGGTAAGTCTGGTTGCTCTTCCTTTGATTTTGCGACCTTCTTTTTCGTTTTCGAATTCTTAGCGCCTTTCGCAATCTCGCCGAAGAACATAGGTGTTTCAGTACAATAACTTTGTGACTCGAAAAACGAGATGTGCCTGGTAGGTTCGATCTTTGACTCTTGTGTGCCAAACCCATCGGGTGAATCACTATACTGGTCCTGCGTTGTAAAAAAGTTGTGTCTTGAAGGCTCCGTAAACGAATCATCCTTCCTTTGTTGCTGAGCTTTTAAAGTTGGACGACCCCGTGTGTTTTTTTGCACAACTGGTTGTTTGAGCTTCGTCTTATTGAGTTGTACCAACTCCTTCATCTTTTGAATCAGGTTTTTCTTGAGTTCTCTCGGCTGGGCACTTAAATGATGTTTGAGAAGCGCAAGTTCGCCGTCTAATTCGAAAGAGTCCACCTGTAACACCCCGAAAACGAGTTTGGTAATCAAACCACGTTAATACTAAAGGACGGGTAAAATACAGTTAGTGGTAAAACTTACCCGGTAAATTTTAGGATTTTAAATAAATAAATCCAATATTTATTAAAAGAATGGGAAATACGTTGAGAGAGCAAAGTATATAAAAGGTCCGATATTTAACGGGACTTAAAATAAAACGGGTTTTGAACAAGATAAATAACTAGGAAATAAATAACCTAGTACAAGTCTTGTAATTAAGTGAAAGAACAAAATTATTCAAGTTATAAACCAAACAAAAGTTGAGGGGCCTATGTTGTTAAAAATTGAAACTTAATAACATAAAACAAAATTTAAAATTCACCAAACACCCACTTTGGGGGTGTCTGGTCGATCAAAGAAGCAAGGGGGCGACAGGGGTTTTCTTCAAACCCTAAAATCCTCACAAAATTCACAAATTGAAGCCTCTAATCAAGTCTAAATCGAATCTCAAGTACAGATTCATGATCACCTAGTTGAAAGGATCATAAGGTATATAAATTGTGATGTTTTGATTCATCTGGAATTCTAGGTTAATTGTGAGAAACTGAAATTGAGCTTAAATATGTCATGCATGGATGAATCTTGAAGTAGTATGATGTCTAGGAGTAAACCCTAGTCAATAACTAGTTGAACTAGTGTTGAAATTATAAAGCTCATGATCATCCATTATGGGTGTTTAATGGGTTTTGTAGAAACATGATGAACACTAGATTCATGATTGTCAAACTAGTGTTATTTGAACTCTATGAAGTTAATCTTGACATATAACCATGAATTGGATGATTATCTAGTAAAAGATGTTAAAATTGGCAAGACAGGTAGCCATAAGTTTGATTGTTAAATTTTATAAAAGAATGCTCACTAGGTGTTTGACATAATGCCTAAGAGAAAGCTAAATGTTGGAATTTCGAATAAAATGCGCATTTGTATAATATGACAATTTATATAAAATGTGAATTGATAAGGGTTATAAACATCATGTTGAATTAGACTTAATTGTGTAAATCATGTGATCAAAAGTAATTAACTTTTGATAAGTTGAATTAATAAATAATGAGGTCGAATGGTAGTTTTGACATAGAAAACACGTAAGGTGGAATAGTCGTGATTATTAATGACTAATCTAACCACCTTTGACTGATGACGATAGTTTGACACTTAACGAGCAAGGTGGAGGCTTGGGAAGAAACAGGTCAAACGAATCAAGAAGGAAAAGAAAAGCGTAGCTTGGATATGAGGTAAGTATATCTTACACTAGTCATATATTTCAGAATATCCTTTTGTCGTGTTACGAAAAAGATAATTATGACGTAAGCCATAGTAGGCCAAAAAGTGTTAAGAAATGGAATTATAAGTAAAGTGACCGCACGGTGTAAATCGGAGCGAGTCATATATACGAGGTGGTAATAAATGTCATCTCGCTAATATAATCGGTCAATTTGGCCAAACGGGTCAAAAGGTGTAGACATCACCTTTTGACAATATCGACTAATGATTTTTGTCGAGTTATATGCTTACAGGAATAGATATCCAATGGGTACTCACATCTTTCTTAATTAGCGATTTCAAAGCAAGGTATTAAAAATGGGTTAAAAAGTTGATCCGAGTCAGGTATGTATAATAGATCAACTCATCATTTAGAACTTGAAGTTCTATGAGAGTTAGGTAAAGTAAAAAGGGAAATTCGGTTACCTTAAAAGGTAAACCGAAGGATTTAAATTATAGACAGAGTGTTTTGAAAACAAGATTTGGTTAAAAAAATGAGATTTTGGGTGTGCATGGCTTAAGCAGGCCCTTCGTCGTAAAAGAAGAGTTAAAAATGACCAAAACGCCCTTATAAGTGAAATTAAGCAAGCAACCATTAGAAGTCACTTGAAAACGAGTTTTATAATCAAGTCAATACTTTGAATAAGTATGAAAAGCGAAAGATGTAAAATATTGGTCAAATGACTCTATAAAGAGTCTTTGCCGTAAAATAATAATTTGAAGGGTAAAATTTGTAATATATAAATCACCACATTGAATCCACCACAAATATAGTTGTGGTGGGAGGTCATTTGATAAGAAATGTGGACATATGTATTTAGAAACGAATGAAAGCGATTGGTGCTTAAAATATGCTTAAATACCCTTAACGGGTCAAAATAAGCATATGAGTGAAAATGGGATTAAGAAGGTATATGAACCTGTAATTGGAACCTAATATGTTAAACATCATTGAATTTAATAGGTTTATGAGAAATAAGGGTCAAACAAACTTGTTTGTTGGATAAAAAAATCGAACGGGTCAAAATTTGGTAAAAAGGGTAATAAGCCTAAGACTTAAAAGTCTTAAATTTTGTTAATCCGGATGTTGGATTTTAAATCCATATGGTGGAGAATCAAATTACAAACACGTAGGAAGAAACGGTAGGTCAAACGGACAAGCGGATTGAAAGATACGAAAGTTTTCGTGTCAAAAACGACAAAATGGAAGAATATGATACAGGGGCCATCGTAACTTACGGTGCCCACCGTAAGTTACGGTGGGGCTGAAACCTTTACGCCAGTTCTCTACTGACTTACGGTGGAATCATATCAAAACAGGGGCTACCGTAAATTACGGTATCCACCGTAATTTACGGTGGACCCTGTACACAAATATATTTTTAATCAGTTTTGTTTCCCGGACTCGTTTAGATACGTTTTAAACCCCGTATGACTAAAGCATTTCATGTTTATGAAATGTAGGTACTCTTTGGATGCCGGAAGACGATCAAGCTCAACGAAGAACCGAACACGATAAAGATACATGCTTCCGCACATTGCATCGTCATAAATTTTAAACGACGAATCTGATCACGTTATGTCGAATAACTTTTGATTTGCGAAAAAGTTTTAATAAATCCATATTTTTATAGTATGTGTAGTCTTAACTACACATCTAATTGTTGGTATTTACATGTAAAACCGTTAAATAGAAACTAGGGTGTTACAAGTTGGTATCAGAGCCCTGGTTTAAGAGATTCAAGTATGGTGGGAAAACTATGCTTGGACTTAAACCTTATGCTCTTAATAAAGATTGGTGTTCGGTTCGATGCTTGATCGCAAATCCGGTAAGTGCATGTATGTTAATCGTTTAGCGTATTAAAGTGCTGTAAACAACACATAGGGTTATCGTGTAATACACGTTACCCTAATTAAATGATAGATATAGCTAACAAAATTCCGTGCGTTGACACCCATAGTAGAAAAGCCTTGTATTATGATACGGGCATTTCGTAAAGTTGACATTACTAACTTTTGTGAATGTCTTGATTGAAGGACACTTGCATTTACAGATGATAAGAGTTAAACAAATTAAGGATATGATAGAAGAACGGTCCGAAGTATGACAAGAGGAGCATGCTCACCAAGGGCTAAATCGCGTAACGACCGCGAACAAGGTTAATGGCAGGGAACGCCCGACGGGGCAAGCATTACCAGGTGCACACTTTTAAATATAATTGCATAAATAGCAATATGCAATAAGCAAGTAGAGAATGATTGTTGCATAAGTAAATTAGAAACTTGGAAAAACCTGAATAGAAATACATATTCAGGATATTATTTCCAAGAAAACTAAATAGAGGCATTACTTACATAGGGCGTGATGTGAAAACTATAAAAGGGTCGTGTATGTCATGTGTTAATCGCTTACTCTGGCCAAGTAAGTAGTGGCATATGATACCATGAGTTTCTTATAGTGGACACTGATGCGTGTGAAGTGTTATATATATTAGGTGTATATTTTAAGCCCCTTTAACACTTATTTTTAGCCAAGTTTTAAATTCATAAAACACGATATTTTACTAACACTAAACACACATATGGGCAAGTGCACCCATCGTGAACGTAGTATAGTGTTGGCAAGATACCGAGGTCGTCCAAGGACACAAGAGCTTTTAATACCGGTTTATCCTCAACGTCTAATCAAAATAAAAAGTTTAGAAAAATGTTTTAAACTAAGAAAAATAAAATCTAACTAAAAATGCTGAAAAATAAAATAAAAAGAAAAACAGATAGACAAGATGAATCACTTGGTTCCGACTCGTATCTAGTGTAACCTTTGATTATTTCCGCACTTTTGCACTATTTTAAGAGATTATCTTAGTTATTGTAGTAGGCCCCTCTTTTGAAGGTGACGTTACCCTCACCCCAGTAGTTTGAGTCAGCAAGGATACAATCCTAAAAGGGTGGATTATTGGAAGATAATTAATTAAGTTATTAATGCAAATTATGGTAGGCCCCTCTTTTGGAGGTGACGTTACCCTCGACTAAGTAGTCTGAGTCAGCAGGGATACAGTCCTAAATAGCCGGGTTATAGTATTAATAGTAGTTAACTTATGAGGGGATCAAAGAGTTTGGACCCCCGCCACCCAATACCGTTAAGTATTGAAGGAGGTCCTACTAAATTTGACCCAGGTCCATTGCAGGACCTCTAAACGCTGAACAATGGCAAGACCTTTACCAAACCGTTCCCTTAACCCCCGACCAGGTAGCCAACATACCTCCATATAGACCGTGGAGATATGAATGGTGAAAATCTTTTATTTTATATAGACAGTAAAATAATGCCAAGACACCACGGATAAACGATAAGGAAAGATCACCTTCAACATAAGCAACTAGTTATTAAAGTCATTAATACAAAACCAAGTAAAAAGTGCAAAAGATTAGAAATAAAAAGTATTACACTAGACACTTTGTCTTCACCAAGTGATGTAAGAGACTTAGGCAAACATGGCCTTGATTGTCAAGAACTCTTACGATCAATCTTGGATCCCGAGACGACTCACACACTCTACGATGGACAATGGACAATGGATGATGGTGGTGGATGATGGTGTTATGGTGGTGGTGGGTGGTGGGTGAAGTGTGAGAGAGGTGGTGTGCCAAGGGATGGTTTGAGCTTAAGCCAAGCACTCCTATTTATAGGCTGAACAGAAGCTCGGGCACGGCCCCGTGTCCAGTGGGCACGGCCCCGTGTCCACATCCTTCTCTTTCTTCATTTAATGCAGCTTTGTCTTATTAGTTGACCACGCCCCCGTGTCCGCTGAGCACGACCCCGTGTGCAGAAGAATCTTTGTACTATGAAGATTTGCCTGGATTGTGCGAATCTTATAGTTGACCACGGCCCCGTGTCCGCTGAGCACGGCCCCGTGGTGGGCAATAGAAGCTTCTACCACTTTGTCTTTTCTGCTGACACTTGGGCACGCCCCCGTGCTGGCTGAGCACGGGGCGTGTTCAGTCCTCTGTTGCCTTGTTTTGCTTGGGAATATGCTGTCGTGGGGTCGGGCATGTCACGTCTTGTTCCTTTTCTTGTATTTATGTTAGATTTTGGTGTCTTTTTGCTTCTTTTGTTAATTTGAGCTCATTTAATCCTGAAAATACAAAAGGAAGACAAAAGCACACTTTTTCCAACATTAGTACTAAAAAGGGGTTAGTTTTGTGCCACAATTGATGAAATTTATATGTTGCATTTTGAACACATCAAATACCCCCACACTTGAATCTTTGCTTGTCCTCAAGCAAAAATCTTTAATATGTGGCTATTACACTCCCAAATGGAATGGGTAGAAAAGAAGGTTTTGGGCTTGTCGTAGAGTGTCGGGATTTCCAAGATTTTTTATTTAGTTTTATTTTTATTTATTTACAATCATATTCGTCATGATTTATTTAAAACTTTTCATAAGATAAATTACTTATTAGGGCATAACATGCCTTTGTAAAATTCTATTTATATACAAGTTCACATACCTCACGGGGATCACTCAACACTCGGCCGAAAATGTATTTGTGGATCACTCGAGAGCAGCATGGAACTTACTCCTACCATAGGCTTGCCAAGCGATCAATCCTCCTCCTTTTTAACTTATATACCTTTGTAAATATCAAGATGACTTTGTGGGTGAAGGGTTAGGCTTGGGTTAAAGGTAGGTGGTTGGGTTAAAGGTTAGTGGTTAGTAGAAAAAGGCGAAAAGCGTAACAAGTGTCGGTTTTCGTAAGACTTTCTATTTTTGTAACTTTTATTTTTTATGAAGCTATTATTCAAACAAAGTTATTTTTGATGAACTTGTTTGTTTATTTTCTTTTGCTTCATCATCAACACACATTTTTTTTTAATAGTCATACGAAAAACCGAACTTGTTACTAAAATAAAGGGTTAAAAATAAAAAGGTTTTGGTGGGTAAAAGGGTGTTTGGTTTGGGTTATGAAATGAAAAGGTTTAGGCTCAAATGGGCTAACTAGGGGGATTTTGGGTAGGTGGTAAAAAAAAAAAGAAAAATAATGGTGTAGAAAAAAGAAGGGTTAGTCCTAATGCCTCCATCATTTACTTACTCGGGTTTAAGTTGGTAAGGACCGGGAATGTATCGTAATGGCAAGTTCTAGAGTCGTAAGAACCAAGCGGTTATTCACACAAGAAACGAAAATGAGCATTTAGTCAAATGATATGTAAGTGTTTGCTCAATAAAGACTCAAAACTCACTTTTGTGGGAATGAGTTTTTATGTGATCAAGTATATATAATCAAATTTTAACTAAGCTTGTCATGCCTTTTCATAATTTTCTTATGTTGGTTCTTTTTATCACGACGCTATCGGTTGTAAATTCGTAAAAATATAACCTTTTTTGAACTTGAATTTCCCGAGTTAAACCTAGACAAGTAAAAAAATGAAAATTTTTTGAAAAAATTTGGGGTGATTAGCGGTTCCAATAGAGTTTTGTGTAAGGCTTGTATTTAGGACTTGCAAGATTCAAGGTTTTAGCATCCCCCCCACACTTAAATTACACATTGTCCTCAATGTGTCCCAAAAATAAGTTTTTAGGTTGATTGAATGTGTAAAAAGCAAAAATTTTGTGTTACTGGGCGCTGAACACGGCCCCGTGTTGTCCGGGCACGGCCCCGTGTTCAAGTGCCAGTAACAAAATTAAAACAAGAGAAACAGAAGCCTGGACACGGGGGCGTGTTGGGTGAACACGGCCCGTGTCCAGTTACCTGAACTGGGTCTTTTTCTGCAGACTGTGCAGCACGGGGCCGTGTTGGGCGGACATGGCCCGTGCCGAGCTTACTGTAAACGAAGAAATTTGTCGGACGGTTCTGTTTTCCTGCATGGGGTGCTGGTTCAAGTTTCCCTTGTATCCTTTGCCATCTCAAGTGTGTTTTATTCCTGAAAATTAAAACTAACTAGAAAACATAAAAATTAATCTAAACAAAACTAAGGATAGTTCCGCGGAATGCCTCCGTGGTGCGCCACGTTTATAAGGGTCCTTGGCTAGACCCAAAGCCTGGTCATATGTTACCCAAGTGGGATGTATTGCATCCCATGTTACACCGTCGGAGAGCGTCATCCAAGCTTGAGTCTATGACCTTCATGTAGTTGACCGGGTCTTCGTCCTCTACTCTTTTTCCACATTCAAACTTCACTTCCTTGTCCCCAAACTTCAATGTTAACGTTCCGTCATTCATATCCACCACCACTTGGGCGGTGGCTAGAAATGGCCTTCCAAGGATGAGAGGGACATCGGTGTTTTCCTCCATGTCTAGGATGACAAAGTCGGTTGGGAAAACGAAGTTGTCAACTTTTACCAATAGATTTTCAGCGACACCTTGTGGGAATTTGACGGATCTGTCGGCGAGTTGTATGCTCATCTTTGTAGGGCTTGTTGTTCCTAGGCCGAGTCGTTTGAACATCGATGTGGGCATGAGGTTAATGCTAGCCCCAAGATCGGCTAATGCATTACGAACGGGGGATTCCCCAATCGAGCGAGGAATTGTGAAGC
This sequence comes from Helianthus tuberosus, assembly GCA_030545235.1. Classification (NCBI taxonomy): domain Eukaryota; kingdom Viridiplantae; phylum Streptophyta; class Magnoliopsida; order Asterales; family Asteraceae; genus Helianthus; species Helianthus tuberosus. Next base: position 163,777,087 of record CM060450.1, read on the forward strand.
TTCCGGGGTCGATTTTCTTTTGTGGAAGTTTGTTGAGTACTAAGGCGGAGCATTCTTTGCCTAAGTTAACTAATTGCAATGATTCAATTTTCCTTTTGTTAGTGAGGAAATCACTCATGAATTTTGTATATTTAGGCATTTAGGTTAGGACCTCAATAAAAGGAATATTAACATGCAATTGTTTTAGTAAATTTTCGAACTTTGCGAATTGCTCATCGGTCTTTTGACGATTTAACCTACCGGGGTACGAAATTGGAGGAGTCTTGGTGGGCTCTTGATTTGGTGGATAAGCCTTTTCTGGTTTAGGTGTGGGTGAAGTCGTGCTTTGGCTGGGTTGACTTCCTTCAACCGGTGGTAGCGGGACATCCTCGGGACCCACGGTTTGGTTTCTTAATGTGATGAGGTGTACTTGTGCCTTTGGGTTGGTTTCGGTATTACTAGGTAACGCGCCTTGTGGTCTCTCGGAGAAATTTTGAGCTAGTTGATTTAATTGTTTTTCAACGTTTTGAATGCTAGCTTGTTGATTTCTAAAATTCGATTCCAATTGTTGAAATTGATCCGAGTTTTTCTTTTCGGTGTCGGAGATGAGGCGAGATATAGTATCTTCAAGCCTTTCTCGTCCACCTTGTTGTTGAGAAAAATTTTGTGGTTGTTGAAAGTTAGTTCGTTGGCTTTGTTGGTTACTACTATTGCCGGGATCTCTCCAACCAAGATTAGGGTGGTTACGCCATCCTTGGTTGTAGGTACCCGTTGGTGGACCCGACGGCCTAGGTCTGTTATCAATGTAGTTTACCGTTTCTGTTTGTTCATCTAATTCTTTCATACAACTCCAATTCTTTCATACTTGTTGCCATACGACAAGACCGTGATGAGGACACTTTCTTAGTAGCTCCTTGAACCTTTCCCAAGTTTCATATAAGGATTCCCCATCCTCTTGTGAATATGTATTAATTTCAGTCATTAATTTAGCCGTTTTAGCCGGAGGGAAATACTTATATAGAAACTTTTGGGCTAGTTCATCCCAGGTGTTTACCGAGCCAACTGGGAGGGTGTTAAGCCAAGCCTTAGCTCGGTCTTTTAGTGAAAATGGAAACATTCGAATGCGGATGGCGTCATTTGATGCTCCATTGATCCGAAAGGTATCACATATTTCTAAGAAATTAGTAATATGTAGATGAGGATCCTCGTCCGCAAGCCCATGGAAGGTTGCGGAGTTTTGAAGCATTTGTATCAAATGTGGCCGAAGTTCGAAGTTATTGGCTTCGACATTCGGTGCATTGATAGCGGCGCCGAGATTACCTACGGTGGGCCGTAGGTAATCCATGAGAGTACGTTGGTCCGCCATTGGAAGTGGGCCCCCCGAAACTTTCTCTTGATTTTTAGCTTTAAGTCTTTTTCTGAGAAAGCGTTCGGGTTCTTCTAGAGGTTCTTTTATGTCTCTACTAGAACTGGAGCTCATGCACTACGTAGGAGGTTCAAATGTGGCACCTGGGTTCCAAGTCCTGCAATAAGAACAGAAAAGAACGTTGGTCAGAATGTTCACCACGGCCCCGTGCTCAGTGGACACGGCCCGTGGTCAGAGGTACAATAATTGTTTTCCGGATCCCTGTTACTGGGAGTTGGACACGGCCCCGTGTTGTACCGACACGGCCCCGTGCTCAGCTCTCTGTAACTCAGAAAATAAAAACTGCCAGTGATGATGCTGGGCACGGCCCGTGTCCGACCAGGCACGGCCCGTGCTGAGCTCAGCAGAAACAGAAAAACTAAAAAAAAATCCTAAAAAAAATGAAAAATAAGAAAAACGATTAGGTCGTTGATTCCTAACTTTCTTAAAATCCTTATGTCCCCGGCAACGGCGCCAAAAACTTGATGCGTGTGAAGTGTTATATATATTAGGTGTATATTTTAAGCCCCTTTAACACTTATTTTTAGCCAAGTTTTAAATTTATAAAACACGATATTTTACTAACACTAAACACACATATGGGCAAGTGCACCCATCGTGAGCGTAGTATAGTGTTGGCAAGATACCGAGGTCGTCCAAGGACACAAAAGCTTTTAATACCGGTTTATCCTCAACGTCTAATCAAAATAAAAAGTTTAGAAAAATGTTTTAAACTAAGAAAAATAAAATCTAACTAAAAATGCTGAAAAATAAAATAAAAAGAAAAACAGATAGACAAGATGAATCACTTGGTTCTGACTCGTATCCAGTGTAACCTTTGATTATTTCCGCACTTTTGCACTATTTTAAGAGATTATCTTAGTTATTGTAGTAGGCCCCTCTTTTGAAGGTGACGTTACCCTCACCCCAGTAGTTTGAGTTAGCAAGGATACAATCCTAAAAGGGTGGATTATTGGAAGATAATTAATTAAGTTATTAATGCAAATTATGGTAGGCCCCTCTTTTGGAGGTGACGTTACCCTCGACTAAGTAGTCTGAGTCAGCAGGGATACAATCCTAAATAGCCGGGTTATAGTATTAATAGTAGTTAACTTATGAGGGGATCAAAGAGTTTGGACCCCCGCCATCCAATACCGTTAAGTATTGAAGGAGGTCCTACTAAATTTGACCCAGGTCCATTGCAGGACCTCTAAACGCTGAACAATGGCAAGACCTTTACCAAACCGTTCCCTTAACCCCCGACCAGGTAGCCAACATACCTCCATATAGACCGTGGAGATATGAATGGTGAAAATCTTTTATTTTATATAGACAGTAAAATAATGCCAAGACACCACGGATAAACGATAAGGAAAGATCACCTTCAACATAAGCAACTAGTTATTAAAGTCATTAATACAAAACCAAGTAAAAAGTGCAAAAGATTAGAAATAAAAAGTATTACACTAGACACTTTGTCTTCACCAAGTGATGTAAGAGACTTAGGCAAACATGGCCTTGATTGTCAAGAACTCTTACGATCAATCTTGGATCCCGAGACGACTCACACACTCTACGATGGACAATGGACAATGGATGATGGTGGTGGATGATGGTGTTATGGTGGTGGTGGGTGGTGGGTGAAGTGTGAGAGAGGTGGTGTGCCAAGGGATGGTTTGAGCTTAAGCCAAGCACTCCTATTTATAGGCTGAACAGAAGCTCGGGCACGGCCCCGTGTCCAGTGGGCACGGCCCTGTGTCCACATCCTTCTCTTTCTTCATTTAATGCAGCTTTGTCTTATTAGTTGACCACGCCCCCGTGTCCGCTGAGCACGACCCCGTGTGCAGAAGAATCTTTGTACTATGAAGATTTGCCTGGATTGTGCGAATCTTATAGTTGACCACGGCCCCGTGTCCGCTGAGCATGGCCCCGTGGTGGGCAATAGAAGCTTCTACCACTTTGTCTTTTCTGCTGACACTTGGGCACGCCCCCGTGCTGGCTGAGCACGGGGCGTGTTCAGTCCTCTGTTGCCTTGTTTTGCTTGGGAATATGCTGTCGTGGGGTCGAGCATGTCACGTCTTGTTCCTTTTCTTGTATTTATGTTAGATTTTGGTGTCTTTTTGCTTCTTTTGTTAATTTGAGCTCATTTAATCCTGAAAATACAAAAGGAAGACAAAAGCACACTTTTTCCAACATTAGTACTAAAAAGGGGTTAGTTTTATGCCATAATTGATGAAATTTATATGTTGCATTTTGAACACATCAAATACCCCCACACTTGAATCTTTGCTTGTCCTCAAGCAAAACTCTTTAATATGTGGCTATTACACTCCCAAATGGAATGGGTAGAAAAGAAGGTTTTGGGCTTGTCGTAGAGTGTCGGGATTTCCAAGATTTTTTATTTAGTTTTATTTTTATTTATTTACAATCCTATTCGTCATGATTTATTTAAAACTTTTCATAAGATAAATTACTTATTAGGGCATAACATGCCTTTGTAAAATTCTATTTATATACAAGTTCACATACCTCACGGGGATCACTCAACACTCGGCCGAAAATGTATTTGTGGATCACTCGAGAGCGGCATGGAACTTACTCCTACCATAGGCTTGCCAAGCGATCAATCCTCCTCCTTTTTAACTTATATACCTTTGTAAATATCAAGAGGACTTTGTGGGTGAAGGGTTAGGCTTGGGTTAAAGGTAGGTGGTTGGGTTAAAGGTTAGTGGTTAGTAGAAAAAGGCGAAAAGTGTAACAAGTGCCGGTTTTCGTAAGACTTTCTATTTTTGTAACTTTTATTTTTGATGAAGCTATTATTCAAACAAAGTTATTTTTGATGAACTTGTTTGTTTATTTTCTTTTGCTTCATCATCAACACACATTTTTTTTTGAATAGTTATACGAAAAACCGAACTTGTTACTAAAATAAAGGGTTAAAAATAAAAAGGTTTTGGTGGGTAAAAGGGTGTTTGGTTTGGGTTATGAAATGAAAAGGTTTAGGCTCAAATGGGCTAACTAGGGGGATTTTGGGTAGGTGGTAAAAAAAAAGAAAAATAATGGTGTAGAAAAAAGAAGGGTTAGTTCTAATGCCTCAATCATTTACTTACTCGGGTTTAAGTTGGTAAGGACCGGGAATGTATCGTCATGGCAAGTTCTAGAGTCGTAAGAACCAAGCGGCTATTCACACAAGAAACGAAAATGAGCATTTAGTCAAATGATATGTAAGTGTTTGCTCAATAAAGGCTCAAAACTCACTTTTGTGGGAATGTGTTTTTATGTGATCAAGTATATATAATCAAATTTTAACTAAGCTTGTCATGCCTTTTCATAATTTTCTTATGTTGGTTCTTTTTATCACGACGCTATTGGTTGTAAATTCGTAAAAATATAACCTTTTTAGAACTTGAATTTCCCGAGTTAAACCTAGACAAGTAAAAAACTGAAAATTTTTTTGAAAAAATTTGGGGTGATTAGCGGTTCCAATAGAGTTTTGTGTAAGGCTTGTATTTAGGACTTGCAAGATTCAAGGTTTTAGCATCCCCCCCCCCACACTTAAATTACACATTGTCCTCAATGTGTCCCAAAAATAAGTTTTTAGGTTGATTGAATGTGTAAAAAGGTGTAAAAAACAAAAATTTTATGTTACTGGGCGCTTTTGTAAAACGTCAAACTCGAGGACAAAGTTGGAATATAAAAATGAAGCGAGGTCTTAACGCATACCGGGAGGGTTGCAATAATAACGACTCCGGTAAAACACCCGGTTGATGGGTAAGAATTAAACGCATGCGTAGACCGAGAAACAGGAACTCGGATGGAAAGTTAAAAGACTCGGGTTTTGGGTCATAACTAAAAGATGACAAAATAATGTAAATAAAAATTGTGAATAAATTATGTTCAACTATTTTAAAGTTGAACGGGTCGATTATAATATCATGCCGGATGGCATGAGTAAATACAAGCGGGATAATAGTAGCGTTAAAAGCAAAAGAATAATGAGCCCGGTAATGGGACATAATCAAATACGAATGTATGTAAACTGGATAATGGTGAGCATAAGACAAACCGACGCATAAATGATGTGAGAAGTCATAAAGTTGGAAAAGTTGTCCGAAAGGAAACGAATGTAGCCTTAGACTACGGTCAAGGTCAAAGAAAATACCAAGGCGAAAATAAATGATTTTAAACAAAAATAGGAATGCCTTGACACCAAACATGTATTTTAATAATGACATGAGTAAGGAATGATCTACAGGATCAACCTAACCTTTGGGGTTATAAACAATGGAAAGGTCTACGAGACTAAAACGACCCACAGGTCATGATTAGAAAGAAATTATAAGGACTTCACCCTAAAGAGGTGAAAGTCTAATCAAAATAGCCCATAAGGCTAAGCGAGAAAACCTACGGGTCAATTAGATAAAGCAAGGGAATCAGTTGAGAATCCCCGCATAAAACTAAGACTGTAAAAGAATAAATTATGGACTGTCAATATCTATAATTCTGACAAAAGTTAAAGAGAAGATCCTAAAACTAAAACTTTGGTTTTAGTAAGAAATAACGTTTTTACAAATATAAATTCTGATAGGAATTTAAATAGTAAGCATGAAGGATACAAGTTTTGACACTAATAAGCGCAAGATGATATATTCGAAAAAGTGATGTTTTCGAAAATAAAAAGTTGATATAAATTAAACATGATGTGACACGATCACGGTCAAGAAATGCAATGTGAGGTAGAATCACATTATAACCAAGCGAGCGGTAGAAATAACCGGACTAATAAGTCTAGTTAGTGAGACCGGTTAAGGTCAGTAATTCAAATCAAGAAATTTGGTTTGCTTGTAAGCGGTAGATTCGGCATAACTGAACCGAATAAATAAATTTGAAAACAAAAGAATTTGTTGCTAAAAGAGAAAGATTTCACTAAAGACCTTTAAACAGGTCAAAGTAACGGATTCATAAAGAATTCGATAGTATATGAAAGCGATGGATATCGCTAAGTTAACTAAACTAGTGGAAATAACGAGATTACGTTATTTCAAGTTGCACTATGTCGTATGAGATACGTAGACAATTAGTGACCAAAAAGATGTTACCATACTTATCTGGTAATACGAACAATTGGTTAAAAATATAAGTAATGTTTAAAAGATATCTCGGATCAAATACATTGAGTTTAAACTCAATGAACTATGTAAGAAAAGGTTTCGAGGACGAAACCTCTTTAAGGGGGGTAGACTTGTAACACCCTGAAAACGGGTTTGGTAATCAAACCACGTTAATACTAAAGGACGGGTAAAATACAGTTAGTGGTAAAACTTACCCGGTAAATTTTAAGATTTTAAATAAATAAATCCAATATTTATTAAAAGGATGGGAAATACGTTGAGAAAGCAAAGTATATAAAAGGTCCGAGATTTAACGGGACTTAAAATAAAACGGGTTTTGAACAAGATAAATAACTAGGAAATAAATAACCTAGTACAAGTCTTGTAATTAAGTGAAAGAACAAAATTATTCAAGTTATAAACCAAACAAAAGTTGAGGGGCCTATGTTGTTAAAAATTGAAACTTAATAACATAAAACAAAATTTAAAATTCACCAAACACCCACTTTGGGGGTGTCTGGTCGATCAAAGAAGCAAGGGGGCGACAGGGGTTTTCTTCAAACCCTAAAATCCTCACAAAATTCACAAATTGAAGCCTCTAATCAAGTCTAAATCGAATCTCAAGTACAGATTCATGGTCACCTAGTTGAAAGGATCATAAGGTATGTACAATTGTGATGTTTTGATTCATCTTGAATTCTAGGTTAATTGTGAGAAACTGAAATTGAGCTTAAATATGTCATGCGTGGATGAATCTTGAAGTAGTATGATGTCTAGGAGTAAACCCAAGTCAATAACTAGTTGAATTAGTGTTGAAATTATAAAGCTCATGATCATCCATTATGGGTGTTTAATGGGTTTTGTAGAAACATGATGAACACTAGATTCATGATTGTCAAACTAGTGTTATTTGAACTCTATGAAGTTAATCTTGACATATAACCATGAATTTGATGATTATCTAGTAAAAGATGTTAAAATTGGCAAGATATGTAGCCATAAGTTTGATTGTTAAATTTTATAAAAGAATGCTCACTAGTTGTTTGACATAATGCCTAAGAGAAAGCTAAATGTTGGAATTTCGAATAAAATGCGCATTTGAATAATATGGCAATTTATATAAAATGTGAAGTGATAAGGGTTATAAACATCATGTTGAATTAGACTTAATTGTGTAAATCATGTGATCAAAAGTAATTAACTTTTGATAAGTTGAATTAATAAATAATGAGGTCGAACGGTAGTTTTGTGTAACACCCTTAATATTTTGACAGAATTTAACTAATAATTATATGAACTTTATAAAAAAAATCAGAGTTTACAAAAACATTTCGTGTTTAAACCATACACACTTGAGATAGTACCAAACACATCCCAAGATAATCCATAACAAGTTTAAGAGTTAACCCTTGTTAGTAACTAACCACTAGTTTAAGGGATTTAAAACTTGATTAACAAAAGTGTTTACAACATAATTATGTCTAGACAAGATTAAGATTATTGCGGAAGCTTCAAAATGCGTGTTCGGTTCTTGACATTGTACTTGATCACCATCCGGGAGGGCTTCATACATACCTAGAGTCAAACACTAAAAATATTAGTTTTGACATTAATACGTTACGTATAAACGAATTTTAACAACACAAAGCAACAAACAAAATATAAATGTTCTGGGTTCCACCGTAACTTACGGTGTCACCATAAGTTACGGTGAACATGGAATGTCCCTGATTCTACCGTAAAGCAGGGGCTTCATACCGTACACTTTTGATGTCCACCGTAACTTACGGTGGGACCGTAAGTTACGGTGGGTTCTGCATCCTTGCCCTTTAACTGTTTTTCAACCATAAAAGATCATAACTTTTTACTCGTTAGTCCTTTTTAACCGATTCTTTTTCCTACGAGTCCGTAATAAAATTACGGGCCCGACCATGTAAATTTCTCATTACGGAAACCGAGACACCGACAATCGGTTCACAATTTCCTCATTTCAATTATCCAACCCATTAGTGTAAGTGCATAGCACCTCTTTTCCATTCTTAAAACCTTTTAGACATAATTACCCAATTTCCCGGGCTCACATACTTGGTGTATTTGCGCCATTCCATGGCTTCGCGTTTCCCTTAGGGCTAAATACTTGTTTCTTCGGAATTCAAACATTCCGTTTCAAACGACACTTTCATAGAGCTTCTATTGTTTGACCCGATTTCCCGGTTTCTTACACTTCAATTAATATAACCAATTCAATAGCGTGGTACAATCCACCACTTAACGGAATATGAGATTTTCAAGTCTCTATTCTCATGATTCTTTTAAAATCATCTTTTGACCCGTTTGGCTATTTAGTGAAAACTATCACTTTGTTGACATGCCAAACTAAATTTCAAATCCTTATTTTGACACGTTTAATGGTCGAGTGTACTTCGCCACTTTAACGACACATCAAACGCATCTTTTACACTACAACATCATTTACATATCAAAGCAAAGCATTTAAACATAATTTAACGGGACTAAAGCCACGTACCTTTAAAGCACACCTTTTCCGCGGGTATCACTTCCGGCGTGTCCACTTGACGTTCCGGATTCCTTGCCTAAAGAGTTCAATTCATAACAAGATTAGAACTCTTTCATAAGCTTTAACGCATTAATTCATAACATATACAAATCTGCGTTTTTAGCAATCTTTAACATTTTAACCCTCATTTAGGCGTTTTATTAAACACCTTGCGGGTCAGATTTCTACATTATCTAAACCAAGTTCATAACTTGAATTTATTACCCAAATCAACTTCAATTAGACAATATACACATATTTTAACATCACAATTTCAGAGATTAGCTCACAAATTTCAGTTTACACTAGAACAAGAGTCTTAATCCTAGTGTTTATCAAGTTCTACTAACTTACTAATCACCCACTATAGTGATTTTGATCCTTACAACTAACATGCAAGATTTTGACAAGAATTCATCTAGGGTTTGTCCCTAGACTTCACATTACTTCTAATTTCATGTTTAACAACACATAGTCAAGCTCAACCTTCGATTTCAATCACATGCAAGAATTTGAGTTGTATCAAAACAACCTAATTTGACATACCTTATGACCTCCTTGACGAGGAGATCACGATTCTATGTTCAGATTTCGATTACGACATGATTTGAGCCTCCAATTTGAGAGTTTAGTAGGATTTAGGGTTGTGAAAGTGTGGGTGTCGCCCCTGTGGTTTCTTGATCGACCAGAACTCCAAAAATGGAGTGTTTGGTTTTTGTTTTACTAATTATTAGTAATTTAAGTTTCAATTTTGACAACCTAGGTCCCTCCACTCTTAATTAATTTACATCTTTGACTTTTTAACTCATTCTTGTGTTACTACAAGACTTCTAACTAACTGGGTTATTTATCCTAGTTAGTTTATTCTTGTTTATTATACACTTTATAATTCTAGTTTAAAGTTTTGAAATTTCGGGATGTTACAAGTCCACCCCCCTTAAAAAGGGTTTCGTCCCCGAAACCGAGATACGTACCAAATAGTTTTGGGTAGAGCCGTTGCATCTCTTCTTCGGATTCCCACGTGGTATCCGCACCCTTCCTGTGCTCCCATTTAACCTTCACTTGGTTAATTACTTTGTTCCTCAGACTCTTCTCTTTTTGATCTAAAATTGCAATTGGCCTCACTACATAGCTGAGGCTGTTATCCACCTCGATGTCATCATAGCGGATACGATCGGTTTCATCCGCTAAGCATTTTCGGAGATGTGACACATGGAAGGTGTTATGAATTCCACTCAACTCCTCGGGTAGTTCAAGGCGATATGCTACCTTACCAACCCGTTCGATGATCCTGAATGGCCCAATGAACCTCGGACTCAACTTCCCTCTTTTTCTGAACCGTATGATTCCTTTCCACGGAGACACTTTCAGCATTACCTTGTCGCCCACTTGAAACTCAATAGGCCTATTTCGCTTATCCGCATACGCCTTTTGTCGATCCTGAGCTGCTTTTAGGTGAGCTCGGACCACATCGATTTTCTCATTCGTAGTTCGGATTATATCAGTAGGTGCTAATCCTCGTGGTCCCACTTCTCCCCAACACACCGGGGTTCGACACTTTCTACCATATAACATTTCATACGAGGCCATTTTAATGCTCGATTGATAGCTATTGTTATATGAAAATTCGACCAAGGGTAGATGGACATCCCAACTTCCCCCGAAGTCGATGATGCAAGCCCGCAACATATCTTCCAACGTTTGTATTGTTCTTTCACTCTGCCCATCCGTTTGTGGATGGTAAGCAGTGCTAATGAACAATTTAGTTCCCATTTGCTCTTGGAATTCGCGCCAAAATTTTGAAGTAAACCGAGTATCTCTGTCTGAAACAATGGATATCGGCACTCCATGACGTGCTATTATTTCATTGGTGTACACCTCCGACATCTTCTCGGATGTATAAGTCTCACGAATCGGAATGAAGTGAGCACTTTTTGTCAATCTATCCACGACTACCCATATAGCATCAAATCCGCGATTGGTTTTGGGCAATTTGGTTAACAAATCCATCGTGATTTGTTCCCATTTCCAAACTGGGATATCCAACGGTTGCAACCTTCCATATGGCTTTTGGTGTTCCGCTTTGACTTGTAAACAAGTCAAACACTTCTCCACAAATTTCACAATATCTCTTTTCATTCCGGGCTACCAATAGTTTTGTTTTAAGTCATTATACATTTTGGTCGCCCCCGGATGAATTGAATAATGAGATTTATGGGCCTCGTCAAGTAGACGCACCTTGGCTCCACATGTATTTGGAACCCAAATTCTCCCAAACCGAGTTTTCAATCCTTGGTTATCATCCTCCAGGTCTTTTAGCTGCCCAACTATCCTTTCCTTCTTCACATTTTCCTCCTTGATTGCTTCAATTTGAGATTTCCGGATTTGTTCAAGCAAACCCGATGTCACACGAATCAAGAAGGTCAAACGAATGTTCAAGCAAACCCGATGTCACTCGAATAATGACTAATCTAACCACCTTTGAATGATGACGATAGTTTGACACTTAACGAGCAAGGTGGAGGTTTGGGAAGAAACGGGTCAAACGAATCAAGAAGGAAAAGAAAAGCGTAGCTTGGATATGAGGTAAGTATATCTTACACTAGTCATATATTTCAGAATATCCTTTTGTCGTGTTACGAAAAAGATAATTATGACGTAAGCCATAGTAGGCCAAAAAGTGTTAAGAAATGGAATTATAAGTAAAGTGACCGCACGGTGTAAATCAGAGCGAGTCATATATACGAGGTGGTAATAAATGTCATCTCGCTAATATAATCGGTCAATTTGGCCAAACGGGTCAAAAGGTGTAGACATCACCTTTTGACAATATCGACTAATGATTTTTGTCGAGTTATATGCTTACAGGAATAGATATCGAATGGGTACTCGCATCTTTCTTAATTAGCGATTTCAAAGCAAAGTATTAAAAATCGGGTTAAAAAGTTGACCCGAGCCAGGTATGTATAATAGATCAACTCATCATTTAGAACTTGAAGTTCTATGAGAGTTAGGTAAAGTAAAAAGGGAAATTCGGTTACCTTAAAAGGTAAACCGAATGATTTAAATTATAGACAGAGTGTTTTGAAAACAAGATTTGGTTAAAAAAATGAGATTTTGGGCGTGCATGGCTTAAGCAGGCCCTTCGTCGTAAAAGAAGAGTTAAAAATGACCAAAACGCCCTTGTAAGTGAAATTAAGCAAGCAACCATTAGAAGTCGCTTGAAAACGAGTTTTATAATCAAGTCAATACTTTGAATAAGTATGAAAAGCGAAAGATGTAAAATATTGGTCAAATGACTCTATAAAGAGTCTTTGCCGTAAAATAATAATTTGAAGGGTAAAATTTGTAATATATAAATCACCACATTGAATCCACCACAAATATAGTTGTGGTGGGAGGTCATTTGATAAGAAATGTGGACATATGTATTTAGAAACGAATGAAAGCGATTGGTGCTTAAAATATGCTTAAATACCCTTAACGGGTCAAAATAAGCATATGAGTGAAAATGGGATTAAGAAGGTATATGAACCTGTAATTGGAACCTAATATGTTAAACATCATTGAATTTAATAGGTTTATGAGAAATAAGGGTCAAACAAACTTGTTTGTTGGATAAAAAAATCGAACGGGTCAAAATTTGGTAAAAAGGGTAATAAGCCTAAGACTTAAAAGTCTTAAATTTTGTTAATCCGGATATTGGATTTTAAATCCATATGATGGAGAATCAAATTACAAACACGTAGGAAGAAACGGTAGGTCAAACGGACAAGCGGATTGAAAGATACGAAAGTTTTCGTGTCAAAAACGGCAAAATGGAAGAATATGATATAGGGGCCACCGTAACTTACGGTGCCCACCGTAAGTTACGGTGGGGCTGAAACCTTTACGCCAGTTCTCTACTGACTTACGGTGGAATCATATCAAAACAGGGGCTACCGTAAATTACAGTATCCACCGTAATTTACGGTGGACCCTGTACAAAAATATATTTTTAATCAGTTTTGTTTCCCGGACTCGTTTAGATACGTTTTAAACCCCGTATGACTAAAGCATTTCATGTTTATGAAATGTAGGTACTCTTTGGATGCCGGAAGACGATCAAGCTCAACGAAGAACCGAACACGATAAAGATACATGCTTCCGCACATTGCATCGTCATAAATTTTAAACGACGAATCTAATCACGTTATGTCGAATAACTTTTGATTTGCGAAACAGTTTTAATAAATCCATATTTTTATAGTATGTGTAGTCTTAACTACACATCTAATTGTTGGTATTTACATGTAAAACCGTTAAATAGAAACTAGGGTGTTACAAGTCCACCGCTCTCTGTTTCAGTATGGAGTCCAAATTTAACTTTCTCCAAAAAGGGTCTATCAACTCCAACGAGATCATTTGACCTAAGAAACATATCAACAAACAACATAAAACGTCAATAAGATTTTGCGTGATGAAATGCTATGATTATATAATGTGGTTGGTCGAATAATGTATTACCATTCGTTGTATACGGTTCCAACCGACACGCGCACGGCAACCCACAGCTTGTATACAAACAGCACGCGCATGTACCGTTATATAACTTTAATTTTTCTATTTCATTTACTTCGTCTGATATCAACTCTAGGCAGGCATGTGAAACCTTCTTTAGTAGGAGATTAAATATTGGTTTGTTATGATGACCCAATGTTCGGCTCCTGCTTGTTTCAATGCTGCCTTTGATTTCTGTCACATGGTTTCTAATGAGCTTATCGATAAGTGGTACCACTTTCTCCAGGGTGTAATTAGAGTCGCCTAGGTACTGCTTCAAAAGGGCATGTTGACCCTTTGCCCTGTTTGTTGTACGTTGACCGAAGTTCAGATGTTGGTCGCTCCAGAACGAAACAAACCGGTCTCTATATGGTTGTAACCAGATTGAATCCAAATAGTCCATAATCTCTATAATCAAAGTCAAGTGCAGTTAAGACAAGTCAAATAAATACGATTATTAAACAAAAATAATATAAAACTTACCGTCGGTTTTTTTGCGTGGCAACTTTGATCGTATTCGCTCGTACCAGTAGTTGTAGTCAAGATCGGTCGTTGAGTTAATTAGCTCGCCCCACTTGTAAAGAAACCTGTCCCATTTATCCCTTGTTTTAAAGCTTTGCCTGCAATGTTTGAAGATGTTTTGCTGTATGTGCCACCTACACAATGAATTTCTAGCCCTGGGAAACACGGTTGCACATACGTTCATTTGGGCGTGATCTCTATCCGTTACTATTACACGGGGTTCCATAACACTGTCTAATGAGTGTTTCAACCTCTGTAGAACCCATGTGAAGTTTTCCTGTTTCTCGTTGCTTACGAACGCATAAGCAATGCAAAACAACATCAACGTGGATGTAACACCGATAATCTGGACTAGCGGCATTTTGTACCGATTCGTCTTGTAGGTGGAGTCTATAAGCAACACATGCGGGAAGGCGCGCCACAACATGTTCGACTCTGGGTGGATGAAGAAAACATCCTCGACCCGTTCTGTCACACCCCCAAAATCCACACGCGGAGTACCACCGCTTGGAGGCGTGACTGACCAGGATCAAGCCACCAATCATATTGAACAATGTAATTAATAATGGTAAATCAACCAAACAATATGAAAGGTGTTCAAAAACCAAAATATAGTATCAATGTTTAGCGGAAGCATAAATGTAAAACCCAACATAAGTATTAAGTTGAAATGTCGTAAAAGAGTTTATCATAACATCCACAATCCGTGCCCACAACGACCGCGCCTCCCGTGCAAGCTCCATGGGTACCTATGGTCCTGCAAGGCATGTAACAGAAAGTCAACAACTAGTTGAGCGAGTTCACAGTAAGTAAGTTCGTTGCATAACTATGCGTTATTAACTAAGCCGTTGTGTAGATTCAATTGGTGGGGGCTTCCCATGTTGTATGTACTATCAGTGGGGGCTTCCCATGTTTGTATTTACTATCAGTGGGGGCTTCCCATGTTGGTATTTTCTATCAGTGGGGGCTTCCCATGTTTGTATTTTCTATCAGTGGGGGCTTCCCATGTTTGTATTTACACTAGACTATTTGTAACCATAAGTGTTCTTCTTAACCCGAGAACAGTAGTACGTACAAGGTTTACGTAGGTTTTACGTAAGTGCCCTTCTTTACCCGAGGACAGTGGTACGCGTGGGGTTTACGTAGGTTTTACGTAAGTGTCCTTCCTGACTCAGGAAGACAGTAGCATGTGTGAGTTTACGTAGGTTTTACGTAAGTGTCCTTCCTGACTCCGGAAGACAGTAATATGTACTTGTTTACGTAGGTTTTACGTAAGTGTCCTGCTTAACCCGAGGACCATGGTAGATAGTCTAGTAGCCGTGTAAGTACGAGTAATTGTTCAATCCCATTATTCAAAACCCATTCCCAGCCCCGGGAATCCCATGCCTTGGTAAGAGTGTGAACTCACCTTGGTTTGCTCGGTATGCTAAGTTAAGTGCTCACAAGAAATCAGTCAAATCCTATAGTGTGCATGTATACTCAATCAGTACGTGTTTATAAAGTTTCACATGGAATCCATATCACATAACAGTTAATCACATGTGCACAAATCGTGTTTCACATAACAGTCTTTCACAGTTTATTCTAGCATATTATCCAATAGCATACTTAATACAGTTACTGACTTAGCATAGTTAATGAGCCATAACATGGTTGAATCAGAACTAACAGAGTTAACATATGTAATAAGGTTAACATACTTAACATGGTTAATGACTTAACAGAGTTTGTAACATTAACAGAGTTAACAACTAACTGAACCAATAACTAACTGAGTTTGCTAGCATAACAGAGTTAATACTTAACAAGTTTACATACAAGTTACAGACACTTGGGCCGAAAACACATGAGTAGCCGAAATCCCTTTGTGCCGAAATCCAAACTTGGGCCGAAAACACTTGGTTTTCGTCGAGCATAAAGTATGTCTGCCCCTATGTCTTTTCGTTTGTACCTTATCTTTATCAACATCAGTTATACCAAAACCCTAATGATTCTAACAGTTACATGGTCACATCATTAATCAATTCACCACCCTAAAAATCTATCATTCAAAACATCCAGCATGGTCGACAACTGTCCATCACCTCAAGAGGTTATTGGACCAAATAGTTGGGTGGGTTTGACTAATTATTAGGTTGAAATATGAATCATATGCAAACCCTTTATCACAATCATGTGCAGTTAAGAGTCATGTGTAACCTCAGAAAGTAATCAGTATTACAATCATTAAAACCATCAGAATCATTATCCAAGAATCACATATATCGACTCATGACCCCATCATATTTAACCCACAAATATATATACATGTATCATTCAGTCGAGCACGAGCATAAGAACAATTAACTAGATCTAATCTTACAGTTCACAGTACATAACACTTATCATGCCATTCCGATCCTGATCACGTTCATACCATACAAGACAAATCATCCAACCCTATAATGTTTCGCATACGGTTAAATAACTGATCGATCACATTCAAATCTTTCATAAACACAAGCAACAACATAACAATATAATCAGATCTGAAACAACTAACTGTGAAAGTCACTAACCGACTCAGAATGATCACCCAGAAATCTGGCTTCGAACAATGGGAGGGCAGCCGTTTGGTTTCAAAGAAAAACGAGGGAAAGAGTGATAGGTGACTAGGGTTTTTGTCGAATAGAACTCTCGTAACTGTTCTGATCAGAAAATATATAAAAGTGACTCACCACTGTGCCCAAAGCCCATGTTGATTTCGTCGACAAGCTCTTGGTGGTGTTTTCGCCTGGTAGTGTTTTCGTTGAGGGTGTAAGGGTGTAAAGGATCCATTTGTTTATTAATTAATTACACAAATCATAATACCAAACTATATACATCACTTACACACAATTGTATTGCACATCAGATATTCTTATAAGAACCACACTTTGCAAATAGATACATGATTTAATCAAATAGAGACCTTGATAACTCGGGTTGTCACATTATCCCCAACTTGAAAGAAATTTCGTCCTGAAATTTGGCACGCGTACTGAGGAAGCTAGGTGAGTTGTATCGTTTACTGGTTTTCCTGGAGTGTCACATCATCCCCCCGTTGATTTGGAATTTCGTCCCGAAATTCTGTAGTAGCTTCAGCCTCAGTAGTGGTTGCACTGTTTCCGAATAACTGGGGATACTTGAGTTTCATTTGATCTTCTCGTTCCCAGGTGAACTATGGGCCACGACGGGAGTTCCAACGAACTCGAACAAGAGGTATTCTGGTGTGCTTGAGGACCTTAACATCCCGATCCGTGATTTCAACTGGTTCCTCGACGAATCGCAACTGCTCGTCGATAGTGAGCTCCTTCAAAGGAACTATAAGGGTCTCATCGGACAGACACTTCTTCAGATTCGACACGTGAAAGACGTTGTGAACTGCACTGAGTTCAGTTGGTAAGTTCAGTCTGTAGGCCACTTTGCCTATTCTTTCAATGATTTCGAACGGTCCGACATACCGCGGATTGAGTTTGTCTCGTTTACCAAAACGAACTACACCCTTCCAGGGTGAGACTTTGAGTAGCACTCGATCCCCAACCTGGAACTCGAGTGGTTTCCTGCGCTTATCAGCGTAGCTTTTCTGACGGTCGCGAGCTGCCGCCATTCGTTGTCGTATCTGTGCAATCCGTTCAGTAGCATCAACTACAAGTTCTGGACCTGTGATTTAACTATCGCCCACCTCTGCCCAACAGGGAGGTGATCAGTATTTACGCCCGTACAATGCCTCGAATGGAGCGGCTTGAATGCTGGTGTGGTAACTGTTTTTGTACGAGAACTCCACCAAAGGGAGGTGCTTTTCCCAGCTGTTGCGAAATCGATTACACATGCACGAAGCATGTCTTCTAAAGTTTGAATAGTGCGCTCAGACTGCCCATCCGTCTGAGGGTGATAAGCTGTGCCCATGTCTAATCGAGAGCCAAAAGATTTGTGCATTGCTTGCCACAGTTCTGAAGTAAAGCGTGCGTCACGATCAGAGATTATAGAAGTTGGCACCCCGTGCCTTGAGACCACTTCTTTTAAGTAGATGTCTGCTAATGTAGAGAACTTGTCTGTTTCCTTAATAGCCAGGAAGTGTGCAGACTTAGTGAGTCGATCCACGATCACCCAAATAGTATCATTCCCACGTTGGGATCTAGGCAGGCCAGTAATAAAATCCATGGAAATTTGCTCCCATTTCCATTGTGGTATCTCTGGTTGTTGGAGTAGGCCTGATGGTTTCTGATATTCAGTCTTGACTCTCGCACAAGTCAAGCACTTGCTGACGTAAGTTGCTATGTGAGCTTTCATGCTAGGCCACCAATATGTAGTTCTGAGATCGTGGTACATCTTATCCGAACCAGGATGTACTGAGTAGCGAGACTTATGAGCTTCATCCATCACAAGCTCGCGTATGTTGCCATAAAGTGGGACCCAAATGCGTCCTGTTAAATAGTAGGCGCCGTCTGCCTTTTGTTCTAACCGTTGCCTTAAGCCGCGTAAGGCTTCAGCCCTGACGTTTTCTGATTTCAATGCTTCTACCTGAGCATCTCGTATCTGAGAAGGAAGACTAGACTGAATAGTGAGTTGCAACGCTCGTACACGCCTAGGTGTAGTATCCTTTCGACTGAGGGCGTCGGCCACCACATTGGCTTTGCCTGGATGGTACTTTATCGCACATTCGTAAACGTTCAGTAGCTCGACCCATCGACGCTGACGCATGTTCAACTCTTTCTGCTTAAAAATATGCTCGAGACTCCTGCGATCGGTGTAAATGGTGCACTTGGTACCGTACAAGTAATGTCGCCATATCTTGAGCGCAAAAACAACAGCTCCCAGCTCTAAATCATGTGTAGTGTAATTCCGTTCGTGAATCTTAAGTTGGCGCGAAGCATAAGCAATGACTTTATCCCGTTGCATCAACATACATCCAAGACCTTGGATAGATGCGTCGCAGTAGACTACAAAATCGTCCGTGCCTTCAGGCAATGAGAGGATAGATGCGCTACAAAGTCTATCCTTTAAGTGCTGAAACGCTGTTTCCTGTGTATTACTCCAACGGTAAGCAACACCTTTCTGTGTCAGTAGTGTAAGCGGCTGTGCAATCTTTGAGAAGTCTTTGATGAACCGTCTGTAATAACCCGCCAAACCAAAGAATTGGCGTATTTCGGTTGGTGTGCGAGGTGCAGGCCAGTTCTTGATCGAATCTACCTTGGATGGATCAACATGAATCCCATCCTTGTTTACCACGTGGCCTAGGAAGTGGACTTCACGAAGCCAGAAGTCGCATTTTGAAAACTTGGCGTACAGCTATTCCGTTCGAAGGAGTTCCAAAATAAGTCTTAAATGCTGCTCGTGTTCCTCCTGACTCTTCGAATAGATCAGGATATCATCGATGAAAACGATGACAAACTTGTCAAGATAAGGTTTGCACACCCTGTTCATAAGATCCATGAAAACCGCAGGCGCGTTCGTTAGCCCGAATGGCATGACCAAAAACTCGTAATGGCCGTAGCGAGTTCTGAATGTTGTTTTGGAGACGTCCTCACCCCGGACTCTCAGTTGATGATATCCTGACCTCAGGTCAATCTTCGAGTAATAGCTCGACCCTTGCAACTGGTCGAATAAGTCATCGATGCGTGGAAGAGGATAGCGATTCTTCACAGTCACCTTGTTCAGTTCGCGGTAATCTATACACATGCGGAAGGTACCGTCTTTCTTCTTTACAAATAGTACTGGAGCTCCCCAGGGCGAAGAGCTAGGACGTATGAAACCCTTTTCCAAAAGTTCTTGTAATTGCTTAGACAGTTCTTCCAGTTCAGTTGGAGCTAAGCGATAAGGTGCTCGAGCTATGGGTGCTGCTCCTGGAGCTAGCTCGATCTGAAATTCGACTTGGCGATGAGGCGGTAGCCCAGGTAACTCTTCAGGAAACACTTGAGGAAAACTGTGTACTACTGGGATATCCTCTAACTTCTTCTCTTTCGTCGATGTATCTGTAACGAGTGCTAAAATAGCTGTGTGGCCCTTTCGCAAACACTTCTATGCCTTCAAGAAGGAGATGATGCCACTCACGACACCACTCTTGTCGCCTTGAACTTCAAGAGGTTCTTTGCCAGAACGGGGAATACGAATGATCTTCTCCTTGCATAGGATCTTTGCTTGTTGTTGGGATAACCAATCCATACCAATGACGATGTCAAAACTAACCAGAGTTACGGGAATGAGATTGATGGAGAAAGTCTGACCAGCTAAGACGAGGTTACAACCCTTGACTATGTGACCACTGTGGTGTCTGTTGCATCTGTTGTACTTTGGGTGATTCCCTCAATATCCACCCTGCCCTTGACTACCAGAAGACTGCTAACTGGGGCTCTGGTAATTATCTGTCTTTCGTTGTTGTGCCTGGTATTGAACCGAAGTTGAACCCTTGCTGGAGGTTCCATCCCATTTTCGCTTGTTGTCACTGGGAGTAGCAGAAGTAGTAATAGTAGTAGCACCAATACGTTTAGGCAGCTTGTTCTGTTCCACTGCTTGGTCTGTGAGACGATGAGCAAGACGAGTAACATCCTGAATAGTAGCAAGATTAGCAGCCGTCACATGGCTTTGAATCTCTGGTACTAAGCCTTTGAGGTACAGCTCAATGCGCTTGATGGGAGGATCCACCATAGTTGGACACAAAATTGTCAGTTCGTTAGATCGCTTTGTATACGCTTCTATCTCTGACCCCGTCATCTTCAGGTTAAAGAACTCCACTTCTAACTTGTGGATGTCATCACGTGTACAGTATGCTTGCTTGATTAGTTCCTTGAAATCGTTCCAATGGGTGGCGTTAGCAGCTGCCAACCCTAACATCTGAACTTGCGCATTCCACCAAGTTAGCGCAGTGCCTTCGAGAGTACCAGTGGCGTACTTCACCCTACGAGCCTTAGGGCATTCACACATTTCGAAGACCGATTCGAGCTTCGCGAACCAGTGGAGGAGTCCAACGGCCCCTTCAGTGCCACTAGAAGTACTAGGACGACAGTCCATGAAAGTTTTGAACGTGCACACAGGTGGCTGAGCGTGTTGACCTGTCGTGTGCGTAAGAGTAAACATGCTTGAGCACGAGTGTTGGTTTACGAGAGTAGGATCTAAAGATCCTAGAGTAAGTGGTGATGGCAGATTATACCTCCTGCCTGGGCAGCTGCGAGTGCTGCAGTAATTTGTTCAGTGATCAAAGCCGCCAACTGGGCTTGAGTTAGGTTAACGCGTCCACTCATGATCTTGACATCAAGGAGAACATGAGTAAGAGAGGTTCGCGGATAGTGCGATGACAGTAGAGAGTGAGCACACAAGTATTCTCAAGCAATAGGGGTTATGTGTATCTAAGCATACCATGAGCAAAGTTCTATGTAATTCTAGCAAGTAGGCAATAAAACATATACCATATTACCTAGAATGTTGAGTCTTGCACGTGGAGCAAAGCGTCGTTGTGGATCGTAGAGCACTGTACAGGTTATAGTCTGGTTTTAACAAAAACGTTTTCCCTTATTAAAACCAAGTTCACTATAACCAATGGCTCTGATACCAATCTGTCACACCCCCAAAATCCACACGCGGAGTACCACCGCTTGGAGGCGTGACTGACCAGGATCAAGCCACCAATCATATTGAACAATGTAATTAATAATGGTAAATCAACCAAACAATATGAAAGGTGTTCAAAAACCAAAATATAGTATCAATGTTTAGCGGAAGCATAAATGTAAAACCCAACATAAGTATTAAGTTGAAATGTCGTAAAAGAGTTTATCATAACATCCACAATCCGTGCCCACAACGACCGCGCCTCCCGTGCAAGCTCCATGGGTACCTATGGTCCTGCAAGGCATGTAACAGAAAGTCAACAACTAGTTGAGCGAGTTCACAGTAAGTAAGTTCGTTGCATAACTATGCGTTATTAACTAAGCCGTTGTGTAGATTCAATTGGTGGGGGCTTCCCATGTTGTATGTACTATCAGTGGGGGCTTCCCATGTTTGTATTTACTATCAGTGGGGGCTTCCCATGTTGGTATTTTCTATCAGTGGGGGCTTCCCTTGTTTGTATTTTCTATCAGTGGGGGCTTCCCATGTTTGTATTTACACTAGACTATTTGTAACCATAAGTTTTCTTCTTAACCCGAGAACAGTAGTACGTACAAGGTTTACGCAGGTTTTACGTAAGTGCCCTTCTTTACCCAAGGACAGTGGTACGCGTGGGGTTTACGTAGGTTTTACGTAAGTTTCCTTCCTGACTCCGGAAGACAGTAGCATGTGTGAGTTTACGTAGGTTTTACGTAAGTGTCCTTCCTGACTCCGGAAGACAGTAATATGTACTTGTTTACGTAGGTTTTACGTAAGTGTCCTGCTTAACCCGAGGACCATGGTAGATAGTCTAGTAGCCGTGTAAGTACGAGTAATTGTTCAATCCCATTATTCAAAACCCATTCCCAGCCCCGGGAATCCCATGCCTTGGTAAGAGTGTAAACTCACCTTGGTTTGCTCGGTATGCTAAGTTAAGTGCTCACAAGAAATCAGTCAAATCCTATAGTGTGCATGTATACTCAATCAGTACGTGTTTATAAAGTTTCACATGGAATCCATATCACATAACAGTTAATCACATGTGCACAAATCGTGTTTCACATAACAGTCTTTCACAGTTTATTCTAGCATATTATCCAATAGCATACTTAATACAGTTACTGACTTAGCATAGTTAATGAGCCATAACATGGTTGAATCAGAACTAACAGAGTTAACATATGTAATAAGGTTAACATACTTAACATGGTTAATGACTTAACAGAGTTTGTAACATTAACAGAGTTAACAACTAACTGAACCAATAACTAACTGAGTTTGCTAGCATAACAGAGTTAATACTTAACAAGTTTACATACAAGTTACAGACACTTGGGCCGAAAACACATGAGTAGCCGAAATCCCTTTGTGCCGAAATCCAAACTTGGGCCGAAAACACTTGGTTTTCGTCGAGCATAAAGTATGTCTGCCCCTATGTGTTTTCGTTTGTACCTTATCTTTATCAACATCAGTTATACCAAAACCCTAATGATTCTAACAGTTACATGGTCACATCATTAATCAATTCACCACCCTAAAAATCTATCATTCAAAACATCCAGCATGGTCGACAACTGTCCATCACCTCAAGAGGTTATTGGACCAAATAGTTGGGTGGGTTTGACTAATTATTAGGTTGAAATATGAATCATATGCAAACCCTTTATCACAATCATGTGCAGTTAAGAGTCATGTGTAACCTCAGAAAGTAATCAGTATTACAATCATTACAACCATCAGAATCATTATCCAAGAATCACATATATCGACTCATGACCCCATCATATTTAACCCACAAATATATATACATGTATCATTCAGTCGAGCACGAGCATAAGAACAATTAACTAGATCTAATCTTACAGTTCACAGTACATAACACTTATCATGCCATTCCGATCCTGATCACGTTCATACCATACAAGACAAATCATCCAACCCTATAATGTTTCGCATACGGTTACATAACTGATCGATCACATTCAAATCTTTCATAAACACAAGCAACAACATAACAATATAATCAGATCTGAAACAACTAACTGTGAAAGTCACTAACCGACTCAGAATGATCACCCAGAAATCTGGCTTCGAACAATGGGAGGGCAGCCGTTTGGTTTCAAAGAAAAACGAGGGAAATAGTGATAGGTGACTAGGGTTTTTGTCGAATAGAACTCTCGTAACTGTTCTGATCAGAAAATATATAAAAGTGACTCACCACTGGGCCCAAAGCCCATGTTGATTTCGTCGACAAGCTCCTGGACGAAAACACCAATGTGTTTTCGCCTGGTAGTGTTTTCGTTGAGGGTGTAAGGGTGTAAAGGATCCATTTGTTTATTAATTAATTACACAAATCATAATACCAAACTATATACATCACTTACACACAATTGTATTGCACATCAGATATTCTTATAAGAACCACACTTTGCAAATAGATACAGGATTTAATCAAATAGAGACCTTGATAACTCAGGTTGTCACACGTTCGCCGTTTTGAGATGTTCTATGGTGAAAAACAAACCCAACCTTCTCCAACCGGTCGAAAAGTATCTGCATTGGAGTCCTGCCGACTTGTTCCATTCGACCAAATTTGGCCCGAGCGTTGTATATGGTGTTTCTTGTTGAGACATTATGGGGGTTCTGTTCTTTAATGGCAGCAAAAATGTCTCGTGGTTTTATGTTCTGATGCGTCATTTGCTCCACCGTCCTCTCTTCCGATGGAGTCAGCCTCATGAGGGACGGATGACCCTCTGGATACAGAAATGGTTCGTGGTTATGTTTAGCTTCCTCAACCCTTAGATCCCAATAACCTAACCTCTTTCTGTATGCCCCGATCAGTTGAAACTTGCAACCGGTTTTCCTAGTCCCGCTGCGTCTGACCGTGGCTGTTGATTTGTACTTGCCGGCACAATCGCACGTAAGCCAAATTTTTACCGACTGACCGCTAGGGGGTTTATCATAGATGGTGCGTTTGGTGACGAGGGCGTAGCCATTTACGCGTCCGACATCTCTACACCACTCTACCAATTCATCCATGCTAGCGAATTTCTAACGAAAACACTTATATGTGCCAATTAATGATTAACTCAAATGATTAACCCATCGGTTTAGTTTTAGTATAAACGGGTTCGGGTCAGTTTCAGGTTGAACCTGCGAACCCGTTTGGGTTAACGGGTCGGGTTCGGGTCAACATGGTCGGGATGGCGGGTTGACCCGTTACACATTTATACTATATTATATTTTTTACAATATATTTTACGTCATAAATTAAATGGGGTGCGTATTTTTATGCCATGATTATAAGTTAAAAAGAGAAATTAGCATAGATTTTATAACTTAAATATGATATTATTATATATATATTTGTGTTTTTAAGTAAATTTAACTTTAATATATTAATTTCAGAAAAAAAAAATAAAAAAATTCGGGTTTAATGGGTCGTGTTCGGGTCAACCCATGAAATTTCGGGTCGTGTTCGGGTTCTTATGTATGATACGATTTTCGGGTTCGGGTCGGGTTCGGGTTTGTGTAAAATTTTCAGGTTCAGGTCGGGTTGAACCCACGAACACGACCCGTTGAGCAACCCTAATCTAAGATTTAAAAAAACAACATCAAACGTAAAAACACTAAAATAGTTAACATACAACAAATAAACGTATAATTAAATGTTATACGCCCTTGTTTTGAAACTCACTACGTTCCTGTTCAGCATTTGGATCCTCGGGCGGTCCACAACTTATGGGAGGAGAATGAGAACTATCAGTCGGCGGTCCAACACTAACAGGAGGGGCTTCAAAATTAACCGGGTGTTGCGATGGATAATAACCAGCATAATTAGGCTGAATGGCATCCAAACCCCAAGTATCTTGACCTGAATCAGACGCAAGAATGGGATCGAACGGAGCATTCAGATCAAACATGCCCGCTTTGTTATCTTCATTGTTATCATAACTCCCCTAATTCGCCTCGTTATCAAACACATTAAAAAAGTCACCCCAACCCGACATTATAGCGTAAATAATTTGAATACAGAGAAAAATAGAAGAAACGAATAGAAGTTGAATGAAAATGAATGAAATTAATGTCGTTTATATAGAGAATTTTACAGAATATTACATCGTTTCAAATGATTAACACGCGAATCGAGGAATCTAACGTCGAATCAAATAACTTGCACGAATATCGAGGAATCTAACGTCTAATCACATAACTCGCACGAGATTCGATGAATATAACATCGAATCGAAGAATCTTACGTCTAATCACACGTGAATCGAGTAATAATATGTCGCGTTAAATAGTAATAAAACAATAAAATAAACGAAAATCATTGTATACGGGTCGTATAGATATATACGAGCCGTATAACATCGTCGTATAATATATATACGACCACAGTATAATCTTATTCTAACATGGTTGATAAGGGCCGTATAACCTTATACGGCCCGTATCAACCATGTTAGAATAAGATGATATCATGTGGATTTATTAGGACCCTTTTTATTTCATGCCATAGAGAGACACGTGTTACCATGTTTTAATTTCTTATTTTTTTTACCTTGATGTGCATTTGCACTTGCGGACTGTATTCAATTCCAAAGAGTTGCGTAAATAGTGTTTATGAGTACATCCACAATTACTATCTTTTTTCGAGTGCCTTATGCTTTTACACGGTAACCTCCTTTAGACATAACATTCTTACTCACAAGAAAAAAGTGTTGCGATGAATTTCACTCCGGGGCAATAATGAAAAAAGGGTCGAAGGTTATCGTTATGTCATGACAAATGTTTTATTTGCAACACGATCACCTACGTTTTCTAAGGCTAATGTTAGGTTAAACCAAAAATATCAAGTTTTCTGTAAACTGTATTTTAATTTTTTTTGGTATGTTTCAGTGTGCAGATTGTTATGTGCAAGCGAAATGCAACTTCTTCATCACTTCTAAAAAATGATAGACGAAGTCATCGCCTACGATCAAATCATCACTGAAAAAATAGCGAAGTTGACTGAGAAAGTTGCGAGCATTTGTCAAACCCAGTTGGAGCTGCATGTTAACTCTATACACGTTATGAAGCAAAACAAGAACTCGAAGAAATAGATTAGAATGTGATGTTAACTACACTAAATGTTATCGTTGAAGAAATAGATTAGAATGTTAATCGTTGTTGATTGTAAATTTTGTTTGAAACTATTATATAACCACCTGTTTGCGTTACTATTTACCTTGCCGCCATATTTGTTTAGAACTGCTTTTCATTCGTTAAGCCACTAGTTATGGTTTAACCAAACATTATTACGGCCTTAGAATTTAAATTAATGATATCGACCGGTATTACCGACACTTAAAGTCTTTGCTGACATATGTACAAAAGGCATGTGATGGAAATTTGCCGCTTATTTTAGGCATCATTTTCTCGGTCGCTATGTTGGACTTTTTTTTAGTATTTGACTTCTATCAATGATAAATAAGCAAAAAGAGAAATCATATAATTTTCTCCAATTATAACTGACTTATAAAAATATCCACCAATTAAAAAAATACATGTGTATTTTCTTCGAACACTGACATATCAAAATCCAAAGTGTTGTAGTCTTGTAGATTCATTAACGTATCTAGAAAGCAAAAAAAAAAAAAAATCTCCCTTTCAAACCGGCCAAATTCTTTTCGGCTTCCCGTTCTTCAACATATGATCACCATGAGAGACCAATTTAAAATCAAAGATGACATGCTTGAATACAAACATGTAATAGCTATAAGGAGACACTTAGTCGGTATATAACTGTTTTTACTAAAAGAACTATTTTGTTAAATTAATGTAATAGCCTATAAGGAGACACTTAGGGGCTGTTTGTTTACCTCTTAATGAGGCTCTTAATGGTTCAGACCTCTTACTGGTTCAGTACTTAATGGTTCAGACTGTTTGTTTCACGAGCAGATGTCTGAATGGTTCAGACATTTGCCTCTGAATGGTTAAGTATTAAACAGAGTCTGAATGGTTAATACATCTAATCTGAATTGGTCAGACATTTACCTCTGAACGGTTAAGCATTATACAAGCTCTTAATGGTTCAGACCTCTTACTGGTTCAACACTTAATGGTTTAGACCTGTTACTGGTTCAGCACTTAACCATTCAGATTGATCCCGGCCCGACCCGTCTACTTGAGCCCATGCATACCACAACCTTCAACCATGCACGTGACACGAGTTCGGGTCCGTCTTCGGGTGCGGAAGCTGAAGCCGGTTTTATTTAGTTATTTTCATTATTTAATTTTCGTTATCTCGGATTTGAATTTCGAATAAAAGTTCCATGCCTATCTTGCAAGATAGGAGCGTTTTGTTTAAAAACTCTTAGTTTCCTTTCAGTTTGTTAGACTTGTTTTTTCGAAATCAATTATCCGTTCTTGTGAGTCGCCGGATTTGGCCTCAGTAACGTCACCGGATTTGTGTGACGGGTTTACTTTTCGTACGCTTCCGTATCATTTGGTATCAGAGCCATGGCAGAAAACTGGAGGAACAATCGTGATTTTCAACGTCGATTCGCCGCAGGAGGCAACGGAGTTTTTCACGATCCAGATCCCAGGGATGCCAAATTGGAGAGGCTGCAGCGTAGGGTTCGGGAATTAGAACTTCGCTACGAGCCACCACGGGATCGCAATGTTCCACCCGCAGATCGTTATGAACAACCGCCGCGAGATGATGAACGTACCGAGTCGGATTTCCACTACGACTCCGATGACAACAGAAATCCGTTTGGGGGACGACCACGTCGTTACCGATCCCCGACCCCTGTTGATCCGTTGAAAGCTTTGGGCATTCGGGTTGAAATCCCCGAGTTCGGGGGCCAGTTACATCCCGATCATTGCATACAGTTGAACGGGTTTTCGAGTTGCGTGATATTCCCGATCATTTAAAAGTGAAACTTGTCGCCATCAAACTCCGCAAACACGCATCGTTATGGTGGGAACATGTTCGGAAGAAGCGACAGTACGAGGGAAAACAAAAGGTGGAGTCATGGGAAAAAATGAAGAAATTATTACGCTCCAAATTTCTACCGTCCAATCACCGCCAGGACTCTTACCTAGATTATCACAATTGCAAACAAGGTAATTTATCCGTTGAGCAATTTATTTTGGAGTTTGAAAAATTGCGTATGCGTTGTGGGGTTGACGAAGAAGAAGAACAGGTGATCGCTAGGTTTTTGGGGGGCTTACGTTCCGATATTGCTGATGTTGTTAACTTACAACCCTATTGGTCTTTCGATGATGTTTGCCTTTTAGCTCACAAAGTTGAAAAACAGTTACGTGCTAAGCCCAAGACACCTTTTCCTAACACCAACCCATCCACTAATACCCGAACCGTTGGCCCTAGTACTTCTTCGGGCCGTCCGGGCCCAATCAAAGCCGACGGCCCAAGCTATTCCGCAAACCCACCGTTAACATCCGCGGCCCAAACTAATATTGTTCCCCCCACACCTTCGGTTCAGCGTTGTTATAAATGTCAAGGCATTGGCCACCTCCGGCGTGAATGCCCGAACCGCCAAGTGGTCGCCCTTACCGATGACACAATGCCCACATACGACACGGATGACGACACACATGATGAACCGTCTGAAACGCTTTTTCCCGACCGAGGTGAGGCCCTAATTTCTCTAAGGGTTCTCACCGCTACACCCGCTAAATCCGATGCTGAGAACGCTTGGCTTCGCCACAATATTTTTCGTACAAAGTGCACTTCCAAGGGTAAAGTGTGTGTTATGATCATAGATGGGGGAAGTTGTGAGAACATGGTGTCCACGGAAATGGTGGACAAACTCGGCTTACAAAAACATGACCACCCGGAGCCTTACCAATTGTCGTGGTTAAAAAAAGGGAACGTCGTCAAAGTTACCCACCGGTGCCTCGTTCCTTTTTCTATTGGTACCAAATACGTTGATGAGGTGTGGTGTGAGATTATACCGATGGATGCGTGCCACCTCCTCCTCGGTAGACCGTGGCAGTTTGATCGCCGTACACGCCATGACGGGTTTCGCAATACCTACTCTTTTAAAAAGGACGGTATTAACATTACACTCGCACCATTGGATCCTCGTGACACCCAACCCGCCGCTTACATCGCATCGCGCTCTGAGTTCCTTGACTTTTCGAGACTCACGGGCACCACCCTTGTTCTCGGGCTCGTTATTGCCGAAGCAAACCCCACCGCCGAGCCACCTCCAGCGGAGGTACAACCCTTGCTACATGAATTTCATGATGTTTTTCCAGATGATGTTCCCAAGGGTCTCCCGTTGATGCGAGAAATACAGCATTGTATTGATTTTCTACCCGGTGCGAGCATTCCAAACAAACCCGCGTACCGCATGAATCCAAAGGAATTTGAGGAGCTGCAGTCACAGGTACGGGATTTACTAGATAAGGGGCTTATTCGGGAGAGCATGACCCGTGTGCGGTTCCCGCACTACTTGTTCCAAAACCTAATGGCGCCTACCGTATGTGTATCGACAGTCGTGCAGTCAATAAAATTACGGTTAAGTACCGTTTTCCAATTCCGAGGTTCGAAGATTTGCTTGATCAGCTATATGGGGCCACTGTTTTTTCTAAGATCGATTTGCGCAGTGGGTATCACCAAATTCGGATGCGACCGGGGGATGAGTGGAAAACGGCCTTTAAGACACGGGACGGCCTCTACGAGTGGATGGTTATGCCTTTCGGCCTCTCCAACGCGCCGAGTACCTTTATGAGGCTCATGAACCACGTCTTTAAGCCCTTGATCGGTAAGTGTGTCGTGGTGTACTTTGATGATATTCTCATTTTTAGCAAATCGGTACAACAACATTTAGGCCACCTAAGGTCTGTTTTCGAAGTCCTACGGGTTCAACAACTGTTTGCCAATCGGGCCAAGTGCATTTTTCTTCAACCGGAGGTGATTTTTCTCGGTTACTTGGTCTCGGGTACGGGAATAAAAATGGACTCAACAAAGGTTGACGCGATTACCCAGTGGCCGACACCATCTTCTCTCCACGATATTCGAAGCTTTCACGGCTTGGCCTCGTTCTACCGACGCTTTATCCGCAATTTTAGTTTAGTGGTGGCACCTATCACCGATTGTTTAAAGGCTTCGAAATTTACATGGACCACATCGGCTCAGCGGGCTTTCGAGGTTTTAAAAAAGGCTGTAACGGAAGCACCGGTTTTAGCACTTCCAAACTTTGAGTTAATTTTTTCGGTTGAGTGTGATGCATCGGGGACCGGTATTGGAGGTGTTTTATCGCAAAATAATAGACCGGTTGCTTTTTTTAGCGAAAAACTTAACGATTGTCGTCGTCGTTATAGTACCTACGACAAAGAGTTCTACGCGATCATTCGCTCTGAACACTGGCGACACTATTTGCTACCAAACGAGTTCGTCTTATTTTCGGATCATCAGGCACTTCGTTACATACAAGGCCAGGAAAAGCTCAATCCGCGCCATGCAAAGTGGGTTGAGTTCTTACAAGAATTCTCGTTTGTTATCAAGCATCGTGCCGGACATGCCAACGGAGCCGCTGATGCACTTAGCCGCAGACCCGCCTTAGCCTTCATCGTTCACACCAAAGTGGCCGGAATCGATTTGATAAAAAACTTATACGAAGCCGACCCGAACTTCGCAAAACAGTGGGAGCTCGCCAAACTCGGTTCCGGGGTTGAATTTGTGATTCGGGATGGTTTTCTTTACAAGGCAAATAAACTGTGCATCCCAATATCCTCCTACCGCCAAGCCATAATCCACGAGTGTCATAGCGGTGCTCTTGCGGGACACTTTGGACGGGACAAAACTGTATCGCTTGTGCGGGAAAATTTCTTTTGGCCGAGAATCGACAGGGATGTTATGCGCGTCATCAAACGTTGTCGGGTATGTCATATTGCGACAACACATGGAACGAATCAGGGTTTGTACACGCCACTTCCGACGCCAGCCGCTCCGTGGGAATATGTTAGTCTCGATTTTGTATTAGGCCTCCCGCGTACGCAAAAACAGAAAGATTCGATCATGGTGGTTGTGGATCGTTTTTCGAAGATGGCTCATTTTCTTCCATGCACAAAAACGTTTGACGCGTCTCAGGTTGCTCGTTTATATTTTAATGAAATCGTTCGTTTGCATGGTATCCCTACAACTATAACTTCGGATCGGGATGTTAAATTTGTAAGTCACTTTTGGAGGACGTTGTGGAAACGATTGGGTTCGCACTTACAGTTTAGCAGTTCACACCATCCGCAAACGGATGGCCAAACGGAAGTGACCAACAGAAGCTTGGGAAATTTACTAAGGAGTTTGGTGGAGAAAAACCCGAAGCAGTGGGACACGGTCCTTCCACACGCCGAGTTCGCGTACAACAGGTCCAACCACGGCTCGACTGGCCTTTCACCATTCTTCGTTGTTTATGGGCGGAACCCGTTCACGCCAATTGATCTTGTTCCGAAGGATACCGTACCGTTTTTTCAACGGAGGGGGACGAACGCGCAAAGCAAATTCAAGACAT
Source organism: Helianthus tuberosus (assembly GCA_030545235.1). NCBI lineage: Eukaryota > Viridiplantae > Streptophyta > Magnoliopsida > Asterales > Asteraceae > Helianthus > Helianthus tuberosus. The sequence continues at coordinate 163,809,328 of CM060450.1, forward strand.
GCATCGACAAGTACGGGACGAAATTATCAAACACAACCTCCAATACCAATCGCGGGCCAACAAACACCGAAAAAAGGTTGTGTTCAAGGAGGGGGATTTGGTTTGGATCCACTTACGGAAGGAGCGATTTCCGCCGGGCCGCTATGGCAAGCTTCAGCCACGGGCCGACGGCCCATTTCGAGTTCTTAAAAGGATAAACGACAATGCCTATCAAATCGATCTCCCGGGACATTATAACGTATCCGCAACTTTCAACGTGGCCGACTTACCACCGTATGACGAGGGAAGTGATGATAGTGATGACTCGAGGACGAGTCCTTTTCAAGTGGGGGAGAATGATCCCGGCCCGACCCGTCTACTTGAGCCCATGCATACCACAGCCTTCAACCATGCACGTGACACGGGTTCGGGTCCGTCTTCGGGTGCGGAAGCTGAAGCCGGTTTTATTTAGTTATTTTCATTATTTAATTTTCCTTACCTCGTATTTGAATTTCGAATAAAAGTTCCATGCCTATCTTGCAAGATAGGAGCGTTTTGTTTAAAAACTCTTAGTTTCCTTTCAGTTTGTTAGACTTGTTTTTTCGAAATCAATTATCCGTTCTTGTGAGTCGCCGGATTTGGCCTCAGTAACGTCACCGGATTTGTGTGACGGGTTTACTTTTCGTACGCTTCCGTATCACAGATGTTGCCAAACAACCCCTTAGTCGGTATACAACTCTTTTTTTTTTTTTTTTTTTACTAAAAGAGCTATTTTGTTAAATTAAACTACTTGAATTAACATAAACTAAGTTAGTATAAAATTTTATAAATAAAGCTTTGGAAATGAGAAATAAAAAAAGAGTAATGTTAAAAAATATTTGTTTTTGATATATTTAAAGATGAAATCGAATTGGACTTTAAAAATGTGTTGAGTTTGAAGATGACTTACTGGATTTTTCAAAAAACCAATAAGTTAAAAAAGTATTTAGCGTTGACAAAAGTGTTTTTTTTTTTTTTTTTTAAGAAGGAAGAAAAATTGTTTTTTAAAAGTCACAAAATCCTGTATTTTAAATAGCTTTTGACTTTTTAAACATAAAATTATAAATCAAACGTAACCCTTTAAAATAACAACTAATTAAATAGCCCATAGCTTTATAGCCTAGTGGCATTTGGGGGTGGGATAAGGCTTTGGGACCAATAGGTACTGGGTTCGATTCCCACAAGGGGGGTTTTCCCACACTTATTGGGTTTCCTCCTGAATTGGTGTATAGCCATTATGCCTAGTGGAGATGGATATGATCGGGTGATTTCGCTGGTGACACCATGATACTCCAGTGGTCCGTCAGTGATCCAAATTTGCCGTTCAAAAAAAAAAAACAACTAATTAAACATGGAAATTTACCATATCTTTTTTGGTCATTTACTATTTTCCACCACAAAATTTAATCAAACAATTTTTTAAAAAATCATTTAAAAAAAGTAATAAGTCAATAAGCACTTTTGATTAAAAAAACAATCTTAGAGTTAAATAAGCAATCCCAAACACCCTCGAAATTTGAATGTAAACCTAAAATCTAATGTTTTCGTGTTGGCTTTGTTTCATGTTATAAAAAAAATGATAATATGTTATTTCTATAAAGATGTCATTATGAACATATAACATGCTCCTTTGAAGTTATAACATTATTGAAAAATTGCAAAAAGGAGATATCGTGTTTGATTTTCAAGTTTTATCTCTTTGTAATGATTCTATTTGAAAATAAGTTATAAGACCTTTATATATGGGACCATATATAGTATAGTCTAAAAACTGACATTCATTCACAATATAGTCAAAATCCAATTATGCTGGACCAAAAGTTTAATGATAGAGATGGAGATAGGAGATTGACATAGAAGAATATTTTTTTCTAGATTTCTAGATAACAGAAAATGTTGACCATTATGGTCGGCTCTTCCTCTCATTAACTGATAACCTTGTTACGTATGAATTCACTATCATCTATTTTTGAATTTTAACATTGTAGCATTCACATTGCTCATAAATTATTATTCATGCCCACTAAATGGTAAATTAGAGATTTAAAAAATCATTTTTTTTACTTAATAAGTGATAATTTTTTAATATTAAATGTAAGAGTTAAATGCCCGGATAGTCCCTGTGGTTTGTCCTTTTTTCATCTTTAGTCCCTAACTTTCTAAAATTACAGCTATAGTCCCCAACTTTTCAATTTTCGTTCCTGGATAGTCATTGGGCCTAACATCAGTTAGTTTTCTCAGTTAAAAGGGTGTGAAATGACATAAATACCCTTTCCATCATCAATGTCCTGAACCACAAAAGTGAAAGAGGGCGGCTGAAATAGGGGGAGGAGATGGGGCGGCTGGGGTGGTGGCTTTGACGGTAATTGTTCATTGTCATCTTCGTCGGATCTACAATCTTCACGTTCGCAATGGTTGTTCAATGGTGAGAGTTAAGAGAAGGTGAAAACCCCCTTGCAGGCCCCTTGTTTTTCTGGGATCGTATTTCCGGTTAGGGTTTCAAAGCAGCGGGACAATGTTCAGGTGGTGGTGTGGATGATTTTGGTGGCCGGACAATGGTGGCGATTACTGGGTTTATTGGCAGAGTACGAAAAGAGGAACTGTGGGTGGCGTTTTGATCCGGCGGTTGTGGTGTTATGGTGGTTGTGGTGGTTTGGTGGAGGCGGGTATCGGTTTAGAAGGCGGAGCAGTGGTGGTGGAAGGGGATGGCGACGATGGAGGTGGAGGTGATGCAATTTTGTATTGGGGGTGTGGGGTGTTTGGTGACTGTTAAGGTTGGTGTTGTGGTTTACAACAGTTGGCAGGTGGGTGGTGGTGGTGGTGAAAGGTGGATGGTGGTGGTGGTGAAAGGTGGAGATGGTAGCGAAAGTGGGGAATATGAAGTGGATGGGTTGGGTAGTGGGTCCCACATAAATATTTAAAAATATTTAAATACTAAGTATTTTTCTTTTAACTTTTTAGTATAAATTTAACAGTAAGGCTATTTTTTTATTTCACACCATCTTAACTGAGAAAGCTCACTGATATTAGGCACAAGGACTATCCGGGATCGAAAATTGAAAAGTTGAGAACTATAGCTGTAATTTTAGAAAGTTAGTGACTAAAGATGAAAAAGGTAAACCACATACACTATTCGGGTATTAAACTCTAAATGTAAGCTTAAAATTTACACTACAACAAAAACACATAAAAATCCGTCCCAAATTTACTATGCACCATCTACTTACATAATATATATTTAAAATGAAATCCGAGCAACCTCTATACAATATATATTTAAAATAAAATTTGATGAAACTCAAAAAAAGCTGAAAGTAATTTGAAAAAATAACTAAAAATAATTTAATAAAAGTCATAGAAAATCAAGAAATAGATATTTTAAATTAAGTTAGAAAAATCCAGAGCAAAAATCATATGAACTAGATTGTTGTCATAGTCGCGCGTTGCGGCGGCGACATCTTAGTTGTTTTTAAATGGCTACATGTTATGTGATGCATTAACCATATAAAGTGTTTCGATGTATCCGATCTAACTCGGTGTAACCTATATGGCATTGCGGCTACAGTGTACGATGATGACATTAATGTGTGGTGTCTGCACTTGACGTTACGTGTTTTTGACTGCCACCCTCGTTACGTTTGTGGTATTTACGTAATTAGACATAGATAAAAAGAGTATGTTTCGTACGTTGCGATGTAGAGTCGTGAAAGTAAATTTAGATAGCGATGTAAAGTTTTTAAAGTAATTAGGCATTAATATGGTTAATTAGACATAAATACTTACTTAAAGAATAAGGGGTGTTGGTTTCAATTTAGAAAATATAGGGACGAACCTTTGTTTTTATGATATAATAAATAAATAAATTTAAAATTATGTGTAACTAATTAGTTTTAACAAGTCAAATATGAGTACAATAAAAGATTATAGTTTTTTTTTGAAAGGCAAAAAAGATTATAGTTATATGTGAGTATCATCACATAAATCCAAAACACTATTAAAAAAAATACAGAAGGCATGGATCGAACTCCCAACCTCTACTTTATAATGTGTCACACAAACCACCAAAGCACATTTTCATTTTGTTTTTGTCTACTCAAAGATTCCTTATATATAAACAAAGGCGGTGGCGGTTATAGCCACCGACCTTTTGTTTTAATACTATACTAGGTTAGAATCCCGTGTATTACACGGGTTGAATAAATAAATTTTTATATACTAAGTAATAAAATAATTACATCTTTTAAATACATGTGTACTGCACGATTTGAATAAACATATGTCTTACACGAATAATGTAATCCGTTAACATGTTTAGTCATCAAGATGTGTTTTCTAACAAAATGAACTTTGAAATACTATTTACTTATTGTAACATCTCACTTTATTTTTTATTAGGTTAGAGAGTTGTGTATTACATGGTTTATAACATTTTACTTTGTTTTTTTAATTTATTATTAGGTTAGAAACTTACGTATTACCTGATGTTGGATAATCAGTAGAAAAAAAGAAGTAAATGTGGATACTTAAATTAAACGTGGCCACATATCCTACCTTGGTTTAGTTAGGTTCGGTTTAATTTTTGGTTCCATTTTAATTTTTGGGCCAAGAAAGAGTTACACTAATTAATGTGGGATACTTAAATGGAGGTTTAGAAATAAAGTGTGTATTCAAGTTTTTACATTGAATTTCAATAAAAAACAATAAGGAAATAGTTGATTAAAATAAATATTTTTATTTTAATATGTGATTTTATCCTTGTACTTATTATCAAAATGTAAAAACAATTAAAATTACCAATTAAATAAAATCTTTATCTTTATAAATATTTAAAACACTAATATATTTTTTCAGATTTTAATAATTAATATATGATTATAATAATTAATTTATTATTATCAATTATCTTTATCTTTATCATTAAAATCTTTTCTACAAATTTCAAATTTTAAATTTAATATTATCAATAATTGATTTTCCATAATAAATATTTAGAAAAATAATTAAGACTGCCTCATAGAGCGCCATGTGTCCCTTACAAACATGAAAGAAAACATGAAATCATACCTGTAACAGCAGATAGTCCTGTGGAGAATCCAGTAATGGAGTTCGACATGCTTGTCATCTTTGATCTGGTTCCTCCTTAGGGTGTTGACTGATGATGGGGACTTAGAAAACCGAAAAGGGTATCGGTTAGGAGAAGAGGTCGAATTTGATGTTATGCTTATGGGGTGTGTAACTGAGTAACCCTTTAACCTCCATATCATTCTCCTTATATAAGCACCCAGGAGGAAACCTAATTAGTTACTAAGGGTAAAATGGTCCATCAACAATTACCAACTAATTTAAATAATAGGTTATTATATATTTTGATCTTTATTATGTAAATGATTATAATGGCTATAGATTAAATATTGTTACATAATATATTTAATCTTACATTCTCCCACTTAGCCGAGTAATCATTTACTATGAGTATTAGATAAGCCTGATCAGGAGTTAACACTCATTTTAGCCTTAAACAAGTACTATAGCAGAGAAATACAGCCGTTGAATCATTATGCGACTCAGGACCCCCATTAATCATACTATAGCCTTAATTTAAAACCTAATCGTCATGATCAAAATACGCGTAAGCCCTTTGTTTGATTTGTAACTTTATTTGTCAATATGCCATTATACCGGTTGAACATATTCTAAGAGACATACAAAATCAAACTGGGGAAATTTCATTAACATAAAACATAAGCTAGTACAATATGCTCAAATAAGGTCTTTACAAAATCCCATATTACGAACATGTTCTTCATAAACCTTAGGAGGGAGATCTTTAGTCATCGGATCCGCAAGCATATCCTTAGTACTAATATACTCAATACAAAGATTATTTTCCTCAACTCGTTCACGTACGAACAGATATTTTGTATCGAGATATAAACCAGCTCCAGTCGAACTGTTACTGTTCGAGAAACTAACGGCAGCTGAATTATCACAATAAAGCTTCAATGGTCTAGAAATGGAATTAACGATTTTGAGTCCAGTGATCAGATTTCTAAGCAACATTCCATGACAGGTTGCGATATAAACAACAATGTACTCTGCCATCATTGTGGAAGTTGTGGTCAACTGTTGTTTATGACTCTTCCATGAAATAGGGCCGCCTGCTAACATAAAGATATAGCCCGAAGTGGATTTCTTGTCATCTTTGCACTTTGCAAAGTCAGAATCAGAATAGCCCACCACTTCTAAATGATCACTTCTTCTATAAGTCAGTTTATAGTCTTTCGTCCCTTGCAGATATCGAAGTACCTTCTTAGCTGCTTTCCAGTGATCTAGGCCAGGATTAGTCTGATAACGGCCTAACATTCCAGCAATATAAGCGATATCTGGGCGAGTACAGACTTGAGCATACATCAAGCTCCCTACTACTGACGCGTAAGGTATCTGGCTCATTTGCTCCTTCTCAACCTCTGTTGTCGGACACTGGAATGAACCGAAAACATCTCCTTTAACTACTGGAGCGACGGAGGGTTTGCACTGTTGCATGTTGTAACGCGTAAGGACACGATCTATGTAGGCCCTCTGGGACAATCCTAAAATCCCTTTGTGTCTATCTCAGTGAATTTCGATGCCAATGACGTAAGAAGCCTCTCCGAGATCCTTCATGTCGAAGTTATGCGAGAGTAACCGCTTCGACTCATGCAACATGTCTAAACTATTACTTGCCAATAGAATATCATCTACGTAAAGGACAAGTATAGTAAAGTTGCTCCCACTCATCTTGAGGTAGGTGCTTGATCCACTTGATTCTTCATAAAACCTTGCTTCTTCATGACTTCATCAAACTTGAGGTACCATTGACGTGATGCTTGTTTTAACCCGTAAATGGATTTCTTCAACTTACAGACTAGATGCTCCTGACCTTCAGGTTTAAAGCCTTCAGGTTGTTTCATGTAAACATCTTCATCCAAATCTCCGTTAAGGAAAGCGGTTTTAACGTCCATCTGATGTAACTCCAAATCGAAATGAGCTACTAGGGCCATGACGATCCTTAATGAATCTTTACGAGAGACAGGTGAAAACGTCTCTTGATAATCAATTCCCTCTTTCTGAGTGTAGCCCTTTGCAACCAATCTCGCTTTGTAGCGTTCAACGTTCCCATTCGGATCCAGTTTTGTTTTGAATACCCATTTACATCCTACGGGTTTGGCTCCGTTGGGTAATTCTACCAAATCCCAAACGTCATTTTTCTTCATGGATTCAAGCTCATCAATCATTGCTTTATTCCATTCAGAAGACTGATCACTGCTAATGGCTTCATTGTAAGAGATAGGATCATTGAGCTTTCCAGCATCCATTTCAGTCAGGTAGGTAACATAATCATCCCAATTAGTAGGCCTTCTTTGCCTAGATGACCTCCTGAGTGGATTATCGGGTTCAGCGTTGTCTTGGTTTTGAGCGTTTGATGTGCCTTCGTCATGAGGTATAATTGGTTCTGATTGTAGAGGTAAATTTGGAGTTGGTGCAGTAGCTTCTGGTACAGTAGTTGCATTGGGTACAAGAGGAGTAATCGGAGTAATGGTAAGCGACGAGTCTCCCCCCCCCCCGCGTCTTGTACTTCTTGCAATTCTTCGTAAGGGTTGGTACTGCTCCCACTGACCTTGAAATCCTCCAGGAACGCAGCACGCTTAGTTTCAACAATACGGGTGACATGGGAAGGACAATAGAAACGATAACCCTTAGAGTTCTCAGGATACCCGATAAAGAAACAGGTAACTGTTTTAGGTTCAAGTTTCCTTAGGAAAGGATTGTAAAGTTTTGCTTCAGCAATGCAGCCCCATACTTTCATATATTTAAGACTCGGTTTCCTTCCTGTCCAAAGTTCATAAGGAGTTTTAGGGACAGACTTAGAAGGAACTCTATTGAGTATATGAACAGCTGCTTTTAACGCTTCAGTCCAGAGGAATAATGGTAAATTAGTGTTGGCTAACATACTGCGCACCATGTTCATAAGGGTACGGTTTCTTCTTTCAGCGACACCGTTCTGCTGAGGTGTACCAGACATGGTGTATTGGTTCACAATCCCCTGGCCCTTACAAAACTCATAAAATGGACCAGGAGCTTGACCCACATCAGTATGTCTTCCATAATATTCACCGCCTCTATCTGATCTCACAACTTTAATCTGACGATCTAATTGCTTTTCAACTTCAGCCTTATAATCTTTAAAAGTTGTTAGAGATTCAGATTTCTCCTTAATAAGATACAAGTACATGTAACGAGAATAATCATCAATAAAAGTGATAAATGAAGTATGTCCTGTTATGCCAGCGATTTGGTAGGGACCACTAATGTCAGTGTGAATGAGTTCTAATAAATTAGAGCTCCTAGTGGCACCTTTCTTATTCGCTAATGTCATTTTCCCTTAAGACATTTGACACATGTTCCAAAATCAGAGAAATCGAGAGGAGGTAAGACTTCATCCTTCACAAGACGATTTAATCGTTCTTTTGAAATGTCGCCTAAACGCTGATGCCACAACATGGATGAAGTTTCTAAGTCTCGTTTCTCTTCCATCTTTGTGAGTGATTCATTAATGTTATATGACAACAAAGATTTGGAAAAGTTATCTTCTAGTTCTAATCTATAGAGACCACCATCCAGAACACCAGTACCATAAAGAACAGAATCATAGAGGATAGAGAGTTTGCGATGACCATGGGAAACAATAAAACCGTCCATGTCTAACTTTGGTCCTGATACAAGGTTCCGAGTTACCTCAGGAACATATAAGGTATCATAAAGTTTAATACATAAACCAGTTTTCATAACTAATTGTAATGTTCCAATGGCCTTCACTTCTAATTCTCGATCATCCCCAACCTTAAGCGTTCTTTGGTTTCTTTCCAGCTTCCGGATTGTAAGGAATCCCTGAGTAGAATTGGTAACATGAACTATAGAACCAGAATCAAACCACCAAGAATTAGCAGGAACACTTAAATTATAGGACTCAAGTATCATAAAATAATCGTTACCTTTCTTAGCCAGCCACTCCTTGAAGTCAGGGCATTCCTTCTGCATGTGTCCTGTCTTCTTACAGAACTTGCAGCGGATACTGCCTAAGGAGTTCTTAGAGCTGGAGGGTGCACTTGTATTAGGATTAGGATTAGGCCTTTGGACTTTTGAAGCATCCTTCCTCTGATAATTGTTCTTCCTCTTCTTAGAGTTGGAGGTAGTGAAGTTGGCAACATCAGTATGGCGATCCATCCTCATACGCTCTTCCTCCTGTACGCACATGGCGACCAGCTCACTCATCGTCCATTTGTCCTTCTGAGTGTTGTAATTGATCTTGAATGCTTCAAAGGACGAAGGAAGCGAAGTAATGATGAAATGAACAAGGAAACCATCACTGATTTCCATTTCCAGCCCCTTCAGCTTATTGGCCATGTCATTCATCATCATGATGTGCTCGCGAATGCCGCTCCTCCCATCATACTTAGTTGTCACCAGCTTGAGAATAAGAGTACTAGCGTGTGCTTTAGACGTCCCCTTGAACTGAGCCTCCACATGTTCCAAGTAGGTTTTAGCATCTTCAGAATCAGGAATAGCTCCCCTGATTGCATTGCTGATGGACTGCTTCATAAACATGAGAGACATGCGGTTACACCTAGTCCACTTATCATGAGTTAACTGCTCAGCAGCAGTACTTGTGGCAGTAAGATCCGCTGGCTTATTCTCTCTTAGAGCATAATCAAAGTCCAGCAGCCCAAGAGTAAGCATGAGAGCATCCTTCCATGCAGCAAAGTTATCACCGGTTAAAGGTGGAATCCCACAATTGGGCGCTGATAGTGGAAATAAGATGAGCAAGTTATGATACTAATGAAGAAATCCTAATGTGATCTAAGGGCACGTTAAACTAAGGCAGGCATAAATAATGACCATTTTATATTATGAAGCTGTGATATTGTCTATTACTAACATCAAAAATAATAGACTTAGGTAAAAAATTCTACTTAAACGAAGACAAAACAGCTTTGGCCAGAAGTGTAATCATTTAAGCATATGTGCAAAGTGGTTGTAACAAATCAGCTTTGGCCAGAAATTGAAACAATCACTTTAGTTATGCACTTGTTGAGCATGCCATCTATGAATGAATTAAATCAGCTTTGGCCAGAAATTAAGACATTCATGCTTATGATACACACACAACATAGCTTTCGTAATACTTGAACGATAAGTAGATGTATCAAGTCAGCTTTGGCCAGAAATGATATATCAAAAAACTCATTCAAGTTAAGCTATTCTGGTTTTGCAAAAACATTATCTGATTCTGATTAATTAACTAAGTAAATTACAAAACCATTTATTTAATAGCAAACCACCCGTTAGCGCGGATCGAACTGATATTTTAGTTCACATTAAACACTCATGATTTCGGATGAATCATGTCTTGGATTCATCCGAAATGACTAATTTCGAATCCATTTCGGATAGTCCGCAATGGTTGACTTCGAATCCTTTCGGATGTGTCCAAAACGCGTAAGTCGAATCATTTCGGATCCATTTCGGATGATTTCGAATGATGCTTAGTCCGAAATTGATCCGAAATGGTGATGCTGATCCGAAATGATCCGTAATGGTGATGATTAGTCCGAAATCAATAACTTATGATGAAAGATGATCCGTAATGATCAACATCCATCCGAAATGCATCAGTAATGATCCGAAATCATCCGTAATGATCAAAGATGATCCGTAATGATGAAGCTCCAGATCCGAAATCATCCGTAATGACCAGTGATGATCCGTAATGATGAAACTTAGACCCGAGATCGTCCGTAATGATGAAACTTTGATCCGTAATGATGAAACTTAGATCCGAAATCGTCCGTAATGATCACTGATGATCCGTAATGATGAAACTCCACATCCGTAATGGTCCGTAATGATGAAATTTTCATCCGTGATCATCCGAAATCATTCGTAATGAGGATTTCGGATGGCAAAAACGTAATCTGATATGAATTTTTCGATTCTTTTTCCAGATTTTCCGATATAAAACAGAACCGACTAATCAACATATGCTCTGATACCACATGTTGGTTCGGTTCTGTTCAAACATGAAAGAAAACATGAAATCATACCTGTAACAGCAGATAGTCCTGTGGAGAATCCAGTAATGGAGTTCGACATGCTTGTCATCTTTGATCTGGTTCCTCCTTAGGGTGTTGACTGATGATGGGGACTTAGAAAACCGAAAAGGGTATCGGTTAGGAGAAGAGGTCGAATTTGATGTTATGCTTATGGGGTGTGTAACTGAGTAACCCTTTAACCTCCATATCATTCTCCTTATATAAGCACCCAGGAGGAAACCTAATTAGTTACTAAGGGTAAAATGGTCCATCAACAATTACCAACTAATTTAAATAATAGGTTATTATATATTTTGATCTTTATTATGTAAATGATTATAATGGCTATAGATTAAATATTGTTACATAATATATTTAATCTTACACAAAAATCATTTTAAATTCCGTAGCTTAACTTGTATTTTGTTGCAAAAGCGACTTACAAGGAAATTTACAAAATTATTAACTACGTGGATCGTAGAACATGCATATTTACGTTGTATTACCATATAAATATGGTAACCAAGAATTCAATGATTTTGATTGCAACGATCATCTCAACTTTAAAAAAGTTTGATACGACATGAATAATTTACAAAACCCTAATTATTTAGAGCATATGTGTGCTTGGTTTTCTATGACAAGTAGTTATGATTTGATTCGTACATATGTCATATGCCAAAAGCAATATCAAAAGTGCACAGGAAAAGGATAGTGTTAAGGTTCTTTATACTTTAATAGAATAATTGATCACACATGATTAGAAAAGAAAAAAAACCCCTTAATTATTTACTTTATAGCTTATAGAATATCAAAAGGAAAATCCTAATACACTCGTAATCCATATCTTAACATATCTTTTCATAGAATATCAATAGGAAAATCCTAATACACTCGTAATCCATATCTTAACCAGGGGCGGTTCTTAGAAGAGCTCTCTCTGGCAGGGCCACGGCCCGGGCAAGTTTTTCAGCCGTAGTGCTAATTTTCCGCATTTCGATCGAATTTTTTTATATATACTATGTTTGGCCCGGGCTTGCCCGGACTTTTTTTAGTGCCCGTGTCTTTCGGCCCTGACACATTCAACGGGCAAGATCCGCCCCTGATCTTAACATATCTTTTCTGAGAATATCACCCATGATTCTCAGATTAATCATGTTTTGTTCTAAGTCCCCAACAAAAATTCAGAAGCACAAGGTAAACCATTGCCTTTATGATGTTCTTTATTTTTAACGCGAATTTTTGGGCTCAGCGGCACTGCCTTTTGATATACCTTCAACCTCAGACGGAATTGCAACCGTTCATTATTAATTTGACGCTCGAGGTTGACCCCAGTTCCAAAGGAAACCCGAATAATCTAGGAAAACCCCTGTCTCCAACCTGAAAAGCATTTTTGCTCCTTTGCTCCTTCCAGGAATCTAACTCAAGACCATCTCCACATGCCGCTGCACCACAAGGTGTGGCATAGCCTTTATGATGCCTAAGTTCTATTCGATCTTTATTGAAAACAAATCCTCATAATTGTTTGAAGCACGATAAATTATGTTGATGTTTGAGAACAACTTGGTTTTTTCAAAAGTTAATTTAGCTGATGCATGTTGTGACTGCCTATGCAGTTAATGCGTTAAAATATCGGATATCGGTCAAGGACCAATATTTTAGATATATGTTATCTCGGTGAGATATCAGCAATTACAATATAATGCAGAATTTATATACATATAGAGCAATTTAACACTAATAATTTAGTGATATATCGGTTATATCGGTCAAATATCGATGATATATCGATTATATCGGTCAAATATCGGTTATACCGCTCAATATCGCCGATAATATCGGTACCGATATTCTAACTGATATTTTACTAGGGGACCGATATAACCGATATATCACCGAGATTAACTACATAGGTGACTACACAATTTAACTAATACAACCTAGGGGCAGACATACCCTATATCAAGGGGTAGCCCGCATTGCCCCTTGGCTCGCCCGCGATAGTGTAAAATTTTTTTTTTTTTTTTTTGCGTTTTTCGGATTTCGTTGCCCCTTAATAAATATTATGTTACCCCTTTTGAAAGCCCAAAAATTTTTAGAGTACCAAACTAATTACCCAATACGTATAAGTTATAACTAGCCCAATTATTGTAGCTCAAGTCCAACCCCATACCCAATAGTCCAATACTTTAACAAAGAAAAAAAGAACGGCCAAAAAGAAGCAGGCAAGCAGCAACAGCGAACGAGCAGGAGCACTGGAGAGCAGCGCCGTTCCAGAAAAGATATGATGTTGGAGGCAAAAAAAGAGAGAGTGGAAAACGAAATTCTAACGGGTGAAATTAACACAGGAAAAGGATTAAACCAAGAGGTTTCCCTTGCCCGACCCGGAGACACACGATGGGGTTCTCATCATAGAACCATCATAAGTTTGTTGAAATTATTTTCGGAAGTTGTTGAGGTACTTACTTTTATTAAACAAGATGGAGAGACCTTTCAACAACGATCCAATGCGTCAGGTATTCTATCATATTTTGAGAGTCTTGAATTTGTGTTTTACATACACTTGTTGAACGATATCTTAGGCCTCACAAATGCTCTATCAAAACATCTTCAAAAAAAAGAGTCAAGACTTGTTAGAAGCATCTCATTTGATAAGCGGGACAAAACGAGCTATGAATCATTTAAGACAAAAAGGGTTTGAAAAGATGTTGGCAAACATAACATCTTTTTGTGAAAAAAAAACATTGAGATGTTAGATATGGCGGAAAGTTATGGTAATCAAAGAAACCGAAAGTATGTCATTACTAACCGACATCATTTTGAAGTTGAGGTTTTTAATACGGTTTTGGATATGCAACTTCAAGAACTTGGAAGCCGATTTAGTGAGGTCTCAACTATTTTGATAGAAAATATGTCGGGTTTAAATCCTTGTAATTCGTTTGCTAAATTTGACATATCAAAGATAGTGAAGTTTTCTGAAATGTATCCGAATGACTTTAATAAAGAAGAAAGAGGGGTTCTTGCGGGTGATCTTTCGACATTTTATCACACTTTAAAGGAAGATGATAAATTTGCAAATTTAACTGGATTGAGTGACCTTGCTCGTGTAATGGTGGAAACCGGAAAAAATGAAACTTTTCTTTTGGTTTATCGAACATTGAAGCTAGCACTGGTTTTACCGGTTGCAACCGCAACCATTGAAAGATGTTTTTTTCTAAAATGAAGCTTATCAAGATGGATTTACGCAATCGGATGGGTGATGAGTATTTGAACAACGCTCTAATTTGTGTGGTCGAAAAAGAAAGTTTTTGTAAAGTAAAAGAAGAGGATGTCATGGCCCGGTTTCAAGCTTTCAAAAACCGAAGAGAAGAACTCATTTAGGTACATGTTTAAATTTATTTATTATCGCGCTACTATCGTTGTTTCGTTTACATTGTATGAAGTACGTTAAATTTTTTTTTTAAAACGTTGCCCCTTAAGTAATTTTCTAGATCCGCCACTGATACAACCCATAGATTTATCTAATGGAAAATTTAGAGAACACTACTGTTTTTTCAACTTTGCATGTCGACACTCTTTGTTATGGTCGTGCAATTCCAAAGTTTATGTTCGACAAAACTACATGTACCTTTTTATGGTCGTGCAATTCCAAAGTTTATGTTAGATAAAACTACATGTACCTTTTTATTTGTTACTATAGGGAATACTTGTGCATATATAATTTTCATTATTTGAGTTTATATAGTTAGTTACTAGTTGTAAGACCCGTGTGAATACACGGGTATGTTTAATAACGATCAAAATCAAATACTAAAAAACATATTATAATATATCATTTAAATTCTTTGCGTTTAGTTACATATCTTTATAAAACAATGTTAAAGACAGTATGTGTTAGGACATAATTTCATCGCTCATACTGAAATATACTAACTGAGAAATAAATTTAAAAGTTCAATAGTCCACAAACTTCCTCTTGCTAGATGTAAAATAGGTGTGGTTAACTATGTTTTGACTACTGAGGGTATTGAGGATAGACCAGAGATATGAGTCACTAAACAGAGTTAATGGAAGAATATAACTTAAGTAGCCTGATGAGAAACTTATGTAATTTAACTTGTAAGACATGATAATATTAAGCGTTATACTCAAATTGTTGACTAAATATGATTATTGTTAAAAGAAAAGCAGTAAACACATAACAATTCCAATATAGGTCCATTTACAAATCGTTTATCGTGGTTTAGAATTTAGCCCACTTGGCATCAGGTTTATTAAGCCAGATAATAATTTGATTTAAAAAAAATAATAAAACATTACGGAAGGGCACGTTTCTTCAAGCTCGAACGGGGTACGTGAATTCTCAAAGACGCCTCTGCCAAACGCCCAAGAAGACACGTCATGGTGGATGAATAGCCAAAGGGGCCTATTACCCATAATTTTTTTGGATCATACCAATTGTTTAACTCAACAACATATTTCACCTCATCCATCATCTAAAATAAATAACTATATATGAACTCAAACTTTATCATATTCAAAAAATTATAAAACTAAGCTTTTCAATGAGCATCACATGTAAAAGAACTTGTAGAACTATAAGCACTAAACCCCCAATTTGACACATTTTCCTTCAGGTGCTAAATCTTTTTATTTTCCCTCAAAAATCTATAAACCCAAATCTACCCAGCCATAATTAAACAGGTCATAATTACAACCTCAAAATCATACCATCACAACATGATCACAACATTAACAAAGATACTTAGAACTTTATCCACTTCTAATTAATTTAATCATATCTGTAAGTATTATCACTCTTTTGAAATTTATAAATCACATAAGAAAAACGTTGGTAATTATGTGGAGAAATAAGCTTTTAACAAAAAAAATCAACCAATAATTAGAAAGAGTCAAGCAGCTTAGACTTAGCTTTGGTATGTCTATTATCTATGGCTAACTACATGCGATTGGTCTAGACCAAGGTGCTTGCCCCACCTATATTGTCCCTAGACCAAGGTGCTCTCATCACTTGCGCCTGATCACAAAGGTCGCCTTGTGTCTAGTCAAGGCGCCAACCCTCGCCTCGCCTAAGCCCCTAGGCACACCAGCCATTCGCCTTTGATTACACAAATTTAAGGATGACCTGAAACATGATACGGATAAGACACAAAATTTATTAGCTTTTGGGTTGTCATGTCTAACATGTAAGATAAAAAAGTTGTGTTTCGTTGATACATTTAACCCTTTTATTAAACATGGGGTGTCGGGTTGACGTGTTTAAGCGTACAATTAAACACAGCTACCCATCAACCCGTTTAAATTTAGAATATAAAAATATATATATATTATAAGGCAAGCCCCCAACACATTTACAACTTCATTACCACCAGTTTAGAACTCGCCAACCCGTTTTACTCGTTTAGATAAATGGGTCACACACGTGTAGTTTTTTGGTTACTTGATGTTAAGAGTGTTCGAGTAATAAATCTGTTGTCTTCGGGTTCATAGATTATCTGTTAACCAAACCCGTCAACCCGCCTGTTAGTTTGAATTACTAAAAAAATGATACAGGTTCAGAGATGCGATTAATAAATTACCCATTGAAGAGCAGAGACTAATACAGGTTCATATTGCGCTTTCTTTGGCTTCTCGTCTCTTGCTTCACCTAATTTGATCATATTGAATTCAGCATGTTGAATGGGATTCTGGTTACACACAATGGAAGATGTATATGTGGAACACACCAAGTATTAGGCTTTCAGTAAACATTGAAAGGAAGTGTAAAAGCTGATACATATAATTAAAATAAATCAAACTTCAAATAAAAAGAAATCTCACTTGCTAGGAGTTGTATCTGAAACCACCAGAGCAATGCCTTCAGTTGAAGCAACTTGTTGTTCACCGGACTTGATTATGAAGTATTCATTGGTGCAAGTAAGCCTAGAGAGACAGTACTGTACCCAACCCATGACCAGATATATAAAGCTAGTTTAAGTACCCTTGTGTTACACGGGTTACCCAATGTCAAATTTGCCCCCGCGCATTGCGGCAAGTACAAAACACATATTTTTTAGAATTTGACACTAACTACAATTTTTAGCTAATTCATTACAATCTGAATGCATGTTTACATAATGAAAAGCACCCGCAATATCAAAGGTTTGCCATCTCTCAGTCTCTAATTTAACCTATATATAAAAGACCATAAAAATAAAAGATTCATACCTACATATGAGTAGAGATGGATATTGTATCAAAGAAAAAAAAATAACATAAGTTTAGGAGTTTACGAAAAAATACTTCATATGGCCAAATGCAGTAATACCACCTGTCAAGTTCAAACTTCAAGCCCACTACAGAAGAATGAAAATTTCTCCAACTTCTCCTTGTGATTATTTACAAGCTACACTATAAAACATATCTAGACAAAAAATGAAGAATAAAAAAACCCGTTTAGTATGTGTGAAGAACTCCCTAACTTCAAACCTGAAGAATAGTGACTGTAAAAAATGAAGAATCTTTTTTTTTACCTGAAACCTAGATGTTGAATGCTTGATGAATGAGTGGTTGTAGCTTCATTTCCCGATCAACAAAAATATGACTCATAACCCCACGACAACAACCAATAAAGTATAACAAATTACTTGAATAATTTCAGAACTTAACATATATCCATGCCTTCAAATAAGCCAAACACTACCATTTCTACATTATTTTAGCATAAAATTTGAATACTTGGTAGCAATGATTACATTTTACCACTACATACATTAGATATATAAAAGATCATATGAAAACCTTGAATTCATGAAAGTGTATCTTTAATTTTGACATCAGATGCATTAAAAATGTTTGTACCAGATATATCTAGAAACCTTCCGATGATGCAAGAGCGACTTCGATGAAGTGTGGATGTTCAAGCTGTCGATTTTTACAGATACAACAAACAACCAAAACCTTTCGGCTCTTCTGCCACTGCTCCGGCTCCATCTCCTGCACCGGCTCTGACTGCCGATGCTGATACTAAAAGACCTTTCACACAGGCATTTCAGCAATCACCTTGTATGCAAAATTTTAAATACAATGGAACAATGAAAGTGTGGCTCAATTCAACCCATAATCATTTAGATGTTGCTGACACCACAGTGGAAACATGTATGACTTCTGTTGCTCTATCAAGCGCCTTTGTGCTACAAAGGAAGCAGTCCATATAAGCAAGTATGTTCAACAACCAAAGGGCAACAAAAGTATCAAAACTATTACCAAGATATCACTGAATAGTTCTCTTCGAATATTGTCACTTTTATGCTCTCTCCGAATATCAACATCACACTCAGCTTCATTATAGATATCTCTCTCTTAATCTACAAACAATCACACAAAATCAATCTCAGAATAGGTTTTATCTACATATACACCTTAAAATCCTAACCTAGGTGTTCCTTCACCTATTGTTCTTCCAACTTCATACTTTTGGACTACAAATCTAGCAGCAAAAAACTCACAAATCAATCACACACAACATGCAAATCAGAAGAACCTACACATTTCTAATCAATATCTACTCCGATAAAACATCCAATTTTATAAAGGTAAGTCGAAATTACAGATCCCGATTGTCGTACATCTAGGTTAGGTTTACATATTCTTCGTTCAAATCGAGCAAAAACGATGATTGACCGGAGTTTACCATTATGATCTGGTAGTTTCTGGCCGGAGAATTAGTTCACAACGCATTAGCGAAAACCGAAAACTCGTCCTTCAAACAACAGAGAAAAACAAAAATAAAACACAATCAAAATCTTAATATTGAAGAAAGCCCAATCAAGTTTAGGGTTAGAGAGTACCTGTTGGATCCGAATGTAAATCAAGTTTAGGTTTGAAGTGAAGGTAAAGAAGATACCAGAAAGGAAACCCTAAGAAGTTGATTTGGAATGGGAAGCATTGAGCAGCCATCTCTCTTTCTTGACCGGAATCGCATCTGCAACTCCAACCGCCATCGATCTTTCTTGATCTCCTTCCCGTGTGTCTCTCTCTTTTCGCGTTCAAGATTAGGAGTGGAGGCCTGATCGGAGTGGAGACCTGATCGGAGATGTTCTTCTGAGTTGAAGAGAGAGATAGAGGGGTGTGAAGATGAATATGTTTTGAATTTTAAAAATGAAGAATGAATTATATTTGATTGAGAGATAGGAGGATTAAAATTACAATTTGAATTTTGAATTTGATTTTGAAGTTCCCTCCTAAAAAAATCAGTAATTTATCTTAATAAAAATCGGATTTATGACATCAGCAAGGACTACGTGGCATAGCTGAGAACTTGACACGTAGGCAAAATTAAGTCATCATCTAAGCTCCTTTAATAGAGAGTACTAGGTGTACACCCGTGTGAACACACGGGTTTGTTTTAATAACGATCGGAAGCAAATACTAAAAAACATATTATAATATATTATTTAAATTCTTTATGTTTAGTTACATATCTTTATAAAACAATGTTAAAGACAATTTGTTTTAGTGTACATGTTTGATATAGTGTACAATTTGTTTTACATATCTTTATGTTTAGTTACATATCTTTATAAAGCATGACCTAATTTTATGTTGTCTAATAACTTCTTATATATGATGTTAATTTTTTTTTACACATTGTTAGTGTAAAATTCAGTAAAGGTCCATTCTTATTGTATAATTCAATAATACTAAAAACATATTATAATATATGATTTAAATTCTTTGCATTTAGTTACATATCTTTATAAAACAATGTTAATGAAATTATGTGTTAGTGTACATGGTTGATATACAAATAAGCTAAGTACTTGGTAATATGTTGTCTAAAATGAAAACATGAACTAATATGTTGTCTAAAATGAAAACATGAATTAATTTTTTGACACATTGTTAGTTGTGACGCAATGGTGAACACACGGGTATGTTTAATAAAGCTCGAAAACAAATATTAAGACAGTATGTGTTAGGACATAAAAATTTCATTACCATGTTACAAAAAAATTAGAGAAAAACGCAATTTGCGTCTCTGTGGTATGTGAAAAACATCACCCTGTTTGACTGTTTCACAATTGTGAAATGTCTTTTATACCCTCAAATCTTAGGGACTGTTTGGCTAAGCTTATTTTAGTGGCTTATTTACTTATTTACTTTTTGAAAAGTTAAAAGGTGTTTGGGTTAGCTTATTATGTGAGAGGAATAAGTAAATAAGTCAAAAAAATAAGCTTAGCCAAACAACCCCTTAATGATAAACATATATGAATTGATTAGAACATTCACACTTCTCAATAAAATCATTTTCATCTTCTCTCAAGTCCCAAAACACAGATATTCATCTTCATCTTCATCGGATCATCTTCATCTTCATCTTCATCTTCATCGAAATCATCTTCATCGGAATCATCTTCCTCTTCTGTAATCTCCACCGATCATCATCTTCATCTTCATCATCTTCATCTTCATATTCTATAACAATCGAAGGTAATATCACATACCTAAAGCATGATCGACACTCTGTTTTTGATATGCTAGAATGTAACAGGTTTTGTGTGAAAATATTGTTTGATTCTTGTGGGTTTTTATCTCGGGTATCAAAACAGAGGTTTGGGTTTTGGTTATTATGAAGGTTTGTTTCAGGTTTTATATGAAAGTAATGTTTGATTCTTGTGGGTTTTTGTCTCGGGTAGCAAAACAGAGGTTTTGTTTGATTATTGTGGGTTTTTGTCTCGGGTAGCAAAACAGAGGTTTTGAATGTGTTTTCGGTTCCTCATATGAGATCAACTGTGTTTTGGTTTTGATTCTTGTGGGTTTTTGTCTCGGGTATCAACTGAGTATATTGTTCAAAATGTATCATTGATTTCTATAGTTTCAGATCTCATGTGATCATTTGGCTGATTCTTGTGTGTTTTTCTCTAAAAACAATTACAGTACAGATCTAGGTTGTTTATTGAAACTATGATAGTTGTGGGTTTTAGTTTCTGAATCAAATACGAAGAAACAAATGATGGAAATTGATAAAGCGCATCAGTGTGTAGTTATTTGAACACATCAATATTGATACTTGAAATGTGAAAATTGATTTTTGGTTATTTGAGAATTGTTTAAAAAGATGAACTAAATCAGAATTAAATTTTATACAAATGAACTGATCGGATCAGTTTCGGATTGATGTGTTCATCATATTGTTTTTTGGTTTGATTCGATGATATGGGTTCCTCATATTGGTCATTTGAATGTGTTTATATTGGTCATTTGAGAATTGTTTAAGAAGATGAACTAAATCAGAATTAAATTTTATACAAATGAACTGATCAGATCAGTTTCGGATTGATGTGTTCCTCATACAACAGTTTGTGGTTTGATTCGATGATATGGGTTCCTCATATTGGTCATTTGAATGTGTTTATATTGGTCACTTGAATGTGTTTTATTGTACAGAATGGCTGCGGATGTAAAGATACGAAAAAAACCAAGCACGAAGGCGAGAACACTTGACAACCTCCTAGAAGATGGTGCGGTGCACATAAGGAAGTAATTGATCAAAACGATCAATTGTCTATGAATGAATATAACCCCAGTGGCAGATATGTAATTAGCGAGCTCTGGAATTTCAAGGAAAATCGAAGAGCTACACTGGGGTTATATTCATTCATATGAATGAATATAACCCAAGTGGCAGATATGTAATTACCTACACTGGGATTATATTCATTCATATCTGCTACATTCCGAAGTGCACCCATCAGCAAGGATCCACAATTGCTTGTGGTGATATGACATTTTGTCTCTGTATTGTATGTTCCGATCTTTTGTTATCGAGTCTGTAAGTCCTGTCAAGTCTACGAAGTTGGTATGACGTGTTTTCTCTGTATTGTATGTATTAAAACTTTACATTTAATATACAATTTAGGCTTTAATAATTTGTTATATATAGTATACACATAATTATTAGATTCCATCTATTTAAAAAAGATTTGATTATTAGATTGCATTTATTAGATTTAGTATACAATTTAGGCTTTAATTTTTCTCAAAAATTATTAGTTCAGGTTTGATATAGAAATAATCTAAGTAATTGATAATATGTTGTCTACAAATCCGATTATTAATCATTTCTAAATGTTTTCTAACCATTTGTATCTAAAAATCAGATTATTAATCATTTCTTCATGTTTTCTAACCATTTGTGTCTAAATAACCCGAACAACATGCCATATACTTGTATATAGACACGTATGGAAAGGCAATGTCATTTTATTGCCTACTATGCCGTCAATCGCCTAAAACCACTTGGAATGCCCTGCCAAAGTATAGATACCATGATTGCATATCGAGCAGCAAAGGCAAAGCTGTTTTTAAGGAACCTTTGCTTTAGTTCATGCATCAACTTTTATCTTTTACGTTTTTAAACACACTGGCATTCTAAGTAAAGCAGAACAATTATTTTTCTTAAACTGAGTTTCTATTTTTTTTTTCATGTCTAACTGGGATATAAGGTGTGGCCATAAGCATCAGTATCACTAATAAGAAGAAAATAACCAAAATTCTGATAAAGTATAAAATTTCAAAATTTGACAAATCAAAACAAACTCTTAAATAATTAGTCAAGAAGTCGAACACATACAAAAGAGAAATATTGATCATGGTGTTTTCACTTCCATGTTTATAAACTTGCGTATTTTTTTCTATTACATATCAAATTAGACTCTACATACAAAACATGGAATAGAAATAACCTTTAACATACCCTAAAAATACCTTACGAACTCACAATTTGTAAACTATGATTCAACCTCGAAACCGACCCTGAATCATTTAAGCATGGCGTCCTGTTTCTGAACTGTTTTGGCAGCCGCAACCATCGCTTATAATGGTTGTTTAGACACCATTAGCAGCCCCAAAACTGCACCTAATTGCATGTTGTTGCTATTCCTTTTGTTGTTTTGTTATGGTACTCGTAACCCCTACTATCCAATGTTATTTGACCACTGTTTACAGCATCGAGGCACTACCCACGCAGCCACAAACAACCCAAATCGCTGCTGCCCCAACACAAGGATTTGCTCCAGAAACCGTAGGACGCATGACAATGTGGTCTGGTTCGCTGCACTTTTATAACAAAGTCCTTATGTTAGTTTTTCAATTATAATTAAATCTCCTTTTACTACACCATTACCTATAGAGTAAACTCAATAGGAAGTATCTAATCGTTAATACGAACTCAAGTTAGCAGAGACTATCATAAATAAGCGGTTGTAAATTTACCTGTTTAAATACGTTGATTTTTTTTGTCCAAATAAGCACCAAGCAATATCAAATCCATTCCACAATGACCATTTTTATGCACTTGATTTTTAAGTCCAGTTAAATGTAAAAATACATCTGCATCAACATCAACATCATCAAATAAAGTCTAAGTTTTTAGCACATGAATGAATAAAATTTCATTCAAAAAGTTCAAAATAATACACTTTACACTCCAATCAATTCTTAATGTTAAACTATGTTTATAATAATAATAAACTTTGTTAAAGCTATATATGGGGTATGTCACTCAAAATTCAATAATCTCAGCATGTACCCTATGATAGAGATTCATTATCTCTATAACTTATCAGTTTATATTCTACAAACTCTTAGCGACCAATTGGGATGAATTTCATTTTAGAATGAACATAACTAAAAGGTTTAACTTTATCACAATTATAATTAGCTCATGATTAATAACAGTTTTAAAATCTAACCATTACCTTGAACCTAATGACTTTCATGCCAAGATCCAGGGATTTTTGGGATACTTAGCAGCAACCTTTCGTACAATATCGTAGGAAAACCCAAACAGTGTTTCTGGCTTTGGTGAAGCCTTTCTTGCATTGTCAATGTCTGCAAAAAACCTAAATCAGAAAGGTTGGAAATAAAATTTGAAATCGGTAAATATAATAAACCTGCCACTTACGTAGATTCAGGCCATCCTCATTCATAATGCCTTTTCCTAATGTTTTCTATGCTTTTTAGGGGGAAGATGGGTGCTTCTCTCCATAGGGCATACAAAGCACAGATTATTGGCGGAAGCCCGCCACATTTAACATATAAAGTTTTTTTATATGTTAAATATGGCGGGCTGCCGCCAATAACCTGTGTTTTGTATGCCCTAGGAGAGAAGCACCTATGTTCCCCTTAAAAAGCAAAGAAAATATTTCATGGCTGATTTGATGTTTTTCGTTGCTGAAAGATCATTAGTCATGACAATGTGATCATGCTTTACCTGGGAACAAATGCACCAAGTTAAGCTCAAGGTTTTTCAACTTGATCAAATGTCACTTATACCCTTTAATAAAGACCTTGTTCGTTTTTTGCACGCCCTGTTCGTTTTTTTTAATGTTGAAACAACGTTAAAACCTAAAACCCTATGCTGAAGCGTCGTTTTTTGCACCTGATTGGGCCGAGGCGTCGCCTCAAAACGCTTCACGTGTTTTGACGCTTCAGAGCAAATAAAGCGTTTTGCCAAACGGTTAACGCTTTAAGCGAGCTTAAAGCGCACTTTTTTAAACTAAGTTTCCAACACAAGAAAACTACACAATTGTTTTATTTTATTTTTTACTATTTTCTTCTTTAGCACATTAAATGTAATATTTGACTGTGATAACAAAAGCAGTGTGACTTACAGGAAGTGACTCCCATATGGCTTCATCCGTCAAATGTTCTTCATTTACTGGCAGTAACGCCTTGCACATTCTGTACACATTACAAATCATTTACAAAATCATTTAAAGCGTGTGTTCAAATTATAGGGTTACTTATTTCAATATTCATTTACAAAATCACCCACAAATAAAACTAAAGCAACCTAATGGTCGGACCATCGGTTCCCCTTCAACAATCAGATTAACAAACTTAGAATGCTTGTACTCCAATTACTGTGTAGGTCTCAGTTGATATGGAAGCAACCATAACAGAGGATACTCAATGGTATTTAATGCTCGGACCATCGGTTCCCCTTCAACAATCACTTGAGGTAAGCCTACAACAGGAACTTTATCTTATGAAAGTCAACTCAAGTTTATAATGTCGATGATACAATCAGTAGCTTAAAAATTTTAAGCATGTAATTGAGCATTCTTGTCAAACACAAAAAATGGTTCTTAAAGTTAACCAATATCCAAAAATGAGCATTCTTGTCTGCAAATCCTATAACATATTCCAAACATAAACCTAGGAACATAAATCCTAACCAACACTTGTGTGTCATCAAATTCTTTAATATAGTTTGAAGTGTCTTAGAGATAAATGAAGTAAATCAGTTCGGTAAATAGAGTATTATA
Source organism: Helianthus tuberosus (assembly GCA_030545235.1). Taxonomy (NCBI): domain Eukaryota; kingdom Viridiplantae; phylum Streptophyta; class Magnoliopsida; order Asterales; family Asteraceae; genus Helianthus; species Helianthus tuberosus. The sequence continues at coordinate 163,834,808 of CM060450.1, forward strand.
AAACCTCAAAGTAAGAAATCCCAAGAGTGGTTTTTGAAAAACATATATTAATAAACTTCATGAAGGCACTATGCAAGAACATATACAAATCATATAAAAGATTTGAAAATTTAGTCTTCATGTAAAACTCACAAGACACTTCACTGTTCTTTAACATTAACTCCAGTCTCTACTTCATTATTTTTTATAAGCGGTTCAAGATTACTAACCAATACCATGTGACTAAACCGTTCCTTGTCATCTTCTTTACTCATTGGCAGAAATAAATTAGACTTTAGGGACAAACTTGATGTGATCTTTGCCCCAGCTTCACTGTCATCGAAAGTAGAAATATTTTTAACAAAACAAACAGAAAATTTTAACGAAACAACACGTCATAGAAAGTAGAAAATTTTATATAAAACCAAAACAACTATGTAGAAATATTCTTCACGAAACAAACAAAAAATTTTCCTTTGTACCCACCTTCCGGTCAACTTCCACTGCTTGTCCTGCATCAAAATTAATATCAGAAAAGTCAATCTTTATTAAATAAACCTGTAGCATGTTTGGGTTCCAAAATTATAATTAGGTCCATTGACGTCTTCATTAAAGCAACCAGTAGCGTGTTTGGATAAAAGAAATTTACAATAAGGGCATTGTACCAACCAGTAGCAATCTTGGATAAAAGAAACTGGTAAAACTAAAATTGCAAAATTCTGAAAGCAGTGAAACTTTGAATATTCAATAATAAACCATAGTATTACAAAATTATGATTTTGAAAAATAATAAAAATTAAAAATTAAACATTACAATTAACACTTAATAGAATATCTCGTTCTCTCGCCTTCTTCCATGCAATTTCGTTTTTTGTTTTAATTTGTAGATCAGCTAGCATATCACAGGTCTTCTGATCCTGTTTCAGCAAATTTGTAATAAACTCTTCTGCTTTTTGTTTAAACTCTGTTGGAGTAGAAGAGGCAACTTCATCTAGCAGTGCAATGCTACTCCAGGTTTGCTTATAGTATTTATCACTAAGAATAGCAACTTTTTGGTTGAGTTCTTCAGCGTTTCTTTGTTCTTGGAGTGACCAGGTTGAAAATTCGATTTTAAGATCAGTGGTATCGGACCAGTGGTAGAAGGTTTTCCTTGCCATTTAGGAAGAATGTAAGTGTTTTTGGACGATTTGTTTTAGGATGAATGTTTTTTTTAAACTGAAGTGTTGATGTTTTCAAGTATAATAATAATGATGCTTTATAGTGTTTAAAATCTTTGATAGAGTAAATGAAGAGACATCTCCTAATTATGATAACCTTTTTTTGAAGGTTTCAATTTTGTTCCTTGGTTTTCTACATATTTAATTTTACTTGTTTTCCCATGAAAACTCATTTTTCAAAGGTTTTGCATTAAAATGCTTAATAGGATAACTGAACAGGCAATTCCCATATACACGTTTTTTACTCTTAAATCATTAAATGTACATGGTTTTTAAGTATAAATGTTAATTTAATGTTTGCCTTTAAAGCTGACCTTTGGCCTGTTACATATAGTATATAATAGCATTGCCAATAATTTTTTTTTTCATCAAAACATATTCATTCAGGGAAACAAAAGTGCAACTATTATTGTTTTGCCTTAGTTCTTATAAATATATTAAAATGGAGTCATATACTTCTGCAAAATCTGACGATTTCAAGCAACGCTTTATTAAACAAATCGAAGACCAAGTTTTGGCTGATAGGTCTACTCTTCAAGAGTTGAAGAGGTGTTTTAACGGACTGGAACTTGGTCTGCTGACAAGAGACCAAGTTTCGAGGGACTTGAGGGCAATGCCGACTACTTCCGTTCGTGACCTGTGTGTTGCGAGTAATATAGAATGTGGAGAAAGAGATCTGGAGTTCATGAGAAAGATCAATGAGATACACCGAGAGGTTCAGTGCTCCATGGAGTTGAAGTTAAAGTTCCTTGATTCTTGCAATTGGAGTTAGATGTCTCTGATTAGTTTTCTTTTTTATATGTAATTGGTACTTTCTTAATACTTCATATTTTATAAGTATTTTTTTTTATCACAGTTTAGTTTTACATCTTTTCATGAGTTTGAAGATAAAGAGACGGTGTTCCATTTTTGCTAAATTAGAAAATATTTCATCTAAATTTTTTTTCTTAACATTGTTGTTTGGTACCATGGATGATTTGTTTAATGTTCATTTATGTGCTGACTTTAACAATTTTGGAAGCGAAACAGTTTCAACAAACATGGGTAACTTTTTCCTTAATTTTAATTAAATTAAGATTATTTGGTACTTGTAGATATTCTAGTGCTAAAGTCGAAAGCTACATTAGGGACAACTGCACTCAATACGGTACTCTTACAGACTCAAGTGTAGTTGTTTGATCAATTGATTCTAATGTTTTATTAGCATTTTATTGATTCTTTGTTAGTTACATTTGATGGTGATCATAGAAATAGTTAAGATCTATGAAAAACTTCAATTCAACGAAAGTTAAGTACCTTTTCAAGCTGATGTATAAAATTACTTCTACAAACTTCAATTCGATTATATCTCGGTCACACAGCCACCACAACTTCCGGTCGTTCCCAGCTCTCTTGCAGAATCAAAACTTAATTAGGCATTTAATCAAAAACTTGATGAACACAATTCAAAGAACAATTCTGCCTTGTCCTGTATCTGAGCATGATGTGCACATTATACAAGATTAACTACTTACATGACAATTAATTTATACAAGATTGTTTGGTAGTTGTATATATTCTAGGGCTAAAGTCGAAAGGTCCATTGCTGGGAGCAGCACTCAATAGGCTAGTCTTATAGACTCAAGTTTATATCTTTTAATATATGTTCGTTTATTTAACAACATATTTTGATAACAAACGAAGGTGAACACGAAAATAATTTTATAGCCCTAAGATTAGAAAAAGACGTATAACAGGCAAGAAAGTAATTTTATGAAACCATGTTGAGGTAAAATGAGAAAAACAACCGTGTAGTCATTTAAGATGATTTTCGTCCTATTTTACAGCACACGGGTGCAATAAAAACCCTAATGAAGGCTACCTTCAACCTAAATAATCCTGGAAATCAACCTAAAACAGTCTACAACACCCAAAAGTTAGAGTTTATACTATGCGGCTTGCTTAAAAAAGCCCTCGGAAACACACAAAAAGATTCAAACTGAAACTAAGTTACAACATAGCAATGTTGAACTTCTACTCTAATCACATTGTTTTACACCATGAATGACAATATAAAGTTTATGCTTAAGATACATACCAGAAGTCTTTACGATAGAACAACCATTAGTTGTTGGAAACATGAAGCTTTGACCTATCAAAAAGTTTGATGGTTGTTTTGGTATCTCCAATGGCCTAACTACACTTTCAAGCCATTCAATAGCTTTAAACCTTGTCATAGCTACAAAAAATGAAAAAAAAATCAAATAATCAACAACGTTTCTATTGTTTTGTTAGAAAGAATTTGAAGGCAAAATTTAAAATTATACCTTAGGGTTTAGGACTTTCCTTGAAGGTAGAGTAACACTAAATAATACCGTTTCAAACTTTAGCGAAAACAACACTAAAGGATACCGTTTCGTAATTATGACATCAGCGAGGACTACATAGCATACCTGAGAAGTTGACACGTAGCCAATTCTATGTTATTATCTAAGCTCCCTTAATAGATAACATCATGTTCAAGATAACCTCTTTCGTGTTCATGTGAGCAAGAAGAGAGAAGGACACAAAGGATGTGTCAAACACAGTTCACATGATACGGATTTGACACCTGAACCTGTATCATCTGAACTATGTTTCACACCTCCTTTGTGTCTTCCTCTCTTCTTGCTCACATGAACACGAAAAAGCTTATCTTGAACATGAGTAATGACACAGCTGTCTTCTACCTCCATCGCTAGATTCAAAGGGAAAATATGCTCAAAATCAACAAACACAAGATTCATAATATTTAATGTTTTGAATGTGATGGTTCATACCTTTAAGATGAAATCGAAGTTGGTGAACAGTCTTACATCAGATGCAATGTACCTACGCAAGAGACATCAATTAGTTTGAGCAAATAGAAAAACTCATTTAAATTACCTAAATACCTAATTTCATGACCTAAACTCTACGCAATTTAAATTATCAACAATTTTCATAATCAATTTTAAAATAGAGATCTTGTACCTGATAGAAGACGGTTGACTGTAGACCTCTATGAAAACACTACATGTAATGAAAAACCCCAAATTAGAACCCTAATTTCTAAAATACAGAAAATTATCGCAAATAAAGCTTTTAAACAAAGCAAACTTCAAAGTAAAATAAAACACCACATGCAATAAATAAATTTCAACCAAAATCAACCAAATCACAACAAAATTACATAATCCTGAACTAAACCAATCTGACGATTAAACAACTCCTCTTAACAGTTTTAATAGAATTAATTAATAGCACACACGAGTTTTAAAACAATTAATAACAGTTTTAATAACAATAGATTGCAGCAATCTATATAATATTTACCGTAGGAAAGTATTGGCAGCCCAATCATCAATGTTCGTTTCATCGTCACTTCTTTCTTCTTCGTTCTCGGATCTTTAGCAGGCTGCACAACAATTACCATAGCTTTACCTAAACAATAATCCATGGGCATATTAAAAATCAAATATTTTTTAACCCCAAATCAAAAAACATCCAAAACACGATGCAAAATCAATAAACTTATGATTGGTTTAGCAATTTATGATTAGTATACACTAAAATCACCAATTCTATTAACACGATGGTCAAACACCAAGATTTATCAGGAAAAGAACAAAAGGTTTAATTTTTCCTATCTTTTCAGTCAATACAAAGAACATAACAAAAGGCACAATTCATTTACAGAAAACCAAAATTACCTGCCCACATGACAACCCCACCAGCATTTTCAATTCTCCCCCTTTCGTCACTAAATCAAAGGTTCTCGCAGGTCGGAACCACGAAAAGCTCACCCCTAGACTCATTCATTCAACCTAAAATCAATATAAGACAAATAGAGTAGAGTGTGAGGTTGGTTTAAATATAACAATTGATTAAATGAGCTAAAATGAGATGATACGTACAATTGTCATACCTTCTCCACTTTTTCTTGGTATAGATTTGTTCAGTAATATGCTCACCCCTAGACTCATTCATTCAACCTAAAATCAATATAAGACAAATAGAGTAGAGTGTGAGGTTGGTTGAAATAGTGTTTAAAGCCCCAATAATTATTCTTTTACTTGAAATATACTTGTACAAACTCCTTTTACTTAATTATTTATGCATTATTCTTTTATATCATCAAATTTCTTGTAAAATTTCGAATGATTTGTAAAGAAAACTTTTTTTTAAAGTTCATGACTACTTTTGTTAAAACATTCTTTTAAACTTACAAAGTCATGAACCCTGCATCAATAAGTCACTGACTTTTTGAATCATCATATTTGGCTTTTGATTGTAAAACAACCATCATTTGTACAAAAACGCCCAAAAAATAAGGGTTCAAAGAATAATTGATGCAGATTAAAGAAAAATGCCTAAAAATTTAGGGTTCAAAGCCCTAATCAGTGCAAATAATACTGCTTAATAGCTTTCATGCCTCAAAATGGAACTCAGAACGCAATATAATATTGCTTAATGGTCAACATAGTCAGTGTATACTAATAATCAGTGCCTAGAGCATAATTTTCAATAATTAGTGTATACTAATAGTCAGTGAACGGCTCCTATCTCTCCGACGGCTGTTCCTCGATTAACAAATCAATAATTTCGAGCTACAATTACAGAATAGATGTATAATATTGCAAATTAGGGCTTGAAAAAGAAAAAAAAGGTGAAAAGAACCTGAAGAGGCTGATCGATTTGAGAGAGTAGACCAGAGGAGTGGTCCGGCAGGAAGCTGAGGAGAGCGGAGAGAGTGGTTGTTGCATCGATTTGAGATAGTAGATCGGAGCTCTGGATTTGATAATCATTTGAAGATTTGAGAGAGATGCATTAAATTTTGAGAGTGAAGCCAGAAAAATGTATGTTAATTTGGCGAAGATGATGAGAAATTTGATGTCTTTTCCTGATGACTATATTTGAGAGAGATATGCAGGTTTGAAATAAAGTGAGGTTTGAAATTAGAGCTTGTATTTGAGAGAGAGAGAGAGAGATAGGGGTTTAAATTTTGAAAATGGAGCCAAAACTATATTTTAATAATTTAAAAAACTGATTGTTTATACATCTATATTAAAAAAAATATCAGATTTATGACATCAGATTTATGACATCAGCGGAGTCTATGTGGCATCCTATGTGGCATAGCTAATATCATGACAAGTAAGCAAAGTGAGGTCAGCTTCTAAGCTTCTTTTATAGATAGTATAGATAGATATTAAAGATTCGAAAAAAAAAAATCCTTGGAGGAAAGACAAGAAAAATGATTGTTTTTTTTTTAATTCGTTAAGCTTTTATTATCGGGCATATAACTATCATTATAGGTAGGGTTGTTCATGAGCCGAGCCGAGCCAAGACAAGCTCGGGCTCGGCTCGATTATAAACCGAGCTGGCTCGGATTTGAAACCGAGCTAAAAATCTAATTTTAGGCTCGGCTTGGTTTTAAACCGAGTTGGCTCGGCTCGGCTTGTTTGACTTGATTTTAAAAAGAAAAGTTAATACATAGCTTTAAAAATTTAGTAATTTAAAATATTTTTCAATAGTTAAAAAACTTAATAAATTACAAGCCAAAATCAAGTTCACCGACACAAAATAACTTTGAGTAAATTACAGTTTTGGTCCTTGTGGTTTATAGGTCATTGCAATGTTTTACAAATTTGAAATGTCTTGCAATTTTAATACCAATGTTTCCATTTTATTGCCATTTTACTCCACCATACTAACTTCATCTATATTTAGTTAAAACCAAGTCATATAATAGGCATGTGCAAGGACAAACTTGTAAAAACAAACTTGTAAATAACTAAAAATTGAAATGTTACAAATCTAGCATCTCTCTCTATGAAAACAGTTTGACACGTCGTATCCGTCGTTTAGCGATGGTGGTGCGATCGGAGATGATGATGGTCTCTGTTGGGAAGTGGGGGGTTTTGTCGAAATTGTTGTGGGAGAAAGGGTTAAAGGAGTGTTGAGGGGTGTCTGGTGGCCGGATTTGGTGATGCCGGAGATGGATGATGGAATGGTGATGGTGAGTTGGTGTGAGAGTTTCTTAGATGAGATTAGGGTGGAGAGAATGAAAAGTGACAATGGGGTGTACGTGTCTTGGGGTTTATTACCAAAATGCCCTAATACTATTCACAAGGTTGGTTTATTAATAGATAGATAATTTATTAATAGATAGATAATGTTGTTCAAAAGAATTAATATTAATCTGGGTTTGGTTATTAAGCAGTTTATTCAACAATCAATATTCAAGTTTTTCTTTCGATATGTATATCAACGCGATCAAACTGAAGAATTCTATTTGGATGGCACTGTACTAAGTGATTTTTGGGATTATTATTCTTTGTTATTTCAATATTTTAAACAGAATACTAAATACAATAGGAGTTAAAGAACATTGTTTCTTTCAATTTTTGGTTATTTACGAGTTTGTCCCTGCACATGCCTATCATGTGACTTGGTTTTAAACGAACCAAACGAACACGAACAAGTCATTGTTCATGTTCGTTTGTTAAGAAATAAATGTGTTCACGAACTGTTCATGAACGCTTACCGAACGAGATTTTATGTTCGTGTTTGTTTGTTAAGGAAATGAACTTGTTCGTGTTTGTTTGTTAATTTTAGGAAACGAATGAAAACGAACGATGATGAACACAAATGAGCACAAACTATTGTTCATGAACACAAATGGTAACAAACGAACACAAACAAACGTTCATGAACAATATATATAATAATACGTTGACACTTATTAAATATTTTATTTTTCAGAATTTTGAAGAATGTAGGTGGGGGGGGGGGGGATATTCCACGGTCCTCCCAACCGCTAGAGTGATAACACTCCACCAGCAACCTAGCCTCATGGTGCCAGGGGGTGAATACCCCATCCCGAGCTGAGTCCGTTTCCTTCTGGGAAGAAGGTGGCCGAATGTCCCCGTGCCTGGACTCGAACCCGGGTCTCTATGAAGAGTAGGGGTGAGGCTGGCCATGTTTGTTCATTTAACTAAACAAACGAAATTTCTTGTTTGTGTTTGTTTGTTTAATAAACGAACGAACACAAACGAACTTCCCGCCGAACAGTTCACGAACTGTTCGCCAAACGTTTGGTTCGTTTGCAGCCTATAAAATATGGATGGAGTTGGTAGGATGAAGTAAAATTGCAATAAAATGAAAATATTGGTGTTAAAATTGCAACACATTTCAAATTTGTAAAATATTGCAATGGTCTATAAACCACAGGTACCAAAACCGCAATTTTCTCAATAACCTTTAAATTTCAACGAAATACATTATTACCATGATAATCAACCTTCAAATATGTCATATATATCAAATTACACTCCTAAATACATGTAACTAATAATTAGTTTTTTGTAATATGTTATAATGTAGATAAAAATGAAATATATTACACTCCAATCTGGCTCATTACGAGCTGAGCCGAGCTAGTCACCTTCTAGCCGAGCCGACTTAGTTTCAAACCGAGACATATCAAGCGATCTTTTTCCGAGTTAATCTGAGCGAGCTACAAGCCGCGAACATTTTAAACAACCCTAATTATGGGATTTTAATATATTACTGCTTTTATTATGGGGAGTAATCCAACAAGATAAAAGTGAACACATATTTGTTGGCCGAAAAAAACATTTGGTGTGAAATATAAAACAAATTGTGATATTTATATTAACAGTGATTGAAGTTGCATGTATTTTTCTGTGTGACTATGTATGTTCACGTCGGAAATTTAATTAACACACACAAAGGGAATCTCAATTATTTTGCTAGTTGATAGATGTGTATAGATTAATTAAACATATTTTAAAAATGTGTCATCTACAATCGAATACCATCCACATAAACTCGTCTAGTGTTAACTGTAGACATTTTAAATTCCCAAGTATAGTTAGCCTTCTATTATTCAGAAAAGCAAACGACCATGCAAACAGTGGCGAAGCTTCGCCCCCCCCCCCATTTTTCCGAAACCGGGGGTGGAAACGTATATACCTAAAAATTTTCTATATAGGAAAGTACTATTCATAACACTACGCGTCGAAAAGTTCGAGGGGTCGGGCGCCCCCTCGGATGTAGCCTAAGCTGCGCCCCTGCATGCAAAACTTCTTTTTGGTTGAAGTTATATGCGCAACAACTAGAAGAAAAAGATATATTATAAGTGTAGGTCGATCTTGTACATGACATATAGTCTACACAAGGGGAGAAGGTTAGAAGGGGCCAGAGGGGGGTGGGGGGTGACCACCCGAACTTTTCGTTCAGTAGTGTTATGTATGTAGTTTTCGTATAAAATTTTTGGGTATAAATGTTTTCGACCCCCCGGTTCTATAGAAAATTTTGGGTATATACGTTTTCGACCCCCCCCCCCCCGCGGGTCGGAAATCTCAAGCTTCGCCACCGGTCTACACATATGGAAATCCAGGTCATATCTTTCATGATACGGATAAACGAATAACAAATCTTCTAATTCATATGAAAATTTATTTTTAGAAAACAAAATAATATGAACATCAATAGCAAAAGTAACATAAAAACCTATATTGGAGTTCTTCCTACTTTCTTCGTAATTTTACGGTATGCATTGTATATGATATGAGTTGTAGAAACTTTATTTTCGTTCTAATTCTCTAGTGTTGATAGACTATCGTGTGACATCACAAAAGTGTTATATTATAAAACAATCGCTTTGCATATGGATGTCCCAAAATATATTGTGTAGATGGATACTTACTTTGATCACATATCACTTTTAGTATTCAAAAGTCATAATTTTTATTTTTGAATATTATCAAGGTGTGAAAGATTGTTATAAAAAATAAAAGAATTGGATGCATATTTTTATATTTTTTTTGGAAGGAGTGGATCAACCGGTTACCTTGGTCGCCTCTAGGCGTACCCGCTCAAGTTCGAATCCGCTGGCCTGGAATGCGGTACCTCCCGGTCGGTCTAGCCTAAGCCCCATGCAGGAACCCCACTGGCCTGGGATCAAACCCGTAACCTATGGGTAAACCTTCACACCTCTTACCAGCTGGGCATATTTTTATATGGCAAACACTTGTGACATTATTCATACCGTCAAAAGCAATGTCAAAAGTCCATATATGTCAAAAGTCGATGTATAGATAGATAAAGCAATAATGATTAGAAAGCGGCATTGAAATTCAAATGAATCTATATAGATTTCTAGGTTGGTAAACTAGTTATCCTCCTTTATGCTTTAATATAATAAGAGTAAATTACGTTTTTGGCCCCTGTGGTTATATCAGTTTTACTATATTGGCCCAAAATAAGATTTTTTAACAGTTTTGCCCCCATGGTCCCTATATCTAACTGTTTTGGCCCCTAAATCTAACCAACCCCTAACTCAGGTTACTTTATGTGTCACATGCTTATCACATGATGTCTATTTTGGTAATTTTACCTCCCCCTTTAATGTCTCTATAAATAAAACCCTAAACCCCTATTTTTTCACTTCATCTTCTTCAGTAAATCATCTTCTTCTTCGACAGTTCCTTCAAAACCCTAATTTCATAGCTGACAAAGATGGTGATATGCAGATGCGGGTTGCCTTCTGTCCTTCGAACCTCCCATACTCAAGCGAATCCTGGAAGACGATTCCATTGCTGCACGATTAGGGTAATTTTTCACTTTTTTTTCTTATCCTTTCCATCCTTTCCATCCTACCAGATGTGAATGTTGTTAAGAAGACGACTATACTGGGTATTTCAGGGTAGTCGAGGCTGTGGTTTTGTTGCTTGGGCTGACCCCCCTCCCCCCACATGTCCAAACTGTTCAGAAGTGTCAGCAGAGTTAGAGAGGATGATACGAATTAACGAAGATGCACGAAAGACCATTGCTGAAAATAAGAGATTGAAAGTAGTAATTTTGTTGAGTTGGATGCTGTTTGTTATATATGTCTTGACCCAGTAATTAGAATCTTGTAATTTACTATTTTGGATGTGTAATGTACTATGTAATGTTTTGGAATGCAATGTAATGTTGTTTGGATGTTTCGGATGCAATGTAATGTTGTTTGAGTGTTTCGGATGCGATGTAATGCAGTTACAAAACTATTGGACCCAAATGACCAAAATTATTCAGCTGCACTTAAACAACTTGCAGCTGCAGTTACATCATTTGACCAAAAATATATTGCAGCTGAATTAAATACCAACCACCAAATACTGTGACCAAACAACCATATTTAATAGATCAAACAACCATAGTTAATAGACCAAACATCCATAAGTTGTTAATACATCTAACCATCCAAAAAGTACCAGTATTTAAAACATCTAAAACATCCAAAAGGTAATAACACAAAATGACAGACCCAACAAAAGTAACCTTAACCTAAAACTTAAACTTGTGATGCAGAATCTTCAAACCCAGCAAACTTCAAACCTCCCTTCTCCTTGCATCCTCTCATGTTGTGCCCCTTCTGTTTGCAAACCTTACATGTGACAGATCCACCTTTCCTAGTAAGCTTCCCCTGTTTTTCAATGCTTTGAGAAATCACCTCAGCAGTCTTCTGTTTCTTCTCATAAATTTCTTCAGCACTCTTCTTCCTAGCCTTTTTAGGTCTGCCCACTTGGTTATGGTGTTTTGGTGGTAGTAATGTAGTAGGGCAGTTTGTTGGTTCCCACATTTCCCTACCATTGATTGGAACAATGGTGAACTAGTAGACCTTTTTCCAGTTATCTAACCAATAAACCTCATCCACCCATGCTTCCGGAATATCAACTTCTATACCATACCTAACCATATCCCAATTTACAGCCACTGCATGCTTGCATGGCATGCCTGTAAGTTCCCACTTCCTACAAGTGCATGACTTTGTGTTCATGTCAACTACACATTGATTATGACCCTCACCACTGACTTCATACCTGTTCTGGCCAGCATACACAACATTTAACTGAGAAGCATCTTTCTTGATTTGGTTGAAGGTAATAGTGGCACCTGGGGTCAAAGGACCATCACATTTGTCCAACATCCTGCTGACCACACCTATTCTCCTCATCATGTACTCTCGGATGTATTCCAAACAAGTAATAATGGGCTTGTCTCTGCCTCTCACAAGTTGTTTATTGAAACACTCACACAAGTTGTTAAGGAGAACATCACATTTGGCCCTCCCTACATTACATATAACCAACTGTTATTACATAACCAACTTTTAAGACATAACCAACTGTTAATACATATAACGGGGGAATTCACAAAGACACCACCATGGTTGATTCTTATAGTGAATATATTAGGAGAATCCCCTGTAATGAAGAAATTGCCATTCAACAATCAGTCATAAAGTATAAGATTTTAAGAACATTACTGGGATAATCTTAAAGCAATGATTTTTTGAGGTTAGAAACACATACCGTACACTTCGTAAGGATCAAACTTCTCCTTTTTCTCACGAACCCACCAGAGGGTTAAAACCATTGTCGTACTGCTTGATCGTCGTCCTTATTGAGCTGGATTAATCACTGGAATTTCAATGGAGGATTGGGGGTTTCTTGGAGAAGGTGATACGAATTGAAGGGTTTTGGTGTTAATGAGCTTTGATTTGTTTTTATTATGTGTCAGTATGGGGATTTGTAAAGGGGGAGGTAAAATTACCAAAATAGACATCATGTGATAAGCATGTGACACATAAAGTAACCTGAGTTAGGGGTTGGTTAGATTTTGGGGCCAAAACAGTTAGATATAGGGACCATGGGGGCAAAACTGTTAAAAAATCTTATTTTGGGCCAATATAGTAAAACTGACATAACCATAGGGGCCAAAAACGTAATTTACTCATATAATAATAAGTGACATATATTTAAATTTTAAACTTTAAATCTTGCACTTTTAGCTTATAGGCATTTTTAAGAGAGAATAAAAGGGACAAATATCTTCAGACATCTATTTACGAAACAAAATAGTCTGAATCATTAAATGTTGAACCAGTAAGAGGTTCATTAAGAGTCTCATTAAAAGGTAAACAAACAACCACTTACATTCTTTCAATCATAAAAATATAAATGTAATGTTTTTCACCCTTATTTATATCTCAAAGGATATAACTTAAATAAGGTAAACAATACAAATTAAAACATATATAAATCAAATATGTGTATATTTAAAAGCCTGAAGTTTTGAAAAAGTATGAGACACTTATATGTAACACCTAAAAAATTATAAATGAATAATTGTTGGAAGCATCGACTTGAGCTTAATAAATAAGTATGGGATGAAAGTCTAAGTCATAGAATAAAAAGTTGACTACTATAAAGCTCATTTAGGGAAAGATGATGGCAAGGCCCATCGAGGGCATAAAGATAATTACATACAAAACCATGGCCGGCCCTGAAGGTGGGCGGGGAGGACCACCGGCCAGGGCCGATATTTCGAAAGACACATTATTTTTTAAAAAACTCCGATATGTATATGTAAAAATAAATAAATTAATAGGGTATACTCATACAAACACCAACATAGATCCACTTATAAAAGAATTTTTATTGTTTAGATTAGTTATTAGCCAATTCGCATAAGATTTAGACCTTTAGTGAGCCCAATACCCAATTTCGTTAAGGCGTAAGTGCACGTTTTTTCGAGCTCGAACATGGTACATGAATTCTTAGGGCCGACCCTGTACAAAACCCTAATATGGTATGGAATCAAGAGGAGCCTTATAACAATCATCAAGAAAACCGACACCCTCGAATTATTTTTCTGACACCCTAATATATTTTAAAATATCCCAGTATGTCCCAAAATACACCCCATACACGAAAACGGGCCTCAAATACATTAAATAGTATTAAAAATAATAAAAAACTGAATTATTAAGTTGAGGCGGGCCTCGTAGACCCCACCCCAACCCTTACGCGGGCGGTTTAAAGGTTAAAACCTGATTTCTTTGATTTTTAAGTTTAGGCGGGCCGCGTAAGCTACCCTTAACACTTACGCGGGCCGCGAGAGATCAAGAACGCGGCAACACCCAAGGCCGACACGTGTCATCATCGTGGCAAGTCTATTCGCTGATCCGGACGAGCTACGCGTTGACCTAGGTTTGACGCGGGCCGCGTAGCCCGTTGTTATCCTTTACGCGGGCCTCGTAAAAGTGAGAAACCAGCACTATATAAAGGAGCCATCGGGTTTCATTCAGAATCGCTCAAATCTTTCTTTCTAAACGTGAATTTCTGATATTAGGCATAATACGCGGGTATTATACCCCCCCTAAATAGCGAAGTTCTGCTCCGTTGTAAGTATTATAACCCCTGGATACGTATTAGATACGCTGCCCTATTGATCTAAGGTTCCGTAACGGCTGTCGTGGTTCTGCCCGACGTAGTCGTTGGAATGCCGTCTCAGGGAGGGTATTACTAATGTTAAAATGGGTTATTATACTAACGCGTGTGCATTTGTGTAAATTATAGATAATTCCCAGGAAACCCTTACGGAAAATCTAAGACATCAATGTGAGTTAATCCGCTTTATGTAAACTTTTTATTAACTGTTTTTACAAAACCTTAAATACTTTTCCATGCGAATAGCAGTTATTGAGTATTTGTAAGAATACAATTATCATGAGTATGTTGGGGTTTTGTATACAAAATTTGTTACCACCTGGTCAAGGAGTAACATTTCCACAAGTTGAGTATGATAGTACCATGGATGTTAATTGTTATATCTTGGAAACAAATGTAATTGCAGATGCGCCCTCAATACTGTACACTGCGTTTTATTTAAACTTGATTAAACTGGGATTCACTCACCAGTATTTCCCACTGACAAATGTTTTTAAAACGCGTTTCAGGTAACAAACTGTGAAAGCCAAATAGAAGCCAGCTGGACAGCACTGAAGGCTTGGAAAAGTGGCAATAAAGTTACCTAAAATAAAATAGATGTTTTTATTAAATAAAATAGGATTTATTCCTATGAAAACGTGTGTACTACGAACTTGGGTTTTAACCCATTTGTTTAAAGTTATGAAAATGTGGTATTTTACTCTGATCCAATATTTCCTAACTACGGTCCTGATGAAAATTTCCGCTGCCAAATTAGACAATACGCGATACCACCGAAACTGGCTCGCGGCCGCCCGTTCCCGGGGATTAGGGATCGGGGGTTGCGACAGAAGGTGGTATCAGAGCTAAGCCACTGATTCAGCCACAAAGGTGTTCTGCTGACATCAAAATGTAAAGTGTTAGGAAATAAATTACGGAAATACGTGCATAACTGTATTTATTGTTATGTGTTATTTGACTATCTGTTAGTTTACAGTATGAGCGACCAAGGACCATCTGACGCGTATCGTCAATTGTCTGGTTCGCCTAGAAGCGAAGGCACCTCCTCTTCTGATAAGAAAGAAGGAATCTTTGTGTTTAAGGCTCAGTCAGAAGAGCCATTTCCTCAGAAAAAGAGGGGATGGTTCAGTAGAAGGGCACACGAGCGTAGAAAACGTATGAAAAAATTACAAGACCAGAGGGTACTAGCAGCAGCCAAGAGAGAGACAGATGACTATGCCCAGGATATGATAAATAAGGGTATAGCCAACATCCACATCCTAGCAACCACTGCAGCTGACCCTAATCTGAAACAAATAATAGCACCCCAACCACAACCACCTATCCCTGACCAACCCATGGAGATAGAAAACCCTGAAAACCAAGTAGAGATGCATGACTTTAATCCAGAAGAAATCCCTAGGGTACCAGCACCAAACCCCCTAGACCCAAATTACGATCCCTGGTGGGATGACGTTAGGGACTATGTGCAACATTACCCGATACATGAAGACATACCCATGCAGAACGTAGTAACCTACTTAGGTTTAGATCCTTTAGATCCCTATTTCCACGATGAATACATTAGGGAGATTTTAGAAGATCCTTATTGATTCCAGGCACCTACACCCCCATACCAAGAACCCGCACCCCAGATTCCGAACCCATTCCTAGAACCTGCACCCCCAATGAGTGCATAAAACGTACAAGAACTTAGGACTTTTGGTGAGGAAATTCTAGAGAGTAGTGAACGAATGAGACAGGTGGGAGAGCGACTCGTATGGAAATACGACGAACGCAATATGGATTTCTGGATGAATCCATATCCGTAAATGTGATGGTAGAGACGGTAATAGTAATAATAATAATAAAATAATATAATATGTGTGTACGGATGCCTACTATTATTAATTTCAGTCGGTATTGTAATTTTTATTTCAATACTGGTGTGTAATAGATGCCTAGTATATAGATGAATAGAGTAAGTCGCAATGATCGACGCTTTTGGCAAAAATGCGTGTCATGTGATTTACTATATTAATATTATTTTGTGATATTAATACGGGGTAAATGTTTAAAATTCAGATGGCCGACGAAGGAAATCTGAATAACGATAACCAGAGTAACATTAACGTGGTTAATGAGAATCCGAGCATCAATAACAATGGAAACCAAATGGATAATAGTGCCGTTCAACACATAGTGGCACAAGGAATTATAGATGCAATGCCATTTATTATTCAAACGGTTCAAGAAGCGAATAATAAAAGTAAGCATAGCAGTAAGCGACCAATTGAACCAGAACACAGCGTGAACAATGGACCCGTACTTCAAGCGCCCATTCCCAAAAGAAGAAGAACCATGCCTTATGGTTGTTCTTACAAAGAATTCTGGTCCTGCAAACCAATAGAATTCTCTGGCAATGAAGGACCCATTGCAGCTCTACGTTGGATAGAGAAGACTGAGCCTGTTTTAAAAATAAGCAAGTGTGCTGAAGAAGATAAAATAATGTTTGCTTCTAACTTGTTTAAGAACTCAGCCTTAGAATGGTGGAACACTATCCTCCAATCAAGAGGAAGTGATAGGATATATAACATGGAATGGGAGGAATTTAAGAATATGGTAGAAAGGAAATTCCGCCCTCCCAATGAAAAGGAACAGATAGCTAATAAGTTTCTGAACCTTAGAATGATCGGGGTAGATAGTAAGGGTTATACTACCACATTCTTTAAATATGCTAGAATAGTACCAACCCTTGCATCACCTGAACCAGTGTTAATCTCCCGTTACATCTGGGGATTAATTGGAGAGATTAGGCATGTAGTCAAGGCAGCTAGACCTCAAACTATAGAAGAAGCTGTAGAACTAGCAAATACCTTGGCAGATGAATTAATCCGTACTAGAGAAGAATAACAGAGGAGAAACCTAACCCAAAGGCTTACTCAAGAATTCCGTTCTAGGAATTATAATCGTAGGAATATGGGTTCTACCTCTGCACCTTTCTGCAAGGTCTGCATGAAAAAGCATTCGGGAAAATGCTCCACTCTTTGTAATTTCTGCAAGATGCCAGGACACAAGGAAGAAGATTACATGAGGAAATCCAGTAATGGACTGTGCTTCAACTGTGGAGAAAAAGGTCATATTAAACCGAACTGTCCAAAACTAGCTCCAGCTGCGAACAACAAGAACACTAAAAATGCTAGAGCATTTGTTCTGACTGCAGATGAAGCCAAGATGATTCCAGACGTGATAGCTGGTACGTTTTTAGTTAATGATGTCTTTGCTAAAGTATTATTTGACTCTGGTGCAAACCAAAGTTTTATTAATACTTCATTTTGCAAACTTCTAAATCAGTCATTAACTAAACTACCACAAGAATGTCTAGTAGAGACAACTAATGGAGAAACTGTTAGGATTTCTGAAATCTTGCAGGGAGCAAGAGTAGAAATTTTAAACCAAAAGTATATTGCAAACCTGTATCCCATGAATCTGGCAGGATTTGACGTCGTTTTAGGAATGGATTGGTTAATAGCCAACAAAGCCAGTATTTTATGTGATCAAAAGTTAATCCAAGTAAATTCATCAAAAGGTGAAAAGATCACAATTAAAGAAGATAAACCATCTAGATCCACAAAATTCATCTCTGTGATGAAAACTGCAAGTTATATATGAAAAGGATCTATAGTGTATTTGATTTCTATAATCACTAACACTAAAGGAAAAGAACTAAAAGACATTCCAGTAGTGTCTCAGTTTTCAGATGTCTTTCCAGAAGAATTACCAGGACTACCGCCGGACAGAGAAGTTGAATTCAGAATTCACCTACTACCAGGAACAGCACCAATTGCCAAAGCACCTTATCGTTTGGCACCCGCAGAAATGCAGGAATTGAAGAAACAATTAGACGAATTGTTAGAAAAAGGATTCATACAGCCAAGTTCATCGCCATGTGGAGCGCCAATTTTATTCGTTAAAAAGAAGGACGGATCAATGCGTATGTGCATTGATTACCGTGAATTGAACAAAATCACGATTAAGAATCGGTACCCATTACCGAGAATCGATGATCTGTTCGACCAACTGCAAGGAGCTAGATTTTTCTCTGAAATCGATTTAAGGTCAGGATATCATCAATTAAAGGTACAGGAAGAGGATATTCCTAAGACCTCTTTCAGAACAAGGTATGGCCATTATGAATTTACTGTCATGCCATTTGGTTTGACCAATGCCCCAGCGGCATTTTATGGACATGATGAACCGAATATGTAAGCCATATTTGGATAAATTCATAATCGTCTTCATAGATGATATTCTCATTTATTCTAAAAATAAGGAAGATCATGCAAAGCATTTGCACGCACTTTTAAGTCTATTAAGAAAGGAAAAGCTTTATGCTAAATTTTCAAAGTGCGAGTTTTGGTTAGAACAGGTACAGTTTCTTGGACACTTAGTTAATCATGAAGGAATTCATGTAGATCCAACAAAAATCGAGGCAATTACTAAATGGAAAACCCCTGAGTCACCAACTGAGGTTAGAAGTTTCTTAGGATTGGCCGGTTATTATAGGAGATTTATTCAAGATTTTTCTAGAATAGCCATTCCTTTAACTAAGTTAACCTGTAAATCCATTAAGTTTGAATGGGGACCAAAACAGGAAGAAGCTTTTAGAATTCTTAAGAAAAGATTAACTAATACACCCATACTAGCGTTACCAGAAGGAACTGAAGATTTTGTAATCTATTGTGACGCTTCTAAGTTAGGTTATGGATGTGTATTAATGCAACGTCAAAAGGTTATAGCTTACGCCTCTAGACAACTTAAGAATAATGAAGAGAATTATTCAACCCATGATCTAGAGTTAGGAACTATAATTTTTGCCCTTAAGATTTGGAGACATTACCTTTATGGTAGCAAGTTTACCATATTCACTGATCATAAAAGTTTAAGTTATGTTTTCGGGCAAAATGAGTTGAATTTGAGACAAAGACGCTGGATAGAGATGCTTAGTGATTATGATTGTGATTGTGATATTCAGTATCATGAAGGAAAAGCTAATGTAGTGGCAGATGCTTTAAGCCGAAAGTATAATGAAAAGCTAAAAAGGGTACGTTCTCTTAAATTAAATCTACAAGTAGATTTAAATGATCAGATAAGAGAAGCACAAGAATCAATAATCAAGGAAGATACTGAAAAGTTAAAAGGTATGCTAAAAGAATTAGAAAAAGGAACAGATGAAATTTGGAGATTCCATAAAAAGAGAATGTGGATACCTAAATTAGGAAACCTACGTCATTGTATATTAGAAGAAGCCCATAAGTCTAAATATACGATGCATCCAGGAAGTGATAAAATGTACCAGGATTTAAGGAAAAATTTCTGGTGGATAGGAATGAAAAAGGACATAGCAGCCTATGTTTCTAAATATTTAACTTGTTCACAAGTTAAAGCTGAACATCAGAAACCCTCAGGCCTATAGCAACAGTTAGAGATGCCAGTGTGGAAATGGGAATTGATAACAGTGGATTTTGTTACTAAATTACCCAAAACAAGGAAAGGTAATGATACAATCTGGGTGATTGTAGATAGGCTAACTAAGTCAGCTCATTTCCTACCAATGAAAGAAATTTTCAGTATGGAACAATTAGCTAAATTATATGTAAATGAAATAGTTTCATTACATGGAATACCTTTATCAATTGTTTCTGATAGAGATAGCCGCTTTACCTCTCATTTTTGGTCAAGTTTCCAAAAAGCCATGGGAACCAAGTTAAATCTGAGCACAGCTTATCATCCTCAAACGAACGGATAAAGCGAAAGAACAATTCAGACAATGGAAGACATGCTTAGAGCTTGTGTAATTGATTCTGGAGGTAATTGGGATGATCATTTACCTTTAATAGAATTTTCTTATAATAATAGTTATCACACAAGTATCAATGCTGCACCATTCGAAACACTTTATGGACGAAAGTGTCGAACCCCAGTCTGTTGGGCAGAAATTGGGGAGAAGCAACTATCTGGACCTGAGATAGTGCAAGAAACAACCGACAAGATCATTCAAGTCAAGGAACGACTAAAAGCAGCACGTGATCGACAAAAGAGTTATGCTGATAACTGATGCAAACCACTGGAATTTCAAGTAGGAGACAAAGTATTGTTGAAAGTCTCTCCTTGGAAAGGAGTAGTAAGATTCATCAAAAGAGGAAAGCTAAGTCCCAGGTATGTTGGACCTTTTGAGATTATTAGAAGAATAGGACCTGTAGCTTATCAGCTACAACTGCCAGAGGAAATGGCAGGAATACATGATGTGTTTCATGTATCTAATCTCAAGAAAAGCTTAGCCGATGAATCGCTAATAGTACCTCTTAAGGATATAGAGGTAAATGAACAACTTAAGTTTGTAGAAAGGTCTCTACAGATTGAAGACAGGAAAGTCAAAAATCTCAAACATAAGAGATTAGTTTTGGTCAAAGTGAAGTGGGACTCCAAAAGAGGACCTGAGTACACATGAGAGCTTGAATCTGAAATGCAAAGAAAATATACATACTTGTTTCAGTAGATCTCGAGGACGAGCTCTAAAACAAGGTGGGGAGGATATAACAATCCTCAAGAAAATTGACACCCTCGAATTATTTTTCTGACACCCTAATATATTTTAAAAGAGTAAAATGCACGGATAGTCCCTGTGATTTGGTGAAATTTCACCTTTAGTCCCCAACTTTTCAAAATTACACTCTTAGTCCCTGTGGTTTGACAAGTTGTTACTCGGATAGTCCCCAAAGCGGATGGAGGTTAGTTTTTCTGGTTAAGTGGGTGTGAAATGACAAGGACTATCCGAGTAACAACTTGTCAAACCACAGGGACTATCTGAGTAACAACTTGTCAAACCACAGGGACTATCCGAGTAACCTTCATCCGCTTTGGGGACTATCCGAGTAACAACTTGTCAAACCATAGGGACTAAGAGTGTAATTATGAAAAGTTGAGGACTAAAGGTGAAATTTGACCAAACCACAGGGACTATCCGTGCATTTTACTCATTTTAAAATATCCCAATATGTCCCAAAATACACCCCATACACGAAAACGGGCCTCAAATACATTAAATAGTATTAAAAATAATTAAAAACTGAATTATTAAGTTGAGGCGGGCCGCGTAGACCCCAACCCTTACACGGGCGGTTTAAAGGTTAAAACCTGATTTCTTTGATTTTTAAGTTTAGGCGGGCCGCGTAAGCTACCCTTAACACTTACGCGGGCCGCGAGAGATCAAGAACGCGGCAACACCCCAGGCCGACACGTGTCATCATCGTGGAAAGTCTATTCGCTGATCCGGACAAGCTACGCGTTGACCTGGGTTTGACGCGGGCCGTGTAGCCCGTTGTTATCCTTTACGCGGGCCGCATAAAAGTGAGAAATCAGCACTATATAAAGGAGCCATCGGGTTTTATTCAGAATAGCTCAAATCTTTCTTTCTAAACGTGAATTTATAATATTAGGCATAATACGCGGGTATTATACCCCCCTAAATAGCGAAGTTCTGCTCCGTTGTAAGTATTATAACCCCTGGATACGTATTAGATACGCTGCCCGATTGATCTAGGGTTCCGTAACGGCTGTCGTGGTTCTGCCCGACGTAGTCATTGGAATGCCGTCTCGGGGAGGGTATTACTAATGTTAAAATGGGTTATTATACTAACGCGTGTGCATTTGTGTAAATTATAGATAATTCCCAGGAAACCCTTACGGAAAATCTAAGACAGCAATGTGAGTTGATCCGCTTTTTGTAAACTTTTTATTAACTGTTTTTACAAAACCTTAAATACTTTTCCATGCGAATAGCAGTTATTGAGTATTTGTAAGAATACAATTATCATGAGTATGTTGGGGTTTTGTATACAAAATTTGTTACCACCTGGTCAAGGAGTAACATTTCCTTCCACAAGTTGAGTATGACAGTACCATGGATGTTAATTGTTATATCTTGGAAACAAATGTATTGCAGATGCACCCTAAATACTGTACACTGTGTTTTATTTAAACTTGATTAAATTGGGATTCACTCACCAGTATTTCCCACTGACAAATGTTTTTAAAACGCGTTTCAGGTAACAAACTGTGAAAGCCAAATAGAAGCCAGCTGGACAGCACTGAAGGCTTGGAAAAGTGGCAATAAAGTTACCTAAAATAAAATAGATGTTTTTATTAAATAAAATTGGATTTATTCCTTAGAAAACGTGTGTACTACGAACTTGGGTTTTAACCCATTTGTTTAAAGTTATGAAAATGTGGTATTTTACTCTGATCCAATATTTCCTAACTACGGTCCTGATGAAAATTTCCGCTGCCAAATTAGACAATACGCGATACCACCAAAACTGGCTCGCGGCCGCCCGTTCCCGGGGATTAGGGATCGGGGGTTGTGACAAGCCTCCTCATTCTCATCTTCACACCTTCATCCTAGAGAGAGAAAGTAGAGAGAGAGAGAAACCACAAAACTAATCATAAACCTCACGGATTGTGTATTTCGCTTATATGATTCAAGTTGTCAAGTCAGCTTCTCCATTTGGGGTTCCATAGAGCCTGTTCAATCGCGTTTTGAATCTTCGAAGCTCGAATCTCGTCCTTCTCGGTTTTAAGGTGAGGCTCACGTAAAAAGTTGTATGTTTTTTGTGATTGATGCATAAAATGATGTTATGGACCGATTATAATGCTTTTCCAATGAAAATGTTATGGTCTTGATGTCAAACAAGCTTGAATCTGAGATCAACCGCGACTTTGCACCACTTGGGTTTTCTCTAAGTACTTTGTGCTCCTTCTTATTGATGACACACAATGCATCACTTTACGTTTGGTTTGTCGGTACGCAAAATTTTTGGTTTAGTGTAATGTAGCTTAGCGCAATGTATACTTTCGGCTGCCCAAGCGAAAAGTCACTTTGCACGTAACGTTACCCACATACACAACGCCCTACTTTGTATTGGTATATTAGAGCAAAAATCTGATAAGTTGTGTGTAACCTTTGACTAGTGTGACTAAGCATTCGAAGGCCGGATTGCACGTTTCTTATAGTAAGAAACTAATTCCCAGCTGAGTTCTAGATGCCCCATTTTCTAAAATTTTGGATTGATATGCACACTACCTTCAATGATATTACTCTTTGGAGTACTTGCTATTATGTGGTTATTGATTGACTGATGTTACATGTTTAAGATTTATTACTTAAGTGCTACATCTAAATGATTGATGATTATAAGTTGTTGTTAGAATTATGGTTGAGGCCATGTGAGCGTGACGGCGTAGCACACACAAAGTCTTATCTGGTGTAAGCTAGTAGCAAGCAATTGATGGTGAAGTTCACTTCACGAATCAACGTTTGCACATGATTGAAGTTCAAGTGCATGTTTGACTCTAAAATTTGGTTTGATGATCATTACTAAATGTTTTATTCAAATTGTTAATTTCTTGTCTTATTAAAACTAGGACTTACTATGTGTAGTTGACTTTTAGCATGCATGTTAGTGTAAACATGTCGATACTTGATAGGAGTTCCACAACATGGATTGAAGGCTCCCCTACTCTTCATACAAGCATTCTATTGTTTTGTTTAAACTTGGTAGTTTGATGTACTTAATAGCTAATGTTTCCGTTGATATTTGATGACTATTATCGTTTTAAGAATTGTGTTTTGATGCTATGATCCAACTATAATGCTCTTAGGGGAACAGAATAAAATAATGCATTTCAAGAATTAAAGAGCAGGTTAACACATGCTCTTGTATTGACCTTACTCGCGGGAAATAGAGACCTAGTTGTGTATTTTGATTTTTCTTATCAAGGGTTAGGATGTGTATTGATGCAGCGTGGTAAGGTGATAACTTATCTTTCATGAAAGCTAACACCATAAAAAGCCAAGTATCCCACCCAAGATTTGGAGTTTGTAGCTATATTGTTTGCATTGAAGATATGGAGACAATATTTATATGGGATTAAACGTACTACATATATATGAATGACAAAAGGTTTAATTACTTCTTTGAACAAAAATACCTTAAAAAGAGCAAAGGTGATGGCTAGAGTTGATAAAGGATTACTATTATGATGTCATGTACCACTCGTATAAAAGCAAATGTGCTAGCCAACGCCTCAAGTCGTCAGGTAAGACATGAATCAAGTCGAGTAAAAGCTCACCAATTGATGGTAACTCCGAATGTTCTGAATCTGATTAGCGAGGCCAAGGTAGAGGCGCTCAAGGTGGATAGGATTATAAAGGAAATAGTAGTAGGACTAGTAGCCAAAATAGAATAAAACACCCATGGAACTAAGATAAGGTTTGGTTGAATGTGGATTCCTCCATGTTGGCAACTTCGAGGAATAATATTAGATGCACACCCCAACCGATGGCGGAAACATCAGAGTGAGACGAAAACAAGATTGCAAGAGACTTCATAACACTAATCGTGACGATATTTAATTAATCCAAATTTCATAAATACTAAATGGAAATACATTGTTTGCAAATAGAAATACATCAAGTTTCAAATAACGGTCACATAAAACAGAAACATTGGTTCAAGATATAGGTGCGTTTCTAAATCCACCCTAAATATGTTTCTTCATCAACATCAACTAGCGACCTGAAACATGTATTAAAATAATGATCAACTAAAGTTGGCGAGTATACAAGTTTGATAATATAGCATAATAATGAAAAGTTTGCTCATATCCAACATGGTAATTGCATATAATGTTACTAACATACTAACAAGTGTAAACTATATGTCAAACCAGAGTTTAACGCAATCCTGATTACCAATATCGTCGAAACGACAATGGTGTAAAAAATATTACTTAACAATACCACAAGATTACTTACCTTTGTTGTTGTTTTTGGAGGGTGGCTTGGTTGGTGTAGGTTTAGCGGTGGTGGCTTGGTGCACACTCTTAGACGAACCTTTGGAATCGAAAGTTCTGTACAAGACGCGGTTGTGGTTTATTTTGGCTGCCAAACGGAACGTGTCTTCGAGGGTTTTGGGTGAGGCGGATTCAACGAAGTTCTGGATTTATGGGGGAAGACACCGAATGTATTTTACGATGTCTTTGTTAGTAGTGTCAACTTGGCCAGGGCATAACGCACTCAACTGCTTGAATTGGGCTGTGAGGCCGACATTGTAGCTCCCCACTTGTTTTAAGTTCCAGAACTCCTTCTCGAGTTTCTGAAGCTCATGTGGAGGACAAAATTTGTCCCTCATCATTTTCTTAAGTTCTGCCAGGAAAGGGCATAAGCGACATCGTCCCCACAAGCGTTGCGCTCGGAGGTCCACCAATCGAGGGCTCTCGATCGGAAAACTCTCATTGCGTTTGTAGTTCGGAGATGATCGGGGAAACCACTTTGTCGAAAGGTGACTTCAATGGCGTCAAACCACTGAAGCATCTTGGTGGCTCCCTCCTCGCATGTGAAGGGTAGTGGGTGATGTGTGCAAAATGTAACATATAAATTACATCCAATGAGGCATAAAACTAACCCTTTTTTAGTACCAATGTTGGAAAAAGTGTGTTTCTGTCTTCCTTTTGAATTTACAGGATCAAATGAGCTTAAACGAACAAAAGGAACAAATATACAGCCAAAACCAACATAAATACAAAGAAAAGGAAGAAACGTGACATGCCTAACCCTTCGGCAACATCTCCACAAGCAAAAACAAGAAGATAGAAGCTGACCATGGGGTTGTGCCCAGCTCACCATGGGGCTGTGCCCAGCTCACCATGGGGCGTGCCCAGCTCACCACGCGGCGTGGTCAGCTCACCACGGGGCGTGGTCAGCTCACCACGGGGCGTGGTCAGCCGTGGCACAAAAGACAAACCTGTAAAAGCTTCTACGCCCACCACGGGGCCGTGCCCAGCTCACCACGGGGCGTGGTCAACGCAAAGATACACAGAATCTTGCCAAATCTTATAGTACAAATACGGTACTGACCACGGGGCCTTGCCCAGCTCACCACGGGGCGTGTTGGGCCCTCTGCTGACACTTGCAATTAATGAAGGAAGAGAAAATGCTGACCACGGGGCCGTGCCCAGAGCTCTGTACTAGCTATAAATAGGGGTGCTTGGTTCACTTCAAAGGCATTCCTTGGCAAACCACCTCTCTCCCACTTTGCCACCACTCCACCACCACAACACCCACATCCACCACCATCATCCATCATCCACCTTAGAATGTGTGTAGTAGTCTCGTGATCCAAGATTGATCGTAAGAGTTCTTGTCAATCAAAGGCCATGTTTGGCTAATGTAACACCTCGTAAAATCACGACCAATATAATGAAGACACGTGTTATGAGCTTTAAACGTGTAATGAATTGAATATGAGGGACTAAAGTTGACAAAAAAAGAAAGTATGTGTGTAAAAAGATTCAAAGTGTCAACATTGGATAATTATACCTTTCAATAACCCTACACGATGTTTATACCCTTAAACGAATGAATTATGGATCATATGAAGTCGTTTGTGGAAGAAAGTGAGAGTTTACAAACCGCAAGGGTTAAATGTGTCAACATGTTTAATTTATACCTCTGAGTGACCTTTTAACAAACCCGAAGCTTTGTAACGATTAATTATGCTCACTAGAATAAGTGATAAAAATTTCACAAGGTTTCGATATCGTATGAGAAAGATACGCTAACATTCGTAAGTAATGGGTTAAAAGCGTCAACGTTGAAATTCAGGACTTATTCGGTGATCATATAACTAACCGGGGACTTAACAAAGTTTGTTTATGTCCTGGGGTCCTTAAAAGTCAAGTTGGAGGGTTAAAAGTGCAATAAATAAAGTTAAAACAACTATTAGAAGGACCAGGGACCAAAATTGTAATTCTGATAAACTTGTAACCTGAGCCTGGCATTCATACCGGCCGCGTAGACCTTGTCTGGGTCTTACGCGGGCCGCCTGGTAGTCACCAGCGACCAAAATCAAGCACAGGTGTCTGTTCAGCCTATTTAACCGACTTATATGCATGAAAACTGATACCAGGGGTTGTGCAAATGGGATTTCATGCATAGGGACACATGTAAATGATCAGGGAACACTTGTAGACTTATTTGGATTGATCTCATGCATTCTAAATCCATATATATAGAACACTTGTTGCAACAATTTTTGGCATTCACTTGAAATCATTCAAACACATTTTCTGGAGCTCTCTGGACCTCAAACAAGATTCCAATACCTTCATTTTCGTACTAAGGACTTCAGTAAGCTTCCTTAACCTTTCTAAATTCAGTTTTATTAGTTTAATGGCCTAAAGTCAAACCTGTCGTAATTAAGGTTTGACTTAGTGATTAATCACTAATGGTCCAGTCAATTCTCGAATTGAAAGTAGCTTTGAGTTGGTAATTATATGGGTAATAAACCCTTAAAAGGGCACCATCTGATTCCCACTCTAACTAGGTCAATTGTCGGGTCAAACTTAATTTTCAAATAAACGCATAATTAGCAATGTAGAAGCCATGAAACCTGTTTTATCACTTGTATAACTTGGTAATTAATGTAAGAATATGTCTAAACATGTTCAACCCGACAATTTTCAGTTTAGGCTCGGTTCGAAACCGAAAGTCGCAAAAGTAGACTTTTGCTTTGACTTTCAGTTCTGACCCAATGTAGCATGTTTTAGAAATGTCTTAGAGCTCTATTAGGACCAGGTTATAGGTCAGTGTAACCCTCTGAGGTTATATAACTTGGTTCCTTAGTTATCCGATTCATTTGCATGTTTCCGTTATATGCCTAAATGTTGACCATTATGCCCTTTTGACCTTAAAACGAGATTTTTGAAAATGTGAGAGGACAAAAACATTTGTTACTGATTTATAAACTTGTCCTAAAAAATTTGACATCAGTTTGAGGTCTAGATTATGAGTTATGCTCAATATCGTAATTAAGAAGCTTTTTATTAATTAAACGGCGTAATTAGCATAAAGCCTACCTAAACCCAAAATTTGACACCAAAATTTTTACCCACTGATGTAATATAATATTTTGGGATTTTTGAAGATTTTTATTTATTTTTAAGCTGAGCATAACATAGGGTTCTTGCTATAAATCGGTAATTGTCGGTTATACCCTTTTCTTGAATAAAATGAGTTTTACATAATATTTTGATACCAAACTTTTTGCTACTGATTTTATATGATAAATAAAATATATTGAACTTTATAAACTAATCAAAAACTCATATTTCCTATTTAAACCCGAAAATCGCTTAAAACCGACTTTTACGCGTTTTAAGCGCATAGTATGAGTTAAAACTATTTTTGGCATATGAAACTTAATACCTACTGATGTTTTAAGTAAATTTTTTATAATTAAACAGTAAAAAAAAGTTTTGAACTCAGAATTCTAATTTCGATCTTTAAAGCTTACGTGAAATTACCAAAATGGCCCTACGGTACATAGTTGGTTATAAAAGATAAATTTCACATATATGCAATACCCTACTATTATGACTTATAAAAATAAATATTTTTACTGATTATATCAGACCTGAAACTCAGATTAATATTTAAACTCTTTTATAAGCTTTAAAATGACCAAAATACCCATACGGGGCATAATTTGAGTTTAAATTCATTTTGGGCATAATGGAAGGTATCCTACTGATATCACAACATATTTAAGGCATATTAACTTAGGAAACCTGTATATGACTCTTATGGTTACCCGTTATGCATTTTTCGCGTTCGGAACGGTTTATATAACTAGTTTGCATAAATTAGCCGAAACGGGTCAAACCTTATCATTTTTATCTCAAAATCCAGAATGTGTTTAGTTTGCCCATATTATACAAGTATACAAACTTGTCGGGTCTAAACCACATTCAAATCCGCTCTTCGCTTAATCGTGCGTTTTGAACCGTATATCTTCTTTTAAAACTAACCGGTCTAAGTTTAGGCTTAATTAAGACCCGTTAGGAATCTAATAGGTTATTAAAACATTCGTTCCAGATTAGGAGACCAGTAAAAGATACTTGCACTCGCTAATTGAGATTATACTTGCTCAGGTAAATACTTTTAACTTATTTTTCCCTTTATACGGGCTTGGGGTACGGTATATAAAATACCGCTTGGTCGGGCATTGAATTTTTAATCGTATAAAGGTTAATTTATTGAGATGACCCGTTTAAACTGTTATGTTTGCTTAAAGCCTTTGGGGGGTTAATGACCATGTCCCGGATATCCTTGGCATCATTCATTGAAATGGCCACGACCTAAGCACGGGGTGTAGGCATACACCTGCCAGTGCATATATATATATAAAAAGGTATAACCGACGGTTCGAGAATAACTCGCTGCGGGATTATATCATGTGGTGTGTCTATTAATCTTTAACCCGATATTCAGCTCGGGCTACTGAACGTATAACGAACATGTAATTCTTTGACAAGTTTATATATAAATAATTATCCCAAGTTATAAAAGATTATTTTGTGCCTTGTGCATTCAAATCAATTTTCTT
The DNA here is from genome assembly GCA_030545235.1 of Helianthus tuberosus. Taxonomy (NCBI): domain Eukaryota; kingdom Viridiplantae; phylum Streptophyta; class Magnoliopsida; order Asterales; family Asteraceae; genus Helianthus; species Helianthus tuberosus. The sequence continues at coordinate 163,864,793 of CM060450.1, forward strand.
AAACATTTTCAAAATGAGTCGGTTAATTGTATTTACCAGTGTAAACTAACGTATTTTCCAAAAAGGCTAAGTGCATGTACTAAACGGAATAGGCAGGCTACTCCTAGCATCAATAAAGAGTCTTGCAAGCTTAGATGTTATAAATCTGCTAAACAACGATTCTTTTAACTTTGATCCGCCTGTGGATCCTTTACAACCGTTTTATAATAAATGATATTACTTTCATTCGGTTTGTAATGATTTTATCTTTCGACTTCCGCTGTGTATATAAACTGTGATAAATTGTCTATGATGATATCAACTACGTCACGATACTCCCCACCGGGCCCACCGGTAATATGTAGAAATATCTGGGTGTGACAGCTAAGTCTCTTACATCACTTGGTGAAGACAAGCATTTAATGTAATACTTTTGATTTTTAATCTTTTCGCACTTTTTATTTGGTTTTGTATTAATGACATTAATAACTAGTTTCTTATGTTGAAGGTGAAACTTCTTTATCATTTGTCCGTGGTGTCTTGGCATTACTTTACTGTCTATATAAAGTAAAAGATTTTTACCATTCATATCTCTACGGTCTATATAGAGATATGTTGGCTACCTGGTCAGGGGTTAAGGGAATGGTTTAGTAAGGTTCTTGCCGTGTTCAGTGTATAGATCCTGCAAGGACCTGGGTCAAGCTTACTAGGACATCCTTCAATACCCACTGGTATTGGATGGTGGGGGTGCGAATGGCTTGATCCCCTCATATGTAAACTACTATTAATACATTAACCCGGCTACTTGGGATTGTATCCCTGCTGACTCAAACCACTTAGCCGAGGGTAACGTCGCCTTCAAAAGCGGGGCCTTCCACTTTACGCATTAATAACTTAATTAATTATCTTTCAATATTCCGACCCTTGGGATTGTATCCTTACTGACTCAAACCACTGGGTTGAGGGTAACGTCACCTTCAAAAGAGGGGCCTACTACTATAACTAAGATAATATCTTAAAAAGTGCAAAAGTGCGGAAATCATTAAAGGTTACATTAAAGGCGAGTCGGATCCAAGTGATTCATCATGTCTATCTGTTTTTCTTTTATTTTTATTTTTCAGCATTTTCAGTTTTTATTTTTCATATTTAAAACCTTTTCTAAAAATTTTGATTTGATTGGACGTTGAGGATAAACCGGTACTAAAAGCTCTTGTGTCCTTGGACGACCTCAGTATCTTACCAACACTATACTACGCTCACGATGGGTGCACTTGCCCATATGTGTGTTTAGTGTTAGTAGAATATCGTGTTTTATAAATTTAAAACTTGACTAATGTGTAAACTGGGCTTAAATTATCAATAAAAGCATAACACACTCTACACGCATCATGGGTTATAAGAAACAAACTGCTTGAAAGTGAAAGTTGACTTAGGTGGTTCAACCTTGGAGTCAACTGACGCATACGGGGATTCGGTGTTAGGTGGGGGTTGGATCTTGCTAACGATATTGGGTATAACCTTAGCCATCTGTTTGGCCATAAAATTCATTAGATCCTTCTTCGACATCGAGTCATTGTCGGGCTTAACACTCGATTTGGAGCTAGACTTGGAGCTCTTGCGGTTGGAGAGACGTTGGGAAGACATCTAAAGAATCTAAAATAGAGGGAAAGATGAGACTTGATTATAATATGTTTATAAAAATCACATTTTGGTTGTATGTATGAGCATGTAAGTATCACATAACACGTATGATTCACATAGATTGCATGAGCATGACAAGTATTTTTAAAGCATAAGTACGTATAAATGCGAAAAGGAGTATAAATTTAGTTTGTTCACGAGAATTTTTTAGATTGCGAGAGACGTGCAAATTGTGCATTGGTTTCGAAAGGAACGAGGTAACAAGTATAATACACATTAAAATTGAGATAACATAAAAGAGAGGTAACATAAAATATGGAATGTCATGGAACGTAACTAATACTATTCCAAAGTGAATCGACGATCCTTTCAAATTAGGGAAACGTGTTTTGGCCTAATTAGTAAAATACTCTCGTCGAGAAACCCTTCCAGTTACTACACGTCCCTAATTGATTGAAAAATCAAAACTTTGGCGGGATTGAAAATTGAGGAGTGGGACTAGTTGACAAGATACGGGTTTCACCCCTAACTTGACAACATCGTACCCTAAGTGTGGTTGGTACTCGTCAAACGGGTCAAGAAAGTTAATTCCGACGCGTTGGCGAGGGTCCACTAGAGTTTGAATTGGAAATTTTCCATCAAGGTGAGGATTTCACTCCTAACTTGTTGGCGTAATTTCGTGCAAAAATCGAATAAGCGGATTGAGAGTCGTTCACCAAATTGTGGGTTTCACGCCTATTTTGGTGAAGTCGTCCCATTTGTATGATACGAGTGTCTTCGAGTCTTCAAGTGTGTATGGTGTAAATGTCTTAGGAAAGACACATGCAATAATTAAGACGAAATGAATAGAAAGAGCAAAATAGGGAGAATAAAGCATGTTAAACAAGAATCAAGAATGGTCAAAGTTGGTGCCTACCATAGATTAGGTCAAACATGACAATTCTACCTAATTCCTTATAGTTATGGCTCTGATACCAATCTCTCACACCCCAACTGATGGCGGAAACATCGGAGTGAGACGAAAACAAGATTGCTAGAGACTTCCTAACACTATTGTGACAATATTTAATTCAAAACCGATTTCTTTCATTGATAACAATTGTCAAGTACAACATACGAAATCATATTACAACATTGAAATTTCAAAATACAACATGTTCGAGATAATACAACCATTTACAATAACAAAATATAACCACAATTCTAGTAGTCTAAGTGAGTATCTAAGCATCCATACTAGATTCCTTCAATATCGACATCATCAACCTGCAACATGTTTTAAAGTATAGTTCAATACACAAGGTATTGGCGAGCATACAAGTTTAATAATGGCGTAAGTATAGAAAATGATTTAAATGAATCCACACGGTAAACTTTGTTATTAAGATTAAGGTAAAACTGGTTGGCGATTAAAGTGTCTAACCAAAGATTACTGTTAGCCTAATCCAATCGTAGCAATGATAGGATCGTTCTATTTTAACTTAATATGACCACAAGACTATGGGCGGTGCGTTACTCCTATAGTGCTATACACGTTAAGGGGAGGCTCGTACGAAGTTAATGACAAGTTTATCACATAAAAATGTTCCAAAAGCACGAATCAAGTATAACGTATTAAGCATGCATGATTGGATTGTTTGTGTGATTGCATAAAATGTAAGTGTAACTGTGTAGGTTGATAAGTAAACATATTGCACCCAAAAGTGTAAAACGTAAAAAGGTCGTTCGAGTATACTTACGATTTTGCAAATCTTCGTTTGTAATTCCCGCGAGTTGTTGAGTTGGAGTTGAAGTGGAAACACTGAGGTAACCCTACAAGGGGTAAACAAAGGTGTGAGTCGTTGGAGTTGAACTGAGGATTCGGATTTTGGAATATAAAGTATAAAAGTACGAAAGTATAATTAAACAGAAAGTATATTCCGTCCATGCACTCGTTATGACACTAAGTTACTGTGATTTCGTGGGTCCTAGTTTGCACACTAGAATTAGTAACGAGGAACGTAGAACTGAGATAAATAGAATCGATCATGACAACCCCGTTCGGGTGAATGGACGGTTCGCACGAACAGGAAAGTACCCTTCGAGCGAGTGGGAGTCCCCTTCGCGCGAATGGCGCCTGTTTGTGCGGGCAGAACTTCGATTCGAACGTTTTAACTATTAATCAGTCACGTTGTGAGTTCAGTTATGTCTTATATTATATTATATAGTATAATATCAGTCCTATAGTCATATAGATCACATAAGTCATGGATGGAGGTAATAACCTCATTATAAGTTCACCAAAGTACAAGTTTCATTAACTAATGTTAACAAACCGGTTGGTCATGAATAACAGAAAGTAAATGCCGAATAACCGAACAAGGACAACCCGGGTGTGCCGTCTCAACATTGAAGGTATGAACCAAGTGTTGGAGGTTGGACAAGGTTAACTCATTCTAGGTCTAGGAGACTGTTTAGGTGTTCGTTTGCAAGTTCAAGTGAGGCGGTGGAACTAGATTGGAAGCCAAGGCTCCACGGTTCACATTCTGTTATCACAAAATCGTCCATATTAAAAATGGGAATCTGAGTAACATTCAACACTTAGAAAATGCCGGAACGGAAAGGAAAACAAACCCTTCGCGCGAATGGTAGTCCATTCATGCGAATGGGGAGACCCTTCGCGCGAATGGGCTAACCCTTCATGCGAATGGCTTTGTTTTTTAGACCAACCATTTCGGTCTTGGTTGAACAGCTCATCTTCTTGGCTGAAATCAACCAGGTTGCAAAGATTGGAGAAATGTATAAAAGATATAAGAAAAGTAGAAGAAATAAGAAAATTATAGTGTTAGTGAGTTGTAAACTCACTTAGAAGCTTTCTAGAAATGCTCAGCTGATAGAGTTCGAATTCAGTAGTTGGGAGAGAATTTCGGAGTGTGGATGGTGAGAAATGAGGGTGAGGGTTCATATTTATAGGTTGATCATCAAATGTGTTGTTTATCAGATTTCTGATATTCATCAGATTCTGATTGTTGTCATCGGATTTTTGATTTTGTTAATTAGATTTCTGATGTGTTCATCAGATCTAGATGTCATCAGATTTCGGATGTGGCCATCATATTTTTCGGGGAGTATTTAAGAAACAAAAAAAGGACAAAATAAATCAATCAATCCATCTCTTTATAGCTTTGTATGGTTCGTTATTTTTTCGAATCCTCATCAATCGATACCCTAAACAATTATGCTATGTTGGATAGAAGATACTTATATCCTATGTGTATTGGGATACAAGATATAACGCATACATCAAAGTGGAATTACAAATCGAGTGGCCCGGGTAAAATGGTAAGTAAATAACATGTTGGCAAGTAAACAACATATTTCTAAATGGGACCCTATGGTGAAAGCCATAACGGGTCAAATGGGTAAAATGATAACTAAATCAAATGTTGGTGATTAAACAAAGAATTATATAAGTAAGACCCTATGGTGTAAAGCATAAAATGTCAAATGGGTAAAAATTGTGTTGAATCACACGTTGGTGATAAACAATATATGGACTGGTTGAGATGCCTAAAGGGCAAATCAAAAATGGTCATAAGGACAAGCGGTTCATATGGTGATAATATCAATACTTTAACTCGGTATTTAATGCTTATCTTGTTATATTCCATACAGGTAAGCATAATATATGGGCATGCATTGCCATGATTTGGCAAAAAGAATTGCAAGGTATTGATAATGGGTCATTGCTTGACCCCGTCAGGTATGTGTATGGGTCATACTCTCCGTAAGGGCTTATGGTCCGATTAAAGATAGCTGGGTTAGAATTGATTAATAGACCACATTAAGTGAGATATAACTAGTAATTTGGGTAAAATGGCCCTTAGAGCCAAGAATATGTCTATGATACGAAATTATGGTTAAATGAGTTTTAAATACTAGGCGTTTGGAAATATTTACGTTCTTAGAGACATAATTAATTTTAATGGGATAACAAGCTAAACGTGTCTGATAGTTTTCCTTCAAACTTATAAAAGTTCTTAGGTTTGTAAAAAAGTCTTAAATTTGACTAAAACACCCCCAGATAATGGGTTCGGGTAAACTACCTCCAAGGGGTAGATTTGATAATAAGCCTAGTAACTAAAAATGGGAGGCTTGAGCTAAGTAGCTTAAAGTCTCATAACGGGTCGTTTGGGTAAGCACCATACGTGAAGATAATAATGGAATGTTAAGATTTTGCCTAAAGTAACCAACCATAATTGGGGTTGGGGTTGGTAGAAATGATGAAAACCTTGATAAGGAAATGGGATGTATGAATTCGAATGCATAATGCCTCCAAACGGGTTGGGTGAGTAATAAACTCCAAACCGAAAGAATGAATTGAACAGCTAAAGGATTCTGGTTAGGATCAAGATTTTCGACCTATAAATGTGGGAGAAAGTTCTAAAAATGGTAAACTTGAAGTTGGATCAAGTTGGGTGCAAAATTGTGAATATTTTTTGGCAAAATTTTGGATAGGGGTGAAAACTGCTAGCTTTAGAAACTTTCTAGAGAAGTGTCCCCCCCGCGCCACGCGAGGGAGAAACTCTAGTCCTCCGTGACGCACGAAGGATCCCACTCAACAAAAGTAAAAAATTTCTCCATCGCGCCACGCGAGGGAGCTGGTGTACTCCTCCGCGATGCGAGGAGGAACTCTGTTTCAGCAAAGATGTTTTCTTGTTTACTTTTAAATGTGTTTGACCGTCTAACTTAAACACTAATTGTTTTGGGTGTTTATGATAGACTTTCACAAAGGCGGGAACCAGACCATCGGCCAAGCACGCGAAGAACCGGACACTATTAAACCGCTATCTCTTTGGAAACATTTATGGGAAGGTTGAAGCATGGTCATGCACGACAGAGCTTTTGATTTTAAATCTTTAATACTTTGAAAGTATAAATTAAGTGTAATAATTTGTTATATCGGTAGGTCTAGGTTGGTAGTTAACCCAGATGTATAGGTTCTATGCTTTCTTATATATATATATATATATATATATATATATAGAGGGTGAGTTAACGTACAATATTTTTTAACGTACGATACTTACATAGTTTGGATTAGTACAGTAATACTGAAATTATATGGAAATTTTATTCTTGATTGAAACACGAAACATGATCCAAATTAGTTGCTTTCTAGATTTTTGGCGTTTTTATTTGGAACTTTCGTTATTAGAACTTGACCCGGCCCGACTTGAGCCGAAAGTTCTAACGTCATTTTGATAACAGTTCAACTGCTGAAAAAAAGTAAACCCCCTAGAAAAAATCTTGAATCTTTCACTGATTCATTTCATAGTAAATTTTTATGAGACTATTTATCTATTTATCTCTGTGTTTCCGCAGGTTATTGTATTACAAAATAAAAGTACATAGCAAGATATATAGTCACATATTAAGATTAGGTAGAAAGTAGGGGAAGGATCCAGTAAAAAGTTGATTTTGTTTAAGTAGCATAAGAAAAATTGTGATGCTGACACTTGGCACTTCTAATAAGTATAAATAAATGACATTATGGTCCTTATAAATAAGAGTGAACATGACATGTGGCACCCATTTTGTTTTTTTTTAAATACAAAAAAAAAATTTAGTACAAAAAAATCTAGCACAAAAAATCTAGTACAAAAAAATATAGCACAAAATAATCTAGTACAAAAAGATATAGCACGAAAAAATTCAGCAAAAACATATGGCATGTAAAAATTCAGCAAAAAATGTAGTACAAAAAAATCCAGCACAAAAAATTGAGAAAAAAAATAATTTTTGACAAAAAAATTCAGCACAAAAAATTTAGCACAAAAATATAGTACAAAATTTCAGCACAAAAAAATGTTACACAACATAGAAATACAACAACACATTTTAGTGGGTTTTTTTAGTCTTCATATTTTATATAACAATATAGTACTCAAATTAAAGATAAAAAGACGCTCGGTTTTACGGTGAAATTTTTATGAAAAAATAATGTCGTATAAAAAAGTAATGAACGTTTAAAAAATGAGGGTGTGATATGCATGTGTCCTGCATGTGGAGAGAGACAGTCTATAAATAGGATTTTCACAAGATACCATTGCAATCCTCCTTTCTCCTACACTTTTATATTAACCATTGATTTAAAAAATAAATGGTTAAGATCCCTCCTAATCCTATTTAAGCAAAATAAACTTTTTATTTGATTATACCCCATAGAAATAAGCGCATGTATCGATAAACTTATATAGAAATATATTGGTCAAAAAGAAACCGTTAGAATATTTTCGTAATTATCCTTAACGCTTTCAAATTAAGCATGCTAGTTTGTTTACTGTTAATTGAAATCACAATAATGAGTGTAAAGTTTCTTTTTTCAATAAATAAAATAATAATAACTAGTTTGAAATAAATATTGAAAAAAAAGTTTGAAATAAATATTGAAAAATTGTTAAGCAAGCGAGAAATGAGTATTGCTCGAACCATGTGATTGTGTGGGGACAGTGGGAAGCAATAGCACCCACGCTCAACAATATAGCCAATTGCGAACTGGGTAGGTAATGTGGCAACCCTGGGTGGCACCACAATCGATTCACAAGGGCATGCCTTCTACTCAAATTGAAATATTCAACTAGGGATTTTCGAGCATGTAACTCAATTGGTATCGGTTCAATTCGTTACAATATCGGCACTCAATACATAATCAACAATAACAATCATACCTAGTAGAATCTCACACATAGTCAAGCTATTCGTGCTTTCGTGGGGTGGCATCTGGGATGATGGAATATAAGGAAACCTTACCTCTATCCTACGGGATAGAGTGACAGCATCTGATAAGATCCCCAATTTCAAAGTCGAAGGCGGACATTAAAAATCAATTAAAACATACATAGTTACTATAAAAAACAACATTGGGAAATTGGTGAAAACGTATAAAAGAGATAGATGACACATCTAGATACAAAGTTCCTATGGTAAGAAACAATACAAATCAATATCAACGATTAAAAAGTCCTTAACCTTAATTACACGTCTTTAGAAACTCATTTTTTTAACATGTACTCATAGTATAAAGGTTAATGAATGTACACTGTAGAGAAAAATCAGATTAGTAAAAATATCAAGTTGGTTAAAGTTGTATATTATATCTAGTATAAAGGACGGAAATTAAAACTTAGAGTAAAATGCCAAAATCATCCATGAATTTATGTCACTTTTGCTACTTTAGTTCAGAAAATGAAACTTTTTGTATATGAGTTCATGAGATTTCATTTTTGTTGTCATTTACATCCAAATCACTAACTCAGTTAAAATGTATCGTTAACTCATAGACGATTTTGGCTATTCTCAAACCTCATTGACGATTTTGGCAATTTACCTTTTAATTCTTTTATTTTCAAATAAAAAACATATGTGTGTGTGGGGGGGGGGGGGGGGTGGGGATATTGCACGGTCCTCCCAACCTGCTGGAGTGATCCCACTCCACAAGCTAGCTTAGCCCCATAGTTGCCTGGCGGTTACTACCCACCGGAGCGAACACCCTGGAGTACTTGCGCCTGCCAGGATTCGAACCGGAGTCCTCTGGGAAGAGGTGGGTGAGGCTGGCCACTGGGACACCCCAAGTGTGTGTGTATATATATATATTTTACTTATACTTATTTTTATTGTTTTTATTTAAAGATAAAAATAAAATTTATAAATTTAAAAAACAAAAGAATAAATGGGAAAGTGCCAAAATCAACCCTGAGGTTTGGGAATTGCAAAATTGTCCATGAGAGTTAATGATACATTTCAACCAAGTTAGTAATTTGGATGGAAATGGCAAGGAAAATGAAACCTTAGGACTCAAATACAAAATGTCACACCCCAACCGATGGCGGAAACATCGCAGCGAGACGAAATAGATTGTTCGAGACATCACAACTTGCTAAATATGACAATATTTAAATAAAATTCCATTTTCATTGATGAACTAAGTGGTACATTGTTTGGAATGGAAATACAACAAGGAAAAATCAAATACGACAAAATGAAAAGTACATAACTTAAAATGTATTTCTAAAAGTCATCATACTAAAATCTTGAAACGTCAAAGCATCAATCTCATACAATATGTATTAAAGTAATGATCAACACATAAAGCATTTGTGAGCATACACATTTTGACTACTAGCATAGATAGAAAAGTAGCCATCAATCATACATGACATTAAAGTATGCTAAGACATGAAACATAATATAGTTAGGATGCAACAATTATATGTCAAACCAACTATGTGCACAAAGTTGTGTAGCTTGTCATCGAAGCGAACAAGACTGTGATTGAATAACTTAACATAGACCCTTCCTAAAGGCAGTGCGCTACTCCTATAGCGCAATACATGTTAAGGTTGGTACATGACGTTAGTGACAAATATTTTTGCAAGAAAAGCTTCTAGCATATATGTATCCTAAGGATATCGATAAAGCATGTAATAATAGATTGATTGTATTGAATAATGTGATTGATATTGTGGTTGTGATTTTGATAATGTTGTACATATTGCACCCAAAAGTGTATAAAATGTAAAATGGCATCATGTAAACTCATGGTTTGCGTAGATGTTCCACGTAAGTGAGTTGATTTGTTTGAGAGTTTGGGAACGCCTAGTTAGCCTACAAGGATAAACAAGACATGTAAGTATGACGGATTGGATTTGGGATTTATATGTGGAATTATAACTTAGTACGAAATTACATAAAAGTTATCTATGTTAAAACACTCATATTGGACACCATGTTTATATGTTTTTTATGGACACTATGTCGTTCATTGGAAGTCCATGTACGAGGAATCTTAATCCAAGATAATATTCACCATAATACATAACATTCAACCATGAGTTTGGTTGGTGTTAAGTTTCGATTTTTGGATACATGTATTATAGTTATATAGTATGTATAATAGTCATATTTGTCATAAGGTACCATGTAATGGTCATGCAAGGAGGTAGGACGAATTCCATCCATTTAACCTCATTATATGGATTCACCAAAGCACAAAATCATCAACTTAGTTGATGTTCTCGGTTGGTCAAGAATATGTAAGTATGTAAAAGCATCTAAATTGCTAAGTAGCCAAATAATTACAATCCGGGCGTGTACATAGCCAACATGGCAAATGTTAGAGACGAGGCTTACTTTGATTTATTGAAAACTACTTAGATGAACTAATTAACTAGGTGCACAAGCGAGGTAGGTGGAATCATGTTTGGAGAACCAAGGTTTCCATTGTTCACACCAAACCAAAACACAAGTCCTTCAACATTGAGGATTGAAGTTTGGTTGGTTTCAACACTTTGTAGGTTACTTGAGACCTTTACGGTAGTAGGTTTTTGAACCTATAATCTTATGGAAACTAACCTTAACACATGCCCCCACAATAAGAGTTTAGTTGGGGATAAGGATGGTGCAATATTTCCACAAGATAAACAAGTAACAAGATAAGTTTGTAAAGACGGAATCTAAACTGACTTTGGACCCCAAGTTTGGTGATGTACCACTTTGTTACACCTTGGTGAACATTGAGTAACATCATTTCAGGTTGTCCAAGTAGTTTAATACAAGAAAACAAGTAGAAAATGGAGAAGAAGGTGCTCAAAACTCACTGTGTTGAGACTTGGTACAATCTGGCTCACTTGGAGTTTTTGAGAAGGTTGAGAGGATTAGAGAGTGAATTTGTGGTGTGTAAAGGGTAGAGGAGTTATGGAAGACATGTATTTATAGTGGGGGATTAGGGATTGGGTTAAAAAAGGTTAAAAGGTGATTGGAGAAGAAAGGAGGTGGATAGGAGGTCCAATCCAAAAGCTTGGCATTATTCCGCCCTCCAGACATGCCTTGTGGGCCGTAAGGACCCTCTGATTTATTTTTATTTTTGTTTGTCATCATTGTTGTTTGGTTGTTTGTTCATGTAAGCCATTTCTTCAATATGTTAAGTGTTTTAAGGCATTTTAGGGCATGAATAGGCATGTGTATAGTATGAATGTGCATGAGTATGATTCTGAACATTAAATAAACATCAAGTGTGATTCAATTTCGTATATAAAACGCGTATTCATGAATGAGTATGTATCATGTATGTATAAATGTAACACCCCGATCCGAATAGGGCTGACGTGTCACTCTTACAGATATCAAAACTAAAACCAATCCATAACATTAAATAAAAGATCCTAATTACATTTATTACATTATTGAAATAAAGAATCTTGGCCAGCAACTTCCTAATGCTCCTCACTGAAATCCCAGATCATCCCATATTACCTGTAAAACAAAATAGGAAAAACACAAAAAGAAAAATACGGCTGAGCCAAAAATTGCTCAGTAACAGAGAAATCAACAGTACAAGTAAAATCATATTAGTAGAAAGCAAAACACAACGTAACAAATCTGAGACTGAACTGAAATGTTTACTGACACGAGTACTTGAAAGAGATGAAGACACATGACTGATACAAAAACTGATACATGAACCGATCTGGAACTGTAACGGAAACTGATACAGAAACAAAAGTTAGTCATATACCTAACTGATACCTATCCCAACACAAAACCAATGTAGAGACTGGTACATCAATGACCATGATGACCAAATCATTTTATCTTGTACAAACAGACTTATTTTAAAACATTGTTTAAATAATTTAGTATTCGTATAACAAGAGAATTTCCAAACAGATCATTTGTGAATGAAACGTTTGAACAAATATAAAACTAATAACTATCGAATATTTTGAATAACATTAAGTAATGCTATTATTTTTAAAACAAGATACTTGGCAACACTATTTTCTTATATTGAACGTTTGAACTGTATCAAAATAAATAGTTTATCACATATCATAGCAAATCATCGTTTAGACAAAAAGGGTTATTATTTTTTTCTAACTTTGAAAAGTTATATTTTAGAAATAGAATAATCCAAATAATCTAGATTTCAAAATGAAACTTTTTCGACCATTCCGTAAAACGACATGGAAACAGGAACAAAACAAATGGCCAAGCCGAAACATTTTAAATACCATTTAAAATCCTATAATCTTTAAAAGAAAAGAATTGTCAAACTCTTATCTTTAAATAAATGTTTAGATTCAAATCCATCTCTATTAATTAATTAAAATAACTATTTTGATAGCTTTGAAGATTATATATTTAATAACCAAAATAATCTAGATAACTGGAGTTTAAAAGTAGAATAATTTAATCCTTACGAGATTCCTTAAACCGATCGGGAGAATTGACACGACAGAAAGAGAGATTCAATGATAAGTATAGGACATAAATTGAGTCAAATATACTGAATAAAGGTACTGACGGATACAAACTAAACGTATAACACGGAGTCTATGTCGCAACCCCCGACCCTTGCCTCGGAAGGCGGGCGGCCGCGGCCTACTCAGAGATGGTGGTATCGGTGTTTATCATTATTTGGCACCGGAAATTTCATCAGGACCGTAGTTAGGAAATATTTTATCAGAGTAAAATACCACATTTTATAATTGTTTTGGTCAAAAATCAAGCTAGGATAATACAACCAAATCTTTTGTTGTGAGGTGTGATGCTTGAATCGATGAACAAATGTATGAATAACTTGCAAATGAAATGAACAAGTGACACAGAGATTTATACGAGGAAAAAGCCCTTGATCAAGAGTTGATCTCCGGCATAAAAAACCTCGGGTGATGGAAACTACCGATCACCAACTATAATTAAACAAATGATCTTTACAACTCGGGATGATAACAAGCTTGTTACAAGGATCACTATAGTGCAATGTGTATGAAATCGCCAAATGAACTGTTGAGAGCTTGCGAGAGTGTGAGTGTTAGCTAACTTAGCCAATTGTTCTAATTCAAGCTTGTTATCCCCTTTTAAAATTAGAAATAACTAGATAACTAACTATTCGCTAATTGTGCCAGCTTCCCACGATCTCCATAACGTTCACAAAGGCTATGCACGTGCGGAATATTGAGGGCATTTTCCCCTGGAATATCGGCAAGACCAAGTCCAACGCGTATACTCCTGCAAAACAAACTTAAACATAATGAAGGCAACCGTTAGTATAAGGATAACCATAAGGATCCTGAATCCTGATCCTGCAACGTCTTCTGAGGATCCTTAATTCAAACAGAATTGAGGATCCGTGATCCTGGCAGTACTTGAGGATCCGTGATCCTTAGGTTTAGAAAATCTATCCCTAACAATTGCCCCCAAAGTATGAGGAGTAAAATGTAAATTAATGAGTCGTATTTTTTAATCTTATCTGCAACTTACTAGCCAACGGAATTATAGCCGTTTGAGTCGAACCAGCCGTTACACATCATACGTCATTGAAGTGACAATCCTGCAGAATCATCATTATATATAGGTTAGAGATAAGGATCAATTTGCATTTAAATTCGAGCGATACTCCCTTTAAATCCTCATTCAAAGATCAATCAGGTATCTCTCTCCTCCTTCTCTCTTCATCTTCTTACTCTGTTCTTCTTCAAAATCTTTAGATCACAATGAAGCTACGATCCTCCCCCGCCAAGGATCACTAGAAAGATAGTCCTTTGAAAAGCCAAGGGATAATCAAAAATATTTCGAAGGAACTCTGCAGCTTCACCGATCCGGAGATTGACCGGATTCGCCACTGTTTTCCGGCGGATACCGTCTTCAAGCCTTTTGACCCTTCTGCCAAGAGTGATTCTGTCTCGAACACCTGGGTTGCTTTTCCGGCTACCCCATTTCTGATAGGATTCTCCTATCCCTTCCCTGCCTCCACCCAATCCTTCTTTTCCCTCACCGGCATGTGCTATATCCAGGCAATGCCAATGATGTGGAGGGTTTTATATACCTTAGAGAACATCATTGAGCAGGAAGACATAGATTTGGGAATGTCGGAACTGGCTGAACTGTATAACCTTGTGAGCCTTGGTTCACACCGCTATTTGCTCAAACACAAACCTGGTGATTCTCACCCAATCCTCAAGACCACAAAAAACGATACCAACTGGAAGAAGCGTTTCTTCTTTGTTAGGAGGGACTCTATTCCTGATGGGAAAGATCTCCCCATAAAGTGGATGTAATACCCGTTCTTAAAAATCAAGGTTTAACGTATATTTTACGAAAACAATCATGTAATTAAGATTACATATACATCGGAAATACGGGTTTATTAAAACTTTTACAATTTAAAGTAATACAACATAATGTGATTTAATTCATCGTTTTCGAATAACGACGAAACAACTTGCGGAAGCTTCATTTTTCGTGTGTTCGGTCCTTTGCCATCGCTTGATCTCCATCCGGGTACACTTGATATCACCTATGATCAAAACCAACTTAAAAGTTAGTTTTGATAGCTTATAAACATGTATAAACAAGTTTCATAAACAAGCAAATAAAATAAAAATAAAATTTCGGAATTTTGCCTCTCGCGCCACGCGAGAGGTTCCTTCTTTTCCTTCGTGTGCCTCGACAGCACCCGCGTGTTGCGCCCGGTGCCCGGTTCTCATTCGCGTGTCGCGGGGGAGATCGTTTTCCAGCAGGTCCGCATCTAGGACCTGCATTTCTGTAACGCCCTAACACGTTTTAACCTAAGATTCGCAGCGGAAATACATACCTAAAATTTTCTTTCAATATATTCTTTCTTTCACCTAAATACATTAATCCCTTTTCATAAATTAATTAAAAAACTAACATACGTATATCGAATTAAGTGACCACATACACACCCACGTACAATCCATGTCTTGACTCGATCTTCATCCACGTACACAGCTTGAGCAAGCATTCATAAACCTGTACAACCTACAGTCACCATAACCAATTACTTCATTAGCAACCGGTGACATAATATTATATACTTTAAAACGTGCATAATCAAGCATCAACATCTCTTATTCTCGTTCATACAAGTCCATTCGTCCATCCATTCGGACACTCTCGTCTGACTTCCATACTTAACCTTCATTCTCCATTATTAGTATACCTGCACTTCCATTTCATTCTTACAAGAAAACAATTAGCATCATTATACTTTCCTATCCACTTTCGACTCCTTTTTCCATAAACTTACCTATTTACTTCCATTGTTTAATACTTTCTCACATGTATAACAATAATCATCATACTACAATATATTTTACATCTAAAGTGTAAGTCCGGGATTTACTTACCTTACGCGTCCGTATTTGCATTCGCTTACTTGAGTCTTCTTGGCCCGTTAGCCTTCCACGCTCCCATCCATCTTGACATGACTCCTATACTTTCATGTCATTACATTTACATTCTTATTAGCATACATGATTATACATATGAACGATCATATCAAGTTCATATCCCACATATGCCTTTCATTAGCCAATTCAAACAAGCATATAGCATACTCAACATCATCATAACATAACCTTCACATATTATTGTCATTTAGACATTTCATCAAACACGTGGTGTGCGTACTACTTCCTAGGCACCGTGTACAACTAGTTTATGCATAATCTTCCAAGTTCATTCATATTTCATCAAATCTTCTTACTAATCAACAAGTATCATTTAACACATAACATCAAACATATCAACACCAAATTTCTTTCAATTCATCTAACAATAGTTCATCCTAACACAACATAATTCATGAATATTGGACATGTTGAACACTCATGTCATCTTAATCACCCAACTAGTGGGTTTACATCCTTAAACATCAAATTAGTCAAAATTATGCATAACACATGTTCCCTATGATGATGTTAACACATATTCATGCTTAATTTCATACAAATTCGTGGATTGATCATAACCCACTTCATACAAGATCATCAAATCTAAGTTTTAAGACATACCTTATGATCCCCTTGCTTGGGTGATCATTTATTCACGTTCGGTTGTGAATTTAGACTTCATTTAACCCTTCAATTTGAAGGTTCTTCAAGAACTAGGGTTTGAACCCTTGGTTCTTTCTCCTGGACATCGATCCAGAACACACACACGTGTGTGTGTTTGTGTGTGTGTGTTTTCTTTTAATTATTCATCTTTCAAGTTGTCCCACTTTGGTCCCTCATGTTTCGTTTTAATTAAATAAGGCTACAGCCCTTCGTTTAATACCAACGACATTAATAATCAACTAGGTTAATTATTCCTAGTTAGCATTCATTCACGGGTTCACTTTTATCCCCTAACGGTGTTTTACCCGTTCCTTTATATTAACCGGGTTTAAATTGCCAAACCCATTTTTGGGGTGTTACAATTTCTTCCAGCTATGTTTATTTATCAAAAGTCAAACTTTCAAAGGCCATAACTTTTGATCTAGAAGTCCGTTTTTCGTGATTCTTTTTCCTACGCGTGCGAAATTTAATTCTCCTTCTTATGGAGTTAAAACCTGATATTCAACTACTTCAAAAATTCAGATTTCAAGCTCTCGGCTTGAAATTCCTTTTTAACACTTTTGACCCGTTTCATAATTCATTAAACCACTTTTGTTTAAATCATTACAAATTTTTGAGGTATTCATTATCTCAAAACCATCAAATCGTGAGTTCAAGACTTTCTTACATTATGCAACTAAAGGTTGAGTTAAGCGCAAAACTTCATTTTGACCCGTGGAGGGCTTTACCATTAACTTTAAATTTCACTCATCATTTTACTACATTAAGGTATCTACCTATTCTTCGTAATCTTAATGCGAATTCCTAAACAACCCATATGGGTCGTTTGCCCAATTCACCCATTAAGGGCTTTTTGGTTAATTTTAGTCATTCATTTTACGGCGAAGGACTTTCGCTAATATTTGACGAAAAATATCGCTTTTAACAATAATTCTAAATATGCGTACATGGCTCGAGTCATAGGATTGACCCGTTTAAATATCTTTCACTATTAATTTCTAATTAATACCAACGCGAACCGTATGATATTTCCTGTAATCACAAAACTCAACAAGCGGTCATCAATTAATATTGTCAAATGATCTTGCCAATGGCATTTGACCCGTTTAGTCCGAACGACCATTTTCCATTATGAGATGATATCTAGTTACCATCTCGCCCTTTTACCCATTCCGGTTTACACCATAACGTAGTGTTTCAAAATTTCTTATTAGTTCATCATCACATGATTAATTTACCAATTTACCCTTTTTGCCATTGTTTATGATTTCTCACCATTTCACTAGTTCTGACTCATATTATTTGCTTCGGAACATTATAAATCTATTACTAACTGTTCCTTATTCATTTTCAATACACACAACTGATGTATACTAAAAAGGGTGTAAGCTTTTACTTACCTCGCATCCAAATTACGCTTTCCTTTTCGTACTTGCTCCGTTTGACCCGCTTCATTCCCAAGCCTCCATCTAGCTTGTCAAGAGTCAAACTATCATCATAATTCACAAGGTGGTTAGATTAGTCATTATAACCACGACTATTCCACCCTACGTATTTTCTATTTCAAAACTACTATTCGACTCCGTCCATGGTTAGTTTAACTTTTCAAAAGTTAACTACCCTTAATTATATGATATGTGCATATAAGCTAAATCAACTTCATAATTAAAATTTGTATTACTCCACATCACACGTAATTGGTCGAACTAGGAAATTACGCATTTGATTCATAATTTCAACATATGAACATTGTGGGCATAATTTATAACATCAACAATCAAGTTTCGTATCACTGAAAATAGGCTGTTTTTGGTGACCTATTTAACCTGTTTACAAGTTTTCAAAAATTATGATTTTTTTATGTGGCGTACCTCTCGGAGGGTTAGGACTTGTGTAAAAATTTCAAGATCTAACTCTTTACCAAAAATTCGTAAAAATTCATTTACTAAGCTGCAATCAGATTCGTCACTTCTGACTCCAGCTTACGGAAAAATTCATTAAAAATGCATCGTTTATCCGATTGACGAAATTCCAATTAGCTATTCTTTTAATCACTTAAAAATTTCTACAGTAAGAATTTGAGATCCTAACTCAATTCCTAAATTGAGTTATGACATTCGTAATGGGCTACAAATTCTGCCAGAAAACGCAGCTTGAACCTTTGATACGGAAAAATTCATAAAACGCTCAATTTTCGTCGAAAAAATACGATTCCAGTGGGGTTTTAAAGATATTTCCTGGAATTACATTTTAGACTCAAGAAACACATGTTTTTGTCACGTTTTGTCTATGTTACAGCCAATACAAGTCGGCTGTAAATTCTGATTAGGAGCTATTTGAATTCAGCTTTCAATTAAAGCATGTTCTTGACATCATAACACTATTTTCTTTGCAATCAAAACCCTAAAAACATCTCATACATGAATTTAGCATCAACAGCATCTGAATTTACTTGAACTAAGCATGATTTCAATATATACTTGTCTAGGGTTTACTCCTAGACATAATATTGTTCCTATTCCATCAATACAACATCCATGCAACACAAATTTCGAATCTCACATGTTTATCGAAATCTCAAGATGTAACTAGAAGATGAAATTTGACATACCTTGTGATCCCTTCGCTGAGGTGATTACTAATATGATCTTAGATTTCGATTTGGAGTAGATTTGGCCTTTCAATTGATGGATTTGAGCATGTTAGGGTTTGAAGATGAGAGCTCCCTGGCTCTTCTGGAAATCTCGACCATAACACACACTTCGAGTGTGTGTTTTGGTGTTAGTATTTTATTTAATTAAAACATTTTCCCTTTTTGCCTCTTTTAGTCCCTCTTGTTTCATTTATTACAAAAGAAGCTATATCTCATAGCTTTTCATTTAGTTACCCATTACTAACTAGGTTAACTATTCCTAGTTAACTTGGTGGGTGTGGGGAATCATAACCCGTTTTATTTTTTTTAAGTCCCGTTAACTCGGGCTCCTAATAAACCGTGTTTTCTCAAAGCATTTATTCCTCTTTTTGATTAATACAAGATTATTTATTCAAATCCTAATATTCACCGGGTTAACTAATTTTTCTTTTTACCACTAACGGTATTTTACCCGTCTTTTAGTATTAACGGGGTTTGATTTCCAAATCCGTTTTCGGGGTGTTACAAGTCTACCCATCTTAAAGAGGTTTCGTCCTCGAAACCTTTTCTTACATAATTCTTTGAGTTTAAACTCAATGTATTTGATCCGAGAAATCTTTCAAACATTACTTATACTTTTAACCAATTGTTAGTATTACCAGAAAATATGGTAACATCTTTTTGGTTACTAGTTGTCTACGTATCTCCTACGACATAGTGCAACTTGAAATAACGTAATCTCGTTATTTCCACTAGTTTAGTTAACTTAATGATATCCATCGCTTTCATATACTATCGAATTCTTTATGAATCCATTACTTTGACCCGTTTAAAGGTCTTTAGTGAAATATTTCACTTTTAGCAACAAATTCTTTTGTTTTCAAATTTATTTATTCGGTTCAGTTATACCGAATCCACCGCTTACAAGCAAACCAAATTTCTTAATTTGAATTGCTGACCCTAACCGGTCTCACTAACTAGACTTATTAGTCCAGTTACTTTTTACCGCTCGCTTGGTTATAATGTGATTCTACTTCACATTGCATTTCTTGGCCGTGATCGTGTCACATCATGTTTAATTTATATCAACCTTTCATTTTCAAAAATATCACTTTTCGAATATATCGTTTTGCGCCTATCAGTGTCAAGACTTGTATCTTTCATGCTTACTATTTAAATTTCTATCAGAATTTATATTTGTAAAAACGTTATTTCTTACTAAAACCGAAGTTTTAGTTTTAGGATCTTCTCTTTAACCTTTGTCAATTATCCATACCAGGATATTGACAGTCCATAATTTATACTTTTATAGTCTTAGTTTTATGCGGGGATCCTCAATTTATTTCCTCGCCTTGCCTAGTTAACCCGTAGGTTTTATCACTTAGCCTATGGGCTATTTTATTAGACCTTCACCTCTTTACGGCGAGGTCCTTATAATCTATTTCTTTCTAGTCATGACTCGTGGGTCGTTTTAGTCTCGTAGACCTTTCCATTGTTTATAACCCTAAAGGTTAGGTTGACACCGTAGTTCATTCTTTACTCATGTCGTTCTTAAAATACATGTTTGGTGTCAAGGCACCCTGTTTTTGTTTAAAGAATCATTTATTTTTCGCCTTGGTATTTTCTTTGACCTTGACCGTAGTCTAAGGCTACATTCGTTTCCTTTCGGATAAATTTTCCGACTTTATGACTTCTTACGTCATTTATGCGTCGGTTTATCTTATGCTCACCATTATCCAGTTTACATACATTCGTATTTGATTATGTCCCATTACCGGGCTCATTATTCTTCTGCTTTTAACGCTACCATTATTCCGCTTGCGTTTACTCATGCCGTCCGGCATGATATTATATTCGACCCGTTCAACTTAAAATAGTTGAACATAATTTATTCAAAATTTCTATTTACGAGATTTTATAGTCATAACTCGTAATCCAAGTCTTTTGATTTTTTTTTCGACCCGCATTCACGTCTCTTGATTTTCACATGTGTTTAAATTCCTACCCATCAACCGGGTGTTTTACCGAAGTCGTTATTATTGCAACCCTCCCGGTATTCATTAAGACCTCGCTTCATTTTTTTTATATTCCGACTTTGTCCTCAAGTTTGACGTTTTACAAAAACGAGGCATATTTGCATTTTCCGGGTTCGAGTGTAAGTACACTCCCTCCCAATGCATATCTTAATCGTTTTACATGTTGCATTCTCCGGGTTCGAGTGCAAGTACACTCCCTCCCATTGCATATCTTAATCATTTTATATTAATCTTTGTCCCTTCACTCGGGCTCATTATCCTAATGTAATACGCTTTCGTCACTCGGCTGTGCGTTTACATTTTTATCAAATATTTTGCTCGTTTGATTCATTTGGGTACTTTTTTAATTTGTCCCATTTACCCCGTCCTTACTACATCGGATGTAAGTATGTCCATCATAAAAAGTTCATGGTACCACGTGCTCACCACTTACTTTGCCAGAGTAAGCGATCAACACCTGGTATAGATGACCTTTTTATAATTTTCACATTACACCCCATGTAAGTAATGCCTCTATTTGTTTCTCTTGGAAACAATACCCCGGATAGGTTTTCTATTCGGGTTTTTTTTTCCAAGTTTTCAATCTACATATGCAACTTTCTATCTCTACGTATTTGTTGCATATTACTATATGTGTAATTAAATGTAAACTGTGCACCTGGTAATGCTTTCCCTGACAGGCTTCTCTTGCCATTAGCCTTGTTCGCGATCGCTACGCGATTTAGGTCCTTGGTGAGCATGTTCTACTTGTCGTACTTTGGACTGTTCCTCCGTTAAGTCCGCAATTTGTTAGACTCCCGCTATCTTCAGATGCGAGTATCTTTCAACTAAGCATTTACAAAAGTTAGTAATTTCAACATTAATAAATGCACGTATTGTAATACAAGGCTTTT
Source organism: Helianthus tuberosus (assembly GCA_030545235.1). NCBI lineage: Eukaryota > Viridiplantae > Streptophyta > Magnoliopsida > Asterales > Asteraceae > Helianthus > Helianthus tuberosus. Next base: position 163,886,874 of record CM060450.1, read on the forward strand.
TACTGCACGTGATTTCGTTAACTATACTAATCATTTTCGTTGGTGTAACGTGTATTACACGATACCCTATGTGTTGTTCACAACACTTTAGTCATACTAGAGCATTAACATACTTGTACTTACCGGATCTGCGATCAATCCTCGAACCGAACACACTTTATTCTTTAACCATGAGCTCTGATTACCAACTTGTAACACCCGTTCTTATAAATCAAGGTTTAACGTATATTTTACGAAAAAAATCATGTAATTAAGATTACATATACATCAGAAATACAGGTTTATTAAAACTTTTACAATTTAAAGTAATACAACATAATGTGATTTAATTCATCGTTTTAGAATAACGACGAAACAACTTGCGGAAGCTTCATTTTTCGTGTGTTCGGTCCTTTGCCATCGCTTGATCTCCATCCGGGTACACTTGATATCACCTATGATCAAAACCAACTTAAAAGTTAGTTTTGATAGGTTATAAACATGTATAAACAAGTTTCATAAACAAGCAAATAAAATAAAATTTTGGAATTTTGCCTCTCGCGCCACGCGAGAGGCTCCTTCTTTTCCTTCGCGTGCCGCGACAGCACCCACGTGTCACGCCCGGTGCCCGGTTCTCCTTCGCGCGTCGCGGGAGAGATCGTTTTCCAGCAGGTCCGCATCTAGGACCTGCATTTCTTCCAGCTATGTTTATTTATCAAAAGTCAAACTATCAAAGGCCATAACTTTTGATCTAGAAGTCCGTTTTACGTGATTCTTTTTCCTAAGCGTTCGAAATTTAATTCTCCTTCTTATGGAGTTAAAACCTGATATTCAACTACTTCAAAAATTCAGATTTCAAGCTCTCGGCTTGAAATTCCTTTTTAAAACTTTGACCCGTTTCATGATTCATTAAACCACTTTTGTTTAAATCATTACAAATTTTTTAGGTATTCATTATCTCAAAACCATCAACTCGTGAGTTCAAGACTTTCATACATTATGCAACTAAAGGTTGAGTTAAGCGCAAAACTTCATTTTGACCCGTTGGAGGGATTTACCATTAACTTTAAATTTCACTCATCATTTTACTACATTAAGGTATCTACCTATTCTTCGTAATCTTAATGCGAATTCCTAAACAACCCATATGGGTCGTTTGCCCAATTCACCCATTAAGGGCTTTTTGGTTAATTTTAGTCCTTCATTTTACGCCGAAGGACTTTCGCTAATATTTGACCAAAAATATCGCTTTTAACAATAATTCTAAATATGCGTACATGGCTCGAGTCATAGGATTGACCCGTTTAAATATCTTTCACTATTAATTTCTAATTAATACCAACGCGAACCGTATGATATTTCCTGTAATCACAAAACTCAATAAGCGGTCATCAATTAATATTGTAAAATGATCTTGCCAATGTCATTTGACCCGTTAAGTCCGAACGACCATTTTCCATTATGAGATGATATCTAGTTACCATCTCGCCCTTTTTACCCATTCCGGTTTACACCATAACGTAATGTTTCAAAATTTCTTATTAGTTCATCATCACATGACTAATTTACCAATTTACCCTTTTTGCCATTGTTTATGATTTCTCACCATTTCACTAGTTCCGACTCATATTATTTGCATCGGAACATTATAAATCTATTACTAACTGTTCCTTATTCATTTTCAATACACACAACTGATGTATACTAAAAAGGGTGTAAGCTTTTACTTACCTCGCATCCAAATTACGCTTTCCTTTTCGTACTTGCTCCGTTTGACCCGCTTCATTCCCAAGCCTCCATCTAGCTTGTCAAGAGTCAAACTATCATCATAATTCACAAGGTGGTTAGATTAGTCATTATAACCACGACTATTCCACCTTACGTATTTTCTATGTCAAAACTACTATTCGACTCCGTCCATGGTTAGTTTAATTTTTCAAAAGTTAACTACCCTTAATTATATGATATGTGCATATAAGCTAAATCGACTTCATAATTAAAATTTGTATTACTCCACATCACACGTAATTGGTCGAACTAGGAAATTACGCATTTGATTCATAATTTCAACATATGAACATTGTGGGCATAATTTATAACATCAACAATCAAGTTTCGTATCACTGAAAATAGGCTGTTTTTGGTGACCTGTTTAACCTGTTTACAAGTTTTCAAAAATTATGATTTTTTTATGTGGCGTACCTCTTAGAGGGTTAGACCTTGTGTTAAAATTTCAAGATCTAACTCTTTACCAAAAATTCGTAAAAATTCATTTACTAAGCTGCAATCAGATTCGTCACTTCTGACTGCAGCTTACGAAAAAATTCATTAAAAATTCTTCGTTTATCCGATTGACGAAATTTCAATTGGCTATTCTTTTAATCACTTAAAACTTTCTACAGTAAGAATTTGAGATCATAACTCAATTCCTAAATTGAGTTATGACATTCGTAATGGGCTGCAAATTCTGCCAGAAAACGCAGCTTGAACCTTTGATACGGAAAAATTCATAAAACGCTCAATTTTCGTCGAAAAAATACGATTCCAGTGGGGTTTTAAAGATATTTCCTGGAATTACATTTTAGACACAAGAAACACATGTTTTTGTCACGTTTTGTCTATGTTACATCCAATACAAGTCGGCTGTAAATTCTGATCAGGAGCTATTTGAATTCAGCTTTCAATTAAAGCATGTTCTTGACATCATAACACTATTTTCTTTGCAATCAAAACCCTAAAAACATCTCATACATGGGGGAAGGATCCACTAAAAAGTGGATTTTGCTTAAGTAGCCTAAGAAAGATTGTAATGATGACATGTGACACTCCTAATAAGTAGGAATGAAGGGCATTTTGGTCCTTATAAATAGGAGTGAAAATGACATGTGGCACCACTTTTGTTTTTTAAAAAATACAACAAAAAAAACTAGTACAAAAAAATCTTGCACAAAAAAACTAGTACAAAAAAAGCTAGCACAAAAAATCTAGTACAAAAAATATAGCACAAAAAATGTAGTAAAAAAAATATAGCACAAAAAAATCTAGTACAAAAAAATATAGCACGAAAAAATTCAGCAAAAGAATGTAGTACAAAAAAATCCAGCACAATAAATTGAGGAAAAAAAATTAATACAAAAAAATTCAGCACAAAAAATTTAGCACAAAAATATAGTACAAAAATTCGGCACAAAAAAATGTTATACAACATAGAAAATACAACACATTTAAGTGAGTTTTTTTAGTCTTCATATTTTATATAGCAATATGGTACTCAAATTAAAGATAAAAAACGCTCGATTTTACGGTGAAATTTTTATGAAAAAATAATGTCGTATAAAAAAGTTATGAACGTTTAAAAAATGGGGGTGGAATATGCATGTGCCTTGCATGTGGAGAGAGAAAGTTCATCAATAGGATTTTCCCAATATACCCTTGTACTCCTCCTTTCTCCTACAATTTCATCTTAACCATTGATTTGAAAAATGAATGGTTAAGATTACTTCTCATCCTACTTAGGCAAAATTAACTTTTTATTTGATCTTACCCCCTCATACATGAATTTAGCATCAACAACATCTGAATTTACTTGAACTAATCATGATTTCAATATATACTTGTCTAGGGTTTACTCATAGACCTAATATTGTTCCTATTCCATCAATACAACATCCATGCAACACAAATTTCGAATCTCACATGTTTATCAAAATCTCAAGATGTAACTAGAAGATGAAATTTGACATACCTTGTGATCCCTTCGCTGAGGTGATCACTAATCTGATCTTAGATTTCGATTTAGAGTAGATTTGGCCTTTCAATTGATGGATTTGAGCATGTTAGGGTTTGAAGATGAGAGCTCCCTGGCTCTTCTGGAAATCTCGACCATAACACACACTTAGAGTGTGTGTTTTGGTGTTAGTATTTTATTTAATTAAAACATTTTCCCTGTTTGCCTCTTTTAGTCCCTCTTGTTTCATTTATTACAAAAGAAGCTATATCTCATAGCTTTTCATTTAATTACCCATTACTAACTAGGTTAACTACTCCTAGTTAACTTGGTGGGTGTGGGGAATCATAACTCGTTTTATTTTTTTTAAGTCCCGTTAACTCGGGCTCCTAATAAACCGTGTTTTCTCAAAGCATTTATTCCTCTTTTTGATTAATACAAGATTATTTATTCAAATCCTAATACTCACCGGGTTAACTAATTTTTCTTTTTACCACTAACGGTATTTTACCCGTCTTTTAGTATTAACGGGGTTTGATTACCAAACCCGTTTTCGGGGTGTTACAGTGGACCACCCATGGTAGGATATAGGATCCTTATAGAAGGATCATAGGATGATTCTATTTCTGTTGAGGATAAATGATCCTCTTCTGTCTTTTTGTGCAGCTATCTCAGTCTCTCATATCATTCCATCACCTGCAACAAAAGAGAGGATCACTGCTTTTTGGAGCCTTGATCCTGCAATTAGATCATTCCAAGCAAACAGAAAGGATTCTCAAGAAGTATCCTCCGGTTCAGTAACCATGTCAAGTAAGTGTTTAAATTTATGTATGAGTAAATAAATATAGATTAAGGATACTTATCTGTTATTTGTTCTTTGTAGGTGCTGTAAAATCCTCAAAGTCAGCCACTCGCTTCAGTGTCACTGATCTTGACACTGTCTCTGGCCGGTCTGGAAAGAAGAAATTTGCTGCTAGCCCAATCGTTCCAATCCCTAGGACTGTCACCTCCAAGGACAAGGGAGGAAAGAAGAGGAAATCCACTGAAGCTGATAACCTTGAAGGCCTGCCCCTCATCCGTCATCAGTTTGAAGAATACTTCAATGATGTAAGGATCCTCGATCCTTAATTCTATCCTGTCCATTTGAGGATAACTGATCCTGAATTGTATTCTTCTTTCTTTGCAGAAATTCGCTGAGATCTAGATGCTCTTTGATACCTATGTTGAAGAGGCTGAGCAGAAGGAGCTGGACTACCAGAAGATCTTCCTGGCTAAGGATCAAACCATCTCCAACCTTGAGAAAGAGCTCAACTTGGAAAAGAAGCAGGTGGTCATGGCCCAGATCACTGCTGATCAAGAGAAGAATGAGGTGATGGAGGATGCCAAGCTCTCTGCTGCCATTGCTATGTACAAGACCAAATTGCAGATGGCCCAGGAAGCTCAGGATCCTAGCTTTGACAGGACCAGTTGGGACCAGGAGGGCTGGAAGGCTAGGCTGGCTGAGCTGGATGATGAAGAGGAGGCTACAGAGGTCTTGATGCTTGAGGCAAGCGGCAGCGGGGCTAAGGATCAGGCTGGTGAGAGCTTGCGAGAGTGTGAGTGTTAGCTAACTTAGCCAATTGTTCTAATTCAAGCTTGTTATCCCCTTTTAAAATTAGAAATAACTAGATAACTAACTATCCGCTAATTGTGCCAGCTTCCCACGATCTCCATAACGTTCACGAAGGCTATGCACGTGCGGAATATTGAGGGCATATTCTCCTGGAATATCGGCAAGACCAAGTCCAACGCGTATACTCCTGCAAAACAAACTTAAACATAGTGAAGGCAATCGTTAGTATAAGTATAACAATAAGGATCCTGAATCCTGATCCTGCAACGTCTTCTGAGGATCCTTAATTCAAACAGAATTGAGGATCTGTGATCCTGGCAGTACTTGAGGATTCGTGATCCTTTGGTTTAGAAAATCTATCCCTAACAATAATAATAAATATATTGGGATAAATCCCAAGTTTTCATTACAAACAGGTTTATAGGAATAAATCTTATTTTATTGAAATAGAACCTCTTCTTTATTTAGGTAACTTTTATAGCCATTTTTCCAAGCCTTCAGTGCTGTCCAGTTGGCTTCTAATTGGCTTTCACATTTTGTTACCTGAAACGCGTTTAAAAATATTTTGTCAATGTGAATCCCAATTTAATCAAGACAGGTTTTTATCAGTATACAGTATTGAGGACAATCCAGCAATTACATTTGTTTCCCATTCTACTTTAATTACCACCCATGGTACTGTCAACCCGACTTGTGATCATGTTACTACTCATAGTGTAGTAACAAATTTTGTATACAAAACCCCAACGTACCAACGATAATTGTAGAATTACAAATACTCAATCACTGCTAATTATAATGTAAATCATTTGAGGTTTTGTAAAAATAGTTTGTAAAAAGGTTTACAAAAATGAGATTACTCACATTGTTATCTTAGGTAATTTCCTAAGGCTTCCTGGTTATAATCTATAAATTTTAAATAACGCACACGCATTAGTATAATAACCCAATATTTACATTAGTTATACCCTCCCCGAGACAGAACTCCAACGACTACGTCGGGCAGAACCTCGACAGCCGTTACAGAGCACTAGATCAATCAGGCAGCGTATCAGCTAATACGTAATCGGGGGTTAAAATACTTACAACGAGGCATAACTTCGCTATTTTAGTGGGTATAATGCCCGAGTATAGTTCTATTACTTTAGAATTGAGAGAGATCGAAAAGATTTGAGCGAGTTGAACTGAATGCCGAGGGCATCCATTTATAGGGCATGATCTGGTCTTCCTCGCGGCCCGCGAAGGATACTTAAGGGGTCTTCGTGCCCCGCTGTGACACGTGGTGGCTCCGGGCTTTGCCTGATGGACTATCTGTCGCGGCCAGTGAGCGCCGTGAATTTCTGGTTTTTATTTTATTTTTATAAAAATAAAGGTATTTAGGACCGATTTTCATATACGGGTGTATTTTAAGACATATAGGGATGTTCTAAATAATTTAGGGGTATCAGAACTAATTTAGGAGGGTTGTTATATCCTCCCCACCTTGTTTTAGAACTCGTCCTCGATGTCTACTGGAATAGGTGTGAATATTTCCTTTGCATTTCAGAATCAAGCTCCCATGTGTACTCTGGTCTTCTCTTGGAATCCCATTTTACTTTGACTAGAACTAATCTCTTGTGTTTGAGGTTCTTGAATTTCCTGTCTTCAATTTGTAGAGGCTTTTCTACGAACTTAAGCTTTTCATTTACCTCTATATCCTTAAGAGGTACTACTAATGATTCATCGGCTAAACACTTTTTGAGATTACATACATGAAATACATCATGTATTCCTGCCATTTCTTCTGGCAGTTGTAGCTGATAAGCTACTGGTCCTATTCTTCTAATAATCTCAAAAGGCCCAACATACCTGGGGCATAGGTTTCCTCTTTTGATGAATCTTACCACTCCTTTCCAAGGAGAAACTTTTAATAATACCTTGTCTCCTACTTGAAACTCCAATGGCTTTCGCCTGTTATCAGCATAACTCTTATGTCAATCGCGTGCTGCTTTTAGTCTTTCCTTGACTTGAATAATTTTGTCTGTTGTTTCTTGCACTATCTCGGGTCCAGATAGTAGGATTTCTCCAATTTCTGCCCAACAGACTGGGGTTCGGCACTTTTGTCCATAAAGTGCTTCGAATGGTGCAGTATTGATACTGGTATGATAGCTGTTATTATAAGAAAATTCTATTAATGGTAAATGTTCATCCCAATTTCCTTCGAAATCAATTACACAAGCTCTAAGCATATCTTCCATTGTCTGAATTGTCTTTTCGCTTTGTCCATCCGTTTGAGGATGATAAGCGGTGCTTAGATTTAGCTTGGTTCCTATTGCTTTTTGGAAACTAGTCCAAAAATGAGAGGTAAAACGGCTATCTCTATCAGAATCAATAGATAAAGGAATTCCATGTAATGAAACTATTTCATTTACATACAATTTGGTTAATTGTTCCATACTGAAAGTTTCCTTCATCGGCAAGAAATGAGCAAATTTAGTTAACCTATCTACAATCACCCAGATTGCATCATTACCTTTTCGTGTCTTGGGTAATTTGGTAACAAAATCCATTGTCATCAATTCCCATTTCATACAGGCATTTCTAATTGCTGCAACAAACCCGAGGGTTTCTGATGTTCAGCTTTAACCTGTAAACAGGTTAGACACTTGGCAACATAAGCTGCTATATCCTTTTTCATTCCTATCCACCAGAAATTCTTTCTTAAGTCTTGATACATTTTATCACTTCCAGGATGTATCGTGTATTTAGACTTATGGGTTTCTTCTAATATTTGGTGGCGTAGGTTTCGTAGTTTAGGTATCCAAATTCTTTTCTTATGGAATCTCCAAATTTCATCTGTTCCTTGTTCTAGTTCCTTAATCATACCTTTTAATTTTTCAGTATCATCCTTGATTAGTGATTCTTGTGTTTTTCTAATCTGTTCATTTAAATCTATCTGCAGATTCAATTTAAGAGAACGTACTCTTTTTAGTTTTTCGTGATATTTTCGGCTTAAAGCATCAGCTACTATATTAGATTTTCCTGCATGATACTGAATACTACAATCATAATCACTAAGAATTTCCATCCAGCGTCTTTGTCTCATATTCAACTCTTTTTGCCCAAAAACATATCTTAAACTCTTATGATCGGTGAAAATGGTAAACTTACTACCGTAAAGATAATGTCTCCAAATTTTCAGGGTAAAAATTATGGCTCCTAATTCTAAATCATGTGTTGTATAGTTCTCTTCATGATTCTTAAATTGTCTAGAAGCATAGGCTATAACCTTTTGACGTTGCATCAACACACATCCATAATCTAACTTAGAAGCGTCACAATAGACAATAAAGTCTTCAGTCCCTTCCGGTAACGCTAGTATGGGTGCGTTGGTTAATCTTTACTTGAGAATTCTAAAGGCTTCTTCCTGTTTTGGTCCCCATTCAAACTTAATAGACTTACAGGTTAGTTTCGTTAAGGGAATGGCTATTCTGGAAAAATCTCTGATAAATCGTCTATAATAACCGACCAATCCTAGAAAACTTCTAACCTCTGTTGGTGACTCAGGGAATTTCCATTTAGTAATTGCCTCAATCTTTGTGGGATCCACATGAATTGCTTCATTGTTAACTAAATGTCCGAGAAATTTCACTTCTTTTAACCAAAATTCGCATTTTGAAAATTTAGCGTAAAGCTTTTATTTTCTTAGCAGTTTTAGAAGTGCATGCAGATGCGCTGCATGTTCCTCTTTACTTTTAGAGTAAATGAGAATATCATCTATAAAGACAATTATGAATTTATCCAAATATGGCTTACATATTCGGTTCATCATGTCGATAAATGCGGCTGGGGCATTGGTTAAACCAAATGGCATGACAGTAAATTCATAATGGCCATACCTTGTCCTAAAAGCGGTCTTAGGAATGTCCTCTTCCTGTACTTTTAATTGATGATATCCTGAGCGTAAGTCGATCTTAGAAAAGAATCGAGCTCCTTGCAATTGATCAAACAGATCATCGATTCTCAGTAATGGGTACCGATTTTTAATCGTGACCTTATTCAATTCACGGTAATCAATGCACATACGCATTGACCCGTCTTTCTTTTTGACAAACAAGATCGGTGCTCCCCACGACGATGAACTTGGCTGTATGAATCCTTTCTCCAACAGTTCGTCTAACTGCTTCTTTAGCTCTTGCATTTCTGCAGGTGCCAAACGGTAAGGTGCTTTGGCAATTGGTGTTGTTCCTGGTAGCAGATGAATTCTGAATTCGACTTCTCTGTCTGGCGGTAGTCCTGGTAATTCTTCTACGAATACATCTGAAAATTGAGATACTACAGGGATATCTTTTAATTCTTTTCCTTTAGTGTGAATGATTATGGAAATCATATACACTAGTGACCCTTTTCTTGCACAGCTTGCAGTTTTCATTACAGAGATGAATATCGTGGGTCTAGTTGGCTTATCTCCTTTAATTGTGATCTTTTCACCTTTTGGTGAATTTACTTGTATTGACTTTTGATCGCATAGAATATTGGCTTTATTGGCTACTAACCAATCCATTCTTACTACAATGTCAAATCCTGCCAGATTCATTGGGTAAAGATTTGCAATAAACTTTTGATTTACAACTTCTATTCTTGCTCCATGCAAGATTTCAGTAATCTTAGGATTCTCCATTTGCTGTTTCTACTAGACATTCTTGTTGAAGTTTAGTTAATGGTTGGTTGAGAAGTTTGCAAAATGAAGTATTAATAAAACTTTGGTTTGCACCAGAGTCAAATAATACTATAGCAAAAACATCATTAACTAAAAACGTACCAACGAGTACGTCCGAAATCATCTTTGCTTCTTCGGCTGTCAAAACAAATGCCCTAGCATTCTTATTAGTCTTGTTGTTCATGGCTGGAGCTAGTTTCGGACAATTCGGTTTGATATGCCCCTTTTCTCCACAATTGAAGCATACTCCATTACTTGGTTTCTTTCTACAATCTTCTTTTTTTGTGTCCTAGTATCTTGCAGAAATTACAGTAGGTGGAGCATCTTCCTGAATGTTTTTTCTTACAGGCTTTACAGTAAGGTGTAGAGGTAGAACCTATATTTTTCCCACAGTTGGAATTACCGTAGCGAAATTCATGGGTAAGCCTTTCAGCTAGGTTCTTTCTTTGGTTTTCTTCTTGTGTACGTATTAGTTCACCAGTCAAGGTATTTGCTAGTTCTACAACTTCTTCTATGGTTTGTGATCTAGCTGCCTTGACTACATGTCTAATTTCACTGATTAATCCCCAGATGTAATGGGAGATTAATACTGGTTCTGGTGATGCTAGGGTTGGCACTATTCTAGCATATTAAAAGAATGTAGTAGTGTAACCCTTGCTTTCTACTCCAGTCATTCTAAGGTTTAAGAATTTATTAGCTATCTGCTCCTTTTCATTGGGAGGACAGAATTTCCTTTACACCATATTCTTAAACTCATTCTATTCCATACTATAGACCCTGTCACTTCCCCTAGTCTGGAGAATAGTGTTCCACTATTCCAGAGCAACATTCTTAAACAAATTGGAAGCAAACATGATTTTGTCTTCTTCTGCACACTTGCTTATTTTTAAGACTGCCTCAGTCTTTTCTAACCAGCGTAGAGCTGCAATGGCTCCTTCATTGCCGGAGAATTCTATTGGTTTACAAGACCAGAATTCTTTGTAAGAACAACCATAAGACATGGTTCTTCTTCTTTTTGGAATAGACAACTGGAGTAATGGTCCATTGTTCATGCTGTGACTGGGTTCAGTACGTGATCGCTTACTTCCACTATTACTTTTATTATTATTTTCTGCTTCGCTAACGTTTTGGATGATAGCTGGCATAGCATCTATAATTCCTTGGGTTACTATGTGTCGAATGACACTGTTATTTATCTGGTTATCATTATTCTGGTTTTCCTGATTTGCGTCGTTTGCCAACTGAATTTACAAACAATTTCCAATTATTAATATTTCAGAGCAATATTTAATGCCAATAATCACACATCAATATATTGATCAAAATCGTCGTACATTGCGACATTTACTCTATTTTATATATTATGCGTCTATTACAAACCACAACTGGAAATTAAAATACAATACTAGTATGCATCAGTAGTTAATATTATATATATATATATATATATATATTTTCAAGTCACACACACACACACATATATATATATATATATTTATATATTATTATTATTATTATTATTATTATTATTATTATTACTACTTAGTGGGGGTCCATCCAATACTGCATATTGCACTCGTCAAACTTCCAAATGAGCCTCTCACTTATCTATCTTATCCTTTCACTTTCATCTAACAACTCCTCACCAAATATTTGGAGTTCTTGTATGTTCTTAGTATTCATGGGTGGGGCTGGTGCTGGTATTGGGTCAGGAAACTGGGGCATCGGTTCTTCGTGTGGGTATGGGTTTTCTAGGATTTCCCTGATATACTGGTCATTATCCTAATATGGATCTAAACGGTCCAGGTTGGGATAAGGTGCTACTGGGTTTTGCATGGGTTCCTCTATTGGGTAAAGTTCTTGGTAATCCCTGTGGTCGTCAAACCATGGGTCATAGTCTGGAGGATGGGGTGCTGGGACTCTAGGGATTTCAGCTGGGTCAAAAGCAGGTACTGGAGGTTGGTCTACTGGTTTTTGTACAATTTCCATGGGTTGTGTGGGAAATAGTGTTAACGGCTGGGGTGCTATAAGTTATTCTAGATTTGGGTCTACATTTCTCTATTCTCCGCTGCTAAGGCTCGCTGTTGTTGCAACTTTCTCATTCTTTTTCTACGTTCATGAGCTCCTCTGCTGAACCATCCTCTCTTCTTGGGAGGGAATGGCTCTTCAGATTGTGCTTTGAATACGAAAATCCCTTCTTTGGTGTCAGCCGACTACCCCGAGGGGGTAGGCTGGGAAGAAGTTCCTTCGTCTTTAGGTGAACTGGACAGTTGACGGTAAGCGTCCGAAGGTCCTTGATCACTCATACTGTAAACTAACAAATTATCAAATAAGACAAAAGAATAATCTACACGTATGCACATAGTCTCATTGATTATTTCCTAACAAAATTGACAATTTCAATGTCAGCAGAACACTTCTTTGGCTTAAATCAGTGGCTGTAGCACTGATACCACCCTCTGTCGCAACCCCCGACCCCTGCCTCGGAAGGCGGGCGGCCGCGGCCTACTTAGAGATGGTGGTATCGGTGTTTATCATTATTTGGCACCGGAAATTTCATCAGGACCGTAGTTAGGAAATATTTTATCAGAGTAAAACACCACATTTTATAATAATAAATATATTGGGATAAAGCCCAAGTTTTCATTACAAACAGGTTATAGGAATAAATCGTATTTTATTGAAATAGAACATTTTCTTTATTTAGGTAACTTTTTTAGCCACTTTTCCAAGTCTTCAGTGTTGTCCAACTGGCTTCTAATTGGCTTTCACATTTTGTTACCTGAAACGCGTTTAAAAATATTTTGTCAGTGGGAAATACTGGTGAGTGAATCCCAATTTAATCAAGACTGGTTTTTATCAGTATACAGTATTGAGGGCAATCCAGCAATTACATTTGTTTCCCATTCTACTTTAATTACCACCCACGGTACAGTCAATCCGACTTGTGGTCATGTTACTACTCACAGTGTAGTAACAAATTTTGTATACAAAACCCCAACATACCGACGATAATTGTAGAATTACAAATACTCAATCACTACTAATTATAAAGTAAATCATTTGAGGTTTTGTAAAAACAGTTTGCAAAAAGGTTTAGAGATAAGCTGACCAAGGGAGAGAGGGTAATGCGACCTAGGGTTATATGGGGTATGTTAAAGGGTGACAAAATCGAAGTGTTTAGAGATAAGGTCCTCTTAATGACAGCGCCTAGAGTAGATGGGGACGCAAACCAAAAGTGGGAGGACACGACAAACACCATTACTAATGTGGCGAAGGAAACGCTAGGGGTCGTAAAAGGAAAGAGGTGTGGCCATAAGGAGTCATGGTGCTAGAATGAGGATGTGCATACTAAAATAAGGATTAAACAAGGGTGCTTTAGGGATCTTTTGAGGTGTACAGTCAAGGAGGAGCAAGCGGTTTTAAGGGAGAGATATAAAGAGGCTAAGAGAGAGGCGAAGAAGGCAGTGTCAGAGGCGAAGAACGCAGCTTACAAGTAGATGTATGATCGACTGGAAACAAAGGAGGGGGAGCATGACATGTTCAAGATTCCAAAAGCTAGAGAGCGTTGAAGGCATGACTTAGGAGCAGTGAAGTTTTTAAAGGGAGAGGATGAAAGTGTTTTGGTCAAAGAACACGACATTAAGATGAGATGGCAAGTGTACTTCTACAGTCTTTTCAATGGCGGGATGGATTACCAACAAGAAAATGAAGAAAATGATGATTCACCTACTCAAAGGCGACTACGGAATAACGGTTACTGTCGACGTATCACACGGGAGGAGGTGAGAACAACCCTTAGAAAGATGGGAAGGGCTAAGGCAGTTGGGCCAGATAACATACCAATTGAGGTATGGAAATGCTTGGGAGAAGAAGGAGTACATTGGCTAACTATTTTATTCAATCTTATCTTCAAATCTGGGAAAATGCCAGATCAATGGAGGAATAGTGTAGTAGTACCTGTGTATAAGAACAAAGGGGACGCCCAATGTTGTGGGAATTATAGAGGGATTAAGTTACTAGGGCACACTATGAAACTATGGGAGAGAATAATTGAGATGAGAATTCGAAGAGAAACTCAAGTCACAGTAAACCAATTTGGTTTTATGCCAGGGCGATCGACTACGGAAGCAATACATATTCTAAGGAGATTGATGGAGAAGTATAGGGAGAAGAAAAGGGACATACACATGGTGTTCATTGATCTTGAAAAGGCCTATGACAGTGTGCCACGTAGACTGATTTGGGATAGTTTGGAGAGTAGAGGGGTTTCTAGGAAGTATATAGACTTAATTAGGGATATGTATGTTAGGACTGAGACTAGTGTCCGAGCGCCTGTAGGGGATACTAATTCTTTCCCGGTGGAGGTAGGACTCCACCAAGGGTCTGCTTTGAGCCCTTTTCTATTTGCAGTTATCCTAGATGAGTTGACAAAGTTAATTCAGGGGGCTCTTCCGTGGTACCTGCTTTTTGCAGATGATATTGTGTTACTTGCTGATAGTAAACAAAGCCTGAATGCGAGGCTAGAAGAGCGGCGAGCAACTTTAGAGGGCAGGGGTTTAAGGATTAGTCGGTCTAAGACTGAGTACTTATATTGCGATTTTAGTGGATTGGACAACGATGAGGACATTCAGATCACCATTGACGGTCAAGCAGTCCCGCAGGTGACTAAGTTCAAGTATCTAGGATCGTTTGTCCAGAGGGATGGGGAGATAGATAGTGACGTTACCCACCGCATCCAGGTTGGATGGTGTAGGTGGAGAGCTGCCACTGGGGTATTGTGCGATAGGAGGTTCCCAACAAAATTGAAAGGGAAATTTTATAGGGTTGCAATTAGACCTGCTATGTTATATGGAACCGAATGTTGGGCCATTAAGGAAGTACAGGCACGTAAGATGGAGGTAGCAGAGATGAGAATGCTAAGATGGATGTGTGGGCACACAAGGTTAGACCGGATAAGAAATAATGTTTTTAGGGAGAGATTAGAAATAGCTAGTATATCAGAGAAGATAAAGGAGGGAAGATTGAGATGGTTTGGGCATGTGAAGAGGAGGCAGACGATAGAACCAGTTAGAGTGATTTAAACCCTCGAGGTGGAGGGGAGGAGGAGTAGAGGTAGACCCAAAATTACTTGGGATGAGCGGATTAAGCAGGATTTGCAAAGATTGCACCTCTCTGAGAACATGGTCCATGATAGGAACTCGTGGAGACGTAGGATTAAGGTTAAGGATTTCTAGGAGAGGTACAATTGTGTTTTTAGGTGTAGTGTATGGTCGTACATATGTAACTATGTGTATAGGATGTTTTGTACAATTGTGTTTTTAGGTGTAGTGTATGGTCGTAGATATGTAACTATGTGTATAGGTTGTTTTGTGTTGTCACACTTGTTCTGTTTTACCATGCACTCTTTCACAACTCATGCTACATTGGTAGCTTCATACACACACACGCACACCTCATGTTCTATTTATTTCTTTCTTGAGTGTTTTGGAGCAGCCAGGAAAGAAATAATTGTGTTCTGGAGTCGAGGGTCTCTCTGGAAGCAGCCTCTCTATCCCTAGGGGTAGAGGTAAGGTGTGCCTACATCCCACCCTCCCCAGACCCTACAAATAGCTTTGCTATTTGTGGGATTTTACTGGGTATGATTGATGGAGTTTGCAAAAAGGTTTACAAAAAGGAGATTACTCACATTGTTGTCTTAGGTAATTTCCTGTGGCTTCCTGGTTATAATCTATAAATTTTAAATAATGCACACGCATTGGTATAATAACCCAATATTTACATTAGTTATACCCTCCCCGAGACAGAACTCCAACGACTAAGTCGGGCAGAACTTCGACAGCCGTTACGGAGCACTAAACCAATCGGGCAGCGTAGCTAATACATAACCGGTGGTTAAAATACTTACAACAAGGCAGAACTTCGCTATTTTAGTGGGTATAATGCTCGGATATAATTCTATTACTTCAGAATTGAGAGAGATCGAAAAGATTTGAGCGAGTTGAACTGAATGCCGAGGGCATCCATTTATAGGGCCTGATCTAGTCTTCCTCGCGGCCCACGATGGATACTTTAGGGGTCTTTGTGCCCCGCGACATAGGCCGGATAGGCCCTAGCTTGGCCCGGTCACCGGTATAGCCTCGACACGTTGTGACACATGGCGGCTCTGGGCTTTGCCTGATGGACTATCTGTCGCGGCCCGCGTAAGCCGAAGACTATGTCTTCGCGGCCCAGGAGCGCTCTGAATTCTGGTTTTTATTTAATTTTTATAAAAATAAAGGTATTTAGGACCAGTTTTCATATACGGGGTGTATTTTATGTTCTAAATAATTTAGGGGTATCGGAACTAATTTAGGAGGGTTGTTATAGTCTAAATCCAAATCGAGACTAATAGTGAGACGAGACTGATACAAACCAGTACAGACACTGAGTCAAAACTGACATAACTAATATGAAACAGAAGCGGATACTGAACATAATCAAAAGCATAATTAACCTGATACATGATCGGAAACTTAACCGGATGCATAGAAAACATATAAGAACATAGTCGGAAGCATAACCCGATACATGATTGGAAACAAATCAGATGCGTATAAAACATATCAGACATATCAGAACAGATACTGAACATAATAACATACGGAAACATACACTAACTTACACGACAGATGTATCTCAATAGAATAAATCGTGTAACACAGAATCACCCAAAGCCAGAAACAGACTGGTACATAGCTAGCTAGTCCATGCACCTATGAGATGGTGAGTGTGGCGTGCACCCATTGTTCCCTCTCCAGACAAACAAACTCAAACTCAGAGCTAAGATCGATCTATACGCCTCTAGTGGCCAAGGTGCTACACAAGCACAAGCTAGAGACGCCGTGAACTTTTATTACGCACTGTCATGATAAGTCCCATGCCGTTGACGCCCAACCGACAAGCCAGACATGCTTAGGTGACAGAGTACAAATACTAACGCCTTATAAATAATTTACAAGCAGCTGGAAATAATACTAACAGGAACATGCGACCATGAGTACAAGTCTGAGGTATGGCATGTTACAGCACACTAATAAATAAACAGATAAATACAATACTGACTCAGATAATGTATCACATATCAAATGAAGATAGGTATCAAACCATGGCAATCAGACTTTAAAAATGAAGACCCGTACTAACGAGTAATGAAAAATAAAATTATGCTACGATATAAAGACCCAAGAATTCGTACTCATAGAAGGAATTGGAAATTATACTACGATGAAAAGAAAACAAAATCTGTACCGCGAAGTAACATAGATGATTAAGATAAACACTACGATGAGAGAACGAAAGAATCCGTACCTTAGTCAAGAAGTAAAAGCAAAGCGAAAACAAGTCATCCTCAAGTAGTACTATCACCTACATGCCGAACAGATATCTACGATCCAAGTTTTCTAACGATCATAAGAAAACAATTCAAGGCAGCAACAATGGTCACGGGCTGGATCAAGATCGGAGAACCCGAGTGACCGAACTAATGGCGGTAGACGAGGATGGTGTGACCGAGAGCTGTCCAGTGATAGCACCCACTTCCATAAAACAGCCACATGGAGAACTGATCAATGAGCATCACGACTTCGATTTGAAACGGAGACGAAGCATCAGTATTCAACGGCTTGAAGCCGTGGGTGGTGGATTGTGGGTTTGTGGTGATGCCGGCGAAGGTGTGCAGTGTTGGTGGCTTGCGACGGTGGGGAGAACGATGGCGATGAAATGGGTGTGTTTATGTGTATAAACTTGTGAGGCCAAACTTGAGGGTTCATAAGAATTAAAGCAACAAGGTAAGCTCATCAATTAACCTAATTATGTTTCGTAATTTCAGTAATTGAATGGTTGTGGCTATTTCCAAAAAGAAACGCATGAAGACGATCCTCTTATAGCAATGCAATATATCTCAACTAATTTAGTTTGTAATATTCTAACATGGCCCCTTAGCATTAAGACAAGTTACACACTAAACCCTATTATTTGTTTTAAGTTAATAATTTATAACCTAAACTTATAATAAAGTTTTATAATAAAGTTTGATTTACTAAATTTTGTTATAATAATAATAATAATAATAATAATAATAATAATAATAATAATAATAATAATAATAGTTATTGTTTACTGATTTATTTTTATTACCAAAGTATAAATATTTTAACTAACAACTCTTAAATAAACAAGTTCGTCAATGATCACTTAGTCGATTATACGATATCTATAAAATTCGTTTAAAAGCTGACATAGTAAATCGGTGTTTAATATTTTTGGGTTTTCAAAGTTTCGTATATTACAATAAATAAACGAGTGTGAATAAAAATTATTCTCATTATGATCAAAGTCTCGAGATTACAAAGATTGAAACAAAATACGAACACAAGCTCTCTAAAAATAGAACGTACAAAAATACGAAACATTACACAAAGACAAATAGTAGATGTTATGGGTCATTTTCTGAGCATATATATCCTGACTACTATTCTGCTTTTGATTGTTTACTTGTGATCAGGATACCGGATCAGGATATTGGTAACATCCTGGTGCGATATCCTGGTATTAACTAAGTTAACCACGTGCAGGTTAGAAGCTGTGGGTCACTAATGGTCAAGTGGACCTCTTCTCCTTAAGACTCGGGCAAACCAGTTATATGAGAGACGTTGAACCCGAAAGACCAGGTCTACAACGTTCGCATGGGGAATATTCGCCGAATCTCGGTTTGATAGGGTAGTTTGTTAAATTTCTTTTACTATAAATAGATGGATCGGATCAGATTAAGGCATGCAATTTTCACTCATACTCTTTTTCTCTAGCTACTAGCAATCACACACAAACACTTGTACTCGAATTACATTGTAACACCTAGTTGATCCGCATCACATCCTGCAGTGTATCCTGATATTCGAAGTAATAGAAGAACAAGGCAGCTGCGATTGTCAGCTCCCGAGGTTTTGTGCCGGCGATCTAGATTGATCAAGGGCTTTCCTCGTATATCTCATGTCACCCCTTACATTTTTTGCTCGTTGTTTGATCATAGATACAGCTCTATATCCTGAGCCGTATCCTGAAAACTGTTTTTACAAACAACGTAATCAGCATATTTTCAACACATATTTCTAGCACACTACCTCACAAAACTAATTTGATCACTTAATTGCTTAGGTAATTTTTGACCAAAACAATTTGGCGCCCACCGTGGGGCCAGTGGTGCTATTTTTACTAAAAACTTTAGTAAAATCGTTACTCGGTTTTCTATTGTCAAAACTTTTTGCTACATTGTTTTCAATGGCCTCGAGATCAAACATGAGCTCTTCCACCGTGTCTGCTACAACCTCTGCAACAATTGGTTCGGTGCTTCCACCTCCTCCTCCAAGAATGCATGCCTCTTCACAGGGAACTGAGAGTCATGTGGCTCGGGATGTTATCCCCGCTCCCAGTGCCCAGGGATCTGGTCCTGTTTTGGCTTCTAATGATGAAATTCTGAATTTGTTTGGTAGTGTACAGGAACAGATGAGTCAGCAGCAGGAAACTAATCGGATGCTGATGAGAGAGATACAACTCTTGAAATCCGGCCCAAGTAGGCCTTCTGAAGAAACTGTCACTCCTTTGCAACCCAGGGCTTTGAACTTCAGTTCTGCAGTTTACACTGAAGATAACCGGGGGAATATCGTGCCAAGCCATTCCCATAATCATACTCCTGAGATACCTTCTTCAGTAAGAGTATCAACTGTGAGGAGCTCAGGATATGCTTCAGGATATGGCCAGAACCCCCAAGCTGGTAATGTATCTAATAATAATAATACTCTTGCTACTAATGGTGTTGGATCTTTGCAGGATGCAGGTATGACATCAGCATTTTCCAGGGAGCTTCAAAAACTGAAGGACATGATATCCAGTGTACCTGGGGTGGTTCAGCCAATTCCTGAAGTATCCCAGGACAGCCACAGGATATCCCGGTTTGCATATCCTATTTGTGACGCTGAAATCCCAAAAAGATTTCAAACCCCGAACATGAAGCTCTATGACGGAACTACAGATCCTGAGGAGCATATTGCCTAGTATAGGGAAAGGATGGAAATCAACCTTATCCCTCCAGACCTCAAAGAAGCATGCTTGTGTAAGGGTTTCGGTTCTACCTTAATAGGATCAACCTTAAAATGGCTGTTAAACGTTCCTCCTCACTCGATTATTTCTTTTGCTCATTTAGTTAATTTATTTAATAGTCAATTTTCTTGCAGCCGGAGTTTTGAGAAATTAACCAGTGACCTTTACAGGATAACTCAAGGACCTTAGGAATCCTTGAGGGATTATGTGAACAAGTTTAGTCGGGAATCCTTGGATATCCCACATCTTGATGTTGCAACGGCCGTGCAAGCGTTCAAGATGGGGTTGCAGAAAGATTCTCAATTTTACCAGGATCTTGTAATGAATCCCTGCAGGAATCTGGACGAAGCTCGTAACAGGGCTTTGAGATACATTCGCCTGGAGGATGATAAAAAGATGCAAGAGAGGATGAATTCCACCTCAACCTATGAATCAACCAATAGGAAATCAGAATCCTCGTATAAACCATATCGCTCTAAGCCGTATGGCAGAATTGACAACAAGAAAGTGAATGCTGTTGAAGACGAGGATCCTGAAGAATATCCTGAATTATCTGAATATTGCTTTTCTGTTAACATACCTGAGTTAATGTATGCTATGCAGGGTTTAGGAGACAAAGCTAGGTGGCCTCGAAAGAATCAACAAAAAGCTGATTGGAAGGATAAATCCAAATGGTGTGCCTTCCATGAAGATTTCGGACATGTAACTGAGGATTGCATTGCTCTAAGAAAGGAAATAAGTTATCTTCTAAGCAAGGGATATCTGAAGGATCTCCTAGGAAGAAAGAAGAATAAGGGTCAGGATACTGAGAAGGATCCTGAACGAGCAGCATCACCTCCTGCGGATGCCAAGATAATCAACTTTATTTCAGGAGGATCCGACATTTGTGGGACTTCGTATTCTGCGGCCAAGAGACATGCAAAGGAAGCTAAGACCGAGAGGGGAGATAAACTAGCCAGGATGACTACCCTCACAGCTGATAAAGTGATCACTTTCGACAGTGATGACAGGGATACTGTCCAGGATCCTCACCATGATGCTCTCGTAATAACATTATACGTGGCTAACCATTTTGTACGCAGGATATTGGTGGATAATGGCAACTCCGTCAACATAATCCAACTAGAAACTTTGAAAAGAATGAATGTATCTCCAATGGATATTACTTCAAAATCCACCGTGCTTGTTGGGTTCAGTGGAGAGGCCAGGAATACAGTGGGAGAGATAAAGTTACCAGTATATGTTGAAGGGGTCAACTCAATACAACGTTTCTGTGTGATGGACTCCCTATCCTGCTATAACATCATACTAGGCAGGCCATGGATCCATGATATGAAGGTTGTGCCATCGACTTACCATCAGTGCATCAAGATCCCTACCCCTTGGGGGGTTGTCAAGGTAGATAGTGATCAGCAGGAGGAGAAGGAATGTTACTCATCCTCAATGAAATCTTCAACCAAGCCTAATGCAGCATAGCAATTAAAGATGCAGGCCCAGGATATCATGGAGGCTTCGGAGCAGGATGTAAAGAAAATTATCCTGGATCAGGATAATCCGGATATCTCGGTGCTCGTAGGAACCAATATCCCTCAGGATATTGAAAATCAATTGGCTAATTTTCTAAAATGCAGGATGTCGACGTTCGCGTGGAAACACGAGGATATGACAGGTATTTCAAAGGATATTATAACTCACAAGTTAGGTATCGACAGGTCATTCAAGCCTGTCCAACAAAAGAGAAGGAAATTTGCTCCGGAACGAAACGTGATCATCCAAGAGGAAGTTGAAAGGCTACTAAGGAGCAAGATGATTAGGGAAGTGAAGTTTCCTAAATGGCTGGAAAATGTAGTCGTGGTACATAAGAAAAATGGGAAATGGAGAGTTTGTGTAGATTACACGGACTTGAATAAAGCTTATCCCAAAGACCCATTTCCTCTTCCTCATATTGATTCAATGGTGGATGCTACTGCCGGTCACGAAATGTTAACCTTCATGGATGCATCCTCAGGATTTCAGCAGATCCAAATGGAACCTTCAGACCAGGAGGATACTGCCTTCATGACATCGACATGTATTTATTGTTACACTGCTATGCCCTTTGGTTTGAAAAATGCAGGTGCAACATACCAAAGATTGGTAAACATGATGTTCAAAGACAAGCTGGGGGACACTATGGAGGTGTACATCGATGACATGGTAGTAAAATCTAAAAAGGCAGAAGATCACCTCCAGGATATTAAGGGAGCTTTCGATATCCTGGATCAATATAACATGAAATTGAATCCTGCTAAGTGCCATTTTGGAGTGGGGGCAGGAAAGTTTCTTGGATATATGGTGACTAAAAGAGGAATAGAGGCAAGCCCGGAGCAGATTAAAGCTATCTTGGATATCAAATCACCTTCAAATATGAAGGATGTTCAACGGTTAACAGGGCGAGTAGCAGCATTGAACAGATTTATCTCAAGATCCTCCGAGAAATGCAAGGAATTTTATGATATCCTGAAGAAAAAAAAAAGAAGTTCGAATGGAAAGAGAAGCATGAAGCAGCCCTGCAGGATTTGAAGCAGTATCTCTCAACTGCACCTCTATTGATGAAGCCTGAAAATGGTGAACCACTGTCCCTATACCTCGCAGTATCAGGGAATGCTGTAAGTGCCGTTCTTATAAAGGACCATGAAGGTCAGCAATATCCTGTCTATTATGTTAGTAAAAGTTTATTAGATGCTGAAACTAGATATTCTCATCTAGAAAAATTGATATTAGCTTTAGTTATGGCATCGACTAAACTTAGACATTACTTTGAAACACATAGGATTCATGTTAAAACTAATTATCCTGTTAAGAACGTGCTTAGGAAACCCGAGATGTTGGGTAGGATGGCTAAGTGGTCAGTAAAATTAAGTGCCTATGATTTAGTTTATAAGGCTAGAAATGCCATAAAGTCTCAGGCTTTAGCTGACTTTGTGGCTGATTTCAGTAGTGACATTCAAAATGAAGTAGACTTAGAAGTACAGCAGCTAGGAGAAAACTTAGAATCCTGGACATTATATACTGATGGTGCATCTAATGTAAGAGGTATAGGTTTAGGTATACTACTAAAATCGCCACAGGGGGACATATTACCCCAGGCTGTTAGGTGTGAATTTCCTGCTACTAATAATGAAGCAGAATATAAGGCTTTAATTGCAGGATTAGAGTTGGCTAAAAATATGAGTATCAAGAATTTGCAAGTATATGTTGACTCCTTGTTAATCACTAATCATTTTAGTGGATCCTATGCAGTTAAAGGTGACAAGTTAATCGAGTATCTTGAAATTCTCAAAAAATTAGCAGGATATTTCAATATTTTCACACTTGAACAGGTACCAAGAGAGGATAATGCTGAAGCTGATGCCTTGGCGAATCTAGGATCATCAGTCAGGATACCGGAAGGAACCCGAATACCAATCTTACATATCTTATATCCTGCGATGAATCCTCAGGATAAGGAAGTACTAAGTATTCAGGATCCTGATGAGTATCCTGAGATGGATCCCAAGTCCTGGATGGTTCCAATTACAAGATATCTCAAGGAAGGACACATCCCAAAGGATGAGAATCCTAAGGCCTTCAGAATGAAGGTATCACGATTCACTATTATAAATAATGTCTTGTATAAGAAATCTCTTGCAGGACCATATCTGAGGTGCTTAGAGGATCCCGAAACTAAGGAAGTGCTTCAGGATATTCACGAAGGGGATTGTGGTAACCATACTGGGGGCAGGTCGTTATTCTCAAAGGTATTAAGAACAGGATATTATTGGCCAACGATGAGAAAAGATGCTGCAGAATATGCCCGAAGATGTGATACATGTCAAAGGCACAGTAATATATTACATCAGCCTGCTGAACCACTGTATCCTATTGTTTCTCCTTGGCCATTTATGAAGTGGGGAATGGATATAGTAGGAAAATTACCAAAGGCTCCGGGAGGAAAAGTCTTTATGCTGGCAATGACTGACTATTTTTCTAAATGGGTTGAAGCTGAAGCATTTGTCCAAGTTAGAGACCAAGAAGTAGTGTCCTTTATAAAGAGGAATATCCTGACCAGGTTTGGAGTACCAGCCGAGATAATCTGTGACAATGGTTCTCAGTTTATAAGTAAAAGAACTACTGACTTTTGCAAGAGTTGGGGAATTAAAATGATCACATCTACACCGGTACATCCTCAAGAAAATGGACAAGCAGAATCCTCAAAAAAGATAATTGTCAACAACTTGAAAAAGAGACTAGGGGCTAAAAAAGGAAGATTGGCAGAAGAATTACCCTTTGTTTTGTGGGTTGATAGGACGACAATGAAAAGTGCAACTGGCCAAACCCCGTTTTCCTTGGTGTTTGGAGCAGAAGCGGTGATCCCGACAGAAATGGTGATACCTACAGCGAGATCCAACCTCCGGGATCCTGAGCAGAATCCTGAAGTCCTATGCCAGGAACTGGATACTATTGATGAGACAAGAGACGCAGCAAGGCTAAGGATGGCAGCATATCAACAGAGGATATCTAAAGCATATAACAAGAATATAAGGACTAGAAGATTTCAAGTTGGAGATTGGGTATTGAGAAAGACTTTTCAGAATATTACTAATTCTGCTGATGGAAAGTTGGCTCCAAAATGGGAAGGACCCTATGAGGTTGAATCAGAATCAGGAAAATGAGCATACCGACTCAAGAATATGGAGGGGGATATGCTACCGAGATCCTGGAATGCTATACATCTAAAAATCTATTTCAAGTGAGTATGGAATTTAAATTCTAACTCAGGATGGTATGGATTCTGTCTCTTTTATTAAATTTTAATATTATTTACTGTTTTGAACCCATTACTGACTTAAGCATCGGAGGGGTGTTAGCCAGGCTAACACCCACCTTAGCTCGCAGTTGTTTTGCAGTATATGCTTCGAGATATAGCTCCAGGATATACATTCAGGATACTTCAGAAAATTAGAGAATTGGCCCCCTCTCTCACGTCTAAGGGATCCTGATCCCTTCACAGGTTTAAAGGTATTCACCTTTCTTCCGAATTGGGTTTAAACACCCCGCCTGGAGTGCAAGTTATTCGGGAATAGTTCAAGGTGGCGGGACCAGTTCATGTAAAAGTGGCTGACAATTTCGTTACTATTGGCTATATCCTGAATCCTAAAGGTATATGAGGATTGATCACCCTCTCTCACGAAAGGGTATTTTCATACTCTCTAAGGTTTAAAGGTTATCACCTTTCTAAGTCTTGGAGTTTATACACTCCCGCCTGTAGCGCATGAAAATTTGGGATTTTCCACAGGATACTAAGGATTTATCTCCAGTACATTTTTGGGTTTTACCCATGTAACACGAGGATTGTCTAAACAGTTGGAACTGATATTCAAATTTTTTTTAAGTGTTTATAGACTTCATGCACAGGGGACATTCCTTCTAAAGCAATTGTGTGAAGCTCAAAAGATCAAAATTGGGCTAAGTGTCTCGGACTGGGGACATTTTAGTGGGAGAAGTTGCAAAAGGGGTTACACTCAATTCCTGGTATGATCTTTCCTTTGTGAACCTTACATGAATTGTTTAACTCTGTTTAAGGCTCAAGATATCCTGATAAGGATATATCTTTAGGATATGTCTTTAAAATGTGTTTTTGGGATACGTTTCGGGATATTTGATTGGAATATTTGGGAGATGATACTTGGATTGAAAATTAATACTCTGATCAAACAAGTGTTATCAAAACAGGTTTTGGAAAATAGACTATTTTTTTATTCTTTAGAAATTTTGTCTAAAATTGTTTGGATTTTGAGAAATTCTATTTGGTAAAGGTCTTCATAAGATATCACTGAGTATATTGATCAGGATATTTTCAAAAGATAGTTGCACAAATTTTGCAAAGCTAAAATCTAAACTAAGAAATGCATGACAGAAATTAGAAGGCAACAACAAATAAGTCAGAAGGTGGTATTATTTAAAAATAAACGATGCCAGCCGATAACCAAAGGCTTCGTCCTAAAACCTGGGACCCATCCACCCTTGGTTATCAAATTGTTTTAATACAGAAAATAAAATTGTTCAAATAAGCGTAACTCTCAAAGGGAAATAAGTTTTAGGAGGCAGCGCCTTCTTCGTTCGTGGCATTTTCAACAGCATCCGTCTCGGGATCAACCTGAGCATCCCTCTCAGCATCAGTTGTTTTTTCGCCTGCCTTTGAAGACCCTTCAGCTGCAGGTTTAGCAGAAGTGCCGCCGAGACTCCTTAGCTTTGTTTACCAGGCATTGATGTCCTAAGAAGGGCATTCGAAGCCCTATGCTTTGGCTTCGTGGGCCATCTTTAGCCTGGCCTGGAGAAGGGAAGTGATGACGGAACTTTTAAGGCTTTCCTGGTAGCTAGCTGATCATATCCCGTTCGTGTTGAGCATAGGTAGCATCAAGATCGGCTTGGGCCTGGAGAGCAGCTTTGTTGAGGGCGGCCTGGTGTTCTTGGGTCATAGCCTTGAACTTATCCTCGTAATTCCGAGATTTGGCGGCTGCAATCATACCCTGATCGGAGATGGTAACCTCGGATTTCTTCAACTTGGATTTAAGCGTCTTGTTGAGCCCACAGGATTCTTGATATAAATGAACCAGACGTTCGAGACCCTGCAAAGTAAGAGGACAGGTATTGGTTTTAATAAATACTTATAAGTGGTATAAGGTGCAGGATACGGCTCGAGGATATTAACCTGGTTGAGAAAAGAAGTCATGAATCTGCTTGCCTCAATGAACCCGTGATTCTCATAGGGGAATGTATCAGAGATAACAGGAGAATCAGGCTCTTTCCTTTTATGAGAACTTGAACTCCGGGGCTTAGTAGCTGGCGAAGGTTTGAGAATGATGATGGCCATGGAGCTGCTGGGCTTGGATGAGGCCGTGGCCTTGGGACTAGGTTCCTTCTTGATCTGGACCTGATCAAAATAACTGTCCAGCTCATCAAGGTCGAAAACTTCAGGGATCTTGGTTGGTGCTGCATAAAGGGAAAAGTCCTACATCCTTATTACTCTTCATTATATTACGATAATTAGTCATTTCAAAAGTAACTCTTACCAGACATTTCGGATGATGAATATTGGCTGGAACTCGGGATATGTGTGGTAAAACTCCTTTCACTTGTAGGTAATTGGTAAACTGCTTTGATTCTTTTTTCTGATTCCGCAGTAGGGGGAGCTACTTCCTGAAAATTCACTGCGAAAAGATCAAATAAGAAGATATTAGCATAAGATAGAAGTCTAGAAGTACATGGGGACATTCATGATCCTACCGGTGGTTAACAACTCCACCGGAAGACTAGCACCCTCATGAATGGAGTCTCGTTTGACGAAGAAGAACTTGCGTTGCCATCCATCTTTGTTTTTGGTGGCTTTAAGAATAAGCGGTTTGCTGGAAGTTGAAAAAAGCAGGAACCGACTGGAACCGTGGGATCGGAGGCGGTAAGCGATTGGCATATCTTCGATGCAGAGGTCGGGATAGTGAAGGTTTTTAATTTGGTTAAGCACGATTAATACTCTCCAGACCATTGGCATGGTTTGGGCAAAGGAAATACCGGTAGTTCGGAAGAATTGCATCATGAATTCGGGAAATGGATACCGAAGACCTAGCGAGAAAGGGTATGCCGGAAAACAGACCCAATCGGTAGAAGAAACATCTGATCGAATTGTTCGATCAAATGGTCTAAAAATCATGCCATCGGGGAAAGCGTCGGAGGCTCTCAACGCAGCAATGTCTGCGTTATCAAAAGCACAGATCTCCTTCTCGGGATTTTTGAGAAGGTTTTGCTGAACGAAGGATTCCGACGATTCACCGGTCTGAGAATGGACTACAGTAGCCATCGGAGGAAGAATAAAGTTAACAGAAAACGTGGAAGGGATAAGTGATTACCTGGAGATTCTGTTGATGATATCTGCTTCTCGAACAAAAAGAGAGAAGATATAGGAGCGTTGTAGATGTCCATCGAGTGAAAATCGCGTTGGAAGTTGTATAGTGCAATCTTGACCGTCATTTCGATTTAATTGCCTTGATTCACGAGACAGGGTTTTTGAAATATATCCGTTGGATTGGTATACCAACAGATATATTTGGGGACAATTGTTATGGGTCATTTTTTGAGCATATATATCCTGACTAATATTCTGCTTTTGATTGTTTACTTGTGATCAGGATACCGGATCAGGATATTGGTAACATCCTGGTGCGATATCCTGGTATTAACTAAGTTAACCACGTGCAGGTTAGAAGCTGTGGGTCACTAACGGTCAAGTGGACCTCTTCTCCTTAAGACTCGGGCAAACCAGTTATATGAGAGACGTTGAACCCGAAAGACCAGGTCTACAACGTTCGCATGGGGAATATTCGCCGAATCTCGGTTTAATAGGGTAGTTTGTTAAATTTCTTTTACTATAAATAGATGGATCGGATCAGATTAAGGCACGCAATTTTCACTCATACTCTTTTTCTCTAGCTACTAGCAATCACACACAAACACTTGTACTCGAATTACATTGTAACACCTAGTTGATCCGCATCACATCCTGCATTGTATCCTGAAATTCGAAGCAATAGAAGAACAAGGCAGCTGCGATTGTCAGCTCCCGAGGTTTTGTGCCGGCGATCTAGATTGATTAAGGGCTTTCCTCGTATATCTCGTGTCACCCCTTACATTTTTTGCTCATTGTTTGATCATAGATACAGCTCTATATCCTGATCCGTATCCTGAAAACTGTTTTTACAAACAACGTAATCAGCATATTTTCAACACATATTTCTAGCACACTACCTCACAAAACTAATTTGATCACTTAATTGCTTAGGTAATTTTTAACCAAAACAGTAGACAAGCGAGAAACTAAACAGATCTAGAAACAGAGAGTTACTAAATAAAAAAAGAAGTGTTGGAGAGGTAAGCATATATGAAAAAAACACAATCAATGCATAAATCGCTTAGACATAAAAGTTCTTAACCTTAATCATACGTCTCCATAAACCCCTATCCTGGAAGCCTCTACCTCAATGCTCAGACCTAAAGAACCTACTCCTAAAAGTCCATAACCTTAATCACACAAAATTGATATTGTGATGAAAATTCCAATTTGTAGTAGTTTGGTATCCGTGCAACAGTTTGAAATCACAGCACCTACCTGCTTGGTTGCTTCTAATTTGCAGAAAACAACTTCAATAAGTTGATGACTATTGTAAATCTCCTTGGTTACATTTGAATTGTGAAGAACCGAATGTTGAGAATCGTCATATTTGTTGGTGCATATTCGGTGACAACAGCTTAATAGTTTGATTATTTAGTCTTTGGATATTTTGTATTGGGCTTAGCTTATTGGTTAGTGAGTTTATTATTGTAATGGGCTTGGAAAATGGCCTAGCCCAGTAGGAAGCCCAGTTCACAGACATGTGGTATATGAACATGTTTTGTGATTAGGGTTTTAGGGGTTAGAGAATTTTAGAGAGAGAAAGTAGAGAGAGAGAGAGATTTCAAAATTGAGTTTGTAGCAAGATCACAGAGATAGGCTGTGAGGTTGTGAGGTCTTGAATTGATTGTAAACTACAAGTTGGATAATCAATAGAAGACCCGTTTGATTGTGAAATTCTGTTTCTACTTGTTTCTGTAATAAATCTGATCTAGAGGATTCCGCACTCTAGGTTAGATAAACAATTCTGTGAAAGATCCATACGAATAGGGGACCTACAATATTTTTTTGAGAATGTATCTATAATCTATATCTTTGATGAAGCTATACGTTTTAGGGCGCCCTACGTTTTATGAGGAATAAAACTCAGAATTTTAATTGAATGAGAGATTTATAATAAAAAAAAAATAATTACCTAAAATGGTGGAGTTTAATTTTACTTAAAAGTTTGGTGAAGTTTAATTTTACTTCAAAGCTCTTTTGGCTAAACAAAAAAAAAAATATTCAACAAGATGAGCGGTTTAAATTGGTTCATTTAGTTCACAATTAGACTAGAGGTTTACAATTGAACCTAACCCATATATAAAGGAGAAAATTTAAATGATTAACGCTAAATATTGTGAGAACCATTAGAACACATGAAAAAACTGTTAGAACTTGATAAAAAAAAAAACAATGCAAATTCATTTTTTTACATTATTCGAATACAATATTAGAAATTTAATTTACAGGTATAAATTTATGTAAATTCGTAAATAAATAAAATTTACACATGTGTAAACTTGTCATTTACACATGTGTAAATTTGTTATATTTACACGTGTAAAAAATCTAATAAGAGTGATTTTGAGAGGAGAAATTAATTATTTAATGTCGTAAATTCTTTTTTTTTTTTGAAGTTATATTTTAATTACAATGAGGTTTGTATTAAAAAAATTGGTTTTTATTGATTTTTTTCATTCGTTTTCACGGTTCTCGCAATATTTAGGGTGTGTGTATATATATATTTTATGAAAATTTTATATGTTAGTGAAACTTATGAAAATTTAAAAAAAAAAATATATGCACAAATTTAGATAACATGTAAAACTGAATTACAAACATGTAAGAATGACAGGTATTTAAATTAAGAGTAAATTGCCAAAATCGGCCCTGAGGTTTAGGCCTGTTTGCCAGTTTTATCCAAAATGAATTTTTTTTGTGTGTCAAACAGCCCTTCACATTTGTCATTTTTTTGTCATTTTCATCCAAACCATTAACTTAGTTTACTTTTTCCGTTACGTTGAAGGATATTTAGATCGACCTGACAAATATAAAACCTCATGAACAATTTTGGCAGTTTACTCAAACTCTTTTTAATTTCTTTTATTTAATTAATTTTGTCACCCCCACACACACGTGTGTGTATATATATATATATATAACAAAATATACATGCAGTTTTTATAAAAAAAAATAATTGTTTTGTCACATAGTTTTTATAAATTTTCATCCAAACCACTAACTCATTTTATTTTTCTGTTAAGGTCAAGGATGTTTTAAATTTTATAAATTAAGACAGAAATTAATTTCCAGTTTTTTATATAGATCAGTTTTATAAAGAAAAAACTATATATAAAATAAATATAATTGGTGAGCAACACATAAAAATCGATTAAAAGTTTTAGTATTTAATCAATTGCAGAGATAGAAAAAAAATATAAAACGTTACATATTTTTTAAATTTGTTAAGCACCTAGGAAATATGTTGGTAGAAATAAAATATTTATTTAATTATGATTATGAGGGTAATAACTAATATTTATTCTGAGTGGTTTAACTAAAGAAACTTTTGGTTCATGGCATTATACTTACTATCTGGTGGGTAATTCTAAGGTTTGGTAACGATACGTTGTTTGGTAAGGGAATGGAGGGCACTGGCTTCTGTTTTTCGTTAGGAGCAAATTGAAAAGAGTAGAAGATGAATTACAAACTTGGTACATATGATAAGATTTATTTATTGGACCTTTTTTCTATAAGGTCACCAGCATTTTAGTTTTATAAAATTTAGAGGTTTAAGTAGATTTTATTTTTATAAAACTGATCTATATAAAAAATTGGAAATTAATTTATGTCTTAATTTATAAAATTTAAAACATCCTTCGCCTTAATAGAAAAATTAACTGAGTTAGTGGCTGAATTAAAATTTATAAAAATTATGTGACAAAACTATTATCTTTTTATATAAAAATTGCATGTATATTCTTTTTCTTATATATGTGACAAACTTAATTAAATAAAAGAATTTAACAAAGTCTGAGTAAATTGCCAAAATCGTCCTTGTGGTTTTATATTTGCCAATTTCATCCAAATATCCTTCAACTTAACAGAAAAAGTAAACTAAGTTAGTGGTTTGGATGAAAAACAAAAAAATGCCAAAGGTAAAGGGCTGTTTGGGACAAAAAAGTCTTTTTGGATCAAACTGGCAAATAGACCTAAACCTTAGAGACGATTTTGGCAATTTACTCTTAAATTAATTACGTGACTTTAATTACACATATGTAAATTTTTGCATACATTTTTCATATATATATATATATATATATAATTTTTTTTAAATTTCCATATTAACATATACAACATGCAACATGTTAGCAAAACAATCAAGAAAACATTACATGGATTCTCATAAGTTCTCTTAACTCAGGGTGATTCTCAAAATAACCTGATCATCTATATATGTATATATATACGTAGAGGAAAGTTTAAATGAGAACGTTAAATATTGTGAGAACCGTGAGATCGAATGAAAAAATAGCAAGAACTTGGTCAGAAACAGTTCATATTTAAAAAAAATACACTCATCATTATTATTCGAATACAATCTTAGAAATTTAATTTACACGTTTAAATTTACGAGAATTCGTCAATAAAGAAAATTTATATATGTGTAAGTTTGCCATTTACACATATGTAAATTTGTTATATTTACATATGTGTAAAAAATCTAATAAGAGTGATTTTGAGAGAATAAATGAATTATTTGATGTTGTAAATCATTTTTTGATGTTGTATCTTAATTACAATAAGATTTGTATTAAAAAAATTGGTTTCGATTGGTTTTTTCATTTGTTCTCGCGGTTCTCGCAATATTTGTCGTTCTCAAGATAACCCTCCCTGACGTGTGCCGGAGTGTACCAATTTTCGATGTATTTCTAGTACCTTTTAATCTTTTATGAAACTTTAAATTTATAAAACACGATATAAAACTATCACTCTCTATAACACGTTAGGGCAAGTGCACCCATCGTTGGCGTAATATAGTGATGGTAAGATATCGAAGTCGTCCAAAGACACAAGAGCTTTTAATACTGGAATATCGTCGACGTCTAATCTAACCAAATTTTTAGACTAAAGATTTTGTTTTTAATAAAAATAAAGAAAGTAAATAAATAAAAGAATAGATAGACAAGATAGAATAACTTGGATCCGACTCGTCATTTATGTATCCTTTGAGATTATCCTTTGATGTATCCGACTCGTCATATTGGTCTGAGTCAACAGGGATACAGTTCCGCAAGGCCGGTTTAAGATTTTAATAATAGTTTATTTATAAGGGACAAGTTGTTTCTACTTCCCCCGATTTGATGCTATCTGCCTCAAGGGAAGTCCTAATAAGCTTGAATCAAGTCATCGCAGTATCTATACACTAAACGAGGCAAGAACTTTACTCAACCACCCTTCTAACCCCCTTCCAGGAAGTTAACGCGCTTTATATAGACCGTAAAGACACGAATGAGTGAATCAAGAAAACATGAAGAAATGATTGAATAAAGTTCACTTTCAATATAAAAAACTAGTTATTAAAGTCATTAATACAAACCTAAATAAAAAGTTACCAAATATAGGAATCCAAAGTAATACATAAATGATTTTGTCTTCACCAATGATGTAACAGATTAGCCAAGCATGGCCTTTGTTTGACCAAAACACTTACTATCGATCTTGGATCCCGAGACTATTACACACACTCTAAAGATGGATAATGGATGAAAGTGGTGGATGATGGTGGTAGTGGTGGTGGAGTGGTGGCAGGTGTGAGAGAAGTGGTTTGCCAAGGGATTAGTTGCAAGTGAGCCAAACATCTCCTTTTATAGCTGAAAACAGTGAGTTCACACGACCCGTGCCCGGTGGGCATGACCCCGTGTCCTTTTCCTTCTCTGTCTTCATTTTATTTTGTTGTCAGCTCTTCTCCACACACGGCCCCGTGTGTCTACGGCACGGCCCCGTGGCCATTATACTTGCTATACGAATCCAGATTTGCAAATTTAAGAGTTGACCACAGGCCGTGTTGATGATACACGGCCCCGTATCCCTTGTCGTTTTCTGTTTGTCTTTATCTTCTGGGAATCTTAAATAGGGCACGACCCCATGCCCGGCTGGCACGACACCGTGCTTGGGTTTTGGTTTGTTGTTTTTGTCTTTGGGGTGAAGCTTGGGGGTCGGTATAGTGTATCAACTTCCTTTCTTTGTATTTATGCTGGTTTTTGTCGTTAATTTGTTCCTTTTGTTCGTTTAAGCTTTTTTAATCCTGAAAATCAAAAGTAAACAAATAAACGCACTTTTTCCAACGTTAGTACAAAAAAATGGTTGTTTTTATACCTTATTTGATATGATTTATATGTTGCATTTTGTGCATATAACTCCCCTATATATATATACACACACACACATACCTATATAGGGGAGGGTTTAAATGAGAACGCTAAATATCACGAGAACCGTGAGAACGAATGAAAAAACCACGAGAACTCGGTAAAAAACAATTCAAATTCAAAATTTCTTTTTACACTTATCATTGTTATTCGATTACAATGTTTGAAATTAAATTTACACGTTTAAATTTACATGTGTAAGTTTGTTGTATTTACACATATCTAAAAACTTATCAAGAGTGATTTTGAAAGAAGATATGAATTGTTTAAAGAGTAAATTCTTTTTTTAATGTTGTATTTTAATTCTAATGAGGTATGATTTTGATTTGTTTTCTCCTTCGTTCTCACGGTTCTCACAAAATTTAGCGTTCTAAAGATAACCCTCCCCTATATATATATATATAGGGGATGGATAGAAAGAAAACCCAGTGAGTTACAAAAACTCTAGAAACCTCATCTCCACCATCCATTTAAAAAAAATCAAGGGTTGAGATTTGTCAGTTACACTTTTTATTTTTTTAGAAAAAAATTGAAAGTCTGCAAAAGCTGTAACACGTAACACGTGGCAGTCTATGTGGGTTACACGTAACATGTCTACAGATAATGTAACACGTGGCAAAAAGAGGTCCATTTATTTAGGTTTTATAGTTTTCTTAACTAATATAAGATTTCTTCCTATAATTGGCCTATACACACACACACACACACACACACACACACATATATAGGAAGAGATCATGAGAAAACTGCATGAAAAACACATTGCGGACCGTAAGGAAAATTGCTTGCGGTTTGCAAGGCGAAATTGATGTATTGCATTTGTGTAATATACTAATACATGATATATTATACATGTGTAATAGTAGATTTGTTTTGTTTTTTTTTTCGCATAATGTATAGATGTAGTATATTAAATAAAGGTTGGAAAAAAAAGTACTATTACCCATTTGTTAAAATGTTAAAAGAACTATTTCGAAAAATATATAAACATGTTGAAGAAATTGATTATAAAAGTAATTTTGTTAGAGCAATTGTTTATGGATCGGACTCTTTAGCATTCACGTTGAATTCTTTATTTCTGTCTATATATTTACATAAAAAGGGTAAATTACACTTTTCGTCCTTTATGTTTGTATTGAATTGCAATGGATAGCCTTTAACTTTAATAATTACAGTCATAATCCTTTATTTGAAAAACTCATTACACCTTTCGTCCTTTACCACTAACCAGGTTAAATTTTTTTTTGTTAAGTCTATTCATATAAGGATAATTTTGTAATTTTACCTATTTACTTAATAAAATATATATTTAGAAAAAGAAAAACTTAAGGAAATATATTTTGTATTTATAAATCAAGTGTAAATCAACAACCTGCAAAACCCTCTCAATTTCGATCTCTATTTTTCCCCAAATTATCTCTTTCTCCTCACCAGATCTGATCCCAACTGTTCGATTCCTCCAATCCTACAGCTCTATTTCAATCCACCCCTCAATTTCACATGTACTTGTCCTCGATTGAACTGATTTCATCCAGCTCTCGGTAGTAGGAGTCCGTGAACGGCTTGTTCGTTTGGATTTATCGAAAGAATCACGAGTCTCTGATGTTGCGGGATTGGTGTCCGTGCTGAATATGTTATAGTATTCATCGTCGGAATTGCTGATTATGCCGAATATTAAAGTATCTATGAAGAGGACTGTCGATCATAGAAGAAGATGGGTTTTGGCCATGGATCATTTCGCAGGTATAACTGTTTTGATAATCCCAAATCGGTTTCCGAGACCAGATCTGAAGGTGGAGGCGGCGTACTAGGGCTTCGTCACCGGTAGTGGTAAAGACGGTGGTGGTTGCAGAGAGGTGGGGGTGGGGGTGGTGGCTTCGTCACTAGGGCTTCGTCACCGGTAGATCAGGATGGAGGTGGGGGTGGGGTGTGGCGATCTGTATGGAGGCGGTGGTGTGCTGTACCAGATTTGGATGAAGACTGTGGGGTGCACCTTAGATGGGGTGGTGGTTTGTGGCTGATATGAGTTGTTCTGCAGACAATATACAGAGATTAGAGAGAGACAATTTTTATATACAGAGAAGAGAGAGATGGCATAGATTAAAGAACATAATATATTTATTGCAAAAAATAAAATAAAAAGACGAATTTACCATCATGTGCAAGGCACATGTCTAACTTAACTGAAAATTTTAACGAGGTTAATGATAAAGGACGTATGGTGTAATGAGTTTTCCAAATAAAGGATTGTGACAGTAATTATTGAAGCTAAAGGTCGTCCACTGCAATCCAATGCAAACATAAAGGACGAAAAGTGTAATTTATCCCATAAAAAATAACTACTTTTTTTCTCTTTTATTTTCAATTAAATAATATTTTTTATTTCTTAATTATTATATTTTCTCTCTTCTTCACTTACAACTATCAAAAATCACTCACAATTATTCCTTATAATATAACTAACTCATATAAATATAAGAAATCCATTGTGAATGCTAACTCTAATATATGATACACATATTTTTTATGTACGACTTCTAAAAGACATAGAATCATAAAATTCTAATGAAAAGCTCGAGGGATTGAGAGTAAGGATGAGCAGAATGTAGGTTAGGCTCGAAAAAACCAAATAACCGGACCTATAGTGTCCTGTTATGTAACACCTCGTAAAATTGTGTCTAATGATGTGTTGACACGTGTACTAAACCCTAATTAAGTCAAACGTTGACTAAGAGGGACTAATTTTGTCAAAATTCAAAAACTTTGAATGTGGAGGGACTGAAAGAGTCAACATGCTTAAACTAAGCCTCTGAATGACCTTACACGGTATTCGTATTCTCTTATATAGCCACTTGTTGGATAAACGAAATCGTTTGCGATAAAATTCAAAAGTTGTGCATCGAAGGGTTAAAAGTGTCAACATGTTAATTCTTACCTCTGAGTGACCTTCTAACAAACCCGGAGTTAGCATACTCTCGGGAATGCCTATATTGGCCATTTAGGGCTTTTGTGCCGTTAATCAATAATACATGCAAACTTGCGAAATAAAGGGACTAAAAGCGTCAACATGTGACTTCTCACCTCTGAGTGACCTTTTAGCGAACCGGGAGTTTTATGATGTTGATCATACTCTTGGGTGTGCCTAATATTGACCAAGGAAGGCTCTACGTACTAATTATAACGATACTCGCAAGTTTAAAAGTCTAGGGGTTGAAATTGTCAATTTTAAAAGAAAACGTGGACTCTCGCGCCACGCGCCAGAACCATGTTGTTCCCTCACGTGGCGCGACGGAGCATGTTTTTCAGAATTTCTTGGATAGCTGCCAGTTTTCACCTTGTAGCCCACTCCAAGCAAATTAAAACCATTCAAACGAATCTAGGGGCTTGTTTCCTGTATTGTACATGTTAGGGGGCACTTGTAATGATCTTATGAAGCCCCTAAACACCTGGCAATCATCCATGAATCCTTCAAACACTATCAATAAGGGTGTTCATCAATCATAATTCTTTGCACCTTCATTCCATTCTTCCTAATCTCTCATCTTTGGAGGACCCTGAGCAATTGGGGACTTCCTATGAGTGTTCTTCAGTCCTTGTGACCACTTGTAAGTGTTCCTTTCGTGACTAGTTCTTTTATTTGGCTTTTAAAACCGAAAAGTCAAGCGTTTACGATAAACGCTTTGACTTTTAGTTAGACCTTAAATGGTCAAGCCATTGTTCGCAACGAACATGGCTACGTGATCATAATTAGGTAGGTGTTAAACCCTCAAAATGGCACCTCCTAAGAATCACGTTTGCTTGGTCAATTGACGAGTCAACCTAATATTGTTTTAAAAAGTCAACGGGTCAGTTTTTGAAATAATTGCGATATGGGTTTAGAAGTGTTCTAAAATACGTTTTATGAGTTAAACAACTTAGTAATAATTATTAGAACATGTGTAAACATGTTCGGCTCATCAATTCCAGTTTTAGGGTCGGTTTGCAACCGAAAGTCGCGAAGTTTGACTTCTGCGTTGACTTTCGATTATGAACCGACTTAGTTTAGTTTGCTACTGATTTTAGGTTCCGTTATGATCGTAATATAATGTAGCATAACCCATAAGGTTATATTACACGATCATACTAGAAATCTGAGTTTTTGCGCATGATCCGTTAATATGGCGTACTTTGACTATTATGCCCTTTTTAGCAAAAATAAGGTTTTAGACACCAATAAGCTTTAAAAAAACTTAGGTACTGATATATTAACATGTTTAACATATTTCGATGTTATGAACCTGATCATAAACTGAGTTTGCGCGTAAAGTCGTAATTTATGCTTTAAATTGACCAAAATGCCCTTTAGGCGCATAGATTGGTTTTTAGCATAATTTTTCATACCAAAATCATTGCCTACTGATGTAATATCATAATTAGGATAATTTTGGATTTCCGTTCAGTTTACAAACTGAGTTTACGCATACGTTCTTGAATTATATCCTTAAATGACGATAATGCCCTTTTTGCACCTAAAATGATTTAAAAGCATAGTTTTCATACAAAACCTTTTTACTAATGATATATTATATTAATTAACATATTTGGATTATATAGACCTGGTCATAACATCAGTTTTCCTTAAACATCGCACATATCGCCATTTAACGATTTTAACGTCGTTTCGGCGCGTAGTATGGTTTTAAACCATAACTACCAACCAAGACTTGTTACCTAATGATTTTTTAAATCATTTTAAATATTTTTACAGTAGGCATATGTTAAAAACTCAGATTCCCAAATTAGCCTTCAAAACTATGTGTGAAATTACCAAAATGCCCCTACGGGGTATAGTTTGGTTTTAAATTATAAAACACACATATGTTTGATATCATACTGATATTATTTCATAAATAAAGTGTTTTCAAAGAATGTTTATGACCGTAACATCAGATTGTACTCAAGTTCCTTTTATACGTCGTAAAATGACCAAAACGCCCTTATAAGGCATAGTTTGGTTTTAAAACCTAAACGTGCATACAAGTTGATATCCCACTGATATTATAACTTGTTTAAAGTATATTGGCATACGGAACTTGTTCATGTCTCATCCGGTTACTCGTTATCGCTTATACGCGTACGGTTAGACTTACGTAACTAGTTTATGTAAGTTTGCCGAAACGGGTTTAACCTTATCGTCTTTACTTCAAAATCCAGAATGTACTTAAGTTTATCCATATTATACAAGTCTTCATACTTGTTGGGTCTAAATTACATTCTATTCCATTCGTCGCTTAATCTAGCGTATCGTACCGTTTTATATACTTTAAGCTAGCCGGTCTAAGCCTACGACTTAAATAAGACCGTTAGCATTCTGAATTGGTCATATATTACCATCATTCCAGACTAGAGCCACCCGGTAAAAGCTACCTGCATTTAGTTAGATTGGATACGACTGAGTTTTTTTTGCTGTGAATCAGGTATTAGCTCAGGTAAATACTTTTAACTTATTTTCTTTATACGGGTTTGGGATACGGTGAATTATTACTACTTGGACGGGTGTGGGATCAATCAAATGCCGGATTGTGGCTAGTAAATCCACATAACCAGTTTTGATACTGTTTTGTTGATAA
Source organism: Helianthus tuberosus (assembly GCA_030545235.1). Taxonomy (NCBI): domain Eukaryota; kingdom Viridiplantae; phylum Streptophyta; class Magnoliopsida; order Asterales; family Asteraceae; genus Helianthus; species Helianthus tuberosus. The sequence continues at coordinate 163,926,794 of CM060450.1, forward strand.
CTTAAACATTGGGGGTTAATGCGACTATGTCCTGGATATATCCTCGTCTTATTAAAACTGCTAATGGCCACGACCGATGCGCAAGGTGTAGGCATACACCGAAAAGATGCCAATACTAGAATATTAATTACCCACAAGTTGGGGATAACTCCTTTATGGGTTTATAAGTGGTGTGTCGGTTAATCACGTCTCAGTCTTTGTACTAGGCCCCATATGTATGGCAAACATGTAATTCAGTATACAAGATTATAAATGTAATTATCCCAAGTTATAAAAAAATTTCGTGCCTGGTGCACCTAAACCAAATTTTCATAAAACATTTTCAAATGAGTCGGTTAATTGTATTTACCAGTGTAAACTGACGTATTTTCAAAAGACTAAGTGACAGGTACTACTCGTAATAGGCTGGGAGCTGCTCGGTGTCGAAATAGAGGATCTTGCAAATCCTTAAAGATGCCTTAAAGTCTGCTAAACTTCATTTTATACATTCTGAAATGATTCGCCTGTGGATTTGATATTACAAGCTCGTTAATAATTAATACTTTGATATTTTCAGACATTTGGGTTTGTAATAATATTTTATATTCCAAGACTTCCGCTGTGCTATTCTGTGTATGTTTGACCATGACGATACCAATCTTACATCACGATACTCTCCACTGGACCCACCGGGCTGAGCTATAATATCGGGGTGTGACAGGTTGGTATTAGAGCCAACATTTGAGTGAATTAAACACTAGCCTTTTGTGTTTAATCTCAAATGACACAATAGCATATTCCTTAGACCTTCTGAGTCTAGACTTAACATAAGAATGCTCTCATCCCTATTAAGCAAACATTGCATTCGATTTTATGTGTTTTGAATATGTCGCCAAGCAAAGAAGTCGTTGATGGAGATTCTACTCATCGAAGCCAAGGAATGCCAAGCTTCGTACCATGGCTAGGATAAGCGTGCGAGCGGTTTGGAGGAAGACCTTTATGGATTCATTCCTAAAACCAAGCCTATTGAAACTTTCAATCAGACTTCGGAGTCCATACCGGAGGTCCCTGAGACTCCCGTATCAAAGATGATACATGTGAATGCTAAAATCCCTATTTTCTTACCTCCAAGTTTTGGAATCCCAAACTTGGACTATGCTTGTCAAACTCCAGTCCGTGATCCAATTTATTCTTTGACCATTGAATCTTGAATTCTACTTCTACAACAGATCCTGATTGGAATGTTTACTTTATTCACTGAGATCTTTAGTGTCAATACCGCGTATGGTAAACAAAGAAGAGAAACAATCGGAATGAAGCAAAGAAGGAATTAGAAAATCCTTCTTTTATTGTATTTCATTTTCCTTTAAGTCCTTGCATGGGCACTTGATTATTGTAGTCCTCTGTGGACATATCTATCGACTTAAAACCCTGTATGGGCATCTATTATTTAAGTCCTTTTATGGACATATTATTTCATTATAGTCCCTTCGTGGACATGTTATTTTATTAAAGTCCCTTTGTGTACATAATATTTCATTATAGTCCTTTCGAGGACATATTGTTTCATTATAGTCCCTATAAGGACCTATCTCTTCTATATAGTCCCTTTGTAGACATTCGTTATTATAGTCCTTTCATGGACATATTATTTCATTATAGTCCCTTCGTGGACATGTTAATTCATCATAGTCCATTCGTGGACATGTTATTCTTTCGAGGACATATTGTTTCATTATAGTCCCTATAAGGACCTATCTCTTCTATATAGTCCCTTTGTGGACATTCGTTATTATAGTCCTTTCATGGACATATTATTTCATTATAGTCCCTTCGTGGACATGTTAATTCATCATAGTCCATTCGTGGACATGTTATTTCATTAAAGTCCATTTACGGACATGATATTTCATTATAGTCCTTTCGAGGACATATTGTTTCATTGTAGTCCATTTATGGACATATTATTCCATTAAAGTCCCTTTGAGGGCATGCTATTTCAATATAGTACTTTCATGGACGCGTTATTTCCTTAAAACCCCTTTGTGAACGTAATATTTCATTATAGTCCCTTCATGGACATGTTAATTCCTTATAGTCCCTTCGTGGACATGATATTCTTAATAGTCCATTCGTGGGCATATTATAAAATCTTATAATCCTTATATGGACTTGTATTTCCTTTTAGTCCCTGTGTGGGCTTGTGTTACTTTTAGTCCCTGGGTGGACAAGCTAGTTTAGGATAGCTAAAGTCTTATCGAAGGGCATATAGTAATTTCCTATCGTTTAGATGAAAAGTATTTTGAAAATTAGTACATATGTATTCATTATATCCTTTGATCAAGCGATCACCTCGATTTCATTCGAACTTTATCGATCTGCTAAATAATTTCAAAAGATCCTCTTAATGGTATAACCTAGTCAATATGTCTATAAACATGGCTATGATGGTAAAACCCTCTTAAGACTATAAAGCTTTGTTAGCATTCAAAAAATGTTAACACTCCTTGCAATGTGACTTGAGAAACTACACCAGCCGTCAAGGTATTTGGACTACATCCAAGCCTTAAAACCTATATGATCAAACTAGATCATGGTAAGTATCATCAATATGATGATCATACTATAAACATCCATTAGTGATGAAGTGCCTACGTGTTATACTTGTTGTCCAATAAGACAACGACAGTTCTGGTCTACGACCCCCTGTCTAAGAATGTTGGACTATGTCCAAGCCTCATAGTCCATATGATCAATGCGATCATGACTAATATCATCTAATACGATGATCATATAATTTAACATCCTTTAGTGATGATTTGCCTATGGGCCATATTATATTGTCCGTTTGTGACAAAGACAGTTGTAATCTTTTATGAATCCCTGTCAATGGTGGTGAGCTATGCTCAAGCCTAATAGTCTATATGATCAGTGCGATCATGATTAATATCATCAATACGATGATCACATTATTTAACATCCTTTAGTAATGCTTCGCCTACAGGCTATATATTATATTGTCCACTAGTGACATTGACAATTGTGACCGTTATGGTTCACTGTCCAAGGGGATGTGCAATGCCCAAGCCTTATAGTCTATAAGATTGATAAGATCATGACTAATATTATCAATTACGATGATATATATATATATATATATATATATAAACATCCATTAGTGATGTCCATTGATTTGCCTATGTGCCAAAATAAATCGTCTTTCAAAGCAATGACAGATGTAGTCTACGACTCTCTGCCCAAAGGTGAAGAACTATGTTCAAGCCTTAAAGTCCCTGATCAAATAAGATTGCGGCTTATATATTTAACATCCCTGTGATCAGGCCTTTGAGCCATATCGTATAAAGTCCTTCGTGAGAAGGCCTCTGTGCCATACACCGTTTAATGTCCTCTGGGACAGGCCTCGGTGCCATATTATAATGTCCTATGTGACAGACTTATTATGCCATATCATATAGATGTCCTTGTGACAAGGCCTCTAGTGTCATACTTATATGTCCTTTACGACAAGGCCTTCATGCCATGTGATCGTTATGTCCTTCGAGACGGGCCTATGTGCCATAGGTTAACATCTTTCGAGACGGCCTTTGTGCCAACACCTTAATGTCCTTCGCGAGAAGCCTATGTACTACGTTTTTATGTCCTTCGTGACGAGCTTACGTTCCATATTTTAAAAGTCCTTGTGGCGAGCCATCGCGCTATCCAAAATCGGCAATATGACAAAGACAGTTTTTGACATTGATCCTTTTCTAAAAGGTAATAGACTCGGTCCAAACCTTAAATGCCATTGTTGGTCCTCTCGTGACCTAGGCTAAATGTAATTGATATTCTTTCAAATAACATTCTAGGAATGTTCGAAACTTAATAGCCTATACGGTTTAATTATACCATGGCTAATCTATGTTAGGTCGTCTGGATGATCACTAACTATTGTTCAATTTGGTGTTTAGTACCAAGCCTCGAGTATGGCAAACTCAGGCGAGGCAAACTACAGTCGTGACACTAATAATGTGGAAAATGCTAATGATACTACAAATGTGAACCTTAATATCAATGGAGTTAAAGGAGTCCTAGGGTTAGCTTCAAGTTGTTCCTCCTTTTCTCCTGCCGTACACGTTTTTGTTCATGAAACCATCAAATTCTGAGGTTAATCCTCACAATCACCCTTCCAATCGACCTCCTGATCCTCCTCTTCCCTTCTATTCAGCTGATTTCCCCCCACTCGGGTCGCAATCTTGTGATCGAGGGCCAAAATCCCTCTTCACCCATTCGCCCTCAGAATGTAATCAGGTTCTTGGGGATCAATCGCACACTACCAGGCTTCTAGGAGAAGATAGAGATGTGGTCGGAGCTTTATCTTCATCTAAATCCAACGAAAGGGTGGTGGCTAACTTAAACCTTGAAGCTTTTGCCCTGGAATCGATCGCCGCTTCAGGTCCTACTCAAACGGCGCATGAACGTGCCAGTACAGGTTTTGTAGAGGCCCTTGGATCTTGGTGCAAGCGTGTTACCGAGGAAAGCAGTGCTCGTGAAAGTCTCTATGTGGCTTCAACTGTGAATGGTATTTCCCTTGCTACTGATTCAGCGATTAAGTCAGGTAATCAAGCTCTGAGCAACCCTAATTTCCAAGGAGATGCTTCGGTGGTGGATGCCCAGCCACCCCAAAGTCCGATTAATGCTGAAGGCCCTAATAATGTTGTTGAGATTGATATGGATTGTGGGTTAGCCTCTCCTGATGGTAGGTTATCTGGGGAGCAGCCGATTCCGTTATCGGAGACAAATGGGGGAGTTGCTGATAGGAAAAATCAGCCCAGGTATGCTCAGTCTCCTTCGGCCTGGGATGCAAATAAAGAGGGGAGGAAAACTTTTGCTGAACAAATCAGGTTGAATAATGACTGCGAAGACACGAGGCTTGAATTCCACCCCCCAGCCGAGACTCCTGATGGGCGTAAAAGGGTTGAAATTTCTCAGGAAGACTTAAGGTATTCAGCCCATTCTTTTGCTTTGCACCTTTACGGCTATTTCCTAGGTACGTCCATGGATTTTAAGGTCGTAGAATCCTGTATCAAAAGATTATGGAGGATGTATGATATAGACGTCATCTCTAAGAGCACGACAGGTTTTTTCTATTTTAAGTTTAAAAGTGAGCAGGGGATGAATTATGTTTTAGAGAATGGGCCTTGGATGGTGAACAACATCCCTCTGTTTCTAAACCGATGGGAACCTGGATTATGTCTAGACAAAGTTGAACCATCGATGATTCCACTATGGGTGACGGTTGATCATGTTCCGTTGGAACTATGGACCGGAAAGGGGTTAAGTAAGATTCTTAGTGGCATTGGTTACCCTCTATTAATGGATAGAGTTACTAGGGAGAGATGCTCGAATAAAGTTGGTAAAATTGGCTATGCCCGTGTTCTTGTTGAAGTTCCAGCAACTCATGATCTCCCCAGTGAAATTGAAGTCTTGTTTCCGCAGCTGCATAATAGGCCGGCTAAAGTGGTAAACCTCAAAGTCTCTTACCAATGGAAACCGCCTAGGTGTAACCACTGCAAAGTGTTCGGTCATGTGGATCAAAAATGTAATAACTCTCCCTCATCAGAAAAGGAACCGGCTGCTAATACTGCCCCTGCTATGTCTCAGCATATTTCTAAGGCTGGTGGGATCTCGAGCTCGTGTAAGGATACTCCCCAACCACCTGGGAATGTCTGTGGGGATACCCGTGAAGATCCTGTTTTTGTTAATGTAGTTAGGAAGAACAATAAGAGTAATCCAAATCTGAATAGCAAGACAAAGAATCAAGTTAGCTCAAAGAAGGGTAATCGAGAGAAAACTTCAGTGTCGGTTGCAAAACAGAATGGTAGGAAAAATTCTGCTGAGTCCCCTGCCCATGCTGTTAGTCCAGCTACAAAGGGTCCTACTACTAGATCCGCTTCAAAAAATCAGAAGAAGAGCACCGGATTCGACTTTAACCGAGCAGTGAATGGGTCTGCCCAGAAGTCTCCTAAGAACCCAGAGTCAAACCAGAAAAAGAAGAGCAACATGGATGTTGATACCCCCCCGGTTTGTACACCTAATCGTTTTTCTGTTCTTGATGTTGAAGCTAGTTTCCGATGTGGAAATCTTGTCGAAGATGCTTCTGATCCTTACCCGAATGACCCGTTTAATCAAAACTATAATGCGAGTAATGCTTCCTCTTATGCTGGTAAATCCACAACGGGTCGAGTTTTACCGAAATGGAATACGTCCACATCCAACCGTGTCACTCAACAGGATGGGGTTATAGAGGATATGGAAGAGTCAGATGAGGATAACGGCTATGACTATGGTATAACCCAAGCTCAGAAAGATGCCATTCGGAAAAGGCTTACTTCAAAATCCCAAACAGTTCCTGCTGAAGAAGCGAGCAACTGGGAACCGGGTGAAAGGGACTATTTTGAGGATCTTTGTATGGAGCTGGGTTTGGACCCGGATTTCTGCATTGAAGATGTCGGTGAAGATATGAGTGGCACTGCTCGGTTTTTTTCAAGCCTTGTAAGAGACCCGGTGGTTGCTAAACCAAACTCTCGTAAGTAATTTATGGTCTTCGTCTGTTCTGTTTTGGTCGTCTTGAGGGGCTGTTTTAGATTTTTTTCTGTCGTTTTTGGTTGGTGGTGGATCATTTATCTTGCCACTGTCTTCTTCCTGGTTCATAGTTTTGGTCTGGATATTAATTTTGCTCATCAGTTGGGGTCGAGTTTGGCGTTTGTGATTTGGGATTCTACGGGTTACTGTGGCCGATTTTATTTTTGTTTCTGGATTTGCTGCAGCTCTGATTCTGAAAAGCATCCGGGTTTGTTCGGGTTCCGGGTTTGGTTTTGTTTCCGGGGCTTTTACGGTGCCCGGAATTATTACAAATTCTGACTCTATCTTAAAGATGGGCCTGGGGATGTTTTGTTTCTGGTTCGGGAATATCCTGATCCTGGTTTTCAGCTGATGTATGGGAGTGGCAGGCCTCATAGTTCCTGGTTAAATTGCCCAAGTAGTCACGTTATTATTTGGAACAATTTTAAGGGGATGGGCTGTTTTTATTTTCTACATAAGTGGAGATGTGGCCTGATCTTTCGTAATGGGCCCCAATGTCTTAAGTCAGCTTATAATTCAGCCTATATTTCGGTTTGGTGGCCCAATATTTTGCTGATCGGTGCTACCTATGGCCTATGTAGGCCTGTTTGCTTCTGTGTTGGTCTGGGCCGACTTTTGTCCTGAGGTGCTGATGTTTTTATTTAGTTAGTGGGCCAGCTGGGTTGTTGTAATTGTTTTTCTGGCTCCTGGGCTTTTGCGAGTATTGGGCCCAGCTTTAGTTTTAAGCTGGGTTTGTTTGTTCCTGTCCAGCCGATGACTCAAGTGAAGGCCCATTCTAGTGGGTTGTTTTCTAATTAGTTTTTTGTTGTTTTAGTGTAGCTTCTTGGTAGATTGAGATATACTGCCTACTTTCTTGTCGGTTGTGGTCTTGTTAGTAGGTTTTATATTTTTGTCTTTTTTTTGAGGTTTCCGAAGCCTGTTTCGGTGTGTCCTCTTTTAGGAGTTTCGGGGGTATGCCCCTTTAAACCTGTAACACATCTTTTTGGAATACATTTGCCGGGCATATGCTCATTTATCCAAAAAAAAAAAAATATCAATGGAGTTAATCTCCAAGCTGTAATTGACGCAACTGTTGGAAATGCCATGAAAAAGGTCACGAAAAAGTTCAAAGAGTCGAGTGCTACTCTTTCCAAACCCCATTCAAAACCACATTCATCTGCTCGTGAGGAGAGCTTTGTTCACACTTCGAATGCGAAGAATGAAACAAAGAAGATAATGTATAATGAGGAGCTTCGTTCCTCTAAAGGATGTACTTACGAGTACTTTATCTCGTGCAAGCGAAAAGACTTCAATGGCGAAAAAGGGGCCATTGATTGCATGAAATGGTTGGACGAAATGGAAACCATTGTGGATATCAGCAGTTGTGCTAAGGAAGACACTGTGAAATATGTATCACAGCCGTTCAAGGGCGATGCCCTTACTTGGTGGAAGAGATTGATAAAGTCCACGGGGAAGATACCCCTATACAATATGGGATGGTCCAAGTTTATGGACCTTATCAGAAAAAAAACTTACTGTCCGCGACATGAAATGGAAAAGGTGGAATCAGATTTTATGACTCTCACCTTGAAAAATTTAGAATGTCGGTAGTATGTCACCGACTTTAATTCATTGTCTAGGATAGTACCCTATTCAACTAACCCAGGATCTAAGCGTAATGCACAATGTATTGGTGATTTAGCACCAGAGATAAAAGAGCATGATAAGGCCTCAAAGCCTACCTCTTATAGATCCACTATGGATCGATCTCGGCCACTCCACTGGATAGGTTGAGAAGTAAGTCAGCCAAAACTGAGACTGACGAAAAAAGGAAAAGGAAGGAGGATAACTCCCAGAAATCTAAGAAAAAGAGCAAGTCCGGGCTCAATAAGAACCAACAAAAGTTCAGTAAGAAGCCTGTATACAAGACCTACAATAAAAGGCACTGGGGACAGTGTGGAATAGAACAATGGCCAAAACAGTGTGGAATCTGCAAAAGAACTGGTCATCAGTCCCATGAATGTAGGGACATAAAGAATGCAGTCTGTTTCGGCTGTGGCGAGGAGGGCCGCATCAGAACTAACTGCCCTAAAGCTGCCAAGGAAGGTACAACTAAGTATAGAAAGGCTAAGAATGGAAACGTCTGAACTCTCCTGATGAATGCCAGAGGCAGTACCTATCTATAATGTTATCAGCTACATCCCTTGTCATAAATCAAAGATATTTTGCTAAGAGTTCTGTTTTAATTCAGGTACTAATAGTCCTTCATAGATCATAAGCTTAGCAAACTTTTAAAATTTCCTAAAAGAACTCCAGATATTAAGTATAAGGTAGATCTTACCAACGAAAATCATAGGAACCATTCCTCCTATTCTCGTCGAAAAATCCTCATTCTTCAAAAAATTTAGAGTACTCTTTCTCCAGATAGAGTACGAAAATATATGTTATTTTATTTTATTATCTCATTAATTTCTATCAACTGCGAATGCCAAACTGTATTGATAAAAGCGCCATATGAGGATTGGTGTATCTTAGTGTATCCCATAGATTGCTTCCATGTCTGATCAGTATGGAGGTTTAATGCATGGAACCACTGAGATATCCCAATGGTCATATTGTACTAAAGTCAGCTAATGGTATTCAAAGAAGATATTCAGTATAGAAATGTTCAAGTAAGTGTTACTACTTAAGGCGTCCATGCATTCGTAAAGAAAATGTGTCATTTATTTGGCACGGGTGATGATGGATGAACTGAAGCTTGAGATTTAAAATATCTCTGTCATCTCTGTTTATCTTGATTATCTTCTCCGAAGAACTACCCTGTTTACCTCCTGAGAGGCAAGTGGAGTTAGGATTAACATCCCACCTAGGGCTGCATTTATTGTAAAAGCTCTATATCGGTTAGTACCGACGGTAATGAAAAGATAGAAACCCCAATCAAATGAGCTTTAAGAGAAAGGTTCATAAAGCCTAGCTCATCATTTTGAGAGCTCCGATATTATTATTTAAGAAAGAAGGTTCAATACGCTTGTGCATTAATTACCGCAACCCTAAATATGTAACAATGGAAAATCGCTATTAGCTGCCCAGGATCGTCGATTTGTTCGACTAACTAGGGGTAGTTATTCTTTAAGATTGATTTAAGTAGTAGTTGGAATGAGTATCTGACCCTAATTAAGTTCTCCTATAACCAATAGTATTATTTAAGCATCAAGGCTGCTCCTTTGGAGACCTTGTATGGGAGAAAGTGTCAAATGCCCATTTATCGGGAAAATGTTGGGAAAGCCCAACTATCAGGACCTAAAATTATCCTGGAGACAATGAATAAGATCATACGAATCCGTATTCGTCTGAAAGCTGCCAGTAATCAGCAGAAAATTAATGCTGACGGGAGTCGCAAACCTCTTAAGTTCTCAATAAGGAAAAAGATTCAACAGAAAGTACTAACTTGGAAAGGTGTGCTGCGTTTTGATGTAACGGGCAAGTTAAGCCCTAGATAAATAGGACCATTCAAGAAAATCGAATACGTCAAGATCATTAGCTTATAAGCTAAAACTTATCTAAGGAGCTTGGTGGAATTCATAATGTGTTCCACACTTGTGATTTAAAGATATGGCTAACCCATAAGTCGATAGCATTGTCACATAATGATGTTCAGATTAATGAAAACTTATGGTTTGTTGAGAAACCAGCACCAAATAATGATCGACAGGTTAAGAAGCTCCGAAAGAAAGCATGTACCTATTGTATAGGTTAATTAGGATTCCCGTAGAGGCCCCTAATATACTGTGGTGGTTAAGTCCACTATACGACAGAAAGTACTCCCATCTTTTTGAGCAAATCTCAAGGTCGAGATTTCTTTTAAGGGGGTGAGGATGTAACACCTCGTAAAATTGTGTCTAATGATGTGTTGCCACGTGTACTAAACCCTAATGAAGTCAAACGTTGACTAAGGGGGACTAACTTTGTCAAAATTCAAAAACTTTGAATGTGGAGGGACTGAAAGAGTCAACATGCTTAAACTAAGCCTCTGAATGACCTTACACGGAATTCGTATTCTCTTATATAGCCACTTGTTGGATAAACGAAACAGTTTGCGATAAAATTCAAAAGTTGTGCATCGAAGGGTTAAAAGCATCAACATGTTAATTCATACCTCTGAGTTACCTTTTAACAAACCCGGAGCTTTATGATATTCGATCATACTCTCAGGAATGCCTATATTGGCCATTTAGGGCTTTTGTGCCGTTAATCGATAATACACGCAAACTTGCGAAATAAAGGGACTAAAAGTGTCAACATGTGATTTCTCACATCTGAGTGACCTTTTAGCGAACTGGGAGTTTTATGATATTGATCATACTCTTGGGTGTGCCTAATATTGACCAAGGAAGGCTCTACGTACTAATTATAACGATACTCACAAGTTTAAAAGTCAAGGGGTTGAAATTGTCAATTTTAAAAGAAAACGTGGACTCTCGCGCCACGCGCCAGAACCATGTTGTTCCCTCGCGTGGCGCGACGGAGCATGTTTTTCAGGATTTCTTGGACAGCTGCCAGTTTTCACCTTGCAGCCCACTCCAAGCAAATTAAAACCATTCAAATGAATCTAGGGGCTTGTTTCCTGTATTGTACATGTTATGGGGCACTTGTAATGATCTTATGAAGCCCCTAAACACCTAGCAATCATCCATGAATCCTTCAAACACTATAAATATGGGTGTTCATCAATCATAATTCTTTGCACCTTCATTCCATTCTTCCTAATCTCTCATCTTTGGAGGACCCTGAGCAATTGGGGACTTCCTATGAGTGTTCTTCAGTCCTTATGACCACTTGTAAGTATTCCTTTCGTGACTAGTTCTTTTATTTGGCTTTTAAAGCCGAAAAGTCAAGCGTTTACGATAAACGCTTTGACTTTTAGTTAGACCTTAAATGGTCAAGCCATTGTTCGCAATGAACATGGCTACGTGATCATAATTAGGTAGGTGTTAAACCCTCAAAATGGCACCTCCTAAGAATCACGTTTGCTTGGTCAATTGACGAGTCAACCTAATATTGTTTTAAAAAGTCAACGGGTCTGTTTTTGAAATAATTGCGATATGGGTTTAGAAGTGTTCTAAAATAAGTTTTATGAGTTAAAAACTTAGTAATAATTATTAGAACATGTGTAAACATGTTTGGCTCGTCAATTCCAGTTTTAGGGTCGGTTCGCAACCGAAAGTCGCGAAGTTTGACTTCTGCGTTGACTTTCGATTATGAACCGAATTAGATTAGTTTGCTACTGATTTTAGGTTCCGTTATGATCGTAATATAATGTAGCATAACACCATAAGGTTATATTACACGATCATACTAGAAATCTGAGTTTTTGCGCATGATCCGTTAATATGCCGTACTTTGACTATTATGCCCTTTTTAGCAAAAATAAGGTTTTAGACACCAATAAACTTTCAAACAACTTAGGTACTGATATGTTAACATGTTTAACATATTTCGATGTTATGAACCTGATCATAAACTGAGTTTGCGCGTAATGTCGTAATTTATGCTTTAAATTGACCAAAATGCCCTTTAGGCGCATAGATCGGTTTTTAGCATATTTTTTCATACCAAACTCATTGCCTACTGATGTAATATCATAATTAGGATAATTTGGGATGTCCATTCAGTTTACAAATTGAGTTTACGCATACGTTCTTGAATTATGTCCTTAAATGACGATAATGCCCTTTTTGCACCTAAAATGATTTTAAAAGCATAGTTTTCATACAAAACCTTTTTACTACTGATATGTTATATTAATTAACATATTTGGATTATATAGACCTGGTCATAACATCAGTTTTCCTAGACATCGCACATGTCGCCATTTAACGATTTTAACGTCGTTTTGGCGCGTAGTATGGTTTTAAACCATATCTACCAACCAAGACTTGTTACCTACTGATTTTATAAATCATTTTAAATATTTTTACAGTAGGTATATGTTAAAAACTCAGATTCCCAAATTAGCCTTCAAAACTATGTGTGAATTACCAAAATGCCCCTACGGGGCATAGTTTGGTTTTAAATTATAAACACACATATGTTTGATATCATACAGATATTATATCATAAATAAAGTGTTTTCAAAGAATTTTTATGATCGTAACATCAGATTGTACTCAAGTACCTTTTATACGTCGTAAAATGACCAAAATGCCCTTAGGAGGCATAGTTTGATTTTAAAACCTAAACGGGCATATAAGTTGAGATCCCACTGAAATTATAACTTGTTTAAAGTATATTGGCATACGGAAATTGTTCATGACTCATCCGGTTACTCGTTATTGCTTATACGCGTACGGTTAGACTTACGTAACTAGTTTATGTAAATTTGCCGAAACGGGTTTAACATTATCGTCTTTACTTCAAAATCCAGAATGTACTTAAGTTTACCCATATTATACAAGTCTTCATACTTTTTGGGTCTAAATTACAATCTATTCCGGTCATCGCTTAATCTAGCGTATCGTACCGTTTTATATACTTTAAGCTAGCCGGTCTAAGCCTACGACATAAATAAGACCGTTAGCATTTTGAATTGGTCATATATTACCATCATTCCAGACTAGAGCCTCCCGGTAAAAGCTACCTGCATTTAGTTAGATTGGATACGACTGAGTTTTTTTGCTGTGAATCAAGTATTAGCTCAGCTAAATACTTTTAACTTATTTTCCCTTATACGGGTTTGGGATACGGTGAATTATTACCGCTTGGTCGGGTGTGGGATCAATAAAATGCTGGATTATGGCTAGTAAATCCACATAACCCGTTTTGATACTGTTTTGTTAATAACTTAAACATTGGGGGTTAATGCGACCATGTCCTGGATATATCCTCGGCTCACTAAAACTGCTAATGTCCACGACCGATGCGCAAGGTGTAGGCATACACTGAAAAGATGCCAATACTAGAATATTAATTACCCATAAGTTGGGGATAACTCCTTTATGGGTTTATAGGTAGTGTGTCGGTTAATCACGTCTTAGTCTCTGTACTGGGCCCCATATGTATGGCAAACATGTAATTCAGTATACAAGATTATAAATGTAATTATTCCAAGTTATAAATGATTTTCGTGCCTGGTGCACCTAAACCAAATTTTCATAAAACATTTTCAAATGAGCCGGTTAATTGTATTTACTAGTGTAAACTGACGTATTTTCAAAAGACTAAGTGACAGGTACAACTCGTAATAGGCCTCGGTGTCAAAATAGAGGATCTTGCAAATCCTTAAAGATGCCTTAAAGTCTGCTAAACTTCATTTTATATATTCTGAAATGATCCGCCTGTGGATTTGATATTACAAGCTCGTCTATAATTAATACTTTGATATTTTCAGACATTTAGGTTTGTAATAATATTTTATATTCCAAGACTTCCGCTGTGCTATTCTGTGTATGTTTGACCATGACGATACCAATCTTACGTCACGATACTCCCCACCGGACCCACCGGGCAGAGTCGTAATATCGTGGTGTGACATGTTAGTAGGTAGTGCAGTATGTATTCGGTTCTTGTTTTAGCCCATTTTCGAGCTCGGTCCGGTTTTCGGTCTCGGTCATTAGATAACCGAGTTCAACTCATCTAGCCCGAAACTTGAAACACATATATGGGCCCAGGTGGCTTGTTTAACCTTAAAATTTTGGGGCGACTGTAAATAAACATGTTCTTGTTATAGACATATATTATTATTAGTTATAAACATATATTATTATTATGGTTATCAACACAAAAAATAGATTAGCTTCCTCTCCAAGTTTTATACTCCTATATATATATATATATATCCCTATTGTATCTCATTGTAAACATACCTCAATCAATGAAATATCAAATCTTTGCTCTCTTTATTATTCTTTTCTTTCTCTTTTATTGGTTGCTATTAGGCTAGTTTCACAACACGTTATCAGCACAAAAGTGCTCTCTCCAAAATCCTATTATCTAAAGTCATTACCGTAAACCACCATTGTGTTGACTCCTCTTTTACATCAACGATTCCACAAAATCAATGAGAGCAACCTCTTCTTACTCATGGGTATGGAGAAAATTCTGGTGAAAAGCCGTTTGGTCAGATCTGATGTACGTGATGGTCGTGATTCAAAATATATGACGTCCACGAGAACCCGAAACTCACATGTCACCGACTCACTGCCAAGGTGATGCTTAGTCAATACTTCAACTTCTCCGGTTAGTTTTTCATATCCCGATGTTTAGGTTGAATACACTAAATAAACACAAAGTCTAATGAATACAGTCACCATATGTTTTTCTGTGACTTTCGTATGTTTTAAGGTATTAATATTTAGTGATAATTATTTATTTATTGCTAGATATATATAGATACTATTTATGTATTAATATTTAGTGATAATTGTGTATTGTTATATATTTGTATATATATATATATATATATATATTTGAAAATCGGATATGGGTTATTGGAACCATCTAGCACCTCTTTATGTTTAGATCACTATTGTCTAACTTAATTATTATAATTTAATGTAAGAATTTTAATTGCAAATATATTTTTTAGTAGAGTGTTATGATATGATTTCTAAATCTAATGAAACCAAATTACAAATAAAGTTTCTTTTATCCAGAATTTGTGATTGCAAGTTATAGTGTTGAAAATTTTACTTTAGGGAATATGCATTCTTGATGATATAATATTATTCTTATCCTTTGCTTTTGAGTGGTATAAATAATGTAAGTAAAATATCAAACTATGTGTTATTATCATTCTCAAATAAACATGTCATACTCCGTATAATTAACTTTCCAAATTTTTTTTTCTGGTTAGAAGACATTTATGTTGGTATAATCATATTGTATTTCACAAGATTTGATCATGAGTAATTTTCATGTCTACATGTGCACACATTATTGTATAGGCTATTTGGAGATTGTCGATTATAAGTATTTAATTCAGTTTGGTTTAACTAAATATCATATATTCTTTTGTTTGATGAAAGTTGAAAATTTAGTTCAACTATTGATATGGGATGGGATTTGATTACATCTACATCAACATCAACATGATTGTGATGCATGATTAGTATGAATTGCATATAATATATAAGTGTAATTTATGATTTCGTAGTGATATTTTAAAAGCCACATAATTGATGGTGTCTAATCTTTCTATTGCAAAAGTATCAATCTTTCTATTTTATTAATGCCATAGCTTGTATAATGTTAGTAGTTTTAATGGTATGGTTAAAATATTTATATCGGCACGTCGAGATGTATGCACATGATAAAAGTTGTTTTATATATGTATAATGAAAGAACATATATCATAGTGTTTTTAGCTTAGCTTGTTTTAAATGGTAACATGTTATAATGTTATGTAGTGCATAATTTAACTTTGTATATGTTATCATTGTCGCACTTATATAACATGTTATAATGTTATGTCTTTGAATATAACAACTGTAACACCTCGAAAATTCACGTCCTATAATGTATTGACACGTGTCATAAGCCTGAACGTGTGAAAGAATAATCTAGAAGGACTAAAGTTGACAAACATGGAAAATATGTGAATATAAGGGTTCAAAATGTCAACAATGGATAAATATACCCTACAATATCCCTACATGATGTTTATATCCTTAAACGAATGATTCATGGATCATACGAAGCTAATTGTGAAAGAAAGTGAGAGATTACAAACTACAGGGGTTAAATGTGTCAGCATGTTTAAAGTATACCTCTGAGTGACCTTTTAGCAAACCCGAAGCTTTGTAACGATTAATTATGCTCACTAGAATACATGATAAAAATTTCACCAAGTTTTGTTATCATATGAGAAAGTTATGACAATATTCGTATACGAGGGGTTTAAAGCGTCAACGTTGAAATTTATGACTTTTCGGGTAACCATAAAGTTACCCAAGGACTTAACAAAGTTTGGTTATGTCTTAAGGCCCTTAAAAGTCAAGTTAGAGGGCTCAAAGTGCAAGAAATCATGTTAAGATCAAGTGTAGAAGGACCAGGGACCAAAATGGCAATTATTGAAAGTTGGATTTCAGGTCAGCCGGGGCTAGGCGGCCCGCGTAAGACTCCTTAAGAGTCTACGCGGCCCGCGTGAGCATGCCCAGATGCAGAAACTTGTTTTTGTTGCCTGTTCAGCCCATGTAAACGTCATATATGCCCTTTAACACTTCCAAGATTGCCTAAACTAATTCTTAGACCTTAGGGACACTTGTTAATCATCAGGGATCATGTATAGCATGATTTGTCATGATCATAATGGATCAAAATCACTATAAAAAGGGCCCTTTGGTTGCAACTTTGTGATCATTCATTCCATCTGCTTTCTTGGAGTTTCCTGGAGCATAAGAGCAGACCCAAGCCATCTCTAATAGTGCATTAGACGTTGGTAAGTATGCTTAACCTTTCCTAGTTGAGTTTTTACTTAGTTTTAGCTTAAAAGTCAAACCGTCGTAATTAACGGTTGACTTAGCGATTAATCATTAATGGTCCAGTGATTAGTCGAATTGAAGGTAGTTATAAGTTGGTAATTATGAGGGCAATAAACCCTTAAAAGGGCACCCTCTGATTCCCGTTCTAACTAGATCAAATGTCGGGTCAAAGTTGTTTATAAAAAGTCAACAGTATCCTAATTTGCGATTTAAAACATAATTAATAATGTAGAAGCTTTGCAACCTGTTTTATTACTCTTATAACTTAGTAATTAATGTAGGAACATGTCTAAGCATGTTTGACCCGACAATTTTCTGTTTAGACCCGGTTCGGAACCGAAAGTCGCAAAACTTTGACTTTTTCTTTGACTTCAGTTCTGACCCGATTTAGTATGGTTTGGAAATGCCTTAGAGATTCCTTAGGACCAGGTTACATGATAGTATAACCCTCTGTGGTTGGATCGTTGATTGTCCGATTCGTTTACATGTTTCCGTTAAATGCTTAATGTTGACCATAATGCCCTTTTGACCATAAAACGAGAATTTGGAAATATGAAAGGACAATAATCGTTACTACTGATTTATAAACATGTCCCTAAAATTTCACATCAGTTGGAGGTCTAGATTAGGAGTTATGCTCATTAGCGTAATTATAACGCCTTTTAGTAATTAAACGGCGCAATTAGCATAAAGCCTATCTAAACCCAATTTTTGACACCAAACCTTTTACCCACTGATGTAATATAATATTTTGAGATTTTTAATTATTTTTAACCTGCCATAACCGAAGGTTATGGCCTTGATTCGGTAAATACAGATTATACCCTTTTCGGTCATAAAATGAGTTCTACATAGTATTTTGATACCAATCCAATTGCTATTGATTTTATATAATAAATAAAGTATTTTGAACTTTATAACCTAATCAGAAAACTCAGATTTCCTGTATAACCCAGAAATCGCTTAAAATAGCTTTTTAAGCGTATTAAACGCATAGTTTGGGTTTAAATCCATTTTGTCATATAAGACCTATTACCAACTGATATAACCTGTTAAACTAAGTTATTTTACTGATGTATTCGGACCCGAATCTCAGAATTTCAATTAACCTCTTTTATAATCTTTAGAATGACCAAAATACCCCTACGGGGCTTAAATTGTGATTAAACTCGTTTTAGGCATAATGGAAGGTATCCTACTGATATCACAACATAATTAAGGCATATTAACTTAGGAAACCTGTATATGATTCAGTTGGTTACTCGTTACGCACTTTTCGCGTTCGGATCGGTTTATGTAACTAGTTTGCATATATTAGCCAAAATGGGTCAAACCATATCATTTTTGTCTCAAAATCCAGAATATGTTTAAGTTACCCATATTAAACAAGTATACAAGCTTGTCGGGTCAAAACCACATTCTAATCCGGTCTTCGCTTTATCATGCGTTTGAACCGTATTTTCCTCTTTAAAACTAACCGGTCTAAGCGTAGGCTTAATTAGAGACCCGATAGGAATCTAATAGGTTATTAAAAACCTTCGTTCCAGATTAAGAGCCCTAGTAAAAGCTATCTGTACTTGCTGATTTGAAATACGGCTGGGATTGAATTTATATTTAGCTCAGGTAAATACTCTTAACTTATTTTCCCTATACGGGCTTGGGATACGGTATTATAATAATACCGCTTGGTAGGGTATTGAATGTTTAGTCGTATTGTGATTAAATTATTGAGGTAACCCGCTTTAATCTGTATTGTTTGAAATAAAAGCCTTTAGGGGTTAATGACCATGTCCCGGATATCATTGACATCATTGTATTATAAAATGGCCACGACTTATGCACGGTATGTAGGCATACACCTGACAGTGCATAAGGGAAACGGTATCCCACACTCTTGTGGGCCTATACTGTGGTGTGTCTGTTAACTTTGACTCGGTTTCTACATCGGGCCCTAAACGTACAACAAACATGTAAATCTGTATACAAGATTATAAATATAATTGTCCCAAGTTATAAAAGATATGTTGTGCCTTGTGCATCTGTATTACAACGGATTGTAATATATTTATCTTTTGCTTCCGCTGTGCATTTATATATTGTGTTGTTTGACTATGATGATATCAACTACGTCACGATACTCCCCACTGGGCCCACCGGTCAAACGTGGAAATATCGGGGTGTGACAACAACTAAACGAAAGTTGTGGTTTATCATACTATCTTGAAAAGTCTAAATATACATATATGAAACTTGAAGTGTTATACTCCCAAATCTCATTATCAGTTTGTTGAAGGTCATAAGATTTTAGGCAGATAAATCTTACATGACCCGGTCATATAACAATATCTCAATTTATATAAAAGATTCTCATTTGTCACAACTGAGATATGCTACTGAAGTAGCAATATCATTAAGAGGGTATGATATTTTAAATGATTTTATATGCATTGCCTGAGTAAAGAATGAAAATCCATGACAGTTTCCAGATTCTATTTCATTCCTAGAAGTGAATGTAGTTACATATTGATCATTGTAAAGGTGGTGATCATGGTCATACCTGAGAAAGTTGTAATAATGAGATTGACTATTTAGAATTGTAATGATGGTCATAATAATAATGAGATTGACCACTAGAAGTGGCAAATTAAGGAAGTGGTTATATAAGAACAAAATGTGAAAAGGATAAAAGTTATATAACATAATAGTTTGCAATGATAATGCTAATGCGTTATTCTCTCGCAAAATGCAACTACTACACATACGATCGTAACTAGAAGTTTATGTATCTTGATTATTTACTTAATTGGCATGACCGGTTAGACAACACTATAACAACCCTCCAAAATTATTTTCGACACCTCTAATATAAATAATATGTCCCTATATGTCTTAAAACATACCTCGTATGCGAAACCCGAGCTAAAAATACCATATATAATTTAAAATAAAATAAAAACAATAAAAACAAGTCTGTCGCGGGTCGCGACAGACTACTCCTGAACCTACGCGAGGCGCGACCGCCGACACACCAGGTGAAACCCTAGCATGCCACATGTCCCAATCCGTGTCAAGTCTACGAGTTCGAATCAGCACAGCTAGAGCCTAGATCCCCTATGTCGCGGGCCGCGTAAGACCACCCCTAGGTCTTCGCGGGGCGCGAGAGACTGGCAGATCACAACTATAAATAGAAGCCTTCAACAGTTCATTTTCTTCGTTCAATTTTTCAATGTCTCTCTCTATTTCTATATAGTAGAAGCTATACTCGGGCATAAAACCCCCTAAATAATGAAGTTCTACCTCATTGTAAGTATCATAACCCCCAGTTACGTATTAGATACGCTGCCCGATTGATATAGGATTCCGTAACGGCTGTCGTGGTTCTGCCCGATGTAGTCGTTGGAATGTCGTCTCCGGGAGGATATTACTAATGTAAATATTGGGTTATTATACTAACGCGTGTGCATTTGTGCAATTAATAGATAATCACCAGGAAATCCTTAAGGAAAACCCTAAGACAGCAATGTGAGTAATCTCCTTTTTGTAAATTGTTTTTACAAAACCTCAATCAATTTATAATATATTAAACAGTGATTGAGTATTTGTATTCTACAATTATCGTCGGTATATTGGGGTTTTGTATACAAAATTTGTTACTACATTGTGAGTAGTAACATGACCATAATTCGGGTTGACAGTACTGTGGGTGGTAATTAAAGTAGATGGAAACAAATGTAATTACGCGACCACCCTCAATGCTGTACAATGATAAAAGTTGTTTTGATTAAACTGGGATTCACTCACCAGTATTTTCCATTGACAAAATATTTTTAAACGTGTTTCAGGTAACAAAATGTGAAAGTCAAATAGAAGCCAGCTGGACAGCACTGAAGTCTTGGTAAAGTGGCTATAAAGTTACCTAAAAATAAATAGATGTTTTATTTAAATAAAATAGGGTTTATCCCTATAAAATGTGTGCACTTGAACTTGGGAATTTCCCATATGTTTAATATTATAAAAGTATGGTATTTACTCTGATAAAATATTTCCTAACTACGGTCCTGATGTAAATTCCATTGCCAAATTGATAAACACCGATACCACTGAAACTGGCCGCGGCCTCCCGTTCCCGGGTAGTTAGGGGACCGGGGTTGCAACAGAAGGTGGTATCAGAGCTAAGCCACTGATTCAGCCATAGAAGTGTTCTGCTGACACCAAGATATTATCCAATATATTAGGAAATTATTACGAAATTTTGTGCATATCTGTATATTATTGTTGTGTGTTATTTGACAATTTGTTAGTTTACAGTATGAGCGACCAAGGACCTTCAGACGCTTACCGTCAGTTGTCCAACTCACCTAGGGACGAAGGTACCTCTTCACAAGCATCCCTCTCAGGGTATTCGGCTAACAACGAAGATGGGATATTCGTGTTCGAAGCCCAATCTGAAGAGCCATTCCCTCCCAATAAGAGAGGATGGTTCAGTAGAGGAGCGCATGAACGTAGAAAAAGGATGAAAAAGTTACAACAGCAGCGAGCTTTAGCAGCCGTTAAAAGAGAAACAGATGCCCACACTCAGGATATGCTCAATAGGAGTCTAGCAAATTTTCATATCTTAGCAACTACAGCTGCAGACCCTAATCTAGAGCAACTTGTACACCCCAGTCGTTACCACTGTTTCCCACACAGCCAATGGAAATTGAAGCCAACCCAGAAAACCAAATCCCAATGCCTGACTTTGACCCAGCTGAGATACCTAGAATACCAGCACCCCATCCCTCAGACCTAGACTACGACCCGTGGTTTGATGACCATAGGGATTACCAGCAACGCTACCCAATACCAGAAGATGAACCCATGCCAAACCTAGCAGCCTACCCAGACTTGGACCCTCTAGATCCCTACTATGATAATAACCAATACATCAGGGAAATTCTAGAGAACCCTTATCCTTACCAAGAACCCATGCCCCAGTTCCCAAACCCAGTACCAGCCCCTGCACCACCAATGAGCGCTGAAAATGTGCAAGAGCTCTGAACCTTTGGTGAGGAGATTTTAGAAGGAAGTGAAAGGATGAGGCAGATAGGAGAACGACTCGTCTGGAAGTATGACGAGCGTAATATGGAGTTCTGGATGAACCCATACCAGTAATAGTAATAATAATAATAAGAAAATAATAATATATAATATGTGTGTATGTTTGAAAAAAAATTCGACAATAGCTACGGATGCCTAATAGTATTGTAATTTTATATTTCAGTTTCAGTTTTTATTAGACACATAATATAAAATAGAGTAAGTCGCAATGCTCGATGATTTTGATCAATATGCTTGTTACGTGATCGTTTGCATTAAATACTATTTTGTGATATTAATATGTGGTAAATGTTCAAAATTCAGATGGACAACGAAGTGAACCAGGAAAACCAGAATAACAATAATAATGGGAACCAAGTGGATAACAATGCCATCCAACACATAGTGGCACACGGAATTATAGACGCAATGCCATATATTATCCGAACGGTTAGGGAAGTTGATAATAAAAGTAAGCATGGAAGTAAACGACCTACTGAACCTGAACACAACGTAAACAATGGACCCATACTTCAAGTGCCCATTCCCAAAAGAAGAAGAACCGTGTCTTATGGTTGTTCTTATAAAGAATTCTGGTCTTGTAAACCAATGGAATTCTCGGGCAATGAAGGGACCATTGCAGCTCTACGCTGGATAGAAAAGACTGAGGCAGTCTTAAAAATAAGCAAGTGCGCGGAAGAAGATAAGATAATGTTTGCTTCCAACCTGTTTAAAAACTCAGCCTTAGAATGGTGGAATACTATCCTCCAGTCTAGGGGAAGTGACATGATTTACAATATGGAATGGGAGGAATTTAAAAACATTGTGGAAAGGAAATTCTGCCCTCCCAATGAAAAGGAACATATAGCAAACAAGTTCTTAAACCTTAGAATGACTGGAGTGGATAGTAAGGGTTATACTACTTTATTCTTCGAATATGCTAGAATAGTACCAACCCTTGCATCACCAGAACCTATATTAATCTCCCGCTACATCTAGGGATTAATCAGTGAAATTAGGCATGTAGTCAAGGAAGCTAGACCACAAACCATAGAAGAAGCTGTAGAACTAGCTAATACCTTGACTGATGAGTTAGTACGTACACAAGAAGAGGACCAGAGGAGGAATCTAGCTCAAAGGCTTACTCAAGAATTTTGTTATGGAAATTCCAACCGTGGGAAAAAACATAGGTTCTACCTCTACACCTTACTGCAAAGCATGTAAGAAGAAACATTCAGGATGTTATGGAAATTCCAACCGTGGGAAAAAACATAGGTTCTACCTCTACACCTTACCGCAAAGCATGTAAGAAGAAACATTCAGGAAGATGCTCCACTTACTGCAACTTCTGCAAGATACTGGGACATAAGGTAGAAGACTGTAGGAAGAAACCTAATAACGGAATGTGCTTCAACTGTGGAGAAAAGGGTCACATCAAGCCGAACTATCCGAAACTAACTCCAGCCATGAACAACAAGACTACTAAAATTGCTAGAGCATTTTTTCTGACTACAAAAGAAGCAAAAATGATCCCGGATGTGATCGCCTGTACGTTTTTAGTTAATGATGTTTTTGCTAAAGTATTATTTGACTCTGGTGTAAACCAAAGTTTTATTAATACTCCGTTTTGCAAACTTCTCAATCAACCATTAACTAAACTTCCACAAGAATGTCTAGTAGAGACAGCAAATGGGGGAACCATTAAGATTTCTGAAATCTTGCTGGAAGCAAAAATAGAATTTTTAAATCAAAAGTTTATTGCAAACATTTATCCAAGGAATTTGGCAGGATTTGATGTTGTTTTAGGAATGGATTGGCTAATAGCCAATAAAGCCAGTATTTTATGTGATCAAAAGTCCATCCAAGTAAATTCACCAAGGGATGAAAAGATCACGATTAAAGGAGATAAGCCGTCTAGATCCACAAAATTCATCTCTCTGATGAAAACAACCGGTTATGTAAGAAAAGGATCATTAGTGTATTTGATTTCTATAGTCACTAACACTAAAGGAAAAGAACTGAAGGATATTCCTGTAGTATCTCAATTTTCAGATGTGTTTCCAGAAGAATTACCCTGACTACCACCAGACAGAGAAGTTGAATTCAGAATTCATCTGCTACCAGGAACAACACCAATTGCCAAAGCACCCTACCGCTTGGCACCAGCAGAAATGCAAGAGTTAAAGAAACAGTTAGACGAACTGTTGGAGAAAGGATTTATACAGCCAAGCTCATCGCCTTGGGGAGCACCGATCTTATTTGTCAAAAAGAAAGACGGGTCGATGTGAATGTGCATTGATTATCGTGAATTGAATAAAGTCACGATTAAAAATCGGTATCCATTACCAAGAATCGATGATTTATTTGATCAATTGCAAGGAGCTCGATTTTTCTCTAAAATTGATTTACGCTCAGGATATCATCAATTAAAGGTACAGGAAGAGGACATTCCTAAGACCGCTTTCAGAACAATGTATGGCCATTATGAATTTACTGTCATGCCATTTGGTTTAACCAATGCCCTAGCTGCATTTATGGACATGATGAACCGAATATGTAAGCCATATTTGGATAAATTCATAATTGTCTTTATAGATGATATTCTCATGTACTCTAAGAATAAAGAGGAACATGTAACGCATCTGCATGCACTTCTAAGTTTATTGAGAAAAGAAAAGCTTTATGCAAAGTTTTCGAAATGCGAGTTTTGGCTATAACAAGTACAATTTCTTGGGCATTTAGTCAATTAAGAAGGAATTCATGTAGATCTCACAAAGATTGAGGCAATTACTAAATGGAAAACCCCTGAGTCACCAACCGAGGTCAGAAGTTTCTTAGGATTGGCCGGTTATTATAGAAGATTTATTCGAGATTTTTCTAGAATAGCCATTCCCTTAACTAAGCTAACCTGTAAATCTGTTAAATTTGAATGGGGATCAAAACAAGAAGAAGCCTTTAGAATTCTTAAACAAAGATTAACCAACGCACCCATACTCACATTACCGGAAGGAACAGAAGACTTTGTAGTCTATTGTGACGCTTCCAAATTAGGATATGGATGTGTGTTGATGCAACACCAAAAGGTTATAGCTTACGCCTCTAGACAACTTAAGAATCATGAAAAGAATTATTCGACCCATGATTTAGAATTAGGAGCTATAATTTTTGCCCTAAAAATTCTGAGACATTACCTTTACGGTAGTAAGTTTGCCATTTTTACAGATCATAAGAGTCTAATGTATGTTTTCGGGCAAAAAGAATTGAATATGAGACAGAGACGCTGGATGGAATTTCTTAGCGATTATGATTGTAATATTCAGTATCATGCAGGAAAGGCAAATGTAGTAGCAGATGCTTTAAGTCGAAAGTATAATGAAAAGCCAACAAGAGTACGTTCTCTTAAATTAAATCTACAAGTGGATTTAAATGAACAGATTAGAAAAGCACAGGAATCAGTAATCAAGAATGATACTGAAAATTTGAAAGGAATGATTAAGGAATTAGAACAAGGAACAGATGGAATTTGGAGATTCCATAAGAAAAGAATGTGGATACCCAAACTAGGAAACTTACACCACCGTATATTAGAAGAAGCCCATAAGTCTAAGTATACGATGCATCCTGAAAGTGATAAGATGTATCAGGATTTAAGGAAAAATTTCCGGTGGATAGGAATGAAAAAGGATATAGCAGCTTATGTTGCCAAGTGTCTAACTTGCTCACAGGTTAAAGCTGAACATCAGAAACCCTCAGAATTGCTACAACATTTAGAAATGTCAGTTTGGAAATGGAAATTGATAACAATGGATTTTGTTACCAAATTACCCAAGACAAGAAAAGGTAATGATACAATCTGGGTGGTTGTAGGCAGGCTAACTAAGTCAGCCCATTTCCTGCCAATAAAGGAAACTTTCAGTATGGAACAATTAGCTAAGTTATATGTAAATGAAATAGTTTCATTACATGGAATTCCTTTATCAATTGTGTCTGATAGGGATAGCCGTTTAACCTCTCATTTTTGGAAAAGTTTCCAAAAAGCCATGGAAACCAAGTTAAATCTAAGCACAGCTTATCATCCTCAAACGGACGGACAAAGCGAAAGGACAATTCAGACAATGGAGGATATGCTTAGAGCTTGTGTAATTGATTTCAGAGGTAATTGGGACGATCACTTACCATTAATAGAATTCTCTTACAATAACAGCTATTATACCAGTATCAATGCTGCACCATTCGAAGCACTCTATGGACGAAAGTGCTGAACCCCAGTTTGTTGGGCAGAAATTGGAGAAAAGCAATTATCTGGACCAGAAATAGTACAAGAAACAACCGACAAGATCATTCAAGTCAAGGAACGATTGAAAGCAACACGTGATCGACAGAAGAGTTATGCGGATAACAGATGAAAACCATTGGAATTTCAAGTAGGAAACAAGGTGTTATTGAAAGTCTCTCCTTGGAAAGGAGTGGTAAGATTCACAAAAAGAGGAAAGCTAAGCCCCAGGTATGTTGGATCTTTTGAGATTATTAGAAGAACAGGACCTGTAGCCTATCAGCTACAACTGCCAGAGGAAATGGCAGGAATACATGATGTATTTCATGTATGGAATCTCAAGAAATGCCTAGCCGATGAATCTCTAGTAGTGCCTTTTAAGGATACAGAGGTAAATGAAAAGCTAAAGTTTGTAGAGAGGCCTCTACAAATCAAAGACAGGAAAGTCAAGAATCTTAAACACAAGAGATTAGTTCTAGTCAGAGTAAAATTGGATTCCAAGAGAGGACCAGAATACACATGGGAGCTTGAATCAGAGATGCAAAGGAAATATCCACACTTATTCCAGTAGACCTCGAGGACGAGTTCTAAAACAAGGTGGGGAGGATATAACAACCCTCCAAAATTATTTTTGACACCTCTAATATAAATAAAATGTCCGTATATGTCTTAAAACATACCATGTATGCAAAACCTGAGCTAAAAATACCATATATAATTTAAAATAAAATAAAAACAATAAAAACAAGTCTGTCGCGGGCCACGACAGACTACTCCTGAACCTACGCGGGGCGCGACCGCCGACCCACCAGGTGAAACCCTAGCATGCCACGTGTCCCAATCCGTGTCAAGTCTACGAGTTCGAATCAGCGCAGCTAGAGCCTAGATCCCCTATGTCGCGGGCCGCGTAAGACCACCCCTAGGTCTTCGCGGGGGGCGAGAGATTGGCGGATCACAACTATAAATAGTGGCCTTCAGCAGTTCATTTTCGTCGTTCAATTTTTCATTCTCTCTCTCTATTTCTATATAGTAGAAGCTATACCCGGGCATAATACCCCCCTAAATAACGAAGTTCTGCCTCGTTGTAAGTATCATAAACCCCGGTTACATATTATATACGCTGCCCGATTGATCTAGGATTCCGTAACGGCTGTCGTGGTTCTGCCCGACATAGTCGTTGGAATGCCATCTCGGGGAGGGTATTACTAATGTAAATATTGGGTTATTATACTAACGCGTGTGCATTTGTGTAATTAATAGATAATCACCAGGAAATCCTTAAGGAAAACCCTAAGACAGCAATGTGAGTAATCTCCTTTTTGTAAATTGTTTTTACATACCTCAATTAATTTATAATATATTAAACAGTGGTTGAG
This sequence comes from Helianthus tuberosus, assembly GCA_030545235.1. Classification (NCBI taxonomy): domain Eukaryota; kingdom Viridiplantae; phylum Streptophyta; class Magnoliopsida; order Asterales; family Asteraceae; genus Helianthus; species Helianthus tuberosus. The sequence continues at coordinate 163,954,597 of CM060450.1, forward strand.
TATTTGTATTCTACAATTATCGTCGGTATGTTGGGGTTTTGTATACCAAATTTGTTACTACATTGTGAGTAGTAACATGACCACAAGTCGGGTTAACAGTACCTTTGGTGGTAATTAAAGTAGATGGAAACAAATGTAATTGCGCGACCGCCCTCAATGCTGTACAATGATAGAACTTGTTTTGATTAAACCGGGATTCACTCACCAGTATTTTCCACTGACAAAATGTTTTTAAACGTGTTTCAGGTAACAAAATGTGAAAGCCAAATAGAAGCTAGCTGGACAGCACTGAAGGCTTGGAAAAGTGGCTATAAAGTTACCTAAAAATAAAGAGAAGTTTTATTTAAATAAATAGGGTTTATCCCTATAAAATGTGTGCACTTGAACTTGGGAATTTCCCATATGTTTAATATTATAAAAGTGTGGTATTTACTCTGATAAAATATTTCCTAACTACGGTCCTGATGTAAATTCCGCTGCCAAATTGATAAACACCGATACCACTAAAACTGGCCGCGGCTGCCCGTTCCCGGGTAGTTAGGGGACGGGGGTTGCGACAAACACCGAGTCAATGATGATGTGAAACATAATGAAGAAGTAGAAGATTCTTCAAGCTGATAATTAGCATGTAATGTTTGCTTTTAAGGGAAATGTTATATTTTCCAAATAAAGGAGGGTAAGTATCCCGAAATATTATGGAAATGATTAAAGGATATAAATATCCATCATGATACCATTTAGTTTCTTAAATCAATGCATCGTTGAAGGGGTATGGTCCAAAATCTCGCACCAGGCCTGGGCGCGAGTGACCATCACCCGGCTCATTACCCCTACCGACAAGGATTCACCTGCGTTCGTGCGGGCACGTGCGAATCCGGTTTGTTTTCCCACTTAGGAAAAGATGAGAAGACTCCCCTTGTGTATGAAAACCGTTGTTTTCGTCACCACGAGGGATGCGGTAATCACTGCGGTTACCTCACATAGCGATGCGGTCCAGAACCGCATCCTATTATCGATAAAAGTGGAACTGACACTTTGACTTCAGTGACCAAACCAGCAAGAGGTCTGTCTGGGCACTGACAGCGGTCAGCTGCCCAGCCCACATGCATGAAAAGCTGGCAGACGGACTGACAGCCGCAGCAGGACGTGGCATCACCTCAGTATGCGTCCAGCGCTTCCGTGACCTTCACTCTTGACACACCTACAAAAATGCTACATGTTGTCAGTCTAGCCTCTTGGCTCTCCTCCTTTGCTCTTTGGCTATAAATACCCATCCCGAACCAGATTTGAGGTAACGCTAATCTGCTCTCTCACACATACTACTTAAACACACACTTTGCTCTTAAGCAAATACTGATTCTCACGCTGGAGAGTGGTAACAAGGAGCAACCCCCACCCCATCCTCCTTGTTACGAGTCATGGTGTGTTTCCTTGTGTAGGAGACAGGTTAGAGGACGACCCGATCATTGATCGAGGAAAGAAGGGATTAACCCTACTCGACGAGACTAGTGAATTAAGCCTCTGGTTAACCACTGTTTCATCAATCGTTTAAATGGTTATCAAGTTCACAACTTGAAGTTGCGTAATTTATGGCTTAACTAATAAGATAGTAAGCATATTATTCCAGAATGATATATTTATTTTGGTAATAATGGTGAATTCAATTCCCAAGTTATTAATGATTATTGGAATAAATGTTAAACTTCAGATAGCTTATGTTTATACAAGAATTGCTTTGTTGAGGCGATCACTAAACGCTCACAATTGATTGCAAAGCCAATGATCATAAAAGAAACAATTCATATTTGTATTTGGGTACATGTGATTACATGTACCACATTAATTCACATCAAGTCAATATGTCATCATACTTCCCCTATTATAGTTGGTTTTTGGTCAGGAACCAAATACGTCCCTTCTAAGATTTTGGTTGTGCGGTATATATAATATTGATCCACCACTAGCACAATGCTATGACCTCTAAAAGGGTTGAGTGTATATGTTGGGTAAATAATAATTGTCTACGATTAAATACTTAAAGCCATTGGTGAGAGATTTGCTTACGGCTCATTTTTTTTACTTTAGTGAATGAATGTTCCCAACATTAGGGAGAGATAACAAGCAGTTGGAAAGTAAAAATTGGAATGAATTATCATGTCATCTTGATCCTCATACTATAAACGGTGAACCGGAAGTTCAAAGGATAATTCATTTACCAATATTAAAGAACAAATTACTAGACAAGTTCACTGACCTAAATAGAGTGATTAAGTAAGTCACATAATCAACTGTTTATGCTCCAGTAATATTTGTGTCCCAAGAGGACAACCACATATTTTGTAATGAGTCTATTGCATGCCTAAAGCGTGGTAGACTAGTTGATTCTAGTAATAAAATTTCTCGAAATTTGGAGCAAGTAATTAAGATGGTCAAGTCGAGGTTATAGTAATAAGATCTCCTGAAGAGACATTCGACATAATGGTTCAAGAAGAACCTTAGGTACCTGAAAATAAAGAGATCTCGATAAGTTGTATCATGTCTAAGATATGTATGGAATCGAAATAAAAATCGACGTCGTTATACTTTTGTATATAAAATGTTGCTTGAAATAATAAAATGATAAGGATCAAAATTTAAGATCTGCCTATGAGAAATGATTGGCTAAAAGTGAAAAGAAGCGAATAAGGCAGAGTTGAATTCTATAATTAAATGGAAAGTTTTCGGACCAGCAGTCCATACAACTGAAGTTGTAAAATATTTTGGATAAAAATGAGTCTTTTATGTGTATTATGTGAAAAATCAAATTGAGTGATATAAGAAAAAATTGGTGGCACAAGAATTTTCACAAAGACCTATGATTGATTATGAGGAGACGTATTCTCCAGTGGTGGATGCATTGACTTTCCAGTATCTTGTTAGTCTGGTAATATAAAGAGAGAATTGATATGCGTCTTATTAATGTTATGTATCACTTGATACTGAAAGTTTACATGAAAGTCTCGAATGATTATAAATTATGTAAGTCATGTAAAGTAAGTTCTCGAGAATAATGTGATCATTGTATACATATTCGAATTTGAATATGTTATGATTTTTTACATGTTGGATATAATTGGACCTACTGATGAGTTTCTAAAGCAATTGAGAGCTTAAAAGGTTAATTGAAACATCTTAATGATGTAATACTTGTGCACCAAGAGACATACATAGAAAATTTGTACTCGGTGATTGTGATATCTCAATAAATAGTGTACACGCATGGTACAATATGGATTTTGGAGATAAAAGAAAGTGTTCATGACATTTTTGCATATGATATAGATATCTATGTGTTAAATGGGTAAATTTATGTAGCAAAACTTCTAAAGAGTGAAAGCACATGCAAATTTGGATAAGATGGAAAGAATTCTCTCATGGATTGATAATGCTAGAAGCATTAATGATGTCAAAACCTCAAGAACGTATTATATGAAGTTGACAAAATACGTATGGACTAAATAGTCGAGACGAATGTTGTACAACTCGAGATATTCGGATAAAGAGGGATATAAGTTTGATTAAATTAGCCATGTGCTATCAACATTCTACTTTTAAAAGTTCACTATAATCGCAATTTACAGTAATGATGTCTAAGCATAATCGAGAGAAATTATCGAGCTTTTAGAGGGAGAATTTTTGAATGACCTTGGCACGGTCTAATTATTACTCGAACTGCAGTTCTAGTATATATGTAATTATATTTTACCAATCCCTCAAGTGCATCTAGAAGATGATGTTTGGAGATTTTAGTATGAACATGGTTGAACCTTAAAGTATGTTAAAGGTTGTTAAGTCATTTGTAATAAGAAATGCCTATTATTATCTCCTACCAAAGTAGAGATTCTCATTCTAGATGTATCATTGTTAAATGCATAAGTGCACTAATATGTTTTGCTAGCTATGTATGGTTATAATATCTTTCACTTGAGCTTATTGTCTTGATATAACCTTTGTCAAGTGAAGAGGCATTGGAATGAGTTCAAAAACATATTTCAGGTATAAACGATATTTGATTATATTTTACTAACCCCTCAAAACAAGTTTGGTTAGTCTTGTAGATGCAGGAATGTAACAAAACATAGTCATGGACATATGATATTTTTTTTTGGGAAGGAGGCACCTAAAGTCTTGTTAGAAAATTATACAACATTGCTCAACATAAAGGATTGCACAATAAGGGATCAAGCGACAAATCATTGGCTACAAAAGCTTTGTTCGGCTTTTAAGGAAGATGGACACACGTCACTTAAAGGATACATGTTAAAATGAGGGGGAAACTTACTCAAGTTGCACTCTTTTTCCCTTGACTAAGTTTTGTCCCATTGAGTTTTCTTAGTAAGGTTTTTAATGAGGCAACATACCTGATACAGAAGTATTAGGGGGAGACAATACGCGCTGCACTTTTTTTTTCCCATAGCTGAGGTTTTGTCCCAATGGGTTTTCCTGGTAAGGTTTTTAACGAGACAGCATTTCCAAGCGTATAAAGTTGATAACCAATGAGGACTATTATAAACATATATTATTATTAATTATAAACATATATTATTATTATTATTATTATTATTATTATTATTATTATTATTATTATTATTATTATGGTTATCAACAACAAAAATAGATTAGCTTGCTCTTCAAGTTTTGTACTCTTATACATATATACCTATTGTATCTCATTGTAAACCTATCTCAATCAATGAAATATCAAATCTTTTCTCCTTATATTATTCTTTTCTTTCTCTTTTATTGGTTGCTATTAGACTAGTTTCACAACAGTTTTAAAACATTATAATATGTGAATAATAGTAATCCATTAGTTTGGAATCAATAAAATTGGTTGTTTCTTTATCAAATTCGAACTACTTGACTGCTTCTTTACCCAGTACATTTTTTCTAACTATGAATACACAAATACAAGTAACAATTATCTTTGAAACAATACAAGCATCGATGAGTACAAATACAACAAAATTAATAATATACCCATATGCTTTGCGAATCGTCATCATATTTTTTTTTGAACGGCCGACAGAAAATTTTTATTCATTCAACTAGCAAGCTGCTAGACACCAAATATACAAAGTCATATTACACCAATTATGGCCGAAGCCAATCCAACACTAATTAAACGCCGAAAATCTACACCAAACTTCCCATGATAGACTCGTCTCCCTGGACCTATTTTTAAATTTATTCGTTATACAAAGTCATATTACACCAATCATGATCCAACACTAATATGAATCGTCATCATATTGTTTGAAGGTTTTGACTACATTTGCTTCATTAAATTTATTCGTTATAGATAATAGTATAGAACATTAATAAAGTGGTTTGCTTCACATACCTTCAAATCTATAATCGCACACCTGCGAAATCTGGATTCGCAATTTGGATGAAATTTGGTGTTCCCATTTTCGGGTTCGGTCTTTGAATGGGGACATAAATACCCGCCAATGAAGGGAACCGATACCTTATTTAAAGTAAGGGCCGGTCTTCGGTTATGTTTATTAATCAGGGTGGAGGGAGTGGTTTCGGTGAAGGATTCGGGGAGGGTGTTTACCGATCGGGAAGGCGGTGACCAATCTTCGGTGAATGGTGAGGGACAAAAACGGTGAGTAGTCACCGAGTGGGGAAAAGGAGAGAGGTGGGAGGGAGAGGGGGTTAATGGTGGTTCCCGACCCCTTCCAACCAATCATAAATTTTTTTTTTTTTTTTTTTTTAAGAAATTGTTTACCACTCTCCATGTGTTTGAGCATTGCTAGTGATTGAGTGCAAAATGGAGAGTGGAGTGGGGAGTTGACATGGCATAACGTTATTGGTTAGAAAATAAGTTTACCGCTCCCCAAATAGGGAGCACTCCTTCCACCCTTATTACAATGTACGGTTATTGAGCTGGGTCGGGTTGGGTTGGTTAGTGGCCTATGCTCACCTCTAACTCAAAGTTGAGGGAATTGTGATCAAAGAAGAATAACAGAATAGAATTAGTAAAACCCTAAAAGTTTGGGTGCCATTTAATATGAAGCTCAAAGCTTCAACATTTTTTAACAGTCAAGTCACGCTCTATATGATGAGTTTAGTTTTCTTAACAACGCTCTTAAATCATTTTGGTTAAGGAAAATGAAATGACATTTAATTTTTATTTTTTTCCATATACCCGGTTTGGTTTATGAAACTATCAAAATTTTGATAAATGACAAAAATCACCTTTTTGTTGTATTTTTTAATTTACCTGTTATATAATATACTAAAAATGGATAATAAATACATATAAAATAGCTTTCATACAATTAATGGCTGTTTAACAACATCTGAATGGTTAAGTGCTGAACCAGTAAGAGGTCTGAACTATTATGTGTTGAACTAGTGAGAGGTCTGAACCATTAAGAGTCTGTATAATGCTTAACCGTTCAGAGGCAAATGTCTGACCAATTCAGATGATAGGTCTTAACCATTCAGACTCTGTATAATGCTTAACCATTTAGAGGCAAATATACGAACCGTTCAGACATATGCTCGTGAAACAAACAGTCTGAACCATTAAGTGCTGAACCAGTAAGATGTCTGAACCATTAAGAGTCTCATTAAGAAGTAAACAAACAACCCTTACTTATTCACGAATAAAAGTCTAGAAATAAGATTATAATGGTTAATCATCTGTCCACGTATCCTATAAATTATACAATACTAAGGGGCTGTTTGGCTAAGCTTTTCAAAATGACTTATTTGCTTTCTGAAAAGCAAATAAGCAAATAAGTCATTTTGAAAAGCTCCATTTTAAAGCTTTTCAAAACAGCTTATTGACTTATTTGCTTTTCAGAAAAGCAAATAAGTCATTTTGAAAAGCTTAGCCAAACAGCCCCTAATAATCTAAAAATATATTCTACCGACATAAACTTATTGAAATTAAATGGGTTCAAACATATGGTCCTAATCATGAACTTGTACCAACAAAAATTGAAATTGTTCGAATACATGTATATTAAATATTCAAACATACGACTAGTAATTGTTCAAACAAAACAGATTCTCATGTTGAATTCATAGTGACGTGAAAAAACCTCACCGGCCTAATCCTTCGTTTGTTTTTGTCATTTTAATTGCTTCAATTTTTTATTTTATTTTTAAACATGTAAAAGCCCAATTTTAAGAATAAGATGGATTTAAACGGTAAATGTGTCATGGGCTTAACTGTAAGATATGAAATGAAATCCGAAGTGTGGTAAATTTTATTGCAAAGCCCATGAAATGCAAAGTGGTAATTTTTAATAATGAAAATTCAAAAGGGGGTGGCGGCGCAACTTGTTGCCCGACTACCTGCCATTGCTTTGTAATTGTCTTTTTCTCATGTGGAATGTTATGATCTTTATACGATTAAAAATATGGAGTGAGGGGCAGGATCAACCTCCTCATTCTCACCTTACACTCCATTCTAGAGGAAGAAACTAGAGAGAAACCGCGAAATGAACCGTAGATCTCACAGGTATGTGTTTCACCTAGTGGATTCAAGTGATCGAGCCAGCGAGGTTCTCCATCTAGTATGGAAGGCAGCTTGTTCTTCGCATCCTCTCAACTAGCTTAATCCGAAGCTTTCAAGTCGATTTTAGGGTTTTTTCGCTTAAAGATGTGAGAATCGCGTCAAACGTTACATGTTTTTTTATCTTTCAAGTTTGTAATTATGTTATAGAATAATTCTAATGCATTTCCAATGAAAAGTTCGGATTTTGATGTCAAACAAAGCCGGATTTGATCACAACCACCATTGTTGCATCTCTAGTGTTTTCACGTACATTTCTTTAAACCCCTCAACGCAATGATTTGCTCAACAAAATGTTATGATCAACGAAATCTAGTATTGCGAAACATATATGCCTAACAAACAGTCTTGATCAGTGAAATGAAGTATATGATGTGGGACGAAATGGTGACCAAGAGATAAGTTGATATGGCTTATCTTAATCTTTGACAAGTTAGCGAAAGTCTTGGTTTAGATTTTATGTTGCTAGCAACGAGAAGCTAACTCCCAAGTGAGTTTTAGATACCCTCTTACTGTTTTGGGTTGATATACATTCTACCTTATATGTCCATACCCTCTAAGGTGACTATTAGTTATTACATGTTTTTTTATTGATGGTATACAATTAATTTTATTTAGCTGGAGTTAAATATTAAGTTATTATTGATTGATAGTAAATGATTGATGCTAGCATCTGTTGCTAGTGATATTAATGGAATATGTCAGCGCGATGGTTCAGCAGGCATTGCTGGAGTCTTATGTCGCCCGCTTGGCTATGTGACAAGCAATTGATGTTCACACCTATATGTTTAAATTGATGATTGATACCTAGTATAGTTTAATACAACTTTTTATACGTTTTATTCAACATGATGTCTTGATGTTTTTATCAAAACTAGAACTTATTCAATCTAACTGACTGTTTTTAGCATGCATTTTCGATAAATTAGGTATTGATGTTGACTGATAGGAGACTCCAGACATGGAATTGAAGGCTACATTACTCAAACAATTGGCATCATGTTGACCTTAGTTTATTTGATGAGACCTTAACAATTATGTTTTAAACTTAAGGACTTGATGTGCTGAATTTTGATTTTTTTTACTGCTGCAGCGCTATGATATTTATCAGTTTAAGAACTATGCTTTGATGATTAAGCCCAACTTTGAGGTAACTGGATTTGGGGCCTTACAAGTTGGTATTAGGCCATAGTTTGAGAGGTTCGGCCATTCTCTAAAGCCTTAACCTAAACTAAGAATGGGGCACAATAAAGGTGCTAAAAGGGGGTAGCTCGAAGCCGTGGATATAAGTTTGATGTAGAATGTAGGATTCCTTAGCATCTATGACAGGGAACTTGAATATCGAGGTTGTTCATGGAAGGGAATGCTTAGAACCCGAAAAGTAATGTAAAATGTTAATGACAACTAACCACTATCACCAACTAATTGCCTTATTTGTAGTGTTCTGAATAATTACCTGACATGCGAAGGTTCATGCGGAGGAAGACTGTCACACCCCAACCGATGGCGGAAACATCGGGACGGGACAAACAAGTCGCTCAAAGCATCATAACGCTACTTGTTTCAATATAAATTAATCAAATTTCATAACGATGACTAAATTGTCATACAACCCAAAATATTGTGAAATTGTTTCAAACATCACAGAATTCAAACATGATTCAAAATATTGTTTTTCTAAGGTGTGTATCTAAAGGCACCCTAGCTTAATTCTTGATTCACCGCGACTATCAACCTGCAACATGTATTAAAATAATGTCAACAAAAATGTTGGCGAGTATACAAGTTTAAGGCATAGTATACATGGTTTAAAATGTGTAACTGCTCATATCCAACATGAAAAGCATATAACAAATTTCAACATTCTAAGTTAAAATGATCAGTATGTTAACCCAAGTTTCCAACGCGTTAACTGTGCCTTTCCTACTTCGTCGCCACGAAGAGGAGGTAAAAGAATCAAACTTAACAATACCCCAAGTCTCAAGGGCGGTGCGTTACCCCTATATCGCTATAATTTCCAAGGTAGGCTAAACACAAGATTCAACGTTCACGTAGCAAATAAGTCTTACAAGTATCACAAGTATCATGTTTTCATGTTAATAGTGGATAGAGTATGATTTTAAACAAGTTTCAAGTGTCGTGTGTTTCATATAGAATACATGTTGTATCCCAAAGTGTTTAAACAAAAGGCGATTGAGTATACTCACAGTGGGTGCTTAGATCTTAAACATAGTTTGATTGGATCAAAGGGAGCACTGGATCAGCTGCGTGCGGGGAACATAGCATAAGTCCTCTAAGTGCTGACCCGGTCGGGGACAGAGTGTCAAACACAATAAGTGTTTAACAGGTGATCCGAACGGATGGTCATCCGGACGGACTGTAACGCCCAACATTTAGATGCTTTTGTTATCTTAGCAAGTCTTATCGTACTTCCTATCCGGTGATACGTGTACGATCAAGACAATCGATCATAATGAAAATGAGACTGCTTGAAACTTTAATTATGTTAAACTATGTGAAACTTTTACTCTATGTGATGCTTCCTATATGTGAACGATATGTTTAAGCAGATTCTTGATTCTTGTGATACTTATATATGTGTGAGCGATGTAGATTCTTGACTCTTTATTTTGATACTAAATGAACGCGAAACTAATTTAGCACGAACTCGAAACACGAATTTACTCATAACTATCATGAGTAAATCCGTGTTTCGAGTTCGTGCTAAATTAGTTTCGCGTTCATTTAGTATCAAAATAAAGAGTCAAGAATCTACATCGTTCACACATATATAAGTATCACAAGAATCAAGAATCTGATTAAACATATCGTTCACATATAGGAAGCATCACATAGAGTAAAAGTTTCACATAGTTTAACATAATTAAAGTTTCACGCAGTCTCATTTTCATTATGATCGATTGTCTCGATCGTACACGTATAACCGGATAGGAAGTACGATAAGACTTGCTAAGATAACAAAAGCATCTAAACATTGGGCGTTACAGTCTCCCCTCCTTTAGGAGATTTCATCCCCGAAATCTGAGAGGAAGACTGAACAAAGAGTTGTGGGTACTTGGCTTTCATTTCATTCTTGAGTTCCCAAGTGAATTCGGCGCCACGCTTTCCTTCCCATCGAACCTTTACTATGGAAATTTTACTGCACCTTAACCGCTTGGTACCTCGGTCCATGATTTCGACCGGTTTCTCCATAAAATGAAGAGTCTTGTTTATTTGCAAGTCTTCGATGGGAACTTTGTCACACCCCAACCGATGGCGGAATCATCGGGGCGCGGCACTAGGCGAATCAGATTGCTCAAGAGAATCCATAACAACTAATAGCGACAATATTTATTACATTTGTTATCCCATACTAACAAACAATACAATCACATAAGTTATCACAGATTTTCTGTTCCCTCGAACAATACAAATCCGACAACCTAGCTTTTAGGTGACTTTCTAGACTTCCTAGCTTGATTTGATGTAGACTGTGATCTAAACCTGCAACATACGTTAAAAAAACATCAATACAAAAGTATTGGCGAGTATACAAGTTTTGATAGTAGCGGAAATAGATAAAAAGTGCTGCGAATTACCACATACATAAACGAGATACACAAAACATACATACAAGACAAATACTACCAGCTAAGTCACTCGAGCTGCGATTGCGATTGCTATTCATCCTAACTAGACCCCGTCGGGTGCTATAGTACTATAGTAGTTAAGGCGGGACCTCGCGAGTAAAAGTCCTAGCACATATGTAACTAGCATCACGTGTAAATATGTAATTCAGTCATTCGCAGGTGATAAATAGTTTAAGCATTTGATTAGATTGATTTGATAAGACGTATGTTACACCCAAAATGCGATAAAAAGGGTTCGAGTATACTCACAGCGATGGAGGTTAATGGATTGAAGGGTGCGCGTCTGAGATTAGCCTGATTACATAACGATGTCATAAGCGTTGAACAGTGCGTTAAACGGTGGCGAGTGAACCAAGTGTCGAATGGTAATCCAATCGGATGGCAATCCGATCGGATGGTCACTCGATCAGATGTCAATCCATTCGGATGGTCATCCGATCGGATGGCCATTCGGTCGGATTGACATTCATTTGGTAAGGATGTGTTTGTGTATGATGGCTTTGAAGTTTTCGTTGTAGCATTTTGAAAATAGAGAAGTATCTCTACCCTTCAGGTCGATCGATCGAACGGTCATTCGATCAGATAGCGATTTGATTGGAAAGACACTCAATGAGAACAAGTTCACAACAGGATGGTCACTCGATCGGATAGCAATCCGATCCGATGACAATCCGTTAGAACTGTCTTATGTATTGAATATGTTGAAAATTGCTTAAGTGTTGAACCTTAAGTGCAATCCGATCGGATTGCGGTTCGATCGGACGGTAATCCGATCGGACGGCAATCCGATCGGACGGCAATCCGTCCCCACGAATCCAATCGTTTTGAACTTGATTACTTTGAAATTTTGCGGTTTGTTCGAGACGATTTTGACAACGCACTAAACAACAGAACCTCGTCAAGTCCCAAGTCGTCCGATTGAACAGGAATCACCCAAATCCGATCAGTTTACTGGTTCGTGACGGTTGTTCTTGTTGAGCCCGAAATCGGTTGTCTCTTTGATAGTAACCAGATCTTGAACTAACTCATCACTATGAAAGAGTGGAAGATCAGAACGAGTTCTGATTCTATCAGTTTTGAGTGTATTGAGTGTAAAAGAGTTGAAAGAAAGTTGGAAAATCATCTTTCAATCCTTTTATCTTTAAAAATGTTTAGATCTATGCGAAATCATAGTGAAATCATGTGTAAATTCTTCAGATCTGGGTTGTTCTTGGTGGAATGAAGCCAAACCTTGAAGTTCATAAGAACTTCATGATGACGTCATCCTAAAACACCTCAAATCCGTTGATTTCACGGTAAAAAGTTAAGATTCAAAGGTGAAAATGATGAAGAAGTGTGTGTAGATCATAGAAGTACAAGATTTGGTGTAGAAACTTACAAGAATCGCGAGGAATCAAGCGAAATAGGGTCTGGAGCGTGCTGGTCGAACGGGAGCTGTCACATCAGTGATAATGATGTGACAGTGGGTATTTATAGGCAAGAGAGGTGGGAAGGCGGTGTAGTGACGGATCGGATGGCAACCCGATCGAGTGATAGTTCAATCGGATGGCAATCCGATCGAGTGACAGTTCGATGGAATGGCAATCCGATCGAGTGACAGTTCGATCAGATGACAATCCGATCGGATGACCCCGATCGAGTGACAGTTCGATGGGATGGCAATCCGATCGAGTGACAGTTCGATCAGATGACAATCCGATCGGATGGTCATCCGATCGGATGGCCATCTGATTGGATGGCCATTCGATCGAATGGTCATTCGATCGAAGGGCTCTGGCGAGTTTGGTTTCGACGTTTCGTTTCGCTCGTTGAGCATTGCGATAGTTGGGTTACACATTTTCATACACATCTTCATATATTTATTATAAATAGTCATAAAGGGTCGTATAAATATTCATATTTCCAAGTTTGCGTTGCGATAATCGAGTTTTGTTTCAAATATGGGTTGTGTTGCGACGCATCACGGCTATCGAGGAGGGTAGAATAGGTCCTCACTCAACGTCATCGTGAGCGTTAGTGTGTGTGATGCGATGTGTTACAGCGATAAAATATGCGAGATATGCGAAAATATTGTGATACAGTGATATAAGCGATATAGTTACATTATGATCTGAATCTCTGGTGGTAGGCGTAACGAGTATAGCGAGTAGTAACAACGCACAAGCGTGCGGGTTGTTACAGTCTCCCTTGCTTTAGGAAATTTCGTCCCGAAATTAATCCACAAGAAGGGTTGCGAGGATTGATGCGAGTGAGAGTAGCGATAAAAGCGATGAGATAGCGAGCGATCAATTGAGAGTTGACAAGTGAGAGCGCATTGCGAAGACTAAGCGAGAGCGACGAGTAAGGCGATTCGTATAACCAAAGACAATAACACACAAGAAGGCGATTCCAAAATGTTCTGGATTCTCGAAAAGTTGATTAATTTGGAAGGTTTAGAGAAAATTTGTTTATGAAAATTCTTCCCACAGTGCGGTGTTAAACTGTGTCGATGTTCACACCAGCGCCATGAGAGAAGTTTTATTAGGTTACTAAAAGATTTTGAAATTTCCTCTTCACACGGCTTTAACTTGAGTCGATTGTTACGCCAGTGTTATAAGAAAATCTCATTTTGTACAAAGGTTCAGATTAAATTTAGAAAAAGTTTTTGTAAGAAAAGGCTTTGTTTACACAAAGGTTTTATTAATGTCAAAAAGTTTAGATTTTAAAGTCGGTCCCGCATGGCACTTTCCCACGAAAGTTCGATAATATGGCTAAAACACTTATATATAGGAAGTACCAGCGGCGTATCCACCATGTTTTAGCCATATGGCTTCCGTCCCGTGAGGCAGTGTCATGTGTGTCGACATAGTACAGATAGATTTCGATAACTCAGTCCAAGCGAGAATGGTTAGACCAAGTTTAAGAGAAGGATTGAGCAAACTGAGCGATGAAGTCGTTTTCAAACTCAGTTTAGCGACACGAGCGAGTGCGATAAGCGATAACTGATAACACAAACACAAACATAGTAAGGGAAGACGGCGACGATAAGCGAAAAGCGATAAGCGACGGGGGATAGCGACAACCATCGAGCGATAAGAGACGATCGATGCGTTGCTAGCGATGAGAACATGCAATTTGATTAGATTAAACAACACCACAAATTTTAACTAACATTAAGCCCCACATGGCCTTTTTCCACGAAGGTCCGCTGATATGGCTAAAACACTTATATATAGGAAGTACCAGCGGCGTATCCACTATGTTTTAACCCTATCAGTTTCGTCTTGTGAAGCGAGGTCATGTGTGTTAACATAACACAGATAACGCGGATAACGGTAAGCGATAGCGATAGTCATTTAAGCGATACACGATGAGCGATAGAGCAATACACAAAGCGATAGAGCGATAGAGCGATACACACGATAAGCGATAGCGCGATACACATAATAAGCGACTAAGATTGCGAAACACACAATAAGCGATTGAGATTGCGAGATAGATTCCAGCGATAATGCGATTGCGAGCTTATTGACTTACGAAAAGTCTAGCGATGACACGCTTTGAGTTGCGATTGAGATTGTTACGCCTTGCGATGTAGTGTAGTGTGTCGAAAATAGATTCAATAGTATACTTGGTCTAATAACGTTCAACGTGCATGGCACTTTCTTCACAGAACATTGGTTGGCATGGCTAAGCACTTATATATAGGAAGTACCAGCGGCGTATCCACCATGCTTCAACCACACGCCTCTGTCCCGTGAGTAGATGTCACACTGTGTCGACATGGTCAAGACGCTTATATATAGGAAGTACCAGCGGTGTATCCACCACGCTTGACCATGCTTTTAACGTTACGACATCATTGAAACTCATTACGATCCCCGTGCACTGATCATAGTAACCCCGTGTGCACCCGTGATTAATTTGATCCTTGCACGTTTATCGTACCTTATTCCAAGAACACATAGTAGGGGCAAACATATAGTATAGTACATAGTGCTAGCATACCGTTCGTGCGCGAGTGCGAGAGAATGAGAGATAAATAGAATCCACGTTGCGTCGAGAAATAGAACAAGTTCAACACATAAAAGAAATTAACGGCAAAAATCGTATCATTACAACAACATTGAAGGCATAATTAATGTTGTTGTGGAGGACTTCTGCAGAGACTTCGATTGTTGCTAAAATCCCTCAAGGTTGCGGCCCCGTACGGCAGTGCTGGGTAAGATGACCATACCAGTTGCAATTTGTGCAATAGCGACAGTTAGCTTCCGGTGGGTGATGATACGTACACGTGAGACACAGGGGATGAGTTCCGTTGTAGGCGCGCTTCGAGTGAACTGGAACTACTTGAAGAGCTTCTGGCTGCGATAGTCCAGTTGTTGAAGAGTTTGGGCTCGAGGTCTTTCATTTGCGGCTGGGCTGGGCTTCTTGAGGTGGTGCGTTGTCATCGGAGGATTCGTCTGAGGACTCACTTGAATCGTCAGAAGGATTTTCTATAGATGAGTCGGAGGAATCGATGACGATTGCTTGATGAGCTTGTTTGACAGGCTTCTTGGAGAAGAATCCGTCCAAGACTCGTTTGTCGTTGATCTCTGCGGTCAAGCGGTAGGTTTCTTCGATGGTAGCAGGTCTTGCAGCTTCGACAAAATCGCCCACACACTCAGGCAAGCTGTGAATATACTTCGCGATGGCTTTTTCTAAAGTGTCAACTTGACTTGGGCAAATAATGCTCAGTTGTTTGAACCTTGTAGTGTAGCCAACATTTTCACCTTCGTTTTGCTCGATCTTCCAAAATTCGTCTTCTAGCTTCTAGACTTCGTGGGGAGGGCAGTACTCTTTCTTCATGAGCTCTTTCAGCTCATCCCAAGAGAGAGCATAAGCTGCAGAGATCCCACGTTTGTTACGTTCAGTTGTCCACCAGTCGAGTGCTCGCGATTGAAATACTCCGGTAGCGCAAGTAGTACGGAAACTATCAGGGCACCCACTCTGATGAAGGGTAACTTCGATAGAATCGAACCACTGAAGCAGCTGGGAGACACCTCCTTCACCCGTGAACTCCATCGGGTCACAGGCTCTGAAGTGTTTGTAGAGGAAAGCAAATTGTGGCGCTTCCGTCTTGGGGTCTTCCGAGGTTAGAGAGTTGCTGAGAGAGTGCACTTGAGAGACAATTTGAGGAATGACCTTGGCCACTTCCCTGGCCACTAGCGAGGCAATACTCTTGTCATCACTTCGTTTGGCTTTCTCCTAGTTGTTTGTCTCGAGGTAGAGTCGTTTGAAGACATCAAGACAGAGATAGATTGGGAGTGAGATTCGAGCATAATGATTTTTTTGACTTTTTCAATGCGATTGAGCAGTAGTATTCACATAGGAGCCACATAGGAGACTCGAGATTCCTAAGTTCTCACACAATGATTTGGTTGTATTTATATAGACAATGGTAGTTTATACTTATACACATGCATGGCGATGTAGAATACGCGAGGGCGCGTCAGGGTGAGGGAGCGAGAGCGAGAAATTAGGCGTTAGTTTCGTTGCGATCATTCTGTTTTCGTTTTAGATTGCGACGGCTGTGCGAGTTGTGCGTTTGTAAAAAAGGGAGCGAAAATCGATAAATCGATAAAGCATAAAGTTTTAAATTGCAAACACATAGGCATAAATAAGTTTGGTAACGCGTAAAATCGGCGAATCGTAAGCTAGAAAAATAGATAGAGTGCCTCGGGTGTTTAGGCGTCGACTACCCAAGGTAATCCGACTATACCCAACAAGTTCGTGCACGCGCATTGCCCTAGAAGACTTATGCTTCCACTGGGATACAGCTCATGGCATTCGTCCTCCTAGTCATCGCGTGGCTCGAGTCATTGTTATAGTCGGGTCCTCGGTGAGAGCTTTTGAAAACCATTTTATAGAGTGGAACGGTTTATTAAGATACGGGTTTCACCCCTGACTTAACAACTTCGTTCCTTGTTGTACTCTTCGAATAAATTCAGAAGTTCCATTAGATTTCGAAATGGAGATTTTCGTCGAGATATGGATGTCACTCCTAACTCAACGAAAGGTTCTCGTGCTAGAATAATAATGCGCTGAGTGAGCAATCTTATCGAGAGTTCTTGGTTTTCACACCTGATCTCGACTGGATCACTCGGTTGTGTTATGCGAGTATTTTTGAAAACGTGTGTATTGTTCCAGCCATAGGAAAGGCTATTCGTGCGAAGCTGTAGTATGCGGTGTTCACACGAAGTTGTAATTTTAGCGGATTCAATCGAGGGTAACAAAAGTAGACTTGTACTAGCCCCTACTGGGTTCGCCCGAAGTCTGGTCTGTTGGTACTTAGACTATAGACTAGGTCAATTCTCAGACGTCGACCCGGACTAGGTCGAGTCACAAAATTTTACCTAATTCCCGATAGTTATGGCTCTGATACCAATCTGTCACACCCCAACCGATGGCGGAATCATTGGGGCACGGAACTAGGCGAATCAGATTGCTCAAGAGAATCCATAACAACTAATAGTGATAATATTTATTACATTTGTTATCCCATACTAACAAACAATACAATCACATAAGTTATCATAGATTTTATGTTCCCTCGAACAATACAAATTCGACAACCTAGCGTTTAGGTGAGTTTCTAGACTTCCTAGCTTGATTTGATGTAGACTGCAATCTAAACCTGCAACATACGCTAAAACAATGTCAATAAAAAGTATTGACGAGTATACAAGTTTTGATAGTAGCGGAAATAGATAAAAAGTGTTGCGAATTACCACATACATAAACGAGATACGCCAAAAATACATACAAGACAGATACTACCAGCTAAGTCACTCAAGCTGCGATTACGATTGCTATTCATCCTAACTAGACCCCGTCGAGTGCTATAGTACTATACTAGTTAAGGCGGGACCTCCCGAGTAAAAGTCCTAGCACATATGTAACTAGCATTACGTGCAAATATGTAATTCAGTCATTTGCAGGTGATAAATAGTTTAAGCATTTGATTAGATTGATTTGATAAGACGTATGTTACACCCAAAACGCGATAAAAGGGTCCGAGTATACGCACAGCGATGGAGGTTAATGGATTGAAGGGAGCGCGTCTGAGATTTTCCTGATTACAGAACGATGTCATAAGCGTTGAACAGTGCGTTAAACAGTGGCGAGTGAACCAAGTGTCGAATGGTAATCCGATCGGATAGTCACTCGATCGGATGTCAATCCGTTCGGATGGTCATCCGATCGGATGGCCATTCAGTCGATTGACATTCATTTGGTAAGGATGTGTTTGTATATGATGGCTTTGAAGTTTTCATTGTAGCATTTTGAAAATAGAGAAGTATCTCTACCCTTCAGGTCGATCGAATAAACGGCCGTTCGATCGGATAGCGATCCGATTGGCAAGACACTCAGTGAGAAAAAGTTAACAACAGGATGGTCACTCGATCGGATAGCAATCTAATCGGATGACAATCCGTTAGAACTATCTTATGTATTGAACATGTTGAAAATTGTTTAAGTGTTGAACCTCAAGTGCAATCCGATTGGATTGCGGTTCGATCGATGCCAATCCGATCGAACAGCAATCCGTCCCAACGAATCCAATCGTTTTGAACTTGATTACTTTGAATGTTTGCGGTTTGTTCGAGACGGTTTTGACAACGCACTAAACAACAGAACCTCGTCAAGTCCCAAATCGTCGGATTGAACAGGAATCACCCAAATTCGACCAGTTTACTGGTTCATGATAGTTGTTCTTGTTGAGCCAGAAATCGGTTGTCTCTTTGATAGTAACCAGATCTTGAACTCACTTATCACTAAGAAAGAGTGGAAGATCAGAACGAGTTCTGATTCTATCGGTTTTGAGTGCATTGAGTGTAAAAGAGTTGAAAGAAAGTTGGAAAACCATCTTTCAATCCTTTTATCTTTGAAAATGTTTAGATCTATGCGAAATCGTTGTGAAATCATGTGGAAATCCTTCAGATCTGGGTTGTTCTTGGTGGAATGAAGCCAAACCTTATCCGTCGTCTCTTGAATGATCTTAGGGCCAGTAAGTTGCTTGTCACCAATCTCATGCCAACTGATGGGAGATTGGCACTTGCGACCGTACAAAGCTTCGAAAGGAGCCATCTGAATATTGGAATGGTAGATGTTGTTGTACGAGAACTCGATTAATGGTAAATGTACATCCCAATTACTACCAAAGTCGATGACACAAGAACGGAGCATATCCTCTAGGGTTTGAATAGTACGTTCGGTCTGTCCATCCATTTGAGGATGAAAGGCCGTACTAAGATTCAAGTGAGAACCCATAGCGGACTGAAAAGTTTGCCAAAGGCGTGAAGTGAAACGACCATCGCGGTCAGAGATGATGTTAATGGGTATACCATGACGACATATGATCTCATCAGTATAAACTTGAGCAAGTTTCTCCACCTTGAAATCCTCGTCAATAGGAATAAAGTGAGCCGATTTGGTCAAACAGTCGATGATTACCCATATGCTATCTTGACCGGAAGGTGTTCGAGGAAGTTTGGTTATGAAATCCATAGCAATACTATCCCATTTCCAAACAGAAATTTTGGGTTGTTCGAGAAGGCCTGAAGGACGCTGATGCTCAGCTTTGGCCTTTGAGCAAGTGAGACATTTCGAGACATAGGCGGTGATTTCCTTCTTCATACCGGGCCACCAATAGGACGTACGCAAGTCATGGTACATCTTATCCGCACCGGGATGAATAGAGTATCGAGATTTGTAAGCCTCATTCATAATGAGCTCACGGAGAGTGTCGCGATCTGGTACCCAGATGCGATTGAGATAGTATTGAAGTCCATTAGACTTTGTCACAAGTTGATCGATTGTAGCGCCTCGTATTTCAATGATTAGACTACCTTCGTTGGCGGACGAGTATTGAGTTTCACGGATACAAGCATGAAGGTCACTAGTGACATGAAAACAATGGATGCTAATAACATGAGCCTTACGACTAAGAGCATCAGCAACGGCATTCGCTTTGCCAGGATGGTAGCGAATCTCGCAGTCGTAGTCGTTAAGCAACTCCACCCATCATCGCTGACGCATATTCAGTTCCTTTTGGTTAAAGATGTGTTGTAGGCTCTTATGGTCAATGAAAACCACACACTTAGTACCATATAGGTAGTGTCGCCAAATCTTTAACGCAAAAACAACTGCGCCTAGCTCAAGATCGTGGATAGTATAGTTTTTCTCATGTATTTTGAGTTGTCAGGAGGCATAAGCGATGACCTTGTCTCGCTGCATGAGAACGCAACCAAGACCACGGTTCGAGGCATCACAATAAACCACGAAATCATCATTCCTATCAGGGAGAACAAGTACAGGAGCATTACAAAGCAGATTCTTAAGAGTTTGAAAGGATTCCTCTTGCTTAGCACCCCAAGCAAAAGGTTTCTCATTCTGAGTTAACGAAGTAAGAGGTAAGGCAATCTTTGAAAAGTTCGAGGTGAATCAACGGTAATAACCCGCCAATCCTAAAGGAACGAATCTCAAACGCAGATTTAGGCGTGATCCAATTCTTCACTGCTTCAATTTTGGAAGGAACAACATGGATTCCTTGTTTGCTAACAACGTGCCCGAGAAATTGTACTTCTTTAATCCAAAATTCACACATTGAAAACTTTGCGTATAAGCGTTCACCACGTAATAGTTCTAATATGAGGCGTAAATTTCGTTCATGATCAGCTTACGTCTTCGAATAAATGAGCATATCATCAATAAAGACTATCACAAAATGATCCAAGTAAGGTCTACAAACACGATTCATAAGGTCCATGAACACAGCGGGTGCGTTCGTCAAACCAAAAGGCATATCCACGAACTCGTAGTGTCCATAATGGGTGCGAAATGCAGTTTTGGGGATATCTTCTTCAAGAACACGGAGCTGATGATAACCGGATTGAAGGTCAATTTTTGAGAAGCAACTTCCGCCATGTAGTTGGTCAAATAGATCGTCGATGCGAGGGAGAGGATAACGATTCTTGACGGTGAGTTTATTAAGTTTATGGAAGTTGATGCACATGCGTAATGAACCATCTTTCTTCTTGACGAATAGCACAGGAGCACCCCAAGGTGAAGTACTTGGACGTATGAAACCTTTGTCGAGTAGTTCTTGCAGTTGACTAGATAACCCTTGCATCTCAGAGAGTGCAACTCGGTAAGGAGCCTTGGTGATAGGAGTCGAACAGGTATGAGATCAATTTGAAAATTAATAGATCGAGGTGGAGGAAGACCAGTAAGATCTTCAGGGAATCACACACTACTGGAACATCACTTATGCTTTTTCTCTTGCCCTTTTCTTCGACTACGTGGGCCAAAAAGGCAAAGTACTGTTTACGTAAGCATCTGTTCGCTTGAGTGCATGACATCAGCTTCAGTCCTCTAGAAGGTCGGTCTCCATAGACATGCAAAGTATCACCAGACGGGAGAGGTAAACGAACGTACTTCTCGTGAAAAGCGATTTCGGCATGGTTCTTACGTAACCAATCCATGCCTTCTATGATATCGAAACTACCCAGTTGCATGGGTATGAGGTAAAAAGTGAAAACGTGATCGTTAAGAGTCAGGAGACAATCATGAAGTATAGAGTTGACTAGAATAGACTTACCATCGGTAATCTCGACTGAGAACAACTTAGGTAGTTTAGAGCGTGCACAGTTTAACAAAGATTCAAATTCAACAGGCACAAAGCTTTTGTCCGCACCAGTATCAAATATGATCGAAGCGTAAAAATTGTCACACCCCGATATTTCCACGTATTACCGATGGGCCCGATGGGGAGTATCGTGACGTAGTTGATATCATCATAGTCAAATAATCACAGCGGAAGTCTAAAGTAAATATATTACAAACCGATTCAAAAGTAACATCAAATATTACAAACGGATGTAAGATGGATCCACAGGCGGATCTTAAGACATAAATATAAACACTGTTCAACAGACTTTAGACGTTTAGAACTTGCAAGATTCCTTATTAACGCCCTGAGCTCCCAGCCAATTACATACAGTACCTGTCACCTAATCCTTTTGGAAAATACGTCAGTTTACACTGGTAAATACAATTAACTGACTCTTTTGAAAACATTTATGAAAATTGATTTAAATGCACAAGGCACAAATATCCTTTTATAACTTGGGACAATTATATAAAAATAATCTTGTATACAGATTTATATGTTTCCCGATATAGAAACCGAGACAAGATTAACAGATACACCACAAGTATAGGCCCACAAGAGAGTGAGATATCGTTTTTCCTACGCAACTGATGCGTGCGAAGTGTTATATATATTAGGTGTATATTTTAAGCCCCTTTAACACTTATTTTAGCCAAGTTTTAAATTTATAAAACACGATATTCTACTAACACTAAACACACATATGGGCAAGTGCACCCATCGTGAGCGTAGTATAGCGTTGGTAAGATACCGAGGTCGTCCAAGGACACAAGAGCTTTTAGTACCGGTTTATCCTCAACGTCTAATCAAAATAAAAAGGTTAGAAAAACTGTTTTAAGCTAAGAAAAATAAAAACTAACTAAAATGCTGAAAATAAAATAAAAATAAAAACAGATAGACAAGATGAATCACTTGGTTCCGACTCGTATCTAGTATAACCTTTGATTATTTCCGCACTTTTGCACATAATTAAGAGATTGTCTTAGTTATTGTAGTAGGCCCCTCTTTTGAAGGTGACGTTACCCTCACCCCAGTAGTTTGAGTCAGCAAGGATACAATCCTAAAAGGGTGGATTATTGGAAGATAATGAATTAAGTTATTAATGCAATATTGTGGTAGGCCCCGCTTTTGGCGGTGACGTTACCCTCGACTAAGTAGTCTGAGTCACCAGTGATACAGTCCTAAATAGCCGGGTTATAGTATTAATAGTAGTTAACTTATGAGGGGATCAAAGAGTTTGGACCCCCGCCATCCAATACCGTGAAGTATTGAAGGAGGTCCTACTAAATTTGACCCAGGTCCATTGCAGGACCTCTAAACGCTGAACAATGGCAAGACCTTTACCAAACCGTTCCCTTAACCCCCGACCAGGTAGCCAACATACCTCCATATAGACCGTGGAGATATGAATGGTGAAAATCCTTTATTTTATATAGACAGTAAAATAATGCCAAGACACCACGGACAAACGATAAGGAAAGATCACCTTCAACATAAGTAACTAGTTATTAAAGTCATTAATACAAAACCAAATAAAAAGTGCAAAAGATTAGAAATAAAAAGTATTATACTAGACACTTTGTCTTCACCAAGTGATGTAAGAGACTTAGGCAAACATGGCCTTGATTGTCAAGAACTCTTACGATCAATCTTGGATCCCGAGACGACTCACACACTCTACGATGGACAATGGATGATGGTGGTGGATGATGGTGTTATGGTGGTGGTGGGTGGTGGATGAAGTGTGAGAGAGGTGGTGTGCCAAGGGATGAGTTGAAATGAAACCAAGCACTCCTATTTATAGGCTGAACAGAAGGCTGGGCACGGCCCCGTGTCCGCTGGGCACGGCCCCGTGCCTGTCTGACAATCTCTCTCTTCATTAATTGTAATTCGCAATTACAATTAATGCGCCTGCTGTACTTTCGACACGCCCCCGTGTTCGCTGGACACGGCCCGTGGTGGGCAATAGAAGCTTCTATAGGTTTGTCTTTTCTGCTGCTTCTTGGGCACGGCCCCGTGCTGGCTGAGCACGGGGCGTGTTCAGTCTTCTGCCTTCTCTATTTTGCTTGGGAAGATGCCGTTGAGGGGTCGGGCAGTCCACTTATGTTCCTTTCCTTGTATTTATGTTAGATTTAGCTGTCTTTTTGCTTCTTTTGTGAATTTGAGCTCATTTAATCCTGAAAATACAAAAGGAAGACAAAAACACTCTTTTTCCAACATTAGTACTTAAAAAGGGTTAGTTTTATGCCTCATTTGATGTAATTTATATGTTGCATTTTACACACATCAAATACCCCCACACTTGAACTTTTGCTTGTCCTCAAGCAAACCTCTTTAATATGTGGCTTACACTCCCAAATGGAATGGGTAGAAGAGAAGGTTTTGGGCTTGTCGTAGAGTGTCGGGATATCCAAGATCTTTTTGGGTTTTATTTTTATCTATTTACAATCCTATTCGTAATGATTTATTTAGAACGTTTCATAGGAGAAATTACTTATTTGGGCATAACATGCCTTTTTAAAATTCCATTTATATACAAGTTCACATACCTCACGGGAGAAATCACTCACACTCGGCCGAAGGTGTATTTTTAGTGAATCACTCGAGAGCGGCATGGAACTTATTCCTACCATAGGCTTGCCAAGCAATCAATCCTCCTCCTTTTTAACTTTTATACCTTTGTAAATATCAAGAGGACTTTGTGGGTTAAGGGTTAGGCTTGGGTTAAAGGTAGGTGGTTGGGTTAGTGGTTAGTAGAAAAAGGGTGAAAAACCGTAACAAGTGTCGGTTTTTGTAGGACTTTCTATTTTCGTGACTTTTACTTTGATGAATCTATTATTCAAACAAGGTTATTTTTGATGAACTTGTTTGTTTATTTTCTTTTGCTTCATCATCAACAATTTTTTTTTTTTTTTACCATACGAAAAACCGAACTTGTTACTAAAACAAAGGGTTAAAAATGAAAAAGGTTTTGGTGGGTAAAAGGGTTTTTGGTTTGGGTTATGAAATGAAAAAGGTTTAGGCTCAAAGGGGCTAACTAGGGGGATTTTTGGGTAGGTGGTAAAAGAAAAAGAAAAATAATGGTGTAGAAATAAAAAGGGTTAGTCCTAATGCCTCCATCATTTACTTACTCGGGTTTAAGTTGATAAGGACCGGGAATGTATCGTCATGGCAAGTTCTAGAGTCGTAAGAACCAAGCGGCTATTCACACAAGAAACGAAAAATGAGCATTTAGTTTAATGATATGTAATTGTATGCTCAATAAAGGCTCAAAACTCACTTTTGTGGGAATGGGTTTTTATGTGATCAGGTATATATAATCAAATTTTAACTAAGTTTGTCATGCCTTTTCATAATTTTCTGATGTTGGTTCTTTTTATCTCTACGTTGTCGGTTGTAAATTCGTAAAAATATAACCTTTTTGAGAGCTTGAATTTCACGAGTTAAACCTAGACAAGTAAAAAAAAATGAATTTTTTGAAAAAAATTTGGGGTGATTAGCGATTCCAATAGAGTTTTGTGTAAGGCTTGTATTTAGGACTTGCAAAATTTCAAGGTTTTAGCATCCCCCCCCCCACACTTAAATTACACAGTGTCCTCAATGTATCCCAAAAATAAATTTTTAGGTTGATTAGATGTGTAAAATAGTGTTTAAAAGCAAAGATTTATGTTACTGGCAGCCTGGACACGGCCCCGTGGGGACCGGACACGGCCCCGTGTTCAGGTGCCAGTAACGAAAATTAAAGAAAAGAAACAGAAGCCTGGACACGGGGGCGTGTCTGGTGAACACGGCCCGTGTCCAGTTACCTGAACTGGGCATTTTTCTGTAGGGGGTTCAGCACGGGGCCGTGTTGGTTGGACACGACCCGTGTTGAACCTTCTGTAATGGAGAAAATCGTCGGGCTACCTTGTTCTTGTGCATGGGGTCATTTTTCTCGTTCCCTTTTCATCCCTTACCACCATGAGTGTGTTTTATTCATTATGAACCATCCGAACTTTTAAAACCATCATTTCATTGCATCATAGAGAGACCTTACATAGTCCTAAATTAAGATTAAACTAGATAAAACAAAAACTTAACTAAATAGGTCAGGAGGTACACGAGGTTATCATAGAGAGTTCTACTATTCTAAGAAAATTTCGAGAATAGTTTCCCGATATAGTAGGACTTTTAGCCGAAGGATTTCTTCCCTAAATGTTGTTTAAAGCCATTCTTCGATCTCCCTAGGAAGGAAGAATGCGGCTTCATTTTCCTCCGCAACTGGTGGCTGAGGGGGAACATTCACCGGGACTCCTTGCACCACTCTCCGCGGAGGTTCTTGGTGCATGGCGTACCATTCGGCCGGAATGACAACTTCGGGCACCACGTTCCACGCCCTTTGGGTTATTATAGGCACCAAAGGCGGGGAGGCGAGAAGGTTTAACCTCTGGTGCAAGAGGTCTACTTCTCGGAGACAGCCCTTTAGCCCCACCGTAAGATGGTTGATACGGTCGACCAATGCTTCTTCCACTCTTGTCATTTCGTCAATAGCCTCCCTTAGGGCGTAAACATAGTTTACAAGAGAGTCTTCTGCTGTTGAAGATCTCCTCCCTTGTCGGTTACTTCTTGAAGATGATCCGCTTGTTCTGCTTGCCATTTTCTGTGAAAGAAACCGAAGAAAGCTAAATTTTTACAAAACAGTGCCTCGGACACGGCCCGTGTTCGCTGAGCACGGCCCCGTGTCCATTTGTCTGCAGGATTTTAGGCTAAGGAATCTTGGAGTTTTAAATTATTTTCATGATTTTTATCTGGGTTTTAAGCTTAGATAATTTAAAATAAAGTTATACAACTAACTTTGAACAAGAATCTTTAGCAAATAATCTTACAAACTTCACATAGAGGGTTGGAATCATGGGATTTCCAAGCTTCCATGGAGGAAATGTTGAAAAATTTTTGAAAGAAGAGGAAATGAATAAAAGTGGAAGGGACAAGATGGTCCTTGAGAACCTTCTTTTAGCACTTACCTAGGATGGTATGAGTGAAGATCCCAGGAATCTCTGTCTATTGAAGTGGTAAAAAATGAGCAGGGATCAGGCTGCATTTAAAGAAAATGACAGCGCACTGGACACGGCCCCGTGTTGACTGGACACGGCCTCGTGTGTAGAGGAAATCCTGACACATTTTGTCCGTATTCTGACAAATTCAGCAGAGAATCTTTTTGGTGAGCACGGGGGCGTGTTGACCGGGGCACGGCCCCGTGTCTGGAGGCTGTCTCATGGAGTTTTGTTACTTCTAAGGATCTCGTCGATATCGGGTGGTTCCTTACTGGTCGGAACAACCCCAAAGTGCCTAATATATCTTAATTGTCCTAGACTAAGGCGAGAACGCAAGAGGTTGTCGGTGAGGGTAATTCCTATTTTCATTCTAGGTGGACAAGTCCAACCCTTTCCCGGGCTCTCGTTAAAGAAGGTGTATGCCGAATTGCTCAGGTCTATGTATGCACCGAATGAAGTCGATGGAGAGTCCTTCACGGCACAATCGGCACAGGGAGGACTATCGTCCAAGTCTTTGCTAGGTATGAAGGTATTTTCGGGAGCAACGAGGTTGTCGGAATGCGGTTCCAACATTTCTTCATGGTTATCGTCTTGGGGTGGATCAATAAAGTCCTTCCCAAGCTCTTCCAACCAATTCAGAACTAGCTCTTCTAGTTGAAATAACTCGTCAAGGAGCATTTCTCCTAGAATATCTGGCTGGGGGGCGCACTCGAGGGAGAAATAGTGCTTATTTTTACTTTCGCCCCTCTTAAGGTTATAAGGAATCGGTGGGTCTATGTAGTGGGGCCTATAATTTAGAAAGTAACATTTTAATTCTTTATGTTCGCCTCCACATAATTGACACCACGTACCATAAGAGTGCCGAAAGTAACAACAATTACTATCACTCATGTTTATGTCAGAAATTACCAACCGCCGGGATCTAACGGTTCTGTTTTCAGTAACTGAAACTTGGGCACGGGGGCGTGTTGAGTGGGCACGGCCCCGTGTTCAGCTTACTGTCTGACTTAAAACAGGATTGCCAGTTCCAATGATTTAACACGGGGGCGTGTTCAGCGGGCACGGCCCGTGCTGAGCTCTGCAGAAGGTGAAAAACTAAGAAAATCCTCAAAAAATTAAAAAGAAAAAGGAAAAATGATTAGGCCGTTGATTCCTAACTTTCATAAAATCCTTGTGTCCCCAGCAACGGCGCCAAAAACTTGATGCGTGCGAAGTGTTATATATATTAGGTGTATATTTTAAGCCCCTTTAACACTTATTTTAGCCAAGTTTTAAAATTATAAAACACGATATTCTACTAACACTAAACACACATATGGGCAAGTGCACCCATCGTGAGCGTAGTATAGCGTTGGTAAGATACCGAGGTCGTCCAAGGACACAAGAGCTTTTAGTACCGGTTTATCCTCAACGTCTAATCAAAATAAAAAGGTTAGAAAAAATGTTTTAAGCTAAGAAAAATAAAAACTAACTAAAATGTTGAAAATAAAATAAAAATAAAAACAGATAGACAAGATGAATCACTAGGTTCCGACTCGTATCTAGTATAACCTTTGATTATTTCCGCACTTTTGCACATAATTAAGAGATTATCTTAGTTATTGTAGTAGGCCCCTCTTTTGAAGGTGACGTTACCCTCACCCCAGTAGTTTGAGTCAACGAGGATACAATCCTAAAAGGGTGGATTATTGGAAGATAATGAATTAAGTTATTAATGCAATATTGTGGTAGGCCCCGCTTTTGGCGGTGACGTTACCCTCGACTAAGTAGTCTGAGTCAGCAGGGATACAGTCCTAAATAGCCGGGTTATAGTATTAATAGTAGTTAACTTATGAGGGGATCAAAGAGTTTGGACCCTCGCCATCTAATACCGTGAAGTATTGAAGGAGGTCCTACTAAATTTGACCCAGGTCCATTGCAGGACCTCTAAACGCTGAACAATGGCAAGACCTTTACCAAACCGTTCCCTTAACCCCCGACCAGGTAGCCAACATACCTCCATATAGACCGTGGAGATATGAATGGTGAAAATCTTTTATTTTATATAGACAGTAAAATAATGCCAAGACACCACGGACAAACGATAAGGAAAGATCACCTTCAACATAAGTAACTAGTTATTAAAGTCATTAATACAAAACCAAATAAAAAGTGCAAAAGATTAGAAATAAAAAGTATTATACTAGACACTTTGTCTTCACCAAGTGATGTAAGAGACTTAGGCAAACATGGCCTTGATTGTCAAGAACTCTTACGATCAATCTTGGATCCCGAGACGACTCACACACTCTACGATGGACAATGGATGATGGTGTTATGGTGGTGGTGGGTGGTGGATGAAGTGTGAGAGAGGTGGTGTGCCAAGGGATGAGTTGAAATGAAACCAAGCACTCCTATTTATAGGCTGAACAGAAGGCTGGGCACGGCCCCGTGTCCGCTGGGCACGGCCCCGTGCCTGTCTGACAATCTCTCTCTTCATTAATTGTACTTCGCAATTACAATTAATTTGCCTGTTGTACTTTCGACACGCCCCCGTGTTCGCTGGACACGGCCCGTGGTGGGCAATAGAAGCTTCTATAGGTTTGTCTTTTCTGCTGCTTCTTGGGCACGGCCCCGTGCTGGCTGAGCACGGGGCGTGTTCAGTCTTCTGCCTTCTCTATTTTGCTTGGGAAGATGCCGTTGAGGGGTCGGGCAGTCCACTTATGTTCCTTTCCTTGTATTTATGTTAGATTTAGCTGTCTTTTTGCTTCTTTTTTGAATTTGAGCTCATTTAATCCTGAAAATACAAAAGGAAGACAAAAACACTCTTTTTCCAACATTAGTACTTAAAAAGGGTTAGTTTTATGCCTCATTTGATGTAATTTATATGTTGCATTTTACACACATCAAATACCCCCACACTTGAACTTTTGCTTGTCCTCAAGCAAACCTCTTTAATATGTGGCTTACACTCCCAAATGGAATGGGTAGAAGAGAAGGTTTTGGGCTTGTCGTAGAGTGTCGGGATATCCAAGATCTTTTTGGGTTTTATTTTTATCTATTTACAATCCTATTCGTAATGATTTATTTAGAACGTTTCATAGGAGAAATTACTTATTTGGGCATAACATGCCTTTTTAAAATTCCATTTATATACAAGTTCACATACCTCACGGGAGAAATCACTCACACTCGGCCGAAGGTGTATTTTTAGTGAATCACTCGAGAGCGGCATGGAACTTATTCCTACCATAGGCTTGCCAAGCAATCAATCCTCCTCCTTTTTAACTTTTATACCTTTGTAAATATCAAGAGGACTTTGAGGGTTAAGGGTTAGGCTTGGGTTAAAGGTAGGTGGTTGGGTTAGTGCTTAGTATAAAAAGGGTGAAAAAGCGTAACAAGTGTCGGTTTTTGTAGGACTTTCTATTTTCGTGACTTTTACTTTGATGAAGCTATTATTCAAACAAGGTTATTTTTGATGAACTTGTTTGTTTATTTTCTTTTGCTTCATCATCAACAAATTTTTTTTTTGACCATACGAAAAACCGAACTTGTTACTAAAACAAAGGGTTAAAAATGAAAAAGGTTTTGGTGGGTAAAAGGGTTTTTGGTTTGGGTTATGAAATGAAAAAGGTTTAGGCTCAAAGGGGCTAACTAGGGGGATTTTTGGGTAGGTGGTAAAAGAAAAAGAAAAATAATGGTGTAGAAATAAAAAGGGTTAGTCCTAATGCCTCCATCAGTAATAAAGGTTTTTGTCCTCTCACATTTTCAAAAATCTCGTTTTAATATCAAAAGGGCATTATGGTCAACATTTAAGCATTTAACGGAAACATGCAATGAACTAGGATTTATATGGAACCATGTTGTATAACCTTGGAGGGTTATACTAACATATAATACGGTCCTAAAGGAATCCTAGGGCATATCTAAACTAAGATAAATCGGGTCAGAACTGAAAGTAAAAACAAAAGTCTACTTTTGCGACTTTCGGTTCCGAACCGAGCCTAAACTAAGAATTGTCGGGTTGAACTTGCCTAGACATGTTTAATTAATATTTACCAAGTTATTAAAGTGACAAAACTGATTTTATTTCCTTTACATCATTAGTTATGAATTTTATTTAAAAACCGACTCGTTTGACTTTTATTTTAATTACTTTGACCCGGCAATTAACTAAGCAAACGTGGTAATTAGGAGGTGCCCTTTTGAGGGTTTAATACCTACCTAATTACGATCATGTAGCCATGTTCGTTGTGAACAATGGCTCGACCGTTTAAAAGTCAAAGCGTTTGTCGTAAACGCTTGACTTTTCGGCTTTTAAGCCAAATAAAAATAACTAGCCATAAGAGGGAACTTACAAGGGGTCCAAGCAAGGATGGAATTGATCTAGAATGCTCAGGTATGAAACATAAAGCTTCAACTTAGAGCAATTCAGATCAAGTGTGAAATGAGAGCAAGAACAAGTGGTATTTATAGGAATTCGAGAACCGTTAGGATCGTTCATCGATAAACGAGCTTTCATCAAGACCCTACATGTGTTACCCACTGATTTCCAATACCATGGGTGCCCAAAACAAACCCATAGAGTTGGAAAAACCAAGTGCTAAACCAGAAACCAACAGCAGAATTGAAAAACTGATTTTCTGCAGAACTGGGGGCCCTCGCGCCCCACGTACGATCTAGGTCCGGCCTACGCGGCCCGCGACCGATAGTAGTTTAGCAACAAAGTTTTCAGATTTTACAGAAATGGCCCCTTCACGTGTTTAATGCCCTTTTTTACTCGTTTAAGGCCCGTTAATCCATTTTCAAGGCTCTACAATGATGCCTAAACATAGGGAACATAAAACATGCTAAAAAATGCCGGATGTCGGTTCGTTTGGTCGTATGATCACGTTATTCGTTTATTTACGACGAAACACGAATGGACGCGAAAAACGATCCAAATTACGCGACGAATGGAATTTTATCATGCCAATCACTAAAATAAAATATTTTAATGATTACATAAATTTTTGGATGTCCGGATATATCCAGAACGTAAGATAGGCGCGAAAATGCAAACTTATGCACTTTTTGACGCTTTTAGTCCCTATTGATCAAATAAGTTTATTTTTGCGCACCAAACACATCTAAGCCTATTTCTAAGCTATGTAAAGGATATTTAGGGCATGTTTAACTTATGATCATATTCCAGAAGGTTCGATACCATACGAATCGACAGACTTTTGCAGTTTGACGCAAATAGTCCCTCTAATGCGCAAACTTGCGCATATCATCGTTTAATAGCATCGAAGCCTTATCTAATCCATATTAGGCATTCTTGGGAGTATTATTAAACATCATAATGCTTCGGGTTCGTAGAAAGGTCATTCAGAGGTATGATTAAACATATTGACGCTTTTAACCCCTTAAACTTGCAAAGTTGCGCGTAACGTCACTTAAAGGCATAAAAGCCTTAGATAGCCAATATTTGGCATCCCCGAGAGTATAGTCAACCAACATGAAGCTCTCGGTTTGTTAAAAGGTCACTCAGAGGTAAGAATTAACATTTTGACGCTTTTAACCCTTCATCGCGCAAACTTTCAATTAATTACGCAAACGGCCACTCTTGATCAACAAGTGGCTCATATGTGAACATGATTACCCTGTAACGTCATCCGAATGCTTATACTAAGCACGTTGACACTTTTAGTCCTTTCACATTCAAAGTTTTCGATTTTTCAAAAAATTAGTCCCTTAAATTTAACGTTTGACTTTATTAGGGTTTATTACACGTGTCAATACATCATTGGACGTGATTTTATGAGGTGTTACATCCTCACCCCCTTAAAAGAAATCTTTACCTTAAGATTTGCTCAAACGATGGAAGTACTTTCTGTCTTATAATGGACTTAATCTTCCATAGCATATTTGGGGCCTCTCCTGGCACCCAAGATGTCCTTTATAATAGGTACATGTATCCATTTGGAGCTTCTAATCTTGTCGATCCTCAATCGATGCTAATTCACCACAAACTATAAGTTTTTATTAATCCACCTATCATTATGTGACGACGCTCTTGACCTATCGTCGAGCCATATCTTAAATCACAAGTGTGGAACACATTGCGAGCTCCACCAAGCTCCTTAAATAGGTTTTAGCTTATATGCTACTTGATCTTGATATCTCTGATTTCCTCGAATGATTCTATATATATATCCAGAGCTTAACTACCCCGATAATTAAAAATTCAGCACACCCTTCTCAGGGTGATACCTTCAATTGAACCTTATTCCTTACTAAGTACTTAAGAGGGTTGCGAATTTCATCAATCCTTGATTTTCCGCCGATTGCTGGCAACTTTCAGACGATTACAGATTTGTATGATCTTGTTCGTTGTTTCCAAGGCAACTTTCAGATCCTGATAATTGGACTTACCAAACTTCTGTCCAATAGCAGATGTCTAACATCCCATCTATACAAGGTCTCCAAAGGAGCAGCATTGATACTTATATATCAACTATTATATAAAAGCTTATTTAAAGTGAGATGGTTATTCCAACTACTGCTTAAAACCAATCTTAAGGAATAGCTAATCCTTACAGTTAGTCGAACAAATCGACGATCCTGGGCAGCTGATGGCGATTCTTAATTGTTGCCTAAATAGGGTTGCGGTAATCATTGCATAAGCAAAATGGATCGTCTTTCTTAATTAATTATACCGAACTCTCCGAATATTGAATTAGGCTTTATGAACCTTTATCTTAAAACTCACTTAATCAGGGTTTCGATTATTCCCTAATTGGTGGTACTAATCAACACGGAGATTTCACAATACTGCAGCCCTAAGCGGGATGTTAATCTTAACTCTACTTGTCTTCGGAGGTAAACTGGGTAGTCTTTGGAGAAGATAATCAAGACACAAGGAGATTACTGAGATTTTCCAAATCTCAGGCTCTGGTTCATCTATCATTGCATGTGTCAGATAAGTGACACATTTACTTTAGAAATCCATGGATACCTTATTCAGTGACACTTATTTGGACATTCCCCTTCTGGATATCTTCTTTGAATACCATTAGCTGACTTTAGTACCATATGAACATTGGAATATGTCAGTGGTTCCATGCATTAAACCTCCATACTGATCAGGCATGGAAGCAATCTATGGAACATATTAAGATACACCAATCCTCATATGGCGCTTTTATCATATAGTCTGGTATTCGCAATTGATAGAAATCAAAGAGATATCAATCTACATATACTGACGTACTTCATCTGGAGAGAGGGTACTCTAGAATTTTACGACTGAAGATTTCTGACAGGAACAGAAGAAATGGTTCCTATGATTTTTGTCTGTAAGTTTTACCTTACACTTAATATCTAGGGTTCTTGTGGAAGATTTTAAAAGTTTGATATACTTGCAATTTATGAAGGATTTATTGTTATCCGAATCAAAACAGAACTCTTAGCATTTATATTACCAATAAATGTTAAAGAATGTACCTGATGTCATTATTGATATGAACTACCTCTGGCATCCATCAGGAGAGTTTAAGCTCTTTCATTCTTAGGCTTTCTATCCTTAGCCGCACTTCCCTTGACATATTTAGGGCATGTAGTCATGATGTGGCCCTTCTCGCTACAGCCGAAGCAGACTGCATCCTTTATGTCCTTGCAATCTAATGTTTTATGCTCACTTGATTTGCAGATCCCACAAGCCCTAGGCTGCGATTGGGATTTTGATTCGAACCTACACTTTCCTAGATGGTGCTTCTTGCAGGTCTTGCATACAGGTTTCTTGTTGGACTTTTGTTTGTTCTTATTGAACTCAAGCTTACCCTTTTTCTTAGAAGTCTGGGAGTTATCTTCCTCCCTTTTCCTTTCTAGTTCATTCTTTGCATCCGAGGCATGAACAAGATCCTTCTCGTGAGTAAGGGAGTGTAGTCTTAAATGGGATTTGGATCAAGTAGCATTGGGCTCCTTGAACTTTTTCATGACCTTTCTCACAGCTTTTCCAACAGCTGCGTCAATCATAGCTTGGAGAACATCTTTGTCAATTTTGAGGTTCACAATTGTAGCATCATTAGCATGTGTCGCATTATCAATGGCGCGATTGACGGTTGTCTTATCCGAGTTTGTCATACTCGAGACTTGGTTCCTAACACCAAATGAAATGATTACTTAGTTGCAATCCAACAACCGCTATTCATCATCCTGATGACCTAACATATACTAACCATGGTATCATTAAACCATACAGGCTAATAGTACGAATATTCTTAATGAATTTTATTAAAATATATATCCATTATATTTAGCCTAGGCCATAAAAAGACCATCGATGGCATTTAAGGTTTAGACCTAGTCCATTACCTTTTTGACAGGGGATTAAGATGTCACATCTGTCTTTAACATGTTGATGATTTTGGATGGCTTGAAAGCTCGCCATAAGGATATTTGAGAAGAGTGATTCCTAATGGACATAAAGCATCCATCTAAGATTGTTGAAGCAGTCTCTAAAGTATCATCGGCCAATTCTACCTCGCGTTATATGTCCAAAGTCCTAACAGGCGGATACAACAACTTACAATATTTATTGTCCACAATAGACTTTTCTGCGCCATAATCAAACAAATTCCCGCATAAATATTCATTGATAAGGAGAAGTACCTGTTATGATGTTATCATTCTGTACTGCCTCCTGGGTGTTCATCTGGAAGACTCACGCGTTTGTTTTCTTGGCCTCTTCAGGCTTCTTTTGCTTCTTAGGGCAGTTAGTCTTGATATGCCCCTTCTTGTTGCAACCATAACAGGTTGCATCTTTCAACTTCTTGCAATCCAAGGTTTTATGTTCCTTGGACTTGCAGATCCCACAAGGTAGAGGCTGAGATTCAAATATGCATTTCCCGAGGTGGTATTTCCTACAGGTTTTGCACCTGGTCTTTTCACCCGACTGCTGGTTGTCCTTCTTAAACCCGTAACTCTTCTTATGATCAGAGTTCCCCTTTTTCTTCTTATCGGAGCGATGAGAATTCTCATCCTCCTTTTTACGCTTTCCATCATCAGAAGCTTTGGCAGTCTTGTTTCTGACCACATCAAGTGTGAGAGATAGTGACAGATCTGCCGCTGACCTGAACGTAGTAGGTCTCGATGCTTTCACACATGCCTTGATTTCTGGGGCTAGACCCCCAATAAAACGAGCTATACGCTTCGGTTCCGGTGTGATCAAGTAAGGAACTAATCGAGACATGGTATTGAAACTTGTAAGATATGCCTGACAATCTAGTTCTTCATAACCAATGTCAAGAAGTCAGACTCAATTTTCTCAACTTCATGTTGAGGACAGAAATTCTCTTTGATAAGAGCAACAAACTGATCCCAAGTCAAGTTGTACAATGGGAACTTCCCTGTAGCTTGGATTAGTGACCTCCACCAAGCTAGAGCTTCTCCTTTAAAAGATTGTGAAACAAACTTCACAATGTCTTGCTCTACACATCCACTAATATCAACAACGGTGTCCATCTCATCGAGCCACGTTATGCAATCGATGGCTCCCTTTTCTCCTGTGAAGTCTCTGGGCTTGCAGGAGACAAAATATTTATATGAACAGGTTTTAACATGCGGCTCTTGATTAAGCACAACCTGTCTAGATGGAACACTCCTCTGATTTGATGAATGATGAGAATCGTCTTTATGAGATACATGCGTTTGGGAAGGTGGTTTTGTATGAGGTACAGACTGAGTCTTGGTGCGTGTACCAATTGATTCATTATACTGTCTGTCAAGTGCTCGAGTAACGACATTATCTATTAATGCCTGCAGTTCTTCTCCAGCTATATTAACTCTGGTAGTATCATTATTCTCCCTCGGGTGGCTGTTAACCTCATCTGATCCAGCCATGTAGCTTGATTGCTACATAAATATTGACAATGATTTATTCAGAAGTCTATTATGGAATTGTCACTTATGGCAATTCATTAACCATGGAAATTTTAAGCCATATTGGTTAATTTAATTTATTTAAATTTTTATTATATTTTATCCCAGTTATAAACTATTAAGGACATTGAAATGGCACAAAAGGCCTTGTCACGAGGACAATTTTGAATTTATAAGCCATGACCTTGTAGGATCGATGCATTAAGGTTTGAACACAGTTCATTACCATTCTTGACAGGGAGTCAAAGACTACAACTCTCTTTTAGGACAGTAGATATAGCCCGTAGGCATTTCATCACTAAGGGATGTTTATAATATGATCATATTATCTGATAATTTGAGCCATGATTTCTAAATCACTAGGCTAGATAAGAAATTGGAAGAATCCAATATAAAGATGACTTGTGTGATTTTATCGAATCACATTTGCCAGGAGTGCTAACATGTTTTCAGATGTTAACAAGGGTTTAAATCTTAAAAAGGTTTTACTATCTAGGCCATGTCTAAATGACATATAGGCTAGGTTATACCTTCAAGATTTTCTTTCAATATTCAAAGGCAGATCAATTACAAAAGGAATTATATTTTGATTTATTTTATATGTTATATTCATACATATAAGGACAAATGAAACTTTAAATTATAACATTCCATTAAATGGAAAAAGTACATAGATGCCCTAAACGAGACTTTTAAAGAAGAACTTTGTCCACACAGGGACTTAAAAGATATATATGTCCTTATAGGGACTACTATAGAAATGAAATATAACATGGAAGTTCCTTCTTTATTCTATTTCTGAAAGTTTTCTCCTTGGTTTCCTGTGTGCGGTACGGGTACTGAAGGTTTTTGTGGGTACTCCAAATCTTCTATATTAGGAATCTTTGCAAACGTGGAATCCAAGGATTTTATGGTTAATGAATGATATGAATCATGAATAAGGTCAGAACAGGTATAATCCAAGTTTGGGATTCCAAGACTTGGAGGTAAGAAATATGAGTCCTTTGGGTCCATAGGTATTATCTTTGGAGCGGGAGGTTCAGGGACAACTGGTATGAACTCCTTCGATGTTGGCTTCTCATTTGGAGTTTCAAAAGTGTTAGTGCATATGTTTGTTGACTTCGTCTTGTATCGAGTCATGTAACTACAATAGATAGACCAGGACACGTTGTACAAGAGAAACGGGAAACAGACCTGAATCAGCCACCCCTCACGAAGTGGCTAGGCCACCTCACACGAGGTGACCAAGTTCATGAGGTTTGGCCAGTTCGTGCAACCTGGGCCAGCTCATGTGGTCTGGTTCATGGGGTCTGGCATTCCTATAAATAGGTGAGTCCAGGTCTTCATTTGAAACAATCTGATTCCAGAGACATAGTGCTGCCGAAGTGTCAAACGATCTTTAATCAGTTTCAAATCAATACAATTGACAGTTAAAGGATTCTACGTGCAAATCTAGTTGCTATAACATCAATATGTCTGATTCCGCCTTTCGTATTGATCGAGAACTCTTCTGAACGACTCGTTTGATCGAATCCCGATCCTACAAGTGGTATCAGAGCTCAAGAAGAAGAGTTCTTACCATTCAGCTTGTTTTTCACGGATAAAACTAATTTCTACTCATTTTTCTACATTTTTTCATCAAATTTACCGAGACTCCACGGCTAAAATGATCTGATTTTGACAAATAACACGTAAAACACTGTTTTGAACAATCTTTGAAAAAATTTAACCTTAAATTCAACCTAAAAACTGATCAAATTTGACAAAATCATGAAATTTTGGACTTAGGATTCTCAAACGGTGTGAATTTTTATTCAAATCGTTTGAATTTTGAACCAAATCGCTTGAATTTTGTCCAAGTCGCTTGAAAATCACCAGATCATTTGAAATATATCCTTCAGGTCATACGGTGTGGTTAAAAGGTCTTCAGGTCGTTTGAAACTAGGTCCAGGTCGCTTGAATTCTCCTTAGATCGCGTTAGACTTTATCAGCTCGTTTGAGTTTGTTGTTTCAGACTGCACGAGGTGGTTCAGATCGTTTGAAATTGGTCCACGTCGTTTGGAAGTTTTTCAAACCGCTTGAAACTGAACCAGGTCGTTTGATTCAAATCCCAGGACGTACGAGTTGAGTCCAGCTCGTATGAATTGAATCTTGTCAGACCGTTTGAACTTCAGACCACACGAACTGATCTCAGATCGTGTGAATTACCAGATCGTTTGAAAACTCAGCTCGTTTGAACAATCTGTTTTTGTGAACTTTCGATACCGAAACATGGAAAACGAATTTTATAATACGTTTGCTACTGCTCCGGTCGCTCCAGTTACGGTTACTGAAACTGTTGGTATCGAGAATGAAACGGGAACTTTCCAAAAACCTCCAAAGCTTATGTATATTGACGATTTTAAAGGGTGGCAAGACCGTTTTGAAAACTGGGTGCAAGCAAACAAGTTTGATGAATGGGTTTCTTTAGAGAAAGATTATACTTTACCGAAAGATGAACTTGGAAATGAAAAACAATTAAGTCAATTTTTACCGGATGAAAAATTAAGATACACCAGTGAAAAAATGATGATTAGTATTCTCCAACAAGCAGTAAAAGAAGATATTTTTGTTTTGCTTCAACATGAGGGAACTGCTAGATCAATCTGGAGAGCGTTGATTAAAAAGTTTAAGGGTAGTGCCGATATGATCAAAAATAAACGAGCATTACTACAGAAATTGTTTGATATGTTTACAACTTTTGAAGGTGAAACAACAAGAAAGATTACTGAGAGATATTGTCATCTAGTCATGGAGATGAAAAGATTGGACATCAAGAAAGAAGATGAAGAATGGGTTGATAAGCTAGCCGATGCGCTACCACAGAATGAATGGGGAACATATCTGTTGATTTTAAAGCATAACCGAAAATTTGAAGATATGAATTTGAGTAGGTTTATCCAGAAGTTTTTAGAACATGAGTTATCAATTCGAAAAACTGCTACAATGAGAAGTCTGGGTGCTCAACGGGATGTTAGTCTGTACTACAGAGAAAACAAGATTGAGACTACTCCTAGTCCGAATATTCAAACTGTGTTCAGTGCTGAAAATTCTTCCGGAACAAATGCAAGCAATACAAATCAGAGTAGTGGATATTCTTCGTCCTATTCAAGTTTTGAACCAAATTTCTCGACACCGAGTTCTCAACAACAAAGTTCAACAAATTTTACCGGTCAAGTATTGCAATGCAATGTTGCATTACATATTCAAAATGGTCAAAATTTTTCTCCAGATATTGCGAAGCAACACATGGCATCTCTTGTCACTGTGTTAGAGTCGTATGAAAGCTTAGTGGTTGGACGAATCGGAAATCCGATGCTTACTAAAGAGGATTATGATCAGATTGATTCAGAAGAACTTGAGTTGATGGACATCAAGTGGTGTTTAGCTAGCGTTTTGAGAAGAGCAGAAAAGTTCAAACAGATCACCGGAAGAGATGATCTTCGTGAAGCTGCAACATCTCAGCTTAGTTTTGACAAATCAAAGGTTACTTGTTTTCGTTGCCGAGAAAAAGGATATTTTAAACGAGAGTTTACAAACAGAGAAGCAACCAGAAGACAAGATCCTTTCGGAAACAACGATTATCATAGAAAAGCAATTTATCAACAGGTTGCTCAACAACCATATCAACAACAATCTTCATACTCACGTACTATTCCGATTGAAGAATCAAAGGGTAAAGCTTGTTTTGGTCTGTAGACCAAGAAGATGAAAGGATTCCGAAAGATTTCAATTGGGATGATTATGATCCTTCTAGACCTTCAGTTTCTAAAGCATATGTTGCTCGAATCTTTGAAGATTCAACCTCGGAAGAAGAATCAATCAAATCTAAGAATAGTCCTAGAAGACAACCGATTTTTAAGTCTTCAGGAAGTGATGAAGACACTGATGATGAGGAAGAGTATATTAATAAAGCTAGAAAACAATTGGATCCTTATAGTTTTGATTTGTTTTTTGCAGATAAAATAGAGATATTGAAAGAGAAAAGGGTTGCTAGACTAAAGAGGGAAATTGAAGCAAGAAGGGTTGCTGAAGAAAAGACTGAAGTTAAGATAAAAGCTGATAAGGCAAAAGTTGAAGAAAAACCGACAAAGAAGGTCGAGTTTGAAGAGAGTGAAGTGAAGATAGAAGTTGAGAAAGAACCGATTGTGATTGAAAAGGTGGTGGAGAAAATAGTTGAAAAAATAGTTGAAGTTGAAAAAATTGTTAAAGTTGAAAAGATTGTAGAGGTTAAAAAACCTTGTGCAAAGTGTTTAGTACCTTGCAAAAACTGTGCTGAAAAAGATACAAAATATGCTGAATTAGAGAAGCTCAAAGAAAATTTGCTACACAATGTGAGAAGCATAAAGGAATCATATGATCTCCTAAGCAGCAAAGTGAACTTGTACAAAGGAGCTAGTGATGAGGATATCCAGATGAAGAATCTTCTGAAAGCAACAGTTCTTCAAAAGCAAACTGCAATCAACAAATACATTGAGATTATTGCAGGGCTTAAAAAAGAATTGGCAGCAATGACGATCGAAACAGAAAGAGTGAATACTTTATTTCAAAGTTATCAAAGTTTGGAGTATGTTATTGATCGCATCTATCCTACCGTTGCAGCTCATAAGTATGCAGAAGATGAAGAAAATTCTGGTAAGAAAGCTGGTTTGAATTATAACAGAGTACCAAATCCAATGTGGGATGGCTATACCCCCCGACACTTTGAAAAGCTGGCTGAAGCACTCAATCTGAATCTGAAATCCGAGTCTATCGATGGATTACCAGATGATATTGATGTCACCTTCACAGCGTCTGACACTGATCATGAGTCCGAGTTAATTAAGAAAGTGGTCGATCAGGTGTTGGAGAAAGATGAAGAGTCAAAGTCAGAGTCTAAATCTGAAAATTTGAGTTCATCAAACAAAAGTTCGAGTTCACCGGTCAAAAGGGTTTACAATAAAGATTCCGACAAATTATATTCTGATGAAGAATTTCCAATAAGAGGTGTTAAAACTGAAATGATTAACAAGGTTTTCAAATTAATAGAAATTAATATTTCTAAAATAAAAGATGTAAATCTTACTGAAAAACCTAAAAAATACACTTCAAGAGTTCAACAAAGATTGAACAAGAAAAAGGGTTACAGTTCTGGTTCGGGTTATCGAAAGAAACCAAACCATAACAGTAATTTCAAAAAGAAAGGATTAGGTTTTATTCCACCAGAAAATCATAAAAATTATAAAGAAGTTAAACCAAAAACTAAATTTGTTTCAGGAGCAAGTTCTGAAGAGGAGAAGGAGAAACCGTTCTAGAAACAGTCAAACAAGGAGTTTCTCGCCGAAAAGCAAAAGAATATGTTGAAGGAATCTGAACCGAGAGTTGAAAGAAGAACTTGTTTCAGATGCCGAGAGGTTGGACATATTGCCTGGAATTGCCCAAAGCTCACCAACACAAAACAAGGAGTTTCTTCTAACTCTAAATTGAAAGAGAAATGTGTTGATAAAAAGGAACAACCAATAGAAAAATTTAAGGAGTTCAAAAATTCGAATTTCGAAGTTGGTGAAAGTTCGAAACATTTTTACAAAAGAAGAGCCAATTTAAACAAACATAAATGGGTTGTTAAGAAATCAGAGGTTGTTTCTGGCAATGAATCTGATTTGTCAAAGTCCGAGGAGCCACCTGTTGTGCTAAATGATGAGAAATCCGTTCCAACAATGGATGATGAAAATTTTCCACCATTGTCAAACGGAAACTTGAAATCAAAAATTGGTAAGATTGAGATTTCAGATCAATTCTTTTCTGATAAGAAAGAATTTGATGCTGAAAAAGCATTTAATGGTAAAGTGCTACATATTTTTGGTAAGATGGCTGATGGGAAGGTGAAGGGAGTGAAAGAATTTTATGAATCGAAAGTTGTTAAACCAAATGATGATGGTTCACCCATGATTGATCAGGCATGGGTGAGATTCTTTAAAAAGTAAAATCCTAACTTGCCGGAGCTCCCAAGTTGGTAATCGTGGAGCATGAATCGGCATCATTCTTAAAAAATGTTTTTGTGAAAAATCTACAAGTGATAGTTTTTACAAGTGGTTGAAAGAACAAAGTGATGAATGAATCCCCATGATGTGTGAAATCAACAAAACTAATTTTTCGGAAAAACCATTTTGATTAAAACAAACTTAAGTGTTTTGAAATCACAATGGGAAAATAGTTTGTTGTTAGGGGAAGTTCTGATTGTTTAAGCCAAGAGAATGGAGAATTGAAGCAATTCACATCAGTTTGTCATTTTATTTGTACAGTTTATTTATTTTACGTTCAAAATTTTCCCAGAAAATCAAAAATTGAAACATATTTTTGATTTTAGGGGGAGTAAAAATTTAGAAAATTTGAAAATTTGAAAAATCCAAAAACATGATAAAATCTAAAAACCAAAAATATCGAAAAATCAAAATGAGTTTTGTTGTGAAAAAAGAGGAAATGATAGTACATCAGTAGACAATCACAGTACGCTAAAGAATTGGAAAGTTAAAATGTGATAAACGGTCTCATTGATGATATGCCAGTAGGTTTTTACACATTCACTAGATTGATTTCGAGATATAAAGCTAAATATTAATAGCTTTCTTATCTCATGGGGAACATCTCTCGGATATATGGGTAACCCCTGAAATCTTGTTTGAGAGATTGCCTAATTCTGAGATACTAGGTCTTTATACTGTTTGATATATGGGGTATTATACCTAGTCTTCTGATATTGCGGAAGCAATGGCCTAGACTTCGTATAATACTTTACGCGCTTTTAAAGCTCACCCTCTGCATAAAAATTGATAAAATATCGAAAAGATACGAATCAATTGCAGTTGAAGAAAAGATTTCCTAAAGGGAACACACCTAAAGTCGAGCCTTCATCTCTTTGACTGAACGGTAGTTCATACCTGAGCTCTCAAGGTCTCGCACTAACCCGAATACAGATATCAGATTGGTATACTCACCTGTAAGACTGAATCTAGGGAATCTTGATACGGGAGTATATTCTGAGGTGGGACACGCGAATAAGTTAAGTGCTTAAAACACTAATTCTCGTATCTCAAAACAATTGAACTTTGTGTGAAAATTTAAGTGGATCAGTATACTGACAATCTTAAAGTGTTAAAAGCTCAACGGTGCTAGTGATTTGTCATAAACTGATATGATTCTCTTACACAAACTCACAAAAAGATGTATGTATATAGATTATTTCCCAAAATCCAAAAATATTTTAAGTATGTGTTAGCATAAAATTTTGAAAAATCAAAAAGATTTTATTTCATCTTATTTTCGACAACTGATGTTGAAAAGCTGATTTTCAAAATCCCAAGTGCTAAACATGATGAACGACAGTGGGTTGGGAGAGTGTGTTTGAAATGAAAAATGAAGTTAGAGTATGAGATAATTTGATAAATGTTTTAATATAATCTTACAAGTGATGTTTTGAGGCTGATTTTACTGTTAGTTAACCAAGGTCATTAATTTGAACTGGATATAACTATTGTTGATGTTGAATGATATCTACAAGTGGTTTCTAAATTTGTTAAATTTTAACAATTGTGAAATTTACTTTTGGGTAGAGAATTGTGCAGGTTACCAGGTTCCTGATCCTGTTGCTACGGAGAGCCAGGAGATGTTCCCGAACCTGTGAAAGCTGTAGAGCCAGATCTCCGTGTCTAAGCCTGAGCAGAGTTTGAGCCAGGACACGATCTTAGAACGAGTGCTATGTCAGATAGCGATCTCGGAACAACTTAAGGGGGGAGTCTGTTAGCAAAAGGGAGTTTGTTGATTGGAAGATTTCAGAGTAAAGAAGGAGTCTGAATACTAGAGAGCCAGTCTGCTATTCTGGAACAGTGCTCGAGATAGAAGCTGCTAATGCTGATGAGTTTAAAGAATCGAGAGATCTGATCAAGAGAGATTGAAAGATAAAGATTGAAGGATGCTTACAGAGAAAGATACTTTGGAAAGAGCAGGAAGACCGATCAAGACTGAAGACTCAATACACTG
Organism: Helianthus tuberosus; assembly: GCA_030545235.1. NCBI lineage: Eukaryota > Viridiplantae > Streptophyta > Magnoliopsida > Asterales > Asteraceae > Helianthus > Helianthus tuberosus. Next base: position 163,999,504 of record CM060450.1, read on the forward strand.
AAGACTCGTCATCATCCAAGGGGGAGTTTGTTAGTGCATATGTCTGTTGACTTCGTCTTGTATCAAGTCATGTAACTAGAATAGATAGACCAGGACACGTTATACGAGAGAAACGGGAAACAGACCTGAACCAGCCACCCCTCACGAAGTGGCTAGGCCACCTCGCACGAGGTGACCAAGTTCGTGCGATCTGGCCAGTTCGTGTGGTCTGGTTCATGGGGTCTGGCATTCCTATAAATAGGTGAGTCCAGGTCTTCATTTGTAACAATCTGATTCCGAAGACAAAGTGTTGCCGAAGTGTCGAACGATCTGTACACACTATCAAATCAATACAATCGACAGTTAAAGTGATTCTACGTGCAAATCTAGCTGTTATAACATCAATACGTCTGATTCCGCCTTTCGTATTGATCGAGAACTCTTCTGAACGACTCGTTTGATCGAATCTCGATCCTACAAAAAGTCTTGGGTATAGAATTTGAAATATGGTAAATGGGTTCAAAAGGACCTTTCTCCATACTAGTCGTATGCTAATTCAAGCTGTAGTACGAAGCTTTACATTCTTAAACTTCGGATTTGGAGAGCCTCCACCAATGGCAGCCTTGCCCGACGACACGATCCTAAGATGCATAATATGAAAAACAATGTATACATATAACAGGGATGAGATCATTCCTAGTTCATGTCTAGACTCGGAATTCAAGGAATGTGCTACTGTGTCATTGAGATTAAACATAAAAGGCTAGTGTTTAATTCACTCAATGTTGGCTCTGATACCAACCTGTCACACCCCGATATTTCCACGTATTACCGATGGGCCCGGTGGGGAGTATCGTGACGTAGTTGATATCATCATAGTCAAATAATCACAGTTCAATGCACAGCGGAAGTCTAAAGTAAATATATTACAAACCGATTCAAAAGTAACATCAAATATTACAAACGGATTGTAAGATGGATCCACAGGCGGATCTTAAGACAGAAATATAAACACTGTTCAACAGACTTTAGACGTTTAGAACTTGCAAGATTACTTATTAACGCCCTGAGCTCCCATCCAATTACGTACAGTACCTGTCACTTAATCTTTTTGGAAAATACGTCAGTTTACACTGGTAAATACAATTAACTGACTCTTTTGAAAACATTTATGAAAATTGATTTAAATGCACAAGGCACAGATATCCTTTTATAACTTGGGACAATTATATAAAAATAATCTTGTATACAGATTTATATGTTCGTTATACATTCAGGGCCCGATATAGAAACTGAGTCAAGATTAACAGAAACACCACAAGTATAGGCCCACAAGAGAGTGAGATACCGTTTTTCCTACGCAACTGTCAGATGTATACCTACACCCCGTGCTTAAGATGTGGCCATTTCTTAATAAATGATGCCATGGATATCTGGGACATGGTCATTAACCCCCAAAGGCTTTATTTCAAACAAGACAGATTAAAACGGGTTACCTCAATAATTTAATCACAATCCGATTAAACATTCAATACCCGACCAAGCGGTATTATTATAATACCGTATCCCAAGCCCGTATATGGAAAATAAGTTAAAAGTATTTACCTGAGCTAAAATGTAATTTTATTCTCAGCCGTATATTCAAATTAGCAAGCACAAGTACCTCTGCTGGGGCTCTCAATCTGGAACGAAGGTTTTATTAACCTATTAGATTCCTAACGGGTCTTATTTAAGTTGTAACTTAGACCGGTTAGTTTTAAGGAAAGGTTTACGGTTCAAAACGCAAGATTAAGCGAAGACCGGATTAGAATGTTATTTAGACCCGACAAATATGGAGACTTGTATAATATGTGTAAACTAAACACATTCTGGATTTTGAAATGAAAATGATAAGGTTTGACCCGTTTCGGTTAATTCGTGTAAACTAGTTACCTAAACCGTACCGAACACGTAAAATGCATAACCGGTAACCAAATGAGTCATGAAAATGTTTCACAAGTTAATATGCCTTAAATATGTTGTGATATCAGTAGGATACCTTCCATTATGCCCAAAACGAATTTAAAACGAATTTATGCCCCGTAGGGGTATTTTGGTCATTTTAATGTTTATAAAAGAGGTTAAATAATAATCTAAGTTTCTGGTCTAAATAATCAGTAAAAAAATACTTATTTTATCAAGTTAAATCAGTAAGATATCTCACATATGTGAAATTTATCATTTATGGCCAAACTATGCACCGTAGGGACATTTTGGTCATTTCACATACGCTTTAAGGGTTAATTTTAGAAATCTGAGTTCAAAACTTTTATCTACTGTTAAAGAATAAAAATTTATTCATAATATCAGTAGGTATCAAGCTTTAGGTGCCTAATATGGTTTTAAACCATACTATGCGCCTAAATCGCATAAAAGTCGGTATTTGACGATATTCGGTTTAAATAGGGAAATCTGAGATTTTTTCCAGCCTTTACAGTTTAAAATAACTTATTTATTATATAAAATCAGTAGAAAAAGGTTTGACGTGTAAAGGATGTATAAAACTCATTTTATTAGCAAAAAGGGCGTTATCGTCAATTACCGAGCCTATGCGAGAACTCTATGTTATGATTATTTTAAAACTTAATAAAAATTTCCAAAAATCCCAAAATATTATATTACATCATTAGGTAAAAGATTTGATGTCAAAATTTGAGTTTAAATAGGATTTATATCAAATATGCCGTTTAATTAATAAAAAAGGCTTTCATTTACGATATTGAGCATAACTCTCATTTTAGACCATAAACTGATGTCAAAATTATAGGACATACTTAAATATCAGTAATAAAGGTTTTTGTCCTCTCACATTTTCAAAACTCTCGTTTTAATATCAAAAGGGCATTATGGTCAACATTTAAGCATTTAACGGAAACATGCAATGAACTTGGATTTCTATGGAACCATGTTGTATAACCTTGGAGGGTTATACTAACATATAATACGGTCCTAAAGGAATCCTAAGGAATATCTAAACTAAGGTAAATCGGGTCAGAACTGAAAGTCAAAGCAAAAGTCTACTTTTGCGACTTTCGGTTCTGAACCGAGCCTAAACTCAGAATTTTCAGGTTGAACTTGCCTAGACATGTTCAATTAATATTTACCAAGTTATTAAAGTGACAAAACTGATTTTATTGCCTTTACATCATTAGTTATGAATTTTATTTAAAAACCGACTCGTTTGACTTTTATTTTAATTACTTTGACCCGACAATTAACTAAGCAAACGTGATAATTAGGAGGTTCCCTTTTGAGGGTTTAATACCTACCTAATTACGATCATGTAGCCATGTTCGTTGCGAACAATGGCTCAACCGTTTAAAAGTCAAAGCGTTTATCGCAAACGCTTGACTTTTCGGCTTTTAAGCCAAATAAAAATAACTAGCCATAAGAGGGCACTTACAAGGGGTCCAAGCAAGGATGGAATTGATCTAGAATGCTCATGTATGAAACATAAAGCTTCAACTTAGAGCAATTCAGATCAAGTGTGAAATGAGATCAAGAACAAGTGGGTATTTATAGGAATTTGAGAACCGTTAGGATCGTTCCTCGATAACCGAGCTTTGATCAAGACCCTACATGTGTTACCCACTGATTTCCAATACCATGGGTGCCCAAAACAAGCCCATAGAGTTGGAAAAACCAAGTGCTAAACCAGAAACCAGCAGCAGAATTGAAAAACTGATTTTTTGCAGAACTGGGGGCCCTCGCCCCCCGCGTATGATCTAGGTTCGGCCTACGCGGCCCGCGACCGATAGTAGTTCAGCAACAAGGTTTTCAGATTTTACAGAAATGGTCCCTGCAAGTATTTAATGCCCTTTTCGACTCGTTTAAGGCCCGTTAAGCCATTTTCAAGGCTCTACAATGATGCCTAAACATATGGAACATAAAACATACTCAAAAATATGCCGGATGTCGGTTCGTTTGGTCGTATGATAACGTTATTCGTTTATTTACGACAAAACACGAACGGACGCGAAAAACGATCCAAATTACGCGACGAATGGAATTTTATCATGCCCATCACTAAAATAAAATATTTTAATGATTACATAAATTTTTGGATGTCCGGATATATCCAGAACATAAGATATGCGCGAAAATGCAAACTTATGCACTTTTTGACGCTTTTAGTCCCTATTGATCAAATAAGTTTATTTTTGCGCACCAAACACCTCTAAGCCTATTTATAAGCTATGTAAAGGATATTTAGGGCATGTTTAACTTATGATCATATTCCAGAAGGTTCGATACCATACGAATCGACAGACTTTTGCAGTTTGACGCAAATAGTCCCTCTAATGTGCAAACTTGCGCATATCATCGTTTAATAGCATCGATAATCCATATTAGGCATTCTTGGGAGTATTATTAAACATCATAATGCTTCGGGTTCGTAGAAAGGTCATTCAGAGGTATGATTAAACATATTGACGCTTTTAACCCCTTAAACTTGCAAAGTTGCGCGTAACGTCACTTAGAGGCATAAAAGCCTTAGATGGCCAATATTTGCCATCCCTGAGAGTATAATCAACCAAAATGAAGCTCTCGGTTTGTTAAAAGGTCACTCAGAGGTAAGAATTAACATTTTGACGCTTTTAACCCTTCATCGCGCAAACTTTCAATTAATTACGCAAACGGCCACTCTTGATCAACAAGTGGCTCATATGTGAACATGATTACCATGTAACATCATCCGAAGAATTATACTAAGCACGTTGACACTTTTAGTCCTTTCGCATTCAAAGTTTTCGATTTTTCGAAAAATTAGTCCCTTAAATTCAACGTTTGACTTTATTAGGGTTTATTACACGTGTCAATACATCATTGGACGTGATTTTACGAGGTGTTACAAAAATCATTAATGAGAAACGTACCATTAATGACGTCATTGTCATTCTGAGCTTGCTTATCGTTGATGTTGAACGTGCGTCCTCGTGGGGCTTGCTGTTTCGGCTGCTCTTGATTCAACTGGGGGCATTGAGGACGGAGATGAGTGGTATCACCACACTTGTAGTAGGCTCGAGCGTTGGTTACTGGTTTAGGGTTCTAGGGAGCTTGCTGAACCTGGTTGTTCTGACGACAGTAAGGAGCGGTATGACCATATCGGTTGCATGAGGTACAGTGGCGACAAGCAGAGTTACCAGGGTGATGATAGTGACAGGTGTCGCACTTAGGATGAACCCCATTGTACGACCTCTTTGTTTTTTCAGGAGAAGCAGGGTTTGGATTTGCAGCAGGTACATTCGCGTTGCAGCCAGAATTTTGAGTCTTTCGTTTATTGTTCTTGCTGCCACTTGATTGTTGGGTGATCTGGTTAGCTGGTTTTGAGGGGGCAGGCGTGCAAAATTGTTTATCATGAACTCGGTTGTTGTTCAGACTTGTTGCAAGTCGGTAAACTTCTTCGATGGAGTCTAGCTGAGCTACTTCAATGGAGTCATGCATGGTAGATGGTAACCCATGAATGTACTTCATGATCATGCGTTTGGGAGTAGACACAATGAGGCACGATTATGCTGAGTTGCTTAAAACGGGTAGTATAGGCTAGATTGTCATAACCAACTTGTTTCAGATGCCAGAACTCGTCCTCGAGCTTTTGCTGCTCATGGGGAGGGCATAATTCAAACATCATTAGTTCCCTAACCTCGGCCCATGGTAAAGCATAAGCCTCATCATTTGAGCGGATGTTTCTCTCATTAGTCCACCATTCCAAGGCTCTTCCTTGAAAGAGACCAGTAGCACTCCTAGTCTTGAGATGTTCAGGGCATTCACTGTTGATGAAAGTAACTTCAATGCTGTCGAACCATTCCAGCATTGCAGTCACCCCATCACTGCCCGTGAAAGGCTTAGGGTTGAAAGAGACAAAGTGCTTGTAGCTGAAGCTCACAGGCTTAGGTTGGACTGCTTTCGAGTCAACAGAGGAGGGAGGAGTGTTTGATCCCTGAATTTCAGTGACAATCTTGGGAACAATACATGCGATCTGATTGGCCATGAAAGACATCATCTTTTTTTTTAGTGTTGGCCTTAGATCTCTTGTGAGGGTTGTTAAGTCGACTAGATGACATCTAGAGATTCAAACAAAGAATCGGGTGAGACTCATAAAACGTCTCAAATAGTATGACATGGTATATATGTTTCACATAACATAGCAAGTTTCGCATTGTATCACATAGAATAAGGAAAGCATCATAAATTTAATTTGTTCACGAGAGATTATTTTTGTTTTAGATTGAAAAGGTACGTGCGAAGTGTGTAACGATTTCAAAACGAGTGAGATAACAAGTATAAAACCACATAATAATCTAGATAACATAAAAGAGAGGATCATAAAACATAGGATTGTTTCGGGTAGAGAAACGTCGACTATTCCAAGGTGGTCGAGAATCCTTTTGGATTAAGAAAACGTGCTTTGGCCTAATAGAAAAATACTCTAACGGTATTTTTCGTTCCAGTTACTACACGTCCTTAATCGATTAGGTAACTCGAAACCTTGGAGAGATTGAAAATCAAAGAGCGGGATTAGTTACCAAGATGCGAGTTTCACCTCTAACTTGGTAACATCGTACCCTAGTATGGTTGGTACTTATTGAAAGATAAGACCACTAGATTATGAGATGGAAATTTCCTTCAAGGTTTGGATGTCACTCCTAACTTGAGGGTAAATTTCATGCAAAATACAAAGTTTAGCTGAATGAAAGTCGTCATCAAAGGCAGAAATCACCCCTATTTTGATGAGTCGCTTCGATGGTGTTATAAGAGTGTCTTCATGCAAAATACAAAGTTTAGCTGAATGGAAGTGTCAACATCAGGGAATGACGAATGAGAGTGTACGACGGTATTTATAGAGTGAGAGTGAAGGGTTAAGTCGGTGGAGAAGGGCAGTCGATTGGATTCAGATGGTCATCCGGGGGGATAATCATCCGATCGGATGTCCATTCGGACAGTCGGTTCGCGTTAGTTAGTTTTCCGCCGTTGGTTCGTTTTGCGAGAGAGGTTAAGTGTTGCGTTGCGTATTATTGTGAGTACCCATTATTAAGATTTAAGACATCATTACATCCAGACATATGACTAACATAACTATCTTGAGTAAATCCGTGTTTCGAGTTTGTGCTAAATTAGTTTCGCGTTCATTTAATATCAAAATAAAGAGTCAAGAATCTACATCGTTCACGCATATATAAGTATCACAAGAATCAAGAATCTGCTTAAACATATCGTTCACATATAGGAAGCATCATATAGAGTAAAAGTTTCACATGGTTTAACTTAATTAAAGTTTCAAGCAGTCTCATTTTCATTATGATCGATCGTCTCCATCGTACACGTATAATCGGATAGGAAGTGCGATAAGACTTGCTAAGATAACAAAAGCATCTAAACGCTGGGCGTTACAAATACGTGGTAGACACGTGGCGTTGCCTGTGGAGAAAGACGTGGATGACACACTGGTGAACCCCGAGTCAGCCGAAGGAAGACCAAACAGGCTGAAACTGAACATGAACAAATTATTCCTATGGAGATTGATGTGCACTCTCTAAAGAACAAGGGAAGCTTTACCTTGGAACCCCTTAATCGGGTTTAAAAATTTATTCATGACTCCATGCCAACAATTATGACTGATGCCTTACAAGCTTTGCAAGATGAAGGAACTAAGAAAGGAAACGAGAAGGATACTGAGGTGACTTAAAGTGATGATGAAAATGATGACGTTGCCAGAGAAACTTCAAAATGTTACACACATCAAGCTTTCTATTGATCTAATACCCCAACCTTTGATAGAAGGAAGGATGTTGTAGCGACAACCCACTGGGTTTCTAAAATGGAAGTGGTCATTGCCATTATTGATGTGTACATAGATGTTTAGGTGACTTAACTTCCACGCACAACTCCGTTTTGAGAGGGATTTACATCAAAACGTAGATAAATATAATAACGTTTCATTTATATATTCTAAGTTATAAAGCATTACAATTTGAGAGTTATAAGCGGGAAACAAGATGAATGGCCAAAAAGTTAACAAAAAACCTTTTCCAAAACGTGTAGGGTTTGATGGTAAGTATATAATGTTTAGGGAGATGTATCTTATGTTTTTGAAAGGCCCCATAATGTAACATTTCATAGTAGGACACATTGCAATAGGTAGATGGACTTAATTACTGCCCCCTCCCCTAAAAAAACAAATAAAAACATGCACTATGGACTTGCACCACTTGTATTGAAACTTCTGCATTTTACGGCGGACCAACCGGATGAAGGTATTCTAGATGCCAACATCCGATTATTATAGTATATTATAATATCTATAAACTTTTAGTAACATTCAAACGATTGTATTTTTCCAAGATTTCAAAATTTCAATTTAAGGAATTTCCCCTAATTATTTTAAAACTCAAGTGACTATTTTTTAAAAAACAACGATCCTAGTTTATATACTTTCGCACATTCAAAGTCTCTCATATTTCATCATTCAACTATTCTCTCACTTCCTTCAATAATAAAAAGCTCAAATGAATTCAATCCCCACAGTGTTGAAATCTCATCTCATACAACTCCAATAAGTAATGATGTAGGGATTTTATTTTAGGATGTAGCCCAGTAACAATCAGAAGCATTGAATGATTTTGATGAAGTGTATTTAAAATTGAGAGCACTTAAATTACAACAACAAGTCGAAGAAGGATTAAGTTTTAGCCATTCAAGAAAGAAACACAAATATATCTTGAAAATGGATATTTATGCTTTTGTAAAGCCTAACTTTTACCACAAGCGCTTTTTGATGGTGCTTTCTTTAAACAAAGGTTCAAAGAAGCTAAACACTTCTTAATCGAATTGTTGAAACTATATCAAACCATTCTGTATACTTTAAACAAAGATATGATGGGGCGGGTAAAAAGGGCCTTTTTTTCGAAATACACCTGTGTCATACATCAGTTGGCATATGACATATATGTGACCAATTCAATGAATACATATGAATTGGTGAAAAACCTCAAATCACTATCTCCAAAACTGCGATAGATGTGCTATTGAAGATTTTTCAGAACAATATCTAAGAAAGTCAGACCCTAGTGACATCTAATGAAAACTAAAAGACGTTCAAGGAGATGGTCCATTGGTGAGCCATTAGTATTCTTTGAGTGGGTATTTCGAACTATCATTGTTGTTTGCTTATGGCTTGAATTGCGTAGTATGCTCTTTTAGGGTTGTTATTTTGACGGTTAAATCTAGCTTATTTTTTAACATGCATCAATGATGAGTCATTGGTGATGCTTGTTTGTGATATGTTAGAATTTGAGGTTTGTATGTGATATGTATAGGTGATGACACATTGGTGAGCCTTTAGATGTTTTGAATGTGTGTTTTGATATGTCGTTGTTATCCCTTTGTAGCTCGAGTTAATTGGTTTGGGCTTTTTACGTTGCTATTTTGATGGTTGAATCTAGGCGATAAGCCTTTGGTGAGCCTTGTACATTGTATGTTAGAAAACATTGTTTAAATGGGTGTTTCAATCTTTTATTGTTTTCTGCTTATAAGTGACATTGGTTGCTTTTTGTTGTTATCTATGATGGGCCATTTGGATTTGTCAATGTTATGTGTAATTTACCACACTGGATTAGTAGGTGTTGTATGTTTATTGTTGGATTGGTGAGCTGTGTATACGAATAGGGTTGTGATATTTATATTAGCCTCAACAATGTCATCAGTAATGTATCCGTAACATTGTCTCTATTTGATGAGTTTGTGAAGTTAGGCAATGAATCGTTGCTAAGTGTTTGGTTTTGTTTACCTGAATCTAGGCGATGATGATAAGCGTTTAAGGTGGTCGACCGAGAGTTAAAAGCAACCATGCCTCATTACGTTTGAGCATACAGTTATGGCTGTATATGATATCATTTATCAACATGGATATGCATCATGTTGTAATCTTATCATTATTGCTTTATTTGGCTCTGGAATGTCGTATGGTATGCTTTTATGTTTATTTAAGTGCTTTATTTGTGTGGGCTCTTGGCCCTGCCAACACGTGTTGTTGACATGTGTTTAACTTTTCCACTTTTTCAAATTTGGTTATATCATAGCTGTATGTCCACATCTTTATATGTAGATTTTGTTGTTGGAACGCGTTTAACTATTTTTAGGGGCTTCAAGACAATGATGATGAAAGATGTTAGTCGTTATTGATATGACATGGTGAATGTCTCTTTCTGAGCCTAATGGTAATATGAAATGAAGGTATAACACGTAATGTCTTTACCTAGCATGGCACATCGTTGCAACTACGAGAGAGATTTATATAAGCCTATTGATAAAATTTCATTTTCATTTCACAGTCTTGAAAATGGCAACTAGAAACCAGGCTGAACTTCTAGCACGCCTGCAGAAATGGCTGATTAACAGATAACCGAAAGGCTGGCGGATCTTACTAACAGGGTCGTGGATCTTCATCACCGATAATCGGATCTGCAGTCTAAAATTGATGCGCAATATGAGGGCACAAAGAAAATGGAACAAGTAGATTAGGTTTTTTAGGCTTTATGTATGTTTTGTAAGTATAATTGATTGTAAGTTTTATTTTCTTACTATCATACAATCAATTGAAATCTTATTTAGGCTTAGATATTTGTTGCACTATGTTTGCTACTGATTATGATGGTTGCGCGGCTATGCTCGTGGGCGTCCATCTAGTTACTATATAATTTTTACACATTTAAATTATAATAATATATTTGTATTCGTATATATACTTGATACTTTATTAAAAAGAATAATTTTTGAAAGAAATAATTTAGTGATATATAATAAATATAAAAGCCGGTGATAATATAGAAATATAGTGATATAAAAAATAGTTTTTAAAAGAAATAATTTAGTGATATATCTATCTACTATAATAAAAGAAACCAATTAAGGATAATATTTTTTTATTATTTGGTAGATTTTTAACCTGACTATACACGGGTTTTTTAAAGATACGACGTTTTTCGTATTTAATATACAAAATTACATTTATTTAATCTGTGTAATACACATGGTTTTTAAAGATATAACTCTTTTTTAGATCTATTCAACACGTGTAATATATGGGGTTTTTAAGGATGTAATTTTTTTATTATTTGGTAGATTTATTCAACCTGATTATACACAGTTTTTTTTTTAAATATGACGTTTTTAGTATTTAGTATACAAAATTACATTTATTTAAATTGAAAAAAAAAATCTGTGTAATACACATGGTTTTTAAAAATTTACCTTTTTTATTATTTGATATATAAAATTACATTTATTTAACCCGTACAATATACGTGGTTCATAAAGATATAACTTTTTATTATTTAATATTTAAAATTACATTTATTCAACCCGTGTAACACGCGGAGTTTTAACCTAGTAATAAATATAAAAGCCGGTGATGATATAGAAATATAGTGATATATATGAAAGGATGTACCACTACAGAAAAAATATGTTTTTTAATTAAATGAAAATCTGATTTGGCAGTGTGGATGGTTGTTGTATTTGGCATTGTGATTTGTGGATGATCTAAAACCTTTTTAGTCCTATAGAAGTGCCTTGCAAAATAGTTGCCGTTTGTAAATAAATAAAACCAGTAAAACTCCTTCACGTGATGTTGCAGGATTGATCGGTATTAGTTTGGTTTATTATGTTATTGACATTCGGTACGGATATGTGTTTGACATCAATTGAAAACACTAAGAACAAATCAAGTCATTATTTGCCTTAAAGAATATCAAGACGTACTTTACATCGATTGATAACCATAAAAACTAATATCGGTATGGGTTCCGATATCACTTATAACTGGTACTGATGTGGTTATTAGTTCAGTTCGTCGTGATACTGGTACGATATCGACACTCGCTATAGCTTACAATTCCAATAAATTATCATACCTTGAATAAACTCTGTTTTTAACAAACTTTATACCGGAATATCAAGAAAAAAAATAAACACACATGCACGTTCAGTTTTTTTAAGTTAGCAACGCAAGTTATAATAAAACCGATAGATAAAAATTGAACGAGTTAAGAAATGCATTATTTAAGATATAAAGAAATTCACTTGAAGCTCAGCTAAATTCTATAAATTAAAAAAACTCATTACTATCAGAGCATTCACATGCCATTCTCTAAACCTACAATTTTTTCTCCAAAATAAAGAAAAAAAAGTTAGAGAATGTAGCTTTAACACCTTCACATCCCATTCTCTATTTCAACGATAAGTTAAATGAATGAATAATAATTTAACCAAAATATACTTTTTTCTTTAAAAATTGTTTATTTTTTTAAAACTCTCACACTACATTCTCTATCATTATTCTTTCTTACTCATAAACATTTATTTTATCATTGTTTCTCGATTTTATATACTCACATCATTTTATTTAGAGATGAATACTGATTTAAATATTTAAAAAAACAAGTATAGGTTCTCTAAACCTTATCTCTATTTTAGAGATATTGATAAAGATGAAAAACTATATATCTTTCTCTATAATTTAGTAATATGGATGAAATAGAAAACTTGATGTGAAATTAGCATCTATATACTACTCTCTATAATTTAACTAAAAGTCACATTTTTCCTAAAATTTTATTTATCTTCTATAAATTTCTCACATCTCATTCTTTATTTTTATCTCTATCTTACTCACAAACAATTATTTATTATTCTTTCTTGTTTTATACACTCATAACATTTGATTTAGAGATGAATAGTAATCTATTAAAAAAATTGAATTTACTCTCAACTATGTATTTTTGAGATAAAGAATAAACTAGAAAACCTAATGTAAATGTTAAATGAATCAAACATATATTGTTTCTATGTAGCTTTGAGACGGAGAGTGAAACAAAGAAGCTACTGTGAATGCTTTAAGTATCATTGGAGTATTCTATTCATCTCTATATTATTAACGATGGAGAGTGAAACAAAGAAGCTAGCTACTGTGAATGCTTTAAGTATCATTGGAGTATTCTATTCATCTCTATATTATTAACGAATTAAATTACTTTTTGAGTCTTTATGTTTTAACGGTTTTAACCATTTGAGTTTAAAATAAAAAAGTTTAACGTTCTGAGTTTTTAATTTTATAACATTTTGAGTCCCTGTGTTTTAGTGGTTTTAACCACTTGAGTCCAAAATTAAAGTACAAGTGTTAAAAAGTTGGACTCAAAATGTTATAAAATGAGTAGTTAGGGACTAAGAGCATTAAATTTTTTTATTTTGAACTTAAGTGGTTAAAACCACTAAAACACATGGACTAAAAAAGTAATTTACTCTTATTAATGTGAGTTTATAAGAAAGAGAAAAAACAAATTATAAAATCAATGTTTTTAAGTAAGATAAAGATAGAGACGAAAAATAGAATGTATGAAGTTTTTTTAAATATTAATAAATTTTAGAGAAAAAATGTATTTTTTAGTTAAATTGAAAAGTAGAATAGGTTGTGAATGCTCTCATTACCCATTTATTTTTATTTTTTCAAACTTATTTCAAATACTTTATATTCTAATTTAAACAAAAAATAAATAAACAAATAAATAAATAAAACTGGCTTCCGACACTAAGTACTCACTATAAAAACAAAACAAAGCAAAGCAATGCCCACTTACCTCGTAAACCCATCGGGCCATCTCCAACGTTGCTCTCCAAACTCTCCGACCAAAACCATCGTATCCAACAACAATAATCATTTCCAACACAACAATCCCAACACCTCACGCATTCACTATCTATACATACATACAGAGCCCTATACATATAATACTCCCACTCATGTGTTTTGTATGCCCTGAATGCTGTGACCCTCTAAGCTGCATTCATCTCCATCAAAACATGAGAATATTTCCGTATTCTCGTTGCAACTTAACATCTTCATTTCACAAGTTTTTTCAACCTACGTGTACCCAGTGGCGGGCCCAGGAATTATTTTCTTCGACCACCACCGACAACCGTCGAACCAAACCAAAACTTTTAGTCATCCTGGGAGCCACAGGCGCCGGAAAATCGCGTCTCTCAATCGATTTATCCACCCGGGTTTTAGAAAACTCGGAGATTATCAACTCCGATAAAATGCAATTATACAATGGGCTCGATATCACCACCAACAAAATGACAATGCAAGAGCGGGTCGGAGTGCCCCATCACCTTCTCGGAGTACTTGACCCGACAAAACCCGCGTGTACTCCTTCGGTTTATCGAAAACTCGGGTCGGATATAATTTCCGATATTAAAACCCGTGGCGGGTTGCCTATAGTCGTTGGTGGGTCGAATTCTTTAATCTATTCGCTTGTTACAAAACGGTTTGACCCGGAAACTGATGTTTTTAACGGGTCGGATCCGGATCCGGTTAGCTTGGAGCTTCGGTATGATTGTTGTTTTATTTGGGTGGATGTGTGTTTACCGGTTTTGAACCGGTATTTAGCGAACCGGGTTGACGAGATGTTGGATTCGGGTATGTTTGAGGAGTTAGTAGAGTTTTTCCGGTCCGGGGAGGATAAGAGGGTGAACCGGGCCGGGCTGGGTCAGGCGATCGGGATACCGGAGTTTGAGGGGTATTTTAGGGATTTTAACAGCGTCCGGCGACCGGGCGGTGGGGATCCCGAGACGGAAGTGGAAGTGTACAATGAGGCTGTGAAAAGGATCAAGGACAATACGTGTCATCTTGCAAAGAAACAAGTGGGGAAGATCCTACGGTTGAGGGACGCCGGGTGGGAGCTGAAGAGAATAGATGTGACCGAAGCGTTTAGGGCGGTGATGGCCGCGGATTCGGGTGGTGGGGGGGTGGCAGAAGTTTGGGAAAAAGAGGTGTTGGAACCAAGCGTGAAGATTGTGAAACGGTTTTTGGACAAGTAGGTTCCTTTTCAATATTCTAATATTTTTTTAAATTTCGGGGCAAACCTTTGGAGCAACGGATTTGAGTCGTGGATACAACCCATATATGATAAGGATGGGTACATCAGGCTCAAGTTGACGCAACACTCGCGCAATATTGCGCATGCAAAAGCCTCGTGTACTATACTTGGTTTGAACTTTTTTTTTAATTTTCATTTACTTTTCTAGGCCTAGTGGTGGAGTGACTTGGGTTCTCCAATGGAGACCCAAGTTCAATTCCTATTAGTGCCACTTTGGTGGCCACCGACACCCGCTTTAAAGCCGGACCGAGGACACTCGAGGTCTCGGGTTCGAAACATGTTTCTTACCCCTCTTTGATGGCTATGGGTATTTGCCGTCAGGGATCCTTGTCGGGTGGTGAACTGGGAAGGGAGATCCCTTCCGCGGTCAGAGGTACCGTGCAACTACCCTTACTGTAAATTTGGGGGAGTATGGACATGGGTTCTGGTAGCAGGCTAGCACTGGGTCTTACCCATCGAACCAAATGGTTCAGGTGGAAGAACCGGGGCTCGACAAGTTTTGAAGAAATAGGACGCCTTTTTGAGAAATTTACAGTATATTTCTGCAAAAACTGGGGTGTGATTTGTAATGGGAATCAAAATAAATAAGAGATGTCACATAATACTTTGGTCGTAGATATTGTAGTACTACAATGAAGGGATAATTTGGCTGCTTGTTGTAATAGCAAATTATTAGATTTGTAACATTAATATCCCAAGGGAGAATTTTTAATTTAAGCATAAATGGAATGTTAGAATTATACCATAATTTTACCTTATGACTAGGTTATAACTCGTGTATTACACGGGTTGAATAAATGAATGTTATATACTAAATAATAAAACAATATATCTTTAAAAACTTTTTTTAATGCACGGGTTCAATAAATGTAATTTTATATATTAAATAATAAAAAGTTATATATATAAGAACCATATTGTACGGGTTGAATAAATGTAATTTTATATACCAAATAATAAAAAAAGTTATATATTTAAAACCACATGTATTACACGGGTTAAATAAATGTAATATTGTTTCCTAAATAATAAAAAAATTATATCTTTAAAAACCCCCGTGTATTACATGACTTAAATAAATATAATTTTATATACCAAATAATAAGAAAATTATATTTAAAAAAACTAATGGATATACTCGGTACACGATAGATATGGTGATTGCAGAGATTATTATTGAAAAGAAGATACAGTGGTCAAAAATATTATTCAAAAAGCAAATAAGCAACCATTTGAGTGATAAAATATAAATTATATTTAAAAAACCCGTAATAAATCTAATTTTGTATATAAAGTAATATTGAAAGCTATATACAATTTGTTTAAAAATTATGTAATGAAATCGCTATAAATTTTTTTAATAATGAAAATAAAAATAAATAATATATTAATACAACGTTTGGCTTTGGTGATACATAATTTGGTTATTTAAAGATATCTTAAACTAACAATTTAAATTTAAGGATAATATTTTATTAGAAAAATAGAAATATTTTATTCGACATTTAAAATAGGATAAGATTTAATATTAATTTTTATTTATTAAGTAATATAAGATAGAAAAAAAATATGATTGAATAGTGTGGAGGTTGTATGATGATAAATGGGATAAATGTATTATAATGTCATATGTTTTTAGTTATATATTTTTATAATTATTAAAAAAATAAGAGTTTGTTACTATTAGTAAAATCAATGATTTTATATTTGTAGTTTTGTTTGGTATTATTTTATTAAAAAGTGCATATTATGCATATAATTAAGTTATTGATGTCATCCAAACTGTTTTTCAATTTTATGTCTAGTATTATATATGCTATGGTAAAAGTTTAAAGTTTATTAGAGATAATTAAATTATCGAAAAGAATAAGAGTAAATTTGTTTATTACAAATAAAAAGTAGGTGTCTGTCATGAGATTTAGAAAATCAAATAAATAATATTATAAATGAGAAGTATACATTAAATTTAAACTAAATAATAGTTATCTACAGTTAAGTAGAAAAGATTAAATAAAATAATATTTAGTAGGAGATTATCTATAATTAATTAGAATAGATTAAACTAAATAATAATTATCTATAAGATATTAAATTAAATAATATTTAGTAGAAGGGGTTATCTATAATTAATTAGAAGAGATTAAACTAAAATAATAATTATCCATAAGACTTGGCCTAATACGATGACAAGTGTCCCACAAATTGTTTCTTTTATTATATAATACTAGCGGTAAGACCCGTGTGCAAACACGGGTGGTTTTTAGAAAACCACACATACCACATTTTATTAAATGACGAATGATTATATATTTTTTAAGTTTAATTAAAAATGGATTATACGTTAATGAAGAGGTTAAAAGAGCCAGGAACATATTGCTGAATTCATGTTAATGAACTCTGTTTTTGTATCCAATGGTTTTCAGGTATAGTAATTTAAGGTGTTTGAGATGTTTAATTTGTATTTGATGATTTGATGATACAATATCAATCCACTATGGAATATATAAAGAAAAACAATATAAACAATACAAATGTTGTTATGTTATTGACTGAAGAATATCATAAATGATTTCATATTACAGAATACAATAGTGATTTTTCTGGAGTAGACTAACTGTCCAAACCTGTCGCGGTAAGCAGTGCCATAAACCTTTGGCATTAACCTTAACATCAGTCACAGCACCACAACAGCAACTTTGACTTCCTTTGAATACCACTTGTTATGCAGAATCCATTCCATCCCTACAACCACTACTGGAATCATGCTCAGTTTGGAAATCTACACCATACAAAAAATGTAAGCAACATATAAGTATAACAACTTAAATCTTGAAATTGTAAAAGCATAATTTCATAATTTATAACTACATACTTGGTAAAATCCAACCGAGTTCATCATAAGACTGAGGTTCATCCCTGTGATCGACATATTTGCAACGATCGAAAACCAAAGAAACTCCCATAACGGAACATGCTTTGATGAAGTATATCGAGTAGAATTCAACACAAATCCCACCAGTGCAGTTATATCAAAGTGGAATCCTGTTAATGTCGTTGCTGGAAACAACAAAATTGCACTAAATCCAATTAGTAAAAACATCAAACACAAAAATAACCAATAATCAACAGCTTGCTAGCGCTCAAGACCTCATATACCTAACAATTCGGATACAATCACTTCCATTCAATCAAGTAATCAACAATCAAAGTGAAGATTTGAGAACTTGATACTTAATTACTTAAGTTCATAGAAGTTCAACTAATCTACATAACAAAGTCAATTTTACACAATCTGATGCAATGTAGACATCGTAAACACCATTTCGACTAATCTCTAAACCACACTCAAATTACAATAAGCAAACAGTCAACCTAACAAACCAAAGCTGAATTCTGATCTGTTAGATTAACTTGATACTTAAGTTCATGCAACTTCAACTAATCTGTACTTCAAAATCAATCTCACTTCTGTTATACGATTAACATGTTATATGCTTTCGGTTATGCACCTACATATCAGATCATGTGTATAAAAAAATTCTAAATAAAATAAATTCACAGTTCAAGAGCTTACTTTATGTACAAATCTCGACTTCATCCTGGTTGGACACTTGTAATGCTGTTTGACCACTGTTTGACCAAAGCCAAACCACTGTTTGCAAAAAAAGTCTGTTTGACCAAAGTCAAACAACTGTTTGCAAAAATATGATTCTTAGTGGTTCAAAAGTCTGTTTGACCAAAGTTAAAACACTGTTTGACCAAAGTTAAAACACTGTTTGACCAAAGTCAAACTACTATTTGCAAAAAAGAACCACTGTTTTCTCCACAAAACACTGTTTTAACCCAACAGTGGTTTCAAACATCTGTTTTCATCCATCTGTTGACCAAAGTCAACTGATGTATCAACCACTGTTTTATTTTCTAACATGTGTTCACAACAAACAGAGGTTTCAAAACATAAAACAGACCTTTGCCAAATACATGTTTCACAACAAACAGAGGCTTATGTATGGTGTTTGAATTAAAACCAGATAAAAAGGACTCTTCATATGAAGATGAAGAGTCCTTCTTCGGAGCCTAAATTCAACATACGACGAAAACTGTTAGATTATTTCGATTGATATCGAAATGGAATTGCTAACTGCATTTGCAATGCAAAGAGACTTCCTTACCTGCATAATAAACTGTCCTGCATATGTTCCAATAATGGTTGAACGCTGTTTGCGGCGCAACACCATGCCCAGACTGAAGATGATGAAACAAACTCTGATGGTGATACACCGGCGCTGAGTTTTAGTTTTTATGATCATATGGCAAGGCGTGGCAATGCATCTTGTTATCAAGTTTCTGAGCCATTTCCTCATATTTAAATCTAAGAAACCCTACAAATAGCATTTATCGCGTAGTGAGTACACATTGGGTTGGCTATTAAAAACATGATATCGATATCGAAATGGCATTGCTAACTGCATTTGCAATGCAAAGAGACTTCCTTACCTGCATAATAAACTGTCCTGCATATGTTTCAGTAATGGTTGAACTCTGGCCAGAAGCTAGCAGTGCAATAGAAAAAGAGTAGAACTGGACTTCCCCAAGACATTCTATGTAGCAAAATTGGGAGAAAAGTAAGAAGATTGAAAATGTAAATGTAAATGAAAACTTCACAATGTCTTACGAATCAAACTATCATCAAATCAACAATCTATCATCCAAACAACAATCTATCATTATACCTTCTCCTCTTCCTTATGACACCTCTCTTCCTCCAGTGCTCCCAGTCCAGTTTTACAGTATAATATTTTCTGTTATTTGATTTTCGGTTAAGTCTATTCTGGTCTTCAGCCATGCACAGTCATCTGTGCAATGACCAGAACGCACACCATGATACTTCAGTATTTTTTTCATATGATAGGCTTCGCCTGAAAATCTGCAATAAGTGCACATTCTTAATAGTATTACACATATCTTTCTAACCGAGAGTGACGAAGTGACATGATTCCCACACTGAACTTTAGAGAACACCATCGGCTTTAACCTCATCAAACTCAATGTTCAACCAACACATGAAGCTCCCTTCTATAGGTTAATTCAAGTTTAAAAACCATATTTAACACCCTAAGTCACTTCTATTCACAAATCTCAAAGTTACTATTATAATAATATATTTTTTGTAAGCATAATTAACGCGTTAGGTATGAGAAACTGACTTGAACAAAAAGAAAAATAAAGAGCTAGATAAGCTTTCCTTCGTGTCTCCATTTTAGAGATCGAGTAACCGTAATTCAGTGAGTTCCGGATCCAATTGAGCAAAACCCTATGAAATACATTAGTTTAATTTGATTATTTTTTACAAAAATTGCAGGAGTTGGTTCTAGATTCAGAATAATATCCCTCACATCATCTTTCAGGTATGAATCCAAAGTATTTTTAGTGATTATTATGTTACAGTTCTTGTCAATTTTTTGAGATTCTTATTTTGTTTATTTTGTGAATTAGAATGTTGAGAGATTTCAAAATTATGCGTCGGAATTCGGGTAAAAGCCCTAATTTAGACGAACCGGAAAATGTACCCGTAATTCAATGAAATCAACTATATTAAACAAAAAGAAAAATAAAGAGCTTGATAAGCTTACCTTCGTGCCTCCATTTCAGAGATCGAGTAACCGTGATTCAGTGAGTTCCAGATCTAATTAAGCAAAACCCTATGAAATACATCAGTTTATTTTGATTATCTTTTACAAAAATTGCAGGAGTTGGTTCTAGATTCGGAATAATATCCCTCACATCATCTTTCAGGTATGAATCCAAAGTATTTTGATTGATTATTATGTTACAGTTCTTATCAGTTGCTTCAGATTCTTATTTTGTTTATTTTGTGATCAGAAATTTAGAATAATAAAAACCAATAAGACAAATGAAATCATAATTCTTATCAATTAAAATTACAATAATTCACTGCAATGGTGAGTCCTCTGCTGTCTGGAGTCTGTCGAACATGGTGAAACCACATACTCGGCCTACATAACCATCAAATTTAACAATCAAACAGGGTTCGTGTTTTGACAAACTTATTAACTCTATTTAAAAAAGAAACAAATGACAGTAACAACACTTGATCGAATCTTCAAATAGAGAGCTTGCACGTTGACACAAAATTTTTATAAAATTATTTTTTTTCTAATGTTTAACAAATATACGTATAACTAACATGTTAATTTAATTACAGAAACAATATGTTCCCTTTTTGTGCAAGTATGTGATCAGTGATCACAAATACGCTCTACTTCATATGTTATGTGAAATGAATGATTTTAATGTGTTTGTTATTGAGATTTGAGCATGAAAACGACTTTGGTCCATTAAAGTATAATGGAAATTCAGACACTTCTTTCTCCTGGTTTTCAGGTGATGGGTAAGGATTCACACCGCACCAAGGGACATGCCGTGGTGGATTCTTAAGTTCCAATTTGAATTATCCAGTTTCCTGTAACATTACATATGTAAGTAATGACCAATATTAATGTTGTAAGACCCTTACTAATATTTAACGGTTTTTCTTATAAATTTAGACTAAAAATGTGTATTAATGATTACACATACTTATGAAAATACGGGTTTATTTAAACTTTTCTCAATAAAAACAATACAACATAATATGTATGAATTCGTCGTTTACAACGACGACGAAACTATGTGCGAAAGCCTGTATCTTGATCGTGTTCGGTTCTCCGTTGAGCTTGATCGTCCTCCGGTACTATAATTTATACCTACAATTCATAAAACATGAATTGAATTAGTCATACTTAGTTTAAAACGTGTTTAAACTAGTCCGGGAGGCGAAATTGATTAAAATACAAGTTTTTCGCCGAAACAGGGCGCCGTCGCGCCACGCGCCGGCACCACAATGCTCCCTCGCGTGGCGCGGGGGAGACCGTTTTCCAGCAGGTCTGTATCTGGGACCTGCATTTTCCAGCAATACCAGTTTTTACGGAAACGACCATAACTTATTCGTTATCGATCCGTTTTACACGATTCTTTTTCCTATACGCTCGTAATTTGATTCTCCATCACATGGAGTTAAAATCCGACATCCGGATTAAAAATATTTTAGACTTTTAAGCTTTCGGCTTAAAATATAATTACTAAATTTTTGACCCGTTAGTGTATTATCAAACAAACAAGTTTGGTTGACCCTTATTTCTCACGGACCCCTTAATTTCAATATTGTCTAACATATTAGGTTCCAATCACAGGTTTCTTACGTGTTCTAGACCCGTTTTCGCTCATATGCTTATTTTGACCCGTTAAGGGTATTTAAGCACAAATCGCTTTCATTAGTTTCTCGCTTCATATTTCCACATTTCTTATCAAGTGATCTTCCACCACAACTATATTTGTGATGGATTCAATGTGGTGATCTATATAATCCGAGTTTTACTCCTCGGATTGTTATTTTACGGCAAAAGACTCATATAGAGCTAGTTGACCAAAGATTTACATCTTTCGCTTCTTATACTTATTCTAAGTATTTATTTAATCATAAAACTCGTTTCTAAACCACCTTTAAAGGTCGTTAGTTCAATTTAGCTTACAAGGGCGTTTTGGTCCCTTTTTGCCTTTCATTTACGAAGAAGTATTTTGAAAGCATGTTTGACCCATAATCCTTCGTTTTAGTTATGATCTTGTTTGAAAACCCATTATGCTTTCCAAAACACAATGAACACCATTTAAAACATTCGGTTTACTCATTAAATAATCCATTGTCTATGTTAGACTTCGTTTAACACCCATTGAACCATACGTTCTAATTGAGTGTTTATTCTATTACACGTACCTGGCTCGGATCAATATATTGACCCGTTTTAATATCTTGCTTTAATATCCGCTAAGTCATAGCGATGCTAATATCCATTCGATATTTACTCCTGAAATCATATAACTCGACGATAGTCATTAGTCGATATTGTCAAAAGGTGGTATCTTCACCTTTTGACCCGTTTAGTCTAGGTGACCGATTGTATTGTCGAGATAACGTTTATTACCATCTCGTCTATATGACCCGCTCCGGTTTACACCGTGCGGTAATTTCACTTATAATTCATTTCTTAACACTTTTTGGCCTATTATGGCTTATATCATAAGTATCTTTTAAAAACTAACGGTTATGGTCAACGTATGACCAAATTACCATTTTACCCTTATTGTTTGTTTTGGTTTACCATATAAGGTATCCATTAAAAGTTCTATATTTATTAGTCATTACATGACTAAGTAACCGTATTAGTCCTTTTTAACCATTAAACATGGTTTATTATCATCTTCGGTTATCTTGTTCCGTACGACTACACGTCGGAACATTATATCACGATTGTTAACTTATCTTATTCGTAGTTAATACGATGAGAGAGTATTCTATAATTTAAGAATAGTGTAAGATATACTTACCTTGCACCCTGATCATGCTTTTTCTTCATTCTTGATTCGTTTGACCCGTTTTCTTCCCAAGCTTTCACCTAGCTCGTCCAGCGTCAAACTATCATCATAATGCGCAAGATGGTTAGGTTAGTCATAATCATTTACGACTATTCTATCCTACGGGTTTTATGTCGAATTTATCATTCGATCATATCTTTGGTGATTTTGACTTTTTAAAAGTCAAAGTGCCTATTGACGAAAGTAGTTACACAATGTAATTCAACTACTCGTTTTATTACTTGGTCAATTACCCGGTAGAATCATTCTTAGGTTACCATTTATCCGCTTTATTAACCAATTTTTATAACCATAATCCATCGAGTTAACACAACATTAATCTTTCTTAACACATGACGATATCAAACATCATTTTTAACATGAATTTATCATCATTTCCATCTTTTTATACCAAACCCAATTCATGGTAATTATGATTCATGTACTCAAACACCTAATTTGTTCAAGTACCTTGTTTCTACTATCAAATATGATGATTTTAAACACAAACTTATCATCATCTTCACTATTAAATCAAAACCCACTTCCTAGTTTACTTGTTAATTACTTACAAGTAACATTACTTCAAGTTCTTCATAATTTCATCATAACTAACGAAATTAAACATACATAGACATTCAATTTCGACTTTGGATCATAACCCAACCATCTATTTGCAAGTAACCTACTTGTCTCGAATTTCAACTTTAACTAATCTAGGTTTTATGACATACCTTATGATCCCCCACGACTAGGTGATCATTTCTATGTATTCATGCATCGATTTTGGCCTTGAATCAAGCTTCAATTTGATGATTTTGTTGAGTTTAGGGTTTGAGCTCCATGGGAGCACCTCCTGGCCATCTTCACGCACGCACACACACACTCTTGTGTGTGTTGTGTTATTTTTATTTTGTTTATAAAATTATTTTCAATTTACCCACTTTTGGTCCCTCATGTTTGGTTAGTTATTAATTAGGTCACAACCTAATTATTTTTAACAATATTCCCACTTATTAACTAGGTTTGGCATTCCTAGTTATCTTAGTGGGTTTGGGGAAGTTTATGACTAGGTTTGGTTTAAGTCCCGTTAACTCGGGCCTTTTATAAGCCTTATTTACCCATAAGCCTTTATTCAACTCTTATTTAATATTAGGTCCATTTATTTAAAAATCCTAATATTCACCGGGTAAATTTTACCACTAACGGTACTTTACCCGTCTTTTAGTGTTAACGAGGTTTGATTACCAAACCCGTTTTCGGGGTGTTACAAGTCTACCCCCTTAAAGAGGTTTCGTCCCCTAAACCTTATTTACGTAGTTCCTTTAATTTTAGAATAAATGAACTTAGTTTTCATTTCCATTCGAGCATTGCTCGTTTTTAGTAATTACATAATCTTACCGGGAATGTATGGTACTGTCATTCGGGCTCCAAGGTGGTGTCCGACTCCTTTCTGATGCTCCATTCTTGCATCCTTCTTTTGATTATCATCTTTGTTCCTCAAGTCAAGGATTATTATAAGCCACATCGTATGTGCCTTTCATGCATAAGGCCTCGTAGGTCGTTAGTTTCTTCTAATATTCCTCGTTTTTATCACTTTTAATAACGAGTCATCTTATGGCCACTCGGTTATCTGATGTAGTCAATACATTATCCTATGCTAATCTTATTGAGACAAGTGCTTTATTAAGTTATAATTACTGTTTTGACCTTAAATGGTCTTCCCGATTAGACTTACTAGCCGCCGGTTACCTTATATTTCGCCATTTGGGTATGTTATATTGCCATCAACGGCCTTTTGCGTGTTTATGATTTCATATCTTATAACTCACGTTAGAACGTGGTTATATTCTATATCACTTTTATGACCGTGATCTCCTCACGTCATGTTTAAGTTTATGTCGACCCTTCATTGTCGAAAATCTTTCTTTCGAGTGTACCGTTTTTACACCTATCGGTGTTTACATCCTTTAATATTAACCATTTCCAAATTCGTCTCATAATATTCATATCTGTTAAAACGTCGTTTCTTACTAAAACTGAATTTTAGTTTAACGTTTTATCTTTAACTTACGTCAATTACTCATATCAAGGAAATTGACAATCAGTAATTTATTCTTTTCCGTTCTTGTTTTACACGAGGAATAATAACCAGTTCCCTCGCTTTATACTATTAACCCGTAGGTTCTTTCACTTAGCCTCGTAGGCTATTTCTTTAGATTTTCACCTTTTTACCTTATTAAGGTGAGACCCTAATCGTTCGTTTCTTTCTATTTGTGACCCAAGAGTCTTTTTGGTCCCATAGACCTAAACATTACTTAGAATCGCGTAGGTTATGATGATCCCATAGATCGTCTTTTATTCAAGTCTTTATTCAAACGTATATACATTTATATATGTATATGGCGTCAAGGCACCCTTTTTATGTTTAAAATCATTTATTTTCGCTTTTGTATTTCCTTTGACCTTGACCGTAGTCTAAGGCTACATTTGTTTTCCTTCGAATTATTCTTCCGACTCTTTGACTTCTTACGTCATTTACGCCTCGGTTTGTTCTTCGCTTACCGTTATCTGGTTCATACATATTTTCTTTACAACCCGTTACCCGGGTTCTCTATCTTAATGTTTTCAACTTTCTAGTTTCACTGGTTTGCGTTTTCCTTTCTACATCTTTCCATAACTTTTTATATAGATTTGTTAATATCGCGCGCTTTTATTTATTCGGTTCGCGCTTACTTACGTTATCCAGCGTTATTCTTAATTTAACTCGTTTGACTCATTCGTTTGAAATTTCATCACTTGTGAACGTCAAACTTCATTTTTTATTCGACCCATTCAACTTTAAAATAGTTGAACGTAATTATCACAATTTATCTTTGCAGTATCTTATCGTCTTTTAGTCATGACCCGAAACCTGAGTCTTTTGACTTTCCATCCGCGTTCCCGTTTCTCGGTCTACTCATGTGTTTAAATCCTTACCCATCAACCGGGTGTTTTACCAAAGTCATTATCATTGCAACCCTTCCGGTATGCATTAAGACTTCGCTTTGATTTATTTGGTCGTCTTAGCGAAATCCATCGCTTTTATTCAACCGTGTCTTTTATTCTTTATATGACCGTCCTTGACGGCCTTATAGATTATGAGTGACGATTATCATCGTCGTCCTTTCTTTATTACAACCAAAATTAACAACCTTGATTATCCTTTCATGTGGGCAATACCTTTGTTTTTATGACCTGGCGGGTCATCTATACTTTGGTTTTACTTGCCCCTTTTGTCAACCATGGCCCTTTCGTCCATAATGACTTATTTTCGCGAATTTTCAATAGGTCATTCATTTATATTTTCATTTACATTTATCTTTGTCCCTCCTCTCGGGCTCATTATTCTAATATAATACGCTTCCGTCACCCGGCTGTGAGTTTACATTATTATCAAACATTTTGCTCATTTGATTCATTTGGGTACCTTTTTATTTGTCCCATTCACCCCGTCCTTACTACATCGGACGTAAATGTCAGTTCATGGTATCATATGTTCACTACTTACTTGGCCAGAGCAAGCAATCAACACATGACACGTATGACCTTTTTATAATTTTCACATCGCACCCTATGTAAGTAAGACCTCTGTTTATTTCCATATCTTTGGTTTCAGTTGGTAAAACTTTGTTTAATTGTTATTTAACAATTATTAGTTTTACCCATTTTATTCTTTGAACATATAAAATGTTTTCCTTTTTTACCTAGCTATTATATCATCACATTCGTTAATGTGATCGTTACTTTTCTCAATAGTATTTTTTCACTTGGATATTTATTCTCGTCCAAGTTTTCACATAAAGTATTTCTTTTATTGTCTTGTTATTCATAATCGTGAATAACACGTGTTTCTATTTGTTTTCACTTAGAAACATCATCCTGAATAGATATCCTATTCAGGTTTTCCAAGTTTTATCCTACACATGCAACCGTCATTCTCTACATGTTTGTTGCATATTACTATTTGCGCGATTAAATGTAAAACGTGCACCTGGTAATGCTTGCCCTAACAGGCTTTCCTTGCCATAAACCTTGTTTGCGATCGTTACGCAGTTTAGGTCCTTGTTGAGCATGCTCTGCTTATCATACTCGGACCGTTTCTCCGTCATATCCAAAATTTATTCAACTCCCATCACCTTCAGGTGCGAATGTCCTTCAATTATAATATTCACAAAAGTTAGTAATGTTGACATCAATAATCGCCCATATTATAATACGAGGCTTTCTAGTATGCTTGTCAACGCACGTAATTTCGTTAACTATATCGATCCTTGATCGATTTAATTGGAGTAACGTGTATTACACGATAATCCTATGTGTTATTCACAACACTTTAATCATATAAAACCATTACTATATACATGTACTTACCGGATTTGCGATCAAGCCTCGAACCGAACACACTTTACTCTTTAACCATGAGCTCTGATTACCAACTTGTAAGACCCTTACTAATATTTAACGGTTTTTCTTATAAATTTAGACTAAAAATGTGTATTAATGATTACACATACTTATGAAAATACGGTTTTATTTAAACTTTTCTCAACAAAAACAATACAACATAATATGTATGAATTCGTCGTTTACAACGACGACGAAACTATGTGCGGAAGCCTGTATCTTGATCATGTTCGGTTCTCCATTGAGCTTGATCGTCATCCGGTACTGTAATTTATACCTACAATTCATAAAACATGAATTGAATTAGTCATACTTAGTTTAAAACGTGTTTAAACGAGTCCGGGAGGCGAAACTGATTAAAATACAAGTTTTTCGCCGAAACAGGGCGCCGTCGCGCCACGCGCCGGCACCACAATGCTCCCTCGCGTGGCGCGGGGGAGACCGTTTTCCAGCAGGTCTGTATCTGGGACCTGCATTTTCCAGCAATACCAGTTTTTACGAAAACGACCATAACTTATTCGTTATCGATCCGTTTTACACGATTCTTTTTCCTATGCGCTCGTAATTTGATTCTCCATCACATGGAGTTAAAATCCGACATCCGGATTAACAATATTTTAGACTTTTAAGCTTTCGGCTTAAAATATAATTACTAAATTTTTTACCCGTTCGTGTATTTATCAAACAAACAAGTTTGGTTGACCCTTATTTCTCACGGACCCCTTAATTTCAATATTGTCTAACATATTAGGTTCCAATCACAGGTTTCTTACGTGTTCTAGACCCGTTTTCGCTCATATGCTTATTTTGACCCGTTAAGGGTATTTAAGCATATTTTAAGTACAAATCGCTTTCATTAGTTTCTAGCTTCATATTTCCACATTTCTTATCAAGTGATCTTCCACCACAACTATATTTATGGTGGATTCAATGTGGTGATCTATATAATCCGAGTTTTACTCCTCGGATTGTTATTTTACGGCAAAATACTCATATAGAGCTAGTTGACCAAAGATTTACATCTTTCGCTTCTTATACTTATTCTAAGTATTTATTTAATCATAAAAATCGTTTCCAAACCACCTTTAAAGGTCGTTAGTTCAATTTAGCTTACAAGGGCGTTTTGGTCCCTTTTGCCTTTCATTTACGAAGAAGTATTTTGAAAGCATGTTTGACCCATAATCCTTCGTTTTAGTTATGATCTTGTTTGAAAACCCAATATGCTTTCCAAAACATAACAACCACCATTTAAAACATTCGGTTTACTCATTAAATAATCCACTGTCTATCTTAGACTTCGTTTAATACCCATTGAACCATACGTTCTAATTGAGTGTTTATTCTATTACACGTACCTGGCTCGGATCAATATATTGACCCGTTTTAATATCTTGCTTTAATATCCGCTAAGTCATAGCGATGCTAATATCCATTCGATATTTACTCCTGAAATCATATAACTCGACGATAGTCATTAGTCGATATTGTCAAAAAGTGGTATCTTGACCTTTTGACCCGTTTGGTCTAGGTGACCGATTGTATTGGCGAGATGACGTTTATTACTATCTCGTCTATATGACTCGCTCCGGTTTACACCGTGCGGTCATTTTACTTATAATTCATTTCTTAACACTTTTTGGCCTATTATGGCTTACATCATAAGTATCTTTCAAAAACTAACGGTTATGGTCAACGTATGACCAAATTACCATTTTACCCTTATTTTTTGTTTTGGTTTACCATATAAGGTATCCATTAAAAGTTCTATATTTATTAGTCATTACATGACTAAGTAACCGTATTAGTCCTTTTTAACCATTAAACATGGTTTATTATCTTCTTCGGTTATCTTGTTCTGTACGACTACACGTCGGAACATTATATCACGATTGTTAACTTATCTTATTCGTAGTCAATACGATGAGAGAGTATTCTATAATTCAAGAGTAGTGTAAGATATACTTACCTTGCACCCTGATCATGCTTTTTCTTCATTCTTGATTCGTTTGACCCGTTTTCGGGGTGTTACAAATGTAAAAATCAATTTTGCACAACATAAAGTATCAAATGCATCCTTGATTCTGATGAAAAGGGTGATTGACGAACTTTGGGTTCAGCGGGTTGGGGTAGAGGCTGATAAAGCTGCCCTAACTGCATTTATGGGTCTCTAGGGTTTTGTGCTCTCTGGCATATCTAGACACAACAAAACCAGACATGTTTTAAGAAAACTAGCTAACTCAAAAGCAATAGATAAGGGTAGATTAGAAATTTACTTTTGCTGTCATTATATCATTCTTTTCCATTGCCAATATCTCAACTACAATCTGCATTCTTTTCCATTGTTAATGTTTCAACTACAACCTATCATACCAACCATCAGAAATCAAATCAATAACCAATAACTAATTATTAGTCTAGATTCGAATCATACCAGTTTTTCGATTTCTTCTTTCACGAATTTCTCTTGTGAAACCGAGTAACTTGTGAGCGAATCTAGCAAATGTGAGAGCTTGATTCATGATAAACATCAATCGATCCATTTTTAACTGCCAAACACTGAAGATTCATGATAAACAATAACTAACCTGTGAGCCAAACATTGAAGATTCATGATAAACAATAAAAGAGAATGGCTTGCCGGCAGCAAGACTGAACTCATTGGATCTAGGGTTTGGAGAGAACATAAATAAAACTAAAACCTAAGCAAAAGAGAATCAAAGGGACAGAACCGTCAATTGGGGATGAATATGAAGAATAATGAAGAAGAAACATAACCTGAATCGTTGTCGGAGAGACTGACGGTGTGAGGGTTTGAGAGAGAATGCGATGGTGGTCTGGATTTGAGAGAAAGAAAGTGAGTTTTAGAAAGAGAAAGTTGAGAGATGATAAGCTCAGAGAGATTAAAAAGAACTTTTTATACGTATATGGTTTGAATTTTGAATATGGAGCCAAGATTTTGAATTTTGAATATGGATAGACCTTTGCCCTTTGTATGTGGGCAGATCTTTGCCCTTTGTATGTGGGCAGACCTTTACCCTTTTGAATCTGGGCAGACCTTTGCCCTTTTGTATGTGGGCAGACATTTGAAAGTTAAATGTGGGCCAGAGCTTTGAATTTTAAAGTCTTTTAATATTAAGCTTATAACAACCCTCCTAAATTATTTCCGACACCTCTAAAATATTCAGAACATCCCTATACGCCTTAAAATACACCCCGTATACGAAAAATGGCCCTAAATACCTTTATATAATTAAAGATAAAATAAAAACAATTAATTAAGTCTGCCGCGGGCCGCGAGAGACCACCCTTGATCCTACGCGGGGCGCGACAACCCGGCTACGCTGCCTCACCTGGTGCTGCCACGTGTCGTGTTCGTTTCGAATCTATGTCGTGTTCGTTTCGAATCTATGAATTCAGAATTCATTTGCTACCAGGAACAGCATCAATTGCCAAAGCACCTTACCGTTTGGCACCTGCAGAAATGCAAGAATTAAAAAAACAGTTAGACGAACTGTTGGAGAAAGGATTCATACAGTCAAGTTCATCACCACGGGGAGCACCGATCTTGTTCGTAAAAAAGAAAGACGGGTCAATGCGTATGTGCATTGATTACCATGAATTGAATAAGGTCACGATTAAAAATCGGTACGCATTACCGAGAATCGATGATCTGTTTGATCAACTGCAAGGAGGTCGATTTTTCTCAAAGATCGATTTACGCTTAGGATATCATCAATTAAAGGTACAGGAAAGGGACATTCCTAAGACCACATTTAGAACAAGGTATGGCCATTATGAATTTACTGTCATGCCATTTGGTTTAACCAATGCCCCAGCCGCATTTATGGACATGATGAACCGAATATGTAAGCCATATTTGGATAAAATTCATAATTGTCTTTATAGATGATATTCTAATTTACTCTAAGAGTCAAGAGGAACATGCAGCGCATCTGCATACACTTTTAAGTTTACTAAGAAAAGAAAAGCTTTACGCTAAATTTTCGAAATGTGAATTTTGGTTAAAAGAAGTGCAATTTCTTGGATATTTAGTTAACCATGAAGGAATTCATGTGAATTCCACAAAGATTGAGGCAATTACTAAATGGAAAGTCCCTGAGTCGCCAACAGAGGTTAGAAGTTTTCTACGATTGGCCGGTTATTATAGACGATTTATCCAAGATTTTTCTAGAATAGCCATTCCCTTGACTAAGCTAACCTGTAAATCTGTTAAGTTTGAATGGGGATCAAAACAAGAAGAAGCCTTTAGAATTCTGAAGCAAAGACTAACCAACGCACCCATACTAGCATTACCAGAAGGAACTGAAGACTTTGAAGTCTATTGTGACGCTTCTAAGTTAGGTTATGGATGTGTGTTGATGCAACGCCAAAAGGTTATAGCATACGCATCTAGACAACTTAAGAATCATGAAGAAAATTATACAACACATGATTTAGAGTTAGGAGCTATAATTTTTGCCCTTAAGATTTGGAGACACTATTTGTATGGAAATAAATTCGTTGTCTTCACTGATCATAAGAGTTTAAGGTACATTTTTGGGCAAAAAGAACTGAATATGAGACAGAGACGCTGGATGGAATTTCTTAGTGATTATGATTGTAATATCCAGTATCATGAAGGAAAAGCCAACGTAGTAGCCGATGCATTAAGTCGAAAGTATCATGAAAAGCCAAAAAGAGTACGTTCTCTTAAATTAAATCTACAGGTAGATTTAAATGACCAAATCAGAGAAGCACAAGAATTAGTAATCAAGAATGATACTGAAAAATTAAAAGGTATGATTAAGGAATTAAAACAAGGTACAGAGGGAATTTGGAGATTCCATAAGAAAAGGATGTAGATACCTAAATTAGGAAACCTACGTCACCGAATACTAGACGAAGCCCACAAGTCTAAGTATACGATACATCCTGGAAGTGATAAGATGTATCAAGATTTAAGAAAAAATTTCTGGTGCATAGGAATGAAAAAGGATATAGCAGCTTATGTTGCTAAGTGTCTAACCTATTCACAGGTCAAAGCTGAACATCAGAAACCCTCAGGTTTGTTGCAGCAATTGGAAATGCCAGTATGGAAATGGGAATTGATAACAATGGATTTTGTTACCAAATTACCCAAGACGAGAAAAGGTAATGATACAATCTGGGTGATTGTAGATAGATTAACCAAATCTGCTCATTTCCTACCAATGAAGGAAACATTCGGTATGGAACAGTTAGCCAAATTATATGTAAATGAAATAGTTTCATTACATGGTATTCCTTCATCAATTGTTTCTGATAGAGATAGCCGTTTTACTTCTCATTTTTGGACAAGTTTCTAAAAAGCAATGGGAACCAAGCTAAATCTAAGCACCGCTTATCATCAACAAACGGACGGACAAAGCGAAAGGACAATTCAAACAATGGAAGACATGCTTAGAGCTTGTGTAATTGATTTCGGAGGAAGTTGGGATGATCATTTACCATTAATAGAATTTTCTTACAATAACAGCTATCATACCAGTATCAATGCTGCACCATTCGAAGCACTTTATGGACGAAAGTGCCGAACTCCAGTCTGTTGGGCAGAGATTGGAGAAAAGCAACTATCTGGACCTGAAACAGTGCAAGAAACCACAGATAAAATTATTCAAGTCAAAGAAAGACTGAAAGCAGCACGCGATCGATAAAAGAGTTATGCTGATAACAGGCGAAAGCCATTGGAATTTCAAGTAGGAGATAAAGTATTATTAAAAGTCTCTCCTTCGAAAGGAGTCGTAAGATTCATCAAAAGAGGAAAGCTAAGCCCCAGGTATGTTGGACCATTTGAGATTATCAGAAGAATAGGACCAGTAGCTTATCAGCTACAATTGCCAGAGGAAATGGCAGGAATACATGATGTATTTCATGTATGCAATCTCAAAAAGTGCTTAACTGATGAATCACTGGTACTACCTCTTAAGGATATAGAGGTAAATGAAAAGCTTAAGTTTGTAGAAAAGCCTCTACAGATTGAAGACAGGAAAGTCAAGAATCTCAAGCACAAGAGACTAGTTCTAGTCAAAGTGAAATGGGATTCCAAGAGAGGACCAGAATACACATGGGAGCTTGAATCTGAAATGCAAAAGAAATATCCACACCTGTTCTAGTAGACCTCGAGGACGAGTTCTAAAACAAGGTAGGCAGGATATAAAAACCCTCCTAAATTATTTTCGACACCTCTAAAATATTCAGAACATCCCTATACGCCTTAAAATACACCCCATATACGAAAAATGGCCCAAAATACCTTTATATAATTAAAGATAAAATAAAAACAATTATTTAAGTCTGTCGCGGGCCGCGACAGACCACCCTTGATCCTACGCGGGGCGCGACAACCCGGCTACGCTGCCTCACCTGGTGCTGCCACGTGTCGTGTTCGTGTCGAATCTATGTTGTTGACCGGACAAGGCTAAACCCTAGATTCCCTACGTCGCGGGGCGCGACAGACTCAGAATTCAGCCCTATAAATACCTTCGATCGGCCTCAGTTCACAATTCGCACCACAAACAACTTTCTCTCTCAATTTTCTGTAGTATAGCAATTATAATCGGGTATTATACCCCCTAATTA
Organism: Helianthus tuberosus; assembly: GCA_030545235.1. Taxonomy (NCBI): domain Eukaryota; kingdom Viridiplantae; phylum Streptophyta; class Magnoliopsida; order Asterales; family Asteraceae; genus Helianthus; species Helianthus tuberosus. Next base: position 164,033,994 of record CM060450.1, read on the forward strand.
ACGAAGTTCTGCCCCGTTATAAGTATTATAACCCCGGTTACGTATTAGATACGCTGCCCGATTGATCTAGTGCTCCATAACGGCTGTCGAGGTTCTGCCCGACGTAGTCGTTGGAGTTTTGTCTCGGGGAGGGTATTACTAATGTAAATATTGGGTTATTATACTAACGCGTGTGCATTGTTTAAATTATTAGATTATAATCATGAAACCACCAGGAAAAGTCTAAACTAGCAATGTGAGTAATCTCCTTTTTGTGAACCTTTTTGCAAACTATTTTACAAAACCTTAAATATTTTACAATGTGATTAACAGTGATTGAGTCTTTGTGATTCTTCAATTACTGCCGGTATGTTGGGGTTTTGTATACAAAATGTAGAACACGTTTTCATTGGACAACGAGATAGCCAATGTGTAATATGACCCACCAGTCAGGATTGACAGTACTGAATGAGTAATTGTGTAGATGTAAACATTGTAATCGCTCTCAATACTGTGAAATGATAAAATGTGTTTTGATTAAACTGGGATTCACTCACCAGTATTTCCCACTGACAAATGTTTTTAAAACGCGTTTCAGGTAACAAAATGTAAAAGTCAAATAGAAGCCAGCTGGAGAGCACTGAAGGCTTGGAAAAATGTGGCTATAAAAGTTACCTAAATAAAGACGATGTTTTAAATTCAATAAATTAGGGTTTATCCCAATAAACATGTTTGTAATGAAAACTTGGGTTTATCCCAATATGTTTATTAATATAAATTATGGTGTTTTACTCTGATAAAATATTTCCTAACTACGGTCCTGATGAAAATTCCGCTGCCAAATAATGATAAACACCGATACCACCATCTCTGAGTAGGCCGCGGCCGCCCGCCTCCAGAGGCAGGGGTCGGGGGTTACGACAAAGCTTCATGATGTAATAATGACATAAGAAAAGCCTTGTTGGACAGCCTCTATGGCTGCCACGTCAGCTTTTCTTATGTCAATCAGATTTCTCCTTTTATAGAAAGTATAGATAGATATAGATTTTGAACCTATTAGGTTCAATAATTAATATTTATAATTGTTTTTTTAGTAAACTGCAATTTGCGTTCTTAAGGTTTGCGAACGGTGTCAGCTTGAGTCCCTATAGGGGATTTTTGGATGTCTGAGCCACTGTACTCTTAAAAGCGTTACACTTTGAGTCCCTGAGATTTGGTTTCATTATAATATTCCGTTAAGTGGGTAGCGCAATATACTGTAGCAAGGGAAAATAGTCATTTTACCTATGCACTTATTTGCCAGTTTTTTTTTTCATCAAAGCCTATTTTAATTAGCAATATTTAGCGCATTTGATTTTCCAAGATATCCAACAAGTAGGTTATGAAGTCTTCATTGAAAACTCCATTGTTTCATTTGCATCCCTCTCTTTCATGAAGGTTATTTCTCGTTTGCAATTTTGGTCCCTGGGGGTATTAAGGTCATTTCACTACTTCTGTAACGTTAGGAAAACGACGGGTACCTTATCGATCCAAATCGAAAACCATGGGGACTTGGTTGTTCAATTTTGGCACTCAGGATCTAAACGTGACATAGGATGTTTACCACAAGAACGGAGATTGTAGTTTACTCCAACATTATAATAGAAAACAAATGAAGATTAGGTTAAATAATAAGCCATAATTTTAGGTAACAAAATATTGGGCGAATAACTTACTAAAATTATGTCAAGTTTGTTTTGGAAAGCGCTAAAATAAATCAAAATTCAAAAAATTAAAAATATTAATAATTTTCTAGGAACTATTGAAAAAAACAAAGAATAAAATTTCATTTTCATCCCTGAGATTTGACGACTTTTGTGACTTTTGTCCCTGAGTTGCCCTTTTCATTCAAAAAGTTTGAAATCTTGTTATTTTCATTCCTGATAGCCAAATTTCGAGGGACGAAAGTCGCATTAATTTGCCAAACTCAAGGTTGAAAATGACAATAAAGCACAAACTGAAGGATACAAATGCACAACTAAGTCATTTTGGATGGAATAAGCAAAATTGACTAAACCCCAAGGACAATTTTGACATTTTTGTCACACCCCAACTGATGGCGGAATCATCGGGGCGCGGCACTGAGTGAAACAGATTGTCCATGAGTATCCATAACAACTAACAATTACCAGATATTTAAACGTCATGTCCCATACCATAACATATCAAGATAAAACAGTCATTACAAATAATTGTCTCACAAACAAGTACTGATCCGACAACTCAGATTTCAAAATAGACATTTTATTTATTTGTTTCTAGGACTCTTTCCTAGCCTCGATTTCAAAATAGACATTTTATTTATTTGTTTCTTGGACAGCCACTCTGGCGCAGGGGGACCTCGATCGAATCAAACCATTGAAACAAGGCCGTAGGGCCATCTTCGCTAGTAAATTCTTTCGGTCCGCAAGCTTTAAACTGCTTGAAGCTAAAGGCAGCTTTAGGAGTCTCAGTCCTGGACTCTTCAGAAGATTTGCTCACATTCTCGTAAAGTTCGCTGACGATCTGAGGAACAACCTTCGCCATTTGTTTAGTAATCATAGAGGCGAGGTGTTTATCTTTCTGTTTTCGGCGTGCATCGTGCGAGTGACGGGATCCAGATGACGACATTGTCTGCAACAGACATCGTTATAGGACTCAGACACAATATAATCGAATCTCACCTCACATGCCTAATACTACTAAAGCTCAGGAACACAATCATGTAACATCTAACTACATAGGCACATAATCACACATTCACATAAGCACAGAAGCACATAGGCATGTATCACACAGAAGCACATAATCACGTAGGGCACCGAACACATAAGTACGTAGGGCACAAAACACAAGAGGCAGTCAGAATACAGAAACCTATCATTCACAGTCCGCAAGCGTTCTAGAATAACGATTGCGATTAGCGAGTACACAGCGAGTAGTATAGTACAGCGTATGACATAGTATTCGATCATCCATAATTGTCAGCGATTTGTCAGCGTTTTGAGGTAGACGTGTAGTGCAGTTCGTGCGTGTCGATCGGAGCGAAGAGTGAAAAGCGAATAATCCACAAAAAATAGAAACACAAAACAGATAAAATTACATAAAACACATAGAATCCACGTAAAAACAACAAATATCAGAGTCGGCAGTTGCGAGCTCAGAATCGAAACACATAAAAATCGAGGATGGATTGTCTGCGGCTGTTTAGACGTCGACTACCCAAAGTGGTTTGACTATTCACAAGGACTTTTGGTACACACTTAGGCCTTCGAGACTGTGCTCTCGCCTCGGATTTGGGCGATCGGCACGCGTCCTTCCAGTTACAGTATGACTTCAAGTCGTTGGAGTCCGTCGAGACCTTGGTGAGAGTCTTGTTAAAGCAAAATAGAGCACGGAACAAGTCATCAAGGTTCGAGTTTCACCCCTGACTTAATAACTTCGTTCCTGTTTTGATAAAATAGGGGAGGAAATTTGCGTCAAAATATGGATTTCACTCCTGATTAAACGCAAATTCTCCTGTTTATAGTTAAAATGCGGGTCGAACAAGCAATTTAGTCGAGAGTTTGCGGTTTTCACACCTAATATTGACCCAATCACTTGTTCAATTTTCGAAAATTAGAGTGCAGTGATAGCGTAGTGTAAGCGAGAATAACGAGAAATAACAAATAAGCTTGCACAAACCCCTACAGGTTATGCACAAGTCGGTCTGTTGGTACTTAACTATAGACTAGGTCATTTCTAAGACATCAACCCGGACTAGGTCGAGTCTTGCCTAATTCCCTATAGTTATCGCTCTGATACCAATCTGTCACACCCCAACCGATGGCAGAATCATCGGGGCGCGGCACTGAGCGAAACAGATTGTCCATGGGTATCCATAACAACTATTAATTACCAAATATTTAAACGTCATGTCCCATACCATACCATAACATATCAAGATAAAACAGTCATTACAAATAATTGTCTCACAAACAAGTACTGATCCGACAACTCGGATTTCAAAATAGACATTTTATTTATTTGTTTCTAGGACTCTTTCCTAGCCTCGATTTCATCACACAACAAACAAGGCGTCCTAGCATCTTATGCACCTGCCACATACGTTAAAGTAAAAGTCAATACACATAGTGTAAAGGTGAGCATACAAGTTTGATAATAGCATAATAGAGTTCGAAATCATTTACGCGTAATCAGTACGTACAACGTGTGATGTGAAGCATGTTAGTTATCGACCTAATCCTATCCATACCAATGACTGCGGGTTGACTGCCCAAGGCAGTTCGTAACACATATTCACCACTGTGAAGCATGTGATTAATTGTCCTTAACAACCCCTGAGTGAACAGGTGTTGAATCCAAACTATAGTACTATCGTTGCTAAGGCAGGTAGACATCAATTTATGTGTAAACATAACAAACAAGCATTCATCGAGTCACGTATACATACAGTAGCGGTTAGCGTTAAAGTATTTGCGTAGTGTGTTTGATGTGATTTAGAATAAGTAACGTATGTAACACCCAAAAGTGCGTAAAGCAAAAAGGGTTCGAGTATACTCACGGCGGTAGAGTTTGTGGATTGAAGGGAGCGCTAGAGTGAGATCAGCCTGAACAGTTAACGATAGCATAAGCGAAAGTAGGCGCGTAAAACGGTACAAGTGTACAAGTGTACCAAGGATCGGACGGTAATCCGATCGAATGGCAATCCGATCGAATGTCCAGTCGATCGGGTGGCAATTCGTTCGGATGGTCATCCGATCGGATTGACACCTCGCTTGGTGAGGATGTGTTTGTGTATGATGGTTTGACTTTTGAAGTTTTCGTTGTAGCATATTGAAAATAGAGAAGTATCTTTACCCTTCAGGTTGGTCGATCGAACGGTCGTTCGATCGAACGGCGACCCGATTGGCGAGGCTTCTCAGGGTGAGAACAAGTTCACAACAGGACGGTCACTCGATCGGATGGCAATCCGATCGGGTGGCAATCCTGTGCATTGAACATGTTGAAAATTGTTTAAGTGTTGAGGTTCCCAACATCACATGATCGGATGGTCGTTCGATTGGATGGCAATCCGATCGGACGGTAATCCGTTCGACATTCAGATCCTTGAGAAGTTTGAATAAAAGTTTAAGTGTGGAACCAATGTGCAACCCGATCGGATGGCCGGTCGATCGGATGGCAATCCGATCGGGTGGCAATCCGATCGGAAGGCAATCCGTCCCGACGATCTGATCGTATTGTCACTTGATTTTGTTTGAAGTGTTGTAATTTGAACGAGACGTTATGATAGCTTGTTTAAACAATAGGAACCTCATCTCGACCCCCGTGACCCGACCGAACAGGAATCACCCTAGTCTGACCAGTACACGGTTCAAGACGGTTGTTCATGTTCAAACCCGAAATCAACCATCTCTCGGATAGAATTCGGATCTAGAACTGATACATCACTAAGAATGAGTAGAAGATCAGAACAAGCTCCGATTCCATCGGGTTTGAGTGCATTGAGTGTAAAATAGTTGAAAGAAAGTTAGAAAAACCATCTTTCAATCCTTTTCACCATGAATATGTTCAGATCTATGCAAGATCTTTGTTCATTCATGTGGAAATCGTCCAGATCTCAGTTGTTCTTGGTTGATTGAAGCCAAAATATGAAGTTCATAAGAACACCATGATGACATCATCCTAGAACACCTCAAATCCACTGATTTCATGGTTAAAAGTTGAGATTTGAAAGAGAGAATGATGAAGAAGTGTGTGTAGATCAAAGAAGTACAAGATTTAGGTTGTAAACTTAAAAGAATTGAGAGAAATCGAGAGAAATGGGCTTGAGTGCGGCTGAGTCGAGCAAGGGAGCTATCACCATCAAAGGAGGTGACAAATGGGGTATTTATAGGGTTTCCCAAAAAGGAAAGTGGGAAAAAGGCTGGTCGATCGGGTGGCAGTCCGATCGGGTGGCACCCCGATCGGGTGACAACTCGATCGGATGGCAACCCGATCGGATGGCAATCCGAACGGTTGGCCACTCGGTCGGGTGGCCACTCGACCCATGAGTTCGGCGCGATGAGTTTTGTCATTTCGATTTGCGTGTTGTGTGGTGCGATGCGATTCGAGAGAGCGATGCGATAGTATTACCCATTAATCCCAACTACTATATCCAACATACAATCATCCTAAATAACTCGCGTTTAGCGTTTGCGATTCGTTTGCGGTGCGATAGATTTGCGATTGCGTTTCGTTTGATTACCACCACATAATATAAGTAAACATGCACAAGTAACACATAAGTAACACACACACATAAAAACAATATCCAGAACTCATAATTCGAGTTGCGAGTGCGATTGCGATTAGGTCGATTAGCGATTAATATGCGATAATTAGCGATTAATCTCGATTATTAACAAGTACTCCACATAATACAACTAATGCGATAACATAATTTGATTATCTACAAGTCAAAGAAGTCAAAACAGTAGTTAAGCAAGGAGTGACAGATCGTAATTAGCAATCTTTTCTTCCTTTGACTTCAATCTTGACTTTGATTTGACTTTCGAAACACGGGGTGTTACAGCCTCCCCTTCTTAAGGGAATTTCGTCCCAAAATTAGGCTGAAGCCGTAACAAACAACTGCGGGTGCTTTGCCTTCATGTCGCTTTCGAGTTCCCAAGTGACTCTACGCCTCGTTTGCCTTCCCAGGGAACCTTCACAATGGGAATGCGTGAGTGCCTGAGCTGCTTGTTTTGTCGATCTATGATCTCAACAGGCTTTTCCACGAAGTGTAATGTTTCATTCACTTGAAGATCCTCAAGTGGTACGTGTAAATCATGCTCAGCCAGACACTTTATGAGGTTTGAAACGTGGAAAGTCGGGTGGACGTTGCTAAGTTCCTCCGGTAGTTCGAGTCTGTAAGCCATTTTCCGATCCTTTCCAGAATCTTAAAGGGTCCCACATATCGAGGCGCGAGCTTTCCTCTCTTGCCGAATCTGACCACACCCTTCCAAGGTGATACCTTTAGGAGTACATGGTCGCCAACGTCAAATTCAAGGGGCTTATGTCGTCTATCGGCGTAACTTTTCTGACGACTCCGAGCTTTCAGTAGATTGTCTCGAATTTGGAGGATTTTGTCAGTCGTTTCTTGTTGTAGCTCAGGATCGGTTAATTGCAAGTGCCCGATCTCGTGCCATACAATAGGCGATCGACATCTTCTTCCGTACAAAGCCTCAAATGGTGCCATTTGAATGCTGGAATGATAACTGTTATTGTACAAGAATTCGACTAAAGGTAAGTATGCGTCCCAATTACCACCGAAATCTATGACACACGAACGGAGCATGTCTTCAAGGGTATGAATCGTTCTCTCAATCTGACCGTCGGTTTGGGGATGGAAAGCGGTACTTAGATTAAGCGTAGTACCGAGAGCAGATTGAAACGTTTCCCAAAGACGCGAGGTAAACCGAGCATCGCGGTCAGAAATGATGTCGTGAGTCGTCCCATGTCAACAAATGATCTCATTGGTGTAGATTCGGGCTAATCTTTCTACCTTATAGTCTTCTCGTATTGGCAGAAAATGAGTAGATTTGGTCAGGCGGTCAACGACAACCCAGATGCTGTCGTGACTTGATGGCGTGCGCGGAAGTTTCGTTATGAAGTCCATAGCTATACTCTCCCATTTCCATATAGGGATCTCGGGTTGGACGAGTAAGCCAGAGGGTCTTTGATGCTCAGCCTTGACTTTCGAGCAAGTCAGGCACTTCGAAACATAGAGGGCGATATCCCTCTTCATGCCCGGCCAACCAGTACTTGTAGCGCAGGTCCTGGTACATTTTGTCGGCACCGGGATGAATAGAATATCGGGATTTGTGGGCTTCGTCCATCAATATTTTTCGCAAATCGGTCCGTTTAGGGATCCAGATTCGGTCCAGATAATGGAATATCCCATTCGATTTATTCTCTAGCTGGGCTCCATCGTTGAGAATCCTTTCCTTCTTCAAAGTGCGTTCGGTGAAACAAGCATGTTGGGCTTCGCGGATGAGGGTCTCGAGATCATATTGGGTTTGAATATTACTGGCGCTGTGTAAGTAGCTCCGTCTACTGAGAGCGTCGGCAACGACATTTGCTTTGCCAGGATGGTAACGAATCTCACAGTCATAATCGTTGAGAAGTTCTACCCACCAGCATTGACGCATATTTAGCTCCTTCTAGTCAAAGATATGTTATAGGCTCCTATGATCGGTGAAGATCGTACACTTGGTACCATAAAGGTAGTGTCGCCACATCTTTAACGCAAAAACAACTGCGCCTAGCTCGAGGTTGTGGGTTGTATAGTTCTTCTCGTGGATCTTGAGCTGATGAGATGCGTAAGCAATAACCTTGTCTCGTTGCATGAGAACACAACCAAGGCCAAGGTTCGAGGCATCACAATAGACGTTAAAGTCATCGTTTCCGTCGGGTAGAGTGAGAACAGGAGCATTGCAAAGCATATGCTTGAGGGTTTGAAAGGCAGTCTCTTGTCCAATTCCCCAAACAAAAGGCTTGTCTTTGTGTGTGAGGGAAGTAAGCGGCACAGCAATTCTGTAGAATCCTTTGATAAATCGGCGATAATAGCCTGCTAGTCCGAGAAAAGAACGGACTTCAGATGGGTTCTTAGGTGTAACCCAACTCTTGACAGCTTCAATCTTTGTGGGATCAACGTGAATACCTTGACTATTGACAATGTGACCGACGAATTGAACTTCCTCTAGCCAGAATTCACACTTGGAGAACTTGGCATAGAGTCGATTCCCTTGGAGTAGTTCGAGAACCAAACGTAGATGTTGCACGTGTTCGGTTTTCAACTTGGAATAGATCAGGATATCATCGATGAACACGATGACGAAGCGGTCGAGAAAAGGTTTACACACGCGATTCATTAGATCCATGAAAACCGCGGGTGCGTTGGTTAGACCAAAAGGCATAACAACGAACTCATAGTGGACGTATCGAGTGCGAAAAGCGGTTTTGGGTATATCCTCCTCCTGAATGCGTAACTGGTGGTAGCCTAAACGTAAATCGATCTTGGAGAAACATGTAGCACCTTGTAGTTGGTCAAACAAATCATCGATGCGAGGTAGAGGATAACGATTCTTGATTGTCAGCTTATTCAGCTTCCGATAGTCGATGCACATCCGGAACGACCCATCCTTCTTTTTAACGAAAAGGACTGGTGCGCCCCAAGGAGAGGTGCTAGGGCGAATAAAGCCTTTCTCAAGCAATTCCTGGAGTTGACTCGAGATTTCGCGCATTTCGGACGGAGCGAGTCGATAAGGAGCTCTAGCAACAGGATTTGCTCCAGGAATGAGGTCGATGCGAAAGTCGATATCACGACTGGGTGGTAAACCGGGAAGATCATCAGGAAAAACGTTAGGGAATTCACGAACAACAGGAACGTCTTTCACTTCTGTCTTTCCTTTCTTTTCCTTCTCCGCTACTACAATGTTAGCCAAGAAAGCTCTGTATTCCTTGCGGAGATACTTGCTAGCTTGGATACATGACATGAGTTTGAGATCTTTCGAGAGAGTTTCGCCATACACACAAAGTTGATCACCATTAGCGAGCGAGAATCGAATCATTTTATCGAAGCAAACAACTTCAGCATGGTTTTCGTGAAGAAAGTCCATGCCTACTATGACATCAAAACTACCAAGCTGCATCGGAATAAGGTCGATAGGAAAGATGTGAATGTTGAGTTCGAGGGTACAATCATGAATAATTGAGTTGACAACGACGGTTCTTCCGGTGGCAACTTCAACATCGAACGTCGAGGGGAGATGGGCGCACTTACGATTTAGTAGCTTTTCGAACTCAAACGATACAAAACAGTTATCGGCTCCAGTATCAAACAAACACGAAGCATAAATACCATTCACAAGGAACGTACCATTGACCACGTTGTTGTCAGCCTGAGCCTGGCGCACATTAATGTTGAAGGTTCGGGCGCGTGCTGCTTGTTGCTGTTGTTGCTGAGGCTGCTACTGCTGCTGTTGAGGCTCTTGCTTCACAACCCGATTGGGGCACATGTTTGCGAAGTGGTTGGGATCACCACACGCAAATCAGACTCTAGCATTGATCGCGGGTGCCTGAGCCGCTTGTTGGCCTTGAGGAGCAGGAAGTAGAGCTTGATAAGCAGTAGCTGGAGCTGGAGCTTGACGAGGACCTGTACGGCAGTTGGCGGTGAAATGGCCGTACATGTTGCAATGTACACAAAATCTGCAGGTGAGTCCCACTGGGTGGTGGTAGGTACAAGTTGGGCAGGCAGGGTGAGGACCAGTAGAAACACGCTTTGCCGGCGGTGCTTGGGTTACCGGTGCCACAGCCTGGCGGTGTTGCTGAGTTGGTACAGCCTAGAGTGGGGCAGCAGTGGTGACAGCACAGTTCTTGTTGCTGGAGTTGTTGTTGTTCTTCCTCTTGCGACGAGAGGCCTTTGAAGACTAAGGGGTGGCGGTGGTTTCAGCGGTTGGTGCGGTGGTAGCTTGATGCAGATTCTTGGGAGCTTTATCGCAGACACCAGATTTGACTCGCTTATCGTTGATTTCCGTGGCAAGCAGGTAAGTTTCCACGATTGTTGCTGGTTTTGAAGCTTGCACAAAATCTGCGACACAATCCGGCAGAGCTCGGATATACTTCTTGATCGTCATATCAGGAGTCTTCACTTGATCAGGACAGATTATGCTACGCTGCTTGAAGTGAGCAGTTAAAGCAGCATTGTCACCATCCTTCTGCTTGATATGCCAGAATTCGTCCTCCAACTTTTGGTGCTCGCGGGGAGGGCATAACTCTTCCAACATGACGTTCTTCAACTCGTCCCACGTCAAACCGTAAGCTGCATCATTTCCGCGTTTGTTTCTCTCGGCCGTCCACCAGTCTAAAGCGCGGGACAGAAAGACGCCGGTTGCGTTGAGAGTGCGGAGATCATCAGGACAGCCACTCTGGCACAGGGTGACCTCGATCGAATCAAACCATTGAAACAAGGCCGTAGGGCCATCTTCGCCAGTAAATTCTTTCGGTCCGCAAGCTTTAAACTGCTTGAAGCTAAAGGCAGCTTTAGGAGTCTCAGTCCTGGACTCTTCAGAAGATTTGCTCATATTCTCGTACAGTTCGCTAACGATCTGAGGAACAAACTTCGCCATTTGTTTAGTGATCATAGAGGCGAGGGGTTTATCTTTCTGTTTTCGGCGTGCATCGCACGAGTGACGGGGTCCAGATGACGACATTGTCTGCAACAGACATCGTCACAGGACTCAGACACAATATAATCGAATCTCACCTCACACGCCTAATACTACTAAAGCTCAGGAACACAATCATGTAACATCTAACTACATAGGCACATAATCACACATTCACATAAGCACATATGCATGTATCACACAGAAGCACATAATCACGTAGGGCACCGAACACATAAGTACGTAGGGCACAAAACACAAGAGGCAGTCAGAATACAGAAACCTATCATTCACAGTCCGCGAGCGTTCTAGAATAGCGATTGCGATTAGCGAGTACACAGCGAGTAGTATAGTACAGCGTATGACATAGTATTCAATCATCCACAATTGTCAGCGATTTGTCAGCGTTTTGAGGTAGATGTGTAGTGCAGTTCATGCGTGTCGATCGGAGCGAAGATTGAAAAGCGAATAATCCACCAAAAATAGAAACACAAAACAGATAAAATTACATAAAACTCATAGAATCCACGTAAAAACGACAAATATCAGAGTCGACAGTTGCGAGCTCAGAATCGAAACACATAAAAATTGAGGATGGATTGTATGCGGCTGTTTAGACGTCGACTACCCAAAGTGGATCGACTATTCACAAGGACTTTTGGTACACACTTAGGCCTTCAGGACTGTGCTCTCGCCTCGGATTTGGGCGATCGGCACGCGTCCTTCCAGTTACAGTGTGACTTCAAATCATTGGAGTCCGTCGAGACCTTGGTGAGAGTCTTGTTAAAGCAAAATAGAGCACGGAACAAGTCATCAAGGTTCGAGTTTCACCCCTGACTTAATAACTTCGTTCCTGTTTTGATAAAATAGGGGAGGAAATTTGCGTCAAAGTATGGATTTCACTCTTGATTCAACGCAAATTCTCCTGTTTATAGTTAAAATGCGGGTCGAACAAGCGATTTAGTCGAGAGTTTGCGGTTTTCACACCAAATCTTGACCCAATCACTTGTTCAATTTTCGAAAATTAGAGTGCAGTGATAGCGTAGTGTAAGCGAGAATAACGAGAAATAACAAATAAGCTTGCACAAACCCCTATAGGTTATGCACAAGTCGTTCTGTTGGTACTTAACTATAGACTAGGTCGTTTCTAAGACATCAACCCGGACTAGGTTGAGTCTTGCCTAATTCCCTATAGTTATGGCTCTGATACCAATCTGTCACACCCCAACCGATGGCGGAATCATCGGGGCGCGGCACTGAGCGAAACAGATTGTCCATGAGTATCCATAACAGCTATTAGTTACCAGATATTTAAACGTCATGTCCCATACCATAACATATCAAGATAAAACATTCATTACAAATAATTGTCTCACAAACAAGTACTGATCCGACAACTCAGATTTCAAAATAAACATTTTATTTATTTGTTTCTAGGACTCTTTCCTAGCCTCGATTTCATCACACAGCAAACAAGGCGTCCTAGCATCTTATGCACCTGCCACATACTCTAAAGTAAAAGTCAATACACATAGTGTAAAGGTGAGCATACAAGTTTGATAATAGCATAATAGAGTTCGAAATCGTTTACGCGTAACCAGTACGTACAACGTGTGATGTGAAGCATGTTAGTTATCGACATGATCCTATCGATACCAATGACTGCGGGTTGACTACCCAAGGCAGTTCGTAACACATATTCACCACTGTGAACCATGTGATTAATTGTCCTTAACAACCTCTAAGTGAACAGGTGTTGAGTCCAAACTATAGTACTATCGTTGCTAAGGCAGGTAGACAACAATTTATGTGTAAACATAACAAACAAGCATTTATCGAGTCACGTATACCTACAGTAGCGGTTAGCGTTAAGGTATTTGCGTAGTGTGTTTGATGTGATTGAGAATAAGTAACGTATGTAACACCCAAAAGTGCGTAAAGCAAAAAGGGTTCGAGTATACTCAAAGTGGTAGAGTTTGTGGATTGAAGGGAGCGCTAGAGTGAGATCATCCTGAACAGTTAACGATAGCATAAGCGAAAGTTGGCGCGTAAAACGGTATAAGTGTACCAAGGATCGGACGGTAATCCGATCGGATGACAATCCGATCGAATGGCAATCCGATCGGATGGCCAGTCGATCGGGTGGCAATGCGTTCGGATGGTCATCCGATCGGATGGCCATTCGATTGGATTGACACCTCGCTTGGTGAGGATGTGTTTGTCTATGATGGTTTGACTTTTGAAGTTTTCGTTGTAGCATATTGAAAATAGAGAAGTATCTCTACCCTTCAGGTTGGTCGATCGAATGGTCGTTCGATCGAACGGCGAACCGATTGGCGAGGCTTCTCAAGGTGAGAACAAGTTCACAGCAGGATGGTCACTCCATCGGATGGCAATCCGATCAGGTGGCAATCTTGTGCATTGAACATGTTGAAAATTGTTTAAGTGTTGAGGTTCCCAACTCACATGATCGGATGGTCGTTTGATTGGATGGCAATCCGATCGGACGGTAATCCGTTCGACGTTCAGATCCTTGAGAAGTTTGAATAAAAGTTTAAGTGTGGAACCAATGTGCAACCCGATCGGATGGCTGGTCGATCGGATGGCAATCCGATCGGGTGGCAATCCGATCAGACGACAATCCGTCCCGACGATCTGATCGTCTTGTCACTTGATTTTGTTTGAAGTGTTGTAATTTGAACGAGACGTTATGATAGCTTGTTTAAACAATAGGAACCTCATCTCGACCCCCGTGACCCGACCGAACAGGAATCACCCTAGTCCGACCAGTACACGGTTCAAGACGGTTGTTCATGTTCAAACCTGAAATCAACCATCTCTCGGATTGAATTCGGATCTAGAACTGATACATCACTAAGAATGAGTAGAAGATCAGAACAAGCTCCGATTCCATCGGGTTTGAGTGCATTGAGTGTAAAAGAGTTGAAAGAAAGTTAGAAAAACCATCGTTCAATCCTTTTCACCATGAATATGTTCAGATCTATGCAAGATCTTTGTTCATTCATGTGGAAATCATCCAGATCTAAGTTGTTCTTGGTGGATTGAAGCCAAAACATGAAGTTCATAAGAACACCATGATGACATCATCCTAGAACACCTCAAATCCACTGATTTCACGGTTAAAAGTTGAGATTTGAAAGAGAGAATGATGAAGAAGTGTATGTAGATTATAGAAGTACAAGATTTAGGTTGAAAACTTACAAGAATTGAGAGAAATCGGGAGAAATGGGCTTGAATGCGGCTGAGTCGAGCAAGGGAGCTGTCACCATCAAAGGAGGTGACAAATGGGGTATTTATAGGGTTTCCCAAAAAGGAAAGTGGGAAAAAGGCTGGTCGATCGGGTGGCAGCCCGATCGGGTGACAACTCGATCGGATGGCAACCCGATCGGATGGCAACCCGAACGGTTGGCCACTCGGTCGGTTGGCCACTCGACCTATGAAATAACTTGCGTTTAGCGTTTGCTATTCGTTTGCGGTGCGATAGATTTGCGATTGCGTTTCGTTTGATTACCACCACATAATATAAGTAAACATGCACAAGTAACACATAAGTAACACACACACATAAAAACAATATCCAGAACGCATAATTCGAGTTGCGAGTGCGATTGCGATTAGGTCGATTAGCGATTAATATGCGATAATTAGCGATTAATCTCGATTATTAACAAGTACTCCGCATAATACAACTAATGCGATAACATAATTTGATTATCTACAAGTCAAAGAAGTCAAAACAGTAGTTAAGCAAGGAGTGACAGATCGTAATTAGCAATCTTTTCTTCCTTTGACTTCAATCTTGACTTTGACTTTGACTTCCGAAACACGGGGTGTTACAATTTTACTCAAAAACAAAAATAATATAAGCTAACCTTTACTGAAAATATTTTAAATTTGGATGGATGATGATGACCTTGAACGACTAATAGTTGTAGGTCAATAATCTGCTTAGATGTCCAATAAAAAAGATAAAAACTCATTCTAGAAATTTTGTAAAACATAAAAGTCTATACAAACTGAAAGGCTGATTTTCTAGAAATTGAACCCGAACAAAACCTTGATAACCATTCTTTTATGGTTTAAATGTTTAAAAAACCTAAAGAAAATTAGACAAAAACGAATGATCAAGAACATAATGATAATCATAATTAACTCAACATAAACATGAATTATGGTTTAAAAGTTCATAAACAAAATTAACGAATAGGAAAACATCAACCAACAAATACGTTGAAGATTTGAATCCGAAAAAACATAAAACGGTAAAAAAAATGATTTTAACGAAAGAACAATGAACCGATAATAAAGATATAAAACGAAATTGATAACAAACGTCATACCTAGATACTCAAGATTTGAAATCGATAATCTTTTTCAATGGTTAATGTGTGAATACCAATAATGTTAACTAGGATCTGGGAGAAAAAAGTGATAAAAGCATATAGGTTTAGATTAAGTGAAGATTTCTTTACTTTATATAAGATCTCAATTTCAAAACGGGTACTTACAACCCACGAATGCGATAAAACGGATATAATTAGGAAAGTTATTAATATGGGATTTCCACGTGGCAAGAATGGTTTCGAATAATTTCTTGTGGCACTAGAATAGTTTTCTTTAATAGAATAGATAGATTATAATTACTTTTGAGTACATTTTGTTTTTCATTTATAACTTTATTCGAAGAATAGAACCGATACCATTTGAACAATATCGGTAACGGTATTTTGTTTACCTTTATGGTTTTTTCAATGTGTCGGTATAAAGTTCGTTGAATATTGAATTGTATTCGTAACAGAGTGTTTTTTTTATACCGTAAGCTATAATGAGTGTCAGTACGGTAACAATACTGGGACGAACAAATATCAACCAAACAACATCGGTACTAGTACTGATGTTCGTTTTTCTAATTTTTTATCAATGTTAAACGCATGTCGATATCTTTTTGCTTGCTATTTCGAACGCCGATATCGTATCGTATCGAACCTAACCGTTACCAAACAGAAGCCTGTTGCGAAACACGGGTAATCCCACTAGTTGTATTTAGAGTAAACTGCAATTTTACCCCCTGGGGTTTAAGCCAATTGGCACTCTGACCCCCTCCCTGGAAAATATTGCAATTTGCCCCCCCCCCCCCAACATTGTTGTTTTGTCGCAAAATTACCCCCTGCCGTTAAAGAACTTAACAGTTCTGTTAATTGGTATGTAAAATGACTATATTATCCTTCCTTCTTACCCCCTATGATCTGTTCTACTCTGCAATATTACCCCATATGTAAAATGACTATATTACCCTTTCTTCTAACCCCCTATGGTTCTCTGTATTCTGCAATATTACCCCCGAGTGTTATAGACTGTTCCAAACATTACCCCCTGCAGGAAACAAATCCTTGTATTCTTAAAGGCCATTAGAAAGCCTCATTGGCAATAAAAAATTAGAAGAAACAAAAAAAAAAATAGAACTTCAATGTGTGTTCCTTGTATTCTAATTATAAACTGCTTTATAATGAAGAAACTATTCAAACTCATTTGAGGAGAGTTTATTAAGGACACAAAAAACACAAAATATATATAAACGTATGTCAAACACATTGCAAACTCATCCTTGCAATCACAGGTTAACTTACCTTCGTTCTTTTTAATAATACTTGACACTAAATGGTATGTTGCTGGAACATTAATAACAGTTTGAGGATTATGCATGGTCTGATCCCAAAACAGAGACACAACTTTCGCATAGATTAGTTCAATGATGAGGATGGCCGCATCATATAATTATATTTCAAGCTTTTAGGACTATCTGGTTTTGACAAACACAATGTATCAAACTACATTGACACACATATTTCAAGCTACCAGGGTTATCAAGCACTTGTACTTGAATTTGAGTGATCAAACTACGACACCTTGGATAAGTAAATAACACATTAAATATATGCATACTGCATAGATAGTGTAAATCCATGATATACTATGAAAAAAGAACATAATTACATATGCTTAATATACTTAATTACTCGATTGACCGGTTATGTATCACTACATATGTCTAGATCAGTGAGCAAGGCAATTGCTTGTGCGTAGGGCTAATCAACTAAACTTTTAATCTATATTACTTAACAGATATATCATAAAGCTACAAGCACGCATATCCGTGTGTACTTAGAGTAGAATGTAATTTGTATCTTATTAAACAAGTACTATCGTTCAATGTATACTATTTATAAATGTGAGAAGTAAAACGGTAAAGGTTTACTTCCTCCAGAGCTATTGAAGTTATACTTGAACGAATGAAACAGATTAACCTATCAATGTACATGCTAATCAAATTTGTAGCATCCTTGACCTGTAGCAGCGGCTTCGAGTTCATGTCGCCGGGAGAATCAGCGGAATCACGTTAGATGTCAAATTCACAGGCATTTTCAGAAGCCAGAAATGTGTGTTGTAAGAAATCGGAGAAATAAGATCTGGAAATTTGAGGGAAAAAGGTTAGGGTTTCGAGATGAAGATCGCCGAAGATGAAGATAGCCGGAGAAGAAGATCGCACTCTGAACAGGATGTGGAGGAGCGGTCTGGGAAGGTGGGGGGGGGGGGGGGGGGGGGTAAGAGTGCTAGAGTCTCAAATGTATAGGGTGGTGTAATGTGTAAGATACAAAAGTATAGTGGAAATGACCTATATACCCTTTGACCGTTACTTAATTATGTTGACTTTTAACAGAAGTTGACGGCAGGGGGTAATTATGAGACATAACAACAATGTTGGGGGGGGGGGGGGGGCAAATTGCAATATTTTTCAGGGAGGGGGTCAGAGTGCCAATTGGTTTAAACCACAGGGGGTAAAATTGCAGTTTACTCTTGTATTTAACTAAGAGAAGTTTTTCCTACGATTTTGTTTGTGGATCCTTTTCTCTATTATTTTTTTTCTTTTTGGTGCTACTTCTTTCCTTTGTTTTTTTTTTCTTCTCTTTTGGTATTGCTACTTTTATTTAACAGTGATTCACGGTTTAGTTTCTAATTGTGAAACCACTCAAACCGGTAATCAGATTAATTTTATGGTCAATTTTGTAATTACTTTCGGTCGATAGATTTCCATATTTTTAAATCCGAATAATACCAGACCAAACCATTAGAATTCATATATTATATTTATAAGATATAAGATATTTCATATTATTTCTCTCTCTCTCTCTCTCTATATATATATATATATATACTAGGTTATAACCCCGTGTATTACACGGGTTAAGTAAATAAAATATCAAATAGTTAATAACGAAGATTTAACAATTCTAAAACGATATTTTAAGACACTTTTCTAATATTCGAACAAAATTTTGTTTTATGTATGATCAAAACTTATGATGTTTGTAAAGTTTATAATTATGAAAGCATTTGAACCATCGATTAGAAGACAAGCTGTATTTAGGGTTGCAAACGAACCGAACGAACACGAACAAGACCTTGTTCGTGTTCGTTTGTTAAGAAATATATGTGTTCGTGAACTGTTCACGAACACTTATCGAACGGGATTTTATGTTCGTGTTCGTTTGTTAAGGAAATGAACTTGTTCGTGTTCGTTTGTGTTTGTTTGTTAATTTTAGGCAACGAACGTTGACGAACACAAATAAGCACAAACTAATGTTCATGAACACAAATGGAAACAAAAGAACACAAACAATCGTTCATGAACATAATATATAATACACGAACACTTATTAGATATTTAATTTGTCGGAATTTTGAAGTATTTAAATAAATATAAAAATTAAAAACACTAATGAACTATCTAACACAAACGAACATGTTACCAAACGTTCACGAACATAAACGAACGAACACGACCTTTGTTCATGTTTGTTCATTTAACTAAACGAACGAAATTTCTTGTTCATGATCGTTTGTTTAATAAACGAACGAACGAACGAACACAAACGAACTTCCCGCCGAACGGTTCACGAACTGTTCGTCGAACGTTTGGTTCGTTTGCAGCCCTAGCTGTATTATTGACTTTCTCACGACGTGGGAACCCAAGTTTTATTTAAATAACAGTGGTCTTAATTTATTAGTTCTAAATATATTGTTGAAATGTTTCAATTAGGCATATAGCAATTAGCCAAGTAGATAAACTTATAGCTACAAAATAATATTTAAATTAATTAGATAAGTATAAATTATCGGTAATTATTAAGTTATATAACTTTAAAATTTAAATATATGGACTTGATTTGCATCTTAAAAGGATGGTTGTTTTTGGATAAATTTATTAGTATGATAAATGTAGTTATTATTTTTCTTGTATTTTCAATATATTAAATAAATAAATTATTTGTTAAGCAAGAAAATCGTTCCATCCACCCTCGTTATGAAAATGCTTGATATTTGTTTCAATTATTAAGATATAATTTCTAACCTAGTAATTAATATAAATAAAAAAATCGTTCCCTCCACCCTCGTTATGAAAATGCTCAATATTTGTTTCAATTATTAAGATATAATTTATAACCTAGTAATTAATATAAATAAATAATAAGATAATTTATGGAATTTTATCCGTATAAATATATTATATCATCAAGCCATCCCACTTATCATAAGTGAAAAAATACCAGACAAAAAAAATAAATGATGAACTTCATAAGATAGTAATCTATTTTAATTAGTTTAGGTCTTATTTATGGCAATTAATTTTTATCAATATGCTCTAGTTTCTTTAATTTACTTGGTAGATGTAGGTAATTTTTTTAAAAGAAAAAAAAACGGAAGCCAACTTCAATTCTATTCCTTTTCATCAAACGAATTTTAAAATTTATCGTTAGATATTTAATAAAAAATATGTTTGTGTTATAAACCATACATTTTAGGCCCAACCCATTAATTATGGGCTTTAGGGTTTATGGTTATGTTTATCTCTATATATTGTAATGTTAAATATTGTGAAGGATGGAATGAAGTTTATCTCTATTTCTCTTTAGTTTTTATCACGTTATCAGCACTTTGATTCTCCACTAGGATTTACTGGCTATCAGACACGTTAGACTCACCATTTTCAATTCCTCACATACTGGTACACATCATTATCTCTACTATGTGTCGGATATTTTTTCAATGTTCATATATTATCTTCCTTTTTCATAGTAGTATATACATATGCATATTCAACAGGAAGATACACAAATTCGTATTCTTAAAGAGTAGTTATTAGAAAAAATATATATATATACATTCATACAATCTGGCGGTCACTGCCGCCACGAACATCATAAAAAAACAAACAAACAGAAGCTTCGATCTGTTACTGAAGTTCCAAACCGTAGCTTACGGTTGTACGGATTCAGCAATGAATTGTTATTCAAGGTTTTAAAATAAAAAAAAGTAAAAAAAAAAAAGAAAAAGAATCCCTAATAATCATCTACACCATAAGCGGCGGCAGTCAAGGAGGAAACAACAATAGTCAACACATCAATCACATTCTCCAGGATTATAATTGTGAGGGACTTGGGAGAAAACAAAAGAGATCACGTCTTTGGGGGGCGGCGGCTTGGTGGACATTGGTAAACATAGGAGATTGAAAAAAAAATCACAAGATACATCATCATCACACCATCAGGCTTCACGTGAATATTGGGGGATTTATTTTGTCATCATAACATCATTGGCAAGGAAATTCTCATCAAATAATCATCACATCCACGCAGCTTTTGGTTTCAAAGGGATTTGTTTTTTTTTTTTGGTTATTATTAATCATAATCCTTGTAATCCCTATAAAAATATAAAAGAAAAGATGACGATTATATACAATGTATTTGAATAATGATTCCACTCAAGTGAGTACCAATTTAACCAAATATTTTATAACAAAACTTAATGCGTGTGGGGCCCGATACTAAGCAATATGCTTAAAAGGACTCGCTAATTTTGAACCCTCCAAACACTTTTACAGAATACAAAACTAATAAATGAGTTTGTTTTTCCTTCTCTATTTTATAAACATACTTAAAGTTTAGAACCTGCAGTTCTAGCAAAAGAGAACCCGAAGTTCTCATACAATATACATTTCTTTCCTTTGTAGAAAATATGTCGAACTTATCAAAGCTTGAATTCACCGCTATTGACATCTCGGGTAACAACTACCTCCCGTAGACTCTTGATGCTAAAATTCATTTGACGGCAAATAATTTGGGGGAGACAATTATTGATGGTAATCAAACTTCACCTCAAGATAAAGCGAAAGCTATGATACTCCTCCGCCATTATCTTCACTAAGATCTAAAGCGAGAATATCTAACTGTTGAGGACCCCCTTGAACTATGGACAAATATCAAAGAACGTTTTGACCACCAGAAGTTGGTCTTACTCCCCAAATCCGGCTATGAATGGCTTTATTTATGACTACAGGATTTTAAGACCGCCAGTGAGTATAATCCTGTCTTGTTCCGCATTACCTCTGAGTTAAAATTATGCGGTGAGAAAAAAAAACCGATGAATACATGCTTGAAATTTTTTCTCAACGTTCCATGCCTCAAACATGCTCCTGTCGCAGCAATACCGGGAACGTAAATTTACTAAATATTCTGAATTGATATCATGACTTCTTGTCGCGGAGCAAAACAACAACTCCTACTTCAAAACCATCAATCGCGACCCGCCGGTGCAAGCCCATTCCCTGAAGCGAATGTGGCAAATTCTCAAAGCGGACGAGGTAGAGGTAGAGGTCGCGGCCCCAGCAGAGGTCGTGGTCGTGGTCAAGGACGGGGATATACATGGCATCGAGAGTCCCAGAACACTAAAAATAGCGGTGGTGAATCGAGTCGACATAATACGGGGCGACCTTCAAAAGGAAAAGTAGCGGGAACCAAAGCAATATTTGTTATAAATGTGGGATGTCAAATCATTGGTCCCGCACATGTCGCACCCTTAAACACCTCATTGAGGCATCTCAACGCATAATGAAAGAAAAAAGGAAAGAATGTTGAAACTAATCTGATTGAGGATAATGTACCTTATATTTTACTTTTCATACTGTGACCTTTGTATTTGGCTTGGTTTGAAACTCTTGCAATGTTTCATTTTACTTCTTTGCATTAACTTTTATTTATTTTTATTTCCTGAAGAAATATGTATACTAGCTCCAGTAGAGCTATTATTGGTGATGAATGTCTGGTAGATAGCGGTAGTACTAACACTATTCTCAAAGATATGAAATTTTTCTCTGAGTTGTCTCCGGCAGAGACACCGATAAGTACTATATCTGGTGTCAGTAACCTTATCGAAGGCTCCGGCAGAGCACACATAACATTATCTTCGGGTACCAAATTAACTATTGATAATGCATTATATTCTAGTAAATCCAGAAGAAATTTACTTAGCTTTAAAGATATTAAAAAAAACGGTTACCACCTAAAAACAATATCTGAAAATAATATTGAATATCTTCAAATTACTTCAAACAAAAATGGCCAAGAAACAATTGTTGAACAATTAGAAGCCTTATCCTCTGGATTATATTGTACTAATATCAATCCTATCGAATCATACATGGTGAGTAACCAAAAGCTATTAGATAAAGACACATTCAATATATGGCATGACCGTCTAGGTCACCCTGGTAGCATAATGATGAGACGAATAATCAAAAGTGCAACCGGGCACCCTCTTAAAAACTTAAAAGTTTTGCTACCACAAGACTTATCATGTGCAGCATGCTCTCTGGGCAAACTTATAACTCGGCCCTCACAAACTAAATTGATACATGAAACCCCATCATTTTTAGAAAGAATCCAATGGGATATTTGTGGGCCTATTCATCCTCCGTGTGGACCATTCCGCTATTTCTTGGTCTTAATAGACGCATCCACAAGGTGGTCACATGTGAGCCTTTTAGCTACTCAAAATGTAGCATTTGCCCGACTTTTAGCTCAAATCATACAATTGAGAGCCAATTTTCCCGATAATCAAATTAGAAACATTTGGATGGATAATGCGGGAGAGTTCACATCTCAAGCTTTTAATGACTATTGTATGTCAATCGGGATCAATGTTGAACATTCAGTACCTCATGTTCACACACAAAACGGTTTAGCTGAATCTCTGATTAAACGATTACAAATAATCGCTAGACCACTTTTAATGAGATGTAAATTACCATCTTCTGCATAGGGTCATGCTATTTTGCATGCTGCTGCACTGATTAGATTGAGACCAACTGCTGATCACGAATACTCCCCATTGCAACTGGTCTCCGGACGAGAACCAAGTTTGTCCCACCTTAGAATTTTTGGTTGTGCGGTATATGTACCAATACCGCCACCACAACGTACTACAATGGGACCCCAAAGAAGACTGGGTATCTATATTGGTTTTAACTCCCCGTCCATAATTAAATATTTAGAACCAATGACGGGAGACATGTTTACAGCACGGTATGTAGACTGTCATTTTGATGAAACAATGTTCACAGTCTTAGGGGGAGATAAGGACAAAGAAAGACTGGTAACACAAGAAATAACATGGAATGCATCATCGCTATCAAATCTCGACCCCCGAAGTGGTCAATGTGAATATGAAGTCCAAAAGATCATACATTTGCAAAGAATAGCGAATGAATTACCAGATGCATTCACAGACACGAATAGAGTGACAAAGTCACATGTACCAGCATCAAATGCACCTGCTCGAATTGAAGTAATCCCATAAGCGATTACTATACAACGAAAGCGTGGGAGACCAATCGGTTCCAAAGACAAAAACCCACGAAAACGAAAAGAGCAAAGTAATGCAGTTGGTGAAAACTCACAAAAGATTATAAGTGAAACCCCGGTAGAGGTAAATGTCCCAGAAGAGACAACTATGAATCCAGAGGAAAATGAAGTTTCAGAAGAAACACCGGTACCGAACGAAAATGAGATCTCTATTAATTATGTACAAGATAGTACAATGTGGAACCGGAATAAAACATGTGTTGATGATATATTCGCATATGCTATAGCAACGGATGTAATCAATGAAAATGATTACGTACCTAAAACTTTAGAAGAGTGCATGCACAGAAATGATTGGCCAAGATGGCAAGAAGCCATAAACGCCGAATTGAATTCGCTAGAAAAGCGACATGTTTTCGGACCTGTAGTCCGAACGCCCATAGACGTCAAACCAGTAGGTTATAAATGGGTGTTTGCAATAAAGAGAAATGAAAAGAATGAGATTGTATGATATAAGGCTCGACTTGTAGCACAAGGGTTTTCCCAAATCCCTGGAGTTGATTATGAGGAAACGTATTTCCCTGTAGTGGATGCGATAACCCTTAGGTTCCTAATCGGCCTCACAATCTCTGAAGGACTTCATATGAGACTAATGGATGTCGTCACCGCATACTTATACGGGACACTTGAAAACCCACATCTATATGAAAATTCCTAAAGGATTAAAATTGCCTGAAGCATTAAAATCAACACCTCGAGATATGTGTTCTATAAAGCTCCAGAGATCTTTATATGGTCTTAAACAATCTGGTCGCATGTGGTACAATCGACTTAGTGAATATCTCGAAAAAGAAGGATACAAGTCTGATGTAATCAGTCTGTGTGTCTTTATAAAAAGAACACTCTCAAATTTCACTATAATAGCAGTCTATGTTGATGATATCAACATCATCGGATCTCCTGAAGAGATAGAGAAAGCTGCTCAGTTGTTAAAGAAGGAATTTGAAATGAAAGATCTTGGTATGACGAAATTATGTATCGGACTACAATTTGAGTATCTGTGCAATGACACATTTGTCTATCAATCAAACTACATCCAGAAGATGTTAGTACGTTTCAATATGGATAAAGCACATCCGTTTAGCGTACCTATGGTTATCCGACCGCTAGATCCACACAAGGATCCTTATCGCCCTCAAGAAGAAGGCGAAGAAGTACTTGGTCCGGAAGTACCATACTTAAGCGCGATCGGTGCCCTTATGTATCTCGCAAATAACAGAAGACCTGACATTGCAATTTGCAGTTCATGTACTAGCGAGATACAGTTCGAATCCAACACGTAGACACTGGAATGGTGTAAAACATATATTCCGGTATATTTGCGGGACGCAAGACTTAGGTCTTTTCTATCAGAAAGATCAAAAGTCCCAGCTTGTTGGGTATGCTGATGCCGGATATCTATTAGATCCTCACAAAGCAAAATCTCAGACAGGTTATGTACTCACATACGGCGACACAGCAATTTCTTGGAAGTCAACTAAGCAAACACTTACAGCAACATCATCAAATCATACCGAATTGATAGCACTATATGATGCTGGTCGAGAATGCGTGTGGTTGAGATCAATGATTAATCACATACAAGAAGCATGCGGATTAGAACAGATCAAGAAGGAGCCGACAATTATTTATGAAGACAACGCTGCTTGCATAGGTCAAATCAGAGAAGGTTATATCAAGGGTGATCGAACAAAGCACATCTCACCAAAAATTTTCTCAACATATGACTTGCAAAAGGAAGGGGAAATTGATGTTTTCCAGATTAAGTCAAGTGAAAATCTAGCTGACCTGTTCACGAAATCTTTACCTAGAAGCAGTTTCGAGCAGCTATCACACAAGATCGGTCTTCGTAGATTGAAAGATGTTTGTTGAATTCAGGGGGAGAATTATACACGCTGTACTCTTTTTCCCTTAACTAAGTTTTGTCCCATTGGGTTTTCTTAGTAAGGTTTTTAATGAGGCAGCATAGCTGATCCAGTAGTATCAGTTTATTTATTCAGGTCCTGAAGTACCTATTTAACATCATCCTGAAGTATGTTGTTAAACTGTGTATAATTCTAAATGTCTGAGGGGGAGTGTTATAAACCAGACATTTTAGGCCCAACCCATTAATTATGGGCTTTAGGGTTTATGGATATGTTTATCTCTATATATTGTAATGTTAAATATTGTGAAGGATGGAATGAAGTTTATCTCTATTTCTCTTTAGTTTTTATCAGTTTGGTTAATAAACTAATTATGAATTTTTTTCTAAAAGAGATTAAATTAAAATTAAACTAAATAATAATTATCCATAAGAGATTAAACTAAATAATATTTAATAAAATGATTATCTATATTTAATTAGAAGAGATTAAACTAAATAATAATTATCCATAAGATACATTGTCTAATATGATGACAAGTGTCCCAAAATTGGTTTCTTTTATTATATAGTATAGATTAGAAATAATAAAAATAAAATTGTTTTTAACTTTAACTAAATTAAAGTGAATCCAAAGTTAAACCCATTTTCAAGCTCTCAAATCTCAGCATATTGGTGTGTAGGGGTGAGCAATAATTGAACCGTTAACAAAAATCAAATTGAAAACCGAACCGAAATTAACTGAAACCGAATTAACTGAAAATCGGTTAACGGATAATTTTTGTACCATTGGTTAACCGAACCGAACCGAATCATTTAAATCTTCGTATATTTCTAACTTTTATACATCCATGTCACAGTGGCGGACCCAATAATTTTTTCCTGGGGATGCAGAAAAAATTTAAAAATTTTAGGCCCTAGCTATATAAAAAAGTTCGGTTCATTGCGGGTCGGATTGGGTCGGGTCATGTAAAACAAGTAAACATAAACAAACAAAGTATCGCGGGTTGGATCAGATCGGGTCGGGTTGAGTCAATTTCAATTTTGAAACAATCAAACCATATTTTCTAACTTCCTATCAAATTAACAAACAAAGTTTCAAGTAAAATAGTAAACAACATAAAAAATCATCACAAGGAAAGTAACAACAAAAAACCATCAAAGTTCAAACCCTACCTACTTCTATTTACCCTAATCATTAAATAAAACAACAAAAAAAACTTATCTAAGCATAGCTTGGTCTTTAATTAGAAATTTACCCTAATCATTAAATAAAACAATAAAAAAACTTATCTAAGGCATAGCTTGGTCTTTAATTAAAAGAATCCGACGAAAAAACGTGGTCCAACACTTTTCCTCTTGAGAAATCACGCCATAACTTCGCTACTCGTGGTTCTTATCACACATGAATTGCTCCATAAGTTCATAAAACAACACTAAACACTCATAATTTTCAATTTTAATTTTCAAACATTCAAGCCCTAGTTTTAAATGTTGATTAGTAATCATATAAACAAACAAAACTTAAAATAAAACAACAAAATAATTAACTACAACTCTAGAACAACTAAAAATACATCAAAAAACATAAAAAGATCAAACCGTTATACATCTATATTTTTTCCTAATCACCACATACCAAAAAACAATCAATAAAAAAGGATAAATCTTTGGGTTGTGTAGTTAGGTTAATAAAATTAGATTGTAGATTGAGTTAAGTAAAGTGAATAAGTGGTTAAAGAATAATTATACAAATTGTGTTATATTCTTATATATTCATAACAATTAGTGTTTATTTTTTTTATAAATTCATAATATTTTTTTCTAAGGAGGGCGGTTGAAAATTTTCAAGGGATGCGGTTGAAAAAATCCAAGGGCTGCGGTTGGGATTTTCGACGAAAATTAGCACTTAAATTTTTTTTCAAGGGGTGCGGCCGCCCCTGCCATGTTATGTTTTATACTTCCATTTAATGTGTTTATACCTTCATTTTATTTATTTATACATCCAATTCATGCATTTAGATATCTATTATTCTATTTCATGTATTTATACCTCCGTTACATGTATTTCTAAACATAAATTTAGCCAATGTTTGGTTTGGTTATTAACCGAAATTAACCGAACCAAAAATTGGCAAATTAACCGAATAAACCAAACCGATTAACCGATGACTTCGGTTACGATTACATATAATGCTAATAACCGAACCGAACTGTAGGATCGAGAATCGATCTAAATGAGTCTTTTAGAAGAGTTCTAATCCATATCAAAGGCGGAATTCAATGATACGGACGTAAATGCAGCTTGATTCACTCTTTAATTGTCTTGTATATTGATTTAACATTGTTACAAATCTAACGACACGTCGACAGCACCTCGGCACCGGAATCAGGAACATTACAAATGACTTGGAGGCTCAGGTATTTATAGATGAGTCATTTCGCACGGAATAGCCAAATTCCATTTCGTGCGAAATGGACAATGTTCATTTCGTACGAAATGGACTAGCCATTTCGTGCGAAATGCACTTTCAACATACCAAACCTATTTTCTCGTATACCGAGCTCCATTCAATCCTATCTAGACACACGACTCGATACAAGACGAAGTCGACAGACATATGCACCAACAGACTCCCCCTTGGATGTCGACGAGTCTGCAGTACAAGTCTTCAGTATGTCGAGTCTTCAATCTCTATCAGTCTTCAAACTCTTTTCCAACGTATCTGACACCGTAAGCTTCATTCAATCTCTATCTTTTCCAGAATCTCAAACTGGCTCTCAATCATTCAAACTCCCCCTTGAATGTTGATCTAATAATCTTCAATCTCCTCTTGCTTGCAGACTCCCCCTTAAGCTATGCTGGGATCGTAGTCTGGCTTTCACAGGTTCTAGGATCGCATCCTGGCTCAAACTCTGCTCAGACTTTATACGGAAAGTCTTCAGGAAATGAAACCTGGTTTACCTGCACACCTTCTACCCAAAACATAAGTTTCTCAAATATTAAGATTTAACAAATTTAGAATCTCTGCTAACCACTTGCAATCAAAACATTCAAATTTGTATTAACTTGAAACCAAATTTTAATCATTTCAAATACAAATCTTATTTCATACACACTCTCCCAACATGTTACTCATCATGTTTAGCACTTGGAATTTTGAAAATTAGCTCTTCAACATCAGTTGTCGAAAATCTTTTTGTATTTTCAAAATATTATGCTAAAACCACTTGTAGGAAAAGTATTGAAATGCAGTAAAGAAATATTTACAGACAATATTTTTGTGAGTTTGTGTAAGAGGATCATATCAGTTTTTGACAAATTCACTAGCACCGTTGAGCTTTAAACACTTTAAGTTCTAAACGATTCACATAGATTGACGATATTGTTGTCCTCTTAAACTCAAACTAAAAACTTTCGAAATGCTTACCGATACATTAAGGTATATTAATTTTGCACTAAAATCTTATGGACCCCACGATCTCAGCATATCCCCTCATCATGCAATACACAGACTCAAGTAATGCCTTTAAACTTTCATCAACTGTGATATGTGCAAAAACAACGCAGAATGTTTAAACATTAACAATCAGGTCGATCTTTCGATACGCAGAGAAAGTCCAATGTTTAAACAAAATAAGAAATAAAAACAAGTTGAAATTGTTTAGGCTTTAACCACCAGTTCGATACTCCCGTATATGGAGAGGTGATCCAAAGCTTAAACGAAACACCCAAGAAAATAAAGCAGAACGTTTAGGCAATAACATCCAGTTCGATACTCATGTATACGCAGAGGATGTCCAATGCTTAAACAAAATAAAGAAATAAAACAAGTTTAAGTCTTTGCAAAATGAAAACACAGAATCACAGTGACTTTTTCAGCAAGTTGTGAAAGTTCACAAACTGGCCGGTTTTTATGCTCTTTTAACATTCAGCAATTACTGAGTAGGTACACAGTCACGAAGGACAAAACTAAGTACTATGGTTTCAACCATGTTTCCCACTAGAACTAGGCTTTTTCATTTAAGTTTGTATCGTTATCGCAAATCTACTAGTCTGGCTGAGCCTGTCGTCACATCTTTAGTGAGACCGTTTATCACATTTGACATTTCATTTCTTTAGCATGCTGTGATAGTCCACTGATTTACTATCATTTCCTCTTATTTACAACAAAACTCATTTTTGTTTTTTTTTTTCAATGTTTTTGTCATTTTCAAATTTTCTAATTTTTTTAAAAATTTTTACTCCCCCTAAAATCAAAATATGTTTCAATTTTGATTTTCTGGAAAAAATTTGAAAACAAACTGTACAAGGTAAAGTGACAACATGATATCGAATTGCTTCAAATCGCCATCCACTTGGCATAAACAATCAGAACTCCCCCTGACAACAAACTATTTTCCCATTATGATTTCAAAACACTTAAGTTTGTTTTAATCAAAATGGTTTTTCCGAAAAATTAGTTTTGTTTATTTTCACAAACCACTTGTAGGTTAGGGGTTATCATCACATTGTTTTCCAACCACATTGAAAAATTTAACACTTGTAGGTTCTATCAATCAAACATTTGTAAGACAGTTAATTCAAGTACAACTTAATGTCCTTGATTAACTTCTTGTAAGTCAAAATATCACCGAAGTGAATTTCTCAA
Organism: Helianthus tuberosus; assembly: GCA_030545235.1. NCBI lineage: Eukaryota > Viridiplantae > Streptophyta > Magnoliopsida > Asterales > Asteraceae > Helianthus > Helianthus tuberosus. The sequence continues at coordinate 164,064,493 of CM060450.1, forward strand.
GAAAGATGTCGATTCCTACTTCCCGATTACCAACTTGGGAGTTCCGGCAAGTCAGGTTTTTAATTAGAAAATGCTGTCACCCAAGCCTTACCAGCCTTGGGTGATTGTGATTCATCTCTATCCCACCATCTTTTTTATTTGTAAAAATCTTTCACACTTTTTACCTTTTCCCAAAGATATGTTTCACTTTTCCATTGAAAGTCTTTTCGACATCGAATTCTTTCTTCTCAGAATAGAATTGATTCGAAAATTCAATCTTTCCAACTTTTAACTTCAAGCTTTCTTTTGACAATGGCGGAAAATTTTCATCGTTCATTTCTGGAACGGAATTCTCAGCATTTTTCACAACAAATGACTCCTCTGACTTTGACGAGTCAGATTCATTGTCAGAACTTGATTCATATTTAACAATCCATTTTTGTTTGTTTAAATCGACTTTCCTTTTGTAAAAACGTTTCGAGCGTTCACCATCTTCGAAAGTCGAATTTTCAAACACTTTGAATTTTTCTTTTGATTGTTCTGTTTTATCAACACGTTTCTTTTTCATTTCAGAGTTATAAGAAACTCCATGTTTAGGATAATTGGACTTGGGGCAATTCCAAGCAATGTGTCCAACTTCTTGACATTTGAAACAGGTTCTTCTGTCAACTCTTGGTACAGATTTCCTCAATTCATTCTTTTTATGTTCAGTAGGAAACTCTCGGTTTGACTGTTTCCAGAATGGTTTCTTCTGCTCTTCTTCCGAACTTCCTCCTGAAACAAATTTAGTTTTTGATTTATAATTTTTCTCATTTTTATAATTTTTTGGAGAGATAAAACCTAAACCTTTCTTTTTGAAATTACTGTTATGGTTTGGTTTCTTTTGAAAACCATAACCAAAACTGTACCCCATTTTCTTGTTCACTTTTTGTTGAACTCTTGAAGTGTACTTTTTAGGTTTTTCATGAAAGTTTAAATCTTTTATTTCATAAATATTAATTTCTGTTAATTTGAAAACCTGTTTGATCATTTCAGTTTTGACACTTCTTATTGGAAATTCTTCATCAGAAAATAATTTGTCAGAATCTTTCAACGTATATGCTACTTTGAATGTTTCGCCATTCAAATTATTTTTTAATAACAAAAATTCTTTATTGTAAACCCGTTTGACTGGTGAACTCGGACTCTTGTCTGATGAACTCGAACTTTCAGATTTAGACTCCGACTTTGACTCTTCATCCATATCCAACACCTGATCGATCACTTTCTTTAATAACTCAGACTCATGATCAGTGTCAGACGCTGTGAATGTGACGTCAATGTTGTCTGGTAACTCATCAATGGTTTCAGACTTTAACTTTATGTTGACTGCCTTTTTTAGACGTTCCTCATTTGGTTTTCTGGGAGAATAACTTTCCCAGATCGGAGGCGGACACTTGTTATACTTGACACTTTGTTTCTTACCAGCATCCGTATCTTCCATCTTTTTATCTTGAAAAGCTTCAAGACCTGCAACAGTAGGATAAACTCTGTCAATCAAATAATCACAAGTTGTATAACTCAACAGTAATCGTTTGATTCTCTCATTCTCAATCTTTTCAAGTTCCAGATCTTGCTTTAGCTTTGCACAATCTTCAATGTACTCATTGATGACCTTCTGCTTCGTCATTAATGTTGAACTCATCATCGTCATAGCAGCATCAACTTCTAAGTTTGTCTTGTTCAGACTGTCAACTGTTCTGTTCAGCACATCATATGATTCCTTCACATACTTCACATCAAACAACAATTTTTCTTTTAGCTCTTCAAGTTCACTAATCTTCTTGTCTTTCTCTTCACAATGTTTGCAAGGTTCCAAACATTTTAGACAAGGTTTCGTGATTTCAACAATCTTCTCAACTTCAACAATTTTTTCAACTTCGACGGTTTTCTCAACTTCGACGATCTTTTCAACTATTTTCTCAATTACCTTTTCTGTTTTCATTGGTTCTTCTTCAAATTCTATTTTTTACTTCACACTCTTCAACTTCGACTTTCTCTGTTGAATCCTCTTCAACTTTTATTTTCTCAGCTTCCAATTTCACCTTTTCTTCAGCAATTCTTCTTGCTTCCAAATCTCTTTTCATTCTAGCAGCCTTCTTCTCATTCAGCATCTCGATCTTATCTGCAAAAAACAAATTAAAACTGAATGAGTCTAAATTTTTTCTAGCATTATTAATGTACTCTTCCTCATCATCAGTATCTTCATCACTTTCTGATGATCTGAAAATCTTCGTCCTTTTTGGTTTAGATTTGACTTCTTGTTCTTCCAAGATTCGAGCAACAAGACCTGAATTAGCTGGAATGTATTTGTCCCAGCTAAAACCCTCTGCTACTTTTTCATCATCTTGATTAACGAGATAAGCTTTCTTCTTTCCGTCTTCAATAGCATGGGATGATGAGGGTTGTTGAACAATCTGATGAAAAATTGATTTTTGATAATAATCATTCTTTCCAAACTGATCTTGTCTTCCGTTTGCTTCTTTATTTTTACATTCTCGTTTAGAATATCCCTTTTCTCTGCAACGAAAGCAAGTAACCTTTGATTTGTCAAATCCTATCGAAGATGTAGCAATTTCACGAAAAATCATCTCTTCCGGTGATTTGTTGAAATTTTTCTGCCCTTCTTACAGCACTGGCTAAACACCACTTGACGTCCATCAACTCAAGTTCTTCAGCATCTATTTGGTCATAATCCTCTTTGGTGAGCATCGGATTTCCAATTTTGCCAGCAACTAAACTTTCATACGACTCTAACATAGCAACAAGTGATGCCATGTGTTGCATAGTTATTTCTGGAGAAAGATTTTGACCATTTTGAATGTTCAATGTAACGTTGCATTGCAGATTTGTTGAATTCTGTCGTTGAGGACTTGGTGTTGTGAAATTCGGATCAAAACTTGAATACGATGACGAATATCCGCCACTCTGGGTTACTGTGCTACTATTTGATCCAGACGAACTATTAGCACTAAAAGCAGTTTTAATCTTTGGACTCGGAGTAGTCTCAAATTTGCTTCCTCTGTAGTATAGACTAACATCTTGTTGAGCATTTGGATTATTCATGATAGCAGTTTTCTGAATATCCAATTCATGTTCTTCAATCTTCTGAATAAACTTCGCCAAATTCATACTTTCAGATTTTCTCATATGTTTTAAGATCAGCAAATATGTTCCCCATTTATTCTGTGGTAACACATCGGCTAGCTTATTAACCCATTCATCGTCGTCTTTCTTTATTTCCAATCTTCCCATTTCCAGAACAAGATGACAATATCTATCGATAGTCATTTTTGTTGTTTCACCTTCAAAAGCTACAAACATATCAAATGATTTCTTTAGTAAAGCTTGTTTGTTCTTTATCATATCAGCGCTTCCCTTAAATTGTTAATCAATGCCAACCAAATTGATCTAGCAGTATTTTCATGTTGAAGCAAAACAAAGATATCTTCTTTTACAGCTTGTTGAAGAATACTAATCATCATTTTTTCACTAGTGTATTTCAACTTTTCACCCTCTGAGTAGTCACTAAAAGCTTTTTCAATCCCACGTTCATTTTTCGGTTTAACGTAATCTACATCTAACGAACACCATGCGTCAAACTTATAGGCTTACACCCAGTTTTCAAAACGATTTTGCCATCCTTTAAAATCCTCAATGTACATAAGCTTTGGCGGTTTTTGATAAGTTCCCATCTCATTCTCACTATAAACAGTTTCGGCAGCTGTAATTGGAGCAACTGGTGTAGCAAACGCATTGTAAAACTCTTCTTCCATGTTTCGGTAACAACTTTCACAAATTCTCAAAATAACAGTGTTCAAGCGAAATACAGGTTCACACGAAATAAAATCTCAAACGAAATGACTTTTGAAGCGAAATGATCCTTTGGTGCGGAATGGATATTTGGTGCGAAATAACCCTTTGGTGCGAAATGAGTTGATTTCGTACGAAATGGATGATTTCGTATGAAAAGGCTCAACTTTCAAACGAAATAGACAACTTTGGTGCGAAATGAGCTATTTCGTGCGAAATGAAGTCAAACAAGGTTGATTCCGTGCGAAATGATGATCAAGATGTTGATTCCGTGCGAAATGAAGATGTTGATTTCGTGCGAAATGAGCTGACGTCACTTCAGTCGGCCATAATTTTGTCAAATTGATCCGTTTTTAGGTAGATTTTAGGTCCAATTCTTTCAAGGCTTTGTTAAAACATAGTTTCGCTTGTCATATGTGAAATTCAATCCATTTTAACCATAAAATTTTGTTAATTTTGAAAAAGAAGGTGTAGAAGTCAGAAGTTTGATGAAAACAAGCTGAATTCGGTAAGAACTCTTCCTCCTGAGCTCTGATATCACTTGTAGGATCGAGAATCGATCAAAACGAGTCTTTTAGAATAGTTCTAATCCATATCAAAGGCGGAATTCAATGATACGGACGTAAATGCAGCTTGATTCACTCTTTAATTGTCTTGTATATTGATTTAACACTGTTACAAATCTAACGACACGTCGGCAGCACCTCGGCACCGGAATCAGGAACATTACAAATGACTTGGAGGCTCAGGTATTTATAGATGAGTCATTTCGCACGGAATAGCCAAATTCCATTTCGTGCGAAATGGACAATGTTCATTTCGTACGAAATGGACTAGCCATTTCGTGCGAAATGCACTTTCAACATACCAAACCTATTTTCTCGTATACCGAGCTCCATTCAATCCTATCTAGACACACGACTCGATACAAGACGAAGTCGACAGACATATGCACCAACACGAACCGAACCATAGACACTCCTAGTGATGTGGCTCTCATGTGTTAAACAAATGGTTAGATTCTGCAAATTCTAGACAACTTTACTTACATATATCATACCTTATTTCATACATTTTGTATAAAGGCCTAAAGAGCCCAAGCAGTGAAACCAAACCAAACCGTTACTAACGGTTTGATTCATAGTTTGACTTAAAAACCATGAAAACCAAATTGCGAACACCCATTCTAGTATTACTAGCTTTAACAATCATTTATATTATCTATAAATTATTACTATTATTAATACTTTTGTTCTTTACTATCTCTTAGCTGTGTATTTTTATACTTTTCTAAAAATTATTTTTTTGGTGGGTCTAAATAGATACGTCTCTCTTTCTCTTAGGATATTGGAAAATTTGTTATCATCTCACCCTATAGACCTTTCCAACGGCATACTATAAGTGAGATTTTACTTTGTATTTTTTTATTATTTAATTTTTAATAAACAATATATAAAGTCGTATTTATAAATTATATAATATTACAATAAAACGATACATAAACGAATTACATTACATATATATATATATATATATATATATATATATATATATATATATATATATATATATATATATATATATTTAATAATGGGGCAATCAGCCGTGATGCAAGTTTTATTAGTGGTCTAGCGGCTAAGAGGGCAACACGTGGTGTTGACATTATGGGACACCTTCCCTTGTTGCGGGATCCTCAAAGCGAACTCCTCTTACTTAGATCTTGTATGTGGGTTGCAAAGTTGCTATTTGGTTTGCGAACTTGCCAGCTCCCCTTTGTGGATGATGTTGTTTCATGTTTTGATAAAGGTCTTCGGGAGGCAATAGAAGACATTGTCGTATGTGGGGGTCCTTTTTTTGGTGAACTACAGTGGCGGATCGCGACCTTACCAATGCGGCTTGGTGGGTTGGGCCATCTCTCGGCCCAGGATGTGGCTGCTTATGCCTTTGTGGCTTCCAGGTCTCAATCTTGGGAGTTGCAGGACCACATCTTACGTAACAGTGGGGTTGCTAACACTGATCTGGATTATGCCAGCGCCTTGGAACGCTTGCATGAATCTCTACCTGACTTTGATCTCGGCGATTTCTCTAACAAGGACACCACCCCCAAAAAGCCACAGAAAACTTTGGCGAATGTCCTTTGTTGTCGAATCGCACAAAGTTTGGGAGAAGATTTCCATTTGTCCCCCCACCAGAAAGCCGTCATTGAATGCCTACAGAGGCCTCATGCTCAGGATTTCTTAACTGTTATTCCTATTAAAGGTTTGGGTCAACGTATGTCAGTGGTGGAGTACCGGTCAATCCTTAAGTACCGTTTGATGATCCCCATGTTCCCGAATGATGAAACTTGCCCAGTCTGCCATAAAGCTTGCCTGGATAAATACGGGGAGCATGCGTTACACTGTTGAGAGTTGCCGGGGTTTAAGTATCGCCATGACTTTGTTCGAGACGCGTTAATGGATATTCTCAGACGTGCAGGGATCTTGGCAAAGAAAGAGGCACCGGTTAATTTTCTTACAAATCCGTCGGAGGGGAGATCCACCCTATGCCCGGCTGACGTGCTAATTTTTGGTTGGGAGGGCGGGAAACATGCTTGTGTCGATCTCACAGGTGTATCCCCCTAGCCGGGTTCCGGGAAAATGGGTTTGTGGCGGGGCAAGCGGAACTGAAAGCAGAGTCAAAGAAGGTGGAAAAGCACGCGAAAACTTGTGAGGATAATCAGCATGCCTTTGTCCCCCTGGCGTTTGACACGTTCGGCTCCTTGGCGCCGGAGGCAGTTCGGTTCTTGTCTAGAGTTCAGCGTGTGGTCCACAACAACTTTTCGACCCCTCAGGGGCGAGACTTTGTTTTTAGTAAATTCGGGTTTTCTATTCAGAAAGAGATGACAGCGCAGTTTGTTGCTCGTCTACCTGCTATCCTTATGTAATTTGCCCAAATTATTGGAATGAAATATATTTTGACAAAAAAATAATAATGGGAAAACCTATGTACCATTTACTAAGTGCTCCTAAAAGTCTCTCAAACCTCCTTTGTATGAGAAAAATAATCTTTCACTTGCAACTCTATTCCTTGCCAGATATGCCCATCTTCATGGGTGTAAACGAGCCGAGCCGAACCGAGCACGAGCTTTACCTTAATCGAGCTAGGCTCGTTACAATTTTCTGAAGCTCGGTTTGATTCGAGCCTTGGATTTTGGGCTCGAGCTCAGCTCGTTAGTAAAACTTAAAACTCGAGCTCGGCTCGAAAGCTCGATCTAAGTATCTATGGCGCGAGTTAAAACAAGCTAAAGCTCGACTCGAGCTCATTTTTGGCTGTTAATGAAGCCAAGCTCGACTCGAGCTCGGCTCGATAGTTTGAGAACTCAATTAAAAAAGAACATCTAGATCATTCAAAAAGTAATACATAGTTTAAACCCTAAAGTATACTAAGCTCGATAAGGCTCGTCGAGCCTAAACGAGCTACACATACAAGGCTCGAGCTCAGGCTCGATATCTAATCGATCCTATGATAAGGCTCGGCTGGTTCGAGCTTTTTATCGAGCCGATCTCGAGTAGCTCGCGAGCCGCTCGACTTATTTGCACCCCTACCCATGTTGGCATGCCTGACCTTTGCTCCCTCACGTTCCAAGACTCTTTCTCACCTCCCCTTTCACAAAACTTGCAAACTTCTCTCTCCTGTGACAATGGCTTCTCTCTCCTGCTCGAACCGAGGAAACAATCATCTTATCTTCCACGTCTAAATTCGATGGAAAACGCCCTATCAGAGCGGTGTGTGGCGTCACACGTCACCCACTTCACATGGTCCGAATAGATTTTTTTTTGAATGAAGAATGTTTCTCTACATCTTCTCATCCATAAATTATACCAAATTAATTGTAATCTACTCATTGCATGGAATAAACATGATTAAAGTGGAGAGTGATCTTTAAGCCCCTCCCTTTGACATAAAATGACACATGACATCAAGACCAAAAAAAAAAATCAAGCCCCTCCCAACGTTTTCACAATCACGCCAAAAGAAAAAAACCAAAGATCACGCCTACATAGGCGGTGTTTTAGCATTTTGAGGCATGAAGTGGTAAAAATCACCACATTTCATATTACCACTACATATGTTCTTATGAGTTACATCGTGATTTTTTTCATTCGTTGCAAAATTTGATAGTATTATTCTTATATTTAATAAATATATCTATGATTGAAATGTTTTATAGGGAGGTGTAGATAGGTGGTGTGTCAAACAAGGTGTCTATGGGAATAGTGGTCCAAAGTCCTAAATGCCTAATGCTATGTTGGTCATTACCCATTATTACGACCTGTGCTTGTTTGCCTCAAATATTGAACCATGAGTTTAGGGAATGACACCATGTCGTTTTCCCTCCTATACTCGATGCCTATTCTTCTTCACTTATCTATCAATAAACTTTTATTTTAAATTAGAGAAAGTACCTTATATTATAGAACTTTTTTCAAACGGCAATTGTAGGGGCCAAAGGACCCACAACCCTACAGGACAAGACAATATAACAAAAATTCGAAATCATATAACAATCTTAATTATTATGTATGTTTATAGGTAATAAGCTAGAAAAGTACACGATCTCCAAATCATTTTTGTGTAATTTGTTTTATGTAAACAAAATTTTAGTTTATATTCCTTTCAAGTTGTATAATCTAGTTGTAAAGAAACAATAAGTAGTAATGTGTCGTGTCCGTGAGTTGGAGTGGCGGCTTTGATGGTGTGCGGGGAGGACCTCCGCATAAGGCTCGTGATTTCGAGGGGCACCTGATTTAAAAAAAAAATCCGATATATATATATATAGGGTAAGGTTCATGCTAGAACCACCTTTATTGCGAGAACCGCGAGAACCAATGTGAACACAACCTAAAATAGCTAAAAAAACCTAACCCCCACCCCCCCCCCCCCCCCAAAAAAAACCTAACCCCCCTAAGCTAAAATGCTAAAAACTAAACCCCCAAAAAACTTAAAAAAATCAAAAAAACACACAAATTTTTTTTTAAATATTTTTTAAGTTAAAATCGCTACTTTTATTAGCAAAAAAAAAAATATTTTTAATTTTTTTTTGCTACTAAAAGTAGCGATTTTTTATAAAAAAATATTAAAAAAAAATTGTGTGTTTTTTAGCTATTTTTGATTGTGTTCACATTGGTTCTCGCAATAATGGGTGGTTCCTAACGGATCTTTGTCCTATATATATATATATATAGGTACGAGATCAGGAGATAATGGTGAAAAGTGTGAGAACGGATCCTGGCCCAACACGTGGCAGGGTGCGCTAATTGATATGCAGGGGTACGATTGTCCTTTTATTCGTTCCCTCCTTATTCGCGTTATAAATCTCTTTCAAATTAAAACTCCAAAGATTTCTTGTTAGCTGTTACCTCCTTTGCAAGCTTTTTCAGATCTACGGCGTCTAACGTGGATTCTGTTCGACAAAGTAAAATTCGTTGACGTTTTCTATTTTTGTTCCAGCAAATCATGCAACAGATATGGCGTTTTGTTCTTTTATGCTTGTTTCATTGTTTTTTTATATTAGTTTTTTTTTTATAATGTGTTGTATGATTTCAATGACGTATTCAATTATGCAATTTAATCGCGTTTTAATTGGTAGTTAAACAATTACTAAGAACTAATAATTGGAGTTTTCAATATTAATTTTAATTGTCGTTTAGGATCTAGTATTTTTCTTATGTTTTTACGATCATTGGCGTTTTACATCTATTTGTTTTTACGATCAGGGGCACCTGATTTAAAAAAAAAATCCGATATATATATATATAGGGTAAGGTTCATGCTAGAACCACCTTTATTGCGAGAACCGCGAGAACCAATGTGAACACAACCTAAAATAGCTAAAAAAACCTAACCCCCCCCCCCCCAAAAAAAACCTAACCCCCCTAAGCTAAAATGCTAAAAACTAAACCCCCAAAAAACTTAAAAAAATCAAAAAAACACACAAATTTTTTTTTTTTAATATTTTTTAAGTTAAAATCACTACTTTTATTAGCAAAAAAAAATATTTTTAATTTTTTTTTGCTACTAAAAGTAGCGATTTTTTATAAAAAAAATATTAAAAAAAAATTGTGTGTTTTTTAGCTATTTTTGATTGTGTTCACATTGGTTCTCGCGGTTCTCGCAATAATGGGTGGTTCCTAACGGATCTTTGTCCTATATATATATATATAGGTACGGGATCAGGAGATAATGGTGAAAAGTGTGAGAACGGATCCTGGCCCAACACGTGGCAGGGTGCGCTAATTGATATGCAGGGGTACGATTGTCCTTTTATTCGTTCCCTCCTTATTCGCGTTATAAATCTCTTTCAAATTAAAACTCCAAAGATTTCTTGTTAGCTGTTACCTCCTTTGCAAGCTTTTTCAGATCTACGGCGTCTAACGTGGATTCTGTTCGACAAAGTAAAATTCGTTGACGTTTTCTATTTTTGTTCCAGCAAATCATGCAACAGATATGGCGTTTTGTTCTTTTATGCTTGTTTCATTGTTTTTTTATATTAGTTTTTTTTTATAATGTGTTGTATGATTTCAATGACGTATTCAATTATGCAATTTAATCGCGTTTTAATTGGTAGTTAAACAATTACTAAGAACTAATAATTGGAGTTTTCAATATTAATTTTAATTGTCGTTTAGGATCTAGTATTTTTCTTATGTTTTTACGATCATTGGCGTTTTACATCTATTTGATTAGTTTTGAATGTTATTTAGTAGTATTTGTAAACATTATTTATTACTATTTGTTAATTTGTGTAAATATCAGTTTTGTTAACTATGGCGTTTTCATTATAATGTTATATTTTTTGTTAATTTTTTATGTTGTTAAGTGTTTTTAATTATTCATCTCATGGCGTTTTCATCATGGCGTTTTTTAATTATGTGTTTATTATGTCTTGTTTTTATTCAATTAATGGCTTTTTAATCTATAATGTTATTACGAGATATTTTCTATTTTTAAAGGCGTTTTCTGATTTTTCAGTTCCTCACTGTGTTGTCTCAGACGAAGTTGCTTCCTCGAGTCAAAGGCTTTGCCCCAAAACTGGATTACCATTTATCATTCCTGACGTTAGTGAAGAAATAAAGCCCACAATGGACATGGTATTCTCAAGCCTCGATGATTGTTATTCAATGTATGTTAAGTATGCCAAGAAGTGTGGGTTTTCAGTCAGGAAAGGGACTACAAAGACAAACTCTAAAGGTGTGTTACATATTAAGTATTACTTGTGTACGAGATCTGGGTTATACAAGGACAAGAAGGTTGATACGTTGGACCCCAATCAAAAGGAGCGATTAGTGCGATCCAACTTTTCAAAGAGGACTGATTGTGGTGCACTGTTAGGTGTAATTTTTGAGGCTGGATCATGGAAGGTGTATAAGTTTGTTGAGGAGCACAACCATGATCTTGTTGAACGTCCTGATAAGCATTTTCTTCCAACTGAACGACACCTCACTCAGCTCCAGAAGCATGTTATACACATCATGTCTAAGCTGAATTTGGGTCCCGTCAAGGCGTTTAATGTCATGAAGACTTGTTTTGGCGGTTTTGAAGATGTGGGTACAAGTAAAGTTGAATTTAAGAACTATAAGAGGCAAATTAACTTGTTTATAGGGGAATATGATGCCGATATGGTTGTGAGGCATTTGAATGAAAAAAAAACATTCCCAGCCTAATTTCTCATATGATTACTTCACAGACGAAGAGAATCGTTTGAAGGGACTTTTTTGGTGTGACAATCAAGCCAAACGTAATTACCACGTGCTTGGTGATGTGATTTCGTTTGACGCCACGTATCGTTCCAACAAGTAATATTTTATAATTCAACTTCTTCTGTTTTTTTTTGGCGTTTTATGAGTTTACATTCAATGGCGTTTTTATGAGTTTACATGCAATGGCGTTTATGAGTTTACATGCAATGGCGTTTTATTAGTTTACATGCAATGGCATTTTATTAGTTTACATGTAATGGCGTTTTTAATATTGTTTCAGTTCCCATGGCGTTTTCATATGCAGATACGCTATGGTGTTTGTACCGTTCACTGGTATAGACAATCATCACTGCAATGTTACATTTGGTGCTGCATTATTGGCGTCGGAAACTGCTGATACGTATATTTGGTTGTTGAGAGTTTTTCTAAAAGCTGTTGGTTCTCAACCAAAAGTTGTTGTCACTGACCAAGATCCAGCATTGAAGAAGGCTATTTCTGCTGTATTTGTTGACACGAGGCATCAGTTATGCATGTGGCATGTGATGCATAAACTTTCTCTGAATGTTGGTATGCTTATTTTTACCTTTGGCATTTTAGGATACACTGCGTTTTAAAATACATGGCGTTTTGTACCTTGTTACTGTTTTTTAGTTCAGTTTTGTCTTTCTGTAATATATATGTTTTTTTTATGCATGGCGTTTTCGTGTTATACATAGGTTGGTGTTAGGCTTTGCAATTCCACCAATTTTAAAGAACGTATTGGTGGTGGTGTGTGGACGGATATTCTCACACCTGAAGAGTTTGAATCAGAACGGGAAGCGGTTATCGGAGAGTTCAATTTAGCAGATAATGACTGGCTATCTGATATTTTTTTCACTCAGGGAATCTTGGATCCCTGCATACTATAGAATGGAAGAGATGTCGGGTCTTATGAGAACGACATCGAGGTCGGAGAGTGAGAATCATTTTTTTGGTCAAGTGTGCAATTCGAAAGCTACTCTTGTTGAGTTCATGACTCATTACGAAACTGCAATAGAAGCACAGCGTCACACACACCGGAAAAATGATCATGAATCTCGATACAAACGACCCCAGTTGAAGAGTAATTACCAATTGTTGGAAGGCCAAGCTATTGACATATACACAAAAAGTATTTTTGTGACGTTCAAGCTGAGCTAATTGGAATTGCGGATTGCATAAATCAATGTTACGAAGATCAGCCCGATGGGTTTGTTAAGTTTTACATAAATGACTTCCAGCAGCCTTGTACATCCTTATTTGAGGTAAACAATGGCGTTTTGTTTTTATATGGCGTTTTATCATATCCAATGTGTTTTTTATTTTTATTTTTTAGACAAACATTCAGTGCATGGCGTTATATAGATATTGTTTTTGGCGTTTTTTCAGGTAATGTTCCGTAAGTCTGATTGCACATGCAGTTGCTCATGCAGGCGTTTTGAACAGTTTGGTTTGCTATGTAGACATGTATTCTATGTTTTGAGAATTATGGACATTAAGGAACTTCCAAAACAATACATTCTGAATAGATGGCGCAAAGAGGCTTCCCCAAACTGTTCTCCCGAATACTCAATTAGTCGTGAATATATGACCGAGCTTGATCCCGATGTGCAAAGTTTGATGCGAGATATTATCTTTTCAATGGAATATACTTTGAACCGTTTATCTGGTAATAAAGAGGAGCTAGCCTTATACAAGGATCATGTTCAATCTTATATGAAAAAGGTTCAAGATATGCAGATTGTTGCTCCTCCCGCTAGTACTAGGGATAGATTTGCCGAGATAACCGGTCAATATAAAAACGACAAGAATCCGATAAGAGTCTCTGTTGGCTATAAATCCAAAGGTTCTGGTTCTCGGAAGCGCCTGAAATCTAAATAGGAGATAGCAATTGACAAAAAGAAATCAAAGTCGAAACCTGGGGCCAAAGAAAGACAGTGTCAGAACTGCAAAGGCTATGGATACTACGCATCGACATGCAAACAGGTCGTAACTAAAAGAAGATCGACAAGGTCTTCAAGAGCTAGTGAAGAGTAGTTTGGCGTTTTGTATTTTTTATTCTTATAGAACACACACAGATGGTCTTCGAGAGCCAGTGAAGAGTAGTTTGGCGTTTTGTATATTTTATTCCTATAGAACACAAACAGATCTCAGTTTGGCGTTTTACATCATTCTTTATACATCATTTTTTCCATCTTTTTTTTCGACCTATTTGTTCATAACATGCTACTTCGAAGTTACATAACAAACAATATAAGATAGGACAAGCAAATCAAACGCAAAAAAAAAAAAAACGCCACTAAATAAAACTACCATAAACCTCTAAATTTGGTCATGCAAACTCAATAATGTTTTGCTAAACGAGATGGACAACATTGTTAATCCTCAGTCAAGAAAGATGTCTAACAATGTTGTCCATCCCGTTGAGCTAAAACTTTATTGAGAACAAAACTGAATCTCCATGAAATGACGTTTTTGTATGTTTTTGCGTTTATATCGAGCGAAAGTTTGCTGAGAAAATAATGTATCTCAAAGAAACATGGATTGGAATCTTTGATATTTGGGGTTTTTGGCGTTTCTAAGATGAATGGTATAGAGGAAAATACGGCGTTTGGGTTTTTGGTGTGGATTTTAGTAGGTCTGAGAGGTTGTTTATATAGGAAGTTTTTGGTGCGTATTTTAGGTGCGATTTTTATTATAGTAAATGCTCGTAATTAAGTTCCGTCATTTCAGTACTGTTTGTTCAGCTTTATCGGTTAAAAACAAAGTTTGGCGTTTAGATTAGGATGAAGTGTGCTATGTGGGTTAAGGCGGGATTTTAATAGCGTTTTATTCATGAGTTTGGCGTTTTGCGTAGAGAAGTCAAAAGACCCTTTTACCCTTAATGAAGCGCGCCACACTAATAAAATTGATGTTATTTATGAAAATGCCACCGCGTCATCTAGTCCATAGATTGTTTTGATCTGACGATCCATAAGCGTTCTCTCCGTTCTCACACTTTCCACCGTTTTCTCTAAATCCTGACCCTATATATATATATATATATATATACGTTACTTTTTTTAAATAGTAAACACATACCAATTTCAATATAGGCTCATTTACAAATCATTAATTATTGTTTAGAATTTACCCCACTTGGCATAGGTTTATTGAGCCCAATAATATTTTGATTTTTTTAAATAAGAGTTAATTACATAGTTAGTCCCTATGGTTTGCACAAAGTAACATACTTAGGTACTAATAGTTTAAAATCACATTCTAGGGTATTAACTTTTCATTTTGTAACGTTTGGAGGTATTAACGTCATTTGTAGGTTTAAAATCACATTCTATTAGTACCTAAGTATGTTATTTTGTACAAACCACAAGGACTAACTATGTTAATACCCTAGAAGTTAATACCTCCAAACGTTACAAAATGAAAAGTTAATACCCTAGAAGGTGATTTTAAACTATTAGTACCTAAGTATGTTATTTTGTGCAAACCACAGGGACTAACTATGTAATTAACTCTTTAAATAATAATAAAACATTACGGGAGGGCATATATTTTCGAGCTCAAACAGGGCATGTGAATTCTCAGAGACGCCACTGCGAGTTGAGAGGTTAAACCCAACAAAAACATGAACATTTGACATGAACCCAAAACCATGTTGTTTGTTGAGAGGTTAAACCAAACAAAAAAATGAACATTTGACATCAACCTGAAACCATGTTAGACACATAACCGGAACATAACACGTATTTTCATGGGTTGGCGTACGCGAACACAATATGCGTTTTCGTGGGTTGACACGAAAACAACTCGTTTAACGTGACATTACGTTTTAATTTATTCTCTTTGCATATTAATACTCTAATTTCAATGATGCAAAAAGTAATTAGGTTTGAACTATTAGATATAATTCTTATTGATTTTTCTTTTTTAAAGCTTTTGATTAAAAACTCATTATTAACTTAGTTATGATATAAAACACATTTTTAAATTGGTTTTTTAAAACCATGTCAATCTACGAGTCTGACAAGTCGGCCCGAATACAGTTCACTTAGCTTCTTTTTTTTAAGTAAATTTCATTAAAATCGGCCGGCCTGACAAAAAACACAGGACCGCACCATCAACCAACTACAACATATATAACGGATAATTACACCAATCTCTCCAAACAATGTTCTTATGTTTGGACCTACATTTTAACCAGAAAAAACCTATAAATCTAACTTCCCCAAAAATATCATCACTATCCCCTCTACCGTTAGAGAAGACCTTTTCGTTCCTAGCTTTCCAAATAGCCTATCACGTCACAACTACAAGGCCTTGGATGATCTCCTTAGCTTTATTATCCCCACCAACTCCTTTATGAATATCCAAAAGGTCCTTTAAAAAGGCAAAAATAGGAGGAAGTTTGGCCCACCCACTTAACCAATTCCACACCCTCATGGAAATGTTGCATCCCGTAAACAAATGGTCCACCATTTCGACCCCTTCCCCGCAAAGAGCACACAACACCGAATCAACCAGAATATTCCTTTTTTCAAGCGCATGTCTAGTCGGAATACGATTGAGCGCCGACATCCACATAAAAATCTTACAATTAGATGGAACCCATCCACAACCTTTAAAAGAATAACTGGCTTCCTCATTTAAATCCTCCGCTGCCAAAGACTTAAACGAGAACGTAGAGAACATACCCGAAGCTTCAGGCGACTACATCCACCTATCCTTCTCAGCCGAAACCATGACACTGCAAAGCAAAGCCAAATAATCTTCCAGTTCCAAAATTTCGCTCGGAGAAGCCGGAGCTCTCGACCAGCAACACTTCTGAATCAGCTCATTACCCAAAGCCGGTATTCGTTCCATAACCCTGCATGACTTGAACTTTTCCAGCGCAAAAAGACCCGACCACTTAAGCATAAGGGGGGTTTTGTAACAACCCGACTTTTCGGATTGTTATCCGTTTGCTTTTGCTTCGATTTGTAACCATCTTGTGTTCCGAGATTCGATATAAATAAAGGGTGATGTTATACTAAATACATTTTCATCACATCGCACCGCTACACGTTTAGACGCTTTATATTCGCAACGCTAACGCAACACGAATTACAGAAAATTATACTAATTAAATTGCCGAGTGTGTTTGTTTGGTTACCATATGCCTCTGCATTCGCTTACCACGATTAACATGCTAAATCGCAAACGCTGTTATTAGTAGTAGAAATGTTATGATGTGTGTTCTTATGTGTTTTAGTTGTGTGTGTTCTATATGTTATGGATTATACTCGCAAACGCTATCGCAACGCAAACTCAACGCTGTTCGCACAACTCGATTTATCACTCTAAAACGCAACGCGACTCAAAACTCAATGTTACGCTAAAATACATAAAGTACCAATACTAACTAACGCAACGAAATGCATTAAACGAGCAACCTGCACGCGAAAATGAAGTTTTCCGGCACAAAACAGCACATTCGAACGAAGCCATGCAGCCTTTGCCTTCGTACGAAGGCACTGCCTTCGTAGGAAGGCAGCAGGTTCGAACCAAAGCCTGTTGTGCGAACCCAGCTCCTCTATAAATACCCAACCCCATCTCATTCATTCTCACTTGCTGATTTTCATACCGAAACTCTGCCGAATTACTGTCCGACCATTTTCAAGTAAGATTTAACAGTTTTATTCGATTATACAACGTTTTGCACTACGATTTTCCACAAGAATCACTTCGATTTCATCTAAACTCTTATGTTTCCAACTAAACTTCATCTTTTTCACTTAAACTCCATCTTTTTACCATAACTTCTCTTTTTTTACAAAAAAACTCTTCATCTTTTTCATCAAATCTTTTTCATCTACAACTGATCTACACTTGAATGGGTGATTTGGGTTTAGCTTTGGCTTCCCAAGTTGTAGATCTAAAGATCTCATACTCACCAAGTGTTAGATCTAAGTTGAAACTCTTTAAAACCCGTTTAAACTTGATTTCCACCCGAAAACGAACCTAAAACGGCATGTATTTCGTTCACTAAATAGTGGAACGAGGTAGTGTCGAAACCAGCTTGAAAAGGACTCGAAAACACGTCCAATTCAGGTGAAAATGCAGCTCCAAACGCCAAGAACAGCCACGTTTATGAACTGAACTCTTCTGTGCGAAGCCCGGCTTCGTACGAAGGCAAGTGCCTTCGTACGAAGGCACTAATGGCTTCATACGAAGGCAATGCCTTCGTATAAAGGCACTAACTTCGCACCTAACAGCCCAATTCTCACTCGTGACTTAACCAAAGACCTCTCCGACTCTAAGTTAATCAATAGCTTAAGGTTGGAGGGATGAACACTCGATTTTCCGAAGACAGACGCGAAGACACTCGATTTGGACAACGGAAGCTGCACAAAGTGCGAAGACCCACCTTCGTACAAAGGCACCTTCTTTGTACGAAGCTTCTGTTTCCCACCGACACTCCGATTTTCAACCGTTTCAGCACTTTGGAGGACTTACGCTTCTGTTCTCGTACGCAGGCTAATCCGGCGCTCCCTTCAATCCATTGAGGATCGTGTTTCTTGATTAGGACACGCACTGTGAGTATACTCGAACCCATTTTCATTTAACGCACTTTTGGGTGTTACATACGTTCTCTATCAAAACACAACACACAATGCAAACACTTTGATAAACGTTGGCCGCTCCCGCATGCTATACGTGATTTGTTGAATGCTTGTTACTATGCTTACACAGTGCTATTGCCAGATCGCCTTTAGCAACGATAGTACTATAGTTTGGACTCAGCACCTGATGTGTCAGGGGTTACTAAGGATCACATTACTTTACTTCATGTGTTTACCTCGGTGAACATGTGTCGCGCATACTCCACTCGCAGTCACGTGGTTAGGTTGTATAATTGTTGATAGTTACATGCTTCGCCCGTTACGTGTTACATGCTGGTTATGCGTAAACGCTTTTTATACTGTATCTATGCAAACTTGTGTACTCACCTTTACTTTATGTATTGACTTTTATTTTAACGTATATGACAGGTTGATGGATTGTTATGCTGCAAACGAGATAGGAAGTCTAGAAACCCACAACAATAAAAATCTAGGTTGTCGGATCATGTTTTGTTTATGAGAACTCGTTATCTGTAATAATGTTTGTTGAATATTTGTTCGTTAGTATAGGATGATGAACCTTTAAAAATATTGGTAATGAATAGTTGTTTTGGATTCTCTTGAGCAATCTAATTCGCCTAGTGCCGCGCCCCGATGATTCAACCATCGGTTGGGGTTTGACAGGTTTCACCATACCAAGTATCTATCCAAAATCGGATGTTGCTACCATTTCCCACTACTCCTTTTATGTAACTGTGCACTCTTTTACCTTTAATCAAAAGCTTGGCCTCCACTTTTATAATATTATTCCACACACCAGATACCGCCGGGTTAGACGGCAACGACACCCACTTCCTTTTCTTACCATGGCAAGCCAAAATCACTCTTCTCCACAAGCTATTTTCTTCGACTTTAAATCTCTAAACCCACTTAGCGAGAAGCGCCTCGTTCACCTTTTTGAGCATACAAATACCAAGACCACAAAATTTCTTAGGACGCGAGACCTTGTCCTACGCAACCCGATGAGTTTTTCTAATATCTTCCGATCCACCCCATAAGAAATTCCTCATAAGGGATTCCAACTTATCCATCACTTTAACCGACACTTTAAAAATAGAGAAGTAATAGATGGGAAGGCTTTCTAACACCACTTTGATGAGAACAACCCGACCCCCGATAGAAAGAGAATGCGCTTTCCACGATGCTAGACGATTTTTGAAGATCCGAACAATGGGGTCCCAATTATTCACCCTATTCATGTTAGCTCCCAAAGGGATTCCCAAATAATTAAACGGAGTAACCCCTTTATTACAACCCACTACCGAAGCCATTTGATCCATTTCCACGTCATCAATACCCACCCCGAAAAGGTTAGATTTGTGGAAATTAATTTTGAGACCCGAACAAGCGTAGAAAACCCGAAGAATTCTAGCAACCATTTTTAAATTTTCCTCCTCCCATTCCCCCACAATCAAAACATCCTGACCCACTAGCTTTAGAAACTACACAAGATAATGCTTCCATAACAATAAGGAAAATTAAAGGAGATAAAGGGTCACCATGACGAATGCATTTTTGGCATTGGAACTCAAACGTGGGGGAATCGTTAACCAAAATAGAGGATCGAGCAGAAACAAGCACCCCTTTAACCCACTTACACCATGAAGGAGAGAAACCCATTTGGTTCATAATCTTTAAAAGAAATCCCCAATTGACGTTGTCATACGCCTTCTCAAAGTCAATCTTAAAAACAAACGCTTTCCTGCCCGCTTTCTTAAGCCACGACCAAACCTCACTTAGAATCATAGGGCTGTCCAAAATACACCTATCTCTTAAAAAAGCCGATTGGGATTCCGATACCACATTCCCGATAACCTTCCTCAACCGATTCGCTAAAATCTTCGATATAACTTTACTAATCAACCCAATTAAGTTTATCGGTCGATAATCCTTCAAGCCAATCGGATCAACAACTTTAGGAACAAGGGAAATAAGCAAAGAACTGCATCCCCTTTCAATAGTCCCAAACTCATAAAAATGAGCCAAGATATCTCTAAAATCATCTTCGAAGAATTTCCAGAAATGCTTCAAAAATTTAAAGTTAAAACCGTCTGGGCCAGGAGCCTTGTCCGTCCCACACTCAAAGACAGCATCTTTAATTTCTTTGGCCGAGAACTAGCCCAAAATCCCGTTTGCTTCCATTTCCGAAAGGCGCTTGATATTAGAGCCGGTCTGTTACTCACTTTCTCCGCAAAGTGGTTCCTAAAAGAACCCAATATCTTCTTAACCCTCTTCGGATCCATAACCCATGTATCCTCTATAATTAGCCCCGGGATACCGTTTTTCCTTTTTCTGTTTTTACAAAGTCTATGAAAGAACCCAGAGTTCACTTAGCTAAACGTAGTTTCGGTTAGCAGAGAAAATTTTGTGAGTTTGAATGGTATATAGGTATAGGATAAGAATCCGTTAGGAACCCTCCTTTATTTCGAGAACCGCGAGAACCACGAGAACCAATGTGAACACAACCAAAGATACCTAAAAAATCTAAAAAACACAATTTTTTTTAAAATCGCTATATTTCGTCAATAAAAAAATTTCGAGTAACAATTATCGATGCACATGTGCATATGTATCATTTCTTTGACAAATTCCATAATACATTACGGGTATTAGACAATTGCACTTTCATTTACACTATCATCCGCAATACACTACTTTTTACATTATCAATATTAGAAATGCACATGTACATCTATATGTATGAACATGATATAACGTGTTTTGGTACACTACTTTGAATACACTTTCCTTTTCATCTATCATGCCATCCATAATACACTACCATTACCTCCTACTATCCATAATACACTACCAATACCAATATGTATAATACTTTCACTTTATGCACATGTACATCAACAACATTCATACCATACCAAACAACATATTACATCATAAAGTGACAAATATAAACCATCAACCACTAGATATAACTAACCAAAAACATGTATATGGGCCTACATCATCATTCAAAATCACAAACTTTTTGTAACAAAACACGTTATATCATGGTCATACATAATGATGCACATGTGCATTTTTGATATTGCTAATGTAAAAAGTAGCGTATTACAGACGGTAGTGTAAATGAAAGTGCAATTGTATAATACTGGTAATGTATTACGGAATTTGTCAAAGAAATGATACATATGCACATGTGCATCGATAATTGTTACCCGAATTTTTTTAGTGACGAAATATAGCGATTTTATTAAAAAAATATTAAAAAAAAAATTGTGTGTTTTTTAGGTATTTTTTTTGTTCACATTGATTCTCGTGGTTCTCAAATGAGACCCTACCCAATATATATAGGATAAGGATCCGTTGGTAACCATCATTTATTGCGAGAACCACGAGAACCAGTGTGAACACAACCAAAAATACCTAAAAAAATTAAAAACACACAATTTAAAAAAAAATCGCTATTTTTCGTCCAAAAAAATATATTTTTTGTTGGACGAGAAGTAGCGATTAAAAAAAAAAACCTTTTTAGCATTTAGTTATGGGGTTTAGCTTTAGGGTTTAGTTTTAGCATTTAGATTAGGGGGGGGGGGGGGGTTAGGTGTTTGGGTGGTGGTGGGTGGGGATGGGTGGGTGTTTATGTTTTGGGTGGTGGTGGAGTGAGTTTATTTTGTTGTGTTCACATTGGTTCTCGCAATATAGGTAGGGTTCATTTGAAAACCACTCTTATTGCGAGAACTATGAGAATCAATGTGAACACAACAAAATAAACCCACTCCACCACCACCTAAAACCTAAACACCCACCCCCATCTCACCACCACCCAAAAACCTAACCCCCCCCCCAATCTAAATGCTTTTTGTTGTTGTGTTCATATTGGTTCTCATGGTTCTTACAGTAAGAGTGGTTCTCAAATAAACCCTATATATATATAGTGGAGGGTTCAAATAGGAATAAATTCTACATAAGAAGAAATTTCAACCGGTAATGATGTTCATTATGTTTCATTTAATATTTGCATATTATATTAGGGTAAATTACACTTTTTGTCCTTTATTTTTATATCGGATTGCAATGGATACCCTTTAACTTCAACATTTACAACCATACTCCTTAATTTGTAAAACTCATTACACCCTACGTCCTTTAGAAGTAACCTGGTTAAAATTTTCAGTTAAGTGTTAAGTATGGCATGTGCCTTGCACATGAGGGTAGATTAGTAATTTTACTAGTATGTTTAATAATATATTTAAACAAATAAATACCCCCAAATCCCTCAATCTCTCTATCTCAAATCTCTGTTCTCTTTCTATCTCAGTTCTCCCTCTTTCTCAAACACAAAGCATCAAACACTTAAAAAATGCCCTAAATCAAAGATGCCAACTAAAGTTCCGGCGACCCAACTAAAGTTCCGGTGGATTCCAATAATTTTTCGTAAGCTTCGTTTCAGATTCGTGTCTTATTTTCTGTTAGATCGACTCCCCATGAGTCTGAAATTGTGAACATTGCAGATTAGAATTGAAGACAAACCCCAGCATGGTTCCTGCTAAAGATTCCATTTCTGGCAAAGTCCATGACATATTCAGTAAGATCCGGCAAAGTTCAAGAAGTTACAGATTAGCAAAATTTCTTGATTTTTTAGCGAAATTTCAAATCTTTACAATTCTTTTAGCATCTGGCATCTTTGATTTAGGGCATTTTTTAAGTGTTTTGTAACAACCGTAAATTTATTTAGCGATTTCCGTAAGTAATCACAGATTACTGAGTATTTATATTTAAACATTCATGCTCAAATTACGGGTTTATTAAAACTTTTCTAAACTTGAAAGCAAAACTACATAATATAATTTAATTCATCGTTTTAGAATAACGACGAAACAACGTTGCGGAAGCTTCATTTAATACGTGTTCGGTTCTTGCTCGACGCTTGATCTTCATCCGGGGCTCTCGACACTCACCTGTGTTCAAAACCAACTTAAAAGTTAGTTTTGATAATTAAATAACTGGTATCACAAGGAAAATGGTGTCGAATAATCGAATTAAAGAAAAAAAATCAGGAAATCCCAATGTTAATCCCTTGATCCTAGAAACAAGGGTTTGAATCCAGTCTCCACCGTAAGTTACGGTGGACACCGTAAGTTACGGTGGCCCCTGATTTAAAATGCCTCTACCGTAACTCAGTAGGTATCTGCCGTAAGGTTTTCAGCTCCACCGTAACTTATGGTGCCCACCGTAAGTTACGGTGGCTCCTGTATCAGCCCTTCCCATTTTGCCCTTTTTTACACGAAAACTTTCGTATCTTTCAATCCACTTGTCCGTTTGACTTACCGTTTCTTCCTACATGATTGTAATTTGATCCTTCATCATATGGAGTTAAAATCCAACATCCGGATTAACAAAATTTAAGACTTTTAAGTCTTCGGCTTATTACCCTTTTTACCAAATTTTGACCCGTTCGCGATTTTATCAAACAAACATGCTTACTTGATCTATAAACTCATGAGAATCATAATTTCAATATTTCCTATCAAATTAATCATAAATCATGGGTTTCTTACTTAGTTAGAACCCGTTTACGCTCAAGTGCTTATTTTGACCCATTAAGGGTATTTAAGCACTTTAAAGCTTAAAATCGCTTTCATTCACTTCTAGCATCATATTCCTACATTTCTTATCAAGTAATCTTCCACCACAACTATACGTGTGGTGGATTAAATGTGGATATCTATATGTTCCTAGTTTTACCCCTTGGATTATTGTTTTTCGTTAAAAACTCATATAAAGTCATTCGACCCAAGAATTTACATCTTTCACTATCTTTTCTTATTCTAAGCATTTATTTAATCATAAAACTTGTTTCCGAACCTCTTGCAATGGTCATTTGTTCAAATTAGCTTACAAGGGCAATTTGGTCAATTTTTATCCTTTCTTTAATACAAAGGAACTTTTAAATACTTGTTTGACCCAAAAATCCGACCTTTTAACTATAATCTTGTTTATAAACCCATGTGTTTCTAAACACCATAATCATAACTCAATTTATTCAGTTTACCTAAAAGATAACCGAATAACTATATTTTAACCTTGTCTAACTCTTATAGAATCTCAAGTTCTACATGATGAGTTGAATCATTATACATACGTGGCTCGGATCAATATATTGACCCGTTTCAATACCTTGACTTAGTAGCCGCTAAGCAATGGCGATGTGCGTATCCATTTGATATTTATTCCTATAAACATGTAACTCGACAAACCATTAGTCGATGTTGTCAAAGGGTGATAATTTCACCTTTTGACCCGTTTGTTTACCTAGTGATCTTCGTCACTTCAACTAAATACAAATATCATGTATTATGCTAATTTAAAGTCTACTAGCAAAAATACGAAATCAAGCAATACGTAACGGAATCGTGGTTACGTACCTTTAATGCACTCCTTCCAAACGCGTGTCTCCACCGGCTTGTCCACTTTGACGATCCGGATTCCTTGCCTAAAGAGTTCAACCCACATTGTTTAGAACTCCTTTCATAACATATCACGCATAATTTGCCGTATAGTTCAAACATGCGTTTTTATCCCAATTTTCACTATGTTAGCTTTCTCTTAAGCGTTTTAACAAACACCTTAAGGGCATAATTTTACATATTTATAATCAAGTTCATAACTTGTTATTTTTACCAAGATTTTAACATCTTTTACAAGACAATCATCTAATTTATAGTTCAATATCAAAATTAACCTCATAGGATTCAAATAACACTAATTTACTCATCATGGTTCTAGTGCTCACCTTGTTTCTACAAAACCCACTACACACACATGGTGGATGATCATGAATTTCATAGTTTAAACATTAATTCAACAAACTAATGACTAGGGTTTACTCCTAGACATGATTTCATTACTATTTCACCCAAATAACGATCATGCAAGCTCAAATTTCAAATCTCATGTGTTCATCAAAATTTGAGATGGAACCAAATTGGGAATTTTGACATACCTTATGATCCCTTTACTGAGGTGATCACTAATCTATGCTCGGATTTCGATTTGGGCTTGATTTCCCCTTTCAATTTGGTGAATTCTTGGAATTTAGGGTTTGAACTCTAGAATGCTCTTTGGAGATCGCAGGAACACACGTACGTGTGTGTTTTTGTTGAGTAAATTTTGATTTAATCAAAACTTTATTACATTTGCCCATGTTTAGTCCCTCTAGTTCCATAGTTTATAAAAAGGGTTATCTATTTCATGTTTCTTTTATTGTTTTTACAACACTTAACTAACTAGGTTGATATTCCTAGTTACTTAGTGGGTTCGGGGAAGTCATAACCCGTTTTATTTTGAAATCTCGTTAACTCGGGCCTCTTATTATCTTTATTTCCTCAAAAGCTTTTATTCACTTTTTATTTAATATTAGGTTTATCTATTAAATTCCTAATATTCATCGGGTTTACTTTTACCATTAACGGTATTTTACCCATTCATTATTAACATGGTTTAATTACCAAATCTCGATTTCGGGGTGTTACATGTTTGATGCTTTGTGTTTGAGAAAGAGGGAGAAATGAGATATAGAGATAACTGAGATTTGAGTTAGAGATATTTAGGGATTTGGGGGTATTTATTTGTTTAAATATATTATTAAATATACAAGTAAAATTACCAACATACCCTCATGTGCAAGGCATATAGCATAGTTAACTAAAAAATTTAATCAGGTTAGTGCTAAAGGACGCATGGTGTGATGATTTTTACAAATAATGAACTGTGGCTGTAATTATTGAATTTAAAGGGTATCCATCGCAATCCGATACAAACATAAAGGGCGAAAAGTGTAATTTACCCTTTATATTATTGTAAGGGTATATTGGTAAACATACATATGTCATTGATTTGTAGTCTTCCTTTTCACGAGGTGTGTAGGATAAATTACGAGTTTATGTAGGGTAAGTTTCAATATGCGTTGAAAAATGTTAGTGTGGAGGCTGATAGTCTTTATAACTAATTAATTAGTCAAAGGTAACAATAAATGAGATGAGATAAAAACTATTTAACGTTTTACAATTGTACCCTTTATTCTTTTTCGTCTCAATTAGATTTTCTTTTGAAATGATCCTCCTCTCTCTCTCTCTCTATATATAGGGGATGGATCATGAGAAAACTAGTTTAAATGAGAAAACCAAAAAACTAACCAAAAAAGCCTAAAAAACATACCAAACTTTTTTTAAATTTTTATAAAAAAATCGCAGCTTTTTATGCATTGAAAAAAATTTTCAAAAAAAATAAAATAAAAAAAGTGTTTTGTTGTATTGCACATGTGCACTATTACGGATATAGTGCACATGTGTAGTACACATATAATGCACATGTGCAGTACAACAAAAAAAATTATATATAAAAACTAGCGATTTTTTTATAAAAAATTGTAAAAAAAAAAAATTTTGGTATGTTTTTTAGCTTTTTTTTAGGTTTTTTAGTTAGTTTTCTAGTTTTCTCATTTATATGTAGTTTTCTCATTTATATGTAGTTTTCTCATGATCCTCTCCATATATATATATATATATATATAGAGAGAGAGAGAGAGAAACAGGATCAGGAGAAAACGGTGAAAAGTGTGAAAACGGTGAGAACGGATCCTGGCCGATCACGTGGTATAACGCGCTAAATGATATGCAGGGGTACGATTGTCATTGTCCACCCCTAAATAATGTCGTTATGATTCCGTTCCAAACAAAATTTCAATAGAAATGACGTTTGATCTTTATGCTTGTCTCAATGGCATTTTTTCCAAAGTTATTTTTTTGAATGGCGTTTATGTTTCAATGGCGTTCTATCTATATTCAACAGATATGGCGTTTTGTCTTTTTTTACTTGTTTCAATGGAGTTTTTTAACCTTTTTTTTGAAATGTTGTTTATGTTTCAATGGTTACCATTTGCTAATTATTCAAATCATGGCGTTTTCATTAACATGTTTTATTTATTATTCATTATGGTTTACTCATTATGGCGTTTTCATGGATTTCTCACATATATGCACAAATATTATCGAAAATCCCATAACGAAACAAGTAGATGCAATAGTCTAAAAAGCAAAATACATTAGTCCACATTAAAATTATACAATTCATTGCGTTTAAGATAATCTACATATAGAGTCATCATTTCTTGTATTCTCTTGTGTCCTGTTTCATACAATTCATGTATTCTTTCTCCCCCTAAATCCAAGAATTTTCTTACAGATTTGGTCACTTTTTCTTCTTTTTTCATTTTCGCTATGCAGCAGGATTTTTGCAGTGTATTTCATCCTTAGGTCATTTAGCTGTCTTTGTTGTAGTTGATTTGGGGCATCTTCTTTTGCCAGACCACATGCCCAACCAGGTATCTGCCCAATATATGTTTCCATATGCCTCATTGAAAAAATTTCACAGTCGATCACGTTAGACGTTGTCCTCCAATCCATCTTTTGTCTGACAACGGGCGCCCACTTCATGATCTTAGCCATTGATTGTTTTTTAATACGCAAGTAGTTTGCAAAAGCACCGTGCTGCAGTTTCACATTTTTGCGTATATTAGTATGGCATTTTGTCAACATAGTTTCTACATACAAAGTTTTTAAGATACTTACCAACTTTTCCACCCATCCAGCATACTTTTTTTCGATGCTGAGATTATCCTCTACAGTGTTGTTATCCAATACATCAACTTTGTTGTGTTTTAGATTGAAGCAGACAACATAGAAATGTCTTGCCCATATTATTGGCACGAAGACCAGTTCATACGCTTTTATGCTTCTATCTTTCTGGTCTCCTTTGAAACGGGCGTTTTTCAAAACCTTTACCATGTTGTAGTTGAATTCTTTGTATCGATAACTTTTTTTCTTCATTTCCTCGTACGTGGGACGATTCTGTGATATTGAGGTACCACATTTTAAACAACAAAACAAAGTCATAATATAATTTCATCAATTAAATATAGCAAAAGAGTTACCAACATTATTTCTGTGCAAAATAATCTTGAGGGTGATTCTCGAGCCTTGTATCTTTCTTCATAGAACAGGATATGCGCCCAACATTGAACAATGCCGACGTATGCATATAATCCTTGTCTCATGCTCTCACAAATCACCCTTGTGAGCGTTAACTCTCCTCCCATCTTGAACACGACAGTACTGAAAAAAAACATCATATGGCGTTTTAGTTATCCAAACTCATTCTAATATAAGACATGGCGTTTTGAGTGTTTACATGCATATGCATCTATAATTTTAACCTAACAAATGCAAAGTTTGGCGTTTTTAAGTAAGAGAAGTGTACATACTCATATTTACCACATCCAGTGAATATGTATGTGGCAACGTTGGTTTCATGGGTCTTCCTTAGTTCATGTATAACCACTTGTCTCCTTACATAAGATGACAAACATGCCCAACTCTTTTTTATTTCTCTCTTCTCCTTTTCTTCCAACCATTGGGTGTCAGCCCAGTGGCCACTGACCCCCACTCTAATCCGGCTTGAGGACCCTGTGAGGTCACGGGTTCGAATCCTGGGTGAAACCAGGCTCTTCAGTTCCCCTCGAGTTGGTCGGGGTTTCGCCGCCAGGCAGCGTTGTCGGGTCGCTAGCTTGGGAAGTGGGATCACTTACGCGGTCAGGGGTACCGTGCATCTACCCTTTTTTTCTCCTTTTCTTCCACAATATTTTCCTTTTTATTTTCACCATCTTCATCATCTTGTTCAGCTTCTTCAACACCAGGCAGCTTTTCATGGTTTAAAATTGTGTTATCTTGCATCAACTTTGTGATGTCTGGAGTTTTGTCCTCATCACCCTTCTCCTGCACATCTGCCCTATTTGTTGTTTTGGGTGGTGATGTGTTGTTGGCGTTTTCATCTTGGAGTTTCAGGGGGTGTCTCTTCTTCTTCAAAAGTTTGCAAGAGGTTCTTCCCACCTGCAGATGGTGGCTCCTGACATGGCGTTTTATCAAACACTGCCACTTGCTGGTCAACACTTTTGTTCACCATCTCCCCTTCAGTTTTTTCTAGTTCAGCCATGAACCCCTGTCTGTATTGTGTTTCTGTTTGGGGGATGTTTGGTGTTTTATCAAATACATGCATTTTTTGGGTCTCTCAGCAGGGTGCAGATGGTTTTCTATAGCTTTAATCAATTGATCCACCATCCTTGGACAATCTAAACCTTCTTTTATTTCAATCATTTGTTTTAGTCCTTATCCCGGTAGTTCCAAAACATTAGCAATACTCCTTTTAATTATTTTCCCCATTATATCTGATAATGTGATATTCAAGTGTCTTGAAATAACAATCCCATCTTTCAATATCGTTTTCGTTTATATCTTCATCTAAGAATATAGTATTCTCATCACCACCCTCAATGTCCCTTTGATCTTCATGATGTTCATCATCATTTATGGGGGTTGGTGTAGTAGTTGAGGGTTTGGCGTTTTGGTCACCAGCCATATCCCATTCTCTTTCTACTTCCCCTTCGGCTTCTCCTTCCCCTTCTCCTTTTCCTTCCTTTTCAACTTCATCGTCGTTTTCATCAATTGTTTCCACTTCTATGGCGTTTTGATTTCCAGCCCTCTTCTCCCCCTTTTCTTCTTCATTTTCACCTCCTAGTTCCA
Source organism: Helianthus tuberosus (assembly GCA_030545235.1). Lineage (NCBI taxonomy): Eukaryota > Viridiplantae > Streptophyta > Magnoliopsida > Asterales > Asteraceae > Helianthus > Helianthus tuberosus. The sequence goes on from CM060450.1 coordinate 164,094,337, forward strand.
CTCCCTTTTCACCTTGAATTTCTTTTTGAACCTCACCTTCATTTTTACCTTCTTCTCTCTCAGCTACCACTTCCTTGGCGTTTTCATTAACAAATTTTAACATGTCCTCCAACAATGTCAGACATTGTGAGTATTTAAAGTGTACCAAGAGGTTGTTTGGATGTTCAATCTTTGACTGTTTTAACAATATGCTCATTTTATTGTAACAGTCTTCCAATTATTTGTATACCCCATCCAATTTATCAGCCATTTCCTGTTAAATAAAAAAAGGATTTTATTAAGTATGGCAATTTGTGGTTTTTATTAAATTTTTGAACAACATACCTCCTCAGTTTCATTGTTTTGTTGTTCTTCATCAGCAACATTGTCTTCATACTGTGTTAGTGCTCTGATCAGAGCATGGTTCCCTGATGCAGAAACTTCAAACATCATGTTCCGACTTTCTATATCGTCAGCCAAAATCCTTTGAATCAAAGCCTCTTCATCCTCATTCTCTTTATTCTCATTCTCATCATTCTCATTCTCATTCTCATCATTGATTTGCATGGCGTTTTGCACTTCAGGGTGGAGTCTAACATAATCATAATGATCATCATGATCAAAACCATCATCATCATTATCAGCATGGTCATCAACATTGCCAACATCATCTTCATCTTCATTCTCAACATCATCACCACCAACATCTTCTTCATCAACAACCTGCATTTTTTCTGCTTTCTTGGGTGTGGCTTCCTTAGACTTTTTAATAGTTTTCTTTTTTACTTCTTTGCCATCATGGCGTTTTGCCAGTGCACCCTCAAACAAGTCAAGAGTTTTTGTTGTAACCCACTCAATTGGGTATCCTTCTTTTCGTTCCAATCTTTTTCTATTGCAAGCATCATTCACCAAGGCAAGCTGTAACAAAATACATTTTCAATTTTTAAACTGTTATTTTGTGCAAACTGTTATATAGAGATTTTTTTTCTTACCGCAAGTATGATCAAGCGCCCTGTGTAATGCTTTGTTGGAGACTATGCGGTTTTGGCGTGTTGCAAGCATTGAATGATATAACCACACTAGTTCAGTTGGTTTATTTGAACGTTTGGTTTAACGTTGTGCAAGAACTGTTGGTTGACGACCGCATTATCACTTGCATGCCTAATTGTGAGTGTATATGTCTATCGCTTCCGTCAATCACATATCGTAGCTGAACGAATGACCAAGACAAGGTGTTTAAATGTTTAAAGATCATATGTTTTCAAACAAAGTCAGTCCGCACGGATGGGAAATCCCAGGTCCGAACGGATCAGCTGTTGCGTAGATTTAGGGTTTTGGGGTTTGATGTTAGGTGCACATGGAGTAGATTCGCACGGATCTACTTGATCCGTGGTTACATGCTGATCCGCACAGTTCATCCGCATTTATACCTGATCCGCACAAGTATCTACATCCGCAATTATGTTTGCGCGGACCTGCTATGCCTATAAATACTAGTCTAGGTCTTTTTCATTTGTAATCTTTGGTTTGAGAAACGAAACTCTGCCAAATTGTTTTCATGGTGCTGTACTTACAAATCAGTAATAGAAAATAACATTTAATTAGCTTGTCCTTGTTTGATCCACTCTCGTACTTGGATTTCGCACAAGATATGAGATATACGCAGTCAACGGTGTAACAGAATCGATCCTAACACGAACTCACACCAATTATAGCGAAGAATGCTTCATGGAAATTTAGGCAGAAGTTTCTCCTGAAGCTATCCATCTCAGGCAAGATGTCATCAAAGTAGAGCTTTACACTTGGTCTGCCAATCCAGGTAGTCCCTTGGAACTGTGCACTCCACTCAGCCACTACTTGGTCATTAGTTGTTGACATTTTTTTCTCTTGCACCGGCACCTCTCCGTTTGGTATACCCGTTATAGAGTTTATCAATTCTTCATTGATATGTATTGTATGGTTGCCAAAATTTAGGTTGTTTGTTCTTTCATTGTAATTTTCAACCAACCAGTACCCCAAGCATTGTCGGTACGCTGTCTATTTTCATCTTTAGTGCAGCACTAAACCCCATGTGTTCTACTGTCTGTTTTTGATTTTGGTTTAGATTTATAAACCGACCAGTCAAGTTTATAGGTTTTACTCTTGACAAAACCCTAGCCCCAATGAACTCATAAAATGGTTCTTCCTCAACCTCAACAACCTGACTTAAGGTCTTCCTCTTATTGGCGTTCTGGGCCTTGCCTGTGTGCACATTTTTTCTCACTCTCAACCCCTTTTCGCCTATAAAACATGATTAATTTTCATGGCATTTTATTCTATGGCGTTTAATAGCATAAATGATACATGGCGTTTTAATAACACACAAATGATATATGTCGTTCAATAAGACAATCACAAATGATACATGGCGTTTAATAACACAAACGATACATGTTTTGGCGTTTAGGAACAAATCTATCGAATGATACATGTTTTGGAGTTTAATAACACACACAAATGATATATGTTGTTCAATAAGAAAATCACAGATGATACATGGCGTTTAATAACACAAATGATATATGTAAAATTGTGTTCTCATACATTTAAACAATATTAAACAAACGATACATGTTTTGGCGTTTAGTAACAAACTATCAAAATATATTACATGTTATATGGAGTTTTACAAAGAAATATCATAAAAAATAATAATCTGTACCATGTTTTCTTGTTGTCTTCTTTCGTTGCTCGGTGGTTTTTTGGAGCAGATAATCCTTCCTTTTCCACTCCCACAGAAACTACAAATTTATTGTTAAAATTAGAACGCCAAAAACATCATAAAACTTGCACAATGTAAATCGAAGTTAACTCACTATTTTTTGCCTCTAAATCTGGTTTGATCTTTCGACGCCATAATATTTGTTGTTTCATGTTTTCTAGGGTCTTCGTGTTTTCCGTAGGAGTTGAGGAGGTTTCTTTGGGAAGTATATATGTTTAGGTCAAGTTTGATGTGTTTTATAGATGAACATTTACCTTTTTGCCCTTATTGAAGCTCATCCACGTTAAAAAGTTTATGTTATTTACGAAAACGCTACCGTGCAGTCTTAGCCATAAATTGTTTTAATCTAACGATCCATAAGCGTTCTCACACTTTTCACTATTTTTCCTAAATCCCGACCCTATATATATATATAGGAAAGATCATTTGAGAAGAAATATGATGTGAGAAGAAAAAGAAGAAATGTCATAATGGTAAAACAACAAATAATATATAACTTGTTCCACTAATTACTCTCTCATTATTAATTATGTAAAAACACTTTATCATACACATTTCAAAATTTATCCTAGACATATCGAAATCTATGGTAAATATATCCTACACATATCAAAAAGTTATGTTTATGCGAGATCTATGTTAATGCGAAAACTTTATATCTCGCATGAAAGACTTGTGCGAGAGTCGATATGTTGACCATTTATGTAATGTGAAATGTTGATCACCCTAGAAAGCTCTAGTCCCTTGGAGAAAGTTTGGATGGTCCATGGAGCTTGACTAATCAATAGCTAAGTATGTCATGATCATGACGTTTCATAAGCCCCCTTTGCTTGGAAGTGAGAGGTTGATCAATTCCATGAACTTTGACCAACTCAGGTTGACATTGCAACCTTGCCAGTGGATTGGATCAGCGCCTTCCACCAAGTCAGAGCATCCTCCTTGAAGGATTGGGACACGTATTTAACAGTGTCCTTGGCGGCACAACCGCTTATATTAATAATGGTTTCCATTTCATCCAGCCACTTTAGAGCATCTATAGCTCCAATCTCACCCGTAAAGTCACGGGGTTTACAAGAAATAAAGTATTTATATGTACACCCCTTCTTAGAGTCATAAGTCTCAGTTTTCTTGATACTCTTAATACTCTGCTCACTTTTAGTTGAGGAAAAATGAGACTTCTCAGTCTTATGAGTATTTGAACGGGGTTTAGAAACAGAGTTCTCTTTCTGTACTGATGGCTCTAGCCCTTTAAATGTGGCCATAAATCCAGCCAGGGCTTTACCGAATTCATCGGCAACTATGGATCGAAGACGATTCTCTTCGTCATTACGGTTCTGGTGCTCTAAATTGTCACCACCATTTTTCTTTCTTACTTTGCCAATACTCAGGCTCGCCATAAGTTTATCTGAAAGATAATAAAGCCATCAGTAATACTTCGAGAATTAAATAGAAAATCAATTCGTTTGCATTAGATCTTACAGATCTATATGTTTATACATCAATTTCACTAACCCTGTTTACCACAATCGGTAATGGGCTTAGCCATATAACTCATTGGCTTATCACAAAGGACGTTTAAAACATAGCACACTGGTTTGTCACGAAGGACATTTAATATACGGCACATTGGCCTGTCATGAAAGACATTTAGTATACGACACTTTGGCCTGTCACAAGGACATTTAGATGTAGCACATAGGCTTGTCACGATGGACATTAAAATGTGGCACAATGTCCTGTCACAAGGACATGAAAGATATGGCAAGGGCCTGTCACAAGGATTGTGGAAGATATGGCACAGAGGCCTAGTCACGAAGAACATTAAATGGTATGGCACTAAGGCCTTGTCACGAAGGACATGGAAGATATGGCACAAGGGCCTGCCACAAAGATTGTGAAGATATGGCACAAAAGCCTTGTCACGGAGGACATTGAAAGATATGGCACTAAAGCCTTGTCATGAAGGAAATTTAGAAGATATGGCACTAAGCCTTATCACAAAGGACAATTTAAGATATATATATATATATATATATATAAGCCGCGATCTCATTTGATCAAGGGCTTTAAGGTTTGAACATAGTTCATTACCTTTGAATAAGGGGTCGTAGGCCACAACCGTCGTCACAATTGACGATATAATATGGCCCGCAGGTGATTCGATTAACATCACAAAGGATGTTAAACTAATGGTCATCGCACTGATGATACCAGTCATGATCGCACTTGATCATATAGACTGCGAAACTTGGGCATAGCTTTCTACTTTGGACAGGGAAACATAATTGTCACAACTGTCATTGTCTCAAATGGACGATATAGTATAGTCTGTAGGCGAAACATCACTAGGAATGTCAAGTATGAGCATCATATAGATGATATTAATCATGATCGCATTGATCATATAGATTATGAGGCTTGAGCATAGCTCACCCCCTTGGACAGGGAATCATAAAAGATTATAACTGTCTTTGTCACCAATGGACATTATAATATAGCCCGTAGGCAAAACATCTCCAAGGATGTTAAGTATGATCATCATATTGATGATATTAGTTATGATGCATTGATCATATAGACTATGAGGCTTAGGTATAACCCACCACCTTAGACAAGGAATCATAAAGATCACAATGTCTATGTCTCAAATGGACAATATGTTATAGCCCATAGGCAAAACATCACTAAGGATGTTAAATGATATGATCATCGTATTAGATGATATTAGCCATGATCGCATTGATCATATAGACTATTAGTCTTGAGCATAACTCACCACCTTGGACAGGGAATCATAAAGATCACAATGTCAATGTCTAAGGACAATATATTATAGCCCGTAGGCAAAACATCACTAAGGATGTTAAATGATATGATCATCGTGTTAGATGATATTAGTCATGATCGCATTGATCATATAGACTATGAGGCTTGAGCATAGCTCACCACCTTAGACAGGGGACCATAAAGGTCACAACTGTCATTGTTTTAACTGACAATGCAGTATTATGATTCGTATCCTTCCACATAGTTTGGAACGGTTGAAGACTTGGAACAAGTATCGTCACGAAGTTGGACGAGAGTTTTCTCCCTTCCACGCAGTTGGGAATTAGTTGGAGATTTTAATGATACGTTTCAGTCAACGTATTGATATGGCTCCTCTCCTTCCACACAGTTGGGGATAGTTGGAGATTTGGAACAGATATCGTCACGAAGTTGGACGAGAGTTTTTCTCTTTTCCACGCAGTTGGGAATTAGTCAGAGATTTTAATGATACGTTTCAGTCAACGTATTGAATATAAAATTTTCTCCTCGATTGGAGATGCGTCTCAATTGACGTTTAAAATATAAGTCCCTCTCAATATTGGGAGTTTTGGGAATACGTCGCAGTTGACGTTTAAATATAAGTCCCTCTCCACATTGGGAGATTTGGGAATACGCCTAAATACAGTCAGCGTATATGATACGACTTGATACAGTCACCATTTAAATATATTCCTTTCCCCATATTGGGAGATTTGGAATACGCCTCAATATAGTACAGCGTATATGATACGGCTAAATACAGTCGCCGTTTAAATACATCCTTCTCCACATTGGGAGATTTGGGGATGATTAACATCGCATAGATGGATGAAATTTCTATCTCCTTTCCACACATTCGGGAATTAATTAGAGATCTAAGATAAGTGATGTCTTATAATTGGACGAGAATCACTTAAAGCTTTTTGACATTATATGGGTGTGAGGGAATCAGTTTTCCACTTCTATCACCCTTTCAACCACTACCATTGGTGGGAAATTTAAGACAAAGTCTTTTATCATGGTCTTATTTTCTAGTCTTAATTACATAAGAACTAGTAGACCGAGTAATAATTAAAAGAAATTTATTTGCTTGATTGCTAGCGGTCCTTTGACTAATTTGTCTTCACCCAATAGAGTTGGCACCTTTAGTCCTTCTCCTCAGTTGGAGTTTCTAGGACATGTCTTATTTGACGTTGTAATTATATGCACTTCTCCTTAGTTGGAGATTTGGTATACATATAGTATAGCGTATACGATACGGCTCAATATAGTACACCGTTTAATTATATACCCTTTCTCCTTATGGGGAGATTCAGGAATACGCCTCAATAAAGTACAGCGTATATAATACCGCTCAATAAAGTACACTGTATATGGTACGGCTCAATAAAGTACACCGTTTATAAATATACCCTTTCTCCTTATGGGGAGATTCGGGAATACACCTCAATAAAGTACAGCGTATATAATACAGCTCAATAAAGTACACTGTATATGGTACGGCTCAATAAAGTACACCGTTTATAAATATACCCTTTCTCCTTATGGGGAGATTCGGGAATACGCCTCAATAAAGTACATCGTATATAATACAGCTCAGTAAAGTACACTGTATATGGTACGGCTCAATAAATTACACCGTTTATAAATATACCCTTTCTCCTTATGAGGAGATTCGGGAATACGCCTCAGTAAAGTACAGCGTATATAATACAGCTCAATAAAGTACACTGTATATGGTACGACTCAATAAAGTACACCGTTTATAAATATACCCTTTCTCCTTATGGGGAGATTCGGGAATACACCTCAATAAAGTACAGCGTATATAATACAGCTCAATAAAGTACACTGTATATGGTACGGCTCAATAAAGTACACCGTTTAAAAATATACCTTTTCTCCTTATGAGGAGATTCAGGAATACACCTCAATAAAGTACAGAGTATATAATACAGCTCAATAAAGTACACTGTATATGGTATGGCTTAATAAAGTACATCGTTTATAAATATACCCTTTCTCCTTATGGGGAGATTCGGGAATACGCCTCAATAAAGTACAGCGTATATAATACAGCTCAATAAAGTACACTGTATATGGTACGGCTCAATAAAGTACACCGTTTATAAATATACCCTTTCTCCTTATGAGGAGATTCGGGAACACGCCTCAATAAAGTACAACGTATATAATACAGCTCAATAAAGTACACTGTATATGGTACGGCTCAATAAAGTACACCGTTTATAAATAAGCCCCTCTCCTTATCGGGAGATTTGGGGATATGTCGTCTCATATTTGGACGAAAATTTTTCACTTTTTCAACCACTCATTGGTGGGAACGTGATGTGTGCAAAATGCAACATATAAATTACATCAATTGTGGCATAAAACTAACCCTTTTTTAGTACTAATGTTGGAAAAAGTGTGTTTTTGTCTTCCTTTTATATTTTCAGGATTAAATGAGCTCAAATTAACAAAAGAAGCAAAAAGGCAGCTAAATCTAACATAAATACAAGAAAAGGAACAAACGTGGCATGCCCGACCTCCCCGAAAGCATCTTCCCAAGCAAAACAAGAGAACAGAAGGCTGAACACGCCCCGTGTTCAGTGAACACGGGGGCGTGCCCAAGTGTCAGCATAAAAGACAAAGTTGTAGAAGCTTCCATCGCCCACCACGGGGCCATGCTGAGCGGACACGGGGCCGTGGTCAACTATAAGATTCGCAGAATCCAGGCAAATCTTGATAGTACAGATATGCTTCTGCACACGGGGTTGTGCCCAGCGGACACGGGGCCGTGGTCAACTAATGCAGACAAAAGCAATTAATGAAGACAGAGAAGAGGATGGACACGGGGCCGTGCCCGAGCTTCTGTTCAGCCTATAAATAGGAGTATTTGGCTCAAGCTTAAACCATCCCTTGGCACACCACCTCTCTCACACTTCACCCACCACCCACCGCCACCATAACACCATCATCCACCACCATCATCCATTGTCCATCATAGAGTGTGTGAGTCGTCTCGGGATCCAAGATTGATCGTAAGAGTTCTTGACAATCAAGGCCATGTTTGCCTAAGTCTCTTACATCACTAGGTGAAGACAAAGTGTCTAGTGTAATACTTTTTATTTTTAATCTTTTCGCACTTTTTAATTGGTTATGTATTAATGACTTTAATAACTACTTTCTTATGTTGAAGGTGATTCTTCCTTATCGTTTGTCCGTGGTGTCTTGGCATTATTTTACTGTCTATATACAATAAAAGATTTTCACCATTCATATCTCCACGGTCTATATGGAGGTATGTTGGCTACCTGGTCAGGGGCTAAGGGAACGGTTTGGTAAGAGTCTTGCCATTGTTCAGTGTATAGATCCTGCAAAGGACCTGGGTCAAATTTAGTAGGACCTCCTTCAATACTTAACGGTATTGGATGGCGGGGGTCCAAACTCTTTGACCCCCTCATAAGTTAAGCTACTATTAAAACTTTAACCTGGCTACTTAGGACTGTATCCCTACTGACTCAGACTACTTAGCCTTGGGTAACGTCGCCTTCAAAAGAGGGGCCTACCACATTATGCATTAATAACTTAATTAATTATCTTTCAATAATCCGACCCTTTAGGATTGTATCCTTGCTGACTCAAACTACTGGGTTGAGGGTAACGTCACCTCCAAAAGAGGGGCCTACTACAATAACTAAGATAATCTCTTAAATAGTGCAAAAGTGCGGAAATAATCAAAGGTTACACTAAACACGAGTCGGAACCAAGTGATTCATCTTGTCTATCTGTTTTTATTTTATTTTTTAGCATTTTAGTTAGTTTTATTTTCTTAGTTTAAAACCTTTTTCTAAACTTTTGATTTGATTAGACGTTGAGGATAAACCGATACTAAAAGCTCTTGTGTCCTTGGACGACCTCAGTATCTTGCCAACACTATACTACGCTCACGATGGGTGCACTTGCCCATATGTGTGTTTAGTGTTAGTAAATATCGTGTTTTATAAATTTAAAACTTGGCTAAAAAAGTGTAAAAGGGCTTAAAATATACTTAAACTTATATACACACTTCACACGCATTAGAACGTGTGCTTTTTTGCCTTCGTCTATTGCGCAATCAAGAGATCTGTTTGATAAGGTAGGAGCAATAAATGTGACCTTCATATTATTAGAAGGAAAAATCATAAAATGGGCTCCTTAAAATCAATGATTCTTCTTATGGCAGTAATATCGCCAAATTATATTAGATGCTTACTATTAGCTGATATCAGTAGAATATGACCCTTGGGAGATCTTAGTGGTTCCATGCATTAAACCGTCATACTGGCCAGGCATGAAAGCAATCTATGGGACACACTAAGATACTGCCAATTATCATATGGCGCTTCTATCAAACTAAGTTTGGCATTTGTAGTTGCTAAAAATCAATGAAATAAAATAAAATAAAAAATCATCGTCGTACTCCAGTTGGAGAAATTTGCTGGCGAGAGTTGCCGAATTTATATAATATAATATAATATATATACCCAGATGGGTTTGAATTAATCGAGCTCGAAGACTCGAAATTATAAGCTTTAAGGATGAATCAGAAGAAATGATTTCTTTTTCTGCTTATTCTCTAGAATGAGAGAACATTTGAATCATATAATAGGAATTTTGGTGCAAAGTGGATATATGTGCACTTTCCATAGTTGTTGCTGCTTAAATCAGCTGGTGAGATATCACTGGAACGTCTATCAAATATGATAGACTTTGGATAAATGATATTAGGATATCACAAGAATATCAACAGATATATCATCAGGTGACGAGGTTTATCATCCTCGTATCGGAGTCATCGTCTCCAAAACATATGTAGTTCACCATATGGAACTTCAAGCTACTCAATGGTAGAGATCCACCAATCCGCGACCGATTATAGTTTCTTCATCTGGTCCGCGACATCTTGGTGGTATAAAATCAATAACTACTATATAGATCAAGAGTAGTCTTATATTCAGGTCTAGACTCGGAGTTTTTAAAGGAATCTGCATTTGTGATATTTGAGATTTGACACTATAGGCTAGTGTCTAGTTCACTCAAACTGTAGCTCTGATACCAACCTGTCACACCCCGATTTCCGGTGGGCCAGAATGGGTACAATCGTGACAGTTGGATAACAGTTATCACAGTATAATAATATGCAGAGGAAGTATTGGATTAAAATTATTAAAATAAAGCTTGAATGTATAAATGTATTACAAGCGTTGATACAAGCCCACATGCAGGATCCAAATAAACAGAGCTTTAGACATCATAGGCCTTAAGCATCAGGAGTGCAAATTCCTTAGCCTTCATTCTAGCCGATCCGTAATCCCAGCCTATAATAAGGTTCGGTACCTGCTATTCAATCTTTTGAAAATACGTCAGCCAAAGCTGGTAAATACAATTAACTGACTCTTTGGAAAAATAGTTTTATATTTTTTTAAAAGAGTTTTATACATATAGATAACCCGTAGGTGATCTTTTAAATACATCTTGGGATTTTTCTTGTTACAAGATTATATACTTGATTAACCCATTGGGTTGTCCGGACATGGTATCTTTAACCCCCAATTATGATATTTATAAAGTAAATGGATTAAACCGTATTCTTACATTTTTGCGCAATCATAGGAGACTTACTTATGTAATAACCGTCTTAAGAAGCATATTTTCCATCCTAAGTTTACACTAAAATAAGTCAAGAGTGTTTACCTTTTTGCTAGCTTCCAATCAATAAGACTATATTTGGCGAAAAGTCACAAGTCTAAGTATTATTGACCCAAGTCCGATTATCTGGGGGGGGGGGGGTACTATAGTCTGGAATGAACAGATTTATTATCTGTTAGAATGTATACTGGCCAAAGGTAGTTCCTTCAGATATGACCCTATACTTAAGAATAGGTTCGCTAGATTAAGCGTTTACAGAATCGTAATGTGGTTTAAACCCAACAAGTACTAGGACTTGTATAATATGGGTAAACAATGTACATTCTGGATTTTGAGATCAAAACGATAAGGTTAAACCCCTTTTCGGTAAACTTACGTAGACTAGTTACGTAAGTCTAACCGTACGCGTATAAGCGATAACGGGTAACCGGATGAGTCATGAATAAGTTCCATATGCCAATATACTTTAAACAAGTTATAATATCAGTAGGATATCAACTTGTATGCCCGTTAGGGTTTTAAAATCAAACCATGCCTCATAAGGGCATTTTGGTAATTTTACGACTTATAAAAGGAGCTTGCGAGTAAGCTGATATCATGGTCATAAACATTCTGTAAAAGTGGTTTAATTATGATATCATATCAGTAGGATATCAAATATATTTGTGGTTTACGCTCTAAGACCAAACTATGTGCTGTAGGGGCATTTTGGTCATTTCACACATAGTTTTGAGATTTATTTAGGATTCTGAGTTCATGACTTATACCTACTGTAAGATATTTAAAATGATTTACAAAATCAGTAGGTAACAAGTCTTGATTCATAGATATGGTATAAAACCATACTATGCGCCTAAACGGTGTTAAAGTCGTTAAATGACGATTTATGTGATGGTTTATGAAATCTGATGTTATGACCAGCTTAAAATATTTTATTTGTCATAACAAATCAGTAAGCAAAATGTTTGGTATGAATATTATGCTTAAAACTCATTTTAAGTGCCATAAGGGTATTATCGTCATTTATGAGTATTGTACAAGAACTTGAAGTTAAACTCAGCATATAATCTGACTTGAAATCCCAATAAATCCTAAATATGATCACATCAGTACATGATGAGTTTTGCCAAGAATTTATTTATGTTTAAAAACTCATTTTAAATCAAAAAGGGCATTTTAGTCCTTTTAAAAGCATAGTTTACGATTATATGCGTAAACTCAGTTTATGACCAGATTATAAACATCAAAATATGTTAAGCATGTTAACATATCAGTACCTAAATCGTTTGCAAGCTTATTTGTGTCTAAAACCTTATTTTTGCTAAAAAGGGCATAAAGGTCAAAGTATGGCATAAATACGGAAACTTGCATAAAATTCAGATTACTAATATGATCATGTAATATAACCTTATAGGGTTATGCTACATCATATTAAAATCATAAGGGAACCTTAAATCAGTAGCATACTAGTCTAATTCGGTTTATAACCAAAAGTCAACGTAGAAGTCAAACTACGCGACTTTCGGTTGCGAACCGACCCTAAAACTGGAATTGACGAGCCGAACATGTTTACACATGTTCTAATAATTATTACCAAGTTGTTTAAGTGATAAAACATATTTTATAACACTTCTAAACTCATATCGCAATTATTTCAAAAACTGGCCCGTTGACTTTTTAAAACAATATTATGTTGACTCGTCAATTGGCCAAGCAAACGTGATTCTTAGGAGGTGCCCTTTTGAGGGATTAACACCTACCTAATTATGATCACGTAGCCACGTTCAGTGCCAACAATGGCTTGACCGTTTAAGGTCTAACTAAAAGTCAAAGCGTTATTACGATAATGCTTGACTCTTGGCTTAAAAGCCAATAAAATGGAAACTAGTGGCTAAGGACACTTATAAAGGGTCCTAGCTTGAATCTTAAACTGAGGTGGAGTCCCCTTTATGTCAGGAGTCTCCAAGAAAGCAAGAGAATGAGAAAAATGAGAGGTGCAAGGATTCAAGGCCTCTAAGGACCTCTATTTATACTTGAACATGAATCCCTTGGATCATGCCAAGTGTTTAGAGGAGTTCCAAGATCATCCCAGGTGTCTTGGCAGGTTTTAAAAACCATTAAAGAGTCCCTAGATTTGTGTTTAAGTAATTGGTGGTATGTTTGGAGGCCAAGGAAGAAGAACCTGCAGCTGCCAAGAGAATTCTGTCGAAATGAAGGCGTCGCGTCGCGCCACCATGAAAGGGGTTTGCTGTCGCGCGACGCTACCACACATACCAGATTTCAAAAATGTCAACTTTGGTCCCTGGTCCTCCATAACTCTAAATTTCTTTCATTTTTTTGACATAATAAGCCCCTTTAAGCCACTTTAACTTTTATATTTGATACTTTTGGCCTTCAAGATAGGTTATACATATTCCCAAGAGCGTATTCAAACGTCGTTAAGCTTCGGGTTTCGTTAAAAGGTCACTCAGAGGTTAAATTGAACATGTTGACGCTTTTAGTCCTTTTAACGCACAAAGTTGTGCGTAATATCGTTTAACGACATCAAGGCCTTACATAGCCCATATTAGGCATTCTCGAGAGTACGACCGAATATTACAACGCTACGGGTTCGTTGAAAGGTCTTTCAGAGGTAAGAATTAACATATTGACATTTTTAACCCACCGTTACCGAAACTTTTGAGTTTATCGCAAACGGTTTCGATTATCCAACAAGTGACTTAATATGAGAATATGAATACCATATAATGTCACTGAGAGGCTTAGTTTAAGCATGTTGACACATTCAGTCCTTTCATATTCAAGTTTTGATTGTTTGGCGATAATAGTCCCTCCTAGTCAATGTTTGACATAATTAGGATTAGGGACACGTGTCGATACATTATTGGACATGGTTTTATGAGGTGTTACATCACACTTAGGTGTAGTTTCATTTTTAAGAGGTAAAATGTCTACAATTTGTGTACCACATCTGCAAACATATGTAGAAGAAGAGGTCGACCAAACCTCTGCAGTCTACAAGAAGAAGGCTATTTGTTTTTTAACGTATGTAGACTTCTAAAATAAGCTGGTGGTGTATGGACAATGGTGGTGAGTGGTGGTGGTGGTGGACGGTGATGTTGAGTGGTGGACGTGGACGGTGGGTGGTGGGCGTGAACGGTGGAGGGTGGTGGTAGACGGTGGTGGGTGGAAGGTGGTGGTGGACGGTGGTGGTGGTGGTGGGAGGTGGTGTTTAACCCTTTGCAGACCTTAAAAGATCTTAAAAGTGGTTGGGCCAAGTCTGCACCAATAAGAGTTCGCGCAGACATTTTTTAATGAAACGTCTTCGGAAAACAAACAGTCTGTAGATGGCAATGTCTGCGTGTGGTCTGCGTGCGTAGTCTGAAGAGTCTACGTAGATCTTTTTTTAGGAAAGAAACACCACCTTAATAAGATGTGTAATGGTCATATTAGCGTTAGCCAGTTTTTTAGTTATTAATTAATGATTATCGTTAATTATTTTTAGACATACATTTATCTAGAATTTTTTTAATAATTTACTATTTAAAAAACATAAATAAAATACTAATAATTATTATTTTTGATTACCAAATACCGTTCATCATCACGTGAACAACGCCTCCAATAATGTTCAACAGAATCTGCATGAAGGTTGTTATTCGTTTCTTTGTTGTATATCACCTCATGGTTTGCATGTTTCTCTACTACGCTGATCACTACAAAAGCGCGTTGGATATCCTTTTCTTAGTTTTGGCATATGGTGTGACCTTCGTCCTCTAAGATAATATTGAGTAAAATCATGCAACATTTGTGGTTATGTCCATACTTGTGTTGGATTGTGAATGATATGTCATAGTTGCTTTAAAACACTGAATGACTATTTGAATTTCTTTTGCTTCTCATCATGCAAGCATGTAAATGATTTGACAAACGTGAGGTACTGTGGATAAACACCATCGACAAAAAATATTGCACTTATACTCTAAACAGTTGACATATAACGAAGACCCCAAGTGAAACTCCATCTATGATGTCAAGGAAAATAGGTGATTGATCTAGAAAACATTGATATCACGATTTGAAGCGACACATCAAAGAACCCACACCAAATCCAAAGATAATTTGATGCCACGACTTCAAGCATTATGGTCGGGTGTGATATAGTCACCTCGATGCTACAACGCACCCGGGAAAGCCATGTTTGGCTTCATGCACCTTATATGTTTGTTGAATGTCACTCCATGTCGGTCTCCTAAAAGGTCACTTGATGTAGAGATCAATCAAAACTTTACAACAATAATAATAATAATAATAATAATAATAATAATAATAATAATAATAATTAAAAAACAATGTAAACATAATTAGTCATACATCACCAAATTTGGAAATACTATCTCACGAGGTTTATCTGACATGTTCAAATATTCAACACATTATGAGTCGGTGCAAGTATGGTATGCCATTTTGAATATTGCGGACATAAACTTTTATAAAGCAGGGAAACCTCATTAACCTCTTACGTCGTACCTTTGTTGGAAATACTCAAGCTCTCACTCCAAATCATTAACTATTCATACCAATAGTTGTTGACTCAAGCGGAAACGACGCTTGAACATATCATTACCATAAATAGATTTGTTAGCAAAATAATCGCATACCAGACGATCGTTAGCAGCCTCACAATCTTGGTTAATTCGAGCTCGTCTTGTAAGTGGACGTGAACTTTAGTCATGGTTAACTATAAATTGGACCGCGACTTGAACTACACTATTGAATATCTCATTCGCCTCGGATGAATTCAACAATGACAACATGGATGATGATGATGATGATGATATAAGAAGTTTGAGAGTGATTAGAGGAAATTTAACGTTAAAATGAGAGAGTTGAAAAGAAAATTAAGGATTTTTAATATTTACAGGACTAGAACTAAAATTTTAAATTACTTTTTTATTTGATCTTCAAAAACACTTACTATCTCTTTCTACAATTTAAAAATATCCTTGTATTTTCACATCATCACAACTTTTTATATAGGATTTGCATATAATGAGAACCTACATAAGATAAGATGTAGGAGCCATAAGAACCAAAATGACCATACACAACTTGACACCTAACATTTTATTTAAACTCTAAGAAGACATTTAAGTCTTTTTGCATTCATTGCTTTGATTGATTTGCTCTTGTACTAGATTAGGTTCATTTTCTTTTCTTTTTCCTTGAAAATACAACAACCAATCATGTTTATACATCCATCTTTATTTCTCTCATTTGTCCAACCCAAATGAACAAGTAAAACAAGAAATCAGGCATAATAAAAAACAGAAGATGTCGATGATAGCTTGATGGTGATGATGAGATATATCGACCAAATCATCCACTATAGCATATCGCAATGGTGTGGTAGAAGGTAGGTGTGTGCAAAGTTGGCTCGGTTCGGTTATGAAGGTTTAACCATAACTATAACCGAACTTCGGCTACAGAGAATTTCTTAACTATAACCATAATCGATGGTCGGTTAAGCATGGTTCAATTAACCGTCGGTTATGGATCGGTTTTGGTTCTTTTTAGTTAATTACCCAATGTATTTTTTTTTTGCTATGTTTAAACAGCTAGAAATGGTTCAATTATTATTTTCTATGCTCGATTATACATGGAAATATATATGGTTCATGTAAAACAACATAATTGAAAACATTTTATTGATAAATTTACAAAATATGCATGGTTCTTCCATAAATTTACAAAATATGAAACAAACTACAAAACTTGAATGATCTCTATTAGTTTTTCGAAAACCAAAATGTGATTTATTTAAAAAAAAATTAGTTAAGACTTCATAACATAATTACCAAGTAACAAAACATTTCAAGTTATTAATAAATTAAAACACAATGTTTACCAACTTGAATTATATATTTTTGAAGTACGGTTTGGTTTCGGTTAATTCGGTTATGGAAGATTGCTTAACCATAAACATAACCGATGGCTCGGTTATGGAGATACACTTGACCATAACCAATTGGTTTGATCGATTTTCAGTTAAGTTCAGATAATTTTGTGGGTTAACGGTTCGTTTTTTCAATTATGGTTCGAATTTTACACACCCCTAGTTAAAAGTCCGTGTTTCGGATCATGATTCCTATGATTAGTGTATAATACGTTCTTAACGGAAGTTTTAGATAACTATAACAATTTCGGGAGCATAACGTTTAGTCAGCGCATATTTTTATTAACTACCGAAAGATTTTACATCGTTCAAGTCAAAGGAGAGAACAAGTTTGTTTGATCTCCAAAATTCCAAAAACTTATGGTATCCAACGCATTACTCCCAATTTATAGCGTATGACACATGCGTTTGGGAGCCTCAAACGCATGTCTCATGCTTGTCACTCTATCACGCATGTCTCATGCTTACATACGGTTTTCATCTATCATCGTATGACACATGCGTTGTAGATCACACAACGTATGTGTACGCGTCAAACACAACACACATGCGTCAACTAAAACTCATGCGTTATACACTATCTGATTTATTGACGTGACGTGAGGGTATATGATTTTTTTATATATTTTTAAGCACTTTTCACTTGTTTATCAAGCTTTAAATTTGTAAAACATGATATAACACTATCACACTCTACAACATGCTAGGGCAAGTGCACCCATCATTGGCGTAGTATAATGATGGTAAGATACCGAGGTCGTCCAAGGACACAAGAGCTTTTAATACCGGAATATCGTCAACGTCTAGTTTAACCAAATTTTGAGAAAAGATTTATAAAATAAAATAAAGAAAGAAACTAAAGTAATAAAAGAAACAAATAGACAAGATATAATCACTTGGTTCCGACTTATCTTTTACGCATCCTTTGATGATTTCCGTACTTCGGGTTTTATAAGAGGTTATCTTAGTTATAGTGGCATGTCCCTCTTTTGGAGGCAACACTACCCTCAGCCATATTGGTCTTAGCCAGCAGGGATACAGTCCGGCAAGGCCAGAATATTGAAAGATAATTAAGTAACTTAGTAATGCAAAATGTGGCATGTCCCTCTTTTGGAGGCAATGCTACCCTCGGCCATATTGGTCTGAGTCAGCAGGGATACAATCCCGGAAGAAGATTTAATGTTTTAATAGTAGTTTATTTATATGGGATTCAAGCCGTTCTTACTTCCCCCGATTTGATGTTATCTGCCTCAAAGGAAGTCCTAATAAGCTTGAATCAAGTCCTCCCAGGATCTATACACTGAACGAGGCAATAACTTTACCCAAACCACCCTTCTAACCCCCTTCCAGGCAGTTAACGTGCTTTATATAGACCGCAAAGACACGAATGAGTGAATCAACAAAACATGAAGAGATGATTGAATAAAGTTCACTTTCAATATAAAAAACTAGATATCAAAATCATTAATACAAACCCAATTAAAAAGTTAACTAAAGCTTGGAAATCAAAAGTAATACATAAAAGACTTGTTTTCACCAAGTGATGTAAGAGATTAGCCAATCATGGCCTTTCTTTGACAAAGCTCTTACAATCAATATTGGATTCGAGACTACTACACACTCTAAAGATGGATGATGGATGAATGTGGTGGATGATGGTGGTATTGTGGTGGTGGAGTGGTGGCAGGTGTGAGAGAAGTGGTTTGCCAAGGGATGGATTGCAATTGTCCTCAAGCAAAAACTCTTTAATATTGCTTACACACCCAAATGGAATTGGTAGAGAAGAAGTTTGTTGGGTCTTGCTTTAGAGTGTCGGGAATCCAAGTTTTATTTATTCTTGTTTTTACATTATTTACAATCCTATTCGACATGATTTATTTAGAACTCTTTTTAAGAAAAATAAATATGTTTAGGCATAACATGCCTTTTAAAATTTCATTAAGCTATATACAAATTCACACACCTCACAAGTGATCACTCAACACTCGGCCAAAGATGTATAAGTGAAATGGTCAGTCCCGGTATGGAACTTACTCCTACCATATGCTTGACAAGTAATCAAACCTCTTCCTTTTTAACATAATCTTTGTAAATATCAAGAGGACTTTTAGGGTAGGCTTTGGTTAGGGGTAGGGTAGTTTTATTTGAAAAGTGGCTAATAGCGTAAAATGTCGGTTTTCTTTCGAAAAATTATTTACTTATGACTTAGGTACAAACTAAAGGTTTATAAGCAATATATTTGCTTATTTATTTCAAGCAACTAATGATTTTTTTTCATAGAATAAATATTCACAAGATAACTAAGTCACATATTTTTGTGTAAAAAACCCGAATTTTACTAACATAAAGGGGTGTAAAAATAAAAAGGTTTTTGGTGATGGGTGATTTATGCAAGATTGTATTTTGCGGGTTTTGAAACGAAAGGTTTAGGCTCAAAAGGGTTAACTAAGGGAATTTTTGTCTTTGGTGGGGAGATAAAAAGAAAATAAGGTTGAAAAAGAAAAAGGATTTATAGTCCTAATGCCTCAATCATTTACTTACTTGTATTAGTTGGTAAGGACCGGCAATGTATTATCTTGTCAAGTTCTAGATTCGTAAGAACCGTACGTGCTATTCACACAAGAAATGAAAAGTGAGCATTTAGTAAAGATATGATATTGAATGCTCGGTAAAGGCTCAAAACTTACAATTTGTGGGAAAGAGTAAAAAGTGTGAAAGTATATATACACTCACATTTGAAAAAGAATATCATGCCTTTTTTTGTAAGTTTTTCTTATACGGTTCTTTCTATCACGGTGCTATCGGTTGTAGACTTTGTAAAAACAAAATTTTAGAACTTGGTTTTCTAACTTAAACTAAAAACAAGACAAAATAAAATATTTTCGAAAAAATTTGGGGTGTTTTAGAGGTTACAAGTAGAGTTTTTGTAAGGCTTGTTTCAGGACAAACAAATTCAAGTTCCCCCCACACTTAAATTACACATTGTCCTCAATGTGTCCAGAATGGGTTAGATTGATTAAATGTGTAAATGTGGAGTTAAAAACAACATTTTTTTCCAAAAATCATAGACTGGACACGGGGACGTGTTTGGGGGACACGACCCCGTGTAAAAAGTGCCAGTATCATGACTTTTGGGAAAATTTCTAGAAGGCAGACATGGGGGTGTGCCCGGTAGGCACGACCCATGTAAAAAGTGACAGTAATGAAAATTTTCCAGAAGACAGGCACCGGGGCGTGTTTAAGAGAGATGACCCCGTGAAACAGTTCCAGAAACAAATTTGTTTTCTACAGACTTGAGGCACGGGGGCGTGCTTACCTTACACGGCCCCATGCTGCACTTACTGTTTTGAAGATTCTGAGTCGGGTGTGACATTTGTGCTCTATAAACACTGTACGATGTAGAAAATATCAATTATCAATGAAACGATGTGTTTTGGTCTCAATATTTGTGTATTTATGTTTGACAATTTCATGTTTTGATTCTAGTACGATTTCAAGCCTTTAATCGCTTTCTGGAAAGTTATATGCAAACTGTTACGTAAACGTGATCAGTTTAATGCGACAAACACTTCGGAACAGTGACACAAGCTTAACATACCTTAAATAACCTTTACATAACTAAGAAATAAGTTTTGAAGGGTTTGGTATGCCAAAAACAAGTTTATTCGATCACAGGGACCATTTGCGACAAACTATAACAGTCTGCAGATTCGTATAGCAACGTACACTCCGGAACATGATCATAAGCTAAAAATACCCTAAATATCCTTTACATAGCTTAGAAATAAGTTTTGAGGGGTTCGGTATGCGAAAATACAATTATTTGATCATAGGGACTAAAAGCGTCCAAACTGCGAAAGTATGCATTTCATGCATATCTTGCGTTCTGGCCATATCCGAACATCTAAAATTTTGTTTTAATCATTAAATATTGTATTTTAATGATGGGAATGCAAAAACTTCATTCGTTTTGCAATTTGGGTCGTTTTCACGTCCGTTATGATTTCCGTCGTAATTAACCAAAAAATGCGACCGTACGACTAAACGAACCAACATATGTGATATTTCCAAGCATATTTCAAGTCCCCTATACTTTAACATCCTTGTAGAGCCTTGAAATTGGGTTAACGGGGGTTAGACGCGTCAAAAACCATCAAAACAGGCTGCAGGGACTAAAGCTGTAAAAAATGAACTTTTGGCGAAACAGGCCTCCCTCACGCCACGCGAGGGATCCCTGGGGTTCTGGCGCGACATGTGACAGAGCTGTTTTTCAAAACTTTCTAAATCAGCTGTTGATTCCTGTATTTTAACTTGGTTTTTGACATTGTGGGCTGGTTTATGTATTCCCCAAGTTCCCCAATCAGTCTCTAACAAGTGTGGGGCTAGGATCTTTCCTTGATCACCACACAAACACTTGCAATGATCCTAGTGGTTCGTGAAGTCCTATATAAACCCAAGAACTTCAACCTTCATTCCTTGCTCATTTCATTTTCTTCTTCACCTGCTCTATTAGAGGCTATCACATAAGTTGAAGGCCTCCTACTTGAGTTTTCTTAGTTCTTTTTCCTAGCATTGGACTCTTGTAAGTGTTCCTTCATGCTTGTTTCGTTATTTCAAGCAAGAAAGTCAAATAGTGTTTGACTTTCAGCTTTGACCATGATTTGGTCAAGACAAAGTTCGTTTGAACTTTGCAACGTGAGCGTAATCACGATCGTTATAGTCCCTTGCGACTATACCTACTGATTACCACGTTGACTAGTCAAAGTGATGACTCAAAGTTTTGGTCAAAATGCACGATTATGTGCATTTTGCGACGAAATTATTTTCGGGTATCAAAACACTTTGTTTTGATATCAAATCAGTTTTCTAACTTATTTAAACATGTTTTAACATGTTTAACTCGTCACTTCTAGTTTAGTGCTTGCTTAGGGTCGTAAGTCAAGCGGTCTAGACAACCGCTTAGACTTTCGAACCCGGCCCGTTTGGTCGATCATTAGGATCCGACCAAACATATTTTGTGACCATAGTTGTATAGGGAATAACCTTCCGAGGTTATACCTTATGGTCGCTTAGTTTGATTAGTTGTATGATAGGTAGTTTGTATGCCTTAACAAAATGACCAAAATACCTTTTTTACGCATAATTTGAATTTAAGCATATGTAACCCAAATTTTGACACCTAAACTGATTATGCAACATAATTAAACATGTTTAGGCATATAATACTTGTCATAGGACTAGTTAGACTATCCGAATGCGCTTTTGCGCAAATGACGTGTTAACGTAGCATAGACTACCTTAACGGGCCATAAGCACTTAGGATAAGTTTCAATTCAGAATGTAGGCTTGTTTAAACCATATCACATGAGTTCCAATACTCATTTGGTTTACGAGACCTCATTCTACCCGATCTCCCGATTTAGGTGTCGATTTATTAACATAGTGATCCGATACTAGGTGCCACTTGATTCCTTGATTGCCCGAGCTTGTTAGTTCACTTAATCAAGGATACTTACAAATCTCAAGTGAGTACATAGTTCCCTTATTTTACGGCTTTCAATTGTTTTGGGGTGATTCATATGTGCTAAATGATTTCGAGTTTTCTAAAATAAATGCTATGGTTTATATTGAGCATAACGATTTCAATAATGTGAACGAACATGTTGGGGCATTGGTCGAAAGACACTCGAATAACATTCATTAACTATGATCAAGCCGACCAGTAGTATGTTATGGTACCATAGGATCTGACAAATCCCGTTATCGGACTATCGCCATGGTTATGGGGTAATGTGGGTAATGACAGAACCTGGTGAATTTTAACTAACCCTTCGGTGGTTTGTTAATACGACTGAATAATGGACGAGTCACACAGGTTTGAATGTGTTCAACGAGACGACTAAAAGTTAGTTTTCATAATTAAAACACGAACGATTGGAACGATGGTTTATAACATAAACGAGTTGAATGAATTGAACGTTTGGTTTTGATAACACGAACAATTGAGAACAAGTACAATGGAACGATTGGTTTTTGGTATATGAATAGATAACGGGATGGGTGTAATGTGATAAAAGCATGGTAGATACGCCGCTGGTACTTCTTATATATAAGTGCTTTTATCATATTACATTCCGTGGCGTTATTTAGTTCACTTGAACGATTGATTTCAAATGATGACACGCAACGATGTTTACTAAATGATATAAACCATACGAATTTCATTACAAGGACAATTTACTACTTAGTTTACAAAAACAAATGTTTTTAGTCAAGATTCATGGCAACGAGGTTTTCTTAAACATATAACCAACTTGTTTTAAGTTGGTTAAATCATATTGCAATACAAAACACTTTTCATAACAAGGATTTCAATTATCGACTCTAGTAGTCGTACGAGGTATTGCAACATGTATACAAACCATGGATTTGACACACTCACAAAACCTATGTGCTCGCCGGCATTTTATGTTGACTTTATTTTCACATATGTTTCAGGTGCTGTTGTTTGATGATGTTGATGATGATTATGATGCAAGCTCACGTAGGATCGGACGAGGCCTTAGTGACTTAAAACAAGAAAGACAATTTGTTGAACTCGTTTGTTTACTTTAAGACAATGTTAAACACTTAATGATTCAATAAAACATAACTTCAATATCCATGTGTTGTGAAAAAATGATTCTGTTACTCCACTCCCCGACGTTTCTGTCGCGGTTTTGTTGTTTTAACGCGGTCGGGGTGTGACAAAAGAGTTGGTATCAGAGCTCATGGTTATAACGAACAAATGATCACCTTCCTTATGTTTCATCGATGTTTTCAATACCTCTTTTGTTTATCCAATTGTCAATCTCACTCGTTTCTCATATTTCCTTGTTCTTTTAGAATATGCCTCCTAGACGTGATCAAACACAAGATGCTACACTCGCAGCCCTAGTCGCTCCGCAGATTGCTGCTGTGATTCCGAACCTCATAACTCAGATAAATTAAGCGAATAACAATAGTAACAATAACAATACTCAGTGCAGTTTTAAGACTTTCAATTCGGCTAAACCACTAAAATTTTCTGGGTCTCAAGGAGCAACTGCGCTCCTACAATGGTTCGAGAGTCTGGAAAGCACATTTAGACATGTTCAATGTCCGAATGAGCGAAAGGTCGAGTTCGCATCTAGTGTTTTCAAGAAACGTGCTTTAACATGGTGGAACGGGGTGATGAGATATAGGGGTGCCGATGTGGCGTTGACACAGACTTGGGAAGAGCTTCGGGCACTCATGATGAGAGAGTTCTGCCCCCGACACGAAATAAGGGCTTTGGAACAGGAGTTTGATGATCTTAAACATGATGGGAGAGAACACCGTGCTTACACGGATCGTTATGAGGAGCTGAGTTTACTGTGTCCTACTATGGTTACCCCACTGGATAAGGCGATTGAGAGGCATATCGATGGTTTACCTGACCCCGTACAAGACATTGTTACTGGTAGCAACCCTACCACTGTACGTCAGGCCATCGAGTTGACTGCAACCCTGACTGAGTCTCAGGTCAGAAAGGGTAAACTAACCCGCAAGGGTGATAAGAAATAGTCAACCGACACCACTCAAGACAAGGGTAAAGGCAAGAAGAAAGGTGAGTCATCAAGGAGGTCAAGGAAGCGAAAGGCGTCCCAGAATTTTGCTATTACTGCACCACCTAACCCGAACACTCAGAACCAACCAGTGCAACCTCCTGCGAGAAAGCCATATGCTGGTACTGCACCTTACTGTAATCGGTGCAATGGCCATTATGTGGCTCAGCAAGTATGTAAACAGTGTACCTCATGTGGGAGACTTGGCCACACGGCCAATATTTGTTGAGTTGTTCCTAACCAAGCTGCACAGAACCCAGTACAAGCACAAGGAAACACTGCTAGACCTCCTTTCCCACCTGGTTCATGTTTTAACTGGGGAGAGATGGGTCACTTTAGAAACAACTGTCCGAAACTTGCAAATGCGAACGCTAATGCAAATCCCGCTCGTGGACGAGCATACAATCTGAACGCCAATGAGTCCCGTGCTGATAACGAAGTCGTTAATGGTACGTTCCTTGTTAACCATCAACCTGCATCTGTTCTTTTTTATTCTGGTGCCGATAGAAGTTTCGTATCGTTAGCTTTTGAACCTTTACTTGCGATGCCTAGAACTAAACTAGATAAGCCCTTATTTGTCAAGATTGCTACTGGTGAACCTCTTGTGCTCAATTCCGTCGTTCGCGATTGTCAATTGAACCTCGATAACCATCTTTTTCCTATTGACCTCACACCGATGCAACTTGGGAGTTTCGATATTATCGTAGGAATGGATTGGTTAACTAAACATCATGCTGAGGTGGTTTGCTTCGACAAGATTGTTCGTATTCCTCTTTCTTCTGGTGAAATCTTAGAAGTTCGTGGCGAGAAACCTTCGAATGGTTTGAAACTCATGTCGTGTACTAAAGCCCAAAAATACTTACGAAAAGGATATGTAGCCTTTCTGGCACACGTCGTAGAAGAGAAAGGCAAGAACAAAAGTATTCAAGATATTCCGATCGTACACGATTATCCAGAGGTGTTTCCTGATGAACTGCCTGGTTTGCCTCCAGTTCGTCAAGTCGAGTTTCATATTGATCTTGTACCTAATGCCAACCCGATTGCTAAAGCACCTTACCGCCTTGCACCGTCTGAGATGCAAGAATTATCTAAGCAGCTTCAAGAGTTATCTGACAAAGGATTCATCCGCCTGAGTTATTCACCTTGGGGCGCTCCAGTCCTGTTTGTGAAAAAGAAAGATGGATCTTTCCGCATGTGTATCTATTATCGTGAGCTCAATAAGCTTGCCATCAAGAATCGATATCCCCTACCATGAATTGATGATCTCTTTGATCAGCTGCAAGGGGCTACATGTTTTTCCAAGATCGATCTGCGTTCTGGGTACCATCAGCTTCGTGTACTCAAGGAAGATATTCCCAAAACTGCTTTCCGCATGAGATATGGTCACTACGAGTTCACTGTCATGCCTTTTGGTTTGACGAATGCTCCGGCTGTTTTCATGGACTTAATGAATAGGGTTTGTAAACCTTATTTAGATATGTTCATCATTGTGTTCATTGACGATATTCTTATTTATTCAAAGTCTTGAGCCGATTACGAACAACACCTTCGTCTGACAATGGAACTCCTGAAGAAGGAGCAACTCTTTGCCAAATTCTCCAAGTGTGAATTCTGGCTTAAGGAAGTTCAGTTTTTGGGTCATATTGTCAACGAGCAGGGTATTCATATGGATCCTTCCAAAATCGTTGCGCTTAAGGATTGGAATACACCTACGACTCCCACAGAAGTTCATTCTTTTCTTGGTCTTACTGGATACTATCAACGATTCATTGCGAACTTCTCAAAGATCGTGGTTCCTCTTACTGCTTTGACTCAGAAGAATAAGCCTTTTGAGTGGGGACCCCAATAAGAGGAAGCTTTTCAAACACTGAAACAAAAACTCTGTGATGCTCCTATCTTATCTTTACCTGATGGCAATGATGATTTCATTGTCTATTGTGATGCATCAAATATAGGCCTTGGTTGTGTTCTCGTGCAACGAGGCAATGCTATAGCCTATGCATCAAGACAATTGAAAATCCATGAGAAGAACTACACAACTCATGATCTTGAGTTAGGCGATGTAGTCTTTGCTCTCAAAATTTGGAGACACTATCTTTATGGCACGAAGTGTGTGGTTTTCACAGACCACAAAAGTCTACAACACATATTCAATCAGAAGGAGCTAAACATGAGACAACGACGTTGGGTTGAACTCTTGAACGATTACGACTGCGAAATTCGCTACCATCCTCGTAAGGCGAATGTCTATCCGATGCACTAAGTCGAAAGGAACGAGTAAACCTTCATTGTGTTCGAACTCAATCTGATATTCAAACCCGCATCTCTCAAGCTCAACGTACTTGTGTTACACAAGACTTGATGGGTAAGGAATTACCATGTCAACTAGAGCTTAAAGTCGAAACGAAAGACAATGGGTTACTTTATTTCAAGAACCGATTAGGATTCCGAAACAAGACGATCTTCGCACTTTAGTGATGGACGAATCTCATAAGTCTTGTTATTCAATCCATCCTGGTGCTGACAAAATGTACAAGGATCTTCGTACTCAGTATTGGTGGCCTGGTATGAAGAAGGATGTAGCTTTGTATGTGTCTAAATGCCTAACTTGTCTCAAAGTCAACGCTGAATATCAACGTCTATCTGGTTGGCTTGTACAACCAGAAATACCGATATGGAAATGGGAGAACATTGCGATGGATCTCGTCACTAAGTTTCCGCGCACATCTAGAGGTCATGATGCCATTTGGGTAGTCATTGATCGTCTAACGAAATCAGCATACTTTTTACCGATTCGCGAGGATCTATCTGTTGATAAACTCGCCAAGATCTATGTTGATGAGATTGTATCTCGACATGGTGTTCCTTTGGACATCATATCTGACCGTGATGCTCGATTCTCATCTCACTTTTGGAAGACCATGCAATCTTCTATGGGAACCAACTAAATCCGAGCACTGCGTATCATCCCCAAACGGATGGACAATCCGAGAAGACGATACAAACACTGGAGGATATGATTAGAGCATGTGTGATAGACTTTGGTGGTAATTGGGATTCGCATCTACCGTTGATCGAGTTCTCTTACAACAATAGTTATCACGCTAGCATCACTATGGCACCATTCGAAGCTTTATAAGGTCGAAAATGTCGTTCACCTGTCTGTTGGAATGAGATCGGTGAAGCTCAGCTTACTGGACCTGAACTCATTCTGGAAACAACAGACAAAGTCAAGAAAATTCGCGATAATCTTCTGACAGCTAGAAGCCGTCAAAAGAGTTATGCGGATATACGACGCAAGACCTTGGAATTTCAAGTAGGATACCATGTCCTACTCAAGGTATCCCCTTGGAAGGGAGTGGTGAGATTTGGAAAGAAAGGAAAACTTGCACCACGATACGTTGGACCATTTAAAATTGTTGAAAGAATCGAAAAGGTTGCCTATCGACTTGAGCTGCCTCCTGAACTTGGGAATATTCACCCAACATTCCACGTGTCTAATTTACGAAAGTGTTTAGCCAATACTGATCTCCATATTCTCCTCGACGAAATCCAAGTTGATGACACAATGCACTTTGTCGAGAAACCTGTGGAGATAATGGACCGTGAAGTTAAGCGACTGAAGAACAAACGAATACCGATAGTCAAGGTTCGTTGGGAGTCCAAACGTGGCCCCGAGTTTACTTGGAATGTAAGGAGCAAATGAAGGCGAAATATCCACATTTGTTTTCAAGTTTCCTCTAGTTAAAATTTCGGGACGAAATTTCCTAAAGTAGGGGAGATTGTGACATTTGTGCTCTGTAAACACTGTATGATGTATAAAATTATCAATTATCAATGAAACTATGTGTTTTGGTCTCAATATTTGTGTATTTATGTTTGACAATTTCGTGTTTTGATTCTAGTACGATTTCAAGCCTTTAATCGCTTTCTGGAAAGTTATATGCAAACTGTTACGTAAACATGATCGGTTTAACGTGACAAACACTCCGGAACAGTGATACAAGCTTAACATACCTTAAATAACCTTTACATAACTTAGAAATAAGTTTTGAAGGGTTTGGTATGTCAAAAACAAGTTTATTCGATTACATGGACCATTTGCGACAAACTGCAAAAGTCTGCCGATTCGTATAGCAACGTACACCCTGGAACATGATCATAAGCTAAAAATACCCTAAATATCCTTTAGATAGCTTATAAATAAGTTTTGGGGGGTTCGGTATGCGAAAATATGCTTATTTGATCACAGGGACTAAAAGCGTCAAAACTGCGAAAGTATGCATTTCGTGCATATCTTGCGTTCTGACCATATCCGGACATCCAAATTTTTTTTGTAATCATTGAAATATTGTATTTTAATGATAGGAATGCAAAAAATTCATTTGTTTTGCAATTTGGGTCGTTTTCACGTCCGTTACGATTTACGTCGTAATTAACCGAAAAACGCTACTGTACGACTAAACGAACGGACATCCGTGATATTTCCAAGCATATTTCAAGTCCCCTATACTTTAACATCCTTGTAGAGCCATGCAATTGGGTTAACGGGGGTTATACGCGTCAAAACCCATTAAAACATGCTGCAGGGACTAAAGCTGTCAAAAATGAAACTTTTGGCGAAACAGGCATCCCTCACGCCACGCGAGGGATCCCTGTGGTTCTGTCGTGACACGCGACAGAGCTGTTTTTCAGAACTTTCTAAATCAGCTGTTGATTCCTGTATTTTAACTTGGTTTTTGATATTGTGGGCTGGTTTATGTATTCCCCAAGTTCCCCAATCAGTCTCTAACAAGTGTGGGGCTAGGATCTTTCCTTGATCACCACACAAACACTTGTAATGATCCTAGTGGTTCATGAAATCCTATATAAACCCAATAACTTCAACCTTCATTCCATGCTCATTTCATTTTCTTCTTCACCTGCTCTATTGGACTCTTATAAGTGTTCCTTCATGCTTGTTTCGTTATTTCAAGCAAGAAAGTCAAACAGTGTTTGACTTTCAGCTTTGACCATGATTTGGTCAAGATAAAGTTCGTTTGAACTTTGCAACGTGAGCATAATCACAATGGTTATAGTCCCTTGCGACTATACCTACTTATTACCACGTTGACTTGTCAAAATGCACGATTATGTGCATTTTGCGACGAAATTATTTTCAGGTATCAAAACACTTTGTTTTGATATCAAATCAGTTTTCTAACTTAGTTAAACATGTTTTAACATGTTTAACTCGTCACTTTTAGTTTAGTGCTTGTTTAGGGTCGTAAGTCAAGCGGTCTAGACAACCGATTAGACCTTCGAACCCGACCCGTTTGGTCGATCATTAGGATCCGACCAAACATATTTTGTGACCATAGTTTTATAGGGAATAACCTTCCGAGGTTATACCTTATGGTCACTTAGTTTAATTAGTTGTATGATAGGTAGTTTATATGCCTTAAGAAAATGACCAAAATACCCTTTTTACGCATAATTTGAATTTAAGCATATGTAACCCAAAATTTGACACTTAAACTGATTATGCAACATAATTAAACATGTTTAGGCATATAATATTTGTCATAGGACTAGTTAGACTATCCGAATGCGCTTTTGCGCAAATGACGCGTTAAAGTAGCATAGACTACCTTAACGGGTCATAATGGGTCAAAAGCACTTAGGATAGGTTTCAATTCAAAATGTAGGGTTGTTTAAACCATATCACATGAGTTCCAATACTGCTTTGGTTTACGAGACCTCATTCTACCCGATCCCCCGATTTAGGTGTCGATTTATTAACATAGTGATCCGATACTATGTGCCACTTGATTCCTTGATTGCCCGAGCTTGTTAGTTCACTTAATCAAGGATACTTACAAATCTCAAGTGAGTACATAGTTCCCCTATTTTACTGCTTTTAATTGTTTTCGGGTGATTCATATTTGCTAAACGATTTCGAGTTTTCTAAAACAAATGCTATGGTTTATATTGAACACAACAATCTCAATAATGTGAACGAACTTGTTGGGGAGTTGGTCGAAAGACATTCGAATGACATTCATTAATTAACTATGATCAAGCCGACCTGTAGTATGTTATGGTACCATAGGATCTGACAAATCCTGTTATCGGACTATCGCCATGGTTATGGGGTAATGTGGGTAATGACAGAACCTGATGAATTTTAACTAACCCTTTGGTAGTTTGTTAATATGACTGAACAATGGACGAGTCACACAGGTTTGAATGTGTTCAACGATAGGACCAAAACTTAGTTTTCACATTTAAAACACGAACGATTGGAAAGATTTGAACGATTGAACGATGGTTTATAACATAAACGAGTTGAACAAATTGAAAGATTGGTTTTGATAACACGAACGGTTGAGAACAAGTACAATGGAACGATTGGTTTTTGGTATGTGAATAGATAACGGGACGGGTGTAATGTGATAAAAGCATGGTAGATACGCCGCTGGTACTTCTTATATATAAGTGCTTTTATCATATTACATTCCGTGGTGTTATTTAGTTCACTTGAACGATTGATTTCAAATAATGACACGCAACGATGTTTACTAAATGATATAAACCATACGAGTTTCATTACAAGGATGATTTACTACTTAGTTTACAAAAACAAATGTTTTTAGTCAAGATTCATGGCAACGAGGTTTTCGTAAACATATAACCAACTTGTTTTAAGTTGGTTAAATCATATTGCAATACAAAACACTTTTCATAACAAGGATTTCAATTATCGACTCTAGTAGTCGTACGAGGTATTGCAACATGTATACAAGCCATGGATTTGACACACTCACAAAACCTATGTGCTCGCCGGCATTTTATGCTGACTTTATTTTCACATATGTTTCAGGTGCTGTTGTTTGATGATGTTGATGGTGATTATGATGCATGCTCATGTTGGATCGGACGAGGCCTTAGTGACTTAAAACAAGAAAGACAATTTGTTGAACTCGTTTGTTTACTTTAAGACAATGTTAAACACTAAATGATTCAATAACACATAACTTCAATATCCATGTGTTGTGAAACAATGATTTTGTTACTCCACTCCCCGATGTTTTCGCCACGGTTTTGTTGTTTTAACGCGGTCGGGGTTTTACATCGGGAGATATCTGTTTACGTGCATGGGGTTCTGTTTCAACGTCTTTTGCCTATTTTCCATATTATTTCACACTTTGCTTTCAAAACACCAAGTTTCATCCCATTAATTCATCCATCATTACAACTAAAATAAGAAAAATAAAAGAGTTAATTGCCAAAATCGTCCTTGAGGTTTGGACAGGTTTGCCATTTTCGTCCAAAATGACACTTTTGTACCAAATTGCCCCCAACGTTTGTAACTTTTGCCATTTTCATCCTTACCACTAACTTAGTTTATTTTTTCTGTTAAGTTGAGGATATTTGGATGAAACTGTCAAATATAAAACCACAGGGACGATTTTGACAATTTACTCAAACTCTTTTAAATTTCTTTTATTTAATTAATTTTGTTACATATATAATAAAAAAGAATATACATGCAATTTTTATATGAAAAAAATAATAGCTTTGTCACATAATTTTTATAAATTTTCATCCAACCACTAACTAAGTTAATTTTTCTATTAAGGCGAAGTATGTTTATAAACTAAGACAGGAACTAATTTCTAATTTTTTTATATAGATCAATTTTATAAAAATAAAATCTACTTAAACCTCGAAATTTTATAAAACCAAAATATTGGTGACCTTATTGAAAAAGGTCAAATAAAAAATCTTATCATATGTACCAAGTTTGTAATTCATCTTCTACTCTTTTAAATTCGCTCCTAAGGAAAAAAAGAAGCCAGTGCCCCCCCCCCCCTCTATGAAACAATGTATCGTTACCAAACCTTAAAATTACCCCACCAAATTGTAATTATAATGCTATGAACCAACTGTTTATTTACTCAAGCCACTCAGAATAAGTATTAATTAGTTACCCTCATAATCTTAATTAAATAAATATTTTGTTTCTACCAACATATTTCCTAGGTCCTCAACACATTTAAAAAATATGTAACGTTTTACAATTTTTTTCTATTTCTACAACTAGTAAATACAAAAAAGTTGTAATCGATTATTATGTGTTGCACACCAATGACGTTTTCTCTTTATAAAACTGATTTATATAAAGAAGCTATAAATTAATTTCTGTCTTAATTTATAAAATTTAAAACATCCTTCACCTTAACAGAAAAAATAAACTGAGTTAGTGATTTAGATGAAAATTTATAAAAATTATGTGAAAAAACTATTAATTTTTTTTCTAAAAACTCCATGTATATTCTTTTTTATTATATATGTAACAAAAATAATTAAATGAAAGAAATTAAAAAGGGTTTGAGTAAATTGCCAAAATCGTCCCTGTGGTTTTATATTTGCCAGTTTCATCCAAATATCCTCAATTTAACAGAAAAAATAAACTAAGTTAGTGGTTTCAACGAAAATGGCAAAAAGTTACAAACGTTTGGGGCAACTTGGTACAAAAATGTCATTTTGGACGAAAATGGCAAACGTGCCCAAACCTCAGGGACGATTTTGGCAATTAACTCAAAATAAAAATACAAGAAAGATTTAAGTCCTAAGAGCATCCCCAATAAGGTGTATTTAAGTGTTTTTAAGGAGAGAGAAAGGTGAGGTGGATGAGAGAGAGTGTGAGGTGGAGGAGAGAAGGTGTGGTGATGTATGTAGTGAAAAACATGTATTTAAGGAGAGAGAAAGGTGTTGTGAGAGGGAGGGAGGAGAGAGAATAGAGAGTGTTGTTTTTAGGTGATGGGAATGGAGCAAGAGAGAGAATGTTTGTGATTGGTGGGGCAATGCCACCTTGGCATCATAAAAACATAAAAAAAACCCCTATTGGGGATGCTCTAAGATAGATATATTGGATACCCCTAAGGATTTTAAACCAAATAGCTCTTTCCTTAGATGGATCGGATGAAAGATTAACAAAAACCCTAAACTAGTTTTCTCCTAAATTTCCCATGGTAGGAAGATGAAGGGCTCCTCATCGATCTCCTCTTGTGGGAGAGGAGCGGGGGCTATCGGAACCTCGAAAAAGGCGTCAATGGGAGGTTCCGGGGGTATTTCATCCCACCTGGTTGGATTAATCACCTCGTGAGCGAGGTTCCAATCGTCTTGTGGTAGGGTTAGATCCATCGGGGGCACCACCAATATGTTTAACGTTTGATGAAGAAGGTTGATTTCCCTAAAGTTACTTTCCAGGGCTAGAGTGAGGTAGTTCACTCGGTCTATGAGGACCTCCTCCACTGCTATCATCTCTTCAATGGACCCTCACAGTGCGCAAACGTAGCGTACTAGGGTGGCTTCAAGTGAGAGTCTTCTTCCTCTTCGGGTGCTTCAGGAGCTTGTTGAGGATGTACCACTTTGCTGGCTCGCCATGCTAGTTTAAACAAGACAAACCATTAAAGTTTGAATTTACAGACAAGTCACATGGCCCCGTGCCTATAAGGAACGACCCCATGCTGCAACAACAGAGCTGATATTTTAACCCAAGAACCTTTTTTTTAAGTTAAAACTTTTTGGTTTCTTACATTTCTGAACATGAATACCTTAGAATATTGTTATAAAACAGCATTTTTGCAAAAATTTGGGTTAAAAATCATGCTCTTGACTCAACAATTGAAGCTTTGAAGCTTCAAGCTTCAATGGAGGTTGTTGAAAGTTGAAGAAGGAGAAATGACTAAAAGTGGTAAACACAAGAAGGTTTAAGGAAACCTTTTTAAGAACCTACCTTTTTTGGCATGTGTGTGAGATCAGGAAGGATCTTAGTCTTTTAGGAATGGGTCCAAACATTCTCCTCATGGCTGACTTTATAGAAAGTGACAGCACATCGACACGACCCCGTGTCTAGGAAGCACGTCCTCGTGTCGCCTGTAACGAGTCAGAGAACGTTGTCCGTTAGTGACACACGGGCCATGTCAAGGGAGACATGGCCCGTCTTGGATTAAAACGGGAGGCACGGGCCGTGTTTATCTAACACGCCCCATGTTTGGAAAGTAGATGGGGCACATGCCCATGTGCGATGAGCATGACCCCGTGTTTTCAGGGTTTACGAAGTTTCATCGGAGTTTTGAAGGAACCGTGTTTTATTGGGAGGTTCCTTACTGGTTGGAACAACACCGAAGAGTCGGATGTACCTTAGGTTCCGACAAGAGATACGAAAACGCAAGAGGTCGTCAGAAAGGAAGAAACCTAAGCTAAAATTAGGAGGGCGAAACCATCCTTTATTTACCTTTTCCGGGCTCTTGTTAAAGAAGGTGTGAGTCGACTCGCTCTGGTCTAAACCGTTGGTGTGAAATTCACAAGCCGTTAAGGAGTCCTTCATTGCGAGGCCGATACAGGGACGACTATCGCCTTCGTGTTCGCAAGGGGCCAGGGTACACTTGTTGGCTTTAGCATTGTCTATTTCTGAATGTGGCTCCATCAATTCTCCTTCGTTTTTGTTCCTTGATGAATATCGTGCCTTCATCATGGATTATATTTCTTTGAGTTTTTGGAGAATCCTCTTTTCTATTTGACATAATTCTTCCAAGCTTATGTCTTTTATAGATGAGGTTTGATGGCATTCTGGTGGATGATAGCTATCGTTTTTACTCCCATCCATCTTAAGGTGATCGTCACAGGAAAACGATGGCCTATTAGGTAGCGGGGATTAAGATTTAGAATGGGACATTAAAATCTTTATGAATTCCTCCACATAATTTACACCATTCACTGTAAGAGTGGCGGGGGTAAAAATAATCATTATCATCCATATTTTCCAGACGAGGTTTTAACCGTTGGGATCAAACGATACTGTTTTCTAGAAACTGCTTTATGGGCACGGCCCCGTGTGATTGTCACACGGTCCCGTGCAGCAGCTTCTGTCTGGTAGAAAATAATTTTATGTTACTGGGGAATTGGCACGACCCCATGTGTGATCAGACACAGCACCGTGCAAAGATCTGCAGAAATTAGAAAAATTGGAGAAAAAAAAAAAGAAAAAATTAAAGAAGCATTAAAATGATTAGGCCGACGATTTTGAACCTTCTTAAAATCCTTGTGTCCCCGGCAACAGCGCCAATAACTTGATGTGAGGTGATGGTGTATGATTTTTTATATATTTTTAAGCATTTTTCACTCGTTTATCAAGATTTAAATTTATAAAACACGATATAACACTATCACTCTCTACAACACAATAGGGCAAGTGCACCCATCGTTGGTGTAGTATAGTGATGGTAAGATATCGAGGTTGTCCAGGGACACAAGAGCTTTTAATATCGGAATATTGTCAACGTCTAATCTAACCAAATTTTGAGAAAAGATTTATAAATAAAATAAAGAAAGAAACTAAAGTAATAAAAGAAACAAATAGACAAGATAGAATCACTTGGTTACGACATATCTTTTACGCATGCTTTGATGATTTCCGTACTTTGGGTTTTTAAGAGATTATCTTAGTTATAGTGGCATGTCCCTCTTTTGGAGGGAATTCTACCCTCAGCCATATTGGTTTGAGTTAGCAGGGATACAATCTTGTAAGGCTGGTTTAAAGTTTTAATAGTAGTTTATGTATAAGGGATTCAAGCCGTTCTTACTTCCCCTGGTTTGATGTTATCTGCCTCAAAGGAAGTCCTGATAAGCTTGAATCAAGTCCTCACAGGATCTATACACTGAACGAGGCAAGAAATTTACCCAATCCACCCTTCTAACCCCCTTCCAGACAGTTAACGTGCTTTATATAGACCGTAAAGACACGAATGAGTGAATCAACAAAACATGAAGATATGATAGAATAAAGTTCACTTTTAATATAAAAGACTAGATATTAAAGTCATTAATACAAACCCAATTAAAAAGGTAACCAAAGCTTGGAAATCAAAAGTAATACATAAAAGACCTTTATTCACCAAGTGATGTAAGATATTAGATAATCATGGCCTTTATTTGACAAAGCTCTTACGATCAATCTTGGATCCTAAGACTACTACACACTCTAAAGATGGATGATGGGTGAATGTGGTGGATGATGGTGGTATTATGGTGGTGGAGTGGTGACAGATGTGAGAGAAGTGGTTTGCCAAGGTGTGGATTGCAATTGAACCAAGCCCCCTATTTATAGTTGGAAACAGACAGTTTACACGGCCCTGTGTCCCCTTTTTCTGTCTCCATTTAGTGTGTTATGTGAGTCTGTATGCTTGCACGGCCCCGTGGCCCATGTACTTGCTATACTATCCAAGATTCGGCAAATCTGGGAATTGACCACGGCCTGTGTCCATAGGACACGTCCCCGTGTCTCTTGTCTGCTTCTGTTTGTCTTTTCTTGCAGGGAATCTGGAGTGGGGCATAACTCCATGCCTTTGTGGCACGACCCCATGCTTGTCTTCTGATTTGTTGTTTTTGGTCTTGGGGTGAAGCTTGGAGGGTCGGTATTATGTATCATCTTCCCTTCTTTTGTATTTATGCTGGTTTTTGCCGTTAATTTGTTCCTTTTGGACATTTAAACTCCTTTTATCCCGAAAATCAAAAGTATATACAGAAACACACTTTTCCAACGTTAGTAGAAAAAATGGGTTGATTTTATACCTTATTTGATACAATTTATATTTGCATTTCGTGCATATCATTTATACATATACAACACACTCTATCTAGCTTATTCACACAGTAACAGACACACAAATATGCACTAACACTAGTGGAAGGCTCTGAGTAACCAAATCTACAATCGTAGCCACCATTATAGATACGTCTATCTCAGATTGGTTGTTGTTTATTGTTAACAAAGTCGATATGTGTGTGTGTCTATTTTTCTTGAAAATCAAGATTTGTTTGTCGTTTATTGTTAACATATTCAATGTGTGTGTTTTTTTCTTAAAATCCCGAATCCAGTTGTTTATTATAAACGAAATCGTGTTGGATTCGTATGCCCGAATAATGACATTCAACAACACAGCTACCAAGGTAAGATCTAAGGGTTACACGGAGAGCAACAAAATTTTATTAATTGTTAAACGACCTAACACGAAATAGGCGTATGGAGACCATTATTCGAGAATAATGAAATCTAGGAATTAGTTGTTGTTATTATTATTATTATTATTATTTGAACGTCGAATGTTACAATAACCCAAATTCTAAATTACACCAAATTGAACCTTAATCTTCTCTCAAAAAACAAAAGTCTCCACCACCCAACCAAAGCTGGAATGATATTATTATTTGTTTACAAATAATAATGCATAATAATTAAATAAAAGCTATTAAATCAAGGTTTATTTAATTGATATTTAATTAAATGGGATTTTGATTATTTAATTAGTTTGTTATTAATAAACAAATCAAAATAAATAAACAATATATATATATATATATATATATATATATATATATATATATATATATATATATATATATATATGAGAAGGATCCGTTACTAACCACCCTTTATTGCGAGAATCGCGAGAACCAATATGAACACAACCAAAAATACCTAAAAAAGTTAAAAAAAAAACACACAAAATTTTTTACCTCAAAATCGCTAATTTTCGTTACCAAAAATATTTTTTTTTTTGCTACTAAAAGTAGCGATTTTGATGTAAAAAATATTAACAATTTTTTTTTTGTTTTTTAGATTTTTTAGGTTTTTTGGGGTTTAGTTTTTAGCATTTTTAGCTTGGGGGGGGGGGGTGTTAGGTTTTTTTGGTGTGTTCACATTGGTTCTCAAGGTTCTCACAATAAAGCTGGTTCTCAAATGAACCTTACCCTATATATATATATATAGGGGAGGGTTTAAATGAGAACGCTAAATATTGTGAGAACCGTGAGAACAAATGAAAAAACCGCGAGAACTTTGTCAAAAACGAATCAAATTCAAAATTTTTTTCTACACTTATCGTTATTATTTGAATACAATGTTAGAAATTTAATTTACACGTTTAAATTTACGTGAATTCGTAAATAAAGAAAATTTACACATGTGTAAGTTTGCCATTTACACATGTGTAAATCTGTTATATTTACACATGTGTAAAAAAATCTAAATAGAGTGATTTTGAAAGGAGAAATGAATTATTTGATGTTGTAAATTCTTTTTTTGATGTTGTATTTTAATTACAATGAGGTTTGTATTAAAAAAATTGGTTTTGATTGGTTTTTTCATTCGTTCTCACGGTTCTCGCAATATTTAGCGTTCTCAAGATAACCCTCCCCTATATATATATATATATATGAGTTGGCTACAAAGTCTAAATTTTCTAAAAAGTGTAAAAAGTCACAAAACACCAAAATGTCAACCATAAAACACATTCAAAACTCACAAATAACAAAATGAAGATTAGTAAAACATCATACATGTGGGTTGTGTTATGTAATTTGGATGATAAGGCTCCGACTATCAAATGACAATTGTGTTTTATGTTGATTAGCATGTTGTGTTTTATATTCATAGTTCTATGATTATGTGCTTGAAGTTTTTATGGGCTATTAAGCTTTAAATATGGTGTTTTAGTAGTCTCCACTCTGTTATTTGTGGGTTTTAGGTGTGTTTTATGCTTGAAATAACAGTGTGTTAAAACTTTTTACACTTTTTAGGAAATTTGGACTTTGTAGCCGTACCCCACCCTATATATATCATTTATTTGTTGATATATTTTATTTATTTAATTATCTAGTAGTTGTGTTTGAAATTGGATCTATTTAATTCGTTAAATAATTGCTTCAGATATACTTATACCTGAAAACCCTAATGCTGAGTCGTGCTAATGTGATAAACATTGGAGGGTCTGTTTAAGTTTAACCTAGATTAGGCTTGTGTAATTATATAAAGAGGGCTAGAGTTCTCATTTATAGTATTGGTTTTATAGAATCAAATAAACTTCAAACCTGTCTTTGCACCACCCTACCCGTTGTCGTAAGTACCACCATTGTCGCCACTAAATTCGTCAGTGACATGTTCCGCCTCCGCTGTAGTGTCACGCATCACTAGTCACTCTACCTTGTTGCCGCTACTTTGACTACCAAACCCCCGCCGTTGTCTTTCACCAGGTCATTCTGATTTTCATTTGGCTTGTTTCGCGAGTAGAATCTGAAGTTGTACATATTCCATAATTACTTGTTTAAGTGTTTTTTGTGTTTCAAATCTAGCAACCGAATTGTTGAATAGAGGTGTCTCGCAAACTGCAGTATGCCACAATCAATAAAGTTACGCATTTATGAAACACCCAATTTTGTTTCTACTTTGTTCGTATCTAGACTCTTGGTGCGCATTTCAAAGTTTCGATTTAGATCGATCCGTACACACATTTCCATTACAATAATATATTTAACACGTATACAAGTCCCAAGAAATCGATGTTTGTGTTTTTTTCTTGCAAATCGAGATTTGATTGTTGTTTATTGTTAACGAGATCGATTTCGTAGTGACATATTACATATATGTAATGTTATATTACTTATATGTATATTTGTGTTGTTTAGGGATCTTAACTTTTTAGGATTGAAATAAGTTTTTCTTTGTGTCCACTAGTTGTATATATGCATATGCATGGTATATATATTTTTTCCTCCCTTGTGGCCTTGTTGGTGTTGGGTTCTCGGTTGGGTCATCATTTAAATTGATGTCGGGAATGTTGCTTGATAACCCATCCATGAGGTTGTGTAATTTCCTGACTCAGACGTTCTTTATTGTTTTTTAGAACGTCCACGAGACCCGTTGGGCCGTCAAGATCAATCAATGG
Source organism: Helianthus tuberosus (assembly GCA_030545235.1). Taxonomy (NCBI): domain Eukaryota; kingdom Viridiplantae; phylum Streptophyta; class Magnoliopsida; order Asterales; family Asteraceae; genus Helianthus; species Helianthus tuberosus. Next base: position 164,134,930 of record CM060450.1, read on the forward strand.
AATGGGCACCCATTTATCATGATTCCTTGTAAAATCCCAAGCCTCCAAATGAATAAATCCACTTTTCTTCGAGTAGAGGCTTGCATAGCAGGTTAGCGCTCCTTGGATTACATTCATGTCATCCGTTCTACTTGCTTGATTGCGAAGCTAATATATTTAAAAATATACAATTAATAATAAAGTACAAAAATAAAGTGTATATATTTTACAAATAAAAATGTAACAAGATAATATACCTTTGTATGTAGTACACACTGAATCGACTCATTTTTCTATTTAAATTCTTCCATTTGTCCGTCATTAGATCCATGCCCCGAGGAGTAGTACCATGTAGTTTTCCAAAATGTGTGATAATTCGTTTCCAAAATATGCTCTTTTGTTGTTGATTCCTGACCCGTTTTTCATTGGAAATATGTAAGTAAGACTCCACTAGGGAAACCTCTTCCTTCCAAGGTACACGCGCTCTCGTTTTTGTTTTTTTCTTGTCCTGTCCTCCACGAGTAGCTTTCACTTATACTTGTTCCTCCTTTTGTTCTTCATCTTCATCGGCTAGTGGCTCTTCCACTTCTTCTTCTTCTTCTTCTACGTAGTCTTCGTCCGAATCGGGAGCACGAACTAGCTTACGGAATCGGGTTGTCTTAGTAGTGGAAGGTAGGCTCACGATACGCAATACAGTCGACCATTTGGTCGCCCATTGTCACACACCAACCGATGGCGGAAACATCGGCGTGAGACAATAACGAGATTGCAAGAGACTTCATAACTATTCTGTGACAAGTATTTAAAATTCAAAATTTCATTTCATACTAAATTCAAGTACATCATTTGAAACAAAATTGCACGAGAAGCAAAATGCAACAAAGTACTAAAATTTAAATGGGTTTCTAGTTCATCCTACTAGATTCCGTTCATCATCATCAATTTCCTACAATACGTACTAAAGTACATGTCAACACATAAAGTATTGGCGAGCACACAAGTTTGTTTACTAGCATAAGTATAAAAACGGTTAAACGAATCCACATGGCATAAATGTAATCTAGAACATATCATAGCAATACTAGCATGCAACTCCTACTTGTCAACCCAAAGTTTCCCGCTAGCGTAATCTTGTCGTAGCAACGATAAGACCGTTTTTTAACTTAACATGACCTCAAGAATACGGGCGGTGCGTTAATCCTATAGCGTTGTACATGTTAAGGGAGGCTTGATCAAAGTTAATGACGACGTATATTGAAAATAAGTTTCTAGCATGTATGAAGTCTTAGCATAACGTATTAAGCATTTATATCGGATTGTTTGTTTGCATTTAAGCATAAAGTATGTGATTGTGTGAGTTTGATAATGTAAACGTATTGCACCCACAACGACGAAAAGTAAAAAGGTTCATGTACACTCACGGTTTTGCAAAGCTTTCCTAGTAACCGAGAGTTTGATGAACGTTGAGAGTGGAACACCGAAGTTACCCTACAATGGGGAACAAAGGTGCATGAGTATTAGGAAGGTTTGAAGGATTCGGATTCGAAATTTAAGTTATATGAAAGTATGCACACTAAAATATATCTTGTCTTAAACACTCGTTTTGACACTAAGATTTTATGTGATTTCACGGGTCCAAACTTGCCCAATAGAATCATAAACGAGGAATTTTAGAACAAAGATATGTTAACCTACGTTCATGACACAGAACCATAATCCGGTTGTCATCAAGAATTCGGTTATATATTATATAGTATATAGATTTATATTTATTAATAAGTCCATCGTGAGTAAATAGATGTCAAGCATGGAGGTATGTATACCTCATTATATGATTCACCAAAGCACAAAGTTATCAACATAGTTGATAACCCGGTTGGTCATGAATGAAAGCAAAATTACAACTAATCTACTAATATACTAAGTAGCCAAATAAGAACAACCTGGACGTGTCATACCCAACATGGCAAATGTTAGAGGCGAGGCGAGATTAACTTACTTTGGGTCTAGGAAACTACTTAATTGAACATGTACAAAACATCAAGTGAGGTGGTGGAACAAGTTTGTAAAGCCAAGGCTTCCACGGTTCACACCTTTACCAAAACACAAGTCTTGCCACATGAACCATGGTAAACTTGGATGGTCTCAACACTTGTATGTTGTCTAAACCTTGTCAAAACAGAAAGTTTAGAGGGTGTTTGCACCTCTAAACTCATAGGATCAACCTTAAACAAGTCCTATAACCATAGATGAGTTTAGGAACATGTTAGGCATAAGATTCATGCAAGAAGGTTAAGTTTATAAAAAAGTTTACAACATATAACTTCCAAAACAGAAAGTTTGGACCCCAAAATGGTGATGTCCCACCTTAGTTTACCATGGTAAACTTGTGGGAACATTCCTAGAGGTGTCCTAAGCTTTGAAGTGGAAGAAAAGATGAAGAAATGTGAGTTTGAACTCACTTTAGGACTTAGAGGATTCTTGTAAGTCCCGAAAACGGATCAAACAATGATATCAAACAATCCCCAAGGATGGGCAAAATCCAAACTTGATGATCTTCAAGAAATAATAAGAACAAGATGAAAGATTTGTTGATTGGAATGCTTTAACTTATATACAAAGATTTGTCTAATATAAGTTTCTAAAACAAAACAACCAACCCTATGCTCCTAATTGTCATTTACTATTTATAGTAATGGATTAGGGAGCATTTCCCCCAAAACCCTAGGCCCATATTCCCTAAAGCCCACTCTAATACCCATCTTCTAGAAGCTTGGTCCATTAAGAAATAATCCTACTAATCCATAAACCTTTAGGGCCTAACAATCTCCCCCTAGGTTTATTGGATTAGTTGCCGATTTAGTTTGGAGGACCACCAGGAAACGGAGCCGGATCAGCAAACAAACAATTCTTGATTACGTTCTTGAACTTCTTTTCCAGCTTAGCTTTCAAATCATACACAACAGATATCAGCATACCCACATCACCTTGCAACTGTTCTATCGTTTGATCCTTGCTTGAGATTTGAGCCCACAAGGATAAGATCTGAGCTTCTTTCAGGGCTGCATTTTGTTCTAACACAATGACTCTTCTTTGCAGCTTTGCTACATCAATATCCATATCAACATCACTATCACATTCTTCAATAAATTTCATTTTGTTGGCTGCAAAGCGCATGGCTGCTTCATCATGCTCAGAGAAACCTGCACCACTGGAACTTCCTACATCGATCCTGATGTCGCTTAAGCTTTCTGGTTGTGAGTGAGTTGTTTCAGGCAGATCTAAATCGAAATTAAAATCATAATCGAGATCTTGTGTGCTTGTTTCTTGAGTAGCAACAGTGATTGTTGGATCGGTGGGCATAGTAGGCTCTGGTTCTGAGCTTGGGCCTGTAGAATGAATATCAGGAGCTGTTTTGGTTCTTTGTTTCCTGTTGGATGCTTGTTTAGAATCATCTATCGCACCATCTTCACAGTGAACTTTTGTTTCAGGAATATGTACGGAATGAGGGTTTCCGACACTATCATTCAAAGATTCAATCAGGGCTTGTAGGATTTCTGCAGTCATTAACGTTTATTCTTGAACGGGTTCCTCAACTTTTTCTCAGACACAATCACCTCCACATCACTATCGTCGTCAGATTCTTCTTCATCTATATCTAGAACTTCTGTTTCTATCTCAGCTTTAGCAGCAACATTCATGAGTTGCTCGTCATGTTCTTCGACAACTATGGCATTCAAAGGATTTGGTTTAAAAATTATAGGAACCTGCAAACCTTGTAATTCGAATAAGTGGTCCAAGAAGTCAATGAGAGAATCCAAAAAGCTTGGGAAATGAGATTGGTCCGAAATGTGACTCGAATGAGAAATGGTTGACAATTTATAATGTTTCGGATTGGGCCTTGTTGGTGCATATTTTGTACGTCTGCCACTGTGCGAATAGCTAGATAGAGCGTGTGTTGAATATTGTATAGAATAGGGTGAAATCCAGTATGAAACCAAGGTATTGTGATGTAACAGTGCCTTCGTACAAAGGGAGTCCCTTCGTACGAAGCCACACATAGTGATTTGTACTGAAATCCAAGACAAAGCTGGGTTTGTACGAAGCCAGGAGTAGCTTCGTACGAAGCCATGATGCCTATATATATGGGTGCTTGGGTCTTGTGTTGGATAAGCTTTTGGATCCCAGAGGGGACATGCTGTCCAACCGGTCTCGCGGTGCTGTAACGTTGGATTATCAATAAGAGACCAGATTATAAGTGACTGCTCGGTGTTCTATTCTGTCTTCTACTCGTTTCTTATCGTTTATTATCACCGAACATGTCGTTTCAGGACCAAAGCTCCGTCAAACTTGCCGGATCCTGTTTTCATAATTGGTATCAGAGCTACGGTACCGATTCAATCGATCTAACAGTTGATTGAATCACCTAAGCTCATTAATTTTGGATGTGTAAGGAGTTTTGACGTTAAACACGAATAAAACATCAAATTGAAGGTCAATTCATGGATAAAATTCAAAATTGAAGACATCATTAGATTCGAAATTGATTTTTGCACAATCCTGTGAAATTTCATCATGAAATTCATAGAAATAAAGATTCTGGGTCAAATTTTATGTTCGAAAAGTGTTCTTGGGGATATCAACGCAGCTTCGTACAAAGACACAGGGCTTCGTACGAAGGCACAACCCCTGGGTTCGTACGAAGACATGGGAGAATAATTGTCAAATGATTCATGGGTTCGTACGAAGGCGCTAAAGATCTAAACTGTCATATTATCATAGATTTGTACGAAGGTATTAGTCCTAGCTTCGTATGAAGGGACCATGTTGCTAAATGCCAATTTGATCCAGAACAAATGCCTAAAAAAGGCATTTTTTGATCACAACGATGAGGTGAGTCTCCAGAAAAAATTTGGTGATTGAAATTTTTTTCGAGTTTTAACGTCTAAGCTAGGTTGTTCGGGGACACCGTCCGGGCCTTCAACGAACATATTTGATGATGCGATCACGGATTGTGGAAATTAGTGGGGTAGTCATGATACTAGTGCAGAAAGTTTATCTTTTGGGTTTTCTTACTATTAATGGGTCGTAAATTAAAATCCGCAATGATGAAAAACTGACGTTTTGGGGAAAAACTGTCACATTTTTGGTATAGTCGAGTTTTTCAGAGATTAAAGAGAACTGGATTGCCTAATTTGAGGGGGAATTCAGTGATAAGATGTTAGAATTTGTAAAAATGAGGGGGAATAAAAATTTTAGATGAATTCCAACATTTTTGAAATTCGTGACACTGCAACAGTATTCGGGTGGTTCCGACTTCAGAATCGTCCGGGGATGTGAAGCTGATTGTGGATGAATGCTTCCGAGATTGAGATTGTACGAGAGGGAGAATCTGATTGTGGACGAATGCTTCGGAGATCAGTTTACACGGATCAATTATTCTGACGGTGCTTAAAGGTGATCACGGAAAACGGGATATCAGATCTTCAAGGGGAATCACTGATTTGAAGTTAATTAGTGGGGTATTTGAAGTTTCTATCAATTGCCGGTTGAGTTTTTGTACATTCTCACATCGAGCAAGCGAAATGCGAGATCGTGTTGCTGAAAGGTTATATAAAAACAGAACGCGGATGTGGCTAAAGCTGAAACAGAGAGTGCTGCATTGAGTAGGTTCAAGTTGGTGACTGTTCGTGAAGATTGCAGTTTAGCAAATCAGAGGAGAGTCGTGAACTGTGCAAAAGACCTGAAGATTCATTTCAGGGGGAATTTGTGCTCTAGACTATCAAAAGCAAACCTGGATCATCAATCAAGGGGGAATCTATTGAAGATTTCAAAATGGCTGATTAAAGTTGCAGAAAAGTTGAAGATTACAGAATATTCAAACACAGCTCAAGGTTTTGTGACGATTCGACAGTGACAGCCGAGGGGGAATCTGTTGGTGCATATTTTGTACATCTGTCACTGTGCGAATAGCTAGATAGAGCGTGTGTTGAATATTGTATAGAATAGGGTGAAATCCAGTACGAAACCAAGGTATTGTGATGTAACAGTGCCTTCGTACAAAGGGAGTCCCTTCGTACGAAGCCACACATAGTGGTTTGTACTGAGATCCAAGACCAAGCTGGGTTCGTATGAAGCTAGGAGTAGCTTCGTACAAAGCCCTGATGCCTATATATATGGGTGCTTGGGTCTTGTGTTGGATAAGCTTTTGGATCCCAGAGGGGACATGTTGTCCAACCGGTCTCGCGGTGCTATAACGTTGGATTATCAATAAAAGACCAGATTATAAGTGACTGGTCGGTGTTCTATTCTATCTTCTACTCGTTTCTTATCGTTTATTATCACCGAACACGTCGTTTAGGGACCAAAGCTCCGTCAAAATTGTCGGATCTTGTTTTCATAATTGGTATCAGAGCTAATGTACCGATTCAATCGATCTAACAGTTGATTGAATCACCTACGCTCATGAATTTTGGATGTGTAGGGAGTTTTGACGTTAAACACGAATAAACCATCAAATTGAAGGTCAATTCATGGATAAAATTCAAAATTGAAGACATCATTAGATTCGGAATTGATTTTCGCACAATCCTGTGAAATTTCATCATGAAATTCGTAGAAATAAAGATTCTGGATAAAATTTTATGTTCGAAAAGTTTTCTTGGGGATATCAACGCAGCTTCGTACGAAGACACAGGGCTTCGTACAAAGGCACAACCCCTGGGTTCGTACGAAGACATGGGAGAATAATTGTCAAATGATTCGTGGGTTCGTACGAAGGTGCTGAAGATCTAAACTGTCATATTATCATAGATTTGTACAAAGGCAGTAGTCCTAGCTTCGTACGAAGGGACCATGTTGCTAAATGTCAATTTGATCCAGAAAAAATGCCTAAAAAGGCATTTTTTGATCGTAATGACGAGGTGAGTCTCCAGAAAAAATTTGGTGATTGAAATTTTTTTCGAGTTTTTAACGACTAATTTAGGTTGTTCGGGGACACCGTCCGGGGCTTCAACGAACATTTTTGATGATGCGATCACGGATTGTGGAAATTAGTGGGGTAGTCATGATACTGGTGCCGAAAGTTTATCATATCGGTTATCTTACTATTAATGGGCCGTAACGTAAAATCCGCAATGATGAAAAACTGACGTTTTGGGGAAAAACTGTCACATTTTTGGTATAGTCGAGTTTTTCAGAGATTAAAGAGAACTGGATTGCCTAATTTGAGGGGGAATTCAGTGATAAGATGTTAGAATTTGCAAAAATTAGGGGGAATAAAAAGGAAAATTGGTTTTTAATAAACCAACCTTTGTCCCGTTGGTAAATAATAATCTTACCTACGTAATTGGTATACAATAATCCTACCTATCAACATGTTGGTACTCAATGAACTTCCGTTAATTTTTTTTAACAGAAGTTAGTTTTTAAGTTTTATTTATTACACAAACAGTCTCTGTAGTTGTAATTTACTAGTTTTAACTATTTTAAAACTAGTAAATTACAGTCCCTTGAGTTTTTTTTTTTGGTTTTATAAAATAGTTAAAACTAGTAAATTACAACTACAGGGACTTATTGTGTAATAAATAAAACTTAAAAATTAACTTCCGTTAAAAAAAATTAACGGAAGTTCATTGAGTACCAACATGTTGATATGTAAGATTATTGTATACCAATTACGTAGGTAAGATTATTATTTACCAACGGGACAAAGGTTGGTTTATTAAAAACCAATTTTCTGAATAAAAATTTCAGATGAATTCTAGCATTTTTGAAATTCGTGACACTGCAACAGTATTCGGGTGGTTCCGACTTCAGAATCGTCCAGGGATGTGAAGCTGATTGTGGATGAATGCTTCCGAGATTGAGATTGTCCGAGAGGGAGAATCTGATTGTGGACGAATGCTTCGGAGATCAGTATACATTACCAGATGGTTCGTTTATCCGATGAAGATTTGCTGATTGTGGAGAATACCGTTTACACGGATCAATTATTCTGACAGTGCTTAAAGGTGATCACGGAAAACGGGATATCAGATCTTCAGGGGGAATCACTGATTTGAAGTTAATCAGTGGGGTATTTGAAGTTTCTATCAATTGCCGGTTGAGTTTTTGTAGATTCTCACATCGAGCAAGCGGAATGCGAGATCATGTTGCTGAAAGGTTATATCAAAAACTGAACGCGGATGTGGCTAAAGCTGAAACAGAGAGTGATGCATTGACTAGGTTCAAGTTGGTGACTGTTCATGAAGGTTGCAGTTTAGCAAATCAGAGGAGAGTCGTGAACTGTGCAAAAGACCTGAAGATTCATTTCAGGGGGAATTTGTGCTTTAGACTATCAAAAGCAAACCCAGATCATCAATCAAGGGGGAATCTATTGAAGATTTCCAGATGCCTGATTGAAGTTGCAGAAAAGTTGAAGATTACAGAATATTCAAACACATCTCAAGGTTTTGTGACGATTCGACAGTGACAGCCGAGGGGGAATCTGTTGGTGCATATTTCCCTTCGTACGAAGCCACACATAGTGGTTTGTACTGAAATCCAAGACCAAGCTGGGTTCGTACGAAGCCAGGAGTAGCATCGTACGAAGCCCTGATGCCTATATATATGAATGCTTGAGTCTTGTGTTGGATAAGCTTTTGGATCCCAAAGGGGACATGCTGTCCAACTGGTCTCGCGGTGCTGTAACGTTGGATTATCAATAAGAGACCAGATTATAAGTGACTGCTCGGTGTTCTATTCTATATTCTACTCGTTTATTATCACCGAACACGTCGTTTCAGGACCAAAGCTCCGTCAAACTTGCCGGATCCTGTTTTCATAGGCCTAAGATCAATGTGCCAACCCCAACTCGGAACAGTGGTCCGAATTACATTGGAGAACAATGGGCCGGATCTGATTTGTTTTATCCAAAACAGTGGGCCCCAATCCGAAACAATGGGCCAGACTATTATTTCATGATAGAAAACATCCTTTTCAAAATCAACGATCCAGCCAACCGAGCAACCTTTTTGATAAGAAAAATAATAAAAAAAGATAAAATAATAACAAAGGGGTAATATTGGAAGGAACTGCCATAGGATCAAATCATTCTTGAACTGATTAAGGAACATTTTTCAACACATGCTTACTTAGACTGGTCCATGCGATTGTTAATATATTCGTCCTCTTAAATCTAATGCTCAACCTTCAACTTTCAACCTTGTGGTACGCTTAGGGTAGAATTATTGTCACACCCCCAAAATCCACATGCGGAGTATCACCGCTTGGAGGCGTGACTGACCAGGATCCAGCCACCAATCATATTGAACTAAGCAACTAAATAAATAAAACCAATCCCAAAATAATTGGTGTTTAAAAGAAACCAAACATGTTTAAGCAATCAGCGGAAGCATAGTAATGTTTAAATAACCAAAACATAGTTTAAAGTTCAAATGTTAAGTACGGGACATAACAGTCCATATCCCACAACGACCTCCTCCTCGTGCAAGCTCCATAAGCATCTAACGACCTGCAAGGCATATAACAACGAGTTAACAACAAAGTTGAGCGAGTTCACAGTTGGTTGTTTAGTTGTACCAGTTTGTTTTGAAAACCACAAGTTGTTTCGTAAACCACGAGTTAACCAGTTCCTTTATTTCCAAAACCATATCCATAATCAGTGGGGGCTTCCCCATGTGAACCACTAGACCGTTACCATATCGACAACTGACGAACAATAGTTGTGCCCTACATCAATGTCTATCATCATTGACAGTTTGCCATGATCCATTAGTACACGCCCGTCCGAACGATACGGTGTGAGGTTTGTCAAACCTAATAGCGCTATTAACTAATGACTCGCTCGCCATCGGCCTCGGTGATTAAGTCGATATAAAATGAGGGACTTAATGATAGAGTTTTGTCTAGTAAGTTTAAGGTTGTTGTCCTACCCAAGGAGGGCGAACACACGTATTCTACCCAAGGAGAATACGCAGGAGTAATATTGGCATCCTACCCAAGGAGGATGGCCGTACATATCCTACCCAAGGAGGATATGTAGGTTCCGTGTTAATTCTTTAACCCATTCCCAACCACCGGGAATCCCATGCCTTAGAAAGTGTGTGAACTCACCTCGGTTTGCTCGGTTTGATTAATTACTCGCTCAAATCAATCAGTCAAAGCCTATGGTATGCACGTATACACAATCAGTTGACATCCACATAGTTCACGTATAAATCATGATCATAAAGTACAGTTCAAGTAACAAACGCCACATAGTACTTAGCAGTTATTCATGTTCAGGCTATTCATAACAGTTAACATAGTCTTTACTAATCTAGTTATCTACTAACAGAGTTAACTTAACTCACTGTGCCTGTTAACCCTCTTGACGAAACCCCCTGTTTCGTCATGATCCCTACTGACGAAACTCCCCAAGTTTCGTCGTGATACCCCTTGGCGAAACCCCCAGGTTTCGTTATAATTCTCTATCGACGAAACTCCCAAGTTTCGTCGCCCCGAGTTTCGTCGACATGCATGGGTTTCGTCAACACGGAGGTTTCATCATCAGCAATAGTTACGTATTCACAGAAACCCTAATTGCATTCTAACAGTTGATCATCAATCATCAAACCTAGCCACTGATTACATGCTATCAGATTGTTGATACATACAGTATTATCCATTAACTTAAACATTCATGATACACAACATCAAATCGAACATGGACAGTGGACATAAACCATCACAATCATAAGCATCAGATCTAGTCTAAATGATTAGCGCCTGAATCATCGAACCCTATCTATTAACTAATTCATCATCAGCCGATCAATTCCTCAACATACGAGACCATAACCGATACTCTAACAACCCATAAAAATCAATCCCATTATCTAATCATGATCTACGCATTACTCAACAACAGCAAACAACGTTTTCAATTAAACAGTTGATGACGATTTCAAGCAAACAATCATGTAAGGGTTAAGCACTAACCAAGAAAGAAAAACTAATGGATTGATCGGAACGAAAAGACTCTGAGGGCTTGCAGTTGCCGTCGCACAGGGAGGAGGACTCTAGGGTTGAAAACTGATCACTAAGACTTTTACGTAACCCTACCTCGTTAAATATGTAGTTGTAACGTGTTGGGCCCTTAATGGGCTTTGGCGTAACCCTGGGCCGGCGAAACCCTATGTTTCGTCATGAGGGTCATGACGAACCTCTAGTTTCGTCGAGATAAGTGTGTGGCGAAACCTCTAAGGTTTCGTGGAGACAACCTATGGTGAAACCCTAGTGTTTCGTCATGTGTGGTTTCATTTGTAAACAGATCACAAGTTACACATAATCAAATACTAAATAATAATACAACATCTCATTGTATCACAAACGTGCACATTTACAAGACAGACAAGGTATGCAGCATACTATAGAAACAAGTAACGTGTTGAGGAAAGACCTTGAAAACTCGAGTTGTCACATCACCCCCAACTTGAAAGAAATTTCGTCCCGAAATTTAGCACGTGGTTACTGAGGAAGCTAGTTGTGTTGCGTGGTTTCCTGGTTTTCCTGGGGTGTCACATCATTCCCCCGTTGGTTTGGAATTTCGTCTCGAAATTCTGTAGTAGCTTCAGTCTCAGTAGTGGTTGCACAGTTCTCGAACAACTGGGGATACTTGAGTTTCATTTGGTCTTCTCGTTCCCAGGTAAACTCTGGGCCACGACGGGAGTTCCAACGAACTCGAACAAGAGGAATCCTGGTATGCTTGAGAACTTTCACGTCTCGGTCTGTAATCTCTACAGGTTCTTCGACGAATCGCAGCTGATCGTCGATAGTGAGTTCCTTCAAAGGAACTATGAGGGTCTCATCTGACAGACATTTCTTCAGATTTGACACGTGAAATACGTTGTGAACTCCGCTGAGTTCTTCAGGTAGATTCAACTTGTAAGCGACTTTGCCAATTTTCTCAACGATTTCAAACGGTCCAACGTAACGCGGATTGAGTTTGCCTCGTTTGCCAAAACGAACTACACCTTTCCAAGGTGAGACTTTGAGTAGCACTCGATCCCCAACCTGGAACTCGAGTGGTTTCCTGCGCTTATCAGCGTAGCTTTTCTGACGGTCGCGAGCTACCGCCATTCGTTGTCGTATATGAGCAATCTTCTCAGTCGTGTCTACCACAAGTTCTGGGCCTGTGATTTGGCTGTCACCTACTTCTGCCCAACAAAGAGGTGATCGGCATTTACGTCCGTACAATGCCTCAAACGGAGCGGCCTGGATACTGGTGTGGTAACTGTTATTATACGAAAACTACACCAAAGGGAGGTGCTTTTCCCAACTATTTCCAAAATCGATTACACATGCTCGAAGCATGTCTTCAAGGGTTTGGATGGTGCGTTCAGACTGCCCATCCGTTTGCGGGTGATAAGCTGTGCTCATGTCTAAACGTGAGCCAAAATACTTGTGCATTCCTTGCCACAGTTCAGAAGTAAAACGCGCATCACAATCCGAAATAAAAGAGGTTGGCACTCCATGCCTCGAAACAACTTCCTTAAGATAAACGTCTTCTAGAGTGGAGAACTTATCCGTTTCCTTGATAGCCAAGAAGTGTGCAGACTTTGTGAGTCGATCCACGATCACCCAAATAGTATCGTTTCCCTGCTGAGATCTAGGTAGGCCAGTAACGAAGTCCATGGAAATTTGCTCCCATTTCCATGTCGGAATCTCTGGTTGTTGAAGTAGGCCTGATGGTTTCTGGTATTCAATCTTGACTCTCGCACAAGTCAAACATTTACTAACGTAGGTTGCTATGTGAGCTTTCATGCTAGGCCACCAATACGTAGTCTTGAGATCGTGGTACATCTTATCAGAACCAGGATGTACTGAGTAGCGTGATTTGTGTGCTTCGTCCATTACAAGCTCTCGTAAATTGCCATAATGTGGAACCCAAATGCGCCCTGTCACATAGTAAGCACCGTCTTCCTTTTGTTCTAACCGTTTTCTCGATCCTCGTAGGGACTTCGCCCTGATGTTCTCTGCTTTCAATGCTTCAACCTGAGCATCTCGTATCTGAGCGGGAAGACTAGATTGGATGGTAAGCTGTAATGCTCGCACGCGCTTAGGTGCAGTATCTTTTCGACTGAGGGCGTCGGCCACAACATTGGCTTTGCCCGGATGGTACTTGATCGCGCATTCGTAGTCATTCAAGAGCTCGACCCATCGACGTTGTCGCATGTTTAACTCCTTTTGCTTGAAAATATGCTCGAGACTCCTGTGATCGGAGTAAATGGTGCACTTGGTACCGTACAGGTAATGTCTCCATATCTTAAGTGCAAATACCACTGCACCCAACTCCAAGTCGTGAGTAGTGTAGTTCCATTCATGGACCTTAAGTTGGCGTGATGCGTAAGCAATAACCTTGTCATGTTGCATCAACACACAACCGAGTCCCTGGATGGACGCGTCGCAATAAACCACAAAATCGTCTGTGCCTTCAGGTAGTGAGAGAATAGGTGCGCTACAAAGTCTATCCTTTAAGTGCTGAAATGCAGATTCCTGTGCATCACCCCAACGATAGGTGACCCCCTTTTGAGTTAGTGAAGTGAGAGGTTGCGCAATCTTGGAGAAATCCTTGATGAACCTTCTGTAATAGCCCGCCAAACCCAAGAATTGGCGGATTTCTGTTGGGGTACGAGGTGCATGCCAGTTCTTGATCGAGTCGACCTTGGATGGATCAACATGAATCCCATCCTTGTTTACCACGTGTCCTAGAAAATGGACCTCGCAAAGCCAGAAGTCACATTTCGAAAATTTGGCATACAACTGCTCTGTTCGAAGGAGTTCCAAAATAAGTCTCAGGTGTTGTTCGTGTTCCTCCTGAATCTTAGAGTAGATCAAGATGTTGTCGATGAAAACAATAACGAATTTGTCCAGGTAAGGCTTGCACACTCTGTTCATAAGATCCATGAAGACCGCAGGTGTGTTCGTCAATCCAAAAGGCATAACCAGAAACTCGTAGTGCCCATACCGAGTCCTGATTGTTGTCTTAGAGATGTCCTCATCTCGGACTCTCAGTTGATGGTAACCTGATCTCAAATCAATCTTGGAGTAGTAACTCGACCCTTGCAGCTGGTCGAATAAGTCATCAATGCGCGGGAGAGGATAACGATTCTTTATGGTCACCTTGTTGAGCTCATGGTAGTCAATACACATCCTAAAGGTACCGTCTTTCTTATTCACAAATAATACTGGTGCTCCCCAGGGCGAAGAGCTAGGACGTATGAAACCCTTGTCCAAGAGCTCTTGTAGTTGAGCAGATAGTTCTTCCAATTCTGATGGAGCTAAGCGGTATGGTGCACGAGCTATTGGTGCTGCTCCAGGAGCTAGCTCGATTTGAAATTCGACCTGGCGATGAGGCGGTAGACCAGGTAATTCTTCAGGGAACACTTGAGGATAGTCACGTACAACTGGGATATCTTCTATCTTCTTCTCTTTCGTTGATGCGTCAGTAACAAGTGCTAAAATAGCAGTGTGGCCCTTTCGCAAACACTTCTGGGCCTTAAGGAAAGAGATGATGTCCACAACAGCACCACTCTTGTCGCCTTGAATTACCAGAGGTTCTTCACTAGAACGAGGAATACGGACGATTTTCTCCTTGCAAATAATCTCCGCTTGATGTTGAGATAGCCAATCCATTCCAATAACAACGTCGAAACTACCAAGTACGATAGGAATAAGGTCAATAGAGAAGGTCTGACCAGCTAAGACGAGATTACAACCCTTAACTATGTGTGTGGCCTCGAGACTTTTACCGTTTGCTAGTTCTACCGTGTGTTTGGTGTTCAAAAGTGTTGGAGTGCGCTTAAGCATATGACTAACCTTTAGGGACACATAACGGGTATCGGCACCCGAATCAAATAAAACAGTAACAAAGAAATCATCCAGAAGAAACTTACCTATCACAACGTTGGGATCGTTCCTCGCGTCACCCTGACCCAGCACAAAAGCACGTCCCCTGGCACCATTGCCATAGTTGTTACCCCCGTTATTGTTCCCGTTCCCCTGATTATTGTTGTTGTTTTGATTCTGGTTCAACTGGGGGCAGTTCCTCTTGAAGTGACCTTCAGCACCACACTGATAGCATCCCCTGTTACCCTGCTGTTGCTGCGGCTGATTCTGTGGAGCTGGTGGTTGTTGTTGACGATTCTGATTTGCCGGTCGTGCGCCCCTACAATCCTTTGCTTCATGACCAAACTTGTTACACCTCAGACAACGACCTTTGTTGCACTGCCCACAGTGATGCTTGTTGCATCGGTTGCACTTGGGGTGGTTTCCCCTGTATCCACCCTGCCCCTGACTACCAGAAGATTGTTGACCAGGACTCTGGTAGTCATCAGTCTTTCGCTGCTGAGACCGAGACTGAGCTGATGTTGAACCCTTGCTTGAGACTCCATCCCATTTGCGCTTGTTGTCACTGGGGGCATCAGAAGTAGTAGTAGCAGTGGTAGTACCAATACGCTTTGGCAGCTTGTTCTGCTCGACTTCCTGATCAGTGAGTCGATGAGCCAAACGAATAACTTGCTGGATGGTGGCGAGGTTCGCTGCAGTCATATGGCTCTGGATCTCTGGCACTAAACCTTTAAGGTACAGCTCGATACGTTTAATAGGAGGATCCACCATAGTAGGACACAAGATAGCCAGCTCATTCGATCTTTTCGTGTACGCTTCAATTTCCGACCCCGTCATCTTTAAGTTAAAGAACTCTACTTCCAGCTTGTGGATGTCATCACGATTACAGTACTCTTCCTTGATTAATTCCTTAAAATCGTTCCATGGGGTGGCATTAGCAGCAACCAACCCCAGCATCTGAACCTGTGCGTTCCACCACGTGAGCGCTACACCTTCAAGAGTACCAGTAGCATATTTCACCCTACGAGCCTCAGGGCATTCACACATCTCGAAAACAGACTCGAGCTTCTCAAACCAGTGAAGGAGGCCTACAGCTCCTTCAGTGCCGTTGAAAGTAGTAGGTCGGCAGTCCATAAAAGTTTTGAAAGTACACACAGGAGGCTGAGCAGGTTGACCTGTCGTGTGTGTAAGAAGAAACAAGGTTAAGCACAAGTGTGGTTTCTCGAGAGTAGGATCTAAGGATCCTAGAGTAAGTTGCAATAGCAGGTTATACCTCCTGCTTGAGCGGCTGCGAGTGCTGCAGCAACTTGTTCATTGATTAAAGCCGTCAGCTGGGCTTGAGTTAGGTTCAATCGTCCACTCATGATCTTCATATCAAAGGAAACATGAGTGAGAAAGGTGTCGCGAAAGTGCGATGACAGAAGAGAGTAAGCACATATGTATTTCAAACAATAGCTGCTACTTATATCTAAGCATGCCATGAGCAATGTACTATGTAACTAACAGGTAGGTAATATAAACATACACCATATCACCTAGAATGTTGAGTCTTGCACGTGGAGCGAAGCGTTGTTGTGGATCGTTGAACACTGTACAGGTTATAATCTGGTTTTATCCAAAAGCTTTTCCCTTTTTAAAAACCAAGTTCACTATAACCAATGGCTCTGATACCAATCTGTCACACCCCCAAAATCCACATGCGGAGTATCACCGCTTGGAGGCGTGACTGACCAGGATCCAGCCACCAATCATATTGAACTAAGCAACTAAATAAATAAAACCAATCCCAAAATAATTGGTGTTTAAAAGAAACCAAACATGTTTAAGCAATCAGCGGAAGCATAGTAATGTTTAATTAACCAAAACATAGTTTAAAGTTCAAATGTTAAGTACGGGACATAACAATCCATATCCCACAACGACCTCCTCCTCGTGCAAGCTCCATAAGAATCTAACGACCTGCAAGGCATGTAACAACGAGTCAACAACAAAGTTGAGCGAGTTCACAGTTGGTTGTTTAGTTGTACCAATTTGTTTTGAAAACCACAAGTTGTTTCGTAAACTACGAGTTAACCAGTTCCTTTATTTCCCAAACCATATCCATAATCAGTGGGGGCTTCCCCATGTGAACCACTAGACCGTTACCATATCGACAACTGACGAACAATAGTTGTGCCCTACGTCAATGTCTATCATCATTGACAGTTTGCCATGATCCATTAGTACACGCCCGTCCGAACGATACGGTGTGAGGTTTGTCAAACCTAATTGCGCTATTAACTAATGACTCGCTCGCCATCGGCCTCGGTTATTAAGTCGATATAAAATGAGGGACTTAATGATAGAGTTTTGTCTAGTAAGTTTAAGGTTGTTGTCCTACCCAAGGAGGGCGAACACACGTATTCTACCCAAGGAGAATACGCAGGAGTAATATTGGCATCCTACCCAAGGAGGATGGCCGTACATATCCTACCCAAGGAGGATATGTAGGTTCCGTGTTAATTCTTTAACCCATTCCCAACCACCGGGAATCCCATGCCTTAGAAAGTGTGTGAACTCACCTCGGTTTGCTCGGTTTGATTAATTACTCGCTCAAATCAATCAGTCAAAGCCTATGGTATGCACGTATACACAATCAGTTGACATCCACATAGTTCACGTATAAATCATGATCATAAAGTACAGTTCAAGTAACAAACGCCACATAGTACTTAGCAGTTGTTCATGTTCAGGCTATTCATAACAGTTAACATAGTCTTTACTAATATAGTTATCTACTAACAGGGTTAACTTAACTCACTGTGCCTATTAACCCTCTTGACGAAACCCCCTATTTCGGCAGGATCCCTACTGACGAAACTCCCCAAGTTTCGTCGTGATACCCCTTGGCGAAACCTGGGGGTTTCGCCAACACGGAGGTTTCATCATCAGCAAGAGTTACGTATTCACAGAAACCCTAATTGCATTCTAACAGTTGATCATCAATCATCAAACCTAGCCACTGATTACATGCTATCAAATTGTTGATACAAACAGTATTATCCATTAACTTAAACATTCATGATACACAACATCAAATCGAACATGGACAGTGGACATAAACCATGATCTAATCTAAATGATTAGCACCTGAATCATCGAACCCTATCTATTAACTAATTCATCATCAACCGATCAATTCCTCAACATACGAGACCAAAACTGATACTCTAACAACCCATAAAAATCAATCCCATTATCTAATCATGATCTACGCATTACTCAACAACAACAAACAACGTTTTCAATTAAACAGTTGATGACGATTTCAAGCAAACAATCATGTAAGGGTTAAGCACTAACCAAGATAGAAAAACTAATGGATTGATCGGAAAGAAAAGACTCCGAGGACTTGCAGTTGCCGTCGCACAGGGAGGAGGACTCTAGGGTTGAAAACTGATCACTAAGACTTTTACATAACCCTACCTCGTTAAATATGTAGTTGTAACGTGTTGGGCCTGATGTGTGCAAAATGCAACATATAAATTACATCAATTGTGGCATAAAACTAACCCTTTTTTAGTACTAATGTTGGAAAAAGTGTGCTTTTGTCTTCCTTTTGTATTTTCAGGATTAAATGAGCTCAAATTAACAAAAGACAGCAAAATCTAACATAAATACAAGAAAAGGAACAAACGTGACATGCCCGGCCCCACGACAGCATCTTCCCAAGCAAAACAAGAAGACAGAAGACTGAACACGCCCCGTGCTCAGCCAGCACGGGGGCGTGCCCAAGTGTCAGCAGAAAAGACAAAGTGGTAGAAGCTTCTATTGCCCACCACGGGGCCGTGCTCAGCGGGCACGGGGCCGTGGTCAACTATAAGATTCGCAGAATCTAGGCAAATCTTCAAAGTATAGATATGCTTCTGCACACGGGGTCGTGCTCAGCGGACACGGGGGCGTGGTCAACTAATAAAGACAAGCTGCAATAAATGAAGAAAGAGAAGGATGTGGACACGGGGCCGTGCCCACTGGATACGGGGCCATGCCCGAGCTTCTGTTCAGCCTATAAATAGGAGTGCTTGTGTCACACCCCTATTTTCCACGTGTCACCGGTGGGCCCGGTGGGGAGTATAGTGACGTAGTCGGTATCATCATAGACAAACAACACAATATATAAATGCACAGCGGAAGCAAAGATAGATTCATTTCAACTTTAATAAAATGTAATATTAAATATCACTAATAGTTGAAACGGATCCACAGGCGGATCAAAATAAAATAAGATATTGTTCAACAGTTTATTGTCGTCCAAGCTTGCGAGACTTATTGTGGACGCACTAGAAGACAGCCAGCCTATTTCGTGTAGTACCTGCACTTAACCTTTTTGGGAAAATACGTCAGTTTACACTGGTAAATACAATTTAACTGACTCATTTGAAAATGGTTGAAAATTGATTTAAATGCTCAAGGCACAAAACATTTTATAACTTGGGTCAATTATTTAATATAAACTTGTGAACGAATTACATGTTACTTGTGCGTTCAGTAGCCCGATCCGTAGACCGGGTTAAAGATTAATAGACACACCACATGTTTATTTACGCACAGACAGGTGTACGCCTACACCCCGCGTTCGGTCGTGGCCATTTCGTAAAATGATGCCAAGGATATCCGGGACATGGTCATTAACCCCCCAAAGGCTTTAAGTGAACAAGACTGTTTAAACGATCCGATCAAATTATTCAAATTACCACCCAAGGATGTAAGATTTGATGCTCGATCAAGCGGTATTCTATATACCGTAACCCAAGCCCGTATAGGGAAAATAAGTTAAAAGTATTTACCTGAGTAAAGTATAAATCACAACAAGCAAGTGAAGGTAGCTTTTACCGGTGCTCCTAATCTGGAACGAAGGTTTATAATAACCTATTAGATTTCTAACGGGTCTTTATTTAAGCTTAAGCTTAGACCGGTTAGCTTTAAGGACGATATGGTTCAAACGCACGATTAAGCGAAGACCGGATAGAATGTGATTTAGACCCGACAAGTTTGAATACTTGTATAATATGGGTATAATAAATACATTCTGGATTTTGAGACAAAAATGATAATGTTTGACCCGTCTCGGTCAATTTATGCAAACTAGTTACATAAATCGAACCGAACGCGAAAAGAGCGTTACGGGTAACCGTAAGAGTCATATGCAAGTTCCCTGAGATAATATGCTCTAAATATGTTATAATATCAGTAAGATACTTTCTATTATGCCCAAAATGAATTTAAACACAATTTATGCCTCATAAGGGCATTTTGGTCATTTAAAAGATTATAAAATAGTTAAATCAGAAATCTGAGTTACAGGTCTGGTTTATACAGTAAATACACTTAATTTAACATGTTATAACAGTAGGGTATGACTCATATGTGAAACTTATCATTTAAAACCAAACTATGCTCATTAGGGGTGTTTTGGTAATTTCACAAGGGCTTAAAAGGTCAAAACTGGAAACCTGAGTTCAAAAACTTATACTTACTGTTATTATATAAAAATATACTAAAAACATCAGTAGGTATCAACCTTATATGTTTAATATGGTTATAGTGTATACTAGGCGATAAAAACTCTTAAAAAGGCGATTTAGAGCCGTTTCCGGATTTTTAAAAGAAAGCTGATATTTTTATATTTCCAGAATGCTCAAAATATTTTATTTATCAAATAAAATCAGTAGAAAAAGGTTTGGGGTCAAAAGGATTTGTAAAACTCATTTTATGGCTTAAAAGGGCAAAATCGGTATTTACCGAATTAAACTTAGAGACTTATGATATGATCAGCCAAAAATTAAATAAAAATCTTTAAACATCCCAAAATATTATATTATATCAGTGGGTAAAAATTTTGGTATCAAAAAGTGGGTTTAAATAGGTTATAAGCTAATTACGCCGTTTAAGTAACATAAAGCTTTCAAATTACGATAATGAGCATAACTCTTATTCTGGACCTCAAACTGATATCAAATTTTCGGTGCAAGTTTATAAATCAGTAACAAATGTTTCTACTCTTTCACTTTTTCAAAAATCGCGTTTTATAGTAAAAAGGGCAAACTAGTCAATTTTAAGCATAAATCGGAAACATGCATATGAACCGGTTAAAAGTTGAACCAAGTTGTAAAAATCTCAGAGAGTTAAACTTATATGAAAGTTGGTCCAAAATAAGCTCTAATGCAGATCTCAAACATGCATGTACGGATCAGAACTGATAGTCAAAGAAAAAGTCAATTTATGTGACTTTCGGTTCCGATTCGGGTTTAAACTGAAAATTGTCGAGTTGATCATGTTAAAACATGTTCTTACATTAATTACAAAGTTATTTTGATGATCAAACAGGTTGCATGTAGCCTACATTGTTAATCATGCTTAAATTTGCAAAAACACATTCTGTTGACTTTTTAAGAAAAGCTTTGACTCGACAATTAACATGCTTAGAGTGTGAATCTGAAAATACCCTTTTAGGGGTTTGTTACCCACATAAATACCAACATGTAGGTACTTTCAATTTGAGAAATGACAGAGCCAATCTCGTTTAATCTCAAAGTCAAGTTTAAATTACGATAGTTTGACTTTCGGTTAATAGACTAAGCTAGAACGAATTTGCAAAGGTTATGAACACTTACAATGGTCCTAATAAGGCTTAGAGATCACTAGGAAGCTGCCTTGTCGTCCAGAAAGCTCCAGAAAGGTTCTTGTGAATTTTTGAAAATGTAAGTAATGAAAGTTTCAATCTTCAAGTCCCATTTATGCAGATTTTGATCTGTTTACAGGCTGCCACAGAGGTCTAGGAGTGATATGAGAAGAGGACAAGTGCCCCTAAATGCATGAAAATCGATTGGTGAGGCTCTGGAGTCGACAACAGCTGGTTACAACTCGCATCAGACTCAAACTGGCAGCTGGTCACGATTTTTGTCGCTGGCAGCTGGTAGGCGGGCCGCGACAGGTCCCTCGCGGGCCGCGTACAAGGTGTTTACCAGCTTAGCAAGTTTCAGCAATTTACCATTCAGTCCCTGTACTTTGTAACGTTGTTTTGTTCATTTATCTTGCATTCTTGACCCTAAAACCTGACTTTTAAGGGCCTTGGGACTTTTATAAATATGGTAAAGTCCTTGAACAACTTTGTGCTTACCCGAAAAGTCTCGAAATCAACGTTAACGTATTTAACCTTTCGTGTACGGTTTTGATCATAACTTTCTCATACGTTCACGAAACTTCATAAAATTTTTATCACATATTCTTGTGAGTATATTTTATCATTACAAAGCTTCGGGTTTGCCAAAAGATCACTCAGAGGTATAATTTCAACATGTTGACACGTTTAGCCCCTGTAGTTTATAATTCCTCACTTTCTTTCATTTTTCCGCTTCGTATGATCCATGATTTATCCGTTTAAGATTATAAACACCATGTAGGGTTATTGTAGGGCCTATTTATCAATTGTTGACACTTTGGACCCTTATATTCACATAGTTTCACCGTTTGTCAACTTTAGTCCCTCTAAAGTATGTTTTCACATATTCAAAGCCCATGACACGTGTCAGTACATTATTAGACGTAAATTTTCGAGGTGTTACATCCTCACCCCCTTAAAAGAAATCTCGACCCCGAGATTTACTGAAACAAATGAGGGTATTTTTCTTTCATCGTGGATTCTACCTCCCAAGTGTATTCGGGACCTCTACGGGTATCCCATTTGACCTTAACAATAGGTACATGCTTCCTTCGAAGCTTCTTTACCTGTCGATCCTCAATCGACAATGGCTTTTCCACAAATTTCAAGCTTTCATCTATTTGTACATCCGTATGCGGTATAACCAGTGATTCATCAGCGAAACACTTCTTCAAATTACAGATGTGGAACACATTATGTATAGCACTGAGCTCTTCAGGCAAGTTTAACTTATAAGCAACTGACCCGACACGTTCGATAACCTCGAAAGGTCCTATGTATCTCGGGCTTAGCTTGCCTTTCTTACCAAATCGCATTACCCCTTTCCAGGGTGATACTTTAAGCAACACTTTATCACCTACTTCGAAGTGAAAAGCCTTACGCTTTGGATCCGCATAACTTTTCTGCCTATCCCTGGCAGCTTTCAAACGATCGCGAATCTGGACAATCTTGTCCGTCGTCTCAAAGACTATTTCTGCTCCTGATAGTTGAACATCTCCAACTTCTGCCCAACAAATAGGCGATCTACACTTTCTACCGTATAAGGCCTCAAAAGGCGCAGCTTTTATGCTGGTGTGGTAGCTATTGTTGTAGGAGAATTCGATTAATGGTAGGTTCTTATCCCAACTACCACCCAAATCGATCGCACATGCACGTAGCATGTCTTCCAAAGTCTGAATAGTACGCTCACTCTGACCGTCAGTCTGAGGATGATAAGCCGTACTAAAATTTAAACGAGTGCCCAAAGATTGTTGGAAACTCTTCCAAAAATGTGATGTGTATCTAGTATCTCTATCAGAGATAATAGACACAGGTATACCATGCAGAGCTACAATCTTATCAACGTATAACTGTGCTAACATATCTAAGCTGTAAGTTTCCTTTATGGGTAGGAAATGTGCTGACTTCGTCAGTCTATCCACTATGACCCATATAGTATCGTTTCCCTTTTTCGTCTTTGGCAACTTGGTGATGAAATCCATCGTCACCATCTCCCACTTCCATGTGGGGATTTCAGGTTGTTGTAACAAACCTGATGGCTTTTGGTGTTCCGCTTTGACTTGTGCACAAGTCAAACATTTAGCTACATAAGCAGCTACAGACTTTTTCAAACCAATCCCCCAATAGTTTGCTTTTAGATCCTGGTACATCTTATCAGCTCCAGGATGAACGGAATATTTGGAACTGTGGGCTTCCTGGAGAATAACATCTCGAAGTCCTCCATAAACTGGAACCCATATTCGTCCATTCAATCTAAGCATTCCGTCTTTGTCGTGGGATAACTGTTCCTCAGTTACTCCTAATTTTTCTTCAGGATAGTTAGCTTCCAACACAGCTTCCTTCTGTGCAGCTAACACCCTTTCGTTCAAACTATTCCTGATTTCGATGCGCTTGGCATTGATTCTTATTGGCTTCACTCTTTCTTTTCTGCTTAAGGCATCAGCAACTACATTTGCTTTGCCTGGATGGTATTTTATTACACAATCATAATCATTTAGAGTTTCCATCCATCGTCTTTGTCGCATGTTCAAGTCCTTCTGATTGAACAAATGTTGAAGGCTCTTGTGATCCGAATAGATCACACACTTGGTACCATACAAGTAATGTCTCCAAAGTTTTAATGAAAATACAACGGCACCCAGCTCCAAGTCGTGGGTGGTGTAGTTCTTTTCGTGCACCTTTAACTGTCGTGAAGCGTAGGCAATAACCTTGCCTTTCTGCATGAGTACACAGCCCAAACCAGTGTGTGATGCATCACAGTACACTGGTGCATTGCTTAACTTTTTCTTCAGAATGTCAAAGGATTCCTGCTGCTTAGGGCCCCAATCAAACTTAACCTTCTTGCGCGTCAACGAAGTTAGGGGCGCAGCAATCCTTGAAAAGTTTTCGATAAAACGCCTATAATATCCTGCTAAACCCAGAAAACTGTGAATCTCAGTAGGTGTCTTTGGCTCTTGCCAATTCATAACTGCTTCCACTTTAGCGGGATCCACTTGGATACCACGCTCACTTACCACATGTCCAAGAAATTGGACTTCTCGAAGCCAAAATTCGCACTTCGAAAATTTGGCGTAGAGTTTCTCTTGATGTAAAAGTTTGAGAATACAACGAAGGTGTTTCTCATGGTCAGCTTGGTTCTTCGAGTAAATAAGGATATCGTCAATAAAGACGATGACGAATTTATCCAGATAAGGCTTGCAGACGCGATTCATGAGATCCATGAATGCGGCTGGTGCATTAGTGAGCCCGAAAGGCATCACTAGGAACTCGTAATGACCATAGCGAGTCCTAAACGCTGTCTTGTGAACATCTTCATCTTTGACCTTTAACTAATGATAGCCTGACCTCAAGTCGATCTTAGAAAAATAGCTTGCTCCTTGTAACTGATCGAACAGATCGTCGATCCTGGGCAAAGGATACCTATTCTTGATAGTGACTTTATTATGCTCACGGTAATCGATGCACAGACGCATCGATCCATCCTTCTTCTTGACAAATAAAATCGGCGCTCCCCAAGGAGACGAACTAGGTCTAATAAAACCTTTAGCTAACAGATCATCCAACTGCGTCCTTAACTCCTTCATTTCCGTTGGTGCTAACCTATAAGGTGCTCTCGCTACTGGTGCTGCACCCGGGATGATGTCAATTCGGAATTCCACTTGCCTATCTGGTGGTAAACCAGGTAGTTCTTCGGCAAAAACTTCAGGATATTCCGAAATGATAGGGATGTCTTCAATCTTGGGCTTTGGCTCATCAATAGTAACTTGTGCCATATAAATGACACAGCCCTTCTGCATACATCTGGATGCCTTGAGCATGGACACTTGCTCAGGCAATCCATGCTGGGTATCCCCTTGGATGGTGAGTGACTCACCAGACGGAGTCTTGACTACTACTTGCTTTCTGCTGCACATAATCTGGGCTTGGTTATGCGATAACCAATCCATTCCTATAACTATATCAAAGCCGGCTAGCTTAAAGGGAAGTAAGGACAAAGGAAAAGAATGATTCCTAATGGATATAACACATCCATCTAAAACAGTTGAGGCTGTTTCTATGGTTCCATCAGCTAATTCCACCTCATATTTCACACTTAAGGGCTTTACAGGTAGGTTTAATAACTTACCGAACTTATCATCAACAACAGACTTATCTGCTCCAGAATCAAACAATACTCTAGCAAAAACATCATTTACAAGAAAAGTACCTGTAATCACGTTGTCATCTTGAACAGCTTCCTTAGCGTCCATCTTGAAGACCCTCGCATTGGTCTTCTTCCCATCTTCGGCTTTCTTGGCGTACTTTGGGCAATTAGACTTGATGTGCCCTTTTTCGTTGCAACTGTAACATGTTGCATCCTTCAGTTTCTTACACTCCAAAGTCTTATGATCCGTAGATTTGCAAATCCCACAGGGTCTCACATGAGACTGGGATTTCGGCTCAAAACGACACTTCCCAAAATGGTTTTTCTTACAAGTTTTACATTTGGGCTTATCCCCCGATTGTTGCCCATCTCTCCTAGATCCCGACCCTTTCCTGTGGTCGTTATTTCCTCGGTGTCTCTTTTCTGATCTTCGTGAGGTATCGTCCTCACGCTTTCTCTTATTCTCTTCTGAGTTCCTGAGTGCTCTCAACCTGACTACATCCAGGGTGAGAGAGAGAGATAGATCAGCTGCTGATCTAAAGGTTGCCGGTCTTGACGCCTTAACACTTGCTTTAATCTCAGGGGCTAAACCCCCGATGAAACGGGCAATCCTTTTAGGTTCTGGGGTTACCAAGTACGGAACCAACCGTGATAGAGTATTGAAAGTGGTGAGGTATGCCTGGCAGTCTAAATTCTTCATTACCAGTGATACGAAGTCTGACTCGATCCTTTCAACTTCGTGTTGTGGGCAATAATTCTCTTTAATAAGAGCAACGAACTGATCCCATGACATACTGTAAAGCGTGTTCTTTCCAGCAGCTTGTATGAGAGACTTCCACCATGCCAGTGTGTCTCCTTTGAATGATTGGGATACGTATTTCACTACATCTCTTTCAGCACAACCGCTGATGTCCACTACAGTATCCATTTCGTCCAACCAGGTCATGCAATCGACCGCTCCTTTTTCCCCAGTAAAGTCTCTGGGTTTACAAGAAACGAAGTACTTGTAAGTACATGATTTGGTTTGAGGTTTAGCATCAAACTCTCTCTTCTTTGGGGGAACACTATTTTGATTCGATGAGTGTCGATCATTATCCTTCTTGGGCTCAATTTTCTTAGGTTCAACTTTCTTAGAGGGCGGCTTGCTATGAGCCTCCGAGTGTGTCCTTGGCTTAGAACGTGATGCGGATCGGGTCCTACTTTGGGTCCCGCTTGCTTCACTAAATTGTCTATTTAGTGCTTCGACAACAGCATCATTCACTAATGCTTTCAACTCCGCACCCGTTACTAATATTTTAGTATTATCAGGGTTTTCTGCTGGACGACTGTTTAATTCTTCAGACTTAGCCATGTAGTCTAAATTGCTACATAGAATAAGGACAAGGTCTATTTAGAAGTCTAAACAGTATTATCGTTCTTGACGATTTATTAACCATGGTAAATAAAGCCATATTAGTTAATTTAATAATTTCATTCAGGATTTTTACTAATAATCTTTTTAGAATGAAACATAATATTGGCATGATAAGCCTAGTCACGTAGACAAATTTCTAAATTACAAATTTAGATCTTGTAGGATTAAAGTTTGCATAAAAAGACAAATCAATCATTTTCTTGGCAGGGAGTTTATAAACCACAGCTGCCTTTTTGTTTTATATGACATTAATTATAACCCGTAGGCATTTTGTCACAACCAAATATATATAGAAATATTAAACTTGGATAATTTATTACAAGGGTGGCGTGCGTGATTTTACGGATCACACTAGCCAAGAATGTTAACATGTTTACAGATGTTAACAGAGATTTGAATCTTTTTAAACAGGTTCTACCATATTGGCTAGATTTATGATAACATAACAGCTAGGTTTTACCTTTTAAGATCCTTATTATTTTATTAAAATGGTACATCAAAATAATAAATGTTATTTTTCATTTATTCATATACTATGTTTATGCACATAATTTAAAATGAAAATCTTAAATTAACCATTTCAAATAAAAATTAAACCAGTACGAATTTGCCCTAAACGGGTCTTTTACATAAACAACATGCCCACGCAGGGGCCAACAAAACAAACAAACAAACAAACAAACCCACGCAGGGGTCAAATAAAAAGATATGCCCACGCAAGGGCAGAACAGAAAGAAATACCCACGCAGGGGTAGAGTACTGAAATAAATAATTGTCCACGCAGGGACATGAGTACCATACTAAAATAAATAAACAACAAAGGGTTTAGTGACCATTCTTGCTTTTACCCTTAATCAGATCCACCATCTTCTTAAACATCCCCCGGTTATGCCTCCGATCATGCCGCAACTCATGCCGCATCTCGTCTCGCACCTCATGTATCTCATGAAGAATTTCTTGAAATTGTGGCGGTGACATCACCGGCGCCTGAGGTGGTTGCTGATAATGCGGTGGTTGAGGCGGCTGTGGCTGATAAAGCGGAGGTTGAGGAGGCTGCGACTGCTGATACCCATATGATGGGTATCCATAGGTCGAGTGTCCCGTAGTCCAGGGACCTCCATAAGAACCTCCCGGCTGAAGAGAGTTTGCCGCTATCCAATAGGGATCTTCTGTAAAGTTGTAACCTGTGGGGAACTGCTGCTCGAAAGGGTTGAATGTTGCAGCACCGGTATAAGTGGGAATTGGGTCTCCAAAACCCAATGGTGGCTGTGGCGCGACAGGCGCAGAAACTACTTCAGAGACGGGGTGTGAAGATTCACCCATCTCTGGTTCTTCGTGGACAGGCGAGTACCGGCTGCCACCTGAATGTGGAGGGGTGCTGATGCGTATTCCCCCTCGTGCGGATATTCGCACTGTCGTTCTCCTTCGCCTTGGAGGCGAGGGAGGTTGAAGCTGAGGTGGTGGTGGCGGCGGAGTGACCGCGACAAGTCGAGAATCCTTAGAAGGATTCTGCTGCTGCTGTAGCTGTTGCTGTGGCTGGTGCAGGGGAGAATGGTGAGGCGGGTGCAGGGGAGAGTTATGATAACTGGGAGTAAATGCCCAGTCATACTGCTTGAAGTTCTCCTCAAAGCTATCGGGACCATTGTAAGGTGATCCCATAAATGGTGACCCATCTGAAATCTCGATGGGGTGGTTCGGTGTTCCTGATGGTGGCATTACAGGATCGGTATCTTCATCGATGTCCATCGGGTTGCCACCAGAAAAGTTGTCTTCTGGTCCAAGTGGGTTAAAACCCACTGCTGCTGCTAAGTAGTCATCAGGGTTGAACTGACCCTGGAAGACAGGTGATGGTTGGATAAAAGGTGAATTGTGTCCTATTAAGGGAATGTAGGACTGTTGAGAGTTATGGGGCTCATTCTCCGAATGAGGCCCAAATGAGTGCGGGATTGAAGGAGAGGTACTCAGTGAGACTGAGCGCCTAGCAGGTTCGGTAAAAGACCTCCAAAGGTCTTGAGCATCCGTGTTGTGAGGATCCGAAGGTGTTCGCTGGTGAGATGGTCCGGCCTCGTGGTCATTTGGGGCTACATGTGCTCCTTGTCCTCGGCCTCTACCTCTCATACGTGGCGGCATTCTTGTGATCCTGTCAAAAACAACAAGTGATACAACAAAAATATATAATTAAGACAAAGTTAGAAAATTAAACAAAAATTTGGAAATTTCCTAAGTTCTTTGTCTAGACTCGAGAATCGAGGAATGTGCAATTGTGTAACTGAGATTAAACACAAAATACTAGTGTTTAATTCACTCAGAGTTGGCTCTGATACCAACCTGTCACACCCCTATTTTCCACGTGTCACCGGTGGGCCCGGTGGGGAGTATAGTGACGTAGTTGGTATCATCATAGACAAACAACACAATATATAAATGCACAGCGGAAGCAAAGATAGATTCATTTCAACTTTAATAAAATGTAATATTAAATATCACTAATAGTTGAAACGGATCCACAGGCGGATCAAAATAAAATAAGATATTGTTCAACAGTTTATTGTCGTCCAAGCTTGCGAGACTTATTGTGGACGCTCTAGAAGACAGCCAGCCTATTTCGTGTAGTACCTGCACTTAACCTTTTTGGGAAAATACGTCAGTTTACACTGGTAAATACAATTTAACTGACTCATTTGAAAATGGTTGAAAATTGATTTAAATGCTCAAGGCACAAAACATTTTATAACTTGGATCAATTATTTAATATAAACTTGTGAACGAATTACATGTTACTTGTGCATTCAGTAGCCCGATCCGTAGACCGGGTTAAAGATTAATAGACACACCACATGTTTATTTACGCACAGACAGGTGTACGCCTACACCCCGCGTTCGGTCGTGGCCATTTCGTAAAATGATGCCAAGGATATCCGGGACATGGTCATTAACCCCCCAAAGGCTTTAAGTGAACAAGACTGTTTAAACGAGCCGATCAAATTATTCAAATTACCACCCAAGGATGTAAGATTTGATGCTCGATCAAGCGGTATTCTATATACCGTAACCCAAGCCCGTATAGGGAAAATAAGTTAAAAGTATTTACCTGAGTAAAGTATAAATCACAACAAGCAAGTGAAGGTAGCTTTTACCGGTGCTCCTAATCTGGAACGAAGGTTTATAATAACCTATTAGATTTCTAACGGGTCTTTATTTAAGCTTAAGCTTAGACCGGTTAGCTTTAAGGACGATATGGTTCAAACGCACGATTAAGCGAAGACCGGATAGAATGTGATTTAGACCCGACAAGTTTGAATACTTGTATAATATGGGTATACTAAATACATTCTGGATTTTGAGACAAAAATGATAATGTTTGACCCGTCTCGGTCAATTTATGCAAACTAGTTACATAAATCGAACCGAACGCGAAAAGAGCGTTACGGGTAACCGTAAGAGTCATATGCAAGTTCCCTGAGATAATATGCTCTAAATATGTTATAATATCAGTAAGATACTTTCTATTATGCCCAAAATGAATTTAAACACAATTTATGCCTCATAAGGGCATTTTGGTCATTTAAAAGATTATAAAATAGTTAAATCAGAAATCTGTGTTACAGGTCTGGTTTATATAGTAAATATATTTAATTTAACATGTTATAACAGTAGGGTATGACTCATATGTGAAACTTATCATTTAAAACCAAACTATGCTCATTAGGGGTGTTTTGGTAATTTCACAAGGGCTTAAAAGGTCAAAACTGGAAACCTGAGTTCAAAAACTTATACTTACTGTTATTATATAAAAATATACTAAAAACATCAGTAGGTATCAACCTTATATGTTTAATATGGTTATAGTGTATACTATGCGATAAAAACTCTTAAAAAGGCGATTTAGAGCCGTTTCCGGGTTTTTAAAAGAAAGCTGATATTTTTATATTTCCAGAATGCTCAAAATATTTTATTTATCAAATAAAATCAGTAGAAAAAGGTTTGGGGTCAAAAGGATTTGTAAAACTCATTTTATGGCTTAAAAAGGCAAAATCGGTATTTACCGAATTAAACTTAGAGACTTATGATATGATCAACCAAAAATTAAATAAAAATCTTTAAAAATCCCAAAATATTATATTATATCAGTGGGTAAAAAGTTTGGTATCAAAAAGTGGGTTTAAATAGGTTATAAGCTAATTACGCCGTTTAAGTAACATAAAGCTTTCAAATTACAATAATGAGCATAACTCTTATTCTGGACCTCAAACTGATATCAAATTTTCGGTGCAAGTTTATAAATTAGTAACAAATGTTTCTACTCTTTCACTTTTTCAAAAATCGCGTTTTATAGTAAAAAGGGCAAAATAGTCAATTTTAAGCATAAATCGGAAACATGCATATGAACCGGTTAAAAGTTGAACCAAGTTGTAAAAATCTCAGAGAGTTAAACTTATATGAAATTTGGTCCAAAATAAGCTCTAATGCAGATCTCAAACATGCATGTACGGATCAGAACTGATAGTCAAAGAAAAAGTCAATTTATGTGACTTTCGGTTCCGATTCGGGTTTAAACTGAAAATTGTCGAGTTGATCATGTTAAAACATGTTCTTACATTAATTACAAAGTTATTTTGATGATCAAACAGGTTGCATGTAGCCTACATTGTTAATCATGCTTAAATTTGCAAAAACACATTCTGTTGACTTTTTAAGAAAAGCTTTGACTCGACAATTAACATGCTTAGAGTGTGAATCTGAAAATACCCTTTTAGGGGTTTGTTACCCACATAAATACCAACATGTAGGTACTTTCAATTTGAGAAATGACAGAGCCAATCTCGTTTAATCTCAAAGTCAAGTTTAAATTACGATAGTTTGACTTTCGGTTAATAGACTAAGCTAGAACGAATTTGCAAAGGTTATGAACACTTACAATGGTCCTAATAAGGCTTAGAGATCACTAGGAAGCTGCCTTGTCGTCCAGAAAGCTCCAGAAAGGTTCTTGTGAATTTTTGAAAATGTAAGTAATGAAAGTTTCAAGCTTCAAGTCCCATTTATGCAGATTTTGATCTGTTTAGAGGCTGCCACAGAGGTCTAGGAGTGATATGAGAAGAGGACAAGTGCCCCTAAATGCATGAAAATCGATTGGTGAGGCTCTGGAGTCGACAACAGCTGGTCACAACTCGCATCAGACTCAAACTGGCAGCTGGTCGCGATTTTTGTCGCTGGCAGCTGGTAGGCGGGCCGCGACAGGTCCCTCGCGGGCCGCGTACAAGGTGTTTACCAGCTTAGCAAGTTTCAGCAATTTACCATTCAGTCCCTGTACTTTGTAACGTTGTTTTGTTCATTTATCTTGCATTCTTGACCCTAAAACCTGACTTTTAAGGGCCTTGGGACTTTTATAAATATGGTAAAGTCCTTGAACAACTTTGTGCTTACCCGAAAAGTCTCGAAATCAACGTTAACGTATTTAACCTTTCGTGTACGGTTTTGATCATAACTTTCTCATACGTTCACGAAACTTCATGAAATTTTTATCACATATTCTTGTGAGTATATTTTATCATTACAAAGCTTCGGGTTTGCCAAAAGATCACTCAGAGGTATAATTTCAACATGTTGACACGTTTAGCCCCTGTAGTTTGTAATTCCTCACTTTCTTTCATTTTTCCGCTTCGTATGATCCATGATTTATCCGTTTAAGATTATAAACACCATGTAGGGTTATTGTAGGGCCTATTTATCAATTGTTGACACTTTGGACCCTTATATTCACATAGTTTCACCGTTTGTCAACTTTAGTCCCTCTAAAGTATGTTTTCACATATTCAAAGCCCATGACACGTGTCAGTACATTATTGGACGTAAATTTTCGAGGTGTTACAGCTTGGCTCAAGCTCAAACCATCCCTTGGCACACCACCTCTCTCACACTTCACCCACCACCCACCACCACCATAACACCATCATCCACCACCATCATCCATTGTCCATCATAGAGTGTGTGAGTCGTCTCGGGATCCAAGATTGATCGTAAGAGTTCTTGAAAATCAAGGCCATGTTTGCCTAAGTCTCTTACATCACTTGGTGAAGACAAGTGTCTAGTGTAATACTTTTTATTTTTAATCTTTTCGCACTTTTTAATTGGTTTTGTATTAATGACTTTAATAACTAGTTTCTTATGTTGAAGGTGATTCTTCCTTATCGTTTGTCCGTGGTGTCTTGACATTATTTTACCGTCTATATAAAATAAAATATTTTCACCATTCATATCTCCACGGTCTATATGGAGGTATGTTGGCTACCTGGTCGGGGGTTAAGGGAACGGTTTGGTAAGAGTCTTGCCGTTGTTCAGCGTTTAGAGATCCTGCAAGGGACCTGGGTCAAATTTAGTAGGACCTCCTTCAATACTTAACGGTATTGGATGGCGGGGGTCCAAACTCTTTGATCCCCTCATAAGTTAACTACTATTAATACTATAACCCGGCTATTTAGGACTGTATCCTTGCTGACTCAGACTACTTAGTCGAGGGTAACGTCACCTCCAAAAGAGGGGCCTACCATAATTTGCATTAATAACTTAATTCATTATCTTTCAATAATCCGACCCTTTAGGATTGTATCCTTGCTGACTCAAACTACTGGGTTGAGGGTAACGTCGCCTTCAAAAGAGGGGCCTACTACAATAACTAAGATAATCTCTTAAATAAGTGCAAAAGTGCGGAAATAATCAAAGGTTACACTATACACGAGTCGGAACCAAGTGATTCATCTTGTCTATCTGTTTTTATTTTTATTTTTATTTTTCAGCATTTTAGTTAGTTTTTATTTTTCTTAGTTTAAAACATTTTTCTAAACTTTTTGATTTGATTAGACGTTGAGGATAAACCGGTACTAAAAGCTCTTGTGTCCTTGGACGACCTCGGTATCTTACCAACACTATACTACGCTCACGATGGGTGCACTTGCCCATATGTGTGTTTAGTGTTAGTAAATATCGTGTTTTATAAATTTAAAACTTGGCTAAAAAGTGTTGAAAAGGGCTTAATAAATACATTAAAAACTAACGACACTTCACACGCATCAGGCCCTTAATGGGCTTTGGCGTAACCCTGGGCCGGCGAAACCCTATGTTTCGTCGTGAGGGTCATGACGAAACCTCTAGTTTCGTCGAGATAAGTGTGTGGCGAAACCTCTAAGGTTTCGTGGAGACAACCTATGGTGAAACCCTAGTGTTTCGTCATGTGTGGTTTCATTTGTAAACAGAACACAAGTTACACATAATCAAATACTAAATAATAATACAACATCTCAATGTATCACAAACGTGCACATTTACAAGACAGACAAGGTATGCAGCATACTATAGAAACAAGTAACGTGTTGAGGAAAGACCTTGAAAACTCGAGTTGTCACAATTATACTGTGACATCTGTGTCTCCCATACCAAGACATGCCCCCGCGATCAAGGTAAGCACAACGGTTCATCGTAGCAGGTGAGTATACTGAGTCCATCCTTTTGTTTTTACAATGCCAGACTTTCTGGGGAACAGGTCAGTATTTTTGTATAGCATAGTGACCAGTAAATTCTGACGAGGGCTAGGAAAATCCCTTTTACGGTAAGAATTTGGCTTTAGAACACACGGAATTCTCAATTTTATGAGATTTTCTTCCGTTTAAGGTTTTGGGCCTTCTTGCGGCTCTTTTGAAGATATCATGACCGTGCCTAGGTTTGCATTTGTTAACTTAATGCTTACCGTTTCATCAATTTTTGTGTTAGTGTTTAACTCTTTTAAAAACTTAACATGAGTGGGTACTAAACAATGATTTTCGAAAGAAGGTGACAAGAGATTATTTTTTTCAAAATTAGACTCTTCTTGAAATTTAACGTTGTCGGACTCACCTTTCTCGTTGTTTAACTCATGTGTCGGTTTTTCACTTACTTGTTCTTCCATTTTTACATTTTCAACTATCTCCTCTTTATTACGAGTTAATTCTTCTCTTGCGCGAGACTCCTCTTCCCTTGCGCGAGATTCTTTTATGCAACGTTCGATAGTTTTAATGTGTTCTATTATCGTATCGGCTATGTGTGTGATAGAATAAGGATCAGGATCCTCAAAGCTTGAATCCGGATGTTCGATCCTTTGTTCCTCATGATACTCATATGAAGTAGATGGTTCACACCGTTGTTCTTCATTGTAAGTATATGATGGATAAGGGTCGTAATTTTGTTCTTCATAATACTCATATGAGGTGGGTTGTTCACGCCATGGTTCCTCATAATAAGCATATGAAGGTGGTGGCTCATATCTTGGTTCCTCAAAGTATGAGTATGACGGCTCATACCTTGGTTCATCAAAATTTGAGTATGAGGGAGAAGGTTCATACCTTGGGTCTTCATAGGTTGTGTATGAAGTTGATGGCTTGTACCTGGGCTCCTCATAGTAGGTGTATGAAGTGGATGGTTGAAATAAGTCACAATATTGTACAGAGTGAGGGTTACCACAAATGGTGCAATAGTCTTCCCTAGAATCATCCTCCTCGTAGGTGTAGTTGTAACCTCCTAAGTATTGATCCATAAGAATCACTCAACAGATCACAACAGAGTTTCGAGACCAGAAAACAAGAATAAAAACAGAAATAAAGGCTGGACACGGCCCCGTGTTCAGTGGACACGGCCCATGTTCAGGTTCTGTATCTGGGCGTTTTAATAAAAGTAATTGGTTTTGTGCAGCACGGGGGCGTGTTCAGTGAGCATGACCCCGTGTTCAGACTCTGTATCTGGGTGTTTTATGAAAAAAATGCAGCACGGACCCGTGTTCAATGTACACGGCCCCGTGTTCAGGCTACTGTAAATGTAAAAACTAACTAAAATGCAGAAAATTGCGCGCGTTTTTAAAAAAGGTTTTGAAAAACTGATTAGGTCGTCGATTTTAAGCTTTCTTAAAATCCTTGTGTCCCCGGCAACGGCGCCAAAAACTTGGTGTGTGTGTAGCGTGATATGTTTTAAGTATATTTTTCACCCTTTTTAACACGTTAGTCAAGTTTTAAATTTATAAAACACGATATTTTACTAACACTAAACACACATATGGGCAAGTGCACCCATCGTGAGCGTAGTATAGCGTTGGTAAGATACCGAGGTCGTCCAAGGACACAAGAGCTTTTAGTACCGGTTTATCCTCAACGTCTAATCAAATCAAAATTTTAGAAAAACGGTTTTTAACAAGAAAATAAGAAACTAAAAATGCTGAAAATAAAAATAAAACAGATAGACAAGATGAATCACTTGGATCCGACTCGCCTTTAGTGTAACCTTTGATTATTTCCGCACTTTTGCACTTTTTAAGAGATTATCTTAGTTATAGTAGTAGGCCCATCTTTTGAAGGTGATGTTACCCTCAACCCAGTAGTTTGAGTCAGCAAGGATACAATCCTAAAGGGTTGGATTATTGAAAGATAATTAATTAAGTTATTAATGCGTAATATGGTAAGCCCCTCTTTTGAAGGTGACGTTACCCTCGGCTAAGTAGTTTGAGTCAGCAAGGATACAATCCTAAGTAGCCGGGTTAATGTTTTAATAGTAGTTTACATATGAGGGGATCAAGAAATTCAAACCCCCGCCATCCAATACCAGTGGGTATTGAAGGAGGTCCTACTAAGCTTGACCCAGGTCCTTGTAGGATCTATACATTGAACAAGGCAAGACACTTACCAAACCATTCCCTTAACCCCCGACCAGGTAGCCAACATATCTCCATATAGACCATGGAGATATGAATGGTGTAAATCTTTTATTTTATATAGACAGTAAAATAACGCCAAGACACCACGGACAAATGATAAGGAAGTTTCACCTTCAACATAAGAAACTAGTTATTAAAGTCATTAATACATAACCAAATAAAAAGTGCGAAAAGATTAAAAATAAAAAGTATTACACTAAATGCTTGTCTTCACCAAGTGATGTAAGAGACTTAGGTAAACATGGCCTTTGATTGTCAAGAACTCTTACGATCAATCTTGGATCCCGAGACTACTACACACACTCTATGATGGATGATGGTGGTGGATGTGGGTTGTGATGGTGGTGGTGGGTGGGTGAAGTGTGAGAGAGGTGGTTTGCCAAGGGTTGATTTGCAAGTGAGCCAAGCACCCCTATTTATAGCCTCCACAGAAGCCTGGACACGGCCTCGTGTCCACCCATCTTCTCTTTCTTCATTAATTGCAGTTTGTCTGTATTAGTTGACCACGCCCCCGTGTCTGCTGGGCACGGCCCCATGTGCAGAAGCGTATCTGTACTATCAAGATTTGCTCAGATTCTACGAATCTTTGCGTTGACCGCGGCCCCGTGCCCGCTGGACACGCACCCGTGTTGGGAAATAGAAGCTTCTACAACTTTGTCTTTTCTGCAGACACTTGGGCACGCCCCCGTGTTCAATGAACACGGGGCGTGTTCAGCCTTCTGTTGTCTTGTTTTTGCTTGGGAAGATGTTGTCGAGAGGTCAGGCATGCCACGTTTTATTCCTTTTCTTGTATTTATGTTAGATTTGACTGTATTTTTGCTTCTTTTGTTCATTTAAGCTCATTTAACCCTGAAAATACAAATGGAAGACAAAAGCACACTTTTTCCAACATTAGTACTAAAAAGGGTTAGTTTTATGCCTTATTTGATGTAATTTATATGTTGCATTTTACACACATCAAATACCCCTACACTTGAATCTTTTCTTGTCCTCAAGCAAAACTCTTTATTTTGTGGCTTACACACCCAAATGGAATGGGTAGAAGAGAAGGTTTTGGGCTTGTCATAGAGTGTCGGGATTCCAAGATTATTTATTAGGTTTTATTTTTATGTTATTTACAATCCTATTCGTTATGATTTATTTAGAACGTTTCATAAGATAAATTACTTAATTGGGCATAACATGCCTATTTAAAATTCCATTTATATACAAGTTCACATACCTCACGGGAGATCACTCAACAATCGGCCGAAGATGTATTTTTGTGAAACACTCTAGAGCGGCATGGAACTTACTTCTACCATATGTTTGCCATGCAATCAATCCTCCTCCTTTTGAACTATACACCTTGTAATATCAAGAGAACTTTTGGGGAAGGGTTAGGCTTGGGTTAAAGGTGGGTGGTTTTGGGTTAGTGGTTAGTAGAAAAGGGCGAAAAGGCGTAAAAAGCGTCGGTTTTTGTAAAGCATTTTGTTTTTGTGACTTTTTATTCTAATGAAGCATTTTTCAAACAAGCTTTCTTTTGATGAGCTTGTTTGTTTATTGCTAACTTCATTTTTCTTTTCTTCTCTATAAAATTATTATTATTATTATTATTATTATTATTAATAAGGAAGTCACAAGAAAACCGAGCTTTATTACTAAAATAAAGGGTTTAAAATGAAAAAGGTTTTGGTGGGTAAAGGGTGTTTGTTTTGGGTAAAGAAATGAAAAGGTTTAGGCTCAAAGGGGTTAACTAGGGGGATTTTGGGTAGGTGGTAAAAAAAAAAGAAAAATAATGGTGTTGAAAGAAAAATGGTTAGTCCTAATGCCTCCATCATTTACTTACTTGGGTTTAAGTTGGTAAGGACAGGGAATGTATCGTCATGGCAAGTTCTAGAGTCGTAAGAAACCAAGTAGATATTCACACAAGAAACGAAAAATGAGCATTTAGTTTTAAGATGTGTATTTATATGCTCAATAAAGGCTCAAAATTCACTTTTTGTGGGAATAGGTTTTTAATGTGATCAAGTATATATAATCAAATTTTAACTAGATTTGTCATGCTGTTTCATAATTTTCTTATGTTGGTTCCTTTTTTATCACGACGCTATCAGTTGTAAATTTATAAAAATCTAACCTTTTTAGAACTTGTAATTCCCAAATTAAACCAAGACAAGTAAAAAAATGAAAAATTTTTGA
The DNA here is from genome assembly GCA_030545235.1 of Helianthus tuberosus. NCBI lineage: Eukaryota > Viridiplantae > Streptophyta > Magnoliopsida > Asterales > Asteraceae > Helianthus > Helianthus tuberosus. The sequence continues at coordinate 164,173,970 of CM060450.1, forward strand.
AAAAAAATGGGGTGTTTAGCGGTTCCAATAGAGTTTTGTGTAAGGCTTGTAATTAGGACTTGCAAAATTCAAGGTTTTAGCATCCCCCCCCCCCCACACTTAAATTACACATTGTCCTCAATGTGTCCCAAAAATAAGTTTTTAGATTGATTGAACGTGTAAAAAGGTGTGTTAAACAAAAAAAATTATGTTACTGGGCATCTGGACACGGCTCGTGTTGGATGAACACGGCCCCGTGGTCAGAGTGCCAGTAACGATGACTTAAAGAAGGTGGACACGGGGGCGTGTTGGGTGAACACGACCTCGTGTTAGCTCAAGTTAACAATAATCTGCAGAATTTAAACAAACAGCAGGTCTGGGCGATGGGCACGGGGGCGTGTCGGCTGAGCACGACCCCGTGTGGACAAACTGCAAAAGTGTAAAACAGGTTTCTGGCTTCGGTTTTTGCTGTCCCGGCTTTAGTAGCACTAATGTTTAGTGCTCTAAGCCTCGTATGTACCTGTTTAACTAATAAATACCACACCAAACAATAACCAACATCCTAAATTACCAAAGTTTATCATCCACGTCACAAGTTAAAAAGAAAAAGAAGTGCAGAAATTAAAAAGTGTTAGAGAAAGTAAATTGTTCAACAAGTGGCACGCAGGCCAGAAATTGTTCATAAGATAAGGGGGGTTAACCTGTGAGACCTTCAACCGTGTGATGCTACCTCCAACTCCTCCCGCTCAATCCATGTCCTCGTTGTCATCATCATCATCATCATCATCACCTCCTCCGTGGCCCGCCATATACTCCCGGATGTTTCCAATGTCATCCTGGATGTCCGAGATGTTTCTCTCTATCACTCCGACCCGGGCGTATGTGTTGCTAGCCATGTTGTAGGTGTTCCTGGTGCACATAAGATTTTCCTGCAATAAATCATGTAAGCTTTGAAAGTTAGGAAAATCGCCTCCTTATGAGGAGGATTGACCCGGATCACCCTGGTGCTGGTAGTGCTACTGAGGAGGGGGACGGATGTGTGGAGCGTGTAAGACGAGAGCTTCTTGAGGGTTCCATGCATGCCCTTGGACCGTTTGGAATCTGACCGTCCCGTCATCTGCTTCATTGATCAAGTTCATGGAGCGGCAGATAACCATGTCCACTTTTCCCGACCATGTGCCCTTTTGAAAGGACCTCGGCATCCTTGTGAAGTGTTTGAAAAGGCGGTAAATCCACCCTCCAAAGAAGATAGGAGTCGGGGGAGTAGCAAGCTGGTACAGGTGCATGTTACGGAGTAGCAGGTGTGGAACATCAAGGTTGACACGGTTGTGGATGCAATGGAGGACCAACAGATCTTGTAACCCTACAACACCGCTGTTGTCGTGTCTCTGGCTAAGAGAGTAGGTGAGGACCCTGTGGATGTAGCGGTAGAGAGGGTCTCTCAACAGGGTGCTCTTAGTTCGGCTCGGGTTGTAGTTTCCCTCTCCGATCTGAGCCCAAGCAGCTTGGCGTTGATTTTCTGGAATCTCACGTAGACCGCCAGTGTTCTCTTCATCCCCAGCATCCTCTTCTGAGTACAACCCAACCAGTGCCCCAAATTGAGCGATTGAGATTCTGTACGTGGTCCCTCCACAACGGAACTCTACCCCTTCATTGTCAAACGGTTCCGCTCTCGACTTAAGGACAAATGTGCCGTAAAATTCCATGGTGTATTCATGCACGGAGTGAAGTCGAGTGCAGAGAGCCACTCATAGTGGGCCGGTGACAATGGTGTTGAAGCGGTCTATCTGGTTCACTGCTTCAAGAGTGTCCATGCACACTTGTCTGGGATTCTCTTCGGGCCTAGTCCTTAACACATCGTAACAAGCTTGAGCCGCCAACTCGCTTGCGTTAAACCTGGTGAATTTCTTGGTCATCTGAAAGAAAATATCAAACAATTAGTACGAAACAGTGAAATTTTCGAAGAAAACTGAAAACAATCGACTGAACACGCTCCCGTGTTCAGCGGACACGCCCCGAGTTGGCCTGAGTTTAGCTGGACACGGCCCTGTGCTCGCTGAGCACGGCCCCGTGTCCAGGCGTCCGTTTCCCAAAAATCTCATTTTTCGACCCGGTCCCGAAAACTTGAAAATTTTTGGTCCAGTAGGAGCGGTTTTCCCCGAAAATGAAACCCCAAGTGCCGTTTTTCCCAAAACAACCGTTTACCCCTTCAATTTCATCTTTTTCGGTTCAAAAACAAGGGTTTGGGATTTTTGTGAGAAATCGGGCGAATCTACAAACAATACAAGTTGATTTAATTCCTATAACATGTATCTAAACTAATGCTAACAGATTTATGCAAAAATTTGTAGTTCGATCCGATTCAAGTTGAAGAACCCTAGATTTTCCCCAAATCTTGATGTTATACTACATGCAAGTACTTAATCTAACTAATTATAAGTATAGAATCATACCTTGACATTGTTAGAAGAAGGGGAAACATTGAAATCTGCAGGAAAAATCGCCGGAACCAGAGAGTTTTTGGGGAAACGGGGCGTGTGGAATGAAGAAAGTGAAAGAAAAGGGGAGTTTTATCCCGACAGTTGCGCGGACACGGCCCCGTGCTCACAGAGCACGGCCCCGTGTTCGGGCAAAAATTATATATATATATATATATATATATATATATATATTTTTATAAGTGCTCGTGTGAGTGCCCTGTTTCCCAAAAGTTGGTTCTAGAAATCTTACCAATTTAGATGTTTTCCCGATTGTTCGTAACTTACCAGGTATGATGTTGATGCTTGAACCTTTGTTTCATTCTTCGATTCTTTGAAGCGATATTTCTTCATCCTCATCCTCAATAAATCCTTGATAGAGTTTAAGCTGTTGGCCATTGACTTTGAATGGAATTCCATTTCGAGATTTAATTTCGACTGCACCGTGTGGAAAAATATGGGTGATGGAAAAAGGTCCTGACCACCTAGACTTTAATTTACCAGGAAATAATCGAAGTCGCGAATTAAACAACAGAACTTGATCTCCTATCCGAAATTCATTAGGTTTAATGTGTTTATCATGCAAATTTTTCATTATTTCCTTATAAATTTCGGAGTTAAAATATGCGTAATTCCTTAGTTCGTCTAATTCATTTAATTGGCAAAGTCGATTTTTACCAGCAAATTCTATATCTAAGTTTACATTTTTAATTGCCCAAAGGCTTTGTGTGCTATTTCCACTGGCAAATGACAACTTTTTTCCACAGACGAGCTTATATGGGGTTGTACCTATTGTTGTTTTATAAGCAGTTCGAAAAGCCAATAAAGCATCGTCTAATTTATCGGCCCATTCTTTTTTATTTAACCCTACGGTTTTCTCAAGTATTCTTTTTAAACTTATATTAGTCACTTCGGCTTGTCCGTTTGTTTGAGGGTGATATGCCATTGAGACCCGGTGATAGACCCCATACCTTGTTAAAAAAATTTCAAGTTGATGGTTTCAAAAATGGGTACCTCTATGTAGGATCGTTTTGCGACCTATATGAGTCGTTCAGAGTCAATACTATGCTGTTTGAAAGGTTTTTCATTGATATTCAACTTGATTACACGGTGAAAATTGGGCAGTACTTCGTTACACGTCTCACTATTTTGTATGAAAATGAAAAACCAACACCCCTATTTATAGGGGAACTGATTTCGCATGAAATGACCACATGTCATTTCGTACGAAATACCAAACTTGATTTCGTACGAAATAGCCACATGCTATTTCGTGCGAAATCACCTACAAACATTCAAAACATTACATTTTGACATAATTATCCCTACTACAAGCTATCGACACGACCTAGACTGTAGACGTAGGCTATAGACATTATGCACCAACAAACTCCCCCTTGGATATTGCCGGAGTCTTCAGTCATGTCTTCAGCACAATCTTCACAGAGACTTGAATATTTCTTCCCTCTGCTTCGGCTTTCTTCTTAATGCACTTTTCAACTTCTCATTTTCTTTAGCAGCTTTCATCTTTTCTTCAGCTTGCAACCTCATCCATTTACCTCGATTCTCTTCAAGTTTCTTTCTTTCTTTCTCAGCTTTCAACGCTTCCTCTTTCTCAATCTCTCTCCACTTAGATGACCATTTATTTTCAGAATTGATTCCCTTTTGAAAACAAATAGTTGCCACTTTCTGGAACTGAAGAGCTTGTTCTTTGTCTTCAGCTTTGTAGCAGATCTTGTTTACGAACAAACATTCAATGTCTTTTGCTGAACAATTGATAAGCCACAGCGGATCATACAAGTGAATATGTCTAACTTCATTCTCCACCTTGTATGTGATCACGGCTTCAGTAGACAAACAGCTATACACCCAGCACAAAAAACCTTTGTAAAACTCTTGCTCCATCTTTGGTAAAGGAATATTCTTGATCACCCTAGGTTTCTTTATCTGCAAGATGATTTCTTCATTGCCAGTGACAGGATCCACCCTTTTAACTTTCTTTGGTTGATGTGGCTTCCAGTGTTTGAAATCTCTAAACGCTTCGAACTTCATTAATCCCCAAGTTGGCATATCACGTTCTCTAACTGGATAGTTCAAAGTTCTAACTTTTGACAACTCTTCAACATCCCACCAGGGTATAGACATGATATCCTGAATATACTCAAAATACTGTACACCATACTCTCTTCTGATTGCATACGCGTTCACTTGTGGTAGAAAGCCCCAACTGATAATATCACCTAGTGACACAGCTCTATCTCTCTTGTAGAACTTCAGCGGTCTTTTAAACTTACGTTCTGTGTCTTTTCTGAACCATTTCTTCCTCTCTTCGTGACTTTCATCTTTTGTCGTTCCATCGAAATTCTTATCTTTCAAACATTATTCCACTTTCCTTCTCAATTCATCGATGTTTTCTTGACTGAAAAATTCAACCAGCGTTGGAAAGTTGGAAGTGTCTACATTCACACTTTCTTCATCGCTGCAGTCTTCAACCTCATCCCTATCATAATTGTATGCCTCATCAACATACTTGTACTGATAGTCAGGCTATTGGTTGATATCAAATGCATTCAATTCATCTTCAAAGTCAAACTTGAAGTTAGGATCATCAATATGCGTCATCTCGATAATATCATCCATGGTGTAAGTATGCCTAATTTCTCCTTCCTCTACATCAGGCTCTAGACGCAAAATCAATCTTTCACTTTCAACATTTTGATCATCAACGTTCTCCCCCTCTCCATCAGCATTCTATGGCTCCTCATTTGCATCGTCATGAAGATAATCATCGACTTTCTCTTCATTCGAAGCTTCATTAACTTTAATACCAGAAGTACCCTGATCGTCATCATCTCCATCATCATCACTATGACTACTCGCAGAAAACACATCGTCTGCATCATCTTTTTCTTCTTCATCATCTTCCTCTTCTTCATCATCTTCCTCATCATCAATAACATCATCAATTAACACGTCTTCCTCAAAAATATCAGAAACAGCAGATATAGGACGAGGATTTTGAACAAGTGATTCAGGTACAGTTGAAGGAACAATTTCTCTCTCAGTGACTTCAGAAACACCTTCAATACCTTTACCCTTATTTTTCATCTCAGCATCAATCGCAGCTTGACGGCGAGCTCTCACTTCTTCAAACTTTTGCTCAACAGAATTACCAATCAAACTCTCTAACACTTTGTTCATCATATACATCTTGTGCTCTTTCTTTGCATTGGCAGCCACTAACTCTTTGTTCTTTAATTTGAAATACTCATTCTGCTCGTCTCTCCGAGCCTTTTCCTCTTCTAATTCAGCAATACAAATTTTAAGAATATCAATGTCACTCTGATCTGCTTCAACTTTCTTCAACAAAGACGAGTTTTCAGCTTTTACAGATTTTACATCCTTCTTCAACTTCTTATTTTCCACTAACACTTCTTCTACCTTCTTTTCCAATCTATTCACCTGCTCATCATTCACAAAACTGAAATCTCCAATATCTTCAAGTGCTATATTCTCCGGAACACGTGGAAAATTTTTGTATCCAGAAGAACCAGGAGTGGTTTGTACTTGTGGTTGTGGTTGTGTGGATGGTGGTGTTTGTAAAATATGTTGTGATGTAATAACAGGTTGTTCAAGAATTGGTGATTGATGTGGTGGTGATAAATGTGATGGTGTAGGTTGTCTTGGTGGTGATGAATGAAGTGGTGATGTAGGTTGTCTTGGAGGTGATTGATGAGGTGATTTAGGTGGTGATGGTTCAGGTGGTGGTGATGGTGGTTTACTTGGTTCCTGGATTGGTTTCTTCTTTAACAAGATCTTCAATCTTTTTGCAACAGCAGGAGTTGCAGCACGTTTTCTAGCAGATTGCTTCTTCCTACCACCAGATGATGGTGGTGTTTGAGATTCTAAAACATGTTCAGGAGATGGATTGTACAATTCATCATCTTTATCCTCTCTCCTTTTTCTATTTAGATGCTTTTCTTTCTCTATTTCAGCCTGAATTCTTTTCAAACGCTCTGTTTCATCAACCTCAGATTCAGAACTAGATGAACTTTCTTCTTCATTGTCACCTTCATTCTCACCAGCTGTTTTAGCTGCTTCATCAGCTTTAAAACTTTCTTTAAGAGCTTTCAACAATCGATCAGAATCTAGAGATAAACGAACTTGATCTCCTTCAACATTAGCTTCTGGTTCTTCTTCCTCTGGTTCATCGACCAGCAATGTCTCAACACCTTTCTTTTGACGCTTTTGCTTAGGTTGTGAAGATGAACCTTCCTCAGCTTGTACTTTTGGAGTTGTCTTTCTACTCCATTTCTTTTTCTCTTCCTTCAGAAACCACTTATTTCTTGTTTCTTTGAAATTTGCAAGTATTTTCAACTCCTCTGCATAACTTGCTTCTTTCATTTCTTTGTCATTCCTCCACTTTTGATGATCAACCGGATCTGGATCTTGGTAATTTTTGTCTTTGATAAACCCAAAGAATTCAACTTTTGTCTTTGGCTCCGGATGATTTTTGTGATATCTGGCCAGTACTTTTAGCATTTCATTATCCATGTGGAACAACACCAACAAATCATTGTCTTCATCTTTCTCCAAATCAGGATAAGCATGATCTAACATCATCTGTATAAATCTAGGATAGATCCATGTTTTGCTTTTTGAAGTAATATTCTCTACCATGTAGTGAAACACAATCTTTGAAAAGTTATACTTCTTGTTTAACACAAGTGCAGTCACCATGCACATTTGATAATCCCGCATCACATCATAACCTCCTTTTCGATGACTGAGAGCATGCAACACTGAATGTATAAGAAACTTGCAAGGCTTTGAAAAATGTGACTTCGGATAATTTGCACTGTTCAGTGGACCAGTGTAACCCATCCGTAGCATGCAACCTTTGACCATTCTTTCTGGAAACGTTTTCGGAGAATTCTCATCGTCCGGAAAGTCTAACACCTCATGTACTAGCTGCTCTGTGATGATGATCGGTTTATCTTGGCCATTCAAACTAACAATCGAATTTATTGTTTTGCTTTCTTCATCATACTTTGCATTGTTCCAGAAACGTTCAATGTGTGACTCAAACACAAGATGCTGATTAGTTAAGGCCTTCTGAATAGGTAATCTCTCCATAAACTCCAGAATACTCTTGAATTCTGCCATCTTTGGAATCTTCTCATCATATACACAACAGATATTGTGTAATGGATCGAATTGCGCATTAGAAGCCTGAAAATAACAAAAAATACATGTTAAACACTTAGAATTAATTTTCAACACAAATACTTCATACAAACGAAATACCCTCAAGCGGAATGACATTTCAAGCGAAATAAACAGTTCAAACGAAATCACAGATTGAAACAAAATGACAGTTTAAAGCGAAATAGTTGTTTCGCACGAAATCAGTTTGAAACGAAATAGTCATTTGAAACGAAATACTCATTTGACACGAAATGGCTATTTCGTGCGAAATACATCGTCGTTTCGTTTGAATTCACAGTTCATGAACAAATTTTACAAAATCATGTCAGATGATGAAATTGATCTTCTGTGTTAATTCTATGATGAATTCCGAGCACATGGATGTAATTTTTATTCAATTTTGACCACAAACAAACCCTAGATCTAAGTTCAAAGAACCTGTTCAACGTCGTTCATACGAAATCAACAGATCTGGTATGAAATCAACAGATCTTGTACAAATTGAAACCCTAAGACGTATCTATAACATATTCCGAGTATACAGATATGATTATTGTCCATTTTATTTAACAATCAAACCCTAGATCTACGTCCGACACTTCAGTTCATCGACAAATAGTCGATTCAGTTCAAATCAAACACAAATCTCACCTTCCCCATGATCTAAGTTGAGCAAACCAACTTAAATCTTAATTACAAACAACAAACAGGCAATATAACGGCTAGAAATCGATGATTCTGGTGTTTCGCTTTAAATTGCTGTGACAGTGAGTTTGGTGCGAAATGAGAGAACTGATGCCTTCAAGCGAAATACCTCTGCTATTTATAGACTTGCCTATTTCGTACGAAATAGGCACTGAGCCATTTTCAAACAAAATCAAAATTCAAGCGAAAACACCTTTTCAAACGGAATGACTATTTCGTACGAAATAGTCATTTCGTATGAAATCTCATGTTTTCAAAATTTTCAAACTTTTTAACTTTTTGATAGTTTTTACCATCACACCCAGTTAACCAAGTCCAAGTTAATGACCTTGGTCAACTGTTTAGCCTGCCAAGTCCAAGTTAATGACCTTGGCTGACCAAATTATGAAGTTTGCTGACTTTTGAAATAGAATATAAGTTCAAATTAATGAACTTTTAAACTTTCAAGCAATTACCAAACTTTTTCTCAAACTTCTGCTTACCCAACCCTCATGATCCAGACTTGTTCAGCACATTGAGACTTTGATCATCAGATCCCCAACATCCGTTGTCGAAAATAAGATGAAAATCAAATCTTTTTGGATTTTATAAGCAATAAACTAAACACACATATTTTTGGTGAGCGTGTTAGGGGATCATATCAGCTGCCGACAAGATACAAGTACCGTTAAGTTTTGATTTCATATTTAGCATTAAACAATTCACAGTGAATGTCGATATACTGATCCTCTTAAATTTTCACACAAATTTCAATCTGTTCAGGATACGAGTTTAGTATTTTAAAGTCTTAACTTTATGCGTGTACCACCTCAGAATATACTCCCGTATCCAGATCCCAATATTCAGTCTTACAAGTGAGTATACCTAGATGATATCTGTAAAGGGTTAAATGTGAGGGCCATGAGAGCTCAGGCTATTGCTTCCGCAAAATCAGAGAGATGATGGCTTCGACTTAAGGTGTGTTCCCTTTAGAGAATCTTTTCTTCAACAGCACATGATTAGCATTTTGCAATGTTTCATCATTTTTATGCTGAGGGGAGGCTTTTATTTCAAGAAGCGTAAAGTATTCTCCGGGGACTAGGCCATTGCTTCCGCAAAATCAGAAGTCCCGGGATAATACCTCAGATATCACTAAGCATAAAGACCTAGTATCTCAGAAAGAGGGACCTTTCAAACAAGATTTCGGGGGTTACCCATATATCCAAGAGATGTTCCCCACGTAAAAGCAAGTTATGATTTTATGTTTATATCCCAAACAAATCTACTAAATGTGTAAAAACCTATCGGCACATCATCAGCGAGACTGCTTGACACATATTAAACATTACATTTCTTTAGCGTACTGCATCTGTCTAGCTGATGTACTATCATTTCCCCTTTTTACACAAACTCTTTTTCAGTTTTTCAATGTTTTTGGATTTTGAAATTTTATCATGTTTTTGGATTTTCTGCAAACTTTCTCCCCCTAAAAACAAAAACGTATTTTTGTGTTTTTTGGTTTTATCAAAAGCAGAAAATAAACTGTACAAAAACTTGACAACACGACGTGGATCACTTCAGATCGCCGTCCACCTCGACTTCACATTCTATTACCCTCCCAGAAAACAAATTTTTCATCCCGTTTAATTTTAAAAGATAGTTAAATCTTGATCTGTCAAACGGTTTGGTGTAAAAATCAGCCCTCTGATCATCGGTGTGAATATGTTCAATGCGAATCAATTTCTTCTCGTGACAATCACGGATGAAATGATGTCGAATTTCAATATGCTTTGTTTTAGAATGGTGAACCGGGTTTTTAGTTATGTTTATCGCTGCCTCATTGTCCACATAAATGGGCGTGTCCAAGAACTGCAAACCAAAGTCCCTCATCTGCTGCTGGATCCAGAGGATCTGAGAGCAACAGCTGGAGGCCGAAACGTATTCAGCCTCGCATGTAGAAAGAGCGACTGAGGTTTGTTTCTTGCACTGCCAGGTGACAAGTCGAGTTCCAAAGAACCGACACCCAGCAGTGGTGGACTTTGCATTTTGCTTGCAGCTTCCAAAATCAGAATCAGCAAAACCAGTAAGAGGAAAGTCACCAGACTTAGGATACCACAAGCCGGTGCTTGGGCAGCCTTTCAAATACCGTAATATTCTCTTCACGATCATCAGATGTGACTGTCTCGGGCTGGACTGATATCTGGCGCATAAACAAGTTGGATACATGATGTCCGGGCGGGACGCAGTCAGATACATCAAAGATCCAATTATCGACCGGTAATGCATTTCATCCACCTTTTCTCCACTCTCGTCCGGACAAATACCATGATTTTGAGCTAGGGGGTTGATATTGGAGTAGATTCAGACATGTTGAACTTTTCCAGAACATCGTTCACGTATTTGGTTTGATGAATGAAGATTCCTTCGGGCATTTGCTCAACCTGTAGCCCAGGAAGAATTTCATCTCCCCCATTGAACTCATCTCAAACTTTTTCTTCATAACCTTTTCGAACTCTTTGCACAAATCGTCATTTGTCGAACCAAAAATTATGTCATCGACGTAAATCTGCACGATCAATAGATGCCCTGCAACCTCTTTTGTAAACAAAGTGCTATCAACCGTCCCTCTGGTGAACCCGTTGGTCAGCAAATATTGGGAAAGCGTCTCGTACCAGGCTCTCGGGGCCTGGTGAAGTCCGTAAAGCGCTTTGTCAAGAAGATAGACTTTGTTTTTGTGCACTGGATCTGTGAACCCCGGTGGTTGTCCAACGTACACTTCTTCTTTGATTTTTCCATAAAGGAATGCAGATTTCACATCTAGTTGGTAGACTTTGAATCCTTTCCAGGACGCGAATGCCAGGAAGATTCTTATTGCCTCGAGTCTAGCAACAGGTGCATATACTTCCGTAAAGTCAATGCCTTCTTGCTGACTGAAACCCTGTACTACCAAGCATGCTTTATTTCTTACAATCACTCCTCTATCATCTCTTTTACACTTAAAACCCCAATTAGTCTTTATCAGCTTCTAATTTTCAGGAAGATCCACCAATCTCCATACTCCTAACTTCTCAAACTGTTGCAGCTCTTCCTGCATAGCGTTTACCCAGCTTTCTTCAGTTAAAGCTTCTTTATACGTTCTTGGTTCAACCTGCGAGATGAAACATTTTAATGAGAAATCAACTTGTAAAGGAGCAACAGATGTATAAAAACATGTAAGAGCTCTGTTGATCTGATCCTGCGTTTTTACTCCACTCTGAAGATCTCCAATTATCTGTTCTGAAGGATGATAAGACATAGTTCTCGGCATTACAGTGTCAGGCACATTCACTTCCGATTACAAGGTTGTGATGTCTTGATCACCGGTGTGATCAACAGCTTCTGTCGATGCAACATTTGGTTCCTCGTCAAAAATCGGACCGTCTTCCGATTCTGAGTCATCGGAGTTATCAAATGTTGGAGCTGGTTCCTCTGGAGGTTCGTGAGCAGTTCCACTTGGACCGGCCTCGTGATTGTTTGAACCCTCGGTGGGTGAAGAAACTACCAACGGTCTTGGCACTTGTTCTTGTGACATAGATTGCTGATATTGGTATAAAAATACAAGTTCCTCCTCACTTGGCTCAGTCGGCAGTTGAAAAGACTCCCAGAGTTTGTCGTAATCAAAAAGCAATCTTTTTCCGGGAAGTTGTGGTGGAGCAGTATGCTTCTGACAATCAACATGTAGAACTTGAATTATCTTCCCCAGGCATGGAACAAATACCCTCTTCAGTGGACTCGCATATCCTACAAAGAAACCCTCGTTACTTTTAGCACCAAACTTACCATCTGGATCAATGAAAGTACAAGGTGATCCAAACGGTTCTAAAAATTTTAAATTTGGCTTATAACGATGAAGAAGTTCAAAACAGGTTTTCTTGTATTTCTTCACTGTGAGAACGCGATTCAACGTATAACACGCTGATGCAACTGCTTCACTCCAGAAGAATATCGGCAGCTTGGAATCGGCTAGCATAGTTCGAGCTGTTTCAATTAGTGTGCGATTCTTTCTTTCAGCTACACCATTTTGCTGTGGAGTGTATGGTGCACTAAATTCATGAAGAATTCCTTTCTCATTACAAAACTCGAGCATACGATTATTTTTTAACTCCGTTCCATTGTCGCTTCGTATTCTCCTGATCGCCAATTTGTACAGGGTTTCCATCTTCTTGAATAAGATCATCAGTGAATCAAATGTTTGATCTTTTCTTTCCAGACATATCACCCATGAAAATCTAGTGAAGTCAAAGAATAAATGAATAAATAAATCCGGATTCGAACAAATAAAAGGAGCAAAAATTTACAAGTGTACAAAATAATCTAGAAAATGAATAAAATGAATTAAAAGCAAGAAATATTAACAAAAAAAACAAATAAATAATCAAGAAAGTATACACAAATATTAACAAGTATATACACCGATAACATAATGACTCGGGTCGTTCCTAAAGCTCGCCATTTCCCCGGCAACGGCGCCAAAAACTTGACGTGTGCGTATATATACATAATTTTGCAATGAATTTACACACGATTTGGTTTTAAATTTATAAAAGTGATTATTACTTTTACATCAAAACACACACGAAAGAGGCAAGTGTACCCCGTCATATATGTAGTAAAGTATCGGTAAGAACCAAGTATCGATCCAAGGAAATGGGCGGAGAAATAATACTAGACCTTTGTCACTAAACTACCGGTAAAAACATAAGTTTTGTGATTTTAATTAAACTAAAGTAAGCGTAAACAAATACATAGTAAAAACATAATAGATAATAGATAAATAGCCTTGCTTAATACACAACCACAGCATGTCAACTAAGTCGGTTTTGGCACTAGAAGCATTCGGTCAATTTTCCATTTTAAGACAATTAGTATCCCTTTCGGGAATCCTAACATGACAATCATTTGGAAAGTTAAAACGATAAACACACTTTAACCACCTAAAATTGTTCTTTAACGTGCAATTGATAAATGTCTATGAAAATCTCTTAAAAATGAGTTAGTCATCCGTTAGGAGTTTTCTAACCGCACTTAATCAAGGAAAGTAACACCGATAAACACAATGCAACCACCGAGACAAGCATAAACTAGATTAAATCACAACCGAGTTCATTTTACAAATCTTGCACAATAATTCACCAAGATAGCAATTTTGGCCTAAACTACTAACTAAGCTAACAAATCATGGCAAGAATTTATAACGACACCATCTAACCCGTTAAGGTCCTTACGTGACGGCAAGCTCTCTTGATTAACAATAATTACATTTTATTAAATCACTAACCATTTCTAGTATCATGATGCACACATTTAAACCAAGCTAAACTAGTTAACCAAGTTCAAAGTTTACTAATACAAGATTAATTAAGCTTCATTTTTCAACTATCCTAACTAACCAAGCACCAATCATCCAACACAATTACTTATAATCAAGAAATCAATATCAATAACAAGGTTGCAAACTAATCATCAAAGATTAACATAGAAAATACTTCAAAATGTCATTACAAACAAAGATTAACACACTAATGGTTATAATCAAGCAAGGGATTGTTGTGTTTTTGCCCAAAGGCTACAATAATACATAAACATTAATCTAAATGCTTGAAAGATTAACAAAATCATCGAAAGATTAGAAAACCAAACCATAAACAAGCATAAGCAGGGGCGGACCTATATGTATGTAAGGGGTGGCGTCCGCTACCCCTTGGTCGGAAAAATTTTGGAAAAATTAGTGTAAATTTTGGAAAAATTAGTGTAAGTTTTGGAAAAATTTGACGTTTTTTCAATTTCGTTACCGCTTATTTATAAAACGTTGCCGCTTGGTCGGAATCCTAGATCCGCCACTGAGCATAAGATTAAGAATCCGGAAAGTAATGGAGCTAAACGGCACAATGTGGCTTGAATCCGGGTCAAAAGCAAAGCCTCCAGAGCCTGTAAAATCGCCTGTGAAGCTCCCAAAATTCCAGAATTACGAGCAGAATGTTTCTGCAAGTTTTTTATATAATTTCGATTTCGCACGGTCGTGCGTTCTGTTGCACGACCGTGCACGACCGCATGACGTCATCAGATCTTGAGCAGATTCGATCTCGCACGGGCGTGCCATGTGGTGCACGGGCGTGCATCACCGAGCTGGGCCTTGTTGTCGCATCCGCACGGGGGTGCGACCATTCGCACGGGGGTGCATCACCGAGATGGGCCTTGTTGTCGCATCCGCACGGGGGTGTGACCAGTCGCACGGGGGTGCATCACCGAGATAGGCCTTGTTGTCGCATCCGCACGAGGGTGCCACCAGTCGCACGGTGGTGCATCACCGAGATGGGTCTTGTTGTCGCATCCGCATGGGGGTGCATCACCGAGATGGGCCTTGTTGTCGCATCCGCACGGGGGTGCAACTTGCCCAGGTCAGAATTTTCCGCAGAATGTTCGCAGTTCATTCGTTTCGCCCAGAAAATCCTCGTTTTCACTATCATCTTGTCTGGTATGCTGTTTTAGGCCTATAAACAAAAGTATACCTGATTAAGTATCTGAATAATGGTTTTACGGCCGAAAACGCATAAAATGGGGATAAAATGGGAGACTAAAATATGTATAAATTGGTGAATATCACAAGTCCCCAAATGAATCGCTCAATTCTCTTGAATTCCGGCTTGATTAGGTAGGGGACGACCCTGGACAAGTCGTGAAATCGTTGGACGTATTCAGGAATCTTTGGTCCGTCCATTTTCAAATTCCAGAACTCCACCTCAAGCTTTTGGATTTCAGCCCTAGAACAGTATCTCTTTTCCATCATTTCCTTGAGCTCGTCCCAGCTCAGTGCATAAGCAGCATCTGCACCAAGGGTCTGAACCTGAAGGTTCCACCAGGAGAGTGCGCCATCCAAAAACAACCCTGAGATATAGGTAACACTATGTTGGGGCGAACAGTTACTCATTCTTAGAATGGAGTCAGTCTTTTCTGACCAACGAACAAATGCAACGGCACCTCCTGTGCCGTCAAAGCTTAATGGCTTGCAGTCCAGGAATTGCTTATAGGTGCAGCCAGTTGGAGGATTATTTCCGGTAGTGCCACCGCTGTGTCCAGAGTAGAGGGCTTTATGTCGTGCAATTGCCTGTGAGATTCGTTCTTGAAGCTCGGCTTCTGTCCTTGGTAATGTACTGGTGTCTGTGTCGCGTCTGGGCGGCATTCTCTTCTGTCAAAATGGTATGAAGTAGGTTAGACAATATTCCCCAATTGTCTGTGAGGTACATAGCACCATAAGCCATCATGTAATCACCCAATTTTACATGTATATATAATCAACAATGTATGAGCAAGGAAACAATCACTAAGCCTTCACATAGGCTTGCTAACTTGGCTTATTGTTTGTAATGGAAAAATGAACTCGAGGCTACAACGCCTTGGTCATTCAAGTTTTAGTTATTTCCTGCTATCTTGATGTGTATATTTTCCCAGAGATGGGGTTGTTCGTGTAGGGGTGATAGAGAGCGTAACGTCGCTGAATCTTTTTTAATGTTATCCGTCTTTACTTGCTCAATTATCGTTTCTCGATCGTCTCGTACACGGGTAGAAGTGTCAGACATGAAGTAGGCAAGACAGGTTTCCTACCTTGTAAAGTGCTAAAGCACTGATCTATGTATTGTTCTACCAGATGAAGCTGTGAACACCTATAGATTAATTTTGGAGGGATGGTGATCTTTAACTTGACCCGCAGAGTCCACCAGGATTTCTGTGCACTACAAGTCGTTATTACGTGGGCCCCCGTAATAATAAATTGTCTTGCACAGTTACCCCAATTTCCTCTCGTCCAAGCAGATGATCATTCAAGGAGGGGACACTACTGTCCTTATACCTCTATCATGGAAAGGACCTTTGCGGTGGTCAACGCGCTAACACTCGTTATCGTTACGCGCGTATAGGCACGATGATTAGATGGAATAGGAATAGAGAGAATTCCTAGTAGTTGGAGGGGCACCTTCAAGATGAATACTTCATCTTCCTTTTCCGGTCAAGTATGTCTTCAATCTTGCTTTACATAAACCGCATGGATCTCGTCCCGTTGATCAAGAATTCGTTCAAGGTTGCCGCCTCTGCCTCGTCATCGTCACCGTAGTCAGGCACCTTCACGATCGAGAGGGAAGAGCAGCCATTTCCTACGGAAGCAAGCTCATAATCTTGTTTAGTAATCACTCTAGCCATGAGCTTTGCAATGAATGCGAGGTCGATAGTTTCATCGTGCGAGTTACGTACAGTAATAGGAGTCGGAGTCGAAAGTATCTTATTCACGTCAATATTTATTCCGTACACTTATTCGTACATATGTATATCAATAACAAATATGCTACTTAGCATAATCAAGCAATTTGATGCATTATATCACATATAACTCTCGTTTTTGGGGGGTCATTTTTCTAGTTGTCGATTTACGACAAAAACACTACTTGGTACTAGTGGTCACCAAGAGTGTATTTTATCTTTGGCAAGTCTAACTTGTGTAGACTATGCCTTAATTGGCACCATATCATGAGGGTATTCCCTACTAATGTCCTTGCCTTGTCTCTTTTTGAAAAGTGTTTGACTCGTGGATCTTGGCGCTTACGTGAATGCAATGAAAACCTTTTTGTAAAAATGTTTTCGTGAGAGAACTCTAGTGATTGTAGTCTAGACTCGAGGAGGAATCCTAGTTCACTACAATCGAAGCTCTGATACCAAACTGTCACACCCTGTCTTTTGCGGAAGCGTATGGTGTGTGACTGGTTTAATATCATTGCATTCAATCGTAATAAACAACTACATGATCAAAACGATGTTCATCCATTCATGAAAATTTGAGTATTACAAACACTTGTTATTTAAGTTTTAAAAACACAACCTTCGTCTAGGTTACAATTCAACAAAAGTGGATGACATCTAAACTTGAAGTCTACTTCTAGATACGACACCCGCGCCCAAGATCCATCCTGTCACCTGAAATACATGTAATTTTGGAAAACATCAACAAAAAATTGAGCGAGTTCATGCGTTTTGTATACCTTGTATGAAACATGGTATGTATCTTGTATAAATAAAGTATTCTTGTGAAATAACGTATTCTTGTAAAATAAAGTATTCTTGTAAATACTTGAGAGACTTTAAGGCATGTGAGGACATGGGGAGTACAAGTTATGACTCCTTGAGGACATGGGAAGCACTCATAATGGCTTATACCCTTGTCGATTTTTCTTGCCTGTGTCGATTAACCTCGACTGTGTCAATTTCCCTTGACTGTGTCGATTTCCCTCGACTGTGTCGATTTCCCTCGACTGGGACTCCGAAGCACTACTAGGTACTAGTTATGACCATGAGTGGGGTTCGGCCGTACCCGTTAGATCTAACCCTCGTCCCTAATTAATGAATGTTTTTAATGGCTTGGTACTAGTTTTCACCAAGACTTTATGGCATTTTCAGTATTATGTCTGTGCTCACATGATCTAGTATTTCCTAGGCATTTCTTAAAACGCATCATACTTGGTACTCGTTCTCACCAAGAGTGCTTCTGGTTATCATACCATTTGTATATATTGTAATATTTGTAACGTGTATTTCACCCCCTAGAGTTATAAACCAAAAAACAGTTAAAGAAAAGGGGGAGCATGAACTCACTACTTTGTGTTCCTGCGTCGTAAACTTCACCGGATTTGCTTAATTAACGTCGTGACCTATACGTGTTTTCTTAACGTTAGTCACTAGACTTGTATCGCACAAGTACAGTCACTATCTTTTGTATATGTTTTCTTGTGAAAAAAAAATTTATATTTTTAACTAAGTGTCTTACTTATATTATTTTCTCAAAAATAAATATAAGTTTCTTGTATTTTGCACCCGAATTATGTATCTAGTATGTTGTATGTGTATTTTTGTGTTTTTACTTCTCAAGAGTGTTTAGTGTATTTTCAAGTCCTAATACACTATCACGTATAATACATACTTAGTATCAATTTTTAATCTTGAAGAAATCATCATTTCTTAATACAAAAATTTGGGAACCTTGGTAAATGTTTTTAGACACATTTTTAGGGAATAAGTTTCTCAAAACTTATATTTTTCTAAGTGTCAAAATTTATAAAAATTTTGGCAGAGTTTCCCCTAAAAATGGAGGTTTCCCATGTTTTCAAAACATGTGTTTATTTTCTTTTAAAACATCATCATTAATCAACAACATACCATCTTTATCTACCAAACTAGTCAAAAACAAGCATAAACTATAAACTTATGAGCTTGAAAGTTTATAAGAGTATGTAGTAACTTACTAGCATACTTTGTAAGTCTTGTTACCCTTTAAAGTGTGGTTGCTTCTTTAAAAACTTCATTTTTTTAAAGAATATGATTCTTTACAACTTATGTTCATGTTTTCTAAAAATATTACTTTGTGAAATTTTTCTTATTACACAAGTGTTTCTACACTTGTTTATCCACTAAAAATATGTTAAGTTTGTGTAAGATCCATGTTTTAACAAAACTCATACTTTTCATTTGGTTCTTTCGAAAAAACACTCATGGATCTTTAGATCTACAATATTAGAACTTACTTTGATCTTTATTTTTCAAGAAAACACCCATTTATTCAAGTTCATAGTTTATGTGTGGATGATTCCATCATCCACAACATTCTTGCTTTCTCATCTTGCTAGTTCATGTTTTTAAACATGATCTAGCAAGACCATGTGATGAACCATAACCTTTCTACTAGCAAACAACATTCAAAAAGCATCATAACACAAGAATATCATGCTTTCTTCATCATTTTAACCATTCTTCATCACTTTGTTAGTTTATGTTTCAAGACTTTGTTTATGTTCTTAGTGTTTCTTAAGATTTCACCATTCTTTTAACTATTAACCATCAACAACATGAAGAGAATGAAGATCTAAGACACTTACAACTAGCACAAGGCTAGGGGAGTTCAAGAGTATAAAAGTGGTGGATAAAAGAAAAGGCGAGCGGTCCTTGAGCTTCCGAACACACCAAGCTTGCTTGTATGATCTCTAGCACCTTTGGATGTAGATGGATTGTATGAAAGAGACTTGAAGGTGGTGATGGTGGGTGTGGTGGTCTTCGGCCGAACAAGAGAAGAGAGGGAGAGAGTGTTGTTGTTTGATGTTTGTGAATGTAATGTGGTGATGGACTAGTGTGTTTATATAAGTGAGTTCCAACAACTTTTTAACCATGAGTTATTATGCTTCTAAATCCATCAACAAGATCTAATAAAATAATGGAAGAAATCCATTGGTGGGTCACCCATGTAACCGTCCCCATGGGGGGGGTGTCTTGTTGGATTTTAAATGTTTAGTTAGTGATTTAGTTAGGAAGTTAAGTGTTTAGTTAGTGGTTTTGGTGTGTTATATAATATATAGTGTGTTAGGGTGTTCGGGGACCCTAACTAGCTCAGAAAAATAAAAACAATGCGTTTGGCAATATTTTTGTGTTCCGGGTATAGTCCGGTTGTTCGGTTGGGTGTTGTTCCGTTAAAGTGCTTAATTAATCCGTAAGGTGTCTTTTATACTACTTTTCGTGACACATTTAATTCCCGACACTTTGGAAAGTATCTAGGACCATTTTGTCAAGTTTTTGCACGCTACAATCTTGTCATATTGCTGAATTTTGCTGAATTATATAAAATTCAGCACTTAAAGTGCGTTTCGGGTGCTTTTTAGTGCGTATTTTAGCTTCCGGAAAATATTCATATAAACCCTTGTATGTATTCTTGGGTTTTAATGTGTTCTTGTCGTTGGACCTACACCTAGGCTCCAATTCTATTGTCTAACTGCTTTTTGCAGATTTGTTGACACAAGGTGTCTTACCGGTGAGCTTACTAGTATTTTTGACGCAACGCTATTATAAGGTAATTTTTGTAGTATAAAACGTGCATGAATTTGCTTGTATTGTGATCAGGAATTTATTTGTCTTGTAAACTAGATCATGTACCGTCATTAAAGCACATATTACTGTTTATTGAGTGTACGGAAAAGTGACGGTTGTCACAACTTGGGCACGCCCCCGTGTTCAATGAGCACTGGGCGTGTTCAGCCTTCTGTTGTCTTGTTTTTGCTTGGGAAGATGTTGTCGCGGGGTCGGGCATGCCATGTTTTATTCCTTTTCTTGTATTTATTTTAGATTTGGCTGTATTTTTGCTTCTTTTGTTCATTTAAGCTCATTTAACCCTGAAAATACAAAAGGAAGACAAAAGCACACTTTTTCCAACATTAGTACCAAAAAAGGGTTAGTTTTATGCCTTATTTGATGTAATTTATATGTTGCATTTTAAACACATCAATAAGTCAAACCGTAATCCTTGAGCAGGCAGCAGATGCTGCAACATACTTTGCTTCCGCTGTGAAAGTGAGTTGTTGCTTCTTGCACTGCCATGAGATGAGTCTGTCTCTCAAGAATTGGCATCCAGCCGATGTAGAATTCATATCCCTGTCCGTCCATCCAAAAGTTAATTGATAGACGGCAAACATGATGTCTGGCCGACTTGCAGTCAAATAAGGGTCGTTCCGCAATAGGGAGTCCATGGGCTTTGAATCTGTTATGTCGAATCAGGCAAGAATGTCGTGAATAAATTTACTTTGATGAATCAAGATCCCCTGACTGTTTTGACGAACTTGCAAGCCCAGAACATTGTCACTTCTCCCAACGATCTCATTTCGAACTTCTTTCTCATCATCCGAAAATACGAATGGCCTCCAGACGTGCCACCGGTGCGTATACCTCATCATAATCCAGACCTTCAACTTGCTCTAAACCTTGGACTACCAATCGTGCCTTGTTCCTCACAATCATGCCAGTGTCATTCTGTTTGTTTCTGAATACCCAGCGCGTTCCAAGAGCACGTTTTCTTTTGGTGAAAAGAACCTCCATCCCTTTGTCGCACATCTGAGATATGCTCAAAAGGTTGTGCTTCAGTTCAGGGACATAACTGACGTCTGAGAAAGTGAGAACTCCGTTTTTACCAGTGCCCTTCATAGTAATTCTTCCAGTTTCCCTCCCGCGAAGTTGACACACCCACCGTCAAATATTTTTATGTCATTCAACTGGGATATGTCTCCTGTCATGTGTCTGGAACAACCACTATCAATAAACAAGAGTCTAAAGATAGCCCTCCATAGTCGTTCCTGCACATTTAGCGGAATTAGTTAGAAACTGGAACACAGGCCATTGTTGACCATCACTATCTGTGTATGAAACCTCACGAAAGATCATATGACTTTTAGTAGAATTTGAGGTTTGAGGTGAAGATGTAGACGTTGACGGTTGTGAGCACTGAGACTGGGATCCAGCAAGAATCTTAGGCTTCCAAATTTTAGTGTCAGAATTGTGTGACATAATCTTCTTAATAGATGTAACTTTTGACTTCATTTGTTGACTTTGGAACCCATTTGTATTTGAAAACTTCTGATTGATCTTCTTTGCTAGATTCCAGTCTCCATCAGAAGGCTTGGCTTTAGAAAATCGATTTCCGTTTGATCGATAATGTATAGCCTTCTGATGATGTGTGTTACTAGAGTAGTAGGGACAATGAACACAATTTCTAGCAATGTGCCCTGGAATTCCACAATTAAAACAGGTTTATCTCTTTAAGAAAAAGGCATTCAGTTTAGCTTGTGTTATTCTAGGGAACTGATTGGGTTTCTTCTTTTCACTTGGCGTTGATTGCTTGTGTGCATGTTTAACATTAGATGAAACCTGCGCACAATCATCTACACACGAGTGAGTATCGACAATTTTACCCTTCAACTTAGTTTCAACTTGCTTGAGAGGTGGGGTTTTTCTCTTGTTTTTCTTTAACATCATGTGAAGAATACCCTTTTTGAGTTTTCTTCTTGCGTGGTTTTCGGTTTTTACGTGACCGCTTTTTCTTTAAAGGAGCAGATTCTATAGACTTTGCTTCATTAGAAACACTTTCTTCAGAATCTGATCCTTTGGGATCGATTGTTGAATCGACTGTTGAATTGATTTCCATGGATCCCTTTTCTTCAGAATCCATGTTCTCGGAATTTTCTGCAGAATTGATTTCCACAGATATCTATTCTTCAGTTTCATCAGTTTCTGAGTTTCTGACATCAATTGATTCTGGTTCATCGGATGCTGAGTAGTTCATGTTTAAATATGATTGGCTCTCTTCCGTATTTATACTACTTGATTCTGATTGTTTAACACATTCAGAATCTTCAGAAGCGTTATGCTCATTATCTGATGTACTAGAATCTGCAACTTGATCGTCAGGTTCATTAGACGATACTTGTTCATTAATTACTTCATTCACGCAATCAGAAACATCAATATTTTCAACTTCATCATGTTCATAGGACTCTGACGCATCAGTTGAGGCTTCAGGCACACTCGAACAGTTGTCTGAATTACCAGAATAGTTGTCTGAATCACTTGAAACAAGTGTTTCAATTTCTGGTTCATCAGTCGATGCACCAGAATCTTCTGGCAAATTATTATCATCACGATCAAAATTTAAAACCACAGCACCTAAATTATCAGTTTTGGTAGGAACACCCTGAGTCTCAGCAAACCAAGAAAAAACATAGTTACAAAGGTAAAGATCATGTTTATCACGTAAAGAAATAACATCATCAGCAACACTTTGGTGTGGTTCATCATCCACTTTAGACTTCTCTTCTGTTTTTACTGATTCTACACATGAACTAGAACAGTTAGTATTGTCTACAGAATCAGGATTTGACAAATTTTCTTTGGGCTCTTTTGTGGATGTTTTCACTGGTTCTGTTTCAGTTTCTTGTTCAGATTTGCCAGATGTTTCGTTTGAGCAATTTTCATTCTCATTTTTAACAAAATTCATTGGTTTCTGAAAATCAGTGGGTTGGACATTCTTAGGTTTTAAAGGCTCCCATGGAACATAATCACTTGGTTTACCATAAATCATTTTATCATATTTTTCTATTTCTTGCTCAGTAGTAGGCATTCTTGGGTAATTATGATTATATGGCGGTGGAACCTGTTTTTAGCCCAAACCCTTACCCTTGTTGTCATGGAATGCCAATTGCACATTGCACAAGTTACGAACAGTGTCACTGGAAGTATCAAACTTCTTTATGTTCAACTCATTTTTTTGTACTTCCCAGTAAGAAGTTCCAGCTCAGCTTTCACAGAGTCGCACTCCAAAGTTTTTACGGTAAGTCTGTGTTTATAATCATAAACCCAATATTTCTGCTGATTTACGTTCAAGTGGAGCTGAGCTATATCCTTCTTAAGTGCGTCAATCTTTTCATAGAGAGTCTTATTGTTCTCTCGAAGACTAATGCACTTTGCCATGGAACTATTGTAATCAGTGATTAAAGTAGAATTTTGTGCTCTCATCAGTGCAATTTTGTTTCTACAATGTTCAGAACATAAGAGAGAGTTTAACGTTTCAGAAAGTGATTTCGGTTCTTCAGTTTGGGCCACTTCATCGAGATGAGATGTTGATTGTGGGGTATTCACATCAGATGATGCAGCACCACAGGTGAAGATGAGGGAATCTGAGCAGCATTTGGATCAGTAGCAAGTGGCGAAGTAGCAACAGCCTTCTGACAGTTGGACATAGACGACGATGTGTTTGCGTGATTCTGACTCCTCTGCTTGTCCTGCTGGACATATTCATTGACTAAAGAGATCATATCTCTTGGTTTCGTTTTACAATAATTGTATGTCGTCATGATAACTACAACGCGATAGTCCCATGTCTTGTTTCGTGGCAATGCATATAGAAAAGTCTCGTTGATCTTACGATTCCGCACGTTCAATTCGATCTTCTCAATTTCAGAAAGCAACTGGGTAAAACCTTCTGATCAAGTCTTCTACGGTTTCACCCTCAATGTAACCGAAATTATCGAGTTGTTGCCAGAGCAACTGAGGTTGGGAATCAATATTTTGAGAATTCATCGTTTACCCAAGCAATAACCCGTAAACTCGCTAACTCAAGCACATCGCAAACGTATGAACCCGCTTCCTGTACTGCACCTCAAAAACTTGTCAAAACTTTTACCCCAAAACAAAAAAAAAACCCCGCCCCCCTCTTTTTTTATAACCCCTTTTTTTTAATTAATTTTTTTATGTAATACTAAAATAGTTAATAAAAATTTTAATTAATTTTTGAATAATATTATATTGTAATTATATATTTTTAATAAAAACTATTATAATAAATATTAATGATTAAGTAAAGATTACCTAATGAATACCTAATTATTATTATTATAATTATTATATTAATAAAAATATGAAAACCCTAAAAATAACATCCAGCCACCGTCAATAATCGTCTTCTTCGTTCACGATGATCCAAACTAAAACCCTAAGTCGAACGCCGCCAATATCAAAATGTTCCAAATGTAAGAACGATGATGATGACGATGGTCGCCGGAGGTGATAAACTTGCAGGTTGCCGGAGTAGGTTTACTGTTGATCGGAGGTATCGGAGAAGATGAAGCTGATCGAAGATTGTGAATGATAACAGAGATGATGAACAATGGATGAGGGATGAACGGTGATGGTGAAACTTGCAGGTAAAGTGGTGGTGGTTCGACGGAGAAGATGAACTGTGAATGAACGTAACCCGAGATGAACGAATGTTGTCTGAGATGGTTGTTGATTGTAATCCGAGATGGGATGATAATGATCTGGGTGATGATGACGATCTCGGATGATTCAAGAGAAGGTGTTTTGGATGATGAAAATGTATCTCGGATGGTGATGTTGATGTATCTCGGATGAAAGGGATCTCGGATGAAAGGGATCTCGGATGTATCTCTGATGTAAGGAAGATGTAAACTGATGATGATAATGAACTTGTATTTCCGATAAAAGGTTTATGAAAAATTATGTTTCGGATGTGGATGAGGTATCTCGGATGAAGAACACAATGCAGATGATGATGTTGATATGATGATGTTTGCTGTTCTTCAGGTGTCTCGGATGAAGAAAGATGATGCTGATTGAATCGTGAATGAAGAAAGATGGTCTCGGATGAAAAAAAATGTCTCGGATAAATAAAGCAGAACTGTTTCGGATGTGAAGATTTGATGATTATTGATGATGTTTGCTAATGATGAAACATGATGACTATTGGATGATGATGAAATGAATACGGATGATGACAGAATGAATCCTTTAACACTTTCCAAGCAGATCAACAAGAAATATATAGTGATTTTTTTATAAAGTTGTGATGAACTTGATGAAGAACGTGAAGAACACGATGAAGATATTCAACAAAAATGCAGAATTTCTTGAATGTTTGATATCAAATCGAGCCTAGAAACAAGTTCTAATGGCTCTGATACTAATTGTAAGTCCCGAAAAACGGATCAAACAACTATATCAAACAATCACCAAGGATGGGCGGAATCCAAACTTGATGATCTTCAAGAAATAACAAGAACAAGAAGAAAGATTTGTTAATTGGAATGCTTAAACATGCATACAAAGATTTGTCTAACACAAGTTTCTAAAACAAAACAATCAACCCTATGCTCCTAATTGTCATTTACTATTTATAGTAATGGATTAGGGAGCATTTCCCCGAAAACCCTAGGCTCATATTCCCCAAAGCCCACTCTAATACCCATCTTCTAGAGGCTTGGTCCATTTAGCAATAATCCTACTAATCCATAAATCTTTAGGGCCTAACAATTCTGCCTTTTCTTGTGTCTGCAACTGATTTGGGAGTGTTTTGAGAGTGTAGAGGAGTTGGGAAAGTGAAAATGGGGTGATGGAGGCTTGTTTATATAATGGGGAGGTAGGGTTTTGTGTTAAAGGAGGTTGTATGATGATTGGGGAAGAAGAGAAGTGAGGGAAATTGGCTAACCAGCTCAAGGGAAACAACTCGCTGTGGATCAGCCACCTTGGCGTCACGCGACGACAAAGAGGGAGGGGGTCGCGTGATGCGGCGCCCTCCTTGGCCATCCGAGTTTCATTTTTCACACTTTGGCCCCTGAACTTTGATTAGGTTATCATTTTATGCAAAAACTTGGTAACTTGACATGTTTTCAAGCATGGAACGCATATGCAAGTATAATTCAAGTATCGTGAATGTACGTATGAGTATTTGCACGTATAACAAGTGTCGGTTTGCAAGTAAATACGTAAATTATGATTGATTGTAAGTATAAGATGTATGTATAAAGTATGAATTTCATTATGATCAAAGCCTTAGATTACAAAGTTGGAAACAAAATACGAATACAATATGATTATAAGTTTCCAAAAAATAGAAATCTGATTACATCATTCTAATTAAGGAAAGTACAAAAATGTGGAGCGTTACACCCATGGGGTTCTGGTCGGGTGATAAAGTAAAATAACCGCTTGCGACTTGGGTTGGCATGTTGGGGTGGGAGAAGTGTTGTGGATAAAGTAGATACGATTGGGTGGGAAACGGTTGTGTTGGTATAGGTATCAGTTCGTTTTGTAAACGAAACCTATCCAGTTCACCTAGATTAGCACGAATCTTCGACCTAATTTTTTTTCGTAGTGGACGTTTTTTGCTTAAGCCTTCCATCTAGTTTTTTTTTTTTTTTTTTTTGAAAAGTGGGTGTTGTAGTGTGTAGTTTTTAGATATTAAATGTGTATAGAATGAGTAAAGGTTGGATGTATTTATAGGGTACAAAATAGTTTAATTTTTTAATTTTTGGCCTCCCCTGACGGATATATAGCCGTTATCAACGTCTATATTCTTCAACTAAAACAACCATCACACCGTGATGTGTATATCACAAACCCAACCATCACCCGTAATGGTGTAGTATCAATGTTGGTCCACACAATTCAAACAATCTAATCGACATACACTAACACGATCAACAAACATGAATACAAGATATTGAGGGGACAAACCCACGACTCTTTCTATTCAATCAAACGAATATACGAATTTACAAAGAAAAAGGACAAATAAAAACAATAACCTAGACCCCTATTTATAGCTCTACTAAACTTGCTCTCCAAGACAATTAAACCTTTCCTAAACCAATAACAATATAATTACCTAAAATAAACCAATCTTTAATAAAAACTAATTATATCAATCTTCACTTTGGCCCTTCAACTTTTAACTCATACGAGTTTTAGGATTAACTTTCAACATCCCCTCTTAATCCAAAAACTCGGCCCAAACTTTTCTTCACTTTGTACCACCAAGGTCTTGAATCCCAAATAACACTCTCAACTCTTCAATTTCTATTATTGGTCCATCTTTGTTCTTTCTTTTCATTTGTTTGTAACAAACCTGTTTAACAGGTTCTTCACACTCATCATTCAAACCTTCCACATTCATCTCAGATCCAAATTCATTGAACACTTTCTTTTCTTGAACTTTTCTATCTTCACATATTTGTTGCATCACTTGTTCAATTGATAAGTTCTTTTTCCTCACTTTTCTTTTCTTTCTTTGCTTATCCAAACATTCTTGAAAATTTTGACTTTAACCCAAAACTCATAGTTGGGTTAGTCTTTCTTTCTTTGTCAGACCCTCTTGGGCTTTTCTCTCTGACTATACTTCTGAACTTTTCTTTTGGTTCTAATTTTTCTTCAACAGATGCTCGATTGTTAACTTTCACAGACGGTTCTAAATGTGCAGATTTGTTAGCTACATCATTCCTTTCATTTAATACTAGATCCTTTCTCTCATCATCATGATCAATAGCAAATTTCTTGCTTCGTTGCTGCTCACTGATCTTTACAAATTCTTTATCTTCAAGGTTGTTTAATTCAAGAAAACATAACTGAAGATTCATCTTCTCTTCTTCTTCCAACAAAACAAGTCTTTCCTTTTCTTTACTTTCCAAAACAGCTTGGATCGCTTCTCCTTTCTCTGCAGCTTCCTAAGCTTCTTTCTTACGAGTTTGCTCTTCTTGAACAATTGCATTCAATCTTTCTTTCTCAACGATCTCATCCAAGCTTTCTTTTCCACCGGCTTCTTGAGCTTCTTTTCCTGTTCTTCCTTTCTTACATGATCAATTCCAAGAAATTGAATCTTCAAGGCACACCATACTTCCTTAGCATTCATGAATATGCCAACTTGTACCAAGATGTCATTCGACAGGGTTTGACATATGTACCCCAATTCGGTGTACATCTTCCTTTCATTTACAACTACGTCGACTGGAGGTTCAATAATGTCCCAAAAGCCATAGTCTTTTAGGAATCCCTCCATCTTCATCGACCATACTTTGTTGTTCGATTTCGTCAATACTGGAAGTCCCCCAATCACCATCGTGTCTTTTCTATCTTTCGTTTCTTTTCTCGTTTGTTATTTTCAGCTAGAATTGATTCTCGTTCCTGAAACCACTCTCTAATAAATAACCAAACACTGTATACTTTTCTTTCTTTCTTACTTTCTTTCTTCCAGTTCATCAAGAACAACATTCATGATTACCTACTCGACCCGGAAACCCGGTTGCTACGTTTTTCTTTTGAACTTACTACTAACCATAACACAACAACCACGGTTGCTACAATCAACTGAAAGTATCACCCTAGAAGGGTGTGCTGAATTTTAATTTAACAGGCTAGTTAAGCTCTGGATATATAGGAGCATTCGAGAGAATCGAATATGTCAAGATCAGTAGCCTATAAGCTAAAACTTACCTAAGGAACTTGATGGTAGTCACAATGTGTTCCACACTGATGATTTAAGGATATGTCTAGACGTTAAGTCGATAGCATTATGATGTGCAGAGTAATGAAAACTTATGGTTTGTTGAGAAACCAGTATCGATTAAGGATCGACTGGATTAAAAGCTCCAAAATAACGCATATACCTATTGTAAAGGTTAAGCGGGATACCGTTGGGGCCCCGAATATATACGAGAGGTCGTATTCACTTTGTAACAAAAGAACTCCTATCTTTTTAGAAAATCTCGAGGTCGAGATTTCTTTTAAGGGGGTGAGGATGTAACACCTTGTAAAATCACGTCCAATGATGTATCGACACGTGTACTAAACCCTAATAAAGTCAAACGTTGACTATGTGGGACTAATTTTGCGAAAAATAAAAAAAAAAACTTTGAATGCGAAAGGACTAAACGTGTCAACATGCTTAGACTAAGCCTCTGAATGATGTTATATGGTAAACATATTCACAAATGAGCCACTTGTTGATCAAGAGTAGCCGTTTGCGTAATTATTTGAAAGTTCGCGCGACGAAATGTTAAAAGCGTCTACATGTTAATTCTTACCTCTGAGTGACCTTTCAACAAACTGAGAACTTCATGATGTGTGTTTATACTCTCATGAACATCCAATATTGGCCATCTAAGGCTTTTATGCCTATAAGTGACGTTACGCGAAACTTCGCAAGTTAAAGGGGTTAAAAGCATCAATATGTTTAATTATACCTCTGAGTGATTTTTAACGAACCCGAAGCATCGTGATGTTTAATAATACTCTCGAGAATGCCTAATATGGATTAGATAGGGCTTTGATGCTATTAAACGATATTACGCGCAAGTTTGCGCTTTAGAGGGACCAAAAGTATCAACTTCTAAAACTATACCTTTGAGAAGTCATTTAAGCAAACTGGAGCATCATGTTATTCGATCATACACTCGGTAATGCCTAACATGGGTTAAGTAAGGCTTGGATATCATTAAACAATACTACGCACCTTTATGTGCGTTAGAAGGACTAGAAATGACAACGTACGAATCTATGCTTTTGGGTGACCTCCTAAACAAAACGGGAACTCAGTTATGCTCAGTTATACTCCCGGGTGTGCCTAAGATCGGTCACTAATGATGATTGAACCTTATATTATCATAATATAATATATATATGAAAGTTTTGTGCTAAATATGACAATTATGGAAGGTGAAATGTAATTAAAAGAGTGAGGGACCAAAGCTGCCAAGGCAGCAAACTTTGAGTTGGGACAGACCAGGGTCGTGGGCCGCTTAAGATGGGACTGGTGGCGTTCGCGGGCCGCCAGAGCCCGTGATCTGCATATTTTTTTTTTATTTTTATTGTTTTTCTTGTTGTAAACCACTCATACAAAACCCACACACACATGATTCAAATCTAGGTGACCTTTGATGGTTCTTAAACATGGTTTTACACTTGTATCAATCTCAAAAACCCCTTGGAACACTTGTCAATCATCCAAAACCCTTCAAATACTATAAATAGGAGTGAACACCCACCTTGAACACTTGCACTTTGTTGGTGCATGCGTCTGTCGATTTCGTCTTGTATCGAGTCTTGCATTGTTCAGAGCACGTAGATCGAGAAAACAAGTCAAATGGCTTATTCCGCTTGAAGAGGGCATGGCAGGTTCAAGCGAAATAGCTGATTTCGCTTGAACAGGTGATCTCGCTTGAGAGTCTTGATTTCGCTTGAGCTTGTGATTTCGTTTGAATGGTATTCCGCTTGAGCATGTTCAAGCGGAATCTCTTGGTCTATATATAGTTGTAGTCTGATTTCGTTTGAAGGAGTCTTGAATGTGTGTTTCTGACGGCGAAGCTCTGTTGAAGTGTCGTCTTGCTGTAAAATTGTTCCAGATAAATATAAACGATAGTTAAAGTGTGTATATAGCTGAAATCAACTCAGAATGTCTGTTTCTGCCTTTCATTTTGAGTAGAACACCTCTGATCGACTCATCTCGGGTCCAACAACAATCCTACAATTGGTATCAGAGCACAGGAGGAGGAGTTCTGCAGTTTTCAGCTTGATTTCATCTCGATTTCTTTCATCTACACCTTCTTTTTCAATTGAACAACTTTTCACGGTTAAAATGGCCTGAATTTTTCACAACATAATCGGAATTATGTTTTAACAAACCCTTGAGAAAATCAAATCAAAATTCCAAGTAAAAATTACAAAAATGGACAAAAGTTGTAATTCCGCTTGAACGGGTTGTCTAATTCCGCTTGAAAAGTTGTTGCAATTTCAAGTGAAATACCTTATTCCGCTTGAAATACCTTATTCCGCTTGAAAACCTGCTATTCCGCTTGAAATTAAAACGGAATCAGGAGATTTCGCTTGAAAAATTTATCCCACTTGAAATTCTTATTTCGCTTGAAGTTGTTTGCAGGTTATTTCGCTTGAAGGTGATATCTCGCTTGAAAGTGACTGTGTTTGAAAAAAAAAATTCTGAATCATGAGTGAAGAATTTTACAACGCATTTGCAACATCCCCGACTACTCCGGCTACCATTGCTCAAAACATGAACTTGGAAAATGAGACTGGAACTACGCAAAAACCCCCGAAGCTAATGAGCATTGAGGAGTATTACGGTTGGAAAGATCGGTTTGAAAACTGGGTTCAAGCCAATCACTTGAGATCTTGGGAGTGTATTTTGAAAAAGTATGTTCTACCACGTACTGATCTGCAAGTTGAGAAAGAAATTTCTGAATTCAATGACAAAGAACGAGACATGTACAGAGCTGAAAAGATGATGATTAGTCTACTTCAGGAAGCTATTAAAGAAGACATCTTTGTATTGCTTCAACATGATAAAACTTCAAAATCAATATGGGATGCTCTTAAAATCAAGTTTGAGGGAAGTGATAATATGATCAAAAGTAAAAAGTCACTGCTTAAGAAAGAATTTGATCTATTCACAAGTCTGACAGGAGAAGATACAAAGAAGTTGATTGAAAGATAATGCCACTTAGTGCGTTCTATGGCGTTGTTAAGCATAACCAAAGAACGAGAAGAATGGGTTGACAAACTAGCTGATGCTTTAGCTCAGAAAGAATGGGGAACATTTTTGATGATCTTAAAGAACACCGGAGTATATGATGGTTTAACAATTTATCAGTTCATCGAGAAGATTGAGAGTCAAGATCTTGAACAGCAAAAGATTGCGAGGATGAATAATCCAAGTGGTCAACAAGATGTGAAGATGTATTACAAAGGCAGTGTTCAAGATATTGAAAGGAGTCCTAAAATCCAAACTTCTTTTAGTGCTGGAAATTCATCTGAAAGTGTTGAACAAAGTCCAAACAGCAGCAGTGGATTCTCTTCATATCCAAGTGTTAATCCAAAGAGTTCAACTTCAAGTTTTCATTCGCAAAGCTCAAAAAGTGGAAATGGTTATGTGATACAGTGCAACATTGCATTGAATCTTCCAGGCGGTCAAAGTTTTTCTGAAGAAATTGCAAAAGATCACATGGCATTACTTGCAACTGTGCTACAATCCTATGAAGGTTTGGTTGCAGGGAGGATCGGGAATCCTATGCTGACAAAGGAGGATTACGATCAGATAGACGCTGAAGAAATGGAGCTCATGGACATCAAATGGTGTCTAGCTAGTGTCCTCAGAAGAGCTGAAAAATTCAAGATGATTACTGGAAGAAATGATTTTCTTGATGCACATGTTTCTACTTTAGGTTTTAATAAATCTAAAGTTACTTGTTTTCGATGCAGGGAGAAAGGTCATTTCAAGAGGGAATGCAAGAATAGAGAAGCAAATGAAGCAAAGAATCCGTTTGGAAAAGATGACTACTACCGGAAAGCTATATATCAACAAGTTGGTCAACAACAACAACAACAACAAGAACCACAAGTGGCTCATGGTAGAAAAGTGATAGAGGATTCTTCAAAGAGAGCATGTTTAGTGAATCAAGAAAATTTTAGTTGGGATAAATATATTTCATCCGACAGCAAAGCATGTTTAATAACCCAAGATGATGAAAAATTACCTGAAGGGTTCAGCTGGGATATGTTTGCGGATGAGAATGGGAATTTTAAAGCTTTCATTGCAAAGATAGTTCAAGAACCGGATTTGTTTACAGAGTGGATGAAAACGATTGGTGTTCATGTGAAGAATCAAGAAGAAGAATCTGTTTCATCCGATAAAAGTTCAGAAGAAGAAATTGTTGTTGATCAAACATCAACTGATTCTGGTTCTTCAGATGATAGTTCTGAAAACACATTAGATTTTGATCAAACATCATCTGATTCTGGTTTGTCAGATGATAGTTTGGAAAAAGCAATAGAATTTGATCAATCACCAACTGATGATAGTGGTGATGATGAGGAAGAAAGATATATTAATATTGCTAAAACTCATCTATCTCCTGAAAGTTTTCAATTCTATTTTGCAGATCGCTTGGAAAAAACTGAAAGAGAAACGAGCAGCTAAAGAACAAAAGAAAATGAAGAGTGAAAGTGTTGATCAAAAAGAAGAGATTGTTCAAAATGAAGAAATTAAAGGTGAGAAGGTGATTGAAGTTGAACCAGTGATTGAGGTTGAGACAATCAATGAAGTTGAAAAGATTGTGGAAGTCATCAAGCCTTGCTTAAAGTGTTTGGAATCTTGCAAGCAATGTGCAAAAAAAGATGAGAAATTGGTTGAGCTTGAAAAGATGAAAGAACAATTATTGTTCAATCTCAACTATGTGAAAGAATCTTACGATGTGCTGAATAGAACAGTTACTGGTCTTCAAAAGACAAATTCTGAAAGAGAAGATGCGCAGATTATGATGAATTCTGTGATGATGACAAAGCAGAAGGCAATTAATCATTACATTGAAGAATGTGCAAAGCTGCAGCGGGAGTTGGAAAATGAAAAGATTGAGAATGAGAGAATTAGACGTTTATTACAGAGTTATTCTAGTTCTGATTATCTCATTGATCGAATTTACCCAACTGTTGCAGGTTTTGAAGCATTTAAAGATGAGGAGAAGCCAAAGAAGAAGGATACTGGTAAGAAACAGAGTGTTAGTTATAACAAGTGTCCGCCTCCGATTTGGGAAGGATATTCTCCTAGAAAACCGAATGAGGAGCAAGTCGAAAAGGCAGTCAATATAAAGTTAAAGTCCGATATAACCGATGAATTACCAGAAAATATTGATGTTGTTTTTACATCGTCTGACACTGATCATGAGTCTGAGTTAATGAAAAAGGTGGTCGATCAGGTGTTGGATACAGATGGGAGTCAGAGTTAAAGTCTGAGTCAAAGTCCGAGTCTGGGTGTTCAAGTTCGTTCATCAAAAGTTCGAGTTCGTCAGTCAACAATTCAAAATCGTCGGTTAAACGGGTTTACAATAAAGAGTTCCTGTTATCAAAATCTAATTTGAATGACGAAGCAATCAAAGTGGCATATACATTGATTGATTCAGACAAATTATATTCTGATGAGGAATTTCCAATAAGAAGTGTTAATTTTGAAAAGATCAAAAAGGTTTTCAAACTAACAGAAATCAATATTTCTGAAATAAAAGATGTAAATCTTATTGAAAAACCTAAAAAATACACTTCAAGATTTCAACAACGTTTAAACAAGAAAAAAGGTTATAGTTCTGATTCTGGTTTTCAAAAGAAACCAAACCATAACGGTAATTTCAAAAAGAAAGGTCTTGGTTTTATACCACCAGATAATTATAAAAATGAAAAATATGTTCGAGATTTTAAATCAAAAATGAAATTTGTTTCAGGTGGAAGCGCTGAAGAAGAACAGAAGAAACCTTTTTGGAGACAGTCAAACCAGGAGTTTCTTGCTGAAAAGAAGAGAATAGGAACTGGAGTTTTTCATAGAAAGGAGACAAGAACATGTTACAAGTGCAATGAAGCTGGTCACATTGCATGGAACTGTTCTCAAGCATCAAAGACAAAACAGGAAGTCTCTAACAAACTCAAAGGAAAAGTTGTTGAGAAAAATGAACCACCAACAGAAAAATTCAAAATTTTTGAAAATTCAACTTATGAAGTTGGTGAGTGTTCAAAGAAAATTTTTTATAAAAAGAGAGCCAAAGACAACCAAATCTGGGTTGTTAAGAAGTTTGATGAGAAACTTGGCGATGAATCTAACTCCACAAAGTTAGACGAGCCACAGGTTGAGTTAAAAGAGAAAAACTTAGTACCTCCAATGGATGATGTTCATTTTCCACCATTGAGGGTTGAGAATTTTAAATCAAAAGTTGGAAAAGTTGAAATCTCAAATCAATTTTATTCTGAAAAGAATGAATTTGATATTGAAAAAGCTTTTAATGGTAATGTGAAAAAGATTTTTGGAAAAATGGTTGAGGGAAAGGCTAAAGGGGTACAGGAATTTTATGAAACAAAGAAAGCAACATTTTACCCAGGTGAAGTTGAGGAGGAAACATCCAAGTTTGGTGAAGCTTGGATGTCTGTTTTTCACAAGTAAATATCCGGACTTGCCGGAGCTCCCAAGTTGGTAATCGTGGAGCAGGAATCGGCATCTTTCTTTAGAAATTCACGAAAGTGATTTCGATTTACAAGTGATTGAAAAGGTTTTAATTACAAGTGGTAAATCAGGGACATTAAGTTGTATCTGATTTTCTACAAATGATTGAGAAACAATATGATGAACCGTAATCTACAAATGGTAACTCCAACGAAACTTATTTTCCGGAAAAATCATTTTGATTAAAACAAACTTAAGTGTTTTGAAATCATAATGAGAAAATAGTTTTGTTGTGATGGGGAGTTCTGATTGTTTATGCCAAGTGGATGACGATTTGAAGTGATTTGATATCAGTTGTCACTTTGCTTGTATAGTTTGTTTTCAAATTTCCTAAAATGTGTTTGCATTTTAGGGGGAGTAGAAATTTTCAGAAAATTCAAAAACATTTGAAAATTTGAAAAAGTCAAAAACATGATAAAATACAAAATGAGTTTTGTTGACAGAAAAGAGGAAATGATGGTACATCAGTAGACAGTTACAGTATGCTAAAGAAATGTAATGTTTAAATAGCGTTAAACGGTCTCACTGATGATATGCCGATAGGTTTTTACACATTTAGTAAACTTTTTCGTGATATAAACTTAAATTCAAACTTGCTTATTTTGTGGGGAACACTACTTGGATATATAGGTAACCCCTGAAATCTTGTTTGAAAGATCCCTCTTTCTGAGATACTAGGTCTTTATGCTCAGTGATATCTGGGGTATTATCCCGGGACTTCTGATTTTGCGGAAGCAATGGCCTAGTCCCTGGAGAATACTTTACTGCTTGCTTGAAATATAGCGCCGCCCTCAGCAAAAATGATGAAACAATAAAATTGATAATCATTGCTGTTGTAAGAAAGATCCTCTAAAGGGGACCCACCAAAAGTCGAGCCGTCATCTCTCTGCTGAACGGAAGTTCTGACCTGAGCTCTCACGGTTTCGCAATTTAACCCCTTACAGATATCATCTGTGGTATACTCACCTGTAAGACTGAATATTGGGATTTGGATACGGGAGTATATTCAAGAGGTGGGACACATGAATGAGTTTAAGTTCTTAAAACACCTAATTCATATCCTGAATCAGTTGAAATTTGTGTGAGAATTTAAGTGGATCAGTATATTGGCAATCTAAGTGAATTGTTTAACTCTTAATGTGTAACTAAGCTCAACGGTACTCGTGACTTGTCATAAACTGATATGATCCTCTTACACAAGCTCACAAAAATATTGTTTGTAAATATTTCTTTACTATATTTCATTTTAAAAAAAAAATCCAAAAAGATTTTAGAGTGTTTTAGCATATATTTTGAAAAATTCAAAAAGATTTTAGACAACTGATGTTGGAGAGCTGATTTTCAAAATTCCAAGTGCTAAACATGATGAGCATGTAATGAGGGGGAGTTTGTTTTTAAATGAGAAAATTTTTGAATATTTTTCAGTAGAAATGGTTATCTGAGGTTTTTATTATTGATAAATCATTCTGGTTTATATTGAGAGGGAGTTTGTACATATAAATTTGTCAAAATGTTAAATTTGTGAAATTTATTTTTGGGTAGAGAATGTGCAGGTGTAATCAGGTTTTGATTCTGAACCTGAAGAAAGAGCACAAAGCCAGGTTTCGATACCTGAAGACTTTAAATCTGAGTATAAGGCCAGGTCAAGATCCTAGAACGAAAATTCCAGAATGCGATCCCAGTAAATTGACAGGGGGAGTCAGAAGACATCCAAGTAGATAAGATTATTCAAGGATGCTTACACGTTCAGACTGATAAAGACTGAAGATGATGAAGACTCGACACTTTAAGACTCGTCAACATTCGAGGGGGAGTCTGTTGGTGCATGCGTCTGTCGACTTCGTCTTGTATCGAGTCTTGCATTGTTCAGAGCACGTAGATCGAGAAAACAAGTCAAATGGCTTATTCCGCTTGAAGAGGGCATGGCAGGTTCAAGCAAAATAGCTGATTTCGCTTGAACAGGTGATCTCGCTTGAGAGTCTTGATTTCGCTTGAGCTTGTGATTTCGTTTGAATGGTATTCCGCTTGAGCATGTTCAAGCGGAATCTCTTGGTCTATATATAGTTGTAGTCTGATTTCGTTTGAAGGAGTCTTAAATGTGTGTTTCCGACGGCGAAGCTCTGTTGAAGTGTCGTCTTGCTGTAAAATTGTTCCAGATCAATATAAACGACAGTTAAAGTGTGTATATAGCTGAAATCAACTCAGAATGTCTGTTTCCGCCTTTCATTTTGAATAGAACACCTCTGATCGACTCATCTCGGGTCCAACAACGATCCTACACACTTTCCATTTCAATCTGCTTTTGCTCTCAAACTAAGAGGATCCTGAACTTTTGGGAACCTCCTTTCAGTCCGTAGGACCATTTGTAAGTGTCCTTTCGTGACTAGTTTATGTTATTTGGCTTTTAAAGCCGAAAAGTCAAGCGTTTTCGATAAACGCTTTGACTTTTAGCTAGACCATAAACGGTCAAGCCAATGTTCGCAAAGAACATGGCTACGTGATCGTAATTAGGTAGGTGTTAAACCCTCAAA
The DNA here is from genome assembly GCA_030545235.1 of Helianthus tuberosus. Taxonomy (NCBI): domain Eukaryota; kingdom Viridiplantae; phylum Streptophyta; class Magnoliopsida; order Asterales; family Asteraceae; genus Helianthus; species Helianthus tuberosus. Next base: position 164,212,078 of record CM060450.1, read on the forward strand.
AGGGCACCTCCTAATTATCACGTTTACTTAGTTAATTGTCAGGTCAAAGTAATTAAAATAAAAGTCAAACTATTTTTAAATAAAATTCATAACGGATGATGTGGAAACTATAAAATCAGTTTTGTCACTTTAATAACTTGGTAAATATTAATTGAACATGTCTAGGCATGTTCAACCCGAAAATTCTGAGTTTAGGCTCGGTTCGCAACCGAAAGTCACAAAAGTTGACTTTTGCTTTGACTTTCAGTTCTGACCCGATTTAGCTTAGTTTAGTTATGCCTTAGGGTTCCTTTAGGACCATATTATATGTGAGTATAACCCTCTGAGGTTATACAACATGGTTCCATAGAAATCCTAGTTCATTGCATATTTCCGTTAAATGCGTAAAAGTTGACCGTTATGCCCTTTTGATATTAAAACGAGATTTTTGAAAATGTGAGAGGACAAAAAGTTTTATTACTGATATATAAGTATGTACTAAAAATTTGACATCAGTTTCTGGTCTGGAATAAGAGTTATGCACGATATCGTAAAACAAAAGTTTTTTTGTTAATTAAATGGCATTTTTGGCATAAATCATATTTAAACCCAAATCTTGGCACCAAACTTTTTACCCACTGTTAAAATATAATATTTAGGGATTTTTTGAAATTTTTGTCAAATTTTACACAGATTATATTATAGAGTTCTAGCGTAAATTCGGTATTGACGAAATTGCCCTTTTCATTGATAAAATGAGTTTTACATAACATTTTGATACCAAACCTTTTCCTACTGATTTCATATGTTAAATAAAATATTTTAAGCTTTAGAGACTGATCAAAACTTCAAAATTTTATAAACATTTTAAATATCGTTAAATACCGACTTTCTCGCTTATTAAGCGCATAGTATGGTTTAAAACCATATCTAATGCCAAAAACTTGTTACCTACTGATGTTATAAATAAATTTTTATACTTTAATAGTAAGTATAAGTTTTAAACTCAGATTTCCAAATTTGACCCATAAAGCATATGCGAAATGACCAAAATGCCCCTACGGTGCATAGTTTGGCCATAAATGATAAATTTCACATATGTATGATATCTTACTGATATAACTTGTTAAAATAAATATTTTTACTGATTTTTTTAGACCAGAACCTCATATTTCTATTTAACCTCTTTTATAAACTTTAAAATGACCAAAATACCCCTACGGGGCATAAATTGGTTTTAAATTCGTTTTGGGCATAATGGAAGATATCCTACTGATATCATAACATATTTAAAGCATATTAACTTATGGAACCTGTACATGACTCATTTGGTTACCCGTTATGCATATTCGCGTTCAGCACGGTTTATGTAACTAGTTTGCATAAATTAGCCGAAACTGGTTAAACCTTATCATTTATACTTCATAATCCAGAATGTGTTTAGTTTACCCATTTTATACAAGTCTTCATACTTGTTGGGTCTGAATCACATTCTAATCCAGTCTTCGCTTAATCTTGCGTTTTGAACCGTAAACCTTTCATTAAAACTAACTGGTCTAAGTTAAGACTTAAATAAGACCCGTTAGGAATCTAATAGGTTATTAAAACCTTCGTTCCAGATTAGGAGCCCAGTAAAAGCTACATGTACTTGCTGATTGATATACGGTTGAGAATAAAATTATATTTTAGCTCAGGTAAATCCTTTTAACTTATTTTCTGTTATACGGGCTTGGGATACGGTATTATAATAATACCGCTTGGTCGGGTATTGAATGTTTAATCGATTAGTGGTTAAACCATTGAGATAACCTGTTTTAATCTGTCTTGTTTGATGCAATGCCTTTGGGGGGTTAATGACCATGTCCTGGATATCCTCGGCTCATTCATTAGAAATGGCCACGGCTTAAGCACGGGGTGTAGGCATACACCTGACAGTTGCGTATGTAAAAACGGTATCTCACTCTCTTATGGGCCTATACTTGTGGTGTGTCTATTAACCTTTAACCCGGTACTTCTAACCCGGGCTACTGAATGGACGACAAACATATAAATCTGTATACAAGATTATTTTTAAATAATTGTCCCAAGTTATAAAAGATTTTATGCCTTGCGCATCCAAACCAATTTTATAAATACTTTTCAAAAGAGTCTGATTAATTGTATTTGCCAGTGTAAACTAACGTATTTTTCAAAAGACTAAGTGACAGGTACTACGCGTAATGGGCTGGAAGCTCCTGAGTACTAATTAAGGAATCTTGCAAGTTCTTAGCGCTTAAAGTCTGTGGAACAATAAATTTGTTATCTGTTTTAGATCCACATGTGGATCCACTCACAACCGTTTGTATAATATTTTATTATACTTTTCAAATTCGGTTTGTATTATAATTTTAGACTTCCGCTGTGCATTGAACTGTGATTATTTAACTATGATGATATCAACTACGTCACGATACTCCCCACCCGGCCCACCGGTAATAGGTGGAAATATCGGGGTGTGACAGGTTGGTATCAGAGCCAACATTTGAGTGAATTAAACACTAGCCTTTAGTGTTTAATCTCAAATGACACAGTAGCATATTCCTTAAACTTTCTGAGTCTAGACTTAACATAGGAACGCTCTCATCCCTATTAAGTAAACATTGTTTTCGATTTTATGTATTTTGAATTTGTCGTCAGGCAAAGAAGCCGTGACAGAAATTCTCCACATCCGAAGCCTAGAAATGCCGAGCTTCGTACCGCGGCTAGGATAAGCGTGCAACCGATGGAGGAAAGACCTTTAGGGACTTATTCCCAAAACCAAACTTGTTTAAACCCTTATCCAGACTACGGAGTCCATACCAGAAGGTCCCTGAGGCTCCCACATTGAAGATGATACATGTGGATGCCATGAATCCCTATTTCCTACCTCCGAGTTTTGAGATTCCAGACCTGGAGTATACCAGTCAAAAACCCAATCCGTGATCCATGTCATTTCTTTAACCATTAAATCTTTTGAAACTTACTTCTAGTACCGAATCCTGAAATCAAACGTTTTCCTTGTTCACTAAGATCTTCAGTATCGCTATAGCATACGACAAACAAAGAAGAGAAAACAATCGGAATGAAGCAAGGAAGACATTAGAAAAATTGATCGTTCATTATATTTCATTTTTCTCTAAATCCCGTATGGGCATTTAATTATTTTAGTCCCTTCATCGACATTATATTTCAATAAAGTCCTTTTGAGGACATCATGTTTCAAAATAGTCTCTTCGTGAGCATTATATTATAATATAGTCCCTTCATGGACGTTTATTTCCATATAGTCCTTTCGTGGACATCATACTATGTTATAGTCTTTTCGTGGGCATATTATTTCATTAAAATCTTTTGTAGACATATTATTTTATTAAAGTTCCTTCGCGAATGTAGTAATTCATCATAGTCCTTTCGAGGACATATCGTTTCACTATAGTCCTGATGTTGGCATGTCTTATAGTCCCTAAACGGACTTATATTTTCCTTTCAGTCCCCACGTGAACTAGTATCGCTTCAAAGTCCTTAATAGGACCTATCTTTTCTATATAATCCCTGTGCGGACGTTGATTTATTATGATTCCCTAATGAACATATTTTAATTTAAGTCCCTGTGAGGATATATGTTCAGCAAAGCCCTTTAGTGCGCACACTGTATCAATATAGTCCTTTTATGGACAAGTTATTTTATTAAAATCCCTTTGGGGATATACTATTTCGAAATAGTCCCTTGTGGACATGAGATTTCACTATAGTCCCTTAGCGGACATGACATTTCATTATAGACCCTTCGTGGGCAAACTGTTTCAATATAGTCCCTATACGAACTTATAATATTTTAATAGTCCCCATAAGGACTTATAATCTTTTAATAGTCCCCAAACGGACTTATAATTTTCTTTTAAGTCCTCTGTGGACAAATATGATACTAAAAGTCCTGATTAAGGCACTATTGTAAATTTCCTAATAATATATGGGAAGCTTTGAAAATTTTACATAGGTATTCATTTCGTCCTTTATCAAATAATAGTACCAATTTTACTCAAATTTTATCGATCAGCTAAATAATTTCAAAAAAGATCTTCTTAATGGTTTACCCCTTCCAAGTGGCAAGTCCGGTGTAATATGTTTTTATTGATATTTTAAGCCCATTTTACACATTAGTCAAGTTTTAAATTTATAAAACACGATATTCTACTAACACTAAACACACACATGGGCAAGTGCACCCATCGTGAGCGTAGTATAGCGTTGGTAAGATACCGAGGTCGTCCAAGGACACAAGAGCTTTTAGTACCGGTTTATCCTCAACGTATAATCAAACTAAAATTTTTGGAAAATGTTTTAAGCATGAAAAATAAAAACTAAAAATGCTGAAATAAAAAATAAAAATAAAAATAGATAGACAAGATGAATCACTTGGACCCGACTCGCCTTTAATGCATCATTTGATGATTTCCGCACTTTTGCACTTTTTAAGAGATTATCTTAGTTATAGTAGTAGCCCCCTCTTTTGAAGGTGACGTTACCCTCAACCCAGTGGTTTGAGTCAGCAAGGATACAATCCCAAATGGTCGGAATATTGAAAGATAAATATTTTTTTTTTTGTAGGCCTCTCTTTTGCAGGGATACAATCCCAAGTAGCAGGTTTAATGTATTAATAGTAGTTTACATATGAGGGGATCAAGCCATTCGCACCCCCGCCATCCAATACCAGTGGGTATTGAAGGAGGTCCTAGTAAGCTTGACCCAGGTCCTTGTAGGATCTATACACTGAACAAGGCAAGAACCTTACTAAACCATTCCCTTAACCCCCGACCAGGTAGCCAACATATCTCTATATAGACCCTAGAGATATGAATGGTGAAAATCTTTTACTTTATGTAGACAGTAAAGTAATGCCAAGACACCACGGACAAATGATAAAGAAGTTTTACTTTCAACATAAGAAACTAGTTATTAAAGTCATTAATACAAAACCAAATAAAAAGTGCGAAAAGATTAAAAATCAAAAGTAATACATTAAATGCTTGTCTTCACCAAGTGATGATGGATCCCGAGACTTAGCCAAAAATGGCCTTTGATTGACAAGAACTCTTACGATCAATCTTGGATCCCGAGACTACTACACACACCTAAGGTGGATGATGGATGATGGTGGTGGATGTGGGTGTTGTAGTGGTGGTGGAGTGGTGGCAAACTGGGAGAGAGGTGGTTTGCCAAGGGATGCCTTTGAAGTGAGCCAAGCACCCCTATTTATAGCCTGAACAGAAGCCCGACCACAGCCTCGTGTCCAGCGGACACGCCCCCGTGGCCATTCCTTTTCTCTTCCTTCATTAATTTCAATTGTCTGCATTAGGCTCCACACGGCCCCGTGTTCGCTGGGCACGGCCCCGTGTGCAGAAGCGTATCTGTACTACCAAGATTTGCAAGATTCTGCAAATCTTAGCGTTGACCACGCCCCGTGCTGAGCTGGGCACGCCCCCGTGGTGGGCATAGAAGCTTCCACAGCTTTGTCCATTTCTGCAGACATCTGACCATGCCCCCGTGTCCAGCGGACATGGGCCGTGGTCAGCATTTTGTTTCTTGTTTTTGCTCTTGGAGATGCTGTCGAGGGATCGGGCATGCCAAGTTTATTCCTTTTCTTTGTATTTATGTTAGTTTTTGCTGCATATTTGTTCCTTTTGTTCGTTTAAGCTCAGTTGGTCCTGAAAATAAAAAAGGAAGACAAAAACACACTTTTTCCAACATTAGTACTAAAAAAATGGTTAGTTTTATGCCTCATTTGATGTAATTTATATGTTGCATTTTACACACATTAAATACCCCCACACTTGAATCTTTTGCTTGTCCTCAAGCAAAACTCCTTATTATGTGGCTTACACACCCAAATGGAATGGGTAGAAGAGAAGTTTTGGGTTTGTCTTGAGTGTCGGGAATCCAAGATCTTTATTGGTTTTATTTTTAAATTATTTACAGTCCTATTCGTTATGATTTATTTAGAACGTTTCATAAGAGAAATTACTTATTTGGGCATAACATGTCTCTTTAAAATTCCATTTATATACAAGTTCACATACCTCACGGGAGATCACTCAACACTCGGCCGAAGGTGTATTTTGTGAATCACACGAGACCGGCATGAAACTTACTTCTACCATATGCTTGCCAAGCAATCAATCCTCATCCTTTTTAACTATAAACCTTGTAAATATCAAGAGGACTTGGGAAAGGGTTAGGCTTGGGCTAATGGTAGGGGGTTTTGGGTTAGTGGTTAGTAAAAAGGGCTAAAAGCATAAAAAGCACCAGTTGTCGTAAAACTTTTTGTTTTTGTGACTTTTATTCAAATAAAGCATTTTCAAACAAAGTTGCTTTGAGGAACTTGTTTGTTTATTGCTAGAATATCAATTTTTTTTTTCATATAGAAGCGTCATAAGAAAACCGAGCTTTTTACTAAAATAAATGGGTTGAAAAGAAAAAAGGGTTTGGTGGGTAAAGGGTGTTTGTTTTGTGGGTTTCGAAATGAAAAGATTTAGACTCAAAGGGGTTAACTAGGGGGATTTTGGGTAGGTGATAAAGAAAATAAAAAATAATGGTGTTGAGAGGAAAATGGCTTAGTCCTAATGCCTCCATCATTTACTTACTTGGGTTTAAGTTGGTAAGGACCGGGAATGTATCGTCGTGGCAAGTTCTAGAGTCGTAAGAACCAAGCGGCTATTCACACAAGAAACGAAAAATGAGCATTTAGTTTTAAAGATGTATGCTTGTATGCTCAATAAAGGCTCAAAACTCACTTATTGTGGGAATGTGTTTATAATGTGATCAAGTATATATAATCAAATTTTAACTAGATTTGTCATGTCGTTTCATAATTTTCTTATGTTGGTTCTTTTTATTACGACGCTATCGGTTGTAAATTTGTAAAAATGTAACATTTTTTTAACTTGTTATTCCCAAATTAAACCAAGACAAGTAAAAAAAATGAAAAGTTTTTGAAAAAAATTGGGGTGATTAATGATTCCAATAGAGTTTTGTGTAAGGCTTGTTATTAGGACTTGCAAAATTCAAGGTTTCAGCATCCCCCCACACTTAAATTATACATTGTCCTCAATGTGTCCCAAAAATAAGTTTTTAGGTTGATTGAATATGTAAAAAGGTGTTTAAAAACAAGATTTTATGTTACTGGGCGTCTGGCCACGGGCCCGTGTAGGTCCGGGCATGGCCCCGTAGTCAGATTGCCAGTATCATAATTAAACAGAAGGCTGGACACGGGGGCGTGTTCAATGAGCACGGCCCAGTGTCCAGTTACCTGAACTAGGCGTTTTTTTACAGAACCTTGGGCACGGGGGCGTGTTGGCTGAGCACGACCCCATGCTGAACTTGCTGTAATGATGGAAAATTGTCGGGAGGCTCTGTTTTTGTGCATGGGGTGTGGTTTATTCTTTCCCTTGGTAACCTCCACCTTTTCGAGTGTATTCAACCATTACAACATCATCCAAACACTATTTAATACTTAAAACCATCATTTATTAAAACGACAATTACAAAGATCCTAAAAATTGAAAATAAAGTTGCTAAAAACGAAAAACTACCAAGATCCTAAGATAGATAGGTCATAGAATGCAGGAAATCTTAAACCACAAAGAAGTCCTAGCCTAGATGTTTTTATTATAAGAATAACAAAATTTCCGAAGAATGATTTTTCGGTTAAATAAGGCTTTTAGAACTTCTTTCCGGAAGGGCCCCTCACACATCGTTAAGCCACTCTTTTATCTCCTGGGGGAGAAGGAAAGCGGGCTCATTGTTTTCCTCATGTGGAGGAGGTGCGACTTCTACCGGAACCTCTTGTAAGTTGTCTAGAGGAGGTTCAGGGGGAATGTCTTCCCATCTGGTGGGATTAACAACTCCTTATGCCAAGTTCCAATCTTCTTGAGGGAAGATTGGTTCCATAGGTGGCATTGCATGAATGTTCAACCTTTGGTGCAAAAGGTTGATTTCTTGGAAGCTATTCTCTAGTCCCACCGTTAGATAGTTGATACGGTCGATTAGGACTTCTTCTACGGATGTCATCTCATCGAGTGCCTCTCTTAGCGCCATTACGTAACACACAAGGGTTGCTTCAATCGATGGCCTTCTTTCCCTTTGACTGTTCTTGGAGTGAGCTGAAGAGGTTCCGCTATTCTGGCTCAACATTCTAAGAAAACAAGTCGAAAATTTCAATTTAATGAAACAGTAACTCCAGCCACGGCCCCGTGTTCGCTGAGTACGACCCCGTGGCCACCATTCTGCAGATTTTTGAACTCAGGAATCTTATAGTTTTAAATCATTTTTTCTGAACTTTGAGACAATTCCGAGCAAAAATAACTTAAAACAGTGTTATACAACTTATTTTTGATAAGATTCCCTAGTTAAAAACCTAGCAAATATCTCAATAAAGCTTAAAAACATGGAGGTTTCAAGCTTTAATGGAGGTTTTGAGGAGTTTTTGAAGAAGAAGGCAAGAGAAAAAAGTAGTAAAGACAAGATGGTTGTTGAGAACCTTCTTTGGAATATACCTTATAGGGTATATGTGAAGATCCCACCAGATCTTTGTCTTTGGAATGGGTCCAAATGTGCAGGAATCTTGCTGCATTTATAGAAAACGACAACACGCTGACCACGACCCCGTGTCGGCTGGACACGGCCCCGTGTTCAGACAAGAGTCTGACACATTTTGTCCGTATTCTTAACACGGGGACGTGTTGGCCTGGACACGACCCCGTGGTGTGACAACTGTCAAATTTGCATACATCCGTACAATTATTAAATAATGATTAGTGTTTAATGACTGTGCTAAATTACAATTAATTACTTGAACTGTTTTCTGATTATTACCATATACATACATGTGCATCATATATTGCTTAATGACCTGCCATTATTGCATGAGAACTTTATTGACTCAAATGGTGAACGAAACACAGTTAGCACAGTTATCCGGCAAATAAAAAAAATGCTGACAAAGTTCAGTAGATAGACAGACGTTGTATTGAGACACAGAATGAGCCAGAAACCAAGTATTACACTAGTATAGTGTGTAGGAAAGTAAGGATCACAAAACTGCCTTCCTAGTGATAGTTTAAGTGCCGGAAAGTGCCTAAAACACACATAAACTACAGAATTCTGCAGAATTCAGCATTTAAACAAACTAATGTCATGCAGAAATATGGTTAAATGGTCTTGAATGCTTTCCTAAGTATCGGGAATCAAAACTGTCACAAAAGGTAACATAAAGCACACTAAACTGCGTAGTTTAGCACCTTAATGAACCGGTAACCAACCGAACAACCGGACACTACCCGAAACACCAAATTTTCACTAGAAGCATTGTTTTAACTTTACCAAGCTAGTTATGGTTCCCGAACATCATAACACACTAAATAACAATTAGTAACTAACTAACCTAACTAGATTACTTGAAATCTAACTATATGATCTAACTATGGTTATCACCTAAGCCTAGACCCCCCCCCCACTAGTTACGGCCCAACATATGGACCCACGTAAGATTTTATTTTGTTAAAGAAATAGATCTTGTTTTCCCTTTATATGACATAAAATCCAATGGAAATTGAGAAGTTAGGAGTTTATAAGTTAACTCCTAAGATCAAGACTCTCATAACTCACCACACACCACACTTCACATCTTCTCCTCTTCTTCCCTTCACCTCACGACCAAGAATACCCACACCACCATCACCTTCATCTTTCAACATTCATCCATTCTACATATATACAAAGGTGTTAGAAGCATAGTAAGGAAGCTTGGAGCTTTCGGAAGTTGAAGGACCTTCACCATTTGCTTTTATCCACCTCATTTCTTCTCTTGATCATCCCTAGCCTTGAGCTAGTAGTAAGAACACTATACTCTTCATTTTACATCTTTTTTAAGTGGTTAAAAGATGATACATGTTGGTTATCAAGAAGAACACTAAGAAACAAGAAGATGAAACATGAACATAAGCTTAAATGATAAGAAATCATAAAGAAATCATGTTGTTTATGTGTTGATTTACTTGTTGGTTGGTTGTTGATCTCTTATGTAAATGATGTAGATCATCATATGATCTTGCTAGATTATGATTAAAAACATAATCTAGCAAGATAAGAGGATAGAAATGTTAAAGACTAATGGATCATCCTCATGAAATACATGAACTTGAAAGAATATAATGTTTTCTTGTAAAAAGATGACTAAAATGAGATGTAAGTCTTGTAGACCTAAAATTTCATGTATGATTCTTCAAGAAACCAAGTTAAAAATACAAGTTTTACTTAATCTTGGTTCTTAATTAAATAACCCTCATTTTGGTGGTTAATAAAGTGTAGAAACACTTATGTAACAAGAAGAATCAAAGAAGAAACATTTTTGAAAAATATGATTGCAAGTTGTAAAAATTTATTTTCTTTAAAAATGATGTTTTTAAAGAATCAACCATACTTTAAAGGGTAACAAGACTTACTAAAAAAACTAGTAAGTTACTACAAATTTTTACAAGTATTCAAGTTCATGAAGTGGTAGTTTATGCTTGTTTTTGGCAAAATTGGTAAGTGTAGGTTGTTTATTGTTGATTGTGGATTGATTGTGTTGATTTTACAAAAGTAAATGATATACCTTCAAGGTATGGAAATCTCCATTTTTAGGGGAAAGTATGGCAAAATTTTTCTAAAAATTAAACACTTAGAAAAATATTTCTAAACAAATATTTACAAGTATATTTTAAACCATGGATTTTCACTTAAAGTTTGCCATAAATTTTGTTACAAAAATTACAAATATTGGAGGTTGGTCTTTATAAATAAAAGTGACTAAATATGTATTTAGGAAAATATATATTTAGATGACACCTTGTGTGTGATTATTTGTGTGTTTTGTGTATTAGTTATATTATTTTAGGACATGAAATAATATAACTCATCAAAATACCAAGAAATTACAATCCAAAATATTACTAAAATTCCAAGAGAATGAACATATAAATTATACCCAAAATATTGGACAAACCGAACAAAGGAATATAACTTACAAAATATTCCGGAAAATTTATTCACAAGTATATTTTGAAAATTAATATTTTGGACACCAAGTAAACGAAAATATGATTTCTACAATTATTACAAGTTTATATCATATTTTTGACAAGAAGAAAATATATTATTTTGGGTGAATGAAAATATATTTTCTTGGAATTATTAGAAGACGTATTGTTTTTGAAAGAAGCATATATTTTCACCAACAAACATCAAACATATTCTTTTTGGGAGAAAAATAAGTTTACGTATATTTTCCAAGTTAGACTTGAAAATATATTATTTTTGGAACTTATATGAAATACAAATATTTTTGCCAAGGAAAAATTATAAATAATTTTTCTAAGTAATACTTCTTAAAATATATATTTTGGAAATATATATTGATGTATTTATATTAAAGATATTATTCCGGAAAAGTTAATACAAAAATTAAGTATAAGGATACTTAATAAACACAATAGGAATACGTATTCTCGTACGTATAAATACACTCCAGGATACGACACCAATACATGGCAAAAATATACAAGTATAAGAATACGAATACAAATACACCCATCCTTGGGAAGGATATTCAGGAATAAATACATAAAGGTAACAAGTTAAAATATATTGTTTTAACTATTATTCCAAAAACTTAATAAATATAATTTAAGTTAAAATATTCATTATTTTAACAAATAATTATATAACTTGGAATAATATTGAAGACACTTTGAAACGTAACTCAAAGACACTAATTAATACTAAGTCAAGGCACGACCCGCTCGTCTAATAGACCATAGTACGTTGTAGGTAGTCGTGTACACCAGAGGAAACTTTGAGTTACAGGCGGATTCGAAGAACGCAAACCTGTGAGTTCATGCCCCATTTTCTTTTAATTGTTTCAGTTTTATAACTTTGGGGGTGAAGTACATGTTACAAATTGTTTACAAACATTATTATTTGGTATGGTTAGCTAAGGAAGGGTACTACTTGATCATGTGAGTGGTGGGTATAACACTTAAGGCCATTAATCCTCGTTGTAGGACTGAGAGACATGAGTGATAGATCTATTTGGGTGTAGCGAGCCCCACCCATGCGTCCGCCGAATGGACCATGTGGTGACTATGTCTTATTGCCGGAGACAAAATCTGCTAGGTTTGAGTTTTCCTGCATCACGTCACAAATATTAATGTATTAGCTACACATTAATGATCTGTTTTCCTTGTTGCTTTCATACCAGGATTTACAAACAAACATACATACATACTTACAATGATTTCAAAGGTTTATTCGCGCACACAAACAAACACATGAACTCGCTCAACTTTTGTTGATGTTTTCAAACTACATGTATTTCAAGAAACTAAGTAAGGATCTGGCGGGCGTTGAAGTTTTCAAGTGTTGTTTGGAATAAAAAGATGTCATCCGGTGTCGAATGGTTTGGGGTGTGTATCCTATCCTTGATAGGATACATATTTCAAAGCCTAGTTTTCATCGGAGTCTTTTGAGAAGTCCTTATGGAACTTAAAACCTGTTGGTGTTGTATTTTAAACATGAAGTCTGCGTTTGGGATTTGAAAACAATGTTGCTTGTAATGTTTTAAAACCTAATCAATGGATGAATATCTTGGTTTATCATATAGTTGTTTGTTATGGTTGAATGCAATGATATTAAGCAAGTCACACCAAATCACGCTTCCGCAAAAGTCAGGGTGTGACAGTTTGGTATCAGAGCTTCGATTGTAGCGAACTAGGATTCTTTCTCGAGTCTAGACTACAATCCTTAGGGCTCTTACGAAAATGTTTTTACGACATGTTTTCATTGCATACACGAAACGCCCAGATCCAAGAAACAAGCATTTTTATAAAAAAAAGAAAAGAAAAGACACGAAACACATTTCAAGGTTTATGTTTGTGGTTCAGTCTAAGAGACTGGGTGGTTTAGTCTGAGAGACTGGGTGGTCCAGTCTGAGAGACTGGGTGGTTCAGTCTGAGAGACTGGGTGGTCTAGTCTGGGAGACTGGGTGGTCTAGTCTGGGAGACTAGGTGGTTTAGTCTGGGAGACTAGGTGGGTTAGTCTAGGAGACTGGGAAAGATATAAAGTTTCATGAAGGATAAATGTGAATACATGATTACATAATGAGTTGTCTTTGCTTGCAATACACTTGGTGTTAGTGATTACTATAGATATACATGCTATGATTATTATATACCGGCAGAGAGCGAGTTGTCCTACGTTGACGACCCTATGGCCACCGTCACAGATAATGAGATTGCACCTGCACCAGAAATATATACGTCAGACACTGAGAGTGCTCCTGACTTGCTGTCTGAGGAAGAGGACGACTTCCAACCGCTCGCGCTACCAGACTTTCGCGATGATTTACCCTTGCTGATGGTTTCCTTGACGAGGAACCTTTTTGTTATCTCTGTTCCAGCCCATGGCCACCTCATCATTGGTCGTCCCGATGGTGAGCACATTGTGGCTCCGATCCTCGACCCTGTTCCTCTTATGGCTATTCCGCCCGAGGATTGGCCTTTTGGTGATTTGCTTGATGATGACGTCGATTTGCTTGTTGATGGTCCTCCTGATGACGCCCATGGTGATGGAGAGATAGATGGGGATGTTGTTGCTGTCCCACCTCCTGAGATTCCTGTCATTGAGGTATCTTCTGCTTCCTGTTTGCACTAGGTTTCAGACTCCTTTGAGTCTGTGACATCTTCAGCTTTACAGACGGCCGGGTTGCAGCTTTTCGCTACTGACTCAGACGACGACACCGCTATGGCTGCCGCACTATCACCTGCTCGAGATCCCACACCTCCACACAACCCAGAGCCTGCTCCTGAGCTAGCTCTTCCCCTTTTAATTAGCCGGATGTTGCGCCTATTGATCTTGAGCCGATTCCTGATCCTGACCATGTTTCTTTTGGTTTACCAGACATTGCACCCCTTATACCTGATCCAGTTCCTGCACCTGTTGATCCTCTTTTTGTTGAGCTATTTATTCCCCCGCCTGCACCCGCTGATGTTGCTCCTTTTCCCCTATGGAGACCGACGTCCATCGCACCGACACGCCTATCGTTTTCTTTCAGGACATACCCGCACCCCGGGAAGGTACTTCTAGTCAGCACCCGCATGACGATCCCTTTGCTTCAGCAGCTTTTTCACCGATCCTTCAGGCTGCACCGTTTGCTCCTTTCATTTCTTCACCGCTGGACGAGCCATTCCGATGGCTCCTACCATACACTATGCTGATTTCAGACCCCTACCATCCCTCACGTTATGAAGGCTACACACGGGATGAGTTGCTCTTGTTACTTCAGCTACAGTTTGAGGTTTTGAGTTATAGAGTTTTGGAGCTTGAGCTGACATCACACCCTCCACCCTGTCTCAGTTTTGATGCTAGGTTCCTTACTATCGAGCAGCAGATCAGTTACTTACTTCACCGTGTATACGAGCATGAGGAGGAGCTCGCACATGTTAGCAGTTTGCTTTTCTTCCTCCACCTCCTCCTTCACCATCAGCCCAGTTGGTTTTTGGTTTTATGCGGATTACATTACTTTTGGGTAAAGACACTACTATTGAGCCGAGATTGGGAAGACTTTTGAAGACCACTTTTAACCACGTGATTTTGGTACACCGATAGACTTAATGGACAAGGGTAGGGTGACCCTGTGTCCCTTTTGATGTGATACACTTTGTAGACAATGTGATTGTGGTCGGTAAATAATGAAAGCTCAGTCGTCATGTTCTTACTAAACACATTGTTGATCTACATGTTTGTGCTATAATTGTGATGTTATATGATTGCTTGCTATAACAATTGTTTATATACATATGTATACGCACCTCCTAGGTCTTATTCGTTAAGTAGAGGCTTATGTACTTGTGTCCTTAATAAGACCTGACCTAACCAATCTTCTTCTTAGAAGATGTCGCTTTAAAGGAACACCGATACCAACAACCCTCTGCCGATGATAGAGGCAGAATTACAAGAGCGCATCTCACAGGCCATCGCACAGCACGAGGCCCTTCGCTCCAAATGCAGCGGAGGTACCTCAGGAAATAACCCACCCAACGGTAATGGTTAGTCATTTAAGACACATTACAAAACGTTTGGACATTTCCAAGTGTGCTTTGCTAATGCCTTATGCGAATGATGTTGCTTATGTAGCAGGCTGCACCTACAAGCAGTTCTTGGACTGCAAGCCCCTGGAATTCGACGGAAATGGGGGTGCCATAGCTTTTGTGCGTTGGATTGAGAAGACGGATTTTGTTTTACGTTTGAGCAAATGCGCCCCAGAGCATCAGGTCACGTACATATTTGGACTATTTCTAGTTGGGGCTCTGTCATGGTGGAACCTTCAGGTTCAGACGTTGGGCGAGGCTGCTGCGTATGCTTTGACGTGGGATAAACTGCAAGAGCTGATGCATAAGAAGTATTGTTCGAGAGCAGAAATCAAGAAGCTAGAAACTGAGTTCTGGAGCTTGAAGATGGAAGGTTCAAGGATAGCTGAGTATGTGAAGAGATTCCATGATTTGTCTCGTGTTGTCCCCTACATGGTAGAACCAGAGTTTAAGAGGATCGAACGTTTCATCTAGGGATTGGCACCTCAGATTCTGAGCATGGTGACAACATCAAAGCCTCCAACAATTACCGATGCTATCAATTTAAGTGTGACGCTCACTGAGGAAGTGGTTAGACTGGGAAAATTTTCCACCTCAGAGGAGAAAAAGGAGACTCATGTGGAGCCGTCTGGAGATAACAAGAAGAAGTTCGCAAATTTCAAGAAGGGTACTCGGGCGAATAACAAGAACAAGGCAAAAAAGAGAAAAGAGTACATGTGTATCCTACCTAAGTGCGACAATTGCCTACGTTATCATGTCGGGCGATGTAAATATGGAAAATGTGATATCTGTGGCAAGAGGGGGCATATCAAGGAGACTTGTAGGCAAGGTACTGAACGTGGAAATGGAGGCCAAGATGGTAGCTGGAATCACGGAGGAAACAACGACAACGACGACTATCAAGGCAGAAAGAATGACAATCAAAAACGTGCTCAAGGTTGTTTTAACTGTGGAGACAAAAGGCATTTAAGAAAATATTGCCCTGAAAACAATCAGGCACGTGGATGAAAGCTCAACAGCGAAGCTAGGGAAGCACACCAGGATCCAAACATGGTCATCGGTACGTCCCATATTAGTCAACGTTAGGCATCTGTGCTACTTGATACTGTTGCAAATTTTAGCTTTGTATCTATAGAGTTTAAGAATATACTTGGTTTAGTTACAAGTAAGTTAGATATCCCGTACTCGATAGAACTAGATAATGAGAAGCTAGTGGAAGCCAACGAAGTAATTAGAGGCTGCGTGATAGAACTTAGAGAGCGTGAGTTTTTGATAAAACTTCTGCCAGTTAAGATTGGGAAGCTTTGACGTCATAGATGGATTGGTTGTCGAGTAATCGTGCTGAGATTGTATGCCATGAGAAGATTATCCGCATCCCGTTGGCGAGTGAAGAGACGATCGTGATTCATGGAGAAAAGCAGGATACGCCTCTGTGAATTATTAGTTGTTTGAAGGCACATAAGTTTTTGCGTAAAAGGTGTATTACCTTCTTGGCTCGTGTCGTGGACAAGGAAGCCAAAGAACCTAGGCTCGAAGATATCCCTGTGGTAAGAGAATATCCTGAAGTCTTCCCCGAAGACTTGCTAGGATTATCTTCTCAATGACAAGTCGAGTTCCACATTGACTAGGTTCCAGGCGTCGTACCTGTAGCTAAGACACCTTATCGACTTGCGCCTTCAGAGATGCAAGAGTAGTCAACGTAGCTTCAGGAATTGTTAGATAAGGGATTTATAAGACCAAGCTTCTCACTTTGGGAGCTCCAGTGTTGCACGCCGAAAAGAAGGGTGGTAACTTTCGAATGAGCATCGACTACCAAGAGCTGAACAAGTCAACCATTAAGAACCGGTATCCCCCGCTGAGGCTTAACAATTTATTTAACTAACTGTAAGGATCCAACTACTATTCCAAGATGGATAGTTGATTGAGTATCGTTAGCTGTGAGTTCAGGAAGAAAGTATACCGAGGAATAGTGAGTCAATTATTTGTTTTAAATGTACACTAATACTGTATTTTATACACGATACACAAAACAGTTATACACAGAGTACAAAACTTTGAGAATCTAGGAGACGCGTATTTAGGACTCTCGGGGACTTATGTCAAAGTCCATTAGAGATTATCTCGTTAAAACCACGTCTATTAACTCGGACAAACACTATTATTTTGTCATGCAAGCTATTTTAGTTAACCAAACGGATAAAGTACTCGAATTTCATTTATTAAAATTCCCACTTTTGCATCTAATGAGTAGATATTCCCATTCCTACTCCTCGTAATGGTAGTTGCAACATGACAACTTTCTTCATTTTAGCGAACACTTATTTGCTTCAGTACTTGGTCATTTCATATGCTACACATGCAATCGTTTGTCACACATGTAGCTTCCCTTCTAATGATCATTTTCATCAAAGTTACAAACATTATTTCGTTATATCCGACTATTGCCTTGTGACTCGGATATTCTGTATTATTGTAAATATCAACTCCTTGATATTGAGTCAACAAAACCTTCTTGAAATTTCTTTTCTTTCCAGTTACGTACATGGTTTGTCATTGTAACCATGCCGGAATCCCCTTGTAGATACATACGTTTATTGTCAGATTGCACTGAAACCAAGTTCAATTGCTTGAACTTGTCCATTACGTATATTCAATTCAGGACGTCATATGATGTATTGAGAGCATCATATTCAATTTCATTTTTGTAAATGTTCCTTGGGTTCCGAGTCGTAGTAGATTTGTTTGGTCTGCGACTCCATTAAATCGTTCATTGATTTCGATACCTTGTGGTGGTGTCTCACTAATTTGAAGCTTACACTAATCACATATACACATTTCATACACGGATTTAATTGATTATTTATTGACTTGCTCTAAATCCGTATTGTTTTATCACGATTACAGCAGTCTCAACACAATCGTGTGTAAGACGATGGTACATAAACTCATTGTATATTCTAGTGTACCTCCTAACGGTCCTTTCATTATAGATCGAATGCATTACGGTATTTATTGCTTTTTCATCTTCGATCGGAAACGATAGTTCTTTGATATTCTATATTCAATTGAAAAATCCTACGATGCCATTTGAATCAAATTTTCAGGTTGCTTCATTTCACTTTCATTTGATTTCAAACACGGTGAACTTGTTCGGTCACCGCTATTATTGAATTATGTCGTTCACTACGGCACCTTGTGGTGTCAGTATAAACTTGTAGCTTGTGCTAATCATGCTCAACCATTTCATATGAAACTACGTACATTTTAATTCTAACTCATCATTTAAACACTCTTAATGCAACTATGTATGGAGACCATGATACACCAGATTCGGTTGCATTTCATTCGGTGTATCCTCACAATTCAATAATCTCGACACGTTATTTTATCCATGTATTTGTTCAAAAGTTGACAGATCATTTTCATGTTACTACCACATTTGAGTTGTTGGTTTTGAGTTCATCTAGCGGATGCTATTGTTTCTGAAAACTCATTTGCATATTGTGAACGATCGTTCGGAGTTCGATCGGTCAGAACTCCTCTTTTGTTGAGCCCCTGTTAACTAAGTTATGCTAGATTATACATCTATACCTCTCGTGTCCTTTGACATCACTTTCTGGGACACATACCTTTTAACCATTGGGTTCTTATTGTTGTAATACGTTTCTGAATTCACTTAATTCGATTAAGTCTTGATTCGGTTTTGTGGCTATCTACCTCAGTATTATTCATATCCGTACACGCATAATGTAACCCTAAGGAGTTAAGGTAGTATAAATTTAGAGGACGAAATTTTCTTAACAGGGGGAGAATGTGACAACTGTCAAATTTGCATACATCCGTACAATTATTAAATAATGATTAGTGTTTAATGACTGTGCTAAATTACAATTAATTACTTGAACTGTTTTCTGATTATTACCATATACATACATGTGCATCATATATTGCTTAATGTCATGTCATTATTGCATGAGAACTTTATTGACTCAAATGGTGCACGAAACACAGTTAGCACAGTTATCTGGCAAATCAGAAAAATGCTGACAGAGTTCAGTAGATAGACAGACGTTGTATTGAGACACAGAATGATCCAGAAACCAAATATTACACTAGTATAGTGTGTAGGAAAGTAAGGATCACAAAACTGCCTTCCTAGTGATAGTTTAAGTGCCGGAAAGTGCCTAAAACACACATAAACTGCATAATTCTGCAGAATTCGGCAAAATTCAGCATTTAAACAAACTAATGTCATGCAGAAATATGGTTAAATGGTCCTGAATACTTTCCTAAGTATCGGGAATCAATATCACAAAAGGTAACATAAAGCACACTAAACTGCGTAGTTTAGCACCTTAACGAACCAGTAACCAACCGAACAACCGGACACTACCCGAAACACCAAATTTTCACTAGAAGCATTGTTTTAACTTTACCAAGCTAGTTATGGTTCCCGAACATCATAACACACTAAATAACAATTAGTAACTAACTAACCTAACTAGATTACTTGAAATCTAACTATATGATCTAACTATGGTTATCACCTAAGCCTAGACCCCCCCACCTAGTTACGGGCCAACATATGGACCCACATAAGATTTTATTTTGTTAAAGAAATAGATCTTGTTTTCCCTTTATATGACATAAAATCCAATGGTAATTGAGAAGTTAGGAGTTTATAAGTTAACCCTTAAGATCAAGACTCTCATAACTCACCACACACCACACTTCACATCTTCTCCTCTTCTTCCCTTCACCTCACGGCCAAGAACACCCACATCACCATCACCTTCATCTTTCAACATTCATTCATTCTACATATATACAAAGGTGTTAGAAGCATAGTAAGGAAGCTTGGAGCTTTTGGAAGTTGAAGGACCTTCATCATTTGCTTTTATCCACCTCATTTCTTCTCTTGATCATCCCTAGCCTTGATCTAGTAGTAAGAACACTATACTCTTCATTTTACATCTTGTTTAAGTGGTTAAAAAATGATACGTGTTGGTTATCATGAAGAACACTAAGAAACAAGAAGATGAAACATGAACATAAGCTTAAAATTATAAGAAATCATAAAGACATCATGTTGTTTATGTGTTGATTTACTTGTTGGTTGTTGATCTCTTATGTAAATGATGTAGATCATCATATGATCTTGCTAGATTATGATTAAAAAACATAATCTAGCAAGATGAGAGGATGGAAATGTTAAAGACTAATGGATCATCCTCATGAAATACATGAACTTGAAAGAATATAATGTTTTCTTGTAAAAAGATGACTAAAATGAGATGTAAGTCTTGAAGACCTAAAATTTCATGGATGATTCTTCAAGAAACCAAGTTAAAAATACAAGTTTTATTTAATCTTGGCTCTTAATTAAATAACCCTCATTTTGGTGGTTAGTAAAGTGTAGAAACACTTATGTAACAAGAAGAATCAAAGAAGAAACATTTTTGAAAAATATGATTGCAAGTTGTAAAAATTTATTTTCTTTAAAAATGATGTTTTTAAAGAATCAACCACACTCTAAAGGGTAACAAGACTTACTAAAAACACTAGTAAGTTACTACAAATTTTTACAAGTATTCAAGTTCATGAAGTGGTAGTTTATGCTTGTTTTTGGCAAAATTGGTAAGTGTAGGTTGTTTATTGTTGATTGTGGATTGATTGTGTTGATTTTACAAAAGAAAATGATATACCTTCAAGGTATGGAAACCTCCATTTTTAGGGGAAAGTATGGCAAAAATTTTTCTAAAAATTAAACACTTAGAAAAATATTTCTAAACAAATATTTACAAGTATATTTTAAACCATGGATTTTCACATAAAGTTTGCCATAAATTTTGTTACAAAAATTACAAATATTGGAGGTTGGTCTTTATAAATAAAAGTGACTAAATATGTATTTAGGAAAATATATATTTAGATGACACCTTGTGTGTGATTATTTGTGTGTTTTGTGTATTAGTTATATTATTTTAGGACATGAAATAATATAACTCATCAAAATACCAAGAAATTACAATCCAAAATATTACTAAAATTCCAAGAGAATGAACATATAAATTATATCCAAAATATTGGACAAACCGAACAAAGGAATATAACTTACAAAATATTCCGGAAAATTTATTCACAAGTATATTTTGGAAATTAATATTTTGGACACCAAGTAAACGAAAATACGATTTCTACAATTATTACAAGTTTATATCATATTTTTTACAAGAAGAAAATATATTATTTTGGGTGAATGAAAATATATTTTCTTGGAATTATTAGAAGACGCATTATTTTTGAAAGAAACATATATTTTCACCAACAAACATCAAACATATTATTTTTGGGAGAAAAATAAGTTTATGTATATTTTCCAAGTTAGACTTGAAAATATATTATTTTTGGAATTTATATGAAATACAAATATTTTTGCCAAGGAAAAGTTATAAATAATTTTTTTAAGTAATACTTCTTAAAATATATATTGATGTATTTATATTAAAGATATTATTCCGAAAAAGTTAATACAAAAATTAAGTATAAGGATACTTAATAAACACAATAAGAATACGTATTCTCGTACGTATAAATACACTTCAGGATACGACACCAATACATAGCAAAAATATACAAGTATAAGAATACGAATACAAATACAAATACACCCATCCTTGGGAAGGATATTCAGGAATAAATACATAAAGGTAACAAGTTAAAATATATTGTTTTAACTATTATTCCAAAAACTTAATAAATATAATTTAAGTTAAAATATTCATTATTTTAACAAATAATTATATAACTTGGAATAATATTGAAGACACTTTGAAACGTAACTCAAAGACACTAATTAATACTAAGTCAAGGCACGACCCGCTCGTCTAATAGACCATAGTACGTTGTAGGTAGTCGTGTACACCAGAGGAAACTTTGAGTTACAGGCGGATTCGAAGTACGCAAACCTGTGAGTTCATGCCCCCTTTTCTTTTAACTGTTTTCAGTTTTATAACTTTAGGGGTGAAGTACATGTTACAAATTGTTTACAAACATTATTATTTGGTATGGTTAGCTAAGGATGGGTACTACTTGATCATGTGAGTGGTGGGTATAACACTTAAGGCCATTAATCCTCGTTGTAGGACCGAGGGACATGAGTGATAGATCTATTTGGGTGTAGCGAGCCCCACCCATGCGTCCGCCGAATGGACCATGTGGTGACTATGTCTTATTGCCGGAGACAAAATCTGCTAGGTTTGAGTTTTCCTGCATCACGTCACAAATATTAATGTATTAGCTACACATTAATGATCTGTTTTCCTTGTTGCTTTCATACCAGGGTTTACAAACAAACATACATACATACATACTTACAATGATTTCAAAGGTTTATTTGCGCACACAAACAAACACATGAACTCGCTCAACTTTTGTTGATGTTTTCAAACTACATGTATTTCAGGAAACTAAGTAAGGATCTGGCGGGCGTTGAAGTTTTCAAGTGTTGTTTGGAATAAAAAGATGTCATCCGGTGTCGAATGGTTTGGGGTGTGTATCCTATCCTGGATAGGATACATATTTCAAAGCCTAGTTTTCATTGGAGTCTTTTGAGAAGTCCTTATGGAACTTAAAACCTGTTGGTGTTGTATTTTAAACATGAAGTCTGCATTTGGGATTTGAAAACAATGTTACTTGTAATGTTTTAAAACCTAATCAATGGATGAATATCTTGGTTTATCATATAGTTGTTTGTTATGGTTGAATGCAATGATATTAAGCAAGTCACACCAAATCACGCTTCCGCAAAAGTCAGGGTGTGACAGTTTGGTATCAAAGCTTCGATTGTAGCGAACTAGGATTCTTTCTCGAGTCTAGACTACAATCCTTTGGGCTCTTACGAAAATGTTTTTACGACATGTTTTCATTGCATACACGAAACACCCAGATCCAAGAAACAAACTTTTTTATAAAAAAAAAAAGAAAAGAAAAGACACGAAACACATTTCAAGGTTTATGTTTGTGGTTCAGTCTGAGAGACTGGGTGGTTCAGTCTGAGAGACTGGGTGGTCTAGTCTGGGAGACTGGGTGGTCTAGTCTGGGAGACTAGGTGGTCTAGTCTGGGAGAATAGGTGGTTTAGTCTGGGAGACTAGGTGGGTTAGTCTGGGAGACTGGGAAAGATAGAAAGTTTCATGAAGGATAAATGTGAATACATGATTACATGATGAGTTGTCTTTGCTTGCAATACACTTGGTGTTAGTGATTACTATAGATATACATGCTATGATTATTATGTACCGGCACACATGTCATTTTCTTCAGAGAGCGAGTTGTCCCACGTTGACGACCCTATGGCCACCGTCACAGATAATGTGATTGCACCTGCGCCAGAAATATATACGTCAGACACTGAGAGTGCTCCTGACTTGCTGTCCGTTGATTCCTAACTTTCTTAAAATCCTTGTGTCCGTAAGGTGTAATATGTTTTTATTGATATTTTAAGCCCATTTTACACATTAGTGAAGTTTTAAATTTATAAAACACGATATTCTACTAACACTAAACACACACATGGGCAAGTGCACCCATCGTGAGCGTAGTATAGCGTTGGTAAGATACCGAGGTCGTCCAAGGACACAAGAGCTTTTAGTACCGGTTTGTGTCACACCCCGATATTTCCACGTATTACCGGTGGGCCCGGTAGGGAGTATCGTGACGTAGTTGATATCATCATAGTCAAATAATCACAGTTCAATGCACAGCGGAAGTCTAAAATTATAATACAAACCGAATTTGAAAAGTATAAAAAAATATTATACAAACGGTTGTGAGTGGATCCACAGGCGGATCTAAAACAGATAACAAATTTATTGTTCAACAGACTTTAAGCACGAAGAACTTGCAAGATTCCTTAATTAGTACTCAGGAGCTTCCAGCCCATTACGCGTAGTACCTGTCACTTAGTCTTTTGAAAAATACGTCAGTTTACACTGGTAAATACAATTAACCGACTCTTTTGAAAAGTATTTATAAAATTGGTTTGGATGCACAAGGCATAAAATCTTTTATAACTTGGGACAATTATTTAAAAATAATCTTGTATACAGATTTATATGTTTGTCGTCCATTCAGTAGCCCGGGTTAAAGGTTAATAGACACACCACAAGTATAGGCCCACAAGAGAGTGAGATACCGTTTATACATACGCAACTGTCAGGTGTATGCCTACACCCCGTGCTTAAGCCGTGGCCATTTCTAATGAATGAGCCGAGGATATCCAGGACATGGTCATTAACCCCCCAAAGGCATTGCATCAAACAAGACAGATTAAAACATGTTATCTCAATGGTTTAACCACTAATCAATTAAACATTCAATACCCGACCAAGTGGTATTATTATAATATCGTATCCCAAGCCCGTATAACGGAAAATAAGTTAAAAGTATTTACCTGAGCTAAAATATAATTTTATTCTCAGCCGTATATCAATCAGTAAGTACAAGTAGCTTTTACTGGGCTCCTAATCTGGAACGAAGGTTTTAATAACCTATTAGATTCCTAACGGGTCTTATTTAAGTCTTAACTTAGACCGATTAGTTTTAATGAAAGGTTTACGGTTCAAAACGCAAAATTAAGCGAAGACCGGATTAGAATGTGATTCAGACCCAACAAGTATGAAGACTTGTATAAAATGTTTTGAAGTATAAATGATAAGGTTTGACCCGTTTCGGCTAATTTATGCAAACTAGTTACATAAACCGTGCCGAACGCGAATATGCATAACGGGTAATCAAATGAGTCATGTACAGGTTCCATAAGTTAATATGCTTTAAATATGTTATGATATCAGTAGGATATCTTCCATTATGCCCAAAACGAATTTAAAACCAATTTATGCCCCGTAGGGGTATTTTGGTCATTTTAAAGTTTATAAAAGAGGTTAAATAGAAATATGAGGTTCTGGTCTAAAACAATCAGTAAAAATATTTATTTTAACAAGTTATATTAGTAAGATATCATGCATTTGTGAAATTTATCATTTATGGCCAAACTATGCACCGTAGGGGCATTTTGGTCATTTCGCATATGCTTTATGGGTCAAATTTGGAAATCTGAGTTTAAAACTTATACTTACTGTTAAAGTATAAAAATTTATTTATAACATCAGTAGGTAACAAGTTTTTGGCATTAGATATGGTTTTAAAC
Organism: Helianthus tuberosus; assembly: GCA_030545235.1. Classification (NCBI taxonomy): domain Eukaryota; kingdom Viridiplantae; phylum Streptophyta; class Magnoliopsida; order Asterales; family Asteraceae; genus Helianthus; species Helianthus tuberosus. Next base: position 164,237,465 of record CM060450.1, read on the forward strand.
CATACTATGCGCTTAATAAGCGAGAAAGTCGGTATTTAACTATATTTAAAATGTTTATAAAATTTTGAAGTTTTGATCAGTCTCTAAAGCTTAAAATATTTTATTTAACATATGAAATCAGTAGGAAAAGGTTTGGTATCAAAATGTTATGTAAAACTCATTTTATCAATGAAAAGGGCAATTTCTTCAATACCGAATTTACACTAGAACTCTATAATATAATCAGTATAAAATTTGACAAAAAATTCCAAAAATCCCTAAATATTATATTATAATAGTGGGTAGCAAGTTTGGTGCCAAGATTTGGGTTTAAATATGATTTATGGCAAAAATGTCATTTAATTAACAAAAAAACTTTTGTTTTACGATATCGTGCATAACTCTTATTCCAGACCAGAAACTGATGTCAAATTTTTAGTATATACTTATATATTAGCAATAAAACTTTTTGTCCTCTCACATTTTCAAAAATCTCGTTTTAATATCAAAAGGGCATAACGGTCAACTTTTAAGCATTTAACGGAAATATGCAATGAAGTAGGATTTCTATGGAACCATGTTGTATAACCTCAGAGGGTTATACTCACATACAATATGGTCCTAAAGGAACCCTAAGGCATAACTAAACTAAGCTAAATCGTGTCAGAACTGAAAGTCAAAGCAAAAGTCAACTTTTGCGACTTTCGGTTGCGAACCGAGCATAAACTCAGAATTGTCAGGTTGAACATGCCTAGACATGTTCAATCAATATTTACCAAGTTATTAAAGTGACAAAACTGATTTTATAGCTTCCACATCATCCGTTATGATTTTTATTTAAAAATTTCCCCGTTTGACTTTTATTTTAATTTCTTTGACCCGACAATTAACTAAGTAAACGTGATAATTAGGAGGTGCCATTTTGAGGGTTTAACACCTACCTAATTATGATCACGTAGCCATGTTCGTTGCGAACATTGGCTTGACCGTTTATGGTCTAGCTAAAAGTCAAAGCGTTTATCGAAAACGCTTGACTTTTCGGCTTTAAAAGCCAAATAACATAAACTAGTCACAAAAGGACACTTACAAATGGTCCTATGGACTGAAAGGAGGTTCCCAAAAGTTCAGGATCCTCTTAGTTTGAGAGCAAGAGGAGATTGAAATGGAAAGTGCAAGTGTTCAAGGTGGGTGTTCACTCCTATTTATAGTATTTGAAGGGTTTTGGATGATTGACAAGTGTTCCAATGGGTTTGTGAGATTGATACAAGTGTAAAACCATGTTTAAAACCATCAAAGGGCACCTAGATTCGAATCATGTGTGTGTGGGTTTTGTATGAGTGGTTTACAACAAGAAAAACAATTAAAAAAAAATCTGCAGATCACGGGCTCTGGCGGCCCGCGAACGCCACCAGTCCCATCTTACGCGGCCCGCGACCCTGGTCCGGCCCAACTCAAAGTTTGCTGCCTTGGCAGCTTTGGTCCCTCACTCTTTTAATTACATTTCAACTTCCATAATTGTCATATTTAGCACAAAACTTTCATATATATTATATTATGATAATATAAGGTTCAATCATCATTAGTGACCAATCTTAGGCACGCCCGGGAGTATGACTGAGCATAACTGAGTTCCCGTTTTGTTTAGGAGGTCACCCAAAAGCATAGATTCGTACGTTGTCATTTCTAGTCCTTCTAACGCACATAAAGGTGCGTAGTATTGTTTAATGATATCCAAGCCTTACGTAACCCATGTTAGGCATTCCCGATTGTATGATCGAATAAAATGATGCTCCAGTTTGCTTAAATGACTTCTCAAAGGTATAGTTCTAGAAGTTGACGCTTTTGGTCCCTCTAACGCGCAAACTTGCGCGCAAACTTGCGCGTAATATCGTTTAATAGCATCAAAGCCCTATCTAATCCATATAAGGCATTCTCGAGAGTATTATTAAACATCACGATGCTTCGGGTTCGTTAAAAGATCACTCAGAGGTATAATTAAACATATTGACGCTTTTAACCCCTTTAACTTGCGAAGTTTCGCGTAACGTCACTTTTAGGCATAAAAGCCTTAGATGGCCAATATTGGATATTCATGAGAGTATAAACACACATCATGAAGTTCTCGGTTTGTTGAAAGGTCACTCAGAGGTAAGAATTAACATGTTGATGCTTTTAACCCTTCGTTGAGCGAACTTTCAAATAATTACGCAAACGGATACTCTTGATCAACAAGTGGCTCATTTGTGAATATGTTTGCCGTATAACGTCATTCAGAGGCTTAGTTTAAGCATGTTGACACTTTTAGTCCTTTCGCATTCAAAGTTTTTTTTTTTGATTTTTCGCAAAATTAGTCCCACATAGTCAACGTTTGACTTTATTAGGGTTTAGTACACGTGTCGATACATCATTGGACGTGATTTTATGAGGTGTTACATCCTCACCCCCTTAAAAGAAATCTCGACCTCGAGATTTGCTAAAAGGATAGGAGTTCTTTTGTTACAAAGTGAACACGACCTCTCGTATATATTCGGGACCCAACGGTATCCCGTTTAACCTTTACAATAGGTATATGCTTTCTTTTGGAGCTTTTAATCCTGTCGATCCTTAATCGATACTGGTTTCTCAACAAACCATAAGTTTTCATTAATCTGCACATCATAATGCTATCGACTTAACGGCTAGACATATCCTTAAATCATCAGTGTAGAACACATTGTGACTACCATCAAGTTCCTTAGGTAAGTTTTAGCTTATATGCTACTGATCTTGACATATTCGATTCTCTCGAATGCTCCTATATATCCAGAGCTTAACTAGCCTGTTAAATTAAAATTCAGCACACCCTTCTAGGGTGATACTTTCAGTTGAACCTTATTCCTTATTACGAACTTAAGAGGTTTGCGACTTTCATCAATCATTGATTTTCCGCCGATTACTGACAGCTTTCAGACGATCATAAATTTATATGATCTTATCCGTCCTCTCCAGGGAAACTTTCAGATCCTGATGACTGGACTTACCAGAGTCCTGCCCATCAAACGGACGTTTGACATTCCATCTATACAAGGTCTCCAAAGGAGCATCCTTGGTGCTTATATACTAACTATTAGTTATAGGAAAGCTTATTTAAGGTGAGATGGTTTTTCCAACTACTGCTTAAACAAATCTTAAAGAATAGCTAACCTCACAGTTAGTCGAACAAATCGACGATCCTGGGCAGCTGATGGCGATTCTTAATTGTTGCCTAAATAGGGTTGCGGTAATCGATGCATAAGCATAATGAACCGTTTTTTCTTAATTAATAATACCGGAGCTCTCAGAATTATGAATTAGGCTTTATGAACCTTTATCTTAAAATTCATTTAATTAGGGTTTCGATTCTTCCAGTATTGTTGGTACTAATCGATATGGAGCTTTCACAATAATGCAGCCCTAAGCGGGATGTAAATCTTAACTCTACTTATCTTAGGAGGTGAACAGGGTAGTTCTTTGGAGAAGATGATCAAGACACACGGAGATTACAGAGATATTTTAAATCTCAAGCTTTGGTTCATCTATCAATGCCTGTGTCAAATAAATGACACATTTTCTTTACGAATGAATGGATACCTTAATTAATGACCCATATATGGACATTTCTATATTGGATATCTTCTTTGAATACCATTTGCTGACTTTGGTACAATATGACCATTGGGATATCTCGGTGGTTCCATGCATTAAACCTCCATACTGATCAGGCATGGAAGCAATCTATGGGACACACTAGGATACGCCAATCCTCATATGGTGCTTTTATCAGGCATAAGCTGGCATTCGCAGTTGATAGAAATCAATGAGATAACAAAATAAAATAACATATCTTGTCGTACTCTATTGGAGAAAGAGTACTTTAGATCCTGCGGATGAAGATTATTCGACGAGAGTAGAAGAAATGGTTCCGATGATTTTTGTCGGTAAATTTTACCTTATACTTAATATCCGGAGTTCTCATGGGGAAAATTTCTAAAAGTTTGCTAAGCTTATGATATATATGGAAGACTTAGTAGTTCCTGAATCAAAACAGAATTCTTAGCAATTGATTCATGATGAGGGATGTACCTGGTGTCATTATTGATATGAACCACCTCTTGGCATTCATCAGGAGGGTTTAAGCGCCTCCATTCTTAGTCTCTCTATACTTAGTTATACTTATCCTTGACAGTTTTAGGGCAGTTAGTTAGGATGTGACCCTTAACTCCACAGCCGAAACAGACTGCCTTTCTTATGTTTCTACATTCAGGGAACTACAAATGCCACACTGCATTGACCTTCGGTCTGCTAGACACTGTCCCAGTGCCTTTTTGTTGCAGGCCTTGTATACAGGCTTCTTAGATTTCAGGGAGTTATCCTTCTCCCTTTTTTTCCGATAGTCTCAGCTTTGACTAATTTACTTCCTAACCCATCTAATGTGAGTGGCTGAGCTAGATCCATAGTGGATTTGTAAGTAGCAGGCTTTGAAGTCTTAATATGCCATCTTATTTCCGATGCTAACCCACCAATGTTTAATGCATTAAGCTTAGATTTTGGGTTAACCGAATAGGGCACTATCTCAGATAATGAATCAAAGTCTGTAACATACTATCGACCGTCTAGATCCTTCATGGTGTGAGTCAGAAAATTCTTATTCCACCTTTTTCCATTTCGTGTCGCAGACAACCGGTTTTTTTTTTGTGATAAGTCCATAGACTTGGACCATCCCAAATTGTGTAAGAGTATCTTTCCTGTGGACTTTATTATTGTCTTCCACCCACTAAGGGCATCGCCCTTGAGTGACTGTGATACTTACCTCACAATGTCTTTCTCAGCACAAACGTTGATATCCTCAATGGTTTTCATTTCATCCAACAATTTCATGTAATCAATGGCCCCTTTTTCGCCATTGAAGTCTCTTGATTTGTAAGAGATAAAGTACCTTTATGTACATCCTTTAAAGGAACGGGGCTCCTTGCCATATATAATCTTATTTGGTTTATTCTTCGCATTTGAAGTATGAATAAAGCTCTTCCCATAAGCAGAGAAATGTGTTTTAGAGCAAGTAGCATTTGGCTCTTTGAATCTTTTCACGACTTTTCTCATAGTCTTTCTAACAGCTGCGTCAATCACAGCTTGGAGATTAACTCTATTAACCTTGAGGTTCACATTCGTTGCATCAATAGCATTTGTCGCATCATTAGCATTTGTCGCATATTTAATATCGCGACTGTTGGTTGTCTTATCCGAATTTTCCATACTCGAGACTTGGTCCCCAACACTCAATTAAACAATTACTTAGTTGCATTAACCATAGTATCATCCTGATGACCTATCATACACTAACCACGGTATCATCAAACCATATAGGCTAATAGGTTATGAACATTCCTAATGAATGTTATTTGCATGTTTATTAATTACATTTAGCCTAGGTCACAAGAGGACCATCAATGGCATTTAGGGTTTGGACCGAGACCATTACCTTTAGACAGGGAATCACAGTGTCACACTTTTCTTTGTCATATTGACGATTTTGGATAGCTCAAAAGCTTGCATCAAGGACTTTTAAATTATGAAACATAATTTCGTCATGATGGACATATGAATGTAGTACATAGGCTTGTCACGAAGGACATTAATAGCCATAAGGCACAAAGGCTTTGTCGCAAAGGACATATATGATATGGCACAAAAGGCCTGTCATAGAGGACATTAATATATAAGCCGCAATCTTATTTGATCAGGGATTTTAAGGTTTGAACATAGTTCTTCACCTTTGGGCAGAGAGTCATGGACTACATCTGTCATTGCTTGAAAGACAATTTATTTTGCCACATAGACCAATCAATGGACGTCACTAATGGATGTTCGTATATATATATATAATTATCGTAATTTAGGATATTAGCCACGATCTTATCGATCTTGTAGACTATAAGGCTTGGGCATTGCCCGTCATCTTGGACGATGAACCATAACGGTCACACTTGTCAATGTCACTAATGGACAATATAATATATAGCCCGTAGGCGAAACATCACTAAAGGATGTTAAATAACATGATCATCGTATCAGATGATATTAGTCATGATCGCATTGATCATATAGACTATTATGCTTGGACATAGTCCAATATCTTTAGACAGGGGGTCATAGACCACAACTGTCGTTGTCTTATTGGACAACAAGTTTAGCCCGTAGGCACTTCATCACTAATGGATGTTTATATTATGATCATCACATTGATGATACTTGCCATGATCTACTTTGATCATATAGGCTTTAAGGCTTGGACATAGTCCAAATACCTTGACGGCTGGTGTGGTTTCTCAAGTCACACTGCCAGGTGTGTTAACATGTTCTTAGATGTTAACAAGGATTAATTTGTCTTAATGGTTACACAATATTACCATGATCGCATTGATCATATAGGTTTGGAGGCTTGAATATAGTTCACCACCTCTGGATAGAAGGGGTATCTCCCTTAACTATCACAGTAGAAGGAATAATTATCCTTAACTATCGAAAGTTTTGGCCATTACACACACCAGCCCAGACAGTTCAAACAATCGTATCAACAAACACGAACACGATCAACAAGCATGAACACGAAATATTGGGGGGACAAACCCACGACTCTTTCTATTCAATCAAACGAACATACGAACTTACAAAGAAAATGGACAAATAAAAACAATAACCTAGACCCCTATTTATAGCTCTACCAAACTTGCTCTCCAAGACCATTAAACCTTTCCTAAACCAATAACAATATAATTACCTAAAATAAACCAATCTTTAATAAAAACTAATTATATCAATCTTCACTTTGCCCCTTCAACTTTCAACTCATACGAGTTTTAGGATTAACTTTCAACAATAAGGCACCACCCGACCCTCCTAATAGAAGGTTGTTAAGTCCTCATGTGCAACATGATATCATTTTTATCCTTTTAATAGCTTTCATACTTTTTTTAAACAACAAAAAAATTATACTATTTTTATAAGTTCCACGCTTTTATGATGAACTAGGGTCACAGTCATTCTCGCATTGCGTAGGGACTGATTAAAATTCAAAACGCATCGCACACGATGACAGCCGATGAATAAATTCATAAAATTAAATAAAATTATATCTAATTGTTTATGCTATTTGCGTCGAACTCGGCTCTAAAAATCAAAATAAAAAAAAAAGCTAAAACCATATGATAAATAACAAAGGTAAAAAAAGGTAAATGAAAAGAAAAAAGATAGGAACTCGACCGGTTTTGATGCACTCGTTATAGCAAACAAAAAGAAATGTTAATAAATACGTTCAAAACAACATCGATGCGTTCGTTAAAAAACTAAATTTAAAAAAGTACACTTGTTATAGCAAATAAAAGAAAAGTTAAAAGTATGTTCAAAATGGTACTGAGCATTTATTAAAAAACTAAACTAAAAGAAAAAAAAAACTGAAAAATGCAAAAAAGTAAATAATAATAATAAAATATGAGCAAGTTAGCAAAAAACCATAGTTCACATTTAGACTCATTATTTATCTTTCCTTCTTTTATATATAAACTAGTATCTAGTATCACTGCTTTGCGGCGGTACCATTAAGTCGAATAAAAGGTAAACGTAAAAATGGTGAATCACGCACACACATTACGGCTTGTTAACTTGCAAAAAAATAGACTGAAAAAGTAAAACATAGAAAAGAATTATAAAGTTGGCTTAGGACCCGGGAGTTTTGACAGAGTTGTTAACCGTAAAAAGTAGGGGTGTTCATCGAATCGAATATCGAATTTTCGAATTGTTCGAATAATTTTTATTTTTCCTTGAATTCGTATTCGATTCGAATTCGATTAAAACCTATCGAATTCGATTCGTATTCGAATAAAAAACCCAATTCGTATTCGATTAAAGTTTCGAATTCGAATCGAATTCGAATAAATTCGATTTAATTCAGATTCTTTAAAACATGTAAAAAACTATCAAAATGGAACATAAATTTTAAAACAGCTATAAAGCACGATATTACATTAAAAAGTTTCAAATAAAGTACCACAAGTCTATAAATTCAAAACGAGAAGTCAAGAATAATCACTCCACATTACAAGTTAATATTTTTATGGTTAGAAATCTATTGATAGATACTTAGGTTTTACTTATGGGTCATGTAGTGGGTTTGGTAATGGGTAATTTTAATACTTGGAAAAAATTTTGAAAATAATTTATAGTATAGCTTAATAAAAGTTACATATGTATTATATATAAAAATAATAAATAAAAATGTATAATTTTTATTCGAATTTCGAATCGAATCGAATTTGAAATTATAAATTCGTATTCGATTTACTTGACTCGAATTGAATCGAATTCGAATTCTTATAATCGAAACGAATTCTTGATAATCGAATCGAATTTAAACGAATTTCGAATTTTTCGAATTCGAAACGAATCCTGAACACCCCAAGTAAAAAGTAGACGTAAAAACGTTGAACCAGATGCGTGTGTTGCAACGTGTTAACTCGCATAATTTAGAACGAATCGTAAAACGATAAATTTGTAAAAGATGTAAAGTCTATAGGGACCAAAGTTGAAAGTGAAAAAGTGTTGTGTTAAAAATAGAAAATACTTGTGACAAATATGTAAAAGATGAAAAATATGATAATTATGTAAAAGATGAAAACTAATGTGATTAAAAGTATAAAAGATAAATAATCAAATGGTTAAAAGTAAATAAAAATTAAAGAGTCAAAAAAGTCAAAAAAATCATACCAAATTGAATAGAATTATGTAAAAGATGAAAATTAATGGGATTAAAAGTATAAAAGATAAATAATCAAATGGTTAAAAGTAAATAAAAATTAAAGAGTAAAAAAAGTCAAAAAATCATACCAAATTGAATAGTGTTTCTACAAGAGGATTTTTTTTTTTTTTTTTTGCAAATTAATATATAGGTAATAATGTATAAATCAAAATATTAACTCATAAAATGTAATTCATATTTCATAGAATCAAAGCATAAAGAAGTAAATAACTTAATTTTAATTTAGTAGAGGCTTAATTTTCTTTGATAATTCAGACGGCCATTAAGGAAGCGTACCATTCGTGGGCATTCATGGAGTGTACATATGTGGCGAAGAATGATAAAAGACGTAATGGGGCCAATGCTCGTACACATATATATTTTGTTAGTTCAATATAATTATTTTAAAGTCATTGATGAATGGCATATATAAATTATATATTTACAAAATATAAATTAGTAACATTTTGTTGCTTTAGACTATGGGGTATGGGGCGTGGGTTGGCCATAAACGCCCAAGTCACCACCCCGGGTTGGCTTGGGTTTCGGCGCGGCCACATTGGCGGGGGTTTCAGCCCGGGCGTGGGGCGGGGCTACGAGACTGACATGGCGGGATGTGATTGGCCAACAAAAGTAGTCGTTTGGGCTAGCCGTTGGGCATTATTTAAAAAAAAAAAAACTTTTTTCCTTTATAAATACCTTACCATATTTAACATTTTTCTCACACAATATCAAACACATAAAACACAATCTTGCCACAGTTCTTCAAGTTCAAGTGAATCGTCATCATCATCTGACGATGGTGCGGAAATATTTCTACAAACGATCGCGACGGTGGTGAAAGCTATTGTGGAAGATGATGAGGAAGAGACTTCGCAACCTAAACGGAGGAGGTACATCGCTCGTGACCGGCACACCGCTAACAATTTATTGGTAAGCGATTACTTCTCAGCGGAACCTAAGTATGATGAAAAAATGTTTAGGCGTCGTTTTCGTATGAGTAGAAACTTATTTTTAAGGATATCTAGAGATCTTGAGGAGAAGTATGTTTATTTCTAACAAAAATCGGATGTAATCAGGCAATTAGGATTTAGTACGTTGCAAAAGGTCACGGCCGCACTTAGACAGTTAGCGTACGACAATAGTTCGGACATTATGGATGACTATTTAAAAATGTCTGCACGTGTAGCTAGAGAAAGTCTTCACAACTTTTGTTCGTGTATTTTAGAACTTTATAAGAAAAGATATTTGAGAAAGCCCTCGTTTAGTGACATGCAACAAATATTGGAACATCACGCAGATTATCATGGGCTACCCGGGATGCTAGGTAGTTTAGATTGTATAAAATGGCCTTGGGAACTTTGTCCAACCGCATGGCAAGGCGCTCACACGAGTGGATTTCACGGGATGCCAGCCATCATGCTTGAAGCGGTTGCATCCCAAGATCTTTGGATATGGCATGCGTTCTTCGGTATGCCAGGTTCACATAACGATATTACCATCATAAACCACTCGCCCCTTTTCAATGATCGGGTAAATGGTATAGGACCCAAAGGAAGTTTCTTTGTAAACGGGGTTGAATACGTGTATGGGTACTACCTAGTTGATGGGATTTACCCGGAGTTGGGGGTTTTCGTAAAATCGTTCACAAGACACGGTACCATAGATCCAAAGAGATTAAAGTTTAACAGGGTCCAGATGGCTGCACGTAAAGACGTCGAGCGAGCGTTCGGTGTTTTAAAGAAAAGGTGGCGAATATTGGCAATGCCTTATCGACTATGGGACAAGGATCAGATTGGAAACGTGATGTACGCATGTATCATTCTTCACAACATGATTTTGGAGGATGAAGGTAGAGCGGTCGTTACCTACTATGATAACGATGACCCCCAACCAGATAACGTAACAGTTACAGATGAAGATAAAGCGTCAAATGAATTTTTGATCAAGTCAAGGGATATACATCACAGCCTTAGATCTGATTTGGTGGATCATGTTTCAACGATTCCTGGGTTCGAAACCGACGATTCAAACGAAGAATGATTGTTTTTATTTTGATACTATGTTTTTTTGTAATTATTATGTATGTTTATGTAGTTTTTAATGGTTTATATATATTAAAAATATGATGTGGCTTGGCCACGCCAGCCCAGCCACGCCCACCATACCCCTATGTGAACTTGGGTTTGTGTATTGAGTGACCATATCCACGTGTCAACCATGCCCCCAAACCCCCGCCCCACCATACCCCACGGTCTTATGGATCAGGTGTTTTTCAAAAAAGATTTGGTATTTTCCATTTTTAACCCAAAGGTCCTTATCTTTTGTATTTAACATCTTTAACTTTTTTACTTTTAACCCATAGCTTTTCATCTTTTACAATTTAACCCTCACACTTTTTATTTTTAACTTTCGTCCTCCCATACTTTTCATGTTTTACAAGTTTTTCGTTTTATGTTTCGTTCTAAATTTTGTGAGTCAACATGCCGCAACGTGCGTGTGAGGTTCAACCTTTTTCGTCTGCTTTTTCTTGTTTGACAGACTAGTCACAGCGCATCTATTTTTCTTCGTTTGACAAGTTCGTCGTAACGCACGGGTCCTAGATCGACTTAGTTATTATTTTCAACGTTTAACGTTTATGGTTAATTTCTTCGCATTAACACGTCGCAACGGACGTGCGTGGTTGAACGATTTTACGTCTGTTTTTCGTTCGGTGTTATTTTTTTTATTTTTTAATTTTATTTTTACGAGCACTTCAAATGTTGGTGGTCGTTGTCAGTGCTGTGACATTAGTGGTACTTGTCACGATTTTAAAAACGTATTTAGCCTATTAAGTTATTACTAATAATTTGTTTCGAGTTTACCATCGTACCCCCTTTACTTAAGAAAAAACTAATTATTTTATGTGCATATTTTTGTGTACGTCAGTATAAATTCGATTTGCTCTACATTTCGACATAAACTTTTCCTGGAAACAATTCAGGTTAAATATAATATGTTTTCATTTAAAAAAAAACATTTTTTCGTGCACATTTTTATGTACGTTTCGGTATAAATTTGAGTTGGTGTATGTTTCGACGTAAACTTTTTTGGAGAACGAGTCAAGTGAAATATAATATGTTTTCGTGATTATTTTATGAATGTTTTGTAAATTTTGTTTCGATCGGAGTGGAGTCAAATTGTGGTTTTTCCCCCTTTTTTAAACGCTCTAATTAATCTCTTTTGATTATACGTGTCAGCTTTTCCGTTATACTCGTTATATTTTCTATGTATGACTAGGGTCACATGTAATACGTTATGATTGGACGGTATAAATTTGATTTACTTTATGTTTTGATCCAATCACATTGTTTATATAGGTTACACTGAGTTCAATCGATTACGTCGAAACGTGTGTTTTCATACGGTTAACGCATCACATAACGTTTGGACTAATTAATTTATGTTTGCGATGTACCCGCGCAGCAACGCGCGCAGGTGTTAATGCTAGTTTATTAAACTTATTAATGTATTTACTAAACGTATTAAATTGTAAATATATAAATAATTTAATATTTTTTTTATAATTTATATAAGGATAAACTTTTATAATACTGAAACTTGTATTAATGTTTTGATTTTTATAATACTTAAACTTTTATAATACAACTTGTATTAATGTTATTATTTTTATAATACAAACTTTTATAATACAACTATATAGTGAAACTTGTATTAATGTTTTTTTATAATTTATATAAGGATAAATAACCCCCTTGATAGTGAACACTAGTGAACTAATCCTAGCCCTTGATTATCAATACAAAAGTGCATACACAAGTGTAAATCAATGGTCATCATTTGATGATGAAAATACACTAGTGTATTTTACGATATGATGATGTAAATTAATGGCTATGATTTGTTCACTCAGTTCACAAATACACTAGTGTTCACTCTAGAACCCCACCATATATATATATATATATATAAGGCTCGGTTCAAATGAGAACCACCACGAGTTATGAGAACCATGAGAACTTTTTCTTCTCATGCGAGCTGGGCCATTTTTTTTTTTCACAAACGTAGATGAAAATATTACAAACACATCTGTAAAAAAAGTAAAAAAAAATTGTCAAATCGGGGGTTTTGACTGATGCAAGTTTTTTTACGCGCTGGTGTAAACTTTGTACAAAGATAAATATTTTTTTACGCCTCATGTAAATGTGGGTATGCGGCATTTTTTTTTTTTGCTGAAAAAGTGTTTTTTTATGACTTTTGAGGAAAAAAAAATTCGGAAAACCTTTTGGATGACCTAGTTCTTACGGTTCTCACAACTCAAGGTGCTTTCTCATTTTAACCTATCCCTATATATATATATATATATATATATATATATATATAGGGTAAGGTTATTGTAAAAAAGGTTAAAAGTGTGAGAAGTGTGAGAAATGTTGTGGAGATGACATGTGTTCTCAATCTAAATTAATTCAAAAGGGTAAATAAGTAATTTTATCATTGATTCAATTAATTCAAAACCTTCCATAACCGTCACCTTATTTATGGGAACATGATTTTTTTAAAAGATCTCTATAAAAACACTATGAATAACACTGCAACCACCATTCAGCACGTATATAACACCATTCAATAATTATATAACACCATTCAATAAGTATATAACACCATTTTAAAGATCTCTATAAAAACACCACGAATAACACTGCAAAATCACCATTCAACACGTATATAAAACCATTCAATAATTATATAACACCATTCAATAAGTACATAACACCATTCAATAAGTATATAACACTATTAAAGACACTACCTCCATTTCCAAAATGTATTCTTAGTATAATGTTCATAGTATGGTTATTGTACATGGTGTTTTAAACCTACATGCATGGTATTTTACATATGCATGCTAGTAGATGTTCCAGATTCCATATGTTAAAACACCATGGTGTTTTAAAACCTACATTCCAGTAGATAAAAAAACACCACGCTTTCCAGTATGTATTTAAAACACCACGCTTTGAATCACAATACAATTAAAACACCACTGTATGAACATAGACAAAACATCATGGACTAAACATCTGATCGAAACATATTTTTTTCTCTATATAAGTATAGTAATATGTTACTCATATGAAAGATAAAAAAACATTCGTTATTATAGTGTAATTTTTTTTTTTAAAAGTTACGTATAAAAAGTTATTGACGTTTAAAAAAGATGGGGGGAAGTTGCATGTACATTAATGTTAGTTTCTTAATTTAAAAATGTTAAATTTACCTGTATACCCTTAATCTAAAAAATTAATATGTTTAATAGTGAACATTATTTACAATTTTGTCATTATAATCTCAACCATTAGATCAAAGATCTAATGGTGTAGATTATTTCTTACCTTTCTCACAAAAAAACCCTTTTTACAGGAACCTCTACTTATATATATATATATATATATATATATAGGGTAAGGTTCATGCGAGAACCACCTTTATTGCGAGAACCGCGAGAACCAATGTGAATACAACTTAAAATAGCTAAAAAAACCTAACCCCCCAAGCTAAAATGCTAAAAACTAAACCATCAAAAAACCTAAAAAAATAAAAAAAAAACACAAATTTTTTTTTAATATTTTTTAAGTTAAAATCGCTACTTTTAGAAGCTAAAAAAAATTTTTTTTTTTTTTTTGCTACTAAAAGTAGCGATTTTTTTATAAAAAATATTAAAAAAAAAATTTGTGTGTGTTTTTAGCTATTTTTAGGTATTTTTGGTTGTGTTCACATTAGTTCTCGCGGTTCTCGCAATAAAGGGTGGTTCCTAACGGATCCTTGTCCTATATATATATATATAGGTACGGGATCAGGAGAAAACGCACAAAAGTGTGAAAACAGTGAGGACGCATCCTGGCCCAACACGTGGCGCGGGATATGATCAGGGCGTGAGGGGTTTTTTTTGTCTTTTTCAATCTTCTTTTATTTTCCCAATTTATGCCGGTTCATTTTTGGCGTCTAAGTTTATTGTGGCGTTAATTGTATTCATTAACTAATTGGCGTTGAATTAATTGTTTTTGTGTCACATAGATAATTTTTTTGGCGTTATAGCGTTTCTCTGGTCAATTTTTTCGGCGTTTTGTGGCATTGTATAATAATTCACTACGAGTCATTAATATTTTCATAAGATTACAATAAGACCAATTGTTTTTTATGGCGTTTAGTCAATTTTTTTTGGCGTTTAATACATTGACAAGGTGCTTTGCCAGCATTCGTTCTCACAGTTTTCATACTATTAGCGTTTTGGTGTTTGTAGTTTTTGGCGTTTTATATAATAATGTATTTTATTTATAGAGAATTAGATAACAAACAACAGATAATTTGATAACAAAACAATATAAAATGAAAAAGAAAAAAAATTAAAAATAGTAATCTAAATTTTCATCCAAATCTTCACTGTCATCAGCCTCTTCTTCTTGAGTTTGTTTTGGCGTTTTGAACCGCTGAATACCTTAGCTAGATGCCAACTTTCCTACATAAACCCCGTCTTTTTTAGATGAGGCTTCATAGTGGCATCCTGTTTTTTGGTGTGATATTCTTGTTTGGTGGCATGTCATTGAAGATCAACTCTTGCTTGAATGTTATTTATAATAATGGAGTCCAAAATAGCATTTTACACTTGTGTTGATCCCTTCATGCCATGCATATAGTCATCAAGAACAAAGCGCACATGATGACATATCACTGTAATCAGTCTCTTTTTCTTGAATATTTGTCCATCTCATTCAGCAAAATATTATAGAGATACCCACCTCAGAGAAGAATCCATTCATCGAAAGCTTTGCCATCTGTGGTTTTTTTAACTATTTTTTTGGCGTTTAAAGTGAGTGGTTTCTAGGGAACATGGCGTTTGTTTTTCTGGGTGTGATCAATTCATTGTCTAGAGACCCCTCTCTTATAGGAGTTTTTTGGCACGTAGTTTAGGCGATATTTTTTATTATAATAAATGATAGTAATAAAGTAACCGTCTTTTCAGTTACTGTGTGTCTTTACTGTTTTGTTCAGCTTTATCAGTTTCTAGGGTGATAGACGTCCCATCTTCCAGGTTTGGCGTTTTTTTAAATAGCATTATGCAGACCAAGATGACAAAATACAATAACGGAGAAAATATTAAGCAGGAAAAATATTTTTTGTTATTTTTGGCGTTTTGTAAGCAATAACTTTTTGTAGTATTTTTTTGGCGTTTTGCAAATAAATAGAGAAATATATCATTTAGTTATCTTAAGAAAAAAAAAGATTACACAGAAGAAAACTAACAAAAAAAAAAATAAAACTCTTCGTCAGAAGGTACTTTATCTGAGTAGTATCCATCACTTGCGTCATCTTCTTCCTCGGAGTCTTCATCTAGACCTTCATCCATGTCATCACCTTCACTTTCATCGGCTTTTTGTTCCTGAAGATTCTGAAGCCTCCATTTGAACATGTATTGCATTAACGCCATTTTTGAGTCCATGTCTGTGTTCAAACAAGTGGCGTTATGCAATTCTTCCATGAATCCAAGCCCCTGCTTTGTCATGATGTTTTCAAGCAGGTAGTCTTCCTGCTCTCCGCTGTCGTATATAACGGTCACCATGTCTGTTTCATCATCAAAACGCCATGATGTCATGACAGGGTCCGGCTTTCCATCTGCTTTGATTGGTCCAAATTTCCTTGTTAATGCTTTCATAAGCATATGTGTTTCATGGCATTCGTTATCCAGAGCGATGCCAAGAGATATGATACCCCTCTGTACCTCTCTTCCATCTTCAAAATTGCCTTGATCGCCCTAACATACACCCTCCTTCTGTTGTCAAAACGCAGGACGAATCGCCTGATTGCCAGAGTGTATCTCCACCAAACGATGGTTGCCATTTTTGGCGTTTTGGTTAAATTGACATTTTTGGTAAAAAAATGTTTTTGCAGAAATGATAGATTGAAGTGATTATGGAAGCGATGTTTTACGTCGTTTATATAATGATGTTTTTGGCGCGTAATTTAGGAGGGAATTTCTTCTAATAAATGTTAATAATTCAGTTACTGTGTTGTTTCCTCTTCCTGTAATCTCCAACGCGTTTTATCACTAATTTTTGGCGTTTTGTATTTAATGGCGTTTTATTTTTTTGAATGACGTGTTATCATTTTTGTTGGCGTTTTGAATTTGAGCGGTAAAAGACCATTTTACCCTTAATGAAGCGCGTCCCACATAATAAAATTGATGTTATTTACGAAAACGCCACCACGCAATCTAGTCCATGGATTGTTTTGATCTGACGATCCATAACCGTTCTCACACTTTCCCCCGTTTTCTCTAAATAATGATCATTGGGGGCCAAATTCTTACAAGTTGGAATAGTTGAAGGAAAATTTTAAAGTATGCATATTATTAGCCAATAGGTGAAACTTAGGATTATTAAAATCCAATAACCCACATATATATATATATATATATATGTGTGTGTGGGGGGGGGGGGGGGTTCTAGGTTGAACACTAGTGTATTTGTGAACTGGTTGAACAAATCCTGGCCATTGATTTACATCATGAAATCAAGAAATTTACTAGTGTATTTTCATCATCAAATTCTAGCCATTGATTTACACTTGTGTATTGATAATTAAGGGTTAGGATTAGTTCACTGATGTTTACAATCAAGGGGGTTGTTCACAAATGAACCTAACCCTTTATATACAGGGGATGGATCATGAGAAAACTAAAAAAAACCTAAAAAGCATACCAATTTTTTTTTTGAATTTTTTTAATAAAATCGCTATATTTTATGTATAAAAAAACTTTTATTCAAAAAAAAGTTGTATTGCACATGTGCATTAATACGAAAAAGCCTAAACCACCTAACCCACCCCCACCGACACCCCCCAAAAACCTAAACCCCCCACCCCAACTCCCAAAAACCTAAATCCACCATCCCACAAAAAAGCCTAAACCCTCACTCCCCAAAAAATCCTAAAACTAAACCCTAAATGTAAACCCCCCAAAAACCTAAACCCCCAACTGCACCCCACAGAAACCTAAACTGCCCCATCCCCCACCCAAAAACTTAATCAATCTCAAACCCCCCCAAAAAACCTAACCCTAAAAGCTAAACTAAACTAAAAAACTAACCCAAACATAACCCTAAAAGTTAAACTAAACTCAAAAGCTAACCCTAAGCATATAATACACATGTGCAACATATACATATAATGCATATGTGCAGTTCAACTTTTTTTTTTTTGAAAAAAATATTTTTTTTTATATATAGAAAGTAGTGATTTTTTGTAAAAAAGAAAAAAAAATGGTATATCTTTTAGGAGTAAAGTCCTATTTGAGTCCCTGTGGTTTGTGCAGTTTAACCATCTGAATCCAAAAACCAAAATTGTATTGATTTGAGTCCCTGTGGTCTCTAATTTTAACCATTTGAGTCCATGTGGTCTCTAATTTTAACCATTTGAATCCAAAAACCAAATGTTTATGATTTGGATGTTGTTTACTTTTGGATTCAAATTGTTAAAATTAGAAACCACAAGAACTAAAATCAATACAGTTTTGGTTTTTGGATTCAAATAGTTAAACTGCACAAACCATAAGGACTCAAATAGGACTTTACTAATCTTTTAGACTTTTTTAGTTACTTTTTTATTTTTATCAGTTATATGTAGTTTTTTTTATTCTCTCCCTATTTATATATATTTTTTTGAAAGGTGTGATATATTTGCGAATGTCGGGAGGTCTAGCATACGTTATCTTAACCGGATCCGCGCTAAAGAGCCCCCTCGCACAATAGATCCCCAATTTAAACCCATCAATAAAGAACCCCTATCAACCAGACTCGAACTTGAGACCTGGAGGGGAAAACTCACCCAGACCCATCATAGGTGGAACTTAAATACCCTATTTATATATACATATATAAAAGCTTTTATGGTTTTCCTTCCATTTCCATTTCTCCCGGGCATGTGTAGGCTAAATGCCCCGTTACTTTAGGCCCCGTTTCTGTAAGGGAAAGTACATATTTTTTGTGTGTAGTATAGTAGTTCTGTAAGAGAAAGTACATATTTTTTGTGTGTAGTATAGTAGGGTTATAGTTACATTCACATTTTGTTTCTTTCATTGTTTGGACATTCACTTTTTGTAGAATTAGCTCCACCGCTTTGGGTAGACTTGTTTATAATGTGTAGTAGTACAATACCAACTAAAAGTAAACTTTTTAAGTTCTATTCTAGACTGGACGTTAGGGTCGTAGAAGGGATGGTGTGGGGCTTCAAGCACGCCAGCACACCGATCCTTCCTATGGTGTGGAGATGACGTGGTATTGGTGGCGTTGGTTTTTTGCCCGGCGTGAAGGGGTGGATGGTGATAAGGTGGATTGTCTTGATTGTGTGGTGGTTTTTTTAACTGGTTTTCTTTAAATTTATACATAAATTAAATAAAAAAGTGATTGTCACGTGTCGCTTTACGCTCCCTTACACCCCGCGCTTTTTGGGGGCTTGAAGGTGAAATACTTCTCTGCTGACGTGACTATCATGTGGCGCCTCATGCCCCTCTTCAAGCTTCTCCACACCAAGTAGGCTAATCCTACTTTTAATTTAAGTTATATTTATTCATATTGATTATTATAAAGAGTAAATTACAAAAATCGTCATTTATGTTGACACTATATTGCAAAGTGAGTTCTTTATCTTTAAAATTACAAAAAACGTACTCGATGTTTGCAAATCCTTGCAAGTTATGTCCTTTAACCATAAACTCAGTTATTTTTTATGGTTAAATCTGACCTAGTGGTCCCCACATAAGGGTATTTTGGTCATTTTACTTTAACTAATAAAATAAACAATTATATAAAATAATAAATAAAAGAATTTTTTGTTTATATATTAAACAAATACATACATTCTCTCTCTATCTCTACACTCTTTTTCACTCTAACCACCCACCACAACCACCTGACCACCACCCACCTGCCGCCGCCACCACCATCACCATCCACCACCCACCTCTTCCACCGCATGACCACCACCACCAATGCGAATCCAGATTCAGTTACTAACCCCCAATCTGGATTCAAGCATCCAACCTCAAATTCAAATGAAAACGATAAATGACACACTTTGCAATATAGTGTTAACATAAATGACGGTTTTTATAATAGTTATAAAATTTTTATTTCTTATATTTAATGACGAATATCGGAGAGAAAACCAGGTTGTTATGGGATATGGAGGTTGGAGATCATGTTTTCGAGTTGTGGAAACAGTCTCATGCAAAAATGCAATGTAAGAATGCGTGCATCATTTGCAAATTTTCGTATAAATCTAAAGATATGGAAGTTATGCGATTGCTAACAAGTTTTAAATAAACAACTACATAACTTGGATGGGTTAGTGCCACACTGCAATTGGACAAAATGCATTGTATTCTTGCTACCGATACTTTCTATGATATTCAGTGAATAATAGTCACTATGTTTTAAGTTAAAAACATTTTTGGTTTATTATTGTTCATAACATTTTTATCTTCAAATCTCTTTCATCAAAAGGCTTTCTACAAGGCTGAGTCATCTCAAATCTACAAGTTTCATGCTAAACGGTGCATATTATATTATCTTAGGTTTGCTTCGAAGTTGACCTATCAAGTATCAACTCATAATTATTGTTAAAAAACTTTTTTTTGAACGGTAAAGAATTTCACGTGTAAACCCACCATGCTCGAGGCTATGTCCAAGGTCGACTCCTCGAACATCATGAGACCGTGCCCCTCACTGATACGCGGAAACCAGATGGAATCCGTAAACTCTCGCCCACCGTCAGGTTCAAACCCGGGATTAAAGCCCCGATTCGTCCCTTCACCTAGATTCCCTTGAAAATGACACAAGCAGGAATCGATACGTCTCAACTAGGGAGGACAGGTCTTTTAATCACTGAACCAACATCTCAGGGCTAAAAAAAGCTTATTATACCATGTGTAGTGGTGAAGGAAGATAATGCCCCACCCTTGGGCATTATCCATCATGGTGGCGGTCCAGTCACTAATGAGGCATTTGTTTAAAATGGGTGTAGTGGTATAATGCCCAATAATGCTCATCCAATGATTACCCAATTATTTATTTTTTGTTTTTTTTAATTAAAACTAATGACATTTGACCGTGGAAGGGTCTGATTGGCCTAAGATTTCTCCACCTGACGTTTAATTTGGAACGCCCCAACCCAATTTCGCAACAAAAAACGCCCCTGGAGGCGGTGGAAGGGCGTGATTAGGTGTTTTTTGAGAAAAAAACGCCAAAAAACCTCACTACGAATGATTTTAACACAACTTGTTTGACTACCCTAAATATCTTGTGTGTTGAAATTCGTAGTAAGGTGGGCACATGCTCCATGGGCATGCTTAGAGAATGATGTTCTCGACATCGACACCTTATTTAAATATTGCACGTGTTCAACCAAAACATCTTGTTTATATGTTGGTAGTTTAACTTGTAATTTTATAATAATAAATAATAATAATAATAATAATAATAATAATAATAATAATAATAATAATAATAATAATAATAATAATAATAATAATAATAATAATAATAAAGAGGTGCACGAGTGATAGAGGGAGATCCGAGTAAATGACAAAGAGTGTCAGGAAAAAGAAAGTGGTGAAAAAGTGTCAGGAAAAATGGAAGTGTCATTGATACAACAAAAAACAACTTAAACCAAGAACACGACAAAGAGTGTCAGGAAAAAGAAAGTGGTGAAAAAGTGTCAGGAAAAATGGAAGTGTCATTGATACAACAAAAAACAACTTAAACCGAGAACACAACAGAATTATGTCCCCCGCATGCGTTCCATTTCATTTCGTGCCTGTAAATCACTACAACTCCATTTCATTAATAAAAGGATTAAAATAGTGGACAACCATCACTAGTGCTGTAGTGGTGGCCACAGGCATTTAAGTTCCACCTATAGTGGGTCCGGATGAGTTTTTTCCCCTGGTCTCAAGTTTGAGTCAAGGTGATAGTGGTTTCTCATTGAGGGGCTTAAATTGAGGGTCTATTGTAGGAGGGGGTTCTCTAGCGCAGACCTGGTTTCTTGTTGAAATATTTTTTGTTTCCTATTATTAACGCTATGCGTACTGGGGCGTGAAAACCTCATTTTACGCCCCTTCACAAGCACTACACCGTATCCTTTGCATGTGAAATGGGCAAAGTTGCTATCTTTCTTGGTTCGTATCACGTGAGAAATGGAGGTTGGTTTTGTTTTTTTTTCCACACACTTCCACATCATTCACCTACACTATTGGTTAGTTTTGTACTTTTGTTTGATTTACACACTTCACACCACTACCAGGGGCGGACCTAGCTTGACATTTTTTTTATTTCATTACTCTTTTCTTTAAACGTTACCCCTATAAGGATTTTTTAGATCCGCCACTAACCACTATACCATTTTGGAAGTAATTTCACTAATTCTGACGTGGACGCCACATGACTGAAAATGTCCATTCACCATGTGAACTACCACTTATAGTCTTAAGAAATATTTGCACCGGGTTGATTCATTTGAACTTTTTACTAAATTGAGTCAGTTCACTACCATATTTAAGATTGAGTAAACTTCCGTTTTGCTCCCTATGGTTTGGTCACTTTAACGGTTTTGCTCCAAACCTTTAAAAATAGCCATTTTCCTCCAATAGTTTGCTATGGTTTTTCCATTTTGCTCCTTGCGGTGAGCAAAATGGAAAAACAGACTATTTGAATGGAATTAGAGGCGGGGAGCAAAATGGAAAAACCATAGCAAACTATTGGAGGAAAATGACTATTTTTAAAGGTTTGGGGCAAAACCGTTAAAGTGACCAAACCACAGGGAGCAAGACGAAAATTTACTCTATAAGATTTTTTAATGTAGAACAAGGATTTATGATTTGGCTTGTAAGTTGAAATGTATTTTCAAAGGTGATTTCATTTTTAATTCAAACTTAATTAAACGTCATATTTTTTACATTTTTTTATATTGCATACGACAATAGTAAAGCTTTAAAATATTATTGTTAATGTTTTGTATCTAATATTGTATATATTATTAACGTATCTCTAAAATTTTATTTCTTATTTAACTTGATATTTTTAACTATTTTCGATAATGTTTTGTATCTAATATTGCATATATTATCAACTTGTATCCCTAAAATTTTATTTCTTATTTAACTTGATATTTTTAACTATTTTCAAGAATAATAATCATAAACAATGGTACATCGCTTTGCGTTTATCACCAACCAAACCGAATCCGTTAGTCTAACTGATTAAACTGAGAAATGTTGGTACCGACGTTTCAGTTACTAAAAACAATGAAAAACGATTGAGCTTTAGCTAGTCAATCAATTTTTAAAACCGGACCAATGTTGGTACCGATGTTTCAGTTACTAAAAAATATTGTTCGATATTCCAACTAAAACCACAAACTTATCATTTGCTTTCCCACTGAAATGTAATTAAAATTTGTGTTTTACTATTTGCTAGAGTTTGCTAATTGATAGTTAGGGTTAATGTTATACATATTTATTTTGGATGTGAATTGGGCTGGGCCGTATTGGATTATGTGGAGAAGGGGGCCCGAAGATTAACGGATTCAACTTTTGGATTTACTAAAAGCCCATACTGTTTATTTATTTGGGTTTTGTTTGCAACAAATTCATCCCCTATAGCCTTTGGATTTACAATAATGAAAGACCTTAAACTAATATACAACAAAAAATAATGGAAGATCTTAAAACTTTTCTGAAATCTGAATGCGTGATGGATATAATCTAAAGTCTGATTTTCATTGTTTATCGTTAAAAACTATTTTATTATTATTACTACTATTGCTATATAATTTTTGTTATGATTTAGTAAAGCCTCAAAATCGACACCTTACAGCAGGACATCATCACACGGAACAACTTAAAAGATTAATTATCTTCTCAAAATACGCAACGGAAAGGCTCAGTTAAAAACATTTTCAAACTAATATAAAATCCAACAATATCCGATTTTAAATCAACAACATCTGCTAGCCAAGAGTACCGCATCTACACCCACGTACCATAAGATTTCAATTATATTTATCTTAAATTATAATTTATAATTCTTATATAATTTTTTATTTATAATTGTTAAATCATTATTATTTTTTATTTAACAAATTACCGACAATGTACAACATACAAAATCTTCATAGAAACTAATAGTTTTAACATGTTAGATTTATTCAACCTATGTAATACATCGGTTTCTAATCTACTGACTTATAAACAAAAATTAAACACACAAAATAAACAAATAGTACGAATCAAAATAAAATTTAATTACTAAAAAGTCAAACCCATGTTCGAGTTAAAACTAAAATCACACTTGTTTGCATACTTCGAATTTTGAATGGTTCCAAGCAAACATTGCTGTAAACGAGTCGAATCGAGCTTGGCTTTAATTTGGCTCCAGCTCAGCTTGTTTGTTTTACATGTGTTCGAGCTTATGAGTAGTTTTCAAACACGAGCTCTGCTTGTTTATATTTATTGTATATTTATATTTTTTTTACATCTTTTATAATTAAAAATCTTATATGTAGCATAAATGTCCATGGTGATTTTACTTTCAAGATATTTGAGTAACCAATAATTACTTAAAAGACCGTATGAAAAATAATAATAATAATAAACATTGGTATGAGTTATGAAGTATGAACTACACACTCAATCAAGAGTATTGTGATTTTGAGGACTGTGGAACTTCAATGGTTCTTAAGAGCGAAGCATATAAACTATGAGGGGTTCCGAGAAAGTAGCGTCCTGACAGGGGGTCGAAGGATGGTCTGTTAGCGGGCTCCAATCATCACATTTTGCTTTGATTCATGATCTTTCATTGGAAATGCAAATAATTTTCATGGATTAAAGAGAAGTTGCATAAAAAATGGTTTTTAAGTTTTAGTGTTTTACTGATAATCGGTAGCAAGATCATCGATATATAGCAATTAGTTCAGTGACAAGAACGTTGTCTATCGGTTACAAATTAAGCTTAGGTAGCAAATTTTAGTAGTGGTAGCAAAATGTATGACGGTAGGAACAAGTACTGCTCAGTAACAACTCTCTGGAGTTCCTACTTACATATGTAATTGCACAATTATATATATATAATTAGCCAAGCTTCATGAATAGTGTATCTATGCATTGATTGGTTAAAAGAGGTGGTTATTAACTTCATTTTTTTTCTTTTCTCACCTATAATATTTGTGTATATACATTTTAAACTGAAACAAACACAAAATTTTGTAGTTAGTCTGGTGGTAAGGATTGCTTATCTATCCTTGGTATACCCAAGTTCAAGTCCCTCACCAGCCCTCACCCTTGGATCTTACTTTTAGTTTTTATCTTTTGCTTCTTCTAATAAAATATATTCATCCCATCATATCATCCTATCTCTTTTAGTTTTCTTTTCAATAACATAAATTCATTCCACCACATCCATCCTCTCCTAACATAAAATTGAGTACAAGCATTTGTAGTCATGTTGATCTTTTTAACGTTTCCAAAATATTATATAATTATAAGTATAAGAAAAACTTATATATGTGGCTATTATTATTTACAGGAAAATTAAAGAAATAATAATCATGCCGTTAGGAGTGTGTTACATGGCACACTAGATTAGTGACATATCTAGCTTTAAGGAGCATGTCACGAAGTTGTATTTAAAATAGAGCATTTATTTGGTATGTAAAACGGTACGATGATAAACTTAATCGATTCTGAAGGTTTGACTTTCTAAACAACATGTTTCATTTTAAAATAACGTTTGCTTACATTTTCATTTGCTCCGTTTCGCCGCAACGCGCGACGTTAACAAATCTAGTTATAAGTAATTGTCATACCTTTTTACTAAAGATTGTGACATTTAATTCAATCATTTGGGCTGTTTATTAAATAAGTTTATTTTTAAACTCAGTTTAGTCTCAAGTTCGTTTTAGTTTGACTAAATTCGAGCTTCTAGCATATCAATCTCGAGTAACTCAAAAGTGGCTTAGCAAACAATAAAATATATTTAGTTAAATAAGTATTCTCCATGAAATAATAAATTGATCATGTATAATTGAAGGTTTAATAACTAATTATTTTCCGATTTAGTAAGGTGTCAAATTGAGATTTCCTCTTATTAATCATTGAATTTTCATAGCTTTAATAAGAAGATTTATGGATTTGTTGCGTTTCCGTAAAGCCAGCCATACGGCCCATACAATATCTTAACCAAATGGTACCTTAGTGAAGCGTCTAATGATAGATTCATGTATTATTGAATTTATAAAAAGCAAAACTGTTTTCTATTCTTTATCTTTTCGTAGTAATATTTTTCACATAAATAACTACATAATACAAATAAGGGGGTGTTTGGTGTTGCGTTTTCAAAATAGATTATGCGTTTCAAAATAGATTTTGCGTTTTCAAAACTGCGTTTTGAAAAAGTATGTAGGTACATGCTTCTCCAAAACTGCATTTTGGAGGCAGATAATCATTTTTTCATCCAAACACTTTTTTAGATTATTTATGTTTTACAAACGCAATAATCAACTAATCACTTCAAAACGTAATCCCAAACACCCTCTAAGAGAACATGATGCAACTTTATAGAAAATTATATTAAGTTATACGGCATAAAATTCCAATAATGTTTCAATAACATGCCAAGAACCAATATAAAAGTCTAAATTAGTAATGAAATGATCTACTATATAGTAAATCAATATGAACCCTTGAATGCATTTGAAATTTATGATTGCTGAGGGAAATGTATCGGCGATCTACCTGAAGGTCTCCACGGTGGTTACAAGTCGTGATTGTTACATGGAGATGATGAAATGGTATTGGGAGTGGTGAATTGGTGATGTTGTCAGCTACGATTAGGCCAATGATTTTTTTTATCCGAAAGAGTTGAACTCCAAAATTATATTATTAGGTAAAATGGTAGAAAACTACGAATCATTATTTTCTATTTTTAAATTTATTAATTAAGAAATTAAGTTTATTTTATAGCGTGTTTATTGTATAGTTCTATCACTTCTACATGAAAAACAATCCAAACCAAATGGATTTGGATCAACGGCTATTGGATCGAGTAATATGTACAACCAAAATTTTAATTAGAGTTAAGTGCAATTTGAGTCCCTGTGGTTTACACGAAAACACACGTTGAGTCCCTAAACTTTAAAACTAACCTCTTGAGCCCATGTGGTTGCATTTTCATGTATTCTAAGTCCCTGTCGTTACCCACCATTTGTTAACTGTTAGATGTGTGGTTAAATGTCAAAATTGAACTCAGGGATACATTGTGTAAGTTCCTTATATCTTCTTCTTCCAAGTCTGCATAAATCGATTCAAGCCCTAATTTCTTCTCAATTTACTAATAATGTCTTAATCATCATCATTTTCCTTTTCTTCTTCTTTGAAGTCGTCAAAATCAGGGGCGGACCTACTCTATAATAAGGGGTAGCCTCCGGTACCCCTTGACGCTCTGGTGGTAGTGTAAACTTTGGAAAAAAATTGACGTTTTTAGCGTTTTTTTTTTTTTTCGATTTCTTTACCTATTTTTTTGAAATGTTGCCCCTATAACAATTTTCTAGATACGCCACTAGTCAAAATGGTATAAGTATGAGATCATATGGACATGTTAATGTCTTAGTTATCTATTTGATTTGGATTTTGTTTGCATTCATGTTTAAATACTTTTTTCTTTATCATGTACTTACAATAGTCTCATCATGGCAACAAGGTCCAATGTACAAGAAGAGTTTATATCTGGTAGTCCTACTTCTAGCACAAAACTACATGGGACGGCACGAGGTCCAAGATCAGGGTCAAATGCAGTGCCTTAATTATCAACGATGATTCAACGAGCAGCTGCTTCAATTGATTGAGACCTGGTTCATGGTACTAACAATAATTCTGGATCATATGGGTTTATTAACCGTAAACATACACCCTCAACATGGTCTCCATCTCCACATGTAGCATAGTGGGCTGACCGTAGGCCCCATAAGATATCATGCACAACAAGGAGAACCAAGCTTGATCCTATTTTATCTAGCCGTGATGAAGTCTCTGGTTTGGATCAGGGCCGGCTCAACAATTTTGGTGGCCTAAAACAAATTCAAAAACTCGAGGCCTTTTTCCAAAAGAAAAAACACTATTTGAGAAAGAAAAAAACCCTCTTTTACCCGGGCTTGGGACCGGTAAAATAAACTAAAAGGTTTATTGTTGTCAAAGTTAACTTAATTTTTTTTTATTTTTATATATTTTTTGTATGTGTAAAGATAATTTCAGCTCAACCCAAATATCATATATAATTTTTTTTTAAATTGGAGGCCTAAAGCCCATGCCTTAAAATACTTGGGCTTGGGCCGCCCTGGTTTGGATAATGACAGTGAGAAGTGATGTTACTGGTACTAAAAGTGGGTCGGGCTTGTCCAAACGGTTTCTTACAAATTCTTCTCAGTAGTTCAAGTCAAAAGGTGATCATTTCTCGTATCTACATATTTGAAAGTGAGGAAGCTGGTTTGGGGAAATCAGATTTAGAGACAAGGGAAAAAAGTCTGATGAAGTAAAAGAGAAATGAGAAGAGAATGTTCAAAAGATGCCAACTTTATTCCCCAACAAGAAAGAATACGGTGGTGAATGACGAAGATGTTGGTGATGGAATTCGTAGAGCAGATAGAACTGGGCGGGATTTTGGTTCTGTACGATGTGTTACATCGGCAATAGAGAAGATCTGCAACGTGGGAATTGCTAAATAACCTAGAATTGCTAGATTTGTGGTGAAAACAAAGGCTAATGACAACAATGTCCCAATAAACAACTTATAAAGATGAAAATGACCCTCAATTTTAACGGTTAAGAAACGTTAGGTAACGCCAGAGACTCAGAATGCATAAAAATGCAACCACGAGGGCTCAGGAGGTCAGTTTTAGAGTTTAGGGACTCAACATGTGTTCATGTAAACACAGAGACTCAAATTACCCTTAACTTCTTTAATTAAGTTATTCGATTTGTTTATCTTGTTTGAAATCACGATAAATAAATTAACTGAAACTTGATCCATGCAACCTTAATGCCTATAGCTCAAATTGTTTTGGTTTAACGCAACTTCAGTTTTCAAGTTTTTTTTTTTTTTTTTACAGAAATGTAATAATCTTAACCAATCAACTCTATTTAATAGAAATTCGGTTGCGCACTCCTTAAAGATTTTTCTAAAATCAATTGGGAAGTTTTATATTTTTAGTGTTTTTTTAGATAACAAATGAAATTCTCTCCAACTAAACCTAACATGAACTTTCATTTGTTTAAATTAAAATTTCTAGCTGTCCAATCATGAGTCCAATTCACTAAAAGAAAGAGAAAAGCCAAGATCCATCACTATTTTGAAAGGGACAATATTTATATTTAATAATGTTTTGCACCTTTACTTACTCCATTTAAAAAAAAAAAAACTTCTAACATATATGATTGATATAGAAAATAGTAAAACTCGAACAGTGCAACCGATGTTATTATATTACAATAATAAAATGATAATACATTTGTTATAATTATTCAAGATATTTTAAAAATAAGAATGAACATTTTTCGTGTACAATACATAATTAAAGGTATAGTTTTTGTGAAGAAAAAACATAAACATATTTTATTTTCAACACAACTTAAATCGTATTTTTATATTTGTTTATTTTACAAACATCTTTCAAGGGTGCATGATTGAAATAATAATTGCACCGATTTGGTATCGTGTTCACATTTTACATTTGAAACATCTTAAGTTATTATTTATTGTACACTTTGTAACCATTGCTAGTGCTCTAGTGGTGACTATGGGTATTTAAATTCCACTTATGGTGGGTCCGGATGAGTTTTCCCTTACATGTTTCAAGTTCGAGTCTGTTTGTTAGGAGTTTCTCATTGAGGGGTGTAAATTGAGGATCTATTGTGCGAGGGGGCACTCTAGCACGGACCCGGTTAAAACAACAACGTATACTAGACCTTCCGACATTCACGAATAATTCAGACCTTTCAAAAAAAAAAAAAATATTGTACACTTTGTCGGTTTTAGCATCCAATACACATTTATTTTACATTTTAATAAAGTAGATATCGCATAACAAGGCATTTTTTTTCTTATAATTTAGACATTAAGTCATTAACACATAATTGGCCTATTCAAATTAAGAAAATTTCAAAGTCAAACATGATGTTCTATGATAATCTAAGGGCACATATAAGTATATAGAATTGTAGATGATACATGAATGAAGACTACCAAAATATTTATTATCACGTTTCTGTCCAGATTTGTTGACATGATTTTATTGGTGAGAGTCAAGATGTTTAGTAACCATATTTTTGTGGTTATGTGCATTGTCTGATTGTTTTTTCCGGTTAAACTTTTATGGTTTTCAGCTTTCAGTTAACCATTTATACGTTGCCTTTTGTGGTTTCTTTCTTCGATGACGATGAGGCTCTTCTCATCCGAGAATTATCTTGCATGTTGTGATGTTTGGCTGTGATGATTAAATTTATGATGTGATCATGGGATTTGGTATTTGTGACTTAGTGATTGTGGTTTTAGGTCTTTATGAAGATGGCATTGGCTTCAATCTGAGAGACCCAAATGGTTGGTGATGATTAGCAGACGCACATACTTCGGTTTGCCTATTGCATGTCTATAACAGCTGCGATGGTTTTTTGTCATAAGACGTGGCAACGTTTGTTTCAACCATTACCCAATTCTGAGTTGTTACCTTTGCAATGTTATTGGGTTTTCCTTTTTGAATGAGGCTATGATTTATATGTTAATTATTTTGAGCCTATGGTTTACTATTGTAAACCACAATATATTGTGTGTTGTTGATTTTGTTGTTTTGTCCAAAAGGCTTGGCAATCTCTGTTGCAGCCATGGCAGAATTATGATTTGTTACCTTTGGAATGCTTTTGGGTTTTGCTTGCTGAATGTGGGTGTGAGTAAGATGTTAATTATTCTGAACATATGTTTTGCTATTATAAACCACAATATATTGTGTGTTGATTTTTTTACTTTCCTATTTTGTTGCAAAGCTTGGCACATTTCGTTGCAAGAATGGCAGAATTATGAGTTGTTACATTTCGAATGTTTTTTTTTTGTTTGTGGATGATTAATATTGTTTGTATTTGATTTTTCACCTTTTGTTTTTCCATGGGAAGCCTATGGCGTTATTTAAGAATGGAGTTCAAATTGGATGAAAAAAAAAGATAATGGTCCTTTATGGGATTACTGTTGGGGTTTAAAATGCTATAAAATGAACTGGGTTGTTCATCAGTGTCATTTACGAACCAATCAGGATGAGAAGGCAGACGAATATGTCGTTTCAAAGATATTTTATCACGCACAAAAGATGACTTATGAGAATCCTAATGTTCGTGTTGTAGCCGAACAATCCGATACCATAACTCCAATGATAAATGCATCTAATCCACTTGGGCTAGGAAAAACGCCCTTATATGAGGATGTCATATCTTATCATTGGTCTTTAACAAATTTGGAAAGGCATTCACTATTGATGAGCCACATAACGAATTTCGAGAAACACATTACGCTCACGTAATGAAACTTAAAAAGATGTTAACAACCAGGTTAGATTATGCGATACTCAATGTAAGAAAATGCAATTAAATGTGTTGATGATTGTGACGTATTGTGAATGTGATGACGTTAGTATTCATTGTTACTATATAATGTCTTATTTGGCACAGTTTTACGCTTCCATCAAATGCGTTGTGATAAGTAAACTTTCAAATAATGGTTGGTTGTCTTGATTATTGAAATTCGTTTAAATCATTTGGTTATATAAAACCGGCCGCATGGTGCATATCTCGTTATTTATAATAAATTATTTATAAGTCAAATAAAAAATTAATTGAGAGTTTACTTATTTATTAATTTAAAATGAAAAAACGAAAAAAAAAATGAATTCCAAATGAATATATCCTATTTTACGATAAACAAATAATATTTACTTCAATTTCTAACCACAAGATTATATGTAGCCACCAATTATTTCCAATAATACGCGTCCGACGCCGTTTCAATTATACCAACGTTGGCCCGGTCCTTAGCTGTATACAGACGACCAACACAAGTCGTGACTCTCACGCGCTCACTCCTCCTTACCATCAACCCAAACATTTCGCTGCCGTGGCCGCCACGCGGCATATATCGCCGGAGACCTCTCATCCACCCTAGAATCATACGTCCCAAACCCCACTCCACCATTCCCACCATCAACCTCCGCCGTCAACACCACCGTCTCCTCCCCACGCGCCGCCGTCACGCGCCTCCCGGAGCTCAATTTCACCTCCCTATCCAAATCCCATATCGCAATTTCATTCTCATCATCTTCAAAATCTAACCCTAAACCAAAACTATCCCACAACTGTACCACACTTTTTCCGGCGGAAAAATCCGACCAAGAAAACCCGTTACGCCGCCGGAGAGTGAAATTACCATCATGCCCTTCATCATTCCAATAATTACCACCACCTTCAGCTCGAAACACTTCGTTTACACGACCATGTTCATCGTCCTCTGAATGTTCTATATCCTCATCAGACTCCGCCACCGACGACGGCGTATCGTCGGAGCCGCCGTCGTCGGAAAAGTCAAAGTCAAAGTCATCGTCGTCGAAAATTTGCTGGGGGCATGAGTTTTGATAGGAGAGTAAAAGCTTGAGGCGTATGTGGTGTATAAACATCTTTATTTTGTTAAATATGTTTGTGAAAGTAGCGAAGACTGCAATGATCAGAGCACCATATGTCCAGAAACTGTATAATTGAGGGAGTTTGGAGATTAAGGAGGGGTTTTGTAAGCATTTGATTCCGGCTTCGAAGTCGGATATGAGGTTAAGTTCTGCGATTTCCATTATGATCAAAGTATCGGGTTTTTTGGAGGTGTTTGGGGAGAAGATTGAAATGAGGTGAGAGGGTTTGAAGAAGAGGATGGTTTAGGGGATATATAATGATGGTTAGGTGAGTTTGGGGGAGGCGTTGAAGAATGGTTAAACTTGGCTATTAATTTAACTTTTATTATTGTTTAAATGTTTATTAGACTACTAGTCTAATCCTAATTTATCTCTATTTACTTCTTTTTTTGAACGGAGAAGAAACTTACGTGTAAACTCATAATGCTCGAGGCTATGTCTAAGTTTGATTCCTTGACCGTTGTGAAACCATACCCTCTGATGCGTGGGAATCAGATGGAATCCGTAAATCTTCGCGCCCCATCAGGTTTGAACCCGAGATTAAAGCCTGGATTCGTCCCTTCACCCAGATGTCCGTCGAAAATGACCCAAACGGAAATCGAACCTGCGTCTCCACTAGGAAGGACAGACCATTTGACCAATAGACGAACATCTCAGGACATTTCTATTTACTAGATTCTAGTTTGGAAAATGACACCTTATCATCAGGGCCACCATTAGGGACTTGATGTATTGGATATAGTAATTCACGTTGATAAATTTGTTGATGTGGATACTTATTAGATTCATTTTTTAGGTTTTTTTTCTTTACTTTGTAACAAAATATAAAAGATATTTTTATGTGAAAAAAAGGACAAGTGTTGCAAGTTGCTACTTTAAATCTTTAATGATTAGAATTTACAATGTATACATAAAACATTATAGCATGATTTGTTGAATTTAGTATGGTGCAAATTTTAAAAACAGGAAAGGAGCAAGAAGTGTGAAAAACTGATAATTGGATTCTCTCTTCTTATAGCTATGACTAACAATCCATATAAGTTGGATTTTACTCTTTCTTGTAAGGTAAAAACAACATCTAGATAGTCATCACTTCTTGTATCGAAGAATTCTTCTATGCGTTTGATCCTTTGTTCTTAACCTTCAACTATTCCGATCCTCTTTAAGCAAGATTTGTGATCTAAGATTCTAAATGGTTGGATGAAACAAACATATTTATTTAACCTAATTTTCCGCTAGGTCTTTTCTAAAGTTATTAATGGAGATGAGAGGTTCCTATACATAATTTTTTAGATATAAGATGCGAATACATGTTTGTAACAAAAAAAAGCAATATGATAAAGTTTTTTTTCGTTAAAAAGGACGATGAAAACATTCACTCCCATGTGTTATTGTATGAGTGTTGGCCAATCCAAATCATATGTATCTTGTCAAAATATCCAGTCGAGCACAAGATTCTCGCGACTTAGATTCTGAACCGCAAGATTCTTGTGGTTTAAGCACCGAACCATGAGACTTTTGATTGTGGGACGATCTTGACATTGTTTGTTTGGATTAAAGTCTAAAGAGAGCCGTGATTAAGGATGAATCTTAAACTTTTAAAGTTCTAGTAAAATAGATATTTTGTAAAGTTCTCTTGGTGAGATTGATGATCACGTGGCTGTTATGTGTTGGATAAGATGTGATCAAAAAGTGCAACACGTTGGAAAAAAGGGGAAACTTCTAGGGACCCAACTGAATGCTGAGTCAGGGCATGCTCATCCAATTGGTGGTTTGAGTTGACTGAGCACTACCAAATATTATGGATAGATCAACCTGAGACGGCTGACAAACTTTCTATCATGATCACCGATTATTGCATCTTTCACTTGCAAAACATATCTATATCAAATGTTGCTTTTATTTTTCTTGTGAGATACATGTTCAATTTTCATTTGGTGCAGAATAAGACACTGTTGGTCAATGATAGGAGACCTAGGGAAAATTGGGTTCGATCCTTGAGCCAAACGGGTTTCACCAGTAATTTCACCGTCGTGCCTACGGACGGGTGGATTACCGGGTTTTCACCAAAATTGATGGTGGACTCGAGTTACTCTCAAAGTACTCTGTTTGTTTCAGTAGGTGCCCCGAAAATGCTCAGGATTAATTTTGTTGGCCATTAAAAAAAATTACATCTTCCACTTGAAATATAAGTCTTACCCCACCAAATAAATATAATTCCCACATACCCTATATCTTATTTTCACACCCCCTATTGTATACGGGCCGTATACAATTATACGGCCCGTATAGAATGTTTTTGAATAGGAAAATGAGCAGGGAATGTTTTTTTTTATTTTATTATATACGGCCCGAATATAGTTATACGAGCCGTATACATGTGTATACGATTTGTAAAACGTATACGGCTCAATGGATTTATTTTTGTGGGGTTTTTTATGTTACCACATGTATACGGACCGTATAACTATATACGGGCCGTATATAATGGTGTTTTTCAAGTATCACGTTTTTTCCCGTAAAAATACAATCATTCTATGGTTTCTAAACTCTTCATCACCTTTAACAATGTCGATAAACGTTGATTAGAACACGCCGCTTAAATCGGAGCACAGACTTTGTTACTTTTTTAAATTCTATACGGGTCGTATAACATTATACGGCCCATATACACCATGTGTAAATAAGTTTTTTCCATGTGTTAATATTAGGACCCATATAGCCCCCCTTATTCCCACATCTATATTATAAAAATGAAAAGTGTTAATGACATGTTGATAAATTAATAGCTAAATACATATTTTAATATTATGTATAGGGTAGGATATAATAAGAAAAATTTTTAAGTAAGAAGGCTAGGAAATAATTATATCCATTAGATTTAAAATATATGGCCAAGATTAAATAGGTGAAATTAAAAAAAAAAAAAGAGACGTATGGGTTTGTGTAAATGTTGTCTAGTCCATCCAAGGCAATGGCTTCTCTCTCCTCCAATTTCCTTTCGTTTTTAAAATGTTTATAATTCTTTCATGCGACATTATTTTTTCATAAAAATTGCACCATAAAACGAACGTTTTTATCTTTAAAACTAGTATACGATTGCTACACTTTAATTTTTTTTCGAAAACCCATATCATAAAAGGCAATGGTAAAACCCAGTCCTTAAAACGCAGTTCGAAATGGTAAAACCCGTATTGTAAAACGCAATTTGAAGACCCATATCGTAAAACGCAATTTCCACTGGTAAAACCCAGATCGTAAAACGCAAATCGAAACCCATATCGTAAAACGCAATTCAAAAT
Organism: Helianthus tuberosus; assembly: GCA_030545235.1. NCBI lineage: Eukaryota > Viridiplantae > Streptophyta > Magnoliopsida > Asterales > Asteraceae > Helianthus > Helianthus tuberosus. The sequence continues at coordinate 164,273,372 of CM060450.1, forward strand.
GGTAAACCCAGAACGTAAAACGCAATGGTAAAACCCAGGTCGTAAAATGCAATTCACAATGGAAAAACTCAGATCATAAAACGTAATTTGAAAACCCAGGTCGTAAAACACAATTTGAAAACCCAGGTCGTAAAACACAATTTGAAAACCCAAATCATAAAACGCAATTCATATAAACACAATGATTGACGAAATTCTTCAGATTTTGTACATAGATTGAAGCCGATTTCTTATAATTTCTTCAACGATTGACGAAAATTGAATGCTTGAAACATTAACGAAAAAATGTGAAAAAAAATGAGAAAATTGTGTAAAATTGAATTGGGTTTCTTCAAAAAAAAGTTGAAGAATACGTTGATTGAGTGTTTGAATCGTTGATTGATGAATAAAATCGCAATATGATATAGTGATTATAGAGAAAGAAAGTGAAGAAAATGTTGAAGTTGATGGGTTTTAATGTCACACCCTGACTTTTGCGGAAGCGTAATGATGTGTGACTTGTTCAATATCATTGCATTCAATTATAATAAACAACTATATGATTAAAACATGATCTTCATCCATTCATAAGTTTGAAAAGTTACAAACACAAGTCTTTTAAGTTTCAACCAAAATCCTCAAGTTAAGTTACAATACAAAAGTGGATGACATCTAAACTTAGACTTTACGTCTTGAAAACAACACCTGCGCCCAAGATCCATCTCGTTTCCTGAAATACATGTAATTTTGAAAACATCAACAAAAGTTGAGCGAGTTCATGTATTTCTGTATGAGTTCGAATAATCTTGTAAACATCTGTAAGTATGCCTTTTGTAAATCGGTATGAAAGCGTCTATGAACAGATCAATTAATGTGTGGCTAATACATTAACATATGTGAAATGGTGCAGAAAGGCTCAAACCTTTGCGTATTTCATACCGGGCCACCCGGGTGGAACGACATAGTCACCACATGCGGCCAACTCGCGGACCCATGGGTGGGGCTTGCAACACCCAAATAGATCTATCACTCATGCCCCTCGGTCCTTATACAAGGATTTTTAATGGTCTTAAGTTAACGCCTACCCATTCACATGATCTAACAGTTCATTCCTTAGCTAACCATACCATATGTAATCGTTTGTAAACAATTGTAACATGTATTTCACCCCCGAAGTTATAAAACTGAAAACAGTTAAAAGAAAACGGGGACATGAACTCACAATCTTGCGTCCTGCAAACTGGTGTAACTCAAAGCTTTTCCTCGGTCGCACGACTACCTACACACGTGCTATGGTTTATTAGACTGATGGGTCGTGCCTCGGCTTTTAGTCTTAATTGTTATGACTTAGTATCTTTGAGTTACATTTTTTGATGTAATAAATATTGTTCCAAAAATATATAATTATTTGTTAAAATAATAATATTTTGACTTAAATTATATTCATCAATAATTTGGAATATTTGTTAAAATAATAAATTTTAACTTGGTGTATATTGTATTTATACATGTGTATTCTCCCAAGGATGGGTATAATTATACTTGTGTATTTTGCCAAGTATTGGTGACGTATTCCGGTGTATATTTGTGCGTACGAGTATACGTATCTTTATTGTTCTTATTAAGTATTCTTATACTTAATTCTTGTATTTAAATTTTCGAAATATTATCTTTAACCAATAAAAATCACCAATTTATATTCTTAAAATATATATTTTAAGAAAGCTTCATAGAAAATTTATCTATGGTTTTTACTTGGCAAAAATAATTACATTTTCATATAAACCTTAAAAATGATATATTTTCAAGATTAACTTAGAAAATATTTACAAATCCATTTTTCACCAAAAATAATATATTCTTAATTTGTTTAAGAAAATATATATTTTCTTCAAAAATATTATATTTTCTAACTGTTCAAGAAATTGTATTTATTTTTCTCCATTTAAAATAATATATTTTCTACTTGACAAAAATATGATATATTTTTGTAACACTTGTAAAAATTATAACTTCCGTTTCTTTGGTTTCCAAAATACTGTGTGATTTATTTGTCAAAATATATATGAACTTAATTCCGGAATATATATATGTAACCCACATTCCTTGTTCGGTTTGTCCAATATTCGGGTATAAATTATATATTTGTTTTCTTGGAATTTTGGCATTATTTTTGTATTACAATTTTTGGTATTTTGGTAAGTTATATTATTTCAAGTCCTAAAATAATATAACTAATATACATAATATACAAGTAATCACACAAATTATGACATCTAAATATATGTTTTCCTGAATATATACTTAGTCACTTTTATTTATCAAAAACAACCTCCAACATTTGTAATTTTTGTAACAACAGACGTCGCAGACGTCAGCGACAGACGCCAGCGGTGACGGTGGCGCGACCACTGTAGCGGCGGCGACGGCGAGGTGGGTTCAGCTCCAATTGGTTTTCATTTCAGGTCAGTCGGTTCAGTCCCGATTCCGTTCAGATTTTGTTTTGATTTCATTCGACTCAAGTTGCGTTCAGATGGTTTCGTTTCGGATTATGACCAGTCTTGGTTCAAGTAAGGTTTTGTTTTATTCGATTCAGTTTCCGGTCAAACTTGGTTCGACTCGGGTTCACGCCGGTTCTGTTTTAGGCCTCGGCTCCGGTTCGGATTTCGAAACACAATTGGTACAGGTTAGAACCTAGTTCGGGTCTTGTTTATTTTTTTGATTCGAGTTTCTTTCTAACCGAGTTCACGATGGTTCAGATTCGATGTTTGGTACAGTCTCCGTGCAACTCAGTTCCACCCGGTTCGACTCGGTCAACATAAGTCAACTGGCCCACTGAGGTCAACCAGTCAACTGCAGTCAACGCGGGTCAACACGACCCAGTTAGTCATCGATACGACGCAAGGCTCGGTAAAAGTTTCATAACTCGATTTATATTTATTTACTTATATAATGTTTTTAAAACTCGAACTCGGACCGGCACGACTAATAAATCTAGTGACTTGTGTATTTCTTGTTGAAAATAATAGTAATAATAATAATAAATCAAAACGACTTATCGTGTCATAAATCCTATACAAATATAAATGTTGGATTCGTATTCGACAAATTTACGTTTCGCGCACTTGATGAAAGTTATATTTATATATTGTACCCTTGTTATTGAGTTTTGAAAACATTTTATCGACAACTTGGGTTGTCGGGATCGTCCAAAAACAGAGGGAACTCTGCCCGATTTTCGTAAAAATCCGCATTTTGAAAAGCGTCTATCACACACTAAAGCCTATCGAACTCAAGTGACCGTTTTATAAAAATAATTATAAATGTATATTTTATTTTTTTATAACATTCGGCAACCTCTAATATATATGTACCTTCGTTTACTCATGTACGATGACCTCGATGCGCTATTACACTCTCCAACTCCTCACGAGATTACCAAGGAATGCATTGCGAAATTGTGAGCATACTCGACCCCTTTTTTTTACACTTTAACGCGTTTTGGGGTGCAACATGTATCATTTAACAAAACTTCATATTATACGAAATCAAACGTGTTCCCGATATGCTTACGTTAGTTATGCACGCTAGTTTCATTTTGTACATACATGTTATTTGTTACGCTTGTGTTAGTTATACTTGCTAGTTTCAACTTGTATGTCCATGCTATTTCGTTATGCTTAGGTTGTTTAGGTATGCTAGTTTAAATTCTAGATATAAAACTTCCATCATAGATTTGTGACAAACTTTACATTTATACATATTTTTCAAACTTGTATGCTCGCCAATACCTTTGTATTGATCTATGCTTTTAATACATGTTGCAGGAATATTAATGACGCATGGAATCTAGTAGGATTGCCTAGAAACGCATTTAAACTTTAAATACTTGTTGTATTGTATTTTATTTCATACATGTTGTAATTAGTTCCAAAACCATTGTATTAAACTGTTATGAAATGAAATGAAATTATATTTCTTTTCTACGTGTTGTGATTCGAAATTTGTATTATCTGATTTAAGCAACGAAAAGGGTAATTATTAAATACTTGTCACAAATAGCGTTATGAAGCCTCTAGCAATCTCGTCTTTTCGTCTCATCCCGATGTTTCCGCCATCGGTTGGGGTGTGACATTTTTCTTGTTACAAACATGTTCCTAGTCTTGATTTAACACCAAAAATACGATTAGTTTCTTTAAAAATCATGATTATGTAAATCTTGTATATAAACTTCGTTTCTTGAGAAATCTATTTTTGAAATCATCCTTTTACAAGACTTATAACATGTTTCATACTTCATCATACACAAAATCATCTTCATTTTCAAGTTCATGAGAAACATAAAGGATGATCATCTTGTTTTTCACAAGATTCATCCTCTCACTTGCTAGATCATATGTTTAATCACAATCTAGCAAGCTTCTTATGATGTTTAACATTATAAACACAAGAAATCAACAATCAAGATTCATACATACACTAATTCAACATAGATTCTTATGATTTTAAGCTTTATGTGAAAAGTTATCTTCTTGTTTCTTCATGATCTTTATGATTAACCACTTACATAATCTTTTAACCAATCAAAAGAGAAGTAAAATCAAGTTATAAGAGTCTTACTACTAGCACAAGGGCTAGGGAAGAGGTCAAGATGAAGATGGTGATTGTTTAAGTGGTTAATAGCTCCTTGATGAGGTCCTTCAACATCCAAAGCTTCCTAGCTTCCTAACTATGCTTCTTACACCTCATGTTCACCTTAGAATGCATTGAAGGGTTTGAAAAATGGAGGCGTTGTAGTTGTGGGTTTAGGCCGAGAACAAGGAAGTGGGAAGAGGAGAAGATGATGTTGGTGAAATGGTGAAAATGGGTCTTATGTTGCTACTAGTGGTCTTTTAAACATGAGCTTCCAACATTGTTTAGTCTAAAGGTTATTATGTTCTTAAAGCACCAACAAATCTAATAAATAATGAAATAAAATCATGGGGTGGGTCCCTCATGTCTAGAACCGGTTAGGGGGGGTGTATGGTTGGTTTCTAATGATGGTTAAACAAGTTAGTTACATTTCAAGTATATTAATTAGTGTTTTAGGTGTTATAGTGTTTTAGGGTATGTTATGATGTTCGGTGACCATAACTAGCTTCGTAATACTAAAACAATGTTTTTAGTGAAAATTTGGTGTTTCGGGTGGTGTCCGGTTGTTCGGTTGGTTACCGGTTCGTTAAGGTGCTAAATTACACAGTTTAGTGTGCTTTATGTTCCCTTTTATGACAGTTTTGATTCCCGACACTTAGGAAAGTATTCTGGACCATTAAACCATAATTCTGCATTATATTTTAGAGTTAAATTGCTGAAAATTGCTGGTTTGTGTTGTTTTCTGCAGAATTCTGCAGTTTTTGTGTGTTTCGGGCACTTTCCGGCACTTAAATCATCACTAGGAAGGCAGTTTTGTAATCCCTACTTTCCTACACACTATTCTAGTGTAACGCTTGGTTTCGGGCTCATTCTGTGTCTTACCATCATGTCTGCCTGAGTACTGAACTCTCGTCAGTACTTCTAATTTATCTGATAACTGTGCTAACTTTGTTTCATGCACTAATTGGACCATATTGTGTTGCATGCAATAATGATAAATAATCCTGCAACATGTAATGCACTTGTATGTATATGACAATATTCAAAAAATCATTCATGTCATTAATTAAATCAGGCACAATCATTAATGCACAAATTACTGTTTAACATTGTACGGAATACGTGGAAAATTGCCAGTTGTCACATTTAAAATGATGGGTTTTGAAGATGCAGGGAAATAGAAAATAATACGATAATATAAGATTGACTAAAATACGTTTCCCCTTTGTTTTTCAATTTTGCCACATGTCACAACCTCATTCTTTGCTACCCAAACTATACTTTCTATTTGATCATCTCCCATTATGTATATACATGAAACAAAAATATACAAATAGTTTGGCGTTATGAAAGATTATAGTTTTTTTATTGGCATAGTTAGTAACCTAAAAAGTCATCGAAGAAATAACAAACAAATAGTTTGGCGTTATGAAAGATTATAGTTTTTTTATTGGCATAGTTAGCAACCTAGTAAGTCATCGAAGAAATAACAAAAATGGTAAGTTTTTAGGTTAATCTATACTATATTATAATGCATGATGGAGGGGTATTTTAAGATACCCAAAAAATAAGAATTATTTCCCCCTTTATTTATAGAAAGACCCCTAAAATGAGGGTAGCTTGGTCTTTTAAACACTATTTATTTTTAGTTCCTAAACTTATTACACTTAAATCCTTGAGGTTTTAACAAAATTATAGATAATTAGTTACAATTCACTCATCCACAACAAACTTATAATTTTTTACGTATTCTTGACATAGCTTACAAACTAAATTGTTTAAAAAAATCCAAAGATAGCATGACGACCTACACATTTTTGTCGACGTTTCGGTAGTAGTCTCGTTCAATATCGATGCACGGATTAAAATGTACAAGTCGATAATGCTTTAATGTACAAAGATGGGCTCCATCTATGCAAACAAAAACAAAAAGAATTAAAAGTACCGTAACATAAAATGAAGATATCATGTGTCACGCTTTATTTTATTAAAACTGCCTAATATCTATACTTAGATATATCTTATAAAAACTTAAAACTAACAACAACAAACTTCCTAAATAAAGGGGTGACAAATCTAAAATTAAACCCTAATGCATTTCTATAGTTACTGCTATAAATACATAGCATGACACCCTTATATCTATTGCTAAACAAAGTTAAAAAATGGATCCAGTTCTGAATTCAATTGTTGCGAAAAAACAAGCATGCGAGATTGAAAATTCTAAGGTCAGTTTTGTTATGTTGTAGCAGTGAATAATTGTTTTCTTTTATTTACTTTTATGTGAATGATAACTTATTTGATTTTTCAGATTCATTTGCATGATGAACATGCCAATTTAAACAACTTAGTTGTCGAACAAGCTTCTAAGGTATTGATTTTGCTGGTTTTTAAGTATTATTTTAGCGTATATCTTTTATATTAACATGTTCGTTATGTTATTATATGTGTGTTTTATTACATGATGATAGTGATAAAAGTATTGATATTATTTCTTATGGTGCAATGTTTAGCTCGTACAAGTCTAATCTTCAACGTGAATTTAGTGAAGAGGTAATTTTAAGATTTATTTAATCTTTTTTTAACTTTTGTATTCAATTTTGGTCCTTTTTAAGGATCAGAAGTTTGAGACTCAAAGAAAGATATTGTTGGTGCATACGTCTGTCGACTTCGTCTTGTATCGAGTCTTGCATTATTCAGGGTACGAAGATCGAGAAATCAAGTCAAATAGCTAATTCCGCTTGAGATGGATAATTCCGCTTGAAGATGTCAACGAGTAATTCCGCACGGAATTACATAATTCCGTATGAAGATGTTAATTGCGCTTTAATGTTTAATTTAGTTTGTAATGTGATTCCGCTTGAGTCATGTTCAAGCGGAATTAGAAGGTCTATAAATAGGAGTGATCTTGTTTCATTTGAAACGGAATTAAGAATAGTGTTTTCCGACAGCGAAGCTCTGTCGAAGTGTCTACAAATCTGTAATTGCTCAGATATCAATCAAAAGACAGTTATAAGTGAATATCTTGCTGAATTACACACAATATGTTTGTTTCCGCCTTTCATATTGCATAAAACACCTCTGATTGACTCGTCTCGGGTCTGCACACGATCCTACAAGTGGTATCAGAGCTTAGGAGGAGGAGTTCTGCCAATTTCAGCTTGAATTTATCTTATTTTCTCATTTCTACACCTTCTTTTCTCAATTGAACAAGTTTTATCGGTCAAAATGATCTGAATTTCACATATCATAAGCGAAACTGTGTTTTAACAAAGCCTTGAGAAATTTGGACCTTAATTTGATCTAAAACTGATAAAAATTGTAATTCCGTTTGAAATTTTGTTCGAAAATGATGACATCACCTAATTCCGTTTGAAATTGTACACTAATTTCACACGGAATCACAATTTGCTCTTTTTTTCGCTTGAAAATACTTCTAATTCCGCACGGAATTAGAATTTCATTTGAGTAATTTCGTTCCAAACCCAATTTAGTGAAACTGAGTAATTCCACACGGAATTACCTGATTTCGTTTGAAAGTCACTAATTTCGTTTGAAGTTGTCTGGTGCAGGTAATTTCGCTTGAAGTTTAATCTTGCTTGAAGTGATACCGTTTGAAAGACCTAATCTCGTTTGAAAGTGACTGTTGTGAAAAACATCTTACCGAATCATGGAAGAAGAGTTCTATAATGCGTTTGCCACATCTCCGACTACTCCGGCTGAAATTGCTAAAAACATAAACATAGAAAATGAAACCGGAACTTTGCAAAAACCCCCGAAACTTATGGGAATTGAAGAATACCATGGCTGGAAAAATCGTTTTGAGAATTGGGTTCAGGCAAATCATTTAAGAGCTTGGGAAAACATTGAAACAAAATATGTTAGACCACGGACTGCTTTGAATGTTGATAAAATTATCTCAGAATTTTCAGACAAAGAGAGAGATAGTTATAAAGGAGAGAAAATGATGATTAGTCTTTTACAACAAGCTGTCAAAGAGGACATTTTTGTTTTGCTTCAGCATGATGGTAGTTCTTTCTCAATATGGGAGGCACTTGAGAAGAAATTTGAAGGAAGTACAGAAATGATCAATAGCAAAAAATCATTATTGAAGAAAGAATTTGAGTTGTTTACAAGTATGCCAGGTGAATCTACAAAGACTCTCATTGAGAGATATTGTCATCTTGTGCGTACCATATCTCAGTTGAAAATTACTAAAACTCCAGCAGAATGGGTTGAAAAGTTAGCTGATGCTTTACCTCAGAAAGAATGGGGTACATATCTCATGATTTTAAAGAATACAGGAGAGTTTAGTAGATTGTCAATTGGACAGTTTATCGAAAAACTTGAGGGACAGGATCTTGAACAGTAAAAGATTGCCAGAATGAACAGCTCGAGCAATCAACAAGACATCAAATTGTACTATAAAGGAAATGTTCAAACTGTTGAAGCAAGTCCAAAGATCCAAACTGCTTTTAGTGCAGGAAATTCATCTGGATCAGTCAGTCAAAGTTCAATCAACACTAGTGGATTTTCAAATGTCAATCCTCCAAGTGTTCAAAGTTCAAATGTTGGTAATGAACATATGATTCAGTGCAATGTTGCATTGCATCTTCAAAATGGTCAGAAATTTTCTGAAGAAGTTATTAAATGTCATATGGCATTACTGGTTACTGCTTTGGAATCGTATGAAGGATTGATTGCTGGAAGAATTTGTAATCCTATGCTAACCAAGGAAGATTATGATCAGATCGATGCAGAAGAAATGGAGCTCATGGATATAAAGTGGTGCTTAGCTAGTGTCTTGAGAAGAGCTGAAAAGTTCAAAATGATTACAGGAAGAAATGATTTTTTGGATGCTCATGTTTCAACTTTGGGTTTTGATAAATCTAAAGCTACTTGTTTTCGATGCAGGGAGAAAGGTTATTTCAAAAGAGAGTGCAAAAATCAGGAAGCTAGTGGAGCAAATAATCCTTTTGGAAAAGATGATTACTATCGAAAAGCCATATATCAACAGGTTGCTCATCAACCACATCAACAAAAAGAACCACAAACTGCACATGCAAGAATGATCGAAGATGCAAATAAGAAAGCTTATTATGGTATCATTGATCAAGATGATGAAAAGATGGCTCCAGGCTTTAGCTGGGATAGATATGTGGATGAGAATATGGAGTTTAAAGCTTTCATTGCTCAAATTGTTCAAAAGCCAGAATTGATGAAAGAATGGATTGCAGTGTTAACTGATGAAGAGAAAAGTCAAGATGAAGAATCTGTTTATTCTGAAAACAGTTCAACAGATACTAGTGATGATGATGAAGAAATTGAACAGATAAACATTGGAAAAACTCATTTATCTTCTGACAGTTTTGAATTTTATTTTGCAGATAAACTGAAGAAACTTAAAGAGAGAAAAGCTGCAAAAGAAATGGAAGAAGTTAAGGTTGTTGAGAAGATTGTTGAAGTGGAAAAGGTAGTTGAAGTCGAGAAGATTGTGGAGATTGAAAAGATTATTGAAGTAACTAAACCGTGTCTTACATGTTTGGAATCTTGCAAACAATGTGAAGATAAAGATGAAAAGTTTAGTGAGCTTGAGAAGTTGAAAGAGAAGTTGATGTTTGATGTCAAGAACGTAAAAGAATCATACGATGTGTTGAACAGAACTGTAAATAGTTTGCAGAAGACAAATTCTGAAAGAGAAGATGCTTTGACAATGATGAATGCAACAATGATGTCCAAACAAAAAGAGATTAATTACTACATTGAAGAATGTGCTAATTTGAAGCAGGAGTTGGAAATTGAAAAAGTTGAAAATGAAAGAATCAGACGATTACTGAAAAGTTATTCAAGTTCTGATTACTTAATTGACAGAATTTATCCAACTGTTGCAGGTTTTGAAGTGTTTGACGACAAGAAGCCGAAGAAAAAGGATACTGGTAAGAAACAGAGTGTCAGTTATAACAAGTGTCCGCCTCCAATTTGGGAAAGGTATTCGCCTAGAAAACCGAATGAAGAACAAGTAAAAAAGGCAGTCAATATAAAGTTAGAATCTGAGATAACCGATGTATTACCAGACAATATTGACTTCACATTCACAGCATCCGACATAGATCATGAGTCTGAGTTAATAAAAAGGATGGTCGATCAAGTGTTGGATAAGGATGAGGAGTCCGAGTCAATGTCCGAGTCTGGGAGTTCGAGTTCGTCTGTCAGGAGTTCAAAGTCGTCGGGAAAACGGGTTTATAGTAAAGAATTTTTGTTGTCAAAATCCAATTTGAATGACGAAACATTTGAAGTGGCATACACTTTGAATGATTCTGACAAATTATATTTTGATAAAGAATTTCCAATAAGAGGTGTTAAACCAAGAATGATCAAAAAGGTTTTCAAACTAACAGAAATTAATATTTCTGAAATAAAAGATGTAAATCTTAATGAAAAACCTAAAAAATACACCTCAAGAGTTCAACAACGTTTAAACAAGAAAAAAGGTTACAGTTCTGGTTCTGGTTTTCAAAAGAAACCTAACCATAACGGTAATTTTAAAAAGAAAGGTCTTGGATTTATTCCACCAGAAAATTATAAAAATGAGAAAATTTCTAAAACAAATACAAAATTTGTTTCAGGGACAAGCTGTGAAGAAGAATCAAAGAGTTCTTTCTGGAGGCAATCAAACAGAGAATTCCTTGCCAAGAAGCAAGAGAGAATGAAGAATGGAGATTTTCAAAGAAAGGAGACAAGAACCTGTTACAGATGCAATGAAGTTGGTCATATTGCATGGAACTGTCCTCAAGCAACAAAAATAAAACAGGAAGTCTCTGAAAAACTCAAAGAAAAAGTTGTTGATAAAACTGAACCGCCAACTGAAAAGTTCAAAATTTTCAAAAATTCTACATACGAAGTTGGTGAATGTTCTAAAAGATTTTACAAAAGAAGAGTGAATCTTGACAACCAGAATTGGGTTGTTAAGAAATCAGATGAGAAATCCGGCGATGAATCTGATTCCACAAAGTCAGAGGAGCCACAAGTTGAGATAAAACTGGAAACATCAGTGCCGCCAATGGATGATGTCAATTTTCTATCATTGCGGGCTGAAAATTTTAAATCAAAAGTTGGAAAAGTTGAGATTTCAAATCAATTTTATTCTGAGAAGAAGGAATTCGATGTTGAAAAAGTTTTTAATGGAAATGTTAAAAAGATTTTTGGAAAAATGGTCGAGGGAAAGGCCAAAGGGGTAAAGGATTTTTATGAAACAAAGAAAGCATCTTACTACCCGAGTGCAGATGAAGAGAAAACATCCAAGTTTGGTGAAGCTTGGATGTCAGTTTTTCATATGTGAGAAGTATGACTTGCCGGAGCTCCCAAGTAGGTAATCGCGGAGCATGAATCGGCATCATTCTTGATAAATTGTTTTTGAAAAGTGTGACTTGCCGGAGCTTCCAGGTTGGTAAGTGAGGATCAGGTATCGGCATTTTTCTTGAGAAATTCACGAAAGTGATTTCAATTTACAAGTAGTAAATCAGGGACATTAAGTTGTACTTGATTTTCTACAAGAAATTTTTGGTGATTGATCTTAAAACTGTTAAATTTTTGTCAAGTGGTTGAAGAAAATAATGTGATGAATCCCCTAACCTACAAAGTGGTTTTATGAAATCAATCAAACTTATTTTCCGGAAAAACCATTTGATTAAAACAAACTTAAGTGTTTTGAAATCTAGATGGGAAAATAGTTTGTTGTAAGGGGGAGTTCTGATTGTTTATGCCAAGTGGATGGCGAATTGAAGCGATTTGATATCAGTTGTCACGTTTCTTGTACAATTTGTTTTCAAATTTTTTTAAATGTGTTTGCATTTTAGGGGGAGTAAGAATTTTCAGAAAATCCAAAAACATTAGAAAATTTGAAAAAGTCAAAAACATGATAAAAGCAAAAATGAGTTTTGTTGTGAAAAAGAGGAAATGATAGTACATCAGTGGACTATCACAACATGCTAAAGAATTGAAAAGTCAAAATGTGATAAACGGTCTCACTGATGATGTGCCAGTAGATTTTTACACATTTAGTAGATTGTGACGAGATATAAACCTAGATTTTAAACTTGCTTATATCGTGGGTAACATCTCTCGGATATATGGGCAACCCCCGAAATCTTGTTTGAAAGGTCCCTCTTTCTGAGATACTAGGTCTTTATACTCAGTGATATCTGGGGTATTACCCAGGGACTTCTGATTTTGCGGAAGCAATGGCCTAGTCCCCGTATAATACTTTCTGCTTGCTTGAAACATAGCATCACCCTCAGTACAAAAAAATGATGAAACATTGCAAAATGCTAATCATGTGCTGTTGAAACAAAAGATCCTCTAAAGGGGACACACCAAAAGTCGAAGCCGTCATCTCTCTGCTGAACGGAAGTTCTGACCTGAGCTCTCACGGTCCTCGCAATTTAACCCTTTACAGATATCATCTGTGGTATACTCACCTGTAAGACTGAATATTGGGATCTGGATACGAGAGTATATTCTGAGGTGGAACACGCGAATAAGTTTAAGTTCTTAAAACATTAATCTCGTATCTCGAAACAGTTGAACTTTGTGTGGAAATTTAAGTGGATCAGTATACTGACAATCTAAATGAATCGTTTAGAACTTAAAATGTTTAAAGCTTAACGGTGTTGGTGATTTGTCTCAAAAACTGATATGATCCTCTTACACAAACTCACAAAAATAGTGTCTGTAAATATTTCTTTACTGCATTCTTATTCTATTCAAAAATACAAAAAGATTTTCAGTGTGTTTTAGCATAAATTTTAAAAAAATACAAAAAGATTTTGGACAACTGATGTTGGAGAACTGATTTTCAAAATTCCAAGTGCTAAACATGATGACAACTTGTGAGGGGGAGTCTGTTTGAAACAAGAAGAGGTTTTAAAAGAAAAATGTTTTTCATACAAAGGGTTCATTAGTGATTAACATTGTAAAATCATTTATTGATTTGTATATACAATTGATAAGCAAGAGTATAAATTTGTCAAATTGTAAATTTGTGAAATTTAATTTTGGGTAGAGATTGTACAAGATTGAAGATTGGAGAAAGCCTGGTTTCTGTTCCTAAGCTTAAAAAGAATCAAGAGATCTGATCAAGAGAGCTAGAGAGAGATAAGAGCCAGGTTGCGATTCTGGAACTGGAGTTAAAGAAAAGAAAAGATTGAAGAAGTTTTACATTGTCAAATGATTCAGAGAGCGATCAGACTGATAAAGACTGAAGACGTTGAAGACTCGACACTTAAGACTCGTCAACATTCGAGGGGGAGTCTGTTGGTGCATACGTCTGTCGACTTCGTCTTGTATCGAGTCTTGCATTATTCAGGGCACGAAGATCGAGAAATCAAGTCAAATAGCTAATTCCGCTTGTGATGGATAATTCCGCTTGAAGATGTCAACGGGTAATTCCGCACGGAATTACAATGTAATTCCGTATGAAGATGTTAATTGCGCTTTAATGTTTAATTTCGTTTGTAATGTGATTCCGCTTGAGTCATGTTCAAGCGGAATTAGAAGGTCTATAAATAGGAGTGATCTCGTTTCATTTGAAACGGAATTAAGAATAGTGTTTTCCGACGGCGAAGCTCTGTCGAAGTGTCTACAAATCTGTAATTGCTCATATATCAATCAAAAGACAGTTATAAGTGAGTATCTTGCTGAATTACACACAATATGTCTGTTTCCGCCTTTCATATTGCATAGAACACCTCTGATTGACTCGTCTCGGGTCTGCACACGATCCTACAGATATCCAAGAGACTCTCTGAATGGAAATGGAATGAGTTTATTAATTTAGACGATTCTGAGGACAATGACAAAGAAGAGGAATTAGAAGATATTGCCGATTCAAGCACAAACCAGAAAACCCAATTAAAAATACCTAGAGTGTCAATTCAGAAGCGAAACAGATTTCATGCAGTCTAATATGAAATCTATCAAGTGTTTTTATGTTTTTTTTTTCCATTTTCAATTGTTATGTTTGATCTAAACGTATGAATAAAGTTTATTTTATATTTGAACTTTATTTTTGATGTTTATATAATGCAGCTATTGACCATATTAATAAAGTTTAAAATAAAGTTAGTATCCTAAATTTACAAGTCAACTGAACTTATATAAGTTAATATCCTAAAGTTGCAATAAATAGATATTGCAGTTAGATACAGTCGATCTAAAATTATAAAATATTGCAGTTATTCTTGGATATTAATCTAATAATTTGTATTTCTTAATTAAAAAATAATAAATCAATAAACTTTAAAGCTAAACTAAAAAACTGAACTTACTATGATATAAAGTCAATAAAGATTTAAACTCTTAACACCCTATTTTTGTTATAGAAACCGTTTTTAAATTTTATAAAAATGTAAATTTTTTTATATATATAAAAACGAAATTTAACAATTAAAGTTAAAGGTGTAAAACGTACTTACTAATAGTTTTTATTTTTATAAAAACAAAAATTTTAAAATTAAAGTTTATTGGATGAGTACCATGTGGATATTTAAAAAAGTTATGAACTTTAAAGAATAAAATTATAAACTTTATCATTTAACCAACAAATAAATTTACTTTACAACTATAACAACTTATCTTTTATTTTTTGTCATTTGATTATTATTTTTTATTAAAAAACGAAACTTTACATGTGTAAAACAGTTTTTTTACTTTATTTATAAACAAAACATTTTGTTTTTATAAAAAATAATTCTTTTATAAACATTTTTTAACAAGTAATATAAATAAAATACTCCATAAATTTACAATCTTTAATACTAATTTGTGTTGCAAATTTTTAGGAATTATAAGTTCAACTATATTGTTATAGATAATATTAGGTAGTTTCAAAAGAATTCTTTATCAACTTGACTAGATACATAGTAGGCTATGTTGCATATTTTTAGGGATTATAAATTAAAAGTAGACTCATATAGATAAGATTAGTTAGGAACTAAAAATCTGAACTTAGTATGATATAAAGTTAATAAAGATATAAACTTTTAACATCCTATTTTTTTTTATAAAAACGAAATTTAACAATTTAAGTTAAAGGTCTAAAACGTACTTACGAGTCAAATACTATTTTTTATTTTTACAAAAACAAAAATTTTAAACTTAAAGTTTATTGGATGAGTACTATGTGGATATTTAAAAAAAGTTATGAACTTTAAAGAATAAAATTATACTTTATAATTTAACCAATAAAATAAACATATTTTACAATTATAACAACCTATCTTTTATTTTTTGTCTTTTGATTATTAATTTTTATAAAAAAGAAAACCCTTACATATGTGTAACACTTATGACATATATCCACAACAATAATGTTACCATAAATATTATACGAATAAGAAAACTACAAGAAACGAGTACCGCAATACAAAGTGTCGCTCCCGCCGCATCGCACGGGCATCCTGCTAGTAATAATAATCGATCATCTTAGATATGTGTTTGAATAAGTTGTATCTACCTTATTTTCAATATGGTCAGATTTATTTTGAAAGAATAGTATTTGTCTTTTTTATTTATTAATTTTTGCACATAATTTTTTACGTGTATACTTTCGATTTAAATATATCCTAATTGCTAAAATCTCTGAAATTGAAAGATAAACAAAAAGATTTTGCATAAAACTTAACCAATTACAATCACTTAAACAAATCAAATAGCAAAACCCAAACATAAAAATAAGGGTTAATGGATTTAAACACCCCCAACTATTGCCATTTGGCCGCTGACACTCTCAACTTTGACTTTGGCTCACACCACTCCCAACTTAACAATTGGGTTGCTGTGTCACCCCGTCGTTAAATAAACACTAACTGGGTTAGTTCTTTTTGCTGACGTGGTCATTTTATCCAACGTGGCATGGTGACATGGCCTGTTTTTTATGAGGTGTCATCAATCTGCCCAACGTGGCATGTGTTGTCCAGGTGAAGGCAATAACAGATAATATATATAAAAAAGAAAAATGTGACATTAATCTATGTAAAGTGACACAAAAAATGGTGACATGCTGACCCATCATCTTTGTCTTCTACGTCTTCACCTCTAATTCTGCTAATCAGCTCTTTCCCCAACATTTCACCACCGCCAACATCATCTCCTTCCCCCTTTCTCACCACAGCCACAACCAACCCAGCCACCACCACCTCCCCCCTCTGCGATGGCACCACCGTTCACCGTTCATCTTCTCGGTTACCGGAGATGAAACCTCCGACACCCACAGACCCCGAACCACCCTTCACCTCCACCTTCACGTTGCAGATCGGAAGAAAGGGAGCCGCCGCACACGGCGGCGGTGCAATGACAGAGAGACGGTACAGATTGATGGCCACGTCAGCAAATTATGAGGTGCTTTATCAGATTTTTGTCCAACTTAACACTCAGGGTGTCATTTCTTTGATCAATCTGAACATTATCCGAATAATTACCGAGTTTTGATGTCATCGGAAATCCGTCAATAAGTTCGCCGATCGGCCGTAGTGTTCTTCCGCGAAGAACTGTGTCTACAGCTGCTTGACACACGTGCCAGTTCCCCGTCCAGAGAAGTCCGGCGACTCCGGTCACCGGATTCACTGTCCAGCCAAAGTTGTCATACCCTAGTAATCCCAGCAACATAATCTTCAGGAAGATGGAAGTAGTCATCTTTGGCCTAACATTCCTGTTTGCTCCAAAAAGAACAAAGATCAAACAATTGATACAAAGAAAGTACTAATATGTATATCACACGAAGTAACAGACCTCTTGAGGAAGAAAGCAAAAGGACCAAAGAAAAGAGCTGCCACGTTGGACAAAATTGTACAGATTGATGACACCTCATAAAAAACAGGCCATGTCACCATGCCACGTTGGACAAAATGGACACGTCAGCAAAAAGAACTAACCCAGTTAGTGTTTATTTAACGACGGGGTGACACAGCAACCCAAGTGTTAAGTTGGGAATGGTGTGAGCCAAAGTCAAAGTTGAGAGTGCCAGCGGCTAAATGACAATAGTTGAGGGTGTTTAAATCCATTAACCCTAAAAATAAATTAAATTAGTTAATCTATTTACAAAACCCTAGCCCCGGAGGAAACCATAAAAAAATTAGACGGTTATGCTTGTGAATTGATCATCAATCTTGATGTTGGAATGCATTAGACTATCTCCAATGGGAGATCCATAATCCCATCCAAGATGACTTTGAATAAATCCTTGTTTAAGGGCCCATTGGAGAACATTTGATTTTGGTATATCCAAAAGAAAAATCCTTCTGCAAGGGCTTCATTTGTTTTGGTTAGTGTGCTAATTTTGTTATTTTATACTTTTTCTTTCCAACATTTATTCAAGAAGAATTAAATTATTTTACTAACTTCTCAAATAAAGGCATACATTTATTTACCATTAAGAGTTTAGCAACCTTTAAAACTTAAACTTCTAAAACGAGAGAATTTTTTTGAACGGGTTTCATATTCAATGACCATTAATTCATGTATTTATGTTTTTATTTACTTTTTATTTTTGATATTATTTATATTAATTATCTAATCATTTAATTATTTAAATCCATATCAATCATTTAAGTAAGTAAACTTAAAGAAAAAATGGGTGATGATGTGGAAAATGTAAGGATATGTAAAGTTATATATTTTTTTTTATGTAAAGATATATCTATAAAAGATATATATATATATAGGCAAAAGATAAATAGAAAACCACTTTTAGCTAGAAAACTCGGGAAACTCTAAGCTCCCGACATTTTTTTTTTTTGAAAAAAATAACACATGTAATATACATGTTTTTAAGACATTTGGGCCAAAAAAATCAAAAAAGCGCCGAAGGGTTTTTTTTTAAAAAAATAAACAAATTTCAGCAACTTTGCAATGTAACACGTGTTACACAAAAAATGCTGAAATTTGTTTTTTTTTTTAAAAAAAAATCCTCTCGGCGCTTTTTTGTTTTTTTTGGCCCAAAAGTCTTAAAAACATGTATATTACATATGTTATTTTTTTCAAAAAAAAAAAAATGTCGGGAGCTTAGAGTTTCCCGGGTTTTCTAGCTAAAAGTGGTTTTCTATATATCCTTACCCTATATATATATATATATATATATATATATATATATATATTCTTAAATATTGTTTACTTTTTATTTTAAATATTATTTATTTACGTATATTGATTATATAATCATTTAATTATAATACATTTACATTTTAATAATTTAGATAATTAAGTTTAAATAAAAAAAATAGGTAATGATGTGGAAAATGTAAGGATACGTAAGGATATTTGTAGGGTTGGAGATAAAATTATGATTTTTAAGGATAAGTAAGAACATGATTTGGCAGCTGACTAGGCAGCTAAGGGCGCCTAAGGGCACCCTTAGCATTGGAGATAGTCTTATGGATGATGGAATGATGATTAGATGGTGTGAAATGTTGAAAAAACTCTAAGAAGAAACCCAAAAATCATCCCTAAGGTCGTGCCTCCTATTGGAATGAATGAGATATGTTTAAAACCAAAATTTGTATTTTTAATTAAAACCCGTAAGACCGGCGTCATAAGCTATGCTAGAGCACACTAGAACCGTAGCCTACAATACTGACAGATTCTTCCCAAAACTATTTTCTTCCTAACTTTTTCGTTTCAACTCTGTTTTTCCCCTTTGCACTCTCTCATGCCATCTCTTAATATCTGCATTTCCACTCAATTTGTTTTCCCCGAAACGAGTCCAATCTTCATATTAACCTACAAAATATCAACTTCTTGTAGTTATTCAATTTCTCACATTTAAAATTCATAAATACTTACAGGATGAATTACTTAAACATGTTAAACATTATTCCAAACCCATTCCATCAATATTTTTTTAATAAACTAATCTAAGATGATGAATATTAATAAACTAATCTAAGATGATGAATATTTATTAAAATAATATATGCTTTTCTCCTAAAATTGAAAACAACCTTTTGTTTTCCAGTTATAACTTAATGAACTAATTCTTTTATATGTTATGGTTGTAATAACAATAATATATATTTTCGTGACGTGTTATTAAAGTATAAATATACCAAAACTATTTTTTTTGTTTCTTATTAATTATATACAGAATAAACTAATTTAAAAAGATGAATATATATTTCTCCACCCTACTAAAAGGGAAGTTAACAATTTTCTTGTCCGGACATAAACAATACTATAATTATTTTTTTTATTTTTTAAACAAAAACTTGAATTTTTTTACTCATAAAAGGCAAATTACAAATCATGGGTTGGTAGACGGGCAAATTTACTATAAATTAAAATCATTATTATATAAGGTTGGTGTTCTAAAGTGTGAAAATTTATTTAAAATATATAGAGTAAACTTCCGTTTTACTCCCTGTGGTTTGGTCACTTTAACGGTTTTGTCCTAAACCTTTAAAAATAGTCATTTTCCTCCAATAGTTTGTTATGGTTTTCCATTTTGCTCCATGCGGGGAGCAAAATGGAAAAACAGACAATTTGGATGGAGTTAGAGGCGTGAAGCAAACTGGAAAAACCATAGCTAACTATCGAAGGAAAATGACTATTTTTAAAGGTTTGAACCAAAACCGTTAAAGTGACAAAACCACAGGAAGCAAAACAGAAATTTACTCAAATATATATTTCTCCATCCTAAAAGGGTGTAATTAACCTTTCTTGTCCCATCATAAACGATACTATTATTTAAAATCATTATTAATATAAGTTTGGTGTTCTGAAATATATAAATAAATACGTGGACTACATTATTCGCTCCCTGTTCATTAAAATACTATTTAGCTTTTGTTTTGATTTTAGAGTTCCCCTTTTATTAGACATATAGAATATATATTGAAATAAAAAATAAAAAAATAGTCGTTAGAAATATATTCAAGCTAATCTTAAAATTAAGAAACATCAATTCCGTTTTAAATATATAAAAAGTTTGGTTGATGTGTGTAATTTATTAAGAAACATCATTTCCGCATAAATGCTACCAACATTCAGTTTTATGATACAATTCTCACCAAGACAAGAATAATCTGAGACCTATTGAAGAAACACTAACTGAACTCCACGTTGGACTCAGTTGGTTCGTCTTATAACGGAGGTCAATCTCTATTCTTTTCTTGCAAAACTGTTTGGTTCTTGTTCAGGGATCCTTTAAAACGAAGGCAACACCGGTGAACTCGTTACAAGGAGGAGAGGTTGGAGGTTCTCCTTGTAACCAACCACCATTCGGCGTGAGAATAAGTATTCGCTTTGAGGAATAAAAATGTGAATTATTTAAAAAAGTTTAAAAGACAAACGATTTTAAAAATAACAGTATAAAATTAAATGTTAAAAAAACTTTAAAAAGAACGATTTTAAAAAAACAAACGGATTAAAAATGAACAATTTTAAAAACGATAGACGGATTTAAAAAATGTTAAAAACAAATGATTTTAAAACCGACGTTTATAAAAAACAAACAGTTAAAGCAAATACATATTTATGTATATATTTAAAGCATATTTTGTTAAACAATAATTATGAATACAAAGAAATAATAAAAAAAACCTTGAGTAATTGCATTAATAATCTCTTAAATATTGAAAGAACTTTGTAATTATAAAAAACAACCGCTAAAGTATATAATGACCCAATTACTCTTACACTTAACTGCAAAAAATTAACAAAGTTAGTGTTTGGGATGAAAACCGTTATAAAATACAATAATAAGGTCTGATATGTCAAAAATTAATTTTTAAAGGCCAAAAGGTTAAACTGATTAAATCACATCTCTTTTTTTTTTTTTTTTTCAAAACTTGCATTTACCGATTTACGAGCCTGAGAACTTGGTGGCAAAGACACCACGTGGGCTTTTACCATTTCAATTTTCAACACACTATATGATACTTTTCATGGGCCAGACCTATGGGCCCATCTTCTATCACATGTCAAAAAGGGTATATGCTCCACCGATTTACGAATAAAAATACTCTTCGGGCTCGGTCTAAGATACAATTTTGGAAACATATGGTGTCAAATCTCATGTCACGATCCAATAAACATATTATTTCGAGATATCTTTTATATAATGGGATAACTTATCCAAAAGCTGTTTAATTACGTATTTACCCAATTTAAAATTAAAATTACATATATCTTCTTTCTTAGCTATTAAAATTGTATATATCCCCTTCTTTAACTAATGAAATTGCAAATTTACCCATTTTTATTTATTTAATTAAAAACAAGTTATATAATGACTTTTTTACCCTTATTTTTACTAAAATTTTTAAAAAATACATATTTATTCATTTTTACAAGTTTTTGTAGATTTTTACTAGTTTAGCGGTTTATTTGTAACACCCCGAAATTTGTAAATCATTTATTCTAAATGTAATGTCGGTAAATAAACGAGTGAACTAACTAGGATTAAAAATAACCTAATTAGACAAAAGTCTTGTAGTAACTTATAAGTGGGTTAAAAAAAATAAGAACTAAACGATACTTGAGGGGCCAAAAACGTTTAAAACGAAACTAATTAAAATAAAAACATAAAAATAGAAACTCAAACACACACTTGTGTGTGTGGAGGTCGACAGAAACACAGGGGGCGACCTAGGGCTTCCCTTCAAACCCCAACTCATCACAAATCTCTCAAATTGGAGGTCCAAATCGAGTCTAAATCGAAATCCGAGTACGAATTAGTGATCTCCACTGAAAAAGGAGTCACGAGGTATGTAAATTTCATGAGAAAACTCTAGTTAAATTTCTGAGTAAACCTAGAGAATTCGAATTAGATGGTTGCATGTTCGTTATATGATGAAATAGGAACATTGTAGTGTCTAGGAGTAAACCCTAGACAAGCATATGATGAAAATCAGGTCTAATTCTTGTGAATTCATGATCACCTTTGAAGGTGATAAGTGGGTTTAGTATGAACATGCTAAACCCTAGAAATTGATGGCTGTTCTAGTGTAATTTGAATTTTTATAAGTAAATTCTGATGTTGTAGATGCGAAAAATTGATATGAACATGTTAGTTGATGTTAATTTTGGCTATATAACAAGTTATGAACTTGATAATGAACCATGTAAAATAATGCCCTTTAGGTGTTTGTTGAAATGCCTAAAAGAAGGCTAAATGTAGAAAATTATGAATAAAAACGCATATTAGAATGATGAGATGAATTACGCGTGATATGCTGTGAAAGGAGTTCTAAACAATATATGGTTGAACTCTATAGGCAAGGAATCCGGATCCTCAAGCGGACAAGCCGGTGGAGACACGCGTTGAAATGAGCGCTCTAAAGGTACGTAACTACGGTTTCGTTACGTTATGCTCGATTATAAATTTTTGTTAGTAGACTTTAAAATTTGCATAATATATGAAGTTGGAAATTTAGTTGAAGTGACGAAGATCACTAGATAAATAAATGGGTCAAATATTGGTTAGAATAAGTTTGGTGTGTTGTAAAATAGTGGTCTCCATTAAACAGCCAAACGGGTCGAATAATTGTGTAGTAAGTAGCAAAAAGTGTGTTTTGAATAGCATTCGACAATGACGGATTACAAGAGCGTGAAACCATAGATTTGGTAATGAAACGCCGATGATCATAAGCCCCGGATGTTGGGTAAATACGTCTTGCAGACATAGAATTTGTTAGTGATTAAATTAACGCGAAAGCTAAACGGGTCAAATAAATACATAAGGCATTTATAGACTTTCAGCCGTACATCCAATTTTTGATATAATAATCTTGATAGATGCATTGGTACTTTAATTACGGACAAGTAGGAAAAAGAATCACCTAAAACGGATTTATGGATCAAAAGTTATGGTGGTTTTAAGTTTGGACTTGATAAAAGGTTGAGCTGGGAAAGTGCAGCAACAAATAAACAACTTGCTGTCAAAAAGGGGGCTAGGTGTAGCGTCTAGCCCCCCTAAATTCCGAAAATTGTTAAAATTTTGTTGTTTAGACTCATGAAACTTGTTTTAACATGTTATTAACTCATCAAAACTAACTTTCATGTTGGTTTTGAATTCAGGTGATCAAATTAAGCACACGGATGAAGATCAAGCAAGTTCTAAGAACCGAACACACAACCTTTTTGAAGCTTCCGCGATTAATTAACCTTGTTATAAACAATGTTCACGTTGTAGATAATTAAATATCCGTTTTTGAGATGTTTAGACTAGTTAGTTGTCAACTAGAATGATAATTTCATGCAAACCTCCGTTTATTTTAAATTATTATATAAAGTATTTTGGTTTTAAAGCTGTGTATTTTATACTAAATTCTTAAAATAATGAGACAGGTGTTACAAGTTGGTAATCAGAGCTCATGGTTGAAGACAAAGTGTGTTCGGTTTGAAGCTTGATCAAACATCCGGTAAGAATTATTTATATGAGTAGATTGTAATAAAACAATTAGGAAAAGTATTTGAATTTAAGTGCATGGGAGGAGTGTGTTAATACACACAAACCCGGAAAGTGCACTAAACATGAATGGTTTAAGCAAGTGGTTAACTTGGCTAAACCAAAGCGAATGATGCATATGTTATAAAATGAAATGTTTAATATTGACATAAACATTACGGATTCGAGATGTCTAGTGTTGATAAAAGATGATTAGGTAGTATAAATCCTAACCATAGATTGACTATAAAATAAGTACTTATGAAATAAGTATATTTGAATGCCTCGTATAACAATACGAGCAACATTGAATAGCGAGATTAATAATAAATTGGAAATGTTCGAATGATATGATGACCGCATCTGAAGATGACAGGAGATAAATAATCTAAATGGCAGAAGGTTCGGAAGCATGACAAAGAACATGCTAGCAAAGGACCTAAATCAAGCGATGACTAGAGGCAACGGAGTACATCAGGGCGAGTATCAATCAGGTACACGTTCTAAATTACGATAAGACAAGTAGAATGCAACAATTCACATAATGAATGGTAGTTGCATATGGGCGTACATGATTGGTGAAATGAATGAATTTTGTAAAAGAAATATATATATATATATGTGTGTGTGTGTGTGTGTGTGTGTATATATATAAATAAACAAATAAATAACGGTGATTATGTGAAACAGAGGTAAAAGTAATCTCGATAAATATTGCAATGGGAAGGAGTGCATGTACACTCGAACAAAGGAATGCAATGAAAGACAAGTGTCATAATGGGAAGGAGTGTGCGTACACTCGAACCCGGGAACTTAATGAAGCGAATAAATGATGTGTTGGGAAGGAGCGTAATTACGCCCGAACCCAGAAAATTGTAATAGTAGTGAATGGCAAAGACAAGGTTATAGACTTGGCCAAACTAAATAAAACATGTAGGAACATCGTTATATTGATAAACGATGTGAGAAAATTCCATACAATGACATGGAATAATAAAATGAAATGAATTGATTTCCGTTATTGTTATAATGGAATGATGTCAACCATAGTTGGCGACAATACGGTATCCCTCATGACTGAGGAGATGCACGAAAGGATCTATGGGAAAGTCGAAAAGGCTACTGAAGTCGTTTAACCCGGAATAATGGGAAGGCTATAAGTCACCATGATGATGGAAAAGAAAGAAAAGATCAACGAGTTGAGAGAAAGACCATTAGGGTAAGTATTGCAGGTACACGTATTAAAATTTCATTAAGATAATGTTGGGTAACAATTAGATAATGAATTAAGGCTAAGAATGAGAAATTAAGACTTGGGCGGAAAATATCCTCATGGGAAAAAAAACTAAATGAATGATATGTATTATTCGCCACTGCGAATAAGAAAGTATCGTTAAATGCGGATTTAGAAACTTGGGTATGGGTAACCGTCCAAGTAATATGTTATTAGTTAAATCCTTATGAGGAAAAACAATGATCACATCGATGAGTGTGATTGTATAAAAGAGTAGTAAAATTAACATTTTAAAAGTGATGGAACGAAAACGGGTAAACCCCAAAAGTTATATAACAATAGTAGTGGTTTTACCGAATAAGGGTTAAGAAATGGACCTTCGTGACGTTAATAAAAGAGACGGACCTAAGGGTCGCTAATAACAAAGAAAGCCGGGTGTTCAAACAAAATAAGTAGAATGTTTGATATTAACGAAATACGCAAACCCGGGTAACGGACTGTAAAGAAATATAAATATGAACCGGATAACGATAAGCGAAGAACAAACCGACGTGTAAATGACGGAAGAAGTCATAGAGTCGGAAGAATAGTTCAAAGAGAAACGGGTGTAGCCTTAGACTACGGTCCAATCGATAAAAATCGAAAACGAAAATGAATAAGTTTTAGGATGGAAAAGGATGCCCTGACACCAGAAGTGTAATTCTAAGAATACGAAATGACACAAGCAAAAGATGATCTACAGGATCATCATAACCCTTGAGATTATAAACAAAGTAAGGTTTAAAGGACTAAGTGAACCACGATTCAGCAATAGAAGTAAATAAACCAAAAAGGGGGTGAAAGCCTAACGGAATAACCTACGAGGCTAAGAAAAAGAACATACGAGTCACTTGGGGTATAGCATGAGGATTAGTTACGATTCCTCGCGTAATATAAGAGCAGAAAAGAATAAATTCTTGTCATCAATTCCTGGGTATGAGAATTGGCCATAAGTAAAGAGATAGATGTTAAACCAAAATTCAGTTTTAGTGGGAAGTGGCGTTTAATAAATATGAATATTATAGAGAAATTAGAAAGTGGTTAATACTAAAGGATATAGGTATTAACGCCGATAGGTGTAAGACGATGCATTCGAAAGAAGATTCATAATAATGAAAAGCTAATGTAAACCTGAACATGACATGATGTGATCACGGACACAAAGTGATACAGAATGCAGCCACGTTGTAATACGAGTTATTAGATAAGAAATTATAAACGCGCAAAGGGCCGATGACGACAATATAGTATACCCGAACAACGAGGTATGAGGTAAAATGGTGACCAATCAGTATAGGCGATAAAACAAGATGTAGTCAAAATAATGTTGTGACCTATGTAGAGCGCTTGTCAATGTAAGACTAGCGTGAAGTAAGTATGTTGACGGACTCAGTGACTGGGTGGTCAAAAGACAAACCGTCAAATGGGCGACAAAGATAGGAAATATATGATAAAAGGTTACGGTCCAATAGGACACGTGCCTAAAAGACGCACATGTCAATACGAATAGAGACCTTATACTGGAAAAGAAAGAATGCCTTGAAAAACGAGACAAAGATAGTTAGTTCTAGACCAAAGGACTAGTTAAAGAAGGTTTCGACTAGTTAAAGAAGGTTTCGGGGACGAAACCCTTTTAAGGGGGTGGACTTGTAACGCCCCGAAATTTGTAAATCATTTATTCTAAATGTAATGTCGGTAAATAAACGAGTGAACTAACTAGGATTAAAAATAACCTAGTTAGACAAAAGTCTTGTAGTAACTTATAAGTGGGTTAAAAAAAATAAGAACTAAACGATACTTGAGGGGCCAAAAGCGTTTAAAACGAAACTAATTAAAATAAAAACATAAAAATAGAAACTCAAACACACACTTGTGTGTGTGGAGGTCGACAGAAACACAGGGGGCGACCTAGGGCTTCCCTTCAAACCCCAACTCATCACAAATCTCTCAAATTGGAGGTCCAAATCGAGTCTAAATCGAAATCCGAGTACGAATTAGTAATCTCCACTGAAAAAGGAGTCACGAGGTATGTAAATTTCATGAGAAAACTCTAGTTAAATTTCTGAGTAAACCTAGAGAATTTGAATTAGATGGTTGCATGTTCGTTATATGATGAAATAGGAACATTGTAGTGTCTAGGAGTAAACCCTAGACAAGCATATGATGAAAATCAGGTCTAATTCTTGTGAATTCATGATCACCTTTGAAGGTGATAAGTGGGTTTAGTATGAACATGCTAAACCCTAGAAATTGATGGCTGTTCTAGTGTAATTTGAATTTTTATAAGTAAATTCTGATGTTGTAGATGCGAAAAATTGATATGAACATGTTAGTTGATGTTAATTTTGGCTATATAACAAGTTATGAACTTGATAATGAACCATGTAAAATAATGCCCTTTAGGTGTTTGTTGAAATGCATAAATGAAGGCTAAATGTAGAAAATTATGATTAAAAAAACGCATATTAGAATGATGAGATGAATTATGCGTGATATGCTGTGAAAGGAGTTATAAACAATATATGGTTGAACTCTACAGGCAAGGAATCCGGATCCTCAAGCGGACAAGCCGGTGGAGACACGCGTTGAAAGGAGCGCTCTAAAGGTACGTAACTACGGTTTCGTTACGTTATGCTCGGTTATAAATTTTCGTTAGTAGACTTTAAAATTTGCATAATATATGAAGTTGGAAATTTAGTTGAAGTGACGAAGATCACTAGATAAATAAATGGGTCAAATATTGGTTAGTATAAGTTTGGTGTGTTGTAAAATGGTGGTCTCCATTAAACAGCCAAACGGGTCGAATAATTCACTACTAGAAAATTGGGCAATTGTGACCAAAATTTGCTACAAAAAAAATGGTAGCAAATTTAGCCACCGATTTGCCACGAAAATGAAATTAAGTGTATTTATCATGATATGGTAGCAAAGTGGTTGCAATTTTTGCCACCTTTTTATTTTCGGTGGCAATTTGTGGTAAAATACGCAAAAGCATGAAAAATAGAAAAGGAATTTGTTAATTGTGACCATATTATCGGTGACAACATGAAAATTCAAATAGGCAGGTTATTTTTTAGTGGATTTGGGCGCTTCAAAATCAATTAATTAGAATAAGGGTTCCAACCAAATAACCCCCATCCCACAATTCTAATTCCTTTTCTCACCCGCTCCCCTGAGTCTAGCCATTCAAAGAACTCATACTCCCATACGTTTGATCTGATCGAAGAACCAAGCCTCTTGCAGAACCAACTTCACCTTTCAGGTAGATCTTTGTGTTTATGGAATTGATTTAAGGGGATTTGGGTTAAGAATTGAGGTTTGTAGTTTGTTAGGGTTTAGATCTATATTAAGCATTTAGATTTCTGACATTCTTGTACAATGCGGACACATCACACATGTATCCATCCACTTATCGTTATTTGGAGCTAATAATTTTTCTTTTACATTTTCATTTTTTTCATAATTGGAGCTTTTCTTTGTCTTTTGAGGGTTTATTTGTTGCCCGCCCACAAATTATGATAGATCCTTCTGGGTGGTATTAGATGTATTGTATGTTCCCTATATTCATAAGCCTATGACAGTGCTGTAACTACAACACATTCATACATTTGAATTAGTACCCAAAAAGACATATTAGCATATAGGGATGTTTGTTAAGAATACCTTTTATCCAGTGGTAGAGTTAAGGATAGAGGTTGAGTATGGCAAGGTTCTATGGTTACAAGTAGACCTGGCAAACGGGTAGGGTCATAGGTCAAAACGGGTTCGGGTCAGAACGGGTTTCAGGTCGGGTCGGGTTAGTTAAAAAATGTTTTAAAAAAAAACGTAGAACTGAAACTTTTGTTTTTATTTTTGTATGTGAAATTTTTGTTTTTATTCTGCTATGATGTTTTTTTGCCTATCTGGTCATCTCTTATATGGACTAAAGTGGCCAGTTTAGAAAGAAAATAAGCAGCTCGACGATATGGTCATGGATGGGCTCATTAATGTTGGCTTAATATTATGTCGAAACTTACTGTAATTATTGACAGAAGGTATTGCTGATGCTTCATAAGAAGTCATGAGATATGGGTCGAAACGGTTCGATTCAAAACGGTACCGGTCGAAACGGTAAGGGTCAAAATGGTTCGATTATTGTTCGAGTCAATAATTACATATTAATGACATTAACGAGTCAATAATGATAGACTAAGGTACGGGTCGAACGGTTCGCGTCGAAACGGTATGCGTTGAACCGGTTCGCGTCGAAACGGTACGCGTCGAAACGGTTCACGTCGAAACGGTTCACGTCGAAACGGTACGGGTGGAAACGGTATGAAACTCGTTCCCACCCGAAACTCGTCTCGTGTGGAAACTCATGTCGGCCCAAAACCCGTTGCGATCCGAAACCCGTCCCATGCAGAAACCCATGAGGTGTACCGACATTGTTTTTTTAATCGCTGTCAATCCTTTCAAAAGATTACCTCATCTGTATGCCAACGATGTGATTTCAAAATACATAAACGCAACTTTTGGGGAACTGAGCCCGCATCCTTATGCTATTGCACATACTGCTTACAGGCATTCTATATAAATTACTTACTTTCAATTCAGAAGGTTCATATAGTCACTACTAAACAAGAATTTGTCTGATACAAGCAGATGGTCAACGAAGAAATAAGTCAATCAATTCTTGTTAGTGGAGAAAGTGGAGCTGGTAAAGTTGAAAGCACAAAGAATCTTATGCAGTATCTTGCATTTATGGGTGGTCACCCTTCAGATTCATCCGAGGGAAAACGAAGTGTGGAACAACAAGTCTTAGAAGTATGCAATATTGTTCTTTATATATTTTTACCTTACACACAAAATAGGGTGAAAACTACATAGTAAGAAAGTTTCATAATGTTACAATGTTGTGAATTTTTTCATAAACGGTTAAAACTTGGTGACATAATTAAATGAAATTTCCTCAAAAAATTTTTACCAAAAATTTTAATAGAAACCCAATCTCATAACTGTTCATTCAAATAACTACTCATCAAAAAACGAAACAATGATGAAAGTCTGTCTTTATTTCACAAATATTCTATTTTGCAGTCTAAACCAGTTCTAGAAGCATTTGGTAATGCAAAGACAGTTAGAAACAATAACTCAAGGTACCAATAGCTCCAACCTACCAAATAGTTAAATAACAATGAATCTTCTTTTCAGTTGATTAACTTTACTTGTTTAAATAATGTGGTATTGTGATAGCCGTTTTGGTAAATTTGTTGAGATCCAACTTAATAATCACATTACAGGAGTCTGAAAAGTACAAAGTTGGAAATCCAAGATAGTTTCATTACCTTAATCAATCAAACTTTTATGAACTGAACGAAGTTGACGAGTCTAAATAGTATCTTGCTACAAAGAAAGCTATGGATGTTGTTGGAATCAGCTCTCTGATGAACAGGTGCTCACAAAATTGTCACCTTTTTATTTTCTAAATAATAGTTTTGCATAAACTACTTTTGTTGGACAAGAGGCTATATTCCGTGTTGTTGCTGCAATTCTTCACTTAGGAAACCGTTGGATTTCAGCAATAAGCAAACAATTTTGTGGATCATCTTTATATGTTCGCGATTGTTTTTACCTACGTATAAGTTCGCATTTTTGTTTTACGATTTTTCTTTATTTTGGTCGTCGTTTGCTTACTTACTACTTAGTATAGTTTTACGACCCCCGCACCCGCAACGCGGGGGTTAAACACTAGTTTATACTATATAGCTTTTGAATGCGATTAATCTATTATCTATCGTTTAACAACGGATTTGGCTAAAAGTACCTCCTATATACTTGTTATACCCCCTATTATACGGGTGTATAGCACATGTTATACGCGCGTATAACATAGGTATATCTTGGGAGTGAGTGATTTGAAAGATATAATTATATATATACATATATATTATAATGAAACGATAATGATGATTATAACCCAATCCTAAAAAGCGCAAGTCGGTTTCGACTTAGGCTCGTATGATTTAAACTAATAACATTGGTGAGCCAAGCTCGAGCCAAGATTTGACTTGTTTAAGCGATATTAAAGCGAGCTCAAGCTGAGCTTTTAGCTTATTTGAGATTGTACCCAAAATAGCTCAAGCTGAGCCGAGCTTTGGGTTTTACTCAGGCCTGGCCCCGCTTGTTTACACATCTATGTAGAACCATGATGACACTATTTTCGTTCACGTACACACTTGATTTTCAAGCAATCACCACAACCCATTCTATTCTTGAATAGTGTTATTGTGTTTAGGTGAAGCTAAACACATTGTGGAAAGTGAGGTCTAGTTCTCTGCAGGTGTATCAACATGAAATCATCAGCAGTAAAGTAATGGGGTCTTTGCTCTCATGTGACCATCAAGACAAAATTCATAGCTTTTGGTACAACAAATATAGCATATATATATTTTTTTGGATTTTGAATATATAGAAGTTTTATAACATTGTTTATAATAATGATTTTTGGTTTTTGTATACAGTTGTGGAAATTCAGATGTTTAATACTTGAGTATGAGTGCAAATTTGCATCATGAGTTAGACTATTAGCTACTATGGTTACTATGGTGATACAATATCCATTTATACAATTCTTGTTTCTTTTCTATGCTGGTAGTAGATAAGACCAGCGAGTCTTTTTGTATTCATATTTTTTCTATGGTGAGACAATATCCATTTAGCTTCTAGCACTTGAATTGTAGCTTACAATTGGATATTGTTATCTTTGCAACCAACTTGACCCCTTATTAGTTTTCATTAATTCTGAATTCTTTGATTTAATTCATTGGTTGTTTTGCAGATTGAAAAGTTAAACTTAGTTATCAAGGAGCTCGTTAAGGAAAATGATGAAGAAAAAGAAAGGCTAAATGGAATTATTGTCGGGTTGGGGTTGTTGGCTGAAAAAGAAAAAGATAAGTGGATAAAGATGCTATGCTCATACGATGTCACAAATTGAAGTTATGTTAACAAGTACAATTTGAAGATAGGCTACAAACACTTGGTTTTGAATGTTTTGATGTTTATCGTATTAGGATTTTTTAGTTATTTGATGTTTTACCTGGTATTTCTATTAGAATGTTTTATACGCTTTTGATACACATGTTTTATATAATTTTGGGTTTTTGTGATCTTATTAGACATTTTATATAATTTTGTAATTTTATTGATTATGTAGTTTTTATGAAAAAAGCAGGGAAAAATGAAAAATCAAGCTGAATAAAAAACTAATATTCAAGCAATCATAAAATGGTAGCAAATAATTGTAGCAAATAATTCAACAAGCTCGCTAAATGGTGGCAAATCAGTAGCAAACATGGTGGTTAAATGGTGGCAAATCGGTAGCAAACAAGGTGAACCGTAGCAAACTATTCAATGAAAATGGTGGTTAAATGGTGGCAAATCGGTAGCAAACAAGGTGGACCGTAGCAAACAAGAAGCGGTGGCAAATAATTTTGACCAATTTTGTGGTGGCAAAAGTAAGGTAGCAAAATATAAAAATGGTGGCTATTTGGTGGCATTAAGGCAATTGACACGGGTGTTTTTGTCACCGCATTTTCGGTGGCAAAATGGTGAAAACAGGGAAATTGCTACTGTTTTGTGACCAAAAGTTTCATGACAAAAACCCTCTTTTCTAGTAGTGATTGTTTAGTAAGTAGCAAAAAGTGTGCTTTGAATAGCATTCGACAATGACGGATTACAAGAGCGTGAAACCATAGATTTGTTAATGAAACGCCGGTGATCATAAGCCCCGGATGTTGGGTAAATACGTCTTGGTGACATAGAATTTGTTAGTGATTAAATTAACGCGAAAGCTAAACGGGTCAAATAAATACATAAGGCATTTATAGACTTTCAGTCCGTACATCCAATTTTTGATATAATAATCTTGATAGATGCATTGGTAATTTAATTACGGACAAGTAGGAAAAAGAATCACCTAAAACGGATTTACGGATCAAAATTTATGGTGGTTTTAAGTTTGAACCTGATAAAAGGTTGAGCTGGGAAAGTGCAGCAACAAATAAACAACTTGCTGTCAAAAAGGGGGCTAGGTGTAGCGCGAATCCCCTAGGTGTAGCGTCTAGCCCTCCTAAATTCCGAAAATTGTTAAAATTTTGTTGTTTAGACTCATGAAACTTGTTTTAACATGTCATTAACTCATCAAAACTAACTTTCATGTTGGTTTTGAATTCAGGTGATCAAATTAAGCACACGTATGAAGATCAAGCAAGTTCTAAGAACCGAACACACAACCTTTTTGAAGCTTCCGCGATTAATTAACCTTATTATAAACAATGTTCACGTTGTAGATACTTAAATATCCGTTTTTGGGATGTTTAGACTAGTCAGTTGTCAACTAGAATGATAATATCATGCAAACATCCGTTTAGTTTAAATTATTATATAAAGTATTTTGGTTTTATAGCTGTGTATTTTATACTAAATTCTTAAAATAATCAGACGGGTGTTACATTATTTCAGTGTTTAAGTTTTAGTAAAAATGAATAAATATGTATTTTTTAAAGAAATGTGAAAAATCCACAAAGACTAGTAAAAATGAATAAATTTGTATTTTTTTAGTTTTAGTAAAAATAAGGGTAAAAAAATCATTATATAACTTGTTTTTAATAAAATAAATCAAAATGGGTAAATTTGCAATTATATTAGTTAAGGAAGGGAATATATGCAATTTTAATTTTAAGTTAGGTAAATACGCAATTAAGCAGTTTTTTAAGAGGAAATATGCAATTGTTCCTTATATAATAATCAAAACTTGATAAAATATCAAATATTGGGAGAAAACAAGAAAATAAATTCTTAACTATATATGCATAACTTGTTGATGCCCCGCCCACGTTGCGGGGCGATGACCGAATAATTATTAAACAATTAAAAAACACTACTATAATTATGCTTAGAAAAAAACTAAAACGATGATAAGACCGTAATTCTGGGCACAGGGCAAAACTGTAATTTTTCAGGACTAATGAGTAAGTGTTAGGCAGCTCCTTGACACGAAAAAAAATTAAATCGAGTGAACCAATTAAAAAAAACTTTTATATTTTTGCTAAAAAAACTAAAATGATGGGAAAAACGTAATTTTGAACTGAGGGCGAAAATATTATATAAATATTCAGAAAAAATAATTGGGGCGATCCTTTATAATTTTAAAATTTTTGGATAAAAAATAGAAATTTTATACTTCTAACCGAAACATTAGGGGAAAGGGGGCACCTTCGAGTATCAACTAAGCTACGCCCCTGCCTACATCAAAGATTAATCCGATAATAAAGTTAAAAAGAAAAATAAGCATCATGAGTCGTCTTGGACCGCATCAAGGCCAATTTAAAATTTTGAGCATTTTAAGTCTTGAACATGATGTGGGATAGATGATGATATAGCTATCAACTTAGACTGGACGGTATGGGGGTCGGCTTAGGCCCGGCGAGGCCCGGCGCCGGTCCCCCACACCGCCCCTGGTCCCGTCCCGGCCTCACCAGCAGCCCACAGCCGAAGTCGACGTGCCCCATTTCAAAAATATATCCGTTGATTAACGGATAGATTTAATAAAAAAAATTACCTTTTTCACTTTAAATATATACCACTTTCATCCATTTTTATATCATTCTTATCCATTTCTCCCCATTCTTCTCCCATTCTCATCCATTTTTATAAAAAACACTCCCATTTTTTATACCAATCTTTTATAAAAAAAATATCTTTTCATCCACAATGGCATCTAATTCTTGGTGGTCCTCGTCTTCTTCGGACGAAGAGGAGATGTTTTTCGCAAACGTTGTGGTAAAGGCGGCGGAGATTCTTTTGGAGGAGGAAGAGGAAGATGGCTCGTCTGAAAACGTTATTACCAGACGAATACGGATTAACAGAGACCGCGAAGGTTTGTCATTAATAAATTTTATATATTTATATATTTCCTCGTATTTATATATTTTTTACGACAGGAGCGCACGAGAAATTGGTGAACGATTATTTTTCGGATGCACCCCTTTACAATGCCGACATTTTCAAACGAAGGTTCCGAATGAGTCGTCGGTTATTCACGCGGATTGCTGATGATTTGGCGGGGCTAGACCCGTTTTTCACGCAACGACCCGATGCTCGGAATTATGAAGGGTTCACCACGTTACAAAAGTGTACTGCGGCCATTCGCCAACCGGCGTACGGGACAGTGGCCGACGCTTTGGACGAGTACTTACAGATGTCGGCAAGAACTTCGCGGGAATGTTTGTATCGGTTTTGCCATAATGTGGTGAAACTGTATAGCAAACAATATTTGCGGAAACCAAACGCGTATGATGTTTAACAGTTGTACCAAGCTCATGAAGCAAGGCACGGGTTTCCGGGAATGCTTGGTAGCATTGATTGTATGCATTGGGCGTGGCATAACTGCCCGACTGCGTGGCGAGGCCAATACACGCGAGGTGATCACGGCCATCCAACCTTAATACTCGAGGCCGTGGCGTCAAAAGATTTGTGGATCTGGCATTCTTTCTTTGGGCTCCCTGGTTCACTCAACGACCTCAACGTGCTATACCAATCGACGATCTTTAGCGATGTCGTTAATGGAATCGGTCCGGACACCCGTTTTACAGTTTTAGGGGTCGAGTATAGACGCGGGTATTATCTTGCTGACGGAATATATCCGTCTTGGTCATTGTCAAGACTATTTCATTTCCCGAGGATGAAAAAAGGAAAAAATTCGCCAAGCGTCAAGAAGCTGCAAGAAAAGACATCGAACGTGCTTTTGGTGTTTTAAAAAAAAATGGGTCATCCTTGAACAACCGGCACGTGCGTTCACACCGAAGAGGTTGCGCCTTTGTATGTACGCTTGCATTTTGCTCCATAACATGATTATTGAAGACGAAGGTCGGGCGATTTGTGAGTATGATGAGAATGCATCTTACGGGAATATTGTCCCGGTAGATCCGACGCAACAGGATTTAAACTCGTTCGCGCTAACCAACGACATCACGCATGCAAACCTTCAACAGGATTTGGTAGAACATATATGGAACAACGTAAACGTCGGGGACGGTGACGGAGACGAAGACGAGTAGTGTAATTTTTTATTTTTAGGAAATGTAATTTTTTTTTTCGGAAATGTTTTTTATTTTATTTTTAGGAAATGTAATGTTTTTTATGTTATGAAATGAATTTATTTATGTTGTTTTATGTTGTATTTTTTATTTTTTATAAAGTTTTTATTAAGTTAATAAAAAAAACTTAGGAAATTATAAAATACTAAGGTGGGGTAGCCCCATCCTCCACCCCGCTCAAAAGTGAAGGAGACCCATCCCCACGAGCCGGTAATGTGACGCCTACATGGCGGCCCATCCTCATAGGGATGGGACTCACCATACCCTCTAGTCTTAAAGAGGTTCACGGAACTTTGAAATTGACAAAAGACAACTATCAAAGATTCCAACATGTAATGTCCAAGTGACATTTTTGGTTGTTTACAACTAGCATGACAAGCTGTCTTGATATAGTTTTGAGCTAGAAATACCGCATTGGCTCAACATCACATCGCATTTTGATAAAGTTTTGAGCTAGAAATACCGTATTGGCTCAACATCACATCGCATTTACTACGAAAAATATCAATATATTGATATTAATATTCCACATCACAAATATACAATCCCACATTGTGTGCTAAACTAAACTAGATCAATTATGCATCTTCTAGATAGTAGATACTGATAACCCACACGTGCCGCGTCTAAGTTTATAAACCTAAGTTTGAAACATAACATGCGTAATTAAAAGTGCGATGCGCCAGAGACTATAGATTCAACAGACGAAAGCGCACACATCAATAAAGGGCAAAGGCTCATGTTTTCATAAAAACATTATAGGTTCTACCTTATCTATACTACAATTTTTATTTGGATGTACATTGCTTAGCTTTGATTAGCCAGGTTGCGCAGCCGACCAATCGTAGGGTGCCACGTGGCATCCACTCATTTCTTTTTTTTATATATTTTCGTAATCCTTAGAGATTTATATGAATTCTAGATGATTCAGTTAACAAAAAAAGGGTTCTAGCCCACATTGTTGAAGTGTTTCCAAGTTAATCTACAGGCCCAGGTTCGAATCCCTCTTGAAACGCTTTTGATTTGTTATAAAATCATCCTTGCGTTGCGGTGGGAAATTTGCCAGTATCGGTTTGGTTTGTTACGTTATCAGTATGTTACCGACACCTTGTGTAACAACTAAAAGAGAAATAAATAATATCAAGTCGTGACATGCCCAAAAAGATTTCTGCATGTGTTTTACATCAATAAAAAAACCATAAAAATTAATATCGGCATTGTTCCGATAATATTGGTACCCATGTTGTTTGATCGTAGTATGTCGAAAAAGCTATCGACATGTGTTCGATTTATTTATTTTTTTATTGAAATTTAGTTAGGAAAATTTACAAAAATTATTTAGTTAGATTTAGGTTAAATACTAAAAGGCAAAAAATAAAGTACCAAAACTGACCCTCACTATCAAGTCTCTAACCCTCTAAACTCTTCTCTCTAAATCTTTTATAAACTTTCTAAACCAACCAATATGTTTCCTTGGAGCAACATTGACCCGAATAACCCCTATAACCAAAACCGAAGCTCACCGAATCCCCGAGCACAACGAACACATAACCCTACACTTACCTCTTCCCTCTAGCCTCTTCACTTGTTTATATCTGCCGACGCCGCCTAAATCTCAACACGGATGCACAAGCGGACAATTTTTATCAACATTACGCCCAAAACACCCAAAATTCACAAATGGGTACACCGGAAACTCAACAGGACTTTGTACAACTAACACAAACGGGGCCCTCACAACAAAAAAAGAAAGCATAAAAAAGATAGCTGAAGCCGAGCTTGTTGAAAAAACTTGTGAGTGATGGTCGGGTGAGGTAGAGCTAGGTTTTGCTCGTATGTGAGTGGACATCCGGGAGGAATTGAATTTAATATATTTGTATTATCTTTCATTTTTAATTATGTGTATAATGTTACATATTTACATATATTTATATTATTTTCCGTATATAATAGTTGATCATCAAGAGGAACCGATTTTTGGAAGCGTGTACGCAAGTATTTCACAATTAAATGGGATGAGGACCTTACAGGAATGCGGATTCCACTTCCGGTAAATGGAGAGAAATGCAAAAAAATGCGCTGCATTTTACGTCATCTTCAACATCCTCTCCTTTATAGGGTTGGCAACGGGGCCCGGGTTCGGGCTAGGTATTGCTAATCCCATATCCGTACTCGGTTGTAAAATTGTGTCATATACCCAGCCTATTACCCGTCGGATATCGAGCATACCAGCGGGTATCAGATATATCCTTTAGTTTGTTAAAAGATACCTATTAGGATTTTCAAATCATGGGTTGAGTTATAATACAAAGGATTTAAAAATAAGAAGGGTAAGAAGCCACCAGAGAGTGACAAGTGTCCTAGGAGGATTTAAATGGAAAGGGTAATTTTGTATACAATAGGAAAGAGAATATGTACATGCAAGTCACATGCCATTTCCTCCCCAATTTTTAAACGTCCGTAACTTTTTTATACATCATTTGTTTTTAAAAAAATTATACCATAAAATCGAGCATTTTTTTATCTTTAATATGAGTACCATATTGTTATATTTTTCAAAAAAAAAAAAAAATTCAAAAACCCAGTTGCATATTACACAATGGACATGATGTAAAACACAATGTAAAGTAGATCAAAAACACAATCAATGACAACAGATAAAGACACAATAAACAACATACTACAACACAATGACCATAACGTATAACACAATGGCGATAACATATAACACAATAAGTATCAGACTAAATAAAAACACAATTGATGACAACAGATAAAAGACACAATTAATGACAGCAGATAAAAGACACAATGGAGAGCAGATGAAGACACAATAGAAAACAAACTAAAAACACAATACAGAACAAACTAAAACACAATGAACAAGATAATAAAAAAAATTGAACAAATTATTAAAACACAATGGACAACATATTAAAACACAATGGACAACATATTAAACACAATTATCTGAACTAATAACACAATTTATAGAAAACCTAGATATAACACCATCTTTATTGTGTCATATATTGTGTTATAGGTTCTTATAAAAACGCAATGGATAGAACCCAAATTAGCATTGTGTTATAGGTTTTGATAATAACACAATGTATAGAAACTCTACTAAAACGTAATGACCAAAACCCAGTTAAAAGACACAATGACCTGAACCTTTAACACAATGACAGCAGATAAAAAGACACAATGCAGAGAAGATGAAGACACAATGGAAAATAAACTAAAAACACAATACACAACAAACTAAAACACAATGAACAAGATAATAAAAAAATTGAATAAATTAATAAAACACAATGGACAACATATTAAAACACAATGCACAACATATTAAACACAATGATCTGAACTAATAACAACCCACATATAACACCATCTTTATTGTGTCATATATTGTGTTATAGGTTCTTATAAAAACGCAATGGATAGAACCCAAATTAACATTGTGTTATAGGTTTTGATAATAACACAATGTATAGAAACTCTACTAAAACGTAAAGACCAAAACCCAGTTAAAAGACACAATGACCTGAACCTTTAACAAAATGCAAAAAAAAAAAAAAAAAAAAAAAAAACCCAGTAAAAATGATTTTTTTATTTTATTTTTATATGATAATATGGTACTCATATTAAAGATAAAAAAACGCTCGTCATTATGGTGAAATTTAAAAAAAAATGTCGTATGAAAAAGTTATGAACGTTTTAAATCGATGGGGGAATTGGCATGTGACTTGCATGTGGAGAGAGAAAATCCATAAATATAGGATTCCCTTTATGCCCTTCTATTATCTTCTTTTCCCTACAACTAATCTCAACCCTCCAAGTATAAGATCAATAGACTAAAATCATTCTTACCATTCTTATTTATTTTATCCTTTGTATTTG
Source organism: Helianthus tuberosus (assembly GCA_030545235.1). NCBI lineage: Eukaryota > Viridiplantae > Streptophyta > Magnoliopsida > Asterales > Asteraceae > Helianthus > Helianthus tuberosus. The sequence continues at coordinate 164,313,735 of CM060450.1, forward strand.
ATCCTAACCCTTCAAATCATTTCTTTTTAATATTATAACTTTATTGTATAATTTCTATTTGTGATAACTATTATAAATTAAATATACATTACATATAAGTTTTATTATAAATAAATAATAACGTTGTAATTTTTATTTGAGTAAATTACAAGTTTTGTCCTTTATGTTTGTCCAAAATTTCAGGCGCTGTCCTTTACCTTTAAAATTGATGAGTTTTGTCCTTAATGTTTGCAAATGTTGCACGTTACGTCCTTTATGGCAAACTCAGTTAAATTTTTTGGTTAAATCTGATTACACAAAGGTCATGTGCAAGACACATGAGGGCAATATAGTCCTTTCAGCCTTTATTTTAAATTTATATTTTTATATAAATCATAAAAGCAATCTCTCTCTCCAAATACTTTCTCTGACTCAAATGTGCATCTCTCTCTCTCTAGATCCTGGTTTCTTCTCCGATGAAGCATCACTACCATGGCCAACCCCCACCTTCTGAACCACTACCACTGCACAACCAATCCCCTACCGGTCTTCTTCTCCGATGAAGCACCACCCCACCACGCACCTGCTAAAAAGCCCGATTCTCGTTTTTTTTCTAAAAGAGGGTTTCAGATTTAAGGAAAAAACAGGTTATACAGAGGGTTTCAGATCTGAGCCAGATCTGGTCGGAGAAGAAAGATCGGCGGCGGTGGTAGGTGGGGGCGGTGGTGGCTGGTTATTTAGTGTTCAGATTTGTAGAAACTTAGATCAAAACGAGCGACACAGTGTATATAGTTCGATTCGAGCTTGTATAGTGTTCGGATTCATACTAATGCCTGGCTATTTGTGTTGACAGTGGCGGTGGTAGGTGGGGGCGGTGGTGGCTGGTACCGGCCACCGTATCAGGAGGAGTTCCAGTAACATGGGAGGCGATGAAGAGACAAAAACAGGGGAGGAAGAGAAGCTGTTTGATCTCAATGATTACACCATAATTAAAGAAGGAGAAGCTGAGATTTTGATGCATACTAAAAATGAAGTCTTTTATAATAAAACCCAGGTCAGCTTTTGGTTGCAACTTACTAGATTTATTATGCTGTTTAGTGTTTATGTTGAAAATCAGTTAGGGCATGATGTTTACTGCAATCTTTTGCTGTAAAGTTTATTGCTTTATGTTCCAATTTAAGTAAGATGTTTTTTTTAATCTGAAATCCATTGTGTTAAGTTATTGCTCTTCCGATGATTGTTGGTTACAATTTGTGTTTAGAAAATTGTCGGATTCATACTAATGCCTGGTTATTTGTGTTGACAGTGGCGGTGGTAGGTGGGGGCGGTGGTGGCGGTGGTGGCTGGTGGCGCCGGTGGTGGTTGGATATAGAGAGAGATAGAGTGGGGTGGTGGATGGTGGTTGTAGGGGTGGCCGGTGGGGATGGTGGTTGCAGTGGTGGATAGTGTGGTTGATGGTGGTAGAGATCCAGAGAGCTAGAGAGAGAAGCAGTTGTAGAGAGAGAGGAGAATCTGATGATGATATATATAAATAAATAATAGTAATGATAATAATAGTATTTTTTTAATAATAATAATATTAAATATATTGGTAAAAAGACAAATATACCCTTGGGTGATCAGATTTAACCAAAAAATTTAACTGAGTTTGCCATAAAGGACGTAACATGCAACATTTGCAAACATTAAGGACAAAACTCATCAATTTTAAAGGTAAAGGACAGCGCCTGAAATTTTGGACAAACATAAAGGACAAAACTTGTAATTTACTCTTTTTATTTAGTTTTATCTATATACTTCAAAATATACAAAATATATATAATGTTATCAAATACATATTTCAAAAGATATTTATATTTTCACATAACAATCTACTAAAATAAGTAACTAATAAATAAGGGTAAGGGAAAATAAAAATATAAATAAACAAATTTTGGGTATATAGTTCGGGTAAACAGGTATGTGGTTTTGGGTAATCGGGCAGGGTATGGCCTAATTTCACACCCGTCCCATACCCGCGAAATTTTTTAAAACTAATCCCATACCTGTCGGGTTTCGGGTATACTCGTCCCGTATATTTCGGGTTTTGGGTATACTCGTCCCATATATTTCGGGTTCGGGTATACCCGTCGGGCTCGGGTTTTATTGTCATCCCTACTCTCCAACCAAAACCATGGTAGATAAAGCAGAGCTAATGGTGTATATTTTCTAATAGGGACACATAAATTCTACAGTCAAGATAATCTCTATGCGTTTACAACGGGGAAACCATGGCAAGTCTTAAGTAAAATGACCAAGTAGCATCTCGTCCCGCTAATGGGTGTGCGGGTCACACGGTCCACAAGGTCGAAGAGCAGATCGACTAGTGACGTAGCATTCCCTTAAGCCGCTTCGGATGTGCAGTCACATTTGAATTTAGACGACACAGATGATGAGTTTGAGCTTCAAGATGAATTGGACGCTCAAGATGTACCGACTTGTCCGTTGGGAAGAGATCATACACAAACAAGAAACGAAGGTGCTGGTTCTTTTTCAACCAATCTTGACATCTGATGAAACAATGGGTAACCTGGTGGGGTTAACTCACTGATCTCGTCAAGAGGGTTAATCCCTTCTTTCCGAGGATCGCTTGGCTGGATCGTCTGGTGGTGGGTTTCCTGCACAAGGAAACAAGCCGTGACTTGTAACAAGGAGGATGGGGTAGGGGGTGCTCCTTGTTACCACTCTCCGGCGTGAGAATCAGTAATTTGCTTGGGAAGCAAAGTGTGATAGTAGTAGTAGTGAGAGAGTTGAGAAGTGATACCTCAAACCTGGTTTGGGGTGAGTATTTATAGCCGAGGAGTGAAGGAGGGTAGTTGAGTACTTAGCCTGACATCGCACAGCTACTTGTAGGTGTGTCAGACCTGTCAGCCATGGGGAGGATGCCACGTCCTGCTGTGGTGTCAGACTGTTGCACATACGTGGGCTAGTAGGCGACTGTTCACAGTGCCACTTGCACTGAGTGTCAGACCCACTTGCATTGTAGGCAGGATGCGGTGCCAGGCCGCATCTCTGCTTGCGGTTACAGACGTTGTTCCCGCGTTCTTTGTTCTATCCAAGATGCATGCGGGATGCGGTGCCATGCCGCATCGCCGCTATGTGACTGTTACTGTTGTCCAGACCCCTTGTCGTGACGAAAATGTTCATAGGATGCGGTGCCAGGCCGCATCGCCATGTGTAACATTTGTTTCCGTACTTAAGGTAAGTCTTCTCATCACTGGACAGGTTGGATTGCTGTGTTCGCGCGTGCCCGCACGGACACAGGTAAGTTTATTGCTGGTGGGGGTTTTGGTAAGGGTAATGGTCATTCGCGGTCATGCAGACGCGAGATCTGGGACCATACCCCTTCAACATCCAAGTCCAAGTTGATAGTTTCGATGAGAATACCAAGAAGTTGTTAGCCCTCAAGGAACGAGAAAGACCGGTGCCTGTGATCTTACGGTTCTTGGGATGAACACCAACGGTATGTCGAAGTTGGACAAAAAAATTATTGAAAAGAAAAAAGACAGCATTCGCCAACGGTTTTTAGAAGAGACGGATTAGTTTGTTTTTTCAATTTTATTGGACTTCTATATTATATATATATATTTTTTAAATTTAATTGAACTTTTGTTTTTAAATTTAGTGTCTTTTTTCTAATTAATTGCACATTTTATTTTATTTATCTAACTTAGTTAATACAAAAATTATGTAAATAAGTAAATAATGATTAAGGAGGGGAGATTGAGATGGTTTGGGCATGTAAAGCGGAGGGAAACGACGGCACCAGTTAGAGTAGTGGAAACTCTTACTGTGGAGGGGAGGAGAGGAAGAGGCAGACCCAAACTGACATGGGATGAGCAGATTAGGCATGATTTACTAGAGTTGCATCTTTCTGAGGACATGATCCATGATAGGACTTCGTGGAGGCGTAGGATTAGGGTTAAGGACCTCTAGAGGATATGGCAGTAAGCTCTTAGGTGTATTTCAGGGTCGTAGGTTTTTTCTTATTCTTTAAGTGACTTTTCCGGTGATTGCCTTCTTGTGTTTATGCACAAATGATGTTGTATGCTATTTTACATGATCTACAATATATTGTGCCACCCGGTTCACTTTCTTGGTATGGGCGACTTCTTATTTCTATATTCTTTTATATTCTTTGACTTGGTGTGTTGGTTTGCTATTTGTTTTCGAGTCGAGGGTCTCTCTGGAAGCAGCCTCTCTATCCCTATGGATAGAGGCAAGGTCTGTCTACATCCCACCCTCCCCAGACCCTATAAGTAGCTTTGCTATTTGTGGGATTTACTGGGTACGGTTGTTGTTGTTGTTGATTAAAAAATGATTTTGGTGCACTGAAAACTAGTGAAACCATAACAGAGTGGAAGGGATGTGGCAGGCACTATATAATGTGGCCGTGAAAACTTGTAAAACCATAAAGGATAGCCTTAACATGATGAGTTAATAACTATGTTCTTCCTTCACGTGTTTTCTTCTTCTTCTTCTTCTTCTTCTTCTTCTTCTTCTTCTTCTTCTTCTTCTTCTTCTTCTTCTTCTTCTTCTTCTTCTTCTTCTTCTTCTTCTTCTTCTTCTTCTTCTTCTTCTTCCCATCTTGTATCTTTCTAATAAGTACAATCATGTGTTTTCTTCTTCTTCTTCTTCTCATTTTGATTAATTTTCATGTGTTAATATAACTCAAAAGTGCTACGTTTTTTGTACGTGTTGTTTTGGTATGTGCTAATTTAACTTTTTTTTAAGTTTTAGGATTTGTTTTCATGGTTTGTAGGATAAATATGGTTTGTCCTGTAACCAACACCCGTTTAACCAAAGTATTTGAACGTGTAATTTTCAGTATTTACGTCTTTAACTCTCAAGAATAAACTTTAATACAATTCACATTTAAGTCATCTAACAGGATTCCACAATCCACAAAACCATCGTTTAAGTTTATTAATTATTTTTTTTTTCAAGAAAAAGCTAAACAATAATTCGATTTAAAGAACCCTAAATGGCTAAACCACTGGCCCGATGAGCGAGAAAAACATCAGGTGATATGTACACAAGCACGCCTAGGATAGAAGCACTAGGAGTCACATGCCACATTTACGTCGACTGGTTTCTAGCACTTGAAGCTTCTACCCCTCGTCTCGCGCCTAGAGGTGCTTAAACCACAACGCTTTATACGTCATGTGTAATGTCTATTGGCACTGTTTGTGTTTCTTGAACCGTCTTTTCTTCATCGGCATCATCGTGTTCTGTTAATAAGAGTGCTTGCTTTGATACATTTTTAACTACAAAGTTCTTTTGTATAGAAAAGCTGATGAGCTTGAGTAGGGTCATTCATGCATACTTCTTTTGCGTATTTGTTTGGCAGCTCAAATGCTTGTAAGACTACCCTTCTATATGTTGGATATGAGATCAGTGGCGGAACTAGAAAAATTTTTTAGGGGTATCTCAATTTTTTTTACTTAGATCCGTCCTTGAGAATTTGATGGGCCCTGTGCGGCTAGTAAAAATGAGCTTCTTTTACCTAGGGTCATTCCTAAGAATTCGAGAGTCCTCAGGGGCTTGTGCTTGTGTGTGTTTATATATATATATATAATATTACGAGGTTACAGACACATGTATACACGAGTTGAATAAAAAAGGTTAAATAGGTAGTAATAAGATTTAGAAATTATAACATGATATTTTGGGATAAGATATAATTATTATATATATCAAATGACAACACCACTTTGCTACAGTGGTGTTGTCATTTTTTTTTCTTTTGTTTTCTTTTTTTTTTCTTTTTTACTTTTACCCTTTAATTTTTACCCCTTAGCTTTTTAAATACTTTTTAATCGAGTTTTACGTCTTTATTTTTATTTACGTGTCGATATAAACTTAAGTTGATTTACATTTCGACATTTTTTTTTGTGTTTATTTACGATTTTGCCTTCAGTATAAAATTTGTTTTAATATTTCTTTTAGAAGACTATGGTAGTGTTTTGTTTTAAATGGTTGGCTTGATTTAATTTTTATTCGTCATACCAAGCGGTAGTTTTTCCATCGTTTTAGTTTTTTTAGCATAAGTATGGTAGTATTTTGTTTTACTTTGTTTACTCAATGTAATTTTTTTGAGATCGTGTTATGAGTAGTATGTACAAGTAACTAAAACACAGACGTACATGCTATGAGAAAGAAATATTCGGCTTGGTAGTTTTTCCATCATTTTAGTTTTTTTTAGCAAAAGTATGGTAGTATTTTGTTTTACTTTGTTTACTCAATATAATTTTTTTGAGATCGTGTTATGAGTAGTATGTACAAGTAACTAAAACACAGACGTACATGCTATGAGAAAGAAATATTCGGTTTAGTGCCCCGCAACGCGGGCGGGCAAAACCTAGTTGAAATTATGTATTAAATTACATATAGATATGTGTGTTGTGAGACTATTTAAAAAAAACAAAACTATGAATCAACCTTTCTTAATCCATAGTTTATGATAGAGTGACACTCTCTAATAAAGTGAGAGAATGAAAAAAATTTAATTATAAGATTCAAAGTTAATTTTATTTTTACACTATAAAGCATGTGGTGATTATCATTTTTTTTATTATTGGTTGTATCACACACATGAAAACGTAATCAAATATTTTTTTTTGATACTTTAAATGTTATTTAAAAGCTTTATAAATAATATTTATTTTGTAATAAAAATATTTTCAACAACAAAAAGTATCGAAAACTCGTCATCCTTCAATATTTGTTAAAGTATGTTGTTTTATATGACTTTTCAACAATAGAAATCCGGGGCTTTCAAAATTAATCCATTCCAAAATCTTTATCTTTAATTTCTTATAACTAAAATTTAAAAACTTTGTTATTCCTATATCCGAATAGTAGAGATTAACCATTCATATTCTAAAAATATTTATATAATATTTCGTTTCATTTAAACAAAAAAAGATAAAATATTAAATCATACATATAAAAAGATATATTTTGATGTTTTCTCCTTGTAGTATTTTCACTTTGTACCTTTTATATAAAAAGATATATTTTGATGTTTTCTACTTGTAGTATTTTCACTTTGTACCTTTTATATAAAAATAATTATTTTAATGTTTTTTCCTTGTAATATTTTCACTTTTACGTTTTTGTTGTTTAAAAAAAACCATTAAGTAAAGTATGTGGAAATCATTAAGTAAACTGATCAATAAACAAAGTAAAATAAATAAGTGTAGAGAATGCCTTTCCAAACAAGAAAAAAAAAGTTAATATTAGAATAAAATAAATACCCTAATTCAAATAAAGTAAATGGTATATTAACTTGAAAAGAGGACAGTGTGTCAGGAGACCAATGAAGTTTGACTAAATACTTTATCCCCATATTTCTATTATATTAATATAATATTATTCATCATCTTCATCCTTTAACAACGTATGCCAACTTCCGGTGACCGGAAATTTTTGTTTCCGTCTATCATATATAATTTCAGTTCATCTTTTCTTTAGCTACACTCAGGGGTATCCTAATGTTTGCTCAATGGTATCCTCGATATATAAAATGGAGATTAAACATAAATTTACACTTTGTCAAGAAAGTTGAGGGATATCCCGTGCCCCCCCCCCCCCCACAATATAGATCCGCCCCTGTATGAGATGTCCGACTCACGATTATTTTAACGTTACTAACGAGGTACGATCCTGTTAGAAAGTTGAGGGATATCCCGTGCACCCCCCCCTCGCCACCATATAGATCCGCCCCTGTATGAGATGTCCGACTCACGATTATTTTAACGTTACTAACGAGGTACGATCCTGTTAAAAGTATTACATAATATCACAATTTAATATCTTAAGCTATTTTGTTGATTAATATTGTTTTTTTTTTGTCTATGTAATAAGCAATGGAAAATGGGCTGGTCTTGGAGCTAAACGGAATGGACTAGAAGCAGATGGAATGGGCTTGTAGCAGGGTACGTGTTGTTGTTGGGCTCAAGACACAAGCTGATGGGCTCAAGCTAGGAATAGAAGGGCCCGGGTCTGTGAATTTCCATAGCAAATACATTGACATGACAATTGATGTCAAAAGGTGTTTGGTGTAATTCATAAAACAAATATGTTGACATTTAAAAGGATGTTATAGTCTATTTTTTTCTGTTTGGATTTATGAACATAACTAGTAACAAAATTCATTCATGCCATTTTGTCTTGATGAATTGTTCAACACAAAATCACAAAGGTATTGATGTGAAATATGAATGTAATACTGTTTAGACTTTTTAGGTGATTTTTAACTCGATATCAGATTACGCCAAGTGAATTTTTATAGGGTACACTTATATAAGAATTTACACTGTGAAACAATATTCAAGCATAAATAAATGGGTTGTGTCCACAGGTCCAACCCGACAAAAACCCGAACATGACGCTCGTGTTAGACATAAAACCAGAAACGCCACAAATATTTGTGAGTTGACACTACACAAATTTTACACGATACAACACAATCATCTAAATAAACTTTAAAAATAAAATATGAAACACATCATGTTGAGGAGACTTTAAAACCCTTGCGGAAATGAAGTTCACACCGGAACGACAAAAAAAAAAAAACAAGTGCAATAAAAATGGGGTTTCTAACTTTTGATGCAATCTCCGGTTCCATTTGACTCCACTTTCTAGTTAGGGTGTTCATAATTCGTTTCGAATTCGAAAATTCGAAATTCGATTTAATTCAATTCGATTACCAAGAATTCGTTTCGATTATCAAGCATTTGAATTCAATTCAATTCGAGTCCAACAAGTCGAATACGAATTTATAATTTTAAATTCGATTCGAATACGAATTAAAATTATACATATTTATTATTTTTATGTATAATACATATATAACTTTTATTGGCTATAGTATAAATTAATCTCTAAATTTATTATAAGTGTTAAATAGCCCGTTACTGAACCCATTGCAAAGCCCATAACTTAAACGAATTTATTATATATTTTAACTGAATTTGAATCAAAACGAATTTATTTGCATTTATCCTATTTGATTCGAATTCAAATCAAATATGAAGTCAAGCAAAAAAATAAATTATTCGAAAAATTCGATTCAAGCAATTCGAAAATTCGATATTCAATTCGATAAACACCCATACTTTCTAGAGCTTTCAGCATATCCAGAAATACCGCAGTCCTACAAATGTGAAAAAAGATGACTATTCTTTTCAAAGTAGTTAGTTTATACTATTGATTTTAAAATGATAAATATGATTTATAAATATAATACATGTATAATTATGTATCCCATATATGAAAAATAGATAACTAAAATGGGTAGACACCTAGTTAAGTTTATATGGTTGGTTTTACTTTTCAAATTTATTTTAAGTTTATAAATTTGCAAAGAAACAAGATGCTTCCAATCAAACATTAGCCACATAACATGTGAATACCTCATCGGAGTAAAATATTTAATAAAATCGTGTAAACAATCACATCCTTTGAAAATGGTACACATTCGAATTCTTAATATTTATTTTTGCAAAAAGATCAAAATAATAGTTCACTTGACATACCAAAATATTAATATAATTTAATGATAATCATAGTAGTGATTTTAATTAATCTGCATTAGTTAGCAAATAAATAATTGCTCTCATAAATAAATACATTTAAAAGACTGATGAATAGAAATAATTAAAAACAAATATCGGCTAAAAATACATATATGGGTAAATAATTAATTCTTAATGGATTGAATATATTATTCAGTAAACAGATTTAGAGAATCAAGCACAAATCATATGACAAAAACAAAAACTTCGATTCCATTTATTGTCGGCGCAATTTTTTGCTCGTCTACCTGCTATCTCTATGTAATTTCCCCTGGTGATTGGAATGAATTATATATTCATTAAAAAAAATAAATTATTAACAGTTTAATGTTTTCCATTTGTTTTTAACCGTCCAAAAAAAAAAAAATTATTATTGTCATTTTCTGCCTGTTTCCTGCAAAAAAAAACCAAAATAAACTTCTTTATGATGTCAACACATAACAAAAACAATAATCTTGTCAACATGTAAACAAATGTGAACATATTAACCAAAAATAACAAACAAAAGCATATATTCCAAAAAAGTCTGTTATTGTAATCATACCTTTCACACTTTCCACATCATATATAACAATCACCCAACAATACCTCCATCTTCATTTTACAAATGGGGTCCTTTAGGTCTCTTGCATTGGTGCTACTAGTTGTGTTGGTTGCACCGGTTGCGGTTCGTGGTTGGGGTGTTGATGGTCATTTCATAACGTGCAAAATAGCTCAAGGAAGATTGAGCCAAACCGCGGTAGATGCGGTCAACAGTTTATTACCAGAATACGCAAAAGGCGATTTGGCGAGTTTATGTTCATGGGCTGATCGTGTTAAGTTCAGATATCATTGGTCGTCGCCGCTACATTACATTGATACCCCTGATAATCTTTGCACTTATCAATATAGAAGTAAGATTTTCATTGTAGAGAGAGATACACAATATTTTCTTTTTTGTTTTATTTATTTATTTATTTTATTTTGTTTAAAAGTGTTACTTGGGTATAATGAAATGATATGTAGGGGATTGCAAGGATGAAGATGGAGTAATGGGAAGGTGTGTGGCTGGTGCAATTATGAACTACACAACACAGTTGCTTGACTATGGCAAACAAACATCTGAGTGTATGTCTTTCTATCTATCCTTGTAGATCAATAGGATTATATTAGTGAATTTTTTTTTCAACCAATCTAAGATCTTTCAAAGAAGAGAAATTACATAACAATGGCAGGTAAACGGGCAACAAGTTGCGCCGCAACCCCTTTTAGTACATAGAGTTAAGTTCACGTACAAAGAGCCTAATCGTAAAAAACGTACGGAAGGCATGAAAAAAAAAACGTGGTGGCATTTTCGTAATTATTTGCTGGTAGGGTAATTATTAAAATTGTTTTACAAATGATCTTGTAGGGTAATTTTGTAAAATGATCTTGTAGGATAATTATTAAAATTACCCGTGAACACCCTATGTAGCAAACTGTTTTTCTTATAAATAAAATTGGGGCGTGTAATATACATATTTTCAAGAGTTTTGAGCCGAAAAAACCAAACAAAACGCAGAAGGATTCTACTTATTTTAAATAAATAAATTTCCTAACACTAAATAACATGATGAAACTGAAACTTAATGAAACATGTGTGTAAATTTCCTACATATGTAACAAATGAAACTTGATTTATTATTATTTTTTAAATATTCACTTAGCGTTTTTTTTTTTTCATTTTTTTGGCTGATAACGCTAGAAAATATGTATATTACATGGCCTAATTTTTTCTTATTAAAAAATACGTTGTGTTATGTTACACAAGGGTTTTCATAGTTTTCTCAACTAAAGTGGGTTACTTTTCACTTTAAACTCATCCCGACTTAATATAAATTTACATCAAGATTCAAGAGGTTTAGGTTAGAAATCATATTTGTTTTAAAGCTGAAGAATAACTTACTTAACTTTGACTTGTAGATAATCTCACAGAAGCACTGCTCTTCCTTTCTCATTTCATGGGAGACATTCATCAGGTACCCCTGCAATGTTTCGAGTTCAATACGAACAACATTATTAAATTTTTTTCTAAATAAATGGACCGGTTTACATTTACAGCCGTTACACGTGGGATTCACTTCAGACAGGGGTGGAAACACAATCGATGTCCATTGGTTCACACGAAAAGCAGTACTTCATCATGTAAGTCTTAAAAAAAATCACAAATTCATCGTCGTCAACTTTTTTTGACCAATAAAATGTGCCGAATGCAGGTTTGGGATGATAGCATAATCGAGACCGAGGAAGAGAGGTTCTATGGATCTAATGTCGACGATCTTACAAACGCAATTGAGACTAACATAACGGTATTAGATGACTTTGTATTCATTCTTAAAACTAAATCATTTTAAAGTTTCTAGCATTCTATTAATCTTTTGATCATTTTTTTTGTGGTAGAATGTATGGGGAGATCAAGTTAAAGCATGGGAGAACTGCAGCGGAAATCAGAAAACCTGCCCGACAACGTAAAAAAAATTCCTAAATTTAATAACTAAAAAGAAATGTATAATTTTTGACATTGAAGACTTTGAACAGATATGCAACTGAAGGAATAAATGCAGCATGCAACTGGGCATACAAAGGAGTTACAAATGGTTCAGTTCTTGAAGGTAATTCATGTTTGTCTAATCGGTCAACGTTTGACTATTATAGTTGGATGATATATGATTCATGAAATTGTGTTATTTTGCAGATGATTATTTTCTATCTCGTTTGCTGATTGTGAACTGGAGATTAGCTCAAGGCGGTGTTAGACTGGCAGCAAACCTAAACCGAATATTCGGATAATGTCGTAGTTTATATTGTAGCGAAAACGTTTGACAAAGAAAGATCAGATATATGTGGATCATATTGAATTTAAACTAAGCTGCATTATGTTTCAGTAAGTTCTTATTTAGTTATTTTTGCAGCACACTTGCGATCACTCGTATATTGAAACTACTTTACACGGCACACAGGTACATAACCGGTTTTGTCATAAAAATGCCTTTCGAAACAAAGATGCCCGACGACAAAAATACCCTTCGGACACGTAAAAAAAGATAATTATCTAAAAACAAAGAATCGATGTAAAGACAATATCAACACAATACCCATAAAAAAGAACCGAAAAACGAACGTTCAGGAAATACACTTCTACGCAGCAACTTTATTCATTTACAACTTTACATGATGTTTTTTCTACATGTTATTTATTCAAAGCACAACAGACGACCATTAAACCACCACATTCGAGAAAATACAGCCTGATTCACTCACACAGTTTTCTTTACCACAAGAACCGGGCACTTCACGTTTTGAACGCAGTGATTGCTGACACTACCAAGAAAAGCCCTGTTCAAGTACCAATATATGGTTAAAAAAAGTATTTTCCGTCTAATATGATCTGCTTAGTCGAGTCCAAAGGGCCATGCATAGTAATGTCATGACCCCGAGATCTATCATCTATGAATGTAGTTTTTAAAAGGCTTGGTTTTGCTATTCAAAAAAGGGTGGCAGCGCAGCTTGTTGTCCGTTTACCTTCTATTTCGATGTGATTTCTTATCAAGTTTAATATATTTAAAAAAATGCATGTAACAAATTTCAGCTTTCAAAAAAAAAAAAAAGATCTTGAATCGTAAAATATTATAAAAATATGAAAATAATAATACATTACTCACCTCTTCAGAAATCCACGACTACTGCTACCCAACACGAGAAGCTGGACCTTTAACTTTTCAACCGCTTCATAGATGAGCTCTTTCGGATCCCCAACTTCAGTCATCGTCTCTGCAGTTATCTGTGTAAGAAACATAATCATAAAATTAATAAATGTTAGCGCGCGCGTCTTTGTTTTCGTCAGTTTAATCGTATTGCGATTTGTATAAAAGTTAAAGAGTGTACCCCGTATTTATTGCAGAGATCCTTGGCTTGGTCCAACAGATTAAGAGCAACTTTCTTCTGATTTTCTTGAATATTTCTGATGAGCTCTGGAGCTGCAAAATAGAAATAATGCGTAACTAAAAATTAGTTGCCAATTTATATACGTTGTTATGTACTAATAAGTGAGCTGAGCAGTAATAAGGATTGGGGTTGTTAAAACAGTTAATTGGTTAGCCAGATAGTTAAGCAAGTCGTTATTAGTCAAATATAGAACTATATAATCAGAAATAACAAACTCTCTTAACTCTCTTCATTCCTTAAATGTGTGTTGATAAGCTACGAAATAATTGGTTATGATGGTTATGGTTAATCGATTTTGATGGTTATAACCCTATCACCAACTTGAAACTCAATTGGTCTTCGTCTTTTATCTGCGTAAGATTTCTGTCGGTCTTAGCCGCTTTCAAATGAGCCCAAACCGCATCAATTTTCTCGTTAGTGGTTCTGACTACATCTTTGTGGGCAATTTCACGAGGACCCACTTCACCTCAACATACCGGGGTTCGACATTTTCTGTCATAAAGCATTTCGTATGGAGTCATTCCAATGGTTGAATGGTAATTGTTGTTATACGAAAATTCAATTAGTGGTAGATAGACATCCCAGCTACCGCCAAAATCAATGATACATGCCCGTAGCATATCTTCTAGCGTTTGAATCGTTCTTTCGCTTTGCCCGTCTGTTTGAGGATGGTATGCGGTACTAACAAACAAATTAGTACCCATTTGTTCTTGAAAATCACGCCAAAAGTTTGAAGTGAACCGAGTATCTCTATCAGACACGATGGATACCGGCACTCCATGGCGAGCTACGACTTCATTCGTATATACCTCCGACATCTTCTCAGATGTGTATGTCTCACGAATCGGAATAAAGTGAGCACTCTTCGTCAGTCTATCCACGACCACCCAAATGGCGTCGAATCCACGAGTTGTTCTCGGTAGTTTGGTTAATAGATCCATGGTGATATGTTCCCATTTCCACACCGGAATGTCTAACGGTTGAATTTTACCGTAAGGCTTTTGGTGTTCTGCTTTTACTTGTAAACAAGTTAAGCATTTTTCAACATACTTGGTTATATCTCTTTTCATTCCGGGCCACCAATAATTTTGTTTCAAGTCTTGGTACATCTTGGTAGCTCCACGGTGAATGGAATAGCGTGATTTATGAGCTTCATCAAGAAGAAGCTTTTTAACACCACATGTGTTTGGAACCCATATTCTACCGGAACAGGTTTTCAATCCGTTATTACCATCCGTTAAGTCTTTTAGCTGGCCCACTATTCGTTCCCTTTTCCGTTCTCTTCTTTTACTGCTTCGATTTGTGCCTCTCGTATCCGTTCAAGTAAACCCGAGGTCACTATTAATTGCATTGAGCGCACTCGAATGGGCGAGTATTCTTCTTTTCGATTTAACGCGTCTACCACTACGTTGGCTTTTCCTGGATGATGGTGAATTTCACAGTCGTAATCTTTCACCGTCTCTAGCCAATGTCTTTGTCTCATATTCAACTCCTTTTGATCAAAGAAGTATTTAAGACTTTTATGGTCGGTGAAAATGTATGCAAGTCAGGTACGCCTTACATCCATGTTAAACAAGCTAACGAGCTTCCATCATCAAACATACTATGGGATTACAACTCTTTTCTCCATAGATAGTAACATGTTTTCCGCTCGGAGATGTTAATTGTATCTCCTTACGGTAGCATATTACTTTTGCGTGGTGTCAAGATAACCAATCCATCCCGATTACCACTTGGAATTCTCCCATCGACATGGGTATCAAATCGACGAAGTATTCTTCATCGCCAATGCTCAATTTGCAATCCCGACACATATCACAAACAATGAAACTTTTATTATTACATTTTTCTACTTCTAGAGGCATAGGAAATTTTGTTAACGTAAACGTAGGGTGTTGAATAAATCGATGTGAAACAAAGGATCTATTCGCACCTATATCAAATAAAATTCGTGCTGAAATTGAATTTACAATAAATGTACCTGAAACCACATCGGGTTCAACTTTGGCCTCGGCCGCCGTTATGTGGAAGCACCTTGCCTTTGATCTCGGGGCTTCGGTCTTCGTGTCGGTTGTTTCTTTATTTCCAATCAACTCCGGGCACTCGGACTTTTTGTGTCCCGGTTCGTAGCATTTATAGCATACCGACACTTTACTGGGGCAATTGGAAGCCACGTGACCCACCTTCCCACACGTAGGACATGGTTGATTCTTGAAATAGCACTCACCCCGATGAGCTTTTCCACATGTCTTGCATTGAGGTGACCCCCCTTTGGTGTTTCCTTTCTTCGGAGTCTCATTTGGCCTTTGCTTCTTTGTGGGGCTTGGATTCGCATCCAATGCACTTCTTTCACCCCTTTCTATTTGTTTCTTCAACTCGATCTCCCTTTCTCGTGCGGCATTTACGATTTCCGTAAGATGTCCGTATTTCGAGGGAGTCATAAACTCCCGATACTCCACACTTAACATGTTATTATAATAGTAGATCTTTTGCTCCTCGGTTTGAACTAGCTAGTCACAGAATCTGAGCTTCTCTAAGAACACCCCCGTAATCTTGTCTATCGACTCGCCCTTTTGCCTTAACTGAATAAACTCTTCTATGATCTTGTTGATCATGGCTTCTGGGCTGTGATGTCTAAGGAACGGTACTTTGAATTCCTGCCATGTCATAGTTCTCGTGGCCTCGATTCCTTGTTCCTTTTTAAGATTGTCCCACCAATCTCTCGCTTGACCTCTTAATTGACCGGTCCCGTAAGCCACGAAGTCGGTCTCGTCACAATGGGTTCTCTCGAAAACCCCTTCAATATCACTAATCCATCGTTGACAAACGATTGGATCAACTTCGCCATTATAAATTGGGGGTTTACATGCCATAAACTTATTATATGGACATGCTTTCGTTTTACCCTTGTCTCTTTCTTGCGTGAGACTCTCCTTCAGTTCGTTTATCTTCTCTTCTACCACCGATGAGATCGTGGTTTGTAGTCTATCGATAAACTGTGGTAGACTAGCTTCTAAAGCTTTTCTAACTTCTTTGGAAATCTTTTCTTGCATCTCTTCAGTTAGGTGAGATGCCGTATCATCTCCGGTTGCACCAGACATTTCTTTAACTGAAATGCCCACAATAGTTTGATCAATAACTTATTCAATTTATTTCCATTCCATTACATGAAAATTTATACTCATCACACTTAATCATAAGTGATGTATTATTCTTTTTCGGTTTGGTCAAGTATATAACTTGCCTCACCTTTATGCTTAGTGTATTTCCCGGGTTCGAGCGTATTAATACACTCTTCCAAAACACTTTTATATCATTTACTTCTTTAAATCTTCCAATTAAAACTAATTTATAGTTAGTTCTTACCGGATGTCGTGATCAAGCCTTGAACCAAACACATTTCGTCTTAATCGAATATGGGTCGGTTAACCATGAATTTGCGTCTAGCTAGAAATAACTCAAAAAAATACCATAATCTATACCGATTATTACTGAATATTCAAACAAAAAGATATGATACAAACAATAAATTCAAACAAAATTCAACCAAATCGATATGATATAACTTCATAATTCTTAACAAACATTTAACCAAAAGCATCAAATATTAAAAAATGGCGAAAAGTCCAAAATCCGACAAAGATTTTACTATATGTTGGTTTGGTTCCATTACGGTGGGTGTAGAAACATTGGTAACCATAACCGACCCGCTACTTTCGGTTTTCAAAAAAACAATTAACCGACCAACCGTTTTTTTATTTGGTTCGGTTTTGTCGGTTAATTTGGTTATGAGTCGGTTAATTCGGTTTTTTGCACACCCCTTGTTATGATGTTATATCACATATATTGTTGGCCCGGATCAATACCAAACACATGAAAGAACACTAATATTTTGTGGAAACTCCTAACAACACGACAAGTAACCCAAATTGCAACTTCAACCCTTTTAACCCTCAACTTATTAATGTAAAAATCGTGATTGATCGCCGATTAATTGCTAATTGGTAGTATACTCATTAAATTTCATTCACCTAGTCGGATCTAAGATCGGTAATTGTTCAAAGACAATTAAGTTAAGTCAAAATCCTTTGAAAAATTATACTTAAATATAATTTATAAGTTGATAATTTTGAATTTTTGTGTGTTAAAAAAATTACATACAAAATTCCAATCAGATTAATCCTAATTAGACGCTAGTGGTACCAAACAACAAACAAACAAACAAACAATCATTCTAAGAGCTAATGAAAACATAACATGCAATCAATCAATCAAATAAGAGAGAAAAAGGAGAGACGTACGAGTGGCTCCATAAGCAGAGGCTTGGAGATAGCTGTAGTCAGAGATGGGTTGAACGGTGAAAATGAGGAGGTGGTTGTTAGCAATGGAGTCGTGAAGGTTCTCAAGGGCCCACTCAAGTGCATAGCGGCTGTATTCGCTTTGGTCGATTGCCACCATCACTTTCTTCTTCTTCTTCTTCTCTTGATGATCCTCCATTTCAGTTTCTTAGATCACTTTCTTGTTTGGAAGGTTTGGGTATGTATGAGTGTTTTAGGTGGGCGGTACCTTGTATTATTATTACCACTCTAAATGCATATGTAATAATAAAATTTATTAAAATGTTTTTTTTTTTTTCACGGGCACTAAGGGATATGATGTTTCTTTTATAAAAGTATTAGTAATAATTAACACTATTATTTAAAATTTGTGCTTTACGGCAGGATTGTTAAATCGAACAAAAGTAAACGACAAAACGTTGAACAACGCACTCTCGTAGCGACGCGTTAACTCGTAAAAATTAGACTGAACCGTAAAACATAAAAAAATAACTAAGTTAGCTTAGGACCGACAAGTTGTGAGGGAGTCGTTAAACCGCCAAAAAAGTAGATGTTGACACATGTGCCTTGCAACGTGTTTGCTCACAAAATTTAGACCAAAACGTAAAATTATAATTTTTTAAAAGATGAAAAGTATAGGGGAGCAAAGTTGAAAATGAAAGAGTGTTAGGGGATAGGGGTGGTCATCACTCGTACAAATTCCATCACTCACAACATCCAATCAAGTTCCCGCATATCATCAACCATTATTTCATCACTCACAACATTTTTTTAGTGGAAATGGTGATCACTAGTGATGTAATTCCATCACTCACAACTTTTTTTTATTTTTTTTAAATTATAAACTAACAATAAAACACTAAAATTATAAATTATAAATTCATTTAAATAAAACCTTAATTACATACTAAAATAACAAAAAAAAAAAAAAAAAACTAAACATTGGAAATAAAAAAAAAAAACCTAAAAAGACCGACTTAAACAAATGGCATCTCCCACCCCCACCTTCACAAATCTCGCGTTTTTGTTGAATTACAACTGACTTAAACGGTTCTTCGAACCCGAACCTCTTTTGCTAGAACCCGAACCTCTCTTGCTTGAACTATCCATCTTTGTATTGAATTTTTTTAAATTTGGAAGAATGTTTGGATTGAGTTGGAGAATTATTTGGATTGAGTTGGAGATTTTTTTTTTGAATTTGGAAGAATATTGCTTGTTTATATAAAAAAACCTTTAAAAAAATCAAGCCCAACGGTCGGTTTTTTGATTTTTCAACGTGTCATAAAGTTAACGCGTTACAAAGTTAACGCATGAAAAAAGTAGGTCGCGGCGGTGTTTGGTTATGTTTCACGCGTGATGGGGGGTCGAAAACGGACCACCCCGGGTGGCCTTATAGTCAAAAATGAAAAATGAAAACCAAAGGGGTTGAAAACTAAAAGATGAAAACTATAAGGTTGAAAATTGAAATTAAAGAAGTTGAAAAATAAAAGATGAAAACTAAAAAGATTAAAAGTAACAAAAAAAATTACTTTGTGAGAAGTTGGATAACTAACAATAGACATACACACCATATAACATATAAAACATGCATCATACATAGTTGTGAGGTAGAATGTAAACCAATGAAATCAAAGCAAAATTGGATAGTGATTACTTTTGATAATTAATACAGGGCAAATTTAAACCAACCTGGATCACACGGATTATGGATGGTCATATGACCTTCTATACCCAGTAACCAAGGCATGGGTCGTGCCTTGTATACATGCGTTGTGGTTAACTTTGTGGGCCCCATTGGATCTACCAAATCTTCTAGAAGCTTTTCTTTGTCTTGTACTTCTGCGGCACAGAGTGTGCCTTCAGGGCACGAGGCGTGCCTGGCTTCTTCGGCCTGATCTTTGCGCGTTGGGCTTCTGGTGGTGTCTAGATCCGAGGCATGGGGCGTGTCTGGACAATTTCTTCTAATTTTCCCCATTTTCTCCCGGTTTTGCTTCCTTTGTTAATCTTGGGTTATTTTTGTCTTGGAAATTCAATATAAACCAATTTAAAGTTATTTTGAACATTCCGTTAACAAAACATATTGGAAATAGGTGATAATTTGACATAAAACATGTGAATTTTTGCTCATATCACAAATATATAAAAAAATGTGACGTTAACAAATTAAATCGTCAAAAACAATAATTCGCAGACCGCGGGGGACATCGTCATATGGTAGTTGGTCTTACAAAAGGTAATGGTTTATACATATAAGTGTTTATTTAATGTATAATCTAATTTTTAATGTTTAAAAGAATGCTAAAGCTTTGGAAACGCATGAGACTTTTGCCAGCCCGCTAGAAGAGGGAAATTATGTGAGTATTTAATTAAAGTATAATTTTCATATATATATATATATAGCCGTTAAAAGGAAGAATTTGAATCCCAAATGACCCAAGCTAACCGTTACATGGAAGGTGAAGGTGAACCTAATGAAAGTAGCGTGTCCGCCCCAAATAATGTTGAAGTTTTTGAAAAGGTGTTTGGTGGTTGATGCGGACATGTTAGGGGAATTGGGCGTAAACCTCCTATATCTTCAGCTGTGAGTGTCGTTGGTCCTCATGAGCAAGAGCAGACATGTCTGTAAATTACAGAGGTAAAACTACCTTATTTTGTGATGGTAGATGTTAGTTTAGTAGCTTTAGTTTGTTTTAATTGTTTGCATTAGACATTTGTGTATGTATATATGTAGGTATATATGTAAGTGTGTAAATGAAGACTTCAATGTTCTAGCTTTTAGTTTAAATGGGTCAAAATGACTTGAGTAGACACACTTAATGGGTTAGATGAACTTTAATAGTCTAAATGTTGATGTGTTGGTCATTTTTTCCATTTGGTAAATTTTGTAGATTGGTGAATGTTTTAGACAAGTTTAAGAGTGCTAAATGATTTAACTTCTAGTTTAAATGGATTAGAATGACCCAGACACACTTAATCAACCTAAAAAATCCAACTTTACATTCGAACGGGTCAAAATGGGTTGGATGAACTAAATAGATTGGTAAATGCTTTAGAAAAGTTTGAAAGTGTTTAAATGCATCAAAATTACCCGAACACACTTAATAGACCTAAAACATCGAACTTTAAGTTTAAGCGGGTCAAAATGGGTCGGATGAACTTTAATTGTCTAAAAGTTGGATGTGTTCGAGTCATTTTTGCTATTTGATAAATCTTGTAGATTGGTGAATGTTTTAGACAAGTTTAATAGTGTTAAATAGAGCTTTTAGTTTAAATGGGTCAAAATGACCAGGATACACTTAATCGACCTAAAACATAACTTTAAGTTCGAAAGGGTCAAAATGGGTTGGATAAACTTTAATAGATAGGTGAATGCTTTAGAAAAGTTTAAAATGTTTAAATGGGTCAACTAATAAGGTATAGCTTGTTTTGTAGGATTCTCTTGAGGATTTGTTTGAAGACCCGAGATTTATGGTGACTCTAACGCAGGGATGAGCATTTGGTATTGGGTACCGGTACCATACCTGTACCCATTTTTCCCGTCTTTCGGTACTGGTATTTATGGGTAAAACACTAGTACCATACCGGTACCAATTTTCCCCGTTTTTCGGTACCTGTTCGGTACCGAATGAGTACCATGTTCATCCCTAGTCTAGCGAGCTATGGATAACAAGAAGGCATAAAACAAGGCAACGGAAATGACACAGACGAAGGGGAAGACTGATGTATTTGTTGGAAGAATGATGTGTTTGCTTAGAATTTGAGGGTTTCAAAACTTTAACTTAAGCAAACAAAATACTTGTATTGTAATTTTATGTTTGAAGTATTGTTTGCTTGCAGAAAATTGAAAAATAACAGGTTATTGTATTTAGTAAAACTGAAAAATGATAAAAAAAAAATCTGGTTTGGACTTTTACATGGCTTTTAGCGACGGACCAATAGCGGCAAATTGCCGCTAAAACCTTCAGCAGTGATTTTCGGAGCTTTTAGTGGTTTTTCTGTAGGTAATAGTGAAACAAAGAAACTAAACTAATATTCTCAAGACATCTTGTGGATCTTTACGCCAGTAAAAAAAAATTAAAATACTTGTTTGGTTTTCAAGAGTAGATGGATGGGTGCTTGGTAAGTGGCAATTCCACTAATTCAAAGCGGCCAAATACCATTTTTAAATCATGTTAGGGAGTTTCCTTTGTCTACTCAACCTTGCACAATTTTATATATTCAAATCCAATTACCATAAAACATAAGCTACTTTATCTTTTAGCTATCAATAGTTATCAAATAAGCGAACTTTTAACAATATATGTTTAATATTGATTTATTTTAGGAATATGGTATTGATTGCACGCAACAAGAATTTAAAAAAAAAAGTAGGAAGACAAGATATAAACAAAATATTTTTTTATAAGTACCATATTATTGAATAAACATGAACATGAATATATTAAAAATAATGTGATTGATGTTCCGAAAATTCGAAGCCAACACATATTGCACAGTTCCCACTTTGCCTTCACGGCAAAAAGAAAATCTTGTGGGAAATCAACTTTACTAGTGGGTATACTTTCCTATTTTCTATTATTTCTACCTTTACAGAAAACCCTATTGAGGGTTTCTTGATAAGTATGTAGACCTTCACTTGATTCTTTCAAGTCTTTCATTTTTCTCTTTTCAATCTAGAAAGTCCAAAATAACATGGGTGGTTCTTGCAAGGAAGGGGATTTTAATGAGATAAGAAGAGGGCCATGGACACTTGAGGAAGACAATCTACTTATCAATTATATCACTTGTCAAGGTGAAGGACGATGGAACTCGTTGGCAAAATCTTCAGGTAAACAAGAAAAAACAAGTGTTTCTTGATTTTTTTTGTATCTATGATATGGTCTTTTGGGGAATTTGATATTTTTTATTGCTTTTGATATATAGGATTAAAAAGAACCGGTAAAAGTTGCAAACAAAGATGGCTAAATTACTTAAAACCAGATATTAAGCGTGAAGTTCTTACCCCTCAAGAACAACTTTTAGTTCTTGAACTCCATTGCAAGTGGGGTAACAGGTGAGATATAATTACATGCATGGAAATATATACTTATGTATGCAGTATGCATTTACTATTTTAGAAATAGTATTTATTATTTTTATTTTTTATTTTTTTGTCTTCAAGATGGTCGAAAATTGCAAGCCACTTCCCAGATAGAACAGACAACGAGATTAAGAACTACTGGAGAACAAGGGTACATAAAAAGGCACGGAGCCTTAAGATAGATCCCAATAGCAAGAGGTTTGTGGAAACAGTTAGACGCTCATGGATGCCAAGGTTACTTGAAAAGGTTGAACAAAACTCTTTAGTATCATCATCATCCTCATCATCATCAACACCACCACCATCACCATCAACATCCACATCGTCATCGCCAACTTCGACATGAACCACTATGAGAAAAAGAAGTTTTTTATTACAAGCAAAACAAACAATAATGTAATTATAATAGTTTAAATATATGATAAATATATATAATTGTAACAATTTAATCTTCTTCTAGTTACAATATATTCAGTTAATTATCTAGGATTGCAGACAAATGGAGGCTTTAATGTATTCGTTTGTTTAACTATATACTCAAACAAACAAATAAACATGAACATATAAACGAATACGTTTTTTTTATTGTATTCGTTAAGGAAATGAAGTTGTTCATGTCTGTCTATGTATGTTCGTTAACACCCTAGACAATATAAGCAAACACAAATGGCACAAGCACACACATACATATTTATTTCGTTTATTAAATATATGAACATCTTCCAAACAGTAATTAACTATGTGTTTAGTTTCTTTATAGCCTTGGTTCCACCTTACACATGAGTTGGAATATCATATAAAGTGTGAACCTTATATAGATCATTAGCCTTCTAAATTGTGGGTCGTCAATGCATAAACAATTTCAAGTAAAGAACGGCAATGAATCACATAAGCACTTATACATACTGCTTTAGCTGTGATACATTTGACGCTTATCTTTAAGGCACCACATATCTAAAAGTGGTTTATGGTTTGATAATCTGAATGCATTCTATTGATATACAAATACCCATTATATAGGGATGATACAATCAAATAATAAGGAAACCAAATATATAAAATATGCACAATCACAATCTATTCCTAAAATTATACTTCTGGAATATTCATCGGCTAAGACTCCCCCGCAGTTTGAACGTGGTAAGGACCAACGCTCAAACTGGAACGAAATGACTGAAATAGCTGCTTGGAGAGCCCCTTTGTGAAGATATCAGCATACTGCAAGGCAGACGGAACATGTAGAACACGAATGTGACCGATGCGAACCTTTTCCCGTACAAAGTGAATATCAATCTCTTCATGTTTGGTGCGATGATGCTGCACTGGATTATCAGAGAGATACACGACTAAAACATTATCACAATACACGATAGAGGCCCGGTGCAAAGGAGTATGGAGCTCAAGTAATAAATTACGTAACCAAGTTGCTTCGGCAACCGCATTAGCAACCCCGTGATACTCAGCTTCAGCACTAGAACGCGAAACAGTGGGTTGCCGCTTTGAGGACCACGACCGTAAATTATCTCCCAAGAAAACACAATAACCGCTCGTTGAGCGTCTAGAATCCGGACAACCGCCCCAATCGGCATTTGAGTAGGCAACCAAGTCGTGAGACCGAGACCGAACAATGCGAATCCCGTAATCAAGAGTACCCTGTATATACCGTATGATTCGCTTCATGAAGGCAAAATGGGACTCGCGCGGATCGTGCATAAACAAACAAACCTGCTGGACTACATATGAGATATCTGGACGAGTAAATGTTAGGTACTGTAATGCTCCCACAAGGCTGCGATATAGTGTCGGATCTGAAACAGGCGGTCCATCAGACGCGCTAAGTTTGGATGAGAGGTCCACAGGTGTGTTGCATGGTTTACAAGCCGACATGTTAGCGCGAGCAAGAATCTCTTTAGCGTACTATTGCTGAGATAGGAAAAGGCCCTGTGAAAACTGATCAACTTTAATTCCAAGAAAGTGATGAAGCCGACCTAAATCAGTCATTGCAAACTCTCGAGACAGCGCACGGATGATATCATGAAGTAATGTGTCATTAGAAGCTGTCAACACAATATCATCCGCATAAAGTAGTAAATAGGCAACATTAGCTGGATCCCGCTTAAAAATGAACAAAGATTGATCACAAGCACTGCTGATAAACCCCTGGGTTTTGATGAATGTGGCAAAGCGGGTATACCATGCCCGCGGAGCCTGTTTAAGACCATATAGCGACTTTTTAAGTCGACACACAAACTGAGGGCACCGTTTGTCAACAAAACCCGGAGGTTGATGCATGTAAACCGTCTCATTAAGATGACCGTCTAAAAAAGCATTTTTAACATCAAGTTGATGTATCGGCCAAGACCTGGTGACCGCCAAGGATAAAACGGTCCTTATAGTAGCCAGTTTAACAACTGGACTGCACGTGTCTTCACAATCAATTCCCATTGTCTGTGAGTTCCCGTTGACCACCAAACGGGCTTTATAGCGTTCCAGATACCCATCGGACCGGAATTTATGGCGAAAAAGCCACATGCAGCGTATGACGGGGCGGTCTGTGGGTCGTGGAACTAACTCCCATGTCTCATTATCCCATAGGGTAGAAAATTCGGTTTTCATAGCACTTAACCAATTATTGTCAGCAAAGGCCTTGGCATAGGTCTTGGGAATAGGGGAGAGTGAGGTGGGAGTAAAGTGGATGGACGTGGTAGAAGAACGGGATTTCGAACGGGTAGTCATAGGGTGGTAATTGGTTGCAGGTGGGGCCGAAGGGTGTTGGGCCGAAGGTGGTAGGTCAGTGGGCTGGTGAGGAGGTGGTGATGTTGGAACGGTGGCAGGTGGTGGTCTCGGGCGTAGGCTATAGGTGATAGGAAAAGGAGTGATGGGGGACGAGTGAGTAGGTGCGGGTGGTTGAGTAGGTGGGGGTGGAATAAAGGAGCAGCCGGGTGGAGGTGAATCGTCTAAAAAATTATAGGTGGTGGGTGTTTGTGGCATGGTGTAAGGAAATGTCGATTAGTCGAAGGTGACATGTCGTGAGATGTGAACTTTACCGGTGGTAGGGTCAATGTGTGAGAACTTAGGGATTTCGTGTTTCCTATATGGCTCCTATGTGATTCGTATTACTACTATACTATCGCACCAAGTTTTGAACGCGCTCAATCGCAACGCAAAACTCAAAAAGCATTATGATCGAATCTCACTCCAAGTCTCTTCCTGTCTAGATGCCTTCCAACAACTCTACCTCGAGACGAGTAGCTAAGAGGAAGGCCAAACGAAGCGCCGAGAAGAGGATTGCTTCACTTGTGATTAAGGAAGTGAGTAAGCTTAGTCCTCGAATTGCCGCTCAAGTGCACTCTCTCAGCAACTCTCGAGCCTCGGAAGACTCCAAGACGGAAGCGCCGCAATCTACTTTTCTCTACAAGCACTTCAAAGCCTGTGACCCGATGGAGTTCACGGGTGAAGGAGGTGCGACTCAACTACTCCAGTGGTTCGATTCTATCGAAGTTACCCTTCGTCAAAGCGGGTGTCCCGATAGTCTCCGTACTACGTGCGCCACCGGAGTATTTCAATCACGAGCACTCGACTGGTGGACCGCCGAACGTAACAAACGTGGGATCTCCGCAGCTTACGCTCTCTCCTGGAATGAGCTGAAAGAGCTCATGGAGAAAGAGTACTGTCCTCCTCACGAGATTCAGAAGCTGGAAAACGAATTTTGGGAAATCAAGCAAACCGAAGGTGACAATGCTGGCTACACCACAAGGTTCAAACAGCTTAGCATAATCTGCCCAAGTCAAGTCAACACTCCGGGGAAGGCCATCGCGAAGTACATTCGTGGCTTTCCTGAGTGTGTGGGTGATTTTGTCGAAGCTGCAAGGCCTGCTACCATCGAAGAAACCTACCGCTTAGCCGCAGAAATCAACAACAAACGACTCATGGAAGGATTATTCTCAAAGAATCCTGTCAAGCAAGCTCATCAAGCAATCGCCGGTAATCCTTCAGGCGAACATGTTGACGAATCTTCTGACAAACCTACTGGCGAATCTTCTAATGAATCAGCTAACGATTCTTCTGACGGATCTGCTAACGATTCCTCGGACGAATCTGCTGCCGATTCTTCTGACAAATCTGCCTACGAATCTTCCGGCAAATCAGTTAAAGACTCTGCAAGAGAGTCTTCAGACGAATCCTCCAACGACGACACTTCTTCGCAAAACACCAACGAACCCAGCTGCAAACGAAAGACTTCAAGCCCGAGCTCATCAACAACCGAACTGCTGCAACCGGAACCTCTTCGAACAGTTCCGATGTTTCCAAAGCGAGCCTACACTGGAGCTCATCCTCAGTGTTACTCGTGTACCTATCATCATCCAGTTGGGGCTGACTGTCGCTATTGCAATAACTGCAACCGTTACGGTCACTTCACCCGCAACTGCCGCATCGAACCGTGAACCTGAGTACAACAACAACAGCTCCAGCAAAGGTCTTCAGCATCCGACATCTAGCAAGCGTAGGGTAAAGTTGTAATGATACGATTTTCGACGCTTATTTCTAAGTTTTGAACCTACTCTATTACTCAATGTTGCCACTATGTGTAACGTTAACTCTCGCTCTCGTATTCTCTTTCACTCTCTAATCGTCGCACTTAGACTAGACTCACACACATACTATATACTATATCACGAAATAATGTGTTTTACCCTCATTACACTTTTAGAACGAAGTACGATAAACGTGCAAGGAACGACTAATCACGGGTGCACACGGGATTATTTGGGTCAGTGCACGGAGATCGTAGTGAATTCTAAGGTGCCATAGCGTTTTGACAAAAGGTGACACCAAATCACGGGATGAAAGTAGTAGGGGTCGAGCAAGGTATGCTTTATCATACTACCAAAATTCCGTGAAGAAAGTGCCACATGAAGTTGAACGTTATTAGACCTAATATACTATTGTGATTATTTTCAACACACTACACTCAATCGCAAGGCGTAACAAATCGCATCATCGCAAGACTTGTCGTAAGTCTGCAAACGCAATGCAATCACCTCATCGATGGACTCTGGGGAGTCTACCTCACAGGACAATTGCATCGACGCAAGACTGGTCATAAGTCTGTTGCAACGAATCTCATCAAGCACATTAACGCTCACGATATTGTCGGGTGAGGACCTATTCTACCCTCCTCGATAACCGTGATGCGTCGCAACGTGACGTTAAGCTTACTCGAAACAAAACTCGACAAATCGCAATCATTCATTATGTGTATCTCGAAACCTCTATCGCTTATTATGTGAATCTCTATCGCCTGCTGTGTATTAATCTATCGCTATACCGTTATCCGTGATATTGGTGCTAAGTTAAAGCGCATGACCTCGCCTCACGAGAGGAAGCTCATATGGTTAAAACAAGGTGTTTTAGCCATATCAGCGACCTTTCGTGGAAAAAGGCCATGTGGAGTCTAATATTAGTTAAATTCTGTGGTGTTAGTCAATCGAACCGAACCACGTAAATCGAATCGCATACCTCCATCGCTCGCAACGCAACTACCGATTATTGTAATTCGTTTATCATCGCCGTCATTACAAGTGTTTTGTGTTTATTCGTTTAATCAACTAATCGCTGATCGCCTATCGTGTATAATCTACCGCTTATCGCTCGCTTGGTGTACATTACAGTCTGTGTGGTATTAAGTACACATGACACCGCTTCACGAGGCAAAACTAACCTGGTTAAGCATGGTGTTTCGCCATGTTAGCAAACTCTCGTGGAAACGTGCCATGTGGGTTTAATGTGGAATCTAATCGAAAACGCGCTATTCGCTTCTCGCTTATCAACTCGCCGGATTAATCTATTCGATTCTATCTTATGCTTGGTCCGACTTACTACCGATTGGGCCAAGTAAGCGCAATTCTATCCGTGTCATATCGGCACACCTGACACTGCCTCACGAAACGGAAGTAATATGGACAAAGCATGGTGGATACGCCGCTGGTACTTCCTATATATAAGTGTTTTAAACATATTAACGAACTTTCGTGGGAAAGCGCCAAGTGGGGCTCGGTAATTAACTACCTTTTGTGCTGATTAAAACGTCTTTTTATAAATTTTTGATTTAAAACCGGTGGACAAATGAAATTTTCTCACGACGTGGAGTTAACATCGAATCAGCTTAACTCCATGTCCAAGAAAGGTTTCATAAGCCCAGTTTTCCTTAAACTTTTACAGCGTCAAAATAAAATCCTTCTTAAGACATTGGTTCGACATCGAGTTCAGCTTGAACCCATGTCATAGGAGAGTTTTCGTAACCCTTGTTTTCATCTTCGAATTCCTTAAAAAGTTTAGAAACTTAAACTTCCTTGCAACATCGGTTAACATCGACTCCGTTGACTCCACGTTAAAAGAGAAATTTTCAAAGATTTTATCCTAAATTCCTTTTAAACATCTAAGACGAATGTTTCTTGTAACGTTGGTTAACGATCGACTCAGTTAATTCAACGTCATGAGAAACCTTTTCAAGCCCTTTAAAGTTGCAATCGCATCGAACTAACAAATTCTACACAAGACAAGGCACTCGGAAATGCCAACTCGTGGGAATTAATACTTTCGTCTTTACGCCGCCTTCTCGCTATCGCAGTCGACCTCTCTTATTCGAAACGTTCTCGCTGTCAACTTACGGTCAAATCACTCGCTGTATCGCTACTTATACAAGATCAACTCTTAGAAGTCTACCTATTGGATTAATTTCGGGACGAAATTTCCTAAAGTAGGGGAGACTGTAACAACCCCCACTTTTGTGCGTTGTTACTACTCGTTATACTCGTTACGCCTAGCACCGGAGATTCAGATCATAATGTAACTATATCGTATATATCGCTATTCGAAGGATAATCGCATATTTTCGAAATACAATATCACTATACTACACTACTATCACACTAACACTCACGGAGGCATTGAGTGAGGACCTATTCTACCCTCCTCAGTGGCCGTGATGTGTCGAACGTAAACAATTAACGCTAACAAGGACTCTCGGGTGAGTGTTGTAGCTCCAGTCATCATGACGATGATGACAATACGAGTAAACGGTACCTCGTCAGTCTTTGTGGCACTACACGAAATAACGGTCACGATGACATCAAGGAAGGACCTACACTACCCTCGTTGATGGCCGTGAAACGTCGCTAATAATCGCATACTCGAATCGGAAACCAATTGTTAATTATCGAAACTTTGGATTATGGATACGTAACTACGACCCCTAGTGATATATATAGATAATAATAACAATATAATAATAATATAAAGTTACAAGGAAAAGCGCGTACTTCGAAAAACTATCAAAACGATCAAAAACGAAGAAGTCCAACGCGTCAGGATAGCTATCCGGACGGATGGGCCATCCGGACGGATGGGCATGCGCACGGATGGCCATCCGCACGCATGGGCCATCCGCACCGATGGGCCATCCACACGGATGGGCTATCCGGGCCAGACCTCTTTCCTTCTCCTCTGTTGCCTATAAATACCATGTCACATCACTTGAACAGTGATGTGACAGCTCCTATTCAACCAAACACGCTCCAAGACCCTTTTCTCTCGATTTCCTCGCGGTTCCGGTAAGATTTCTACCTAAAACTTGTACTTCTACAATCTACACTCGATTCTACATCATTCTATCTTTCAAAACTCAAATTCTAACCGTGAAATCTGCGGATTTGAGGCGTTTTGAGGTGATGTCACCAAGAGTTCTTATGAACTTCAAGTTGGGGTCTCATTTCACTATAAACGACTCAGATCCGGGTGATTTCCACATGTTTTAATGACAAATCTCGCCTAAATCTATGCGATTTCGAGTTAACCATGGAGAACCATCACGAACGGCCAGATCTGAAGGAACGGGGTGATTCCCGGCCGTTAGAACGAGTCGGAATTGACGGAACTTCAAGTGTTAGTGCGAAATTACACTACCCTAGCAAAAACGAACGTATTCCTCCCGTTAAACACTCGAAAACAGAGTTCAGCGTGCGAAACAGACATGTCAGTCCGCACGGATGACACATGTCCGTACGGATGACATGACAGTCCGCACGGATGACAATGTCAATCCGCAGGCACACTCAGTCCGCACGGATGACAATGTCAATCCGCACGCACACTCATCCGCACGCACAACCATGTCACCCGCACGTACCACCATTCATCCGCACGTACCTCCACCCGCACGGATGACCACTTATACGCGCATTAACCGCACGGATGACACACCATCCGCACGGATCACCTGTTATCCGGACGGATAACATGTCATCCGGACGGATGACTTGTCATCCGGACGGATAACTTGTCAATCCGCATGGATAGGAACCATTCAACCTAATGAGTAAACTTTTCAAGGCAATCTTGCTTAACCGTACATCGTTTACTCTATTTCTTCAAGGATCAATACAGACATACCCGCTGTTGATGCATTTTTAGTGTCTGTGACTAGTCTTGTTTAACGATGTATTTTGTATGGTCTTTTATTAATTATCGAGTCTGTATGTTATGTTGACCAAGTCAGATATCCTCCTATCTACTTGTGTACAACTTTATTTGTCTCTTTTGATATGTAAAGTATTATGAACAATGCATGTTGCATTAAAGGGTAGTTTGGTCATTACTATGTTTATATGTTGCTGTTGTTGCTGTCTGTTAACAGAAACAACCACAACAGTTGCAGCTCTCGACGAAACAGGTCTGTTTCGTCGGAACACATCATGACGAAACAGACCAATGTTCTATACTTCTGTTTCGTTGAAGGTCATGACGAATCAGACTTTGATTCGTCATGTACTGGGCTGTCTCAGGCCCAATGTCTGGCCCATGTTCAATTTCGTCGAACACTTTGTGTTTCGTCGATATCTTGGCCCAGGGACTATATAAACAACATCTCTGTTTCATTTGAACACAGAGATGAGATAATAACCATAGTAACAAAACTCTGCCGAAATTCTGTCTGAACTGTGTTTGTATCAGTTTGTAATCGGTTCTCATCCCGTTAATCAATCGAGTGTGTATCATTGATTAATCCGTTGTTATTATTGCTTTATATGTTTGATTTGGCATAGTTACGTGGATTCCGCACACGTAACCGTGTTTACTATAAACAAGTGATTCGGTTCGTTATCGATCCTCAGATTTCGGGACCTACAAGTGGTATCAGAGCGTTGGCTCTTATCCTTGTTCAAAATCAAACTTGTTCGGTTTTTATCAAGTATTTTGTGTGTGTTTTTCTGGAAATTTGTTCTTGAAAAATTATATATTCTGGAAAAATATTCATAAATCTGCTGTTTTATTGTTGTTTGCTAAAGATTTTTATCAAAAACCTAAGTTAGATTGTTTGTTTATGCTTTAAACCGGGTTTTTAGTGAAAATCTAGTGTATTTTCGTGTTTCGGAAAATTATCGGTGATCGGAAAACTCATCGGAAAATTCATGTTCTTGAGTGTGTTCTTCATATCTTCATAAGTGTTCTTGTTATAAACTGAGAATTTGATCTGTTAAATTGATTAAAACAAGTGTTGCAACTTATAAAAATATAACTTGACTTTTGTGTAAAAAGTGATAAGTGGTTTCAGTAAAAGTCTGTTTCGTTGAAAATAAGGTGTTACAAACATACCTTGTGTCAGCTCTAAATATCTTTGTGTCGTGGGTCTTATCCTTTGACTGATCAGTAGATATTTTAAATATCTAAACCAGCTGTCTCTTACCCAGTTTTGACGAAACAAGCAGCCGACGAATCACATCTGTTTCGCCGCCACATCTTTGACTAAACAAATTCTGTTTCGCCACAACATCTTTGACGAAACAAATTCTGTTTCGCCACAAATCACTATTATCACAAGTCTGTTTCGTCATCATTCATTTAGACGAAACAAACCTGTTTCGTGAAATCTGTTTCGTCGAGAACAGATCTGATTTACACAGAGGACTTGTAAAAGCTTGCTTACTGTTTGTTTTCAAGAATTTGTGCAGGTACTATCATACATACATCAAATATGAGTTGTACTAGTCCATGGGATTGGAGTATGGACTCGAGACCACGTGAAGATCCGACCTCCGCAGTAGCGTGGGTGAAGAATGTTTTTGGTCAACCTACTATAAGTGCCGGACAATGGGCTTTGGCATCCAATCAGAATCAAAACATTCAAAATCTTTTGCTTAGCGAGAGCGAAACGGGCAGCAACAATCGCCCGCCAAAGTTGAATCATATGAACGAGTTTCCATCATGGAAAGGTCGTTTCCATACATATGTTCAAGGTCAAAGCACTGATCTTTGGAGGTGTTTCATTACTCCACGCAATGATGCTCTCGAAGTAGCAGCTTCAACGGCCGAAGGTTTTTCTAACATGCAGGAAAATGACAAGAAAGCCTATGAATTTGAGAAAAAGTCGTTTGCTGTTCTTACTCAAGCACTTCACAAAGATATTTATCATCAATTTTCTTATTGTAAGGACACGAAATCATTATGGGATTGTTTGGTAACAAGAGGAGAAGGAAATGCAGCTTCCAGAAAGACACGGCATGATCTATTGAAGAAAGAGTTTGAATCATTTCAGTTCTTGGAAAATGAAACTCTAAATGATATGACTACACGTTTTTATCATTTGATTAGTGAAATGTTTGCTTATAAGGTTGTTGCAAGTGAAAAGGAAGTTTGTGCACGGTTTGCTGATTCTCTACCACCAAAGTGGAGTCCATACATTGAGCTTCTAAAGCATACCGGTATTCTAGATGCTGACACTATAACTATCTATGAATTCGTACAGAAACTGGAACATAAGAATGATGAAGAAATCCGGAAAGCAAAACGCATTGCTGCTCCTCAAAATATCGAAATGTATTGTGGAGGAGGTTTTGACCCGTCAGCTAGTCTGCGGCAACCAAAGCTACAAACGGCGTTTGTATCAAATACAAACTCTTCTCCGTTTCCTCAACAAACTCAGGATTATTCTGGAGGAGGTTTTATTCCTTATATACCTCCAGTTTCTACTACTCAACCTCAGGCATATTCTGGAGGAGGTTTTATTCCATCCCTACCACAACCACAAGTCCAACCAGAACAACAACAACAAGCTCATTATACCAACAATCCTCCAACCCCAAACCCTAACACAGTCAAAGTTGATACATCAAACCTCTCAAATGTTAGCATTGAAGTAGCAAAGGAACATATGGAACTTATTAATACCATGGTCAGTGCTTACTGCGGTTTGGTCGCAGGTCAAATTGGAAACATCAATTTGACCAACGAAGACTATCTACAAATCAACCGTGATGAAATGGAGTTGATGGATATAAAGTGGGCATTCGCAAGTGCTGTTAGAAGGGCGAAGGACTTTATGGTTCGAACAGGAAGAAGTTCTTTGGAAAGCAAACAAGATACAAAGTACGGTTTTGATAAAGAAGCAGTTACATGCTTCAATTGTGGCGAAAAGGGTCACTTCAAACGTGAGTGCACTCGACCAAGCAGACAAGGCAATCAGAACCCATTCCGTAATCAGACGAGTACTTCAAATGCTAATCAAGACAATCGTGGAAAAGGGATAGTGGCTGTAAACAACACCACTAACCAGAATCAGTCTGGACCATCAAACGAAAATCGTGCATTAACCGTATAAGCTGATGAAGGGTTTAATTGGTCTTTACAACTTGGGGAAAGTGATCAAGATAAAGGAGGAACAGCGTGTTATGCAAAGATAATCAATCACATCAAGCACGTTCATAAGGAAGAATTTTCTGATAGTGACGACAGTTCTGGTAATACCGGGAGTTCTGATGTAGAAAGTTCTACTTCGGGTTCTGAATCTGATGTGAGCAAAGAAGCAAGTTCAAATCTTGATGACTTATTGAATGAAGCAGAAGAGTTGAAATGTCAGAAATCAGTTCTGATCAAGAAGGCTGAGGTAGCATCTAAAGAAATGGAGAAGTTTTTTTCTGAAGACGGATCTTTCTCTTATCAGACTGCCTTTATGGCAAATGTCTCAGCTTCTACAAGTCAGGTAAAATCTGAAATTCTTATCAACTGTAGAGATTGTGAGTATATGAAAAATGAATTTGATAGAATAAAGCTTGAATGTGATTCGATTCATATTCACAATCAGAGTTTAGTTGTTGAAATGGCTAAATGCAAAGAAGCGAATATGGCTTTAGTTCGAAACGAAAAAGAATTTAAATCTATGATTGAAACTCTAAAGAAAAATGTTTTCGAAGTGACAAAAACTGTTTATCATAAACAAGTTAGTATAAATGATTACATTAACATTGTTGAGGAAACCAAAAAGGAACTAGCCATTGCCAAATGCGAGCATGATGCAATCAAGCAAAAATTGGAGAGTTACTCTAACTCCCGATTTGTGCTCGATCACATTATTGATGTTCAACAACTAAAGGGAAACAAGAAAGGTGTTGGGTATAAGAAGTGTCCGCCCCCTTTGAGACATAATTATGCTTATATGCCTGATGAAGAAGAAATGCCACGGTTTGAACCCAGTGTGCCTCTTAATTATGAGGAAGCTACTACTGGCCTTGGGTTCAAATTGGACAATTCTCCAAGTACCACTTCTGAGCAAAAAGATTCAACATCTACGAAACAAGGTCCTCCAACCATTGAGGACTATGAGTCGTCGGATGATGAACCAGAATCAGATGTGAGTAATCAGGATAAATCACTTGACAAACTTAAAGGAGTAGAGGTTCCAATTGAGAATCATATTCTGTGTGATCCTCCTACCCCTGCTGTTCAACCTGTTGTTCAACAAGTGATAGATCCTGTGTCTACCATTAAAAGTAATATTGTGTTGTACACTTTGATTGGTGATTCTAAAATCTATTCAGATAATGATTTTCCAATTAAAAATGTCAATCCATCATCGATTGATAATGTTTTTGAAAATAATACAAGTAAGTTTTTGGGAAAGTCGATTCCGGGAGTTATTGTGACTCAATGTAATCCAATTCCTAAGGCTGAAATCAAAAAGAAATTTGGAAATCAGAAATCACTTTCAAAGCAACAACCTATTGCTTCTAAGGGTAAACAATCAGTTCAACGCGCTAAATTGACAAATGTTTCTAACTCAAAATTTGAAACAAAAGGGGCTCGTTATCAGAAGAAAAACAGCAATGTCAAATTTGTGGAATCAAGGGGTACAGATAAAATTGAGACTTTTGCAAACAAGTCAAACACTGATTTTGTACAAGTAAAAATTTTAAAACGTGATAATCAAAACAATTACACTCAACATTCAAATGGGTGTGATGAAAAAGCTAGTACCTCGGGTTATACAAGTTCGACATCTGATCGTCGATCCAGTTCTCCTAAGTTTGTTGAAAGGAGAACGTGTTTTAAATGTGGGGAGTTTGGGCACATCATCAAAGATTGTGCTAACACTCCGAAAGCGAAATTTGTTGAAAGAGCATCACCTGAATCGATTCACCCTAAATGTCGTCCTGTTTCACCTAAACATGATAAAAGAACTATTAAAGAACAGGAATCGAAACAACGACATCAAAATGTGAAGAAAATAGAAAAGGCTTTAAAATCTAAGGTCAATTCTGTTCCAAGGGAACCAAGTTCACCTGTAAAACCAGAAATTTCAAAATTTGTTTACAAAACTCAATCTGGTAAACAAAAACAAACTTGGAAACCTAGGAAGGGTGAAAGTTCAGGGGGAGCTGTTCGTTTGGAAAATCATCAACAAATCGAGATCACTATTTGTGATGCTCAGGGACGACCCAAGACCATTTTGGCTTGGGTCCCCATCCTTAACTAATCATTGGATGATATGTGCAGGATGTTCCAGGAGGAACTATTAATAGTCATTGGATTGTTGATAGTGGGGCATCCAGGCACATGACGGGCGACTTACGGCTTCTATATGATGTGAGAAACATTAAAGGAGGCTATGTCGCTTTCGCTGGAGACAAAGGCGGTTACATCACTGGAGAGGGAATGATCTCTAATGGTGTTGTATGTTTCGATAAGATCAATTATGTTCGTCAAATTGATCATAATCTTCTCAGTGTGTCGCAAATCTGCGATAAAAAGTTCACCGTGCATTTCGATGATGCCGGTTGTTATGTGCTTAAACCTGGTTTCAAAATTCCTGATGAATGGATTCTCTTATCGGCTCCAAGAATCAATGATCTTTATGTTCTTGATATGAGTCAAGCGATTACGACTTCTGCACAAGTCACATGTTTTGTCTCGAAAGCCACGGAGAAGGAGTCTATATCTTGGCACAGAAGAATGGGACACATTCACTTGAGAAAAATGAACCATTTGGTGAAAAACAATCTTGTGAATGGCGTGCCCGTGAGAAGTTTTCATCTACAAGATATCTGTGTTTCGTGCCAGAAAGGGAAACAAACAAAGAAGTCTCACCCTTTGAAGAAAATCAACACTGTTGGCATGCCTCTCGAACGTCTTCATATGGACCTCTTTGGACCTATGAGACACAAAACAACGTTCGGAGATGTGTATTGTTTAGTAGTTACTGATGACTACTCTAGATTTTCTTGGGTAGCTTTTATGGCACACAAGAGTGATACTCCTGGCATCCTCAAGGATCTTCTTACAATGTTGGAAAATCTCTACTCGTTGAAAGTTAAGAGGATCAGAAGCGACAATGGAACTGAATTCAAAAACCGTGTTATGGATGAGTTCTGTACTTCTAAAGGTATTCTTCATGAATACAGTTCTCCTTACACTCCACAACAAAATGGTGTCGCGGAGAGGAAGAATCGGACAATAATTGAAACTGCAAGAACAATGTTGGTAGAGTCGGCGTTTCCTGTTCAGTTCTGGGCAGAGGCTGTGTCGACTGCTTGCTACACATTAAACCGAGTTCTTACGGTTAAGAGACATGGCAAGACTTGTTTCGAACTTCTACAGAAAAGGAAACCTGATCTTTCAATTCTAGAACCTTTTGGTGGTCCATGTACTATGATTGATCCGGATGGAAAGTTTGGCGCGAAAGCTATCGAGGGTTTCTTCCTTGGATATGCTACACCAAATTTTCGTGTTTGGAATCTGTCTACCAAAAAGATTGAACTATGGAGTGAAGTAAGGGTTCAGAGATATACAAATCCTGTTAAAGCTCCAGGTGATCCTTGGATGTTCGATTATGATGGGCTATTCAACTCCTTTGATCTGCCAACCTTTGATGAAGATTCCGCAGCTGCTAGAATGATATTTGATAGTGACAATGCTACTGAGTCGTCATTAGTTAGACCTGTTGTTGTTAACTCACAAAGTTCTATTTCGTCTAACAACACAGTTCAAAATGAGGAAGTTGAAAATGCTACTGAATACAATGAGTCATCAGAAGAAGATGAAGAAAATTTGGATGCGACTGAAGGCACTAAATCTCCAGTTGTTCCAGTTCAGGGTACTTCTGTTGATACTCCTCATGTGCAAATCGATGATACTGCTGAAGGAAATGCATCCACTTCTACGCATATTCAAGGTGTAGAGTTGGTTGTTGATCTTAATATTAACAATTTGGGTGTTAATGCTCGTGTTCCTGAAAATCCTGAAATGAGGATACACGATACCCATCCACAGCAGAATATCATAGGAGATGTCCAACAAGGTGTGCAGACACGTAATCAGCTGAGAAACAACCAGAGTACTGGTTTGTATTCAGCTATTAGAGAATCTGGTCTCCAAAATGATTGGTCTTTCGCGTGTTATGTTTCACAAGAAGAACCAAAATCTTGGAAGGAAGCTTTAAAAGATAATTCGTGGGTTGAAGCCATGCAGGACGAACTGCAGCAATTTCAAAAGCTTGGCGTTTGGAAGCTTGTTGAAAAACCGGAGAATTACAAGAAAATTGGAACACGATGGGTTTATAAATGCAAGAAAGACGACCGTGGAGTTGTTATTCGCAACAAAGCGAGACTGGTTGTTCAGGGTTTTCGTCAGATTGAAGGCATTGACTACAATGAAGTTTATGCACCTGTTGCACGTCTGGAAGCTATTCGGATCTTCTTAGCTTATGCTTCTTTCAAAGGATTCAAAGTTTACCAGATGGACGTCAAAAGTGCGTTTCTTCATGGTATTGTTCAAGAAGAGGTGCATGTCGAACAACTTCCAGGTTTTGAAGATCCTATTCACCCCGATCGGGTTTGGTTGCTCAATAAAGCTCTTTATGGTCTACATCAAGCACCTAGGGCTTGGTACGCAACCTTATCAAACTATCTTCTGGAGAATGGATTTAGACGAGGTCTTATTGATTGCACACTCTTTATCAAAGAACAAGACGAAGATCTTCTGCTGGTGCAGGTATATGTTGATGATATAATATTTGGATCTACTAATGATTCTTTGTGCAGGCAATTCGAAAGTGTTATGCAAGAAAAGTTCGAAATGAGCGCTATGGGAGAGATGAATTTCTTTTTGGGCCTTCAAGTTCAACAAACAGAGTCTGGGATATTCATCCATCAGACTAAATATGTTGGTGACATTTTGAGCCGATTCCAAATGTCAGATGCAACGCCCATTGGTACCCCACTTCCGCAGAATCACGGGATTACTCCGGATTTGAAGGGAGAAAGCATCAACTCCTCGTACTATCGTGCCATAATCGGATCTCTCATGTATCTTACCGCTTCGAGGCCTGATATCATGTACCCAACATGCTTGCTAGCAAGATATCAAGCAAACCCGAAGGCCTCTCATCTGTCAGCTGTCAAAAGGATCTTACGCTATTTGAAGGGATGCCCAGACCTCGGTCTTTGGTACCCTAGGGATGATAGTTTTGAATTAATAGCATACAGTGATTCTGATTTCGGTGGTTGCAAAATCGATGGCAAATCGACAACAGCAGGATGTCAGTTCCTAGGAAATCGCCTGGTCATGTGGCAGTGCAAGAAGCAAACGTGTGTTGCTACATCAACATGTGAAGCAGAATACATTGCTGCCTCGAGTTGTTGCTCCCAAGTTCTTTGGATACAACAACAAATGCGCGACTACGGTTTAGAATTCCTATCTACTCGTATTTTTGTTGATAATAATGCTGCTTTACAGATCACTAGAAATCCTGTGCAACATTCTAAAACTAAACACATCGACATTAAATATCACTTCATACGTGATTGTTTTGATAAGAGGTTAATCGATGTCGTTCATGTCCCCACTGATCACCAACGTGCCGACCTGTTTACAAAAGCTTTTGATAAATCACGTTTTGATTATCTACTTTTGGTCAATGGCATTAAGGTGATACCCGAGTAAACTTCGTTGGCTGATCGTTTTTGTAAATATTTTCTTTATAAACTTTGAAAATTCAAAAAGATTTTAGTTTTCGTAAACTTTGCGAATTTTAGGGGGAGATATTTCAAGAAAATACAAAAACATTGCAAAAGTTCAAAATCCAAAAAGATGTCTTTACGTTCTGTCGTTTTCGTTTGAAAAATTCAAAAATTCAAAAACAATAGAAAAATCAAAAATGAGTTTCTTGGATAAAGGAAAATGATGAAGTTCACTGGTGTGGTCGGTCAATGTGTTCAAAATGCAAAATAAAAAGAAAAATGATAAGTATCTCTACTAACGATGTATCGGTAGGCTAACAATCAGACTAAAATGTGCAGGATGATACAAACCTAACAGACTTCAAGTCAGGTGGGAACCATTCATTGGCATATGGTCTTAGTACCGAAATCTCGTTTGAGAGATTGCCGAGATCTGAAATATTCGGTCTTTATGCTGCTTATCATCTGGGTATCATGGTTGTATCAAACCGTAAAAATAACGGAGACGAAGTCTAAGATCTTCCATGATACTATACATACGTGTACATACTGCATTCGACCTCAATAAGTGATCAACAATCACATGTCCAAACAAAATAAGTGATAAATTATCACAGATTCTTTGCGGGAGTCAAGTTCGTCTCTCTGCTGTACGAAAGTACTGACCTGTTCACGGACTTGCTCCTGTGCCCTCATGCATATGAAAATCAAGTTCCTCATCAATAAGTGATTCTATCACATAGGACTTGTTTTCAATCAAATAAGTGAGTTTCTCACATTTTTATACGGTCAAACAGATGATAATCGGTATACTCACCGGTAAGATGAATTCTCGTGCATACCTTGATACGGGAATGTGTCGTGAGTGGATTTACATCGACTTGTAAGTATAATCCTTACCGTTAATCGTATCTCTTAAATTATGATTACGTCTGATCAGTTTGAGCTTATGTGGACCACAATACCGATAATCGAGGTAGTATACTTATCCAGAGCTTTAAACAGAAATCAAAATCATGTTGACTAAGACCGTAAGCTGGTATGATTCCTTGTCCTTGAGATTCGCAAAAAGATTGCACTTGTACAGTTGTTTAGTGTTTTTTTAAAAGTTTTCTGCATTTTCATTTAGTTTACTGTGCTTTAAATTTGTTTATAGTATATTTGTGTAAAGTTTGTTTTTGATTAAGCCGAAGTTGTTGCTTGGTGTTTTCTACCGGAAGCCTGAAACCTTCTTCATAAAAACGTTCTTGCTTTTGAAAATTCAAACTGAATGGAAATGTGTTCATAATCTGTTTAGACTGCAAAATCTTACCACTGTTTTGACTGCAAAATATTTCCAGCCTCTGTGTTACTGTTTTGAAAAATCTGTTGGTGAAACAGGTTGGTCGACGAATCAAAAGAGTCGACGAATCAGACCAATGTTGGCGAATCAAATCTGTTTCGTCAAAACAGACGACGAATCACATGAGCCCAACTCTGTTTCGTCATGGGCTAAAGTTTAGGCCCAAGTTCAAGCCCAAGTTTCTGTTTCGCCGGGCCCATTTCAGTTTCGTCGAGTTCTCAGATTCGTCGAGACAGGGTGGTGTATATAAAGGTCCCACTTGTTCACTTTTTCAAAACATCAGTTTTCATCTTCTTCAAACAACCAAAAAACCCATACCTACGGTTACTCTCACAAATCACCCAAAACATCCGTTTTTAATCAAAATCTTACAAAAATCAAAGGTAGTAACATGTTCTGATTCACATTCCGAACACTTTGAACCGTCGGTTTTTCATCCGAAACCCTCAGAGACTCCTTTGAGACCTTGTTTTTTCTTTGATAATATATGTGTTGATGTTGCATGTTTTGTGTTTTCCTTCTGAATCTGATAGATTTAGGTTTATTATGTTTGATTTGCTTTGATTTGAAAGTGGGTTTTTATAAACAAAAACAGGGGTTTGTTTTTGATAAAGTTATTAACTGTTTTTACAATGGTTTTTGTTCGGAAATCATTTATGGGTGTTTATAAATGGTTTGGGTATAAATAATGTTGATTGAATGTGTTTGTGTTTATATTTGATCTTTGTTTAAACCCAATACGGCGAAACTGAAAAACCCCCAATTTGACGAATCAAATTAGCCCTAATTCCGGCGAATCAAACATACGACGAATCAAAGATGACGAGTCAGAAAAGGAACGAAATAGACTCGACGAATCAAAAAGTCGACGAATCAAACCAGTCAATGGTCAACCCTCTGTTTCGTCGTTCAAACTTCTGTTTCGTCGTTGATCTTCTGTTTCGTCGTACATGCCTTAGCAGTTTTCTGATGTTGCTGTTTGTTCACAGTAGACATGTTAGATAGGTTATCTGTTATGTGGATACATGAAAGTGTATTCATACATGTCTAAATGCAATGTTATATCAAATGTGACTGATTCTGGACATTTTCATGTACAGATGGCTCCTAAAGCACCGCAAGAAAAAGGAAAACGCAAGAAGGCGATAAAGAAAGAAAACAAAACTGAAGAAGAAATTATGTCAGAAAAACGTCATAATCAAGTTGCATATTTGGATCCGGAAGACAAGCTCACTGAATTTAAAGATATGACGAAGTGGATCAGGGAGTCACGTATCAATCATGCTGTTACATACTCGACACCCGTCTACAAATCTCTGATTAAAGCTTTCTGGGATTCTGCAAGCGTCGTCCAAATCGATGGAAAGGATATTATAAGAGGTCGTGTGAATGATCTGTATGTCGTTGTTACTCCGGAGATATTGAATGAAGTTCTTCAATTACAAGATCAACCGAATGCTCCATATTCAATACCAATCATGTGTTCACGAGGCTGTTTGCTAAGGATGAAGTGTAAAGGAGATCTTTTCGTCAAACAAATCAACAAAGGTGATCTTCCATTACGATACAAGTTTTTATTGCATGTTCTTATTCAGTGTCTCAGCAATAGACGATCTGGATATGATATGGCTGGAGATGATCTCGTTGGTTTCATGGTTGCTTTGGTGTTAAACAAACCGTTTAGCATCTCAAAGTATATTTTCAGCAACATGAAAGAGAATATGACAAGGACTGGTAGTAGAACAACCGGGAACAAGTTTTGGATGTATCCACGGTTTCTGCAAATGATTATGAATGTTCAGCATCCAGACCTTCCTAAAGCTGATGATGATCTTCTGAAAATAGAGGCGATGAATTTCAACTCTTTAAGGCTAATCA
Source organism: Helianthus tuberosus (assembly GCA_030545235.1). Lineage (NCBI taxonomy): Eukaryota > Viridiplantae > Streptophyta > Magnoliopsida > Asterales > Asteraceae > Helianthus > Helianthus tuberosus. Next base: position 164,357,222 of record CM060450.1, read on the forward strand.
AGACTATGGCCGCCAAAAGATACAAAGAAAGCGTTCCTCCAAGGAAGCTTTTTGGCGCACTAGTGAATCCTGATTATGTGGCTCCAGCAAATGACAAATGGCGTAATGATGACAGCCAATCTGACAATGAAGAACCTGAGTTGGAAAGGTTAAGGATAGAAAAATTTGGTCCTGACCCAGTTGATTCAGATGAGTCTGGTAGTGATGGTGATGAAAGTAGTGGTGAAAGTGATGAAGGTGGTGATGCAGGTGATGCAGGTGCTGTTGGTACATCAAGCAAAGGTGCAGTTTCTGGTACATCAGCTAGTAGCTCGTCAGCAAGTGGTGATGATGGATCTAATTCGAGTTCTAGTGATCATATAGTTGAACCTGGTTACGAAATGTATATTGATATACGTGGTGTAAGAAGGTATAGAAAGATTAGAACTGAGGATGATCCAGAATATGTTCCAGAGGATCCTGAAGGTGAAAGAAGAACAAAAAGAAGAGCTGAGAAAGCTGTTGAAGTTCAAAAGAAGAAGTCTAGGAGATATTTGAGTACTTATACTCGGAAATCTGTGCCTCAAGAGTCTTCATCTATTCCTCAGGAACCTGTACAATCTGTATCTCAGGAGCCTGTACAAGAACTATGGCAGTTCCATCTGTGACTCCTCAGGCAGTTCCTGAAAGAACTATGGCTTCAGCAATCAGAGCAACCACTTCAGGGATCAGTGCTGAACGTCATAGAACATTTTCCAGATTTTCTCAAGATGAAAAGATCACATACCTATTTTCTACACTTGAAGCAGCTGCTGATCGTCTACAAAGGCAATCTCATTTTGGTAATCTCACGAAGCATGATCAACTTAAACAATCGGTGGAAATTAACAAATTGAAATCAACCGTTGGTCAACAGCAAACAGTAATAGAGCGACAACAAGGTGAAATTGATTTGCTTAAAGCTGAAAATGCTCGCTTGAAGGCTCTTGATGAAGAGAAAGAGAGAAGGCTTGCTATTCTGTGGGACTATCATTGTAAACAACAAGAGGTACTGAAGAAAAAGGATGATGATACGGAAGACCAAGGAAATCCTGATACTTCTGGTACATCACAGAAGCAGTCAACCGCACTTGTTTCTGAAGTTGTTGCAGTTCAGACTACAGTTGTCGAATCATCTCAGGGAACTTCTACTGGAAAAGTACAACAGATAGAAGGTACTTCTTCTATAGTAAGCAGTGCTGATATTGCTCTACAGGCTATTCATCCATTTACGGGAGAGTTGCTTGAAGAAGGGGAGTTAATAGAAGATCTTTCTCAGGAGCAATTGAGTATTTTACAGTCTATGAGAGAAATAGATGATGCTGAGATAGACAAAATGTCTACTGAGACTGATACAACGAATGTTGAAGAGATTGATGAGATTGTGTTTGAAGGTGAAGCATCAAAATCAACATATGTTCGAGCAGATGGTACTGAATTCGCTTCATTTGATGAAGATTGGATGAAGGAGAATATCGATGATATAGACGAGCACTTAAAGAATCGAAATTCGTCTGAAAAAGACACAGATGCATTTTCTGAATGGAGAAAACAGTTTTTATCTAAAGTCTCCAAGCCTTTACCTGAAAAAGCTCAAGTAGACTATTTGCAATTTGAAAAGTCAAAGCCAAGTGGAAGGATTCTATGCTGGATGTTTGTTAAAGATATACACTGCATTGCTATCAAACGTGAATACGGAATTCTGTATTTCGATTCACTACTGAGCATTCTTTCCTTGCCATTTTATGATGTCTCTGCGTTGACAAGGCTTGAGCTTATCAATCGGTCAAAATACGATGGCGCTACTTTATTTGAGCGTCTGGTGAAAGTAAACAAGAAGTCGGGCTGGAAGGATGAATCCTACAAGCCACAATTTCCTGTTTATCAACCGATCAAATTTACTCTTGATCCGGACACCAACACTTGTAGATACAAACTGGTGTACCAGCCTCCGAGGGTAGTAGATAAAATCCCATTGATGCCTATGAAGCAGGATTTTCTTGAAGATATGGCATTATGGTGCTACGACTCGGATACTCATGAAGCTGTAATTGTGTTTAGAGACAGTCGTGCAAATTACCGAATGTTGGATCCGATGTGGATCGTCAACATGTCTGAGGCTGATATTAGCAGATTATATCGTCATGATATTTTCTATGAAGATCAGGATGCACGTCAAGCGTTAAAGTTTCAGCGAGTAGCGTGTTTTTGCTACTACAGGGGCATACATTCGGGCAGTTCGTGGTCCGAACAACACTGATGGAAGATTAGAAGACCGAAGATGAGTAACAGACAAGGGGGAGTTTGTTGATGCATTTTTAGTGTCTGTGACTAGTCTTGTTTAACGATGTATTTTGTATGGTCTTTTATTAATTATCGAGTCTGTATGTTATGTTGACCAAGTCAGATATCCTCCTATCTACTTGTGTACAACTTTATTTGTCTCTTTTGATATGTAAAGTATTATGAACAATGCATGTTGCATTAAAGGGTAGTTTGGTCATTACTATGTTTATATGTTGCTGTTGTTGCTGTCTGTTAACAGAAACAACCACAACAGTTGCAGCTCTCGACGAAACAGGTCTGTTTCGTCGGAACACATCATGACGAAACAGACCAATGTTCTATACTTCTGTTTCGTTGAAGGTCATGACGAATCAGACTTTGATTCGTCATGTACTGGGCTGTCTCAGGCCCAATGTCTGGCCCATGTTCAATTTCGTCGAACACTTTGTGTTTCGTCGATATCTTGGCCCAGGGACTATATAAACAACATCTCTGTTTCATTTGAACACAGAGATGAGATAATAACCATAGTAACAAAACTCTGCCGAAATTCTGTCTGAACTGTGTTTGTATCAGTTTGTAATCGGTTCTCATCCCGTTAATCAATCGAGTGTGTATCATTGATTAATCCGTTGTTATTATTGCTTTATATGTTTGATTTGGCATAGTTACGTGGATTCCGCACACGTAACCGTGTTTACTATAAACAAGTGATTCGGTTCGTTATCGATCCTCAGATTTCGGGACCTACACCCGCAACCGACTCGAACAAGTTGTATTCTCGCTAAAAACGCACTGTGAGTATACTTGACCCTTTTTATCGAATTTTGGGTGTAACATACGTTTCTATCAAATCAAACTCATCAAACGAACTATTCAATCAATCGAATTATCACTTGCGAATAACTGTTATGCATAGATATACGTGATGCTAGTTGCATATGTGCTAGGGCTTATACTCGCGACGTCCCACCACGACTAGTATAGTACTATTGCGCCCGACGGGGTCTAGTTATGCCATCGTACATTCGAGCATCGAGGACTTAGTTGGTAGTATCAGTTTTGTGAGTATATATGTCGTGTATTACGTTTATGCATGTGGGAATTCGCTACACTTTTATCTATTATGCTATACTTATCAAACCTGTATACTCGCCAATACTTTTGTATTGACAAATATTTTAACGTATGTTGCAGGTTAGATCGCAGACTATACCAAATCAAGCTAGGAAGTCTAGAAACTCAACTAAAATCTAGGTTGTCGGATTTGTATTGTTCGAGAGGGCAAGAAATCTGTGATAACTCACGTGATTGTATTATTTGTTAGTATGGGATAACGAATGTATTAAATATTATCGCAATATAGTTGTTATGGATTCTCTTGAGCAATCTGATTCGCCTAGTGCCGCGCCCCGATGATTCCGCCATCGGTTGGGGTGTGACAATTTTGAACATTCCGTTAACAAAACATATTGGAAATAGGTGATAATTTGACATAAAACATGTGAATTTTTGCTCATATCACAAATATATAAAAAAATGTGACGTTAACAAATTAAATCGTCAAAAACAATAATTCGCAGACCGCGGGGGACATCGTCATATGGTAGTTGGTCTTACAAAAGGTAATGGTTTATACATATATGTGTTTATTTAATGTATAATCTAATTTTTAATGTTTAAAAGAATGCTAAAGCTTTGGAAACGCATGAGACTTTTGCCAGCCCGCTAGAAGAGGGAAATTATGTGAGTATTTAATTAAAGTATAATTTTCATATATATATATATATATATATATATATATATATAGCCGTTAAAAGGAAGAATTTGAATCCCAAATGACCCAAGCTAACCGTTACATGGAAGGTGAAGGTGAACCTAATGAAAGTAGCGTGTCATCCCCAAATAATGTTGAAGTTTTTGAAAAGGTGTTGGGTGGTTGATGCGGACATGTTAGGGGAATTGGGCGTAAACCTCCTATATCTTCAGCTGTGAGTGTCGTTGGTCCTCATGAGCAAGAGCAGACATGTCTGTAAATTACAGAGGTAAAACTACCTTATTTTGTGATGGTAGATGTTAGTTTAGTAGCTTTAGTTTGTTTTAATTGTTTGCATTAGACATTTGTGTATGTATATATGTAGGTATATATGTAAGTGTGTAAATGAAGACTTCAATGTTCTAGCTTTTAGTTTAAATGGGTCAAAATGACTTGAATAGACACACTTAATGGGTTAGATGAACTTTAATAGTCTAAATGTTGATGTGTTGGTCATTTTTTCCATTTGGTAAATTTTGTAGATTGGTGAATGTTTTAGACAAGTTTAAGAGTGCTAAATGATTTAACTTCTAGTTTAAATGGATTAGAATGACCCAGACACACTTAATCAACCTAAAAAATCCAACTTTACATTCGAACGGGTCAAAATGGGTTGGATGAACTAAATAGATTGGTAAATGCTTTAGAAAAGTTTGAAAGTGTTTAAATGCATCAAAATTACCCGAACACACTTAATAGACCTAAAACATCGAACTTTAAGTTTAAGCGGGTCAAAATGGGTCGGATGAACTTTAATTGTCTAAAAGTTGGATGTGTTCGAGTCATTTTTGCTATTTGATAAATCTTGTAGATTGGTGAATGTTTTAGACAAGTTTAATAGTGTTAAATAGAGCTTTTAGTTTAAATGGGTCAAAATGACCAGGATACACTTAATCGACCTAAAACATAACTTTAAGTTCGAAAGGGTCAAAATGGGTTGGATAAACTTTAATAGATAGGTGAATGCTTTAGAAAAGTTTAAAATGTTTAAATGGGTCAACTAATAAGGTATAGCTTGTTTTGTAGGATTCTCTTGAGGATTTGTTTGAAGACCCGAGATTTATGGTGACTCTAACGCAGGGATGAGCATTTGGTATTGGGTACCGGTACCATACCTGTACCCATTTTTCCCGTCTTTCGGTACTGGTATTTATGGGTAAAACACTAGTACCATACCGGTACCAATTTTCCCCGTTTTTCGGTACCTGTTCGGTACCGAATGAGTACCATGTTCATCCCTAGTCTAGCGAGCTATGGATAACAAGAAGGCATAAAACAAGGCAACGGAAATGACACAGACGAAGGGGAAGACTGATGTATTTGTTGGAAGAATGATGTGTTTGCTTAGAATTTGAGGGTTTCAAAACTTTAACTTAAGCAAACAAAATACTTGTATTGTAATTTTATGTTTGAAGTATTGTTTGCTTGCAGAAAATTGAAAAATAACAGGTTATTGTATTTAGTAAAACTGAAAAATGATAAAAAAAAAATCTGGTTTGGACTTTTACATGGCTTTTAGCGACGGACCAATAGCGGCAAATTGCCGCTAAAACCTTCAGCAGTGATTTTCGGAGCTTTTAGTGGTTTTTCTGTAGGTAATAGTGAAACAAAGAAACTAAACTAATATTCTCAAGACATCTTGTGGATCTTTACGCCAGTAAAAAAAAATTAAAATACTTGTTTGGTTTTCAAGAGTAGATGGATGGGTGCTTGGTAAGTGGCAATTCCACTAATTCAAAGCGGCCAAATACCATTTTTAAATCATGTTAGGGAGTTTCCTTTGTCTACTCAACCTTGCACAATTTTATATATTCAAATCCAATTACCATAAAACATAAGCTACTTTATCTTTTAGCTATCAATAGTTATCAAATAAGCGAACTTTTAACAATATATGTTTAATATTGATTTATTTTAGGAATATGGTATTGATTGCACGCAACAAGAATTTAAAAAAAAAAGTAGGAAGACAAGATATAAACAAAATATTTTTTTATAAGTACCATATTATTGAATAAACATGAACATGAATATATTAAAAATAATGTGATTGATGTTCCGAAAATTCGAAGCCAACACATATTGCACAGTTCCCACTTTGCCTTCACGGCAAAAAGAAAATCTTGTGGGAAATCAACTTTACTAGTGGGTATACTTTCCTATTTTCTATTATTTCTACCTTTACAGAAAACCCTATTGAGGGTTTCTTGATAAGTATGTAGACCTTCACTTGATTCTTTCAAGTCTTTCATTTTTCTCTTTTCAATCTAGAAAGTCCAAAATAACATGGGTGGTTCTTGCAAGGAAGGGGATTTTAATGAGATAAGAAGAGGGCCATGGACACTTGAGGAAGACAATCTACTTATCAATTATATCACTTGTCAAGGTGAAGGACGATGGAACTCGTTGGCAAAATCTTCAGGTAAACAAGAAAAAACAAGTGTTTCTTGATTTTTTTTGTATCTATGATATGGTCTTTTGGGGAATTTGATATTTTTTATTGCTTTTGATATATAGGATTAAAAAGAACCGGTAAAAGTTGCAAACAAAGATGGCTAAATTACTTAAAACCAGATATTAAGCGTGAAGTTCTTACCCCTCAAGAACAACTTTTAGTTCTTGAACTCCATTGCAAGTGGGGTAACAGGTGAGATATAATTACATGCATGGAAATATATACTTATGTATGCAGTATGCATTTACTATTTTAGAAATAGTATTTATTATTTTTATTTTTTATTTTTTTGTCTTCAAGATGGTCGAAAATTGCAAGCCACTTCCCAGATAGAACAGACAACGAGATTAAGAACTACTGGAGAACAAGGGTACATAAAAAGGCACGGAGCCTTAAGATAGATCCCAATAGCAAGAGGTTTGTGGAAACAGTTAGACGCTCATGGATGCCAAGGTTACTTGAAAAGGTTGAACAAAACTCTTTAGTATCATCATCATCCTCATCATCATCAACACCACCACCATCACCATCAACATCCACATCGTCATCGCCAACTTCGACATGAACCACTATGAGAAAAAGAAGTTTTTTATTACAAGCAAAACAAACAATAATGTAATTATAATAGTTTAAATATATGATAAATATATATAATTGTAACAATTTAATCTTCTTCTAGTTACAATATATTCAGTTAATTATCTAGGATTGCAGACAAATGGAGGCTTTAATGTATTCGTTTGTTTAACTATATACTCAAACAAACAAATAAACATGAACATATAAACGAATACGTTTTTTTTATTGTATTCGTTAAGGAAATGAAGTTGTTCATGTCTGTCTATGTATGTTCGTTAACACCCTAGACAATATAAGCAAACACAAATGGCACAAGCACACACATACATATTTATTTCGTTTATTAAATATATGAACATCTTCCAAACAGTAATTAACTATGTGTTTAGTTTCTTTATAGCCTTGGTTCCACCTTACACATGAGTTGGAATATCATATAAAGTGTGAACCTTATATAGATCATTAGCCTTCTAAATTGTGGGTCGTCAATGCATAAACAATTTCAAGTAAAGAACGGCAATGAATCACATAAGCACTTATACATACTGCTTTAGCTGTGATACATTTGACGCTTATCTTTAAGGCACCACATATCTAAAAGTGGTTTATGGTTTGATAATCTGAATGCATTCTATTGATATACAAATACCCATTATATAGGGATGATACAATCAAATAATAAGGAAACCAAATATATAAAATATGCACAATCACAATCTATTCCTAAAATTATACTTCTGGAATATTCATCGGCTAAGACTCCCCCGCAGTTTGAACGTGGTAAGGACCAACGCTCAAACTGGAACGAAATGACTGAAATAGCTGCTTGGAGAGCCCCTTTGTGAAGATATCAGCATACTGCAAGGCAGACGGAACATGTAGAACACGAATGTGACCGATGCGAACCTTTTCCCGTACAAAGTGAATATCAATCTCTTCATGTTTGGTGCGATGATGCTGCACTGGATTATCAGAGAGATACACGACTAAAACATTATCACAATACACGATAGAGGCCCGGTGCAAAGGAGTATGGAGCTCAAGTAATAAATTACGTAACCAAGTTGCTTCGGCAACCGCATTAGCAACCCCGTGATACTCAGCTTCAGCACTAGAACGCGAAACAGTGGGTTGCCGCTTTGAGGACCACGACCGTAAATTATCTCCCAAGAAAACACAATAACCGCTCGTTGAGCGTCTAGAATCCGGACAACCGCCCCAATCGGCATTTGAGTAGGCAACCAAGTCGTGAGACCGAGACCGAACAATGCGAATCCCGTAATCAAGAGTACCCTGTATATACCGTATGATTCGCTTCATGAAGGCAAAATGGGACTCGCGCGGATCGTGCATAAACAAACAAACCTGCTGGACTACATATGAGATATCTGGACGAGTAAATGTTAGGTACTGTAATGCTCCCACAAGGCTGCGATATAGTGTCGGATCTGAAACAGGCGATCCATCAGACGCGCTAAGTTTGGATGAGAGGTCCACAGGTGTGTTGCATGGTTTACAAGCCGACATGTTAGCGCGAGCAAGAATCTCTTTAGCGTACTATTGCTGAGATAGGAAAAGGCCCTGTGAAAACTGATCAACTTTAATTCCAAGAAAGTGATGAAGCCGACCTAAATCAGTCATTGCAAACTCTCGAGACAGCGCACGGATGATATCATGAAGTAATGTGTCATTAGAAGCTGTCAACACAATATCATCCGCATAAAGTAGTAAATAGGCAACATTAGCTGGATCCCGCTTAAAAATGAACAAAGATTGATCACAAGCACTGCTGATAAACCCCTGGGTTTTGATGAATGTGGCAAAGCGGGTATACCATGCCCGCGGAGCCTGTTTAAGACCATATAGCGACTTTTTAAGTCGACACACAAACTGAGGGCACCGTTTGTCAACAAAACCCGGAGGTTGATGCATGTAAACCGTCTCATTAAGATGGCCGTCTAAAAAAGCATTTTTAACATCAAGTTGATGTATCGGCCAAGACCTGGTGACCGCCAAGGATAAAACGGTCCTTATAGTAGCCGGTTTAACAACTGGACTGCACGTGTCTTCACAATCAATTCCCACTGTCTGTGAGTTCCCGTTGACCACCAAACGGGCTTTATAGCGTTCCAGATACCCATCGGACCGGAATTTATGGCGAAAAAGCCACATGCAGCGTATGACGGGGGGGTCTGTGGGTCGTGGAACTAACTCCCATGTCTCATTATCCCATAGGGTAGAAAATTCGGTTTTCATAGCACTTAACCAATTATTGTCAGCAAAGGCCTTGGCATAGGTCTTGGGAATAGGGGAAAGTGAGGTGGGAGTAAAGTGGATGGACGTGGTAGAAGAACGGGATTTCGAACGGGTAGTCATAGGGTGGTGATTGGTTGCAGGTGGGGCCGAAGGGTGTTGGGCCGAAGGTGGTAGGTCAGTGGGCTGGTGAGGAGGTGGTGATGTTGGAACGGTGGCAGGTGGTGGTCTCGGGCGTAGGCTATAGGTGATAGGAAAAGGAGTGATGGGGGACGAGTGAGTAGGTGCGGGTGGTTGAGTAGGTGGGGGTGGAATAAAGGAGCAGCCGGGTGGAGGTGAATCGTCTAAAAAATTATAGGTGGTGGGTGTTTGTGGCATGGTGTAAGGAAATGTCGATTAGTCGAAGGTGACATGTCGTGAGATGTGAACTTTACCGGTGGTAGGGTCAATGTGTGAGAACTTAGGGATTTCGTGTTTCCTATATGGCTCCTATGTGATTCGTATTACTACTATACTATCGCACCAAGTTTTGAACGCGCTCAATCGCAACGCAAAACTCAAAAAGCATTATGATCGAATCTCACTCCAAGTCTCTTCCTGTCTAGATGCCTTCCAACAACTCTACCTCGAGACGAGTAGCTAAGAGGAAGGCCAAACGAAGCGCCGAGAAGAGGATTGCTTCACTTGTGATTAAGGAAGTGAGTAAGCTTAGTCCTCGAATTGCCGCTCAAGTGCACTCTCTCAGCAACTCTCGAGCCTCGGAAGACTCCAAGACGGAAGCGCCGCAATCTACTTTTCTCTACAAGCACTTCAAAGCCTGTGACCCGATGGAGTTCACGGGTGAAGGAGGTGCGACTCAACTACTCCAGTGGTTCGATTCTATCGAAGTTACCCTTCGTCAAAGCGGGTGTCCCGATAGTCTCCGTACTACGTGCGCCACCGGAGTATTTCAATCACGAGCACTCGACTGGTGGACCGCCGAACGTAACAAACGTGGGATCTCCGCAGCTTACGCTCTCTCCTGGAATGAGCTGAAAGAGCTCATGGAGAAAGAGTACTGTCCTCCTCACGAGATTCAGAAGCTGGAAAACGAATTTTGGGAAATCAAGCAAACCGAAGGTGACAATGCTGGCTACACCACATTATTATCACGAGTAAAACGTCGTACATAAATAAGGTTTCGAATTATGTGTGGGCTATAAAGGACATTGGGCAAAATATAGGTTCGGTTGGGTAGGGTGTGGAAACCAGTGCCCGTGCTTTTAATTGGGATGCAAGGGCCATTACCGACCATAATTGAACTGCGTACAGGACAAGAGTTGGGAATAACAATTTTACCTGGATCGCGTGCCGAGTGCGAGCCTGCTCCAGTATCCATAATGTCATTATTCCACGAGGCGTTCGGGTTCATCTGCATATTATTAAACACTGCACTTAAATCAGAGGGGCACATCGCATCATACCCATATTGTTGTGGCCCGAACTGAGGAGATGAGTAATGGCCTGACCCGGCAAAGTGGGCCTGGGACTGCTGTGGTGCGGTCTGAGAATGAGGAGCATTGGGCCACTAGTTGTTCTGTGTTGGGTAAGGGCATGGGGGTGTGGTCCACCAGGCCCAATTCGGGTATGGAGAGTTGTAGGCCGAAGGGTTACCAGCAGTCCAGAAAGATCGGCCGTAGCCTGATGAACCGCCCCTGTTACTGTAGCGGTCGCCGCATCCCTGGGTCTAGTTGCTGCTGTTGTGTTCGGGTGGTTGGTCAGAGGCCGACTGTGGAGCAGAAGGTGTAATGGTGGTCGGCGCTACCAATACTGAAGAGGCAGCCCCTTTTTGTGCTTCAATACGAATGACATCATCTTTAGGAGAGAGATGGCGAGGTCCCAATCAGCATCTTTGTTGTTAATGAAAGAGGCAGTAGTGTTGTACTCGGGAGGAAGACCACGAACCAGCTGTAACACCAACCGAGAGTCAGAGACGGGTTCATCGACATCGGCAAGTTGGGTGGCCAGACTTTGAAGTTCTTGACAATAAGCATCTAAAGAAGCATAAGCACCGAGTGTCATATTGCAGAATTTTGTCTCGAGTGCAGCAGCCCGTGCCTTTTTATTGCTAAGGTATATTTTCTCAAACTTGGCCCAAGCATCACGTGCTGAAGTATTGTTATCAATGATGCGTTTGAGAATATCATCCGATACAGTACTGAAGATCCACTGCATCACAAGAGCATCAAGTTCCTTCTATAATTCGTATTCTAGAGCTGTCTTTGCAGGAGGTGGGCTGCCATCTATATGGTTTGCGACTTTGTAGGCGGTCACATGAAGGTTAAAAAGCTTAACCCAGTTTGAACAGGTGACATTCGTACCATCTAGGGTACGAATTTTGGCATTGATGTTGGTAACCGAGTAGGCTGGGTGAAGAGCAAGGGGTTTCGGGTTTGAGGGTTCTGGTTCAGCATCGGATTTGGGCATGTTTGGCAGGAAACAGTGGGCGAACAGATGCGCGAAAAGAACAGATGCTCTAAAAGAACATATGCTCTAAAAGAACAGATGCGCGAAAAGAAACAGATGCTATAAAAGAAACAGATGCTCTAAAAGAACATATGCGCTAAAAAAAAAAAGAAGAAGGAAGAAGGCGACGAGGGATAGGGTTTATCAGAACCGTGGCTCTGATACCATAAAAGTGGTTTATGCTTTGATAATCTGAATGCATTCTATTGATATACAAATACCCATTATATAGGGATGATACAATCAAATAATAAGGAAACCAAATATACAAAATATGCACAATCACAATCTATTCCTAAAATTATACTTCTGGAATATTCATCGGCTAAGACATACACCTCGTCTTTCTATCTTCCAGTATAACTTTAAAGCACTACATACAAGTGCTTATAGAGTTTTTATTACCTTATTTCTACTTGATATTGATTTTGTAATGAATAGGCTTATGTGCACCCAAACCCACCTCCAGCCCAGTTGGTTCCGAAGTGGCTGGATTGGGCCGGTTTCCTCTTAAGGTCTCCGGTTCGATCCCCGGCTGCGGCATTTCAGGGGTGGGTCATCCCAATGATGGATCGTATCCTACCGAGGCATGGTGCGGTCTTGAGGGCAACCTGGTTTTACCCAGCTGTTACCCCAGCGAGTCTCTCGTGTGGGGGCAGTATGGTTTCCGGGCGGAAGTCAGCTTGCACTACTAGAAAAATTAAAATTTCTGACACCATTTTCCGTAGGAAATGCGTCACAACTCGCGATTTTCTACGAATTTATGACGAAATGCGTATGTAGGAAAACCACTCGTAGGAAACTGGTTTCTTACGCATTTTCTATGCATTTTCCTACCCATTTCTGACAGAAAAGGGCTGTCACAAATTGCTACACATTTTCTACGCATTTTCCTACCCATTTAACGGAAGTTAATTTTTAATTTTTGCTACACAATTGTCACGAAATTTAATTTTCTACGAATTTGTGACGAAATGCATATGTAGTTAAACCACTCGTAGGAAACTGGTTTCTTTAAGCATTTTCTACGCATTTTCCTACCCATTTCTGACAGAAAAGGGCTGTCAGAAATTGCTACACATTTTTCTACGCATTTTCCTACCCATTTAACGAAAGTTAATTTTTTTATTTTTGCTACACAATTGTCACGAAATTTAATGTTTTTTTCTAGTTTTATTCTATTTATAAAACATCCGAGAGATCAGATACAAAAGCAAATAAAACTAAAAACTATAAAATTTCAATAACATTAATCATAAATTTATACAAATTTACAAACAAAAAATGTATAAAATCTACTAACATAAAGAAAATAAAATTACATATTCCTTTAACAAATTCAATAACATTAACCCACACCCATCTCATTTTTCAGCTCTGGAGAATCAAAACCAACATCGAACACCATCATCGGACTGTACAGATTGCTCAAACTCAGCCTCCATAATCTTCCACGGGACAACCGTGAAGCTCAACACACGCGTAAGTATTGCATCCGTATCATTTGCTTTCTCCTCCACTAAACTATCGTTCACCCTTAATCTCAAATCGCATTCAAATGCGAACTCCGATGGAACGAATATTGTAAACGAAAGATCACGAGGAAACATTTCGATCAACATGTCACCAAACTTTCCAATCCTGTCACCATTCTCTAAACTTTTGCTAACTTGTTTATGCTTGAATAAATTCTTGGAGCCAGTGGTAACTGATACGTCTGGAAGTCTAAGAACCGAAAGGTTCAACACAAAAAAGCAAGAACCCGAAACGATTACAGCAATAAACGCGATTGGAATCTTTGATCCACCTCTGCTCAATCTCATTTTCAAAACACCTGATCAACAGATTACCAACAGGTTACCAAACTCCCTTGTAAAGAAACAACACTTCACTGGGGCATTTCGTCGAACAGTTTGTATGCAATCAAGATACCATTGATAGTGATCAGAAACAAGTATTATAGAATGCAATCTACGATATATGGAACATGGGATTAATAGATAGTTACTAAAAAATTAACCAAAAAAGTAACTCAGTTGACATTCGAAGATCAAATGTGAGTCTTTTTCTTTCTGTTTTAACAAAACTTAAACTTTCTATAAGTGCATTTATCAACAAAAAATGGACAGCCAGATTGTGAATCTTATCGTTTCTAATCTAATCATTCACTTTCAATTTCTTAAATTAGGGTTCTTCAAAACTTTCTTGATCAAATTGAGGGCAAATAAGCACATAACTGAACAACACTAACAGACAATTGAAATTGAATCATTCCAATAACTCGAAAATACTAACTTACGAATTGAAATCAAGTCAGATTGAATATGAACTCAGAAAAGAATTCCAATGCAGATAAAACGTGGATCCGTATGAACTTGTTGTTCCAGATTCGTATATAACTTCCAGATCTGTTGATTAACTGTTTGTTGATTTGTATGAAAATGATGCATGTCGCCGGAGATAGGCTAGGCTGATCGAGAGAGAAGGGGGCAGGGGGGTTTGTGGTGTGCTGCTGTTCAAAGTAAAAGGAATTTAGGGTTTAAACTAAAGCTTTTGATTCTAGAGTATTTTTAACCGTTAGATTGATTATTAGGTGAACAATGGACCATAGGATGGTGATCCATGTGAAGTTGAAGTAAAGCTTTTGATTGGCTCAATTATGTGTAAACCTTTTTGTTTTTTTTTTTTTTTTTTTTCATTTTGTAATCTTTTATTGTTAGTTTTTATAAAATGTTTTGTATTCACTTTACTATAAAAAGTTTTTTTTTTCCTAAAAGTTGTTTTATTTTTTTTTAGGAAAGTGTTTTTTTTGGTAGAAATTCCAACACAAGTATTGCTATCCTAAGGAACTGACCGATACCACCCGAACAATATCGGTACCAGTAACAATATTAAATTATATGGTTTCAGTTTCGATTTCAATGAATCGATACCGTACCAAACCTAACCGATACCGGCCAAACAATATCGTACTCGAGGTACATGTATTCATTTTTATGATTTCCAATTTCGATAACTTATTTTCATTTCTTGTTAAACCCAGCCTTGTCGTGGTGTTTGCCATTTATTTTATGCAATGCACAACAGGTACACTCGGGTAGCTTACAATTACCAAATCATGGTTACGCATTTTATACAAATTTAGATGAGGCGTTTGAATTTTGTGCTTGAATATAAATTTAGGGATTTAGTATTGTTAAAACTTGAAGTTTAAGGTTAATGAAACTATGGTAATAATAAATTATTATTAATATGGTGGATAGTAATGATTGTATGGTAATAATAAAATATGGTAATAATAAAACTAGTTAAATATTTAAATATGGTAATAAATTTTCTATCACAAATGCGTAGCAAGTTGCTACACATTTCCTACGCAATAAATTTTCCATCACAAATGCGTAGCAAGTTGCTACACATTTCCTGCGCAATATGGTAATAAATTTTCCATCACAAATGCGTAGACATTTCCTACACAATAATTAATAATAATGCTGAATAAACATTAAAATATAATCTAAGTATAATAATAACTAATTCGTCATAAATGCGTAGCAAGTTGCTACGCATTTCTGACGCAACAATTAATATTTAAATGAATTTAACATATAAATCTAATTCCAACAAATAAATAATGGTTCCGTCGGAAATGCGTAGCAAGTTGCTACGCATTTCCGACACAATACTTAGAATTAGTATATTTGTCACTATTGTGTCACAAATTGCCCAAAAAAATCAAGGTCTTTTTTCCGTAGGAAATGCGTAGTAAATGTGTCAGAATTTGCGACGCATTTTTTTGCGTAGGAAATTTCCGTAGCAAAATGACCACTTTTCTAGTAGTGTTGCACGCCGGCCGGGGCCCGATCGAACATCGCGTCCGGAAGAGCGGGGCTGACGGGGGAATGTCTTTGACATGACCCCGGAGACCTGATCGGTCCTGTACAGAGAAAGTCTCCTTCCAAAAAAAAAAGGCTTATGTGCACCCACTCACGTGTGTGCACACGCACACACATATACAAGGAAGAATGAGAAGTTTCAACCTTTTATCATGTGTAATCAAGGGAATAGGGTGATTGAAATGTCACGTTGATCAGCTTAAATTGAACGAATTGTAAGGTTTGTGCAGAATGGAAAAAGCCACAGTTGTTGTCATTTATCTAGTTTCCTAAAAACGTGAATGCCCCTCCACCTTTGGTACATGTGGCACCTTCTTGTTTCTTCTCATGCTTCTCATAATTTGTTGGATTATTCGGGTTTGTTTACGGGCAGTGGCGCAGCTTAGAAGGGTTCCGAGGGGGCGCCCGACCCCTCGAACTTTTCGATGCGTAGTGTTATGAATAGTACTTTCGTATAGAAAATTTTTAGGTATATACGTTTCCACCCCCCGGTTTCGGAAAAATTGGGGGGGGGGGGGGGGCGAAGCTTCGCCAATGTTTACGGGTCACGGGTCGGTGCGTTATCGGGTCGCGGTTCAACGGATTACGGGTCGAATAATTAAACGGGTCAGCTGGGTTTTATATTAGTCACATGTTACTGAAGTGGTCTAATATTGAGCGAGAATATGGGATGTGAACGTGTGATTTGAAGACCGAGCAATCAGGAGAGTATGCTAAAGAAAAGGGACGTGGAGTTGTTTATTATTTATGTCACATGCTTTTATTTTGTTTAATATATATAGGATAGGAGTTAGTAAGTTTTATGAGTACCCTTCTTATTTTATCGAAACAGTTGCCAAGTTTTTCTTCACCATATTATCTTTCTTGCAATTCACTTTCATATACATATTGTGAGTGTTTTGAGTTTGGGACCTGAATCAACATTTGGTATCAACCAACATAATTTTACTCATTTTTAGTGTGTAGAATATGAACAAACGTTCTTGGAGAAAAAAAAAGTATCAACATTGAACACAATATGTGTTCTTCCACTTTCGTTCAGTAAAGGAAAGATATTCATGTTGTTTTGTTTATTAAATGAACAAACTTTCTTTCGAACATTTCATTAAATATTTGATTCATATGCAACTCTTTTCCACCCACACAGATGAAACATCATAAAATGTGTGAAGCTATAATATTAAATAGATTTTATGTTTTTTTTTTAGATTTTATAAATAAAAATTTAAATAACCCTTATTATAATAGTAATCAAAAATTATAAATTCATAATATACATATAATCATATCATAGTTTAGTAATAGTATATAAATAAAAATTTTAATAACCCTTATAATAATAGTAATCAATCATAAATTCAAGATATACATATAATCATATTATAGTTTAGTAATATACTTTAAAGACTGTTTAATTATTTAAGAAAACTTAAAAGTGAAGAAATATTAAGTCATTTCAACAAACCTAGAAAATTAAAAAAAAAATTGATCGCGGTGAGATGATGGATCCCACTCCCAATACGTTTTATGCAACTTGGCAAATAATAATATGCTGCTAAAACAAAGATCATGGTAATATAAATCCAAGAAATATCCTAAATCGTGTCTAAGAAGTCCAAATCAAACTGAAAATGATTAAATGAGTGTGGATGAACTAAGTGAGCACTTAATGGGCCTGACATATGGACTCCGACCCAATCTATTTTGGCCCAAGGGATCATGCATTCAGCATCCCTCCTCTCATAGTCTCATATAAGGGTGCAAACAAGTCGAACCGAGCCTTAGGCTCGAGCTCGCTTTAACATATGAAAGCTCGAGCATGGCTCGATTCAAGTTTTATTTCTAAATTTCGAGCTCAGCTCGTAAGTAATTTTTGAAGCTCGGGCTCGACTCATTTAGTATTTATTAATTAATTTTTATTAGTTATAGTTATTATTATTATACATATAGTTTATTTATTTTCAGTATTTCTATAAATGGTAATTATTATTATTTAAATATATACTTAGTATATAAATAAAAAAATATATAAATAGAAAGCTTGTTTAGGCTTGCGAGCCGGCTCGAGCTTGATCAGCGAAGCTCGGGCTCGGGCTCATTTACTAAACGATCTTGTTTTTAGGCTCGGGTTTGAGCTCGAATTCGTTTAAGCTCGACTCGTTCAAGCTTTTTTTTCAAGTCGAGTAGCTCGGCTCGTTTGTACCCCTAGTCTCGTAGACCCACCTCTGTATACCAAATCGCATTTTATCTTTGTGATTTACCATCTCTTATCTTTATATAATATATTGACTTCATGGCTGAAGTTTGTTCCATGGTTCCGAACTCGGATCATCCTCATAGTTTCTTTATATATTGCAACAGTGGCGTAGCTTAAACAAATATACAGGGGAAGCCGAATTCAAGAAAATCAATACGGGAGGGGGGGGGGGGGGGGGTTTAAGAAAAATCAATTCTAGAGGGGGCACTCCTTGGCCTGTTAAAAGCTTCACCAATGTATTGTAGTTCTAGTAGATATGTGACAAAATTGTTCCAAGTTGACTGTGTTACCTGCTATGTGAAAAATTATAACCACAAGGTTTGATAGTGATTTTACTTCTAAATATTAAGTTTATTTAGTATAAGCTTGTGTTCAATACCCAACAAAACTATGCCGTTTTGATTAAATCAAATTTAATTCTTATATTTTCTTATATAATTTCATTATTTTATCTCTATATAGATATCAATGTCTTTATCTTAGTATTAATAATTCTTAGTATTATTCTATCTCCATCAATCTCTTAGTATTAATTCAAATTAATAATTTCCTTATTAAGCACACAAATAGTTCAAGAGATGCGTATTGAACTTGGTTCATAAAAGAATACTTGGTGAACTCCGTGGAAAAAAATATTAAAAGGTTGTTTTCCATATGGGTGGAAACTCGCATTACAGCTTGGGTTGTAAATGTACCGAATTGCACATAACCAAATTTCTTATTTGTGACACGTCTTTAAGAGAATGATTTAAAGTGTTGATCAAGCATAATCGTTATTGATAAATTTGGGTTTTTCTTTATTAGGATGAGTTTTCTAGGTAAACTCAAACTATATATATTTTGATAATGTAATGGTCTAAACAAATTTTAATGGTATAAAGTTTTGATACAAGAATTTTGACCTTTAATCCCTCAATATAAATGTTTAACTAGCAAAGATAATTAAAAAAAAAACATTTCTATATATTTTCCATATTTCTTTTCAATTTATTTTATTTCTTGGAAAAATGAACTCAAGAGAATTAAAGCCCTCAAAAGATCTCATTATCTTTATACTATTACTAGGTTACAATCTTGTGTATTACACGCGTAGATAAATATAATGCTATATAATTAGTATTATACATGGTTGAATACCCTTGTGTTATACTAATATAATAAAATATAATATAACTTGATAACATATACATATATTAAGATATGTATTTAAAAAATTAAAATTGACGTGATAGTTATAAATTTTGTTAAGTTAATTTTTAAAACATTATTTTTTATCAACTAGGAATTAACTTTGATTTTTAATACCACTTTTTTTTTTGTTATTTAACATATTATATTTTTACCATTTTTACTATTCAAACACTTTAAATATTTGATTTTTTAGAAATCACTCATAAAAACAATTATCATCATTATTCTTCGTTTATTAATATTATACCTAACATAATTTTAAGGGGCACCCCTTGGCTCCTTAAAGGCTTCGCCATTGTTTTAAAGTTCCAGTAGAGAAATGATAAAACTAATCCAACTCGACTCGGTAACATGCTATGTGAGAAATTATAACCACAAGGTCTAATAATGATTTTACTTCTAAATATTACATTTATTTTGTATAAGTTTGTATTCGATACCCAGCAAAACTATATCGTTTGACTAAATTACATTAAAATGTTTATTTTATTTTATATATTTCATTATTTTATAACATAGATATCGGTGTCTTTATCTTAGTATTTGATCTCCATCAATCTCTTAGTATTAATTCAACATTATAATTTCCTTATTATGCACATAAATAGTTCAAGTGATATGTGTATTCAAGTTGTGTCGTAGAATAATACTAGGTTAAGTCCATGAAAAAGATATTAAAAGGTTGTTTTCCAAAGTGGTGGAAATTCGCATTGTGGTTAGGGGTTGTAAATGTACTGAATTGCACATAACCAAATTTCGTATTTATGTCAACTTTTAAGAAAATGATTTGAAGCGTTGATAAAGTATAACCAATGTTGATAAAGTTGGGTTTTTCTTCATTTAAATGAGTTTTCTAGGTAACCTATATATATATATATATATATATATATATATATATATATAGGGGAGGGTTATCTTGAGAACGCTAAATATTGCGAGAACCGTGAGAACGAATGAAAAAACCAATCAAAACCATTTCTTTAATACAAAACTCATTGTAATTAAGATACAAAATCAAAAAAAGAATTTACAACATCAAATCATTCATTTCTCCTTTCAAAATCACTATTTTTAGATTTTTTACACATGTGTAAACTTTCTTTATTTACGAATTCACGTAAATTTAAACGTGTAAATTAAATTTCTAACATTGTATTCGAATAATAATGATAAGTGTAGAAAATTTTTTTGAATTTGAATTGTTTTTGACCAAGTTCTTGTGGTTTTTTCATTTGTTCTCACGGTTCTCACAATATTTAGCGTTCTCATTTAAACCCTCCCCTATATATATATATATATATATATATATATATATATATATATATATATATATATATATATATATATATATATATATATATATATATATATATATATATATATATTGATAATGATATGGTCTAGACAAATTTAAATGGTATAATATGTGACTCCCATATGAAGCCTTTTGAATAGCCTGTTAATTAAGCCTTTCACAATTTAAACTACTTATATTTTGAATAGCCTGTTAATTAAGCATTTCACATTTAAACTTTTTTTTCTTTTTGAACGGCAAATTAGGATCACTGACGGACTACTGGAGTATCATCGTGCCATCAGCAGAACCACCTGATCATATCCATCACTTGTCTTATCCCATCCCTAAGATACCACTAGGCTATAATACAATCGGCATTTAAACTACTTATATAAATAATGAATTGTTGCACATTCAATGGAAGATAAATATCCCGCTTTAATTAAAAAAGGGTTTAAATTGAGGCCCATTTTATGGAGTATTATTTCCAAAGAAGAAGAAATTGAAGGTCACTCAAAACTAGAATAATGACAAAGACATCCATCTCTAAAAAGTTTTCCTAAATTGTGGAAAAACTCATCACAAGTGGATTCGTGGGACACTTTACTTGCCTCACAATCTCACTTCTATTGACCCCCCTACCATCATACTCGAAAAAATTTCTAAGTTGTTTCTTCCCACTATTTAAGAGTTATCCTTGGCATGTCTTATCGACGAACTTATATCTTAAAACAAATAATTGTGCTTACAAAATTAAAACAGTATAATAACTTTTGTACATGTTTTGTGAAGATTTTCGACTTGTTAGGGAAATCTTATTTTCTTATATATTTACAAAGTATAAAAATAAATTAAAAAGTTGCATAAGTACATATATAAAAAGGCTAACATTAGGGATGACTAAAAAATCTGGGCCGAATCGGCATGCCAGAACATCCTAAAGTGGTGTATTCGAGTATGGGACGGGTATTAGATTGGTTGATATCGATTCAACTTCACGAAACTATACACCAGTTTGCTCAAGCCATATACATGAAAATTTTTAATTTTCCTTTAACCCATGTTCAATAATGCTTTATTCTATTACCATTATTACTTGGAAAATAAACTTTTCTTTGGTGATATATATTTTCATAATATTATTTATATTTATCTGTTATGAAATTATCTTTTAAAATTTTTATCATCATGATATTTACAATTTTAAATATTTCTAATATATTATGATTATGTGTTATTTATCATTTTTTAAGTTATTGTAAATTTAAAAAACACATAGTTTCTTATATACAAACAAAAGAGAGTTCACTCTATTTTTTTTCTTTTCTAAGAGATGGTAAAAAAAATACTCGAGCCTGACAATATACCCGATACATACGGGACGGGCATACTCAAAGCCTGAAGTCTATGAGACCGGGTATAAGATTAGTTTAAAAAAATTTACGGGTGTGCGATGGGTATGGGATTAAGTGATACCCGGTTCGATTATCCGAAGCCACATAACTCATATCTATTAGTGATTAGTTTAATAGGTTCATTAAGTGAGAAATACATTTTATTTTGTAATATCTATTTGATAATATATTTTTTAATATTTTGTATGTTATAAAGTATATACATAAAACTTATAATGTTATCATTTATTTTTTTATACAACTTATATACATGTAATGTATATTTTAAGTTATAATAGATGTTATATAAATAAAATTATAAAATAATTATGACAGTATAAAATTATTTGGAAATCCTAATGGGTATCTTTTAAAAAACTAACGGGTATGCTCGATACTCAATAGATATTGAATCGGACACATGACATGATTCTCCAAACGAGTATAAGTATAGAATTACAATTACTCAACCTAAACCCGACTTATTGTCATCCATATTCTTCTTTCGTCTCCTATACAATGGAACAACAAAACATAAGAGAGCATGACTAATCTTTCTCTCTAAAACCACCTCCATGGAAAAAGGACCATACTTGTTATATGGTCCAATAGTCTTGAAAAGTAGAAAGTTTACATGTGACATATGATATAGCGGTGCAATTAAAAGGGATACTTTTTCAAATTTTATTACAAGCAATATATATTGATTATATTGAGCATCAGTATTTTCATTCACCTCGGCTACCATTTGACACATGTTAAAAGGTTTGTGAATCTCTTAGCAAGGAGAACACATACCTACAATAAGTTGTTGTAATTATTATTATTAGTAGTATTGTACTACTACTAGGCATGCAATATGGTCAAGAAAACAATATGCTATTCATATAAAAGATTTGTGATTTTTCTCCTTTAATAAAGTCTTGGGTAAAGATATACTACAAATCAAAGGACTTTCATCAACCATATAGTACTAGTAATAAGCCCGCGCGCGTTGCGGCACAGGTACATCGTAGACATCGAATGTATAGTCATCGCGTTATGTGATACGTTAATAATATGAAAACGCGTGCTTTAGTGTATCTGATTGAACTCAATGTAACATTTGAAATTTAAGTATTTATTTTGTGTAAATAAAAAAAAAGTAACGAACTAAGATTGTGGTGCTACATTAAGTTTTTGATCTCTTTATTGACATATGTATAATGATAAATATTAATAATAGTAATATATATTAAGTTTATAATAAAGTATATCAATAGATAAATTGGTAATTGTTATGGGTAAAATTCTGAGCTCATATCCTGGGAAATATCTTGGGTTATATCTTGGTTATATGATATTTGTTCACATCCGGGATGCTGATTCAGGATATTGGTAACATCCTGAATGGTATCCTCAGGATCACTAACGGATTATGTGCAGGTACGTGGGTTAGAAGCTAGTAACGTTCACAAGGACTCATTCCGCGGAAGACTCGGTCCAAGTCGTTCAAATAAAGACGTTGAAGCCGCATTACTCGGTCTATAACGTTTACAATGGAATATTCGGAGCATCCTATATTTATAGGAATTTTCGTTTGTAATTCGTTACTATAAATAGGTGGGTATATCAGATCGAATAGGACATCACATCAACACTCACTACACTCTTACACTCGTTCTCTAGCAATTTTCACTTTCGCACAAAAGCATTGTAACACTTAGCGATCTGGTCAATATCCTGCACTGTATCCTGAAGTTCAAAGCAATAAGAAGAACAAGGCAGCTGCGATTGTCAGCTCCCGAGGTTTTATGCCGGCGATCTAGATTGGTCAAGGGCTTTCCTCGTATATCTCGTGTCACCCCCTTTACTTTTTGCTCATTGTTTGATCGTAGATACAGCTCAATATCCTGAGCCGTATCCTGAATACTGTTTTTCCAAACAACTTAACCAACATATTTTCGACACACTTTTTAGTACACTACCTCACTTAACTAATTTGATCACTAAATTGCTCCGGTAATTTTTTACCAAAACAATTTGGCGCCCACCGTGGGGCAAGTGGTGCTCTCTTTACTAAAAATCTTTGTGAAATCATTAATCGGTTTTCTGTTTTCAAAACTTTTTGCCACATTGTTCACAATGGCCTCAAGATCAAACATGAGCTCCTCCACTATGTCTGCTACAACTTCTGCTACTACTGGTCCGGTGCTTCCACCACCTCCTCCAAGGATGCAATCTTCTTCACAACCTCAGGATATTATCCCTACTCGGAGTATTCAGGGATCTGCTCCCATTTTAGCTTCTAATGATGAAATTCTAACCTTATTTGGAAGTGTGCAGGAACAAATGAGGCAGCAACAGGAAACAAACCAAATGCTGTTGAGGGAAATACAACTCCTGAAGTCTGGCTCGAGCAGATCTGCTGAGGATATCGTTACTCCACTACAACCCAGAACTTTGAACTTCAGTTCAGCTGTGTACACTGAGGATAATAGGGGGAATATTGTGCCCAGCCTTCCTCAGAACCATACTCCTGAAGTACCCTCCTCGGTCAGGATGTCGACCATGAGGAGTTCAGGATATGCTTCAGGATATGGGCAGAATCCTCTTACGGGTAACGTGTTAAACAATAACAATACTCATGCTGCTAACAATAGTGGATCTTTGCAGGATACAGGTGTAACATCAACATTTACTAGGGAGCTTCAAAAGTTGAAGGACATGATATCCAGTGTACCTGGAGTGGTCCAGCCGATCCCGGAAGTGTCCCAAGACAGCCACATGATATCTCGCTTTGCATATCCTATCTGTAATGCTGAGATTCCAAAGAGATTTCAAACCCCCAACATGAAGCTTTATGATGGAACTACGGATCCTGAAGAGCATATTGCCCAGTATAGGGAAAGGATGGAGATTAACCCTATCCCTCCGGAGCTCAAGGAAGCGTGCTTGTGCAAGGGTTTTGGTTCTACCTTAACAGGATCAGCCTTGAAATGGCTCCTAAATGTTCCTCCTCATTCGATTACATCATTTGCTCACCTAGTGAATTTATTTAATAGTCAGTTTTCTTGTAGTAGAAGCTTTGAAAAACTAACAAGTGACCTCTACAGGATAACACAAGGGCCTCAAGAATCCCTAAGGGATTATGTGAACAAGTTCAGCCGGGAATCCTTAGACATTCCGCATCTTGATGTTGCAACAGCTGTGCAAGCTTTCAAGATGGGGCTACAAAAAGATTCTCAATTTTACCAAGACCTTGTAATGAACCCATGCAGGAACTTGGATGAAGCTCGAAACAGGGCCCTAAGATATATTCGATTGGAGGATGACAGAAAGATGCAAGAGAGGATGAACTCTTCCAAAACCTATGAGTCAACTAACAGGAAGTCAGAATCCTCATTTAAGCCATATCGCCCTAAGCCATATGGTAGAAATGAAAACAAGAAAGTGAATGCTATCGAAGACGAGGATCCTGAAGAATATCCTGAGTTATCAGAATATTGCTTTTCTGTTAACATTCCTGAATTGATGTATGTTAGGGGAGGATTTTCTAACAATTAGTGATCCTTACTTGTTATCCTAATAAATGATCCTTACTTCTGTGACAGATAGTGATCCTCAGAAGAGCTTCAGGATCAGGATCATGGATCACCTTAAGGATCCTCATACTAACGATTGTTTGTTTCTGTTTCGTATTATTTTGCAGGAGTAACAAGTTTGACTTGGTCTTGGCAACGTTACTATGGAATATTCCACGGGTATTTCGCACACGTTTGACTGGAAATGGACGTTGTGGAGAACGTGGGAGCATGGCACAAAAATCGGATAGTTTGTTAGCATAGTTAACTTCTATTTTTAAAAGGGGTGACGAGCTAGTAATTAGAACACTTAGCCATTTTACCGCTACACACACTCTCGTACAATTGCACTCTTGAAGCTCTCGGCAAGCACTTAACAGTTTTCACTCACTTTTACACATTCCACCGTAGTGATCCTTGTACCTAGCTCGTTACTATCCGAAGTTGTATACATTTACTGATTTATTTGAGCTTGGTGATCGGTAGTTTCCATCACCCGAGGTTTTTTATGCCGGAGATCTTCTAAAGATCAAGGGCTTTTTCCTCGTATAAATCCTTGTGTCGTTTGTGCAATTTACATTGAAGTGATCCTTATCATTGTTCCTCATTTCAAGCATCATTCCCCGTAACTAAGAGTTTGGTTGCATTATCCTCATCAGATTTTTTGACCAAAACAGTTTGGCGCCCACCGTGGGGCAATTGGTGCTTCATTCCTAAGAAGTTTTTCTGTTGGTGATCATTCCGGTTCATTGCATACAAATACATGGCTTCATCATTGAAGAATACCTCTACTGCAATGTCTGCGGTCAATTCATCTCAGGGCATTCCACCTTTGCCTCCACCACCTGCTGGATCTCAGAAAAATGCTGAGAAGAAACCAACTCCCATTTTCTCCAAACCTCCAACTTCTTCTGCTTCTTATACTCCTACTACTAGTGACTTGTTTACTCTGATTTTGCAGATGAAGGAGCATATCCAGCAGCAGGATAAGACCAATGAAAGAATCCTTAGAGAAATTGGAGACATCAAGAAACAAAAGAGATCGGCAGAGGATCATTCCCCACTAATGCCCAGATCTTTGAGTTTTGATACTCCGGTTATAACTTCTCAGCCTTCAGCGGTTCCAGACGTTCAATATGTTGGAGGACCAAAAGGAGTGCATTACGGGTCATCAGCAATGACTCAGGCTTCAGGGTTACACTTTCAACCATCAGGATCCCATCCTCAGCATATAGGATCCTTTGCAAGCTCAGGAGGATACTCGGGAGCGCAGCAGATTCTAGGGTACTGGCCGTTTCAAGGATCCTCCCAGGTTCAAGGATCCTCCCAGGTTCAAGGATCCTCCTATGTTCAAGGATCCTCCCAGGTTCAAGGATCCTCCTATGTTCAGGGATCCTCCCAGGTTCAAGGATCCTCCTATGTTCAGGGATCCTCTCAGGTTCAAGGATCCTCCTATGTCCCAGGATCCTCCCAGGTTCAAGGATACTCACAGTTTCAAGGATCCTTCCAGATTCCGGGATCCTTAAGGAGTTTGCAATCAGGAAGTTCCAACGTCCATCAAGGGGATTTCATTCCAATGCAAACCATTGCTTCTACTGGTCCATCGGTCATCCCAGAGCCCCAACAATATGGATTAACATCCATTCTTCCTAATTTGAATCCAATGGGAGGTAACACTTTTAATAATTCTTATTCTACTAACCATGGCCTTATGCAGGATCCAGGCATCAATCATGCCATGGCCAGAGAATTGCAAAAGTTAAAGGATATGATATCAAGTGTCCCAGGAGTGGTCAAGCCTATCCCAGAGATTACAGATGGGAGCCACAAGATATCTTGTTTTGCACCACCAATCTGTGATGCTGAGATACCCAAGAGGTTCCATGTACCAACCATGAAGCTGTATGATGGTTCGACGGATCCTGAAGAACACATAGCACAATACAGGGAGAGGATGGAGATCAATCCGATCCCAGAAAGGTTAAAGGAAGCATGACTGTGCAAGGGATTCGGATCCACTCTTACTGGATCAGCTCTCAAATGGCTGCTAAGTCTTCCCCCTACTCTATTACCTCATTTGCTAATCTAGTTAACCTATTTAATAACCAATTTTCTTGTAGTAGAAAATTTGAACGATTAACTAGTGATCTATATAGGATAACCCAGGGTCATAATGAATCATTAAGGGATTACATTACCAAATTCAGTAAGGAATCCTTAGACATTCCCAACTTGGATATAGCCACGGCTGTTGAGGCCTTCAAAATGGGATTGCTTAGGGATTCATTGTTCTATGATGATCTTGTTATGACACCATGCAGGAACCTAGATGAGGTAAGAACCTGGGCACTCAGGTTCATCCGGCTAGAGGACGATAAGAGGATCCAGGAAAGATTAGCAGGATCCTCAAAACAAGAGAAGCAAGGATCCTCGTTCAAGAACAACAAGTTCAGATCCTATAACAGATCTGATAACCAGAACGTGCATGCTGTTGATCAGGAAGAGGATGATGAGGATTATCCTCCGATTTCTGAATATTGTTTTTCTGTTGATAACAATGAACTAATCCTTGCGATGCAGAATCTAAGTGATAAAGCCAGATGGCCCAGAAAAAATGACAGACCAGCTGCAACCAAAGATAAATCAAAGTGGTGTGCATACCATGAAGATTTTGGACATCTCACAGAAGAATGCATTGCACTAAGAAAGGAAATTGGATACTTGTTGAGCAAGGGGCATCTAAAAGAATTGTTGGGTAGAAAAAAGTCAAGGACTCAGGATCCTGAAAGGATCCCTGAGAAAGCTCCGGCCCCTCCAGCAGATGCACAAGTAATAAACTTTATTTCTGGAGGATCAGACATTTGTGGCACATCCTTCTCAGCAGCTAAAAGGCATGCAAAGGAAACTAAAATGGATAGTGGAGAAAGACCCGTTCGAACATCAAGTGTCTCCGAAGGAAAAGTCATAACCTTTGATGAGGATGATCGTATTGATATCCAGGATCCTCATCACGATGGTTTAGTTATTACTCTTTTCATTTCTAACCATTTTGTCCGCAGGATCCTTATAGACGGAGGAAGCTCAGTGAACATTATCCAGCTTGATGTTCTAAAGAAGATGGGTATCCCTGAATCAGATATCATACCAAGATCCTCCGTGCTCGTGGGATTTAGTGGCGAAACTAAGAATACCCTGGGGGACATTAAGCTCCCAATATACATCGAAGGCCTACATTCTTATCAAAAATTTTGTGTTATTGACTGTTTATCTTGTTGTAATGTTATCCTTGGAAGGCCCTGGATACACGATATGAAGGCAGTCCCATCTACTTACCATCAATGTGTGAAGCTCCCTAGTCCTTGGGGAATAGTCAAGATTGATAGTGATCAGCAGGAGGCTAAGAATTGCTATACTTCATCGATGAAACCAGCCTCGAAGTCAAGGGAGCAATAGCAATCAAAGTATCCTCCAAGGGATGTCTTGGAGGCAAGAGAGCAGGATGTGGTAGAAATCCTCATGGATCCTCATGATCCTGAATCCAAAATCTATATCGGATCAGGGATCCTCGGCAAAATGAAAGAAGACCTCGTATCCTTCCTCAAAAGGAGGAAAACTACCTTTGCATGGAAGCATGAGGATATGACAGGTATATCTAAGGATATTATCACTCATAAACTTGGCATCGACAGGTCATTCAAACCAATCCATCAAAAAAGGAGGAAGTTTGCACCGGAAAGAAATGCCATTATCCAGGAAGAGGTAGAGAAATTGCTCCGGGCAGGTATGATTAGAGAGGTCAAGTATCCAAGATGGTTGGCCAATGTGGTTGTTGTTCAAAAGAAAAAATGGAAAGTGGAGGGTATGTGTCAATTTCACAGATTTAAATAAGGCATGTCCCAAGGATCCTTTCCCATTACCCCACATTGACTCCATGGTGGATGCAACGGCGGGTCATGAACTGTTGACTTTTATGGATGCTTCATCTGGATTTCAACAAATTCAGATGGAACCATCTGATCAAGAGGATACAGCCTTTATGACTCCAACCGGTATATATTGTTATATTGCTATGCCGTTTGGATTAAGGAATGCAGGTGCAACATATCAAAGGCTGGTGAATATGATGTTCAAGGATCAGATTGGACAAACTATGGAGGTTTACATAGATGATATGGTGGTAAAATCCATAAAAGCTGAGGATCACCTAAGGGACTTGGAGGAAGCATTCGATATCCTTGACAAATATAACATGAAACTTAATCCTTCAAAATGTCACTTTGGTGTTAAGGCAGGCAAATTCTTAGGATACATGGTGACCAAGAGAGGCATTGAAGCTAGCCCGGAACAAATCAAAGCCTTAGTGAATATCAAATCTCCGGCCAATGCTAAGGATGTCCAAAGGCTAACAGGCAGGATTGCAGCTTTGAACATATTTATATCCAAATCCTCAGAGAAGTGCAAAGAATTCTATGATATCCTAAGGAAGAACAAGAAATTTGAGTGGACTGAGAAGCATGAAAATGCCTTAAGAGCTCTCAAAGATTACCTATCCTCAGCCCCGGCCTTGATGAAACCAGAAAAAGGCGATGTGCTATCCTTGTATCTTGCAGTATCCTCAAAAGCAGTAAGTGCAGTCCTTGTTAAGGATCATGAAGGTACACAACATCCTGTCTATTATGTAAGTAAAAGTTTACTTGATGCCGAATCCAGGTATTCACACCTTGAAAAGCTTATTCTTGCATTAATTATGGCATCTACTAAGTTGAGACATTATTTTGAAACTCATGTTATTGTTGTTAAAACTAATTTTCCAATTAAGAATGTCCTCAGGAAACCAGAGATGTCAGGAAGGATGGCTAAGTGGGCAGTGAAGCTTAGTGCCTATGATATAAGATATGAGCCTAGGACAGCCATCAAATCCCAAGCATTAGCTGACTTTGTGGCTGATTTCAGTAGTGATTTACAAAAAGAAGCTGAGTTAGAAGTCCAGCAGCTAGAGGAGACCAAGGATCCTTGGATACTCTATACTGATGGATCCTCAAATTTCAAAGGCACGGGGCTTGGAATACTACTAAAATCGCCACAGGGGGACATAATACCCCACTCTATAGCTTGTGAGTTCCAAACCACTAACAATGAGGCTGAATATGAAGCCTTAATTGCTGGTTTGCAAATTGCTAAGCATATGGGGATCAGGTATCTTGAGGTACATGTAGATTCATTGTTAATTACAAACCACTTTAATGGATCCTATGCTGTTAAAGGTGAAAAGCTAACCAAATATTTAGAGATAGTCAAAGAATTGGCACTCTCTTTTGTTTCCTTTAGTTTGACACAGGTACCAAGGGAAGAAAATACAGAAGCTGATGCATTGGCTAACTTAGGATCATCTCTGAAGATCCCGGAGGATATAAGTATCCCCATTATCCATATCTTGGCTCCTGCCATCGAGGATCATGTGGCCATGGAAATAGGGCAAGATTCTGCAATTATCCCTAGTGAGGATACTCAATCCCATTCAGGATCAGGATCATGGATCTCACCAATCATGAAATACTTACAACACGGAGAGATTCCTACAGGAGAAAACCCTAGGGCTTTCAAAATTAAGGTATCCCAATTCACAATCTTAAATAATATGTTGTATAAGCGATCTCTTGCAGGACCATACCTAAGATGCATTGAGGATCCTGAGACCCAAGAAGTTTTAAAAGACTTCCATGAAGGAGATTGTGGAAACCACACTGGGGGCAGGGCACTGTTCTCAAGGATCCTGAGGACAGGATACTACTGGCCAACTATGAAAAGAGATGCTGTGGAATATGCTAAAAAGTGTGATCCTTGTCAGAGACACAGCAATATCCTTCATCAGCCGGCTGAATTTTTACACCCTATATCCTCCTCTTGGCCATTTATGAGATGGGGGATGGATATAGTTGGTAAGCTTCCTAAGGCACCTGGTGGAAAAGTATTCATGCTAGCTATGACTGATTACTTCTCCAAGTGGATAGAGGCTGAAGCTTTTGCCCAAGTCAGAGAAAAGGAAGTTATATCCTTCATTAAAAGAAATATTATAACTAGATTTGGTATTCCTTCTGAAATTATATGTGATAATGGTTCCCAATTTATTGGGGGCAGAACTACTAACTTTTGTGACAGCTGGGGGATTAAGATGATAACATCAACACCAGTCCACCCACAAGCTAATGGTCAAGCAGAATCATCCAACAAGATCATCATCAACAATTTGAAGAAGAAGCTTGGATCCAAGAAAGGGAAATGGGCAGAAGAACTACCTTATGTGCTTTGGGCTGATAGGACAACCCCTAAGAATGCTACTGGTCAAACGCCATTCTCTTTGGTATTTGGGGCAGAATCAGTGATCCCAACAGAAATGGTGGTTCCAACTGCTAGAACAAGTACCCGTGATCCTGAGGAAAATGATGAGAACTTGGCTCAAGACCTGGATACTATTGAAGAAATCAGGGATCTGGCTAGGATAAGGATGGCCAGTTATCAACAAAGAATGGCTGGTGCTTACAACAAAAATGTCAGGATCAGGAAGTTTCAAGTTGGAGATATGGTATTAAGGAAAGCATTTCAGAATACCACCAATCCTGCTGATGGAAAATTGGCTCCAAAATGGGAAGGCCCTTATTTGATTGAAGCTGAAGCAGGAAATGGGGCATATAGATTGCTAACCATGGAAGGTGATTTGCTACCAAGAGCTTGGAATGCTGTCCACTTGAAGAAATATTTCATGTGAGCAGGATCCTCATGGCACAGATGATCCTTACGTTAGGAGTATCCTTGAAGGATCCTTAAAGTATCGGTGATCCTTACTTTGGTAATGTCCTAATCTTGAACTATTTCATTTCCTTATTTTCTCATATAAGGATAAGGATCATGTGTCCTTTATCCATCTCTCACGTGATTTTAAGTTTTGAAAGTTCAGGTATCCTTAGCAAAATATTGGTTATCTGCAGAAGCAATCCGTTCCTTGGGTTTAACCCCAGTTATTTGGGCTTGACCCCAGTTCCGCCTGTAGCACATGATGATCCTGGTATAGTTCAAGGCAGTGGGACCAGTACTCGCTTTAGGGGCTGATAATTCCATTGTACTGGCTATACCTAGGATCCTACGTATAATGGTAGACGTACCATACATCCGTTCCTAAGGTTTCTAACGTTTTCACGTTAGCTAAGGTTTTGACATTTTCATGTCACTAAGTTTGGATAGTCGCCAGTTAGGGCCATACTCCAGTTTACATACGATCCTTGGGCTTGTCCCCAGTTATCCTTGGGCTCGTCCCCAGTTATCCTTGGGCTTGTCCCCAGTTGTCCTTGGGCTTGTCCCCAGTTGCTAACTCTTATCTTATATTGGCTTAGTCCCAAGTTATGCTCTATTTCAGGTCCTTGAAGATAAGCAACTAGGGATCCTCGATCCTTACTTCTCTCTAAGGTTTATCTTATAGTTATCCTGATTATGGTTAGGATCCTAACTTGGGTCCTCAGGTATGATCCTTAACTATTTTTAATTCTATTCATTGTTTATTTGAATAACCCTTAAAATTTGACAACTAAACTTGTGATCCTTAAAATATATTACTTTTTGGGATTCTTCAACTATAGGATATTTGGTCATGGATCATATCCTAAATATTTTCAATCTAACTTATTCAAAATTGCTTATTTAATAAGTGTACATCAAAACAATTGAGAATTAAAGAGACAAAAAGGATAACAATACAAGATAAGCGACAAAAGATTAAGGTTTTATTTATTAACAAAAGATTAACCCTTAAAAGGTTGTCAAAATTACCTACCCCGAGCATCTACCAGCAATACGTGGCCCGTCCGCTGGGGTAGGTAAAGGGTGTCCATGATAATAGGTTCAAAGTAGTGCAGGAATATAAAGGCGGCAGGATCACAATGGCTTCATCCCCCAAACAGAGGATCCCTCCACCATTTGCAATCCTGCCTATTGTCTGAAGGATCCTAGATCCTTAATCCTAAAAACTATTGTTCAGTACAAACCATCAAATTGTTCAACAAAACAACCATCAAACTAAAAAAAATTGGGCTCCGGCTATGTCTAGAAATTTCCATCATCGCCCAATCATGCAGCCTAAACCTTCGCCGCATCACCACCTCCGGCTCCACTTGCTTCACCACCTTCACCCTTGCCTCCAGCCTCGATCGTCAGGATCTCTTCAGCCTCCTCTTCATCATCCAGTTCAGCCAGCCTTGCCTTCCAGCCTTCCACATCCCAGGTGCTCTTGTCAAAGGCAGGATCCTGAGCTTCCAAGGCCATTTGTAGCTTGGTCTTGTACATTGCTATGGCGGCAGAGATTTTGGCGTCTTCGGTGATATCATGCTTCTCGTACTCAGCATTAACCAGCACCTTGGCTGTCTCATGTTTGGCATCCTGGAGTTCCTTCTGAAGATCAGCAATTTTGAGGTCCTTTAGCAATGCAACCTGCTGGAGGTGTGATCCTCAACGTGGCCAACATAGTCCTCAATCTCAGCGAATTTCTGCAAAGGGGATAAAAGATAAGGTCAGGACCAAGTGATCCTCAAATCAGCAGGATATGTCAGCAGGATATACGAGCAGAGACAGTGATCCTTACATTGTTGAAGTACTCGAGGAATTGGTGGCGGATCAGAGGCAGACCCTGCAGATCCTCAGCCTCTGAGGCCTTTCTCTTCTTGACTCCCTTTCCTTTGAGGGGTGCCTTGGGGACTGAAGCTGTCGGGCTGGTAGGAGCCTTTCTTTTGGAGGATCTGACGGTGGTGAGATCGGTGACACTGAACTTTGAAGCAGACTTGGTGGATTTTCCAGCACCTACACAACCAAAACAAGATAAAGCCTGAGGATACCTCCTGAGAATCCGGGGTGGTTGTCTTGAAAGATCTTGTTTCAGGATCAAGTCTCTTGAAAGTGGAGAGTCTCTCTTTGGCAGCAGGAGACAGTCTGAGGTGTGAGACGGTGATAGCTGCATAACAAGAAAGCAAAAGTATATAAGTGATCATTATATCAAAAGAAAGTTCTCTGGTGATCCTTCTCAGGATCCTCCATCCTACCATGGGTAGCCCATTTCCTGGGTAGGGCCTTCCCGTCAGGGATAGAATCTCTCTTGACGAAAAAGAAACGCCGCTTCCAGTTAGTATCATTCTTGGTAGCTTTGAAGATCGGGTGTTCCTCACCAGGTTTACGTTTGAACAAATAACGATGAGAACCAAAGGTAGTAAGATCATACAGCTCTCCCAGCTCTGACATTCCTAGGTCTATCCCTTCCTGCTCGATGATCCTTTCAAGGGTATACAAAACCCTCCAGATCATCGGCATGGCTTGGATATAAGAGATGCCGGTTAGGGAAAAGAAAGATTGGGTGAAGGCTGGAAAAGGATATGTATAGCCTATGGTGAACGGAGTGACAGGAAAAGCAACCCAGTTGTCGGAAATATGATCACTCAGGGTATTGGGATCAAAAGGTTTAAACACGGTGTTCGCCGGGAAACAATAGCGGATCCTATCAATCTGCGGATCGGTGAAACAACAGCGTTCTTTTATGGAATCTTCGATGATCCCCTGGCTCTTCAGTGGGCTGTTTTTCGGGTGATCCTTAGCTGGGGAGTTCCGGAGCAACATTTTTGACAGAATGATGGAAAGAGACGGAAAACAGAGCAAAAGAAGGAAGAAGATGAAGAGAGAATACCTGTTTATCTTCGGATGCAGTTATAAAGGGAGTATCTCTGAAATTTAAATGCGAACGATCCTATCTATATCTCCTATTTATAATCATGATTGTGCAGGGTTGTCACTTCTGTGACGTCACAGTTGCAACGGATAGTTCTACATCAACGGCTAGTTATCCGTTAGTTAGTTACGGATAAGATCAAGAAAATATAATTCGTTCATTTTACATATTACTCCTTATATTTTGGGGGCAATTGTTAGGGGAGGATTTTCTAACAATTAGTGATCCTTACTTGTTATCCTAATAAATGATCCTTACTTCTGTGACAGATAGTGATCCTCAGAAGAGCTTCAGGATCAGGATCATGGATCACCTTAAGGATCCTCATACTAATGATTGTTTGTTTGTGTTTCGTATTATTTTGCAGGAGTAACAAGTTTGACTTGGTCTTGGCAACGTTACTATGGAATATTCCACGGGTATTTCGCACACGTTTGACTGGAAATGGACGTTGTGGAGAACGTGGGAGCATGGCACAAAAATCGGATAGTTTGTTAGCATAGTTAACTTCTATTTTTAAAAGGGGTGGCGAGCTAGTAATTAGAACACTTAGCCATTTTACCGCTACACACACTCTCGTACAATTGCACTCTTGAAGCTCTCGGCAAGCACTTAACAGTTTTCACTCACTTTTACACATTCCACCGTAGTGATCCTTGTACCTAGCTCGTTACTATCCGAAGTTGTATACATTTACTGATTTATTTGAGCTTGGTGATCGGTAGTTTCCATCACCCGAGGTTTTTTATGCCGGAGATCTTCTAAAGATCAAGGGCTTTTTCCTCGTATAAATCCTTGTGTCGTTTGTGCAATTTACATTAAAGTGATCCTTATCATTGTTCCTCATTTCAAGCATCATTCCCCATAACTAAGAGTTTGGTTGCATTATCCTCATCAGATTTTTTGACCAAAACAATGTATGCCATGCAGGATTTAGGAGACAAGGCTAGGTGGCCTCGAAAGAATCAACAAAAAGCCGATTGGAAAGATAAGTCAAAATGGTGTGCCTTCCACGAAGATTTCGGACATGTAACTGAGGATTGAATTGCTCTAAGGAAAGAAATAAGCTATCTTCTAAGTAAGGGATATCTGAAAGATCTCTTAGGAAGAAAGAAGAATAAGGGTCAGGATACTGAGAAGGATCCTGAGCGAGCAGCGTCACCTCCCGCGGATGCCAAGATAATCAACTTTATTTCGGGAGGATCCGACATTTGTGGGACTTCGTATTCGGCGGCGAAGAGAAATGCAAAAGAAGCTAAGGCCGAAAGAGGAGACAAACCTGTCAGGATGACTACCCTCACAACTGACAAAGTGATCACATTTGATGCTGATGACAGGGATACTGTCCAGGATCCTCATCATGATGCTCTGGTAATAACATTATATGTGGCTAACCATTTTGTACGCAGGATATTGGTTGATAATGGCAGCTCCGTCAACATAATCTAACTAGAGACTCTGAAGAGAATGAATGTATCTTCGATGGATATTACTTCGAAGTCTACCGTGCTTGTTGAGTTCAGTGGAGAGGCTAGGAACACAGTGGGAGAGATAAAGTTACCAGTATATGTTGAAGAGTCAACTCGATACAACGTTTTTGTGTGATGGATTCCCTATCCTGCTATAACATCATATTGGGAAGACCATGGATTCACGATATGAAGGCTGTGCCATCAACATATCACCAATGCATCAATATTCCTACCCCTTGGGGAGTCGTCAAAGTTGATAGTGATCAGCAGGAGGCAAAAGAATGCTACTCATCCTCAATGAAATCCTCAACCAAGCCTAGTACAGCATAGCAATTAAAGATGCGGGCCTAGGATATTGTGGAGGATTCGGAGCAGGATGTGAAGAAAATTATCCTGGATCAGGATAATCCTGATATCTCGGTGCTCGTAGGAACCAATATCCCTCAGGATATTGAAGAGCAGTTAACTAACTTTTTGAAATGCAGGATGTCAACATTTGCATGGAAGCATGAGGATATGACAGGTATATCCAAAGACATTATCACTCACAAGCTTGGAATTGACGGATCGTTCAAGCCTGTTCAGCAAAAAAGAAGGAAATTTGCTCTTGAGCGGAATACGATTATCCAAGAGGAAGTTGAAAGATTGTTGAAGTCCAGGATGATCAGAGAAGTCAAATTTCCAAGATGGTTAGCAAACGTAGTTGTGGTACAGAAGAAAAATGGGAAATGGAGAGTCTGTGTAGACTACACAGACTTGAACAAGGCTTGTCCTAAAGACCCGTTTCCTCTTCCTCACATTGATGCAATGGTGGATGCTACTGCCGGGCATGAAATGTTGACCTTCATGGATGCATCCTCAGGATTTCAGCAGATTCAAATGGAGCCTTCTGACCAGGAGGATACTGCCTTCATGACACCAACAGGTATTTATTGTTATACGGCTATGCCTTTTGGTTTGAAAAATGCAGGTGCAACATACCAGAGATTGGTAAACATGATGTTCAAAGACAAGCTGGGGGACACCATGGAGGTATACATTGACGATATGGTGGTAAAATCAAGGAAGACTCGGGATCATCTCCAGGATATTAAAGGGGCATTTGATATCCTGGATCAATATAACATGAAGCTAAATCCTGCTAAGTGTCATTTCGGAGTGGGAGCAGGAAAATTTCTAGGATATATGGTGACCAAGAGAGGAATAGAGGCGAGCCCGGAGCAGATTAAAGCCATTTTTGATATTAAATCACCCTCAAATATGAAGGATGTTCAACGATTAACAGGGCGAGTGGCAGCATTAAACAGATTTATTTCAAGATGCTCAGAGAAATGCAAAGAGTTTTATGATATCCTGAAGAAGAATAAGAAATTCGAATGGGGTGAGAAGCATGAAGCAGCCCTGCAGGATTTGAAGCAATATCTCTCAACTGCACCTCTACTGATGAAACCTGAGAATGGTGAACCACTATCCATATACCTCGCAGTATCAGGGAATGCTGTAAGTGCCGTCCTTATAAAGGATCATGAAGGTCAGCAGTAACCTGTTTATTATGTTTGTAAAAGTTTGTTAAATGCTGAAACTAGGTATTCTCATTTAGAAAAATTGATACTAGCATTAGTTATGGCATCAACGAAGCTTAGACATTACTTTGAGACACATAGGATTCATGTTAAAACAAATTATCCTGTCAAAAATGTGCTTAGGAAACCAGAGATGTCAGGCAGGATGGCCAAGTGGTCCGTAAAGTTGAGTGCTTATGATTTAGTATATGAACCTAGAAATGCCATAAAGCCTCAGGCTTTAGCTGACTTTGTGGCTGATTTCAGTAGTGACATTCAGGATGAGGTAGACCTAGAAGTCCAACAGTTAGGAGAATCCTCAGGATCCTGGACGTTATATACTGATGGTGCATCTAATGTACGAGGAGTAGGATTGGGAATACTACTAAAATCGCCACAGGGGGACATATTACCCCAGGCTATTAGGTGTGAATTCCCTACTACTAATAATGAAGCAGAGTATGAGGCTTTAATTGCAGGATTAGAGTTGGCTAAGAATATGAGTATCAAGAATTTGCAAGTGTATGTTGATTCCTTGTTAATTACTAACCATTTTAATGGATCCTATGCAGTTAAGGGTGAGAAATTAATCGAATACCTTGATATTCTCAAAAAATTAGCAGGATATTTCGATGTTTTTACACTTGAACAGGTACCAAGGGAGGATAATGCTGAAGCAGATGCCTTAGCAAATCTGGGATCATCGATCAGGATACCAGAAGGGACCCAAATACCAATATTACATATCTTGTATCCTGCAACGAATCCTCAGGATAATGAAGTAGCGGGTATTCAGGATCCTGGAGCAGAGTATCCTGAAAATGATCCTAAATCCTGGACGGCTCCAATCATGAGATATCTCAAGGAAGGACACATCCCCGGAGATGAAAATCCTAAGGCATTTAGGATGAAGGTATCACGATTCACTATTATAAATAATGTTTTATACAAGAAATCTCTTGCAGGACCGTATTTGAGGTGCTTGGAGGATCCTGAAGCCAAAGAAGTACTTCAAGATATACATGAAGGGGATTGTGGTAACCACACTGGGGGCAGATCATTATTCTCGAAAGTATTAAGGACAGGATATTATTGGCCAACGATGAGGAAAGATGCTGCAGAATATGCTCGAAGGTGTGATGCATGTCAAAGGCATAGTAACATACTACATCAACCAGCTGAACCACTATATCCTGTAGCTTCCCCTTGGCCATTCATGAAATGGGGGATGGATATAGTAGGGAAGTTACCAAAAGCTCCGGGAGGAAAAGTCTTTATGCTAGCAATGACGGATTATTTCTCTAAGTGGGTTGAAGCTGAAGCATTTGTTCAAGCTAGAGACCAAGAAGTAGTATCCTTCATAAAGAGGAATATCCTGACCAGGTTTTGGGTACCAGCTGAAATCATTTGTGATAATGGGTCCCAGTTTATAAGCAAGCGGACTACTGACTTTTGCAAGAGTTGGGGAATCAAAATGATCACGTCTACTCCGGTACATCCTCAAGCGAATGGACAAGCTGAATCCTCGAACAAGATAATTGTCAATAACTTAAAGAAGAGACTTGGAGCCAAAAAAGGAAGATGGGCAGAAGAATTACCCTTCGTTTTGTGGGCTGATAGGACAACGGTAAAGAATGCAACCGGCCAAACCCCATTTTCCTTGGTATTTGGAGCAGAAGCAGTGATTCCAACGGAAATGGTGATACCTACTGCAAGATCTATCCTACAGGATACTGAACACAATACTGAAGCCTTATGTCGAGATTTGGATACTATAGATGAAAAAAGAGATGCAGAAAGGCTAAGGATGGCAGCATATCAACAAAGAATATCCAGAGCATATAACAAGAATATAAGGACTAGGAGATTTCGAGTTGGTGATTGGGTGCTAAGAAAGGCTTTTCAAAATACCACTAATCCTGCCGATGGCAAGCTAGCTCCAAAATGGGAAGGACCATATGAAGTTGAGTCAGAAGTAGGGAAAGGAGCATATCGACTCAAGAATATGGAAGGGGATATGCTACCGAGATCCTGGAATGCAATCCACTTAAAGCTTTATTTCAAGTAAGAATAGAATTTAATTTCTATCTCAAAAGGGTATGTATTCTATCTCTTTTAAATATATTTGTTTATTATCTTGAACCCAATACTGACTTAAGCATCGGAGGGGTGTTAGCCAAGCTAACACCCACCTTAGTTTACAGTTGTTTTGCAGCATATGTTTCAGGATATAGCTCCAGGATATGCACTCAGGATAACTCGAAAGATTAGAGGATTGGCCCCCTCTCTCACGTTTAAGGGATCCTGATCCCTTCAAAGGTTTAAAGGTATTCACCTTTCTTTCGAATTGGGTTTAAACACCTCGCCTGGAGCGCAAGTTATCTAGGTATAGTTCAAGGTAGCGGGACCAGTTCATGTAAAAGTGGCTGACAATTTCGTTACTGTTGGCTATATCCTGGATCCTGAAGGTATATGAGGATTGATCACCCTCTCTCACGAAAGGGTATTTTCATACTCTCTAAGGTTTAAAGGTTTTCACCTTTCTAAGATTTGGAGTTTATACACTCTCGCCTGTAGCGCATGAAATTAAGGGTTTATCCCCAGGATATCAGGGTTTATCCCCAGGATATTAAGGGTTTATCCCCAGTATGCTGAGGATTCATTCCAGGATATCAAGGGTTTTGTCTCGGGGTGTTCGGAATTTATTCAAGCCAAAGTGTGAATACATTTGCATTTCTGTGTCGTACACAGGGGACATACATTATACTATTCAAAGGATGGATCCAAGTTTGTAAGTATGCACTGGGGACATTCCTAAGGTGGAAGATTGGAATTGACTCTCTAAGAGTCTTTGGTATGATCTTTCCTTTTAACGAATGACTTAATTTTTCTAAGTTATATGACAATATCCCGACCAGGATATCTTTTAGGATACTTGTCAGGATATTTTCAGAATGTGTTCCCATAATATTCCCAAGAATGTTCAAACAAAACAGTTTTCATAAGTGAAATTTGTACACTAATAACAACAATAGTAAGGCCAAAAGAGAAGTTATATTATTAACATAGCAAAAGTTTGTGCTTTTGGTTTCATCTCAAACCGAGATCCATCCACCAAAAGCACAATTAGTTTTTAAACATATTTACCCAACAGTTGAAGGTTTCATCTCAAACCGAGACCCATCCACCTCCAACTGTTGTATTGTTCAAAAAGCATGCAGGAAATGTAAATTGTTCAGGTGCAGAAAAGTAAAGTGTGGAAAAAGTAAATTATTTTGGGGATTACAGACCAACATTCAAATTCAAAAAGGTGGGCTCCGGCCTTGGCACATATATCCATCATTGCCCACCTGAATGCCCTCACACAGCGGCATCTTCTCCAACCTTCTCTGCCTTTCCAGCTTCAGCATCCTGAGCAGCATCCTCACCAGCATCTGTCCCAGCATCCTCTCCAGCATCCTTCTTATCTCCAGCCTTGTCTACCACCTCTGCTGTCTTAGAGGATTCCCCGGCTTCAGCAGGGAGTGGCACAGCTTTGCCTCCGAGCTCCTTCAGCTTGGCCACCCAGGATTCAACCGGCCAGGATGGGCATACAAGGCCTGTCTCCTTGGCCTCGTAGGCCATCTTGATGCGAGCTTGTAACAGGGAGACGA
This sequence comes from Helianthus tuberosus, assembly GCA_030545235.1. NCBI lineage: Eukaryota > Viridiplantae > Streptophyta > Magnoliopsida > Asterales > Asteraceae > Helianthus > Helianthus tuberosus. The sequence goes on from CM060450.1 coordinate 164,399,179, forward strand.
TAGCAGAGGCTTTGATCCCTTCCCAGAAAGAAACCATGGCCTGTTCGTGATCCATTTGGACGGTGGCAAGTTTGAGCTCAGCATCTTGGGTGACCTTCTTTAGCATGCCCTCGTAGTGCCGGGTCTTTGCTTCAGCAATGGCACCTTGGTCGGCAACGGTGCTTTCAAGCTGTTTGATCCTGGCTTCATGGAGTGCAGCAGTACCACAGGCATCGTTGTACAGGTGGAGCAAATGCTGGAGGCCCTGCACATCAAGTTCAGGTATGAGTTAGAATATATTAACCAGGATATCCTATCAGGATATATGTGCAGGATATGTAGCAGGATATTACCTTGTTGAGGAAGGATGTCATTGGCTCTAAGGAGTCAGAAAATCTGAGTTCATCGTAGGAGAACCCTTCTGGACCAGGAGCACTGATTTCAGGAGCTTTCCTCTTTTTTGCTGTGGACGCACGAGTCCTCGGATTGGCCTTAGGAGCCGGGAGCGGCTTGGAGCTGGTGGCAGCAGAGGTCTCTTTCTTGACCGTGACTGGAGTAGGGTAGCTGTCAAGTTCTTCAAGGTCTAGGTAGAGAGGAACCTTGCTGGAGTCTGCATACAGGGAGTTAAATTTCTCCTAAGTATATCAAATAAAAACATGTATATACAGGATATTTTGCAGGATCCTTACCAGACATGTTTGCACTAGAAAGGGGACTTGGAGATGGTGGAGATGGGTTGAAACTTCTTTCAGCCTCTGGAAGGAGTCTGATGGCGTCAATCCTTTTATTTGAATCAGCAAGGGGAGGTGCAATCTTCCTAAAATCAGCTGCGTGCACAACAGAAAAAAGAAAGTTAATCAGTTCAGGATATGGAACAGGATAAGAGGCAGGATCATTCTTAAACCCTAAATCCTACCCTTTTTCAACCATTTCACCGGATATTCCATTCCACCAGGGATTGAGTCTCTTTTTACAAAGAAGAACTTAGATTGCCAATTATCCTCGTTCCTGGTGGCACGAAGTATCAGCGGGTCGCCGGAGGTGGAATAAAACAAAAATCTACATGATCCATGGCATCTAAGCCGGTAAGCTAGGGGGAGATCATGAACAGAAAGATCAGGGATGTGGTTTTTCTTGATCTGATCAAGAAAGGACAGAACACGCCAAAGCATTGGCATTGTTTGACTGAAAGAGATTTTTGTAATCTTGAAGAATTCGGTGATGAAGTCTGGAAATGGGAACTGTAACCCTAAGGTGAAGGGAAAGGCACTAAAGCACAACCACTCATTGGAAACCATATCCGACCGGATTTCCCGGTCGAACGGCCGGAATACCGTTCCTTTCGGAAAGATACTGGAGGATTTCAAAGCCGACAAGTGGGAACTATCAAAAGAACATATTTCTTTCTCCGGTTCTTGGAGAAGATTCTGCTGGATGAATGTGGGAGCCGAATCACTAGAACTGGATCTTGTGTGTCTCGGCATTTTATCGCCTGAATTTTTGACCGGAAAAGGAGGATGAAGATGAAGATTAGAGAGATAATGTTTACCTTTTTCCTTATCGATAGGGATTAAAAAAGAGATGAGGATGAGAAGATATAGGGTGCAATGAGTAAATATAGGCTGAGTAAGTTGCAAACAGTCACATCATTGGTCTTATCTCTTAATTACCTCGATCTCTGTGAAAAATGTAACCGTTAGTGGCAGGATACTAAACGGTAACATTTTTGGGGACAATTGTTATGGGTAAAATTCTGAGCCCATATCCTGAGAAATATCTTGGGTTATATCTTGGTTATATGATATTTGTTCACATCCGGGATGCTGATTCAGGATATTGGTAACATCCTGAATGGTATCCTCAGGATCACTAACGGATTATGTGCAGGTACGTGGGTTAGAAGCTAGTAACATTCACAAGGACTCATTCCGCGGAAGACTCGGTCCAAGTCGTTCAAATAAAGACGTTGAAGCCGCATTACTCGGTCTACAACGTTTACAATGGAATATTCGGAGCATCCCATATTTATAGGAATTTTCATTTGTAATTCGTTACTATAAATAGGTGGGTATATCAGATCGAATAGGACATCACATCAACACTCACTACACTCTTACACTCGTTCTCTAGCAATTTTCACTTTCGCACAAAAGCATTGTAACACTTAGCGATCTGGTCAATATCCTGCACTGTATCCTGAAGTTCAAAGCAATAAGAAGAACAAGGCAGCTGCGATTGTCAGCTCCCGAGGTTTTATGCCGGCGATCTAGATTGGTCAAGGGCTTTCCTCGTATATCTCGTGTCACCCCCTTTACTTTTTGCTCATTGTTTGATCATAGATACAGCTCAATATCCTGAGCCGTATCCTGAATACTGTTTTTCCAAACAACTTAACCAACATATTTTCGACACACTTTTTAGCACACTACCTCACTTAACTAATTTGATCACTAAATTGCTCCGGTAATTTTTGACCAAAACAGTAATTATTTCATTTTACAAATATGGTATCGTTGTTTTCTTAATATATAAACAAACTAAGAAGCTACTAAATTGTATATAGATAATATTGCAAATCATGAAAATAATTTCAAAACAAAATGGACTGATAATAGAAAAAGTAAGTACTCATTTCCGCCTCTTCAATTCTTTATACACTTATTCCTATCTTTATATCCCTTTAATTTTGGATTTTTTTCTCTACGTCTCCGGTATGGTATAATATGGCAGATGAATCAGGTAAGTCGGTGGGCGGCTGTCGATGGAGATGAACCAACGCCTTAAAATCACCAACAGTCGCCTGTATCGTTTCATTTGCTCATTTAGCCCTATAAGGTATTGGAAAACGTAAGTCAAAACCTCGCCGGACTTATCTTTGTTTTCATAAAGCTCAATCTAAAGCCTAACCACCGCTAGTTGTATTAGCAGCGGTTTCACCGCCACGCGTAGTAGCGGATTCTGGCAATTTGTAACACCCCGAAAATATAAAACTTTATATTAGAATTATAAAGTTTAAATAAACAAGAATTAATTAACTAGGAAAATTATAACCTAGTTAACTACAAGTCTAGAAATAACTTGAAATAGGGTTAAAATAACCAAAACTATATGTTAAACAAAAGTGGAGGGGCCAATGTTGTTACAATTGAAACTTATATTATTAGTTTTAATTAAAAAAAAAACCAAACACCTCAATTGAGATGTTTGGTCGATCAAGAACAGGAGAGGGCGACACCCCCACTCTCAAAACCCTAACTTATACTAAACTCTCAAATTGAAGGCCCAAATCAGGTTGAAATCGAAATCTGAACATAGAATTGTGATCACCTCGTCAAGAGGATCATAAGGTATGTCGAATTAGGTCATTTTGATTCAACCCAAATTCTTGCATGTGATTGAAATTGAGTGTTGAGTATAATTATGTGTTGTAAACATGAAATTTGGAAGTGATATAAGGTTTAGGGACAAACCCTAGATGATTTCTTGTCAAATTCTTGCATGATAATTGTATGGATCAAAATCACCATAGTGGGTGATTAATATGTTAGTAGAACTTGATAAACACTAGGATTAAAACCCTTGTTCTAGTGTAAACTGAAATTATGAGGAAATCTCTAAATTGTTGATGTTAAAATATGTGTATATAGTCTAATTGAAGTTAATTAGGGTGATAAACTCAAGTTATGAACTTGGTTTAGATCATGTAGAAATCTGACCTGCTAGGTGTTTGTTAAAACGCCTAGGTGAGGAGTAAAACGTTAAAGATTGGACAAAAACGCAGATTCAAATAATATAATGAATTGTCCGATTTTTAGTTATAAAAAGAGTTCTAAATTTGGTTGTGAATGGAACTCTATAGGTAAAGAATCCGGGTCGTCAAGTGGACAAGCCGGAGGTGATACACGTTTGAAAGGTGTGCTTTAAAGGTACGTAACTTCGGTTTCGTTACATTATGCATAAACAATAGTCTTAGAAATGTTAATGAGAATGTAGTGTCAATTGCGAGTTGGTATGTCATAGAAGTGACGAAGTTCACTCGACAAACAAACGGGTCAAAATAGTTAATTAGAATTGTTGGTTGATAATGTTGTTAAATTATGCGTAGTCGCATTTTAGAATAGAAATTGTGTTGATTTTAGTGACCATGATTGTTACTTGAATTAACAAGGTTAGAATTGATAAGGAACCATTTGGTGGTCATCATATTGGAGGATTTCCACAAGATGAGTCAACGGGTCGAATAATAGTGTGAATTGTAGTATTGGTGTTTTAATTAGTTAGCTATGGCAATAACAATCACAAGAGCATTAAACCATGGGATTTGGTAAGGAAATGCAGGTGATGCTAAGCCCTGGAAGATGGGCATAAAGCGCCATAGGCTTACTAGTGAAATGGTAGTAAAATGGGTAGAGTAAGAGTGGGTCGAATAAATGCATAAGTGACATTTAGTCGTTCGGTCCGTAAGTTAAATTTTCGGTATAATAGTTGTAATGAGTATGTCCGTAATGAATTTACAGACATATAGGAAAAGAATCACCTAAAACGACATGTGGATTCGGGTGAAATCAACAAAATGGTCAAAATAGCAAAGTTACAGGAGCTACCGTAAGTTACGGTATCTACCGTAACTTACGGTAGAGATCAAAACGTTACGGTAGAACTCTGCTGCCTTACGACAGACCAAAGTTTTCCAGCGTCTACCGTAACTTACGGTAGCTACCGTAAGTTACGGTAGAGCCCTGTCATGAAAGTTAAATTTTGCATATTCTTGTTAATCGAATCCGTTTTTTAGCGTAGTTTCGATTATATAATATTTCTGAGATCTCTAATACTAATTTTTGTTAAAAAAATCTCCAGCTTTTAGGTTTTGCTAGTATGCGGATCGACGATCAAGTTGATGCTTCAAGAACCGAACACAAAGTTTTGGATGCTTCCGCACTAATCTGATCTAGTTAAATTATGAAATTTTGTAAACACTACTGAATAACTTATGTTTGAAACCAGTTATCTGACTATGTTAAGAACTATGAAGTATGACTTAGTTTACCAACTAAACTTTTGTTAACTATGAGATTTCTTTTTACAAATATAGCATTTCTTATGATTAAATAATGATATTATAAGACGGGTGTTACACAATTGTCGGTAGATCACCTCGAAAGATGCACTTGTAACCCTCCGATTTTACCGGATATGTGACATGTAGAAGGAGATAGGTTTGTCGGACCATCGTTGGAAGTCATCTTGGGTCTCCGAAGTAGACACTCGCTGCCGGAGATGCGGCCCTCGCCGGTAGAAATCGACACCAGGAATTAACACCGGATTACGCAGGCCTTACACAGTGGCAAGAACATCAACTTTCGAAGACTGATTTGAAAAAAAATGCAATCGATTTTTTGATATACTAAGACACTTCTTGTAGTTGGACTAAACTTTGTGAGTAATGGTCCGCAAGGCAAACAAACAATTAAAATCAGAAGGGTAAAACTGTAAAAAGTAAAGGAGGATCAAAGTGGTAAAAAGCACCGACTTTGGTTTTTAAGATATATAGATAATAACTCAATATATATACGTTGGAAGCCAGATTACACTATATTTGAATAACTTATGTTTGAAACCAGTTATCTGACTATGTTAAGAACTATGAAGTATGACTTAGTTTACCAACTAAACTTTTGTTAACTATGAGATTTCTTTTTACAAATATAGCATTTCTTATGATTAAATAATGATATTATAAGACGGGTGTTACAAGTTGGTAATCAGAGCTTAATCGATTGTCCGGTAAGAATTAATTGCTTTAGTAGACTTACTTGAATACTAGAAAATGGAAATTTGATTTGATATGCACGGGAAGTGCGTGTTTACACACTTAAACCCGGAAAAGTGCACTAAGCATAAATGGTTTAAGCAAGTGGTGAACTTGGCTAGATCAAAATGAATGACGCATATGTCATAGATGAAATGTTTAACAATTAGTGTAAACATTTCAATTTCAAGATGACAGAAAGATGGGAGGAGTGTATAAATACGCTCGAACCCTGGAAAATACACTAAGTAAGAAAGGTAAGGCAAGATATATACTTGACCAAACCGAAAAAGAATAACACATTATTTATGATTGTGTGAGAGTGATATAAATTTCCGTATAATAAGATGGAAATGAATTAAATAATTATTGATAAATCGTGATGGATGTTTCAGTTAAAGAAATGTCGGGAGTAACCGGAGATGATTCGACATCTCAATTGACTGAACAAATGAAAGCTAAGATTTCCGAGGCGGTCGGAAAATCTCTAGAAAATAGTCTATCACAGTATATTGATAGATTACAAACCACAATCGTGCCGGTGGTGAACGATATGATGACTGAATTGAAAGACAGCATACTACAAGAAATAGAAGAAAGGAGGGTGTTGGATATGAATCCAAGATCCGTAAAGAAATCCAAGTCTAATAAAGCTCCCAAGAAAGGAGTTACAAAAAGTGTGTTACATCAGTGTAGATTTTGTGGAAAAATTCACAAGGGCACATGTGGTAAGCCAAGACATAAAAAGTCTAAATGTCCAGAGAGGCTTGGAACCAAGGACACAACCGACACCAGGTCTGATGCCCAGAAATCAAGGACAAAGTTGTTTTATATAACAGCCACGGAGGCTAAAGCTGAACCTGATGTCGTTTCAGATATACTCTTGTAAATTAAATTTCAGCATGAATTTTTAATTATTACGAGTGCAAATAAATCGTTTGTTTTATATCAATTTATTTAACATCCTACATTAGTGTTAACGAAATTACCAAGGCTTTGAAAAATAGAAATAAGTAATAATAAAAGTTCTATTGTTTATAAGAGGTGCTGAAATTGTACGTTGAGCATCGAGGTAAAAGTAATCATGATAAATATTGCCATGGGAAGGGGTGCGTGCACACTCGAACCCGAGAACGTAATGAAAGATAAGCGTCATAATAGGGAGGAGTGTAATAACACCCGAACCCTGGAAGTTTACAATAGTAATAGATGACAAGGACATGGTTATAGACTAAGCCAAACTAAATGAAACATATAGAAACATCGTTTATGTCAACAAACGATGTGGATAAATTCCATACAAGGATATGAAACAATAACATGAAATGAATTGATTTTGTTGTTGTAACATTGGGTTAAAGTAAAAAAAAAAATTCAAGAGATTAAGATTTGGATAGGAATATCCTCGAAAAAGAAACTAAATAGACAATATGTATTACTCGTTGCTGTAAATAAGGGAATACCAATAAATTTGGATTTAAAAGCTCGGGTATGGGTAGATACCCAAGTAACATGTTATTAATAATCCCTCCTGAGGAAGAACGATAATCACATTGATGAGGGTGAATATGTAAAAGAATTAGAAAGATAAACGTTATGAAAGCGTTAGAATAAGAATGAGTAAACCCCAAAGGCCGAATAACAATAACAGTAGTTTACCAAATAAGACTTGAGACATGGGCCTTCGGGACATTAGTAAAAGAAACAGACCTAAGGGTCACGGACAATAGAAAGGTGGTGTACGGATTAATTAAGTAAAGTGCTTGATAATAAAAGCAAACGGAAGCCGGATAATGGGAGCATATTACATTAAGATAATGAGCCCAAGGGAAGGGATAAGAATCTAGTAAATGAAAATATAAATTGACAATTTAGGATGTCAAGGCATAAGGATAACGTCGACTGCCATAGGCGATGGAACTCACACGAACAAGTCAAACCAGACGAGTGAAAGAATAAAAGACTTGGTTGAGTAAAAGCGGTGGATTTTGCTGATACGACCAAATAAATCGAGAAACGAAGTCTTAAGGAATGCCGGAAGGGTTGCTATGAAAATAATATCGATAAAATACCCAATTGATAGGTATGTTTTCAGATAAATGCGTAACCAACAGTCGAGAACGCAAATTAAAAGTCAAAAGACTCGGATTAAGAGTATGACTGAGAAAACGATAAAATTTTGCAAAAACAGAAATTTCGATAGTCATGTTCAACTACTTTAATGTTGGGCGGGTCGAATAAAGTATAGTAGTTGATATCACAAGTAAGCGCAACCTGGATAATGAAAGCGTGAAATGTTATTGAATCTATGTGATAGGTCATAAAAGAGTATGAAAGGGAAAAATGCAAACCAATGAAACCAAAGTGTTAAAATCATCTAGATCAAGAACCCGGGTAACAGGTTGAAAGGAAATAGGGGCATAAACCAAATAACGGTATGAGTAAAATAAACCGACGCGAAGGACACATAAGAAGTCATAGAGTCGGAAAGATAATCCGAAAGAAAATGAGTCTAGCCTTAGACTACGGTCAAGGTTAAACGAATAGAAGATGATCCATGGGATCACCATAACCTCCAGATTATAAACAATGTAAAGGTCTACGGGAACAAAATGACCATTGGGTCGCAAACACAAAGGAACATACTAGGGGGTCTTGTAACAACTCTCATCAAAAGTCATAATTATTAAATTAATTTGTCCAATAGGAAACCCTAATTGAGACACCCAAGTGATTCTACACAAACCCTAAAATTTTCAGAATAATCAGAATCAGGATCAGGGCCCCTAAAACTCAGGGGGGGTAAAACCCTAGTTACGATTATCCACATAAAACGCTGTCAAAAACGAATTTTACGATTTCGTCAACTCAGCAAGCCTAGTTAGGGACGTGGCTACCCTATGGAAATAGGTGACCCCTCGCGCCATGCGACGCCCCTAGGGGTACCCCTCGCGTCACGCGAGGGGGGTCAAAATTTACCTATAAATAGAGGGGTTTGGGACTGGAATTTGGGCACTTGAACGACGAAGAAATTCGTAATATGCACTGAGTTACGTTCTGTTTACTATCAAAACACACACGAATCACAAATCGTGCCGCAATACAGGGTAATAACTCGATCGCTATTACGATTCAATGTCCGATCGATTAAACTATCCAATGGATGTTTAAGTGCTGCCCACATTAGGGTTTATGCTTTGTCATTCGTTGTTAATTCAATGGATGTTTAAGTATCGCACTTTGTCATTCGTTGTGAAGGTTTTAATCTCGTGAGTTATCGTAAATGCTGTATTAAGTTACTAACCTAGTTGTGTGCATGTTATTAAATTTAGGTTAAAAGGCTAATCAGTAGGCTAGGCTCTGCTCAAATTAAATCTGCAATGTGAGTCATTCTCTTTTTATCAACTATTTTACAATACCTCAAATCATTTTCAAATGTTATAATTACAGGGATTAAGTCGTGGTAATCTTAATCAATGGCTAGTGGGGTATTGTGCACATTACTAATTTCTCACGGTGTTAGGCTAATAAGCCCTAACAAAGGTTAGGCAAATAAGCCCTAATAGTGATATATCATCACTAATTGGGTGACAGGACTCAATAGTGGTATGACCATCGTCACCAGGAGGTGACACGGCGCCATATAACAATAAGATAGAAACCATCGTAATCGCTCTTATGCTGTAATTAATAACTATGTGTCGTTTTCTGTAAAATGAATGATTCACCAGTATTTCCCGCTGACAAAACCTTTTTCAAACATGTTTCAGGTGATCTATTGTGATCCAGGAAAAGTGCCGTGAAGCACTACCAGCTTAAGAAAGTGGCTCAGTATAAAATAAAGAAACATGTTTTGTAAAATAAAGATTTCTCCGTGAAATCATATGAATGTAAATTACCGGGGTTTTATCCCGAGTTGTGAAATAAAATAAATTGGGAAATTACAGTTTTAAAAAGATCCTGAAGAAAACTTCCGCTGTTAAATTAATACCACGTGATTTTCTATCCCGCGGCTCCTGAAACGGGTAAAACCGGGTCGGGGGCCGTGACAGAAAAAGGTGGTATCAGAGTCACGGATTTAAGCCAATTAAGTATTTATAAATACTTAATTTCTACTGATTACTAATTATGTGATTATGTGTTTTAGTAATTGAATAATTGTGTACAGTATGGGTAAGCAAAAGTTGTCAAGCATCTATCTTAAATTAGATAGGTCATCCAACGAGAAGGGAAGTTCATCCCAAACCAAATCCTCAAATCACTCTGTAATTCCTGAAGAAGGAATATTTGTGCGAAAGGCACAATATAAGGAACCACTTTCTCCTAGTAAAAGAGGTCTGATTATTAGGAAAAGTAAAGAGAAAATAAAGAAATTCCAAGAAAAGAAGATTAAACAGGAAACCCAGGAATTAACCAGTAAATCACCTTGGGAAGACAAGTTAGATGAAAAATGGGCGGATCTATATATGCTAGCCACTGTAGCAGTAAATGCAAATCTTTAAAACTTTGATTTAAGTTTTAGCACCCTTATCAACTACAATCCAAAAACCTTATTCAGTAAATAAATAAATTTACAATAAAAACCTCGTGTGTTTTAGTTTTCAATTGTTTTGTAGTTAACCAGTCTGAAATAATATTTAAAGGTTTTCTATGAAATTTTGTTATAAGTTTTAAATTAGTAACTGTGTGTATTTTGCATAACAGCATGAGTGACTTGTCTGATGCTCTTCAGAATTTAAATCTCTATCCGATAAAAATAGAGGTTTCCAGAGATTTCAATAGGTATATACCAGACATAGAAGAACCTATAGAATTCAACGCTTCACCTCTCGAGAAACCTAAGAAAATGGAAATTGGGGAAAGCTCTAGGCAAATTAAGGGGTTGCCATCTCAGGAAGAGCTAGATTTTATATTGGCAAGCTATGATACTATTAAGCCTGTTAATGAAAACGTTTTTATTCATCCTATTGAAACACAACCTCCAATGAACTTAGACCCAGCAATGCCAGAACCTATAATCCACACCCAGCGTTTAGGAATGGATGAATGGTGGACAAATAATTAGCAATTCCAAAACCTGATCAACAGTCCTTATTCCTTTCTTCCTCAATTTAACCCTGAACCAATACCTAATCCACCAATGAGCAATGAGAATTTAGCTGAACTCCGCCACTTTGGCGAAGAACTGGTGGATGCCGGAAATAGGATCAGGGAAGTAGGAGAATAGATCTCCTGGAAGTATGATGAGAGAGAACGCCGTTACAACTGACGAGGGATAGTAGGTTTATGAGACTGTGGTTGTATAATAGCAATAAGTAAATCTTGTGAAATAAACTAAAAATAAAACTTTGTAAAATAAACAGTGTGTATTGACGCATAGTATAAAATATATGAAATGGAAATCGAGAAATTGATAGTTTTGGCTATATGTGTGTTGTGAAATTGGTATGATTGTTTTGTGTATAATTGTTATTTAATCGATACTAATAATATATATATATATATATATATATATATATATATATATATATATTCAGATGGAAAACGCTAATAATGAACCAGTAAATGAGGTTAATCAATCTGAACAACAACCGAGGGATCAATATATGACTAGGCAAGATATAGAAAATATCGTTGCTCAAGGGATAGCCAATGCTATTCCGGCAATAGTCGCTGCTGTCCAGAAACCTGTTGAACCTCAACAAATCATTCCAAGCAAACGTATTTATGAAGATAACTTCAGTAATAGCATAAATGGAGGTGGTAATTATACTAATCACGATAATAATCCACGGCAGGCTCCGCTCCCTAAGAAAATGAAAGCTGCAACGCCTGGTTGCACTTACAAAGAATTTCTTGCTTGCAAACCCACTGAGTTTGCAGGCAATGAAGGAGCGACTGCGGCACTGCGTTGGTTAGATAAAACCGAGGCAGTAATCACAATAAGCAAATGTGACAAAGACGATAAGGTCATGTATGCGTCAAATTTATTCAAAGAAAGGGCGTTAGAATGGTGGAACACAGTATTACAAGCAAAAGGAAGAAGGATGGTGTATGCCATGAACTGGGAAGAATTTAAGAGTCTTGTAGAAAAAAAATTCTGTCCCGAGTATGAAAAAGATCAAATGGCAAACAAATTCTTAAATCATTGAATGATGGGTGTAGATTGTCGCGGTTATACTTCGACATTCTTTGAATATGCTAGAGTGGTACCAACGCTGGCTTCGCCAAAACCGGTACTCATTTCTCACTATAATTGGGGATTAATTGGTGAAATCCGTAACATCGTTAAGGCTGCGAGACCTCGCACTATTGACGATGCGGTGGAATTAGCTAACACCCTAACTAACGAACTGGTGCGCACAAGAGAAGAAGATCGGAAAAAGGAAGTAGTTCAAAAGATTACCCAAGGATTTCGTATGGGTAACCGTAATAATGTCAAGCGAAGGGGAACCGGACAATCTTCCACGGGTCCATTTTGCAATTCCTGCAAAAGGAAGCATTTTGGAAAATGCAAATTATATTGCAATTTCTGCCGAATTCCAGGGCATCAAGAAGAAAATTGCCGAAGGAAGAAATCCACAGTTTGTTATAATTGTGGAGAAGCTGGACATTTCAGACCGGACTGCCCGAAATTAGTTAAACCAACTGACAACAAAGCCAAAACTGCAGAAGTAGCTACCAAGAGAAACGCAAGAGCTTTCCAGCTGACTACTCAGGAAGCAGAACTAATTCCTGATGTGATAAACGGTACGTTCTTAGTTCATAACATTTACGCAAAAGTATTATTTGACTCTGGTGCAAACCAAAGTTTTATAAATACTTCATTCTGCCAAGCTCTTAACTTACCTTTAACCAACCTTAGGCAGATTTTTACAGTCGAAACGGCAGACGGAAATTCTGTTAGCATAGATAAAGTTTTGCAAAAGGAAAATATAGAACTTTCAGGTCATAAATTCTTTGCAAACCTATTACCTATGAAATTAGCCGAATTTGATGTTGTGTTAGGAATGGATTGGTTAGTAGCCAACCATGCTCGAATTCTTTGTGATAAGAATTCCATAGAAATTCAGACACCCACCGGAGAAGTCATTATGATTACAGGAGATAAACCACGTAAGCCCATGAAGTTCATATCAGTAATGAAAGTTGCTAGTTATGAACGAAAGCAAGGAATAATATATATGATTTCAGTAATCATTAGTACTAAGGGTAAAGAACTTAAGGAGATTCCTGTAGTCTCAGAATACTCAGATATATTCCCAGAAGAATTACCAGGATTACCACCAGATAGGGAGGTAGAATTTAGAATTCATCTAATTCCAGGAACTATACCGATAGCCAAGGCACCTTATCGGTTAGCACCTACAGAAATGTTAGAACTGAAAAAGCAATTAGATGAATTACTAAGTAAAGGTTTCATACAACCTAGTTCATCCCTGTGTGGAGCACCAGTGTTGTTTGTAAAGAAAAAGGATGGTTCCATGAGAATGTGTATCGATTATAGAGAATTGAACCGGGTTACAATTAAGAATCGATACCCATTACCTAGGATTGATGATCTTTTCGATCAACTTCAAGGAGCTAGATATTTTTCTAAGATTGACTTACGCTCCGGATATCATCAATTGAAAGTACAAGAAGAAGACATACCTAAGACTGCTTTCAGAACTAGGTATGGTCATTACGAGTTTACAGTCATGCCCTTTAGGTTAACGAATGCACCCGCAGCATTCATGGACATGATGAATAGGATCTGTAAACCATATTTGGATAAATTTGTAATTGTCTTCATAGACGATATACTTATTTATTCAAAAAGTCAGGAGGAACATTGTCAGCACTTGCATGCACTCTTAACTTTGTTAAGAAAAGAAAAACTGTACGCCAAATTCTCGAAGTCTGAATTTTGGTTGCAAGAAGTGAAATTCCTAGGACACATGGTAAATCATGAAGGTATTCATGTCGATCCTGCTAAGATAGAGGCAATTACCAAATGGAAGGTTCCACAGTCAGCAATGGAAATTAGAAGTTTTATAGGTTTAGCTGGATATTATAGATGGTTTATTAAGGATTTATCCAAAATAGCTGTACCATTAACTAAGCTAACCTGTAAAGCAGTTAAGTTTGAATGGGGAACTAAACAAGAAGAAGCCTTTAGAATCTTGAAACAGAAATTAACCAATGCTCCAATCTTAGCCTTACCAAAAGGAACTGAAGATTTTGAAGTATATTGTGATGCTTCAAAATTAGGATTTGGATGTGTGCTAATGCAACGCAAGAAGGTAATTGCGTATGCCTCAAGGCAATTGAAAAAGCACGAGGAAAACTATACGACTCATGATTTAGAATTAGGAGCCGTAATTTTTGCCCTGAAAATTTGGAGACATTATCTGTACGGAAGTAAGTTTACTATCTATACAGATCATAAAAGTTTAAGATATATATTTTGGCAAAAAGAGTTAAATATGAGGCAAAGAAGATGGATGGAAATCCTAAGTGACTATGACTGTGATATTCAATATCATGAAGGAAAGGCAAATGTAGTTGCAGATGCCTTAAGTCGTAAGTATCATGAAAAGCAAAAGAGAGTTCGTGCTCTTAGGTTAAATCTACAGTTAGATTTAATGGAACAATTGAAGAATATTCAAGAAACAGCTATCAAGGATGATGCTGAAGGAATGAAGGGACGAATTAAAGAATTAGAGCAAGGAGTTGATAGAATTTGGAGATTCCACAAAAGAAGAATTTGGGTACCTAAGCAGGGAGAATTAAGAAATCAAATTTTAGAAGAAGCTCATAAATCTAGGTATACCATGCACCCGGGAAACAATAAAATGTACCAAGATTTAAGAAATAATTTCTGGTGGATAGGCATGAAAAAGGATATAGCCCGGTATGTTTCTAAGTGTCTTACTTGTTCACAAGTTAAGGCAGAACACCAGAAACCTTCAGGTCTACTACAACAGTTAGAAATGCCTGTATGGAAATGGGAACTCATAACAATGGATTTTGTTACTAAGTTACCCAAAACAAGAAAAGGTAATGACGCGATTTGGGTAATTGTGGATCGATTAACCAAATCAGCTCATTTTCTACCCATGAAAGAAACCTTTAGCATGGAAAGGTTGGCCAAGTTGTATGTAGATGAAGTAGTATCCTTACATGGAGTTTCACTCTCCATTGTTTCAGATAGGGATAGTCGTTTCACTTCCCACTTCTGGAAAAGTTTCCAAGAAGCTATGGGAACTCGACTAAACCTAAGCACTGCATATCATCCTCAAACAGACGGGCAAAGTGAAAGGACGATCCAAATTCTAGAAGACATGCTCCGAGCATGTGTAATAGATTTTGGTGGAAATTGGGACGATCATTTACCTCTGATCGAATTCTCCTATAACAATAGTTATCATTCAAGTATTGAAACTGCCCCATTCGAGGCACTATATGGAAGAAAGTGCCGAACTCCAGTTTGTTGGGCAGAAATAGGAGAAAGTCAATTGTCAGGTCCTGAAATAGTGCAAGAGACGACCGACAAGATTACTCAAATCAAGGAAAGACTAAAGACAGCTCGAGATCGTCCAAAGAGTTATGCCGATAATCGACGTAAGCCGTTAGAATTTCAAGTTGGAGAAAAAGTATTGTTGAAAGTTTCTCCTTGGAAATGAGTTGTTCGATTCGGTAAGAAAGGAAAGCTAAGTCCAAGATACGTAGGACCATTTCCAGTGATTCAACGTATAGGACCAGTTGCTTATCGTTTACAACTACCAGAAGAGTTAGCTGGAGTACACGACGTATTTCATGTATCCAATCTCAAGAAATGTCTATCTGACGAATCTTTGGTAGTACCTCTCCAAGATATAGAGGTCAACGAAAAGTTAAAATTCGTTGAGAAACCTCTTCAGATAGAAGACAGAAAAGTGAAGTTTCTCAAACACAAACGACTAGTTCTAGTTAAAGTCAAGTGGGATTCAAAGAGAGGAGCTGAATACACTTGGGAGCTGGAATCTGAGATGAAGAAAAAGTATCCTTACTTATTCCAGTAAATCTCGAGGACGAGATTTTTTATTAAGGTGGGGGGGATGTAACAACTCTCATCAAAAGTCATAATTATTAAATTAATTTGTCCAATAGGAAACCCTAATTGAGACACCCAAGTGATTCTACACAAACCCTAAAATTTTCAGAATAATCAGGATCAGGGCCCCTAAAACTCAGGGGGGGTAAAACCCTAGTTACGATTATCCACATAAAACGCTGTCAAAAACGAATTTTACGATTTCGTCAACTCAGCAAGCCTAGTTAGGGACGTGGCTACCCTATGGAAATAAGTGACCCCTCGCGCCACGCGACGCCCCTAGGGGTACCCCTCGCGTCACGCGAGGGGGTCAAAATTTACCTATAAATAGAGGGGTTTGGGACTGGAATTTGGGCACTTGAACGACGAAGAAATTCGTAATATGCACTGAGTTACGTTCTGTTTACTATCAAAACACACACGAATCACAAATCGTGCCGCAATACAGGGTAATAACTCGATCGCTATTACGATTCAATGTCCGATCGATTAAACTATCCAATGGATGTTTAAGTGCTGCCCACATTAGGGTTTATGCTTTGTCATTCGTTGTTAATTCAATGGATGTTTAAGTATCGCACTTTGTCATTCGTTGTGAAGGTTTTAATCTTGTGAGTTATCGTAAATGCTGTATTAAGTTACTAACCTAGTTGTGTGCATGTTATTAAATTTAGGTTAAAAGGCTAATCAGTAGGCTAGGCTCTGCTCAAATTAAATCTGCAATGTGAGTCATTCTCTTTTTATCAACTATTTTACAATACCTCAAATCATTTTCAAATGTTATAATTACAGGGATTAAGTCGTGGTAATCTTAATCAATGGCTAGTGGGGTATTGTGCACATTACTAATTTCTCACGGTGTTAGGCTAATAAGCCCTAACAAAGGTTAGGCAAATAAGCCCTAATAGTGATATATCATCACTAATTGGGTGACAGGACTCAATAGTGGTATGACCATCGTCACCAGGAGGTGACACGGCGCCATATAACAATAAGATAGAAACCATCGTAATCGCTCTTATGGTGTAATTAATAACTATGTGTCGTTTTCTGTAAAATGAATGATTCACCAGTATTTCCCGCTGACAAAACCTTTTTCAAACATGTTTCAGGTGATCTATTGTGATCCAGGAAAAGTGCCGTGAAGCACTACCAGCTTAAGAAAGTGGCTCAGTATAAAATAAAGAAACATGTTTTGTAAAATAAAGATTTCTCCGTGAAATCATATGAATGTAAATTACCGGGGTTTTATCCCGAGTTGTGAAATAAAATAAATTGGGAAATTGCAGTTTTAAAAAGATCCTGAAGAAAACTTCCGCTGTTAAATTAATACCACGGGATTTTCTGTCCCGCGGCTCCTGAAACGGGTAAAACCGGGTCGGGGGCCGTGACAGGTCTCACCCTAAAAAGGTGAAGACCTAATAGAATAGTCTACAAGGATAAGTAAAGGAACCTACGGGTCGATAATATAAAGCGTGGGGAACCAATTATGATTTCTCGCGTAAAATGATAACCCAGAAGAATAATCCTTGTCGTCAATTCCTTGATATGATTAATCGACATGGGTTAAAGAGAAAAACATTAAACTACAATTCAGTTTTAGTAAAGAAACGATGTTCTAACACCTATAAATACCGTGAGAGAAATTAGAAAATGGTTAGTACTAAAGAATATAGGTCTTAACGCCGAAAGCTGTAAGATGATGCATTCGGAGGAAAGATTCTTAAGAATGAAAAGCCGATGTAAAACTAAACATGACGTGATGTGATCACGGACACAAAAAGTAATATAGAATGTAATCACATTATAGTGTGAATGACTAGATATGAAATAATAAGCACGCAAAGGGCCGATGACGGCAATATTGCATACCCGAATGACGAGGTATGAGGTAAAATGGTGATCAATTAGTTTAGGCAATAAAACAAGTTGTAGCCTAAATAACACTGTGACCTATGTAGAGCGCTTGTCAATATAAGACTAGCGTCGAGTAAGTATGTTGACGGACTCGGTGACTAGATGGTCAAAAGGCAACCCAGTCAAATAGGCGACAAAGATAGGAAATAGATGATAAAAGGTTACGGTCCAGTAGGACATATGCCTAAAAGACGAACACGTCAATATGAATAAAAACCTTATGTCGGAAAAAAAATGTTTTGAAAAGTGAAACTAAGACGGTTAGGTTCAAACCAAAGGCCTACTTAAAGAAGGTTTCTGTCACACCCCAAATTTCCACGTGTCACCGGTGGGCCCGGTGGGGAGTATCGTGACGTGGTTGGCAACATTATAGTCAAACAACACAATATTTAAATGCACAGCGGAAGCAAAGTATAGATTTAATTCAACCAAACGATATTGTAATATTAAGTATCACAAATAGTCGAATATAAATCCACAGGTAGATCAAATAAAAAGGAAGCAAATGTTCAATAGTTTATGACATCCAAGCTGGCGAGACTTAATGTGGATGCTAGGAGACAAGCCAGCCTATTTCGCGTAGTACCTGCACTTAACCTTTTATTTTAAGAAAAATACGTCAGTTTACACTGGTAAATACAATCAACCGACTCATTTTGAAAAGAGTTTAAGAAAATGCATTTAAGGCACAAGGCACAAATAATCTTTTATAACTTGGGATAATTATTTAATTATATAATACTTGTAAACGAATTACATGTTTCTTATGCGTTCAGTCGCCCGATCCGTAGACCCGGTTTAAGATCAATAGACACACCACATTAAAATGAGACACAAACGGGTGTACGCCTACACCAGTGTGCTGAGGTCGTGGCCATTTCGTAAAATGATGCCAGGGATATCCGGGACATGGTCATTAACCCCCCAAAGGCTTTAAGCAAACAAAACATTTCAAAACGGAGCATATCATTGATTTAACCTCTATTCGATTAAAGATTCAATGCTGGACCAAGCGGTATTTTATATACCGTACCCCAAGCCCGTATAGGGAAAATAAGTTAAAAGTATTTACCTGAGTAAGTATAGTTCAAAATCAGCGAGTGCAAGTATCTTTTACTGGTTCTCCTAATCTGGAACGAAGGTTTATAATAACCTATTAGAATCCTAACGGGTCTTTAGTTAAGCTCACGCTTAGACCGGTTAGTTTTAAAGATACGGTTCGTACGCACGATTAAGCGAAGACCGGATAGAATGTGATTTAGACCCGACAAGTTTGAAGACTTGCTTAATATGGGTATATTATACACATTCTGGATTTTGAGATAAAACTGATAAGATTTGACCCGTTTCGGCTAATTTATGTAAACTAGTTACATAAACCGAACCGAACGCGCGTGAAGCGTAACGGGTATCCGTAAGAGTCCTAAACAGGTTTCCTAAGTTAACACGCCTTAATTAAGTTGTGATATCAGTAGGATATCACCCATGATGCCCAAAACGAGTTTAATCACATAATAAGCCCCGTAGGGGTATTTTGGTCATTTTAAAGATTATAAAAGGGTTTAATTAGACACCTGTGATCCGGGTCTGAGTTGATCAGTAAAATAACTTATTTTAACAGGTTATAACCTTTGGTAATAAGTCTTATATACTAAAATAGTTTTAAACTCAAACTATGCGTTAAATACGCGTATAAAGTCGTTTTAAGCGACGTACGGGTTAAAATACGATTCTGAGTTTTCTGATCAGTTAAACAAGCTCAAAACACTCCATTTAATTTTTAAAATCAGTAGCAATTGGATTGGCACCATTTGGACTTGTAAAACTCATTTTATGGCCGAAAAGGGTATATTCGGTATTTACCGAATTAAGGCGCTAATCCAAGCTTATGATCAGTTTAAAAATAATTAAAAATCTTCAAAAATCCCAAAAATATTATTTAACATCAGTGGTTAAAAGATTTGGTGTCAAAACTGAGTTTAGATAGGTTTTACGCTAATGGCGCCGATTAATTAATAAACATGCTTATAAATGCGCCATTAAGCATAACTCCTAATCTAGACTTCCGATTGACATGAAATTTTGCATACATGTTAAATAATCAGTACTAAAGACTTTTGCACTTTTACATTTTCTAAAATCTCGTTTTATGGTCATAAGGGCATTACGGTCAATATTTAGGCGATTAACGGAAACATCGGACGATTAGGGATTCGAGTGGTATAAACGCAGAGGCTTATACACACATGTAACTAGGTCCTAAAGGAACCTTAAGGCATGTCTAAACCTATATAAATCGGGTCAGAACTGAGGTCAACGCAAAAGTCAAACTTTTGCGTCTTTCGGCTCCGAATCGGTTCTAAACATAAAGTTGTCGAATCAAGCAAGCGTAGACAAGTTTTTATACTTATTTTCAGTTGGTAAGAATGATAAAATAGGCTATACGCCATTTACATCGCTAATCATGCATTAAACCAAACATAACAATTCTGTTGACTTTTTCGGAAGAAGTTTGACTCGATAAACGACCTAGTTAGGATTCGAATTAGTGAGTGCCCTTTTAGGGGTTTATTAACCATATAAATACCAACTTATAACAACCTTTGATTCGACTAAACTCTGGACCGATTTTGATTTATGGAGAAGTCAAACCGTAGTTACGACGGTTTGATTTCTAGGCTATAATCTAAGTATGAATGAATTAGAGAAGGTTTAGGGTACTTACTAGTGACCAATGAAGGGTTTGGAAAGCTCGTGACTGCTGTGGTGCTCCTCAAAATGTCCAGAAGATGTATGCTAGATGAATGATCAAAGTCACAAGGAATGTGGTTCTTTTATGGTGATCAAACACCCTTGGATGATCAACACATAAGTCTAGGGATGTTATCATAATAACCACAAGTTCCCTACATGCTAAAAACCACTATAGGGCAGCCCAAGGTTTAGTAAAAATGAGATTGGAGTCGGATACATGCATCTACAGGCTGCTGTCTCATTTTTCTGCAACTGGCAGTCGTAGGCGGCCCGCATGGCCCTTGATTAAACCGTAGGCGGGCCGCGTGGCCCATCAGAACTTGCAAAAACATGTTTCTTTAATTGCATTTTGGTCCCTGGGTCCCCCGAAAGGTCGTTTTCACTCTGAATCTTGCATTATAAGACTTGTAATTTATATATGGGGGCTTTAATACTTATACCCACTTTGTCAAGTCCTCGGGTAACTTTGTGATCACCCGAAAAGCCCTAAATTTCAATGTTAACGATTATAACCCTTGCACACGAATTTTATCACAACTTGCTCATACGATAACGAAACTTCATGAAATTTTTGTGGTACATTCTAGTGAGCATAATTAATCGTTACAAAGCTTCGGGTTTGTCAAAAGGTCACTCAGAGGTATAACTTAAACATGTTGACACCTTTAACCCCTGTAGTTTGAAATCTCTCACTTTCTATCACAATTCGCTTCGTATGATCCATGATCTATTCGTTCAAGGTTATAAACATCGTGTAGGGTTATTGCAAAGTATATTTATTCATTGTTGACACTTTGAACCCTTATATTTACACAGTTTCACTGTTTGTCAATTTTAGTCCTTCAAGACTATTCTTTCACACGTTCAAACCTATGACACGTGTCAACCCATTATAGGACGTAAATTTTCGAGGTGTTACAGTTTCGGGGACGAACCCCTTTTTAAGGGGGGTGGATTTGTAACACCCCGAAAATATAAAACTTTATATTAGAATTATAAAGTTTAAATAAACAAGAATTAATTAACTAGGAAAATTATAACCTAGTTAATTACAAGTCTAGAAATAACTTGAAATAGGGTTAAAATAACCAAAACTATATGTTAAACAAAAGTGGAGGGGCCAATGTTGTTACAATTGAAACTTATATTATTAGTTTTAATTAAAAACAAAACCAAACACCTCAATTGAGATATCTGGTCGATCAAGAACAGGAGAGGGCGACAACCCCACTCTCAAAACCCTAACTTCTACTAAACTCTCAAATTGAAGGCCCAAATCAGGTTGAAATCGAAATCTGAACATAGAATTGTGATCACCTCGTCAAAAGGATCTTGAGGTATGTCGAATTAGGTCATTTTAATTCAACCCAAATTCTTGCATGTGATTGAAATTGAGTGTTGAGTATAATTATGTGTTGTAAACATGAAATTTGGAAGTGATATAAGGTTTAGGGACAAACCCTAGATGATTTCTTGTCAAATTCTTGCATGATAATTGTATGGATCAAAATCACCATAGTGGGTGATTAATATGTTAGTAGAACTTGATAAACACTAGGATTAAAACCCTTGTTCTAGTGTAAACTGAAATTATGAGGAAATCTCTAAATTGTTGATGTTAAAATATGTGTATATAGTCTAATTGAAGTTAATTAGGGTGATAAACTCAAGTCATGAACTTGGTTTAGATCATGTAGAAATCTGACCCGCTAGGTGTTTGTTAAAACGCCTAGGTGAGGTGTAAAACGTTAAAGATTGGACAAAAACGCAGATTCGAATAATATAATGAATTGTCCGATTTTTAGTTATAAAAAGAGTTCTAAATTTGGTTGTGAATGGAACTCTATAGGTAAAGAATCCGGGTCGTCAAGTGGACAAGCCGGAGGTGATACACGTTTGAAAGGTGTGCTTTAAAGGTACGTAACTTCAGTTTCGTTACATTATGCATAAACAATAGTCTTAGAAATGTTAATGAGAATGTAGTGTCAATTGCGAGTTGGTATGTCATAGAAGTGACGAAGTTCACTCGACAAACAAACGGGTCAAAATAGTTAATTAGAATTGTTGGTTGATAATGTTGTTAAATTATGCGTAGTCGCATTTTAGAATAGAAATTGTGTTGATTTTAGTGACCATGATTGTTACTTGAATTAACAAGGTTAGAATTGATAAGGAACCATTTGGTGGTCATCATATTGGAGGATTTCCACAAGATGAGTCAACGGGTCGAATAATAGTGTGAATTGTAGTATTGGTGTTTTAATTAGTTAGCTATGGCAATAACAATCACAAGAGCATTAAACCATGGGATTTGGTAAGGAAATGCAGGTGATGCTAAGCCCTGGAAGATGGGCATAAAGCGCCATAGGCTTACTAGTGAAATGGTAGTAAAATGGGTAGAGTAAGAGTGGGTCGAATAAATGCATAAGTGACATTTAGTCGTTCGGTCCGTAAGTTAAATTTTCGGTATAATAGTTGTAATGAGTATGTCCGTAATGAATTTACAGACATATAGGAAAAGAATCACCTAAAACGACATGTGGATTCGGGTGAAATCAACAAAATGGTCAAAATAGCAAAGTTACAGGAGCTACCGTAAGTTACGGTATCTACCGTAACTTACGGTAGAGATCAAAACGTTATGGTAGAACTCTGCTGCCTTACGGCAGACCAAAGTTTTCCAGCGTCTACCGTAACTTACGGTAGCTACCGTAAGTTACGGTAGAGCCCTGTCATGAAAGTTAAATTTTGCATATTCTTGTTAATCGAATCCGTTTTTTAGTGTAGTTTCGATTATATAATATTTCTGAGATCTCTAATACTAATTTTTGTTAAAAAAATCTCCAGCTTTTAGGTTTTGCTAGTATGCGGATCGACGATCAAGTTGATGCTTCAAGAACCGAACACAAAGTTTTGGATGCTTCCGCACTAATCTGATCTAGTTAAATTATGAAATTTTGTAATCACTACTGAATAACTTATGTTTGAAACCAGTTATCTGACTATGTTAAGAACTATGAAGTATGACTTAGTTTACTAACTAAACTTTTGTTAACTATGAGATTTCTTTTTACAAACATAGCATTTCTTATGATTAAATAATGATATTATAAGACGGGTGTTACACAATTGTCGGTAGATCACCTCGAAAGATGCACTTGTAACCCTCCGATTTTACCGGATATGTGACATGTAGAAGGAGATAGGTTTGTCGGACCATCGTTGGAAGTCATCTTGGGTCTCCGAAGTAGACACTCGCTGCCGGAGATGCGGCCCTCGCCGGTAGAAATCGACACCAGGAATTAACACCGGATTACGCAGGCCTTACACAGTGGCAAGAACATCAACTTTCGAAGACTGATTTGAAAAAAAATGCAATCGATTTTTTGATATACTAAGACACTTCTTGTAGTTGGACTAAACTTTGTGAGTAATGGTCCGCAAGGCAAACAAACAATTAAAATCAGAAGGGTAAAACTGTAAAAAGTAAAGGAGGATCAAAGTGGTAAAAAGCACCGACTTTGGTTTTTAAGATATATAGATAATAACTCAATATATATACGTTGGAAGCCAGATTACACTATATGGCATTACAAAAGTCAATGATCACACAATTTAAAAAGGAAAAAAGCTATGTCACCGACATAGCCTTTTAGTATATATAGTAATGTCTTCTATGCGTTGTGGAAGATACCAACCATCAATAATCTGTAGTAGAGGATACTGATTGTCAGTGAAATTCCATGTGAAATCCATGTGTGTACAAAGACTACATTGATACATATCAACGAAAGCATTCCCTACTGATCACCAAAGTCCACTTCATTGTTAATGATCCGTTGGTAAAATATGGTTTTCTAGTAGTGATACATACAACGAATGGAGAATGTGTCGTAATCAAAAGAAGCAACTCCAAGGCTTGGACTCTCGTTCTATAGAGACGTGACACACTATTGGGTGTGCCACAAGGATCTTGACCACCATACTAATGAACTCCCAATACGTTAAGAAAAGAGACTGAGCAATGCACGAAGGATTAATTCCTGGGAAAATTACCAAATGTCTCTTGACCAAGTGCATTTTCAAAATTGTCACCTTCCTGCGTCTTTGGAAGGTCCTCCCAGCCTCGGAAGCGTCCGCCTTTCACGTTGAAGCGTCTGTTTCCTTTCAAGCGACACGTGTCCGATGTTGAAGCGTCCGCCTCAGGCGCAATGCGTCCGTGAAGCTTCTGAAGCGTCGGCCAACGACGCAGGTTCCGTATCTTTGTCCATTTTTTTTTATAACTTATAAACATTTCTAACTTGGGATCATGTGCATGCTCTTTTATAAAAACTATATGTATGTTAACGGAGCAAATTTTAAACGATATAATATTATATTAAACATTAAAACATAACATAATAAAAAACAAAAAAAAACCAAACAACACATAATTATATCTAAAACCATATCCTAATAGCCTCCCACTCTCAGACATGTTTGAAATCATGTCTCTCTTCATGACGGTAGTTGATGAGGACCACCTCCTTCTGATCGTCCTCACCAAGGTCCGGCATTTCTGCCTCCACTTTCTTGAAATATCGATCAAATCTCTCGCATTCCAACCGCAGGACACGGAACCTGGAGGATAGTGCGTCAACGGTCCGGTTGTGGTCCGGACCACGTAGTTGGGCGAAATTCTGTTGAACATGGACCCAGAGCCCACCGTGTCCTCGACGTGGAGGATCGATCATGGCCTGCTCCCATGCTTCGCACAGAGCAATGTCTTCAACGTCAGTCCAGGAGGTGGCCATTGTGGGGTCGTTGACGGCGTCGGATTTTCTAGTGAAATGGCTGATTTTGTTTGTAATTTTTTTGAAAACGGCGGGTGTTTTGATAAGTGATAAGTGAACGGGTTATATAGTGGGGTAAATGTGTGCAACGGTAAAAGTTAAACGGCTTTTGAGTTTCCAATATTTTTTTTTTCCGGAAGCGTCGGGAAGCGTCGGTCAACATCGGGGGAGCGTCGTCGGGGTCAAGCCTCGGAAGCGTCGTCCAGGCCTCGGAAGCGTCGTCCAGGCTTCGGAAGCGTTGTCCAGGCCTCGGAAGCGTCGCCCAGGCCTTGGAAGCGTCGCCCAGGCCTCGGAAACGTACACATGGACGCATTAAAAAAATTATGGTTATCATGCGTCGGTGACTGACGCAATTTCGTAACGGAACGGACGCTTCAACACGTGTCGCTTGAAAGGAAGCGGACGCTTCAACGTGACAGGCGGACGCTTCAACGTGAAAGACGGACGCTTCCGAGGCTGGGAGGATCTTCCAAAGACGCGGGAATGTGACAATTTTGAAAATGCACTTGGTCATGATACATTTTGGTAATTTTCCCTTAATTCCTATACCACTTGGTAAAAGAGTCGAATAGTTCCGATACGGTTCCCGAAGGGAAAAAAGAGTGCACGTCACTAAGATACCCTAGCGGGCAACTTGAATATGACCACCTACCACCGGTGGTTAATGTGAAGATAAACACACAATTTACTGAAAAGACTCCATCTATCACGAATGGGACACCAACAACCTCATGATGAATAACCCAATCGAATTAAATGCGATAGCTTTTGGCTCTTTCGTTAGATGAAAACAAGAGAAGTTCTCATAGGAAAAAAAAAACTATAAGAAGTTAGAGCATTCACAATGGATATCTTATATTTATGTGAGTGAGTTAGTTATATTATAAGAATGGTTGTAAATGGTTTTTGAGTGGTTGTGAGTGGAGGAAAGGGAAAATATATGAGAATGTTACTGTTCATATGTAAATATATGAGAAATATTGTTCATCCCGTATAACTTTTTAATATTATTAAAGGTGGTTGTGAGAGAAGGAGAGAAAAATGTAATAATTAAAGTATAAAAATATTATTTAATTGAAAATGAAAAAGAAAAAGTAGTGATTTTTAGTGTAACTATATGAGAACGGATAAAAACAATCCAATGTGAATACCTTAAAAAATTTGTCATGCTTTCATATTCTTTAACTTCAAAAGTAAAAAAAAAAAGACTATCTTTTAGTAATTCTAATGTGTGCTAAATTGTCCTAGGTAACAAGTCTTTAGTAGAAAATCGTACTAGAAAACATGAACATTGAATTTGATGGGAATCCCACTAATTTTGCTTAGATTTAATAAAGTAAATATAATTTTCTTTCACATATAAAATATCAAAAGAAAACTAAGAACCATCATTTCATAACATACCCAAGTACGAATCATCCAATCGAATCAAATGCCATAGCTTTTAACTTTTTCATTTCGATAAAATCAAGATAAAATCTCATAGGAAATAACTATAGGAACCTCAAACTTTTGTCATGCTTCATATGCAATCACAAGATTCCTAGTCAATCATGAGCCAAATGGTTCGTACACTACCAGAAATATAATTGGGTGTTACCATATAACCAAGGTTGTAGAAATCGCTAGTCGCTAGTTGGCCGGTGAGGTGGGGACTAGCGACTACTCGGGATTAATCGGATTGGAAATTTTATATGTAAATTTTATTATTTTTATAAATATGTGTATATATACTCACACATCCATATAAATATAATACTTAAAAATGTAAAAGTAGTTCAAAATACTAACAAAACTTACATATAAGTCATAACACAACAAGTCTCAGTACTTAAAATTCAAACATTAACAAATAGCTCAAATGTAATCGTCATCCCCGTAGTGTTCAATAATTTCGACACCATCCGATCGGTATTCAATTTCCTCGTCTACTTCGTCCTCTTTCTCCGACTCAAATTCTTTGTCATATTAGGGTAAGGGACAAGGAAAATGGGCTAAAGTTGTAATCTTGGGCCTGTTTTGTAAGGATTTCAAATGGGCCGACTAGGGCGACTTGGGCCGACTAGGGCGGCTTTGACCGACTAGCGATTTTTTTACTGATTAGTGAAAAATTACTCAGTAGGAGGCCGACTAGCGACTAGTCGGCGATTAATCACCGAGTAATCACGATTTTTGCAACACTGCATATAACTATCTCTAATGCATCCATTGGAAGGATACCCTTACAAGCCCTTGAAGATCCTTACCATTGGAGTGCATCTATCCTAACATGTCCTTAGGTTAGATGCCATTGCACAAGGGCATGGGTTTGCCTCGGTTCATGCGATGAGGTGGGACTAAAGTAAAAAAAGAAATGTTTTTATTTAAATATTGTGTGTAATGGATAGGTGATGAGGTGAAAATTAAGAAGGGTAAGGATATTTGTAGGGTTAGAGATGAAATTGAGGTTTTAAGGATTTTTAAGGATATTATGTGGCAGATGATGTGGTAGCTAAGGACGTCTAAGGGCACATTTAGCATTGGAGATATTCTTAGGAACTAAATTTTGAGACCCACACCAAAACCGTTGCAGATTGCATCCAAGTTGGTCACAAAACATTCACTAACTTTGTGACAGCGTCGTTAAACAAATGAAAATAAAAATAAATAAACAAACTAAACTTTAAGTTGTCATAATAAAACGTTTGTAAAATTGATTTGCAATAGAAATGAGGGTCTAAAATACTCAGTTTTATAATATTGATACTAGGGGTTAGGATCAAATACAAAGGATAAAATAAATAAGAAGGGTAAGAAGGATTCTAGTCCATTGATTTTAGATTTGGAGGGTTGAGATTAGTAGCAGGGAAAAGAAGATAATAGAAGGGCATAAAGGGAATCCTATATTTATGGATTTTCACTCTCCACATGCAAGGCACATGCCAATTCCCCCATCGATTTAAAACGTCCATAACTTTTTCATACGACATTTAAAAAAAAAATTCACCATAATAACGAGCGTTTTTTTTATCTTTAATATGAGTATCATATAATCATATAAAAATAAAATAAAAACTTTCATTTTTACTGGGTTTTTTGCATTGTGTTAAAGGTTCAGATCATTGTGTCTTTTAACTGGGTTTTGGTCAGTAAAGTTTCTATGCATTGTGTTATTATCAAAACCTATAACACAATGTTAATTTGGGTTCTATCCATTGTGTTTTTATAAGAACCTATAACACAATAAATGACACAATGAATATGGTGTTATATCTGGGTTTTCTATAAATTGTGTTATTAATTCAGGTCATTGTGTTTAATATGTTATGTATTGTGTTTTAATATGTTGTCCATTATGTTTTAATAATTTGTTCAATTTTTTCTATTATCTTTGTTCATTGTGTTTTAGTTTGTTGTGTATTTTGTTTTTAGTTTGTTTTCTGCTCTCCATTGTGTCTTTTATCTGTTGTCATTAATTGTGTCTTTTATCTGTTGTCATCAATTATGTTTTTATTTAGCCTGATACTTATTGTGTTATATGTTATCGCCATTGTGTTATACGTTATGGTCATTGTGTTTTAGTATGTTGTCCATTGTGTCTCTATCTGTTGTCATTGATTGTGTTTTTGATCTACTTTACATTGTGTTTTACATCATGTCCATTGTGTTAATATCAAAACCTATAACACAATGTTAATTTGGGTTCTATCCATTGCGTTTTTAAAAGAACCTATAACACAATATATGAGACAATGAAGATGGTGTTATATCTAGGTTTTCTATAAATTGTGTTATTAGTTCAGGTCATTGTGTTTAATATGTTATTCATTGTGTTTTAATATGTTGTCCATTGTGTTTTAATAATTTGTTCAATTTTTTTTATTATCTTTGTTCATTGTGTTTTAATTTGTTGTGTATTGTGTTTTTAGTTTGTTTTCCATTGTGTCTTCATCTGCTCTCCATTGTGTCTTTTATCTGCTGTCATTAATTGTGTCGTTTATCTGTTGACATCAATTGTGTTTTTATTTAGTCTGATACTGATTGTGTTATATGTTATCGTCATTGTGTTATACGTTATGGTCATTGTGTTTTAGTATGTTGTCCATTGTGTCTTTATCTGTTGTCATTAATTGTGTCTTTTATCTACTTTACATTGTGTTTTACATCATGTCCATTGTGTAATATGCAAGTGGGTTTTTGAATTTTTTTTTGAAAAATATAACAATATGGTACTCATATTAAAGATAAAAAAACGCTCGATTTTATGGTATAATTTTTTTAAAAACAAATGATGTATAAAAAAGTTACGGACGTTTAAAAATTTAGGGGGGGGGGGGGGAATAACATGTGACTTGCATGTGCATATTATTTTTCCTCTTGTAGACAAAGTTACCATTTCCATTTAATTTCTCCTATGACACTTGTCACTCTCTGGTGGCTTCTTACCATTCTTATTTTTAAATACTTTGTATTATAACTCAACCCTTGATACTAGAATACATAAACATTAATTTTGTTGAGAATCAAATCTCTCTTTCTTTTCTTGGAAATATATAACAAAATGAAGATATGGTTATCTTTTTCTTTAAGATGTTCTCGAAGTTGTCTCTAATGGTGATATTCTTGGTTCTTTCTCTAACTTTCACAAATGCGATATTCTTGATTCTTGGCCACTCTTGAATATCTTAGTTATTGTAACCATCAACTAAGATGAAACTCATGACACTTACTTATCAAAGTGAGAATCCCATGATTGATCATGGGAACAAACAAGAAGTTTAAGTTTATTTGATCCATGAATACACCTTATTACAATCATTTTTCACCATTTGTATTGATGTCACCTCCATTTTCGAGTAACTTATAGGAGCGGATTTAATAAATAGTTTTCTAAACGTAAAGTTGTTCATAACTTCATGTGTACGTGGTGCTTATCACAATTGGTGGAGAGAATAAAATTTGGATAAAGATTAACCAAATATTCTCAAGACATCTTATGGATTAAGGTGTGGATTTCAGACATGAGCCGAAAACACGACACGAACCTAACATAAAATTCGTAGGTTTAGGTTTAGTCTAAACGAGTTCGGGTCAGTTTCAGGTTGAACCCACAAACCCAGTTAGGTTAACGGGTCAGGTTCGGGTCAACCCGGTCGGGTTGGCGGATTGACCCGCTTAACACATTTATATTTTATGGCATAATTATAACTTAAAAAAAGAAATTAACATAAGATTTTATAATTTAAATATAATTGTGTTATATACTTTTTTAAGTAAATTTTAATTATAATATATTAGTTTCGAAAAAATATTAAAAAATTCGGGTTGAACGAGTCGTGTTCGGGTCAACCTACAAAACTTCGGTTCGTGTTCGGGTTCATATGTATGATACGACTTTCAGGTTCGGGTTGGGTTCAGGTTAGTATAAAATTTTTAAGTTCGGGTCAGATTGAACCCACCAACCTACGAACACGACACGTTTAGCACCCCTGTTAGGCTGTTATACATAACTCATTTTTCTGGTGTCCATAAAATAAAATATTCTTGATTTTCATAGAGTAGATGGAGGGTGACCATGGGTGTGCAGAAAGTGGCAACCCCACAAAGTCACTTAAAGTGGCGAAATATCCCATTTCTAATATATTTTAGGGGAGTTCCAATACTATACTCAAGCATGCACAATTTTAATCCAATCACATTTAATTACATAATAACATAAACTACTTTACGCTATCAATAGTCATTAGATATGATAACTATTTAAATATTTATTTTTAAAACAAGTATTTGTGAGTATATATATACACACACACATAAAATTAATAATTATTATGATTTTCAAGAAAGACAAAGCCACCTCATAGCAAGATTCCCATATAGCCATGAATTTGTATGTACCAATGAATTTAGGGGAAAACCTCTTGTGCGAAACCAACTTTACTAGAGGGTGTACTTTCCTATCTTTATTTTAAACTTTTACAAATAAAATCCTCTCCACGTCTCTTTATAAATATGTAGACCTTCACTTACTTCTTTTTAAGTCTTTCTTTCTTTTAAACATCCAAAGTCCAAAATAACATGGGTGGTTCTTGCAATGAAAGAAACTTTGATGACATAAGAAGAGGACCATGGACACTCGAGGAAGACAATCTTCTTATCCATTATATCACGTGTCATGGTGAAGGCCGATGGAATTCGTTGGCAAAATCTTCAGGTAAACATGAAAAACAAAGTTTTTATTGAACTTTCTTGAATGTATAGCCTGATTTCGAGAATCTGATTTGTGTTTTATTGCTTTTAATATATAGGGTTGAAAAGAACCGGCAAAAGTTGTAGGCTAAGATGGTTAAACTATTTAAAACCAGATATTAAGCGAGGAAATCTTACTCCACTAGAACAATTCTTAATTCTTGAACTCCATTCCAAGTGGGGTAATAGGTGAGATTACATAGATGATCATGAGCATATTTGTATACATACATATTTTAGAGTTGCTATTTACTATTCCTTTTTTTGTGTTCAAGATGGTCAAAAATTGCATGCCACTTGCCAGGAAGAACAGATAACGAGATCAAGAACTACTGGAGAACAAGGGTGCAAAAACAAGCACGCCACCTTAAGATTGACGCCAATAGCAAGAGGTTTGTGGAAACACTTAGAAGATTTTGGATGCCAAGACTACTTGAAAAGGTTAAACAAAATTCTTCATTGTCATCATCATCACCATCATCATCATCAACTTATTCTACATCAACTAGTGAAACTAATCAAAACAACTTAAGCTTTCTACAAGTAGAACAAACCCTAATGCCATTACCATCATCATCATCATCATCATCTCCACAACCTTCAGAAATAGAAAACCCTAATTCAAGTTCAAGCATTTTTTCATCGGATTCTATATCAAAGTTTAGTGAAAGTTCAAACATCTATATAAACCCTAACAGGGACATCGCTTGCTACAATTCATCACTCCAAAACAATGACTGTTACCATGTGGATAACAATAATTTTGACATGGGGTTCAACCATTTAGACATGCAAGCAATAGGAACTACTGACATGTTAGCTTCAGAAGTCCAGGTGGCTGAAGGGGATTGGATGAATGATGCTGACTTGGCCAACACATTTTGGAACATTGATGAATTGTGGCATTTTAGTAAGTAGAATAGTCGAATGACAGATGTATGTATGTATCTTCCTATTTTAAATGGTAATTGCTTTTTACATTCTAAAATCTAGAACAGTGTTATTATAATGAGTTGTATATTAAAAGGTAATTGCTTGTATATGTACATTTGGACTTATGGAATAATGATTATTTTAATATATATATAGTGTGAGGTTTAATACGGAACACAAAAAAATGAGGAATCGGGGAATAGTCCATTTAACATCTTAGATATATTTTAAAAATTCAATTTAATATGCTAAATAGTTTTTTTCAAAAAAAAATTCGGAGCTTTTGCATATAAAAACGTGTAGAAGCTATTCCAATAAAAATCATTTTTGTAATTTTTTTACCTCTTTTAATTGTTCTTAAACATTTTTTATTTTTATTAGTTTTTGAATTTCTTTTATTAAAAAGGCTTCTATGTGTATTTATATGTA
The DNA here is from genome assembly GCA_030545235.1 of Helianthus tuberosus. Lineage (NCBI taxonomy): Eukaryota > Viridiplantae > Streptophyta > Magnoliopsida > Asterales > Asteraceae > Helianthus > Helianthus tuberosus. Next base: position 164,432,138 of record CM060450.1, read on the forward strand.
AAAGGTCTGAATTTTTTTTTTTTTTAAATTAATTTTTAACATGTGAAATGCATGGTTCCTCACTTTTTTAGTGTTCTATAATTAACCCTTCTCTCTATATATATATATGATCATGCCAACTTAAGTTTATCCATTTCTTTATTGATGGTGAACAACAACAAAAACTAAAAAGGATTATAGATGCGTGAAGCATAAAAACTCATGATATTCGGAAGAATATTAAAGTTGGCCCATTTCCAAAACCTGCTTCAAATAAATAATTTGGTCCCAAAAGTCATGCCAAATGAAAAGCAAATTTGTCTTTCAGTATAAAAGGTCGACCCATCAAGTGTTTTATGACTCTTTTAGGTGCTGTTTGTTTTTTCTGCGGGAAAATGTCTGCAGTCTGCGGACCACATCTGCAAGCATCTGCATGAGAAGAGGTGGACCAAATGTCTGCAGTCTGCAAGGAGAAGAGGGTTTGTTTTTTTATATATAAAAACCTCTTCTCATATTTTAAAAACACACACAACACAGAACCTCTCTCTCCCTGCCTCCCTCTACAACCACAACCACCGTCCACCTCCACCACCACAATCAACCACCACCACTTCAGCCACCACCCACCGGAGAAGAAGGGGAGCCGGAGAAGAAGGTGGAGTGGTGGGGGGCTCGCCGGAGAAGAAGGGGAGCCAGAGAAGAAGGTGGATTCTCCGGAGAAGAAGGGGAGCCGGAGAAGAAGGGGCTCTCTCTCTCTATGGTTTGGTAGCAGCACCACCACCGATCTCCGATCTGGTAGCACCACCACTGATCTCTCTCTCTCTCTCTCTACGGTATCTCTCTCACTCTCTCTCTCTCTCTACGGTTTGGGGTTTTGGTTCGATTTGGGGTTCACGATCTCCGATTTGGGGTTTTAGTTCGATTTGGGGTTTTTGGGCAGGGATGTGGTGGTGGAGGTTTGGGCAGGGATGTGGTGGTGGAGGTGGTGGCAGGGATGTGGTGGTGGAGGTGGTGGAAGAAGAGGTCTGCCAAGAAGAGGTTCCAAGAAGACATGGAATCATGTCTGTGTGGTGAAGAGGTCTCGCAGACCTTTTTTAATGAAAGGTCTGCGAGAAAACAAACAAGCTGCGGACTCCAAACCTCTGCCCGCGTCTGCGCGGCGCAGACATAAGTGGCCAGAAGTACTTCTGGCCAAAAAACAAACACCACCTTAGTCACTTCATTTAACACCGTTAAAAAAGCTCAAAGCTTTGAGGTGACTTATTGTTTGATTGAATACCAAATAATATGATTAGAACACGGCAGCTGAACTAAAAGCGGGCAACTCACGTGCAAAACCCAACACGACCCATAAATTTACTTGTGTTAAAAACAATTAGCCCAACACGTAAACACCTAACACCATGTATTGTAATCAGAACACGACCCATTTTATTTATTTATATAAACGTGTAAAACCGGTTAGCGGGTAGTAATTAAGTTGTAAACATGTTAATTTGGTTGGTTGATTTTAATAAATGGATTTAAACGTGTTGCAAATGGGTTAGCAGGTCGACTTGTTTAGTTAAACATGTTGACTGGTTGACATACTATGGGTAGTCTAATTTTGGACGGCCGCGTTGTTGCTCTAATTGATATAGGATTACTAAAGTTAATAACATATTAGACCACCCGTAGTGGTGTCTTGAAATGGCGTGAAGGGCAAAAAAAGTTCCCAATAATGCCGCTACCGCCGCTCCCCTGGAGCGTTTTAAAAAAAAATTAAAGGCTTGTTATTTAAAACGCCGGATTGAAAGTGGATGACCAATAGAAATTTTGTGATGGTTTTTTTTTTTGTTTTTTTATTTAATTTAATTATAACATATAATCTTCAAGCCCCATTACACCCTTTTTTAAGACTATGGAGTATGGGGCTTGGGTTGGGGGAAAACGCTCAAGCCACCACACCGGGTGGGCTTGGGTTGGGGCGTGGCCCTTGGGGCTTGGGTTTCAAACCGGGCGTGGGGCGGTATTGACAAGCTGACATGGCGGGCTCTCAATGGCCAAACCAAACTAGCCGTTGGCCAACGGCTATGTTAAAAAAAATATTTTTTCACTATAAAACTCACATTTTTCTTCCATTTTTTACCACATTCAACCACATCTTCTATTATCATCTTCCTCCTTCTACAAAACGAAAAAATGCATCCTCATAACCGTGCTTATGACCCGAGCAACCCGTATGCATTCCAAGAAAATAATCCTAGCCCACCACCCAATCTTCCAATGCTTCGTCCATTTTTCATACACTCTTCTATGCCCCAAGAAGCGAGTTATGCATCGTATATTTGGAATTGTTTGTTTACTAACTTCCCACACACCGATGATTCGATACCTACCCCGTTTACTCAATCGTCCATCAATCTTTCACCAACCTCAATCGACCTTTCACAAAACGAAACCGTCCCCGAAACTCAACCACCCAACGATGGTCCTTCCGCATCGAAACCCATCAAAAAGAGAAGTCATAAGAAAAAAACCGAGGCGGAGAAAGCACTTGAAACCGTCAAACGAAAACAACAAAAATGGGTCGTTCCTGAAGAACTTGCATTGGCGAGGGCTTGGTGTCAACAATCTCAACATCCAAGTTTAGGTATTCTTAAACTTTGTTTTTATTAATGGTTATTTTTTATATAACTTTGTAATATATTAAATTTTGTTTTTATTAAAATAGGAAATTCTCAATATCGAACACATTTGTGCGAAGCGGTTAGTAGAGTATTCCATGAAGAATTGGGAAGGGAGGCTTATCGTGAAACCGATAGCTTATCCTCGAAGTGGAGCGAGATTAGCGGTCAACTTACAAAATATAGTGGATTTTTATATAAAGCAAAGCAAAACCCAAAAAGTGGTGAAACCGAAGCCGACATTGTGACAAATGCATTGGTTGCATTCAATCAAATGTGGGGACCGACTTGCGTTTCATGCATTGTTGGGAGATTTGTAAGTTCCATCCAAAGTGGGCGAATATCCCCAGTTGTAGCGAAAGTAACACGTCTTCCAAAAGATCAAGGGCCTCGTCCCAAGCCCAATCTCATGCACGAGATCAAGAGTTTGAGGACCTTTTGGATGATTCGCCAAACCGGCCTGAGTATGGAAGAAATGCCTCAAAAAGGCGTGCTCAAAAATCAAAGTCTGGTACGGCATTGCCTTCAACTGGGAGTTCGGGCTCGCGTAGGGGAATATACAGCTATCAGTTGGATGACATTTCATGCAAGTTAGATACATTTAACATATTCCAACAACAAAGGGCCGAAATGCGAAAGAGCAAAGAAGCTAGAGATGTCGCTAGAGATGCCCAGAAACAAAAACGGGATGATTTGAAATTTCTATCCCAGCCCATTGATCACCTAGAGGGTGACGAGTTGCAACTAGTCTTGGAGATGAGAGAAGAGATAAAAAAGAAATATAAACGTTAGGAATTTTTTTATGTAATTTTCTTTATTTAAAAATATTAAAAAAATTAAATTTGTTGTTTTAAAAAATATTCAAATAGCCCAGATGGTCAGCCCAACGAAGCCCACCAAACCCACGCCCCAAACCCCCGCCCCACCATACCGTGTTGAATGTGGATGAGCCCATGTCTGCCCCCCCCCCCCCCCCCCCAAGCCACGTGTCAACTCATGCCCCAACACAAGCCCCACCATACCCCACGGTCTAACTTCAAACCCCTTTCCTGACTACACGTCATGTGTCACTTCATGCCCAAAGATGAGACATTTGTTTCACTCACCACTACACACGTGGTATTAGATATTTCTTGGTTTGCAAATTCAAAACTGTTGGAAGATTGAACTTAACAACCAAATTTTATTATTCAAAATGTTGATCCAAGTAAATAAAAAAGACTAATTTTAAAGTTCTGCTTTTGTGTTGAGCCCCATAGCCATACACGGAAAATAATATGTATTGTCGAAGTAACTTTATCAAAAATATTGGAATATTTTTAAATGGAGAGTAGGAGGGTTAATAAAATGTTAGAAACTAATCAGAATATCTAAACCGAAGCAAGTAGACCGGTTTGACAGGTTCAAGATCCACATAGTTCAACTCACTCTTCAGTTTTAATGATTTGGTTCGATTTGTAACTTGGACCCGGATGCTTGGTTTGTCGTTTTCTAAAACCGTAAGGCTCGACCAAAAACTATTATCAAAACAGACTGAACCAGAGCATCAAACACCCAGATCAAGGACGTGTGTGCACATGGAAGTTGAAAAAAAAAATACTTCCCCTTTGCAAATTGCAATCCAATCCACAAAGTTCGCCATCATGACGTCGGTTTCACCCAAAAGAAAAGCTTACTTTCTTTTATGCTTTTTCTAGAGTTGTAATAATCATTTGCACTTTAGCCCATTGATTCGATCCATTGCTTCTAAATAATGGCCACCATTTGTTTAGTATATAACCCAACAAATTACTATCATCACTCGATCGACACGCGTAAATAAATACGTGGCAATATTACTAAACTAATTCAAGTATTATTAAAAAGAGATAGATGCACGGTACCTCCGATCGCGGAAGTGATCCCACTTCCCAAGCTAGCGACCCGACAACGTTGCCTGGCAGAGAAACCCCTGCCAACTCGAGGGGAACTGAAAAGCCTGGGGTTACCAGGTTTCGAACCCGTGACCTCAAAGGATCCTCGAGCCGGTTTAAAGTGGGGGTCAGTGGCCACTGGGCTGACACCCAATGGTTAAGTATTATTAGACATAACTATTAATTTTTTTTTCAAAATTACAACAGGACTGGCTCAACTCTTTTAAGGGTCCAAACTCCAAAGTAACCTTTTATGAAATGATTAATACTAATACATACAATTATCAAACTTTGTCTACCGTATGTTTTCACCATAGATCAACATAGCAAGGTATAATTCGTCCATTTTTTTATTTAGTTATATTTTTTTTTTTAAATTTACCATTGTTTTTAGAAGTTTGATCTATATTGGTTCACATGACAAGGTATAATTGGTTCACCTTTTTCATTTTTCTATTTAGTTATATTTTTTAACCTTTACCATTGTTTTTTGAAGTTGGATCAATAGTATAGTGTCAAGTACAAGACTTTAAACGATTGGTACGACATGAGAGATTTAGAACTTTTGTAGATGACTTATAAGGTTGACTCTACGTGATCGATTATAGCTTAAGAGTAGAAACTTAAACAAATTCATTTATTTAAATGATTAGAAAATAATAAAGTATTTTAATAAGCAATTTACAATATAACAATTATCAAGTTTTGATTGGTGCATATGTTCAAAACTTATAGGTACACTCTTTTTTTTTTTAATTCAAATCCACTCCTTGCACTAGGGATAATATACATCTTTAACCCAATAGATTTAGTTTCTCTTATGGCTTTCGTTCGTTAGCTTTTTTTTTTTTTTACAAAAACTAAATATGCGATATAATTTTCTTTTTAAGAAATGATCGAGCTGGTACTCATCGAAAAACATTAGTACAACGGTATTGGTACTATTAGAAGCATTATTGGTATACGTTTACTATGGTTTTATATCGATGTAAAACACGTGTCGACGTCCTTTTGACCTTATGGAAACTTTATTTTTTAAGTTTTCTCTTTCGGTTGCTATATCGCATGTCGGTATCATATTGATACCGTAATAAATGGAACCAATATCGACTGGATTCTCACCATTAACGTAATTTTTACCATTACATCTATGTTTTCATTTAAAATTTATTAAAAATCGGGTCGCCCCGCTGCGAAGCGTGGGTGTAACCTACTAGTTAGTTACAACTTATAACCCTCTTAATTTGTCCGGGCTTAAGCCTTTTGAATGATCATATCCATACTCTTGATTTTGAATTAACATGTTATTGTCTTACAAATATAGAAATAAAAGTCTTAAACTAAAACTAGAACAAAAACAACTTTTAGAGCATTAATAAAAAAGCAAGCATGGTTTTAACTTTTAACCAACATGAGACTTGCCATATGGATGGAGTAATAAATATCATACAAACAGCTAGTTAAATAAAACTAGTATTAACTACCCCGTTGCGGTGGGGGCGAGCACTAATGCTACACTACCGCCAGCGACCACCGACACTAAAGTTGCGACGTGTTAATGCGAAGAAATTAAACCAAAACGTAAAACATAGAATAAAATAACTAAGTTAGGACTCGTGCGTTACGATGAACCCGCGTCTATTTTTTCCCATTTGACAGGTTCATCGTAATCTATATATAATATATATCGTTACCACCATACAAACCATAACGCACACATTACAACAACCATTGCATCAATATGTTGCAAATTATATTTATACAAGATTTTGGCTAAATTAATTAGATTATTATAAATAATAATAATTTACAAATAAAACAACACAACTTTGAATGGATCAAACCGATTGAATATGGTAAGATAATGAAACCATTATTTGATTAGATTACAACCACTTAAGCACAATTTACAACCATACATGCATACAAAACAGATTGAATTTGGTAAGGTAATAAAACTATTATTTGATTAAGGTACAACTACTTAAGCATAAATTACAACCAAACATGCATACATGGTAATGTAATGAAACTATTATTTGATTAAGGTACAACTACTTAAGCACAAACCAAAGATGCATACAAATGTTCCAAAATAATAGTATATTTATTTGAATAAGGTACAACGACTTAAGCATAAATTACAACCAAACATGCATACATGGTAAGGTAATGAAACTATTATTTGATTAAGGTACAACTACTTAAGCACAAATTACAACCAAACATGCATACATGGTAAGGTAATGAAACTATTATTTGATTAAGGTACAACTACTTAAGCACAAACCAAAGATGCATACAAATGTTCCAAAATAATAGTATATTTATTTGAATAAGGTACAACTACTTAAGCATAAATTACAACCAAACATACATACATGGTAAGGTAATGAAACTATTATTTGATTAAGGTACAACTACTTAAGCACAAAGATGCATACAAATGTTCCAAAATAATAGTATATTTATTTGAATAAGGTACAACTACTTAAGCATAAATTACAACCAAACATGCATACATGGTAAGGTAATGAAACTATTATTTGATTAAGGTACAACTACTTAAGCACAAATTACAACCAAAGATGCATATAAATGTTCCAAAATAATAGTATATAAATGACCACATTCCTCCATTAACATGTTATCACTCTCTTATATAGAACAGTGAATTTTAAAACAAGCATTACTGCAATAGACTACAAGCACTCCATTAACATGACTTAAGTAGGATCAGATCGGCAAAGAACAAATTTCCACAAAACATTTAGTTATGGAAGGAACACATAAACGTATAAACATGTGACACTGACATTAAACACACCTTAGGTTAAATATGCAGAAATTGAGTAGATCATAACTTATCTTATCTGTTTGATCTTTCGTGAATCTACATTTTGGCTCTCCTCCGTTTTCTCAATTCGACCACTTTCTCCTCGTCGCTACAAAACCTTGGGGTGCAAACGAGCCGAGCGGCTCACGAGCTACTCGAGATCGGCTCGAGAAAAAACTTGAAACGAGCCGAGCCTTGTCGAGCCTTATCGTGCCTTAGTGTAAACGAGTCGAGCCGAGCTTATTTAAACTTGTTTACAAGCGACCTCGAACCTAAAAATAAGCTTATTTAGTAAACGAGCCCGAGCTTCATTTATCGAGCTCGTGAGCCTAAAAGGCTATTATTTATATTATTTTTATTTACTATATTAATTAATAGATAATAAACGAGCCGAGCCTGAGCCGAGCTCTAGCTTGAGAAAATACCAATGAGCCGAGCTCGAGCCTGAGCTCTCATATGTTAATCGAGCTCGAGCATGGTCGAACTCGGGCTCGACTCATTTGCACCCCTAACAAAACCTAACCTTATACATGTAAAGTGGGGCCCCAAGCAATGATTTTTTCGCCAAAGCCTAGAGGCCGGCCCTGGGACTACAAGATATGGACAAATATGTTTTAACTTGTCGAACGCTTTAACAAACCACCATTAGTTTTTTGCCAACCCTTGTTAGAAATATAAAAGGTCATAACTAGTACAGGGACTGAAATGTAATTCGTTGATAGTTGTGAGGGGTCAATTGTGTAATATGTTCTTAGTATGAGGATTGTCTTATAAAGAGTCAGTTAGGGGGAGTTGTTACAAATGTATTAAATATTGTTAGTCGTTAATGAGATGTAGCTTGGTGATCGAATCTTCTTCGTGTGTTCTTATTCTTTCTATCAAGTGGTATCAGAGCTGTCGATTCTTGGCACGCTCTTGAATTGTTCAATTTGTTCAATCAATAAATCGGTTCCTTCATTGAATTTGATCTTTGTTCGATTAAATTACTTCCGATTCATTTCAATTCTGAATTGATCATTGTTCGATCGATTCACCATGACAACCAGAAATCAAACCCTAGAACAGAGAATTCAAGATTATGACGCTTCATTGCTTCGATTGGAAACAACAACAGGCAAAATTTTAACAGAAATGAGATTGTAGTTAACTGAAATTTTGAAGAATTTACAAGTGTTGAGCAACAATCAATCGACTATGAACGGGTACATAACTAATACCAGTGGGAATGAATTAGAAGATCATTCATATTACAGAAGTAATAATCGGATGACAAATATTGATTTCCCTAAATTCAGTGGTACTAATGTTGAGGGTTGGTTATGTAGAGTTGAGCATTACTTTGCGGTGGATGGAACTCCTGAAGGATTGAAGGTTAAATGTGTTATCATTCATCTTGAAGATGTTTCCTTGCTTTGGCATCAGTCCTTTGTCGAATCAATGGGTGGTTCAATCAAAGGCATGTTATAGGGGGAATATAAGAATTTCATTTCTACAAGCTTCACTAAAACAGACAGGTTCTTTAGAAGAACTATGCTAACAGTTTGATTTGGCTCTCACAAAGGTAAACATATGTGATGAATATGTTGTAAGCTTGTTCTTGAGAGCTATGAAACCTGAAATTGGATATCTTGTTAGACTGTTAAGACCTAGGAACATTCATGAGGCCTATATGCTAGCTAGGTTAAAAGATGAATCTAATATGACAATTCAGATTGTTAATGGTAGTAGGTACAATAGATCTTATTGTTTTGGCTTCTCTCAAAAGAATAGTGAATTTGGCCAGAAGAGTATTACTGGTAGTGGTTCTTTCAGTTTACCACTACTCCCTAGTCCATCTATTAAGTCTAGACCAATTAGAAGGTTAAGTCCTAAAAAAATTGATGATAAAAAAGCTAAGGGAGAATGCTTTGGTTGCAATGAAAAATTTTCACCACCTCATCAATGTAAAAACAAACATCTATTTTCAAATTTAGTTACTAGAATTGGAGGAAGGAGATGAGTGGGACAATGAGGATGGAAATGATAGACCTCTAGAATTTCAAGAACCACAAATTTTATTAAATGCTATTATGGGTATACCTTCTTATTCAACCATGAAGGTCACAGAGTCTATTGGAACAAAGCCTTTATAGATTTTGATTGATTCGGGATCCACTCATAATTTCTTAGATGAGAATCTTGCTTTGCAGTTGGGTCTCTGTAACGCCCCAAAATCCGAATTTATATATTCGCTAGTATGTTTCCAATGTAAAAGATAAAACAAAATGACTAGGCTATTTAACCTAGTTAAATAGTTAGTCAAAACAAACAAGGAATGAAATTGGGACAATTATGAACAAGTAACAAACATGAGGGGCTGAACTTAAAGATTTAAGATGAAATTTGTGTAAAATACAAAGTCAGTAGTTTGTGTGTGTGTGTTGTGTGTGTGTGTCGACACCAACAAAGGGAAGAGGAGGAGAATGCTCAAAAGATGCAATTTGCTCAAATTGAAAGGGGAATTCAACCCAAATCTAATGCATGTACCTGAATTCTTAATCATCTAGCCCTAAAAATCACTTGGTAAGTTGTAATTTTTGATTTGGTGATTTTGATATGAAGTGGGTTTTGATCAATCCACGAATTTGTATGAAATTGAGCATGAATATGAGTTAGTATCATCCTAGGAAACATGTGTTAGGCATAAAATTCGATTAAGTGATGTTTTAAGATAAAAACCCACTAGTTGGGTGATGAAGATGACATGGGTGTTTCACCATGTCCAAGCCTTGCTCAAATCGTGATGTAGTGTAAGGTATAAGATGGATTAATGTTAAATGAATTGAGTATTTTATAGAATATGCATGATGTTTGGCTATGATAATGATTTGTGAAAGATTATGTTAATCCATGGATGAACTAGGAAGAATGTGCTTTAATTAGTTGTACAATGTGCACTAAATGGTGTACGCACACCAAGTGTATGATGAAATGTCTAAGTGAAGTTAAGATGTGAGATTGTATGAAATGGCTTGATATATATGAATGAGATGAGGTAATGATGTAATTAGTAGTATACTAACTTGAAAAATGTTTAGATGGAACTCATACAAGAATTCGGGTTGAATGTATGTCTTGGTCAAGACTATGCATTAAGGACTTGTACGTTGTGTTTAATATCACTAGGTGATCATGTGATTGTAAGCACATTTGCATCGTGAGTAAGAAATGTATATAGTTTCATTGATATAGCATAAATGATGTTACGGATATATGTGCATAAGTCGGAAGTTCATATGATAAACCGTTGACTTCTGAAAGTCAACTACACATAGGAAGCATAATTTGACTTGTTGTTCTAAAGATAGGATATTAGGAAGTCGTATGGTACATGTTACATCAATATGCGTTATATGGAATGACATGGTGAATTATATAAGTTTGAAAGGATGTGAAAGTGGGTATATGTCTTATTCTTGTAATAATTGACTAATGAAAGTCAAATGTGAAATATGAATTGATATGATCTTTAACATGTACAATTGTGTATGCTAACGAGAATGTGAATTGGTGGCATGAAAGTAGAGGAATCATGTCAAGATGGACTCAAGCATGAAAGGCTAACGGGTCAAGAGGAGGCAAGGAAGTGGATACGGACACGGATGCACAAGGTAAGTGATTTCCGAATCACTTCTTAGTTTGTTAAGTAAGGTTATGTTCTAGTTAATTAGGCATGATAATTGAAGTCAAATAAGAAGGGTTGTATGAAATTGATGGTTTACGTTAAGTAGGCCGAATGGGTCAAAAATGTGGTTTTATTACTATACCGGAAGGGTTGTATAAGTAATTGATTACGGTACTGTAACCGGGTATGGGTAAAATTGTACATAAGTACGCTAATCAAGAATCGGAGATGCGGATTAATAGTCTAAAGACTCAGTTGTGAGTCATGGTTAATAGACAAACAATTTCGCATTTGAAATTGTATTAACAAAGTTTGCTTTCGTATAAATTAATGACATGAATAGGTTTAACGCATACCGGGTATCGAGTGCATAAATCCCAAGTACGAACCCCGGATAATGTAAAAGTATTATAGTTATAACGTTTATGTAAGTTTTGGGTTAAAACAAATGAGTAGTTTGACGAAAACATGAACGGGTCGAATAAGTGAAAGCGGGTATATAAAGCCGAGAGCTTTAAGTGAATATTTTCCTTAAACCGGATGTTGGATTTCAAGTTCAAATGATAGAATGTGAAATTACAAGAATGTAGGAAGAAACGGGAGGTTAAACGGGTAAACGGTTCAAAAGTTATGCGCGTTTTAGTGCGTACGGACAACGAAACGGAGCTGCAGAAAAATGCATTTTCTAGAGGGCGTCGCCGACGGGCTCTACAAACTCAGTTTATGGCTGACGGGTTATTTGGCTGTCTACGGAAGTTTTGGGCTACGGGCACTTGCAAGGGCCGTCGCCGACGGCCTCCCCATGTTCAAAAACCTGAAATTTGTTATCTAAGTTGATTTGGGTATAGTAGGCTTCGGTTTGTTATCAGTGGACCCCAACGGGCCTCCCAAACATGATTTTGATCGTTCATTTGATGTTTATGGGCTATAAATCTAAGTCTAAGTACCATGTAATTAATGTATGGATATATAAGTGGTATATAAGATCTTGAACGTGTACGCAAGGGTGTATGTACATATGTAGACGTGTATTCAAGTTTATATGAAGGCACGTATGAGTGTATGCAAGTAAGTAGAGACGTAGTAATGTATGTAAGTATGTAGATGTGTATTTATCTATATGTGAAGATACGTATGTGTATATGTACGTATGTAGAGGCGTAGTGATGTATGTGCGTATGTAGATGTGTATATGGTATATATGAAGGTACGTATGAATCTATACATGTATGTAGAGATATAGGAAGGTATGTACGTATGTAGATGTGTATGTATGCATGTAAGAATGTAAGAATGTATGTATGCATGATTTAGATACGTCGAGTAATACATTATTAATAGTGTGCCTTGAGAATGAAAAGTAATGCAGGTACATTATTGAAGCCTCACCAGGATATGGATACACAGATGAAATGCTTAAAGTTAGAAAGAAACGAAATGGGAAGTGTACGAGATTGAATCTTGTTTATGTATTGTGTACTAATGTTATGAACGTATGTGGTGAGTGCAGGTTATACGAATCACGGGCGGTTATCACGAAGAATAGAAATCGAAGACCTATGCAGTTAATCTCGGTGATATATCGGTGATATATCGGTTATATCGGTCATATCGGTCCCCTAGTAAAATATCGGTCTCAAATATCGGTCAAAATATCGGTACCGATATTATCGGTGATATTGACCACTATTTAACCGATATATCACCGATATAACCGATATATCACCGATATTTGACCGATATAATTGATATATCACTGATATATCACTGAATTATTAGTATTAAATTGCTATATATATAAATTCTGCATTGTATTTAAATCACCGATATCCCACCGATATCTCACCGAGATAACCTATATCTCAAATATCGGTCCTCGACCGATATCCGATATTTTACCGCATTAACTGCATAGTCGAAGACCGAGTCACAAGATAGATTGTACGGGAATAATTGAGTATGTTTTTTAGCAAACACGACTTATACCTTATTTTTGTAATGATACATATTAAAACGAACTTTCAAGTAAGTCAAGATGTTGTAATGAAAGAAATTTTTATGGCACAAATTTTCCGCTGCGACTTTTTGTTAAATACGTATTAGGGTCTTACAAGTTGGTATCAGAGCCCCGGTTTGAGAGAAATCAAGTATGAGGAGGTAAATACTTGAACTCAAACCCGTGTGCTCTTGTGACCAGGAACCCGTACAATCCAAGACTCGATCAAGATCTAAAGGTAGAAGCGAATGTAAGTATGTACTCGAATATGCATATAAAGAAAACTAACAGTATGTTGTGTGTAAGGTAACCATGAGTATTTGGAGAGGATGATCTGCGAATGCGGCCTAGGACCGACACCTAGGCGTGTAATAAGACGAATTTGAACCCAGGTACGTAAATTCATATGTGGGCACATGTAATGATAAAACCTATTAAAGGAAGGATAATGATGAAATAGTAATGAAGTTTTGAAATGTTACACGTGCCGAAATCTAATCCTTCGGACATAAGGTGATGATTACATGAAGGCACGAAACCAGTATGTGGATTGCGTACCTGGCCAGTACGCGAGAAACATATGACGTTCGTGAGACCATGATAATTGTTGCAGGTATGTTGAAAGGATTGGGTATTAGGTGGACGTGTGGGTGAGAATAATAAGACTCTCAAGAAAATTTAAAGCACCTTATTTAAATGGAACGTGTGAATGATATGTTTGAACCCGAGAGACGGATTCAAACATAGAAGTAATGGAATGTATGAATGACATGTTTGAACCCGCGAGACGGATTCAAACATAGAAGTAATGGAATGCATGAATGATATGTTTGAACCCGCGAGACGGATTCAAACATAGAAGTAAGGGAATGTATGAATGATATGTTTGAATCCGCGAGACGGATTCAAACATAGAAGTGATGGAATGTATGAATGATATGTTGAAATCCGCGAGGCGGATTCAAAACATAAAGAGATGAAAGGTATGAGCGATATGTATGAATCCGCGAGACAGATTTAAGAACGAAAGAATGACCATAAATGGCACGCAAACCTAAATTTGAGTCAACGAAAGAAGTTTTGATTAAGCTACATGTTAGATGTGTTGATAACTGACCCTTGGGAGTCGGAATAAATGACGGGCTACGACCCGAACAGTAACTTAAGTATGGATGGGAAGGGGAAGTTTTGCAAAAAGGTTAATGAAATAATAATAAGAATGAAAGAATTGTGAGCATTTAAAACCCCGAATAAAATAAATTTGGAGAAAAAGTAATAATGACAAGTACCGATGGAAAATGCTAATTTTGATGTTGGGCTTGTTGGCCATGTTCATCTGAACAAGACATTGTTGAAAGGATACGCATAGGCGGATACTCAACAAATCAATGGAAGCAATCAATGTAGGTATTGCATGAACTCATGAAGAAACGGGCCGACTCGGGCCACAAACCGTTGGGATACACAATGAAATCAAGGTTAGTAAGATGTTTAGCTTGTGATTATGAGTAAGTATTGATGTAATTAAATGTTTATAGTATGCTTATGATGATATGTTGACCCCTCGTATGAACATGAAGATAATTAGAAGTAACAATAGTAATGGGATGTTGAGGTTGACTCAAAGTGAACAAAATGAAAGATTGTATATGATGAAATAAATCGATTTATTTCGATTAGTAAATGTATGAATGTAATATGCTTAAATGGGAAGTTAGAAACAAGCCGTAGACTTAGGTTTGTATGAATAATAATTGTATACAATTGGAATAGATTCAATGAATGAAACGCTAGTGATGATATGTGCTAGGAGCTAGCATTATAAAGTAAAAGACACTAATAAGAGCTCTGGATCAGACCCTGACCCTTGTGTGATTATGAGAGTAAATTACTAATTTAAGAAGATAGGGACAATGCGTACGATTATATTTATTCATGAATAAGACTTATGCAAAGATCCAATATGTATTCATGTTGTATTGAACATCGTGATTGGATAGATGAAAAAGTAAGAGTAGTATTGGTCTACTAAAAATGAGAAAGGTTTCGGGGACGAAACCTTCTTTAAGGGGGGTAGACTTGTAACGCCCCAAAATCCGAATTTATGTATTCGCTAGTATGTTTCCAATGTAAAGGATAAAACAAAATGACTAGGCTATTTAACATAGTTAAACAGTTAGTCAAAACAAACAAGGAATGAAATTGGGACAATTATGAACAAGTAACAAACATGAGGGGCTGAACTTAAAGATTTAAGATGAAATTTGTGTAAAATACAAAGTCAGTAGTTTGTGTGTGTGTGTTGTGTGTGTGTGTCGACACCAACAAAGGGAAGAGGAGGAGAATGCTCAAAAGATGCAATTTGCTCAAATTGAAAGGGGAATTCAACCCAAATCTAATGCATGTACCTGAATTCTTAATCATCTAGCCCTAAAAATCACTTGGTAAGTTGTAATTTTTGATTTGGTGATTTTTATATGAAGTGGGTTTTGATCAATCCACGAATTTGTATGAAATTGAGCATGAATATGTGTTAGTATCATCCTAGGAAACATGTGTTAGGCATAAAATTCGATTAATTGATGTTTTAAGATAAAAACCCACTAGTTGGGTGATGAAGATGACATGGGTGTTTCACCATGTCCAAGCCTTGCTCAAATCGTGATGTAGTGTAAGGTATAAGATGGATTAATGTTAAATGAATTGAGTATTTTATAGAATATGCATGATGTTTGGCTATGATAATGATTTGTGAAAGATTATGTTAATCCATGGATGAACTAGGAAGAATGTATTTTAATTAGTTGTACAATGTGCACTAAATGGTGTACGCACACCAAGTGTATGATGAAATGTCTAAGTGAAGTTAAGATGTGAGATTGTATGAAATGGCTTGATATATATGAATGAGATGAGGTAATGATGTAATTAGTAGTTTACTAACTTGAAAAATGTGCTTTAGATGGAACTCATACAAGAATTCGGGTTGAATGTATGTCTTGGTCAAAACTATGCATTAAGGACTTGTACGTTGTGTTTAATATCACTAGGTGATCATGTGATTGTAAGCACATTTGCATCGTGAGTAAGAAATGTATATAGTGTCATTGATATAGCATAAATGATGTTACGGATATATGTGCATAAGTCGGAAGTTCATATGATAAACCGTTGACTTCTGAAAGTCAACTACACATAGGAAGCATAATTTGACTTGTTGTTCTAAAGGTAGGATATTAGGAAGTCGTATGGTACATGTTACATCAATACGCGTTATATGGAATGACATGGTGAATTATATAAGTTTGAAAGGATGTGAAAGTGGGTATATGTCTTATGCTTGTAATAATTGACTAATGAAAGTCAAATGTGAAATATGAATTGATATGATCTTTAACATGTACAATTGTGTATGCTAACGAGAATGTGAATTGGTGGCATGAAAGTAGAGGAATCATGTCAAGATGGACTCAAGCATGAAAGGCTAACGGGTCAAGAGGAGGCAAGGAAGTGGATACGGACACGGATGCACAAGGTAAGTGATTTCCGAATCACTTCTTAGTTTGTTAAGTAAGGTTATGTTCTAGTTAATTAGGCATGATAATTGAAGTTAAATAAGAAGGGTTGTATGAAATTGATGATTTACGTTAAGTAGGCCGAATGGGTTAAAAATGTGGTTTTATTACTATACCGGAAGGGTTGTATAAGTAATTGATTACGGTACTATAACCGGGTATGGGTAAAATTGTACATAAGTACGCTAATCAAGAATCGGAAACGCGGATTAATAGTCTAAGGACTCAGTTGTGAGTCATGGTTAATAGACAAACAATTTCGTATTTGAATACGTATTAACAAAGTTTGCTTTCGTATAAATGAATGACATGAATAGGTTTAACGCATACCGGGTATCGAGTGCATAAATCCCAAGTACGAACCCCGGATAATGTAAAAGTATTATAGTTATAACGTTTATGTAAGTTTTGGGTTAAAACAAATGACTAGTTTGACGAAAACATGAACAGGTCGAATAAGTGAAAGCGGGTATATAAATCCGAGAGCTTTAAGTGAATATTTTCCTTAAACCGGATGTTGGATTTCAAGTTCATATGATAGAATGTGAAATTACAAGCATGTAGGAAGAAACGGGAGGTTAAACGGGTAAACGGTTCAAAAGTTATGCGCTTTTTAGTGCGTACGGACGACGAAACGGAGCTGCAGAAAAATGCATTTTCTAGAGGGCGTTGCCGACGGCCTTAGGGGCGTCGCCGACGGGCTCTACAAACTCATTTTTTGGCTGACGGGTTATTTGGCTGTCTACGAAAGTTTTGGGCTACGGGCACTTGCAAGGGCCGTCGCCGACGGCCTCCCCATGTTCAAAAACCTGAAATTTGTTATCTAACTTGATTTGGGTATAGTAGGCTTCGGTTTGTTATCAGTGGACCCCATCGGGCCTCCCAGACATGATTTTGATGGTTCATTTGATGTTTATGGGCTATAAATCTAAGTCTAAGTACCATGTAATTAACGTATGGATATATAAGTGGTATATAAGATCTTGAACGTGTACGCAAGGGTGTATGTACATATGTAGACGTGTATTCAAGTTTATATGAAGGCACGTATGAGTGTATGCAAGTAAGTAGAGACGTAGTAATGTATGTAAGTTTGTAGACGTGTATTTATCTATATGTGAAGATACGTATGTGTATATGTACGTATGTAGAGGCGTAGTGATGTATGTGCGTATGTAGATGTGTATATGGTATATATGAAGGTACGTATGAATCTATACATGTATGTAGAGATATAGGAAGGTATGTACGTATGTAGATGTGTATGTATGCATGTAAGAATGTATGTATGCATGATTTAGATACGTCGAGTAATACGTTATTAATAGTGTGCCTTGAGAATGAAAAGTAATGCAGGTACATTATTGAAGCCTCACCAGGATATGGATACACAGATGAAATGCTTAAAGTTAGAAAGAAACGAAATGGGAAGTGTACGAGATTGAATCTTGTTTATGTATTGTGTACTAATGTTATGAATGTATGTGGTGAGTGCAGGTTATACGAATCACGGGCGGTTATCACGAAGAATAGAAATCGAAGACCGAGTCACAAGATAGATTGTACGGGAATAATTGTGTATGTGTTTTAGCAAACAGGACTTGTACCTTATTTTTGTAATGATACATATTAAAATGAACTTTCAAGTAAGTCAAGATGTTGTAATGAAAGAAATTTTTATGGCACGAATTTTCCGCTGCGACTTTTTGTTAAATACGTATTAGGGTCTTACAGTCTCAACACTAAAGACATTAAGGCAATGGATATAATAGTGGCTGATGGTGATCAAATGAAATGCAACAAGATGTGGGACAACTTACAACGGGCAATGCAAGGTAATTAGTTTAAGGCTAATGTGTTTTTATATCATTATCCAATTATGACATGGTGTTAGGCATTCAATGGCTACACAGCTTGAATGATATTACATGGAATTTAAAAAATTTAACCATGAAATTTCAAGTGAGTAAGGTGAATTTTGAATTGAAGGGGGAAAAGAATAAAGGGGTTACTTTGTGTTCAGCTGAGAAACTTCATGAGTTACTATCAGTTTGTAATCATGTTACTCAGGCTCAGTTGTTTAGTTTACAACCTACTGATAGTAATATACAACAGCATAATCCGCATGTCAGTTTTGGAAATATTGAACAAGATGTGGAGGTGTTGTTAGACACATATAAAGATGTGTTTGCTATTCCTACTACTTTACCACCAGAGAGACAGTTTGATCATATTAAAAGAGGGTACTCGTGCTATCACACAGAAACCTTATAGATATCCCTTAGCACAGAAAGATGTTATTGAGAACATGACACAAGAATTATTAGACACTGGAATCATCAGAGAAAGTACGAGCTCATTTGCAGCACCTGTTGTGCTAGTAAGAAAGAAGGATGGTACTTATAGGTTGTGTGTTGATTATCAAAGATTAAATAAGGCAACGGTGAAGACTAGTTTTCCTATACCCTTAATTGATGAATTGCTGGATAAATTGGGGGGCAGTTCTGTGTTTTCTAAGCTGGATCTGAGGTCAGGTTATCATCAGGTTAGGATGAATATGGAAGATGTCTTTAAAACTGCCTTTAGAACTCACCAAGGTCACTTTGAATTCTTGGTGCTTCCTTTTGAATTAACTAATGCACTAGGCACCTTCCAGGCTCTAATGAATGCTACTTTCAAGCCTTTCCTAAGGAAATGTGTATTAGTGTTTTTTTGATGACATCTTAGTGTATAGTGCTTCTATGGAACAACATTTAAAGGATTTGGAAATGGTTCTGCAAATTTTCAGGGATAACACCTTAGTGGCAAAGAGATCTAAATGCACTTTTGCTGGTCCTCAGGTGGAGTACTTAGGCCATATCATTAATAAAAAAAGGCGTGTCAACTGATCCTTCTAAAATAGCAGCTGTTACTTCTTGGCCTACACCTAAGACAGTCAAACAATTGAGAGGGTTCCTTGGGTTAGTAGGGTATTATAGGAGGTTTATCAAGGCTTTTTGGGGAATAGCAAAACCATTAACCAATTTGTTGAAAAATGAGTCTTTTATATGGGGTGAAGAGGCACAAAAGGCGTTTGAAAACTTGAAACAGGTGTTATCCACTTCTCCTGTGTTGGCACTACATGATTTTTCAAAGGTTTTTATTATAGAAACAGATGCTTCTGCTAGGGGATTGGGAGCTGTGTTAATGCAAGAGGGTCATCCGTTAGCATTTATTAGCAAAGGGTATTTCAGTCAAACAAATGGCAATGTCAGTTTATGAGAAGGAGTTATTGGCTATTCTAATGGAAGTTAAGCACTAGCATCATTATTTGATTGTGAAGCATTTTATAATTAGAACTGATAAAAAAAGCTTGAAATATTTGATAGAGCAAAAAGTAAATACTCCTTTGCAACAAAAATGGTTGTCTAAACTGGTTGTGTATGACTATGAAATAGTATATAAAAAGGCATAGAAAACTCAGTTGTTGATGCTTTGTCTAGAGTTGAAGGGGTAACCTTATTTCAACTCAGTTTGAGTGCAATTGACCCTATATTATGGCTAAGAATTCAAGGGAGTTGGGTGCAGGATGAGGTACTTAAGAAGGTAATTGAACAGCTACAACAAGGTATAGAAGTTAAAAATATGACTTGGGTTGGGAAGGTTCTTAGAAGGAAGGGTAAAATAGTCATTGGGGCAAAGGAGAATTTAAGGAAACAAATATTGGAATTATGTCACACGTCTGCATTGGGAGGTCATTCAGGATATGTTCCTAATTTAAACCGACTAAAAAGTATGTTTTATTGGAAAAGTGTGATAAAGATGTGAAGTCATTCATGAAGGAATGTAATACATGTCAGAGGGCAAAATATGAAAGATTGGCTAGTCCTGGATTGTTATAGCCTTTACCAACTCCTAATTTTGTTTTCACATATATTTCTATGGATTTCATCAGTGGGCTACCTAAATCATGTGGCAAAGACACTATCTTTGAGGTGGTTGACAAGTTTACCAAATATGGCCTCTTTATGAGTCTCAAATATCCTTTTACAGCAGCTGTAGTACTGTAGCTCAGTTGTTATTTGACAATATTTTCAAATTGCATGGGTGCCCGACAATAGTAGTCTCTGACAGAGATCCTGGGTTTATCAGTGACTTTTGGAAAGAATTCATACAGTTAACCGATTTATCATCATACAACTACCCAACTATTCAATTATATTTTTTTGTCTATTTTATATTAACTAAATAAAAAAAATTAATATTAAATCTTATCCTACTTTAAATGTTGAATAGAATACTTCCATTTATCTAATACAATCCTTAATTTAAATTAACCAAACTTTGTATTAATATATTATTATTTTTATTTTCATTATTAAAAATATTATTCTATCGATTTTATTACATAATTTTTAAACAAATTATATATAACTTTCAATATTACTTTATATATATCACACTTGGAGAAAAAGGTAGGAATTTTTCCGTTACTCTATATTATTAAGTGGTAATATTAAATCACAAATTTCACACTAATGTCTTATTTATTTTCTTAACTGGCCTAATAATAAATAAATAAACAAAGTAAAATGTTATAATAAATAAGTAGTACATCCAAGTTCATTTATTAAAAGATAAATTCTGACGATTATATATGTTAACCGATTACATTATATTTAATCATTCAGTGTAATGCATCATACATAAGGATTTTAAAGATATAACTTTTTATTACTTAGTATATAAAATTACATTTATTAAAACCGTGTAATACACGGGGTTCTAACCTAGTGTTCTTGTATAAGGAAACAAAAACATTTAAAACGATAAGTTTACACTAATATTATTGTTAACATATAGATTTTCTTTTAAGTAGAGGCCCTATATTTTGGGAGCCCTTGGCCCAAGCCTGGGTCACTTGTACTATAGGTGTTGGATGTCGAATCCAGCAAATAAATATAAAATAAACCTACTTAGACACACTAAAAGTAGTATGAATGGAAGTCAGGTTCGTGTCCACAGGGATACAGATTAACGAATTATGCCAAAACGTTTTAGACACAAATACGGTTGTTTTGAAAGGGGGTTTTTAAGTTCAACTAAAATATGAAAACAATTTATAATTTTTAGATTAAAAAGAAAAGCTAATTAAAGTGGTTGGAAAATTCAGATGTTAAAAACTAATTTCAACACCAGGGCAATTTCTTGATTCGGTTCGACTTACGATCATTAACGGTCACGGTGCAATGATCATTTTTAAATAATAGTTTGTATCGACACTAGACGTCACGCAGTTCGGACCTCCACTCTATTTAATGTCTAACCAAACACCGTTCGTTGATTAGAGCCAACCCGCTACTCTAAACTCACGCCGTTCGGATTTTAGCGTGCGGGTTGCGGGATAGAAGTATCAATTACAATCAAACACTCACGCCGTTCGGAGTGTTTAATTATATTGTATGATTCTATAACAGTTTGGGTTCATAGACAAACTCAAATTATTATTTTGTTCCTAGTCTCAAAAGTTAAAACTTTGTTAGGGTTCTAAAAATTGATTGACCTTTATTAGAAAAATTAATAAGTTGATCAGGTTTATTAACAATCTAATATTTTCCGAATCGAATCCGTATAAAAACAAGAATCATACAAACAAACCACTAAAATAATCGGATCTAACATAACCATTTCACATAAGTTTATGAACCAAATCAAAGAAAATAAACCCTGATGTCGAAACTACAAAAGTCTAGCCGGACATGATAGCTAATTCAATCAATACAAATAAGAAACAAAACATAAACTAACAAGCCAAAATTACTTCCCCAAAATCTGAATTGTTGCTTCTCTTGATCTCCAACTCGAAATTGCAGCCGTCCAAGATATTCCTTCTATATCGTTCCTTTTGTTTTTTTTTATCATTATCCCCTTTTGATTGCCTACGGCCCTACACTTTCCCATCATCCCATGACATTGTTTCATCAATGGGCCATAAGGTCCATTTAATCTTTTCCCTTTCTTGCGATGGTCTAGCCCAACAGCAGCTCATTTGAAAACAATTTAACCCATGTAGGTTTTGTAATTTTCAAGTTGGAGCCCAAACAATTTATACATGTTGCTCTCTTCAAACGTTGATCCACAAACTTGTTTATGCTTGTTAATTAATTATAGCCCACCTCCAAATACTTTCGTATTCATTTAAATCGGCTATGAACATAGCCACCTTTCTGAGTCCTTGTAATCCATTTGAAAAATTCTTGTCATTCCTCACAACCGCTTCGTGCCTACAAAACCATTGAAAACGTCCAAAGTAGATTCCGTTCCACAAAAACGTGTATTTTCCAAAATAATGCAATATCTATAGTATAAATGCCAAAAATGCAATTAAATATGCACCCTAAAATGTGGTAAATTATGCCAAAAATTGCAACTAACAATAGGTCTGACTCTGTGTGTTCGCACGCCATCCCTATCAAATTCGAATTTGAATCAGATTTGACCCCGATATTCGAATTACATATATGTAATGTACTTTTATTTTTATTTATAATTATAAAAACTACACATATCTTATTACATATTTTATTATTTGAGTCAAGTACAATTGGTTTTACTTTACACCCTTTTACAAAAACTTTTAGTTTTGCCTCGCTGTACTTTTCATACGTCACTGTAGAAACACGTACCGATACGGGTATGTATTCCAACGATAAAGATGAATCACAATCGCACCTCGCCTTCTCCGTCTCGTTTCAGATCTGCCCACGCAGACCTCTACCTAAGTCCGCCCCTGGTCGAATAACCGATTCAAATAACAGAAGACCAACCCAATAAAGACATATACGGTAGAGCTCCAATTTTGACTTCAAGAAAATTTCTTTAGAGTAAATTACTGTTTTGGTCCCCGTGGTTTAACCAGTTTAACCATTTCAGCCTAAAAAGGAATCTTTTAACATATCAGACCATGAGGTTGCATTTTATAACGGTTTTGGCCCCTCACACTAACTTGGTTACTTTTTTGCAGTTAAGTGTAAGGGTAATTTGGTCATTATATATCTTAGGGGTTGTTTTTGATAATTACAAAGTTGTTTTAATATTTAAGAGATTATTAATGCAATTACTCATGTTTTTTTTTATTTCGTTATTTTCACGATTATTATTTAACAAGATACGTTTTAAATATACAAATAAATATGTATTTTCATTAACCGTTTATTTTTATAAAAGTCGCTTTATAAGATAATTTGTTATTTTACATTTTATTTAAACCATCTATCGTTTTTAAAATTGTTCCTTTTTAAACCATTTGTTTTTTAAAGTCGTTTATATTTTGAAGTTTTCTAAACACTTCATTTATACCAATTTTTTAAATCATTTATTTTTTAAACACCTATAAACTACTCACTTTTTAGGTCGTTCATTATTTAAATTTTACAAAACGACGTGTATAAAAAAAAGAAATGTAAGATTTGAAAAAAAGAAACATTCTAATAAAAAGTTCGCAAAAGACTGTTCATTTTTCAAACTTTTTTTAGAATAGTTTATTTCTTTTTCAAATTTTCCATTTCTTTGGATCGTTTGTTTATTCAAAATTCGTTATTTTTTTCACCTTTCGTTTATTAAATTCGTGCATTTTCTAGTTGCTAACACTTGTTAACATATTTTTTAAGGTTTTGTTTTTTTTATAAACATCATTTTTTTAATCTTTCTTTTTTTAACCACTCATTCGTTTAAAATCGACCGTTTTTAAATTCCTTCGATTTTTGAAATCGTTCATTTTCTGAAGTTATTTTCCCTAACGGCTATAAGTAAACTAAATACAAAGTTTCAAAAATGAACGATATCAAAAACGATTCTAAAAGGAACGGTTTAAAAAGAAATTATTTTAAAAAATTAATGACAAAAAAAAGACGAATTGTTTAAAAAAGTTAAAAAAATGATTTTAAAAAGAACGGTATAAAATGAATTGTTTAAGAAAAATATTAAAAGACAAACAATTTTACAAAAAACGATTTTAATAAACAAGCGGTTTAAAAATGAATAATTTTAAAAACGACAGACGGTTTAATAAAAGGTTAAAAAACAAATGATTTTAAAAACGACGTTTATAGAAAACAAACGCTTAATGAAAACAAATATTTATTTGTATATATAAAACATATTTTGTTAAATAATAATCGTGAAAATAACGAAATAATAAAATAAAACTTAAGTAATTGCATTAATAATCTCTTAAATATTAAAAGAACTTTGTAATTATCAAAAACAGCCCCTAAGGTATATAATGCCCTAATTACCCTTACACTTAACTGCAAAAAGGTAACAAAGTTTGTGTCAGGGGCCAAAACCGTTATAAAATGCAACCTCGGAGTTTGATATGTTTAAACATTCTTTTTTGGGCTGAAATGGTTAAACTGGCTAAACCACAGGAGTGAAAACAGTAATTTACTCTTTTCTTTATTCTCAGTGTGTTATGTTTTATTTTGATTTCTTCTTTTGTCGTAAAACTCATTAATCGCGTATGTCATACAGGGCCGTCTTCGAAATTCTCGAAAAAATTTTGGGCCTAGGACGAGAAAAAAAACGGGCCCCTATAATATAACGCCAACAACTCATGTGTAAAAAGTCTATAGACTATAATGCGACAATAATTGTTATGATCCCAAAGACAAAACAAATACTATGTATAGATATGAAATGTCTCTTATATAGATTCGACCAACTCTTTCAGAAAACATCAAATATTAAGAAGTAACATTTAAAAAAAATAATAAGTTATAATTTAATATCAATTCTATTATAATAGATTTAATGCATATAATAGAATTGTTTTTTGTCATGGATCAAATGATATGATTGTTTATGTGGTTGAGGTCCACAACATGTTATGTTGGATTTTGGTTGAAGTCATATAAGAAGGCTTGTTTTATTTATATCATTTCACTCATTTATGGTATTCTTATTAGTTTATTCATTCATTCAGTATATATATAATAAAATTTTAATAAAAATATGTATCCGGGCCCTTGGGAAGACTAGGCCCTGAGCCATCGCCCACCCCGCACTCCCTCAAAGATGGCCCTGATGTCATAAACTTAGGACTTTTATTATATTTCTAATTTAATTTTCATTTTGTAAAATTTCTATATTTGACATTACACAAGAAATTTAGAACCAGCTTCAGTTGTACAAGGCGTATACCATTTAAAAGTACTAAAACTTTCTCTTGAAACGTGTGATTCAATTATCGGGCCAGGTCAAAGCTAGTCAAGGCCCAGTACTAAGAAATAGGAATCTAGTATATTTTCTAATGGATAATCGAGGCCCAAGCCGCCCAAAATTATTTCATAGGCAGGAACAAAGCCCAACTTCACACCTAACATAATGAATTGAGATAATAAAAAAGATAATTTTATTTTTTGAATAACAAATACTAGTTATTCTTTACTTTTACATCAATTATGTTAAAATATTTTCGCTGTTCAAGTTTAAACCTAAGACATTTCATCTAAAAATACGTGTTTTTAGGGCAGTTGAAATCGCTCGACGCTTGTTTGGAAATTGTTCGGAAAATGCTCGTTCGATTTAACGCTCGATTGTAAACGAGACGCTCTGCTCGGTTCGGTTTGTAAATAAGCCGGGCATGAGCAAAGGTCCACTCGGCTCGAATTATTATTTTTAATTAGTATATATATATATACATGTAGATATACACACATATATATATAAACATGTATATACACATATATTTACACAAATATAAATTATACATATATACAAACACCTATATATACACACACTTACACGTACATATATACTTAAATATAAATTACAGTTTTTTGTTTTATATGTACCACTCTATTAGATTTTGGTCTACTATATACAAACTTACAAATATATCTAGACCTACTAGCCCAACCACGACAATAAAAAAATTAATATCAGACCTAAAAGTTAAACCCTAAACCGATAAACGACAGTCGTTCATCGACTCAATGTTTCATGGCGTTACCCTAAATCGATCGTCTCCTGGTCTCAACGTAATTGTTCGTGCAATATGATCATCGTCGGCCACAACGTTGTTATTCATAAGAAAAATATTATGCTATGAAATGTGTATGTTTTTAAAGACATAAAAACTTGAGACCTAACATTGTCACTATCTCTCAGCAAATTTAAATCCGCCGACACGGTTGTCCAAATCGTTCGAACTTCACTCGACGGTCGCTCGAAATTCTTACTGCTCTAAAAATGATCGCTTGATTTGAGGCTCGGTTTTAAATGAGTCGCTCCGCTCAGTTCGGTTTGTAAATAAGCGAAGCACGAGCAAAGGTCCGCTCGGTTCGGCTCTGCTCGTGAAAAGCCCTACATGTTTTTAGTCTCTACCAAGTAGACTAGCCTCACGTTAAATTATGATTACATATATATGGTTAGGGTAAAATAAAAACTTATACGAGTTGTGAGAACTTAGGGAACTCGGCCTTACGAAAGGTTTTTTCAAATTTTTTTTATCAAAAAAATCCTAAAAAATCAACTTTTCCAAAAAAAAAAACTTGTTTTTTTTTTCATTTACGGCAACCGTAAATGCTGTAAAAAGTGATGACATGCTTAAGTCATCAGCTTTTTACAGCTGCTGTAAGGGGTCGAAAAACATCACTTCGGTTTTTTTTTTTACAGCAGTCTTTCTAAACATATTGATATAGGGGTGTGGAAAACATGGAGACAAAACTCATACGGGAAGGTCGAGTTCTCCAAGTTTTCATAACTCGAAGAGGTTTTTCCTTGATCTTGATCCTATGTATGTATGTTTTAAATGCTATGTTGTCAACATCGACCAACTTTGGCCTCTTAACTTTGGCATTAATCAACTTTGGCAATAACATATTTAGCCCCTCAACTTTAAAAATAATATGTTTAGCCACTCAAAATTTATCTACATCAACCAACTTTGGTCCCCTCAACTTTGGTAATGACCTATTTGGTCCCTCAACTTTGGTAACAACATACTTAGCCCCTGAAATTTTATAAAGACATGTTTAGCCCCTTAACTTTTGTGAACATCAACCAACTTTGGCCACTCAAATTTCCCCTCAACTTTAATCCTGACATGTTTAGTCTCTAAAATTTAATAAAGCTCCTTTATTTAATTTCCATTATTTATCCTTACACTTTATTATAGTTACAATTTAGACCTTTACTTATTGATATCTACGTTTCAAACCCCCTACACCGAAGAATAAACTACTACTTGGTCTTAAAATGTCAGGAAGTACACGTTTTAAATAAAATAGAAAAACAATAACTTAACCCAGTTATAACACTACTGGTCTTAATTATTTTAAGAAATTACTATTATAATAAATATAAAAAAAGAAGGAAACACGATAACTTAATCCTGCCCTGGCCACTTCTGTCTGACACCTTCTTCTCCGGGGACCACGCTAACACCCACCGCCGGCATCGGCACCATCTTCTCCGGCATATCCCACATCTTAAATTTTGTAAATCCTCTAAGTGGTACTCTAACGGGATAAAGGGTAAAATATGCACACACCAGGGAACAAAGAATATAAATATAATTATGTAAAATCTAAAGATTAAAATGAGTAAATTGGTTGATTCGGCTAAACTGAATATTATTAACTGAAAACCGAACTTTATGTGGTTCATTATTTATTGTTGTTTTAGATTTGGTTTGGTTTTCAATTATAATGAAATACTCAACACCCTTACATGTAATACCTAAACTATTGGATTTAAAACCGTAATATAAGTTTACCATATAAATCATCCATATAATGATTACATTTAGTGGAGAACCTCACCTCATATTTGTATAGTTTTATAACTTTATCCTTTAGTTCAACCTTTAGTTCAACTGTCTAATGTAAAATGCACCTAGATCATCTATCCGGGCGTAAGCTACATTTTGTTAGGTGTACAAATGATGGGACGAATCTCTCGCACTTCATATATGCCGATGATGTTATGTTTGTTGGAAAATGGTCGGTGGCTAATATCTCGAATATACATAGAATCCTATGATGCTTCTACTTAACTTCCGGATTAAAGGTAAATCTATCAAAGTGTAGCGTGTATGGTGTTGGGGTGTGCGGACAAGATATTCAAAATTTAGCGACGTTTTTAAATTGCAAACAAGGTTCGTTTCCTTTCAAACAATTAGGCTTACTTGTAGGGGCCAATATGAACCTTATGAGAAATTGGAAGCCGGTAGTAGACATTTTCAAAAGGTGGCTCTTTATTTGGAAGGCGAAACACTTGTCTTATGGGGGTAGAATAACTCTTCTTATATCGGCTCCCTACATACTACTTATTATTCAAAGCCACGGTACAAGTCTTGGACTCTCTTGAAAGGATTAGGGGTTTTCTTTTGGGGAGGGTCGAAAGAAAAGGCAAAAATGAATTGGGTCGTGTGAGAAAAGACTATTGCTCCTATTGAATATGGTGGTCTCGGTTTTGGTTCCCTTGAAGACGCTAATTGGGCAATGTTAGCAAAGTGGTGGTGGCGTTTTAAAACCGAAAAAGATAGAATATGGCTATTTGGGCAATACATCAACATTGTAGATAATGGACGAACATCCACCGAAAAGTTTCTTTACTTGGTCCTTGGATGCAAATTGTGAGCATACATGATTATCTCATTAGATTTGGAGTACACTTAAAGAAGGCTATATCGACTGTTCTTGAGTACTTTTAATAGGTCGTGGTTGAATCATGTGTTTGTGTGGAACAATTGGGTCCCAAAAAAAAGTGGGGTTAGTTGCGTGGAGGGCGGAAAAGGATAGATGTCGCAACCCGCGATCCCTTATCTGTCCCGGGAACAGGCGGACGCGAACTCAGAATTTTGGTGGTATCAGTTGGTTAATTTGGCAGCGGAAATTACATCAGGACCGTAGTTAGGAAATGTTTATCAGAGTAAAACCACCTCATTTAATATTAATAATCACATGGGTAAAAACCCAAGTTTCTTATTACAATACATTTATAGGGATAAACCCTATTTTATTGAATTTAAAACATCGTCTTTTAGGTAACTTTTATAGCCACATTTTTCCCAAGCCTTCAGTGCTCTCCAGCTGGCTTTTTACTAATTGGCTGTCACATTGTGTTACCTGAAACGCGTTTTAAAAACATTTGTCAGTGGCAAATACTGGTGAGTGAATCCCAGTTTAATCAAGAAACATTTTATCAATTAAAACAGTATTGAGAGCGATCACATTGTTTATTTCTACACAATTACTCATTCAGTACTATCAATCCTGACTGGTGGGTCATATTACACATTGGCTAACTCGTTGTCCAATGGTAACGTGTTGTCGTCCCGACTTACTACTCACAGTGTAGTAAATTTTGTATACAAAACCCCAACATACCGGCAGTAATTGAAGAACTACAAAGACTCAATCACCGCTTAATCACATTGTAAAGCATTAAGGTTTTGTAAAATATTACAAAAAGTTTAACAAAAATTGGATAAACTCACATTGCTATCTTAGACTTCGCGTAAGGGTTTCCTGGATATAATCTATAATTTATACAAATGTACATTGGTTAGTATAATAACCCTTTGAAAATATTAATGATATCCTCCCCGAGACGGTATTCCAACAACTACGTCGGGCAGAACCACGACAGTTGTTACGGAACCCTAAATCAATCGGGCATCGTATCTAATACAAAATTGGGGTTATAATAATTACAACGGAGCAGAACCTCGCTAATTAGGGGGTATAATACCAGCTTTATAAAGCCTATAATCAGAAATTGTGATTGAGAAATGAAAACTGAACGAACTGAGTTGAAATCCGATGCGTTCTGTTTATAGGTGCTGAAACTGGGTCTCACGCGGCCCGCGTAACACATAAGCGGAGCTTACGCGGCCCGCGTCAAAGCTGGGTCAACGCGTAGCTCGTCCGGATCACCAACTAGACTTGACACGATGATGACACGTGTCATCACCAGGCTGTGCCACTAGTTTGATCTCACGCGGCCCGCGTAAGCTTAAGGGGGATCTTACGCGGCCCGCCTAAACTAAAGAAATCAACGAAATCAGTTTTTGATCCTTGATACCGCCCGCGTAAGGTTGGGGTGGGTCCTACGCGGCCCGCTTCAACTTAAAATTCAGGTTTTTATTTTATTTTTAATGCTATACTGTATTTCGGGCTCGGTTTTCACATACGGGGTGTATTTAAAGACATATTGGGACATTTTAAAATATACTAGGGTGTCGGAAATATTATGAGGGTGTTGGTTTTATTTGAGGATTGTTACATTCTCCCCACCTTGTTTTAGAGCTCGTCCTCGAGATCTACTGGAATAAGTACGGATATTTCCTTTGCATTTTTTATTCAAGCTCTCATGTATACTCAGGTCCTCTTTTGGAGTCCCACTTCGCTTTGACCAGTACTAGTCTCTTGTACTTGAGATTCTTGACTTTCCTGTCTTCAATCTGTAGAGGTCTTTCTACAAACTTGAGTTGTTCATTTACCTCTATATCCTTAAGAGGTATCATTAGTGATTCATCAGCTAAACACTTCTTGAGATTAGATACATGAAATACATCATGTATTCCTGCCATTTCCTCTGGCAGTTGTAGCTGATAGGCTACAGGTCCTATTCTTTTAATAATCTCAAAAGGTCCAATTACCTGGGACTTAGCTTTCCCCGTTTGATGAATCTTACTACTCCTTTCCAAGGAGAGACCTTTAACAATACTTTATCTCCTACTTGAAATTCCAATGGCTTGCGTCGGTTATCAGCATAACTCTTTTGTCGATCACGTGCTGCTTTCAGTCGTTCCTTGACTTGAATAATCTTGTCAGTTGTTTCCTGTACTATTTCAGGTCCAGATAGTTGCTTTTCCCCAATTTCTGCCCAACAGACTGGGGTTCGGCACTTTCGTCCATAAAGTGCTTCAAATGGTGCAGCATTGATACTTGTGTGATAACTATTATTATAAGAAAATTCTATTAAAGGTAAGTGATCATCCCAATTACCTCCGAAATCAATTACACAAGCTCTAAGCATGTCTTCCATTGTCTGAATTGTTCTTTCACTTTGTCCGTTCGTTTGAGGATGATAAGCCGTGCTTAGATTTAACTTGGTTCCCATTGCCTTTTGGAAACTTGACCAAAAATGAGAGGTAAATCTACTATCTCTATCAGAAACAATTGATAAAGGAATTCCATGTAAAGAAACAATTTCATTTACATACAACTTAGCTAACTGTTCCATACTGAAAGTTTCCTTCATTGGTAGGAAATGAGCTGACTTGGTTAGCCTATCTACAATCACCCAGATTGTATCATTACCTTTCTTTGTTTTGGGTAATTTAGTAACAAAATCCATTGTTATCAATTCCCATTTCCACACTGGTATTTCTAATTGTTGTAATAAACCTGAAGGTTTCTGGTGTTCAGCTTTAACTTGTGAACATGCTAAACATTTAGAAATATAGGATGATATGTCCTTTTTCATTCCTATCCACCAGAAATTCTTCTTTAAATCTTGATACATCTTATCATTTCCTGGATGCATCGTATATTTGGACTTATGGGCTTCTTCTAATATACGATGACGCAGGTTTCCTAATTTAGGTATCCATATTCTCTTTTTATGGAATCTCCAAATTCCATCTGTTCCTTGTTCTAATTCCTTAATCATACCTTTTAGTTTTTCAGTATCATCCTTGATTACTGATTCTTGTGCTTCTCTTATTTGATCATTTAAATCTACTTGCAGATTTAATTTAAGAGAACGTACCCTTTTTGCCTTTTCATGATACTTTCGGCTTAAAGCATCTGCTACTACATTTGTTTTTCCTTCATGATACTGGATATCACAATCATAATCACTAAGCATCTCCATCCAGCGTCTTTATCTCATATTCAACTCCTTTTGCTTGAAAACATACCTTAAACTCTTATGATCAGTGAATATGGTAAACTTACTACCATAAAGGTAATGTCTGCAAATTTTAAGAGCAAAAATTATAGCTCCTAACTCTAAATCATGGGTTGAATAATTCTCTTCATGCTTCTTAAGTTGTCTAGATGCGTAAGCTATAACCTTTTGTCGTTGCATCAATACACATCCATAACCTAATTTGGAAGCGTCACAATAGACTACAAAGTCTTCAGTTCCTTCTGGTAACGCTAATATGGGTGTATGGGTTTATCTTTGCTTAAGGATTCTAAAGGATTCTTCTTGTTTTAATCCCCATTCAAACTTAACAGATTTACAGGTTAGCTTGGTTAAAGGAATGACTATTTTAGAAAAATCTTGAATAAATCTTCTATAATAACCGGCCAATCCTAAGAAACTTCTAACCTCAGTTGGTGATTCAGGGATTTTCCATTTAGTAATAGCCTCGATTTTTGTTGGATCCACATGAATTCCTTCATGATTAACTAAGTGTCCAAGAAACTGTACCTGTTCTAACCAAAATTCGCACTTGGAAAATTTAGCGTAAAGCTTTTCCTTTCTTAATAAACTTAAAAGTGCGTGCAAATACGTTGCATGTTCCTCTTTATTCTTAGAATAAATGAGAATATCATCTATGAAGACAATTATGAATTTATCCAAATATGGCTTACAAATTCGGTTCATCATGTCCATAAATGCAGCTGGGGCATTGGTTAAACCAAATGGCATGACAGTAAATTCATAATGGCCATACCTTGTTCTAAATGCGGTCTTAGGAATATCCTCTTCCTGTACCTTTACTTGATGATATCCTGACCTTAAATCGATTTTAGAGAAAAATCGAGCTCCTTGTAGTTGATCGAACAGATCATCGATTCTTGGTAATGGATACCGATTCTTAATCGTAACCTTGTTTAATTCACGGTAGTCAATGCACAAACGCATCGATCTGTCTTTCTTTTTAACAAACAGTATCGGTGCTCCCCATGGTGACGAACTTGGCTGTATGAATCCTTTCTCCAACAATTCGTCTAATTGTTTCTTTAATTCCTGCATTTCTGCGGGTGCCAAACGATAAGGTGCTTTGGTAATCGGTGCTGTTCCTGGTATTAAATGAATTCTGAATTCAACTTCCCTATCTGGAGGTTGCCTTGGCAATTCTTCTGAAAATACTCCTGAAAACTGAGATACTACTGGAATATCATTTAAATCCTTTCCTTTAGTGTTAGTGATTTTGGAAATCAAATACACTATAGAACCTTTTCTTATATAACTTACAGTTTTCATCACAGAGATAAATTTTGTGGATCTAGATGGTTTATCTCCTTTAATTGTGATCGTTTTACCTTTTGGTGAATTTACTTGAATTGACTTTTGATCACATAAAATACTGGCTTTATTGGCTATTAACCAATCAATTCCTAAAACAACATCGAATCCTGCCAGATTCATGGGATAAAGGTTTGCAATAAATTTCTGATTTAAAATTTATATGCTTGCTCCCTGCGAGATTTCAGAAATCCTAACAGTTTCTCCATTAGCTGTCTCTACTAGACATTCTTGTGGTAGTTTAGTTAATGACTGATTTAGAAATTTGCAAAATGATGTATTAATAAAACTTTGGTTTGTGCCAGAGTCAAATAATACTTTAGCAAAGACATCATTAACTAAAAACGTACCAGCTATGACATCTGGAATCATCTTGGCTTCATCTGCAGTCAGAACAAATGCTCTAGCATTTTGAGTATTCTTGTTGTTTGTAGCTGGAGCTAATTTCGGGCAATTAGGCTTGATATGACCTTGTTCTCCGCAGTTGTAACATATCCTGTTGTTAGCTTTCTTCCTGCAATCTTCTTCCTTGTGTCCCGATATTTTGCAAAAGTTACAGTATATGGAGCATCTTCCTGAATGCTTTCTTTTGCAATTCTTACAGTAAGGTGTAGAGGTAGAACCTATATTTTTCCCACGATTAAAATTTCCAGAACGAAATTCTTGTGTGAGCTTCTGAGTTAGGTTCCTCTTTTGATCCTCTTCTCGGGTGCAGACTAATTCATCTGTCAAGGTATTTGCTAGTTCTACAGCTTCTTCTATGGTTTGAGGTCTAGCTGCCTTGACTACATGTCTTATCTCCCCAATTAATCCCCAGATATAACGGGAGATTAACACTGGTTCAGGTGAAGCAAGAGTTGGTACTATTCTAGCATATTCGAAGAATAATTTAGTGTATCCCTTACTATCCACACCAGTCATCCTAAGGTTTAAGAATTTGTTTGCTATATGTTCCTTCTCATTGGGTGGGTAGAATTTCCTTTCTACCTTCTCCTTAAATTCTTCCCATTCCATATTGTAAGTTCTATCACTTCCTCTTGATTGGAGGATAGTGTTCCACCATTCTAGTGCTGAATTCTTAAACAGATTAGAAGCAAACAATATCTTATCTTCTTCAGCACACTTGCTTATTCTTAAGACAACCTCAGTCTTCTCTATCCAGCGTAGGGTTGCAATGGCCCCTTCGTTGCCCGAGAATTCCATTGGTTTACAAGACCAGAATTCTTTATAAGAACAACCGTAAGACACGGTTCTTCTCCTTTTGGGAATGGGCACTTGCAGTACGGGTCCATTGTTCACGCTGTTTTCTGGTTCAATTGGTTGCTTACTGCTATGCTTACTTTTATTATTCGCTTCTTGAATCGTTTGAATAATAAATGGCATTGCATCTATGATTCCTTGTGCCACTATATGTTGAACGACACTATTATCCATTTGGTTTCCATTGTTATTGATGCTTGGATTCTCATTAACCACGTTAATGTTACTCTGGTTATCATTATTCAGATTTCCTTGATTTCCTTCGTCGGCCATCTGAATTTTAAACATTTACCAATCATTAATAAAATAATTAAATAGTTTAAGTAACAATCCACATAATACACATATTGGTCAAAAACGTCGTGCATTGCGACTTTACTCTTTTTGCTATAGTAGGCGTCAAATACATACTAAAATAGAAATTAAAAATTACAATACTACTATGCCTCGTTAACCACAGAGTGGTCTATACTACAATAGATTTATTATTATTATACATATTTTATTTATTTTATTATTGTTACCAACTTCACTATCTCCTTCAGGGATATGGATTTCCCCTGAAATCTATCTGGCCCTCATCATATTTCCATACAAGTTGCTCTCCTACATACCTCATCCTCTCGCTATTTTCTATGATTTCTTCTCCAAAATTTCGGGGTTCTTGCAAATTCTCTGCACTCATTGGGGGTGCAGGTACTGGTATTGGCTCTGGGTACTGAGGTACTTGATTCCCTTGAGGGTATGGGTTTTCCAAAATATCCCTAATGTATTCATCGTTGTCAAAATAGGGATCTAGTGGCTCCAAACCTGGATACGCTGCTAAGTTTGGCAAGGTTTCTTCGTCTAAGTGATAGCGTGGCACATAATCCCTATGATCATCAAACCATGGATCATAATTTGGATCTAGAGGATTAGGGGCTGGTATCCTAGGTATCTCCTCAGGGTTAAAATCCGGCATTTCTACCTCCATTGGTTGAGTAGGAAACAAAGGTAAGGGTTGTGGGGCTACTAGTTGTTCCAGACTTGGGTCAGCAGCAGTTGTAGCTAGGATATGGAAATTGGCTAGGCTTCTATTAAGCATATCCTGTGTATGGGCATCTGTCTTTCGCTTAATGGCTGCTAAGGCTCTTTGCTGTTGCAACTTTCGCATTCTTTTCCTACGTGCAAATGCTTCCTTACTGAACCATCCTCTCTTTTTATGAAGGAATGGCTCTTCCGACTGAGCTTTAAAGGCAAACATCCCTTCTTCCTGGTCAGCAGAATACCCAGAAAAGGGCAGGCTGTGAAGAGGTACCTTCACTCCTAGGTGAATCAGAAAACTGACGACACATGTCTGAGGGTCCTTGATATCTCATACTGTAAACTAACAAATAGTCAAATAACACAAAACACATAATCACATAAATTATTTCCTAACACAAAATTTAGATTTTAAGTGTCAGCATAACACTTCTTTGGCTTAGACCAGTGGCTAGGCTCTGATACCACCTTCTGTCGCAACCCCCGATCCCTTATCTGTCCCAGGAACGGGCGGACGCGAACTCAGAATTTTGGTGGTATCAGTTGGTTAATTTGGCAGCGGAAATTACATTAGGACCGTAGTTAGGAAATATTTATCAGAGTAAAACCACCTCATTTGATATTAATAATCACATGGGTAAAAACCCATGTTTCTTATTACAATACATTTATAGGGATAAACCCTATTTTATTGAATTTAAAACATCGTCTTTTAGGTAACTTTTATAACCACATTTTTCCCAAGCCTTAAGTGCTCTTCAGCTGGCTTTTTACTAATTGGCTGTCACATTGTGTTACCTGAAACGCGTTTTAAAAACATTTGTCAGTGGGAAATACTGGTGAGTGAATCCCAGTTTAATCAAGAAACATTTTATCAATTAAAACAGTATTGAGAGCGATCACATTGTTTATTTCTATGCAATTACTCATTCAGTACTGTCAATCCTGACTGGTGGGTCATATTACACATTGGCTAACTCGTTGTCCAATGGTAACGTGTTGTCGTCCCGACTTACTACTCACAGTGTAGTAAATTTTGTATACAAAACCCCAACATACCGGCAGTAATTGAAGAACTACAAAGACTCAATCACCGCTTAATCACATTGTAAAGCATTAAGGTTTTGTAAAATATTACAAAAAGTTTAACAAAAATTGGATAAACTCACATTGCTATCTTAGACTTCGCGTAAGGGTTTCCTGGATATAATCTATAATTTATACAAATGTACATTGGTTAGTATAATAACCCTTTGAAAATATTAATGATATCCTCCCCGAGACGGTATTCCAACAACTACGTCGGGCAGAACCACGACAGTTGTTACGGAACCCTAAATCAATCGGGCAGCGTATCTAATACAAAACTGCGGTTATAATACTTACAACGGAGCAGAACCTCGCTAATTAGGGTTATAATACCAGCTTTATAAAGCCTATAATCAGAAATTGTGATTGAGAAATGAAAACTGAACGAACTGAATTGAAATTCGATGCGTTCTATTTATAGGTGCTGAAACTGGGTCTCACGCGGCCCGCGTAACACATAAGCGGAGCTTACGCGGTCCACGTCAAAGCTGGGTCAACGCGTAGCTCGTCCGGATCACCAACTAGACTTGACACGATGATGACACGTGTCATCACCAGGCTGCGCCACTATTTTGATCTCACACGGCCCGCGTAAGCTTAAGGGGGATCTTACGCAGCCCGCCTAAACTAAAGAAATCAACAAAATCAGTTTTTGATCCTTGATACCGCCCGCGTAAGGTTGGGGTGGGTCCTACGCGGCCCGCTTCAACTTAAAATTCAGGTTTTTATTTTATTTTTAATGCTATACTGTATTTCGGGCTCGGTTTTCACATACGTGGTCTATTTAAAGACATATTGGGACATTTTAAAATATACTAGGGTGTCGGAAATATTATGAGGGTGTTGGTTTTATTTGAGGATTGTTACAATAGACTTCCAATGCGGGCTGCATTGGTTGTAGGAAATATACTAGTACCAACAAGGGCGGAGGATAATGGAGGCCTGGGGGTGCCCCGGTCCCCGCTTTTTTTCACACGCCGTGTTAATTTACTAAAAGTTTGTTTTTTTAGTGTAAAATATTGGATTTTTAAGAGTACGACCCCACCGATTTGGATTTTTATAGTCTGCCCTCCACCGAGTTTCCGTTCAAGCTCCGCCACTAAGTGCCAGTGTCACACCCCAACCGATGGCGGAATCATCGGGGCGCGGCACTAGGCGAATCAGATTGCTCAAGAGAATCCATAACATCTATATTGCGACAGTATTTAATGCGTTCATTATCCCATACTAATAAACAATTACAATCACATAAGCTGTCACGAATTTCCTGTTCTCTCAAACAATTCAAATCCGACAACCTAGATTTTAGGTGTGTTTCTAGACTTCCTAGCTTGATTTGATGTAGACTGCGACTAAACCTGCAACATACGTTAAAATAATGTCAATACAAAGTATTGGCGAGTATACAGGTTTGATATGTAATAGTGTAGTAGATAAAAACTGCGAATTTCCACATACATAAACGTAATACACGACATATATACTAACAAAACTGATACTACCATCTAAGTCCTCGAGCTTCGACCGCGATTGCTAAACTAGACCCCGTCGGGCGCAATAGTACTATACTAGTCATGGTGAGACGTCGCGAGTATAAGTCCTAGCACATATGTTACTAGCATCACGTATAACTATGCACGTAATTCATTCGCAAGTGATAAGTAGTTTAAGCATTTGATGTGATTCGATTTGATAGCAACGTATGTTACACCCAAAAGTGAAAAAGCAAAAAGGGTTCAAGTATACTCACAGTCGGTGTTCAGCAAGTAACATAACTTGATTGGATTGATGGGAGCGCGTCTGAGATTATCCTGGTTTCAGTTTGATAGCGTAAGCGTCGAACAGCGCGTTAAACGGTGGCGAGTGAACCAAGTGTCAATGGTAATCCGATCGGATGGCAATCCGATCGGATGGCCAGTCGACCGGGTGGCAGTCCGTTTGGATGGTCATCCGATTGGATGACCATTCGATTGGATTGTCGCCTTGGTTGGTGGTGAGGTGTTTGCGTATGATAGTTTGCCTTTTGAAGTTTTCGTTGTAGCATTTTGAAAACAAAGAAGTATCTCTACCTTTCAGGTCGGTCGATCGAATCGGCGGTTCGATCGGGCGTCGATCCGATTGGTAGGACACTTTAGTGAGAACAAGTTCACAGCAGTTTGTCACTCGATCGGATAGCAATCCGACCGGGTGGCAATCCATTTAGAACTAACTATGCATTTGAACATGTTAAGATTTGTTTAAGTGCTAAAGTTCAGAACATCACATGATCGGATGGTTGTTCGATCGGATGGCAATCCGATCGGACGGCAATCCGTTCGACGTTCAGAACTTGACAATATTGAATTAAATAGTTTTAGTGAGGAACCAAGTGCAAGCCGATCGGACGGCTGTCCGATCGGGTGGCAATCCGATCAGGTGGTAATCCGACCGGACGACATTCCGTTCCAACTGCCTTGATCGTCTTGACACTTGATTGTTTTGAAAGCTCGCAGTTTTGATCGAGTCAATGTGATAACGTGCTAAACAACAGAAACTCCATCATGAACCAAGTCATCCGATTGAACAGGAATCACCCTGGTCCGATCAGTTAACTGTCCGTAATGGTTGCTCATGCTTATCCCGAAATCGGTTGTCTCTTTAGACAGAATCAGATCTGGAACCAACACTTCACTGAGGATGAGTAGACGGTCAGAACGAGCTCTGATTCCATTGGTTTTGAGTGCATTGAGTGTAAAAGAGTTGAAAGAAAGTTAGAAAACCATCTTTCAATCCTTTTAACCATGAGTTTGTGTAGATTTATGCGAAAACATTGTTGATTCTTGTGGAAATCCGTCAGATCTGAGTTGTCCTTGGTGGAATGAGGCCAATACTTGAAGTTCATAAGAACTCCCTGATGACATCATCCTAGAACACCTCAAATCCACCGATTTCACGGTTAAAAGTTAAGATTCAAAGGTGAAAATGATGAAAGAGTGTCTGTAGATCATAGAAGTACAAGATTTGAGGTAGAAACTTACAAGAATCGCGAGAAATCGAGAGGAAATAGTCCCAAAGCGTGCTGGTCGAGTGGGAGCTGTCACACCATTATTCAAGTGATGTGACAAGGGCTATTTATAGGTGAAGAGGAGAAAAAGGGGAAGGGAGTGCCATGGATCGGATGATTGTCCGATCGGGTGGCTGTCCGATCGGACGGCAATCCGATCGGATGGCCACTCGATCGAGTGGTCACTCGATCGGTGGTCTCCGGCGAATGGCGTTTCGATGGTTCGTTTTGTTCGTTAGGCTCTGCGATAATTCGGTTACACATTTTCATACCCATATTCACATATTTATTATAATTAGTCACATCGGTCATATATACATATCCATATTCCAATCTTTCGATAATCGAGTTTCGTTTCGAGTTTGCGTTACTTGCGACACATCACGGCTATCGAGGAGGGTAGAATAGGTCCTCACTCAACGTCATCGTGGGTGTTAGTATGTGCGATGAGACATGTTATGCTACAATGATCAACGGGGTACCACCCACTCGTATTGCCATCCTCGTCACGACGGTCGGTGAGGTAGTACGCACCCGTAGAGTCATTGTTAGCTCTAATGTTTTGCGTTATGAGTTGCACTGCGACACATCACGGCTATCAAGGAGGGTAGAATTGGTCCTCATTTGATATCTTCGTGGTTGCCAGCAAGTGCAATGTGATGTGATAGCGATAAAGTATGCGTAATATGCGAAAATACTGCGAAATAGCAATGTATTCGATATAGATACATTATGATCCGAATCTCTGGTGCTAAGCGTAACGAGTCTTACGAGTAGTAACAACGCATGAACGTGAGGGTTGTTACAGCCAGATTCCTCATGTTAATTGTTTTGTGGCGAAAATGTGGAATCAAGCAACCACTTTTTCGTTTCGTGTCACTTCGCCCAAACCATATGGGAAAATGTTGCATTGTGATGTAAAATACCTCCTATTATAGCATTCGACATGAGGGATTTATTGGAGCTATACGGTTACAGTCCAGGATCGAGAAAAAGGAAGAAAAGTCTAC
Organism: Helianthus tuberosus; assembly: GCA_030545235.1. NCBI lineage: Eukaryota > Viridiplantae > Streptophyta > Magnoliopsida > Asterales > Asteraceae > Helianthus > Helianthus tuberosus. The sequence goes on from CM060450.1 coordinate 164,473,445, forward strand.
ATGCTATTGTCCTCGTTGTTAGTTGGTGTATATGGCGAACGCATAATGAAGTGATGTTCAATAATGCCCAAGTGACGGTTACTAAAGTTCTAGAAGAAGCGAAGTCGTTGGGATACCTTTGGGTTAAAAGCCATTCGAAAGAAACAACGATTACTTGGGAAGCTTGGAGCCTCTTCTAGGTTTTCGCCTAACGAGTATGTGGCATTTGACAAGATTTTTGGTGTATTTGTTTGGCGTGAATTGTATGTGTTTTTTCTTGTAATTTTGATACCTAACGTCTTGTTAGTGTTAATAAAATAAGTTTATGTTGGCCGTTAAAAAAAGTTAACCTTGGTAAGTTTTACTGTTTTTAAGAGTTCAATAGTTTCCGGGAAAAAAATATTAGAGTTAACTGTCATTTTCGTCCCCGTGGTTTGTCAATTATGTCAGTTCAGACCAAATTTCAAATTTTTACCATTTTCGTCTTTGACATTCATAAAACATGTCAGTTCCATCCAAAAAACTACGGTTGAATCGAATAATTGGACAAACCACAAGGACGAAAATAACAGTTAACTCATATTTTTTTGACAGAACTGAGATGTTTCAAAAATGTCAGGGATGAAAATGATATAAATTAGAAATTTGGTCTGGACTTATATATTTAAACAAACTATAAGGATGAAAATGACATTAACTCAAAATATTAAATAACATTTTTAATGACATATTATGACGTTTACTATAATTTTATGACGGGCAATATAAATTAATTGTTTTTTATGTAATCAAACACCAACTCGTAGCTCACACGTCATAGCTATAAGCCACCGTCACCATACCCTGTCAGTTGGTGTCAACGTCCCCACCATTCCCTTTTACCAATATTACACTTTACCCCTTTATCTTTCTGTTTCAACGCCACATAGGCCCCTAAACCTGTACAATGAGCAAATTCGACCTTTATACTAACAAATTACAAAATTTGACCGCATAGATTCCAAATCAACCTTGGTACGAGTTAATTATTGTTTTCGTCCCTCTACTTAACAGAATAATGGATTGAAATGTTATGAAAGTGAAAACACAGGGACTGAAATAGTTACGAAAGTGAAACCCCAGGGAGTGAAGTCATAATTTTTAAACTAATGGACTGAAATAATGATTTTTGACAAACCATAGGGACGAAAACAGTAATTAACTCAATATATAAAGTAAATCATATTTAAATAACAAATGTTATGAATAATGTATTTTTAGAGTAAATTAGTTTTTGAGTCCCTATATTTTAGTGGTTTTAATCACTTGAGTCTAAAATAAAAAATTTAACGCTCCGAGTCCTTAACCTCTCATTTTATAACGTTTTGAGTCCCTGTATTTTACGTGTTTTAACCAATTGAGTCCAAACTCAATAGTACAAGTGTTAAAAATTGGACTCAAAACGTTATAAAATGAGCGGTTAGGGACTCATTGCGTTAAACTTTTTGATTTTAAATTTAAGTGGTTAAAACCACTAAAACAAAGGGATTCAAAAAGTAATTTACTCTATTTTTTTTATTATCAAGTAGTATTAAGCCCCTGCGTTGCAACGGTTGTCATAAATTATACCATTGTCAGCGATCACCAACACCGGAAAAGCTCGTAAAATCAAAATAAATAAAAACGGGAAAAAATAACTCCAAAATCTTTGAATCACGCACGCTCGTTGCTAAGAAAGTAAACCGAAACGTAAAACATAGAAATAATAACTAAGTCCATCCAGGACCCGTGTGTTGGATGAACTTGTCAAACGCCGAAAAATAGATATGACGCGGCGGACCAGTCAAACGGGAAAAAATATCCGAAAAAATGTTGAACCCCACACGCACGGTGCGATGCGTTAACTCACAAAATTTAGAACGAAACGAAAAACTTGGGAAAGATGAAAAGTACGGTGGACCAAAATTGAAAATAAAAAAGAGTTGGGATTAAATTGCAAAAGATGAAAAACTTTGGGTTAAAAGTAAAAAACAAAGGGTTTAAATTGAAAAATTGAAGTTATTTATTAATTTTAGATAAAGATAAGGATAAAAATAAGTGATATCAATATATTGATTAGTAATTAATATTAATACTAAAAGAAATTTATTAAACAAATATAATTAAAATTTATGAGGTTGAAAGAGAGAATGAAATGTGAAATCATTTGGATGAGATTAAATTATCTTTACATGTAAAAGAAGTGATTAAAAAGAGGTTACTAATATGTAGTTTCATTCACCATTTTTACTTTCTAACTTTAAGGAATTTCAATTGCTCGATAATACGTGGCAATACTTTTACGGTGACAAAACTTCTTTGTCGCCGAAAAAACATGACATTATGATATGCAGTATAATGTGATTTGTCATTGGTTTGTATGCTATAGCGCAAAAATACATTTTTTTATGCAACAATGTAAATCAATAGGTGAAAAGATATAATTTTAAGAGGTATAACACGTGAAAAGGTATAATTTTAAGAGGTATAACATGTTTGTAATAGTTGACAACAATCTAATTTTAATTTGAAAAAGAAGGTTAATGACTGATTATAAATGAATTGTCAACCAGGCTAATTCTCATGATTTTTCAACAAAATTGTCTATCATTCAAACAAGAAAACCTGAATTGCATTTAAGTGATAAGTCGTGTGCAGAAAAGATTCCTTTTATTGTACTTGATATACTTTAATTTTGTAACTGTCACTATCTAACTTCATATATGATGTAAAATAATCGGAGTGACCAAGGTTCAACCCTCGGAGGTGTAAGTATTTGGAGAAAAAAATTAGATGTTTAAAAAATACACACACCCTTCTCTTTTATCTCTCTATATAAAAATAGAGGTAGAGGATCCTGTACATTAATCCAGGAGTGTGAGAAGTGTATTATAACACTATAAAACACCATATAAAAACCGTATAATACTATGTAACACCATATAACACTATGTAACACTAAATAACAAATATAACACTATATTTTGTCTGATAGCATGTCTATGATAGATGTATAGTGTTATATAGTGTTATATGGTGTTATATGGTGTTATACGGTGTTTATATGGTGTTATATAATGTTATATATAGTGTTATAATACACTTCTCACACTTCTGAATTAATGTACGCTATCCCTACCCTATACATAATTATACAGATAGAAATAAAGTGAAAAATGATGTGTGAATAAGATTTAGGGGTACGGGAATAGTAAGAGCCAAAATAATAGCCGTTAAAAATACCACTAAATCTTGGTAACGTTAAAAGTATAGTTTTATTTTTATTTTTTATAATGCTCTAATAACTTTTAGTAAGAACCGGTTCTGGGTACGATCGGGTTTTTGACTAGGTTAGCCAGGTTTTTTTCAGTCTGGTCCGGGTTTTGACGGGTAAAGGTGGAACCGGGTTCAGTGGTTCCGGGTCGTGTCCGGTTCGATTCCTTTTACTACACCCGGGTTTGGAATTGGTATGTACCCGCAGGTCGGATAAGGTAGGAACCGGTTCCGAGTCGGGTCCGGAACTGGGTTTTTTTTTTGCATCTCTTTTATACATCATTTTGGGCTGTATGACACCAATACTGACAATATAAATAAAAGCCCAAAACCCAAAACAAACGTACAACCTTCACTGCATAGAGTACAGAAAAGCTAAAAGAGTATTCTTTTATAACCAAAAAACACATTATAGAACTTGTCCATGATGGTTGGAGTTATGTCCATAGGTAGAAACCTCAAACCAGTTTATGAACTACAGTAATTTAAGCAATTTGGAATCTTCTAGGTTCCAACTGCCATTAGCAAATTTCAAGACCAAACAAGAATCCTTTACACTAACCAGATTCAAACTGCTAGTTTCGCTGTTGCGGTGAAAGGCCGCAAAACCGAAGGTCAGACGGTTCGAATCTTACAAAAGATTCGGGTGTGTTTAGCATACATAAGAAAGAGATGTCAAATTTACACACCCCATAACTCGGGTTGGATAACGGGTTAAAACAGGCTTAACCATAACTTTTAGTAACGAGGTCAAAACAATCTTGTCGGTCCAACCCACAAACACTATTTTTACTTCTCTTCTCTAGGTGTAATAGTAAATAGCTAATGTGTTAGATATGATTATACGAAATAGTTTCAGGCTATACCGTCAAAACCGACATCTCTACCAATGCAAGAACAAACGATTTTACACAAAACAGTAACAAAAAAGAATCCTAAACAACTCGTTTTGTGCAAAACCGTTCGTTCTTGTAAATACATTGCCTTTTTTCTTTCTCAAGATTTGAAACTATGTGCAAAAAGAATCCTGATTTCAGGACTTTCTATACAACTTTTATGCTACTTGCAAGAACATGATCAAGATATACATGAAAAGTACCCCGAATTCATCATTGTCCATACCTTTTGAAAGATTGATGATCCACCAGAAGTGTCCAGTGACTAATACTCATAATGCAGATCATAGTGTCATACCACTAACCGAACTGAAACAAAGGGCCCGATCAACGATCATGAATCACGGGTCATATGCATACGACACCAGTAATCTGAGATTAAAGTAACACAACAATGATACAAACAATGCTCCCAACACATGATCCTGATAAAAACAGACTAGAAAAAACATAAACATGACTTCATTTTATTCATATTTATTCAGGTCAATCATAAACAGTCAAAAGAGGAACTTATATATCAACATATATGACTACAAGAAGCAAAATTATCATCCCCAATTTTTTTTAAAAAAAAAACCTAAAATTCACCATCAAATCATATAACCAAACACCCATTGTTGATGATCAGTAACAATCTCATATGCATCTTCACTCCTACCTCTGCAAAAACTCATATAAAAAAAAAATTAAAGTTTCTAAAATTTTAACAGATAGATGAACACATTAAATCAACCGATGTATGTCGAATTCGGATGGTTACCTTTCCGGTTTCGGTATCTTCAGGAACTCTGTAGAGATCAGCGGTTATCTCCGATAACCACAATCCGGGAAACAAGGTCTGATCAGAAAAATCAATGCAACAGTGAATATTCATTTATTCATTAACATGATGTTAGTAAAGTGTTAAACTAATAATTAATATTTCAATTTCACTTACATCTAATTGTTTCTGAATGTATCTCGGTCGCTTCTTTGGCTTACGTGGCAGTCTCCGGCCGGTCATCGCCGTGAAATCCTCCTCCAACTCACGCCGTGAAAGTGCAACGGAAAACTTCTCTCGTTCTCTCTTCTCTCCACTCACCGTTCCGGTGGCGGCGACGGTTACCGGAGATTTGTTGCCTTCATTACTCGCCGGAGAAAAATTAGGTTTCCGATCATCACCGTTTCTCGCCGGAGATTTGCACGCAGCTCGTCTGGTTCTCAAATTCCACGGCTTCTCCGCCGGAGAGCTCGACGTCGTTGCCGGAACAGTCGCCGACGCCGGAAAACTTCCTCTGAGAATCGCGTCCTTCATCTTTCCAACCTCCGTTTGAAAATCGAACATCAGCTTCTCTCTAGTCGCCTCGATCTCACCGTCGCCGGAACCGGAAACCGCTTTCATTTTCTCCGACGAGGAAAAAATAGGTTTCCGATCATCACTCGATCTAAACCGCCGCTCAAATTCCACATCTCTCCGCCGCGTATTCATCGACACACCTCCACCGCCACCGGAATACTCCGCTGATCGTCTCCGATCAACCGCCGACACGTCACCTTTTGAATCAACCTTCATACACCGTAACAGCTTCTGATTCCCCCACTTTAAGCACGGCAGATCGAAATTATGCAGCGGCTTCAATCTCTCCATCTGTTCATCCGACGGTTGTTGTTTCTCGCCGGAAAATACCATCAAAAACCTGATTCCGATCACCTAGGGTTTGCTATTTTCTATTTCCGACGGTTGTTTCTTCTTTTGTGACGGAATAATAAAATCGCCGCGAAATGTTATGTTGTTGTTGTTATATGAGGGGAGTTAATAAGAAGGGGTGGAGGGTGCGATTTAACGTTCGAGGTAGCAGTGCTAACGTGCGCGTTGTGAGTTTTGTGCGCATTTTTGGTGTGAGGTGAAATGAGAGGCGACTGAATTTCAAATGAGAGGTGTCATCCGAGTCGTTGATTATTGTGGATTATGTTGTGTCAGCCGTTGGATTGGTTTTTTGGTTAATTGTTTTTTTATTTAATGGTACCCATTGATTATTCTTGTAATGAGGTTTAAGTTCTCTAATAATTAGGTTTATATAAGGAAAGGTACTTGTACTTTAGTGGTATTGCAATAATGTCCCTTCAAGAATTGTGATATGTTATAATTGGTTAGTGATATCCGCGCTAGACAGTAGAGAGGGTTGTGTGTGTGGGAGGGGGGGGGGGGGGTGGTGGGGGTTGTTCAAATTGAAACGTAGACACAACATTAGATGATAATGTTCACAAAAAGAAAAAGAAAATCTAAAACCATAAAAACAAGAAAACAATTAAACCAAAAAGAAAATAATTGATGATGCACTAGAGAAGGGGTAGGGTTGTAAGGACTTGAACCCGGGTCTCTTAGGTGGAGCTCGCACACCCAAGCCACTAGGGTCAGCTGCTATTCTGGCCCTCTTGGTTAGACGGTGTGGGGAGGGGGGGGGGGTTCAAATGTAAACGTAGACGCAACATTAAATGATAACGTTAACAAAAAGAAAATCTAAAACCATAAAAAAAGAAAACAATTAAACCAAAAAGAAAATATTGAAGAATTGGTGATGTGTGCATAGGGAAGGGGTAGGGTTGTAGGGACTTGAACCCGAGTCTCTTAGGTGGAGCTTGCACACCCAAATCACTAGGTCAGCGGCCTCTCTTGACCTGTTGGTTAGTGGTTCAGTTCAACACACATATAAAATTGAAAAATTCAAAAAGATAAAAAATGAATTAACAAAAAATCTGCATCAATAGTTAGTACCCACAACTTAAAGACTTAGGGGCTGTTTGGCAACATCTGAACCAATAAGTGCTGAATGAATAAGAGGTCTGAATGGGTAAGAGGGTCTGAACCAGTAAGTGCTGAACCAATAAAACGCTGTTTGGTTGCACATCTGAATGGTGGTGTAAAATGACCTTTTTACCCCTAACCAAATAAATACCATCACCACCCGTTCCAACTATGTCCACTGCATCACCTAACCCCTCTACCTACCTCCCATTTCTTTTTCTTCCTCTGCAGACATCAAACACACACACAAAAAGATATACCTTCATCACTTACCCCCCAAAATTCCCTCATCTCCCTCTCACATGGAAGGTCGGCCGACCACCACCACTGGTGGCGGTGCACGGCGGCTGTGGTTGAAAGACGAGTGAGGAAGAGTGAGGCGAGAGAGAAAGATGGGACGGAGAGAGAGAAATCGGAGAAGGGGAGCCGGCCATCTCCAGCGACAGTGCCGCCGTTTACGGCAGCGGAGGTTGAGGGTTTCGGTGGATGATGACGACGATCGATGATGTTGATGATGAATGCCGATGAGGATGAGCGATGATGACGATGATGGTGTTGAAAGTGATGTCGGCAGCTGGCCAGCGCCGCCGATTCACCACCGTCCTCCAACTCGGTGAGGATGAGCGATGATGACGATGAGGAGAAGAAGAGGCTGTTTGTTTTGTTAGGGCAAGGGGTATGAGTGTCCATTGTTTCATTCAGATGTATTCAGATGTGAAATATAGCTGACCCATTCAGATCTGAATGGTTCTATTAAGAGGTCAAGTTTTTGTGAACCAAACACCTTAACATCTGTCCGATTCAGAGGTTGCCTCTGAATGAGGCCATTCAGACCTAAACAAACAGCCCCTTACTCTTTCTCATTGTTGCATGAAGTGTAAAAAACTCATAAAGCCAAGTTGGCTTTGTGTGTGTGCACGCACACACATACATAGTGGTTAGCTCGAGATCTATATTTGGGAACAAAAAAGACTCAAATTGTCGAAAAGATCGGAAACTCGGAATATTCGGTGTAGACATTCGGTTTTAAGATTATTATTTGTTCTAAATTGCGTTTGGGACAAGTATGGTAATAGGTGACACGTGTGTGATTACTCGTATCCAAATCGTGTATATTAAAATGTTATATAATCTTAAAAATTGTTATAAATAGTATCTTGAACTTGTTAGAAACTTAAATGTAACCAAAGGCCATTTGGTCTAGTGGTAGCCTCGCCTGGAGCAATTTTCTCCGGGTTGAGCTAGCGGGTTTTCCCAGTTGTGGGTATCCTCTTGAGCGAGTGGGCCAAATCATCACATTATGTTCTTCAGACGAAAGGATGATCTATTTGCCAGGGTAATCCCGGGTCCTTGTTGTTATAAACAAAAACCCTTAATTGTATTAACATTATATATTTATTACAATTGTAAATAGTTAAGTATTTGATATTTCAAGTTGGTGTTAGATGTGAATTTAATATTATCATTTGAATAAGAGCCTTGACAAGATCTTTCTAACACGTCTCACATCTGATAGAGAATAGTATGCCTACGAACCTGATGGGTAATAAGTAACACGTGCCCGATGCATATATCTATCATTTTATCCCCCAAGAACCACCGTAAAACTAACTCATAGTTGATAAAATTGTTGAGGCTAAATTGATTCCAAAGTCCTAACTCAAAGGCTGAAAGGGAATTAAGACACAAGGAGAAATACACACACCGTAATCGCATTACAACTTGGGTACATCAAAAGTGAACTTTTAAAGATATGACAAAGTGTGGGTGAATATGTTAATTTTTTTTTCCTGATTAACTTTTTTAGTACTTTTTAAGATAATAATTCCAATCAAAAGTGGTAGTTTGAATAACAATAAGTTCACTGTTTAGAGTACAAGAGATACAACCAAATAAACATAATGATTTACATTGTTTTATTAAGTCAAGGGTCATCAAACCAATCAAATATAAAGAAAGCCAAAGAAACCATAGTTGACAAATTTGAATGTGGTTGAAATCCGCATCCTTCAAAGCAAAGGAAAAAGAGCATAGCACAACCAAAGTCAAGAAGTTAAACGAAGACCAAAAGGATCTCATAGTCTTATGTTAATACCAAAGCCATATGGCATATGGCATATGTTAGTTTGGCATATGATGAGAGTTTGAAAGCATTTTCAGTCACTAGACGTCTAGACAAGATGGAGATTGTTGAGAAATGCACCAACGGACTAATGTCACAAAACTAAATATGACAAACTTCCTACCAATGAAAACTTGCTACCAATAATATACCATGAAATTTGTTACCGAAGATGAAAATAAAGACATTGATAAAGAAATAAATTTTTACTTTAATTGGAACTAGTAATCAGACCTGCGCGCGTTGCGACGCGGGTACTTCGCAAATATCGAACGGATTAGTCCAAGCGTTATGTGATGTGTTAACCATATGAAAACGCACGTTTTGACGTATCCGACTGAACTCAATGTATTCTATAGTTGCATTGCGATTGGATCAAAACGTAACGTAAATCGAATTTATATCGTCCAATCATAACGTATTATATGCGACCCGACTAACTCGAATTTATATCGTCAAGCCAAAAACTCTCGAGGGGGTCAAAGTGGCATTTACAAAGTTTATAAAAAGTTAAGTGGTTAAAAATTGCATTTACTAAACTTAAGGGCTAAGAAAGGATAAAGATAAAATTTGATAAAGTTTTGTGGTAAGAAGAAACTATAACAAAGTTGGGGCTGAAAAGGAAACTACCACAAAGTTTAGGTGTCAAAAGCAAATTATGTGTAAAGTAGAGTAGTAGTTTAGAGACTAAATTTGTCATTTTATAAAACTTTAAAGATATCAAAGTCAATGGGCTAAAATTACAATATCGTGAAAATATGGTGAAAAGGAAGGCAAAGCCTATGGGTTTCACCTCTTTTAACTTATAATATAATTTATCCATGTAATCTCTTTCTTATTTGCATGTATGAAGAGAAAGTTGCTCCCTCTTTTGCTGCTTTCATTCTCACGACACACATACACATTAACTTTCCTATTTAAGACCACCTAAAAAATTAAATTTAAATTTAAATTAAAATAAATAAAGCAGGGCTTTCACATAAGATGTCCTTTAGTTCTCATTAAAGCCACGTTTAGTCCTTGAAGAAATCCCTTAGCAGTATTTGCCGTAAGTTAGCCATTTAACATTTACAACCCTTTTATATGTTCTATCACATTTATTTATATATTATCAATTAGTAACATATTGTTGCTAATTGTTGCTGTACATCTTGTATTGGGTATTTTTGGGCTTATGTGAACTGTACTTCTCCTTTAGTGTGTCATTTGCACCCCACCACTTTCTTTGACAACCACCTGTCGCCGCCCCCTCTGCCGCATCTCTCCTCTGGTCAAAACTTTATCTAACAAAGGTAAAGTGTTACTATTTTTTGGCCAAACCCTTAATCGTATAGGGTTTTGAGCTTTTCCTGGCTTGTGGTTGACAAATGTTTGTTATGTTTTACTATGTGGTATATATTTTACGGTAGTATATTAGATCTGTGGTTGCATGCGCATGTTTTAGCTACGACGGCCTAACACCTTGATCCATTTGGGGTTTAACGATTCTGATGATGGTGTTTATAGATGTTATTGTTTTGGGATTTCTTGTCATTGTGTTATTCGGTCAATGACGATAAGACATTGTCTTCATTCGAGACTTTTTATGTAATGCGGATGTGGTGTATTTATATTTGTTAATCTGATGTTTATGTTGTTAATTGTTTTGGTTATGTTGATTGGAAATGTTGTGGTTGGTTTCTACTGTTAATGAGATTGACAATATGTGTTCATCAGAGACTTTTAAGCTACTATCGATGCGTATGTGTTAATCTGAGATTTGGTAAACTATTTGATGCTTAGAAAATGTTGTTGGAACTTTTGTGTCTCTATAAAGATGTCCTCTGGCTAATGTGAGAGTGACTGCAACGCATGTGTTTATTGGCAATGATGTTGCTTGGCGTTTGACACGACATTATTATATACAGCCTTGTTGAGCTTTTGAGCCTTTGTAGCTTCAATTTGTTTACGTGCTTGAAGTAGTCAACACATCCATTGTAATTTGTGTTGTTGGGTGGTTGTCGTATCTAATTGTTGTTGTACATAAGGCATTTGGTCTTTCTTTGGGTTAATGTGACTTGTATTTCTCCTTTTGTGGGTTGTACCATTTGTGGATATATATTGGTTCTTTTGTTTTGGGGTTGCATTTTCACCCTAAAAGTTACAAGGATTTGTTGTTCGTTGATGTTGGCTGGTGCTACTTGGTTGTGGAGCCACTTCTTGTGGTGTTGTTGGCTATTGTTGCCCGTGGTTATTGATGTGTTTAAAAGATAACATGTTTTTAGGGTGTAAAACTTGTATTTTTATAGTTGGTTGATGTAAATTTCACTTTAAATAGATTAAATGTTTGTTTATGAGTGATTTGCAGTTTCCTAGGTGAAATAATGGATTTATAGGTTACATTAGAAGCTTTATAGAAGATACAAGAAGACCGGTTAGTTTGAAGAGAGTGCGGGCCATACGTTGGGAAAAGGTTACGAGTCGTGGGCCAAGAGTTAGGCTACACTGCCTTATTGGATTAAACCCTAATGGGCTTACTTATGATGTTGTGCCGTTACGGGCAGTACCCGAGGAGGAGCGTACGAGTCGTACCCGACCCGGATTGGACATGGGCCCTATTTAAAGAAAGAAATGTCGAACTAAACCCAAAGTTATGAACTCAACAGCAAGAAACACGAAAAATAGGCCTATAACAAGGAGGAAGACTCAAGAGAATATCAACGGGAGGAGGATTCAAGGAAGAATATCGTACATGAGGTCGAAATATCGATCCTTACTAAGTTAGACCCTTCGTATTATGGTTTTATTATGTATTCGATGAATTCTTGTTATTTGCTTATTTCTATGAGCAGCTAACCGATCTATAGCCGGTTAAGGTAAGACGAATCTTCATATTATGTGAAGCTTGGATGATTTTGTTATGAAAGTGTGTTTTTAGTAAGATTTACTAATGTACTTGTGATTGTGTAATCTATATGATGTGTATTGATCAATTAATGAGTTTGTATGGATGATTTAGTTCTTTCTATGATGTTATACATGCTAGGTCTGTTTAATCTATCTTTAGGTTATATATTGATTGTTAATCTAGGGCTAGGAACATAGCAGGTAAAGGACAAACGAGTTCAAGGGTTGGTAAATCATACGGGTCACCAATGGGAATAATCTAATTAAAAAGTTTTAGAAGTTAGTTAGGGTTTGCTTTAAATTGAGTAGCATAGGTAAAAAATGGGGCGTATAGAGGGTCTCGTATTATGTCGATACGCCCCCTTTTTCATGAAAGGACACCCCTATACGCATCGTATAGGTCATTACAAGTCGTATTAGGGTATTATACGGCCAGGTTTTGACCTATACGATGCGTATAAGGGTAAAATTAGAATTTAATAATTTTAGGTTTTGCCTTTTCGATGCGTATACGTGTAACACCCCTAAAACGGGTTTGGTAATCATACTCCGTTAATACCAAAAGACGGGTAAAGTACCGTTAGCAGTAAAGTTAACTCGGTAAATATTTGGATTTAATAAGAAATCCTAATAATTTAAATACAAGCGAATCAAAGAATTAAGGAATTGACTTTATAAGAACCCGAGTCAACGGGACTTAAAATAAAACGGGTTTTTAGCTCCCGGAACCCACCAAGTTAACTAGGTAAAATTAACCTAGTTAGTAAAGGGTAATTAAATAATAAACTATGAGTTATAGTTTCATATATGAATCTCTAAACTTGAGGGACTAAACATGGGCAACTAGAATAGTGTTTTATTAAAACACTTATAAAAAAAAAATAATAGAAATCAATACACAGACATACGTATGCGACCAGGGGAAAGCTCCGCTCAAACCCTAACTTCAACAAATCAACAAAATTGAAGGATCAAACCAAGTCCAAATCGAAAATTGAGCATAGATTAGTGATCCTCATCACAAGGGGGTTACAAGGTATGTAAAATTTGGTGTTAATTCTCTACTTGAAATTCTCATGAATTTAGGGTATTCGAAATTTGTTGATGCATGCTTGTTATATGGATGAAATAGGAACCTTGTAGTGTTTAGGAGTAAACCCTAGACAAGATATGTTGAAATCGTGCCAAATTTTAGTAAAAAAAATCCATGAACACCATTGAAGGTGATTGTTGTTAGGGTTTTTGATTGCTAAAATGGTGTTATGATGTCAAGAACTTGCTTAAATTGAAGGCTGAATTCAAACGACTCTTGATCAGAATTTACAGCCGACTTGTATCGGCTGTAACCTGGACAAAACGTGATAAAAACATGTGTTTCTTGAGTCTAAAATGTAATTCCAGGAAATATCTTTAAAACCCCACTGGAATCGCATTTTTTTGACGAGAATTGAGCGTTCTATGAATTTTTCCGTATCAAAGGTTCAAGCTGCGTTTTCTGGCAGAATTTGCAGCCCATTACGAATGTCATAACTCAATTTAGGAATTAAGTTATGGTCTCAAATTCTTACTGTAGAAAGTTTTAAGTGATTAAAATAATCGCCAATTGGAATTTCGTCAATCGGATAAACGAGGAATTTTAAATGAATTTTTCCGTAAGCTGCAGTCAGAAGTGACGAATCTGATTGCAGCTTAGTAAATGAATTTTTATGAATTTTTGGTAAAGAGTTAGATCTTGAAATTTTAACACAAGGCCTAACCCTCTGAGATGTACGCCATATAAAAAAATCATAATTTTTGAAGACATCTAAACAGGTTAAACAAGTCACCAAAAACAGCCCATTTTCAGTGATATGAAATGCCTAAATGAAATCGCGGCCTACTAGTTAGTATGTGAAATTTGATTTCGTTAAGAGTTCGGATGAAATATGCCTAAGTGAGTTCATTGAACCAAATGTGCATTTGAATATGTTGATAAGTCAATTGACTTTTAAAAAGTCAAACTGACCAATGATTAGATCGAATGATAATTTTGATATGGACGAATGATAAATTCGACATAAAACCCGTAGGATGGAATAGTCGTAAATGATTATGACTAAACTAATCGTCTTACGAATTATGATGATAGTTTGACGCTTGACAAGCTAGGTGGAGGCTTGGAAAGGAAGCGGGTCAAACGAAGCAAATAAGAAGTAAAAGCATGTTTCGGATGCAAGGTAAGTAAAACTTACACCTACTTGTAGTATACGTGTTTATTTTATAGGCGGTAAATACAACAAAGGATTTGGTTCGAATTATGGGTTCCAACACGAAACGAATTGGGTTGGAACGAATAGAAACATTTTAAACCATGACTAATGGTGAAAAAGGCAAAATGGTAAACTAGTCATGAATTGGTTAATAGTTTAAGAGTTTTCTTAAAGTTACCTTATAGCGTAACTAGTAATGGAAAATGGGTGAAAATGAAAATTTAGTCAAGTATTGACTAAAGTAAAATAAGTTTCAAAGGACACCCATAGCATAAGCCGAATGGGTTAAAAACATAGGAAATTGACTTTAGAAAGAAAGGGATCTAGTGAGAAAATCCGAAATGGTTCGGATGTTTGATTTGTAAATAAAAACCATGTTTTTGTTACATATGAAAATGTTGGGTTATATAGATCGAACGGGTCAAATGGTGGGAATAACATCATTTGACAAAATCAACTAATGTGGTGGTCAAGTCGTGTGTTACAGGAGCGAATAGTAATTTGGATAATTGCGTCGCCATAGAATATCGGTAATAAAAGCAAGGTGTTGAAACGGGTCACTAGGTTGACTCGAGCCAGGTACGTATAAATACGATTGTGATTAAACGTACATTTTTTTTTGGGTCAAATAAGTAGCAAATGCCCTTCGTCGTAAATGAGGGGCTAAAGTTGACTAAAATGCCCTTGTTGGGTAAACCGGGAAAACGACCTTAAAGGTTGTTGGAAATAAGTGTTTTGGTAGATTAAATCCTTAAGATAAGTATAAAAGGGATGTTATGGGACCTTAGTGCATAAATACCCTTAACGGGTTAAAATAAGCACACAAATGAAAACGGATTTAAATTGTGTAATAAACCGGGGATTATAATCTAGCATGGTAAATAACATTAAGTTGAAGAAGTATATGAGATATAAAGGTCAAATACACAAGTTTGATGATGAAATCACGAACGGGTCAAAAGTTGGCAAAAAAGGGTAATAAGCCGAAGTCTTAAAAGTCTTAAATTTTATCAAGCCGGATGTAGGATTTTAACTCCATATGATGGAGAATCAAATTTCAAACATGTAGGAAGAAACGGTAGGTCAAACGGATGAGCGGTTTGAAAGATACGAAAGATTTCGTGTCAAATTACGGCAAAATGGAAAAGCTGGATGCAGGGTCCACCGTAAATTACGGTGCCACCGTAATTTACGGTGGAGCTGATTTGTGTTACGGTGCTAATCTACTGTTGTACGGTAGGGAGTGGTCAATACATGAGCCACCGTAAATTACGGTGCCACCGTAATTTACGGTGGAGATCAGAATTTAGTTATTGTTTTGGGTTCAAGATATTAATGTTGGATTTTCCAAATTTCCTCATTATATTAATTATTTAATTATCAAAACTGACCTTTAAGTTGGTTTTGATCACAGGTGAAGGTCGAGAGTTCCGGATGAAGATCAAGCGTCGAGCAAGAACCGAACACATGTTAAACAAAGCTTCCGCAACGTTGTCTTGTCGTTATTTTAAACGGCAAATTAAATTACATTATGTATATCACTTAAATTGTAAAAGTTTTTAACAAACCCGTATTTCCGATGTATGTGTAATCATTAATTAAATGATTATTTTCGCAAAATATACGTTAAACCTTGATTTATAGGAACGGGTGTTACAAGTTGGTAATCAGAGCTCATGGTTAAAGAGTAAATTGTGTTCGGTTCGAGGCTTGATCGCAAATCCGGTAAGTACATGTATGTTAATAGTTTAGCATGCTAAAGTGTTGTAAACAACACATAGGGCTATCGTGTGATACACGTTACCCCAATTAAAATGATTGATATAGTTGACGAAAATACGTGCGTTGACGCGTATAGTAAAAAAAGCCTTGTATTATAATACGGGCGATTATTAAAGTTGATTTTACTAACTTTTGTGAATGTTTTAATTAAAGGACATTCGCGTTGAAGACGACGAGAGTCAAACGAATTGTGGATACGATGAGGGAACGGTCCGAAGTATGACAAGAGGAGCATGCTCACCGAGGACTAAATCGCGTAACGACCGCGAACAAGGTTAATGGCAAGGAACGCCCGTCGGGGCAAACATTACCAGGTGCACATTTTAAATAATCGCACAAATAGTAATATGCAACAAATAAGTAGAAATTGAAAGTTGCATATGTAGATTAAAAACTTGGAAAAACCCGAATAGAAAATGTATTCGGGATATTGTTTCCAAGAGAAACAAATAGAGGCGTTACTTACATAGGGCGTGATGTGAAAACTATAAAAAGGTCATGTGTGTCATGTGTTAATCGCTTACTCTGGCCAAGTAAGTAGTGGCATATGATACCATGAACTTCTTATGGCGGACACGTTTACATCCGATGTAGTAAGGGCCGAGTGAATGGGACTAATTTAAAAGTACCCAAATGAATCAAATGAGCAAAATAATTGATAATAATGTAAACGCACAGCCGTGTGACGGAAGCGTATTACATTAGGATGATGAGCCCGAGTGAAGGGACAAACAAGAATTAAAATGATTTAGACAAGTATTGGGAGGGAGTGTACTTACGCTCGAACCCAGAAAACGCAAGCATGAAAAATGATTTAGACAAGTATTGGGAGGGAGTGTACTTACGCTCGAACCCAGAAAACGCAAGCATGAAAAATGATTTAGACGAGTATTGGGAGGGAGTGTACTTACACCCGAACCCAGAAAACGCAAACATGTAAACTGATTTAGACAAGCATTGGGAGGGAGTGTACTTACACTCGAACCCGGAAAATGCAAATATGTCCCTTAACGGGTCATTTTTGTGAAACGTCAAACTTAAAGACAAAGTCGGAATATAAAAATGAAGCGAGGTCTTAATGCACACCGGGAGAGTTGCAATAATAACGAC
Source organism: Helianthus tuberosus (assembly GCA_030545235.1). Lineage (NCBI taxonomy): Eukaryota > Viridiplantae > Streptophyta > Magnoliopsida > Asterales > Asteraceae > Helianthus > Helianthus tuberosus. Next base: position 164,490,548 of record CM060450.1, read on the forward strand.
TTCGGTAAAACACCCGGTTGATGGGTAAGAATTAAACACATGCGTAAACCAAGAGACGTGAATGCGGAAAAAAAATCAAAGGACTTGGATTACGAGTTATGAATATAAAATCTCGTATATAGAAATTGTGAGTAAATATGTTCAACTATTCGAAGTCGAATGGGTTGAATAAAGAATAAAGTTGATTGTTTATAAGTGATGGATTTCACATTAATAGGTCAAACAGGTTGAATACAATATAACGCCGAATGTCACAAATGAGCGCTAGCCAGATAAAGGTAGCGTTAAATGCAAGAGAATAATGAGCCCGGTATTGGGATATAACCAAATAAGAATAAATTATGGACTGTCAATATCCTGGTATGGATAATTGACAAAGGTTAAAGAGAAGATCCTAAAACTAAAACTTCGGTTTTAGTAAGAAATAATGTTTTTACAAACATAAATTCTGATAGGAATTTAAATAATAAGTATGAAAGATACAAGTCTTGACACTGATAAGCGCAAGACAATATATTCGAAAAGTGATATATTTTCGAAAATGAAAGGTTGATACAAACTAAACACGATGTGACACGATCACGGTTAGGAAATGTAATGTGAAGTAAAATCACGTTATAACCAAGCGAACGGTGAAAAGTAACGGGACTAATAAGTCTAGTTAGTAAGACCGGTTAAGGCCAGTAATTCAAATCAATAAAAAAAAATTGGTTTGCTTGTAAGCGGTGGATTCGGTATAACTGAACCGAATAAATAAATCTGAAAACAAAAGAAATTATTGCTAAAAGTGAAATATTTCACTAAAGACCTTTAAACGGGTCAAGGTAACGGATTCACCAAGAGTTCGATAATATATAAAAGCGATGGAAATCGCTAAGTTAACTAAACTAGTAGAAATAACGGAATTACGTTATTTCAATTTACATTATGTCGTAGGAGATATGTAGACAATTAGTAACCAAAAAGATGTTACCATACTTTTCGGGTAATACTAACGATTGGTTAAAAAGTATAATTAATGTTTAAAATATTTCTCGGACAGAATACATTGAGTTTAAACTCAATGAATTATGTAAGAAAAGGTTTCGGGGACGAAACCTCTTTAAGGGGGGTAGACTTGTAACACCCCTAAAACGGGTTTGGTAATCATACTCCGTTAATACCAAAAGACGGGTAAAGTACCGTTAGCAGTAAAGTTAACTCGGTAAATATTTGGATTTAATAAGAAATCCTAATAATTTAAATACAAGCGAATCAAAGAATTAAGGAATTGACTTTATAAGAACCCGAGTCAACGGGACTTAAAATAAAACGGGTTTTTAGCTCCCGGAACCCACCAAGTTAACTAGGTAAAATTAACCTAGTTAGTAAAGGGTAATTAAATAATAAACTATGAGTTATAGTTTCATATATGAATCTCTAAACTTGAGGGACTAAACATGGGCAACTAGAATAGTGTTTTATTAAAACACTTATAAAAAAAAATAATAGAAATCAATACACACACATACGTATGCGACCAGGGGAAAGCTCCATGGGAGCTCAAACCCTAACTTCAACAAATCAACAAAATTGAAGGATCAAACCAAGTCTAAATCGAAAATTGAGCATAGATTAGTGATCCTCATCACAAGGGGGTTACAAGGTATGTAAAATTTGGTGTTAATTCTCTACTTGAAATTCTCATGAATTTAGGGTATTCGAAATTTGTTGATGCATGCTTGTTATATGGATGAAATAGGAACCTTGTAGTGTTTAGGAGTAAACCCTAGACAAGATATGTTGAAATCGTGCCAAATTTTAGTAAAAAAATCCATGAACACCATTGAAGGTGATTGTTGTTAGGGTTTTTGATTGCTAAAATGGTGTTATGATGTCAAGAACTTGCTTAAATTGAAGGCTGAATTCAAACGAGTCCTGATCAGAATTTACAGCCGACTTGTATCGGCTGTAACCTGGACAAAACGTGATAAAAACATGTGTTTCTTGAGTCTAAAATGTAATTCCAGGAAATATCTTTAAAACCCCACTGGAATCGCATTTTTTCGACGAGAATTGAACGTTCTATGAATTTTTCCGTATCAAAGGTTCAAGCTGCGTTTTCTGGCAGAATTTGCAGCCCATTACGAATGTCATAACTCAATTTAGGAATTGAGTTATGGTCTCAAATTCTTACTGTAGAAAGTTTTAAGTGATTAAAATAATCGCCAATTGGAATTTCGTCAATCGGATAAACGAGGAATTTTAAATGAATTTTTCCGTAAGCTGCAGTCAGAAGTGACGAATCTGATTGCAGCTTAGTAAATGAATTTTTATGAATTTTTGGTAAAGAGTTAGATCTTGAAATTTTAACACAAGGCCTAACCCTCTGAGATGTACGCCATATAAAAAAATCATAATTTTTGAAGACATCTAAACAGGTTAAACAAGTCACCAAAAACAGCCCATTTTCAGTGATATGAAATGCCTAAATGAAATCGCGGCCTACTAGTTAGTATGTGAAATTTGATTTCGTTAAGAGTTCGGATGAAATATGCCTAAGTGAGTTCATTGAACCAAATGTGCATTTGAATATGTTGATAAGTCAATTGACTTTTAAAAAGTCAAACTGACCAATGATTAGATCGAATGATAATTTTGATATGGACGAATGATAAATTCGACATAAAACCCGTAGGATGGAATAGTCGTAAATGATTATGACTAAACTAATCGTCTTACGAATTATGATGATAGTTTGACGCTTGACAAGCTAGGTGGAGGCTTGGAAAGGAAGCGGGTCAAACGAAGCAAATAAGAAGTAAAAGCATGTTTCGGATGCAAGGTAAGTAAAACTTACACCTACTTGTAGTATACGTGTTTATTTTATAGGCGGTAAATACAACAAAGGATTTGGTTCGAATTATGGGTTCCAACACGAAACGAATTGGGTTGGAACGAATAGAAACATTTTAAACCATGACTAATGGTGAAAAAGGCAAAATGGTAAACTAGTCATGAATTGGTTAATAGTTTAAGAGTTTTCTTAAAGTTACCTTATAGCGTAACTAGTAATGGAAAATGGGTAAAAATGGAAATTTAGTCAAGTATTGACTAAAGTAAAATAAGTTTCAAAGGACACCCATAGCATAAGCCGAATGGGTTAAAAACATAGGAAATTGACTTTAGAAAGAAAGGGATCTAGTGAGAAAATCCGAAATGGTTCGGATGTTTGATTTGTAAATAAAAACCATGTTTTTGTTACATATGAAAATGTTGGGTTATATAGATCGAACGGGTCAAATGGTGGGAATAACATCATTTGACAAAATCAACTAATGTGGTGGTCAAGTCGTGTGTTACAGGAGCGAATAGTAATTTGGATAATTGCGTCGCCATAGAATATCGGTAATAAAAGCAAGGTGTTGAAACGGGTCACTAGGTTGACTCGAGCCAGGTACGTATAAATACGATTGTGATTAAACGTACATTTTTTTTGGGTCAAATAAGTAGCAAATGCCCTTCGTCGTAAATGAGGGGCTAAAGTTGACTAAAATGCCCTTGTTGGGTAAACCGGGAAAACGACCTTAAAGGTTGTTGGAAATAAGTGTTTTGGTAGATTAAATCCTTAAGATAAGTATAAAAGGGATGTTATGGGACCTTAGTGCATAAATACCCTTAACGGGTCAAAATAAGCACACAAATGAAAACGGATTTAAATTGTGTAATAAACCGGGGATTATAATCTAGCATGGTAAATAACATTAAGTTGAAGAAGTATATGAGATATAAAGGTCAAATACACAAGTTTGATGATGAAATCACGAACGGGTCAAAAGTTGGCAAAAAAGGGTAATAAGCCGAAGTCTTAAAAGTCTTAAATTTTATCAAGCCGGATGTAGGATTTTAACTCCATATGATGGAGAATCAAATTTCAAACATGTAGGAAGAAACGGTAGGTCAAACGGATGAGCGGTTTGAAAGATACGAAAGATTTCGTGTCAAATTACGGCAAAATGGAAAAGCTGGATGCAGGGTCCACCGTAAATTACGGTGCCACCGTAATTTACGGTGGAGCTGATTTGTGTTACGGTGCTAATCTACTGTTGTACGGTAGGGAGTGGTCAATACATGAGCCACCGTAAATTACGGTGCCACCGTAATTTACGGTGGAGATCAGAATTTAGTTATTGTTTTGGGTTCAAGATATTAATGTTGGATTTTCCAAATTTCCTCATTATATTAATTATTTAATTATCAAAACTGACCTTTAAGTTGGTTTTGATCACAGGTGAAGGTCGAGAGTTCCGGATGAAGATCAAGCGTCGAGCAAGAACCGAACACATGTTAAACAAAGCTTCCGCAACGTTGTCTTGTCGTTATTTTAAACGGCAAATTAAATTACATTATGTATATCACTTAAATTGTAAAAGTTTTTAACAAACCCGTATTTCCGATGTATGTGTAATCATTAATTAAATGATTATTTTCGCAAAATATACGTTAAACCTTGATTTATAGGAACGGGTGTTACAAGTTGGTAATCAGAGCTCATGGTTAAAGAGTAAATTGTGTTCGGTTCGAGGCTTGATCGCAAATCCGGTAAGTACATGTATGTTAATAGTTTAGCATGCTAAAGTGTTGTAAACAACACATAGGGCTATCGTGTGATACACGTTACCCCAATTAAAATGATTGATATAGTTGACGAAAATACGTGCGTTGACGCGTATAGTAGTAAAAGCCTTGTATTATAATACGGGCGATTATTAAAGTTGATTTTACTAACTTTTGTGAATGTTTTAATTAAAGGACATTCGCGTTGAAGACGACGAGAGTCAAACGAATTGTGGATACGATGAGGGAACGGTCCGAAGTATGACAAGAGGAGCATGCTCACCGAGGACTAAATCGCGTAACGACCGCGAACAAGGTTAATGGCAAGGAACGCCCGTCGGGGCAAACATTACCAGGTGCACATTTTAAATAATCGCACAAATAGTAATATGCAACAAATAAGTAGAAATTGAAAGTTGCATATGTAGATTAAAAACTTGGAAAAACCCGAATAGAAAATGTATTCGGGATATTGTTTCCAAGAGAAACAAATAGAGGCGTTACTTACATAGGGCGTGATGTGAAAACTATAAAAAGGTCATGTGTGTCATGTGTTAATCGCTTACTCTGGCCAAGTAAGTAGTGGCATATGATACCATGAACTTCTTATGGCGGACACGTTTACATCCGATGTAGTAAGGGCCGAGTGAATGGGACTAATTTAAAAGTACCCAAATGAATCAAATGAGCAAAATAATTGATAATAATGTAAACGCACAGCCGTGTGACGGAAGCGTATTACATTAGGATGATGAGCCCGAGTGAAGGGACAAACAAGAATTAAAATGATTTAGACAAGTATTGGGAGGGAGTGTACTTACGCTCGAACCCAGAAAACGCAAGCATGAAAAATGATTTAGACAAGTATTGGGAGGGAGTGTACTTACGCTCGAACCCAGAAAACGCAAGCATGAAAAATGATTTAGACGAGTATTGGGAGGGAGTGTACTTACACCCGAACCCAGAAAACGCAAACATGTAAACTGATTTAGACAAGCATTGGGAGGGAGTGTACTTACACTCGAACCCGAAAAATGCAAATATGTCCCTTAACGGGTCATTTTTGTGAAACGTCAAACTTAAAGACAAAGTCGGAATATAAAAATGAAGCGAGGTCTTAATGCACACCGGGAGAGTTGCAATAATAACGACTTCGGTAAAACACCCGGTTGATGGGTAAGAATTAAACACATGCGTAAACCAAGAGACGTGAATGCGGAAAAAAAAATCAAAGGACTTGGATTACGAGTTATGAATATAAAATCTCGTATATAGAAATTGTGAGTAAATATGTTCAACTATTCGAAGTCGAATGGGTTGAATAAAGAATAAAGTTGATTGTTTATAAGTGATGGATTTCACATTAATAGGTCAAACAGGTTGAATACAATATAACGCCGAATGGCACAAATGAGCGCTAGCCAGATAAAGGTAGCGTTAAATGCAAGAGAATAATGAGCCCGGTATTGGGATATAACCAAATAAGAATAAATTATGGACTGTCAATATCCTGGTATGGATAATTGACAAAGGTTAAAGAGAAGATCCTAAAACTAAAACTTCGGTTTTAGTAAGAAATAATGTTTTTACAAACATAAATTCTGATAGGAATTTAAATAATAAGTATGAAAGATACAAGTCCTGACACTGATAAGCGCAAGACAATATATTCGAAAAGTGATATATTTTCGAAAATGAAAGGTTGATACAAACTAAACACGATGTGACACGATCACGGTTAGGAAATGTAATGTGAAGTAAAATCACGTTATAACCAAGCGAGCGGTGAAAAGTAACGGGACTAATAAGTCTAGTTAGTAAGACCGGTTAAGGCCAGTAATTCAAATCAATAAAAAAAAATTTGGTTTGCTTGTAAGCGGTGGATTCGGTATAACTGAACCGAATAAATAAATCTGAAAACAAAACAAATTATTGCTAAAAGTGAAATATTTCACTAAAGACCTTTAAACGGGTCAAGGTAACGGATTCACCAAGAGTTCGATAATATATAAAAGCGATGGAAATCGCTAAGTTAACTAAACTAGTAGAAATAACGGAATTACGTTATTTCAAGTTACATTATGTCGTAGGAGATATGTAGACAATTAGTAACCAAAAAGATGTTACCATACTTTTCGGGTAATACTAACGATTGGTTAAAAAGTATAATTAATGTTTAAAATATTTCTCGGACAGAATACATTGAGTTTAAACTCAATGAATTATGTAAGAAAAGGTTTCGGGGACGAAACCTCTTTAAGGGGGGTAGACTTGTAACACCCCTAAAACGGGTTTGGTAATCATACTCCGTTAATACCAAAAGACGGGTAAAGTACCGTTAGCAGTAAAGTTAACTCGGTAAATATTTGGATTTAATAAGAAATCCTAATAATTTAAATACAAGCGAATCAAAGAATTAAGGAATTGACTTTATAAGAACCCGAGTCAACGGGACTTAAAATAAAACGGGTTTTTAGCTCCCGGAACCCACCAAGTTAACTAGGTAAAATTAACCTAGTTAGTAAAGGGTAATTAAATAATAAACTATGAGTTATAGTTTCATATATGAATCTCTAAACTTGAGGGACTAAACATGGGCAACTAGAATAGTGTTTTATTAAAACACTTATAAAAAAAAATAATAGAAATCAATACACAGACATACGTATGCGACCAGGGGAAAGCTCCGCTCAAACCCTAACTTCAACAAATCAACAAAATTGAAGGATCAAACCAAGTCCAAATCGAAAATTGAGCATAGATTAGTGATCCTCATCACAAGGGGGTTACAAGGTATGTAAAATTTGGTGTTAATTCTCTACTTGAAATTCTCATGAATTTAGGGTATTCGAAATTTGTTGATGCATGCTTGTTATATGGATGAAATAGGAACCTTGTAGTGTTTAGGAGTAAACCCTAGACAAGATATGTTGAAATCGTGCCAAATTTTAGTAAAAAAAATCCATGAACACCATTGAAGGTGATTGTTGTTAGGGTTTTTGATTGCTAAAATGGTGTTATGATGTCAAGAACTTGCTTAAATTGAAAGCTGAATTCAAACGACTCTTGATCATAATTTACAGCCGACTTGTATCGGCTGTAACCTGGATAAAACGTGATAAAAACATGTGTTTCTTGAGTCTAAAATGTAATTCCAGGAAATATCTTTAAAACCCCACTGGAATCGCATTTTTTCGACAAGAATTGAACGTTCTATGAATTTTTCCGTATCAAAGGTTCAAGCTGCGTTTTCTGGCAGAATTTGCAGCCCATTACGAATGTCATAACTCAATTTAGGAATTGAGTTATGGTCTCAAATTCTTACTGTAGAAAGTTTTAAGTGATTAAAATAATCGCCAATTGGAATTTCGTCAATCGGATAAACGAGGAATTTTAAATGAATTTTTCCGTAAGCTGCAGTCAGAAGTGACGAATCTGATTGCAGCTTAGTAAATGAATTTTTATGAATTTTTGGTAAAGAGTTAGATCTTGAAATTTTAACACAAGGCCTAACCCTCTGAGATGTACGCCATATAAAAAAATCATAATTTTTGAAGACAACTAAACATGTTAAACAAGTCACCAAAAACAGCCCATTTTCAGTGATATGAAATGCCTAAATGAAATCGCGGCCTACTAGTTAGTATGTGAAATTTGATTTCGTTAAGAGTTCGGATGAAATATGCCTAAGTGAGTTCATTGAACCAAATGTGCATTTGAATATGTTGATAAGTCAATTGACTTTTAAAAAGTCAAACTGACCAATGATTAGATCGAATGATAATTTTGATATGGACGAATGATAAATTCGACATAAAACCCGTAGGATGGAATAGTCGTAAATGATTATGACTAAACTAATCGTCTTACGAATTATGATGATAGTTTGACGCTTGACAAGCTAGGTGGAGGCTTGGAAAGGAAGCGGGTCAAACGAAGCAAATAAGAAGTAAAAGCATGTTTCGGATGCAAGGTAAGTAAAACTTACACCTACTTGTAGTATACGTGTTTATTTTATAGGCGGTAAATACAACAAAGGATTTGGTTCGAATTATGGGTTCCAACACGAAACGAATTGGGTTGGAACGAATAGAAACATTTTAAACCATGACTAATGGTGAAAAAGGCAAAATGGTAAACTAGTCATGAATTGGTTAATAGTTTAAGAGTTTTCTTAAAGTTACCTTATAGCGTAACTAGTAATGGAAAATGGGTAAAAATGGAAATTTAGTCAAGTATTGACTAAAGTAAAATAAGTTTCAAAGGACACCCATAGCATAAGCCGAATGGGTTAAAAACATAGGAAATTGACTTTAGAAAGAAAGGGATCTAGTGAGAAAATCCGAAATGGTTCGGATGTTTGATTTGTAAATAAAAACCATGTTTTTGTTACATATGAAAATGTTGGGTTATATAGATCGAACGGGTCAAATGGTGGGAATAACATCATTTGACAAAATCAACTAATGTGGTGGTCAAGTCGTGTGTTACAGGAGCGAATAGTAATTTGGATAATTGCGTCGCCATAGAATATCGGTAATAAAAGCAAGGTGTTGAAACGGGTCACTAGGTTGACTCGAGCCAGGTACGTATAAATACGATTGTGATTAAACGTACATTTTTTTTTGGGTCAAATAAGTAGCAAATGCCCTTCGTCGTAAATGAGGGGCTAAAGTTGACTAAAATGCCCTTGTTGGGTAAACCGGGAAAACGACCTTAAAGGTTGTTGGAAATAAGTGTTTTGGTAGATTAAATCCTTAAGATAAGTATAAAAGGGATGTTATGGGACCTTAGTGCATAAATACCCTTAACGGGTCAAAATAAGCACACAAATGAAAACGGATTTAAATTGTGTAATAAACCGGGGATTATAATCTAGCATGGTAAATAACATTAAGTTGAAGAAGTATATGAGATATAAAGGTCAAATACACAAGTTTGATGATGAAATCACGAACGGGTCAAAAGTTGGCAAAAAAGGGTAATAAGCCGAAGTCTTAAAAGTCTTAAATTTTATCAAGCCGGATGTAGGATTTTAACTCCATATGATGGAGAATCAAATTTCAAACATGTAGGAAGAAACGGTAGGTCAAACGGATGAGCGGTTTGAAAGATACGAAAGATTTCGTGTCAAATTACGGCAAAATGGAAAAGCTGGATGCAGGGTCCACCGTAAATTACGGTGCCACCGTAATTTACGGTGGAGCTGATTTGTGTTACGGTGCTAATCTACTGTTGTACGGTAGGGAGTGGTCAATACATGAGCCACCGTAAATTACGGTGCCACCGTAATTTACGGTGGAGATCAGAATTTAGTTATTGTTTTGGGTTCAAGATATTAATGTTGGATTTTCCAAATTTCCTCATTATATTAATTATTTAATTATCAAAACTGACCTTTAAGTTGGTTTTGATCACAGGTGAAGGTCGAGAGTTCCGGATGAAGATCAAGCGTCGAGCAAGAACCGAACACATGTTAAACAAAGCTTCCGCAACGTTGTCTTGTCGTTATTTTAAACGGAAAATTAAATTACATTATGTATATCACTTAAATTGTAAAAGTTTTTAACAAACCCGTATTTCCGATGTATGTGTAATCATTAATTAAATGATTATTTTCGCAAAATATACGTTAAACCTTGATTTATAGGAACGGGTGTTACAATACGGGCCGTATTTTGTCATACGTGTCGTTTTATGAAGTATATACTCTATACATGTCGTATCGGTGACATTCAATTATGTGTGGTATCGTATTCTATGATTACGTGTCCTTTTGTTTTGAATCCACTTGTACTCTTACGTGTCGCATTGTATCTACGCTTCGTACCGTATCATTACTTGACGTATTTTATCGTCACATGTCATATTATGATGTATATTTTCTGTATCTGTCATATTATGGCGTATATTGTTCATTTGTGTCGTATCAGTGACGTTCGGTATTGTGACGTTCATTGTATGTATGTGTCGTAATAGGGTGTAGATTGTCTGTACGTGTCATATTATGGCCTATTTTGTCTGTACTTGTCATATTATTACATATTATGGGGTATTGTATCATTGTACAAACAAAAAACACTTGAAATACGTTATACAAACAATATACACTTAAAATTACAAAGTTACCTAGATAGTACACATTCCAGTCTGGTTTTGGATTCATTATCGACTTATACCAGTCTATGCGTTCCGTGTAGTTTTGCTCAAAACTATGTCGTATAAGGCTTTTATATGACTCGTATAGATCTATAGTATAATTATAGTATAATTATAGTATAACTATAGTGACAAATACTACATTATAGTATAGTATAGATCTCATATTATAACATAGACACTATAGTATAGTATAATAAATTATAGCTGTAGTATAGGTCTATAGGTTTGGTATAGATCTCGTGGCTAATATATATTTCAAAGATAATTTCTTTCTTCTGGTTATATTTAAACACCAATTTTATCGATAAAAATTCCATAGAAAAAATTGACACAAACATATCTATTATGATGACAAGCAATATCCTAAGTCTAATTTTAATCAAAACACAATCCTACATCAAAATCCCCAATTGAAAGACTAAGAATCCTAGAAAATAAGAAATAAAATTTGCATAGCAATTGCCCTCTATCACAGGAATGGATAGATGGGTTTTAATAGAACTCTAAAAATGAAAGGAAATAGGTTTTAGAATTACCTAATTCGGTGGAAAAATGGGAAAGATATCAAGTAGCAAAGTTCCATGCTCTTGGTGACGATCCTTGTCCTAATTGCAACTTGAGAGGCAAATAAGTAGATGGTGGATATAGGAATTCGATGTAGATGGCATGTGGTTGTAGAGAATTTCTCAAAGTGGTTGCAACTTTTAGGTGTAAAGTCAAGAGTTTTTTAATGATGCAAATGATGCATTGTTTTTCTTTCTAATTTGTCTAATAATGGTCCATATGTGTGCACTAAGTTTAGCCATCAATTCCCAATTAATTGGGACAATAAGCAAGTCAAGATGTTGAGAATTGGAGGGTCTAAGGACTACCCGGATACATGAATCGGTTTCTGCAAAAAAAAATAACAACTGCAGGTTACTGTCGTTTGTCACATATGACCGTCGTTTAGGTTGACCATCGTTTGAGATAATAACCTTCGTTTAGGTTGACCATCGTTTGAGGATGACGACTTCATTTAGGTAGCCGATATGTTAATTTGATTATTGTTTTTAGTATAACAAAACAATAAATAACAATGAATTAATTAACAACTAAAAATCACAAGTAATAATAAAGCAATTCATACTTTCATTTATTAGTTTCCGGTTTTACAAACAAGTTATTATTGATCAAGTGTCCAACCGAGATCTTTATTAAATTAACATTTTTAAATCTCGAAAATATCTACGTCAACTAAATTTACACGACAAAATATAAATAATAAGTTATAAATATTCGCCTTTATATTTATTACGTTTCGGATCCGATTTTCAAAACGGGTTGGTTTTCTAAGATCCATTTTTATGGATGTTACATTCTCTCCCACTTTTAAAAAATTCGTCCCGAAGTTAGGAGGGAACCGCTCATGTAGGATGGTGTGTAGGGTTTCTTCGTAGGCGCGGGGGATAGCGGTTAAATTTAGTAATAACACTAGGAACTCTAACCTGGGAATCAAATTGTTTCTTAGGAATGCCAGATAATATGTTTAAACACAAGTCTTAAGGATTTTGAGGATATGATTACGTGGAGCTATATCAAAGGTAAAGTTTGGATCTGATTGTGGCGGTAGTGTTCCTGGTAAGGGCTGAATACCCAGATAGAGGAATCGCTTTTATGCTAGAGATGCAGAAATGAAGAGTATTAATGATAATGTATGAGATAGCATGTCGTAGGCGATACAAACATTACGTCGTGAAGCCTACGAATGGAGTATCTAGGATTGATTGAGGCTTAAGAAAAATCCTGTCCTCAAGATGACTTGTAGAACAAGAGAGTTTACAGCCTAAGTCGTAGAGTAAACTCATGATGCCTAAACTGATACTCGTGTCACAACTTGGGATTTTGAAAAAAAAAATCTCTCATAAAATGCCATAATGATTGAGTTGAACTCGCAATGTCGTAGAATTTGAAACACCAAGTACTTAACCAATAAATAAAAACAATATGTACACAAAACTATCAGAATTAGTCTAACGTTGCTTTTGATAACGCAGAGGCACTTATATATAGGAAGTACCAACGGCGTATCCACCATGTCTCTACCAAACTTTCATCCACGTCGTTATTCGAATCATTATTGATAACTCATACAAAACTTACATAGAACTTCTCTTGACCAGTCTAACGAGGATTTTTATATATAGGAAGTACCAGTGGCATATCCACCATATCCTTATCAAATTTCACCGGCTTTGTTATCGGGTCTTGATTGGTTCTATGCGACGACTCGACCTAAAACCTACTAACTAAATAAACATAACCAAAAAAGCAAACAAACGAAATTTGAGTCTCAAACCCAACAAGGGCGTGACTAAATGATGGTATTACCTACATCCTATATTCAGGAGGAAAGGGTCAGTCTAAGTGTACAATTCCGTATATTTTCATCGATTTATAAAGCGACACGTGTCCAAATCTCCATATAATTCCGATTTGTGGAAGGAGAGGGACCAAATTTGTAAAGATAGGGAACTAAACAAAGTCGAAGGACTAAAGATGTAGAATGTACACATTTTCAGCTTTTGATGGTCCCTTACAGACCGCAAGGGATATCCCTTACGGTCCGCAAGGGAAGTTCAAACCATATGCGCGCCAGGGGTCCTTACGGACAACAAGGCTTAGCCCTTACGGTCCGTAAGGGGTTTGCAGACAGCAAACAACTAGCTGTCAGCTGCAGCTTGCATTGTGCCACCCATCTCGCAATTTTTGCCACCTTTCTCCTCAATTCAACACCTGGAACGACACTAAGCACCTCCTAGACATGATGGCAGACCATGCTGTAGATCTATCACTCTCCTTAACAGAGGATGAGATTTTATTGAGTGCGACTAAGGCCAAATTAGATAATAAGAGGAAGTGAGAAAATAACCACTCTCGAGACCCAAAGAAGGGTAGATTTTTATTCTAAGAAGAATTAATCAAGTACTAGCAGTCCTAAACCGGAGTGTAAGACATGTGGGAAGAGGTACTTTGGAAAGTGCAGGTTTGAGCCACAAAAGAATTGAGGTATTTGTAAGAAAACCGGCCACAAGACACACGAGTGTCGAGACATAAAGAATGCCGTCTGTTTTGAATGTGGAGAGAAAGGCCATATTAGGACCGGTTTCCCGAAGAATACAACAGACGGAAAGGCCAAAGCTAGTGACACAAAGAAGAGCAACGTCAAAGCTTTCCAGCTAATTGCAAGAGAGGCGATCAATGATACAAAAATCATTACGGGTACGTTTCTCGTAAATGATATTTTTGCTAGAGTCTTGTTTGATTCTGGAGCTGATAAAAGTTTTATAAACCATAAGTTTTGTGAACTATTAAACCTCCCCTAAAGAAACCTAGGATTGACATATGAAGTCGAAATGGCGGATGGAAACATAGAAATAGCTTCCAAAATCCTAGAGGGTACCCACGACTCTTGCCAGATCCGATATAGTTCTAGGAATGGACAAGTCGTCCCATAACGAGACCTGTATTTTCCGCGATAAGGAACTTATCGAAATTAAATCTCCTTCCAGTGAGTTACTCTCCATATGTGGAGATCAATACTACAGATTATCTGAGAAAGCATCACTGCTTAAGGTATCGAGATGTTTGAAGAGAGGATGTGTCATCTACATGGCACAGGTAACCGTTGACGACCAAAACCGAAGATTGAAGATATTCCGGTCATATCTGAGTATCCAAAAGTATTTCCTGAGAACTTTCCCGGTCTGCCCCCAGACAAGCAAGTAGAGTTTAGGATAGACATACTTCCTGGGTCGGCATCGATAGCCAAGGCTCCATATCGTCTAGCACCAGCGAAGATGAAGGAATTGAAAAGACAGCTTGAAGAGCTGCTGGAGAAAGGTTTTATTCAACCAAGTTCTTCTCCATGGAGAGCTCCCATTCTGTTCATAAAGAATTACGATCAAGAATTTTTACCACTTGCCAAGAATTGGCGATCAATTTGATTAATTGCAAGGAGCAAGCTTCTTCTCCAAGATTGACTTACATTCAGGATATCACCATTTGAAAGTGATAAGTGAAGACGTTTCTAAGATTACTTTTAGAAAAACATGTGGTCATTATGAGTTCTTGTTGATACCATTTGGACTCACCAATGCACTTGCAACATTCATGGATCTCATGAACATAGTCTGCAAACCATATCTAGATAAGTTTATCATCGTCTTCATAGATGACATAGTTATCTATTTTCGCAGTAAGGAAGACCATGAGAAACACTTGAGGTGTATACTGGAATTACTAAAGAACGAGAAGCTTTATGAAAAGTTCTCCAAATGTAGGTTTTGGCTTAGGGAAGTCCAATTTTTGGGATATATGATTAGCGAGCGTGGTATCTAAGTGGATCCCACTAAGATTAAGGCTATCATGAATTGGGATGCAACCAAAACACCTTCTGAGATTCGCAGTATTATGGGATTAGCTAGCTATTATCGTAGGTTCATCGAGAACTTCTCAAGAATAGCCATTTCTCTGACTCCATTAACTTGTAAGAACGTGAAGTTTTATTGGGGGCCCAAATAGAAAGAATCTTTTGAAATTCTGAAGCAGAAGCTAAGTAACGCCCCTGTATTATCATTACTTGAAGGTGTTGAAGACTTTGTCGTGTACTGTGATGCCTCACACATAGGATTAGGTTGTGTGCTAATGCAAAGAGGTAAGGTGATTGCCTATGCATCACGACAACTTAAGGTGCACGAAAGGAACTACATCACCCACGACTTAGAGTTTGGTGCAGTGGTGTTTGCTTTGAAGTTATGGAGACATTAGTTATATGGTACTAAGTCTATAAGAGCCTACAACACATATTTAATCAAAAGGATTTAAATATGCGTCAACGTCGATGGATGGAAACCGTGAATGATTACGAATGTGAGATCATCCCGGCAAGGCCAATGTAGTAGCTGATGCTCTTAGTAGAAAAGAAAGAATTAAGACAATTAGAGTTGACGCTAAAACAATTGAGCTACGAACCAGCTTGATTGAGAAGCTGTTGGATTCTTAAAAGCAAGCCTTGTTAGAAGCAAATGCTTCAAAGGAAGAACTAGGTGGAACCGTGGAACAACTAACACCTGGTAACAATGGAATTATGAGATTTAATAATAGGATATGGGTTACTGCCTTTGGAGAACTCAAGATTTAAAAGGGAACTATTGGTGGATTCGCATGAAAAAGTCTATAGCCACCCACGTAGCTAAGTGTCTGATGTGTTCGCAAGTGAAAGCTGAACACCAGAAACCGTCAGGTTTGCTACAACAACTTGAAATACCCACTTGGAAATGGTAAATGGTAACAATTTATTTGATTACCAAGGATAAAACGTGGCAATGACATGATATGGGTTATAGTCGATAGACTGACTAAGCCAACCCATTTTCTTCCAATTAAAGTGGCTAAATTGTATGTTGACAACATAGTATCTCTACATAGAGTTATGTTTTCTATAGTGTCAGATCGTGATACTCGATACACATTCCACTTCTGGAAAAGTTTCCAGCAAGCTTTAGGCACTCGCCTAAATTTCAGTACGGCTTACTATCAACAGACAGATGGTCAAAGTGAGCGTACGATTTAGGCTTTGGAAGACATGCTGAGAGCATGTGTGATTGATCTAGGTGGTAGTTGGGATAATCATCTACCACTTATTGAATTCTCCTAAACAATAGCCATCACACTAGTATTAAAGCCGCTCCATTTGAGGCTTCATACGGGAGAAAGTGTAGAACGCCTGTTTGTTGGGGGTGATGATGTAACATCCCGTATATTTTCATCGATTTATAAAGCAACACATGTCTAAACTCTCCATATAATTCCGATTTGTGGCAGGAGAGGGACCAAATTTGTAAAGACGGGGAACTAAACAAAGTCCAAGGACTAAAGATGCAAAATGTAAATATTTTCAGCTTCTGGTGGTCCCTTACTGTAACGTTTCGCGTTTTGGAACATTCCTTATTTAGAAAGTTTGTTTGTATTTCCATTTATGGAAACTTGTAATCCTCTTGTATTCGTTTTTCCTTTCCAAGCATTGTAATCCTAGAGTTGAATCATAATAACGATCTTTTATACACTATGTCATACTTATTTTATACATACTTGTTATACAATACTCGTTATACGTGCAAACGTGAGACATTTATACGCAAACTCATACTTGTTATTCATGCAAATTCAATTTATTCATGCATTTGTTCATACATTTTACTTATACATTGCACTTGCACGCTTAAAACGCTTAAAACCGGCTAAAATACGTGAAAATGGCAAAATGGAAACTTCGAGCAACTGGACCAGTCATTTCGTGCGAAGGGTGTCCCAATCGCACGAAGGTGTCACACCCCAACCGATGGTGGAAACATTGGAGTGAGACGAAAACAAATCGTTCAAAGCTTCATAACACTAAATTGTGACAATAATAATTAATCAAGATTTCATAAATTCTAAAAATGTCATACATCGTTCCAACAACCGAATACATTCAAATTGTAGCAACATAAAACATGAGAAATAGTTTATTATGGTGTGTTTCTAAATCCATCCTAACTTGTTCCTTCGTCACTTCGTCTATCAACTTGCAACATGTATTAAAATAAAGTTCAACAAATATGTTGGCGAGTATACAAGTTTGATACATAGCATAATAACAAAATGTTTTAACGTGCTCATATCCAACATGAATAATACATACAAGTTACTAATATGCTGAACGGGTGTAAACTATATTTCAAACCAAAGTTTCCAACGCAATCGTGATTACCCAACATCATCTAGACAAAGAGGGCGCAACCTGTTTTACTTAACAATACCCTAAGAATCGGGGTAGTGCGTTAATCCTATAGCGCTATAATTGTTAAGGTAGGCTAGCAAAGTTAATGAGCATATAGACACAATGTATACAGAGCATATGAGATTAACGAGTATAACATGTTTTCATGTTTAAACATGGATAGACTGTGATTTGAATAAACAAGTCTCATAGTGTTGCGTGTATTTTTGTATAATGTACATGTTGCATCCAAAGTGATAAAATGAAAATGGGGTCGAGTATACTCGCAGTTTTGCGTAAAATTCTACTTAAACCGCGAGCGGAGTTGATGAGGGTTCGAGCACCGAGATCACACTGAAATGGTTAAGCAAGAGTCTAAGTATTATGTTGTGAAAGAGTGTCGGGTCAGAACGTTAAAATACGTGAATGTGTGAGATAAAACGGGTAAACATGTTGATTCGTACGAATGGACATAGTCCATTCGTGCGGATCGACTTTTCTAGTAAAAACGGATCGACTGATACATTTTGATACAACTGATTTGATTTGTAAAACAGTAAGGTAAATAGTTCAAAACAGTAATTAAAATACTCATGTGCAGTAGCTGATGTTAAAACAGATGGTAAAACGGTTTAGTTTAGAAAGTGGTCCGTTCGTACGAATGGACTTAGTCTGTTCGTACGAACCGACTGTTTATGTTGCGTCAGTTAAATTTTTAATCCGATTAGATTGCAACCGTTAAATAAATTGTTTAAACTATTCAAATGAGTAAAAAACCATCAAACGATGATGACCATGTGTGAAAACAGAAATAAAAATCAAAACAGAAAACGTAAAGAATTTGGCCGTTCGTACGGATGGACTTAGTCCATTCGTGCGAACCTACTGTTCTTGTTGAAAACGTGTGTTTGATCCATGTAATCAGATCATTTCTTGATGTGAATTAACCCTAATGCAGATCCTTAACTATGTAATGATTTGAGGCCTGATGGGTTCCAGATTCCTTCAAGATCGTGTAATAATCTAAAAGAACGTTATGATTAAGTTGTAAAATGTTTAGATTTTATCATCTTTGATTCGCTCTCATATGTGTGATGCTCCAATCATCAGTTTGCCCAAGTAAACTGGTTGGAATCCATCTTCGAGATAGGCGAAATCAAGAGGTTTTGTAAAACGTTTAAGGATCATGATTAAAATGCTAGAAATGAAATGAAATAAATATGAAAGATGGAGGAGAATTCTTACAAAGCTTCAGGTCGCACAAGAGAGTGTTTGCAAGAAGATGGCGAGTTAAAATGAAGGAAAAAGGTGTCTATTTATAGATTCGGGGTGAAATTAGGGTTCCCAATATTTTTGGACGAATGCACTTAGCGCGGATCAGCAGGTTCACGCGGATCTACTTGATCCGTGCGAACCGACTTGTTTTTGTTGTTTTTCGTTTCAGGTTTGATTATTTTATATGTTTTAATCGGTTTTTCGAGTATCAAGCATCAATGTGAAATGAAGAATCAAGAATCACGTATAATATAGCGTTCAAAATATGAATATGAGTATAAGTTTGCACATAAGTCTAACACAAATATCATGATTATGATTAGAATGATTGTATCTTCATTATGATCAATCATCTCGGATTACAAATTGATTTACTATAGAATACAACAAGAGTACAAGTGTCTAAAAATAGGAAATACAACAATACTTGCTAAATCGGGAAAGTACAAATATGCGAAGCGTTACAGAAGGGGCCATCCGCCCCAAGGCCCAGTCGCCCAAAGGGCCCATTCGCCCCAAAGCCCACTCGTTCCAAGGCCCATTTCAGCCTATAAATACGAACCCTTATCCTCATTTCTCACCTTCCACACTTCGAAATTCTCTCTAACTTTCTGGATTCGTGCATTATCAGCTGAGCTTCTCCAGAATCATCTAAGTGAGTTCTAACTCACTAACTTTATAATTTTCTATCCTATTTCTTCTACTTTTATGCTTTTCTTCAACATCACCACTTGGATTAACCTCTTGGATACTTCCTCAGACCTGCCATGGCAGTCTACTTGTGAAGTTGACCACTTTGAGGTCCAAAATTTGATATTTAAGTTCTATCCTTCAAATCTTTTATAAAATACTTTCTGAACTTGGCAGAATCATGAACCCATCGAGCTCACAAGCTAAGTCTATAGATGTGGGTAAGTGTTAAGGTTGGTTCCAGCCAAGAAAATGAGTTGTTCAAACAAAACTGAACTATTTCGTCTCCAAAACAGAACCATTCGCATGAAGGGTTAGCCCATTCATGCGAAGGGTCTTCCCATTCACACGAGTGCACACCCCACTCGCGTGAAGGGTCTGTTTCCTTTCCGTTCTGGCATTTTTCCAAGTGATTGAATGTTACTCAGATCCCCATTTTCAATATCGACGATTCTGTGATAACAGAGTGTGAACCATGCGGCCTTGGCTTCCAACCTAGTTCCACCGCCTCTCTTGAACTTGCAAACGAACACCTAAACAGTTTCCTAGACATAGAATAAGTTAACCCCGTTCAGCCTCCAACACTTGGTTCATACCTTCCATGTTGAGACGTCACACCCGGGTTGTCCTTGTTCGACTGTTTGGCATTTACATTCTGTCATTTTAATTTCTGTTATTCGTGACCAACCGATTTGTTAACTTAGTTAATAAACTTGTGCTTTGGTGAACTTTTAATGAGGTTATTACCTCCATATATGACTTTTGTGATCTATATGACTATAGGGACTAATACTATACTATAAAATATAATATAACACATGACTGAACTCACAACGTGACTGTTTAATAGTTAAAACGTTCGAAACGAAGTTCTGTCCACAAAAACAGACACCATACGCGCGAAGGGGACTCCTACTCGCGCGAAGGGTACTTTTCCATTCGTGGGAACCGTCCAACCATCCAAACAGAGTTGTGATGTTCAGTTACCGTTTATTTCAGTTATATGTTCCTCGTTACAGATTCTAACGGGCAATTCGGGACCCGTGAAATCACAGTAACTTAGTGTCATAACGAGTGTCTAGAGGAAATATGGGGAGCACGCAGTTCACTGTAAAAAGCTCCCTGGGTTTAAATATCGGCATGACTGGGTGCGAGATGTTTTGGGGGACATCTTAAGAAGAGCTGGGATTTCTGCTAAGAAAGAGGCCCCTGTGAATTTCCTCACGGACCCTATGGAAGGGAGATCTACTCTTCGACCAGCGGATCTGCTCGTCTTTGGCTGGGCTGGGGGGAAACATGCTTGTGTAGACCTCACGGGGGTTTCCCCTTTGGTTGGTTTAAGGGAAAACGGGTTTGTAGCTGGACTAGCAGCAAGAAAGGCAGAATCAAAGAAAGTGGATAAGCACGCTAAAGCTTGCGCAGAGAACCAACATGTCTTTATCCCTTTTGCCTTTGATACTTTTGGCTCCCTAGCGCCAGAAGCCATCAACTTCTTGACGAGGGTTCAACGGGTTATCCACAGCAATTGTTCGACCCCAAGGGGGCAGGGGTTTGTGTTCGGGAGGTTGGGGTTTGCAATTCAGAAAGGGTTGGCGGCGCAGCTTGTTGCCCGTCTACCTTCTGTTTTGATGTAACTTAACAAGTTTTCTGGTTATATTATTATTATTATTAAAAAAAAAAAAAAAAAAAAAAAAACATACTTTAATACTTATACACGTTACATTCCAAATCCGAATCCTCCGTTCAAAGTCCAACGACTCACACCTTCGTTCACCCACTTGTAGGCTAGCCTCAGTGTTCTAGCGCTCTCATCGTCAACTCAACGACTCGCAGGATTACAAACGAAGATTTTCAAAACCGTCAGTATACTTGAATTCCTTTTTTACATTTTACACTTTTGGGTGCAATATGTTTACTTATCAACCTACACAGTTACACTTACATTTTATGCAATCCCACAAACAATCCAAACGTGCATGCTTAATACGTTATACTTGATTCGTGTTTCTGGAATATTCTTATGTGATAAACTTGTCAATAAATTCGTACGAGCCTCCCCTTAACATGTATAGCGCTATAGGAGTAACGCACCGCCCGTAGACTTACGATCATGTTAAGTTTAAACAGAACGGTCCTATTATTGCTACGATAGGATTACGCTAGCGGTAATCTTTGGTTTGACACTTTAATCGCATGCCAGTTTTACGTTAGTCTTGATAACTAAGTTTTCCATGTGGATTCGTTTAAATCATTTTTATACTTATGCTATTATCAAACTTGTATGCTCGCTAATAGCTTGTGTATTGAACTATACTTTAAAACATGTTTCAGGTTGATGATGTCGATGTTGATGGCATCTAGTAGGGATGCTTAGATACACACATAGACTACTAGAGTTGTTGTATTTTGTTTACTTTCCTTGTTGTATTTTTGAAAACATGTTGTACTTTGTTTACTAAATGTTGTATTTTGAAATTCCAAATGTTGTACTTGACAATTGTTAGCAATGAATGAAATCGAATTTTGTTATTAATATTGTCGCAATAGTGTTATGAAGTCTCGAGCAATCTTGTTTTCGTCTCACTCCGATGTTTCTGCCATCGGTTGGGGTGTGACAGATTGGTATCGGAGCCATAACTATAGGGAATTAGGTAGAATTGCCATGTTCGACCTAGTCTATAGTAAGCACCAACTTTGACCATTCTTGATTCTTGCTTAACATGTTATATTCTTCTTATTTGGCTTCTTTCTGTTCATTTCGTTTGAATATTGTACATGTGTCTTTCCTAAGACATTTTCACAAATACATACTTGAAGATTTGAAGACACTCGTATCATACAAACGAGACGACTTCACCAAAATAGGCGTGAAACCCACAATTTGGTGAACGACTCTCAATCCGCGTTATTCGATTTTTTACACGAAATTACGCCATCAAGTTAGGAGTGAAATCCACACCTTGATGGAAAATTTATAATCCAAACTCTAGTGGACTGTCAACGCGTCAGAATTAATTTTCTTGACCCGTTCAACGAGTACCAACCACATTTAGGGTATGATGTTGTCAAGTTAGGGGTGAAACCCGCATCTTGTCAACTAGCCCCACTCTTCGACTTTCAAATCCCACCAAAGTTTCGATTTTTTAATCGATTAGAGACGTGTAGTAATTGGAAAGGTAAAATTCCGTTCGCTCCTCGACGAGAGTATTTTACCTATAGGCCAAAGCACGTTTCCCTAATTTGATAGGATCTTCGATTTACTTTGGAATAGTCTTAGTTATGTTCCGTAACATTCCATATTTTACGTTAACTCTCTTTTATGTTATCTCAATTTTAATGTGTTTTATACTTGTTACCTCGTTCATTTCAAAACCGGTGCACAATTCTCGTGATTTATATGTCTCTTGCAATAAAAAACAATAATAATTCTCGTGAACAAACTAAATTTTTACTCCTTTTCGCATTTATACGTGATTATGCTTTATGTATACTTGTTTATGATCATGCCATCTATGTGAATCATACATGTTTTGTGAATACTTACAAGCTCATACATTCAACCAAAACGTGACTTTATAAATATATTATGATCAAGTCTCATCTTTCCTCTATTTCGATTCTTTAGATGTCTTTCCAACGTCTCTCCAACCGCAAGAGTTCCAAGTTTGGCTCCAAATCGAATGTTAAGCACAACAACAACGACTCGATGTCAAAGAAGGATCTGATGAAGTTTATGGCCAAGCAGATGGCCAAGGTTATTCCCGATATTCTCAGTAAGATCCAACCCCCACCTAACACTGAATCCCTGCATGCGTCAGTTGACTCTAAGGTCGAACTGCCTAAGTCAACTTTCACTTTCAAGCAGTTTGTTTTTTGTAACCCGCTACCCTTCACAGGCGAGGAGGGAGCCACCAAGATGCTCCAGTGGTTTGATGTCGCAACCCCCGTCCCCTAATTACCCGGGAATGGGCGGCCGCGGACAGTATCAGTGGTATCGGTGTTTATCAATTTGGCAGCGGAAATTACATCAGGATCGTAGTTAGGAAATATTTTATCAGAGTAAAATACCACATTTTTATAATATCAAACACATGGGAAATTCCCAAGTTTCCAGTACACACGTTTTTATAGGGATAAACCCTATTTTATTTAAATAAAAACATCTCTTTATTTAGGTAACTTTATAGCCACTTTTCCAAGTCTTCAGTGCTGTCCAGCTGGCTTCTATTTGGCTTTCACATTTTGTTACCTGAAACGCGTTTAAAAACATTTTGTCAGTGGGAAATACTGGTGAGTGAATCCCAATTTAATCAAGACAGGTAAAAACCGTTTACAGCATTGAGGGCGGTCTCGCAGTTACATTTATTTATTTTTCTACTTTAATTACCACCCACGGTACTGTCAACCCGACTTGTGGTCATGTTACTACTCACAGTGTAGTAACAAATTTTGTATACAAAACCCCAACATACCGACGATAATTGTAGAATACAAATACTCAATCACTGTTAAATATAATGTAAAAACAATTGAGGTTTTGTAAAAACAGTTTGCAAAAATGAGGATTACTCACGTTGCTAATTTAGGGTTTTCCTTTATGATTTCCTGGTGATTATCTATTAATTACACAATGCACACGCGTTAGTATAATAACCCAAAATTTA
This sequence comes from Helianthus tuberosus, assembly GCA_030545235.1. Classification (NCBI taxonomy): domain Eukaryota; kingdom Viridiplantae; phylum Streptophyta; class Magnoliopsida; order Asterales; family Asteraceae; genus Helianthus; species Helianthus tuberosus. Next base: position 164,514,737 of record CM060450.1, read on the forward strand.
CTTTAGTTATACCCTCCTGAGACAGAACTCCAACGACTACGTCGGGCAGAGCCTCGACACCGTTACGGAGCGCTAGATCAATCGGGCAGCGTATCTAATACGTAACCGGGGGTTATGATACTTACAACGAGGCAGAACTTCGTTATTTAGGGGGGTATTATGCCCGAGTATTAATTCTACACTTTAGAATTGAGAGAGAAAGATCGAAATGTGAGCGACTGAAATGAACAGCCGATGGCCTCTATTTATAGGTCTGTTCGACCACCTTGTCGCAGCCCGCGAAGGATTCAGCAAGGGGCTACGTGGCCCGCGAGGCCAACTAGGGTAGGCCCTAGCTTGGCTGACTCGAACCCTAGACCCAACACGTCCACGACACGTGACAGCTCCGGGTTGCTCCTGGTGGCCTAGCTGTCGTGGCCCGCGTAAGAGACCACTAAGGTCTTCGCGGCCCGCGAGCACTCCTCAGAAATTCTTTTTATTTAATTTTTAATTATATAAGGTATTTTGGGCCCGGTTTTCGTATACAGGGTGTATTTTAGGACCTTTAGGGATATTCTAATTATTGTTAGGGTGTCGGAAATAATTTTAGGAGGGTTGTTATATTTGACGCCATTGAAGTCACTTTTCGACAAAGTGGTTACCCCCGATCATGTCGCAACCCCCGACCCCTGCCTTGGGAGGCGGGCGGCCGCGGCCTACTCAGAGATGGTGGTATCGGTGTTTATCATTATTTGGCAGCGGAATATCATCAGGACCGTAGTTAGGAAATATTTTATCAGAGTAAAACACCACATTTTATAATAATAAATATATTGGGATAAAATCCAAGTTTCCATTACAAACGTGTTTCTAGGGGTAAACCCTAAATTACTGAAATAAAACATTTTCTTTATTTAGGTAACTTTTTATAGCCACGTTTCCAAGCCTTCAGTGCTGTTCAGCTGGCTTCTGTTTGGCTTTCACGTTTTGTTACCTTAAACGCGTTTAAAAACATTTTGTTAGTGGGAAATACTGGTGAGTGAATTCCAATTTAATCAAAACATGTTTTATCAGTTTACAACATTGAGGGCGATCTCGCAATTACATTTGTTTATTTTTCTACTTTAATTACCACCCACGACACTGTCAACCCGACTTGTGGTCATGTTACTACTCACAGTGTAGTAACAAATTTTGTATACAAAACCCCAACATACCGACGATAATTGTAGAATACAAATACTCAATCACTGTTAAATATAAATTAAAACAATTGAGGTTTTGTAAAAACAGTTTACAAAAAGAAAGATTACTCACAAAAAGGGTTTACAAAAAGAGGATTAACTCACACTTCTATCTTAGGTAATTTCCTGTGGCTTCCTGGTTATAATCTATAAATTTTAAATAATGCACACGCGTTAGTATAATAACCCAATTTTACATTAGTTATACCCTCCCCGAGACAGAACTCCAACGACTACGTCGGGCAGAGCCTCAACAGCCGTTACGGAGCACTAGATCAATCGGGCAGCGTATCTAAAACGTAACCGGGGGTTAAAATACTTACAACGAAGCAGAGCTTCGCTATTTAGGGGGGGTATAATGCCCGGTATTACTATTATTATTTCAGAAATTTAGTGAGAGATCGAGAGAATGAGCGATTTGGGACCGAAGGCCGATGGCCCCCTTTTATAGGGCTGCTTCGGCAGTCCCTCGCGCCCTGCGTAAGCCAAGGGCTGCTCTTACGCGGCCCGCGAGCTAGGGGGTCTAGGGCATAGCTTTGTCCGATCAACAACATAGGTTCGACAAGTGGCGACACGTGGCGGCTCCGAGTGAGGCCTCGTAGCCAGGCAGTTGCGCCCCGTATAAGCCTTTGATGGCTCTGTCGCGGCCCGCCAGGGACCATTAAATTTTTTTTATTTAATTTTTATAAAAATAAAGGTATCTAGGGCCATTTTATGTATACGAGGTGTATTTTAAGGTGTATAGGGGTGTCAAAAATATTTTAGGAGGGTTGTTATAGATCATCTCCGCACCACAAATGCGACTGGAGTCTTCCGATCGAGAACCCTCGATTGGTGGACCTCCGAGCGCAACGCTCATGGAGATGATGTCGGTTATGCCCTTGCCTGGTCTGAACCCAAAAAGTTGATGAAGGACGAATTTTTTCCTCCACACGAGCTTCAGAAACTCGAAAACGAGTTCTGAAACTTAAAGCAAGTGGGGAGGGACAACGTCGGCTTCACAGCTCGGTTTAAGCAGCTAAGTGTTCTTTGCTCTGGTCAGGTTAACACGACTGACAAGGCCATCGCAAAGTTCATTCGATGCCTGCCTCCCTGTATCATGAACCTCGTCGAGTCAGCCTCACCCAAAACTCTAGAGGATACTTTTCGTTTAGTCGCTAGACTCAACCACAACTGCATTCTTGATGGAACCTTCGATAACAAGGGTTCATCCAAGGATGCACACCAAGCTTCCACCGATACCGCCGTTGAACCCACGCGGGATTACAAATGAAGATTTGCAAAATCGTGAGTATACTCGAACACCTTTTTTACATTTTACACTTTTAGGTGCAATATGTTTACTTATCAACCTACACAGTTACACTTACATTTTATGCAATCCCACAAACAATCCAAACATGCATGCTTAATATGTTATACTTGAATCGTGTTTCTGGAACATTCTTATGTGATAAACTTGTCATTAACTTTGTATGAGCATCCCCCTAACATGTATAGCGCTATAGAAGTAACGCACCGCCCGTAGACTTGTGGTCATGTTAAGTTTAAACAGAACGCTCCTATCGTTGCTACGATAGGATTACGCTAGCGGTAATCTTTGGTTTGACACTTTAATCACATGCTAGTTTTACGTTAATCTTGATAACTAAGTTTGCCATGTGGATTCGTTTTAATCATTTTTATACTTATGCTATTATCAAACTTGTATGCTTGCCAATAGCTTGTGTATTGAACTATACTTTAAAACATGTTACAGGTTTATGATGTCGATGTTGATGGAACCTAGTAGGAATGCTTAGATACACACATAGACTATTAGAGGTGTTGTTGTATTTTGTTTACTTTCCTTGTTGTATTGTTGAAAACATGTTGTACTTTGTTTACTAAATGTTGTATTTTGAAATTCCAAATGTTATACTTGACAATTGTTAGCATGAATGAAATCGGATTTTGTTTAAATATTGTCGCAATAGTGTTATGAAGTCTTGAGCAATCTTGTTTTCGTCTCACTCCGATGTTTCCGCCATCGGTTGGGGTGTGACACTTACGTACCGCAAGGGATATCCCTTACGGTCCGCAAGGGAAGTTCAAACCATGTACGCACCAAAGGTCCTTACGGACCGCAAGGCATTGCCCTTATGGTTCGTAAGGGGTTTGCAGATAGCAAACAACTAGCTGTCAGCTGCAGCTTGCATTTGTGCCACCTATCTCGTGATTTTTCCACCTTTCACTTCAATTCAACACCTGGAACAACACTAGCTGTCATGATCTTGGAGCTTTTTGATTTGCTATAAATAGGCTTCCATGTTGAACACTTTAGTCACACATTCACAATCACTCTAAATCTCTCACTTGGAGAAATATCTGGAGTTAGGAGCTACTCTTTAGTGTTCCTAGTAGTCATCAAGCCTAGTAAGTCCATTCACTTTAGTCAATTTCAATTATTTAGCTAGTATTCAACTGGAAGTTAAACTGTTTGACTTTCAGTTCTGACCAATCTGGTCATATCAAAGTCCGAATCGAACTTTTCTACGTGATCGTAATAACGAAGGTGTGAATCCTCTGCGATTATACTCTCCGAAAATCACGTTAAGTGGGCTAAATTACGAGTCAAGCATTTTATATATAAACGTTAACTAAAAAATATGCGTTTTGAGATAAATGAACTTCTAAGTATGTAAACCTCATATTTTAACATTATAACAGTTTGTATAAACTTATTTTGACATGACTAACTCGTCAATTTTAGTTTAGCACTCATTCTTATATCCAAAGTCAAGAAGTTTGACTTTTACTTTAACTTTTGATTCTGACCCATGCTGTTTAATTTGAAACCCAATCAACGCATGTTATGTGATCGTAATATTATAGGAAATAACCCTCTGAGGTTATACCTTTTGGTCATATCATTTAAAGGGTTAATTGACGAGTCAACCATATATATTTAAAAAAATCTCAAAAATGCCTTTACGGCATAGAAATGGTTTTAAACCTAAGTGGCATATAATCTGACCTCTAAACTGATCATACAATATTTTAACATGTGTTTTGATATAGCGGACTCGTCATAGACCTATTCGACCATCTGATTCTGTATTTACGCGAACAACTAGTTTAAATAATATAATATATATAAACTAGTCGAATTTGGGTTTAAACCTTTCAAAATCACTCCAAATTAGAATGTTTGGTTAAATAACCCATATTCAATGAGGCTTCGCACTTGGAAGGGTATAAACTACATTTTATCTGGTCAGCGCTTAATCTAGCGAAACCGAACAATATTCTAAGTAATGAGTCAAGTCATAATACTTACTAAATGACTCCTGAACATTCTAACGGATATATAAATCTGTTTTATTCTAGACTATAGAGCCCTCCAGATAATCGTGCCTAGGATTTACAACTTGATTTAAGACTTTGCTTCAAAGAACTTAATTTATAGTTTATTTGCTAAGCAAAGGTATATACTCTTAGCCTATTTTATTTGAAAACTTGGGATATGGCATTAGCCACTTGGAGCGGGTATTATATAAATAGGCCAATACTTTCATAAATGTAAAATACCCGGTTAATTCGTATTGCTTCATCATCATCATCATCATCATCATCATCATCATCGTACTCAGTATATCCCACCTATAGCAAAGCTAAGGTAGGGTCTGAGGAGGGTGGGATGTAGACAGCCTTACCTCTACCCCGTAGGAATAGAGAGGCTGCTTCCAATGAGACCCCCGGCTCGATTGTGGTTTTGCATCAAGCCTTGGACATAAGGCACATAACACTCAGCAATTGAGACAAACGCCAATTGGTGCATGTACCCCCTTGTCTTTCGGCTATCAACGCCACCACATGATGCCTGATTAACGATCCCCTCTTTTTAACGTTATTTTCACGAAATTAGTAAAATAACGTTAAAAATTAGTGCACTTTTGCTTTTGCCCCCCCCCCGAGCGCCCACACATATATTACATTAATTCGTATTGCTTGAATAACACAAAACACTTGGGGGTTAATGGTACCTTGTCCGGACGTCCTGACTCATTGATTAGGAATGACCATATAAAATATGCGTAGGGACATGGTAGGCATACACCCGGAAGACGTTATATTAAAGATGTTGTGTACTATGATCACATACCAGAAATAAATCTCTAGTACCCGACTGTAGTGACAATCATGTAAAACTGGTGAAAATAAATCTATCCCAAGAAATATTAAATGATTAACCCACGAGTTATCATAAAATATATATCAAATGATTTATAAAATAAGTATGTTTTAAACAAGTATTTTACAAGTTAAAATGGTTTAAAACACTAAACATGAGTTTACAAAGTTTAGGGTGAAAAATGTAAGTCTTAGAAACTAGAGATTTTCATAAATTTAAAAAGGATATATATATATAGTGTGAGGTTCATTGGGGAACACTAAAAAATTAGGGAACAGTGAAGAACCGACTCAAACGAACTCCGATTCGACTCATTCCAGCGACGCTGGAACCGGCTCGTCGAACCCTAACTAGGATCTCCTAACCCTACACCCTAAATCATAACCCCTAAACCCTAAATATATTAGGGTTTGGCTTTTAGGGTTTAGCTATAGGGTTTAGGGTTTAGCTTTAGGGTTTAGCTTTTAGGGTTTATAGTTTAGATATTATAGTTTAGCTTAGGTTTTAGCCTTAAATTTTAAGCTTTAGGGTTTAGAGTTTAGGATTTAGGGTTTAGGGTTAAGAGATCCTAGTTAGGGTTCGGCGATCCGGTTCCAACGCCACTGGAATGAATCCAATCGGAGTTCGTTTGAGTCGGTTCCCCGATGTTCCCCACTTTTTTAGTGTTTCCCAATGAACCTTCCCCTATATATATATATAAATTTAGCAACCACACAAATATGTGATTATGTGTATATTTATGTCTTATATATTTAGTGTAAATATAGGAGTTTATATTTAACCAAATACCCACAAAATACATATAAAAATACACATGGAAAAGTATGAACTATACATATACTTACCCATACATAGGTACATGGACAAAATACAAGGAGAATATTTATATACCTATTATATCCTTGACATATATCGGACGATCGGACAAAACGGACATATGGACACACACACACACACACATATATATATATATTAAATCAACTTGGTAAATCATTAACAAATTAGGATAAGTAATAATAATATATAAGTTACCCACAAGAAATTATATATTAACTTACCCACTGTAGGATCAAATCGCGACCTGAATGAGTCGTTCGGAAGAGCTCAAATCCGTTTCAGAGGCGGAAACAGAGAAACGGACGTGAAAACAGCTTGATTCACACTATAATCCTCTTATATATTGATTTAACAACGTATACAATCACAAGGAATACCGGCAGCACCTCGGTATCACTCTGAGAAATCTGTTACAAATGACATGAACACAACCCTATTTATAGACTTCCTACTTTCGCTTGAAACCATACTTGACACTTCAAGCGAAACCTACCTAATAAAGTTTCAAGCGAATCTCTCAAGTTTACAAGTTCAAGCGAAACACACTAATTCAATTGTTTCAAGCGAAAGCCTTCAAGAATTTGTCTTCAAGCGAAACCAACATTCTGATATGATATGTGCATGTTGTTTTCATGTGATCTTGTAATATGTGATGTCATCTCTATGATGTCATCATCAAAGATGATGACATCATGCTTGATCAAATCCACAACGAACTCGAGACTCGATATAAGACGAAGACGACAAATGTGTGCACCAACAGACTCCCCCTCAGATGTTGACGAGTCTTAAGTATCGAGTCTTTACAATCTTTAGTCTTTATCAGTCTGAACGCTCTCTGAAATATCTCACAGTATAAGCATCCTCAAACTTTATCTCCTTCTCCTCTTCAGCATCAACAGACTCTTCACGAACAATTTCTACTCGGAGGTCTTCAGACTCCCCCTTTCGATATGCTGGGATCGCAGTCTGGCATGTTGAACTCACACATTCCTCAGGAATCGGAACCTGACTCTCTATCATTCAAATAACCTGCACATTCTCTACCCAAAAATAAATTTTCTGATGACCACTGATAGAGCAAAATTTAAAATGATTCAACATTTATAGTCTCTGATGAACCACTTGCAGGAATATCATTTTCATTTTCAAAACAATACACTCTCCCAAACCATCTGTTCATCATGTTTAGCACTCGGAATTTTGAAAATTAGCTCTCCAACACCAGTTGTCAAAAATCTTTTTGAATTTTTCAAAATTTATGCTAAAACACACAAAAATCTTTTTGGATTTTTCAATGTAATGAAATGCAGAGAAGAAATATTTACATACAATATTTTGTGAGTTTGCGTAAGAGGATCATATCAGTTTATGAGACAAATCACCAACACCGTTAAGCTTTATACATTTTAAGTTCTAAACGATTCACTTAGATTGTCAGTATACTGGTCCACTTAAATTCTCACACAAAGTTCAACTGTTTCGAGATACGAGATTAATGTCTTAAGCACTTAAACTCAATCGCGTGTCCCACCTCAGAATATACTCCCGTATCCAGATCCCAATATTCAGTCTTACAGGTGAGTATACCACAGATGATATCTGTAAGGGGTTATAAATTATGAAGAATCATGAGAGCTCAGGTTAGAACTACCGTTCAGCAGAGAGATCATGACTCAACTTTTGGTGTGTCCCCTTTAGAGGATCTTTTTTACAACAGCAATGACTATCAATTTGATTGTTTCATCAATTTGCTGAGGGCGGCGCTATATTTCAAGCATTTGCAGAAAGTATTATGCGGGGACTAGGTCAGAATTTCCATTCAGCAGAAGTCCCGGGATAATACCCCAGATATCACTGAGCATAAAGACCTAGTATCTCAGAAAGAGGGACCTTTCAAACAAGATTTCGGGGGTTACCCATATATCCGAGAGATGTTTCCCCACGATATAAGCAAGTTTGAATTTAGGTTTATATCTCGTCACAATTTACTAAATGTGCAAAAATCTACTGGCACATCATCAGTGAGACCGTTTATCACTTTTTAACTTTCCATTTCTTTAGCATGTTGTGATAGTCCACTGATGTACTATCATTTCCTCTTCTTTGACACAAAAACTCATTTTTCATTTTATCATGTTTTTGTATTTTTCAAATTTTCAAATGTTTTTGGATTTTCTAAAAGATTTTCTAAAATTTCTTACTCCCCCTAAAATGCAAACACATTTTAGGAAATTTGAAAATAAACTGTACAATAAAATGACAACCGATATCAAACTGCTTCAATTTGCCATCCACTTGGCATAAACAATCAGAACTCCCCCTGACAACAAACTATTTTCCCATTGTGATTTCAAAACACTTAAGTTTGTTTTAATCAAATGGTTTTTCCGGAAAATAAGTTTTGTTGAATGATTTTATCATTTATATGTTAGGGGTAAACTTTCTCACTTTGTTCATTTTTTTACAATGATGAACCCCAATTTTACCACTTGTATGTATGGTCCAATCAAGTTCAAACGAATGACCTTGATTAACCACTTGTAGGAAAATGCAAGTACAACTTAATGTCCTTGATTTTACCACTTGTAAGTGTAAATCTTCTTCAACCACTTGTAGGTTTTCCTACCAATCATACCATTTGTAGAAAACTAACAATTTAAATGATATCACCTGTACCACTTGTAAAATTATCAACCAAGAAAGATAGATGCCGATTCCTGCTCCACTCTTACAAACCTGGGAGCTCCGGCAAGTCCAGAGACTTATTGTTCGTAATATGTACCATCCCAGTCACAAACCGGGGATGGTTCAACTTTTTCTTTCTTCGTCTTCTTCTCGTAAAACTCCTTCACTCCTTTGACCTTCCTGTCAACCATTTTATCAAACATGTTAAGGATTTTGGAGTTAAAAGCTTTTTCAATATCAAATTCTTTCTTTTCAGAGAAGAATTGATTTGAAATCTCAACTTTTCCAACTTTCTTTTTATAATTTTCAGCCCGAAGTGATGGAAAATTCTCATCATCCACAATCGGTACTGATTTTTCATCTTTTACCTAAACCTGTGGCTCCTCTGACTTTGTGGAATCAGATTCATCGCCAGAAGATAGCTCCTCTGATTTCGACCTATCAGAATCATCGCTAGAGCTACCACCAGACCTTTTAACAACCCATTTTCGGTTGTCAGATTTAGCTCTTTTCTTGTAAAACTTGTTTGAACATTCACCAATTTCAAATTTTGAATTTTTAAACAATTTAGTTCTGTCAATTGGTGATTCAAACACAATCTCCTTGTCTTTCAAGTACGAGAAACTCCCTGTTTTGACTGTATTGCCTTTGAACAATCTTTGGCAATATGTCCAACATTGTTGCATTTGAAACAGGTTCTCGTTTCTTTCTTCTTATCAACAAACTTCATCATTTCTTCTTGCTTCTTCGCAAGGAATTCTTTGTTCGATTGTCTCCAGAATTCTTTCTTTTTTTCTTCATCTGCTGATGTTCCTGAAACAAATGTCATTTTTGATTTAAAATCTCGAACATATTTTTCATTTTTCTGTTTTTCTGTTGGAGTAAAACCAAGACCTTTCTTTTTAAAATTACGGTTAGGGTTTGGTTTCTTGTGAAAACCAAAACCAGAACCGTAACCTTTTTTCTTGTTTAATCTTTGTTGCACTCTTGAGGTGTATTTTTTAGGTTTTTCAGTAAGATGTACATCTTTTATTTCAGAAATATTAATTTCTGTTAGTTTGAAAACCTTTTTGATCAATACAGGTTTAACACCTCTTATTGGAAATTCTGCATCAGAATATAATTTGTCAGAATCATTCAAAGTATATGATACTTTAAACGTTTCGTCATTCAAATTAGATTTTGATAACAGGAATTCTTTGTTGTAAACTCTTTTAACCGAAGATTTTGGACTGTTGACTGTCGAACTCGAACTTTCAGAACCAGACTTTGACTCTGACTCTGACTTTGACTCTGAGTTTGACTCCAACTTTGACTCCTCAGTTTCATCTTTATCCAACACCTGATCGACCACTTTCTTTATTAACTCGGACTCATGATCAATGTCAGATGATGTAAAAGTCACATCAATATTTTCTGGCAAGTTAACTGAAGACTCCGACTCCCACTGTAAATTTGTTGCCTTTTCGACTCTTTCTGAATTTGGATTTCTCGGAGAATATCCATTTTTAAGCGGGGGTGGACACTTGTTGTAACTGAAACTTTGTTTCTTACCAGAATCATTCTCTTTAGTATCCTTCTTCTTTACTTTCTTCTTTTCAGGAGTCTCTTCTTCAGAACCTTTATGTTCTTCAGAACCTTTCTGTTTTTCAGAATGCTTTGCCTCAGAAGTCTCCTCTTCCTCAAACGCCTTCATGCCTTCTACTGTTGGATAAATCCTGTCAATAACATAAGAAGTACATGAGTAACTTTTCAACAATCGATTTACTCTTTCAGTCTCAATTCTTTGTGTCTCTAACTTTTGTTCAAGCACATCACACTTCTCAATATAGTTGTTCACAACTTTCTGCTTTATCATGAAAGCTCCCTGAAGTGTCTTCATTGTTGTTGCTTGTTCTTCACTTGTTTGGTTGTATTGATTCATGGCTTTGTTCAGAACATCATAAGATTCCTTCAAACTATTCAAGTTGTAAATCAGTGTGCTGTTCTGCTTTTTTATAGCTTCACAGTTTTCACACTTAACCGGAATCTTTTTAGCATCAACTTCTTCATCAACCTTGAACTTTGGAACATCTTTCTTCTTTTGCTTTCTGATCACCGGAACATCCTCGTCATCAATGCTCACTGGTGTTTTAATCTTTTTCTTCTTCTTTTTAACCTTTTCATCTTCACTGTCACTTTCAGCCATCATTTTCAAATGATCTGCCATTTTCTTTGACCAATACTCACGATCATCATCACTATCCTCTTCAACTCGAGCAACAAAGGATTTTTTGATTTGGAATCTCTTTATCCGGACAATAATCATCCCAATTGAAACCTGCCCAGCTAAAACCTTCTGGTAGCTTTTCATCTTCTTGATTGATTAAGCATGCTTTGTTGTCATCTGGAATATATTTTTCCCAATTGAAGTTTTCTTGATTCCCCAAACATGCTCTCTTTGAAGATTCTTCAATCACTTTTCTTCCATGTGCCACTTGTGGTTCTTGTTGTTGTTGAGCAACTTGAAGATAGATCGCCTTTCGATAGTAATCATTGTTGTTGTTGAACGGATTTTGAGCTCCACTTGCTTCGCGATTTTTGCACTCCCTCTTGAAGTGTCCTTTTTCCCTGCAACGAAAACAAGTGACTTTAGATTTATCAAAACCTAAAGTAGAAACATTAGCTTCACGTAGATCATCTCTTCCTGTGATCTGCTTAAATTTCTCAGCTCGTCTCAACACACTTGCCAAACACCACTTTATGTCCATCAATTCCATCTCTTCCGCATCAATCTGATCGTAATCCTCTTTAGTAAGCATTGGATTCCTGATCCGACCTGCAACAAAACTACCATAAGATTCCAAAATAGTTCCCAACAAAGACATGTGACTCTTAGCAATTTCTGCTGAATAGTCTTCATCATTTTCCAGATTCAGTACAATGTTGCACTGAAGCTTTTTGCCATTCTTTGTTGTTGAAATGTTTGGATCAAATGATGGATATGATGAAAAACTTGTGTTGCTGTTTGATCCTTTGGAAGAACTTTCAGATGGACTCTTTGCATTGAATGCTGTTTGAACTTTCGGTGACAAGTTGGTGGATTTATCACTAACACCACCTTTGTAGTAAAGACCGATGTCTTGTTCACCGTCGAAATCTTTCATTCTCAAGACTTTTCTCTGCTCCATTTCCTGAGCTTCAATCTTCTCAATGAACTTGCTTAGTGTTAAACTGCTAAAACCTTTCTTGTTTCTGAACATCATGAGATAAGCGCCCCAAGTCTCGTGTGGCAATGCATCAGCAAGCTTTTCGATCAACTCTTCATTGTCTTTTTCAATACTCAATCTTTTCATGTTTGCTAGCAGATTGCAGTATCTCTCAATAATTTGCCTTGTACTCTCATTCTTCAACCCACGAAACAGATCGAACTCTTTCTTCAAAAGTGATTTCTTGTTCTTTACCATCTCTTGACTACCATGAAACTTTGATCTTAATGCTTTCCAGATTGAGTACGAAGTTCCATTGTGTTGCAATAGAACCAAGATATCTTCCTTTACAGCTTGTTGCAATAAACTCAGCATCATTTTCTCATCTTTGTATTTCTTTCTAGCATCGACACTCAAATCTTTTATCGGAACCACTTCTTCATCATCATTCATCGGTCGAATGTATTTTGTCTCGACACATTCCCAAGCATCCAGATAGTTTGCTTGTACCCAGTTTTCGAACCGTCCTTCCCAACCCTTATACTCTTCGATGTTCATGAGCTTAGGCGGCTTTTGCATTGTGCCTGTTTCATTTTCCAACATCGTATTTTGTGCAAGACTAATCGGGGTTACTGGGGTAGCGAATGCATTGTAAAAATCCTCGTCCATGTTTTGGATTTTCAAAGTTCACAAAACACAAACTTTCTTGTTTCAAAAATACTGGTATCAAACGAGCTGTATCACCTTGTAAAAAAATACCTGAAACAAACAAACAAACAATCAGTTTAAACGAACAGAATACGTAAAAATGTGTGACGATTGAATCGATCTAGGACTCGTGTCGAAGATTTGTGGACTCGTTTAATGAATTCCGCAAACTGAATGAATGAACTAGATCAAATGTGCCATAAAATATGGGCTTCCAATGGACCGCAAACAATGAAGTTCACTTGGGCTTGAAAATGATTTAGGCCGAAGAACTTTAAACTTTCTGATTTAGGCCGATGAACAAATTTCTGATTTGGGTTGATGTATGAATAACGTGGGCTGACTACAAACAATAACGATTGGGCCGTTAATGAGGATGCAACTTGGGCCGAGGACACATGAATAAATTGTGTCAATCTTTGAATGCATACAATATCATCACATGTACTTCAATCAATATCCGACAATATTATCTTTCAAATATCTTTGATTGGACCACACTTTAATTTTTCAACTTAATTCTGATTGGACCTCCACTATGAATCATATGCACACCAATTTCACAATTAAAGCATCACATGACAATGTATAAACAAGAGCCTACAACAATTCAACTTTTCATGAATTCTATTGGACCGTTCACTCTTGAACAACACAATCAGCACATGGGGGGTAAAATTTGTTTAATTGTTTTCTAATATGAGCCGCTATAATGAATATCACATGAACTGACACTATGTCCAAATGTTAACCGAGTATGATTGGGCCGATAAATCCACTAAACCGACAATATTAAAACCCAACACAAATCTATTGGACCTCAACCTACTGATCACATGCAACTGATTTTCAATTTACGAGACTTGGAAACTTTAAAAATGAAATGATAATATCTATGCACTTTCAAGCGGTGTGTCGTTTTCAAGCGAGATGCCAGATTCAAGCGGACTCAACACGTATTTCAAGCGAGATGCCAGATTCAAGCGGACTCAACACGTAAATTCAAGCGAAAGGTCAATGACATCAGCATTTCGAACAACTTTTCAAGCGAAAGTACAATTTGAATCAATTTTAAGCCGATTTTAGTTTTGAAACTTTCCAGGATTTGTTAAAACATGATTACGCATAATATGTGTGAATTTGAGCCAATTTTAACCGTGAAAAATTTTAATTTTGAAAAAGAAAGGTGTAGAAATCAGAAAAAGTGATGAAAACAGGCTGTTTTGGCAAGATCTCTTCCTCCTGAGCTCTGATACCAATTGTAGGATCGAATCACGACCTGAATGAGTCGTTCGGAAGAGCTCAAATCCGTTTCAGAGGCGGAAACAGAGAAACGGACGTGAAAACAACTTGATTCACACTATAATCCTCTTATATTTTGATTTAACAACGTATACAATCACAAGGAATACCGGCAGCACCTCGGTATCACTCTGAGAAATCTGTTACAAATGACATGAACACAACCCTATTTATAGACTTCCGACTTTCACTTGAAACCATACTTGACACTTCAAGCGAAACCTACCTAATAAAGTTTCAAGCGAATCTCTCAAGTTTACAAGTTCAAGCGAAACACACTAATTCAATTGTTTCAAGCGAAAGCCTTCAAGAATTTGTCTTCAAGCGAAACCAACATTCTGATATGATATGTGCATGTTGTTTTCATGTGATCTTGTAATATGTGATGTCATCTCTATGATGTCATCATCAAAGATGATGACATCATGCTTGATCAAATCCACAACGAACCCGAGACTCGATATAAGACGAAGACGATAGATGTGTGCACCAACACCCACAAGTCTCAAAAATAGAATCTTTTTAAAGATCAAATATATATATATATATATATATATATAGGCATCCGCTAAAATATAAGCCACTTCCTGTTGTAAGAACCGGGAAAACCACTCTCAACCAATCATATTCTGCCACTTAAAAGGTTATTTTGGTCATTTACCACCAAATGTCATTTCCCCTACCTCTCTCCTCATTTATAAATGTCAGAGCTCATATATTAAAAAGAATCCCATTTCTCCATCTTTTCGAAAATCGATATCCTCTCTCCTCTCAAACCAAATCACTGCATATATTAAAAAGAATCCCATTTCTGGGTGTCTATTTGCCAGCAATGGTGCTGGTTTTTTTTAATTTCTTGCGGAGCCAGCATAAAAATCCCCTGTTTTTCAGTCGATCCGTCGGTGGCGGGAGGTGGTTGCTTTACCATGAAGGGGGGCGACGGTTGTTGGTGGTGGTGGCGGTGGCGGTGGCGTTGGGGTTGGTGGCGGTGGGGGTTTTTTGGGTGGTGTGGGGCAGAGGTGGGTGACCTTGGGAGAGTAGGTCCGACGGTGGTGTAGTCCGGTGATTGTTTGTGACTGGTGTTTGGGGTGAAGGGGGTTCAAGTGAGGTAGGGGTTGAGGGGGTTTAAGCGATGGCAGTTCAAAAGACAGTGGGTTGGTGTGTGTGAGTGGTGTTTGGGTTGAAGGTGAGTATGTTTGAAACCATCACCGTCGGAAACCATGGTGGACGTTCACCGGAATCGTCTCTGATCTACTCGAAAGGTTACACATATGACTTCTTACATACCTTTTGGTGAAAACATAGAAATGTAGATTGTAATTATTTTCTTTATACAAAAATTTGGGTATACATGTTTTTTTTATTTTTTTATTTAGGTGTCCGATCAGGTTTTACAGTGACGAAGGGTTTTGTGTTTTGTAAATATGTGTAGGGTTTCATTTTGAGGTGATTTTGTTTAAGAATTCCATTAAGAACCACATGGGCCGGGGTTCATTTTGAGGTGATTTTGTTTAAGAATTCCATTTTGAGGTGATTTTGTTTAAGAATTCCATTGAGGTGATTCTGTTTTGTCCTATCACCACTGACGGCGGCGCCCCCTCGTTTTTCTCCGGTGGTGACTCACGGTTGAAGGGCGTGCGCTAAGGTATGTAACTTGACCCGTTACATTATTTAGACTTGATGATTTTAATGTGTAATTGAAACCTTGAATAAGAGTTGTTTGAATTAAGCGATGAAATCGTTATTGACTGATTTATTAAATTAGGTTGGTACTCGTTGGTAGTCGTCATAGAGGAGTATTTCCGTAGACGAGCCAAACGGGCCAAATAATCAAGTAAAACGTGATTAAGGTTCCGGAATATGATGGATTGTTCTTTGATATTTCTTAATATATAACATGTTAGAATTTCTAGAATTTGATGTAGTACTTGTTAAAAAAATAAATTCCAAGACTTGGGTTAGAGTGGAATGAACAAACAAACAAGACATGGAATCTCCAGGTACCACCGTAAATTACGGTAGTACCGTAATTTACGGTGAAGAATATATATGTTACGGTGTAGATTCACTGGTTTACGGTGATCAACAAAATCCCAGGACTCACCGTAAATTACGGTGATGCCGTAATTTACGGTGGACCCAGAATAAGCTTTTATATTTTTGTTATTTCAAATTTGATGTTGAATTCCTTGGAATCATATTATATAATAACATCAAATCTAATGTTTTCAACGGTTTTGATCATAGGTAAATTGGTGGATCTTACGGGTGGCGATCAAGTGATAAAATGAAGAACTTAACACTCTATTTTGAAGCTTCCGCAACGTTTTAGATCTTTTGTAGTCTTTGTGTATGGGTTGTAAACACTTTTTAAAAATTTTTGAAATTATGTAACTTAGTCATTAGTCGACTAAGTCATGGTTACTTATGAACTTTGTTAATGAAAGTCATGTACTTAAACTATATTTTGTTCAAAATCAAGGGTACAAATTTTAGGGTGTTACAAGTTGGTAATCAGAGCTCAAGGTTGTCAATAAGTGTTCGGTTCAAGCTTGATCGATCGTCCGGTAAGAATTAACTTATTTTGTTAATAAATTATGTACTATGTATAAAAAAAATGAACAAATATGCATGAAAAGAGTGTGTAAGCTCACTCAAAAACAAGAAATGCATGAAACAAGAATTATTAAATCAAGTTACGGACTTGATTTAATAGAAACAAGAATGATAAAATCAAGTTACGAACTTGATTGAATTGAAACAAGAATGATTGAATCAAGTTATGAACTTGATTAAATCAAAACAAGTAAAGCAATTGTTATAAATGAAATGTTTAACAATCTATGTAAACATTTCAGAAATAGAGATGGCTGAAGGAGGTAATGATAATGCGGTGCCAAGAGTCACCGAACAAATGAAGGAAGTGATTGCCGAGGAGGTTGGAAAGGCGATCGAAAACAGTTTATCGGGCTTTATTGATAAAATTCAAAATACAGTTTTATCAATAATAGAAGAAAGAATCAAGAAATTGGAAGATGATTCCAATTCAGCAAAGGAAAAGCATGGTGGACGAAAGCCTTGTTCATACAAGGAATTCATGGCATGTAAACCACCATTATATAATGGAGAGGTTGATCCAATTGTCTGCCAACGATGGCTAAGTGATATCGAAGGAGTATTCGAGAGATCTCATTGTGATGAAAACGACTACGTAGCTTATGGTACGGGTCAATTAAGAAGTCAAGCGAAAGATTGGTGGGATAACAAAAAGAAGGAGATTGGAAGTGAAGCGGCTAAGGCCATGACATGGGAGGAGTTTAAGACGCCGTTTCTTAAACACCATAGTCCCAAAGCGGTCATAAATAGAATCAAGGAAGAGTTTTGCAACTCAGACACAAGGGTGAATCCATAGACAAGATCACGGGAATGTTTATGGACAAGATAAAGTTCTGTGATGATTTGGTGACAAACGAAGAACAAAAAGTCTATTACTACCATAACATGCTAAGTGCGGAGTATAGAGAATTCATAACCCCTTCAAAATACGAGACCCTTACCGAGATTGTCAATGCTGCTCGGGAAAGGGAGATCGAATTGAAAAAGAGCATAGAACGGGGCGAACGAAGGGCACAAGATGCGAATCCAAGCCCTACTAAGAAGGCGCGAACAAATGAAAGCACAAAGAAATCTGATACGAAAAGCCGGTCGCCAAGTTGTAGAATATGCGGGAAGGGTCATAAGGGCGAATGTCGTTACAAGGATAAGCCTTGTCCCATATGCAAGAAAACGGGACATATGGCTATGTCATGCCCGGAGAAAGTGACGGTTTGTTACAACTGTTATCGAACGGGTCACAAGAAGTCGGAATGCCCGGAATTGGTTGGAAAGAAGGAAGGGCAAGAATCTAAAGGTGAAGCCCCGAAAGCAAAGGCAAGATCTTTCCAACTAACTGCCGCAGAAGCAAAGGTTGAACCTGACGTGGTCTCAGGTATATTTGCTGTAAATTCAATTCCTGCACACGTGTTATTTGATACGGGTGCAAATAAATCCTTTGTTTCATATGGACTTATTCGACATCCTTCATTTATTCTAACAAAATTACCTGTGCCTTTAGAAGTAGAGATAGGTAATAACAAAAGCTTTATTGTTTGTGATGTATGTGAAAATTGTAAACTGAGCATTGACGATGAAGAATATTCAATAAATTTAATCCCTATGTCGATGGGAGAATTTCAAGTAGTCGTTGGGATGGATTGGCTATCTCGACACCATGCAAAGGTCGTGTGTTTCCGTAAAGAGATAAAACTAACATCTCCGAGCGGGAAACACGTCACCATTTATGGCGAAAAAGGAGGCAACCCCATAGTATGCTCGATGTTGAAAGCTCACAAGCTAATGAAGCGAGGATGCAAGGCATTCATAATTTATGCAAATGAGACCGAGAAAGAATCACGAAAGATTGGAGATGTACCGGTAGTAAGAGATTATGAAGATGTTTTTCCGGAAGATTTACCGGGGATACCGCCTGAACGGGAAGTAGAGTTCGGGATCGAATTGATTCCGGGCGCAAAACCTGTAGCAAAAGCCCCGTACCGACTTGCACCGTCGGAACTACAAGAGTTGATGCCCCAAATCCAAGACCTGCTTGACAAGGGATTCATAAGGCCGAGTGTGTCTCCTTGGGGCGCACCGGTATTGTTCGTGAGGAAGAAAGACGGGAGCATGCGTATGTGTATTGATTACCGGGAGTTAAACAAACTCACGGTAAAGAACCGATACCCGCTCCCGAGGATAGATGATTTATTTGACCAATTACAAGGTGCGAATTGGTTTTCCAAAATTGACTTTAGATCGGGGTATCACCAACTAAAGGTCAAAGAAGAAGATGTGCCGAAGACGGCTTTCCGCACGAGGTACGGACATTACGAATTCCTCGTGATGTCGTTCGGGCTAACAAACGCACCCGCTGCTTTCATGGATCTCATGAACCGGGTTTGCAAGCCAATGTTGGATAAGTCGGTCATCGTGTTTATCGATGATATTTTGGTGTACTCGAAAAATGAAGCTGAACACGCACACCACTTACAAGAAGTGTTAGAGACACTTAGGCGAGAGAAGTTATATGCAAAATTCTCTAAATGTGCCTTTTGGTTACGAGAGGTTCAATTTTTAGGCCATGTCATAAATGCCGACGGAGTATTGGTGGATCCGTCAAAGATAGAGGCAGTGTCAAAATGGAATCCCCCGAAGAACCCTTCAGAAATTAGAAGCTTTTTGGGGCTTGCGGGGTACTATAGGAGATTCATTCAAGATTTCTCTAAAATTGCGTCACCGCTAACCAAGCTAACTCAAAAGAAAGCAAAGTTTATTTGGGGAATTGATCAAGAAAAAGCGTTTCAAACGCTAAAAGAAAAGCTAACCCAAGCTCCAGTACTGACATTGCCAGACGGAGTCGAAGACATGGTGGTTTATTCGGATGCTTCATTATCAGGGCTTGGTTGCGTGTTGATGCAACGGGGCAAGGTAATAGCCTATGCCTCGAGACAATTGAAGATACACGAGAAGAAATACCCCACGCACGATCTCGAATTGGCAGCGGTAGTGTTTGCATTAAAAATATGGAGGCATTACTTGTATGGGGTAAAGTGCACCATATTCACCGATCACAAGAGCTTGAAATACTTCTTTGATCAGAAGGAGTTAAATATGCGACAAAGGCGATGGCTGGAAACGGTGAAGGACTACGATTGTGAGATACATTATCACCCCGGAAAAGCAAACGTGGTAGCGGACGCTCTAAGCAGAAAAGCGGACTATGTCCCAATACGAGTGAGGTCGATGCAACTCGTGGTGACCTCGGGTATACTTGAACGTATTCGAGAGGCGCAGTTAGAAGCAGTAAAAGAAGAGAATTGGAAGAAAGAAAGAATAATTGGTCAATTGAAAGATTTGTCGGAAGGGAATCATGGGTTGAAGACTCGATCCGGAAGGATTTGGGTTCCACATACTTGTGGAGTAAAGGCGCTTCTACTTAACGAAGCTCATAAATCCCGTTATTCGATTCATCCGGGTGCAACCAAGATGTACAATGATTTGAAACAAAATTATTGGTGGCCCGGAATGAAGAGGGACGTGGCGAAATATGTGGAAAAATGCTTGACATGTTTACAAGTCAAGGCGGAGCACCAGAAACCATACGGCAAACTCCAACCGTTAGAAATTCCGGTTTGGAAATGGGAACATATTACAATGGACCTGTTAACCAAGCTGCCTAAGACGAATCGTGGTTTTGATGCCATATGGGTAGTGGTGGATAGATTGACGAAAAGTGCTCACTTCATTCCGATTCGTGAGACTTATACGTCAGAAACGATGTCAGAAGTCTATACCAATGAAATCATAGCACGTCATGGAGTGCCGGTGTCCATCGTGTCTGATAGGGATACCCGGTTTACTTCGAATTTCTGGCGTGATTTCCAAGAACAAATGGGGACCAAATTGTTCATTAGCACTGCGTACCATCCTCAAACGGATGGACAAAGTGAAAGAACGATACAAATATTGGGAGACATGCTACGGGCGTGTATAATCGACTTTGGAGGCAGTTGGGATGTTCACCTACCGTTAGTCGAGTTTTCGTATAACAACAGTTACCAATCTAGTATTAAAATGGCACCATACGAAATGCTTTACGGTAGGAAGTGTCGAACCCCGGTATGTTGGGGTGAAGTGGGTCCACGTGAGCTCGCCCACCAAGATATAGTACGAGCCACGAATGAAAAGATCGATAAAGTTCGGGCACACTTGAAAGCGGCTCAAGACGGGCAAAAGGCGTATGTTGATAAAAGGAAAAGGCCGATTGAATTCCAAGTTGGTGACAAGGTCATGCTAAAAGTCTCCCCATGGAAAGGTGTTATTAGATTCAGAAAAAGGGGGAAGCTAAGCCCAAGGTTTATTGGACCATTTAAAATTATCGGGAAAGTTGGCAAGGTAGCTTACCGCCTTGAATTACCAGAGGAGTTAAGTGGAATCCATGGCACGTTCCACGTGTCGCAATTAAGAAAGTGCCTAGCAGACGAAACGACCTATATCCATTACGATGATATCGAAGTGGATAATAGTCTGAATTACGCTGTGAGACCGTTGGAGATTTTAGATCGAAAAGTCAAACACTTACGAAATAGACAAATTGATCAAGTCAAAGTCAAATGGGAGCATAGGAAAGGTTCGGACACTACGTGGGAGTCCGAAGAGGAGATGCGACGTCTCCACCCTACATTATTTGGTACGTATAACGGTTTCGGGGACGAAACCCTTTTTAAGGTGGGTGGACTTGTAACACCCCGAAAATATAAAACCTAATATTAAATTTATAAAGTATAAATTTAACGAGAATTTACTAATTAGGAATTTTAACCTAGTTAGTTATTTCCTTCGAAATGGTTCATTACATGGTTAAAGGTTAACAAACTATATGTTGAATATAGTAGAGGGGCCTTAGTTGTTAAAAATTGAAACTATAATATTGTTATTAATAAAAATTAAATAAAAACCCCACTTTTTGAGAGTCCTGGTCGCACAACAGAAGAGCAGGGGCGACACCCCATTATCACAAAACCTAAAATCACTAGAACTCTCAAATTGAAGGTTTAATCTTGCCCCAAATCAAAATCCGAGCACAGATTATTGATCCTCATCACAAGAGGATTCCAAGGTATGTAAAATTCAAGGAAAACTCTGAAATTGAAATTCTCATGAATTGGGAAAAATCTGAAATTAAGCTTGCATGTATGTGTTATGATGATTAAGGAACAACTATAGTGTTTAGGGACAAACCCTAGATCAAAATAAGTTGAAATCATAAGAAATTTTGGGTAAATCCATAATCACCATAGTAGGTGATTAGTGGGTCATGTGTATTTAGATGAACACTAGAAAGTAGATTGTTAATCTAGTATAATTTAGCAATCTGGAAGTGATTTCAGCAATTAGAAGCTAATATTCATGTAAATTGGTTGATTTATATGAAAATAGGGTTAAATGATAAACTAAAGATGTGATGTTTAATCATGTAAAAATCTGTTTATAAAGTGTTTGTTGAAATGCCTCTATGAAGGCTTAAAAAACTGAAATTTCGAGTTTAAACGCATAATCATGATGTTCGGTGTATTATGCGAATTATGATATGAAGAGAGTTCTAAACATGTCTTGAATTGAACTCTATAGGACAAGATACCGGAACGTCGAGTGGACAAGCCGGTGGTGACTCACGGTTGAAGGGCGTGCGCTAAGGTATGTAACTTGACCTGTTACATTATTTAGACTTGATGATTTTAATGTGTAATTGAAACCTTGAATAAGAGTTGTTTGAATTAAGCGATGAAATCGTTATTGACTGATTTATTAAATTAGGTTGGTACTCGTTGGTAGTCGTCATAGAGGAGTATTTCCGTAGACGAGCCAAACGGGCCAAATAATCAAGTAAAACGTGATTAAGGTTCCGGAATATGATGGATTGTTCTTTGATATTTCTTAATATATAACATGTTAGAATTTCTAGAATTTGATGTAGTACTTGTTAAAAAAATAAATTCCAAGACTTGGGTTAGAGTGGAATGAACAAACAAACAAGACATGGAATCTCCAGGTACCACCGTAAATTACGGTAGTACCGTAATTTACGGTGAAGAATATATATGTTACGGTGTAGATTCACTGGTTTACGGTGATCAACAAAATCCCAGGACTCACCGTAAATTACGGCGGTGGACCCAGAATAAGCTTTTATATTTTTGTTATTTCAAATTTGATGTTGAATTCCTTGGAATCATATTATATAATAACATCAAATCTAATGTTTTCAACGGTTTTGATCATAGGTAAATTGGTGGATCTTACGGGTGGCGATCAAGTGATAAAATGAAGAACCGAACACTCTATTTTGAAGCTTCCGCAACGTTTTAGATCTTTTGTAGTCTTTGTGTATGGGTTGTAAACACTTTTTAAAAATTTTTGAAATTATGTAACTTAGTCATTAGTCGACTAAGTCATGGTTACTTATGAACTTTGTTAATGAAAGTCATGTACTTAAACTATATTTTGTTCAAAATCAAGGGTACAAATTTTAGGGTGTTACACCACCGCGTCAATCTAGTCCATAGATTGTTTTGATCTGATGATCCATAAGCGTTCTCACTATTCTCACACTTTCTACCGTTTTCTCTAAATCCTGACCCTATATATATATATATATATATATAGAGTAGGAGTTGGGTAGAAAGTGGGGTTTTCCTAGAAAGTCTAGGAAGCAGTCAGAATGCGACATGTGGCATTAAAGATTTTTAACTAGAAGAGCAATTGTGTACTTTCACATTCTATTTTTATTTTTGGAATTTATCTTCATTAACTAACTATCCATGTCCATATTTTGTAACCGTTTTTCTCCATGATTTTCTGAATAATTTGTTTTCGAAATCTAAACCAATCACACATTCCATTGCTCAGAAGATTACTGGAAAATATCAGCATGTTCTTGGTGCTGTGTTTTAACAGTTTACAGGGCTAAAGTCAATTTTTTTTATAGATCCCATAATATAAAGGTGGTTTTGTAATTGGCAGATTACTGTTTTTTTAGATATTGTTGTTGTGTTTTTAACTTCCATCATCATGTTTTTCTTCAAAGTTAACTAGTTATCAGTCTGAAAACCATGAGCATGTTCTTGGTGCCCTGCATGATAAACATTTTCATCAGATTGTGTTTTATTTTGATGTACCACCCTAGATTATCCAGATTGTGTTTTAATTTGAATTGTGTTTTAAGTACACAATAGTGGTGATGAGCAATCATGTAGTATCACATTAACCTGTGTTTTAAGTTATTAATAGTAGACATAAGGTATCATTCAGTATGCACTGTGTTTTAAGCTCATAACTTTATACACAGAGGACTTCATGCAGTATCAAATCAAATTGTGTTTTAAGTTATTAACAGATGGCATATGATTTGTAAAACACACCCACATAAACACTTTAGGCTTCAGATGTACCCAACTCCAGTATGATTGTAAAACACACCAACATAAACACATCGTAAAACACATTTACCTTAAACACAACTACAAGTCATTATGATTGTAAAACACACCCATATAAACACATTATAAAACACAGTTCGCTTTTGGGGTTTCAGATGTACCCAAATAATGAGTAAAAACACATTTATCGCTATTGAAATTTAAACCTACCAACCTCTTTAAGTTGAAACACATATCTGCGACTACGGGGTCTTTCGAATGACTTCCGGCAACTGATCTGGTGCACTCCATCCTTTCTAAAGTTATCTTCTTCCATGATTGTAGTTATTCTTGGTAGGGATTGGGGTTTCGAAGATCGGTTTGGAGAGAGAGAGAGAGAGAGGGAAAATCGAGTGAAATTAGGGACTGGGGTTTGACTGGCGGTTATCTAATTGATTTAAAACACGGTATATTGACAAATTTGCCCCTAGTCTTTTAAAACAATGAATTAAATAAACTAAAAAATTACAAGATTGCCATTGACTTCATCTTAACCATTAAACACACCCATTGGATGACCCAGATCGCTTCCTAGACTTTCTAGGAAAAACACATTTTCCGCCGGATTCCTACTATATATATATATATAGGGAGAGGATCATGAGAAAACTACATATAAATTAGAAAACTAGAAAACTAACTAAAAAAACCTAAAAAAAAACTAAAAAAAATACCAATTTTTTTTTTACAATTTTTTATAAAAAAATCGCTAGTTTTTATATATAAAAAAAATTTTCAAAATTTTTTTTTGTACTGCACATGTGCATTATATGTGCACTATATCCGTAATAGTGCACATGTGCAATACAACAAAAAACTTTCTTTTTATTTTTTTTTTGAAAATTTTTTTCCATGCATAAAAAGCTGTGATTTTTTTTATAAAAATTTAAAAAAAATTGGTATGTTTTTTTGGCTTTTTTAGTTTGTTTTTTGGTTTTCTCATGATCCATCCCCTATATATATATATATTTACCGACACGCCTTAAATATATATTACTTCTAAAAAAACCAAACAAGATATATATATATATATATATATATATATATATATGGGAGGGTTATCTTGAGAACGCTAAGTATTGCGAGAACCGTGAGAACGAATGAGAACACCAAATTTTTTTTAATACAAACCTCAATGTAATTAAAATATAACATCAAAAAAAGAATTTACAACATCAAATAATTTATTTCTTCTCTCAAAATCACTCTTATTAAAATTTTTACACATGTGTAAATTTGTTAAATACACCAAATTTACACATATGTAAGATGAGAAACTTACACATGTGTACATTTTCAATATTTACGAATACATGTAAATTTAAACGTGTAAATATAATTTCTAACATTGTATTCGGATAATAATGATAAATGTAAAAAAATTATGAATTTGAATTGTTTTTGACAAAGTTCTCGTGGTTTTTTCATTTGTTCTCACAATATTTAACGTTCACAATTAAACCTTTCCCTATATATATATATCTCACAAGGTAATAAATAAGGTAAATATAAAAATGACTAAGTGTTGAAATACAGGTATACTTACACGTATAAATATGTACACCATAACACACTTAGTAAAATACAAGAATTACAAGTAACATACATGTATACACATATACGTACAAATACGACCTAAATACCTAACTTAAAAGTATACAACTAAGTATACATACATGATACGTATACGTATAAATACACAAGTACAAAAGATGAGATGTACAAACACAAGAGAACATCATACATGTATATATACACAATTACGATGTGAAAAATATTTATTTTTAATAATATATCTAATTAAGATGTGTGTGTGTGTGTGTATATATATATATATATATGTCACACCCCGATATTTCCACGTATTACCGGTGGGGAGTATCGTGACGTAGTTGATATCATCATGGTTAAACAACACAATATTTAAATGCACAGCGGAAGCAAAAGATAAATATATTACCATCCGAATATAAAGTAATATCCAAGTATTACAACGGAAAGTAAAGGATCCACAGACGGATCTTAAAACATAAACATTGTTCAACAGACTTTAGACACCTAGAACTTGCAAGATTCCTTATTAACGCCCTGAGCTTCCAGCCAATTACGTTCAGTACCTGTCACTTAACCTTTTTGGAAAATACGTCAGTTTACACAGGTAAATACAATTAACTGACTCATTTTGGAAAAGAGTTTGAAAATTGAGTTGAATGCACGAGGCACAAAATATCTTTTATAACTTGGGACAATTTTATTAATAAAAATCTTGTATCCGATTTACATGTTAGTCCAACATTTAGGGCCGGTGATTATACAATACAAGCCGGTCAAGATTAATCGACACACCATAAATATAACTCACAAGAAGACATCCTTACAAGTGAGTATATCTTTTACATACGCAACAGGAGGTGTTATGCCTACACCTTGTGCTTAAGTTATGGAAATTCACTTTTTAAATGAGCCAAGGATATCCAGGACACGGTCATTAACCCCAAATGTTATTTGTTATCAATCAATACCTATTAAAACGGGATTTTTATACACCCGACCAAGCGGTATTTTTATAATACCGTATCCCAAGCGGTATTTTTATAATACCGTATCCCAAGCCCGTATAAGGGAAAATAAGTTAAAAGTATTTACCTGAGCTAGCAAAAATGCAATTTATACTCAGCCGTATATTCTAATCAGCAAGCACAAGTACTTCTACTGGGGCTCTCAATCTGGAACGAAGGTTTTATTAACCTATTAGATTCCTAACGGGTCTTATTTAAGTCGTAACTTAGACCGGTTAGTTTTAAGGAAGGTTTACGGTTCAAACGCATGATTTAAGCGAAGACCGGAATAGAATGTGATTTAGACCCGACAAGTTTGGGGACTTGTATAATATGGGTAAACTAAACACATCCTGGATTTTGAGATAAAACGATAGCGTTTGACCCGTTTCAGCTAATTTATGCAAACTAGTTACATAAACCGAACCGAACGCGCAAGAGGCGTAACGGGTAACCATATGGGTCGTATACAGGTTTCCTAAGTTAATATGCCTTAAATATGTTGTGATATCAGTAGGATACCTTCCATTATGCCCAAAACGAGTTTAATCTCAATATAAGCCCCATAGGGGTATTTTGGTCATTTAAAAGATTATAAAAGAGATTAATTTTAATTCTGAGACTCGGGTCCGGAATCATCAGTAAAACAACTTAATTTAATAGGTTATATCAGTTGGTGATAAGTCTTATATGCCAAATTGGTTTTAAACCCATACTAGGTGTTCAATACGCGTAAAAAGCCGTTTTAAGCGATTTCCGGGTTATACAGGAAATCTGAGTTTACTGATCAGGTTATAAAGTCCAAAATACTTCATTTATTATATAAAATCAGTAGCAATTGGATTGGTGTCAAAATACTATGTAAAACTCATTTTATACACAAAAGGGCATAATCGGTATTTACCAAATCAAGGCCATAACCTTAGGTTATGATCAGGTTAAAAATAAATTAAAATCTTAAAAAATCTCAAAATATTATATTACATCAGTGGGTAAAAGGTTTGGTGTCAAAAATTTGGGTTTAGATAGGCTTTACGCTAATTATGCCGTTTAATTCATAAGAAGCGTTCTAATCACGCTATTAAGCATAACTCCTAATCTAGACCTCCAACTGATATGAAATTTTAGGGGCATGTTTATAAATCAGTAATAAAGATTATTGTCCTCTCACATTTCCAAAATTCTCGTTTTAAGGTCAAAAATGCATATTGGTCAACATTAGGCATTTAATCGGAAACGTGTAAACGAATCGAGCAATCAACGAACCAAGCACAGAGGGTTATACCAACATGTAACCTGGTCCTAAGGAAGCTCTAAGGCATTTCTAAACCCATCTAAATCGGGTCAGAACTGAAGTCAAAGTAAAAGTCAAAGTTTTGCGACTTTCGGTTCCGAACCGAGCCTAAACAGAAAATTGTCGGATCAAACAAGCTTAGACCAGTTCTTATACTTATTACCAAGTTATATGAGTGAAAAATTAGATTATACATCTTCTACATTGCTAATTACATGTTAATTCGCAAATTAAGTTTATGTTGACTTTTTATAATGAATTTTGACCCGACAATTGATCTAGTTAGGACGGGAATCAGAGGGTGCCCTTTTAAGGGTTTAATGCCCACTTAAATACCAACTTATAACTACCTTAAGTTTGACTAATCATTGGACCTTTAGTGATTAATCGATAAGTCAAACCTTAATTACGATGGTTTGACTTTTAAGCTAATAACTAAGCAAAATTCAATTAAGGAAGATCAAGGACACTTACCAAGGTCTAATGCACGACCAGAGATGCTTAGGGAATGGCCTTGAGCTCCAGCATTGATCAGAAGAGGAGTTGGGAAAGAATGATCAAAGTTTGCAAACATTGGGGCTTTATATAGTGTTCTTGATCCATCAAGATCATGACAACCATGCTATACATGTTCCCTGATGATTAACAAGTGTCCCTAAGGCCTAAGAATCAGTAGGGGTCGCTCATGGAAGTGAAAAGGGCAATATATGTCGCTTACATGGGCTGAACATACAACTTTCCGAGTTTCTGCATCTGGGCCAAGCTTACAGACCGTAAGGTCCAGAGTGTTACGGTCCGTAAGGACCTGATCAGTATAGAAATGTTTCAATTGTTGACAGGTTTAGCCCCTACACTTCCAAATGCCATTTCCGACACATCTAAGGCCCGTTAAACCATTTTTAGGGCTCTAACATGATGCCTAAGCATAGGGAACATGAAACATGCTCAAAAATATGTCGGATGTCGGTTCGTTTGGTCGTACGGTCTCGTTGTTCGGCTAATTACGACGAAACGCGGATGGACGCGAAAACGATCCAAACGACGCGACGAATGGAATTTTATCAAGCCAAACACTAAAATAAAATATTTTAGTGCTTACATAAATTTTTGGGTGTCCGGGGATATTCAGAATGTAAGATATACGCGTAAACGCAAACTTGTGTGCTTTTTGACACTTTTAGTCCCTGCATGACTTAAAAGTTTATTTTTGCGCACAAAACACCTCTAAGCCTATATCTAAGCTACGAAAAGGATAATTAGGGTATGTTTATCTCATGGTCATATTCTGAAAGGTCCGATAACATACGAATCGGTATACTTTAGCAGTTTGACGCTTTAGGTCCCTCTAATGTGCAAACTTGCATAAATCATCATTTAATAGCATTGAAGCCTCATCTAATCCATATTAGGCATTCTTGAAAGTATTATTAAACATCATAGTGCTTCGGGCTCGATAAAAGGTCATTCAGAGGTATAATTAAACATATTGACACTTTTAGTCCCTTATACTTGCAAGGTTGCGCGTAACTTCACTTTTGGGCATAAAAGCCTTGGGTGGCCAACGATTGGAAATCCCGAGAGTATAATAAAATATAATGAGGCTCTCGGTTTGTTAAAAGGTCACTCAGAGGTAAGAATTAACATGTTGACACTTTTAACCCTTTATTGCGCAAACTTTCAATTAATTACACAAACGGCTACACTTGATTATCAACTGGCTCATTTGTGAATATAAAACCGTAAAAGGTTATTTAGAAACTTATTTTGGTATGATAATACTTCCAGTTCTTTCATAATTAATGTTTTTCGATTTTTCGAAAAATTTGTCCCTTATATTCAAGGTTTGACTTTACTAGGGTTTATTACACGTGTCAATACTTCATTGAACGTGATTTTACGAGGTGTTACAATATATATATATATATATATTTGAGAACAAATATATATACTAAGGAATAAATGTTCCCAAGACATAAAATTATGTGATTCCAGGAACCAGTGAGTTTGACGGAGCCTCGGTCCCGATAGGACGTGCTCGGTTCGTTATTATTACTAAGAAATGAGTAGAAGATAGATACTACACCGAGAAGTCACTTATAATCTGGTCTCTATTCATATCTTGACAAGTTACAGCACCATGATACCAGTTGGACAACATGTCTCATCTGGGAACCAAAAGCTTATCCAAATGGGAACCCCAACTCCCTATTTATAGGAAACAGCCTATCCGGTCCGAATGAGCTAGTGTCGATCCGTCCGGATGACCATCCATCTAGATGGACTTTACAATATCAATACCTATTCGACCGGATGGGGTTTGGACTATTCTATTGTCCATCCGTCCGGATGGACTTTGACAATACTAAAACCTGTCCAACTTATACTATTCTATACAATATTCAACACACGCTCTATCTAACTATTCGCACAGTGGCAGACGTACGAAATATGCACCAACAGGTTCCCCCTCGGCTGTCACTGTCGAATCGTCACTAACACTTTGAGAACCTTGAGCCGTGTTTGGATATTCTATAATCTTCAACTTTTCTGCAACTTCAATTAGGCATCTTGAAATCTTCAATAGATTCCCCCTCGATTGATGATTCGGGTTTGCTTTGACAGAGTAAAGCACCAATTCCCCCTGAAATAAATCTTCAGGTCTTTTGCACAGTTCACGACTCTCATCTGATTTGCTAAACTACAACCTTCACAAACAATCACCAACTTGAAACTAATCACTGCAACATCCTCTGTTTCAGCTTTAACCGCATCCGAGCTCAGTTTTAAATATATCATTTCAGTACCACGATCTCGCATTCCGCTTGCTCGATCTAAGAATGTACAAAAACTCAACCGTCAATTGATAGGAACTTCAAATACCCCACTGGTTAACTTCAAATCCGTAATTCCCCCTGAAGATCTGATATCCCGTTTTCCTTGATCAACATTAACGCACCGTAAGAATGACAGATCCGTGTAAACGGTATTCTCCACAATCATCAAATCTTCATCAGAAAACAATCATCTGGTAATGTAATCCGATCTCCGAAGCATTCGTCCACAATCAGATTCATCTCCTCGGATAATCTAGATCTCAGAAGCTATCATCCGCGATCACTCTCAGATCTCCGATGCTTTCGTCCATGATCAGATATCAATACCTCGGATCATCTTGATCTCAGAAGCTTTCACTCACGATTAGATTCACATTCCCCCTGACAATCTGAAGTCGAAACCACCCGAATACTGTTGCAGTGTCACGAATTTCAAAAATGCTAGAACATCTCAAATTTTTATTCCCCCTCCTTTTTGAAAATTCTGACGTCTCTATCATTTATTTCCCCCTTAAACTGAGCAATTCAGTCCTCTTTTTATCTGTGAAAAACTCGACTATGCCGAAAATATGACAATTTGCCTCAAAACGTCAATTTTTCATCATTGCGGATTTTACGTTTTGGCCCATAAATAGTCAGATAACCCAGATGATAAAAATTCTGCACCAGTATCATGACTACCCAACTAATTTCCACAATCCGTGATGGCATCATTAAATCTGTTCACTGAAGCCCAGACGGTGTCCCCGAACAACCCAGCTTGGTCGTTAAAATCCCGAAAAAAAATTTCAATCACCAAATTTTTTCTAGAGACGCTGCTCGTCGTTGCGATAAAAATGCCTTTTTTTAGGCATTAGTTCATCCGTCCGAACGGAGTAGGTCCATTCGTCCGGATGGACTGATCTTGGATCATGTTGACAACTTGCCACCAGAGTGTCTTCATATGTCCGAATGACTATATGGTTCGAATGACCATTCGATCGAATGGGTTTACTTGTCCGAATGTGTCATCCGAAGGAAGTTGTCGGATGGGTTTTAACAATTGTCGAATGGTGATCCGACAAATTAACAAGTCAAATGGTTTGGATGATCATCCGAAGGATTATGTTCTAACAGCCCAAGAACACTCCAAATCACGTTTTTTCGATCCAGAATCTTTATTTGTGTGAATTTCATGACGAAACTTCACAGGATTGTGCGTGAATCAATTCCGAACAGAATGATGGCTTCAATTCCAAAATCCATCCGTGAGTCGACCTTTATTTTGATGATTTTCTCTGTTTTAACGTCAAAACTTCCGTTTAACCCAAAATTGATGAGCTTGGGTGATTTAACCGAGTGTTAGATAGATTAAATCGGTACCGTAGCTCTGATACCACTTGTGATTCCAGGAACCGTCGAGTTTGACGGAGCCTCGGTCCCGATACGATGTGTTCGGTTCGTTATTATTACTAAGAAATGAGTAGAAGATAGATACGACACCGAGCAGTCACTTATAATCTGGTCTCTATTCATATCTTGACAAGTTACAGAACCATGAGACCATTTGGATAGCATGTCCCCTCTGGGAACCAAAAGCTTGTCCAAATGGGAACCCCAACTCACTATTTATAGGCAACAACCTAACCGGTACGAATGAGCTAGTGTCCATCCATCCGGATGGACTTTACAATATCAATACCTATTTGACCGGATGGGGTTTGGACTATTCTATTGTCCATCCATCCGGATGGACTTTGACAATACTAAAACCTGTCCAACTTATACTATTATATACAATATTCAACACATACTCTATCTAACTATTCGCACAGTGGAAGACGTACGAAATATGCAACAACGAATTATATTGGAAAAATATATATACGGATCTTGATATCGATGTTTCGGAGACACGAACACACCGAGGGCTAGGCCCTGGACAATACATAAACAAGTACAAACACTCGTGCAAGGCACGAAGATATACGAGGGCTAGGCCCATTCATACATGACGATAGTACACACACACACACACATATATATATATATATATATATAGGACAAAGATCCGTTAGGAACCACCATTTATTGCGAGAACCGCGAAAACCAATGTGAACACAACCAAAAATACCTAAAAATAGCTAAAAAACACACAAAAATAATTTTTTTTAATATTTTTTATAAAAATATCGCTACTTTTAGTAGCAAAAAAAAAATTTTGAATTTTTTTTTGGCTACTAAAAGTAGCGACTTTAACTTAAAAAATATTAAAAAAAAAATTTGTGTGTTTTTTTGATTTTTTATAGGTTTTTTGGGGGTTTATTTTTTAGCATTTTAGCTTTGGGGGGGGGGGGGGGTTAGTTTTTTTTAGGTTTTTTGGGGGTTTTAGTTTTTCGCATTTAGCTTGAGATGGGGGGGGGGGGGGGTTAGGTTTTTTTTTTTTTGGGGGGGGGGGGGGCGGGGGTGGGGGGGTTTAGGTTTTTTTTTTGGGGGGGGGGGGGGTGGGGGTTAGGTTTTTTAGCTATTTTAGGTTGTGTTCACATTGGTTCTCACGGTTCTCGCAATAAAGGGTGGTTCCTAACGGATCCTTCTCCTAAATATATATATATATATATACGCTAAAATGAGAACCACATCCAGTTGTAAGAACGGTGAGAACTTTTTGATCTGGGGAGAGTTGGACCAAATTTTTTTTTTCATAAACTTAGATGCTTGTATTATAAACACATTTGTAAAAAAAAAAATTCAAAAAAAAAAAAATTTCGTGTGTGTAGTTTTGAACACCACAAGTTTGTGTTTACGGGTACCGTAAATTTTAAATAAAATTTACGGGTCCCATAAACGCAAACTTTGGGTGCTCAAAACTACACACCCCACATTTTTTTTTGAATTTTTTTTTACAAATGTGTTTATAATACATGCATCTACGTTTTTGAAAATTTTTTTGGTACACCTCGCCCCGTACGGTGTAGTTCTCAAGGTTCTTACAACTGGAGGTGGTTCTCGTTTTAGCGGATATATATATATATATATATATAGGGGATGGATCATGAGAAAACTAGTTTAAATGAGAAAACAAAAAAACTAACTAAAAAAGCATAAAAGACATACCAAATTTTTTTTTACATTTTTTTTATAAAAAATCGCTTGTTTTTATACATGGAAACAAATTTTCAAAAAAATTTTTATATATAAAACACTTTAATATATTTTCCACCAAAAAACTTGCCAAGTTACATCAAAATAGAAGGTAGACGGGCAACAAGCTGCGCCGCCACCCCTTTCTGAATTGCAAACCCTAACCTTCCAAAGACAAACCCCTGCCCCCCTGGGGTTGAAAAATTGCTGTGGATAACCCGTTGGACCCTGGTCAAAAACCGGATAGCTTCTGGCGCTAGGGAGCCAAATGTATCAAAGGCAAAAGGGACAAAGACATGTTGATTCTCTGCGCAAGCTTTAGCGTGTTTATCCACTTTCTTTGATTCTGCCTTTCTTGCTGCTTGTCCAGCTACAAACCCGTTTTCCCTTAAACCAACCAAAGGGGAAACTCCCGTAAGGTCCACACAAGCATGTTTCCCCCCCAGCCCAGCCAAAGACAAGCAGATCCGCTGGTCGCAGAGTAGATCTCCTTTCCATAGGGTCTGTGAGAAAATTCACAGGAGCCTCTTTCTTAGCAGAAATCCCAGCTCTTCTTAGGATGTCCCACAAAGCATCCCGAACCCAGTCATGCCGATATTTGAATCCAGGGAGATCTTTACAATGAACTGCGTGTTCCCCGTATTTATCCATACAAGCTTTACGGCATATCGGGCAGGTTTCATCTTCCGGGTACATAGGGATCATCAACCGATATTTGAGAATGGCTCAGTATTCTACTGCAGACATGCATTGTCCCAACCCCTCAATCGGGATAACGGTCAAGAAATCCTGAGCATGGGGACCCTTCAAGCACTCATACACCGCCTTCTGGCGGGATGACAAATCAAAAACTTCTCCCAGGCTTTGAGCGATTTTGCTAAATAGAATATTCGCCAAAGTTTTTTGTGGCTTCGAGGGGGCGGTGTCCTTATTAGAGAAACCGCTAATATCCAAGTCTGGGAGAGAGACATTTAAACGTTCGAGCGCCTGCTGATAATCCGAGTCAAGCCCGACGACCCCACTATTTCGAAGGATATGATCCTGTAGTTCCCAAGACTGAGCTCTAGACGCTACAAAGGCATAAGCCCCAACATCTCGAGCTGAAAGAAGGCCCAAACCACCGAGGTGCATTGGCAGAGATGCCAGACGCCACTGGAGGTCACCAAAGAAGGGGCCGCCACCCACGACTATGTCTTCTATAGCCTCCCTGAGGCCATCATCGAACCGAAATATCGCATCTTCCATCAAATGGGGTTGAAAAGTCCGCAACCCAAAAAGTAACTTAGCAACCCCTATGCACGACCTTAGCAGAAGGAGTTCACATTGGGGATCCCTAAGGCAGGGCAAGAGTTTCATGAGCTCAACCGCCCCCGAGGCTCGCCGCCCTGCTAACTCCTCAATAAAGCTAGGATCACGGCTAACAGCTCCACCAAGGAGTTTAACCCCCCTCTCTGGTCTACCAATCCCTCTCGGGAAAAGCCCGTCCTGACTTTTCCGCCCATCACATGTCGGCTAAAAAACCTCTGTTTTCTTAATGTTGAGATAAAGCCCCAGAGATGGCCCCTCCTTGGTGATGATGTCTAAGGCCTTAGCAACTTTAGACGCGTTGCCGATAATCGTCCCATCATCCAAGTACCAAGCATGAAACAGGAGGTTACAGCGGTTCTGAATCCGGAGAATAAGAGGGTGTAAGGCAAGGGCAAAAAGAAGGGGCCCCAAGGGATCTCCTTGTTGCACTCCGGTAGTAGCCCCAATACACTCGTTACCAACATACAACCTAGCAGGCTGGGCGTAAAGAAATTGGACCCACCGATAGATTGACGGGCAACGCTGATGAACCTCTTGGAGGAAGGCTGTGCGGTCGACCGTGTTGAAAGCATTAGAGAAGTCCACAGTAAGCAAGGCTAAGGAACCATCTGCATGAAAGGAGTTGAGAAACCTGTTCGCACTGTGAAGCATCGCCTCTGCCCCATTTGGCATACCCCACCCAAATTGAAAGTCTCCCAGGTACTGGGCCATGTCTTTCCCGACCTTTTTCATCGCAACCTTGGAAACTAACCTTCGCCAAATACCCCCCACAGCAATAGGTCGAATTCCCTTATCAGGCTTCAATAAAGGGGCGAGGGGGGCCGAGGCAACAAACTCAGCAAGCACCTTAGGGCAAGATCCCCCAAGCCATAAGTTTACAACTTCAGTAATGCTCGTAAGAATACCTGAGGAAGTCACTGAGCCATCGCCACCAATAGCATCTAACAGGTGTTGGGCCCGCATCCCGTCCCTACCACAAGACGCCCCTTTAGGAAAGGATCGAATACATTTGAGCACACACTCTCCATCAACAACAACAGTGGGTTGGGCCAAAGGGTTGGAAGGCAAAGACGGGGGCGCCACCACAGGGTGTTTATCAATAAGAGCTTTCAAGGTCGAATCACCTAGAGGGGCAACTCCACTAGAGTATAGGACCTTAACCGCAGCCGTGAAATGTCCATCCCTAACTTTTCGAAGACATTGCTTAATATTAGGGTCCCTTTCATTGTTTTCCTCTCTCCTGCATTCTTCCCTAGGAGCCCTCACTTCCCCTACGCTATCTAATAAGGAAGAGACCAAATCATTAAACCCAGACCCATCTTTCCAAACAGCAAGCGCGTGCAAGATGTTACTACACTGCAGAGATTTCCTGTTCCCTGATCTCCGCTCTTGTCTGGAGGATGGTCTAACCACCCGCAAGGTGCAACGTGGTAGCAAAAGCAATTGGACCCAATTGTCGATCGATCCTGGCGCCGCCACCACTTTACGCAAAGCACCTGTTAAAACTTGAGCAAACGCCAACCGACAACTTGGGGGAATGCTTTTAACAGTCTGAATAGGGAGGGAAAAAACACGCTCGAGGAGGTTAACATCACCCCCAAGCCCTACTGGATGCCGTGGATTTGTGTCAACCACCACTTGACATGGTTTCCGAATCCCAACAATGAAATCTTCCACATCCCCCGAGACCGTGGCAAACGACACAACCTCATCATCATGCTTACACCCTCTACTGAGTGCATGCATCACCATGCACCTTCCACATAACCATTTATCCGCTGCCCTAAGAACTTCCCCAACATCTAAAAAAAGGTCCAAGTCCTTGGAGATAGCCTCCTTCAAAGACAGCCTTCGGTTTTGTCACACCCCGACTTTCCACGTGTCACATGTGGGCCCGGTGGGGAGTATCGTGACGTAGTTGGCAACACAATAGTCAAACAACACAATTATATAAATGCACAGCGGAAGCAAAAGATAAATTATATATTGCAATCCGAATTTTAGAGTAATATCCAGTATTACAACGGAAAGTAAAGGATCCACAGGCGGATCTTAAACATATCATTTGTTCAACAGACTTTAGACGCCTAGAACTTACATGATTCCTTATTAGCGCCCTGAGCTCCAGCCAATTATGTTCAGTACCTGTCACTTAACCTTTTTGGAAAATACGTCAGTTTTCATTGGTAAATACACTCAACCGACTCATTTGAAAAGAGTTTAAGAAAATTGATTTGAATGCACGTGGCACAAAATATCTTTTATAATTTGATTAAAATGCACAGAGGCAAAATTAACCTTTTTAACTTGGAACAATTATATTTATAACCTTGTATACAGATTTACATGTTCGTTATACGTTCAGGGCCCGATGTAGAAACCGAGTCAAGATTAACAGACACACCACAAGTATAAGCCCACAAGAGAGTGAGATACCGTTTCCCTTTACGCAACTTTCAGTGTATGCCTACACCCCGTGCTTAAGGCGTGGCCATTTTATAATACAATGATGTCAAGGATATCCGGGACATGGTCATTAACCCCTAAAGGTCTTTATTTCAAACAATACAGATTAAACCGGGTTACCTCAATAATTTAACCATAATAAGATTAAATATTCAATACCCGACCAAGCGGTATTATTATACCGTATTCCAAGCCCGTATAGGGAAAATAAGTTAAGAGTATTTACCTGAGCTAGCTTCTGTCTTAAATAGCAAGAATCTAATAACTCAGCCGTATTCACTTAAGTAAGCGTAGGTACCATTTACTGAAATGCTCTAGTCTGGAATGATGGTATAAATAAACAATTAGAATGCTAACGGGTCTTTAATTTAGCCTAAGCTTAGACCGGTCAGTCTTAAGGGAATATACGGTTCAAACGCATGATTAAGCGAAGACCGGAATAGAATGTGATTTAAACCCGGCATGTTCAGAGACTTGTCTTATATGGGTATTTCATACACATTCTGGATTTTGAGATAAAACCAATAAGGTTTGACCCGTTTCGGCTAATTTATGTAAACTTGTTACATAAACCGAACCGTACGCGTGATAAGCGTGACGGGTATTCATGAGAGCTATATTCAGGTTTCCTAAGTTAATTTATGCCTCAAATATGTCGTGACATCAGTAGGATGTCTTTCATTATGCCCGAAATGTATTTAAACACAAACTAGGCCCCGTAGGGGTAGTTTGGTCATTTAAAAGGTTATAAAAGAGTTTAAGTGTTAACCTGAATTACAGGTCTGATGTAATCAGCAAATATACTCAATTTGCTAAGTTATATCAGTAGGTTAAAGTATATGTGTGAAATCTATCATTTATAACCAACTATGCACCGTAGGGGCATTTTGGTAATTTCACACAAGCCGAAAAGCTCGAAACCGAAGTCTGAGTTAATCAACCTTTGCTTACTTTTAAAAAATTCTATTTTGCCTAAAATATCAGTAGGTATCAACCCGGGTATGTTCAATATAATTTTAAAACATACTATGCGTTAAAAACGCTAAATAAGGCGATTAAAGGCCATTTCCGGGTTCGATACTTAAATCTTATATTTTTATATTTCCAGAAGGTTTAAAATAATTTATTTATCATATGTGATCAGTAGCAAAAGGTTTGGAGTCGTTTAGATATGTAAAACTCATTTTATGGCCCGTAAGGGCAAAACCGACAATTACCGGGTTAAGCCTACGACTACTAGTTATGCTCAGCCTAAAATTAATTAAAAATATTTAAAAATCCCAAAATAATATATTACATCAGTGGGTATTAAGTTTGATACCAAAAAGTAGGCTTAACTAGGCTATACGCTAATTACGCCGTTTTATTAACATAAAGCATTAATTTTGCGATAATGAGCAAAACTCTTAATCTACAAGTCAAACTGATGTCAAACTTTGCATACAAGTTTATATATCAGTATTTAAGGTTTCTACACTTTTACATTTTCATAAATCACGTTTTAAGGTATTAAGGGCATAATGGTCAACATATGAGCAATTAACGGAATCATGCGTATTAATCGGTTAACTAATGAACCGTGGTGTATAATCATAGAGGGTTATACTAGCATGTAACCTGGTCCAAATGGAGCTCTAAGGTATTTCTAAATCATACCATAACGGGTCAGAACTGAAAGTCAAAGTATACGTCAAACTATGCGACTTTCGGTTCCGAACCGGGTCTTAACATGAAATTGTCGGGTAGAACATGTTTATACATGTTCTTACATTAATTACCAAGTTATAATAATGATCAAACAGGTTGCACGCCTTCTAGATTGCTAAATATGCGTTTTATGCTTCTGTTGACTTTTTCGGATTAAGTTTGACCCGACAAACGATCTAGTTAGGATGGGAATCAGGGGAAACCCTTTTGAGGTTTTATAACCCACATAATTACCAACTTATAACTACTTTCACTTCGACTAATCACTGGACCATTAGTGATTAATCTTAAAGTCAACCGTTAATTACGACGGTTTGACTTTTAAGCTAAAACTAAGCTAAAACTTAATTAAGAAAGGATTAGAACACTTACTGAAGTCCTAAGCTTGATTAGGAAGGACTTGGGTCTGCTTTGAAGCTCCAGAAGGCTCCTCAATTGCAGAATGAATGGTATGATCAAATGTTGCAACTCATGGCTTTATATAGTGTTTGTAAACACCACAAATTGTTGACAACTAAGTCTACAATTGACCACAATTGTCCCACAAGTGTCCCTGGGGTCTAGGAACATTTTAGGGGTCGTCCATGAGTGAAAAATACCAACAAGATCGGTCAAAATCGCGCAAAACAGGCTGCAGCCGGTTTTCTGTTTGCTGGGCACTGCTTGCGCACCGTAACAAATATTTGTTGCGGTGCGCAACAAATAGGCAGAATGCAAAAACTTGGCCTTTCAAGCATTCGAAAGGGCAACCGACTTATTTCTTGCAATTTGACCCCTTCTTATTTACCTACAAAGGCTTTAGGACTTATACCCACTTTGCCAAGTCCCTGGACATTTCCGGTTAACCCGAAAAGTCATAACTTTCAACGTTAACGCTTTACCCCTCGCATACGGATTTGATCATAACTTTCTCATACGGTAACGAAACTTTATGAAATTTATGTCGTGCATTCTAGTGAGCATAATTAATAGTTACAAAGCTTCGGGTTTATCAAAAGGTCACTCAGAGGTATATCTTTAACATGTTGACACATTTAACCCCTGTAGTTTGTAATCTCCCACTTTTAGCTTCGTATGATCCATGATTTATTCGTGTGATGGTATAAACATCATGTAGGGTTAATGCACAATATATTTATTCACTGTTGACATTTAGAACTCGTATATTCGCATACTTTCCATGATTGTCAACTTTAGTCCTTCTGTAACATTCCTTCACACGTTCAAACCTAGGACACGTGTCAACACATTATAGGACGTGAATTTTCGAGGTGTTACAGGTTTTCTGTCTTAAGGTGGGTGCTTTGCATGTGTTCAAGTAGGCGGAAAAAACCCCCAGACTCCAGTTTGCCATCTTTACATTCGTGGAAAAATTTGAAAGGGCA
The DNA here is from genome assembly GCA_030545235.1 of Helianthus tuberosus. Taxonomy (NCBI): domain Eukaryota; kingdom Viridiplantae; phylum Streptophyta; class Magnoliopsida; order Asterales; family Asteraceae; genus Helianthus; species Helianthus tuberosus. The sequence continues at coordinate 164,555,602 of CM060450.1, forward strand.
GGTCCTTAAACCACAAGCAGAGCCCTGCACAGGGCCCCTTAACTGAACGTTTCGACCCCTCCTCGTAGGAGCCATGCGCGTATGTTAGCTGCCACTGAAGAAAAAACACACAAACAATTCACCGAACTCGAGATGAGTTATGAGGGGTAGAACACTAGTAAAACCATATATAAGACGAAGGAGGGCAGCAACTGCGAGTTGCCCACCCTCTAAATGATGTCCCACATAACCCCTTACCCCATGGATGGTAGTTAAAGATTAGCAAGCCAACAAAACAATAAAGATTAACACAATCGAATCCGAATTACAAGATCAAATCGCCTTAACCAATACCCACTTCACCAGATTGCTAAAAAAACAAGTTTTCCAAAACAATCACTTCATAGAGGCATTTGATCGAACACCTGGTGGGTCAAGAAAAAAGTAAACAGATTTAGCTTTGTACTTGCTCAATTAGACACAAGTGAACAGAATGTGAGGTTAAATGCGTCTTGAATTTGTTGATCAAAAGGCAGTTGTGGTGTAGGAATCGGTCCCTAAGCTGCAAACAGTAGGTTAAATGAGTGGAATTGTTTTGAAAAAAGAAAAAAGAAAATAAAGGATTGAGGCAGCTGAGGGTTTGGGTACACAAAGGTTAAAGGGTACCGGAAATTGAAGTGTGAATGAGGAAAGTAGCAAACTTTGGAATGGAGAGGGTGTACGGTGGTTGTGGGTGGTGGGGTGCGGTGCTCTCAAAACACCGGAAATTCTATATCAGGAAAGAAATACCTTCTGTTTTTGTTTTTCATATTAACGTCAGAAGAAGTGTATAAAGGATTGATATAATTACCGAGTATATGTCATAAATAAAAATTTTTTTCGTTGTATTACACATGTGCACTACAACAAATTTTTTTTTTTTTTGAAATTTTTTTACAGGCATAAAAACTAGCGATTTTTTTTTATTAGAAATTGTAAAAAAAAATTACTATGTTTTTTAGCTTTTTTTAGGCTTTTTTAGTTAGTTTCTAGTTTTCTCATTTAGATGTAGTTTTCTCATGATCCTCTCCCTATATATATATTTAGGAGAAGGATCCGTTAGGAACCACCCTTTATTGCGAGAACCAATGTGAACACAACAAAAAATACATAAAAATAGCTAATAGACACACAATATATATATATATATATTTAGAAAAAATATCCGTTAGGAACCACCCTTTATTGCGAGAACCGCGAGAACCAATGTGAACACAACAAAAAAATACCTAAAAATAGCTAATAGACACACAAAAAATTGTTTTTTTTTAAATATTTTTACTTAAAATTCGCTATATTTCGTTATTAAAATTTATTTTTGGCTACTAGAAGTAGCGATTTTTAAGGAAAAAATATTTAAATAATTTTTGTGTGTTTTTTAGATTTTTTTAGGTTTTTTGGGAGTTTAGTTTTTAGCATTTAGCTTGGGTGGGGGGGGGGGGGTTAGGTTTTTGGGGTGGGGGGTGGGGAGGGGGGGGGGTTAAGTTTTTAGGTTATTTTGTTGTGTTCACATTGGTTCTCGCGGTTCTCATAATAAAGGTGGTTCTCAAATGAAACTTACCATATATATATGTATATATAGAGTGGGGATCCTACGGAAAGTGTGTTTTTCCTAAAAAGTGTAAAAAGTTATAAAACACAATAATTTCAGGCATAAAACACACCTAAAACTCATAAATAATAGAATGAAGATTACTAAAACATCATATTCAAACTCTAATAGTCCATAAAAACTTCAAACACACCATTGTAGAACTATGAATATAAAACACAAAATGTTAAACAACATAAAACACAATAATATTCGTCATTCCATAATCAGAGCCTTAACATCTAAAACACAACACAAAACCCACATACATGATGTTTTAGTAATCTTCATTATGTTATTTGTGGGTTTTTGGTGTGTTTTATGGTTGACATTATGGTGTTTTATGACTTTTTACACTTTTTAGAAAATTTGGACTTTCTAGCCAACTCCTAGCCTATATATATATAGGGGACCGCTAAAATGAGAACCACATCCAGTTGTAAGAACCGTGAGAACTTTTTGATCTGGGGCGAGTTGGACCAATTTTTTTTTTCATAAACGTAGATGCTTGTATTATAAACACATTTGTAAAAAAAAAAATTCAAAAAAAAATGTCGTGTGTGTAGTTTTGAGCACCACAAGTTTGTGTTTACGGGTACCGTAAATTTTAAATAAAATTTACGGGTCCCGTAAACGCAAACTTTGGGTGCTCAAAACTAAACACCCGGCATTTTTTTTTGAATTTTTTTTTACAAATGTGTTTATAATACATGCATCTATGTTTATGAAAAAAATTTTTGGTCCACCTCGCCCCGTACGGTGTAGTTCTCACGGTTCTTACAACTGGAGGTGGTTCTCATTTTAGCGGTCCACATATATATATATATATATATATATATATATTCATATTTATATATGAAATACATATATTAACAACTTAACAAATAATCAAACATGAACAAATAAACAAAGGGTCCAAACAAACAAATGCAAGTCCTAATACACAATCAAGATGAGAGAATTGTACATAGTCAAACATAGACCTAAGTGTCTAACAAGTTTAGAACACTTGTAGGATGTGAGACATGCGTGGGACCCCGAGGTTTCTAGCACGCACACTCGTACGCATTGTTGCAGAAATCGGTCTAGGCGGCCGATTAATCGGCGCCTAGGCGCTAGTCGGCTACTAATCGCCTAATTTTGAGCAAATCGGCCAATTAATCGGTCCAGGTCAAAATCGGTCCTAGTCGGTCAAAAGTTGGTCCTAGTCGGTCAAAAGTCGGTCAAGTCGGACTAATCGGACCATGGGTTTTTTGGTAAAAATCGGTCCTGGTCGGTAAAAATCGGTCCTGGTCGGTAAAAATCGGTCCTAGTCGGTCTACTTGGTCAAAAGTTGGTTAATTTTTGAATTTTTATGTGAATTTTGAAGTATTTATGTGAATTTTGAAGTATTATTTTTATATTATTGTGTATATATATATATAAATTTGAAAAATTACATATATAAATTCCCATTCCGATTAATCCCGATTAATCCCTAGGCGGTACCTCACCGCCCGACTAGCGCCTAGCGCCTTCTACAACATTGCTCGTACGTAAACAATGAGTCCATGTCCCCTCTTTTAAATCCTTTTTAGTTTTTAAACTTTTGAGGGATATACATGTTACATGTGGTATGATAAGCTAGGGAATGAAAAAACATAGATCATGTGCAAATAAGGTAGAAACATAAGTAGCCATTAATTATACATACAGACCAAGGAACGAAAGGGGTAGATCTATTGGGTTTTGGCGAGCCCCACTCTTGGTCTGTGAGACCGTGGGAGTGCTTTTGTGTCCCAGTCGAGGATAATCGACACATAAATCGTCGAGGGTTGGTTGCTTCCTATGGCGGCACACATATTAATGTTCTTGCAAAACATTAATGATCAACGATTTCACAGACGCTTTACATACCGAATTTCAATACAAATACATTTCAAATGATTTAAAGATTCATTTGATACAAACAAAATACATGAATTCACCAACTTTATGTTAACTTTTCAACTTACATGTATTTCAAGAAATTAATGGATTTCGCATGGAAACAAGAATCGGTAACTTGATGCCATCTTTTTGGAGGCTTTGATTTACATATTCCGTCTTCGTGCGAAATATAGAATACAAAGCCTTGATTTGTAAAACTCTATTTTTGTGAACATGCCGTTTGGCAAACTTTAAACTTATGGATTGTCTTTATGAAGAAATCATGTGATTTGTAATCTCTTTCAAACAATTATGGATGGATATTGTACTTATTTTACACATGTAGCATGTTTACTTTATTCGAATGCAATGATTACCTATCAAGATCACACCTCGCGCTTTTGCCTACGAGCGGGTATGACATTTTTGGTTGGAACCAATAACCAAGTCAAACTGAATTCATGATGTTGAAATCGAATAACTTTTTCTATATTTATTTTTTTGTTCCGTATGTGTTTTTTTTTATTTATTTTACCATTATTTGTTATTGGATTGAGTTGGGCTAAACAAAATTGATCTATATTTGTAATCGGATTTGGCTAAATGAGGAAACTTAGATAACATTTATTTATTTATTTGATATTCGATTGCAACTGAATATAGATTTCTAAAGCTGAAATCCAATTTGATTTTGACCAAAACACAAATATGTAACTCGCTTTGGTTTATATAGTTTGAAAACAAATAACGAACACCCCTAGTTCCTTGGAGACAAGGATGGAGATGCAAGACATTAAGAGTAATGAAAACCAAGAATGACCTGTCTTTTTTAACCTCAATTTTGGTCATCCTCTTATGCTAGACGGTATGGGGAGCGTCCCCAACCCGTCCAGCACCGGCGACGGAAGCAACACCATGCCGTCCCCCTGCGCCCTCGTCCTCACCGTCGAGCAAAGGACGTTGGAGACGGTCCAGATGCAGACAAAAAAAATGGTGGGTCCAAGGCTTTTGACTGTTTAAAAAAAGTGGACCTTGAAGGAGAAGGATCCTGTTGTTGTTCTGAGATGGACCTATTAAAGATGAAGAAAATCTAGGGTTTGATTTGATTGAACCTGTTGTTGTTCTAAGATGGATCTTGAAGGAGGTGGTGTTGTTGTGTTAAGCTGTTGAGAGGTGATTTATTATTAATTTAAAATAAAATGTATGTGTATCTATATATGTGTATGTATATATATTATTAATTATTAATAATAAATAATAATGAGAAAAATGAAAGGGGATAAGGTCGGCCAACAAAGAAAGTTGGGATGCCAACTGGAAACTAATGAAAATATTTAAGTTTATGTATTTTTTTAAGTTTATGTATTGTGTTCTAATATTAAAAAATATTTTCTTAATTTATTTGTTAAATGTTAAAAAAATGGAAGACTAAAAAATAAAAAAAATGGTGTGGTAGGATCATCTAGGATCGTCCTCCCATTTCCACTAAATTTGTGGGATGGACCATCCTCCCAAGGATGGTGAGTTGGCGATGACGTGACGGATCATCCTCCCTTGAAGGATCATCCCCATACCATGTAGCCTTACTACTTTTAGCTAGGAGCGGGAAAAGGACACAAATCCCATGGTAAAACTAGATGCCTGAAATATTTGGGTTGGCTATTTAGCGGGGTTTGACATAGGTGTGATATTAGGTGATACATATAAGATTATTCAAACTCGTCTAACCCATTAAAATCAAATATATTAATATATTATATACTTCTAAAAATATAATATATTAATATTGTGTTGAAATTGTTACATAGTTGGAAATTATTAAAGTTTTGTTATTTAAATTAAGTCTTCTTACAATTTGAAGTTTAACCGCTGTTGCATAAATTTCCAACTTAGATTTTAGTATTTTCTCTATCTACTAAAGAATTATCAAACCGGTTTAATCCTCATTTTTGAAAAAACTTCATGGATTTTATTATTATTATTGCAGCTCTTAGAAATGATCAATTGTGTGATAGCCTTGAATGCAAGCAAGTTTAGATTACTTAATTAGTTGGGAGTTTGAAGATCATATATGCTAGATCTCTAAGGTTTCTGCTAAATTAGAACGGTCTCAATTTCTCAATTCACTTTTGGCTTATCACAAATATAAAACTTTGTATGTCCCAACTCCTGGCAACAACCCAATCATAATTATTTATCGAGTTCATCGTTAATCTGATTTTAGTTACATTTTGGGGGGACCTGAGCTCTTCAATAATGATGGCCAAACTTGTCTTATTTTTGTTTAAACCTTATATTAGGCAATAAAAAGATGGAATTAAAGTATGGGAGCACTTTTTATAACTAAGTTATAGTTTAAACATAAAATAATTAGTTTCATCGTCAACTGTAGGTCCACTCGGAGAGACTGCACGTCCATCTAACAAACTTTGAACTTCTTGTGGAAGAAAAAGCCAAGAATCTTCGAAAGGCTCTCAAACGTGCTGCAGGCGCATACACTTCATTTGAATCTATCCTCTTGACCCGATCAAAGCCTTTAGCAATCAAACTTTGGCACGTTTTCCATTTTGTCAAAGTTTTTCAAATTCTTTCATCATCATTTAATCACCAGACATTTTTGTCTTCTTTTCTTTTTCTCTCTCCATCAAAGGCAACAACTTCTCCTTGATTTGACAATATGTTTCGGAGTCTTATGTCGCCAATCTTGTGCATGGACGCTCCACTATCAACAATTCTAAGACTATCAATAGTTCCTCCTGGAACATCCTGCACACTCATTCTAAGATTAGTTGGAGAGGGGGACCCAAGCCTTCATAGACTTGGGTCGTCCGTCATCATCGAGGATTGTGACTTCCATTTCCCGATGATTCGGAATTGACATAGCTCCCCCTGAAACAGTTACCGATTTTGGTTTCCAAATATGTTTTTGTTTTTCATTTTTAACATCTGATTTAACAGACTGTGTTTGGATAACCTCTTGTTACAAAGCCTTTTCAACTTCTTTTCTTTGTTTCTTTTTTTGTTTCATTCTCGTTGTTTTACAAGACGAGGGTCCTGTTTTGGTGAAACAGATCTTGTATGGTAACTGCTACCATGGGGGGTATCAACTTTTGCCTTTCCTTTCGTGAGACATGGAGAGTTTCTGACAAAGTGCCCATACTCACCACATTCAAAACATGATCTCCGCTCAACAAACCTCGGAGTATCATAATTGTAAGACCTTGATGATGAACTTCGTGATCTTGAGGTACTTGGTCCTACATCACAACAGTTTGTGTGTTGTGTGTAGTTGTTTTGACTGTTTCTTTTCAAAATTTGTCTTTGTAAAACAAAATCCGTGTTGGATTTGTTTTCAAAAGATTCAATTTTATCAGTCCCTCGGGATTTCACGAAGTTCACCTTCTGAACCTTCTTCTTGTTTGGCTTTGCTTGCCTTTTCCCTTTCCTTGCCTAGTGTGATTTTGTTTTCGTTGATTGTTTTGTGGTTGTAAGTTTTGATTCCCATATTTCTTTCTAACTTTGGATTTTGGGATAGGAGCACACTGAGTTACTACAACTTCTGGGCTCGAATTTCCCAAAAACTTACTAGTAGAATCCTCGAAAACTTTGTCAACCAAGGATTGATTGACATTTTTGATTGGGAAATCTTTATCAGAATATATTTTAACAGAACCAATCAACCTGTAAAGTAAGTTTACGCTTTCACAACTCTCAGCAGAAGATTCAATTGGTTTGACTGTAGCAGTCACAAACGGTTTTGCAGGTGGATCACAAAGAATGTGATTTAGGTATGTTTTCCTCTTTTGTTACCGTTTCTGACTGTTCAGGTTTGTCCTCATCCGACTCGTCATCCAAACTATCATAATCCTCAATAATGGGAGGACTTTGATCAGTAACAAATGACGAATTTTGTCTTTTCAGATTCCTATGAGAAAATGTCTGGTTTGAACCCTAATCCTGCTGCAAACTCTTCGGGATTAAGAGGTACATATGGTTCAATGCGTGGCATTTCCTCCTCGTCAGGAAATTTGGTATAATTATGTCTCAAAGGCGGTGGACACGATTTATAACCAATGCACTTGACATCCCCTTTTAGTTTTTGAACTTCTATGATGTGATCTAGCACATATCGGGAGTTAGAATAACTCTCCAATTTGAGCTTGATGGCATCATGCTCGCATTTGGCAATGGATAACTCCTTTTTTGAAGGGTGACTTTCAATATGTACATGGACCATTGGTCACCGGGTCCCCGTCAAGGACGGTTACCCGTCAGCCCAGCATTCTTAGACGCGATGTTCTATCGGGCCCCGGCTGCCGCTCTGACTGACATTCGCTCGGAAACCATACTGCCCCCACACGAGAGACTCGCTGGGGTAACAGCTGGATGAAAACCGGGTTGCCCTCAAGACCGCACCATGCCTCGGTAGGAACGATCCATCATTGGGACGTCCCCCCATAACGCCGCAGCCGTGGATCGAACCGGTGACCTCCAGGGAGGAAACCGGCCCAACCCCACCACATGGGACCAACTGGGCTAGGGGTTCGGATATTGAAACTCGTCTAACCCATTAAAATCAAATATATTAATATATTATATACTTTTAAAAATATAATATATTAATATTGTGTTGAAATTGTTACATAGTTGGAAATTATTAAAGTTTTGTAATTGATTATTTGATGTTTTAAGGTGGTTTATTACATTACTTTAAGATTGAATTTTGGCTAATGGGTGATTGTTAATCAATTATAATCATAAGCGAGTATGCCTGAAACTAATACCTTCAATGATGAGTAATGTATATGTAGTGGAGGGTTCAAATGAGAAGAAATTTTTCGTAAGAATAAAAAAGAACAAACTTCAACCAATAATAATGCTTCATTTTACTTCATTTAATTTTTGTATTTAATATGGGTGTAAGGGTATATTGGTAAAATTAGATAGATCATTAATTGTTAGTCATCCTTTTTTAATAGCTAACTAAATTAAATTTTTAACTTATTTTAAAAAAATATATATTTTTTCAAAGAAGATAAAAATTAATTTAAAGTGTAGGATAAATTATGAGGTGTGTAGGATGAATTACGAGTTGTGTAGGATAAATTTCAGTATGTATAGGATAAATTTTCAAAAATGTGTAGGATAAATTTTGATGTGTCTAGGCAAAATTTTTAGTGTGTAGGATGATACTCTTTATGACTAATTAATTAGTCAAAATAATAATAAATGAGATAAAAGAAAAACTATTTAATGTTTTACAATTGTACCCTTTATTCATTTTGTTCTCAATTTAATTTTCTTCTCAAATGAACCTCCCCTGTATATGTATATCTAAAAAGTACGAGACACAATTTTTATAAACAACTAAGACTTTCAATAACAAAATCACTCCATTTTCATCCCCACTTTCATACCCTCTCCCTCGCTCAGCCATTACCATCTTGTCACATCACATCAGCCAGGATGATAATGGGTGAGTTTAGGCTATGGGGTATGGGGTTTGGGTTGGGGCGTGGCCCTTGGGGCTTGGATTTCAAGCCGGGCGTGGTGCGGGGGAGCAAGCTGACATGGCGGGCTGTGAATGACTCATTCAAACTAGCCATTGGCTAGCCGTTGGGGGCTACTTTAAAAAAAAAAAAATTCCTTTATAAATACCTTACCATATTTAACATTTTTCTCACACAATATCAAACACATAAAACACAATCTTGCCATGAGTTCTTCAAGTTATAGTGAATCGTCATCATCATCTGCCGATGGTGCGGAAATATTTCTACAAACGATCGCGGCGGTGGTGAAAGTTATCGTGGAAGACGAAGACGATGAGGAAGAGACTCAACAACCTAAATGGAGGAGAAGGTACATCGCTCGTGAACGGCACACCGCTAACGATTTGTTGGTAAGCGATTACTTCTCAGCGGAACCTAAGTATGATGAAAAAATGTTTAGGCGTCGTTTTCGTATGAGTAGAAACTTATTTTTAAGGATATCTAGAGATCTTGAGGAGAAGTATGTTTATTTCCAACAAAAATCTGATGTAACCGGGCAATTAGGATTTAGTACGTGGCAAAAGGTCACGTCCGCACTTAGGTAGTTAGCGTACAGCAATAGTTCGGACATTATGGATGACTATTTAAAAATGTCTGCACGTGTAGCTAGAGAAACTCTTCACAACTTTTGTTCGTGTATTCTAGAACTTTATAGGAAAAGATATTTGAGAAAGCCCTCCTTCAGTGACATGCAAAAAATATTGGAACATCACGCAGATTATCATGGGCTACCCGGGATGCTAGGTAGTTTAGATTGTATGAAATGGCCTTGGGAACTTTGTCCTACCCAATGGCAAGGCGCTCACACTAGTGGATTTCACGGGATGCCAGCCATCATGCTTGAAGCGGTTGCGTCCCAAGATCTTTGGATATGGCATGCGTTCTTCGGTATGCCAGGTTCACATAATGATATTACCATCATAAGCCACTCGCCCCTTTTCAATGATCGGGTAAATGGTTTAGGACCCAAAGGAACTTTCTATGTAAACGGGGTTGAGTACGTGTACGGGTACTACCTAGTTGATGGGATTTACCCAGAGTGGGGGGTTTTCGTAAAATCGTTCTCAAGACACGGTACCAAAGATCCAAAAAGATTAAAGTTTAACAGGGTCCAGATGGCTGCACGTAAAGACGTCGAGCGAGCATTTGGTGTTTTGAAGAAAAGGTGGCGAATATTGTCAATGCCTTGTTGACTATGGGACAAGGATCAGTTTGGAAACGTGATGTATACATGTATCATTCTTCACAACATTATTTTGGAGGATGAAGGTACAGCGGTTGTTACCTACTATGATGACGATGACCCCCAACCAGGTAACGTAACAGACGAAGATAAAGCGGCAAATGAATTTATGATAAAGTCAAGGGATATACATCACAACCTTCGATCTGATTTGGTGGAACATGTTTCAACGATTCCTGGGTTCGAAACCGACGAAGACGACGAAGAATGATAGTTTTTTATTTTGATAATTATTTTGTATGTTTATTTTAATAATTATTTTGTATGTTTATGTAGTTTTTGGTTATAAATATATATATATAGGGGAGGGTTCATTGGGGAACACTAAAAAAGTGGGGAACGGGGGAACACTTTTAAAAATTATACTTAACATGTTAAAAAAAATATTTTTCTAAATTTTTTTCGGCGCTTTTTCTTATAAATACAAGTAGAAACATTTTTGATAAAAAAAATCAAAAACTAAAAATATAAAAAAATGTTTAAAAAACAGTTATATCTTATAGAATTAACTTAACATGTTAAAAATAATTTTTTTTAAAACTTTTTCAGCGATTTTCTTTATAAAAAGGAGGAGAAACTAGTCGAGTAAAAAAAAAATTTTTCTAAAAAAAAATTTTTTTAGCTTTTTTTTAATTGTTTTTTTTAATATTTTTAGTTTTTGATTTTTTTTTATTAAAAATGCTTCTACAAGTATATATAAGGAGAAGCGCCGAAAAAGATGTTTAAAAATTTTATTTTTAACATGTTAAGTTAAATTTTTAAGAGTGTTCCCCGGTTCCCCACTTTTTTAGTGTTCCCCAATGAACCTCACATTATATATATATATATATAGGACAATGCTAGACAGAAAACCCTATTTAGGTAGAAAATTCTGGAAACCCAAATCTCCCCCCATTTTTACCCAACCTCCCGACATTTTTTTTTTTAAAAATAACACATGTAATATACTTGTTTTAGAGTGTTTTGGGCAAAAAAAAAACAAAAAAGTGCCGAAAGGATTTTTTTAAAAAAAATAAACAAATTTCAGTGCCTAACATGTGTTAGGCACCAAAGACAGAAAGTGCTGAAATTTTTTTTTTTTAAATTACCCCTTCGGCGCTTTTTTGATTTTTTTGGCCCAAAACTCTTAAAACATGTATATTACATGTGTTATTTAAAAAAAAATGTCGGGAGGTTGGGTTTTCTAGGGTTTTTTATATGGATAGGGTTTTCTATATAGCCCTACCATATATATATATATATATTCAAAAAAAGCTGATGTGCCTTGGCCACGCCAGCCAAGCCACGCCCACCATACCCCCTTTAAAGTGGGTTTGAGACTTGAGTTTTGAAATTCCACGTGTCAACCGATGCCCCAACCCAAGCCCCACCATACCCCACGACCTTAGGTAATCTCAACCCCAATCTCGACTAGATAATCTTGTCCCAAACCCATTTTAAAACCCGTCTGGTATCGGGAACAGGGATTTCAGGTAAACCTGTTAATTTAAAGAAAAAATCACTTATTGGGTATACCTGACCAAAAATCCTTCGGGTATCTATTGGTTAACTACTAATTAATTACATTAAACATTATAAAAATATATCAAATAATTACGATGTATATAAATAAAATACCAAAATATATTATACAAAAAACTCAAATGTATACATGACAGAAACATTGTATGCCAATAACTAATATGTCATATATATACACATGTAAAAAAAATAAAAGAAATTTAACGAATATATAATCGGGTGAATGGGTACACTTAATTAGGGTAATCGGCTATATCATCAAATCCCAAACCCTCGAAAAAATAAGAAAAATCTCAAACCCAATTCTATACCCGATCATCTGATCCCAAACCCGTTCCAAATGTGTCGGACTGGACTTACCCATCAGGTTGGATTCGAATGCCATCCCCTTCACCAGCTTTATATATACTTTGATGATATGACAGTTTATTATATGATCTCATAACTAGGCAAAAAATATATACTTGATAATGATATATATGAATGTGTATTCATATATCTTCATACAAGTACGACTTTATTATACCCCTGAATATATATCAACACATCATTGTTATCATCAAACTAACTATATAATTTTCGTATCTAAACATTTATAATGAGATTATAATTTTGCTAACGGATTTTACAGTTAAGAATGAAACTGTACCGATTCTGCATTGAGTTGAACATTAAACACTCCCAAATATTATAAATCACCAACTAAAACACCATAAACCCTACTTAAGTTTTAAATTTTAAAAATTACCAATCTCTGACAGAAGTTTAAACCCTAGTACTGGTAATTCACTAAGCACAAACAACATTATAGTTGACTACAACTATACGTTATAACTGTCTGAAATCCAAACAACACCTACAAACCTTTGATCGATTTAACAACTATCTTCAAATCTTTCGGTTTTCATCCACTTTGTATCGATCTGGATTAACTTCAGAGAGCCATAAACCTGGGGTTAGAGCCTGTGAAATAAATCAAACAACAACCATTGTTAAAAACTTTAAATATTATTTCGATCGAAAATTCTTGAATTTGGATAAACAGTTGCTTACATCTAGTTTCATCTGAACACTTCTAGGAGGCTTATTAGGTTTCCTAGGTGGTTTCTTCCCCGTCATTGCAATGAAATCTTCCTCGATTTCTTTTCGCGATAGCGCGATCGAAAATTTAGGCCTGTCTTCTTTCTTCTCAAGGTTCCTTCGAGGCCTTGAGGGTTTCTTCTCCGATCTATCTTCTGCTGGAAATCTAGGAACCTCCTTAACTTCAGCATGGATGTTTTCGACAGAACGGGTGTTGTTATGCTCGTCGGAATCTGAAGTTTCATCGTCATCAGGCATTGCAGGAACTGGATCAAAGTTGCTGCACCTCAAGAATTTCTTACTCCCCCACGTCAGCCCTGGAGGTAGATTGAAATTATGCAGCTGTTTTGGTTTCACCATTGACAAGGGTTTGAATTTTGTAGTTTTTTTTTTTTTTTTTTTTGTGGTTGAAGAGGCACCAGGAACAAGGGTTTTGCTGATGAATGTGATTGTGTGCGAATTGTGAAGCGAAACGTTATATATGCAGGGAAAAGTGGAATACGTTAAACGGTGTCGTATATTGATGGCTAGGCAGTTTTTTTCAAGTGTAAATGTTACACACTCTACCCTCCAGGTTAGGATGTAATTCAGTTTGTTACTTTGTGCTCCTCCTTTATATAAACCATTAATTAAGAGAAAAATGCTCGGATAGTCCTTATGGTTTGCTTATTTTTCACCTTCAGTCCATAACTTTCTAAAATTACAGCTATGGTCCTCAACTTTTGTAATTTCGTTCCCAGATAGTCCCTGGCTTGGATGGGGTTATTTTTTGGTGTTAAGTGGATGTGAAATTACTAAAATGCCCTTGTTATTAAAAACCTAAATCCTTCTTTATCTTCTTCTTCTTCTAGATCAGAACCACCATCACCACCACCCAACATCCTCTCATCACCACCTTCCACAAACCTCCGACCACCACCCTCCCATAACCTCCAGCCACCACCCTCCCATAACCTCCGGCCACCACCACTCCCATCACTACTGTATCACAACCTAACATCCTCTAATCCCCACCATTCACCCCCCACCTTGCCAGAGATCTATTCTCCGGCCACTTTCGTTTTTTGTTCTTTAATTATGCGTATAAGTAAAGAGCAAGGTATTGAACTCTGTCTCAGTAATCAAATAAAAATGGTGGATCGTTGTGTTTTAAAGCATTGGTATTGAACTTTGTTTAATTCAGTGGCGAAAGAAAAGATAAATGGTATATCGTCGTTGTTTAAAGCCAAAATTAAAGCAAAACCTAATTGTTAGAGATAATGGCTATTTAGAATACAATGAGTACCAATTCTGCACCAGATTATATTAAAGCTTATTCGATTGTTGATCTGATAGTAGTATTATTTACTATTTGGTTTGAAGCAAGTTTTTACTATTGATTTTAAGGATTTTACATGAAGCTAGTCACTTTTTGACACATATGTTACTAACAACTTTTTATTAATGATTTGAAGAAAGTGGTCGGAGAATAGATCTCCGGCAAGGTGGGGATGAATGGTGGGGATTGGAGGATGTTAGGTTGTGATACGGTAATGATGGGAGTGGTGGTGCCGGAGGTTCTGAGAGGGTGGTGGTCGGAGGTTTGTGCAAGGTGGTGATGAGAGGATGTTGGGTGATGGTGATGGTGGTTCTGATCTAGAAGAAGAAGATAAAGAAGGATTCAGGTTTTTAATAACAAGGGCATTTTAGTAATTTCATATACACTTAACACCAAAAACTAACCCCCATCCACGTCACGGACTATCCGGGATCGAAATTGCAAAAGTTGGGGACTATAGCTGTAATTTTATAAAGTTAGGGACTAAAGGTGAAAAATAGACAAATACAGGGACTATCTGAGCATTTTTCTCATTAATTAATTAATTACATGGATGGTTTTTGTGGAATTACCTTTGATACATATTTTCAATAAATTACAAACTTGGTACAATGTTTACAAGTAGGGTTGTACTTTTAACACGAAACTCGAAACATGACCGAAATTTAAAGCCACTCATACCCGAATTAGAGAATATTCGAAAAACCCAAATCCGGTCAACCCTAACATTAAATGAGTCGGCTATCGGGTCATTTTTCCTTAAAAAACCCGAAAAACCTTACTCGAAAAACCCGAAACTTGAAACCCGATCATTTATTATAAAGAGTTAACTGCCATTTTCGTCCCTGTGGTTTGGTCACTTTGGCCATTTCAGTCCATTTTTAAAAAATGCGCCATTTTCCTCCCCGACGTTCTGGAAAGGTGCCATTTCAGTCCAAAAATCATAACCCAGTTAAGTCAGTTAGTAAATAAGGACTGATTGTGTAAATTTGTAACATAAAGGACTAATTGTGTAAATTTGTAACACCACCACCACTAGCCCTGCCACCACCACCACTCCGCTGCCACCACCGCCACCACCACCGCCACCACCGCCACCACAGCCACCACCGCCACCACAACCACCACCGCCACCACCACCACCGCCACCACCACAGCCACCACAGCCACTGCCACCACCGCCACCACCGCCACCACAGCCACACCGCCACCACAGCCACTGCCACCACTGCCACCACCACCATCAACGTCACTCGATCGGATAAAACGATTAAGAGGAGAATTGGTGATAAAGTTCTGATGATGATCGATGATGATGATAATGATAACAGATGATGATGATGATGACGTTGATGGTGGTGGTGGCAGTGGTGGCAGTGGCTGTGGTGGCGGTGTGGCTGTGGTGGCGGTGGTGGCGGTGGTGGCAGTGGCTGTGGTGGCGGTGGTGGCGGTGGTGGTGGTGGTGGCAGTGGCTGTGGTGGCGGTGGTGGCTGTGGTGGCGGTGGTGGCGGTGGTGGCGGTGGTGGCGGTGGAGGTGGTGGTGGCGGAGTGGTGGTGGTGGCAGGGCTAGTGGTGGTGGTGTTACAAATTTACACAATCAGTCCTTTATGTTACAAATTTACACAATCAGTCCTTATTTACTAACTGACTTAACTGGGTTATGATTTTTGGACTGAAATGGCACCTTTCCAGAACGTCGGGGAGGAAAATGGAGCATTTTTGAAAAATGGACTGAAATGGCCAAAGTGACCAAACCACAGGGACGAAAATGGCAGTTAACTCATTATCGTTTTATTATAATGTGTTTTGATTTGGAGTGTTTGGTATTTGGAACATTAAGTTTTGAGTTTTGTTGGATTTATTTCGGGTTTTTGGTTTTTACAGTCATAGGGGTATGTCCTATGTCTGAACTAGTGTTGGCTTCCCAACACTATTTGCTTTATTGGTTGTGAATATATAGAATCATCAGGGTAACCTTTTACCCAAAAAAACATTAAGTTTTGAGACTTTTGAAAAGTACAATTCGATATTGTTATGATGAATTTTGATAACATTTTGTAAAAAAAACACATTTTTTTTTCATTTTAATCTAAACCTGAAAACCAAACAACCCTAACCAATCTAAGCTAAACCCGACCAACCAGGACTTTAAATGCGTTACATGTCACTTTTTCTTAGCCAAACTACCCGACCCGAAAAGCTCAAACCCCTAAAAAGAAAACCACAAAGAACACCCGCATTTACAAGCCAGTAATATAGTTACTCCCATGGTTGTAGAAATGTGTAGTCGCTAGTCGGTCGCTGGGGTGGGGACTAGCAATTAATCGGGTATTAATTAGAATTAAATGTAATTAATCGGGGTTAATTGTGATTAATCGGCGACTCGATATAAATGAGTGATTAAACGGCACCCAGTCGGGATTTTTACAATTATGGTTACTCCATATGGATATTGGTACAGAGATATCGATGAAATATAACTTTTTTTGAATGACAAAAATACCTTCTATAAGAAAATATTTTTCATAGGAACCCACCTTTTCCTAATAAATAAAAGAGTAAAATTTAAAAGACGTCCCTATCTTTTGGTCATATTTTCTTGATCCATCTAAAATGGCTCTTTTGGGCATTTGAGTCATTCAGATTTGCGTGTTATTGTTTCCATCCAAATCACTAACGTATGTATTTTTTTCTATTCAAGTGAAGGATATTTTTGTCCTTTTGAATTCAACAAGCAAATATGAAACCTTTGGGACTTTTTCTATTAAGGTGAAGGATATTTTTGTCATATTAAATTCAACAAGCAGATATGAAACCTCATGGACGATTTGGGCATTTTACTATTACATTTTTGTTTAATATTTTCTATTACTTGGTCCCTTTATGTAGCTTACTATTTATTATTTTTAATAACTTTTTCGGTATATACACATTTCAATAAAGACATTTTGATAAAAAAGTTATATTGTTTATCAAAATCCATTAAAATGGCTATTAAAATTTATGAACATTTGTTATCCAACCCACCATACCCACCTATTTTTGCCACTTTCCCGGTACAAACTTTTGTTGTTGGGAGCATGCAGTTTTTGTTGGTCAAGTATATTTTTATAGTTATGAATTATTGAACCATTTTACTTTGTTCTTTGTTACATGGATACCACTTTTCTTTAAAAATACAAAAAACGAATAATATTATTGTTTGTAAAAGTAAATCTTTTTTGGATCATTCTTGAAAACCGGCAACCTTTGTAAGACCATGTCTAGTGGTAAGTTGTTATAATGCCCCCACCATGGGGCATTATCCGACACGTGGCATCCTAGTCACACTTGAGCATTATAGCAAAAGTGGCGTAGTGGGGCATTATGCCAATAACCCCCATATTATTTTTAATGAAAAAAAAAAAAGCACACCACATACACACGAAATTCAACCATTTCAAAAGGTGTCAGAGGCATGTGGGTAAAAGTGATTGGTGGGTCAACAATTAAACAAACCAAAGCAGCGTTTTAAATATCACGCCAAACACAATTTAAAAAAAAAAAAAACGCTGTATAACGCCTGCTGTAGTGGGGAGGGGGCGTTTTGGGGCGTTTTTTTTCAATTTTTTTTTAAAAATAACGCCCCACTACGGGTGGTCTAAGAATGAACATTTTCTAAAAACATTGAATCTTATGCAGTATTGGAGCCAAACACTAATATTCGGTTTAAAAAAAAAGATTTTTACATAAAATATATTTTACAAAATAGAACTCGATTAAAAATTATATTTGTGTTTTAATTTCAATAATAAAAATAAATTACAATAACATAAATTCACTTAGCTATAAATTATTTAATTTATAATATGCATGTCTAAAATTCTAAGTACAAATAATTTACTTCATAATATCCATCTTTTAGAGATGTTGAGAGTGTATGTAGTGCGATTTTGAGGGTTTTCTTTTGTGAGTGTTTTGATTAATCCTAAGCATCCACCAACTATTTAGACTAAGCGGTATGGGGGGCGGCTTAGGCCCGGCGAGGCGCAGCGCCGGTCCCCCACACCGCCCCCCTCTTCCCGTCCCGGCGTATCCGGCTCCCCACAGACGAAGTTGACGGGCCTCCATCTCTCTCTCTCTCTCTCTTCTTTCTCTGTCCTGTCTCTCTCTAAAAAAACAAATAACTTATATTTTTAATTGTTTTTATCAGTGTTGTAACAGTCGCTAGGCGGCCCCTAGTCGGCCGACTGGGGAGTTGGGAGTAATCGGAGTACTCGGAGAGTACTCGGGGAGTACACGGACATGGTAACTATAAAGAAAATTAATTGTTATATATTATATATATGTTAAAATAAGCATAATTCATGTCAACTGAGTATAATTTAAAACGAAACATGGTTAAAGTTCAAATATTCTGAATACAAGTCCGACTAGTCTGAGTACAAGGTCGAGTAGTCCGAGTACAAGGCCGAGTAGGCCGATGTTGACCGATTTTGACTAATTAAAAGTCAACAAACCACGTTGACCGCCTAGACCGACTAGGCCGACTTTTTCCGACTACGTCCGACTAGGCGCCGAGTTTGACCGAGGCCGACTAATTGAGTCCGCCTAGGAGGAAGTTGCCTCGGAGGGGTTCCGAGGACCGAGTACTCGGCCTTGGAATCCGACTTTTACAACACTGGTTTTTATAATAGTGCGGGGCTCCATCCTCCACCACCTAGGTCTATCCTCTGCAAGCCCCTCCTACGTGGCGCTGACGTGGCGGCCCATCCTCATGGGGATGAGCCTCCCCATACCCACTAGTCTTATACTAAGTTATAAAGGTATGTAAGAGTAAACTGCAATTTTATCCCCTGGGGTTTAGGTCAATTGGCACTCTTACCCCCCCTAACGAAATAATTGCAATTTTACCCCCCAACGTTTGGTGTTATGTCGCAATATTACCCCCTGCCGTCAAATAAGTTAACAGATCTGTTAACTGGAATGTGAAATGACTATAATGCCCTTTCATATTACCCCCTATGTTTTGTTCTACTCTGTAATATTATCCCCTGCCACCACTGCCACCGCCATTCACCACCACAACCACCCCTGCCACCTCCAGCCACCACCCTCAACCACCTCCAGCCACCACCCTCCAACACTCTCAACCACTTCTCTCTCTCGCCGCTGTCCATTTAACTCAAATCACACCCAACCCTCTGCAGACCCAAAACCAAAACGAAAAAACACAATTCCCAAATTCAGATATGAACGTCAAAAACAAGTTCAGATCAACAATTGTAAGTCATTTTCCATGTTACACATAACAATCATTCCAGCAAACCACATCAAAAGATCAGCACGAATTAAAAAAAAAAAACATGAATCCCATCAAACCACCAAACACTCCACTACCCTTGTCTTCTTCATCGATCCCTTTTCTAGGTACTTAAGCTTCTGTTAACATGATATATGCCACCATGGATTTAAATCATCAAAAAACACCATCTTCACCACATCAATTAAATCATATGAGTTGAATCAAAATCTGTATACTCTTTTTCAAACACATATATTGAGGTTACACAACCCTTTACTAAAAACCAAATTCAGGAACAACAAAAAACCAGAGTTGAGATCTATGTGTATGTGTGTGAGTTGGGTGGGTGGTGGGTTTTCGGTTTGTTGGTGGTGGGGTACGGCGGCGATAGGTGGTGCGTGTGGTGGCGTTGGTGCGTGATGCGGTGCAAGATATGGGGAATGGGGAAAGGTGAGGTGGGTATTTGGGTTTGGGTTGTTTTGGAATGTGGAAGGTGAAGAGATGACTCCATTAGAGAACCTCAACTCTGGTTTTTGGTGATGGGGAAGATGATAAAATGAGGATGGAGATGAGATCTCTGTGTGTGTGAGAGAGTGGCAGAGAGAGAGAGAGAGGTATAGAGAGAGAAAGAGAGTTATATAATAATAATAATAATAATAATAATGGTTTGGCAAAATTACCTATTTACCCTTTGACTCTACCCTTGTTATGTTGACTGTTAAGCAAAATTGAATCCGGGGGGTAGTATTGCGACATAACACCAAACGTTGGGGAGTAAAATTGCAATTATTTCGTTAGGGGGGTAAGAGTGCCAATTGGCTTAAACCCAAAGGGTAAAATTGCAGTTTACTCGGTATGTAAAAAAAATCCAAATTGTAGCTCTAACAACTATATAGTTGTTACAAACGGCTAAAATAAAAAATATAGCCGTTACAAAATGACTAAAATTAAAAAAAAAAAATAAGACTCTTAAGGCTATACCTGGTATCGAGTATTGAAAAACCCAGGTCAGGTATTAAAAAAACTCGTGTATAGCTATACATAGTCGGTTATAGGTATATTTCGGGCATAAATTGGTCCGGTTTCGGTACAGGTATTAACATGGAAACGTCTACCCTGTCACTACCCTACGTGTAGGGTCGGGTTTGGTTACGGATATAGAATACCCGATTACAAAAAAACTGGCTCCGTTTTTTATTTGGGGTGCGATTTTTTTGTCCACCTCTAACTGTACAACAGTCTGCTTCTATACGAGTCTAACTGTTCGACAATATACTTCTTTACGGGTCTTAGGTCACGATGCTATAACCATAAAATTCACCTTTTTAAAGGGTTTCAATGACCACATTGAGGATGGACGGACTAAGACGTGAACTGTACCCTCTATCCTAGAGAGTATTAAGAGAGTCCCTAAAGAACGTTGATGGCCAATTATACTATAATCGGTTTGAAGACAACGCAGATCGGAGATTGATATGTTTTACACATTTTTTTCCTTCTGTTCATGTTCTTCTACATGTATGGATGAGTTGAGTCTATGATATAGGCCAATGCTATGGAGTCAATATTGTCCGTTATTACGTTTTGTGTTGAGTCTACAATATAGGCCAATGCTATGGAGTTGTTGGTTTATTTAAGTTGTATTTTATGCTTTAATTCTTGTACAGTTAGTGCAGTTAGAATACTGTTAGTTGACACTTAAGATTAGTTAGTTTTCCGTTAAGTAGTTAGATGGTAGTTACTTGTATTGATATAAATAGCTGGTTAATCAATACAAGTAACTACCATCTAACTACTTAACGGAAAACTAACTAATCTTAACTGTCAACTAACAGTATTCTAACTGCACTAACTGTACAAGAATTAAAGCATAAAATACAACTTAAATAAACCAACAGGAGTCAATATTTAGACCATGGGGTATGGTGGGGCTTGGGTTGGGCATTTGGTGACACGTGGATCTTAAATATTAAAAACCCAAAGCCAAGTTTTTTAGCGGTATGGTGGGGCTTGAGTTGGGCGTGGCCTAGCCACATCAACATTTTTTTATATATATTTTTATTTATAACTAAATAAAAAATAAACATACATATATTTTTTTTAAATACATAAACATACATAATAATTATCAAAATAAAAAACAGTCATTCTTCGTCGTCTTCGTCGGTTTCGAACCCAGGAATCGTTGAAACATGTTCCACCAAATCAGCTCGAAGGTTCTGATGTATATCCCTTGACTCTATTAAAAATTCATTTGCCGCTTTATCTTCGTCTGTTACGTTACCTTGTTGGGGTCATCGTCATCGTAGTAGGTAACCACCGCTCTACCTTCATCCTCCAAAATCATGTTGTGAAGAATGATACATGTGTACATCACGTTTCCAATCTGATCCTTGTCCCATAGTCGACAAGGCATTGCCAATATTCGCCACATTTTCTTCAAAACACCGAATGCTCGCTCGACGTCTTTACGTGCAGCCATCTGGACCCTGTTAAACTTTAATCTCTTTGGATCTGTGGTACCGTGTCTTGTGAACGATTTTACGAAAACCCCCCACTCTGGGTAAATCCCATCAACTAGGTAGTACCCATACACGTACTCAATCCCGTTTACAAAGAAACTTCCTTTGGGTCCTATACCATTTACCCGATCATTGAAAAGAGGCGAGTGGTTTATGATGGTAATATCATTATGTGAACCTGGCATACCGAAGAACGCATGCCATATCCAAAGATCTTGGGACGCAACCGCTTCAAGCATGATGGCTGGCACCCCGTGAAATCCACTAGTGTGAGCACCTTGCCATTGGGTAGGACAAAGTTCCCAAGGCCATTTCATACAATCTAAACTACCTAGCATCCCGGGTAGCCCATGATAATCTGCGTGATGTTCCAATATTTGTTGCATGTCACTGAAGGAGGGCTTTCTCAAATATCTTTTCCTATAAAGTTCTAGAATGCACGAACAAAAGTTGTGAAGAGTTTCTCTAGCTACATGTGCAGACATTTTTAAATAGTCATCCATAATGTCCGAACTATTGCCGTACGCTAACTGCCTAAGTGCGGCCGTGACCTTTTGCCACGTACTAAATCCTAATTGCCCGGTGACATCGGGTTTTTGTTGGAAACAAACATATTTCTCCTCAAGATCTCTAGATATTCTTAAAAATAAGTTTCTACTCATACGAAAACGACGCCTAAACATTTTTTCATCATACTTAGGTTCCGCTGAGAAGTAATCGCTTACCAACAAATCGTTAGCGGTGTGCCGTTCACGAGCGATGTACCTTCTCCTCCGTTTAGGTTGTTGAGTCTCTTCCTCATCGTCTTCGTCTTCCACGATAGCTTTCACCACCGCCGCGATCGTTTGTAGAAATATTTCCGCACCATCGTCAGACGATGATGACGATTCACTATAACTTGAAGAACTCATAGCAATAATGTGTTTTATGTTTTGATATTGTGTGAAAAAAATGTTAAATGTGGAAAATATTTATAAAGGAATTTTTTTTTTTTTTTTTAAAGTAGCCCCCAACGGCTACTTTTAATGGGCCAATCACAATCCGCCAACTCACCTTGCTCCCCCGCCCCACGCCAGGCTTGAAAGCCAAGCCCCAAGGGGCCACGCCCCAACCCAAGCCCACCCGGGGTGGTGCCTTGGGCGTTTTACCCCAACCCACGCCCAAACCCCCGCCCCATACCCCACGGCCTTAAGGGTTTTCAATTCAAGGTTTTATATCTATAACGAGTGTGAATAAGGTTACGAGTAAAACTCAAACCGGTAAATCAAGTGTGTTATTTGGTAACTAAATCTAAATAAAAGAGTTTACGAGTCTATTAGGATTTACTTATGCACTATTGGTTTTGAAAAGATTTCTCAAGCGAGTGACGTTTCATTATTATGTGAAGGAGGTTTTAAACCATAAGAAAACAAAGTGATTTCAATTGTTTGCCTTTGACATTAAGAGACAGTGTGTGTATAACATTGGTCTCCTTTTTTTGTTATTGGTGCTTCAATCGAATAATCATTGATTCTTAATTGTAGTTGGTCATAGGGAAACAGACATTGGTTTCCAGATCCCAGAGTTTTGTGGACTAGCAAGATCCTAAGGCTGGTGGGTGTGGTTTAAAGCCCCTAGGAGCTTTATCACATCACGTAAGTGTCACGTGGATTTTGAGATAAAAATAGCGCCCCCCTTTAACAGTGATGGTGTGGGATAAAGCCGCACTAGCGCCCCCACCTAATTAAATATTAAAAAATAAACAAAATCTGATTGGTTAGGAGGCATAGGGCCCACAAGATGCACCCATTCACGCCCGTTAGTGGGCAGACGGACATGGGGTAGCGCAGGGGGTGGGGGAGGGCGCTATGGGGCGCCAAAATTGGTGATGTGGCGGGGTGGCGCGAGGCCACACCCCCTCGCCTAACTAACTAGGGAACGATCATCATAATCAATAATCAACTATGAGAATCATTCATTAGGTCAAGGGAATTCAATACATTGGATAATACATTTTTCTTTCGTTTTAATTCATTCTGTATGTTGTTTGCAATTATTTTTTCTTTTCTTGTTTTAATCAGTAAACCATTATACTATATTATTATGAGAGAAAAATGGCCGGATAATCCCTGTGGTTTGTTTTATTTTCACCTATAGTTCCTACACCTCTAACATAACAGATATAGTCCTTAAGTTTTGCACATTCATTCTCGGATAGTCCGTAGCGTGAATGTGAGTTAGTTTTTGGTGTTAAGTGAGTGTAAAATGACATAAATACCCTTGATATAAAACAACATAAATTTAAATCAAGTGGGCCCCACCCGTACCTTTTTTCATAATATCTCCCTAGTCAATCCCCTCACCCCTACCGTCTAAACCACCTTCCACCACTGTTCAACCCACCTCTGCTGGCCACCGCCATGTCGCCTAGTAGATGTAAAAGTAGAGATTAAGATTACAATCTGCCGGCCACCGCCGGTAACGGTTCCCGGTTCAACCGGTCCGGTCCTGCCTTAAAAACACTGCTTACAGAAGTATGAAATTGATCTAGTGTACCCAGGGCAAAATATCTTGCTGCTTAAGCAAATTTATAAGGACCATAACCTTCTTGTGGACTTCAACGGCGAAGGTTTGTTAAACCTTGTACTGTTTTTTAGCAATAATCTGAATTCTTTTGATTGCTGATTTATTTCTTGATTTCTAAAGGTATTTTACATGGAAGGAAGATCAAGAATGATAGTTGTAAGGTGAATACAGACAAATAGATGTGTTTCGCTTGCTTACCACCTTATATTTTGGTTATTATCGATGCAAGGATTGATTTGGTTAATTGGTTGTGGGGTGGATGATGGACACATGTCGGAGGTGTGGAGTAGTCTTAATGGAGGGGTGGAGTGGTGTTAACGGAGGAGACAGTGGTTGAAGGGGTGGAGTGGTGTTAATGGTGGATGCACGGCGGAGGTGGTGGTTGTTATTTCATTTGTTCACAGATTGGTAGTGACGAGGTGATGGTGGAATGTTAACAGTGGTGGTCTGAACTTGATGGAGTGTTATGGTTGTGGTGGTGTGGAGTTGTTGCAGACAGAAAGAGAAAGAGGAAGAGCGAAAGGGGAGAGGGGGTGGGGGTAGGAAGAAGGTAGGGCCCACTTTTTTAAATATTATAATTGATTTATTGTTTTAATTATTTTTATTGATAGTAAAGGCAATTTCATCATTTTACAGCCACTTAACTGAGAAAATTAACTCCATCTACGCTAGGGACTATCCGAAAACGAATGTGCAAAAGTTGGGGACTATAGCTGTAATTTTAGAAGTGTAGAGACTATAGTTGAAAATTGAGCAAAACACATGGACTATCTGTGCATTTTTCTATTATTATTATTATTATTATTATTATTGTTGTTGTTTGTTGTTGTTGTTGTTTTTTTTTTTATTATTATTATTATTATTATTATTATTATTATTATTATTATTATTATTATTAACATATATTAATAAGCAAACAAAATGAATAGTGCCAGGCAACTTGCCTGACACCTTGGTTGATGTGGTGGTGAGGGCTACTTGGGCCTTTTGGAGGTGGTGGTCTCATCATCGAACCAACAGCTACGTGTTGATGTTATCATCATCATCAGCTAAAAAATCTCATCAAAAAATGTATTCTTCTCTCTCCACACCTCCAGCATCGGATGACAACCACCATCCTCTTAGATCAAAACGGCTATTTCCACAACCACCACCATCTCAAATCAAAGCGACGATTTCCATAGGCATTAGTTCCATTTTATCTCTGGCGGCGACGTTAGGGTTGCTTCGCGAACTGGCCGCCAGAATGCGAAAATGCAAGTCATTGCCGGAGTTCAGGTGCGTTATTTTGCCTCTTTATTTTCCTTCCTAGTTGTTCAAATTTCCTCTTCGATTGTTTCCCCTTGAGTAATTTTTCCCCTATGTCTATTGTTTTAGCAGAAGTAATTTGTGAAGAATATTTAGTTGTCTCTCCAGGTAACTTTTGTTTTTGAAGTTGTTTTTCATCTGATTCGAATGTGTTTGAATGTTGAGATGACGATGATTGAACATATTTTTACTTACCTTTTCTTTTCTTTTGGGGGCACATGTGTTGTTTGAAGGTTTAAATAACGGTGAGGTGGTTATACATATTTTGGTATTACGTGTTGCAGTGAATTTTATAGAACGGGGATGAGAGGGGTCCGCCGAACGGAGGTGGTTGAGAGCGGCATGTGACAGAATGCGAAAATGCAAGTCATTGCCGGAGTTCAGGTGCGTTATTTTGCCTCTTTATTTTCCTTCTTAGTTGTTCAAATTTCCTCTTCGATTGTTTCCCCTTGAGTAATTTTCCCCCTATGTCTATTGTTTTAGCAGAAGTAATTTGTGAAGAATATTTAGTTGTCTCTCCAGGTAACTTTTGTTTTTGAAGTTGTTTTTCATCTGATTCGAATGTGTTTGAATGTTGAGATGACGATGATTGAACATATTTTTACTTACCTTTTCTTTTCTCTTCTTTTGGGGGCACATGTGTTGTTTGAAGGTTTAAATAACGGTGAGGTGGTTATACATATTTTGGTATTACGTGTTGCAGTGAATTTTATAGAACGGGGATGAGAGGGGTCTGCCGAACGGAGGTGGTTGAGAGCGGCATGTGACAACCGGTAATTTACGCCCTTAATTTACGTGATTAACAGGCAATTTACGCGACATAAAATAGTGTTTATGACGCAAATTAACTTAATTAGGCCTTTGGAGTGCCTAGGAACGCTTATCCGACCCTACAGTACGCGTATGAATATTCGCGTGGAATCTACGAAACATCAAATGACAACGGACTGAAACCGTATGAAATACTGACGACACCGACAAAAATGGATGTCACCCGAATATTTTTATGCTTATGGAGTTTGGGTTACGATATCGGGTCTCGTAGGAATTTCGGGCCACCTACACATGAGATGGGCTTGTGGGCCCTGGGCCCAAGCCCAAAACCCACAAGCCTAAACCTGCGCATATTATACTAGATCTATTTCTTGAGGATCTATACAAGATCTCATCTAAATCTTAGGAAATCTTTACAAAATCCCTTGAAAATCTTGGCAAAATATTCATAAAATCTACAAAAGATTTATACAATCTTTATAGATTTCATCTCGACCTCCCTATATATATGTGAGACCTTTGGGCCTCTTTATTCCCATTCCATAAAACCACACAGACTTTTAAGTCTGTCTCTCTTTCCCCCTCTCGGATCTTAGATATACAACAATATATACACAAATGAAATCAAAACTTGCCTATTTCCACCATTCCCCCTTCTCGATTTCTCTGTAAACACAGACATGGTTCATCCCCTCTCTACCTCACTTCCATCTCTCCCTCTCGTCTGATGATCGGAGCCGGAATTCCGGCCGACGACCAGCCCCCCTGTTACAGATTCAACGACCACCACCACCAATAGGTCCGGTGGTGGTGCGGCGACGAAGAGAGAAAGAGATCGAGAGGAGAGAGAGATTCGGGAGGAGAGAATGAGACTGAGAGGCGAGAGAGAGAGGGAGGACCGACGGTCGAAGACTCGGACCGCCGGTCAGTTCTTTTGTCCGGTGGTCGACATCAAAAGTCCGGCAGTGGAGGCGTCTGCAGGTGATCTCCGGTGGCTCGACTCACGGCGGCGGCGGTGGATCGAGCAGCGGCGGCGGCGGTGCATCTGTTTCGTGACAGAAGTGATGACGGTGGTGAATGGTCCCGACAGGTTTGACGGTACCCTTCCCCCCTCAGTTTACCTTCTTTTTGTTCATTTCTTTTGTTGAAACCTGATGATGATAATGGTGATTTTATTTCAAGATCAGGTTGGTGACAATTTGGGTTCGGGTTTCGGATCCGACTCGGTTAACTCAGCAAGTTGACTCGGTCGACTCAACCGAGTCAACCCAGTCAACGACAACCAGTCAACCAGTCAACACCGGTCAACACCGGTCAACAGAAGTCAAAAGCGGTCAACAGCAGATCCGTTCGGTTCGAAGTTCAAGAAACGGGTCGACTCGGTCGAACCGAGTCAACTCGGTCAACTCAGTCCGCGGTTCGACATAAGAGTTTGGTAAAGTCTAACGACGCGATGACTAACTTCGTTATTCTTATAGTTTTATTTATTTACGTGTGAAACGAGCTCGAACCGACTTAATTTGAGATTAGATTACATTGATATACTCGACAAAAATCTCATATAGATTGTTTATATTATTACATGGTTGATTGAATTTTGAAAATTATAACGACACTTTAGTCGTCGGGGGCGTCAAAAAACAGAGGAAACTCTGCCCGTTTTTCGAAAAAACCCGTAAAAGCAAAACGTGTTTTATTGAAATGCGACTCTTATAAGAACCAGTGTAAATGTGCATATCAATTTCGACGACGCTTTATCACATACGAAAACGACAATTCTTTTATAAAATAAATATATTTTATATATTTATTTCAAGCGCCAAACAACTCGTAGACATTTTATAAATATAGTTTATAAATTCATTTCGAACGTCAAACAAAAACGACGATTCTTTTATAAAATAGATATAACTTATCTATTTATTTCAAACATCGTACAACATGAATTCGTTTTTCTTACAAAATAAATATAGTTGTATATTTATTTCAAACACACGAATTCTCTTATAAAATAAATATAATTTTTATATTTATTACAAGACGCCTAAACGGCACATTATGAGTTTATTCTTTTCATAAAACACTCGTCGACTACTCGAGACGGCTAACGCAATTACAGCGATATATTTATATAAATATTAATTTATTTTTAAACCTCTCGAGAACTAAGTCTTCCCAAGACTTACTAAATAACGACATAAAACGGAACTTAACGAGTATAACTTAGTCATTACTATTAAGTTATCAACAAACCGTTGAATCGTTCAGTTAACGATTCGGTAGAGCTCGGTAACACGTAAGACTTGTTACCGCATTAATTAGAAACTTATAAGATATTCCGTGTTAGGAATATTGTAGAACGCACGCTAGCAAGTCAAGTCTTGGAAACGACATCTCAAAGTCGTATATAGATAGCTTTGCACAGGAATATTCAGGTGAGTTCATAACCCCACCTTTTTACATTTTTACATTTTTCTAAATGTTTTCGGGGTGGAAAGACATGCACTTTTTGCAAAGCATACAAGAATTACATATTTCTAAACCATTTTACAAGCAAGATTTAACTGACACAAATGGTTTACGAAAAGCTTATGTTTTATACCGGTTTTTCAGACAAGCGTATTTTTCAAAATGTGCATACATACGAATTATAGTTTTCTAAACTACGGGAAAATACAAGATACAAATGTTACAATGTATACAAATGGTATGAAAACAAGAAACACACTTGGTGAGGACGAGAACCAAGTATGATGCGTTATGAGAAATAATATGAGAAATGATACATGATACGAGAAATCGTGTCACGAATAGGGTACCATAAGCACCATTAATCAACAATATACCTAGACCGCAGAACAAAAGGTTAGATCTAACGGGTGTCGGGCAGCCTCACTCTTGGTGAGAACGAGTACCGAGCAGTGCTTTTGTGTCTCAGAATACGCCAACTAGAAAATGCCTAAGGTTTGGTTGCTTCCTATGTCGTGTCACTTGTTAATGGCCTTGCAACCCATTAACAACAAGATACATACAGAAAGACTTGATTTATACAAGAAAACATGATACATACAAGAATACTTGACTTATACATGAGTACATGGTGTACACAAGAATACTTGATTTATACAAGATACATACCATGTTTTCATACAAAGTTTCTGTATAACTTGACAAGAAAATGATTTTAAATTCGTTTTCTCAACAATACTTCAAAAACCGGTTATTCAAAAATATTTATTTCAAATCTTTTACAAAGTTTATGTTGACTTTTTTTTTCGCATGTTTCTTTCTCAGGTTACTTTACAGAAACAATGGAATGGTTAGAATAGGAGAACCATGAAGAGTCGAGTACTTAGTGGGCGTTCAATTTCTAAAAGACTTAGCTCTTTTGCTTCCGCTGCGCAATGAAGATACCAGTCCAGTCACGCCAATGCTCTGATATTTCGGGGTGTGACAGATTGGTATCAGAGATTTAGGTTACAGCGAATAAGGTTTCTGTAGGAATACCTTGGCTCTAACCTCACTTTCCTCTGGGAACTTAGAATACTAAAACCTGAATACATACAGAACGCCTAGTACCCGAATATGGTCTCCAACCGTTGCCGAAAAACAAACAGTCAAGATTTTGTTTCCAAACATACGCTAAAGTGGTGTTTTACCCACGATACACAAAACAGTCGCATACAGTACACGAAACTCTGAGAGTTTAGGAAACATGCATTGTAAGACCTTCGGAAACTTATGTTGAAGTTCATTAAAGGTCATTACGTAGGAACTGCAAATATTAATTAGGGCACACACAATTATACATATTGTCTATGATGTTTTAACTTCCCGAGCAGGCAGCCTACGCATAACGAAACGCTAGTGCACAAGTATACGTGAAACTTAAGCTATACATCAACGGAGGTTGAAGTATGTCACATACGACTATTGAGGCGAGGTCTTTGAGAAGACACAAAGGAACATGTCAGCGACAATGCTAATCCTGCCAGCAGGAGGGCTATCGATGAGGAAGCGGTGGTTTAGCACATGATCCTGCAAACGACATGAAACACGCCTAGGAGAAGACGTATGTCTCCGCATTCCCCCTGACTCAATAATGACGAATACGCCATGCTTGACATTCCTTGGTAATGTCACCTAACAACTGGTCGTCACATGCAACCCCAGGTAAAGTCCTTAAATTTCTTTTATTGAAATTTCGACTTTCACATTTACTGAGTAGATTTTCGCATCTCTACTCCTCTTAATGGTCATTGCATCACAATAACTTCTTCATTATAGCGAATGTTCATTTGCTTCATTTCTTGAAAATTCATATGTTACGCATGCATCGTTTGTTACGCATGTGGTTTCGTTTCAAATAAGCGTTTCATCAAAGTTCAAATATTGTTTCGCTAAATCTAATTATTGATTTGTGATTCGAATGACCCGCATTATTGTAATTGTTGGCTTCTTTGTTATCAAGTCAACACCTTTTCTTGAAATTTTCTTTCAAGTCAGATACATGGTTTTTCGTTGTGACCATGCCAAAAGTTTTCTTTTTGATACATGTATTTATTGTCGGACTGCGCCGAAATCAAATTCAATTGTTTGAACTTGTTCATTACACATATTCAATTCAAGACACCATATGATGTATTGAAAACATCATATTCGAATTCGTTTTAACAAGCGTTTCATTGTTCTGAGTCGTAGTAGATTTATTTGGTCTACGACTCCATAAAGTCGTTTGTTGATTTCGACACCTTGTGGTGTCAGTATAAACTTGTAGCTTGGGCTAATCATGATTGAGCGTTTTATGCAAAACACAGGTGATACTTGTTCAATCACCGCTACATTTGAATTGTTTCATTCACTACGACACCTTGTGGCGTCGGTATAACCTGCAGCTTGCGCTGATCACGATCGAGCGTTTCATGCAAACTATTACCTTTAAGCTTGTTGAATCTAAGTTCATTTATTGGATACGATCATTTCTAGAATTCATTTGCATCTTGTGATATGTCCTTGAATTCACATCATTCGAATAAGTCTTGATTCGATTTCATGATCGTTCACTTTGGTACTATTCATATTTTCTACGCATAACGTAAGTCAAAGGAGTTGACGTAGTCTAAATTTCGAGGACGAAATTTTATTAACAGGGGGAGAATGTGACAACCGGTAATTTACGCCCTTAATTTACGTGATTAACAGGCAATTTATGCGACATTAAATAGTGTTTACGACGCAAATTAACTTAATTAGGCCTTTGGAGTGCCTAGGAACGCTTATCCGACTCTATAGTACGCGTATGAAGATTCGCGTGGAATCTGCGAAACATCAAATGACAACGGACTGAAACCGTACGAAATACTGACGACAACGACAAAAATGGATGTCACCCGAATATTTTTATGCTTATGGAGTTTGGGTTACGATATCGGGTCTCGTAGGAATTTCGGGCCACCTACACATGAGATGGGCTTGTGGGCCCTGGGCCCAAGCCCAAAACCTACAAGCCTAAACCTGCGCATATTATACTAGATCTATTTCTTGAGGATCTATACAATATCTCATCTAAATCTTAGGAAATCTTTACAAAATCCCTTGAAAATCTTGGCAAAATATTCATAAAATCTACAAAAGATTTATACAATCTTTATAGATTTCATCTCAACCTCCCTATATATATGTGAGACCTTTGGGCCTCTTTATTCCCATTCCATAAAACCACACAGATTTTTAAGTCTGTCTCTCTTTCCCCCTCTCGAATCTTACATATACAACAATATACACACAAATGAGATCAAAACTTGCCTATCTCCACCATTCCCCCTTCTCGATTTCTCTGTAAACACAGACAGGGTTCATCCCCTCTCTACCTCACTTTTATCTCTCCCTCTCGTCTGATGATCGGAGCCGGAATTCCGGCCGACGACCAGCCCCCCTGTTACAGATTCAACGACCACCACCACCACGGTCCGGTGGTGGTGCGACGACGAAGAGAGAGAGAGAGATCGAGATGAGAGAGAGAGACTCGGGAGGAGAGAGTGAGACTGAGAGGCGAGAGAGAGAGAGGGAGGACCGACGGTCGAAGACTCGGACCGCCGGTCAGTTCTTTTGTCCGGTGGTCGACATCAAAAGTCCGGCAGTGGAGGCGTCTGCAGGTGATCTCCGGTGGCTCGACTCACGGCGGCGGCGGTGGATCGAGCAGCGGCGGTGCATCTGTTTCGTGACAGAAGTGATGACGGTGGTGAATGGTCCCGACAGGTTTGACGGTACCCCCCCTCGGTTTACCTTCTTTTTGTTCATTTATTTTGTTGAAACCTGATGATGATAATGGTGATTTTACTTCAAGATCAGGTTGGTGACAATTTGGGTTCGGGTTTCGGATCCGACTCGGTTAACTCAGCAAGTTGACTTGGTCAACTCAACCGAGTCAACTCAGTCTACGGCAACCAGTCAACCAGTCAACACCGGTCAACAGAAGTCAAAAGCGGTCAACAGCAGATCCGTTCGGTTCGAAGTTCAAGAAACGGGTCGACTCGGTCAACTCTGTCTGCGGTTCGACGTAAGAGTTTGGTAAAGTCTAACGACGCGATGACTAACTTCGTTATTCTTATAGTTTTATTTATTTACGTGTGAAACGAGCTCGAACCGACTTAATTTGAGATTAGATTACATTGATATACTCGACAAAAATCTCATATAGATTGTTTATATTATTACATGGTTGATTGAATTTTGAAAATTATAACGACACTTTAGTTGTCGGGGGCGTCCAAAAACAGAGGAAACTCTGCCCGTTTTTCGAAAAAACCCGTAAAAGCAAAACGTGTTTTATTGAAAAGCGACTCTTATAAGAACTAGTGTAAATGTGCATATCAATTTCGACGACGCTTTATCACATACGAAAACGACAATTCTTTTATAAAATAAATATATTTTATATATTTATTTCAAGCGCCAAACAACTCGTAGACATTTTATAAATGTAGTTTATATATTCATTTCGAACGTCAAACAAAAACGACGATTCTTTTATAAAATAGATATAACTTATCTATTTATTTCAAACATCGTACAACATGAATTCGTTTTTCTTACAAAATAAATATATTTGTATATTTATTTCAAACACACGAATTCTCTTATAAAATAAATATAATTTTTATATTTATTACAAGACGCCTAAACGGCACATTATGAGTTTATTCTTTTCATAAAACACTCGTCGACTACTCGAGACGGCTAACGCAATTACAGCGATATATTTATATAAATATTTATTTATTTTTAAACCTCTCGAGAACTAAGTCTTCCCAAGACTTACTAAATAACGACATAAAACGGAACTTAACGAGTATAACTTAGTCATTACTATTAAGTTATCAACAAACCGTTGAATCGTTCAGTTAACGATTCGGTAGAGCTCGGTAACACGTAAGACTTGTTACCGCATTAATTAGAAACTTATAAGATATTCCGTATTAGGAATATTGTAGAACGCACGCTAGTAAGTCAAGTCTTGGAAACGACATCACAAAGTCGTATATAGCTAGCTTTGCACAGGAATATTCAGGTGAGTTCATAACCCCACCTTTTTACATTTTTACATTTTTCTAAATGTTTTCGGGGTGGAAAGACATGCAACTTTTGCAAAGCACACAAGAATTACATATTTCTAAACCATTTTACAAGCAAGATTTAACTGACACAAATGGTTTACGAAAAGCTTATGTTTTATACCGGTTTTTCAGACAAGCGTATTTTTCGAAATGTGCATACATACGAATTCTAGTTTTCTAAACTACGGGAAAATACAAGATACAAATGTTACAATGTATACAAATGGTATGAAAACAAGAAACACACTTGGTGAGGACGAGAACCAAGTATGATGCGTTATGAGAAATAATATGAGAAATGATACATGATACGAGAAATCGTGTCACGAATAGGGTACCATAAGCACCATTAATCAACAATATACCTAGACCGCAGAACAAAAGGTTAGATCTAACGGGTGTTGGGCAGCCTCACTCTTGGTGAGAACGAGTACCGAGCAGTGCTTTTGTGTCTCAGAATACGCCAACTAGAAAATGCCTAAGGTTTGGTTGCTTCCTATGTCGTGTCACTTGTTAATGGCCTTGCAACCCATTAACAACAAGATACATACAGAAAGACTTGATTTATACAAGAAAACATGATACATACAAGAATACTTGACTTATACATGAGTACGTGGTGTACACAAGAATACTTGATTTATACAAGATACATACCATGTTTTCATACAAAGTTTCTGTATAACTTGACAAGAAAATGATTTTAAATTCGTTTTCTCAACAATACTTCAAAAACCGGTTATTAAAAAAGATTTATTTCAAATCTTTTACAAATAAACTATGAACTCGCTCAACTTTATGTTGACTTTTTTTTTCGCATGTTTCTTTCCCAGGTTACTTTACAGAAACAATGGAACGGTTGGAATAGGAGAACCATGAAGAGTCGAGTACTTAGTGGGCGTTCAATTTCTAAAAGACTTAGCTCTTTTGCTTCCGCTGTGCAATGAAGATACCAGTCCAGTCACGCCAATGCTCTGATATTTCGGGGTGTGACAGATTGGTATCAGAGCTATATGTTACAGCGAATAAGGTTTCTGTAGGAATACCTTGGCTCTAACCTCACTTTCCTCTGGGAACTTAGAATACTAAAACCTGAATACATACAGAACGCCTAGTAGCCGAACATGGTCTCCAACCGTTGCCGAAAACAAACAGTCAAGATTTTGTTTCCAAACATACACTAAAGTGGTGTTTTACCCACGATACACAAAACAGTCGCATACAGTACACAAAACATGCATTGTAAGACCTTCGGAAACTTATGTTGAAGTTCATTAAAGGTCATCACGTAGGAACTGCAAATATTAATTCGGGCACACACAATTATACATATTGTCTATGATGTTTTAACTTCCCGAGCAGGCAGCCTACGCATACCGAAACGCTAGTGCACAAGTATACGTGAAACTTAAGCTATACATCAACGAAGGTTGAAGTATGTCACATACGACTATTGAGGCGAGGTCTTTGAGAAGACACAAAGGAACATGTCAGCGACAATGCTAATCCTGCCAGCAGGAGGGCTATCGATGAGGAAGCGGTGGTTTAGCACACGATCCTGCAAACGACACGAAACACGCCCAGGAGAAGACGTATGTCTCCGCATTCCCCCTGACTCAATAATGACGAATAAGCCATGCTTGACATTCCATGGGAATGTCACCTAACAACTGGTCGTCACATGCAACCCCAGGTAAAGTCCTTAAATTTCTTTTATTGAAATTTCGACTTTCACATTTACTGAGTAGATTTTCGCATCTCTACTCCTCTTAATGGTCATTGCATCACAATAACTTCTTCATTGGGAGTTTGAAGATCATATATGCTAGATCTCTAAGGTTTGTGTGATAGCCTTGAATGCAAAGAGCAAGTTTAGATTACTTAATTAGTTGGGAGTTTGAAGATCATATATGCTAGATCTCTAAGGTTTCTGCTAAATTAGAACGGTCTCAATTTCTCAATTCACTTTTGGCTTATCACAAATATAAAACTTTGTATGTCCCAACTCCTGGCAACAACCCAATCATAATTATTTATCGAGTTCATCGTTAATCTGATTTTAGTTACATTTTGGGGGGACCTGAGCTCTTCAATAATGATGGCCAAACTTGTCTTATTTTTGTTTAAACCTTATATTAGGCAATAAAAAGATGGAATTAAAGTATCACTTTTTATACCTAAGTTATAGTTTAAACATAAAATAATTAGTTTCATCGTCAACTGTAGGTCCACTCAGAGAGACTGCACGTCCATCTAACAGACTTTGAACTTCTTGTGGAAGAAAAAGCCAAGAATCTTCGAAAGGCTCTCAAACGTGCTGCAGGCGCGTACACTTCATTTGAATCTATCCTTTTGAACTGATCAAAGCCTTCAGCAATCAAACTTTGGCACGTTTTCCATTTTGTCAAAGTTTTTCAAATTCTTTCATCATCATTTAATCATCATACATTTTTGTCTTCTTTTCTTTTTCTCTCTCCATCAAAGGCAACAACTTCTCCTTGATTTGACAATATGTTTCGGAGTCTTATGTCGCCGATCTTGTGCATGGACGCTCCACTATCAACAATCCTAAGACTATCAATAGTTCCTCCTGGAACATCCTGCACACTCATTCAAAGATTAGTTGGAGAGGGGGACCCAAGCCTTCATAGACTTGGGTCGTCCGTCATCATCGAGGATTGTGACTTCCATTTCCCGATGATTCGGAATTGACATAGCTCCCCCTGAAACAGTTACCGATTTTGGTTTCCAAATATGTTTTTGTTTTTCGTTTTTAACATCTAATTTAACAGACTGTGTTTGGATAACCTCTTGTTTCAAAGCCTTTTCAACTTCTTTTCTTTGTTTCTTTTTTGTTTCATTCTCGTTGTTTTACAAGACGAGGGTCCTGTTTTGGTGAAACAGATCTTGTATGGTAACTGTTACCACGGGGGGCATCAACTTTTGCCTTTCCTTTCGTGAGATATGGACAGTTTCTGACAAAGTGCCCATACTCACCACATTCAAAACATGATCTCCGCTCAATAAACCTCGGAGTATCATAATTGTAAGACCTTGATGATGAACTTCGTGATTTGAGGTACTTGGTCCTACATCACAGCAGTTTGTGTGTTGTGTGTAGTTGTTTTGACTGTTTCTTTTCAAAATTTGTCTTTGTATAACAAAATCCGTGTTGGATTTGTTTTCAAAAGATTCAATTTTATCAGTCCATCAGGATTTCACGAAGTTCACCTTCTGAACCTTCTTCTTGTTTGGCTTTGCTTGCCTTTTCCCTGTCCTTGCCTAGCGTGATTTGGTTTTCGTTGATTGTTTTGTGGTTGCAAGTTTTGATTCCCATATTTCTTTCTAACTTTGGATTTTGGGATAGGAGCACACTGAGTTACTACAACTTCTGGGCTCGAATTTCCCAAAAACTTACTAGTAGAATCCTCGAATCCTTTGTCAATCAAGGATTGATTGACATTTTTGATTGGGAAATCTTTATCAGAATATATTTTAGCAGAACCAATCAACGTGTAAAGTAAGTTCACACTTTCACAACTCTCAGCAGAAGATTCAATTGGTTTGACTGTAGCAGTCACAAACGGTTTTGCAGGTGGATCACAAAGAATGTGATTTAGGTATGTTTTCCTCTTTTGTTACCGTTTCTGACTGTTCAGGTTTGTCCTCATCCTAACTATCTTAATCCTCAATAATGGGAGGACTTTGATCAGTAACAAATGACGAATTTTCTGTCTTTTCAGATTCCTATGAGAAAATGTCTGGTTTGAACCCTAATCCTGCTGCAAACTCTTCAGGATTAAGAGGTACAGATGGTTCAATGCGTGGCATTTCCTCCTCGTCAGGCAATTTGGTATAATTGTGTCTCAAAGGCGGTGGGCACGATTTATAACCAATGCACTTGACATCCCCTTTTAGTTTTTGAACTTCTATGATGTGATCTAGCACATATCGGGAGTTAGAATAACTCTCCAATTTGAGCTTGATGGCATCATGCTCGCATTTGGCAATGGATAACTCCTTTTTCGTTTCCTCAATGATATTAATGTAGTTATTAATACCCGTTTGTTTGTTCAAAACTGTTTTTGTTAACTCAGACACACTTTTCTTAAGAGTTTCAATTACATATTTGAATTATTTTTCATTTCGAGTTAAAGCCATATTTGCCTCCTTGCATTTAGAAAGATCAACTACCAACCCTTGATTGTGACTATTCACTATTTCAAGCTTATGTTTTAAATCTGCACAATCATTGCATATACTAGGGGCGTCGGTTTGTACCTGACTTGTCGAAGCCGCAACATTTGCCATAAAGGCAGTTTGAACAGATTTCTGGCTTTTCAGCTCCTCAGCTACTTTCAGCAAACTGCCAACCTCAGCATCAATTCCATCCTTTACACCCGAATCCGAACCATAACCACCTGCACTTGAGCTTTCCTCATCAGAACTACCGCTATACCAAGAACTATCATCATCTTCAGAAAATTCCTCTATGTGGACATGTTTGATGTGATTGATGTTCTTAGCATAACAGGCGGTTCCTCAATTTCCCAGTTGAACTGACCAATCACATCCTTCATCTGCTTGAACTACTAAGGCTCTGTTTGCGTTTGAAGGCCCAGACTGGTTTGAGTTGCTTGGGTTGTTCACTGCTACAATACCCCTTTCATTGTTGACTTGATTTGCGAAAGGATTTTGATTTCCTTGTTTGCTGGGTCGAGTGCATTCACGTTTGAAATGACCCTTTTCACCACAGTTGAAACATGTAACGGCATCTTTATTGAAACCGTATTTTGTATCCCGCTCACTCTTCAAGCTTGTTCTCCCAGTTCTTCTCATGTAATTCTTTGCTCTTCTCATCGCACTTGCAAACGCCCATTTTATATCCATCAGTTCCATCTCATCCCTGTCTATTTGTTGATAGTCTTCATCTGTCAAATTAATGTTCCCAATTTGACATGCGACTAATCCACAATAAGCACTCACCATTGTGTTTAGAAGTTCTATATGTTCCCGAGCACCTTCCAAACTGACTTTAGTGAAGTTTGAGGTATCAAATCTGACGGTGTTGGGGTTTGATTGTTGAGAGATGTTGTTACCATAAAAGGCTTGTTGAGGGGCTGGTTGAGAAGGTTGTTGTTGGGTTTGTTGTGGAGCAACTTGTGGGAAAGGAAGATATGCTTTTGGATCGAATCGTTCACCATAAGGGTTTGTAAGAGGACCAAACGATTGAGCTGGCTTCGGTGTTGGCAGAAAGGCTTTTGGATCAAATGGTTGTCCAAAAGGGTTTGTATTTGACATAAACGCGGTTTGAAGCTTTGGTTGCTGATTGGTACTAACACCGGTGTTAATGCCTCCAAAGTACATCTCAGGATTTTGTGGAACTGGAATTCGTTTTGCTTTTTGTATTTCTTCTTCATCCTTGTTCTCAAGCTTTTGAACGAATTCATAAATGCTGAGCGTATCTAAAACACCAGTATGCTTTAGCAACTCAATGAACTGACTCCACTTGGGTGGTAAAGCATCAGCAAAACACATGATCATTTCTTGTTTTGTCGCAACAACCCTGTATGAGTGCATCTCACTCAGCAAATGATTGTACCGAGTAGCCATGTCGTTCAATGTTTCATTTTGTTTCATTTTCCATAAACAGAAAACCTTCAAACTCTTTCTTTAAAAGATCATGATGGATCTTTCTTGTTGCAGCATTTCCTTCTCCTCTAGCTTCCAAGACATCCCATAAATTCTTTGTAGTGGGGCAATACACAAATTGATGATAGATATCCTTATGAAGTGCTTGAGTAAGGATAGCAAAAACTTTCTTCCCAAGATCATAAGCTTTCTTATCACTTTCGTCTATTCCTGCCAAAGAAAGTGGATTGGAACCTGCTTCTTCGAGAGCTTCATTGTATGGTCTAGGAAAACATGTCCACAACTCGTTATTTTAACCTAGAATATACGTATGAAAGCGACTTTTCCATGATGGATAGTCGTTCATATGATTTAACTTTGGTGGACGATTGTTGCTTCCGGTTTCACTCTCGCTTATGAGAAGGTTTTGAATACTCAGATTTTGATTAGCAACACATGCCCATTGACTAGCCGTAATCGATTGTTTAGGCATTAACCCTTTGATCCATTGTGAAGGATCTTGACTTGTACTCGTGCTATCACTCCAATCCCAAGGATTTGTACTCATGATGGGTTGAAAACAAGCAACTTAACAAACAACTTTGAACCAACTGTGAAAGTACAAAGTCCACGAAATACTTGTGAATAACAGGCCCAAGGTTTACGATGAAACACTTACACGGTCCAAACCAAATTCAAATCTTTCGTAGAAAAAGGCCCAACAAAAAATTGTTTTGAGAAGCTTTATATGATCCACGAAGTATGATCAGGCCCAAAAAGAAAATAAAAAAAATTGGCAAGCCCAAGGTAAACAATCACCAGCCCAAAAAAAATATTTCGGCCAAGGGGTAACAATTGGACTGTCCCTTGTTCATGAAGAATGATTCGAAGATTAGGCCCAAATGTAATTTTAAGCAAACCACAATGAACAAAGGACTGTTGGGCCTCATGGACTCCAAAAAAAAATCCCACTTGAGTCTTTCGTGAAGATAAGAATGAAACAGACGAACAACAGGCCACAAAGGATGAGTTCAACTTTGTAAAATTTGGAAATTTTTGGTTCTTCGTGGTAGGTGCTTAGAGAATTTGAAGCCCAATAATAAAATCCAAACCTTGAAAGATGAATTATTTCGTGAATAATGAGAAACATGCCCAATATTAAATCCCACTTCACTATATTAATACAAGCCCAAACCACAACAGTCTTTCGTGAGTCCTTATGTCAACGAAGAATCATTCTTCGTTCAAACAAACAACCCCACGAAGAACTGGTTCTTCGTATGAACAATTTTTCTCCCCTGGTCTTTCGTTATTTGGTAGGTGAAATGTTTCTTTTTATAGCAGGCACCTTTTCTGAAGTTTTGAAAGTTGGTAGATGGATTGCCAAGTGTAGTTAAACAACAAGCAATTGAGAATCTACTTTTTCAGTAAATCTTTTAGCAATCTAATCTCACCAAGAATATTCCGGTGAGTTTTCCGGCCAGACGTTTACCGGAAGATATGTCGAACTTTGATTTTGCAAGAAATTTCAAGAAAAACCATATCCTAACATGTCTCCATGTGTTTTATTACAGTTTTTGTAAAAAATTTCAGCAAAATAACAATATTTCCTAAGCTTTTAAACCACTTTTCTGCCAAGAACTTGAGTATTATTGCTTTAAAACACAATAAACTTTCACAAACTTCCAAGAACTTGTTCGAAAACACAACACACTAAGCTTGGTTTTAACAAGGAAGAGAGCCAATGCTCTAATACCACTTGTAGGTCCACTCGGAGGATCAAGTTTACCTACTTCCTTGTTGTCGAAACACACCCGCAAGTGCGGAATCCAAGCGGGTATGCAACCAAGCAAAGAGCACAAAATACACGAATAAGATTCAACGTTTAAAGCACAAGCGTATTCAACCAGACGAGTTTGTTTACAAAGATAATACAATAAGTTTCACTCAAACCTAACTGGTGTGCTCTCCAACCTATCTGTTCTGCAAGAGACCTTTTATAACAGAACCTTATCCACAGCCTACGAAGAACCTTACTGGGCCTGATAAGAAGCCCACGAAGAATCCTATCCTACAAAATACTATGTTCTTCGTGGAAGGCATTGAATGAAACATTAAGTCCCACAAACAATGTTCTTTGTGGGAACCATATTCAATGAGACAAGATGTTTCCTCGTTGACCAGGCCCAATAGAGTTACTGGATCATTATGATATGCATGGCCCAAGGTGCATGAATGTCTACGATTGATATTTGCATTGTAGGTTATCCTTCAACTCTTGCATGTATAGATAAGTTATTCACATGAAATCATCATGATGATGTCATGGTGATGTCATTGTGATGACGGTTCGCGGCTCTTCGTGCTTCGTGTGTCGATCTCTGGGTCCCACGACGGCGGAATGTCGCGACGTCGGCCTTGAACCGAACCGAGCCGCATCCACAAAGTGCATCAACATCAACTGAGAAAGGGTTGTTAATCATGTTGGATTGGCGTGTTGACGAGTAAAATTGTTGAACCCACAGACAACCTATATTTATTTGGTTTATTTATTTTCTATAATGTGTGGACATATTCTAAATCTTTTATTTTTTGCAGATTTTGACTTATAATTATTAATCCAAAACGGACAGCGTGGATGTGGGTTGTACTTTATGACAACAAGTAGCACATAGGCTACAAAGGCTGGTGGTGGTTCTTAAATCTACTTGCAACACACGGAGTTTTGTCTGAACTAAGCGTATCATAATTGTTGTATGATATATGTTTCAAGTCATTAAGTCAACTATGTACCACTATCATGGTAATAACACTCGCTTTTATATATGAGAAGTTCTAAGTTTATTGTTTGATTGTTGTTACGACATCAAAAATTATATGGGCATGCATTGGCGCCTTGAAGACGCTTCGCGAGTGGTTAGAAATTGTCGTTGGCCAACCGTTGGAAAGCATAACAAGGAAGTTAAATGATTTGGTCATAGGTAAGGTAGGTGGTGTTTGATGGAGCTAGTTACAATTTAGAAGTTACTATATTTGTAACTATTTAGAAGTTATGTATTTGTAACAATTTAATTTAATAGATTTGTACAATATATATATATATATATATATATATATATATATATATAGGGTAGGGTTCCAGCGTGAACAACCTCCCAAGAGTGAACTGCGTGAACAGATCTGGGCCCTTGATTTCCTTTTTAGTTGTTAAGGGTACGATTGTAATTATATAAAAAAATTAGATTGAAATCATTATTTTAATAATTGAATTAAGTTACATCTTTCCTAATTTAAATTCATTATCCACATTATGTTTTATTTATTAATAAGATAATTATCAAAACAAACAACAAATCACCAGATTTCATTTTTAATTTTTATTTCAAATTTCATCATCAGAATTCAAATTTTGATTTTTAAGATTCACGTAACCTTCATATTTCAACGGTATACACATGTGTACTTGGATATAAATAGAACAGTACACATGTGTACTCAGCATCGTACATATGTGTAATTAACTACATAATACATACATAGAAACAATACCTGTAAAACTATTTTATATTTAACAAATTACAAGTTCCATAATGTTTTCCAAACCAAACAAAAAAAAAAACATATAATTACAAGTTCCAGTTTCGTAAAAAAAATAAACCCAACATAACCGAAAAAACAAAAGACATAATCTTTTACAACTATTCGCCACGTTTTATGCTGAATCATCCTTATCGACCTCATACGTGAATCATCCTTATCGACCTTCCATCTCCACTTTTCTCGTTAACGACATCTCCTATAATAGCACAAAAAAACTCAGCAACTAATACTTTGCATAATTCACAAGTGTACATCAACAACTTTACACATTCAATACACAAAAAATTACGAGATATCACAAAAGCAAACGCTATAAACCTGTGTACATTGGGTTAAAATTAGAGCAAAATCAGAATACACATGTGTACATCGCATTAAAAACAGAGCAAAATCAGAATACACATGTGTACATCGCGTTAAAAACAGAGCAAAATCAAAGAATTGAACAAAAAAACTCAGCAACTAATACTTTGCATAATTCACAAGTGTGCATCAACAACTTTACACATTCAATACACAAAAAAAAAAAAAAAAAACTGAGATATAAAAAAAAACAGACGCTATACACATGTGTACCTCTTGGAGACGGGCACCATATTACACACCTAAGTACCGTCGTTCCGCTAGGCCAAAAACTCTTTAATGTGCAGCTGTTGTTCAATATTTAAACAGTCACGTGCACTCATTCCATTTTTCCCCAAGTCATTTTACATTTCTTATACAAAAGAATGCGGCATTTCATCGAACACTTGGCGTGCAAACTTACGGACAAGAAAAAACCCCAAGAGTGTATAAGAAAACTAAACACCATATAAAATTAATCATTAATTCTTTTCAATCATCTTCTCTAAAGCATCTTATATCCACGGCGGAACCAGAAATTTTACACTGGGGGGTCATAATAGAATTTCTTTTTAACGTTCACTAACATATATCAAGTATCTTTTACTATGTATAACAACTCGAGAACAAATCTAATATGTAATTATAGCATTTAAAAGTTTATTTCAACGAGTAAATCAAACTACAGTCATTTTTTTAACATATAATCTTTGAGTATATATGTTTGCATCAAATAAAATTAACAAAAAAATAAAAATTAATGCAAATAGCTATTTAGGAAAAACAAAAAAAGATTAGCAACAAACATATACCTTCTTTTATATTGTATGTAAATCGTTGTATAATAAATCAATAAAATTAAAAATAAACTTTTGGTAACTTTTTCAACATTTAATTTGATTTGACCACTTACAGTGTTTTCATTGGTAACTTAAAATTTGA
Organism: Helianthus tuberosus; assembly: GCA_030545235.1. NCBI lineage: Eukaryota > Viridiplantae > Streptophyta > Magnoliopsida > Asterales > Asteraceae > Helianthus > Helianthus tuberosus. The sequence goes on from CM060450.1 coordinate 164,600,417, forward strand.
AAACAATTGATTAAAGAAATAATATTTACTGTGTATAAAGACTTTTCTCTTTCCCTGCACATCGTCTTCTGCTTTTATCCGCCCCTGCTAACATCCTCAACTAAAAGCCAGCGATGACACCAGATTTCTTTTATTATATCTCTTAACTTAATCAACTATATGGGTATCAATGAGGGTCAAAACAAGGTAAAACAAGTAAGCAAATTATTTAGTAAAACAAGCCAGCGATGAAACACGATGATTTCAAAGGACACCCAGAACGTACACTATTTGAAAACACAAATTATTTGATGAATCTCCACTTCAAGATCGATATGTATGCGTGGTGGGGTTTTTACCTGTGGAGATCGACGATCAGCGGCGGTACGGTTAACAAAGTGTAGGGTGGTGATGGTGTACGGTGGCGCGGTGGTGCTCGGAGTCGTTCCAGTTGCCAGAAATCCGTGAGGGCGGCAGTAAGGTTTGGTTTACGGCGGTGATGAAGATGAAGGTAGGGAGAACGACTTTTTCTAGATCTAGGGTTCAATATTATGATTACTTGATTTGTAAGAGAGAACTAAATTTATGTAATCAATTTAAGTTGGAAATTACACATATACCCTTTTTATATTTAATTAAATGGAAAAAATTAACCAAATAATTACCATCATGCCACTCACTTTAATCTCAAGATCATAAAAATCAAGGGCCCAGATCAGTTCACGCAGTTCACTCTTGGAATTTTGTTCACGTTTGAACCTAATCCTATATATATTTTAAGAGTGTCTATACTACCACGAATCACAATGAACCGAATCGAACCCTGCCAATCCCTAGGCGCAACGCGCCGTGTTGAAAGCACTAGTTATATATTAATTCAAACTGACCATTAATAGTATTTATGATTTTAAGAAAGTATTTTATTTTTTTAATTTTATATGTTATTTGCAACAGGTCATGAATATTTTAAGTATTTTTATAAGTTTTTTAATAATATTTTTTTCAACATGTAATTTGATTTTTTTTCCAATAACTTGTGTTTTATGTTTAATTTTTTTTTCAACACCACGATATACATTTTTACTGAAAACCGATTCTTTGTTGCTATTAATATGTGAAAATGTGTATGTTAGATTCAATACAAGTTTTAAAAGGGAAAACCCACTAAACCACAAACAATTGGCAAGTCTATCGGTCGCAGTGTACTAGAGCAAGTATGTCCGGATATCAATCTGTGGACACTATGACTCAAACTTTAATATTGAACCGCTAATGACTCTTAGCCTAAAATGATCGAAATTTTGGATTTCAGCTAACAACTACTAAAGCAAGTAAATACGAAAACAGAGACTACTAGTAGACTGACAGATAATTGATAATGATGAGATACTAAACGAAAAAGATATTTGTTTTTTTATGTTATATGATATATCACGGGGAGAATGAACCTTGCGTAAAGTACTCCAAAGAATATGAACACAAAATGAATGGTGTGAAGCAAAGTAAATCAGATTGAGTGTGAAACACCGGCCCCAAGGGGCATAACCTAGATGTTATGGGCGGGGGGTTGGTGTGTTAACGAGCTTGCCCATCAAAATCAAACCCATTTAATTATGAAAGCTAATGAAACTTGACACATCACTACTTGTTTCTTTTTTTTATTTATATATTGAATTCAAACATTATTTTAATCAAAGTGGTCAAATGAATCCATTACACACTTTTCAGGGACAAGTGAGTGATAGCTCTCTGCCGACGTGGCAAACATTTTCATACCTTTTATAGTTAAAGCACTATAAATAAGTCTTATAGGTATTGTGAGTAGCCTAGGTCCTGGATTATCTCTCTGAATTATGCAAATAATTAACTTTTAGAGTAAAGTATTTTGATAAATCTCATAATCTTAATCAAATAATTCACAAGGACTCAAGAATGAGTATGTAATTTCTGCTATAGAAACGTTTGCCCGAAATAGAACAAAGACTGTCTTTGTGTAAGTAGAGAACCATCACAATTGACAACATTGTTTTAAATGATACAATGCTTCGTGAAAGAATGTCAATTAGTTAGCTTAACCTAGTTGCTGGTAATGATTATTTTTGCAATAACCTAGTTACTGTTGATCACCCTGTAACTGCTAATGCAGTTATTGGTGATTTACCATTGATTGATTAGTTTATAGTGATTGATCAGATTCTACCTCAATGTTTCTACCAACTAGGCAGATTCGAAGCAAGTTTTAGAGACGATATGTGAGACCATCCGCTAGAGGCTTAACCCATGAAACCCACTAGAGTCAGCAACAAGTATGAGACCATATGGAATATGAAAAAGAATAGATGTAAATGGTCATAAATTATGTTCCTTAGGGCTCAAAATGACTTATCTAATCTTATGGTTTAGATCAAATTAAGTTATTTGTTACTCTTTACATGTGAGAATTGAAGCGTCGTAGTGATCTTGATAAGAGGCAAGAGGTGGAAGGGCTAAATTAACCAAAAGTTTGGAATAATTTATCAGGAAAGTATATCAAGTCACTAAATTAGTATTTATTTAGTATGATGTGTTTATCTGCTAGTTCTATAAGGTAGATTAGGGAGCATGTTTTATGTTTAGCATAAATAGATAGTTAGAGTCTTTGTATTTTGTGTGGTTTTCGTTTAATAATAGTTTTTGTGGTGTCATGACTTGAGTTACTGATCAAATCACGGTTTTCTTTTGTGTGATATATGATTTTGGGCCGATAATTGGTGGCTTAGGTAGCGCTCATACTCACTGAGAGGTTGTTGATCAATCAAGTCCTAAGGAGAGGAAGATTAGAAAGAGGAACCAATTTGGACCATTGGTCGATCTGTGAGAGATTGATCATTAGAAAAAGGAACCTATTTGGATCATTGAAGAACCTACGATTGGTTCATGCTACATGGTTAACGATATGTTATAGATCAAGAACAATACATGTGATATAGATAAGTAGTGCGCTAAGTATTCGAAACATGTGAGGGTGCGACGAAGAGTGGTGTGATGCTAGTCTGGAAGAATCGCGACTGTGAACAGTGTGATCACTTGTGGTAGGTGCATTCAGGAGAACTGTTGATTAAAAAGTTATATGAACAACTTTTGGAGAGCTGTATAGGTGTATCATGGTGGCAAGGCAAAATTTAATTTAAAGCGTAAACGTTAAGCAATTTAGTGTAGGTGTTACACTTACTTGTAAACGTTACATCTAAGTGTAAATGTCACACTTTTTTAAAATCACTATATATGCCGGCAAACACTAAACGATGGTGTATCATGGTGGCTAGGCAAACATTACATCTTTAACTATAGATTTTGCACTTAAGTGTAAATCTTACTGATAAATGTGTGGTGGAATGGTAATGAGGGAGTCTAAGTGCTTAGTATTATAGGTTTTAAGGTTTTAAGGCGTTTATTCAATTGGAATTGTTTAACTACAATAAAATGTGTTTTTGCAGGTTTGGCGGGCTTATAGGATGTTTAAATAAGAAACCAGGAGGTCGAATGATCTAAAAAGAGCAAAGAAATGGAATTTCAAAGAATGGTCTGGCCGTAAGCCACTGCCGTAATACAGTGCCCAGGCATCTTAAAGGTGTTTTGGCCATAAGGCGGGATCAGGATGGCCATAGGGCTACTTCAGCATCGTAAGCCTATGACGGCTACAGATGGAAACTCGTATTTTGGGTATAAAAACGGGATTTTTAGGGTTTTTCAAGGATCTCTATCATCCAATTCGTAAGAGAGACGTTGGGGACGATCCTAGGCAACTTGAAGCAATTTTGTACACCATTCCACACCTTCCGATCATTCCTTCATCACCCATCATGCATTCCAACATCAAATCTGAATATCAAATCATCATCATGAGTGGCTATAACTTTTGTGACTTTGATGTAGCGTGTGTTACGATAACGAAGAGCAAAACACGTTGATTCTGCGAATACCCGTGTTGATCTTCCCCAACCCCCAAAATTCAACTCAAAGGGCACAGAATTTGAAGTGAAAATTGAGTAATTTCGAAATTCAAGTCTTACCATCCAAATTACAATAGAAAGACATAAATAAAGACAGAAATTCGAAATGGGCAACAAAAAGGCCATGGGCCAATTTCAGAACCAAACCATAATGACTTTATGATTTTACACCTGGTGACTGTAGCATTGCTAGGTATAGAGTTAGAAGCTAAACCTTAAAAATAAAAATCTAGCTAGTAGTTGGATGAAATCGATAGTAAGCATAAGATCATGACACCTACACCAAGATTACTATACTTTGTGTAAAACATATGAAATATATAATAAAAAAATATGTTTAAAATATTTGATATTTGCAGACTACATATCATTTGAACCATTGACTTGCATCTTAATGAAATAATGAGCAACAATGCCTTTGATTGTGAATAGATAGTACATATACATATAGAAACCCCATAATCATGTTTCATTTTTGTATTTTTTATTATACTTTTGCAATTTTACTTCAAAATTATGCTAACAAATAATCTTGAATAAAATATGTGTTCAGCAAAAGAACCTCACAATTTATCCTTCGGAATCAGACCACATATCTTCCTGACATTTATTTCATATTAACGTTGTAACTAATAACATATTTTACTAAATTGTAGGTCCGGCTAGGGGAGGATCTAGTCGCCTAATCCTTGTATACTAACCAACCCGGTTGTGCGGAATCCAACCGGAAAGGCAAACCGAGATAGAACACGCAAGTACACGACACGCAATATTCACCGATTAACACCACTGTATTAATACGTATGAAAGGTTCAGTTACAAGCTCAATGTTTACAAATGTATTTTGCAAACTCTCTCTAACTCTCGTGTGTGTATGTGCTCTCTACAATATGTTCTCTGTGTTCTACCCTCTTGTCTTCTCTTGTATCGAAACAGAACAAATGAACTCTATTTATACTAACAGACACACATACATATGACGAAACATAAAACAGGCGACGAAACAGAATCATGGTCGACGAAACACATCTGTTTCGTCGACTTCTGGGCTGATTCGCCGATGTGGTCTTAGGCCCAGTCAGTTTAAGGCCCAATCCCTGATTCGTCATCTTCTTTTAGCCCAAGGACTGTGATGTTGAGTCCAGTCCTTGTCTTGTCTCTTTTGTTGGCTTGACGTCTTGTACATGACGGAGGAAAGTCGTGTCAACACGGGCCGAACCGAGTCGCGTCCACAGTATCATGTATCAACAAACTCCCCCTTGGACGCTACTCGTGAGGTTCGCTTCTCATATCTTCTATGTCGGAGGATCTTCAAAGTCTTCACGTCTTCAAAGCAGAAAGTGTATCAACAAACTCCCCGTTTCATGTAGGAAGTGTGTTGACAAACTCCCCCTTAACATAAGCTCTCCTTTGAGGTATGCTCGTGAAATACTTGTTCATTAGCTTGAGATCCTTGTGGTGTTGATGATGGTCAGCGGCAACTCGATCATCTTCATCATTTGAGTGCCTTCACGTCGTGTCTTCATTCCGAAGCTTGTCATCGACCATGTTCTCCTAGCCTTTAGAATCTGCACATGCAAGAAATCTAAACGCGTAATGAGAACAACTGCTTGGAATATAGTAAACATAAACAAACGACACACGTGTGACCATTGTTTAAATAAACACCGTCCGACAGTTTGAAAGTTTTAACACATTTTATCAATTTCAAATTTTAACTTTCAACACTTGCAAATTTCGACCGTTTATGAAGATTTAGTCGTTTCGGTTTTCAATCAGGTTTCAGGTAACGAAGACTCGAGATCCAACATCGTACGATCGAAAATAAGATAGAAATAAAATCTTTTTGGCTTTTATAAAGTTTATATTAAAACACACCTAAAATCTTTTTGGTATTTTTGAATATTTCGAAATGTAAAGACTGAAAGCAGTAAATAGATATATACAAAGATGCAGAAACTGAAAGCATTAAATAAATAAATACAGACATTCTTTTTGCGAGTTTCGAGGGTAAGAGAATCATATCAGTGTACGGTCAGGCCAAAACGCTCCTTTTTAGTTAACATTTAGATAAGCATCCTATAACGATTATCGGTATTGTTGTCCACATAAGCTCAACTTATCAGATGTAATCATGGCGAGGGGATACGTTAAGGTATGATTTATACTTACCGACCGGTGTTCATCCACATCACGACACATTCCCGTATCAAGGTATGCACGAGGGTTCATCTTACCGGTGAGTATACCGATTATCATCTGTTTGACCGTATATGATGTGAGATTCTCACTTATTTTGATTTGAAAACAAGCCCTATGTGATAGAATCACTTATTGATGAGGAACTTGATTTTCGATGCATGAGGGCACAGGAGCAAGTTCGTGAACAGGTCAGTACTTTCGTACAGCAGAGAGACGAACTTGACTCCCGGATAAATGTGATATAATATCACTTATTTGTTTGGACATGTGATTGTTTATCACTTATTGAGGTCGAATGCAATATGTACACGTATGTATGGTATCATGGAAGATCTAGACTTGCGTCCCCGTTATTTTTCGGTAAAAGATACAACCATGATACCCAGATGATAAGCAGCATAAAGACCGAATATCTCAGAACCTCGGCAATCTCTCAAACGAAATTTCGGTACCAAGACCATATGCCAATGAATGGTTCCCACCCAGTCTTCAGTCGATTTAAGTTTATATCACCCTGCACACTTTAAAATGATTGTGAGCCTACCGATACATCTTATATAGAGCTGCTTAACATTTTTCATTTTAGGTTTAAAGAGGCTTAGACAGACCACCGATGTACTATCATTTTCTCTTTTGCTCGCCAGGAAACTCATTTTTGTTTTTCTATTGTTTTTGTGTTTTTGAAATTTTTTTAATGTTTTTGGATTTTTCAAATTTTGGATTTACTCCCCCTAAAATCAATAAACTAAGACAAATTAAAAACACAAAGGTATTTACAAAAATGATTTTCCGATGTTGGTTTACTCTTGCTTGACCTTAATGCCGTTTACCAATAATAAAAAGTCAAATCTTGATTTGTCAAATGCTTTGGTAAAAAGGTCGGCACGTTGGTCATCGGTGTGGATATAAGCAACATCGTGTAGCCTTTTCTCAAAGCAATCACGTATGAAGTGATACTTAATGTCGATGTGCTTAGTCTTTGAATGCTGCACAGGATTTTTAGTGATCTGTAATGCAGCAGAATTATCAACGTAAATAGGAGTAGTTAGGAATTCAAAACCGTAGTCGCGCATTTGTTGTTGGATCCATAGGACTTGGGAGCAACAACTTGAGGCAGCAATGTATTCAGCTTCGCATGTTGATGTAGCGACGCATGTCTGCTTCTTGCATTGCCATGTGACTAGGCGATTTCCCAAAAACTGACATCCAGCCGTTGTGGATTTGCCGTCGATTTTGCATCCACCAAAGTCAGAATCACTGAATGCGATCAAGTCAAAGTTATTATCCCTAGGGTACCATAGACCAGTGTCAGGGCAACCCTTCAAATAACGAAAAATCCTTTTTACAGCTGCAAGATGTGAGGCCTTCGGGTTGACTTGATATCTTGCAAGCAGGCACGTTGGGTACATTATATATGGTCTTGATGCCGTGAGGTACATAAGAGATCCGATCATCGCGCGGTAGTATGAGGGGCTAACTGCTTCACCCTTCAAATCTGGAGTAATTCCGTGATTTTGTGGCAATGGGGTACCGATGGGCGTTGCATCAGACATCTGGAACCGGCTCAAGATGTCACCAACATATTTAGTCTGATGGATGAATATCCCAGACTCAGTTTGTTGCACTTGTAGGCCCAAAAAGAAAGTCATTTCCCCCATAGTACTCATCTCGAATTTATCCTGCATAATGCGCTCGAAATTCCTACACAAAGCATCATTAGTAGAACCAAATATAATATCATCAACGTATACCTGTACCAGTAGAAGATCTCCATCTTGTTCTTTGATGAAAAGAGTACAATCGATAAGACCTCTGCGAAATCCATTCTCCAGCAAATAATTAGATAAGGTTGCGTACCAAGCTCGCGGTGCTTGATGTAGACCATATAGAGCTTTGTTGAGCAACCAAACCCGATCGGGATGAATAGGATCTTCAAAACCTGGAGGCTGTTCGACGTACACCTCTTCTTCCACCACACCATGTAAGAATGCACTTTTCACGTCCATCTGGTATACCTTGAAACCTTTGAATGAGGCATAAGCCAGAAAGATCCGAATTGCTTCTAGACGTGCAACAGGTGCATAAACTTCGTTGTAGTCGATCCCTTCTATCTGACGAAAACCTTGAACGACTAGCCTTGCTTTGTTTCGAATAACGACTCCACGGTCATCCTTTTTGCATTTAAACACCCAACGGGTACCAATCTTCTTGTAACCAGCAGGTTTCTCTACGAGTTTCCAGACACCAAGCTTCTGGAATTGTTGCAGTTCTTCCTGCATTGCTTCAACCCAAGAGCTATCTTTCAAAGCATCTTTCCAAGTTCTTGGCTCTTCCTGTGAGACATAACACGCGAAAGACCAATCATTTTGTTGCCCGGATTCTCGGATAGCTGCATACAAGCCTGCATTGTTGTTGTTCCGCAACATGTTTCTTGTTTGAACGCCACTTTGCACATTTCCGATGATATTTTGTTGAGGATGGGTATTATGAATCCTTGTCTCTGGATTATCTTGAACTGGAATGTTTGTACCCAGATTGTTGAGATTGAGATCAACAATTAATTCAATGCCCGGAATTGACGAAGAGGATGATGCAGTAGCTTCAGCTGTTCCAGGGACGCCCACTGGAGGAGTACCCTCTGAAGTACCATGAACTGCTGTTATTGGAGCTTCTTGATCTGCATCGAGAAATTCATCATCCTCTGAAGATTCGTTCAATTCGGTAGCATCGTGAAAATCCTCATTATCGAGAGCATTATTGTTCACTGAAGATGGTTCTTGATTGACAATAATGGGACGAACCAACGGTGAATCTGTTGCATTGTCACTCTCGAAAAACATCCTTGCTGCAGCATTTTCTTCAACTGCTTCAACATTGATCGAATTGAAAAAGTCATCGTACTCGAACATCCAAGGCTGACCAGGATTTCTAACCGGTAAAGTGTGCCTTTGTACTCTGACTTCAGACCATTCCTCGACCCTTTTAGTCTCTAGATTCCAGACTCTTAAGTTCGGGGTGGAATACCCAAGAAAGTATCCTTCAATGGCTCTTGCCCCAAACTTTCCATTAGGATCGATTATTGTGCACGGAGCTCCAAACGGTTCAAGATATGACAAATCTGGTTTCCGTTTGTTAATAAGCTCAAAGCAGGTCTTGTTGTGCCGTTTGACTGTAAGGACTCGGTTCAACGTATAACATGCAGAGGCCACAGCTTCAGTCCAAAAAGGAATCGGCAATTGTGACTCTACCAACATAGTCCTAGCAGTCTCGATCAATGTGCGGTTCTTACGTTCAGCGACGCCATTTTGTTGAGGAGTATAAGATGCACTAAATTCGTGAAGAATACCTTTTGAAGTGCAAAACTCCGCCATGGCATGATTTTTGAATTCAGTACCATTGTCGCTACGTATCCGCCTAACCTTCAACTTATATAGATTCTCAATCTGAATGATTAAGTTTTTGATAATACCGAAGGTTTCACTCTTATGTGCCATGAACGCCACCCAAGAAAATCTTGAATAATCATCAGTAATCACGAGGCAATATTGATCATTCCTAATGCTTTTGTGCTTGACAGGACCGAACAAATCCATGTGCAAACGTTCAAGAGGAACAGCCACCGTGTTGACTTTCTTTGTAGGGTGTCGCTTCTTCGTTTGTTTTCCTTTCTGGCACGAGACACAGATGTCTTGAAGATGAAAATTTTTAAGAGGAACACCATTCACCAACTCGTTTAACACCAAATGATTCATTTTGCGTAAGTGAATGTGACCCATTCGTCTGTGCCAAGAGATTGAGTCTTTTTCTGTGGCTTTGGAAACGAAACAAGTTGCTTGTGCAGACGTTGTGATAGCTTGGCTCATATCAAGGACATACAGATCATTTATCCTTGGAGCCGACAAGAGAATCCATTCTTTTGGAATTTTGAAGCCGGGTTTCAGCACATAACATCCATTTGCATCAAAGTGTACTGAGAACTGCTTATCACAAATTTGAGAAACACTAAGAAGATTGTGATCAAGTTGTTGTACGAAGTTGATCTTGTCAAAACTAACAACCCCGTTAGAAATCATTCCTTCACCCGTAATATATCCGCCCTTATCTCCAGCGAAAGCAACATAACCTCCTCTAATAGATTTGACGTCGTAGAGAAGCTTCATGTCGCCTGTCATGTGCCTGGATGCCCCACTATCAACAATCCAATGACTACTGATAGTTCCTCCTGGAACACCCTGCACATGAACTCACACCATTAGTTGGAGATGGGGACCCAAGCCATTGTGGTCTTGGGTCTTCCATTTTCATCAATGACAATAACTTCTATTCTTTGATGATTTGAAAATTGTGATGGTCCCCCTGAATTTTTAACCGTTTTTGGTTTCCAGGTCTGTTTTGTGATGCCAGTTTGATTGTTTGTAAGTCTAACTTCGTTTGAACTTTCTGGTTTAACTGGAACAGATTGTTTTTGAACCACATCAATTTTAATCGCCTTTTCAATTTTCTTGACCTGTTGGCGTTTCTGTTTCTTTTCCCTTTCTTTTACAAGTCGGGGATCTTGTTTTACAGAAACAGATCGCTTGCGGTCAGTTGGGCCACGGGGAACATCAACTATGCCTTTTTGTTTATGAAGATACGGGCAATTTCGAACAATATGCCCGATTATTCCACATTCAAAACATGATCTTCGTTCAACAAACCCCGAAGTATCATGTGGTCGTCTTGCCGATGATGAACTTTGTGATCCCGAGGTACTAGGTTTTGAACAACTTGGTTCATTCCTTTTCATCACAGTTGCTTTTTGGACAAAATCTAAATTAGATTGATTTTCAAACTTTGCAATTTTGTCCGTTCCCTTAGATTTCACAAAGTTCACATTCTTCTTTTTCTTCTGATTCGGCTTCCTTTGACTTTGAGTCGGTGTTTTACCTCTTGGTTTGGCATGATTTTGCTGTTTTTGCACTGTTGGTAATTTTTGATTGCCAAATTGTTTTCGAACTTCGGCCTTTGGGATAGGAGGGCACTGTGTGACTGTAACACGTGATCCTGTCTTTCCCAAAAACTTACTTGTTGAATTTTCAAAGACTTTACTGATTAATGATTGATTAACATTCTTAATAGGAAAATCTTTGTCTGAATAAACTTTATCATCACCAACAAGAGTGTACAGCAAATCCACACTCTCCGACTCTTTTGCAGATGTTGACTCGGTTGGAACAGTCTTAGCGGGTTTTGCGGGAGGATCACATAGAATATGATTCTCAAGAGGTATGTCCTCTTCTTTGATTACCGCATCAGACTTTTCCGAATCAGTATCATCGGATTCATCATCAGAAGAATCAGTATCCTCAATCACAACTGTAGGATCCTGATTCTGTTCAGCAGAGGACACACATGTATCTGCTGACACATCTGAATCTGATGATACTTCTTTCTTGTATCCGAGACCTGTTGCACATTCTGCTGCAAATTCCTTAACATCTAGAGGAACAGATGGTTCAAAATGAGTTCTATACTCCTCATCGGGCAGTGCATCATAATTGTGTCTGACAGGTGGTGGACATTGCTTATATCCAATACATGTGACATCCTTTTTCTCTTTCTGAACATCAATGATGTGATCCAACACATAGCTAGACCTCAAATAGCTATCTAACTTGAGTCGGATCGCCTCACTTTCGGTTTTAACACAAGCCATTTCCTTTTGCATTACCTCAAGGCGAGTTATATACAAATTAATGTCAGTTTGTTTTCTGGAAACCATTTTTGTTAACTCGATTTTATCTTTCTTTAATTTTTCAATCATCGATTTAAAATCCTTTTCATGGTTTTCATAAAACATGTTGGCTTCAGTGCACTTTGAAAGATCAACAGTTAATTTCTGATTATGAATGAATGTCACATCATATTTCTCTTGCAAAGCCTCGTGTTTGCCTTGCAATTCACACCACTTATCATTCAATGACACATGTTTGTCTTGCAAGTCAAACAAACTAGCTTGTACAGCATCATGTTTGCCTTGCAACTCAGACATGTTTGCCTCTAAATCAGCACATTTACCATTTAAACTATCACAGTTATCACAACTAACAGAAGTGGGTTCATCGACACATACCTGACTTGATGAACTGTCGACATTAGCCATAAAGGCTGAATGGAGAGAAGACGAAGAATAAGCAGCTTGATCCACCAAAATAGATCTTCTTTGAATTCCTGCTGCAGCTTCATCCAATAGCTCATCAATAACTGCATCGACTGACGCACTTGATGTGTCATCTTCCCGATCATTCCCTGAACCCGAGGACTCTTCATCTGAACTTCCAGTGTAACCGGAGCTGTCTTCATCTTCAGAAGATTCATCACCATTGGTGGAAGATTCTCCACCACTGGCGTGTTTAAGATCCTTGACAATTTCAGCAAAGCAAACTGTTCCATCTGGAGCATCATTTCCTAACTGGATCGACCAATCACAACCTTCATCTACTTGAACCACAAGTGCCTGGTTGGCATTTGATGGTCCTGCTTGGCTTTGGTTGTTGACAGGTACCAACGTACGAACATTGTTCCTGTTCTGGTTCTGCTGGTTGCCTTGACCTCTGAAAGGATTCTGATTTCCATGTTGAGATGGCCTCGTACATTCACGCTTGAAATGACCACGTTCACCACAATTGAAGCATTTAACAGCCTGCTTATCAAACCCATACTTGGTGTCTTTCTTGCTTTCCAAGCTGGTTCTGCCCGTTCTTTCCATGAAATCCTTTGCTCGCCTAACAGCACTGGCAAAGGCCCACTTGATGTCCATCATCTCCATCTCCTCTTTATCTATCTGCTGATAGTCTTCTTGTGTCAGATTAATGTTGCCAATCTGACCTTCTACCAATCCACAGTATGCGCTCACCAAAGTGTTTAGCAGCTCCATGTGTTCCTTGGCTACTTCCACACTGACTTTAGAAAAGCTTGAGGTGTCGAGCCGTACTGTATTTGGCTTTGATTGCTGACTAGCAGATGATGTGCTTCCATAACATGCTTGCTGTTGAGGAGGAAGTGGATTCCCATACATATCAGTTGTTCTGATAGGCTGTTGTGGTGCTGGTTGAGAAGCTGGTTCAAACGGATTTCCGTACATATCTGTAGTTCTGATAAGTCGTTGGCTCTGCTGTTGTGGTACTTGTTGAGGAACAGGTTCAAGCGGATTTCCATACATGTCTGTTTTTGGAAGGACTGGAACTTGAACAGTATTGCCATACATGTCAGTGGTAGACACAAACGCTGTTTGAATTGGAGCATGTGAAGAAGGTTTTGTAGAAGTGCTAGAAGTTCCATAATACATCTCAGGATTTTGTGGCACTGGAACTCTTTTCGCTTTAAGAGTTTCTTCCTGATTCTTGTTTTCCAAGATTTGAACAAAGTCATTGAAGCTTGTTGTAGCTAACGTGCCATTGCACTTCAAGATTTCCAAGAAAGTATTCCATTGGGGTGGCAACGCATCAGCAAACTTTTTCACAATCTCTGCTGAAGGTGTAACAACATCAAAATTTGACAATTCAGACAGCAAATGATTAAATCAACTTGTCAAATCTCCTAAAGATTCATTCTCCATACAAGAAAAACCATCGAACTCTTTCTTTAGCAAGTCTTTTCTCAATTGACGTGTTGCTTCATTTCCCACGCCCCTTATCTTCAATGCGTCCCACAACCTCTTTGTTGTCTTGTAATTGATAAATTGATGATAAATGTCTTTACTTAACGCCTGAGTAAGAATGGCATACGCTTTCTTCTCTAAGTCATAGACCTTCTTCTGATCTTCCGTAAGATCAGCAAATGTAGCAGCAGATGAAGCGGCAACCTCTATTGTTTGATCAAAATCTGTGATGAAACGCAACCACAGTTCTGTATTTTGACCAAGGACGTATGTATGAAATCTACCAAACCATCCCGGATATTCACTTAAGTGCATCAACTTTGGAGGCCTATTCAAACTTCCCGTTTCACTTTCGCTTAGCAAAATGCTTTGAACACTTGGAGGTTGATTTGATACGAATGCCCATTGACCGGTAGATGTAGCATTAGCTTGCGAAGATGCCGGTGCGGGAGACGGAGTTCCATAGTACATTTCTCTAAATAAATCCTCACTGCTTCTATACTTGTTTTCTGTATTTGACGGAGTACCCCAGGCCGGATTCATTTTTGATCAAAAATAATAAAACCTGAAATTCACACCTCAAACAAACTGTCAAAGCACAAATACAAACCTTCTGTTAAAAACTGACAGGTGTTTTGACGAAACTGGCTTATGATTTTGTTCGACGAAACAAGATGATCGACGAAATAAGCCTAAATTTGATATGCGACGAGACTGATTTAGACTATATAAGTGTTGACGAAACAGCCCACTTATGATTTGGGCTGCCAAGTCGACGAAACAGAAGCCCAGTAACAAGGTCCACGAAACAGAAGCCCAAAAACAAGCAATATCGACGAAACAGAAAGTCTGTTTCGTCGTGGAGGGGCTTGACGAATGAGACCTGTTTCGTCTGATGTCTGATTCGTCGAAACGGTAACAGGGGTTGGTGAGATCTGTCTGACACGGTACAACTTTGAGACAACCTTGCACGTCCAAGTTCACCAACCAGTATGGTCTCCAATATTTTAATCAAATTTCAATTTCCAATTCACAAACACTTATTAATTTAAACTTTTTAAGATCAAAAAGTGGGTTTCAAGAAGAACACTTTGAAGATGGCAAGAACACGATGAATTTTCCGGTGACTCGAAAATTTCCAAAACCCAAATTTTTGCTAAAATGTTTAATAAAAAACCAATAACTAATATGTGAACGTTAATTTTACGAGGTTTTTAACAAAACATAAAGCAAAACACAACACTTAGCTCGATTTTAAGAAATTTTCCAGAAAATTATGAACTTTTAAATCCCGAAAAACGCAAGAACACCTCGGTTTTAACAAGGAGAAGAGCCAAGGCTCTGATACCACTTGTAGGTCCGGCTAGGGGAGGATCTAGTCGGCAAACACTAAACGATGGTGTATCATGGTGGCTAGGCAAACATTACATCTTTAACTATAGATTTTGCACTTAAGTGTAAATCTTACTGATAAATGTGTGGTGGAATGGTAATGAGGGAATCTAAGTGCTTAGTATTATAGGTTTTAAGGTTTTAAGGCGTTTATTCAATTGGAATTGTTTAACTACAATAAAATGTGTTTTTGCAGGTTTGGCGGGCTTATAGGATGTTTAAATAAGAAACCAGGAGGTCGAATGATCTAAAAAGAGCAAAGAAATGGAATTTCAAAGAATGGTCTGGCCGTAAGCCACTGCCGTAATACAGTGCCCAGGCATCTTAAAGGTGTTTTGGCCATAAGGCGGGATCAGGATGGCCATAGGGCTACTTCAGCATCGTAAGCCTATGACGGCTACAGATGGAAACTCGTATTTTGGGTATAAAAACGGGATTTTTAGGGTTTTTCAAGGATCTCTATCATCCAATTCGTAAGAGAGACGTTGGGGACGATCCTAGGCAACTTGAAGCAATTTTGTACACCATTCCACACCTTCCGATCATTCCTTCATCACCCATCATGCATTCCAACATCAAATCTGAATATCAAATCATCATCATGAGTGGCTATAACTTTTGTGACTTTGATGTAGCGTGTGTTACGATAACGAAGAGCAAAACACGTTGATTCTGCGAATACCCGTGTTGATCTTCCCCAACCCCCAAAATTCAACTCAAAGGGCACAGAATTTGAAGTGAAAATTGAGTAATTTCGAAATTCAAGTCTTACCATCCAAATTACAAGAGAAAGACATAAATAAAGACAGAAATTCGAAATGGGCAACAAAAAGGCCATGGGCCAATTTCAGAACCAAACCATAATGACTTTATGATTTTACACCTGGTGACTGTAGCATTGCTAGGTATAGAGTTAGAAGCTAAACCTTAAAAATAAAAATCTAGCTAGTAGTTGGATGAAATCGATAGTAAGCATAAGATCATGACACCTACACCAAGATTACTATACTTTGTGTAAAACATATGAAATATATAATAAAAAAATATGTTTAAAATATTTGATATTTGCAGACTACATATCATTTGAACCATTGACTTGCATCTTAATGAAATAATGAGCAACAATGCCTTTGATTGTGAATAGATAGTACATATACATATAGAAACCCCATAATCATGTTTCATTTTTGTATTTTTTATTATACTTTTGCAATTTTACTTCAAAATTATGCTAACAAATAATCTTGAATAAAATATGTGTTCAGCAAAAGAACCTCACAATTTATCCTTCGGAATCAGACCACATATCTTCCTGACATTTATTTCATATTAACGTTGTAACTAATAACATATTTTACTAAATTGTAGGTCCGGCTAGGGGAGGATCTAGTCGCCTAATCCTTGTATACTAACCAACCCGGTTGTGCGGAATCCAACCGGAAAGGCAAACCGAGATAGAACACGCAAGTACACGACACGCAATATTCACCGATTAACACCACTGTATTAATACGTATGAAAGGTTCAGTTACAAGCTCAATGTTTACAAATGTATTTTGCAAACTCTCTCTAACTCTCGTGTGTGTATGTGCTCTCTACAATATGTTCTCTGTGTTCTACCCTCTTGTCTTCTCTTGTATCGAAACAGAACAAATGAACTCTATTTATACTAACAGACACACATACATATGACGAAACATAAAACAGGCGACGAAACAGAATCATGGTCGACGAAACACATCTGTTTCGTCGACTTCTGGGCTGATTCGCCGATGTGGTCTTAGGCCCAGTCAGTTTAAGGCCCAATCCCTGATTCGTCATCTTCTTTTAGCCCAAGGACTGTGATGTTGAGTCCAGTCCTTGTCTTGTCTCTTTTGTTGGCTTGACGTCTTGTACATGACGGAGGAAAGTCGTGTCAACACGGGCCGAACCGAGTCGCGTCCACAGTATCATGTATCAACATAAATAATTTACTTTAGATACATAGATTACTCCAGACAAGCAAATTATCAGAGTCTATACCAGATACGAAATACAAATGAATGCAATATGGAAGGCAATCTCACCATTACCAAACTACATAGTTTCTGCAATTAGATGAACATTAAGCACCCACAAACATCATTTAAAAATGCAGGAAACAACAACAGAAACACTATAAATTAACCATACCTAAGTTTGAAATTTTAAAGATTCAAAATCTCTGACAAGAAAGTAAACCCTAGTGCAGGTAATTCACTAAGCACAAACAACATTGCAGTCAGTTATACCTTACTATCTACTATCCAAAACACCAACAAATCTTTGATCGATCACACATCAGCTAGCTTCACATCTTTCCATTTTCGTTCACTTTGTATCGATCCTTATGAACTTTAGACAGGTGTAAACCAGGAGATAGAGCCTGTGAAATCAATCAAACAAGATTTGTTAACCCTTTAAAGATTGATTGGGCTGAAAATTCTTGAGTTGGAATAAACGATTTCTTACATCTAGTTTAACCTGAAGACTTCTTGGTGGCTTATTAGGTTTTCTTGGTGGTTTCTTCCCTGTCATAGCAATGAAATCTTCTTCAATTTCCTTACGTGATAGCTGGATTGAAAATTTCAGTCTTTCTTCCTTTTTATCAAGGTTCCTTCTAGGCCTCGTTTTCATCGATCTCCGACCATCAGCCTCGGCAATATTTCCTCCGTCAGCCCCATCTTTGAGTAAATCGCAGGCGAAGGCGATGACGATGAGGCTTTGGATGTCAATTTTTTCAAACATTGGTATTTTGAAGGCGGTGAGTTCTCTTCACCTTCATTTGGGAATGAAGACGCCTTGATCGAAGAAGATGATGAATTCTGCCCAAAATCCAACTTCTTTTGCCGATCATCGGTGGATCTAGCTTGTCCCGCAGAAGGGTTCTGGTTAGCCTCGCCTAAACCTGAAGATTCATTATCTTCAACCACATGCATTGCAGGAACTGGATCAATGCATCTCAATAGATGTTGTTTCCCCCACCTCAACCCTGAAGATCATAATCAAGATCATCCGAAGATTAACCTACTGCATTTCTTTATGTTTTTTGTTTTATTATGTTACGGGTCAAAACATTAATTAGTGTCTAGTTTGTTTAGTTTCGAACTTGGGCCGTAGGCCACAAACTGTGTCAAGTTAGTCCGTGTCTAGTAGTCCAGCCCAGCATGACAACAATATGGATCAGTCCAATTGTAGAAGCCCAGCAGCAAGAAACGGTGTGTATAACAAACAATCCGATGCAGCGGTTATGAAGAAAAGGATGCGACGATTCACAAGGAAGTTATACAACTCGTACCTGTTCGATCAAAGAGACACAACGCTTCATCAAGTATAAATAGGGCTGTTAGTTATTAGTTTAAGAAACACGCTGAATTCTGTTATCATATTTACATATTCAGAAGTTTATTCGGTTAGTTTTTATTATCATTCAGTATAGTTTCTGTTCGTTTGATTCGTGATGAAGTATTGTCAAGTTTGTTGTTCGTTTGAGTGTGATTGTGAATGTGAATGCGGTCATAACTCGATCCGTTCCGACTGGTCCTGGGTTTCCGATGACGATGATACCAACAAACCCTGAAGGGAAAGTGAAATTATGCAGATTTTTAGATTGCTCCATCCACAAGACTTGAATGTTGTTGCGAGTTTCTTCTTGGAGATTTTTGTGCTTGAAGAGGCAGCAGGAACTAGGGTTTTCTAATCTCTACAATTATGCGATAATCGTCGCAAATCATTATATATGCTACACCAACACTAAACGGTGGCGTATCATGGTGGCAAGGAGAAATTTAATTTAAAGCGTAAATGTTAAGCAATTTAGTGTAGATGTTACACTTACTTGTAAACGTTACATTTAAGTGTAAATGTCACACTTTTCTAAAATCACTATATATGCCAGCAAACACTAAACGATGGTGCATCAGGATGGCTAGGCAAACATTACATCTTTAACTATAGATTTTGCACTTAAGTGTAAATCTTACTAATAAATGTGTGGTGGAATGGTAATGAGGGAGTCTAAGTGCTTAGTATTACAGGTTTTAAGGCGTTTATTCAATTGGAATTGTTTAACTACAATAAAATGTGTTTTGCAGGTTTGGCGGGCTTATAGGATGTTTAAATAAGAAACCAGGAGGTCGAATGATCTAAAAAGAGCATAGAAATGGAATTTCGAAGAATGGTCTGGCTTTAAGCCACTGCCGCAATACAGTGCCCAGGCATCTTAAAGGTGTTTTGGCCATAAGGCGGGATCAGGATGGCCGTAGGGCTAATTCAGCGTCGTAAGCCTACGACGGCTGCAGATGGAAACTCGTATTTTGGGTATAAAAACGGGATTTTTAGGGTTTTTCAAGGATCTCTATCATCCAATTCGTAAGAGAGACGTTGGGGACGATCATAGGCATCTTGAAGCAATTTTGTGCACGATTCCACACCTTCCGATCATTCCTTCATCACCCATCACGCATTCCAACATCAAATCTGAATATCAAATCATCATCATGAGTGGCTATAACTTTTGTGACTTTGATGTAGCGTGTGTTATGATAAGGAAGAGCAAAACACGTTGATTCTGCGAATACCCATGTTGATCTTCCCCCACCCCCAAAATTCAACCGAAAGGGCACATAATTTGAAGTGAAAATTGAGTAATTTCAAAATTCAAGTCTGACCATCCAAATGTAACACCAATGTTATTATTTTGAAATTTATCGTATAAATACGATAACAAACATGTAATTATGATTAAGTATCCTTAGAAAATACGAGTAATTAAAAACTTTTACAACTTAAAAGTTTTCAACATAATATAAATAAGTTTGCCATTTAAAAGTTATGACGTAACGCCGTGCGGAAGCTTTAATCTCGTGTGTTCGGTTCTTCGTAGCTGCTTGATCGTCATCCGTAGCATGCCCAACATCACCTAAGATCAAAACTAACTTAAAAGTTAGTTTTGATAGTCAACTAATAAGTTTAAACAAGTTCCATGGGTTAAACAAACAAAATTCAACAAATTTCCGGAATAGGGGGGCGTCGTGTGACGCCTAGGGCCGTCGCGTGACGCCTAACCCCCCTTTTCACAGCAAGTCACTTAAACTGTTGCTGCATGTTCCCCGCATGACCCGATTTCACGGAAACGAGCATAACTCTCTCGTTTTTAATCCGTTTTACCCGATTCTTTTTCCTACGCGTCCGTAATTTAATTCTCCATCATATGGAGTTTAAATATAACATCCGACATATAAAATTTCAGACTTTTAGCTCTCCGGCTTATTACCCTTTTTACCAAATTTTGACCCGTTCATGATTTCATCATCAAACATGTTTATTTGATCTTTAAACTTTTGAAATTCATAGTTTCAATGTCTCCTATCATGTTAATCTCAAATCACGGGTTTCTTACATAATAAAAACCCATTTACGCTCAAGTGCTTATTTTGACGCGTTAAGGGTATTTAAGCACTTTCAAGCCAAAAATCACTTTCGATTGCTTCTAGCATTCCATCACCACATTTCTCATCCTATAATCTTCCACCACAACTGTACTTATGGTGGGTTTAATGTGATGATCAATATAAACCAAATTTTACCTCTCGAATCATTATTTTACGGCAAAGACTATTATACAGTCAAATGACTAAGGATTCACATGTTTCGCTTTTGTATACTTATTCTAAGTGTTTAATTATGCATACTACTCTATTCCAAACAACCTTTGTGGGTCGTTCGCTCGATTTAGCTTACAAGGGTATTTTGGTCAATTTAGTCATTTCGTTAATATAAAGGACCTTTAAAAACATCATCGACCCAAAAGCCCTGTTTTAAACTATGCATTTGATTCAAAAGTCTTTATGTTTTCAAAACACAACGATCATCATATGAATCATTCGGTTTGCTTATTAAAGTAACCAATTGTCTATATGACTGCATTTAACTATCAAGGAACCTCTAGTTCCTATTGAGTAGTTAATCTATATTACACATAACTGGCTCGGATCAATATTTATATTGACCCGTTACGATACCTTGCCTTAATAACCGCTAAGTAATAGCGATGTAAGTATCCATTTGATATTTATTCCTGAAATCATAAAACTCGACAAACCATTAGCCGATATTGTCAAAGGGTGATAATTTCACCTTTTGACCCGTTTGGTCTAAATGACCAATTATTAGCGAGATGACATTTATTAGAATTTACCCTTTTTGGTTATCATGATTTACCTTATATGGTAACCTTTAAAAGTACATCTTTCTTTCGTCATAACATGACCAAATTACCAATTTAACTCATTTTTAACCATCAATACGGTTTCTTATCCTATTTGGTTATCTTGTTCCGTACGACTACACGTCGGAACATCATATCTCAATTAGGCATTTATCTTATTCGTAATTAATACGACAAAGAATATTCCAACATATATAACTAGTGTAAGCTATACTTACCTTGTATCCGGATTATGCTCTTTTCCGCGTACACGATCCGTTTGACTCGCTTCTTTCCCCAAGCCTCCATCTAGCTTGTCAAGAGTCAAACTATCATCATAATTCGTAAAACGGTTAGATTAGTCATCATTATTATGACTATTTCATCTTACGGATTTTATGTCGAAACTTCTATTCGACTTCATCATTGGTTAGTTTGACTTTCTAAAGTCAACTACCTTTAATTATATAATATGCACGATCAAGGCAATTCAACATTATGATTAGAACCCGTTTTATCCCATATTTCATGTAATTAGTCAAGTTAGCCAATTACGCGTTTCACTCGAATTTCAACACTTTAGTTCTCATTTAGGCATTTTAACAAACACCTAATGGGCATAATTCTACGCATTTGCTAACTAGTTCCTAAATAGTCATTTTTAACAGGATTAACATCAAAATTCACCACTATCACTTATGATCAAATACTCAAACTTGCAAATTGTTTAAGTATTTCCTGATTACTTAACATGCATGATGATTCTAAGCATATCTATATCATCTATTTCATCATAACATCAAAACCCACTTATCTAAGTGTGTTAATTCACCAAATCCATCAATCCATAGCATGTTATGTATGATTTTCACTTAGGGTTTCATTCCTAAGCAAGTATACATCACTAATCTAGCCATAGCTTCTCTAATCCATGCCTAATTCGCGATTAGGATGATTATCAAATTCTTACAACTTCACCAAACATCAAGATTTTACATACCTTATGATCCTCTTGTTCGGGTGATCATTAATTCACGTTCGGTTGTGAATTTGAGCTTCATTTGATCCTTCAATTTGATGATTATATGTGGATTAGGGTTTTTGGCTCCATGGGAGCCCCCTGAGCTCGATCCAGACACGCACCACACACTCTTTTGTGTGTGTGTTGTGTTATTTTATTTAGTTTAATAAAACCATTTTCAAGTTACCCCATTTTGGTCCCTCATGTTTGGTTAGTTGATTAAGTAGGGCACAACCTACTTATTTCTAACAATATTCCCCACTTATTAACTAGCTTAAACATTCCTAGTTAAATTAGTGGGTTCGGGAAATCTATGACTAAGTTTATTTTAAATCTCGTTACTCGGCCTCTTATAAATTTCACTCCCTTAGAAGCTTTTATTCACCTTTTAGTTAATATTAGGATTATTTATTTCTTATCCTAATATTTACCGGGTTAAATTTTACCACTAACGGTATTTTACCAAGTCATTAGTATTAACGTGGTTTGATTACCAAACCCGTTTTTGGGGTGTTACAAGTCTACCCCCCTTAAAGAGGTTTCGTCCTCGAAACCTTTTCTTACATGATTTATCGAGTTTAACTCCATGCATTTGATCTCGATAATCAATTGAACATTGCTCATATTTTAACCAATTGTTGGTATTACCCCAGAAGTATGATAATATCCTTTTGATTACTAATCACCTACGTATCTCATACGACTTAATGCAACTTGAAATAACGTAATTTCGTTACTTCTACTAGTTTAGTTAACTTAGCGATATTCATCGCTTTTATATATTATCGAATTCTTTATGAATCCGTTACTTTGACCCGTTTAAAGGTCTTTAGTGAAATCTTTCACTTTTAGCAACCATTTCTTTTGTTTTCAATTTCATTTATTCGATTCGGTTATACCGAATCCACCGCTTACAGGCGACCAAATTTATTTAAATGACCTTAACCGGTCTCACTAACTAGACTTATTAGTCCAGTTACTTTTTACCGCTCGCTTGGTTATAATGTGATTCTACTTCACATTGCATTTCTTGACCGTGATCGTGTCACATCATGTTTAATTTATATCAACCTTTTTTTTTTTTTGAAAATATCTCTTTTCGATTATATCGTCTTGCGCCTATCAGTATCAAGACTTGTATCTTTTATGCTTACTATTTAAATTCCTATTAGAATTTATATTTGTAAAAACGTTATTTCTTATCAAAACTGAAGTTTTAGTTTAGCATCTTCTCTTTAACTTTTGTCAATTATCCATACCGGGATATTGGCAGTCCAAAATTTATTCTTTTACAGTCTTTGTTTTATGCGGGGATTCTCAATTTATTCCCTCGCTTCGTCTAATTAACCCGTAGGTTTTATCACTTTGCCTTATAGGCTATTTTATTAGACTTTCACCTCTTTAAGGTGAGGTCCTTATAATCTATTTCTTTCTAGTCATGACCCGTGGGTTGTTTTAGTCTCGTAGACCTTTCCATTGTTTATAACCCTAAAGGTTATGTTGATCCTGTAGATCATTCCTTGCTCATGTCATTCTTAAAATACATGTTTGGTGTCAAGGCACCCTGTTTTTGTTTGAAAAATCATTTGGTTTCAAGCTTAGGTTCCGTTAACCTTGATTGTAGTTTCGTGGCTACAATTGTTTTCTTTCGGACAATTTTTCGACTTATGATTTCTCACGTCATTTATGCGTCAGTTCTTCTTATGCTTACTGTTATTTGACTTGCATATATTCTTATTTGGTTATGTCCCATTACCGGGCTCATTAATCTTTTGTATTTAACGCTACCTTTATCCCGCTTGCGTTTACTCATGCCGTTCGGCATGATATTATATTCGACCCGTTCAACTTTAAAATAGTTGAACATAATTTTTTTCAAATTTCTATTTACATTATCTTGTCATCTTCTAGTTATGACTCAAAACCCGAGTCTTTTAACTTCCATTCGAGTCCCCGTAGGTTATGATGATCCCGTAGATCATCTTTTATTCTAGTCTTTATTCAATTGTCTATTTATACATATATAGCTTTAAAGCATCCTTTGTTATGTTTGGAATCATTTAATTTTGCTTTTGAACTTTAGTTGACCTTGACCGTAGTCTAAGGTTTCATTTGTTTACTTTCGGACTATCTTTTCCGACTTTACGACTTCTAACGTCATTTACACGTCGGTTTGTCCTACGCTTACCGTTACCCGGTTCATACTTATACTCCTTTACAACCCATTACCCGGGTCCTTCTATCTTATTTTTTTTAGCTTTCCGGTTTCACCGGTTTGTGTTTTCCTATTATATTAAGCGTTATTCCTTAATTGACTCGTTTGACTCATTTTGGGTGAATTTTCATCACTTATGAATGTCAAACTTCATTCTTTATTTGACCCGTCCAACTTTGAAATGGTTGAACGTAATTACCAAAATTTATGTTTGCGAAAATTCTTGTCATCTTTTAGTCATGACTCATATTCCGAGTCTTTTGACTTTCTATTTCGCGTTCCTGTTTCTCAGTCTACGCATGCGTTTAATTCCTTACCCATCAACCGAGTGTTTTTCCGAAATCGTTATCATTGCACCCCCTTCCGGTATGCATTAAGACTTTGTTTCGATTTACTTGGTCATCTTAGCGAAATCCGTCGCTTTTATTCGACCATGTCTTTTATTCTTTACGTGACCACCATTGGCGGCCTCATTAATTATGAGTGACGATTATCATCATTATCCTTGCTTTACTATGACTAAAGTTAACAACCTTGATTATCTTTTTCGTGTGGGCAACACCTTTGTTTTTATGACCCGGCGGTCATCTATACTTTGGTTTTACTTGCCCGTTTTGTTCACCATGGCCCTTTCGTCCAAGATGACTTATTTTCGTGAATTTTCTTTTGATCCTTCATTTATATCATCATTTACATTAATCCTTGTCCCTTCTATCGGGCTCATTATCCTAATGTAATACGCTTCCATCACCCGGCTGTGCGTTTACATTATTTTCAACTATTTTGTTCATTTGTTTCATTTGGGTACTTTTTAATTTGTCCCATTCACCCCGTCCTTACTACATCGGATGTAAATGTGTCCGCTATAAGAAGTTCATGGTATCATCTGCCACTACTTACTTGGCCAGAGTAAGCGATTAACACATGACACGCATGACCTTTTTATAGTTTTCACATCACGCCCTATGTAAGTAATGCCTCTATTTGTTTCTCTTGGAAACAATATCCCGAATACATTTTCTATTCGGTTTTCCAAGTTTCTAATTTACATATGCAACAATCATTCTCTACATGTTTGTTGCATATTGCTATTTGTGCGTTTATATTTAAAAGCGTGCACCTGGTAATGTTTGCCCCAACGGGTGTTCCTTGCCATTAACCTTGTTTGCGGTCGTTACGCGATTTAGTCCTTGGTAAGCATGCTCCTCTTGTCATACTTCGGACCGTTCCTCTAGCATATCCGTAATTTGTTCAATCCTCGTCATCTTTAAATGCGAGTTTCCTCCAATTAAAACATTCATAAAAGTTAGTAATATCAATTTTACTAAATGCCCGTATCATAATACAAGGCTTTTCTACTATACGCGTCAACGCGCGCAATTTCGTCAACTATATTCATCATTTAATTTAGGTAACGTGTATCACACGATAACCATATGTGTTGTTCTCAACACTTAAATCATACTAAACCATTGATATACATGTACTTACCGGATTTGCGATCAAGCCTCGAACCGAACACATTTGTCAACAACCTTGAGCTCTGATTACCAACTTGTAACACCCATGTTATTATTTTGAAATTTATCGTACAAATACGATAACAAACATGTAATTATGATTAAGTATCCTTAGAAAATACGAGTAATTTAAAACTTTTACAACTTAAAAGTTTTCAACATAATATAAATAAGTTCGCCATTTAAAAGTTATGACGTAACGCCGTGCGGAAGCTTTAATCTCGTGTGTTCGGTTCTTCGTAGCTGCTTGATCGTCATCCGTAGCATGCCCAACATCACCTAAGATCAAAACCAACTTAAAAGTTAGTTTTGATAGTCAACTAATAAGTTTAAACAAGTTCCATGGGTTAAACAAACAAAATTCAACAAATTTCCGGAATAGGGGGGCGTCGCGTGACGCCTAGGGCCCTTCGCGTGACGCCTAGCCCCCCTTTTCACAGCAAGTCACTTAAACTGTTGCTGCATGTTCCCAGCATGACCCGATTTCACGGAAACGAGCATAACTCTCTCGTTTTTAATCCGTTTTACCCGATTCTTTTTCCTACGCGTCCGTAATTTAATTCTCCATCATATGGAGTTAAAATCTAACATCCGACATAATAAAATTTCAGACTTTTAGCTCTTTGGCTTATTACCCTTTTTACCAAATTTTGACCCATTCATGATTTCATCATCAAACATGTTTATTTGATCTTTAAACTTTTGAAATTCATAGTTTCAATGTCTCCTATCATGTTAATCTCAAATCACGGGTTTCTTACATAATTAAAACCCATTTACGCTCAAGTGCTTATTTTAACCCGTTAAGGGTATTTAAGCACTTTCAAGCCTAAAATCACTTTCGATTGCTTCTAGCATTCCATCACCACATTTCTCATCCTATAATCTTCCACCAAAACTGTACTTATGGTGGGTTTAATGTGATGATCAATATAAACCAAATTTTACCTCTCGAATCATTATTTTACGGCAAAGACTATTATAGAGTCAAATGACTAAGGATTCACATGTTTCGCTTTTGTATACTTATTCTAAGTGTTTAATTATGCATACTACTCTATTCCAAACAACCTTTGTGGGTCGTTCGCTCAATTTAGCTTACAAGGGTATTTTGGTCCATTTAGTCATTTCGTTAATATAAAGGACCTTTAAAAACATCATCGACCCAAAAGCCCTGTTTTAAACTATGCATTTGATTCAAAAGTCTTTATGTTTTCAAAACACAACGATCATCATATGAATCATTCGGTTTGCTTATTAAAGTAACCAATTGTCTATATGACTGCATTTAACTATCAAGGAACCTCTAGTTCCTATTGAGTAGTTAATCTATATTACACATACCTGGCTCGGATCAATATTTATATTGACCCGTTACGATACCTTGCCTTAATAACCGCTAAGTAATAGCGATGTAAGTATCCATTTGATATTTATTCCTGAAATCATACAACTCGACAAACCATTAGCCGATATTGTCAAAGGGTGATAATTTCCCCTTTTGACCCGTTTGGTCTAAATGACCAATTATTAGCGAGATGACATTTATTAGAATTTACCCTTTTTGGTTATCATGATTTACCTTATATGGTAACCTTTAAAAGTACATCTTTCATTCGTCATAACATGATCAAATTACCAATTTAACTCATTTTTAACCATCAATACGGTTTCTTATCCTATTTGGTTATCTTGTTCTGTACGACTACACGTCGGAACATCATATCTCAATTAGGCATTTATCTTATTCGTAATTAATACGACAAAGAATATTCCAACATATATAACTAGTGTAAGCTATACTTACCTTGTATCCGGATTATGCTCTTTTCCGCGTACACGATCCGTTTGACCCGCTTCTTTCCCCAAGCCTCCATCTAGCTTGTCAAGAGTCAAACTATCATCATAATTCGTAAGACGGTTAGATTAGTCATCATTATTATGACTATTTCATCTTACGGATTTTATGTCGAAACTTCTATTCGACTTTATCATTGGTTAGTTTGACTTTCTAAAGTCAACTACCTTTAATTATATAATATGCACGATCAAGGCAATTCAACATTATGATTAGAACCCGTTTTATCCCATATTTCATGTAATTAGTCAAGTTAGCCAATTACGCGTTTCACTCGAATTTCAACACTTTAGTTCTCATTTAGGCATTTTAACAAACAGCTAATGGGCATAATTCTACGCATTTGATAACTAATTCCTAAATAGTCATTTTTACCAAGATTAACATCAAAATTCACCACTATCACTTATGATCAAATACTCAAACTTGCAAATTGTTTAAGTATTTCCTGATTACTTAACATGCATGATGATTCTAAGCATATCTATATCATCTATTTCATCATAACATCAAAACCCACTTATCTAGGTGTGTTAATTCACCAAATCCATCAATCCATAGCATGTTATGTATGATTTTCACTTAGGGTTTCGTTCCTAAGCAAGTATACATCACTAATCTAGCCATAGCTTCTCTAATCCATGCCTAATTCGCGATTAGGATGATTATCAAATTCTTACAACTTCACCAAACATCAAGATTTTACATACCTTATGATCCTCTTGTTCGGGTGATCATTAATTCACGTTCGGTTGTGAATTTGAGCTTCATTTGATCCTTCAATTTGATGATTATATGTGGATTAGGGTTTTTGGCTCCATGGGAGCCCCCTGAGCTCGATCCAGACACGCACCACACACTCTTGTGTGTGTGTTGTGTTATTTTATTTAGTTTAATAAAACCATTTTCAAGTTACCCCATTTTGGTCCCTCATGTTTGGTTAGTTGATTAAGTAGGGCACAACCTACTTATTTCTAACAATATTCCCCACTTATTAACTAGCTTAAACATTCCTAGTTAAATTAGTGGGTTCGGGAAATCTATGACTAAGTTTATTTTAAATCTCGTTACTCGGCCTCTTATAAATTTCACTCCCTTAGAAGCTTTTATTCACCTTTTAGTTAATATTAGGATTATTTATTTCTTATCCTAATATTCACCGGGTTAAATTTTACCACTAACGGTATTTTACCAAGTCATTAGTATTAACGTGGTTTGATTACCAAACCCGTTTTTGGGGTGTTACACCAAATTACAAGAGAAAGACATAAATAGAGACAGAAATTCGAAATGGGCCACAAAAAGGCCATGGGCCAAACACAAGCCCAAAAACAAAATGCCCAAAACACCGAAAAAACATAAAAAGATAAATAACGGATAGAAATAAGCGTTTTTTGGCCTGGACGATGACCCAAACTATCGTAGGCTATTTGCTGCAAGATGGAGCTCGTTCTCACGATCGTTTCGCCTGGTCGCACGCCCAATACAGACCCCATTAGCCCAAGTTAGAGCCATTTTAGTGAAGCCCCTTTTGTCACACGATTCTGGGCCCCCAAATACAAGATGGCCCGCTCCTCCACACTTGGACCCACATCAGACTTCCTCTAGGTGGACAGTTCATATGTGTTTTGCACATTATTTTGTTTATGTATTGGATCTTATTTTATTTGTGACGAGAAACATCTAAATCTAGTTGATGTATTAGTTAACTTAAACAATGTGTGTGTGTTTTGAGTTCTCTTTTTACAATTACGTTCGGTTGATGACAAAACCTGGAAGCGGGTTGGGTGACTTAATAGGGTTGAGTTAACACTAATAAATTGGGTAATTGACATGGTTTGATGACAATAACCTTTTTTGATTGCTACTTTAACTAATTTCCACAACTATGCCAATGGGGTTCCCAATTAATTCTGAATTATGTGTTAAACCTAGAACCTGAAGTTTGGAGGAGGTTACCTTTCTCATTATTGTTTTTCAACTAAAAAACACTTTTCTCAACTCAATTATAACCAGGAATCAATAGTTTAGGAAATTTAGATAAAACCATAACTTTCCACAAATTCCCTATGGGTTCGACACCCTACTTGCCCTTACTAGTTAAGGTGAATATGACACTTTAAAACATATATTTTGACCGACCTTTTGACATGGACCAGTTACATATTTTTAAGTGTACATTTAATTTACACATAGTTAGGTTGGTTTAGAAAAACCGGGAACCTAAGCTTTACTATTTGAAGTTTAGTTGTTGTGAAAGTATCCTTGATATTGAGGTTAACTGGTAATTATTTTTCTTGATATTAATATAGATTAGTAAAATACATGGATGGGGAATCTATCAAGAGTAAATCATGCTCATATATGATGAAAGAGTGCATGTTGAGTATGGAATTTAGATAGTGGAAATATTAAATTGATGTAGTGCAAATGTGTATACTCAAACAGTTTAAGCCACAGCTTCCATCTGTGTTTCACCAGTACATCTCATCTCGTGTATACAAGATGTGAAGTCGGACGATTTTTGTGAGTTTCGATATGCGGATATCGGGTTAGGTTTTGGGGAACACCTATAGACCTGTGTTCGAAAGGACCTTGTAAAAGAGATGGATTAAAACTTATCGACATGGTGTCATATATTCAAAACATGGGGCGAATGACATTTTAAGCGGATACGTAGGAGCCTAACTTGGCATTCAGTGGAACCTTGTCCCGAGAGTCAGTAGATGGAAATGTCCCACACGGGGCTTCTTCTTGCACAAAGGTATTCTATCGTTGTTCACTTGTTAAGCATCACTAGGAGTTATACATTCTTCCCGTTATTGGATCATCCTGATGAGCCACAACCTCAAGTGATGACGCTCATACATGTTTATGGGGAACACTTCATACATGTTAAGCTGGAAGGGGACTATCCTATGCTTTCAGCGAACCATTTATGGCTGATGCACCGAACACTCGCTGCGGAACAGTGGGAAAATATGTTTAGGCCGCGTCTACAATGGTATGCATCGATAATCGGGAACCAAACCCAGACCCTAGTGTAAATCTTATCGAAGAAATGATTTAAACGGAAATTTGTTATTGTTATTAATATTATATTTTAATAACAAATATTTTTTTTATTAATATTATTGTTATTGATGTTGATATTATTGTTATTATTATTATTATTACTAATACTATTTTTATTGTTATAATTTTTTTTATAAAACATTACTAATAAAACTTAATATTAGTGTACAGACCTTTTTCCTGGGCAAGAATGGTAATTTTCCTAGTCAAAGCATCTTTGATCAGACTAAATTACCATTATAGCCCTGGAAAAGGGTCTGTAGACAACTTATTCCAAGTCTATAATGGTAATTAGCATATGGCTTTGTACGTAGCCTACAAAGAGCTGTACGTGGCATACAAGTTAGCTTATATTCCAGGGCCAGGGCTAGACGTCCCTAGTATACACCACAAACAATACACACTAATATACTGTGATTTCGTATATTGGACCGTATTTAGAGCGTATATTTTACACCCCCATGTACATATTCATCCTCTCTCAATAATTTTAAGTTTGTACCGTATTTGAACCGTAGATTAGGCGAGTTTTGGTTGAATTTGATGATTTTGGGGGCAATAAGGGTTTTGGATAAACTACTATGGAGATAAACAATATGTGGCATACAGGCATGTACGCGACACTATACACGCTTATTTTTTTATTTTATTATTATCCGCATTTTGAACCGTATTTATTAGTAGTTTAATAATAATATATTATTAGAATAATTTAGAGACGTATAGCGTATTTCGAGCGTATATTATTATTATTATTATTATTATTATAATTATATTATATAACGATATGTATACCATATTTCAAGCGTGTATAACACTATTATATATTATATTATTATTGTATCTAAATCGATGGCATATACGATATAACGAGCGTATATAACACTATTATATATTATATTATTATAGCGAATTTGACGGCGAATACAGTATAATGACCGTATATAACCCAAGTATATATTATATTATTATTATATCGAATTCGATGGCAAATACGCTATAACGAGCGTATATAAAACTATTATATATATATTATATTATTATTATAAACGAATTCGACGATGAATACGGTATAACGAACGTATATAACACTATCATATATATTATCTTATTATATAGAATTCGACGGCGAATACGGTATCGCGAGCGCATATAATACTATTAAATATTATATTAGAATTTTATCGAATTTGATGGTGAATATGGTGTCACGAGCATATATAATACTGTTATATATTATATTATTATTGTATCGAATTCGACGGCGAACACAGTATAACATGCTTATAACACACTATTATATATATATATATATATAATATTTATATCGAATTTGACACGGAATACGATATAACGAACATATATTACACTATTATTTATAATATTACTATTTATAGAATTTGACGGCGAATACAGTATAACGTACGTATATAACACTATTATATATTTTATTATTAATATTATTATTATTATTATTATTATTATTATTATTATTATTATTATTATTATTATTATTATATCAAATTCGTCGGCGAATACGCTGCAACGAGTGTATATAAAAATATTATATATTATATTATTATTATTATTATATTAAATTAAATTCGACGACGAATACGGTATCACCAGCGTATATAATACAATTATATATTATATTATATTATGATTTTATTGGATTTGACAGCGAATATGGTATCACGAGCGTATATAATACTATTATATATTATATTATATTATATTATATTATATATCGAATTCAAAAATGAATACCTTATCACGAGCGTATATATTACTATATTATTACTATATTGAATTTGACAGAGAATACGGTTTAACGAGCGTATATAACACTATTATATATAATATTATTATTATATCGAATTCGACGGCAAATACGGCATAACGAGTGTTAATAACAATGTTATATGTTATATTATTATTATATCGAATTCGATGGTAAATACGTTATAACGAGCGTATATAGCACTTTTATATATAATTTTATTATTATATCGAATTCAACGGCTAAAACGATTTCACGAGCGTATCTAACACTATTATATATTATATTATTCAATACAAGTTTTAAAAGGGAATACCCACTAAACCACAAACAATTGGCAAGTGTACTGGTCGCAGTGTACTAGAGCAAGTGTATCCGGATATCAATATGTGGACACTATAACACAAACTTTAATATTGAACCGCTAATGACTCTTAGCCTAAAATGATCGAAATTTTGGATTCAGCTAACAACTACTAAAGCAAGTAAATATGAAAACAGAGACTACTAATAGACTGACAGAGAATTGATAATGATGAGATACTAAACGAAAAAGATGTGTTTTTTATGTTATATGATATATCACGGGGAGAATGAATGTTGCGTAAAGTACTCCAAAGAATATGAACACAAAATGAATGGTTTGAAGCAAAGTAAATCAGATTGAGCGTGAAACACCAGCCCCATGGGGCATAACCTAGATGTTATGGGTGGGGGCGTTTGTGTGTTAACGAGTTTGCCCATCAAAATCAAATCCATTTAATTATGAAAGCTGATGAAACTTGACACATCACTACTTGTTTCTTATTTTTTATTTATATATTGAATTCAAACATTATTTTAATCAAAGTGGTCAAATGAATCCATTACACACTTTTCAGGGACAAGTGAGTGATAGCTCTCTGCCGACGTGGCAAACATTTTCATACCTTTTATAGTTAAAGCACTATACGTAAGTCTTATAGGTATTGTGAGTAGCCTAGGTCCTGGATTATCTCTCTGAATTATGCAAATAATTAACTTTTAGAGTAAAGTATTTTGATAAATCTCATAATCTTAATCAAATAATTCACAAGGACTCAAAAATGAGTATGTAATTTCTGCTTTAGAAACGTGTGCCTGAAATAGAACAAAGACTGTCTTTGTGTAAGTAGAGAACCATCACAATTGACAACATTTGTTTAAATGATACAATGCTTCGTGAAAGAATGTCAATTAGTTAGCTTAACTTAGTTGCTGGTAATGATTATTTTTGCAATAACCTAGTTACTGTTGATCACCCTGTAACTGCTAATGCAGTTATTGGTGATTTACCATTGATTGATTTGTTCATAGTGATTGATCAGAATCTACTTCAATGTTTCTACCAACTAGGCAGATTCGAAGCAAGTTTTAGAGACGATATGTGAGACCATCCGCTAGAGGCTTAACCCATGAAACCCACTAGAGTCAGCAACAAGTATGAGACCATATGGAATATGAAAAAGAATAGATGTAAATGGTCATAAATTATGTCACTTAGGGCACAAAATGACTTATCTAATCTTATGGTTTAGATCAAATTGAGTTATTTGTTACTCTTTACATGTGAGAATTGAAGCGTCATAGTGATCTTGATAAGAGGCAAGAGGTGGAAGGGCTAAATTAACCAAAAGTTTGGAATAATTTATCAGGAAAGTATATCAAGTCATTAAATTAGTATTTATTTAGTATAATGTGTTTATCTGCTAGTTTTATAAGGTAGCTTAGGGAGCATGTTTTATGTTTAGCATAAATAGATAGTTAGAGTCTTTGTATTTTGTGTGGTTTTCGTTTAATAATAGTTTTTGTGGTGTCATGACTTGAGTTACTGATCAAATCACGGTTTTCTTTTGTGTGATATATGATTTTGGGTCGGTAATTGGTGGCTTAGGTAGTGCTTATACTCACTGAGAGGTTGTTGATCAATCGAGTCCTAAGGAGGGGAAGATTAGAAAGAGGAACCAATTTGGACCATTGGTCGATCTGTGAGAGATTGATCATTAGAAAGAGGAACCTATTTGGACCATTGAAGAACCTACGCTTGGTTCATGCTACATGGTTAACGATATGTGTAGGTTCATGATTTCGACCGAAACCGTGATTAGTGTGTGATTATGTTCAAGACGGGAGTGATTAGAGACTGACAAACAACTTCTTTGAATAAATTCGGTATTACAACATTACAAATCGGCCCGATTACAAACTAACCGAACATACCAAAGGAGTATACATCCGGGGAGAGACCAAGTGGTGATCTCTCCCCCAAGGTCTAAAACCTTCCTCACACTCTCTGCTAACTCTCTCACCACTCTCTCATTTTGCAAATGAACAAGTGGTGGTATTTATAGCCACAACCCTTGTTTTGCAAACACACACGGTCAAACACATAACCCTCTCATTTGACCACTTCAAACGAGCGGGTCAATACACATTCGTTTGACCGTTTCACTAACTATTACATAATCAGCATAAAATAATTCTAATCTATTCGAACAGCATCGGACACAAAAACTGCACCAACAAATTCCCCCTTGTCCATTGCTGTCGAATGCTGAAAATGCAACTGCAATCGATCTTCAGTCAAGTATTTGTTGAAGTTATCTTCTCAGTGTTAACAAATTCCCCATTGACCGATGATCCAGGTAAGTAGTATCTTGACTTGAGTTTTCATAGCAATACCAAACCCTTGAACCTTCTTGTATAGTATTTCCCCCTCAAAGTACGCGTATCCGGTTGGGTGTTGTGCAATTTCCTCACAAGGCTAAATTGACCGATCTTCCACTGATCTTCCAGTACTCCAACCGACATTTGATAAGTGTTCCATTCTTTAAAACCTGCATCAAGTCTTGATCTTGTCATAAGAACTCTATTTCATTCAAGTATACTACATTGATAGAGTTTTCTGGTGAACTGTCTTCTGTAAACCATCTTTGTGGAATCAACCAAGTAATGCACTTTGATCATCAGCATCAACACTCAGGAAGTCAGCTAGATTGAGTATATCACTTGCAAGCTCAACCAACATGCTTAGTTGAACTACATCCAGATCTCATTGTCTCGCCTTTGTGAAGTTGACCATGTAATGCACTACGGATCTTCAACATCAGTACTCAGGATGTCAGCTTGACTAAGTACATCGTTTGCAAACTCAACAAATTGAATTACACCCAGATCCCTATAAAATCTCATAAAGATTCCCTAGGTCTTCAGTGAACAGCGCTTTGAAACTATGGTAGACTTTAGATATCTGTATGTTTCCTTGCAAAACCCTTCACGCTGGCTGGAGAATTAATTAAAATCCTCAAATATGTGTCTGTGCAAAACATTCCACGCAGAACCTTTGGTATCACCAGAAAAACACAAACTCCACCACCTGTGATTGCGTTTAGAAATTTACCAAAGAAATTCCAAAACATATGAAAATTTTTATCCCCCCATTTCTTTGGTAAAATCTCTAAATCTTGACAAATTCCCTCCACTGAGCGGAACTGTCGTCAACTACACTGAACAGATTCTCTTCACTGAGCATAATCTTTCAAACATTCTCGGTTTTTCTAAAAATCAAGAAAGCGGCTTTCTTCTTTGCATATTATAGTTGATAACGAAAGTCCCCTAGCCCCGTAGGATCCGACTTGTATCCCCCTAAAGTTCTGCTAACACCTAATCCGAAAGCTTCCATCATAGGCATAACTCTTCGACTTTGTGAACTCGTTAGGACCTGTCTTGGCTCTCTAGGTTCCTCCAATCGTTACCAAATGCGAGAATATGACAATAAACAAATTTCTTTCGAACATTTACGAAAACCGATAACATAACAAATTTTCACGTGCGGAAGTAAAATATACCATTTTTGGCCCATCATAGTCACGTCACCAATTTTGACATTTGCACCGGTAACCGTGACTACCCCACATTAAAAAAAATCATGTTTTCATCATCCCAAAGCAATCTCGCGCGCTCCCGAACTCATACAAATTGGGCGTTAAAGCTTGATTTAAATCACTTCACGAACACCCGACCCCACTAACTTGTCATTTAAGCAAAACCACAGTGGGTCCAATATGTAGATATATCATCGGCCCAATTTAAAACAAGCCAAAGGAAATAATCCATCAATGTTGATCGAAAACTTAATCCATCAGTGGGGCCAAACTTTAAACAACCTTCTGGAATTAAAGATCCACAAAAAAAAAAAAAAAAATTGTTGCAACCTTAATGAGGCACAGCTGCAACAAACATATGTATTTGTTTGTGGGCCCTTCATAGCAAAATTCTACATTCCATAGAATACAGATCATGCGGCCCAATGATTGAATAATAAGCCCAAGCGAATTTTATCTCTCACCAAGTAGGGCCCAAACAGACAAAAAAACAAAAGACCTAGCTGCCATCAATTTAATCCTGCGACAATTTCATTGTACAACCGCTTCCCACTTGAGAAATCATGGTCATCTTCACCGATTCCCTCTCTATATCTCTGCGATAACTTGAACATCCACAGCAGATAGCAGCCGTCATCACCATAACTTCCGGCGATAATTCAAACCAGCCGTCAATATGAAGATGCAGTTGTTTTGGTTTCAATCAGGTTTCAGGTGGTAAAGACTCGAGATCCAACATCGGGCAATCGAAAATAAGATAGAAATAAAATCTTTTTGGTTTTTATAAAGTTTATATTAAAACACACCTAAAATCTTTTTGGTATTTTTGAATATTTCAAATTTAAAGACAAAAAGCAGTAAATAAATATATACAGAGATGCAGAAACAGAAAGCGGTAAATAAATATTTACGGACAATCTTTGCGAGTTTCGAGGGTAAGAGAATCATATCAGTGTACGGTCACATCAAAACGTTCTTGTTGTTCAATTAGATAACATTAAGATAAGCATCCTATAACGATTATCAGTATTGTTGTCCACTTAAGCTTAGGTTATCAGATGTACTCGTGATTAGGGGATACGTTAAGGTATGATTTATACTTTCCAACCGGTGTTCATCCACACACGACACATTCCCGTATCAAGGTATGCACGAGAGTTCATCTTACTGGTGAGTATACCATTTATCATCAGTTTTCAACGTATATGATGTGAGATACTCACTTTTTTTGGATGAATACAAGCCCTATGTGATTAAATCACTTAATAATTAGGAACTGTATACTCGATGCATGAAGGGCATAAGAGCAAGTCCATGAACAGGTTAGTACCATCGTACCGACAAAGAGACGAACTTGACTCCCGCAAAAAGCTATGATAAATTATCACTTATTGAGGGACATGTGATTGTTTATCACTTATTGAGGTCGTATGCATCATGTATTATATACATGTTTGAATGATATTTACACGTATGTATGGTATCATGGAAGATCTAGACTTGCGTCCCCGTTGTTTTCGGTAAAAGAAACAACCATGATACCCAGATGATAAACAACATAAAGACCACGTATCTCAGAACCTCGGCAATCTATCGAACGAAATTTCGGTACCAAGACCATATGCCAATGAGCGGTTCCCACACAGTCTTTAGTCGATTTAGGTTTATATCACCCTGCACACTTTAAAATGATTGTGAGCCTACCGATACATCTTATATAGAGCTGCTTATCGTTTTTCATTGTAAGTTTAAAGATATTTTGACAGACCACTGATGTACTATCATTTTCTCTTTTGCTCACCAGGAAACTCATTTTTGTTTTTCTATTGTTTTTGTGTTTTGAAAATTTTCGATGTTTTTGTATTTTTGAAATTTTTCAGTGTTTTTGAATTTACTCCCCCTAAAATGCAAAAATTACGAGAAATTAAAAACACAAAAAGATATTTACAAAAATGATTTTCCGATATTGGTTTAACTCATGTTTTACCTCTATGCTTTTTACCAAAATTAATTTAATAAAAAATGATTCATCGAATTTTGGAAAAAATCAGTTGACATGTCGGTAATTGGTGTGGACAAAAACAACATTGACGAGTTTCACATTGAAACAATCACGTGTGAGGTGATATTTGAGATCAACACGTTTGGTCAAAGAGTGTTGTACGAGATGTTAGTAATCCGTAAAGCAGCTTAAATATCGACAAAGATAGGAGAGATAAGAAACTCAAAACCGTAATCCTGCAACTTCTTCCTGCATTGGCAGGAATCTGACTGCTCTCCCAAACTGGATATCCACGCGGTGTGGATTTCAAGGTCGATTTTGCAGCTACTTCAATTAACTGAGAAATCTCTTCACAGCAACAAGATCAGAAACCTCCAGGTCCGGTTGGTAAGTGACAAGGGAACATGTGGGAAATCTTGTACACATCATCTTTGGACGGTCCATACATGATGTCTTCCACATGCTTTTGCACCAGTAAAGGTCTTCGTCTTTCTCCTTTAGAAGTAGTGTGCGGTTGTTCAATCCACTCCAAGGTATCCGCACACCCGGTTGGTTTGATCAACAAACACATTTTCTTCAATCACACTGTGGAGAAATGTACACTGCACGTTCATCTTGTGGACTTTGAACTTCTTGTGGAAGAAAAATCCATGAATCTTCGAAAAGCTTCAGACGTGCTGCAGTCGTGTACATTTCGTTGGAATCTTTCCTGAGGACCCGATCAAAGCCTTTAACAATCAAACTTTGGTATTTTTTTTTCATCTTGTCGAATTTTTCAACTTCATTCAACCACATTCTTTCACCATCATTCCTTCATTGAAAATTTTCGTTTTCTTTTCTTTTTCTCTCTCCATCAAAGGCAACAATATTCTCCTAGATGTAACAATGTTTCGGAGCCTTAAGTCGCCAATCTTGTGCATGGATGCTCCACTATCAAGAATCCTAAGACTATCAATAGTTCCTCCTGGAACATCCTGCACACTCACTCAGAGATTAGTTGGTGAGGGGGACCCAAGCCTTCACAGACTTGGGTCGTCCGTCATCATCGAGGATTGTGACTTCCATTTCCCGATGATTCAGAATTGATGTAGCTCCCCTGAAACAGTTACTGGTTTTGGTTTCCAAATCTGTTTTTGTTTTTCATTTTTAACTTCTAACTTAACAGACTGTGTTTGGATAACCTCTGGTTTTAAAACCTTTTCAATTTCTTTTCTTTGTTTCCTTTTTTGTTTCTTTTCCCGTTGTTTAACAAGACGAGGGTCCTGTTTTGGTGAAACATATCTTTTATGGTAATAGTTACCACGGGGGGGGGGGGGGGGGCATCAACTTTTGCCTTTCCCTTGGTGAGATATGGACAGTTTCTGACAATGTGCCCATACTCACCGCATTCAAAGCATGATCTCCGCTCAACAAACCTCGGAGTATCATAACTGTAAGAGATTGATGACGAACTTCGTGATCTTGAGGTACTACTTGGTCCTACATCACAACAGTTTGTGTGTTGTGTGTAGTTGTTTTGACTGTTTCTTTTCAAAATTTTCTTTTGCATAACAAAATCTGTGTTTGATTTGTTTTCAAAAGTTTCAATTTTATCAGTCCCTCGAGACTTCACAAAGTTTATCTTTTTAAGCTTTTTCTTGTTTTGAGCTATTTTGCCCTTTCTCTTTCCTTGATTAGCGTGATTTTTCTTTTTTCGAACTGGAAGTTTTTGATTTCCATATTGTTTCCGAACTTCGGCTTTTGGGATAGCAGCACACTGAGTTACTACAACTCTTGGGCTCGACTTTCCCAAAAACTTACTGGTTGAATCTTCGAAAACTTTGTCAATCAAGGATTGATTGACATTCTTGATTAGGAAATCCTTGTCTGAATATATTTTATCAGATCCAATCAACGTGTAAAGCAAATTCACGCTTTCACAACTCTCAGCAAAAAGTTCATTTGGTTTGGTTGTAGCAGTCACAAACGGTTTTGCAGGTGGGGAGAGATTAGAGATAAACAAACAACTTCTTTGAATAAATTCGGTATTACAACGTTACAAATCGGCCCGATTACAAGCTAACCGAACATACCAAAGGAATATACATCCAGGGAGAAACCAAGTGGTGATCTCTCCCCCAAGGTCTAAAACCTTCCTTACACTCTCTTCTAACTCTCTCACCACTCTCTCATTTTGCAAATGAACCAGTGGTGGTATTTATAGCCACAACCCTTGTTTTGCAAACACACACGGTCAAACACATAACCCTCTCGTTTGACCACTTCAAATGAGCGGGTCAATACACATTCGTTTGACCGTTTCACAAACTATTACATAATCAGCATAAAATAATTCTAATCTGTTAGAACAGCATCAGACACAAAAACTGCACCAACAATATGTTATAGATCAAGAACAATACATGTGATACAGATAAGTAGTGCGCTAAGTGTTCGAAACATGTTAGGGTGCGGCGCGACGAATAGTGGTGTGATGCTAGTCTGGAAGAATCGCGACTGTGAACAGTGTGATCACTTGTGGTAGGTGCATTCAGTAGAACTGTTGATAAAAAAGTTATCTGAACAACTTTTGGAGAGTTGTATAGGTGATCGGAAACTTGAGTAATTCAAGTTGTGCAAGAGAGTGAGGAATGATTGA
The DNA here is from genome assembly GCA_030545235.1 of Helianthus tuberosus. Lineage (NCBI taxonomy): Eukaryota > Viridiplantae > Streptophyta > Magnoliopsida > Asterales > Asteraceae > Helianthus > Helianthus tuberosus. Next base: position 164,641,861 of record CM060450.1, read on the forward strand.
AGACCGGTGTAAATCGGTTTAACTTATCTATTTAGTTTGGGAACAAGGCATATCGTAATTGGGGAATAGAAGAGGACAACAGGTAAAGTTATGAAGGGGAAGCAAAAGAAAAGGGCAACAAACAATTAATGTGGTCTTTGTTGGTAATAATAGTTGAAATGTAACTAGTGATTAGTTACATAAAACCATGGGTGTTATTCAAGTTTGCCTAATCCAATATTTCAACAATTGGATGCAAGTCAAATAGGTAGTTTGAATTTTGAGGAGAAGATAAGAAAACAAACAAGTAAATTGCTTGTATTTTTGGAAGGCATTGGTTTTGTGTGTGGCAGGAAAAAAATAACAGAAAAGAGACGTTGCAAGAGCCAATCCAAGGAAGAGTGCATGAAAAGCATTCTATGATTACTTTTGTTTGGAGCAAAATGTCAAGGATCATGAACGGGTCGGTGGAACAAAGACGTGTCTTGTTGAGAATTCAAGATCTAGGAGGTATAAAATCAAGATTAAGAGGTTAGAATGATGAAAGTAATCTTGATAAGAGGTTTAATTAGTGAACTAAGAACTAAGAAGTAGAGCAGAACAAAAAGTTTGATTTAGTTTCTTAGGAAAATATAAGTATGTGTTTAGTTTGATATATTTATCTCTTAGTTTTATATGATAGGGTAGTGATGTAGCGTGTGAAATGATAATCAAGAATTGATCACCTTGATTCTGTGAATACCCATGATAATCTTCCCCAAACCCCCAAATCCAACCCAAAAGACAGAGAATTTGAAATGGTAAAATGATTATTGCAAAATTGATGAATGACCATCCGAATTAAATGAGAATAACCTAAATAAGAACAGAAATTCAAAACGGACTATAGAAAGTCCATGGCCCAAACACACGCCCAAAAACAAAATGCATAAAATATGAAAAAAACATAAAAGTGCCTATAACTCCCACCAGAATGCGTTTTTTGAACCGAAACTTGGATAAGGCCTGTAGGATCGTTTTCACGACCAAAACGAGTCGTTCAGAAGCGTTCTTATCAATACGAAAGGCGGAAACAATCGTATCAACTTGGAATCGGCTTGATTTACACACAGAATCACTTTTAATGTCTTGTTTATTGATTTGACGAATATTACAATCAGCAGACACGTCGGCAGCAGTTCGGTACCGGAAATCAGAATCCTTACAAATGAACTAGCAAGACAGGTATTTATAGGGGTGTCTATTTCGCACGGAATGAGCAACTGCTATTTCGTGCGAAACAGCTGATTGCTATTTTGTCATTTCGTGCGAAATCAACTCTCAACCCTAAAATCCTGTTTTCTTGTACAACGTGCCCTGATCTAACAATTCTATTACAAGACTCGATAAAAGACGAAGTCGACAGACATATGCACCAACAGACTCCCCCTTGGATGTTGACGAAGTCTTCGGTGTCGAGTCTTCATAGTCTTCAGCCTTGATCAGTCTTCGGTCTCTCTCTGAAGTATCTGACAGTGTAAGCATCCTCAATTTTCTCTTCACATTCTCTTGATCAGATCTCTTGATTCCTTAAGTTCATCAGCATCAGCAGTTAGCATGAATCTCTGGAATTGAATCAGACTTTTGCATCTTCAGACTCCCCTTTGCTAGCAAACTCCCCCTTGAGTTGTGCTTGGGATCGTAGTCTTGCTTTCACAGGCTTACAGGTTCAGGATCGATTCCTGGCTCTATTTTGCATCTATTCAGGATTCGAAACCTGGATAACCTGCACAGTCTCTACCTCACAATAAATTTCACAAATTTAAAAAAATTTGACAAATTCATAACCACTTGAAGATATCGTTCAATCATCAACAATTTATATCAAGTTCAAAAACTTACTTTTGGGTAGATATATTTATAACAATTTTCATTTCAAAACAAATTCTTATTTCAAACTAACTTTCCCAACCCACTGTTCATCATGTTTAGCATTCGGAATTTTGAAAATTAGCTTTTCAACATCAGTTGTCGAAAATCTTTTTGTATTTTTCAAAAAAATATGCTAAAACATTCTGAAAATCTTTTTGGATTTTGTAATGAAATGCAGTAAAGAAATATTTACAGACAATATTTTTGCGAGTTTGTGAAAGAGGATCATATCAGTTTATGAGACAAATCACCAACACCGTTAAGCTTTAAACATTTTAAGTTCTAAACGATTCACTTAGATTGTCAGTATACTGATCCACTTAAATTTTCACACAAAGTTCAACTGTTTCGAGATACGAGATTAATGTTTTAGGAACTTGAACTTATTCGCGTGTCCCTCCTCAGAATATACTCTCGTATCCAGATCCCAATATTCAGTCTTACAGGTGAGTATACCTAGATGATATCTGTAAAGGGTTAAATGCGAGGGCGATGAGAGCTCAGGCTATTGCTTCCGCAAAATCAGAGAGATGATGGCTTCGACTTTAGGTGTGTTCCCTTTAGAGAATCTTTTCTTTAACAGCACATGATTAGCATTTTGCAATGTTTCATCATTTTTTATGCTGAGGGTGGTGCTATATTTCAAGCAAGAGAAAAGTATTATACGGGGACTAGGCCATTGCTTCCGCAAAATCAGAAGTCCCGGGATAATACCCCATATATCACTAAGCATAAATACCTAGTATCTCAGAAAGAGGGGTCTTTCAAACAAGATTTCGGGGGTTACCCATATATCCGAGAGATGTTCCCCACGAGATAAGTAAGTTTGAAATTTAGGTTTATATCTCGAACACAATCTACTAAATGTGCAAAAACCTACTGGCACATCATCAGTGAGACCGTTTATCACTTTTTAACTTTCCAATTCTTTAGCATGCTGTGATCGTCTACTGATGTACTATCATTTCCTCTTTTTAACAACAAAATTCATTTTTGATTTTATCATGTTTTTGGATTTTTCAAAATTTTAATGTTTTTGGATTTTCTGAAATTTCTTACTCCCCCTAAAATTCAAAATCATTTAGCGAAAATTTTGAAAACAAACTATACAAGTAAAGTAACAACTGATATCGAATCGCTTAAAATCACCATCCACTTGGCATAAACAATCAGAACTCCCCCTGACAACAAACTATTTTCCCATTATGATTTCAAAACACTTAAGTTTGTTTTAATCAAATGGTTTTTCCGGAAAATAAGTTTTGTTGATTTTACCACTTGTAAGATCGGGGATTCATTCATCACTTTGTTTTATCAATCATTTGAATGAAAGTTAAATCAAGTTCAAATTAATGACCTTTGATTAACCATTTGTAAGATCACAAATCAATCATAACCTCTTGACTCATAGATTGAAATACCACTTGTAAAAAGAATGCCGATTCCTACTCCACACTTACCAACCTGGGAGTTCCGGCAAGTCAGGATTTCTGTTTGAAAATCCTGTCACCCAAGCCTGACCAGCCTTGGGTGATTTTAACTCACATCTATCCCACCATCTTTTTGATTTGTAAAATTATTTCACATCCTTTACTTTCCCATCAACCATCTTTTCAAATATATGTTTAACTTTTCCATTAAACACTTTTTCAGCATCAAATTCTTTCTTACCAGCAAAGAATTGATCTGAAATCTCAACTTTACCAACTTTCAACTTCAAATTTTCTTTTGACAAAGGCGGAAAATTTTCCTCGTTCATTTTTGGAACGTGATTCTTCTCAATTTTCTCAACACATGACTTCTCTGACTTTGACGAGTCAGATTCATTGTCAGAACTACTCTTTGATTTAACAACCCATCTTTGTTTATTCAAATCAACTTTTCTTTTGTAAAAACGTTTCGAACTTTCATCAGTTTCGAAAGTCGAATTTTTGAACTTTTTAAAACTTTCTGTTGATTGTTTCTTTTCATCAACACATTTCTTGTTCGACTTTGAGTTAGAAGTAACTCCCTGTTTTGTATAAGTGGACTTTGGGCAATTCCAAGCGATATGTCCAACTTCTTGGCATTTGAAACAGATTCTTCTTTCAACCCTTCGTTCAGATTCTTTCAACATATTCTTCTTTCTTTCAGCAAGAAACTCTTTGTTTGTCTGTCTCCAGAATTGTTTCTTCTCTTCTTCTACTGAACTTGCACCTGAAACAAATTTAGTTTTTGTTTTATAAGTTTTCTCATTTTTATGATTTTCTGGGGGAATGAAACCTAATCCATTCTTTTTGAAATTACCGTTATGGTTTGGTTTCTTTCGATAACCTGAACAAGAACTGTAACCTTTTTTCTTGTTCAATCTCTGTTGAACTCTTGAATTGTACCTTTTAGGTTTTTCATGAAGATTTACATCTTTTATTTCAGAAATATTAATTTCTGTTAATTTGCAAACCTGTTTGATCTGTTCAGTTTTGACACTTCTTATTGGAAATTCTTCATCAGAATATAATTTGTCTGAATCATTCAAAGTATATGCCACTTTTATTGGTTCGTCATTCAAATTAGATTTTGATAACAAGAATTCTTTATTATAAACCCGTTTGACTGATGAACTCGGACTCTTTTCTGATGAACTCGAACTTTCAGATTTAGACTCTGACTTTGACTCTTCATCCATATCCAACACCTGATCAACCACTTTCTTTAATAACTCAGACTCCTGATCAGTGTCAGATGCTGTGAATGTGACATCAATGTTGTCTGGTAACTCATCAATTGTGTCAGACTTTAACTTTATGTTGAGTGCATTTTTTAATCATTCCTCATTCGGTTTTCTTGGAGCATAGCTTTCATAGATTGGAGGCGGACACTTACTATACTTGACACTTTGCTTCTTACCAGTATCCTCTTCCATCTTTTTATCTTGAAAGACTTCAAGAAATGCAACAGTAGGATAAACTCGATCAATCAAATAATCACAAGTTGTATAACTCAACAGTAATCGTTTGATTCTTTCACTTTCAATCTTTTCGAGTTCCAAATCCTGCTTTAGCTTTGCACAATCTTCAATATACTCATTGATGACCTTCTGCTTCGTCATTAATGTAGAACTCATCATTGTCATAGCAGCATCAACTTCCAAATTTGTCTTGTTCAAACCATCAACTGTTCTGTTCAGCACATCATACGATTCTTTTAGGTATTTCACATCAAACAACAATTTTTCTTTTAACTCTTCAAGTTCACGAATCTTCTTGTCTTTCTCTTCACAATGTTTGCATGATTCTAGACATTTCAGACAAGGTTTCTTGACTTCAACTATCTTTTCAACCTCGATAATCTTCTCAACTTCAACTATTTTCTCTATCACCTTTTCAATCAACGGTTCTTCATCAAAATCTATTTTCACTTCACACTCTGCATCTACGACCTTTTCTGTTGAATTTTCTTCAACTTTTGCTTCCTTAGCTTCCAATTTTGCCTTTACTTCAGCAATCCTTCTTGCTTCCAAATCTCTTTTCAATCTAGCAGTTTTCTTCTCATTCAGCATCTCAACCTTATCTGCAAAGAACAAATTAAAACTATCAGGATCCAAACCTTTTCTAGCTTTATTAATATATTCTTCTTCATCATCGGTATCTGCATCACTTCCCAATTCTAGAAAATCGGTATTCTTTTGGGACTAGATTTGACTTCTTCTTCCAGAATTCTAGCAACAAGACCTGAACCGGCCGGAATATATTTGTCCCAACTAAAACCCTCTGCTACTTTTTCATCATCTTGATTTATGAGATAAGCTTTCTTCTTCTCAACTTCAATGGCACGGGATGATGATGGTTGTTGATCAATTTGATGAAAAATTGATTTTTGATAATAATCATTCTTTTCTTGTCTTCCGGTTGCTTCTTTATTTTTGCATTCTCGTTTAAAATGTCCCCTTTCTTTGCAACGAAAACAAGTGACCTTTGATTTATCAAACCCTATCGGAGATGCACTCATTTCTCGAAAACCATCTCTACCGGTGATTTGTTGTAATTTTTCTGCTCTTCTTACAGCATTAGCTAAACACCATTTGATATCCATCAACTCAAGTTCTACATCATCAATCTGATCATAATCCTCTTTTGTGAGCATCAGATTTCCGATTCTTCCAGCAACTTAGCTTTCATATGATTCTAACATAGCAACAAGTGATGCCATGTGTTGTTTAGCTATTTCTGGAGAGAGATTTTGACCATTTTGAATATTCAATGTGACATTGCATTGCAGATTTGTTGAATTCTGTCGTTGAGGACTTGGTGCTGTGAAATTCGGATCAAAACTTGAATACGAAGATGAATATCCACCACTCTGAGTTACTGTGCTACCACTCTGAGTTACGAAGATGAATATCCTCTGTAGTATAAACTGACATCTTGTTGAGCATTTGGATTATTCATGATAGCCGTTTTCTGAATATCCAATTCATGTTCTTCAATTTTCTGAATAAACTTCGCCAAGTTCATACTTTCAGATTTTCTCATGTGTTTTAAGAAGGTGATTTCGTGCGAATTAGATTCCACAAGGGTGATTTCGTACGAAATAAGGTTTTAAAAACTTGATTTCGTGCGAAATGATATGACAACTTCACACGAAATAGCCTATTTCGCGGGGAATGCTGCTGATGTCATCATGATCAATCTGATTTTTGTTAAAATTACCAAGTTTTAGGCTGAATTAAGGTCTAAATCTTTCAAGGATTCATTAAAACACTGTTTCGCTTGTAATATGTGAAATTCAATCCATTTTAACCGTGAAATTTTGTTAATTTTGAGAAAGAAGGTGTAGAAGTAAAAAATTTTAGTGAAATCAAGCTGATTTGGCAAGAAAACTCTTCCTCCTGAGCTCTGATACCACTTGTAGGATCGTTTTCACGACCAAAACGAGTCGTTCAGAAGCGTTCTTATCAATACGAAAGGTGGAAACAATCGTATCAACTTGGAATCGGCTTGATTTACACACATAATCACTTTTAATGTCTTGTTTATTGATTTGACAAATATTACAATCAGCAGACACGTCGGCAGCAGTTCGGTACCGGAAATCAGAATGGTTACAAATGAACTAGCAAGACAGGTATTTATAGGGGTGTATATTTCGCACGGAATGAACAACTGTTATTTCGTGCGAAACAGCTGATTGCTATTTCGTACGAAATGACTAAAAGTCATTTCGTGCGAAATCAACTCTCAACCCTAAAATCCTGTTTTCTCGTACAACGTGCCCTGATCTAACAATTCTATTACAAGACTCGATGCAAGACGAAGTCGACAGACATATGCACCAACAAGGCCCCTTTCCGAGTCGTTGGCAGGACGTGCTCCTTGTTTCAAGCTTCGGTTTGACTGGTTGAACGCCTTAAACGGAGACCCGTAGCCAAAGTTATGGTCGTTTTCGTAAATCTCCCTTGGTACCTGGATCATAATTCATAGACCTCCAGAAATGTTATGGCTTGATGTTCTACACTTGGGCCTACATCAGGTAGTGAGCAAGGGTTATAATTTTGTAGATAGATGGTTAGAGTCTTTGTATTTTGTGTGGTTTCGTTCAATAATAATATTCATAGTGTGTCCTCGCTTATTTTAGTCACCGAATCCCAGTTTATTTCATTCATACTTACCAAGTTACATCAAAACCGAAGGTAGACGGGCAACAAGCTGCGCCGCCACCCCAGTATTCTTGTGTGTGGTATACGTTTCTAGGACAACAATAAAAAAGTTCACCTATGAGAAATTAATAATCAACATAGCGTGTAATAAGTAAAGCACAAATTTAATAGATAAATTTTTATAGTTTGTATACTGATCACATGTCACCAGAGACATGAATAAAACTCAAAAATAATTGAAAGAGTAGCAGAAAGGGAAACATTTCTCTAATCAAGAACTTTGTAAACTAGAGAAAATATCATATAATTAAAAAAATTAGCCATGGGCAAGCAAGAGATAAAGAGATACATTGGTAACCCAGACATGTTAACAGCTTGAAAAAGAAAATACTTGAAGCAAGACACACAAAGGTCAAGCAAATAAATCCATCTACTGTCAAAGGTGGTTGATATTGTAATGGATCAAAGAACCAAACCATAATGACTTTATGATTTTACACCTCGTGACTGTAGCAATCATTGCAAGGTATAGAGTTAGAAGCTAAACCTTAAAAAAAAATCTAGCTAGCTGTTGGATGAAATCGATAGTAAGCATAAGATCATGACACCTACACCAAGATTAATATACTTTGTGTAAAACAGATGAAATTTATAATAAAAAAATATTTTTAAAATATTTGATATTTGCAGACTACATATCATTTGAACCATTGACTTGCATCTTAATGAAATAATGAGCAACAATGCCTTTGATTGTGAATAGATAGTACATATACATAAAGAAACCGCATAATCATGTTTCATTTTTGTATTTTTTATTATACTTTTGCAATTTTACTTCAAATTTATGCTAACAAATAAAATTAATCTTGAATAAAATATGTGTTCAGCAAAAGAACATCACAATTTATCCTTCGGAATCAGACCACATATCTTCCGACATTTATTTCATATCAACGTTGTAACTAATAACATATTTTACTAAATAATTTACTTTAGATACATAGATTACTCCAGACAAGCAACTTATTAGAGTCTATACCTGATACGAACATATATACTAATGAATGCAATATGGAAGGCCATCTCACCATTCCCAAACTACATAGTTTCTGCAATTAGATGAACATTAAACACCCACAAACATCATTTAAAAATGCAGGAAACAACAACAGAAACACCATAAATAAACCATACCTAAGTTTGAAATTTTAAAGATTCAAAATCTATGACAAGAAAGTAAACCCTAGTGCAGGTAATTCACTAAGCACAAACAAAATTGCAGTCAGTTATACCTTACTATCTACTATCCAAAACACCAACAAATCTTTGATCGATCACACAGCAGCTAGCTTCACATCTTTCCATTTTCGTTCACTTTGTATCGATCCTTATGAACTTTAGACAGGTGTAAACCAGGAGATAGAGCCTGTGAAATCAATCAAACAAGATTTGTTAACCCTTTAAAGATTTATTGGGCTGAAAATTCATGAGTTGGGATAAACGATTTCTTACTTCTAGTTCAACCTGAAGACTTCTAGGTGGCTTATTAGGTTTTCTTGGTGGTTTCTTCCCTGTCATAGCAATGAAATCTTCTTCAATTTCCTTACGTGATAGCTGGATTGAAAATTTCGGTCTTTCTTCCTTTTTATCAAAGTTCCTTCTAGGCCTCGTTTTCATCGATCTCCGACCAGCCTCGGCAATATTTCCTCTGTCAGCCCCATCTTTTGAGTGAATCGCAGGCAAAGGCAATGGCGTTGAGGTTTTGGATGTCAATTTTTCAAACATTTGTATTTTGAAGGCGGTGAGTTCTCTTCACCTTCATTTGGGGATGAAGACGCCTTGATCGAAGAAGATGATGAATTCTGCCCAAAATCCAACTTTTTTTGCCGATCATCGGTGGATCTAGGTTGTCCTGCCGAAGGGTTCTGGTTAGCCTCGCCAAAATATGAAGATTCATTATCTTCAACCACATGCATTGCAGGAACTGGATCAATGCATCTCAATAGATGTTGTTTCCCCCAACTCAACCCTGAAGGGAAAGTGAAATTGTGCAGATTATTAGATCGCTCCATCCACAAGACTTGAATGTTGTCGGTAGTTTCTTCTTGGAGATTTTTGTGTTTGAAGTGGCACCAGGAACTAGGGTTTTCTAATCTCTACAATTATGCGATAATCGCCGCAAATCATTATATATGCGACACCAACACTAAACGGTGGCGTATCATGGTGGCAAAGCAAAACTAAATTTAAAGCGTAAACGTTAAGCAACTTAGTATAGATGTTACACTTACTTGTAAACGTTACATTTAAGTGTAAATGTCACACTTTTTTAAAATCATTATATATGCCAGCAAACACTAAACGATGGTGTTTCAGGGCTAGGCAATCATTACATCATTAACTATAGATTTTGCACTTAAGTGTAAACGTCACTGATAAATGGGTAGTGGAATGGTAATGAGGGAATCTAAGTGCTTAGTATTACAGGTTTTAAGGCGTTTATTCAATTGGAATTGTTTAACTACAATAAAATGTGTTTTTGCAGGTTTGGCGGGCTTATAGGATGTTTAAATAAGGAACCAGGAGGTCGAATGATCTAAAAAGAGCAAATAAATGGAATTTCGAAGAATGGTTTGGCCGTAAGCCACTGCCGTAATACAGTGCCCTGGCATCGTAAAGGTGTTTTGGCCACAAGGCGGGATCAGGATGGCCGTAGGGCTACTTCAGCGTCGTAAGCCTACGGCGGCTGTAGACGGAAACTCGTATTTTGGGTATAAAAACCGGATTTTTAGGGTTTTTCAAGGTTCTCTATCATCCAATTCATAACAGAGAAGTTGGGGACGATCCTAGGCGACTTGAAGCAATTTTGTACACCATTCCACACCTTCCGATTATTCCTTCATCCCCCATCATGCATTCCAACATCAAATCTGAATATCAAATCATCATCATGAGTGGCTATAACTTTTGTGACTTCCTCTAGGTGGACAGTTCATATCAGTTTTGCACATTGTTTGGTTTATGTATTGGATCTTATTTTATTTGTGATGACAAACATCTAAATCTAATTGATGTTTTAGTTAACTTAAACAATGTATGTATTTTTTGAGTTCTCACTTTACAATTACGTTCAGTTGATAACAAAACCTAGAAACGGGTTGGGTGACTTAACAGGGGCGCAGCTTAGTGGTGCTCCGAGGGGGCGCCCGACCCCTCGAACTTTTCGATGCGTAGTGTTATGAATAGTAATTTCGTATAGAAATTTTTTAGGTATATACGTTTCCACCCCCCGGTTTCGGAAAAATGGGGGGGGGGGGGGGGAAGCTTCGCCACTGTGACTTAATAGGGTTGACTTAACACTAATAAATTGGGTAATTGACATGGTTTGATGGCAAGAACCTGTTTTGATTGCTACTTTAACTAATTTCTACAACTATGTGTATGGGGTTCCCAATTAATTCTGAATTTTGTGTTAAACCTAGAACCTGATGTTTGGAGGAGGTTACCTTTCTCATCCAATTATTTCTCAACTAAAATACACTTTTCTCAACTAAATTAAAACTAGGAATCATAGTTTAGGAAATTTAGATAAAACCATAACTTTCCACAAATTCCCTATGGGTTCGATACCCTACTTGTCCTTACTAGTAAAGGTGAATATGACACCTTAAAACATATCTTTTGACCGACCTTTTGACATGGATCAGTTACATATTTTTAAGTGTACATTCTATTTACACATAGTTAAGTTGGTTTAGAAAAACCGGGAACCTAAGCTTTACTATCTGAATTTTAGTTGTTGTGAAATTATCCTTGATATTGAGGTTAACTTGTAATTATTTTTCTTGATATTAATATAGATTAATAAATATATGGATGGGGAATCTATCAAGAGAAAATCATGCTCATATATGATGAAAGAGTGCATGTTGAGTATGGAATTTAGATAATGGAAATATTAAATTAATGTAGTGCAAATGTGTATACTCAAACAGTCTAAGCCACTGCTTCGATCTGTGTTTCACCAGTACATCTCATCTCGTGTATACAAGATGTGAAGTCGGATGATTATTTTGAGTTTCGATCTACGGATGTCGGGTTAAGGTTTTGGGGAACACCAATAGCCCCGTGTTTGAAAGGACCTTGTAAAAGAGATGGATCAAAACTTATCGGCAAGGTGGCATATATTCAAAACATTGGGCGAAGGACATTTTAACCGGATACGTAGCATCCTAACTTGGCATTCAGTGGAACCTTATCCCGAGAGTCACTAGATGGAAATGCCCCATGTCACACCCCAACCGATGGCGGAAACATCAGGGTGCGAGCACTAAGCGTTCAGATTGCTCATGAGATTCCATAACACTAGATATTTCAATAGTAATTAGATTGATTTCAAACATCAACATCAAGTATCAAGAACAAAACATAACAAATATTGTTTGAATTGTTTCAAATGATTCAAGATTAAACTAAGATGTGTTTCTAAGCAGCATCCTAGCTTGTTTCAAGAATCCTAGCGTCCTGTCAGCCTGCAACATGTATTAAAATAGAGTCAGTACAAAGATGTACCGGCGAGTATACAAGTTTGAGTATATAGATTAGTAGATTAAAACAACTCATATCCACAATGTAAATAATAAAAATAGTTTCAGCCGTGCTATTGTCGCAGTCCAACCAGTGATAGCCCAAGTATCCCGATGCTTTAGTGTTTACCCAAGACTCAAGGTAAACTAGAATCCTCCTAACAATACCCCCGAGAATAATGGGGAGGTGCATCTCCTATAGCGCTACTATTGTTAAGGCGGAACTACACACTTCTGGATTAAACGTCACATAGCACAAAGAATCAAGAATCACAAGTTTCACGTACACATAGGATAGAGTTTAGATTCAAAGTATCAAGTTTTGTAGTTTGTAGAATACATGTTACATCCCAAAGTTTAAAACAAAAAGGGATCGATTATACTCACAGTGATTGCTTAACAGTTAAGACCGTTATTGGATCAAAGGGAGCTCTTTTAGAATTAGCCTGATTAGATTACAACAGATAAGAGTCGGGTAGAATAACGAGATTGTACAAAGTGTCGGATTAGTCACTGGATCGGATGGCTGTCCGATCGGATGGCCATCCGATCGGATTGCCAATCGATTGAGGTGACGATGTTGTGAGGGAACGGATGGTTATCCGATCGGATGGCTATCCGTTCGGGTTGCCACTCGATCCAAGTGACAAATTTCAATTTGCTGTTAAGTGTTTTGGCCACTTTAATCGGATGGTCGTCCGATCGGATGGCTATCCGATCGGATTGCCATTCGATCAAAGGTTCCAAGGTTTCAAGTTTCTGAAAAAGTTTCCAAGTGTTGAAAAGTTGTGAGACAAGTGTCACCTGATCGAGTGCCTGTTCGATCGGATGGCTATCCGATCGGGTTGCCGCTCGATCGAGGGGTCCTTGTTTCGTCTAAATTTTTGCAAAGTTTCTAAGTTTCTAGATAATCGATGACGGCACGGTACATACTAAGACAATGGTAAACTTATCATCATACAGCCGTTCTGATCAGATGGGAATCACCCCTGTCCGGTCAGTCGTCTATTCATAACGAGTTTATGTCGGAATCCGTACTTTGGTCGTCTTTTCTGGCAACAATCCGTTTCCAAACCAACTCCAGAGTAATAATCAAGTCTCTAGTCCGTTTAGGTCCGGATCTCACCGTTTTATGTAAAAGTTCAAGGAAAAAAATGAAGATAAACATAGGTTTTTGTTTAAAAAGTTTAGATCGAACATAGATTTAGTGTAAAACGCATGAAATTCCTTAGATCTGAGCTAGATCTTGGCTAGAATGACATCCCACAACAGTTTGGTACAGACCACCATGATGACATCACCTTCAAGAGCTCAAATATTAGAGATTCCACGGTGAAAAGTATGATTTCAAAGAGGAATCACGTAGAGAATGAGGTGTAGATCAAGGAAGTACCAGATTGTAGTGTAAAACCTACCGAAATCGCCGAGAAATTGAAGAAATGTGGTGTGCGTGCGTCTGGGTCGAGTGAGGCTGTCACATCAATGAAGGACTGATGTGACAGGCCTATTTATAGTGTGGGAGAGAGAGTTAAGGATGTGTGGCACGGATCGGATGGCTGGTCGATCGAGTGGCCATCCGATCGGATTGCCACTTGGTCAACCCTATCCTTTCTGCGTTCCCGTCTTTGATTCGTTCATGAGTTAGATTAAGCGTCGCGTTGCGTATTATTTGGTAAAAGTATCACATAACTAGATTACATCATAAACACCAAAAGTTTCCAAGTTTCATAGATTCCGCCAGTGACAAGACTCTAGTCTCTCGTTCAACCAAGAATCAAGTCGCACGAGTCTCAAGAGTCAAGCACCAAATAAGCATCAAGAGTCAAGAGTCTAGTTTCCCCAAGTATCAAGTATCAAGAATCCAAGTATCAAGTATCTAGATTTAAGTGTCAAGAATCATAGTTTAAGTATCAAGAATCAAGACTCTATCATCACATAGACTCACAAAGTTTCACAAGTATCAAAAGTATCAATATTACATAGAATAGGGACTAAAACTGGCAATTGGCAAAGTGTAGGGTCTACATATTTACACACCTTATTGCCTATTTCCACACCTTTCAAGACGCCTCGTATAGAGCTATACGAGGCGTATAGGGTTGCTTTTCCGACCAGCTTTTGCACCAAAGTACAACGTCACATCAGTTACATCAGACGGGGAGTCTAGGCCTGTACGAGGGACAGATACGAGGGTACTATACGAGGCGTCTTAGTGACTGATTTGACTATACGTTTGACATTTGACTTAAAGTTATACGGGTAGTCTAGAGCTATATGAGGCGTCTATGTCTCCCATAAAGTGCAACATACAGTGCATTCTTTGTCCACCCGATCATTCAAACATTTCATTCATTCTGCTGCTGCTTCTTCTTCTTCTTCTTCTTCTTCTTCTTGTATTTCTTCGAAAGAATTGTTGTTTGCAATTGTGTTCTTATCATCCCGAAGTGTTGAAATGTCATCATACTGGGACGGCAACTATGTCTTCGGGGCAGTATTCTAGCGACAACTGGGTGCCCGAAAGCGATCCGGTAACAGTTATTAGCTTAAATGTTTTAATTAGTTGTTTTTTTAGTTTATTATTTACTAATGATGATACGGTTGTTTATTTTGGAGGAGTCTGGCGTTCCCGATTCTAACGAGCAAGAGGAGGTTGTGTCTAGTATACAAGGAGAACAAAACAGACCGTTTCTAGATTTGAACAAACATCCCCCTGTTGATGAAACAGCCCTTGTAGATGAATCATACCATGCTGGTCAACCAAGTTATCTGATGCAACAAGGGTATCCGGATTATAGATACGGGTGTGAATATTCTTACGGAGGAGACGGTGGATACGGAGGAAACGGTGGATACGGAGGAGACGGTGGATACGGTGGTCATCAGCAATTCATTTTCCCGGGCACTCCTTACGTTCATCAAAACAATCCGGACATTGGAGGATATGGTGGTGAGACACCTCCCATCTCGGACAGTCCGTACATAAAAAACAGGTATTAATTACTATTTTTTATTATTATTTAATTATTATTATTAATATTAATATTATTATTATTATTATTTATTTATTATTCATTATTTATTATTATTATTATTATTAATATTATTATATATTATTTATTTATTATTATTATTATTATTATTTATTATTATTATTATTATTATTATTATTATTATTATTTATTATTATTGTCGTTGTTACAGGTTTTCAACTCTTTAGATGAACTAAAGAATCGGATACAAGAAATAGCAAACGCGGATGGTTTCGTTATTGTCACCCGTCAATCAAAGAAAATCGGAGGAAGAACCGCGAGGGTATGGCTTGAATGTGATCGTGGTGGTGAGCACCAGACTACAGCAACACTTAGAAAAGCCGGAAGCAAAAAAACCGGTTGCCCGTTTTACCTGCTGGCTGTGCGAAACCACCCGTATGAAACCTGGGAGATAAAAGACGGAACAATTGAACATAACCACGAACTTTGTAAGGACCTGTCGGCCCACGCGTTTGTGCGAAGGTTTACTCCGAGCGAAATGAAACTGATCGAGCAGCTGACAGCTCAAAACATGGAGCCGCGCAAAATATTTCAAACGATAAGGAAGCAGGACCCCGACAGGTTTCATGTTTAGAAAGACGTTCAAAACGTTGTGGCGGAGATTAGAGCCGAACAAAGACAAGGATTGACTCCCATGCAGTCACTAGAAAACATGCTGATAAACAACGACTTTATTTACGAGACACAGGAGGAACCCGGAACAGAGATCGTAACAGAGATCTTCTTTCTTCATCGGGACTCGAGAGCCATGTGGCGTGCATTCCCCCACGTCATGCTGATCGATGCGACGTACAAAACAAACATATACAATATGCCATTTATCCAGATTGTTGGTGTGACGCCTACCAACAAATCGTTTATTATCATGCATGCCGTTGTTAGTAAAGAACGGGGTGATAACTTTGGAGATGTTCGCCTTTGCGTGGACCGATAAGAGGCGCAACTTTGGTAATCGTACCACAAACAGAGTTAAGAGCCAACACGCCAACTTAAAGAGATACGTCCCAGATAGGAGCTCGCTGGACCGTGTAGTTGGTTGTGTCCGGGATATAGTTGAGACACAGTTGGGTGAAATAAGGAAGACTTTTCGAGAAAGCATCGAAAAAAGAATGAACCACCACAAACACCCGTTGTTTCAACACCTACTTGGAAAAGTATCCCATACAGCCCTTGACTTGTTGCGGGGAGAGGCAATTAGGAAGCTAGATGTCTTGGAGCGCTTTCATTCATCATGTGGTTGCCAAATGTGGCACAGCTGTGGGTTGCCCTGTGCTTGTAGGATAGAAAAGTACATGTGTGAAGGTAATAATTGTTAAACGTACAACACTTGTGTGATATATCTCCGTTAATCATGTGACTTAAACAATGTTGTTTTTAACCGTGAAGAGCGCCCGATTCAACTCGAAGACATAGACGTCTTCTGGCAGAAACTTAACTTCCAAAGTTGTAAATTGATAGACGATGACGTTGAAGTAGTCAAAGAGCTAAATATTGTTAAACAACAATTAGAGTCGCACCCCCAGCTCAGCAAAAAAGCCTGATGTCAAAGATTAAAGCGGTGTTGACTCCAAAGAAATCTACCAAGAAACCACCGGTTGTCCAACAAAATACTCGTGGCCGACCAACAACAAAGCAGGTACAACAAAGGTTGGACGAGGCCTCTCGTAAAGATGAAGAATTGAGGGGAAGCTCCTTTGGTGATGCAAACACGTGCTTTGAAGGTTCCCGACAAAGTAAGTACGATAAACCTCGCCACAGCTCATACGTTCCGTCACAGGCCTCTCAACAGTCGGTTATAAGGTCCCAAAAACCCAAAGCGAGCCTAAGCCGTTCAAAGAGTTCTTAGAAGAAAGAGACGCGAGATGCTCATGGTTTTCCTTTAATCATTGGGGATGAGTACGTGGGAATCATCAAACAGTTTAAGTATGCCATTCCGCCAATGTTCCATCCGTACGTCTCGTGCATACGAGATGTGATGCCGGACGGTCATTGTGGGTTTCGGTCTGTGGCTGTGGGCTTAGGAATGGATCAGAGTTCATGGGGGCTCATTCGAAGGGACCTTGTCCAAGAAATGGATCAGAACGAATCGATCTGTTTCCCAATATTTGATGCATGGGATGAAGGTTATTGGGATTCAGTGTCCGGTTGTGGGGAGGATCACTGGATGGACTTCCCTTTAGTAGGACTTCTTATTGCATAAACGTACGGTATCGGTGTGCACCTGTTAACGACAACCATGGGTGCGAGTTCCACTTTCTTCCCGATACTAAGTCCTCCGGCTAATCAACAACCATTATTCATAACGCTTACACATGTTAACGAGAACCACTTCATACATGTTAAGCTGGAAGGGGATTATCCAATGCCACCAGCACACGGGCTATGGTTGACCCACCGAAGACCCCATACGGAACAATGGGAAGATATGTACTTGCCACGTCTAGAATGGTATACATCGATAATGAATCCTCCGCCAAGATCAAACCCCAGTCTTAATTACATCGACAGTGATACGGAAGAATGATTTTTGTAATTAATAGTATTTTTTTGTATTAATTCCTATAATTTTCTTCAATTTCTATAATTTTTATTATAATTTCTATCATTTTTCTATAATTAGAATTTATTAAAACAGGTTAATAACATTTTTATAAAAAAAATACAAATATACGACTCGTATAGAGCTAGACGTGTCGTATATGATTGATCAAAAGACCATTTTGCCCCTGATATGCCCCCAATCTAGGCTTATTTCAGGGGCTAAAAGGTCATTCTACCTTCACCAGATGCCTCGTATAGATCTATATCGGTCGTCTATTTGAGCGGGTTTTTGAAAATTTGAATTTTGAATATTTGAAAATCAAAATTTGAATTTTTAAAAAAGGACGATTCGTATAGACCTGTACGTGTAGTCTATTGTGGCGGCAACAATTCTTTTTTTTTTTAAATTTGAATTTTGAAAATATTTTATGTTAATTACTAATATACCGCTGAATGTCCCCAGTATAGGCCTTTAACAGGGGCTTAAAGGTAATTTAAAAAGATGGACGACGCGTATAGATCTATAAGACCAATACAACTTAGGCGGCAACTTTTACACTTTTTCTTTTTTAATTATTAAAAAAATGTTTATTAAATGACCATTTTGCCCCCGTAAAGCCCCCAGTATAGGCTTTAGTCAGGGACAAAATGGTAATTAACCATTCCAGAAATATATTTTTGGATTGGTTAATTACCATTTTGCCCCTGAATAATGCCTATACTGTGGGCTATACAGGGGCAAAATAGTCATTTAATAAAAAGGGTAGATGACGCGTATAGGTCTATACGTGTCGTCTATGCCTCGTATATGGCTGGGGCCTAGACGACCCTGGTTATCACCCCAAACAAAAAAACAAACACATATACGGAGCACACACCTCTATACGCCTCAGATTAGTATTTCGACCGTATTTTCGAAGATTTGAAGCATCACTGGTACGTATTTCATCCTGTAGTTTAGTATTTTTGCCTCGTTTTTGCCTTTAGACCGTAGGTTTGCCCTGAAATTTGGTTTTTGTTGGGTTTGGGGGTTTGAATCTAAGGTTGAAGATGAAGCAGGTAGAACAGGACGCCGAGTATAGCCCTATACGAGGGCTATACGAGGCCCTGAAACTTTTTTTTTTGTTATTAATGTTATTATTATTGTTTTTATTATTATTATTATTATTATAATCATTAATGTTATTATTATTATCATTTATTATTGTTATCGTTATTAATATTATTATTATTAATATTGTTTATTAATTATCATTATTATTATTATTATTATTTTTATTGTTATTATTATTTATTATTATTATTGTCAATTTTATTATTATTATTATTAATTAATTATTTATTATTATTAATATTATTATTATTATTGTTATTATTATTATTATTTATTTATTTATTATTGTTTTTATACGTATACGGTATTTATTTGCAGATTGATTATGGAGGACGATCTGATTCAGGGCGATGACATTCAGGTAAAGTTTCATGGGGCACCGCCGGGGGGTCAGCCGGTTCAGCAGGGCCCATGACGGAGACGGCGGCCGCCTCTGGATACGCTGCAGGGTTGTCCGTATCTAGAGTTTCCCGACGGCATCGATGCCGCCCGTCATTGCCAGAAGCTTAGGAGGATGCACATTGGATCGCATGCAACGATCGCCTTGGATGCGATAGATGGGCTTACTGAGACGGCTAGAGTGCGTCAGTTTATACCTGTCGATTCGCCGTGGCATCGTCTTTTTGATTTGGCGCACACGCCGACCTACAGGGAGCTACTGGTCGAGTTCCTTTCGTCATTCACATTTCATGCTCCTGGGTTCCCAGTGCCGCTTCCGCACCCAGATGCTCCCCCTCCGCCTGAGGTTTCTTTC
This sequence comes from Helianthus tuberosus, assembly GCA_030545235.1. Taxonomy (NCBI): domain Eukaryota; kingdom Viridiplantae; phylum Streptophyta; class Magnoliopsida; order Asterales; family Asteraceae; genus Helianthus; species Helianthus tuberosus. Next base: position 164,661,434 of record CM060450.1, read on the forward strand.
AGGCTTGCTGGCGTTTTGCGTTCGATGATGCTAGCAGAGTTTGCGGTGCATTGTGGTTTATACATGCACGGGGAGATCGAGACTGAGGATTACACAGAAGGGCTAGTGGTGGTTGACAAACCCACTCTTGTAGGGTTTTGGCAGGTGATTGCGGGGGAAAATCATTGGGAGCACGACAAGTCGAAGGGGAGGGTGTCGTTTATTAGGGACCCACTGTACAGGTACGTACGTTTATTACAACAATTATTGGGATTATGTGCATTGTTTATTAATCTCTGTTTCTGTATTTCGCTAACACTATCTGCAGGTATCTGCACCATTTGCTCGCTACTTCTATTTCAGCGCGCGGCTACAGCCGTGAGTGGTGTACGACCACATATATTTTTTTCCTTTATTGTTTGTTGTATAGGAGGCCGTGCGCGCTAGCACACGGTCTAGGCCAGTACTACGCCTCCGCCCATCACCGGCAGGAGCGCGGATTTTTTATGGCGGGGCGTACGTGACCGTCATTGCCTGTTCCTTGGGCCTCGTAATGCACCAGGACCCACATCTACGGACGCCGCCAGTCATGCCGACGCGGATGGGTTTTCAGTCGCTGTGGGGGATGAAGGTAATCAGGAGGTTCCCCGTTGGCATGCGGTTTAAAAACCGCGAGGGGGGCATATGGACAGAGGAACCCCTACCAGAGCATTTCGAGCCCGTTTATCCTCCTGCAGATCCTGCTGATGCAGTGCCCGTGGAGGACCCTCAGGAGGATGTAGACGGTTCAGCGGTGCCACAGCCACCGCCACCTCCCGGGGCGCCTCAGTTTCCACGTCACGTTATTCCAGGTCATGCCCCAGGAGCTACGCTACATCCGGATGTACGAGCTAAGCTTGACAGGCTCAACGATTTAGTAGGTTGGATGGTACGGGCAGAGCAGGATAGACGAGAGAGAGAGGGATTACCCCCGATACCGCTTCCACCGGCTCGAGCACCACATCAGCAGCAGCAGCCGCAGCAGCCAGATCCAGATTCGGATTCGGATTTGGATGCATAGACCTGTTGTTGTTTCTATTTTTATTATGGATGTACAAACTTATCTTATATATTTTTGTTATGGATGTACAAAGTTATCTTATATATGTCATATTTATGTTTGTTTTCAGTTATTCGGTTACCTAATGATTGTTTTCTTAAATTGAGATAATACGAAAACAAAATATGTTTTGAATATAATATGGAAACAATATATCCCCTGAATATAATACGGAAACAATATTTGAACGAGATAAAATTTTAATCGGAAGAATAAAAAAGTAAAATGTTAAAAACATTATAATATTTAATCGATATAATATATTTAAAGAGCCGATTTTTAAAATAGTTGATTAAAAAAAACAAAAACTTTTTTATAGTGTAAAAAACAAAAAAAAAACAAAACTTTTTTTAAAACCAAAAAACACATCTTCAAAAACTATCCAAAAAACCATACCAAAACCCACCAAAACACCCCTTATTTCAGCCAAAAAAAAACCCAAGATTAGACGCCTCGTATAGGGCTGTACCATTCGTATAGGGTTCCTTAAACTTTGTGCTTGACACCCTCTGTGACCCATTTGAATTCAGTGCTTAGACGCCTCGTATAGCCCTATACGAGGCGTCTAGGGCACAAAAAGTGTGAAAATAGGCGCAGAGGGTGTCCAAATAGATTGAGCCTTATCAAAGTTCCTTCTAGGCCTCGTTTTCATCGATCTCCGACCATCAGCCTCGGCAATATTTCCTCTGTCAGCCCCATCTTTTGAGTGAATCGCAGGCAAAGGCAATGGCGATGAGGCTTTGGATGTCAATTTTTTTCAAACATTTGTATTTTGAAGGCGGTGAGTTCTTTTCACCTTCATTTGGGGATGAAGACGCCTTGATCAAAGAAGATGATGAATTCTGCCCAAAATCCAACTTTTTTTTGCCGATCATCGGTGGATCTAGGTTGTCCTGCCGAAGGGTTCTGGTTAGCCTCGCCTAAATCTGAAGATTCATTATCTTCAACCACATGCATTGCAGGAACTGGATCAATGCATCTCAATAGATGTTGTTTCCCCCAACTCAACCCTGAAGGGAAAGTGAAATTGTGCAGATTTTTAGATCGCTCCATCCACAAGACTTGAATGTTGTCGGTAGTTTCTTCTTGGAGATTTTCGTGCTTGAAGTGGCAGCAGGAACTAGGGTTTTCTAATCTCTACAATTATGCGATAATCGCCGCAAATCATTATATATGCGACACCAACACTAAATGGTGGCGTATCATGGTGGCAAAGCAAAACTAAATTTAAAGCGTAAACGTTAAGCAACTTAGTATAGATGTTACACTTACTTGTAAACGTTACATTTAAGTGTAAATGTCACACTTTTTTAAAATCATTATATATGCCAGCAAACACTAAACGATGGTGTTTCAGGGCTAGGCAATCATTACATCATTAACTATAGATTTTGCACTTAAGTGTAAACGTCACTGATAAATGGGTAGTGGAATGGTAATGAGGGAATCTAAGTGCTTAGTATTACAGGTTTTAAGGCGTTTATTCAATTGGAATTGTTTAACTACAATAAAATGTGTTTTTGCAGGTTTGGCGGGCTTATAGGATGTTTAAATAAGGAACCAGGAGGTCGAATGATCTAAAAAGAGCAAATAAATGGAATTTCGAAGAATGGTTTGGCCGTAAGCCACTGCCGTAATACAGTGCCCTGGCATCGTAAAGGTGTTTTGGCCACAAGGCGGGATCAGGATCCTAGGTGACTTGAAGCAATTTTGTACACCATTCCACACCTTCCAATCATTCCTTCATCCCCCATCATGCATTCCAACATCAAATCTGAATATCAAATAATCATCATGAGTGGCTATAACTTTTGTGACTTCCTCTAGGTGGACAGTTCATATCAGTTTTGCACATTGTTTGGTTTATGTATTGGATCTTATTTTATTTGTGATGACAAACATCTAAATCTAATTGATGTTTTAGTTAACTTAAACAATGTATGTATTTTTTGAGTTCTCACTTTACAATTACGTTCAGTTGATAACAAAACCTAGAAACGGGTTGGGTGACTTAATAGGGTTGACTTAACACTAATAAATTGGGTAATTGAGATGGGTTGATGACAAGAACCTGTTTTGATTGCTACTTTAACTAATTTCCACAACTTTGTCTATGGGGTTCCCAATTAATTCTGAATTTTGTGTTAAACCTAGAGCCTGAAGTTTGGAGGAGGTTACCTTTCTCATCCAATTATTTCTCAACTAAAATACACTTTTCTCAACTCAATTAAAACCAGGAATCATAGTTTAGGAAATTTAGATAAAACCATAACTTTCCACAAATTCCCTATGGGTTCGATACCCTACTTGTCCTTACTAGTAAAGGTGAATATGACACCTTAAAACATATCTTTTGACCGACCTTTTGACATGGATCAGTTACATATTTTTAAGTGTACATTCAATTTACACATAGTTAAGTTGGTTTAGAAAAACCGGGAACCTAAGCTTTACTATCTGAATTTTAGTTGTTGTGAAATTATCCTTGATATTGAGGTTAACTTGTAATTATTTTTCTTGATATTAATATAGATTAATAAATATATGGATGGGGAATCTATCAAGAGTAAATCATGCACATATATGATGAAAGAATGCATGTTGAGTATGGAATTTAGATAATGGAAATATTAAATTAATGTAGTGCAAATGTGTATACTCAAACAGTCTAAGCCACTGCTTCGATCTGTGTTTCACCAGTACATCTCATCTCGTGTATACAAGATGTGAAGTCGGATGATTATTTTGAGTTTTGATCTACGGATGTCGGGTTAAGGTTTTGGGGAACACCAATAACCCCGTGTTCAAAAGGACCTTGTAAAAGAGATGGATCAAAACTTATCGGCATTTGAAACATATTCTTCTTTCAACCCTTGGTTCAGATTCTTTCAACATATTCTTCTTTACCAACTTTCGACTTCAAATTTTCTTTTGACAAAGGTGGAAAATTTTCCTCGTTCATTTCTGGAACGGGATTCTTCTCAATTTTCTCAACACATGACTTCTCTGACTTTGACGAGTCAGATTCATTGTCAGAACTACTCTGTGATTTAACAACCCATCTTTGTTTATTCAAATCAACTTTTCTTTTGTAAAAACGTTTCGAACTTTCACCAGTTTCGAAAGTCGAATTTTTGAACTTTTTAAAACTTTCTGTTGATTGTTTCTTTTCATCAACACATTTCTTGTTCGACTTTGAGTTAGAAGTAACTCCCTGTTTTGTATAAGTGGACTTTGAGCAATTCCAAGCGATATGTCCAACTTCTTGGCATTTGAAACAGATTCTTCTTTCAACCCTTCGTTCAAATTCTTTCAACATATTCTTCTTTCTTTCAGCAAGAAACTCTTTGTTTGTCTGTCTCCAGAATTGTTTCTTCTCTTCTTCTACTGAACTTGCACCTGAAACAAATTTAGTTTTTGTTTTATAAGTTTTCTCATTTTTATGATTTTCTGGGGGAATGAAACCTAATCCATTCTTTTTGAAATTACCGTTATGGTTTGGTTTCTTCGATAACCTGAACAAGAACTGTAACCTTTTTTCTTGTTCAATCTCTGTTGAACTCTTGAATTGTACCTTTTAGGTTTTTCATGAAGATTTACATCTTTTATTTCAGAAATATTAATTTCTTTTAATTTAAACACCTGTTTGATCTGTTCAGTTTTGACACTTCTTATTGGAAATTCTTCATCAGAATATAATTTGTCTGAATAATTCAAAGTATATGCCACTTTTATTGGTTCGTCATTCAAATTAGATTTTGATAACAAGAATTCTTTATTATAAACCCGTTTGACTGATGAACTCGGACTCTTTTTTGATGAACTCGAACTTTCAGATTTAGACTCCGACTTTGACTCTTCATCCATATCCAACACCTAATCAACCACTTTCTTTAATAACTCAGACTCTTGATCAGTGTCAGATGCTGTGAATGTGACATCAATGTTGTCTGGTAACTCATCAATGGTGTCAGACTTTAACTTTATGTTGAGTGCATTTTTTAATCGTTCCTCATTCGGTTTTCTTGGAGCATAGCTTTCATAGATTGGAGGCGGACACTTACTATACTTGACACTTTGCTTCTTACCAGTATCCTCTTCCATCTTTTTATCTTGAAAGACTTCAAGAGCTGCAACAGTAGGATAAACTCGATCAATCAAATAATCACAAGTTGTATAACTCAACAGTAATCGTTTGATTCTTTCACTTTCAATCTTTTCGAGTTCCAAATCCTGCTTTAGCTTTGCACAATCTTCAATATACTCATTGATGACCTTCTGCTTCGTCATTAATATAGAACTCATCATTGTCATAGCAGCATCAACTTCCAAATTTGTCTTGTTCAAACCATCAACTGTTTTGTTCAGCACATCATACGATTCTTTTACGTATTTCACATCAAACAACAATTTTTCTTTTAACTCTTCAAGTTCACGAATCTTCTTGTCTTTCTCTTCACAATGTTTGCATGATTCTAGACATTTCAGACAAGGTTTCTTGACTTCAACTATCATTTCAACCTCGATAATCTTCTCAACTTCAACTATTTTCTCTATCACCTTTTCAATCAACGGTTCTTCATCAAAATCTATTTTCACTTCACACTCTGCATCTACGACCTTTTCTGTTGAATTTTCTTCAACTTTTGCTTCCTTAGCTTCCAATTTTGCCTTTACTTCAGCAATCCTTCTTGCTTCCAAATCACTTTTCAATCTAGCAGTTTTCTTCTCATTCAGCATCTCAACCTTATCTGCAAAGAACAAATTAAAACTATCAGGATCCAAACCTTTTTCTAGCTTTATTAATATATTCTTCTTCATCATCGGTATCTGCATCACTTCCCAATTCTGGAAAAATCGGTATTCTTTTCGGACTAGATTTGACTTCTTCTTCTTCTTCCAGAATTCTAGCAACAAGACCTGAACCAGCCGGAATATATTTGTCCCAACTAAAACCCTCTGCTACTTTTTCATCATCTTGATTTATGAGATAAGCTTTCTTCTTCTCAACTTCAATGGCACGGGATGATGATGGTTGTTGATCAATTTGATGAAAAATTGATTTTTGATAATAATCATTCTTTTCTTGTCTTCCGGTTGCTTCTTTATTTTTGCATTCTCGTTTAAAATGTCCCCTTTCTTTGCAACGAAAACAAGTGACCTTTGATTTATCAAACCCTATCGGAGATGCACTCATTTCTCGAAAACCATCTCTACCGGTGATTTGTTGGAATTTTTCTGCTCTTCTTACAGCACTAGCTAAACACCATTTGATATCCATCAACTCAAGTTCTACAGCATCAACCTGATCATAATCCTCTTTTGTGAGCATCGGATTTCTGATTCTTCCAGCAACTTAGCTTTCATATGATTCTAACATAGCAACAAGTGATGCCATGTGTTGTTTAGCTATTTCTGGAGAGAGATTTTGACCATTTTGAATATTCAATGTGACATTGCATTGCAGATTTGTTGAATTCTGTCGTTGAGGACTTGGTGCTGTGAAATTCGGATCAAAACTTGAATACGAAGATGAATATCCACCACTCTGAGTTACTGTGCTACCATTTGTTCCAGAAGAACTATCAGCACTGAAAGCAGTCTTAATCTTTGGACTCGGAGTAGTCTCAAATTTGTTTCCTCTGTAGTATAAACTGACATCTTGTTGAGCATTTGGATTATTCATGATAGCCGTTTTCTGAATATCCAATTCATGTTCTTCAATTTTCTGAATAAACTTTGGGAAGTTCATACTTTCAGATTTTCTCATGTGTTTTAAGATCAGCAAATATGTTCCCTATTTTTGCTGTGGTAGTGCATCGGCTAATTTATCAACCCATTCATCGTCGTCTTTCTTTATTTCCAATCTTCCCATCTCCAGAACAAGATGACAATATCTATCAATAGTTGCTTTTGTTGTCTCTCCTTCAAATGCAACAAACATATCAAATGACTTCTTTAATAAAGCTTGTTCGTTCTTTATCATATCAGCACTTCCTTTAAACTTGTTAATCAACGCCAACCAGATTGATCTCGCAGTTCCTTGATGTTGGAGTAACACGTAGATGTCTTCTTTTACGGATTGTTGGAGAAGACTAATCATCAATTTTTCACTGGTATATTTCAATTTCTCAGTCGTTGAAAAATCACTAAAAGCTTTTTCAAGCCCACGTTTATCCTTCGGTTTAGCATAAGCTTGCACCCAGTTTTCAAAACGGTTTTGCCACCCTTTAAAATCCTGATGTACATAAGCTTTGGAGGCTTTTGAGATGTTCCCGTTTCATTCTCAATTTCAATGGTTTTGACAGCAGAGATTGGGGCAGCTGGAGTGGTTGCAAACGCATTGTAGAATTCCTTTTCCATGTTTCGGTAAACTGTTATACAAATTCACAAAGTTCAAATAACAATGAAATTTACACGGAATAAGAAAACAATCAAAATGACACACTGATACGAAATCAGTTTGGTGCGAAATGATGATTTTCAAACGAAATCCACTTTGGTGCGAAATAGCCTTTTCAAGTGGAAAGCACTTTCACACGAAATACCAGTTTCAAATGAAATAGCCCTTTGGTACGAAATGAATGTTAATTTCGTACGAAATAAAATCCAAACAATCTATTTCGTGCGAAATGAGTATCCAATAGTTGATTTAGTGCGAAATGAAACTTAAGAAGGTGATTTCGTGAGAAATAGATTCCACAAGGGTGATTTCGTACGAAATAAGTTTTTAAAAACTTGATTTCGTGCGAAATGATATGACAACTTCACACGAAATAGCCTATTTCGCGGGGAATGCTGCTGATGTCATCATGATCAATCTGATTTTTGTTAAAATTACCAAGTTTTAGGCTGAATTAAGGTCTAAATCTTTCAAGGATTCATTAAAACACTGTTTCGCTTGTAATATGTGAAATTCAATCCATTTTAACAGTGAAATTTTGTTAATTTTGAGAAAGAAGGTGTAGAAGTCAGAAATTTTAGTGAAATCAAGCTGATTTGGCAAGAACTCTTCCTCCTGAGCTCTGATACCACTTGTAGGATCGTTTTCACGACCAAAACGAGTCGTTTAGAAGCGTTCTTATCAATACGAAAGGCGGAAACAATCGTATCAACTTGGAATCGGCTTGATTTACACACAGAATCAATTTTAATGTCTTGTTTATTTATTTGACAAATATTACAATCAGCAGACACGTCGGCAGCAGTTCGGTACCGGAAATCAGAATCGTTACAAATGAACTAGCAAGACAGGTATTTATAGGGGTGTCTATTTTGCACGGAATGAGCAACTGCTATTTCGTGCGAAACAACTGATTGCTATTTCGTATGAAATGACTAAAAGTCATTTCGTTTAGTCATTTCGTGCGAAATCAACTCTCAACCCTAAAATCCTGTTTTCTCGTACAACGTGCCCTGCTCTAACAATTCTATTACAAGACTCGATACAAGACGAAGTCGACAGACATATGCACCAACAAGGCGCCTTTACGAGTCGTTGGCAGGACGTGCTCCTTGTTTCAAGCTTCGGTTTGACTGGGTGAACGCCTTAAACGGAGACCCGTAGCCAAAGTTATGGTCGTTTTCATAAATCTCCCTTGGTACCTGGATCATAGTTCATAGACCTCCAGAAATGGTATGGCTTGATGTTCTACACTTGGGCCTACATCAGGTAGTGAGCAAGGGTTATAATTTTGTAGATAGATGGTTAGAGTCTTTGTATTTTGTGTGGTTTCGTTCAATAATAATATTCATAGTGTGTCCTCGCTTATTTTTGTCACCGAATCCCAGTTTATTTCATTCATACTTACAAAGTTACATCAAAACTGAAGGTAGACGGGCAACAAGCTGCGCCGCCACCCCAGTATTCTTGTGTGTGGTATACGTTTCTAGGACAACAATAAAAAAGTTCACCTATGAGAAATTAATAATCAACATAGCGTGTAATAAGTAAAGCACAAATTTAATAGATAAATTTTTATAGTTTGTATACTGATCACATGTCACCAGAGACATGAATAAAACTCAAAAATAATTGAAAGACTAGCAGAAAGGGAAACATTTCTCTAATCAAGAACTTTGTAAACTAGAGAAAATATCATATAATTAAAAAAATTAGCCATGGGCAAGCAAGAGATAAAGAGATACATTGGTAACCCAGACATGTTAACAGCTTGAAAAAGAAAATGCTTGAAGCAAGACACACAAAGGTCAAGCAAATAAATCCATCTACTGTCAAAGGTGGTTGATATTGTAATGGATCAAAGAACCAAACCATAATGACTTTATGATTTTACACCTCGTGACTGTAGCAATCATTGCAAGGTATAGAGTTAGAAGCTAAACCTTAAAAAAAATCTAGCTAGCTGTTGGATGAAGTCGATAGTAAGCATAAGATCATGACACCTACACCAAGATTAATATACTTTGTGTAAAACATATGAAATTTATAATAAAAAAATATGTTTAAAATATTTGATATTTGCAGACTACATATCATTTGAACCATTGACTTGCATCTTAATGAAATAATGAGCAACAATGCCTTTGATTGTGAATAGATAGTACATACACATAAAGAAACCGCATAATCATGTTTCATTTTTGTATTTTTTGTTATACTTTTGCAATTTTACTTCAAATTTATGCTAACAAATAAAATTAATCTTGAATAAAATATGTGTTCAGCAAAAGAACATCACAATTTATCCTTCGGAATCAGACCACATATCTTCCGACATTTATTTCATATCAACGTTGTAACTAATAACATATTTTACAAAATAATTTACTTTAGATACATAGATTACTCCAGACAAGCAACTTATTAGAGTCTATACCTGATACGAACATATATACAAATGAATGCAATATGGAAGGTGATGCAGGCCCAAGTGTGGAGGAACAGACTATTTTGTATTTGGAGGACCAAGACCGCGTAACAAAAGGGGCTTCACTAAAATGGCTCTAACTTGGGCTACGGGGGTCCGTTTAGGGCGTGTGACCAGGCGAAACGACCGTGAGAACGAGCTCCATCTTGCTGCAAACGCCTATGGCGGTTTGGGTCATCGTCCGACTGAAAAAACGCTTATTTCTATTACTTATTTGCATTTTTATGTTTTTTGGACTATTTTGGGCATTTTGTTTTAGGCCGTGTGTTTGGCCCGTTATCTTTTTTAGGCCCATTTTGAATTTCGGTTTCTATTTATATGTCCCTCTAGTAATATGAATGATTAGACTTGAATTTTGACATAATTGATTTTTCACTTCAAATTCCGTGCCTTTTGGGTGGAATCTTGGGGGTTGGAGAAGAACACACGGGTATTCTTAGAATCAACGTGCTTGATCTTCGTTTCCGTATCACGCGCTACATCAGAAGGCCATCTCACCATTCCCAAAGTACATAGTTTCTGCAATTAGATGAACATTAAACACCCACAAACATCATTTAAAAATGCAGGAAACAACAACAGAAACACCATAAATAAACCATACCTAAGTTTGAAATTTTAAAGATTCAAAATCTATGACAAGAAAGTAAACCCTACTGCAGGTAATTCACTAAGCACAAACAAAATTGCAGTCAGTTATACCTTACTATCTACTATCCAAAACACCAACAAATCTTTGATCGATCACACAGCAGCTAGCTTCACGTCTTTCCATTTTCGTTCACTTTGTATCGATCCTTATGAACTTTAGAAAGGTGTAAACCAGGAGATAGAGCCTGTGAAATCAATCAAACAAGATTTGTTAACCCTTTAAAGATTGATTGGGCTGAAAATTCATGAGTTGGGATAAACGATTTCTTACTTCTAGTTTAACCTGAAGACTTCTAGGTGGCTTATTAGGTTTTCTTGGTGGTTTCTTCCCTGTCATAGCAATGAAATCTTCTTCAATTTCCTTACGTGATAGCTAGATTGAAAATTTCGGTCTTTCTTCCTTTTTATCAAAGTTCCTTCTAGGCCTCGTTTTCATCGATCTCCGACCATCAGCCTTGGCAATATTTCCTCTGTCAGCCCCATCTTTTGAGTGAATCGCAGGCAAAGGCAATGGCGATGAGGCTTTGGATGTCAATTTTTTCAAACATTTGTATTTCGAAGGCGGTGAGATCTCTTCACCTTCATTTGGGGATGAAGACGCCTTGATCGAAGAAGATGATGAATTCTGCCCAAAATCAAACTTTTTTTGCCGATCATCGGTGGATCTAGGTTGTCCTGCCGAAGGGTTCTGGTTAGCCTCGCCTAAATCTGAAGATTCATTATCTTCAACCACATGCATTGCAGGAACTGGATCAATGCATCTCAATAGATGTTGTTTCCCCCAACTCAACCCTGAAGGGAAAGTGAAATTGTGCAGATTTTTAGATCGCTCCATCCACAAGACTTGAATGTTGTCGGTAGTTTCTTCTTGGAGATTTTTGTGCTTGAAGTGGCAGCAGGAACTAGGGTTTTCTAATCTCTACAATTATGCGATAATCACCGCAAATCATTATATATGCGACACCAACACTAAACGGTGGCGTATCATGGTGGCAAAGCAAAACTAAATTTAAAGCGTAAACGTTAAGCAACTTAGTATAGATGTTACACTTACTTGTAAACGTTACATTTAAGTGTAAATGTCACACTTTTTTAAAATCACTATATTTGCCAGCAAACACTAAACCATGGTGTATCAGGATGGCTAGGCAATCATTACATCATTAACTATAGATTTTGCACTTAAGTGTAAACGTCACTGATAAATGGGTAGTGGAATGGTAATGAGGGAATCTAAGTGCTTAGTATTACAGGTTTTAAGGCGTTTATTCAATTGGAATTGTTTAACTACATTAAAATGTGTTTTTGCAGGTTTGGCGGGCTTATAGGATGTTTAAATAAGGAACCAGGAGGTCGAATGATCTAAAAAGAGCAAATAAATGGAATTTCGAAGAATGGTTTGGCCGTAAGCCACTGCCGTAATACAGTGCCCTGGCATCGTAAAGGTGTTTTGGCCATAAGGCGGGATCAGGATGGCCGTAGGGCTACTTCAGCGTCGTAAGCCTACGGCGGCTGTAGACGGAAACTCGTATTTTGGGTATAAAAACCGGATTTTTAGGGTTTTTCAAGGTTCTCTTTCATCCAATTCATAAGAGAGAAGTTGGGGACGATCCTAGGTGACTTGAAGCAATTTTGTACACCATTCCACACCTTCCAATCATTCCTTCATCCCCCATCATACATTCCAACATCAAATCTGAATATCAAATCATCATCATGAGTGGCTATAACTTTTGTGACTTCCTCTAGGTGGACAGTTCATATCAGTTTTGCACATTGTTTGGTTTATGTATTGGATCTTATTTTATTTGTGATGACAAACATCTAAATCTAATTGATGTTTTAGTTAACTTAAACAATGTATGTATTTTTTTGAGTTCTCACTTTACAATTACGTTCAGTTGATAACAAAACCTAGAAACGGGTTGGGTGACTTAATAGGGTTGACTTAACACTAATAAATTGGGTAATTGAGATGGGTTGATGACAAGAACCTGTTTTGATTGCTACTTTAACTAATTTCCACAACTTTGTCTATGGGGTTCCCAATTAATTCTGAATTTTGTGTTAAACCTAGAGCCTGAAGTTTGGAGGAGGTTACCTTTCTCATCCAATTATTTCTCAACTAAAATACACTTTTCTCAACTCAATTAAAACCAGGAATCATAGTTTAGGAAATTTAGATAAAACCATAACTTTCCACAAATTCCCTATGGGTTCGATACCCTACTTGTCCTTGCTAGTAAAGGTGAATATGACACCTTAAAACATATCTTTTGACCGACCTTTTGACATGGATCAGTTACATATTTTTAAGTGTACATTCAATTTACACATAGTTAAGTTGGTTTAGAAAAACCGGGAACCTAAGCTTTACTATCTGAATTTTAGTTGTTGTGAAATTATCCTTGATATTGAGGTTAACTTGTAATTATTTTTCTTGATATTAATATAGATTAATAAATATATGGATGGGGAATCTATCAAGAGTAAATCATGCACATATATGATGAAAGAATGCATGTTGAGTATGGAATTTAGATAATGGAAATATTAAATTAATGTAGTGCAAATGTGTATACTCAAACAGTCTAAGCCACTACTTCTGTGTTTCACCAGTACATCTCATCTCGTGTATACAAGATGTGAAGTCGGATGATTATTTTGAGTTATGATCTACGGATGACGGGTTAAGGTTTTGGGGAACACCAATAGCCCCGTGTTCAAAAGGACCTTGTAAAAGAGATGGATCAAAACTTATCGGCATTTGAAACATATTCTTCTTTCAACCCTTGGTTCAGATTCTTTCAACATATTCTTCTTTACCAACTTTCAACTTCAAATTTTCTTTTGACAAAGGTGGAAAATTTTCCTTGTTCATTTCTGGAACGGGATTCTTCTCAATTTTCTCAACACATGACTTCTCTGACTTTGACGAGTCAGATTCATTGTCAGAACTACTCTGTGATTTAACAACCCATCTTTGTTTATTCAAATCAACTTTTCTTTTGTAAAAACGTTTCGAACTTTCACCAGCTTCGAAAGTCGAATTTTTGAACTTTTTAAAACTTTCTGTTGATTGTTTCTTTTCATCAACACATTTCTTGTTCGACTTTGAGTTAGAAGTAACTCCCTGTTTTGTATAAGTGGACTTTGGGCAATTCCAAGCGATATGTCCAACTTCTTGGCATTTGAAACAGATTCTTCTTTCAACCCTTCGTTCAGATTCTTTCAACATATTCTTCTTTCTTTCAGCAAGAAACTCTTTGTTTGTCTGTCTCCAGAATTGTTTCTTCTCTTCTTCTACTGAACTTGCACCTGAAACAAATTTAGTTTTTGTTTTATAAGTTTTCTCATTTTTATGATTTTCTGGGGGAATGAAACCTAATCCATTCTTTTTGAAATTACCGTTATGGTTTGGTTTCTTTCGATAACCTGAACAAGAACTGTAACCTTTTTTCTTGTTCAATCTCTGTTGAACTCTTGAATTGTACCTTTTAGGTTTTTCATGAAGATTTACATCTTTTATTTCAGAAATATTAATTTCTGTTAATTTGCAAACCTGTTTGATCTGTTCAGTTTTGACACTTCTTATTGGAAATTCTTCATCAGAATATAATTTGTCTGAATAATTCAAAGTATATGCCACTTTTATTGGTTCGTCATTCAAATTAGATTTTGATAACAAGAATTCTTTATTATAAACCCGTTTGACTGATGAACTCGGACTCTTTTTTGATGAACTCGAACTTTCAGATTTAGACTCCGACTTTGACTCTTCATCCATATCCAACACCTGATCAACCACTTTCTATAATAACTCAGACTCATGATCAGTGTCAGATGCTGTGAATGTGACATCAATGTTGTCTGGTAACTCATCAATGGTGTCAGACTTTAACTTTATGTTGAGTGCATTTTTTAATCGTTCCTCATTCGGTTTTCTTGGAGCATAGCTTTCATAGATTGGAGGCGGACACTTACTATACTTGACACTTTGCTTCTTACCAGTATCCTCTTCCATCTTTTTATCTTGAAAGACTTCAAGAGCTGCAACAGTAGGATAAACTCGATCAATCAAATAATCACAAGTTGTATAACTCAACAGTAATCGTTTGATTCTTTCACTTTCAATCTTTTCGAGTTCCAAATCCTGCTTTAGCTTTGCACAATCTTCAATATACTCATTGATGACCTTCTGCTTCGTCATTAATATAGAACTCATCATTGTCATAGCAGCATCAACTTCCAAATTTGTCTTGTTCAAACCATCAACTGTTTTGTTCAGCACATCATACGATTCTTTTACGTATTTCACATCAAACAACAATTTTTCTTTTAACTCTTCAAGTTCACGAATCTTCTTGTCTTTCTCTTCACAATGTTTGCATGATTCTAGACATTTCAGACAAGGTTTCTTGACTTCAACTATCATTTCAACCTCGATAATCTTCTCAACTTCAACTATTTTCTCTATCACCTTTTCAATCAACGGTTCTTCATCAAAATCTATTTTCACTTCACACTCTGCATCTACGACCTTTTCTGTTGAATTTTCTTCAACTTTTGCTTCCTTAGCTTCCAATTTTGCCTTTACTTCAGCAATCCTTCTTGCTTCCAAATCTCTTTTCAATCTAGCAGTTTTCTTCTCATTCAGCATCTCAACCTTATCTGCAAAGAACAAATTAAAACTATCAGGATCCAAACCTTTTTCTAGCTTTATTAATATATTCTTCTTCATCATCGGTATCTGCATCACTTCCCAATTCTGGAAAAATCGGTATTCTTTTCGGACTAGATTTGACTTCTTCTTCTTCTTCTTCCAGAATTCTAGCAACAAGACCTGAACCAGCCGGAATATATTTGTCCCAACTAAAACCCTCTGCTACTTTTTCATCATCTTGATTTATGAGATAAGCTTTCTTCTTCTCAACTTCAATGGCACGGGATGATGATGGTTGTTGATCAATTTGATGAAAAATTGATTTTTGATAATAATCATTCTTTTCTTGTCTTCCGGTTGCTTCTTTATTTTTGCATTCTCGTTTAAAATGTCCCCTTTCTTTGCAACGAAAACAAGTGACCTTTGATTTATCAAACCCTATCGGAGATGCACTCATTTCTCGAAAACCATCTCTGCCGGTGATTTGTTGGAATTTTTCTGCTCTTCTTACAGCACTAGCTAAACACCATTTGATATCCATCAACTCAAGTTCTACAGCATCAACCTGATCATAATCCTCTTTTGTGAGCATCGGATTTCCGATTCTTCCAGCAACTTAGCTTTCATATGATTCTAACATAGCAACAAGTGATGCCATGTGTTGTTTAGCTATTTCTGGAGAGAGATTTTGACCATTTTGAATATTCAATGTGACATTGCATTGCAGATTTGTTGAATTCTGTCGTTGAGGACTTGGTGCTGTGAAATTCGGATCAAAACTTGAATACGAAGATGAATATCCACCACTCTGAGTTACTGTGCTACCATTTGTTCCAGAAGAACTATCAGCACTGAAAGCAGTCTTAATCTTTGGACTCGGAGTAGTCTCAAATTTGTTTCCTCTGTAGTATAAACTGACATCTTGTTGAGCATTTGGATTATTCATGATAGCCGTTTTCTGAATATCCAATTCATGTTCTTCAATTTTCTGAATAAACTTTGCCAAGTTCATACTTTCAGATTTTCTCATGTGTTTTAAGATCAGCAAATATGTTCCCCATTTTTGCTGTGGTAGTGCATCGGCTAATTTATCAACCCATTCATCGTCGTCTTTCTTTATTTCCAATCTTCCCATATCCAGAACAAGATGACAATATCTATCAATAGTTGCTTTTGTTGTCTCTCCTTCAAATGCAACAAACATATCAAATGACTTCTTTAATAAAGCTTGTTCGTTCTTTATCATATCAGCACTTCCTTTAAACTTGTTAATCAACGCCAACCAGATTGATCTCGCAGTTCCTTGATGTTGGAGTAACACGTAGATGTCTTCTTTTACGGATTGTTGGAGAAGACTAATCATCAATTTTTCACTGGTATATTTCAATTTCTCAGTCGTTGAAAAATCACTAAAAGCTTTTCCAAGCCCACGTTCATCCTTCGGTTTAGCATAAGCTTGCACCCAGTTTTCAAAACGGTTTTGCCACCCTTTAAAATCCTGATGTACATAAGCTTTGGAGGCTTTTGAGATGTTCCCGTTTCATTCTCAATTTCAATGGTTTTGACACCAGAGATTGGGGCAGCTGGAGTGGTTGCAAACGCATTGTAGAATTCCTTTTCCATGTTTCGGTAAACTGTTATACAAATTCACAAAGTTCAAATAACAATGAAATTCACACGGAATAAGAAAACAATCAAAATGACACACTGATACGAAATCAGTTTGGTGCGAAATGATGATTTTTAAACGAAATCCACTTTGGTGCGAAATAGCCTTTTCAAGTGGAAAGCACTTTCACACGAAATACCAGTTTCAAATGAACTAGCCCTTTGGTACGAAATGAATGTTAATTTCGTACGAAATAAAATCCAAACAATCTATTTCGTGCGAAATGAGTATCCAATAGTTGATTTAGTGCGAAATGAAACTTAAGAAGGTGACTTCGTGAGAAATAGATTCCACTAGGGTGATTTCGTACGAAATAAGGTTTTAAAAACTTGATTTCGTGCGAAATGATATGACAACTTCACACGAAATAGCCTATTTCGCGGGGAATGCTGCTGATGTCATCATGATCAATCTAATTTTTGTTAAAATTACCAAGTTTTAGGCTGAATTAAGGTCTAAATCTTTCAAGGATTCATTAAAACACTGTTTCGCTTGTAATATGTGAAATTCAATCCATTTTAACCGTGAAATTTTGTTAATTTTGAGAAAGAAGGTGTAGAAGTCAGAAATTTTAGTGAAATCAAGCTGATTTGGCAAGAACTCTTCCTCCTGAGCTCTGATACCACTTGTAGGATCGTTTTCACGACCAAAACGAGTCGTTTAGAAGCGTTCTTATCAATACGAAAGGCGGAAACAATCGTATCAACTTGGAATCGGCTTGATTTACACACAGAATCACTTTTAATGTCTTGTTTATTTATTTGACAAATATTACAATCAGCAGACACATCGGCAGCAGTTCGGTACCGGAAATCAGAATCGTTACAAATGAACTAGCAAGACAGGTATTTATAGGGGTGTCTATTTCGCACGGAATGAGCAACTGCTATTTCGTGCGAAACAACTGATTGCTATTTCGTATGAAATGACTAAAAGTCATTTCGTTTAGTCATTTCGTGCGAAATCAACTCTCAACCCTAAAATCCTGTTTTCTCGTACAACGTGCCCTGATCTAACAATTCTATTACAAGACTCGATACAAGACGAAGTCGACAGACATATGCACCAACAAGGCGCCTTTACGAGTCATTGGCAGGACGTGCTCCTTGTTTCAAGCTTCGGTTTGACTGGTTGAACGCCTTAAACGGAGACCCGTAGCCAAAGTTATGGTCGTTTTCGTAAATCTCCCTTGGTACCTGGATCATAATTCATAGACCTCCATAAATGTTATGGCTTGATGTTCTACACTTAGGCCTACATCAGGTAGTGAGCAAGGGTTATAATTTTGTAGATAGATGGTTAGAGTCTTTGTATTTTGTGTGGTTTCGTTCAATAATAATATTCATAGTGTGTCCTCGCTTATTTTTGTCACCGAATCCCAGTTTATTTCATTCATACTTACAAAGTTACATCAAAACTGAAGGTAGACGGGCAACAAGCTGCGCCGCCACCCCAGTATTCTTGTGTGTGGTATACGTTTCTAGGACAACAATAAAAAAGTTCACCTATGAGAAATTAATAATCAACATAGCGTGTAATAAGTAAAGCACAAATTTAATAGATAAATTTTTATAGTTTGTATACTGATCACATGTCACCAGAGACATGAATAAAACTCAAAAATAATTGAAAGACTAGCAGAAAGGGAAACATTTCTCTAATCAAGAACTTTGTAAACTAGAGAAAATATCATATAATTAAAAAAATTAGCCATGGGCAAGCAAGAGATAAAGAGATACATTGGTAACCCAGACATGTTAACAGCTTGAAAAAGAAAATGCTTGAAGCAAGACACACAAAGGTCAAGCAAATAAATCCATCTACTGTCAAAGGTGGTTGATATTGTAATGGATCAAAGAACCAAACCATAATGACTTTATGATTTTACACCTCGTGACTGTAGCAATCATTGCAAGGTATAGAGTTAGAAGCTAAACCTTAAAAAAAATCTAGCTAGCTGTTGGATGAAATCGATAGTAAGCATAAGATCATGACACCTACACCAAGATTAATATACTTTGTGTAAAACATATGAAATTTATAATAAAAAAAATATGTTTAAAATATTTGATATTTGCAGACTACATATCATTTGAACCATTGACTTGCATCTTAATGAAATAATGAGCAACAATGCCTTTGATTGTGAATAGATAGTACATACACATAAAGAAACCGCATAATCATGTTTCATTTTTGTATTTTTTATTATACTTTTGCAATTTTACTTCAAATTTATGCTAACAAATAAAATTAATCTTGAATAAAATATGTGTTCAGCAAAAGAACATCACAATTTATCCTTCGGAATCAGACCACATATCTTCCGACATTTATTTCATATCAACGTTGTAACTAATAACATATTTTACAAAATAATTTACTTTAGATACATAGATTACTCCAGACAAGCAACTTATTAGAGTCTATACCCGATACGAACATATATACAAATGAATGCAATATGGAAGGTGATGCAGGCCCAAGTGTGGAGGAACAGACTATTTTGTATTTGGAGGCCCAAGACCGCGTAACAAAAGGAGTTTCACTAAAATGGCTCTAACTTGGGCTACGGGGGTCCGTTTAGGGCGTGTGACCAGGCGAAACGACCGTGAGAACGAGCTCCATCTTGCTGCAAACGCCTATGGCGGTTTGGGTCATCGTCCGACTGAAAAAACGCTTATTTCTATTACTTATTTGCATTTTTATGTTTTTTGGACTATTTTGGGCATTTTGTTTTAGGCCGTGTGTTTAGCCCGTTATCTTTTTTAGGCCCATTTCGAATTTCGGTTTCTATTTATATGTCCCTCTAGTAATATGAATGATTAGACTTGAATTTTGACATAATTGATTTTTCACTTCAAATTCCGTGCCTTTTGGGTGGAATCTTGGGGGTTGGGGAAGAACACACGGGTATTCTTAGAATCAACGTGCTTGATCTTCGTTTCCGTATCACGCGCTACATCAAAAGGCCATCTCACCATTCCCAAAGTACATAGTTTCTGCAATTAGATGAACATTAAACACCCACAAACATCATTTAAAAATGCAGGAAACAACAACAGAAACACCATAAATAAACCATACCTAAGTTTGAAATTTTAAAGATTCAAAATCTATGACAAGAAAGTAAACCCTAGTGCAGGTAATTCACTAAGCACAAACAAAATTGCAGTCAGTTATACCTTACTATCTACTATCCAAAACACCAACAAATCTTTGATCGATCACACAGCAGCTAGCTTCACATCTTTCCATTTTCGTTCACTTTGTATCGATCCTTATGAACTTTAGACAGGTGTAAACCAGGAGATAGAGCCTGTGAAATCAATCAAACAAGATTTGTTAACCCTTTAAAGATTGATTGGGCTGAAAATTCATGAGTTGGGATAAACGATTTCTTACTTCTAGTTTAACCTGAAGACTTCTAGGTGGCTTATTAGGTTTTCTTGGTGGTTTCTTCCCTGTCATAGCAATGAAATCTTCTTCAATTTCCTTACGTGATAGCTAGATTGAAAATTTCGGTCTTTCTTCCTTTTTATCAAAGTTCCTTCTAGGCCTCGTTTTCATCGATCTCCGACCATCAGCCTTGGCAATATTTCCTCTGTCAGCCCCATCTTTTGAGTGAATCGCAGGCAAAGGCAATGGCGATGAGGCTTTGGATGTCAATTTTTTTCAAACATTTGTATTTTGAAGGCGGTGAGATCTCTTCACCTTCATTTGGGGATGAAGACGCCTTGATCGAAGAAGATGATGAATTCTGCCCAAAATCAAACTTTTTTTGCCGATCATCGGTGGATCTAGGTTGTCCTGCCGAAGGGTTCTGGTTAGCCTCGCCTAAATCTGAAGATTCATTATCTTCAACCACATGCATTGCAGGAACTGGATCAATGCATCTCAATAGATGTTGTTTCCCCCCAACTCAACCCTGAAGGGAAAGTGAAATTGTGCAGATTTTTAGATCGCTCCATCCACAAGACTTGAATGTTGTCGGTAGTTTCTTCTTGGAGATTTTTGTGCTTGAAGTGGCACCAGGAACTAGGGTTTTCTAATCTCTACAATTATGCGATAATCACCGCAAATCATTATATATGCGACACCAACACTAAACGGTGGCGTATCATGGTGGCAAAGCAAAACTAAATTTAAAGCGTAAACGTTAAGCAACTTAGTATAGATGTTACACTTACTTGTAAACGTTACATTTAAGTGTAAATGTCACACTTTTTTAAAATCACTATATATGCCAGCAAACACTAAACCATGGTGTATCAGGATGGCTAGGGAATCATTACATCATTAACTATAGATTTTGCACTTGAGTGTAAACGTCACTGATAAATGGGTAGTGGAATGGTAATGAGGGAATCTAAGTGCTTAGTATTACAGGTTTTAAGGCGTTTATTCAATTGGAATTGTTTAACTACAATAAAATGTGTTTTTGCAGGTTTGGCGGGCTTATAGAATGTTTAAATAAGGAACCAGGAGGTCGAATGATCTAAAAAGAGCAAATAAATGGAATTTCGAAGAATGGTTTGGCCGTAAGCCACTGCTGTAATACAGTGCCCTGGCATGGTAAAGGTGTTTTGGCCATAAGGCGGGATCAGGATGGCCGTAGGGCTACTTCAGCGTCGTAAGCCTACGGCGGCTGTAGACGGAAACTCTTATTTTGGGTATAAAAACCGGATTTTTAGTGTATTTCAAGGTTCTCTATCATCCAATTCATAAGAGAGAAGTTGGGGACAATCCTAGGCGACTTGAAGCAATTTTGTACACCATTCCACACCTTTCGATCATTCCTTCATCCCCCATCATGCATTCCAACATCAAATCTGAATATTAAATCATCATCATGAGTGGCTATAACTTTTGTGACTTCCTCTAGGTGGACAGTTCATATCAGTTTTGCACATTGTTTGGTTTATGTATTGGATCTTATTTTATTTGTGATGACAAACATCTAAATCTAATTGATGTTTTAGTTAACTTAAACAATGTATGTATTTTTTGAGTTCTCACATTACAATTACGTTCAGTTGATAACAAAACCTAGAAATGGGTTGGGTGACTTAATAGGGTTGACTTAACACTAATAAATTGGGTAATTGACATGGTTTAATTACAAGAACCTGTTTTGATTGCTACTTTAACTAATTTCCACAACTATGTCTATGGGGTTCCCAATTAATTCTGAATTTTGTGTTAAACCTAGAACCTGAAGTTTAGAGGAGGTTACCTTTCTCATCCAATTATTTCCCAACTAAAATACACTTTTCTCAACTCAATTAAAACCAGGAATCATAGTTTAGGAAATTTAGATAAAACCATAACTTTCCACAAATTCCCTATGGGTTCGATACCCTACTTGTCCTTACTAGTAAAGGTGAATATGACACCTTAAAACATATCTTTTGACCGACCTTTTGACATGGATCAGTTACATATTTTTAAGTGTACATTCAATTTACACATAGTTAAGTTGGTTTAGAAAAACCGGGAACCTAAGCTTTACTATCTGAATTTTAGTTGTTGTGAAATTATCCTTGATATTGCGGTTAACTTGTAATTATTTTTCTTGATATTAATATACATTAATAAATATATGGATGGGGAATCTATCAAGAGTAAATCATGCTCATATATGATGAAAGAGTGCATGTTGAGTATGGAATTTAGATAATGGAAATATTAAATTAATGTAGTGCAAATGTGTATACTCAAACAGTCTAAGCCACTGCTTCGATCTGTGTTTCACCAGTACATCTCATCTCGTGTATACAAGATGTGAAGTCGGATGATTATTTTGAGTTTCGATCTACGGATGTCGGGTTAAGGTTTTGGGGAACACCAATAGCCCCGTGTTCGAAAGGACCTTGTAAAAGAGATGGATAAAAACTTATCGGCAAGGTGGCATATATTCAAAACATTGGGCGAAGGACATTTTAACCGGATACGTAGCACTAAGCGTTCAGATTGCTCATGAGATTCCATAACACTAGATGGAAATGCCCCATGTCACACCCCAACCGATGGCGGAAACATCA
This sequence comes from Helianthus tuberosus, assembly GCA_030545235.1. Classification (NCBI taxonomy): domain Eukaryota; kingdom Viridiplantae; phylum Streptophyta; class Magnoliopsida; order Asterales; family Asteraceae; genus Helianthus; species Helianthus tuberosus. The sequence goes on from CM060450.1 coordinate 164,684,430, forward strand.
GGGTGCGAGCACTAAGCGTTCAGATTGCTCATGAGATTCCATAACACTAGATATTTCAATAGTAATTAGATTGATTTCATGCGATAATTGTCTAGATCAAACATCAACATCAAGTATCAAGAACAAAACATAACAAATATTGTTCCAATTGTTTCAAATGATTCTAGATTAAACTAAGATGTGTTTCTAAGCAGCATCCTAGCTTGTTTCAAGAATCCTAGCGTCCTGTCAGCCAGCAACATGTATTAAAATAGAGTCAGTACAAAAATGTACCGGCGAGTATACAAGTTTGAGTATATAGATTAGTAGATTAAAACAACTCATATCCACAATGTAAGTAATAAAAATAGTTTCAGCCGTGCTAGTGTCGCAGTCCAACCAGTGATAGCCCAAGTATCCCGATGCTTTAGTGTTTACCCAAGACTCAAGGTAAACTAGAATCCTCCTAACAATACCCCCGAGAATAATGGGGAGGCGCATCTCCTATAGCTCTACTATTGTTACGGCGGAACTACACACTTCTGGATTAAACGTCACATAGCACAAAGAATCAAGAATCAAAAGTTTCACGTACACATAGGATAGAGTTTAGATTCAAAGTATCAAGTTTTGTAGTTTGTAGAATACATGTTACATCCCAAAGTTTAAAACAAAAAGGGATCGGGTATACTCACAGTGATTGCTTAACAGTAAAGACCGTTATTGGATCAAAGGGAGCTCTTTTAGAATTAGCCTGATTAGATTACAACAGATAAGAGTCGGGCAGAATAACGAGATTGCACAAAGTGTCGGATTAGTCACTGGATCGGATGGCTGTCCGATCGGATGGCCATCCGATCAGATTGCCAGTCGATTGAGGTGACGATGTTGTGAGGGAACGGATGGTTATCCGATCGGATGGCTATCCTTTCTGGTTGCCACTCGATCCAAGTGTCAAGTTTCAATTTGTTGTTAAGTGTTTTGGCCACTTTGATCGGATGGTTGTCCGATCGGATGGCTATCCGATCGGATTGCTATTCGATCAAAGGTTCCAAGGTTTCAAGTTTCTGAAAAAGTTTCCAAGTGTTGAAAAGTTGTGAGACAAGTGTCACCTAATCGAGTGGCTGTTCGATCGAATGGCTATCCGATTGGGTTGCCGCTCGATCGAGGGGTCCTTGTTTCGTCTAAAATTTTGCAAAGTTTCTAAGTTTCTAGATAATCGATGACGGTACGGTACATACTGAGACAATGGTAAACTTATCATCATACAACCGTTTTGATCGGATGGGAATCACCCCTGTCCGGTCAGTCGTCTGTTCATAACGAGTTTATGTCGGAATCCGTACTTTGGTTGTCTTTTCTGGCAACAATCCGTTTCCAAACCAACTCCAGACTAATAATCATGTCTATAGTCCATTTAGGTCCGGATCTCACCGTTTTATGTAAAAGTTCAAGAAAAAAAATGAAGATAAACATAGGTTTTTGTTTAAAAAGTTTAGATTTAACATAGATTTCGTGTAAAACGCATGAAATTCCTTAGATCTGAGCTAGATCTTGGCTAGAATGACAAACCACAACAATTTGGTACAAACCACCATGATGACATCACCTTCAAGAGCTCAAATATTAGAGATTCCACGGTGAAAAGTGTGATTTCAAAGAGGAATCACGTAGAGAATGAGGTGTAGATCAAGGAAGTAAAAGATTCTAGTGTAAAACCTACCGAAATCGCCGGGAAATCAAAGAAATGTGGTGTGCGTGCGTCTGGGTCGAGTGAGGCTGTCACATCAATGAAGGACTGATGTGACAGGTCTATTTATAGTGTGGGAGAGAGAGAGTTAAGGCGGTGTGGCACAGATCGGATGGCTGGTCGATTGAGTGGCCATCCGATCGGGCGGTCATCTGATCGGATTGCCACTTGGTCAACCCTATCCTTTCCGCATTCCCGTCTTTGATTCGTTTGTGAGTTAGATTAAGCGTCGCGTTGCGTATTATTTGGTAAAAGTATCACATAACTAGATTACATCATAAACACAAAAAGTTTCCAAGTTTCATAGATTCCGCCAGTGACAAGACTCTAGTCTCTCGTTCAACCAAGAATCAAGTCACACGAGTCTCAAGAGTCAAGCACCAAATAAGCATCAAGAGTCAAGAGTCTAGTTTCCCCAAGTATCAAGTATCAAGAATCCAAGTATCAAGTATCTAGATTTAAGTGTCAAGAATCATAGTTTAAGTATCAAGAATCAAGACTCTATCATCACATAGACTCACAAAGTTTCACAAGTATCAAAAGTATCAATATTACATAGATTAGGGACTAAAACTGGCAATAGGCAAAGTGTAGGGACTAAACTTGCCAAAAAGCCTAAAGTGTAGGGACGCAGGGCGTTACAGTCCCTTTAGGAGATTTCGTCCCCGAAATCTTGGAGGGAGACTGCTCGAAGAGCTGTGGATACTTAGCCTTCATCTCACTTTTCAATTCCCAAGTGAATTCGGCGCCACGCTTTCCTTCCTATCGGACTTTAACAATAGGAATTTTGCTGCACCTCAATCGCTTGACACCTTGATCCATGATTTCGATCGGTTTCTCCATGAAATGTACAGCTTCGTTTATTTGCAAGTCTTCAAGGGGAACCTGCAATTCTTCGTCGGCTAGGCATTTTCGTAGATTAGATACGTGGAACACTGGATGCACGTTGTTTAGTTCCTGTGGCAGGTCGAGTGTGTACGCTACCTTGCCAATCCTTTCGAGTATCTTGAAAGGACCCACATAGTGAGGAGCGAGCTTTCTCTTCTTACCAAAACGAACTACTCCCTTCCAGGGAGATATCTTGAGAAGAACTCGGTCACCAACATCAAATTCAAGAGGCTTACGCCTAACATCAGCATAGCTCTTTTGTCTGCTCCTAGCCTTGAATGATTTCAGGGCCAATAAACTACTTGTCACCAATCTTATGCCAGCTGAGCGGAGATCGGCACTTGCGGCCATACAAAGCTTCGAAAGGAGCCATCTGAATACTGGAATGATAGTTGTTGTTCTACGAGAATTCCATCAATGGTAAATGTATATCCCAGTTACCACCAAAGTCGATGACACAAGAACGGAGCATATCCTCTAGGGTTTGAATAGTTCGCTCGGTCTGTCCATCCGTCTGAGGATGAAAGGCCATGCTAAGATTCAAGTGCGAACCCATAGCGGACTGAAATGTTTGCCAAAGACGCGAAGTAAAATGACCATCACGGTTAGAGATTATGTCAAGAGGTATGCCATGGCGGCTTATAATCTCATCAGTATAGATTCGAGAAACTTTCTCCACTTTATAATCTTCGCGAATAGGAAGAAAGTGGGCTGACTTGGTCAAACGATCAACAATCACCCAGATACTATCATGACCATTAGGTGTACGGGGTAGTTTGGTAATAAAATCCATAACAATGCTATCCCATTTCCAAACTGGGATTTCAGGTTGTTCTAAGTGTCCAGAAGGACGCTGATGTTCGGCCTTAACCTTCGAACAAGTAAGGCACTTAGCAACATATAACGCAATTTCCTTCTTCATGCCAGGCCACCAATAAGTCGTACGCAGATCCTGGTACATCATATCAACGCCCAGATGAATAGAGTATCGGGACTTGTGAGGCTCATTCATAACGAGCTCATGGAGGTTATCGCGATCTGGTACCCAGATGCGATTTATATAGTAGTGAAGACCATCAGATTTAGTTTCGAGTTGACTAACGTTAGCACCAAGAATTTCAACAGATAGACTTCCTTCATTGGCTGACGAGTACTGAGCTTCACAAATACAAGCATGCAGATCACTAGAGATACAAATAGCCTTAAAATGAGTTTTACGACCAAGAGAGTCGGCCACTACGTTCGCCTTTCCAGGATGATAGCGAATTTCACAGTCGTAGTCATTAAGTAGCTCTACCCAACGTCTCTATCGCATGTTCAGTTCCTTTTGGTCAAAGATATGTTGAAGGCTCTTATGGTCGGTGAAAATCACACACTTTGTACCATACAGGTAGTGTCGCCAGATCTTTAACGCAAATACAACTGCACCAAGCTCCAGATCATGAGTAGTATAGTTTTTCTCATGTACCTTGAGTTGAAGAGAGGCATAAGCGATAACCTTGTCCCGCTGCATGAGCACACAGCCCAATCCACGGTTCAAGGCATCACAATATACCACGAAATCGTCATTCCCATCGGGTAGAGTAAGTACAGGAGCGTTACACAAAAGGGTCTTAAGAGTTTGGAAAGATTTCTCTTGCTCGGGATCCCAAGCAAAAGGTCTCTCTTTCTGAGTCAACGAAGTGAGAGGTACAACGATTTTAGAAAAATCCGAGATGAATCGGCGGTAATAACCAGCCAATCCTAGAAAAGAACGAATCTCGGATGCGGATTTAGGCGTACTCCAATTCTTCACAGCTTTGATTTTAGACGGGTCAACATGGATACCTTGCTGACTAATGACATGACCAAGAAATTGCACTTCATCGATCCAAAACTCACACTTAGAAAATTTAGACTTAGAATAAATGAGAATATCATCGATAAAGACTATCACAAAACGATCCAAATAAGGTTTACACACACGATTCATAAGGTCCATGAACACAACATAACGAGTACGAAAGGCGGTTTTGGGTACATCATCCTCGAGTAGACGAAGCTGATGATAACCAGAACGAAGATCGATTTTAGAGAAACATGACGCGCCTTGTAGTTGGTCAAATAGATCGTCGATACGAGGTAGAGGGTAACGATTCTTAATGGTAAGCTTATTAAGTTCACAGTAGTCGATACACATACGAAACGGACCATCTTTCTTCTTGACGAACAACACGGGAGTACCCCACGGAGAGGTACTTGGGCGAATGAATCCCTTGTCGAGCAATTCTTGAAGTTGACTGGATAACTCTTGCATCTCGGAAGGTGCAAGACGATAAGGAGCCCTGGCGACACGAGTCGCACCAGGTATGAGATCAATACGAAAGTCAACGGATCTAAGAGGAGGAAGACCGGGTAGATCTTCAGGAAAGACATCAAGGAAATCACATACTACTGGAACATCGCTTACGTTCTTTCCCTTGCCCTTTTGTTCCACTATGTGGGCCAAGAAGGAAAAGTTCGGTTTACGTAGGCATCTATTCGCTTGAGTGCATGACATCAGCCTTAGCCCTTTCGAAGGTCGGTCTCCATAGACATGCAAAATATCACCGGACGGAAGAGGTAGACGAACAAACTTCTCGTGACAGGCAATCTCGGCATGATTCTTACGCAACCAATCCATACCGATAATGACATCAAAACTACCCAATTGCATGGGTATTAGATCAATAGAAAAGACGTGATCGTTAAGAGTTAGGGAACAATCATGCAAAATAGAATCAACAAGAATCGACTTGCCATTGGCGACCTCAACAGAGAACGACTCAGGTAACTTGGAGCGTATATAGTTTATCAAAGACTCAAATTCCACGGACACAAAACTTCTATCGGCACCAGTATCAAATAGAATCGAAGCATAAAGGTTATTCACAAGAAACGTACCATTGGCAACATCATTGTCATTACGGGCCTGATTAGCATTAAGGTTGAACTCTCGTCCACGAGCGGCTGGCTGCTGGCCCTGGTTCAGCTGAGGACACTGGTTACGGAGGTGAGTAGTATCTCCACACTTGTAGCATGCACGAACATAATTGATTGGCCTTGGATTCTGCAGGGGAGCTGGAGGTGCTGGTAAAGCTGTCTGAGCTGGGGCTTGTTGAGCTTGCTGGGCCAGGTTAGCTTGATGGCAATACTGAGGCGTGTGACCATAGCGATTGCAGTTGGTGCACAGATGACATGCATAATTAGTAATATGATGATAGTTGCAAGTTGCACACTTGGGGTGAGAACCAGTGTACTGCTTCTTGACTTCGGGTGCAGCAGTGATTGGAGCAGCAGCAGCAGCAGCATGTTTAGTAGCAGGGTTTACAGAAGGAACAATAGCATTGCATCCTGAACCCTGAGACTTTCGCCTCTTGTTCTTGCTGCCATTTGGCTGCTGAGTAACTTGATGTGCAGACTTAGATGGAGCAGAGTTAGCAAACTGCTTATCACGGATGCGGTTCTTGTTGAGACTAACTGCCAGACGGTAGACCATTGATGTACTTGGTTATCATTCGCTTAGGAGTAGAAACCAAGTGAGGAACGATCAAACTAAGCTGCTTAAAGCGAGTAGTATAAGCCAAATTATCATCACCAATCTGCTTCAAGTGCCAAAACTCCTCTTCAAGCTTTAACTACTCATGGGGAGGGCAGAACTCAAGCATCATTAGTTCACACACCTCGGTCCATGGAAGAGCATATGCTTCTTCGTTCGAATGTATGTTTCTCTCATTTGACCACCACTCCAACGCTCTGCCTTGAAACATTCCAGTCGCACTCCTAGTCTTTAGGTGATCTGAGCACTCGCTGTTAATGAAGGTAACTTCGATGCTGTCAAACCACTCGAGCATAGCAGTCACCCCATCACTGCCCGTGAAAGGCTTAGGATTGCAAGAGATGAAATGCTTATAGCTGAACTTAGTAGGCTTTTGCTTCTCGGCCTTTAAGTCCACAGAGGATGGAGGAGCGTTTGATCCTTGGATCTCAGAGACGATCTTTGGCACGACTCGAGCGATCTGGTCGGCCATGAAAGACATCATCTTTTTCTGAGACTTCTCCCTGGATCTCTTGAGAATGTCGGATAGCTTTCGAGAAGACATCCTAAAGATCCAACAAGAGGATCGTATAAGTCTAGATTTACAAAGTCTCACAATATAGATTCATACACGATAGACTAAAGACTCAGCAAGATTCACAAAATTCACATAGATACCACAAATCCACGACCTTCGCATGGCACGTTTTACGAAGTTTGGCAACATGTCAGAAGCGCTTATGTATAGGAAGTACCAGCGGCGTATCCACCACGCTTCGGGCACATCGCTTCTGCCCCGTACCCGGTGTCATGTTACGCGTTGCAATTGCCAATCATAACAACACACACATAGATTGACCCGATAGATTTTCAATAGATCCAACACCACAACCCACGACCTTCACATGGCACGTTGTACGAAGTTTGACAACATGTCAGAAACGCTTATATATAGGAAGTACCAGCGGCATATCCACCACGCTTCGGACACATCGTTTCTTCCTCGTACGTGGTGTCATGTTACGTGTCGCAAAACACACTCATCACCATCATCATAGATTCACATAAATTCCAATAGATTCAATAGATTCCAATAGATTCAATAGATTCCCATAGATTCAATAGATTCAATAGTTTCACATAGATTCAATAGTTTCACTTATATTAGTGTTAATGTCAACGCAATCCCATATGGCACGTGCTACGAAAGTTCGGCAACATGACGGAAGCACTTATATATAGGAAGTACCAGCGACGTATCCACCATGCTTCAATCATGCCACTTCCCCCTCGTCGTCGGTGTCATGATTTGCTAACCACAACATTAGATTGACCAAATAGATTCAACAACATAGATTATCCCGCTAATTCACATAGATTACCCAATAGATTCGCATAGTTTAGAGTTAACAACCTTATCATAGTCTAAAACAACAAAATCCCACATGGCACGTGCTACGAAAGTTCGGCAACATGACGGAAGCACTTATAAATAGGAAGTACCAGCGGCGTATCCACCATGCTTCAATCATGCCACTTCCCCCTCGTCGTCGGTGTCATGCTTCATTAACCACAATATTAAGCTTCACCACAACTTTCACCAAATAGATTTCCACAACTTCAACCCGAGCCTACAAAACTATGAACTTCACTTAGCGCGTGTTACGAAGATTCGGTAGCTTGCCAGAAGCGCTTATATATAGGAAGTACCAGCGGCGTATCCACCACGCTTCGGACATGCCACTTCCGCCTCGTCTTCGGCGCTAGGCTACGTTTCATATTTTGTTACTCAAAACAACACATGCATAGATTTCACATAGATTTCACATAGTTTACATGAGTAGTTTCCATCACTTCTGTCTCGTATTCCATGCCATGTTACATTTAGTATTTCACAACCATAACGACATGTAGATTCATCAGATAGATTCACATAGCATCATAGTCGATCAAGATTCCCACTAGATTGAATAAAGCTTCATAAACTTAGTGTGATCCTGAGATTAGAGTTAACGTTTTAAGTTGCGGACATGCGTGCAAATTTGTGTAAAAGTATCTCAAACGAACGAAGAATCGAGTTTAAAACCACATGAAAATCGAGATAGCATAAAAGACATGCTCATAAAACGTAGATTGTTTCAGGTAGAGGAACGGTGACTAACCAAAGTGATTCGAACCCCTTTCGAATTGAAGTAACGTGTCTTGACTTACTTAGACAAATACGTCATCGATGTTAGGCCTAAGATATTCGTCCTTTTAGTCCTTTCACGTTCCTAATTGAATGGAAGTTTCGAGACTTTGGCGAGATATAAAAATCATTAAAGAGTGGGACTAGTTATCAAGGTCTGAGTTTCACCTCTAAGTTGACAACATCGTACCCTAATAGCGTTGGTACTTATCCGCAGACAAGACCTACTAGAATAATATGGAGATTTTCCTTCAAGATTCGGATGTCACCCCTGACTTGAGGGCAAATCTCGTGCAAAATACAAACACTGGTTAACAGTGTCATCAAAGCATCAAGTGTATATTGTATCAGCCTTAGAAAAGGCATGTAAGTTTAACAGGAAATGTGCTGCTAGGAAGCAGGTACGATAGAATGCATAAGTCTTAAACAACAAATAAGAGTCCAGATTCGTAGAACTAAAGACTAGAGCAAGTATCCCTACTTATCCTAATTCCCTATAGTTATGGCTCTGATACCAATCTGTCACACCCCAACCGATGGCGGAAACATCGGGGTGCGAGCACTAAGCGTTCAGATTGCTCATGAGATTCCATAACACTAGATATTTCAATAGTAATTAGATTGATTTCATGCGATAATTGTCTAGATCAAACATCAACATCAAGTATCAAGAACAAAACATAACAAATATTGTTTGAATTGTTTCAAATGATTCTAGATTAAACTAAGATGTGTTTCTAAGCAGCATCCTAGCTTGTTTCAAGAATCCTAGCATCCTATCAGCCTGCAACATGTATTAAAATAGAGTCAGTACAAAAATGTACCGACGAGTATACAAGTTTGAGTATATAGATTAGTAGATTAAAACAACTCATATCCACAATGTAAGTAATAAAAATAGTTTCAGCCGTGCTAGTGTCGCAGTCCAACCAGTGATAGCCCAAGTATCCTGATGCTTTAGTGTTTACCCAAGACTCAAGGTAAACTAGAATCCTCCTAACAATACCCCCGAGAATAATGGGGAGGTGCATCTCCTGTAGCGCTACTATTGTTAAGGCGGAACTACACACTTCTGGATTAAACGTCACATAGCACAAAGAATCAACAATCAAGAATCACAAGTTTCACGTACACATAGGATAGAGTTTAGATTCAAAGTATCAAGTTTTGTAGTTTGTAGAATACATGTTACATCCCAAAGTTTAAAACAAAAAGGGATCGAGTATACTCACAGTGATTGCTTAACAGTTAAGATCGTTATTGGATCAAAGGTAGCTCTTTTAGAATTAGCCTAATTAGAATACAATAGATAAGAGTCGGGCAGAATAACAAGATTGCGCAAAGTGTCGGATTAGTCACTGGATCGGATGGTTGTCCGATCGGATATCTAGATGGCTGTCCGATCGGATGGCCATCCGATCAGATTGCCAGTCGATTGAGGTGACGATGTTGTGAGGGAACGGATGGTTATCCGATCGGATGGCTATCTGTTCGGGTTGCCACTCGATCCAAGGGTCAAGTTTCAATTTGCTGTTAAGTGTTTTGGCCACTTTGATCGGTTGGCTGTCCGATCGGATTGCCATTCGATCAAAGGTTCCAAGGTTTCAAGTTTCTGAAAAAGTTTCCAAGTGTTGAAATGTTGTGAGACAAGTGTCACCCGATCGAGTGGCTGTTCAATTGGATGGCTATCCGATCGGGTTGCCGCTCGATCGAGGGGTCCTTGTTTTGTCTAAAATTTTGCAAAGTTTCTAAGTTTCTAGATATCGATGACGGCACGGTACGTACTGAGATAATGGTAAACTTATCATCATACAACCGTTTTAATCGGAGGGGAATCACCCCTGTCCGGTCAGTCGTCTGTTCATAACGAGTTTTTGTCGGAATCCGTACTATGGTCGTCTTTTATGGCAACAATCCGTTTCCAAACCAACTCCAGACTAATAATCAAGACTATAGTCCGTTTAGGTCTGGATCTCTCCGTTTTATGTAAAATTTCAAGAAAAAATGAAGATAAACATAGGTTTTTGTTTAAAAAGTTTAGATCTAGCATAGATTTAGTGTAAAACGCATGAAATTCCTTAGATCTGAGCTAGATCTTGGCTAGAATGACTTCCCACAACAGTTTGGTACAAACCACCATGATGACATTACTGTAGGACCGAGTTTCGTGACCGAAACCGTGATTCGTGTGAGATCGGTTCAAGACGGGAGAGATTAGAGATGATAAACAAACAACTTTGTATTAATCCGGTAGTAAAACATTACAAATCGGCCCGATTAACAAGCTAACCGAACCATACCAAAGGAGTACACATCCGGGGAGAGACCAAGTGGTGATCTCTCCCGGTGAGGTCTCAAACCTCCTAAAATCTCCAAATGTTGCAAATGGCAAGGGTTTTCTATTTATAGTCACACCCCTTGTCTTGCAAACACACACGGTCAACCGAATAACCCTCTCGTTTGACCACTTCAAACGAGCGGGTCTATACACGTTCGATAGACCGTTTCACTAACTATTACAAATTCAGCGTAAAACAAAACTAATCTATTCGACAAGCATCGGACACAAAATCTGCATCAACAAATTCCCCCTTGTCCGTTGCTGTCGAATGCTGAAAATGCAACTGCAATCGATCTTCAGTCAAGTATTCATCTTCTCTGTGTTAACAAATTCCCCATTGACCGATGATCCAGGTAAGTAGTATCTTGACGCTTCTTGTATAATAGTTCCCCCTCAAAGTACGCGTATCCGTGTTGGGTGTTGTGCAATTTCCTCAATTGACCGATCTTCCGCTGATCTTCCAATACTCCAACCGGCATTTGATAAGGGTTCCAATCTTTAAGAACTGCATCAAGTCTTGATCTTGTCATAAGAACTCTATTTCATACAAGCATACTACGTTGATAGAGATTTCTGGTGAACTGTCTTCTGTAAACCGTCTTTGTGGAATCGACCAAGTAATGCACTTTAATCTTCAGCATCAACACCCAGGAAAGTCAGCTAGACCAAGTGTATCCCTTGCAAGCTCAACCAGCATGCTTAGTTGAACTACATCCAGATCTCATTGTCTCGCCTTTGTGAAGTTGACCACGTAATGCACTACGGATCTTCGGCATCAGTACTCAGGAAGTCAGCTAGACCAAGTACATCGTTTGCAAACTCAACGAATTGAGTTAGCCCCAGATCCCTGTAAAATCCCAAAGAAACATCAAACCCAAAACCGAATCATGCAGGTCTTCAGCCTTGAACTATCAGCTTTCATTAAGATTCCCCAGGTCTTCAGTGAACAGCGCTTTTGTAACTACTGTAGACTTTAGAAACCTGTATTTTTCCATGCAAAACCCTTCACGCTGGCTGGAGAATTAATTAAAATCCTCAAATATGTGTCTGTGCAAAACATTCCACGCCGAACCGTTTGTATCACCAGAAAATCACAAACTCTACCACCTGTGATTGCGTTTAGAAATTTACCGAAGAAATTCAACATTTGAATTTTTTTTTATCCCCCCATTTCTTTGGTAAAATCTCTAAACCTTAACAGATTCTCTCCACTTCAAAGAAACTGTCGTCAAATGTTCACCAATTCCCTCCACTAAGCGGAACTGTCGTCAATCTTCATTGAATGTTCTCGGTTCCGAAAAATCACGAAAACGACTTTCTTCTTTGCATATTCTAGTTGAATAAGAACGTCCCCTAGTACCCCGTAGGATCCGACTTGTATCCCTCCAAAGACTTTGTGAACTCGTTAGGACCGGTATTGACATTCTAGGTTCATTCATTCGTTACCAAATGCGAGAATATGACAATAAACAAAAAGGATTTCTTCGTTGCATATTCTAGTTGATAAAGAAATTTCGCCTAGTACCCCGTAGGATCCGACTTGTATCCCTCCAAAGACTTTGTGAACTCGTTAGGACCGGTATTGACATTCTAGGTTCATTCGTTCGTTTTCAAATGCGAGAATATGACAATAAACAAAATGTTTTCGAACATTTACGAATAACCGATAACAATCATAAACATTGACGTGCGGAAGTGAACATACCGTATTGTTTTTGGCCCATAGTAGTCAAGTCACCATAATTTGACGTTTGCATCGGTAACCGAGACTACCCCACATTTTTCAAAAATCAAGTTTTCATCATCTCTTGTTTTCATCATGCCGCATCATCCCGCGCGCTCCCGAACCCCGTGCAAATTTGACGTTGAAATTTAGAAGCGCGGTTCAGCTAAACTTCGCGAATACCCGACCCCACTTTGCAAATCACTTAGGATTCTTGGCTCAAATATAATCATGAACTCACTAAAATAGTCTTGTACACTTGTAGTAAATTCAAGCTACTATAATTTGTGGCCCAAAGCTGAATCAAAATATGTGGCCCATCAACTTGTAGTAACAACATTTACATTTGGCCCAAATAAAAATTGTGAACTTGCATTTATGTGTGGCCCGTCAAATTGTAGGTCCACCAATTTGAGTGCATCTTTAATACAACCCAAAAGTCAACAACCCTATTTTAACTTTTTCAAGAATTTTCCAGCAGCTAACATCACTCTCTGTCTTTGCGATACCAAATATCAAGAACAGACAAAAACTTCTAATCTCTTGTCTCTATCTTCGATACCCATCAAAAATCAATCCCCAAATAAAAAACCCAGTCGTCTCCTTCTTTACATACTCATCACCTTCCAACAATCCCAAAAATTGCTGAAATCAAACATTCAGCCGACAACATCTTCTAATTTTCGAAATCCAGCAACAAAGCTGCGATACCCAGCAACAATCGGATGATACCCAGCAACAATCAGAACCCTTTCTGTGTGTCTGCGATACCTTGTGCGCCGCCAACCTCCTGTCTTCTCCTTCTCAGCGATACCAGCTGAAACCCCTGTTTCAGTCGACGAAAATAAGGAACCGACGAAACTGATTGATCTTGTTGGCCGACGATCTGGATCCTTCGAAACAGAAGATATATGCTGGACGATTGATGCTCGAAAGATGAATTGGTCAACGAAGGATTTGACCTATTGGATCCTTCGAGCTGACCAGACTTTTCGAAAGATGGATCAGGTCGAAAGATATCCTTCGAGGATCATCTTTCGAAGTTGTTGAGGGTTCCCACAAATATCTGGTATCTTTCGATCCAGATCTGGATCCTTAGACCCAAAGTCTCATCTATCGAGCACCTTTTTCATCTTTCGGGAGTGGGTATGAAGAAACCCTAGTTTCTTTAAGCAGCCGCCAAGAACATCTCAAGAACACAGCGACTGTTCTTATGCAGATCTTGACGAAAACATTGTATTTTTGATTTTTTGATGATGATAACTTGATTATATAGGTGAAAAACATAAAACCGAACACTTGTTTCAGCACAGATCTGAATATTCGGGTCCAGATCTGAGTTTTTCTCATTTTCACCCAACCTTTCTTCTTGAACAAAAATCACTAAAATCACAGATCTAGAGCACATGTGACTTAGTAAACGGTTAGATTTACTAAATCGGGCACCATGGCTCTGATACCAATTGTAGGACCGAGTTTCGTGACCGAAACCATGATTCGTGTGAGATCGGTTCAAGACGGGAGAGATTAGAGATGATAAACAAACAACTTTGTATTAATCCGGTAGTAAAACATTACAAATCGGCCCGATTAACAAGCTAACCGAACCATACCAAAGGAGTACACATCCGGGGAGAGACCAAGTGGTGATCTCTCCCGGTGAGGTCTCAAACCTCCTAAAATCTCCAAATGTTGCAAATGGCAAGGGTTTTCTATTTATAGTCACACCCCTTGTCTTGCAAACACACACGGTCAACCGAATAACCCTCTCGTTTGACCACTTCAAACGAGCGGGTCTATACACGTTCGATAGACCGTTTCACTAACTATTACAAATTCAGCGTAAAACAAAACTAATCTATTCGACAAGCATCGGACACAAAATCTGCATCAACAATTACCTTCAACAGCTCAAATCTTAGAGATTCCATGGTGAAAAGTGTGATTTCAAAGAGGAATCACGTAGAGAATGAGGTGTAGATCAAGGAAGTACAAGATTCTAGTGTAAAACGTACCGAAATCGCCGTGAAATCGAAGAAATGTGGTGTGCGTGCGTCTGGGTCGAGTGAGACTGTCACATCAATGAAGGACTGATGTGACAGGCCTATTTATAGTGTGGGAGAGAGAGTTAAGGCGGTGTGGCATGGATCAGATGGCTGGTCTATCGAGTGGCCATCTGATCGGGTAGGCTATCCGATCGGATGGTTATCCGATCGGATTGCCACTTGGTCAACCATATCCTTTCCGCGTTCCCGTCTTTAATTCGTTCGCGAGTTAGATTAAGCGTTGCGTTGCGTATTATTTGGTAAAAGTATCACATAACTAGATTACTTCATAAACACCAAAAGTTTCCAAGTTTCATAGATTCCGCCAGTGACAAGACTCCAGTCTCTCGTTCAACCAAGAATCAAGTCACACGAGTCTCAAAAGTCCAGCACCAAATAAGCATCAAGAGTCAAGAGTCTAGTTTCCCCAAGTATCAAGTATCAAGAATCCTATTATCAAGTATCTAGATTTAAGTGTTAAGAATCATAGTTTAAGTATAAAGAATCAAGACTCTATCATCACATAGACTCACAAAGTTTCACAAGTATCAAAAGTATCAATATTACATAGATTAGGGACTAAAACTGGCAATAGGCAAAGTATAGGGACTAAACTTGCCAATAATCCTAAAGTTTAGGGACGTAGGGCGTTACACCTGTAACGCTCATTCTTATAATATAAGTTTTTACCAATAAAATAGAACTAAACTTTATAAACGTTAAGCCAAAACATTTACATTAACCTTAGTTTAGCAATTACTAGTTTAACTAACGTTCAAAGACAACATTAGGATACATAAGTATTCCTTTAATTACATAAGTTTTTACTAATTAGAAGTGTTAACAAAAGTAGTGGAACAAGATCTTGAATGTGTTCGGTTCGGAAGCATTGACTTGACCATCATCCATGTGCTTGCATTACCTAAAAGCTGAAAATTTTAACAAACATTAGTATTTAGGTCCTTAGGAATTAGCATAATCGAAACTACGCTCGAAAATGGATTCGATTAACTAAAATATGCAAAACTCACAAAAAATGGCTGGGCACTACCGTAGCTTACGGTAGCCACCGTAAGCTATGGTAGCCATTGGGCATTCTGAGGCTGCCGTAAGGCAGTAGAGAACCAGCGTAACAACTTTAGTCAGTACCGTAAGCTACGGTAGCTACCGTAGGTTACGATAGCTTTCTCGCGCCCCGCGTAAAACCAGGCAAGCCATCGCGGCCCGCCAGAGACTCATCTGCAGCAATATCTTTGTTGTTTTGTTGTTTTGACCTGTTTGTTCCCGTTTCACACTTTTGAAACATCAAAACACAATACGGGACATCCTAAAATTAATAGTAAGACTCATAATTTTCTGTCTTGAAACTATTAACATTTCCTAACATGATTTGTAACAAATATGCATCATTTGATACATAATCAACTTGTGGATATTTATTCAACATTTTTAACCAACTTTATCCTCTAGTTCATTGACCCCGAAACCATACGGACGGGATGTTACCTTATAACAAGGTGACCCATCTTCGGGTTCCTTATGTCCAACACTCAAGCTTCCATTACCGGTTTGCGTGTTTAATAAGTCACTACCCGTCACTCAGGCTTAAAGTCTACGGATAAGGTACTCCCGTTACCTGATTTGTACCTACCCTTAATAACCCGTTTGGTTTGCCGTATGAAGTCCATCATTTAAGCAAACTAAACCACTCAAATCTCATATTCTAATTTACCAACTAATATCAATAACGAAAGACTTATTAACAATATTAACGAAGCATTTAGCCACGTACCTTAAAGCTTTCCCTTCAAACGAGTGTCCGCACCGGCTTGACTTCCCGACGCCAAAATCGTGTTGCCTAAAATACACAAGCCAATTATCATTAGAACCTTTCGGCTCATAACTAAAGCTTGTTAACTTAGCCAAACACCACAATTAGTGTCTATCAACATCTTTTAGGCTTTTTGTCAAGCACCTTATATGCATAATTTACAATTAGCCATATCATTCTTGTTATTGAAGTTTTCTAACCACCAAAACCCCTATTTAACAAGTAGAAATGTTTACTATCCCCTTTTTATATCAAATTTCTGATTATAACTTGTTCAACATCATTATTAACCTTCAAATTTCATGAGTTCGATTCAAACATCAAAAACCCATTTGTTCATACTTGTGCATTCAACCAAATGCCTAGTCATAGCAATTGTTTTACTTATGTTTATCAAAACTTTACTTAGAATCATGTAGATTACACTATCTTTAACATAATTTCAGCAGATTTCTACTCAAATTATGCATCTCGATTTCATCAAGAACTCAATACACAAATATACATCAAATTCCCAACATACCTTATAAAGAGGGGATGTTATGGACTCTAATTCAGCAACATGCAATTAGAATCATATGATTTAAGGGCTAAATTTGATGGATAAGATCAAGAACTAGGGTTTGGTCCCTGTTTTCTTTCCTCTGGTTGCACACACCCACCCACCCACACGCACGTATGTGTGTGTGTGGTTTTGATTTAATTAATTTTAATAAAACCAAGTTTTCCAATTTTGCTAAATCAGTCCCACAAGTTTTCTTTATTTGACTAGTATTCATTAAACTATCATCTTTCTTTTACACTTTTAATATATGGTATTTTAGCTATTAAATATTTTTGGGGTGTTACAAGTCCACCCTCCTTAAAGAGGGTTTCGTCCCCGAAACCATTTTACGCATAAAATTATAATGCATACACGTACCGAAAAGTGAAGGGTTAAGTCGTCTCATTTCCTCTTCAGACTCCCAAGTGGTGTCTGATCCTTTCCGGTGTTCCCGTTTGACCTTCACTTGGTTGATTTCTTTGTTCCTTAAACCTGTTAGGCCCTAAAGTGTGAGACTGACGCATCAAATTAATACAACAAGCTATGGTTACGAACTGGGCTTTACCGGGTTAGTTTATGTTAGGTTTTGGACCTTTATAGGTCACTTGGGCCAAGCTTTAGGCCATGTGGGCCAAGCAGGTCCAAGGGGAGCCCATGTAGGGAATTGGGCTTGTCTATGTATATAAACAAGTTTTTGACTTGTTTTAGGGTTTGAACCTTTGGGGAACTTCATTGTTACATTTTCTCTAGAGAGGGAGGCGATCTTGGTGTGTCATCTTGTACCAGACGTTTTGCTTATTCAAGTAATAGAACGTGTGCAAGTTTGATAGTGATTCCGGTTTGTTCTTATTGTTCCTTGTTATTCGGTTTCATATTTTCATCTTATTTCTTGAATCACCTATTGATTGGATTCCGCACAATCAATAGGTTGTTTGATATCATTGAAAGATCCGGTTAAACGGGACTTACAAGTGGTATCAGAGCCTTTAGAACCTATTTCTAGGCTCGGTTTGATATCAAATATTCAAGATTTGGAATTTTTATTCTTCGCGTTCTTCGTGTTCTTCGTAGTGTTCATCCGAAGTTTATTGAAAATTCCTTTATTTTGGTGATTTTGATCTTTTGAAAAGTGTTAACAGATTGTTCCAAAATTTTAAAATATACGAAATTATCCTTAAAAGATTTGATAAAATCAAAAATTGATTTGAAAATCCATATTTTTTTGGAATACCAACTGTTTCCTAATATCTCTCTAGTTTAAAATTTGGAAAGGTTGTTTCCCACGGTTTCGAGTCCCATCATATCAGAGGTTTCGAGTCGCAATCAAAACCACGGTTTCGAGTTACCATATTTCGAGTCATCATCTTCATCCTTGCAGGTCTCGAGTCGCAACCAGCAACCGAGGACATAGCCTTCAACTGGTCTCGGCTCCTCAACATATTCACAGTCTCGACTCGCAACCTCCATTCAGCTTCTTCAAGGTCTCGAGTAGCAACCATCATCAGTTTCGGCTCATCTTGCTTTGGTTTCGACTCGCAACCATCCACGGTTCCGAGTCGCAACCGAGATCTCGGTTCATCACGTTTTGTTTTCGAGTCGCAATCATCAAAGGTCTCGAGTCATTGTTCTCGAGTCGCAACCTCGGTTTCGAGTCGACACACCATTCCAACCTCCGGCACCTCCTGATTGTTACCTCCGACATAACCCATCGGCAACTACCAAGCAACTCCGGTCACTGTTCATCTCGTCATCAACTCCGGTAACACCTTCATCCTCTCCGACGCGACTTCTAACCACCTCCATTCATCGTTCACCATCATAACTGTCCACCATTCACCCTTCATCTCCGTCGAGTTTTCGAGTCGTGTTTTCAAGTTTTCGGTTTCGTGTTTGATCATTATCATCATCTCCGGTCTCGAGCTCATCATCTCTGTTAAACTCCGATCTCCGTTCCACTCAACATCCATCTTCTCCGGTGACCCCCAACAACCTCCGGTTACCTTCTCCGAGCAACACCACCTCCGACAACTCTGCAACTCCGGCTAATCGTCATCACCTCCGTCTCCGGTCTACGTCTCTGGTCATCATCTTTATCATTGCGTTTACTGTTCATCATCATCATTTCCGTCGACTGTAGACTGTCATCATCATCTTCATTGTTGCAGCACATATTGGAATAGAGAAAATAAAGTTTGGTGGCTAAACTTTTGAAATTAGGGTTTCGGTTTTGGTTGTGATCGAAGAAGACGTACAGACTACAATGACATCTTTTGTCTTTTAGGTTTTCATTATAATATTGATATTAATTATAATAATAATAATAATAATAACTATTTTATATAATAATAAAAAAAAAGGTTTTAATTTATTTAAAAAAAAAAGGGGGTTGTTTGTTTGTGAAAAGTTTGACAGGTTTTGAGGTGCGGTTCAGAAAGCGGGTTTATTCGCGTGCCAAGGTTTGAGTTAGCGAGTACACAGGTTCTTGTTTGGTTTGTGTTTTGAGGAGAAGAACAAAAGTATCAACCACTGAAATTATGGCATTCGTGTTTCACAAACCAGTGGCTCAAGAAATTACCAGAGAAGAGATACTTTCTGTCTTTTGCACTCCTGAATGTAGAGAAAGGGTTGAGGCTTATCATATACACAACGCTGAGTTAATTCAAGATTATCAAGATATAAAAAATAAAAATTTCACATTATCGAAAAATGAAAAACTTTATAAAGAAAAGATTGAAGCTCAGCGAAAAGACATCATCAAACTCAAAGATGATGTAAGTGTAAAAACAGCCCATTTTCTAGAAGCTCAGGAGAAAGTATGCATTTTGACTAAAGAACTGGAAGATATCAGAGATAGATATCAAATAAATGAGCTTAATATTAAGAAATTTGATTCTTCCAGCAAATTAGTCAAAAACTTGTGTGATCAACAGCTCGCATACAAGGAAAATAAAGGGCGTGGTTTGGGTTTTAATCAGGCTCCTCCTCCTTACAATGACAATTATACTTATTTACCCATGACTGAGGAGGAGATGATGAATGAGAGTAGAATGACTTATGGTCCCAAAAACAATAAGTCATCATTAAATGACAGACAAATTGAGAAAAAGAAGTCTGCTCAAATAAATTTTGTTTCTAAAGGTTCTATTGATCCTAACTTTTCGTCTTCATGTGCAGATAAAGTATCTGAAGTAAAATGTGCAGATGTTCTTGGGAGTGAACCAGTTGTTCATACAAATATTTCTGAACCTTATTTTGAACCTTATTCTGAACCAACTGAATCTGACCTTGCTTTTAGTCGTTCTTTGTTTGCGTCGTTTTCTGCTTATGTTTCGTCTTTTGAGCCTGATGTTTTGAGAAAAACTGATGATGTTTGTGTTGAATCTTTGAACAATAATTGTGGTGATGATTGTGTTTCAGTTAATGCACGTGATTATGATGTTTCTAATATTTCAGTTGTTGACAGTGTTACAGGTGAGGTTCCTCGGGACACATTCAGTGAAACCACTGAAACTTCTTCTCAAGAAAATCAAGAGTATCCTGATTCTTCTTCTGAATCTGTCTCAGTGGGTGTCCCTAATGTTGAATCTAGTGGGACCCCATTGGAAACCGTGGCTGAAAGCAAATCTCAAAAAGATTCACATGATACATATGTTGAAGAAACATGTGTTGATGAAACTTCTGCATCTTCAGAAATTAAAACTAGATCTGATTTTGTAAAAGAAGAGGTGGTCACAATAAATGAACAGTCACAAGAAAATGTTTCTGAAAAGGAAATTAAAATAGAAACTGAATCGTCTTTTCAAAATGATCCTGATAAAATTATAAAAGACGAAAAACATCATCCATCTGAATCTCATGCTTGTGCTAGTTCTGATCAGCAGGTACAGAAAAACTCAGAAAAGGCACATGGAACACAGGCAACGCAAGCTCGATCATCTAGACCCACCAGATCAGCTAATGCTGCTAGCTATCAGAATCTCCATACTTTGAAACGACAGACATGTTTCAACTGTGGAATTCCTAGACACATTGCTAGAAATTGTGTTCATCATCCAAAAGTGCAACAAAATGCCAACACTCACTTGTGTGCTGATGTTTGTGAGCCGGTTCACAACACGCAAAAGGAGCCAAAACGAGCAGATCAAAATCGAGGGTATAAGAAGTCAGCTCATCAAGGACAAGGCAGCAATAATCCTCATAAGGCTCGTGACAAGGTGAATGAAAGATCCAATCAGGGAGAAAAGACGAAGAATGGTGCTCATAGCAACAAGAGTTCTGTAAACAGCAAATATAAGCACCCAAATTCGTCTTCATCTGAAAGTCATGTGCAGGCGCATCCAACACGAAGAGGATCGGTTTGTCCTTCAGGGTCTGCAAGAGCAAATCCAGCTGATCAGAATGCTTTCTACATGAAGAGACAAACATGCTTCAATTGCGGCATTGCTGGTCACATAGCTCGGAACTGCACACATCGTCCCTACGTACCATATTATATGCAAAATCAGAGGGTTACACCAAAGGGTAACTACCATTCCAAGCCGATGAAGGTATCATCACCTAAGGCAATGAAGAATGTGAATCCTAAGGTTAAACCTTCTGATGGGGATTGGAATGTTGCTAAAAACAAACGAAGGGCTGTTCAGGAACAAAACCATGTTTCTAAAACCAACAAACTTGAAACAGCTAAAGTTGCTCAACCGAAGGTAACAAACACGTTTGTTAAGCCGAAACAAATTTGGAAACCCAAATGCAAAATGGCAACATCTCCAATCCTTGAAACTAAAGGGGACTTGTGTTTGAAAGAAGTGTCTTATTTTGATGCTTCAGGAAATCCCAGGACCACGATGGCCTGGGTACCCATGTCTTACTAATCTCCTTATTTTTCAGGAACAACTAAGGAGGAGCTGTTGACAATCTCTGGAATGTTGATAGCAGTTGTTCCAGAGATAAAAACGGGTAACATTTCTCTGTTGCAAAAAGTTCAAATTTTTTTTACAGATGATATGTTTCCTTTGAAGGAGATAAAAGAAGTATGAAATGATCAGCAAAAGGTACCATTTAAATTCAGTACTTTGATTTGAATTTTGATTAGTCTTCAATCTGATGACAGAACGGTTAAGCAAAAATATTTTTCTTCTTTTGCTTAGTTTATAACTTTGTACATAATATGTCCTTTCTCTAGTAAATGGTAAATTTGCGCAAAAATACAAGATTTATGCACAAATTTAGGGGGGGGGGGAGAGGAACATATAGATAGATACAAAAAGTGTTGTTGTAAATATGTATTGTTTTAGGGGGAGAAAATGAGAAAAATACAAAAACATTAGAAAAATGAAAAAGCCAAAAAGAAAGATTGCATGATAGATTGCATGATATGGGAAGTGAAATAAATGTTCGTGTTAAAGGGTTTGACTAACACATGTAACGTGCCATAGCTGAAAAGACAAGGATCTACTGCGATATGTTGATAGGCTTGACGCTCAACATGATAAAAGATACTAAGTGACATAAACATAACGAACTATGTACCATGTGGGTAACATACCAACGGCGTATGATTTTATGGTCTTAAATCTTGCGTTGATAGATAGCCAACATCTGAGGTTTCGGGTCTTTATATTGTTGAATCATCCGGGGATATCTTGGCTGTTCTTCTGTTCATAACTAAAATTGTACATGACCCCAGGAAAGAAAGTCACTTGGAATTAGCTCATTTCTATTTGAATGTTTGTATGTTGTCCCGATACACACAATTTTGATCTGATTCTGAAATCTTCTCTGAAAAAAAGTCGTGTACCTCCTCTGCTGCATCCAGATATATGCTGACCTGGAGGTGCTAGGCAACGACAGCTTCTGCTGCATCCAGATACATGCTGACCTAGCTGTACGTTGTCGCGCTATAGATCTAATACACCCGAAAGAGGCCCTCTAGTGCCCAAAAGAAACCCAAGAAACCTATATCAAATTGAGAAAAACTCATTTGATCTGTATAGTATACCATCTCAGCTTAAGATCTATTCTGTTCTTTTCTCAATCTATTCCCAGTTAAGATTTCAGAGATATGTGGTAGGGAAGCTACTTGCATGATAGAGTGTGCTGTTTATGTGGTAGGGAAGCTACTTGCATGATAGAGTGTGCTGTTTATATTTCCGGGATTTGATTAGTATTTGTTTGGGTGTTCATTGTTAAGAAATCAAAACATGATAAAACAGATTATATGCAGACCTAGACACAGTCAGGATATCTTAAAGGATGACATCAGTATACTCACCTGCTACGATGAATCGTTGTGCTTACCTTGATCGTGGGGGTATGCCTTGGAATGGGACACACGGGTATAATAGTATAATATTACCTAAAGCATATCACGAAGTTGGAAAATTAAAAGTTGAGTGTTAAAGTTTAAGTGGACAAACATATTGGCAATCGCATAGACCAGTTTGATTAGGCTCGTACTGAAAAGTGTTCCTTAGTCTGCCTGAGAACGAATTTTGATCCCATTGCAATTGTAATTGTATATTATGGTAGTTGTTTATATTTTGAGTTTTTATTTGTTTTTAGTTCTTAAATTAAAAAAAAAATCAAAAATCAAAAATCCAAAAATAGAGTGCTTATTTGTTCTTCTTAAAATTAAAAAATATAACCGTTCTTGAAGATTTGACTGATCATCAAAAGTTGAAAGAATTTAAATTGTGAAATTGGATATACCTAGTGTTCATATGGTACTCTCCCTGTTGCATAAGAAATGTTTGCTTATGAGTTAGTAAGCATGTGCAGAACTTGATTTCAATCAAGAACAGGGGTTGATGAAGACTGAGATGCTGTTAGTTGCTGAAGAAGCCTGAAGCAGCACGATAACAAGATGTACCTGAGTCAGAAGAACTGGATACGAAACGCCGTCTGACAGTGAAAGTACATTTGAAGAAGTACCATGAACCTGCTTGAAAGACAAAGATTGAAGAAGAAAAGAGCTGTTGAGAATCCTCCTCTCACATTCTTTTTGACAAGATTTTCAAGCAAATGCTGATCGAGATCCTGATATAAAGCTAACCACAAGAGCTGAAGAAAGAGACCCAGTGCTGAGAGTTCAGAAGTCAAGAACTTCCACAACATCTGCAGCATAGCGATGACCATAGACTACGTTGAAGACGTTGCTGAATTCATGCTATGAAGACAATTTGATGGCATCAGTCTAGGGGGAGATTGTTAGGCCCTAAAGTGTGAGACTGACGCATCAAATTAATACAACAAGCTATGGTTACGAACTGGGCTTTACCGGGTTAGTTTATGTTAGGTTTTGGACCTTTATAGGTCACTTGGGCCAAGCTTTAGGCCATGTGGGCCAAGCAGGTCCAAGGGGAGCCCATGTAGGGAATTGGGCTTGTCTATGTATATAAACAAGTTTTTGACTTGTTTTAGGGTTTGAACCTTTGGGGAACTTCATTGTTACATTTTCTCTAGAGAGGGAGGCGATCTTGGTGTGTCATCTTGTACCAGACGTTTTGCTTATTCAAGTAATAGAACGTGTGCAAGTTTGATAGTGATTCCGGTTTGTTCTTATTGTTCCTTGTTATTCGGTTTCATATTTTCATCTTATTTCTTGAATCACCTATTGATTGGATTCCGCACAATCAATAGGTTGTTTGATATCATTGAAAGATCCGGTTAAACGGGACTTACAAAACCCTTAACTTTACGGTCTAGGATTGCAATAGGCCTCGCTATGTAATTGAGTTTATTATCAATCTCTATATCATCGAGGGGAACATAGGCCGTATCATCTGCTAAACACTTCCGCAAATGAGACATGGAACGTGTTGTGTATCCCACTTAGCTCCTCCGGTAATTCTAGTCGGTAAGCCACCTTACCCACTTGCTCCAAAATTTTAAAAGGCCCTATAAATCGCGGACTCAACTTTCCTCGTTTTCTGAATCGGATAATTCCCTTCCACGGAGATACCTTAAGCATCACCCTATCGCCAATTTGAAATTCGATTGGCCTTCGTCTCTTATCCGCATATGATTTTTGTCGATCTTGAGCCGCCTTCAGTTGGGCTCGGATAATGTCAATTTTCTCGTTCGTAACCCGAATTACATCCTTATGAGCAAGCTCCCGAGGGCCTACTTCTTCCCAGCATACCAGTATCCGACATTTTCTTCCGTAAAGCATTTCATACGGGGCCCTACCAATACTTGAATGGTAGCTATTGTTATATGAAAATTCGACTAACAGTAGATACGCATCCCAGCTGCCGCCAAAATCTATTATGCAAGCCTGAAGCATATCTTCTAATGTCTGTATTGTTCGCTCGCTTTGCCCGTCGGTTTGTGGGTGGTATGCGGTACTAATCAACAACTTGGTACCCATTTGATTTTGAAAGTCATGCCAGAAATTTGAGATAAACCGAGTATCTCTATCGGACACGATAGTTACCGGCACCCCATGGCGTGCAATGATCTCCTTCACGTATACCTCCGCCATCTTCTCAGAAGTGTAGGTTTCTCGAATAGGGATGAAATGTGCGCTTTTGGTTAGTCTATCTACAACTACCCAAATGGCATTAAATCCCCTAGCCGTCTTTGGTAGCTTTGTCAACAGGTCCATAGTAATATGCTCCCATTTCCAAACTGGAATATCTAATGGTTGGAGTTTGCCATAAGGCTTTTGATGCTCCGCCTTGACCTGTAAACATGTGATGCACTTCTCTACGTATTTGGCATTATCTCTTTTCATCCCTGGCCACCAATAGTGTGACAACCCTCATAATTCCATGTATTCCGTACAATTTATTAATGACAATTAAAGTACTTAATGACTGTGCTGAATCATTTAACTGCTATTTGATTACTGTGTTATGCTTACATGTATTTGTTAACATACTAGTAGTATACAGAAAAATTACTAAATAGTCTGGTATGCTTTCCTGAGTGTTAAAAATTAAAAACGTTACACAAATATATATATATAGGACGCTTTACGGATTAATTAAGCATTTTAACTGAACAGTTCGAACCGAACAACCGGACTTTACCCGGAACATAAAAATAATGTCAATGACATTGTTTACACCTTTCTGAGCCAGTTAGGGTCCTCGAATACCCTAACACCCGTTATATATTACAACACACATAATACCCTTATTTATTTCCTAACTTATCTAACTAAATGCTTAACCATTAGTTGAAATCCAACCCATTTACCCCCCCCCCCCCCTGACCGAGTCGGTCACCACAAGGGTGAAAAATTTTGTCCTTGATCAATTATTATAATCCATATGCCCATTATCTAGAAGACACAATATTTAGTGGGTAATGGGATTACATGGGTTATAGATGAACTTATAAGATCACTAACTTATTCATTCAACACTTAACAAATTTTTTCCACTCTTTCTTTCTCTCTTTGTTGCTTACGGCCGAGAACCAAGCCCCACCCACATCCATTTTCCATTTTGATCAGGGCATTTTAATAACATACAAAGGTGAAGGATCACGTATAAGGTGGCTCGGTGCTTACGGATTGCCAAGGAACTCACCACAACGCTATTAACCACCCGTTCTTCGTCTAGTTTCTTCCCTAGTCACGAGCTAGTAGTAAGTGACTCTAAACACCCTATTGATCTTGTCTAATGTGGTTAATAAGAGATTCGTCGGATAAAAATCATAAACACTTAAGAACCTAACATAAAGTCTTGGACAAAAGATGAATAAGTTGGATAAAGAAAAGTTATGTGTGTAAATCATGTAGATCTTGTGTGGTTATGATTATTGATTGATTATCTGATGTTTTGTTGGATAATATTGAGGTTTGATGTTGTTGTGATCACTAAACATGATTAACGGAATCAATCGAACACAAACTAGAAAGCTAAAGACTAAAAACAGAATCTGTCCAAGTTTTACAGCCAACTTCAGTTGGCTGTAAACAGGTCATAAACTCTACAAAAAACTGATATTTTGAGTCTAAAACGTGTTATTATGAAATACGGTTCTAATGGCACCAGAATCGTAATTGTTGGACTTCGTTCACTATTTTTAAAGCGTCATTTCGTAACAGCAGCTAGAGCTGCATTTTTCTGCTGAAAATATGTGTTTTGTTTTCTGTCATTACTTCGGTTCTGTGTAGAGTTGGATCATGAAACTTGTACTGTAGATGACCACCGATGTATTTGTAATTACCCCACTGGAATTTCATAAATCGAACGCACGATGAATTTTAAATAAATTATCCCGTGGACTGTGGTCAGAAAAATATGAATCCGAGTTCAGTCCGGAAAATGAATTTTTATAAAATATTAATAATGAACCGGACCCCGATATTTTTACACAAAAAAATTTGGAACGTTTTAGACATTCTGTAAAAATTTGGGAATTTTTGGAATAATTTAACTATTTTATTAAAATGTCCAAAAACAGCCCGGTTTTGAATATTAATGCGGAAATGACATAAGTTGTGATTTGCGTGTCTAAATGTCGAGTATACTATCTGTGAGTGATCTAAAATGTTATATGTGTTACGTGCACTATCGTATGTTTGCTTATGAGAGGGGAATGGATGGGAAGTATTTATGGGCATAAACAGTTAAAGTAATGCATGCTATGTGATAGATACATGTAGAAACTTTGTGCTCTATTTGAAAATCACTAAATGACTAACTGGTAAATCATACTAGGATGTGATTAACCGACCTTGACTGTTAGCTATATTTGAGAATCTAACCGAGCAAACCGAGGTGAGTTCACACACTTTATAAGGCATGGGATTCCCGGTGGTTTAGGAATGGGTTAAAGAATTAAAACTAAATCTACATATCCTCCTTGGGTAGGATATGTACGGCCATCCTCCATAGAGTGGATGCCATTATTAATCCTACGAATTCTCCTGGTGCAGAATACGTACGTTCGTCCTCCTGGTGCAGGACAACAACCTTAAAACTAGCTAGACAAAACTCTATCAATAAGTCCCTCTTCATATCGACTTAATCGCCGAGGCCAATGGCGAGCGGGTCATTAGTTAATAGCGCTATTAGGTTTAACAAACCTCACACCGTGCCGTTCGGGCGGGCGTGTACTAATGGACTATGGCAAACTGTCAGTAATGATAGACACTGATGTAGGGCACAACTATTGTTCGTAGTAGTCGATATCATACCGTCTAGTAGTTCACACGGGGAAAGCCCCCACTGATTATGGTTATGGATTGGGTAATGAAAAAAAAAGGAACTGGTTAAACATACTTTCAACTACGGGGTAACCCCCATGGCAATTAAGCCAACGAAAGTCAAACCACGTTTTTCAGAAACAAGTTAAAACTAAACAACCAAACGTGAACTTACTCAACTTTGTTGTTGACTCGTTGTTACATGCCTTACAAGTCGCTAAACGCTTGGAGCTTGCACGAGGAAGGAGTCGTTGTGGTGTACGGACTGTTATGTTCCGTGCTTAATATTTAAATCCTTATGAACTTATTAAACTTGCGTTTTGAACTTTAACTTATAAACTATGGACTTATGCTTTTGGATTTACTTTTATGCTTCCGCTGTTTAAACTAAACATGGCTAACTAGCTTTGGTCACCAATCGTATTGTGGTTGGTCTTATTTACTTAATTACGATGTTCAATATGATTGGTGACTCGATCCTGGTCACGTCACGCCTCCAAGCGGTGGTACTCCGCAGGGTGGATTTTTGGGGTGTGACAAATAGTTTTGCTTCAAATCTCTATACATCTTGGTCGCTTCAGGATGGATCGAATAACGAGACTTGTGAGCCTCGTCAAGTAGAAGATCCTTAACACCACATGTGTTTGGGACCCAAATCCTACCATACCGGTATTTCATCCCATTACTTCCTCCCACAAGATCTTTTATCACCCCTTTTATAAGCTCTTTCTTCCAATTCTCTTCCCTTACTGCTTCGATCTGGGCTTCTCGAATCCATTCAAGCAAGCCTGAAGTTACTACCAGTTGCATAGACCGTACTCGAATAGGAGTGTATTCATCCTTTCGGCTAAGGGCATTTGCCACTATGTTAGCCTTTCCAGGGTGATAGTGGATTTCGCAGTCATAGTCCTTCACTACTTCTAACCAGCGCCTCTGCCTCATATTTGGCTCCTTCTGATCGAAGAAGTACTTTTATGGTCAGTGAAAATAGTACATTTCACACCATACAAGTAATGTCTCCAAATCTTTAAGGCGAAGACTACGGCTGCTAACTCGAGATCATGAGTCGGGTATTTTGTTTCATGCGGCTTAAGTTGTCTTGAGGCATACGCAATTACCCTTCCCCTTTGCATTAGCACGCACCCAAGGCCTAGGTGTGATGCATCTGAATACACTACCATATCATTTGTACCATCTGGTAAAGTCAACACCGGTGCACAGGTTAACTTTTCCTTTAATGTCCGAAATGCCTTTTCCTGTTCATCTTCCCAGACGAACTTCTCGTTCTTGAGGGTTAACTTGGTCAAATCCGATGAAATCTTGGAGAAATCCTGAATGAATCTCCGATAGTAACCTGCCAACCCCAAGAAACTTCTAACTTCGGATGGATTCTTTGGAGGGTTCCATTTTGACACTGCTTCCACCTTCGATGGATCCACCAATATTCCTTCGGCACTTATGACGTGCCCTAAGAGTTGCACCTCTCGTAACCAGAAGGCGCATTTCGAGAATTAGCATATAATCTTTCCCGCCTTAGTATCTTTAACACTTCCCGTAATTGGCTAGCATGATCCGCCTCATTTCTTGAATAAACGAGGATGTCGTCGATAAAAACAATCACCGACCTATCGAGCATCGGCTTGCAAACCCGGTTCATGAGGTCCATGAAAGCCGTAGGTGCATTCGTTAATCTGAAGGACATCACGAGGAATTCGTAATGTCCGTATCGCGTACGAAACGCCGTCTTTGGTACATCATCCTCCTTTACCCTCAACTGATGGTAACCTGATTATAAATCAATTTTTGAAAACCAGCTAGCGCCTTGTAATTGATCGAACAGGTCGTCGATCCTTGGGAGCGTGTATCAATTCTTTACCGTGAGTTTATTTAACTCCCGGTAATCAATACACATCCACATGCTCCCGTCTTTCTTCTTTACAAATAGCACCGGCGCTCCCCAAGGAGATACACTAGGCCGGATGAATCCCTTATCGAGTAAATCTTATAATTGGGACATTAATTCTTGCAATTCCGACGGTGCCAGTCTATATGGTGCTTTTGCAACTGGTTTAGCACCGGGAATTAGTTCGATCCCAAACTCTACTTCACGCTCTGGCGGCATTCCCGGTAGATGCTCGGGAAAGATGTCTTCGAATTCACACACCACTGGTACGTCTTCAATCCTTGGCATTTCTTTTTCTACATCACGTACGTAAGTCAAATATGCCTTACATCCGTGTAGTATGAACTTGCGGACTTCTATCATCGAGAATACCATAGGATTACAAGCCTTCTCCCCATAGATTATGACATGCTTTCCGCTCGGAGACATTAAGTGTATCTACTTACGTAAGCATATCACCTTAGCGTGGTACCGAGACAACCAGTCCATTCCAACTACCACTTGAAATTCACCCATGGACATGGGTATTAAATCAATGGAGTATTCCTCACCATCGATATTCAGTTTGCATTCCCGACATACATCACAAACAATGAAACTTTTGTTATTACCTACTTCTACTTCCATTGGCATAGGTAATTTTATTAATGTGAACAAAGGGTTTTGAATGAATCTATGTGAAACAAAAGACTTATTCGCACCCGTATCAAATAAAACACGTGCAAGAACAGAATTTACAGTAAATATACCTGTAACCACATCAGGTTCCATTTTTGCTTCAGCAGCAGTGATTTGGAACGACCTTGCCTTTGACTTCGGGGTTTCATTCTTGGAGTCAGCACCCTCTTTCTTTCCCGTTAGTTCCGGGCATTCTGACTTTTTATGACCTGGCTGATAACACTTATAGGACACCGTCACTTTGTCTGGGCAGTTTGAAATCCCATGCCATGTTTTGCCACATGCAATGCAAGGTTTGTTCTTAAAATAACATTCGCCCCTATGGGCGCGTCCACATATCTTACAACTCGGGGAACCTCCTTTCGCATTTACCTTCTTCGAAGATTCAGTTACCTTCGACTTCTTTGTAGGACTCGGGTTTTCATGCAAGGCTCTTCTCTCACCTCTTTCAACTTGCCTTTTCAATTCAATCTCGCGCTCCCGCGTCGCATTGATTATATCGGCGAGACTTTCATAATGTGAGGGAGTCATAAACTCCCTATATTCAGCTCTAAGCATATTGTGATAGTAGTAAATTTTCTGTTCTTCGGTCTTGACCAACTCATCACAAAACTTGATTTTATCCATAAACGTCCCCGTGATTTTATCGACAGTTTCCCCCTTTTTCCTTAATTGCATGAATTCTTCTTTTAACTTATTGATTACCGCCTTGGGGCTATGGTGTTTGAGAAATGGTGTTTAAAAATCTTCCCAAGTCATCGCCCTCGTTGCTTCAACACCCCTTTCATTTCTAAGGTTGTCCCACCAATCCTTGGCTTGGCCCCTAAGTTGGCCAGTTCCATAAGCCACGAAGTCGCTTATATCACAATGCGTTTGTTCGAAAACACCCTCGGTATCGCTTATCCACCTTTGACAAGCAATTGGATCCACCTCTCCGTTAAAGATTGGGGGTTTACACGCCATGAACTTGTTATCGGAACAACCATTCTTTTCTTTGGCCTTGCCTCCATCATTGGTAAGGTCTTCTCTTAATTCACTCATCTTTTCCTCCATAGTCGAAAGTAGTGTATTTTGTAGCCTTTTCATGAATCGTGGTAGGCTAGCTTCAATTGCCCTCCCGACTTCAACGAAAATCTTTTCTTTCAACTCGTCGGTAGTGAGGGATAGGATATTGTCACTAGCACCTCCCGACATCTTTTTCTGAAATGTTAAAGATAATTTGATAAATACTTCATTCAATCATTCTCATATCCTTACATGAGAATTTATACTCACTATTTGGCCAAGTATACAACTTGCCTTAACTGTTTATGCTAAGTGTACTTCCCGGGTTCGAGTATATTACTATACTCCTCCCATACACATTAAATAACTATTCCTTCTAGTCTTTCAATTTAGAATTTACTTCAAATAAATTCTTACCGGATGTTGATCAAGCATTGAATCGAACACATTTATCTTTAACCTTAGCTCTGATTACCAACTTGTAACGCTCATTCTTATAATATAAGTTTTTACCAATAAAATAGAACTAAACTTTATAAACATTAAGCCAAAACATTTACATTAACCTTAGTTTAGCAATTACTAGTTTAACTAACGTTCAAAGACAACATTAGGATACATAAGTATTCCTTTAATTACATAAGTTTTTACTAACTACAAGTGTTAACAAAAGTAGTGGAACAAGATCTTGAATGTGTTCGGTTCGGAAGCATTGACTTGACCATCATCCACATGCTTGCATTACCTAAAAGCTGAAAATTTTAACAAACATTAGTATTTAGGTCCTTAGGAATTAGCATAATCGAAACTACGCTCGAAAATGGATTCGATTAACTAAAATATGCAAAACTCATCAAAAATGGTTGGGCACTACCGTAGCTTAAGGTAGCCACCGTAAGCTACGGTAGCCACTGGGCATTCTGAGGCTGCCGTAAGGCAGTAGAGAACCAGTGTAACAACTTTAGTCAGTACCGTAAGCTACGGTAGCTACCGTAGCTTACGGTAGCTCTCTCGCGCTCCGCGTAAAACCAAGCCAAGCCATCGCGGCCCGGCAGAGACTCATCTGCAGCAATATCTTTGTTGTTTTGTTGTTTTGACCCGTTTCGCACTTTTAAAACATCAAAACACAATATGGGACATCCTAAAATTACTAGTAAGACTCATAATTTTCTGTCTTCAAACTATTAACATTTCCTAACAAGATTTGTAACGAATATGCATCATTTGATACATAATCAACTTGTGGATATTTATTTAACATTTTTAACCAACTTTATCCTCTAGTTCATTGATCCCGAAACCTTACGGACGGGATATTACTTTGTAACAAGGTGACCCATCTTCGGGTTCCTTATGTCCAACACTCACGCTCCCATTATCGGTTTGCGTGTTTAATAAGTCACTACCCGTTACCCGGGCTTAAAGTCTAAGGATAAGGTACTCCCGTTACCCGGTTTGTACCTACCCTTAATAACCCGTTTGGTTTGCCGTATGAAGTCCATCATTTAAGCAAACTAAACCACTCAAATCCCATATTCTAATTTACCAACTAATATCAATAACGAAAGACTAATTAACAATATTAACGAAGCATTTAGCCACGTACCTTAAAGCTTTCCCTTCAAACGAGTGTCCGCACCGGCTTGAGTTCCCGACTCCTCAATCGTGTTGCCTAAAATACACAAGCCAATTATCGTTAGAACCTTTCGGCTCATAACTAAAGCTTGTTAACTTAGCCAAACACCCCAATTAGTGTCTATCAACATCTTTTAGGTGTTTTGTCAAGCACCTTATGTGCATATTTTACAATTAGCCATATCATTCTTGTTATTGAAGTTTTCTAACCACCAAAACCCCTATTTAACAAGTAGAAATGTTTACTATCCCCTTTTTATATCAAATTTCTGATTATAACTTGTTCAACATTATTATTAACCTTCAAATTTCATGAGGTCGATTCAAACATCAAAAACCCATTTGTTCATACTTGTGCATTCAACCGAATGCCTAGTCATAGCAATTGTTTTACTTATGTTTATCAAAACTTTACTTAGAATCATGTAGATTACACTATCTTTAACATAATTTCAGCAGATTTGTACTCAAATTATGCATCATCGATTTCATCAAGAACTCAATACACAAATATACATCAAATTCCCAACATACCTTATGAAGAGGGGATGTTATCGACTCTAATTCAGCAACATGCAATCAGAATCATATGATTTAAGGGCTGAATTTGATGGATAAGATCAAGAACTAGGGTTTGGTCCCTGTTTTCTTTCCTCTGGTCACACACCCACACGCACATATGTGTGTGTGTGGTTTTGATTTAATTAATTTTAATAAAACCAAGTTTTCCAATTTTGCTAAATCAGTCCCTCAAGTTTTCTTTATTTGACTAGTATTCATTAAACTATCATCTTTCTTTTACACTTTTAATGTATGGTATTTTAGCTATTAAATATTTTTGGGGTGTTACAACACCCCACACATGGCTTCTCCTTACACAAAGGTATTCTGTTGTCGTTCACTTGTTAAGCATCGTTGGGAGTTGTACTTTCTTCCCATTATTGGATCCTCCTGATGAGCCACAACCTCAATTGATGACGCTCATAAGTGATGATGCTCATACATGTTCATGGGGAACACTTCAACATGTTAAGTAGGAAGGGGACTATCCTATGCATTCAGCGAACCATTTATGGTTGATGCACCAAACACTCACTGGGGAACAATGGGAAAATATGTATAGGCCGCGTCTACATATTTATTTAAACAATCAGTTATCGCACAACACACCCAGGTTGCCCTAAAGTTGTCGCACACTGCAAAGGAGAACAAGCCTGGGTGTGCGACCAAATATAGGAGTATTTATTTAAACAATCAGCCGACATTAAGATATTGATGGCATCGACATTCTAGGGCGCAGATCCCCATTTACATTCCTCCCACTCTCTCTCTCTAAACCTTTGATCAAACTTCCGATCAAACCTCTGGCTACCTCATTTCTCCCCAACTTCTCGACGGCAACATTCAAGTTATTCCGCAACCATCATCTCGGAAGCTTGTCTTACTATCTCCTTCATACATTGGTGCCAGAAAGCCGCTGGTTAGTACATCACCATGTCTGACCGATGATTTTTGTGTGTGATGAATGTATACATGAGTAAATGTTAAACAATGAACTAAACACTGTTATGCTCGAAATAAATCTACTGATGAATGATGATTTCATGTAAAGCTTTATATTTGATATAAATATATAAGGCTGAGTCGATAGGGTGATGACAAATGTTAACGATAATGATTCATGTTAATGCTTCTGTATGCCAATAATGTTTTGTTCACGTTGATGTTAGCTCTGTTCATGATTGAAAGTGTGATGCTGGGTTTTTCTTTGAATGTACAACTGCACATGCCCAGGGTATAATCTGGTTATGCTTGTCTGTATGATTAGAAAATAGGGAATGATTGTCTGTTGTGTTATGTGATAAGCAAATGGAAATGATGACTTCGACTAAGTGGTTAAGGATGATGATAGTATTGCTATGTGTGCGAGTTTGATATCCGGTGAATCAGAAGTGCTTCGAGGATCGGCGATATGGTTTTTGAGCATGAGTATAGATCTGGGTTTCTTTCTCTTAAATGATGGGTTTATTTGTTGGTTTAATTTGAAAACATGAATATTGAAGATACATATCCGAGTCCGGACCCTCTCATAAGGGACGGAACGAATCACTTCATGCCGAACATTCTGAAGACTTTCATACCTCAGCATGTCGGGACCGGACGATAGAATAAGTGCCTCCAGACGGATGACGTCATCTCTGTTGACTATTATAAATACCCAACCAAGTACATGCCAAGTACGATTTTCTGAACCTTCGTCCTACTTTCTCTCTCTACTTTATCTCCCTATCAAATACTTATCCTCACGCCGGAGGGTGGTCGCAGAGGGGCCCTCCCATCTCTGCGGCGAGCCTAACGGTTTTCTCTTTTGCAGGTTCAAGTCCTCAATCCCTCTCCAAGGTCTTTATTCAGATCACAGGCTCTGGCCACTCTGAATTTTGGATCTTGAATTGGCGCCATCCGATTTCAAAGCTCACAGTCCTTCACTTTGTGAATTTCTTGAGCAAAGAAACAACTGATCTATGGCGGCCTAGGGTTCTGCGAATTCGGGATCCACTGCTGCTAGTATGCAAACTACAGCCCCGACAAGTGTTGTTTCCATGGTGTCAGCTCCTTTGAGCTCGAGGCCAGGAACAACTCTACCGTTCATTTTAATGCCAACATCACAGGCATCGGAGTTCGATGCGGAATTTCTCTCAAAAAATGCCAGTCTCTTGCGACGGTTAAAAGCTCAACAAGCTAGAGATGAATAGATCCTCGGTTTACGAACCAGACTCTTCCCCGAGGAAACTCTGGTAAGGACTATGGGTCCTATGGTTTTTGCCTCCCCTACTTTCTCCACAATTGTTACTCCGGTAGAAGAAACTTCTAACAATTATATGTAGGTCTCTTTCAGACCATCTCCAGCAATCATGATACGCACCGATCCTCAAGTAGAAGTGGTTAATGACCCAGATCTCACAAAGCCATATCATCCGGTATCAATGACAGCTAAATCTAAATTCAGTGCTCGCATCGTCCATGCCAAGCTTCCGCCGAAGCTCAAAATGCCAACCACAGTAAAGAAGTATGATGGCACCACAGACCCGGACAATCACATGTTTGATTTTGATGGAGCCGCGCGAGTTGAACAATGGCCGATGCCGCCCTAGTGTTTCATGTTTGCACAAACATTAACTAAAGCCGCACGTGTGTGGTTCAATGCATTAAATGAAGGAGAAATCAATGATTTCGAAGAATTCCGGAGGTTATTCCTGCAGAACTTCAGCCAACAGAGGCACTACTCCAAAGAAATCACCGAAGTACATAACAACCGGAGGAAAGATGGAGGGTTCCTGGATAGTTTCATAGACCGTTTTAATCAAGAAAGTATGTAGATCAGTGGGGAGGTTGATCAACTGAGGATCTCCGGTTTTTGTCATGGGGTCCGAAATAATCAGTTGGTAGAGAAGTTACACGAAAACCTCCCGAAAACAATGGAAGTACTAATGGAACGCGCCCGGGCTTTCTCTCGAGGGTAAAACACTTGCAATCTGGCAGCAGAGGTGGATCAAAAAATGTCCTCTTGGAAAAAGAACGGAGGATCCGTGTTCGACAAAGCTCCATCTGGAAATAAGGGTCGAACGCACCCTTACAGCAGAAACGATCGAACTCAACGAGGAAGGAGTTCTAGCTCAAGGTTCTACAATCTGTCAGATCTCTCCAAAACTCCCAGTGAAATCCTCAGTGCCGAAGGAGCAAATTTCCCCACACCTCTGAAGCTCCGGAATGCAGGGGATAAGAATTCCAAAAAGTACTCCGACTATCACCGAGCACGAGGCTATAACACCGACGACTACTAGTCCCTGAAGCAGGAGATCGAGAAAGCAGTTTGCTCCGGAAAACTTTCACATTTAGTAAAAGAAGTGAAAGAAGGCAAGTCTGCTACGGCTCCGATAGATAATCCGAACAATCAGTCCGGAATCTGCATGATAAGAAAAATGAATAGCCAAGCCGTCAAGAGGACCAATCATCATTTGGCCGCATAGATGCATCAGCCAATCGCCTTCCCACCAATAACTCCGGAAGAAGTTAAGGATGGACCGATCATCGTATCTGCGGTTGTTGCAGGGTACTAGGTTCGACGGATCTATGTTGACAGCGGAAGTGCCTCTGAGATCATGTATCAACAATGCTTTCAGCAGCTAGCCCCACAAACTAAAGCAAAACTGATTTAAGTATCTATGCCATTGGTAAGCTTCTCTGGAGAAGTGGTTCAACCTATCGGACAGATCACTCTGCCAACTACGTTGGGTACCGGAAGACTGGCTAGAGCCGTAAATCTAACATATTTGGTGGTTGGCGCAAGGTCCGTACATAATATCATACTGGGGAGACCAGGAATGTGTGCATTCGGCATTATCAGTTCCACCATTCATGGATCGTTGAAGTTTCCCATAGAAGCCGGTGTGGCAACATTGCATTCCGAGTCTACCATGTGTGTTGCCGAAATACGACAAAGCATAGGAAACAATGCACAGCCTCCGGCTCTGCTCACTGAAGAATGGGCTATTAGGGGTGTGCACGGTTCGGTTCGGTTCGGTTCGGTTTTTGGGTAAAACCAAAACCGTAACCGAAAGTTTGGTTTTTGGTTTTTAAAAACCGTTCGGTTTCGGTTATTTTGGTTTTAGCAACGGTTCGGTTCGGTTTTTCGGTTTTTTCGGTTTTTGAAACAAATTATGTAACATTCAAAACTTAAAAGTATAATTCAAAGTTTAAGAATCTTTCTTAAATGTTTACATTTAAGTTTCTTTTAAATTAATATTATTCACATAAACCTAACCTTCTAATCTATTTTAATGTTTCTCGAAAGTTTTTGTTAAGACGTTTTCTTTTATAATACTTTGAAAACCAGTTAATTTTTATAATAAACTTTGTTAGTTCTTGTAAATAATAGATAATTTTAATGATTAATAAACATGGTAATGTTCTTATTATAAATATTTAACAAACAAGAATAAAATTAATGATTCTTAGTAGCATGGGTAAACACTTAAACATGAAAATATATAGTTTTGGTATACTATTAAAACTTATTGGTTCGGTTCGGTTATTTTTTGTTATTGAAAATTATTATCCGAAAACCAAACCGAAATTTTCGGTTATTAAAAATCCGAAAACCGAACCGTCGGTTTTTGTTTCGGTTCGGTTTTTTCGATCTGGATTTTTCGGTTATTTCGGTTAAGGTTCGGTTATTTCGGTTTTCTTCTCACCCCTATGGGCTATCCATCCGGACTTTTTGGAACAAAAGATTGTCATCGGAGCCCAACTTCCTGAAAGAACTAAAAGACGGCTGTGGAAGTTATTGTCTAGTTCCCTCGATGTATTCGCTTGGCAAACCTCCGACATGGTTGGAGTCCCTCGTGTCTTGGCCGAGCATAAGTAGAAAGTATCACACGCAGTCAAACCTGACACCCAAAGAAAGAGGAATATAGCTCCGGCCCGTCATAGAGCCATCCCCGAAGACGTGCGTAAATTGTTAAATGGCGGAATTAGCAGGAAGGTGCGGTATCAAACTTGGGTCTCCAATCCGGTAATGGTTACAAAAAAAGACAACACATGGAGGATGTGCGTTGACTTATCTGACCTCAATAATGCGTGTCCGAAAGATTGTTACCCCCTTCCGGAGATCGATTTAAAAATTGATTCTCTGGTAAGTTTTCGCCTCAAATGTCTTTTGGATGCATATAAGGGGTACCATCAGATACAAATGGCTCTAGAGGACGAGGATAAGACAACATTCGTAACAAACGAGGGTCTCTTTTGTTACACTAAGATGCCGTTTGGATTAAAAAAGGTCAGAGGTACCTATCAGAGGTTGATGGAAAAAGCGTTTAAGGGTCAAATCGAAAGAAACCTTGAAATCTACGTGGACAATCTTGTCATTAAGAGTGAAGCCGAAGACAATATGATAGACGACATACTCGAAACCTTCACCAGACTTCAGAGTATCAATCTCAAGTTAAACCCCAAAAAATGTTCATTCGGCCTAGAAGAAGGAAAATTTTTAGGAGTATGGATAACTCAGTCCGGAATTCAAGCTCATCCGGATAAGGTTCAAGCCGTGGTTTCTATGCAGCCTCCGAAAACGGTAAAAGAAATTCAATCCTTAAATGGCAAGCTAGTGGCGCTGCACCGTTTCATCTCCAAAGTTGCAGATCGCACCATTCCTTTCATGAATGTCTTAAAAAAGAGCACCGGTAAGGGTCAGATCGAATGGACAACGGAAGCTGATTCCGCTTTTCAGGAGCTAAAAGTTTGTCTGGGATCCCTACCTACCTTAACCGCACCGATAACAGGTGAAAAAATCACCGTATATCTTTCCTCCTCTCATTTCGCCATCAGTGCGGTGCTCGTAGTACACCGAAATCAACCATAAATTCTGGTCTGCTACGTGAGCCGCGTCTTAAAAGATTTTGAAACTAGATATCCGATGATAGAAAAGCTGGCACTCGCTTTGGTACATGCATCAAGGCATCTCCGAAGGTATTTCGAAGCCTTTAACATAGAAGTACAGACTAACCTCCAGATTCAGCAGATTCTGAGAAAACCCGAGGTCTCTGGACATCTTACAAAGTGAGCTATAGAACTCAGCGCTTTCGACATCACTTACCGAACAAGGCCAGGCGGTAGCAGATTTCCTTACTGAGGTTCCCACCGGAGAAAGCGCTAACGAAAAACCCATCCTCCCAAAGGTCTGGAATTTATATACGGACGGAGCTTCTAGTAAGGAGGGGGCTGGAGCTGGTTTAATTTTAATAGATTCGGAAGGGATAAAGTACACCTACGCTCTGCGTTTTGAATTCAAAACATCAAACAATGAAGCAGAGTACGAAGCACTCCTAGCCGGACTCCTAACTGCTGCAAAAGTCGGTGCTAGCTCTGTCCTAGCTCATGTTGATTCATTATTGGTTGCCAATCAAGTTAACGGAGAATATGAGGCACGAGAGGAAAACATGATTAGGTACCTGAACCAAATAAACAGTCTGATGGCTACATTTGATTCGTGTAAAATTGTTCACATTCCGAGGAGCAAAAACAAAAAAGCCGACGCTTTAAGCAAGTTGGCTTCAGTCACATTCTGCCATTTATCCAAGGAAGTTTTGGTTGAAACCTTGCAAGCTCCGGCCATTAGTCAGGGAGAAGCCGTAATATCGATCACCATACAGGAAAAGTCATGGATGACACCAATTCTGGATTATCTGGAAAATGGTATACTCCCAAAAGATAAGGCTCAGGAACGAAAAATGAAGGTTAAAGCGCTCCAATACCAAGTCCGTGATGGAAAGCTTTACTAAAAGACATTCTTAGGTCCGCTCTCTAGAAGCTTAACACCGGAAGAAGCCAGTTATGTGATCAGTGAAATTCATTGGGGAATCTGCGGAATACACTCCGGGCCGAGGATGGTTATCGCCAAAGCCATAAATGCCGGATACTTCTGGCCGGGGATGCACCAAAACGTCGTTAACTAGTTGCAATCGTGTGAAGATTGTCAGCGTCACGCCCCGGTCAACCATCGTGCAAAAAATAGCCTCGTACCTGTAACATCGGCCTGGCCCTTTCAAAGGTGGGGAGTAGACCTGTAGGTCCAACTAGCGGAGGATCTAGTCACCTAATCCTTGTATACGAACAAACCCGGTTGTGCGGAATCCAACCGGGAAAGCAAACCGAGATCGAGATAGACACGAGACACAGAGATTCAATGTTTAACACACACTTGTATATATGAGAAGAGTTCAGGTTACAAGATTACAATATAAAGTTCACACACACTAAACTCTCTCTCAGTTCTATTGGTTATCTTGTGTTTCTGTTCTCTGTCTCTTGTCTGTCTTCAGTGCTGCTTATATAATGGAACAGGGTCGACGAAATATGTGCAGCCGATGAAACATCTTTCAGGACGACGAAACATCAGAAGCCGACGAAAGATCAGCCGACGAAACACACTTGACGAAAGACACTAGATGACGAAACATATAGGTGTTTCGCCATGCAGGAATTGCAGGTTTTTTGTCGCAGACTGATTACAACTTTCGTCAATTGGATATCAACAACAACCATTAAATGTTCTAAAACTATGACTTCACGTTTGCATGGAATGATTAGATGCAAAAGTCTTCACATGACATCATCATGGTGATGTCATGGTGATGTGGTATCGGGAAAGGTTCACGGCTCTTCGTGCTTCACGTGTCGAACTCTAGGCCGCACGACGGAGGAATGTCGTGACATTGGGCTTGAGCCGAACCTAACCGAGTCGAACCGAACCGAGTCGCGTCCACATTATATGTATCAACAAACTCCCCCTTTGATGCTACTCGTGAGGTTCATCTTCCATGTCTTCCATGTCGGAGGATCTTCAAAGTCTTCACGTGTCGTAAGTAGAAAGTGTATCAACAAACTCCCCCTTTCATTTAGGAAGTGTGTTAACAAACTCTCCCTTAAAATAAACTCCATTTTCAGCACTAGATCCTTGAGGTGTTGATGATAGGTCAGTGGCAACTGGATCATCTTTATCTTTTGAGTGCCTCCACGTCGTGTCTTCATTCCAAAGCTAGTCTTCTAACACGTTCTCGTTGCCTTTAGCTGGTCCTGATGTCGTATCAGCACATACAGGAAAGCTAAACGCGTAATGAGAACAAACGCTTTCAATATAGTTAACATAAACAAACGATACACATGTGACCATTTTTCAATCAACTACCGTCCGACAGTTTGAAAGTTTAACAAATTGTTCAATTTTGGTTTTTAACTTTCAAAACTTGCAAATTTCGACCGTTTATGAAGATTCAGTTGTTTTGGTTTTCGATCAGATTTCAGGTAACGAAGATTCGAGCTCCAACATCGGGTAATCAAAACAAATTAAAAATAAAATCTATTTGGCTTTTACAAAGTTTTTATTAAAATCTTTTTGGAATTTTGAATATTTCAAATGTAAAGACTGAAAGCAGTAAATAAATATATACAAAGGTATGATTTACCATTTATCATCTGTTTTGACGTATATGATTTATACTTACCGACAGGTGTTCATCCCCACACGACACATTCCCGTATCAAGGTATGCACGAGGGTTCATCTTACTGGTGAGTATACCATTTATCATCTGTTTTGACGTATATGAAAATATGAGATACTCACTTATTTTGATTGAAAACAAGCCCTATGTGATAAAATCACTTATTGATGAGGAACTTGAATTTCATATGCATGAGGGCACACGAGCAAGTCCGTGAACAGGTCAGTACAAACGTACAGTAAAGAGACGAACTTCACTCCCGGATAAATGTGATATATTATCACTTATTTTGTTTGGACATTGATTGTTGATCACTTATTGAGGTCGAATGCAGTATGTACACGTATGTATGGTATCATGGAAGATCTAGACTTGCGTCCCCGTTGTTTTCGGTAAAAGAAACAACCATGATACCCAAATGATAAACAACATAAAGACCACATATCTCAGAACCTCGGCAAACTATCAAACGAAATTTCGGTACCAAGACCATATGCCAATGAGCGGTTCCCACCTGGTCTTCAGTCGATTTAAGTTTATATCACCCTGCACACTTTAAAATGATTGTGAGCCTACCGATACATCTTATATAGAGCTGCTTATCGTTTTTCATTTAAGCTTCAAAGAGGTTTGGACAGACCACTGATGTACTATCATTTTCTCTTTCTCTCGCCAGGAAACTCATTTTTATTTTTCTATTGTTTTTGTGTTTTTGAAATTTTTCGATGTTTTTGGATTTTTAAAATTTTTCAATGTTTTTGTATTTTTCGTTTTTACTCCCCTTAAAATGCAAAAAGTACGAGAAATTAAGAAAACACAAACAAATATTTACAAAAATGATTTTCCGATGTTGGTTTTACTCTGGCTTGACCTTAATGCCGTTTACCATAAATAAAAAGTCAAATCTTGATTTGTCAAATGCTTTGGTAAAAAGGTCGGCACGTTGGTCATCGGTGTGGACCTTAACAACATCGATTAGTCTTTTATCAAAACAATCACGTATGAAGTGATATTTGATTTCGATGTGTTTTGGTCTTTGAGTGTTGCACAGGATTTCTAGTAATCTGTAAGGCAGTAGAATTATCAACGAAAATAGGAGTAGATAGGAATTCAAATCCGTAGTCGCGCATTTGTTGTTGAATCCACAGGACTTGGGAGCAACAACTTGAGGCAGCAATGTATTCAGCTTCATAGGTTGATGTAGCGACACAAGTCTGCTTCTTGCACTGCCATGTGACCAGGCGATTTCCTAAAAACTGACATCCAGCCGTTGTGGATTTGCCGTCGATTTTGCAGCCACCAAAATCAGAATCACTCAATGCGATCAAGTCAAAGCTATCATCCCTAGGGTACCAAAGACTGGTGTCCGGGAAACCCTTCAAATAGCGAAAAATCCTTTTTACTGCTGGTAGATGTGAGGCCTTCGGGTTGGCTTGATAGCGAGCGAGCAGGCACGTAGGATACATTATGTCGGGCCTCGAGGCTGTGAGATACATAAGAGATCCAATCATTGCGTGATAGAATGAAGAGTTAACGCTTTCACCCTTCAAGTCCGGAGTAATCCCGTGATTCTGCGGAAGTGGGGTACCTATGGGCGTCGCTTCGGACATCTGGAACCGGCTCAGGATGTCTCCGACATATTTTGTCTGATGGATGAATATCCCAGACTCCGTTTGTTGAACTTATAGGCCCAAAAAGAAGTTCATTTCCCCCATGGCGCTCATCTCGAATTTCTCCTGCATAACACGCTCGAAGTCCCTACACAAAACATCATTAGTTGAACCAAAGATAATATCATCTACATATACCTGAACCAACAGAAGAT
Source organism: Helianthus tuberosus (assembly GCA_030545235.1). Classification (NCBI taxonomy): domain Eukaryota; kingdom Viridiplantae; phylum Streptophyta; class Magnoliopsida; order Asterales; family Asteraceae; genus Helianthus; species Helianthus tuberosus. The sequence continues at coordinate 164,728,540 of CM060450.1, forward strand.
CTCCATCTTTTTCTTTGATGAAGAGAGTGCAATCAATAAGACCCCGACAAAAAGCATTCTTAAGCTGATAGTTAGATAAGGTTGCATACCAAGCTCTCGGTGCTTAATGTAATCCGTAGAGAGCTTTGTTGAGCAACCAAACCCTATCGGGATGAATAGGATCTTCAAAACCAGGAGGCTGTTCGACATACACCTCTTCTTCAACCACACCATCTAAGAATGCACTTTTCATGTCCATTTGATAAACCTTGAATACCTTGAAGGAAGCATAGGCTAGAAAAATCCGAATAGCTTCAAGACGTGCAACCAGAGCATAAACTTCATTGTAGTCTATCCCTTCAATCTAACGAAAACCTTGAACAACTAATCTCGCCTTGTTTCGGACAACTACTCCACGGTCATCTTTCTTGCATTTGACAACCCAACGGGTGCCAATCTTCTTGTAGTTTTCAGGCTTCTCAACCAGTTTCCAGACACCAAGCTTCTGGAATTGTTACAGTTCCTCCTGCATAGCTTCCACCCAAGAATTATCTTTTAACGCTTCTTTCCAAGACTTTGGTTCTTCTTGTGAAACATAACACACTACGGACCAATCATTCGGCAAACCCGATTCTCTAATCGCTGCATACAAGCCAACATTGTTGTTGTTTCTCAACTGATTTCTCGTCTACACGCCACTATGAACATTACCAATGATGTTTTCTTGAGGATGGGTATTATAGATTCTTGTTTCTGGATTATCTGAAACTTGAACATTTATACCGAGATTGTTGAAGTTGAGATCAACAATCAAATCAATACCCTGAACTGGAGAAGAGGATGATGCAATAGCTTCAGCTGTTTTAGGGCAGTCCTTAGGGGGTGTTGCCTTAGAAGTACCGTGCACAGCTATTGTAGGAGCTTCTTGGTCTGCATCGAGAAATTCATCATCCTCTGAAGATTCGTTCAGTTCAGTAGCATCGTGAAAATCCTCATACTCGAGAGCATTATTGTTAACTGATGATGATTCTTGATGGTTGACAATAATTGGACGAACTAACAGTGAATCTGTTGCGTTGTCACTCTCGAAAAACATCTGTGCCGCAGCATCTACTACTTCTTCCTCAATATTTATCGAATTGAAAAAGTCATCATACTCAAACATCCATGGCTGACCTGGACATCTCACTGGTAAGGTGTGCCTTTGTACTCTGACTTCAGACCATTCCTCGATCCTTTTCGTTTCAAGATTCCAAACTCTTAAATTTGGGGTGGCATACCCAAGAAAGTATCCCTCAATTGCTTTTGCCCCAAACTTTCCATCCGGATCGATCATAGTGCAAGGAGCCCCAAACGGTTCAATAAATTGTAAATCTGGTTTCCGTTTGTGAAGAAGCTCAAAGCAGGTCTTGTTGTGTCTTTTTATTGTAAGGACTCGGTTCAACGTGTAGCATGCAGAGGCCACAACTTCACTCCAGAAGGGAATGGGCAACTGTGACTCTACCAACATAGTCCTAGCAGTTTCGATCAATGTTCTATTCTTACGCTCAGCGACCCCATTTTATTGAGGAATGTATCTAGCACTGAATTCATGAAAAATACCTTTGGATCTACAAAACTCCTCCATGGCATGATTCTTAAACTCGGTTCCATTGTTGCTGCGTATGCGTCTCACTTTCAAAGTATACAAATTCTCAATCGTTGTGATTAAGTTTTTGATAATTTCGAAAGTTTCACTCTTGTGTGCCAGAAACACTACCCAAGAAAATCTTGAATAATCATCTGTCACAACTAGGCAGTACGAGTCATTACTGATGGTTTTGCTATTGACAGGACCGAATAAATCCATGTGCAAATGTTCAAGCGGCACTGCAACTGTGTTGATCTTCTTTATCGGGTGCGATTTCTTACTTTGTTTTCCTTTCTGGTACGAAACACAGACGTCTTGCAAGTGAAAGTTTTTGACGGGAACACCATTTACTAACTCGTTTTTCACCAGATGATTCATTTTCCTTAGGTGAATGTGGCCCATCCGTCTGTGCCAAGAGATTGTTTCCTTTTCCATGGCTTTAGAAACAAAACATGTTACTTGTGCAGATGTTGTGATTGCTTAGTTCATATCAAGGACATATAAATCATTAACCCTTGGTGTAGATAAGAATATCCAGTCTTTAGGGATCTTGAAACCGGGCTTCAGCACATAACATCCATTTGCATCAAAGTGCACCGAAAACTTCTTATCACAGATTTGTGAAACACTTAGAAGATTGTAATCAAGCTGTTGCACAAAGTTGATCTTGTCAAAACTGACAACCCTGTTGGAAACCATTCCTTCACCAGTAATATATCCGCCTTTGTCTCCAGCAAAAGCAACATAACCTCCTCTAATAGATTTGACGTTGTAGAGAAGCCTCATGTCGCCTGTCATGTGCCTGGATGCCCCACTATCAACAATCCAAAGACTACTAATAGTTCCTCCTGGAACACCCTGCACATGAACTCAAATGATCAGTTGGAGATGGGGACCCAAGCCTTCATGGACTTGGGTCTTCCTTTTTCATCGACAAAAGTTATTTCGACTTCGCGATGATTTGGAAATGGTGATGCTCCCCCTGAAGTTGTGGTCATTTTAGGTTTCCATGTCTGTTGAGTTTTAGCAGTCTGATTGTTTGAAATTTTAACTTCGTGATTGTTTGACGTTTTTGAAAATTTTAAAGTTTCTGGTTTAACTGAAACAGATTGTTTTTGAACCACATCGGTTTTAAGTGCCTTTTCAATTACCTTGATTTGCTTGCGTTTTTGTTTCTTCTCCCTTTCTTTCACAAGGCGGGGATCTTATTTTGGAGAAACAGATCGCTTTTGGTAATTTTGCTGAACGGGAACATCAACTTTACCTTTCAACTTATGAAGATATGGACAATTTCGAATGATATGTCCAAATTCACCACACTCAAAACACGATCTTCGTTCAACAAACCCCAAAGTATCATGTTTATGTCTCATTGATGAACCTTTTGATGAACTTTGTGATTTCGAAGTACTTGGTCCTGAGTTGTTTTGATCATTTCTTTTCAAAATTCTATCTTGTTTAACATAATCTATGTTAGATTTGTTTTCGAATGTTTCAATTTTATCCGTTCCCTTTGAGTTCACAAAGTTCACCTTTTTGTTCTTCCTCTGGTTTTGTTCCTTTCGACCTTGAGTTGTCGATTTTCCTTTTGGTTTAGTGTGATTTTGCTGAGTTTTCTTTGTTGGTAATTTCTGATTGCCATACTGTTTTCGAATTTCAGCCTTTGGAATCGGAGGACATTGTGTTACCACAACTCGTGAGCTCGACTCTCCCAAAAACTTACTTGTTGAATCTTCAAAAACTTTGTTGATTAAAGATTGATTTACATTTTTAATTGGAAAATCTTTGTTTGAATAAACTTTATCATCACCAACTAGAGTGTACAGCAAATTCACACTCTTCGAATCTTGTGCATAAGTGGACTCAACCTGAACAGTCTTAGCCGGTTTTACGGGAGGATCACATAGAAAGTGATTCTGGATAGGTATGTCCTCTTCTTTGATAACCGCATCAGACTGTTCTGAATTAGTATCATCGGATTCATCGTCTGAAGAATCAGCATCCTCAACAATGACTAGAGGATCCTGATTTTGGTCAGTAGTTGATACCTTCGTATCTGCTAACCCATCCGAATCTGATGATACTTCCTTTGTGTAACCAAGTCCAGCTGCAAATTCCTAGACATTTAAAGGAACAGATGGCTCAAATTGAGGTTTATCTTCCTCATCAGGAATTGCGGTATATTTGTGTCTGTACGGTGGAGGACACTTCTTATATCCAATGCACGTGACATCTTTTTTCTCCTTCTGTATGTCAATGATGTGATCCAGCACATACCTAGAGTTTGAGTAACTATCTAACCTAAGCTGGATCACCTCATTTTCACACTTGACACATGCCAACTCCTTTTGTGCTTCCTCGAGCCTAGTGATTTAATTATTTATAGCAGTTTGTTTTCTTGAAACTGTTTTTACTATCTCGGTTATATCTTCCCTTAATGTGTCAATTACTTTCTTAAATTCTTTTTCATGATTTTTATGGAACAAGTTGGCCTCTGTGCATTTCGCAAGATCCACGATCAAACTTTGATTGTGGATAAATGTCACGTCATACTTGCTTTGCAAATCATCATATTTGCTTTGCAAGTCAGACAATTTCCCACCCAAATCAACACAATTATCACATTTATCAAATTTAGATTCATCAACACATACCTGTCTTGACGAACTGCCAACATTAGCCATAAAGGCTGAATGATGAGAAGAAAAAGAAGAAGAATAAGCAGATTGATCCACCAGAATAGATCTTCTGTCATTTCCTGCTTTAGCTTCCCTTAATAGCTCTTCAACATCTGCTTCAATGGACTCATGTGACACTTCATCCATGCCGTCTTCTCCTGAACTTGAGGTTTCCTCATCTGAGCTTCCACTATAACCAGAACTGTCTTCATCAGAAGATTCTCCACCACACGCGTATTTTAGATCCTTGACAACTTCAGCAAAACACGTTATTCCACCCTGATCACCGCTACCCAGTTGCATTGACCAGTCACATCCTTCATCAACTTGCACCACAAGAGCTCGGTTATTGTTTGCAGGCATCAAGGCACGTTCATTATTCCTGGTTTGATTCTGATTCTGTTGATTGCCTTGATTTCTAAATGGATTCTGGTTCCCATGCTGAGCTGGCTTCGTACATTCCTGTTTGAAATGACCTCGTTCACCACAGTTGAAACACTTGACTGCTTGCTTATCGAAACCATACTTGGTATCTTTCTTGCTTTCCAAGCTGGTTCTACCAGTTCTTTCCATGAAATCTTTTGCTCGCCTCACAACACTAGCAAATGCCCACTTGATATCCATTAAATCCATTTCATCCTTATCTATCTGTTGATAATCTTCCTGAGTCAAATTGATGTTCCCGATTTACCCTGCTACCAACCCACAATAGGCGCTCACCAAAGTGTTTAGCAGCTCCATATGTAATTTTGCCACCTCAACACTTACTTTCGAGAAACTTAAAGTATCTAGCCGAACTGTGTTTGGATTAGTTGACTGACCAGCATTGATTGTTGATGACGGGTTTCCATAATAGGCTTGTTGTTGGCCTTTGTAGTTTGGATCAAGAAATGATGGTACTCCAGTAGACTGATAGCTTTGCTCTGGGGCAGCTGGTTTTGGTGTTCCATACATATCGGTGCTCGAGACGAAAGCCGTTTGAAGCTGAGCATGTTGAGCAGGTTTTGCAACTGTGCTGGTCCCTCCACAGTTTCAATAGTACATCTAGGGATTTTGTGGAATCGGCACTCTTTTTGCCTTCCTGATTTCCTCTTGATCTTTGTTCTCCAAGAGTTGAATGAAATCATGGATGTTGGTTGTAGCCAGCGTGCCATTATACTTCAGAATCTCCAAGAAACCATTCCATTGAGCTGGCAATGCGTCGGTAAACTTAGTGACAACCTCTTCTGGAGTTACCACTACCCCAAAATTACCCATTTCACTCAGCAGATGATAATATCGACTTGTAAGATCTCCCAGCGACTCCCTTTCCATACACATGAAGCCGTCGAATTCCTTTTTGAACAGATCATGTCTTAGTTTGCGTGACGATGCATTTTAGTGACCTCTCGCCTTCAATGTATCCCATAGACTTTTTCTCGTTTTGAATCTCACGAACTGATGGTAAATATCTTTGTTTAACGCTTGAGTTAGAATAGAATATGCTTTCTTTTCTAAATCATATGCCTTTTTATCATCGGCAGAAAGATCTCCAAATGTTGTGGCATTTGAACCGGCTTCTTCAAGTGCTTGATCGAATTCCGTGATAAAAGATAACCACAACTTTGTGTTTTGCCCAAGAACATACGTATGAAACCTTTCTTCCCAACCGGGATACTTGTTCATATGCATCAGTTTTGGTGGACGGTTGTTACATCCGGTTTCATTTTCGCACAAAAGAAGACTTTGTATACTTTGATTTTGGTTAGTAACAAGTGCCCACTGGTTTGCCGTAATAGAAGTCGTTTGTGCTGATGACGAGGTTGTGGGAGACTAAGCCCATGAAGGAACTAAACCTTTACCCGTATACATATCCGCATTAGGGTCAGGTTTCCAACCCCACCAATCTGAACTCATGATGTATTGACCAAACCTTCACTGAGAAATAACTATGATACAAACAACCAATGTTTACTTCGAACAAAACCAGGCCCAATGAAAATTAATTTGAAAAACCCACTAACCCACAAAGACTATATGGACTCTTTGAATGAATAGGCCCAAGTTTACAATTATGGATTGATAAACTGGGCCCAATATCACAAATAAAAGTCCACGAAGAGTGTTTTGGGCTCAAATTTGTTATGCCCAAAATTTGAATTTTCAAATGAAACAAAGACAGTTAGACACAAATTAAGTTATAAGCCCAATGATATTTACTAGGCCCAGTAGTTTAATATCCACGAAGACTATTGGACCACTAAGACTTAAACAATGAAGACTATTGTTCACAGCGAAAAGTATAGTCAACGAAGACCTGTCCTCTTCATGACACAGAGGGTTGGTAAGATTCCCTTTTTTATGGAAAGTTTGCTTTTCTGTATTTTCAAAAGTTCACTGCACAAAATCCTAACTTAGATAAAAACAAACATTCCAGATCTATCAAATCTTTTGAAAATCTTATCTACCAACTTTTTCAAAACACAAACATGATTTAACAATTAAAGAAAACAACAAACAACTTTAAAACCCAGAAAACATGATGTCTATTGAAGAACTCAATGAATTTATGAGTTTTCCGACCAAGCCGTTTACCGGAAAGTTTTTCTGAAACAAGTTTGCCAAAAATTTCAACAAAAACCTAATCCTTTTAGAAGCTTAAAAAGGTTTTCATGAAAATTTTTAACAACACTAAACAAGTTCTTAAGATCTTTAACCCGTAAGATTTTCAAACCACACCAACTTCCTGAAAATTTTTTCAATAACGGGGTTCGAAAACAAGACACAAAGCTCGGTTTTAACAAGGATGAGAGCCTTGGCTCTGATACCACTTGTAGGTCCAACTAGCGAAGGATCTAGTCGCCTAATCCTTGTATACGAACAAACCCGGTTGTGCGGAATCCAACCGGGAAAGCAAACCGAGATCGAGATAGACACGAGACATAGAGATTCAATGTTTAACACACACTTGTATATATGAGAAGAGTTAAGGTTACAAGATTACAATATAAAGTTCACACACACTAAACTCTCTCTCAGTTCTCTCGTTTATCTTGTGCTTCTGTTCTCTGTCTCTTGTCTGTCTTCAGTGCTGCTTATATAGAGGAACAGGGTCGACGAAATATGTGCAGCCGACGAAACATCTTTCAGGATGACGAAACATCAGAAGCCGATGAAAGATCAGCCAATGAAACACACTTGACGAAAGACACTAGATGACGAAACATGTAGGTGTTTCGCCATGCAGGAATTGCACGTTTTTCGTCGCAGACTGATTACAACTTTCATCAATTGGATATCAACAACAACCATGAAATGTTCTAAAACTATGACTTCACGTTTGCATGGAATGATTAGATGCAAAAGTCCTCACATGACGTCATCATGGTGATGTCATGGTGATGTGGCATCGGGAAAGGTTCGCGGCTCTTCGTGCTTCGCGTGTCGAACTCTGGGGCGCACGACGGAGGAATGTCGTGACATCGGGCTTGAGCCGAACCTAACCGAATCGAACCGAACTGAGTCACGTCCACATAATATGTATCAACAACATCGTTGGTCCTTTCCCCGTCTCCACTAGAGGTGTAAGGTTCCTGCTAGTCGCAATTGATTACTTTACCAAGTGGATCGAAGAAAAACCCCTCCAAACCATCACCGGTGATCAAATACTTCGGTTCGTATGGGAGAACATCGTATGCCGATACGGAATGTCGCTATGCATCCTGAGCGACAACGGAAAGCAATTCTCCGAAAAGCCATTCAAAACCTGGTGTGAAAAAATGCATATCGAACAAAGCTTCGTTTCGGTCGCCCATCCCCAGGCTAATGGACAGGTTGAAAGAGCCAACCACAGCATAGTGGAAGGTATCAAAAAACGTTTGGGCAAGGAAGGAGTCTCTTGGGCAGATGAACTTCCGCACGTCCTATGGGCACACAGGATGATGCCAAAAACAAGCACAAGGGAAACTCCCTTTAGCTTGACCTACAGCTCGGAGGCAGTCATCCCCGCCGAAGTTTGCATACCTACTCACCGCATGATGCAAAGCCAAGAAGAAAATGACTATCAACTCCATCTAAACCTCGACCTAGCCAAGGAACGAAGAGAACTTGCGGCCATCAGAGAGGCCAAATACAAAAAAGAGTTGGAAAAACATTACAACTCTAAGGTCAAAGAGGTCCGATTTAAAGAAGGGGATTATGTCATGCGGAGAAATGATGCCAGCTTGGCCGAAGAAGCAGGGAAGATGGCTCCAAAGTGGGAGGGACCCTACATAATCAAAACATCCTGAAGAAATGGAGCTTATACACTCATCAAGATGGATGGAACTCCCGTTCCCCGTACCTGGAACGGGATACACCTTAAAAAATGCTTCCTCTGAAGTACTTAGTATTTTGAAAAATTTAGAATAAAGTTTGTAGTGCGAAGGGTAATGCCCGCACCTCTTCTATTTTCCATTATTTCCAATGTAATGCGGAGGGTAATGCCCGCACCTCTTTTATGTTTTTACCTAAGTTTGTAATATCCGGGGGGATATACCCCGAAATATCTTAATATAAATAGAATGCACGAACTTTCTATCATTTAAGTTGCAACATGAATAAACTACCATCGGCAAAACTCAGGGATGCAAACTCTAAAAAGTAAGGACAGACCGGCATTTGTCCATCTTTTTTACTTTCATTAAGAAATTATCCTAAGTATAAAAACAAGACGGATCTGCATACAAGTAAGAACGTTTTAGAAAGTTAAAATACAATCATAAAAAAGCATGGACGCATGTAAACAAATGATTGCATAAAAAAATAACCGAATTATGGCACCCAGAGATTACTTAAACCATTCACAAAGTTGGGATAATTGTCAAAATGTTCAAACTGTAAAAACAAAGATCATTACAAGTTCAGAATAAACAAGGTGCATATCCTAAACAACCGGATATGTCCACCTTCAAAAAATTCACTATCTAAAACATCCGGAGGCGCATACCCCAAAAAACCAGGTATGTCCACCTCAATCTTTCGCTGAAGACTCCCCTGCAAAGAACAAAGCATCTTTATTCTTTGAAAGTGGCTCATTCACAAGGTTCGGCAAATCGTTCACCACCAGAAAGCTGAGTGAGTCAAAGCAGGCAATGGCAGTGTTAAGCTCGGCCTCCGCGTTTCGGTTGATCAGAGGAACTTCACCATAAGGAGTTTTCTTTTTCAGCACATGAAGGTATCCGCCGTGAACCCCCGAATTAACACAGATGGCACTCATGGCATTGTTAACTGCGGCTACGGCCTGGGTCATCTCCAGACCTTTGTGAATATTTTTCGCTAACAGCTGAGCCCCCTCCGTCAAAAGTCATACTTTGGTCGCTTGTAGGTCCTCCATCTTCTGAGTCAGATCAGCATTCTCCAACTTCAGCTCCTCGATTTCCGCTTTATGATGCCCTTTCATTTCGTCCATCCGGGCCTTCAAATCGGCTTCTCCTATTTTGTGGGCATCACGTTCTGATAAAAGTGTTAGAAAAAATTAAAAGAAGGTATACAAAATAAACGAAAAATAAAGAGCGGACCTGCAAGAATTCTTTCATAAGCCGCACGAGCACTAGAAACTGCCTCTTCCATCTTCGCCAAAACACCCTTGTGTTCTTCGTCCTTCTCTTTCAAAGACTCCACAAAGCTCTTCAGCTCAGCCGCTACCCTGTCTCTTTCCTCCGAAGCAGATGCGGCCGCAGCCTGAGAAGATTGATTTTGAGCGGTCAAGGACTTCACTTTCTCCTTCTGAGCCTGTAAGTCTCGGGAGAGTTGGGTAAGCTTTCTCTCGGCATCCGGAATACATTGTATCTTGCGTTTCAAGGCAATAGTTTCTTTCTCTAAGTCCTCCTTCACCGATTCCGCTTCAACCCACCTGCGGTACAGCTCGGTTACATAAATATTTGACTGAGCTTGATTAAGCAGCACCGCAGCCCCCAGGTCTTGACCCTTCATCCTTAGGCTTCGGGAGTGATCTAATGGGGTATTGATATTGAACAAAAACATTCTAGCTGTAAGTTCGTCCATCAATAAGTCCTTGTTCCTCACATCCCAATCTGGCACAAATTTCTCATCAGCGGTGGCCGGATCAATTTCCATATCATCGGGAAATACATCTGCATATCGAAAGAAGGACATTACTTCGGATTCAAACCAAGATGGGGGGAGAGAAGATACTTGGTCTTCCTCATCATCAAGGAAAAATTCCGGACCCAAAGAAGAGTCCAAAATCGTACCTGAAAAAGTCACCACCTTTGCATCACCTTGAGTTTTCCCTTCACCCTAGCTCGTAACCACAGGATCTTCAACCTCCATAGTTTCGGCCTCGTTCACCGGAAGAAAACCACCAGAATATGTAGGGGTTGGAGCAGAATGAGCCAGAGCAGCTTCCTCCCTGGACGACTTCCCACCAGAAAGATGTTCGTCTAAGTCAGTTAAAATATAGGGAGGGAAACAGAAGAACGAATCTGGGTAACATCAGCTTTGCGCTTCCGAACAAGTCCATCGGCTCAGAAATCCCTTTACCTTTGACAGACGCACCTGAAGGGCGATACATCAGAGCCTGATCCAACTCCCTGACCTCTGTATCACTATCGACATCTTCACCTTCAAGTTCGGCCCAGACTCGAGCAGCAGAGGACCCGACAGTGTCTCCTTTAGATCCGGAGCCTACAGAAACATTCTCAGGAGCAGGAGCTTCGGAAGGAATAGGCTCGTAAACCTGTGGACGAATCTCCTGAGCTGACACAGATAATTGCTTCAGAAAAGGTACCTCGTCTTCAGCTGTCTCATCAAAATCCAATGTGCTGAAGTTCAGAACTTTAAGCGCATCTCGGAGTAACATCTCGTCCCCTGCAGACAAATAGAAAACACGTTAGAAGTGTTAAAAGGAAAGGTCGCAGAAGGGAGGACAAGAGGCCGGGAAGCTTACTTTCACCCTTCTTACGGATCACCGGCCAGTCCCTATCCCCTCGGTTCCAAAGGTAACAAAAACGTCCCAATAAAAGCAAGTTGTCGGGCAGGGGACGGATAGGGGATAGGTTGTCGATTAGATCCTGAGCCAGCTGTTGGTCAAAGACAAAGCCCTCACCCAGCTCAAAGATCATCGACTGATCTTTAAATCTCCATGCCATCTCGACCGGAAGACAACGATCGTCCAGCCAAAAGAAATGATCTTTCCAATTTTTCAGAAAGGACTTCTTCTCTCCGGCCGGTCTTGGGATACCTTTCCGGTGGGCAAACGTATACCAGTCCCCAGCAGTTACAAATTCATAAAAATACCGAAACACATTTAAATCCGGTTTCCTGTTCAAAGCTCTGTAAGAAACTTCAAAATGATTTATTCGACTTAGCCCAAACGGATTCACCTGACAAAGGTGAACCCGAAAGAACCGGAGAACCTTGATCAAAAACCTCGAAAAGGGGACTATATAGTTTGCAAAATTACAGACACCAGTGTACAAAGTAAATTTCTCCGGAAGGAAAGGATATATGGTTTTATTCTAAGCCGGCAGAACCGGATGAAGGTCTGCAGGAATCATATAATCACGAACAAATTTATCCAGTTGACGTTGAGTCATAATACTAACACTCTCGGAAAGGTTCTCTTTTCTGGGAGCCATGACCGAACTGAGAAATGATTACGAACCTTGAAGAAGAAGAAGAAGAAGAAGAACTGAAGATAAGATGAAAAAGAGGACAACAGCGAGAGAGAGATCGAGAGGGTAAAAGGTAAAAAAGAAAATGTGAAAAATACCTTTTTATAGATGTACTTAAGGCGGTTTAACAGCTGGCCAATCACATCAAACCATCATGTCACGCCGACTACGGTTCCCCAGACGGGGATTGATACCCTGACCGGTCAGTGATTGACGGTCAACTTGTTTACCTCACCAACGCCACGTCCGCTCCACAAACACATCGCCACGTCATTTGTCCGAAAAACATAGCATAACATTTTATCAAGTCCTGGCCAGCACTTGATAAACTTGGGGACTTGAAGATACATATCCGAGTCCAGACCTTCTCATAAGGGACGGATCGAATCACTTCATGCCGAACATTCTGAAGACTTTCATACCTCAGCAAGCCGGGACCGCACGATAGAATAAGTGCGTCCAGATGGATGACGTCATCTCTGTTGACTATTATAAATACCCAACCAAGTACAAGCCAAGTACGATTTTCTGAACCTTCGTCCTACTTTCTCTCTCTATCAAATACTTATCCTCAAGCCGGAGGGTGGTCGCATAGGGGCCCTCCCATCTCTGCGGCGAGCCTAACGGTTTTCTCTTTTGCAGGTTCAAGTCCTCAATCCCTCTCCAAGGTCTTTATTCAGATCATAGGCTCCGGCCACTCTGAATTTTGGATCTTCAAATATGAAGTTCATATGATAAAACCAGGGTTTCTTTTGAATACTTGATCTTATATTTCCATGGTGTGTACAAATATGTATGTATGAGGTACAACCCACTTGAGTATTGCATGATTTGAAAATTTTATGCTAAATATTTTTGTCTTATCTGTTCGATCCTAGTATGTGTGACGTTAGATGGTTAAGGAATGTACAATTTCATAAGCATAGGGTACAACTTATTGGAATGATATATGATTGAAGCATGAATATTATATGTTGATATATGAATGTCGCACACTTCAAAACCTTGTACGACAAGATGTAGTCTGACCGCACACTCCATGTCTGGTCCCACTGATTGTATCGTACACTTTTTGTTCTGGTAGCACAAACCGTTTGTGACCAGACACTATGTCTTGAACATGCACACACCTAATGGACTCCATTTATTTGGGCCACATGTGCACTATTGGGTCGCACAGTGGTGAAATACATGTTTTTAGAATAAGTCGCACACTTATTAAATGTATCATACTCTTTGGATCATTGTAGCACAAACTGTTTCAAGTCGCACACTTGAACTGTTGGCATACAAGTCCACTATTAGACTTCAATTGTTGGGCTACAATCCATCTGGGCCGCACTGTTTGTAAAATATCCATGTTGTATATAAACCGCACACTTGGGCTGCCTATATTTGACCCATGAGGTCGCACATTCGACACTGTTTTCACTACTATTGTTATAATACTTGTGCAAACCTATTTGTATAAACATACTTGTGGTACGAAATACATGTTGGGTATTGTTTGTACACTACTTGTGAAATACATGTTATATGTGAACTACTTGCGTACGGTCCAAACGATTGGTAACTGTTATAGGACGTGGTTGACCAAGTTTAGGATAAACGTATTATCTACCGAGCAACCTAAGGTGAGTTCACACTACAACTAAAAGCATGCATTTCCGGTGGGTTAGGAACTCCATATATATTCCCGTTGGGACGAGAACTTCATATATTCCCGGTGGTTTTGGAACTTCACATATTCCCGGTGGTTGGGAACTTCATACACTAAACGAAATTCTACCATAAAAGCCCCTTTTTCACCTATACCGATTAATCGTTGTGCGAGGCGGACGGGATACTAGTTGATAGCGCTATTAGGTTTGACAACCTCATACCATGCCTCTGGAGGAGGACGGGCGTGAACTATTATCTAGGAATTTTGGTCAGTGACGATAGACATTGATCAAAAGGGCGAAATAACAATTACGTCAAAGTTTCGGTACTGCACAGTTTAGTGGTTGGTTCATTTATACATTTAAATGGGGTAGCACCCCACTGCATGTGTTTGATCTCATGGAGTATGCTTGGAGCGTTGTGGTGGTCGTCTAGAATCTGTTATCGGATTCCTACATTTAAACTTATGTTTAAAGCTATTTATGAACTTAATTCTTCCGCTAAACATTCGAACTTTATTTTGTTAAAACTTGCTATGTTTTGGAACTTTATTTCAAACCTACTAAGTTTTAGACTTATATGTCACGTCACTAGTCATATTGATGATGGTTTTATTTTACTTATAATAAATGTTCAATGTGATTGGTGGCTGGATCCTGGGCAGTCATACGCCTCGGGGTGATACTCCGCTGCATGTGGAATTTGAGGGTGTGACAAAACTTAACTGAAAAAACTTAATATTAGTGTAGAGACCCTTTTCCAGGAAAAATGGTAATTTTCCTTGCCAAAGCATCTTTGGCCAGACTAAATTACCATTATAGCCCTGGAAAAGGGTTTGTAGACAATCCATTCCAGGGCTATAATGGTAATTAGCCTATGGCTTTGTACATAGCATACAAAGAGTTGTACGTGGCATACAAGTCAGCATATATACTAGGGCCAGGGCTAGACGTCCCAAGTATACACCACAAACAATACACACTAGTATACTGTGATTTCGTATATTGGAACATATTTAGAGCGTTATTTTGCACCACCATGTACATAATCATCCTCTTTCAATAATTTTAAGTTTGTACCATATTTGAACTGTAGATTACATGAGTTTTGGTTGAATTTGATGATTTGGGGGGTTATAAGGGTTTTGGGTGAACTGCTATGGAGATAAACAAGCCTTGAGGCAGATGTTTGGTCTTGGGAGAGCTTAATGGGTCGGGTATCTTCTCGGAGAAAAGTTTGAGGTATACGTTACTGGTTAGTTCACTCACCTGGGAACAGTAACGAAAGAGCTCCGTTGGCGACAGCGTAGTGAGGTGAAGACGTTGGGTTTTTTTGGATCAAAAGTCAGCCTTCTTTGTTTTAATTAATGTTCTTACCTTGTTTTGTTATATGTAGCTTGGTGTATGTCTGCTTTGTTTTGGTGTAATTTGGCTAGCTACTTGCTTGCCCTGGTGTTTTATAATGAATTTTCTTTGTTGGCCGTTAAAAAAAAGTAAAAAACATATGGCTCTACTTGAAGTCCTCAATCCTTTAAACGAATTAATCATCAAGAACAACATAACGCAAATATTTTATTTGTTATAACAAATAAGAAATTCCAATTGAAACTGTCTCCATATGATTACAATTAATTATGTTATTTGTTGGATAAAAATGACGAAATAATTATCAATACAATGATTAGCAGTGAGACTGTTTGATTTTTGGTGCCAAATGTCTAATTATTGGTGTTCTGGGAGTCGGGGACTTATGTTTACACAAACTTTAATCCCGGAATATGGGAAATGAAATCTCTAGCACAGTTTAAAGATAGAGATGTGTTTGTGGATGTTCAATGAGTCAATGAGAAGAACCATAGTTTCCAACAAATGTTAACAGACTCAAATCAGTCCATTAAACTTAATTCTATTCCTACAGTAAAAACTTAAAACCAATAATAAACTGAATTTTGGGACACACATATATTTTGTTAGTTGATAAAATTAGATATCGACTTTTTCTATTCTTCCTTATTATCAAGGTTCCTTCTGGGCCTTGTTTTCTTCGATCTCTCAGCTTCTGCTTTGATTCCTCCGTCAACCCCCTCTTTTGAGCGAATCGCTGTCGGTGGTGATAGCGATAAGGCTTCGGATGTCAACTTCTTCAAAGATTTGCATTTTAAAGGTTGGGAGTTCTCTTCACCTTCATTTGGGGATGAAGAAGCCTTGATGGAGACGATGATGAATTCATCTCAAAATCCAACTTCTTTTCTAGATCATCCATGGATCTAGGTTGTCCTGCAGAAGGGTTCTGGTTAGCCTCACCAGAATCTGAAGATTCATCTTCAACCACATGCATTGGGCGAACTGCATCAACTTTCATGCACCTCAGTAGATGTTGTTTCCCCCACGC